>WOAB01000163.1:0-4800000 GCA_027886185.1 Rheum nobile
GTTGCAAGCTAGAAAATACCAAAAATAGCAAAACAGAAACATTCGGTCACACAGACTGCCACAAATAGAAAGTCTTAAACTAGAAACTATGGATAAGCATGCAACATCCCTTGCATGTGAGTGAGCCAAGATGTCGCTAAGGTGGCTCCTTTGGCTCTTGAATCACCTCCTCTAAGTTCCTCCAAGTGAAGGCTAACCATGAGTCATCACAGCACCCACCGAAACAAGACACAATATACAAAATCAACTTTGTATTATATAGTGAAATGTAGAAGATATATTTTACAAGTAACTCACTACACTCTTTATTATATGGGACACACACACACTTAATCAACTTCACCTCTCACTCGAACTAGTTCTCTCTCTCTCTCTCTCTCTCTCTCTCTCTCTCTCTCTCTCTCTCTCTCTCTCTCTCTCTCTCTCTCTCTCTCTCTCTCTCTATTTGAGCTTTCTTGCTCGATGCATCAAAATGACCAGCATTATGTGTATATATATAGGCTTCTTATGATATTTATACCACTGATTTACACAGACATCTAGACAACTAATTAGACAAACCTCTCTACAATTCTAGATAATTCCTCATACCCCTATGACATAATTCTAGATATTTCCTTCTTAATCACTTCTGATCAAAATGTAATTTGATTATAAAGCTCAGGTTTTATTAGCGATATATTGTTGGCGTTACAATGCCATAAGGCTTACAATACAAGATGCTTGCATACAACAAAGGCCTACTAACAGGCGAGAGGCTTACAGATGTCAGAGATCAGTAGTGCCATGAGGGGATAACACATATGGGTACAAGAAGCAACCTTGTACAGACTAGTCTTGATCATGTGGACGATGTTGTCTATGGTTAGCGCGTTACCTTCGAAAATTTTCAAGTTCCTTGCCTTCCATTTGAAGTAGGCCATGGCCCCAATTGCAATCCTCTTGGCCTTACTTTTGTGGGCAAGGGTGCCTCGGTTGACCGAAAGTTTGAAAAATGAGAGTTACAAGCTAGAAAATACCAAAAATAGCAAAACAGAAACATTCGGTCACACAGACTGCCACAAATAGAAAGTCTTAAACTAGAAACTATGGATAAGCATGCAACATCCCTTGCATGTGAGTGAGCCAAGATGTCGCTAAGGTGGCTCCTTTGGCTCTTGAATCACCTCCTCTAAGTTCCTCCAAGTGAAGGCTAACCATGAGTCATCACAGCACCCACCGAAACAAGACACAATATACAAAATCAACTTTGTATTATATAGTGAAATGTAGAAGATATATTTTACAAGTAACTCACTACACTCTTTATTATATGGGACACACACACACTTAATCAACTTCACCTCTCACTCGAACTAGTTCTCTCTCTCTCTCTCTCTCTCTCTCTCTCTCTCTCTCTCTCTCTCTCTCTCTCTCTCTCTCTCTCTCTCTCTCTCTCTCTCTCTCTCTCTCTCTCTCTCTCTCTCTCTCTCTCTCTCTCTCTCTCTCTCTCTCTCTCTCTCTCTCTCTCTCTATTTGAGCTTTCTTGCTCGATGCATCAAAATGACCAGCATTATGTGTATATATATAGGCTTCGTATGATATTTATACCACTGATTTACACAGACATCTAGACAACTAATTAGACAAACCTCTCTACAATTCTAGATAATTCCTCATACCCCTATGACATAATTCTAGATATTTCCTTCTTAATCACTTCTGATCAAAATGTAATTTGATTATAAAGCTCAGGGTATATTAGCGATATATTGTTGGCGTTACAATGCCATAAGGCTTACAATACAAGATGCTTGCATACAACAAAGGCCTACTAACAGGCGAGAGGCTTACAGATGTCAGAGATCAGTAGTGCCATGAGGGGATAACACATATGGGTACAAGAAGCAACCTTGTATAGACTAGTCTTGATCATGTGGACGATGTTGTCTATGGTTAGCGCGTTACCTTCGAAAATTTTCAAGTTCCTTGCCTTCCATTTGAAGTAGGCCATGGCCCCAATTGCAATCCTCTTGGCCTTACTTTTGTGGGCAAGGGTGCCTCGGTTGACCGAAAGTTTGAAAAATGAGAGTTACAAGCTAGAAAATACCAAAAATAGCAAAACAGAAACATTCGGTCACACAGACTGCCACAAATAGAAAGTCTTAAACTAGAAACTATGGATAAGCATGCAACATCCCTTGCATATGAGTGAGCCAAGATGTCGCTAAGGTGGCTCCTTTGGCTCTTGAATCACCTCCTCTAAGTTCCTCCAAGTGAAGGCTAACCATGAGTCATCACAGCACCCACCGAAACAAGACACAATATACAAAATCAACTTTGTATTATATAGTGAAATGTAGAAGATATATTTTACAAGTAACTCACTACACTCTTTATTATATGGGACACACACACACTTAATCAACTTCACCTCTCACTCGAACTAGTTCTCTCTCTCTCTCTCTCTCTCTCTCTCTCTCTCTCTCTCTCTCTCTCTCTCTCTCTCTCTCTCTCTCTCTCTCTCTCTCTCTCTCTCTCTCTCTCTCTCTCTCTCTCTCTCTCTCTCTCTCTCTCTATTTGAGCTTTCTTGCTCGATGCATCAAAATGACCAGCATTATGTGTATATATATAGGCTTCGTATGATATTTATACCACTGATTTACACAGACATCTAGACAACTAATTAGACAAACCTCTCTACAATTCTAGATAATTCCTCATACCCCTATGACATAATTCTAGATATTTCCTTCTTAATCACTTCTGATCAAAATGTAATTTGATTATAAAGCTCAGGGTATATTAGCGATATATTGTTGGCGTTACAATGCCATAAGGCTTACAATACAAGATGCTTGCATACAACAAAGGCCTACTAACAGGCGAGAGGCTTACAGATGTCAGAGATCAGTAGTGCCATGAGGGGATAACACATATGGGTACAAGAAGCAACCTTGTATAGACTAGTCTTGATCATGTGGACGATGTTGTCTATGGTTAGCGCGTTACCTTCGAAAATTTTCAAGTTCCTTGCCTTCCATTTGAAGTAGGCCATGGCCCCAATTGCAATCCTCTTGGCCTTACTTTTGTGGGCAAGGGTGCCTCGGTTGACCGAAAGTTTGAAAAATGAGAGTTACAAGCTAGAAAATACCAAAAATAGCAAAACAGAAACATTCGGTCACACAGACTGCCACAAATAGAAAGTCTTAAACTAGAAACTATGGATAAGCATGCAACATCCCTTGCATGTGAGTGAGCCAAGATGTCGCTAAGGTGGCTCCTTTGGCTCTTGAATCACCTCCTCTAAGTTCCTCCAAGTGAAGGCTAACCATGAGTCATCACAGCACCCACCGAAACAAGACACAATATACAAAATCAACTTTGTATTATATAGTGAAATGTAGAAGATATATTTTACAAGTAACTCACTACACTCTTTATTATATGGGACACACACACACTTAATCAACTTCACCTCTCACTCGAACTAGTTCTCTCTCTCTCTCTCTCTCTCTCTCTCTCTCTCTCTCTCTCTCTCTCTCTCTCTCTCTCTCTCTCTCTCTCTCTCTATTTGAGCTTTCTTGCTCGATGCATCAAAATGACCAGCATTATGTGTATATATATAGGCTTCGTATGATATTTATACCACTGATTTACACAGACATCTAGACAACTAATTAGACAAACCTCTCTACAATTCTAGATAATTCCTCATACCCCTATGACATAATTCTAGATATTTCCTTCTTAATCACTTCTGATCAAAATATAATTTGATTATAAAGCTCAGGGTATATTAGCGATATATTGTTGGCGTTACATTGCCATAAGGCTTACAATACAAGATGCTTGCATACAACAAAGGCCTACTAACAGGCGAGAGGCTTACAGATGTTAGAGATCAGTAGTGCCATGAGGGGATAACACATATGGGTACAAGAAGCAACCTTGTACAGACTAGTCTTGATCATGTGGACGATGTTGTCTATGGTTAGCGCGTTACCTTCGAAAATTTTCAAGTTCCTTGCCTTCCATTTGAAGTAGGCCATGGCCCCAATTGCAATCCTCTTGGCCTTACTTTTGTGGGCAAGGGTGCCTCGGTTGACCGAAAGTTTGAAAAATGAGAGTTGCAAGCTAGAAAATACCAAAAATAGCAAAACAAAAACATTCAGTCACACAGACTGCCACAAATAGAAAGTCTTAAACTAGAAACTATGGATAAGCATGCAACATCCCTTGCATGTGAGTGAGCCAAGATGTCGCTAAGGTGGCTCCTTTGGCTCTTGAATCACCTCCTCTAAGTTCCTCCAAGTGAAGGCTAACCATGAGTCATCACAGCACCCACCGAAACAAGACACAATATACAAAATCAACTTTGTATTATATAGTGAAATGTAGAAGATATATTTTACAAGTAACTCACGACACTCTTTATTATATGGGACACACACACACTTAATCAACTTCACCTCTCACTCGAACTAGTTCTCTCTCTCTCTCTCTCTCTCTCTCTCTCTCTCTCTCTCTCTCTCTCTGTCTCTCTCTCTCTCTCTCTCTCTATTTGAGCTTTCTTGCTCGATGCATCAAAATGACCAGCATTATGTGTATATATATAGGCTTCGTATGATATTTATACCACTGATTTACACAGACATCTAGACAACTAATTAGACAAACCTCTCTACAATTCTAGATAATTCCTCATACCCCTATGACATAATTCTAGATATTTCCTTCTTAATCACTTCTGATCAAAATGTAATTTGATTATAAAGCTCAGGGTATATTAGCGATATATTGTTGGCGTTACAATGCCATAAGGCTTACAATACAAGATGCTTGCATACAACAAAGGCCTACTAACAGGCGAGAGGTTTACAGATGTCAGAGATCAGTAGTGCCATGAGGGGATAACACATATGGGTACAAGAAGCAACCTTGTACAGACTAGTCTTGATCATGTGGACGATGTTGTCTATGGTTAGCGCGTTACCTTCGAAAATTTTCAAGTTCCTTGCCTTCCATTTGAAGTAGGCCATGGCCCCAATTGCAATCCTCTTGGCCTTACTTTTGTGGGCAAGGGTGCCTCGGTTGACCGAAAGTTTGAAAAATGAGAGTTGCAAGCTAGAAAATACCAAAAATAGCAAAACAGAAACATTCGGTCACACAGACTGCCACAAATAGAAAGTCTTAAACTAGAAACTATGGATAAGCATGCAACATCCCTTGCATGTGAGTGAGCCAAGATGTCGCTAAGGTGGCTCCTTTGGCTCTTGAATCACCTCCTCTAAGTTCCTCCAAGTGAAGGCTAACCATGAGTCATCACAGCACCCACCGAAACAAGACACAATATACAAAATCAACTTTGTATTATATAGTGAAATGTAGAAGATATATTTTACAAGTAACTCACTACACTCTTTATTATATGGGACACACACACACTTAATCAACTTCACCTCTCACTCGAACTAGTTCTCTCTCTCTCTCTCTCTCTCTCTCTCTCTCTCTCTCTCTCTCTCTCTCTCTATTTGAGCTTTCTTGCTCGATGCATCAAAATGACCAGCATTATGTGTATATATATAGGCTTCGTATGATATTTATACCACTGATTTACACAGACATCTAGACAACTAATTAGACAAACCTCTCTACAATTCTAGATAATTCCTCATACCCCTATGACATAATTCTAGATATTTCCTTCTTAATCACTTCTGATCAAAATATAATTTGATTATAAAGCTCAGGGTATATTAGCGATATATTGTTGGCGTTACATTGCCATAAGGCTTACAATACAAGATGCTTGCATACAACAAAGGCCTACTAACAGGCGAGAGGCTTACAGATGTCAGAGATCAGTAGTGCCATGAGGGGATAACACATATGGGTACAAGAAGCAACCTTGTACAGACTAGTCTTGATCATGTGGACGATGTTGTCTATGGTTAGCGCGTTACCTTCGAAAATTTTCAAGTTCCTTGCCTTCCATTTGAAGTAGGCCATGGCCCCAATTGCAATCCTCTTGGCCTTACTTTTGTGGGCAAGGGTGCCTCGGTTGACCGAAAGTTTGAAAAATGAGAGTTGCAAGCTAGAAAATACCAAAAATAGCAAAACAAAAACATTCAGTCACACAGACTGCCACAAATAGAAAGTCTTAAACTAGAAACTATGGATAAGCATGCAACATCCCTTGCATGTGAGTGAGCCAAGATGTCGCTAAGGTGGCTCCTTTGGCTCTTGAATCACCTCCTCTAAGTTCCTCCAAGTGAAGGCTAACCATGAGTCATCACAGCACCCACCGAAACAAGACACAATATACAAAATCAACTTTGTATTATATAGTGAAATGTAGAAGATATATTTTACAAGTAACTCACTACACTCTTTATTATATGGGACACACACACAATTAATCAACTTCACCTCTCACTCGAACTAGTTCTCTCTCTCTCTCTCTCTCTCTCTCTCTCTCTCTCTCTCTCTCTCTCTCTCTCTCTCTCTCTCTCTCTCTCTCTCTCTCTCTCTCTCTCTCTCTCTCTCTATTTGATCTTTCTTGCTCGATGCATCAAAATGACCAGCATTATGTGTATATATATAGGCTTCGTATGATATTTATACCATTGATTTACACAGACATCTAGACAACTAATTAGACAAACCTCTCTACAATTCTAGATAATTCCTCATACCCCTATGACATAATTCTAGATATTTCCTTCTTAATCACTTCTGATCAAAATGTAATTTGATTATAAATCTCAGGGTATATTAGCGATATATTGTTGGCGTTACAATGCCATAAGGCTTACAATACAAGATGCTTGCATACAACAAAGGCCTACTAACAAGCGAGAGGCTTACAGATGTCAGAGATCAGTAGTGCCATGAGGGGATAACACATATGGGTACAAGAAGCAACCTTGTACAGACTAGTCTTGATCATGTGGACGATGTTGTCTATGGTTAGCGCGTTACCTTCGAAAATTTTCAAGTTCCTTGCCTTCCATTTGAAGTAGGCCATGGCCCCAATTGCAATCCTCTTGGCCTTACTTTTTTGGGAAAGGGTGCCTCGGTTGATCGAAAGTTTGAAAAATGAGAGTTGCAAGCTAGACGGGTTTCCTGGATCTTGATCCGTTACTTGATCTGTTGCCACACTGTTTGATTGAATTGGCAATGGAAAAACATATGGTCGATCGACTCGCTCCGAGCTGGGCACAAGGGGCAAGCTGGATCAAGGTGGAAGAATCCAACCTTGTCCTTTGTGGGGAGCACCCCACGTGCGGTGAGCCAAAGGATGACTGTATGCTTGGGCATGATGCCTGATTGCCACAAAACTCTGGGCTAATGAGCCCTTTCTCCGACTCTATAAAAGATCTCGTATGCGACCCCAACTTTGATGGTTTCCTGGCGATCCACCGAGTTGAGCTTGTCAATGGCACATTCCACAGTCCCTTCTTTCTGAACGATAGTGTCCTGACCAAGAGGATCCATTTAATGAAAGGTGAATCCTTGTGGTGGCCAATCTAATGCCAAACATCTATGGATTGTAAGAATTCTCGGTGAATCCACCTGACCTAGAGGGTGTCCTTTTTGGTGTGAATGTTCCATATCGTCTTAGACATGAAGGCCAAGTGCTAGTGCTCCAGATTCTTGAGCCTCAGGCCACCCTCTTATTTTGGGGGGCAAAGGTCCTCCAAAGCGACCCTGGTTTTTTTCCAAAGAAAGTTATGGCATAGTTTCACAATTCACTCCAGCAACACCATGTGAAATAGGGTGATGGGCAGCCAGAAGACAATGATGCCTTGTATCACTGAGCAAATGAGCTCCACTTTCCCGGCGTAAGAGAATGAAGCCCAAGACCAGGCTCAAATTCACACACTAATTTGGTCGATTAGTGGCGCAAAGTGTCGTGCGCTCAGACCAGATGCAGTGATCGGAATCCCAAGGTAGTGGAAGGGGAAAGAGCCAATCTGATATCCCGTGGCCAAAATGATGTCGCGCTTCTCTATGCCTTTGACCCTGGTTATGCAAATACTTGATTTTTTCTTGCTCATGGTGAGGCACGAGGATCTTGAGATTGGCACAATGAGTCCATAAGGATTTGGACCGAGGGATGATCCCCTCTGGCCATGACGATAATATAGTCCACGAATGCTAGATGGGTGAGCTGAAGCGCCTTACATTGCAGGTGAAAGTTGTAATCTGAGCTAGTGGTAGCCTTGCGTGGGAGCATGGACAAGTACTCGATGCACAACACAAACAACAAGGGGGATAGTGGGTCACCTTAGCGAAGGCTCTTGGCTCCCTTGAATTAATGTTCTAAAGTTTTATATTTAAAATTTTATTTGTATTTTTGTTATATGATGTTTATATTTTATTATTAATAGAATTTTTATTTACTTACAAAATCTTAAAGTTTAATGATCCGATTTTACGATCTGATCCGGATGGTCCCCTGTGATCCGATCCTTAAAACCCGATTTTGACAACCTTGGTTGGAAGTCCTCGTGATCAGTTAACATATTGAAGAACTTGAAAGGCCTTCGCTTAGGTGCCTCAGTCCATGTGGACTTGTCGAGGCAAGTAGAATGATCCGATAGGTGGCCAGAGGGGAAGAAGAAACCTTCCCAGTGGCGCTTCCAAGTGAGACAAGCATCATTTTCCATGAGTCTGTCGAGATTGCTACAAACTCTCCCATTGGACCAAGTTAGTGTTGATCCAGCAGATCGGATGTCACTGGGTCCAGCGCTGGCAGCGCACTCGGCCAAGTATGTAATAACCTTCGTTTCTACATAAGGGTATGAATATAATTTTTATTTTAGTAAAGGATGTGGAAATTGTTAATTTATTTCAAAGTGGAAATAATTTAGTCAGATTCTTACCCTAAATATGTATATCTTTAAGTCATGATTTATCTAAACTTATGTTAACATTATGTTAATGTTAATTTAAATAAACTTATCAATTTGACATTAATTATTTAAATTGAGATTAACAATATGTTAATGATAATTTAAATATGATTAAAATTATGAGACAAGGTGACTTGTGCTGAGAACTAGCCTAATTTAATTTTCTTTCATCTTAAATTTGGTTAAGATGTATAATTAAACTTAAGTTAATTTCATAAAATAAGTTTGAAAATTTTTGTAATTTTCGAAATTTAAAATAGGGGTAGTTTTGCCACAACTTCAAAAAAGTTGGGCAAAAATTGTGATTAAGTGTAAACAGGGGGTTCCCGATTTCAGTCTTCTTCAACCTCTAATGCACGCGAGTTAGGGCTGGTTCCAATGGCGAAATTTGACCCAGATCTGGCTCAATTGTGCAAATTGAAGGGTGTGCTTTGTAGATGAGATCATTACATCCAGAACCCTTAAAATCCGGGTATCAAATCCCCCAGATTTGATTGAATTATTCCCAAGTAGGCATGCCACGTCGGTATGACGCGTCGGGTGGTATTTTGCGCGATTCTAAAGCTCTTGTTTGCGCGATTCTAAAATAGACCCCAACCATTGTCAATTCTCATCCAATTTTGAGCAATATCCCATAAAACCCCTGCTTCCAGTCGCACCTGTTTTCGTTAAATTCAAGACACCTCGGTACTCCTCCGCCCCCAATAGCCACACCAGGACTTCCACCTTGAAGCCACGATTCGAACCACACCTATCCCGCACTCGTAGACGCACCGCCGAGCCCCCGCCAAGTCGAATAACTTGGCGTGAACAGTGTCGGTCGGAGGTAGATGATGATGGCAATTTCCATTTTAAATAATTTTGGGTATTTTATTTTAATTAGGGTAATTCAATAATTAAGCGGGTAAAATATATAATTAGGAATATTAGTTTATTTAAATTAGTTGGGTTAATTTTAATTAAGGTTTTAAAATTACCTATTTAAGTTAATGCGGTAATTGAATTATAAAATGTGCCTATATAGTTTATAAATAGTTACATTTATTGATAGGGGTTAAAATAAATCAATTTTGGTCAATTTAAAATTATTAGGTTGTTGATTTATGATTAAAGGATATAATCATAATGTTATCCGACAATTGATTTAGTTGTGCTTAAATCATTTAAGATAAGAATCCATACGAGTAACGTTCAAATTCTGTTTATGAATAAATTATTTGATTATAATATATTTTGGTGTATATTGGGTACGTCTCGAGATCGCTATTAGGAAAGGAAATGAACCAGTAATCCGGATAGTTGGTTAAAAGCAATTTTCTCTCGTATGACGTTACGCCGTGCAACCGACAACTTAATTCGATACAAGTGACGGTTCGCTCTTGCATTTATTCCATATTTTTCTTAATTGACAATTAATTTATTGTTTTGATTAAGTTGGGATAAGTATTGTCATAATGTGTTTGGGAACTTATGTGTTATATAGAGTGATAAAATATGAATTATATACTAGGTTCTATATATTGCTAGAGATTACACTTGTGTATATATTATTATTGCCGAGGGTGATAGTTGGACTTTGGTGTAAATTTGACGTGGACTTGTATGCTTAGTTAGCATGAGTATTCATATGAACACTATATACCTTACAAGGTTTAGTTATTTCGTTATAACAATATTATGAGGATTTTGCCCTAGTACTTTTGGTCATGATCGTACCCTTATTCGAATATAAGTGCTGGTGCACTTAACTAGTGCCGTTATTCGCGATTCGTCCCATGATATCTCTCGTAATGAGATTGTGTGGATTAAAAGAAATAACGTAAATGTACGTTTTGAAATTAAATAAGATAAGTGCTTTTATGCACATATTTAATAAACTTCAGGTGAGAAGTGCAACGTGGAAACCGCTCGGGATCCTGTCTAAGTAAGTACTCTTTGCAATTTGATTCGCACAACACACATGCGGTGAGGTTGGTTAAGGACCCAATTAATCAAAGGAGTCGTTTCAAAAATCTTGGTGTGTAATAATTATAAATGTTCCCAAACAAATACATATAATTCCAATAAGACTCGAATTCATTTGAGTCTTCTCTTGAATCATAAATTTTCTTACGTTTCGGTGGAAGTATGGTAGTTATGTACCGTTTATCGAGTATTATTCTAGAAAACAATTGTAGTCACTAGATAGGACTACACATAACCTCACATAAAATACCCTTGCATAGTCTTTCACTAGACTAACCAATCTTTCATTTTCCTTGCATGGTTGGCTGGTGTCATCTATCCCGTACGGCACATCAGTTCGTTTGTCTCAAGATATCTCGAAGTAACGAATCGGAGAAGAAGGCATGAAGTTGAAGTTGTGTTTTGAAGTATAATTTGAAGTTGTTTGGTATCGATTTAATCTTCTTAATAAATGTAGCAATAATATCTACATCACATAGTCATGTATTTAGGGCTCATATAAAGTCTTCTGTTGTAATTTCATATTGTTTTGTAAAACTAGTCTTCTCAATTTACGAGAGGAAATTTTAATGCATAATAAGTATTTGTTTCACAAGTCTTCTTGATAGAGGCTAAAGTCATATCACCTTATCAAAATAAAATCCTTAACAACCTAAACTAGTAGAATAGACAAGTAAGGGTTGAATCCCACAGGGAGGAGTTGTCTTTCTTTATGCAAATTAGTATGTCAAAGTAACAAAGGGGGTTTGTTGGTTTGGTTTGAAGTAACAAGGTAAATAACAGTAAATCAAAACAAAAGTTGTAATCAATTGGGAAAAAGTACTTAGCCAGACAAATATCCACCATTCATTCGATTGGTTAATCCTAGATTATCTCTAATTCCTTTCTATGAATGTTCCTATTCCTTTTCTTAAGTTATAGACAGGACAAACAGACCCTGAAAATACTAACTATTAAATAACCAGGAAAACCTCCATGATTCAATTCAACAGCAGCAATGAGCACAAGAATTTAGATAGATACATGTAAGAGTAGCAAACAGTCATACAATTGCATGCAATTAATTCTCTCTACAATAAACCAGTCCAAACAGTTCTTAGAATATTGCAATTGCTATTCATGATTAAGGTAACTCAAACAGTAATTACCAAACCCTAGCAATAGAAAATTACCAATAACAACTAGTTGCGTCCAACAAGCGAAATCAATAAGAATCAATGGAATGAAGCACAAGAGAATCAATACATTCAAAGGAAAAGAAATAGAGTTATAACCTCACAATCATATATCAAATGAAGGCTTCAATCGTCGGACTAAGCAAAGGGTGCTTAGTTCTTCATAGTCTCTGAAGCCATAAACTCTAAAGGAAAATAAAACGTAGAAAAAGCGATAATTCCCAAAGTGGCTGCTAGGAAATTAGGTTAAGTAACTTAAAAACCAAACATAATGCTAAAAAGATAACAAGTCTAATCTTAGAAGGAAATAAAATAAACGGATTGAAAGAAAAGGGAATAAATAAAATAAATAAAATCTTTGGAAAAACTCTTCGGACGCGCTGATGCAGATCTCTGCGACCGCGGAAGAATTTCCGCGATCGCGTAAAATACCCTGATGCTCTCGAATTAACCGCGACCAGAAGCCTTGCTCTTCCGCGACCATCCGCGCCCGCGGCGGCACTTCCGCGATCGCGAATCTTCATAGACCCGCTTGGTTCTACTTCTTCGTCTTCTTGGGTGGCTTCCTTCTCTCTTCAATATATCTTCATTTAAGCTTCTCCAAACCACCATATTTGCACATCTACTCCTCAACTCCATTCTCCGCAATTGTGCTCTAATCATCTCCAAATGGTACCTAAAACTCCGGTAACAACCCCTAGTTACACCCTACAAAGTAGCGCTGATCACTTCCTCTATTAATTCTTTTGTTATCAATGTATTTACACATAATTGTTTGGATTAAAGCCTAGGGTGATTTTGAACTTTAAAGTTTGAGGTCACTGTCGTGTGACACTACCAACATAAGTCAGGGGTGTTACAAAGTCAATAATCTCGCCATAGTGACTTTGCTGGCACTGTTGACCATCTCATCATAGTGCGTGATGTAATCGAAGTTGTTGAGGACAATCCAAAGGGGAATCACTATTTGGCTGAATTCAACAAGCTCCTCCCAAAGTGGCTTTCTAGCATGATCGAATGAAGGCCATATACAAAGGTGGCACAAAAGACATCCCCGACGTCTTTGGAAGTAACCTTACAATGTATATGATGCGCATGTGACCAAAGAATATCAATAGACAAAATGCAAGAATCCCAAAGGAATACAATTCTACATGCGCGATGCGCATCAAAATTGTAGGTATGATCCCAGCATCAGAAATTTATTGGTTCTTGACCAACTCTGAGGTGAGTTCCGTTTTAAGGATTCCCATCAAGCACACATTGTGCTCTTTGAGAAACTTTCTCACTCTATATTGTTTATGGGACATGATATGATCCAGGTCCACATCAACCTGCAAGAAGGGACCATGAGACACACTACACCAAAGGAAGCACGTACACGACCAACAAAGTGCCTAAAATTAGGGTTTATCAAGTTTACCGAGCAAGCCTCCACCAAAGCAAGTCTCAACAGTTCCAATCATCATAAGGGGGCAATTGAAGGGTCCATTCCAAAGGAGAAACCATTAGAAGGAGAAATGCTTGGAGGACAGCCCTTGAGCACGATGCAAGTGATACCACCAAGGCCACGAGAGGAAGTGGCGGCCAAAATGAAGTTTCGGACCACTATGCTCGGACATGCCTTAGCCACAGGCCAAGAAAGGTGTCTAGGAGTATAGAGATATCCACATGGCAGAGAGAAATAGAAGTGGGCTCGGAGGAGTCAAGCCCACCAAGCCCAGCGGCGGCACCGGGCATTTCAACATGCGAGGCCCAACCTTCGCCAAAAGCCCATTTCTGATTTATTCGAACATTTGGGCTGAATTTTGGATATGTTTGAGTTCTTAGATATGTTTAGTCCGTGTCCACAATTCAGGCCCAACGGAGGAAGGAAAACACATTTTTCGTCATTTCTCATTTTAGGGTTTTTTCGGTGAAGCATTTGGTTATTTATAGATCGTGTAGTTTTCATTTTCGAACTAAGCCTTGATTAATTTGAATACATAACAGTTGATTTTTTCAATTAACTCTAAGCTTCCCAGTCTTTGAGTGATTTGTCTTGGTGCGTTATATCCATGTCTATTGAACTCGGTTTTGGTGAGTCATATCCAAAACCGGCGTGAAACCCTGGTGAGTCATATCCTTGGTGGATCATCAATAAATCTCATTTATTATATTGGTGAGTAATACTCAATAGATCCAATTTGTCTATCCATTTATTTTCCTTGCATTCGAAAACCCAATACTCCCACAAAAAAACTGGTTTGTGGCTACTATCTTGTTGCCAAAATCAAGAGCATGAAGAACGTGACTTGAAGGTGACTTTCCTTGAACCAGAGCACGGATCCTTAGGGGAAACGCATCATTTGGTATCAGAGTGACGAGGCTAAAGTCGTTATCCCTATCAAAGTAATCCTCAAAAACCTAACTAGGTATAGTAGGCAAGCAAGGGTCGAATCTCACAGGGAGGTAAGTAATCTTCCTAAGTGTAAAAGGTTGTATGCCAAAGGTAACTAAAGGGGGGTTTTGGTTTGTTGTCACGTAAACAAAGTAAATCAAAGCAAAGGATGTAATCTATGGGTGAGAAGTAACTTAGTCAGACAAATATCCACCATTCAGTTTGATTGGTTGATCATTGATTATCTCTAATTCCTACCAATGAATGTTCCTATTCCTTTTCTTAAGTTATAAATAGGACAAACAGACCCTGATAATACTAACTATCAAATAACCAGGAAAACCTCCAGATTCAATTCAATGGCAGCAATAAGCACATGAATTTCAATAGATACATGCAAGTGCAACAAACAGTCTTACTATGCATGCAATCAATTCTCTCTACAATAAACCAGTCCAAACAGTTCTTAGAATATCGCAGTTGCTACTCTGAATTAGATATTTCAAATAGAAATAACCAAACCCTAGCAATAGATAATTACTAATATCAACTAGATGATCAGGCTAGTCAAATCAGCAAGAATCAATGGGATTAAGCAGAAGAGAATCAATACATTCAAAGGAAAAGAAATAGAATTATAATATTACAACCAAATACAAACGAAGGCTTCAATCGTCGGACTAAGCAATAGTTGCTTAGTTCTTCATAGTCTTCAAAGCATAAAATTCTCTAAAAGAAAACTGAATGATAAGTTGTGAAACTTGAATAATGGATTCTGAATTCTATATATTGAAAAGGCTGCTAATAAAAACTAGGTTAGAACCCTAATCTAAAGATAAGAAATAATATCCTATAAGGAAATAAAACGGAATAAAAGAAAAAGGAAATAAAGTAAAACGAAGTATCGGACGAAACGAAATCCGAATCCGCGTCTGTGAACAGTATCCGCGACCGCGAAAAACTCTCTGCTGTCTTCGCTGCTTCTCGCAATATTCCGCGACCGCGGCAGGCTTATCTGCGCCCGCGGAAATGTTCCTGTTGCGTTCTTCAGCTCTTTCAATTGGTCTTCTCTCGTGGCTTTCTCCTTCATCTTCTTAATTTTCATTTAAGCACTTCAAAACCACCAAATCAACACTTTTTCTCTACAACTCCATTCTCCTAACTTATGCTCTAAACCCATACCAATGGCACCTAAAACTCCGGTAATAAATCCTAGTTAAGCACTACAAAGTAGCGCGGATCACATTCCCCCATGCTTAAACCTTGCTCGTCCTCGAGTAAGCTAATAGAAACCTACTCCTCCAATGAAACACCCAAGGTCTCAGGAAGCACAGCAAAACTATCTCCACTAAGAACTGCACCTAATCATGAATCTCCAAGTACCAAAACATCAACACAACACACAAGCTTAAATGAAAGCAGAGAACTTCCCCCAAGCTTAACCCGAACACCATAGAGTGAAAGTAACCATCTAATCCTAGCATCCATCTATCTTCTTATACCTCCCAGAGTGACCTACTTGAAACCTCCTTATATCACCTCTTATGTCACCACCCCGGAAAATATGAGGAATCCTAATAATCACTCTTCTTCTTTTCACTCATTTTTCCAAGGCGCCCTTTCGGGTTTTCACCAAGCCACTCATTTCATTTTTCAATAGATGAGCTCACAAAAACTCACATCACTCTTGACCTCTTATTACTCCAGCCTAATGCTGGTCCAAGCCACCTACTTATTACCTAAGCTGCCCTTTCGGGTTTTCGACTTATCCCAAGATTTTCTTTTATGTCTTTTTTCATATATTTTTGACTTTTTTTTTTCTATTCAGAAGACTAGAAAGTATAGATCACTCCCCCATGATTAAACATTTCATTGTCCTCAATGTAATGAAAGACAAAAAAGATGAAGCACAGGGAAAAGAAAAAAAGTACTCACACCGTCGCCGAGGTGGCCTGGACTTGGATGTGGGTGCTGGCGGTGAATCAATGAAAACACATTTCACTGGTGTTGCGGCGGTCCTCCTCAAGCAAAACTCCACGTGCAACCAAATAGATCCACTATAAGGTAAGTGGCACATCAAAGAAAATGGGGTTGCACGGGCCTTCAACGAACACAGAATTAGAGCCCGAATATAATCGTGTTGTGGGCTCTTGTGTTCCTCTTCGTCAGTTGTCGAATGTCAGGCCATCATCGATGTCAAATACAAATGTGGGGCTAATGTCTCCTCCTTGAAATCATGATATGCACCATCTCTCAAAATAAAACGCAGACAGTTGGGCCGCGATCGCGGAAATAAGGCCGCGGTCGCGGAAAATCGCCAATTTTTTTTTCCAGATAAGGGGACCTATAGTGGCGAAACCGCGGTCGTGGAAATATATCCGCGGTCGCGGAAAGGCTTCTGGTGCGAGTTGAACACCGTCTTCTAAGTTTGGCTTCGGGTCTCCTTCCTGCATTTTAGTCTAAAAACAAAACAAAACAAATAAAAACTTGAAATGAAAAGACATGAAAAGAATTGCATACCTCGGGTTGCCTCCCAAGCAGCGCCTTGGTTATTGTCGCGGCTCGACATAATATCCTTCAATTCAACGTGGGTTGCTCACATCAACCGGACACTTGGGGTCACAATCAGGAGAGTATCTTTTTGCATCATCGATGTTGTGCTTGACCCTCACCCCATCAAGCTCCATCGTGAGCGAACCACTACTCACATCAATCTTTGTATTTTCCATTTTCATAAACGGCCTACCCAGCATCACAGGGGCTGCATGTTTGTCTTGCCCCGTATCCATCACAAAGAAATCCGCAGGGAAAATCAGCTTATCAACCTCTACCAGAACATCCTGCACGACTCCTTTGGGATACACATAGGACATATCCGCCAGTTGAATCACAGTCCTGTCTTCTGTAGTGGTCCAAGCTCCAAAGATTCATACAGTGAGAGAGGCAGTACGTTGATAGATGCACCCAAATCCAGCATGGCTTTATCGAACGTGGTGTCACCTAGGGAATACTGAACATGCCTGGGTCACTGCACTTCTTGGGCAACCACTTTTGTAGCATAGCGGAGACATTCTCACTAACTTGGACTTTCTTCTTCGCTTTCACAGCTTTCTTTCTCTTTTTCTTGCACAATTCCTTCAAAAATTTTGCATAGCGGGGAATGCTCTTAACTAGCTTGATCAAAGGAATATTTACCTCACAATTACTGAATGTCTTGAATAGTTCCTTGTCGTTCTCCAGCTTTCTCGTATCCTCCAGCGCCTCAGGAAAGGGTGCGGGTGGTTTCAGCGAACCGAGCGGAGGAAAGTACGGACGAACGTAATCGTCATGAACATCAGCGGGCAATTCTAGGGCTTCAGGGAGTTTTCTGCGGTCGCACATTGTATTTCGCGGTCGTGGCTCGTCTTCAGAAAATTCATCTTCTCCGGAAACTTTTCCGCGGTCGCGGAAATCTGGCCGCGGTCGCGGAAAATTCTCGGAAAAAATACCGCCTCTAGGTATAATTCCGCGGTCGCGGCTGCCGTCCCTGCGGTCGCGGAATTCTTTTTGTTGCCCACGAACTCCTCCATTTGCGTTCCGCTTCTCAGCGTCATTGCACACACATTTTCTCTCGGGTTTGCTACTGTTTGAGATGGTAGTTTCCCCGAATCCCGGGCCTCCAGTTTGCTCACCGCGAGAGAAATTTGCCCCACTTGCTTCTCCAAGTTTTGAATGCTAGACTTCATCTCTTGATTTTATTGGACCATGGTGTTTGCCAACGTCGATACGCTCTGAGCGAGACTATGTTGTTGGACCATATTGTTTCCCAACGTTGATACGTTTTGAGCGAGAGACTTGATCATGTCATCACTGCACATAGATGAACTCGCGTTTTGGCCTTGGGGTCTGGAGTCATATGGAGCTCTGAATTGTTGTTGTTGTTGTTGACCTCCAGGCCGTTGAAATTGTTGTTGTTGTTGTAAGAACTATGGCGGCCTCTGGTGAAACTCTTGATCATCACGGCCCTGTGGAGGGTTCTGCTGGTTCTCGTACCTTAAATTTGGGTGATCGCTCCACCCTGGATTGTAGGTGTTGGAGTACGGGTCATATCTTGGTCTAGGAGGACCGAAACCTCCTATAGCGTTCACTTCAGCAATGGGCTCCTGCAGCGTGGGACACGCATCATTAGGGTGCATCGTGTCATAGCAGATTCCACAAGACTTGACTTGTTACTGGCTACCCTTCGTCATAAATCTCCTCAACATCTCCTTCATCTCAGCCATCTAAGAAAGTAGTGAGGACGATGGCTGAGATTCTGCAGCCTTGACTGTGTGAGCGCTCGCTCTCTTGCTAAACTGTCTTGAGCCTTCAGATAGCTCAAAGAAAATTTCAAATGTTGTGGCTGGCGTCTTGTTCAGAATATTACCGCCACAGCCTGTGTTCACCATCCGACGCTCATCGTCAAGAAGTCCACCATACAAATAAAGTACGAGGTCTTGGTCAGAATACCCATGGTATGGACAACTAGAAATCAACCTCTTGAACCTCTCGTAGTACTCGTACAACGTCTCAGTAGCATGTTGTTCAATGTTGCTAATGTTCCTCTTCAGGCTATTGACTTCGTTGCAGGAAAATACTTCTCCAGGAAGGCTTTCTTCATCTTAGCCCATGTATCTATGCTTCCTGGGGCCAAATAGTAGAACCAATCATTGGCCGAATCCTTCAGAGAGAAAGGAAAGGCCCTCAGCTTGATCTGGTCCTCAATAATGTTCATTGGCTTCATACTGTTGTAGACAGCGTGGAATTCAGACAGATGCTTGTTGGGGTCTTCTCCACTCATCCGATGGAAGTGGGGTAGTAAATGGATCAACCCAGATTTGAGCTCAAAATTCACGCCATCCGCCAGCTCTGGAAACTGCACAACAAGCGGCTGCTTCTCTAGATTCGGGGCAGTCAACTGCCTCAAAGTCGGTTCTTCTTCAGTCATCTCTATTTGTGTACGGGCTGCTACACGGTTTATGGAAAGTGTCCTTTCAATTTCTGTATCAAAATCTAACAGTGGAGAGTTAGTAGCACGGGTGTAGACCATAAGATAGGTCCACACAATAGTTGGCACACAAACAAACACAAAGAAAAATTAAAACTTGCATCCTCAACAACGACGCCAAATTTGACGAGGCTAAAGTCGTTATACCTATCAAACTAATCCTCAAAAACCTAACTAAGTGTAGTAGACAAGCAAGGGTCGAATCCCACAGGGAGGTAAGTAATCTTCCTAAGTGCAAAAGGTTGTATGCCAAAGGTAACTAAAGGGGGGTTTTGGTTTGTTGTCACGTAAACAAAGTAAATCAAAGCAAATGATGTAATCTATGGGTGAGAAGTAACTTAGTCAGACAAATATCCACCATTCAGTTTGATTGGTTGATCATTGATTATCTCTAATTCCTACCAATGAATGTTCCTATTTTTTTTCTTAAGTTATAAACAGGACAAACAGACCCTGAGAATACTAACTATCAAATAACCAAGAAAACCTCCAGATTCAATTCAATGGCAGCAATAAGCACAGGTATTTCAACAGATATATGCAAGTGCAACAAACAGTCTTACTATGCATACAATCAATTCTCTCTACAATAAACCAGTCCAAAGAGTTATTAGAATATCGCAGTTGCTACTCTGAATTCGATATTTCAAATAGAAATAACCAAACCCTAGCAATAGATAATTACTAATATCAACTAGATGATCAGGCCAGTCAAATCAGCAAGAATCAATGGAATTAAGCAGAAGAGAATCAATACATTCAAAGGAAAAGAAATAGAATTATAATCTTACAACCAAATACAAACGAAGGCTTCAATCGTCGGACTAAGCAATAGTTGCTTAGTTCTTCATAGTCTTCAAAGCATAAAATTCTCTAAAAGAAAACTGAACGATAAGTTGTGAAACTTGAATAATGGATTCTGAATTCTATATATTGAAAAGGCTGCTAATAAAAACTAGGTTATAACCCTAATCTAAAGATAAGAAATAATATCCTATAAGGAAATAAAACGGAATAAAAGAAAAGGGAAATAAAGTAAAACGAAGTATCGGACGAAACGAAATCCGGATCCGCGTCTGTGAACAGTATCCGCGACCGCGGAAAACTCTTTGTTGTCTTCGCTGCTTCTCGCAATATTCCGTGACCGCGGCAGGCTTATTCGCGCCCGCGGAAATGTTCCTATTGCGTTCTTTAGCTCCTTCAATTGGTCTTCTCTCGTGGCTTTCTCCTCCATCTTCTTAATCTTCATTTAAGCACTTTAAAACCACCAAATCAACACTTCTTCTCTACAACTCCATTATCCTAACTTATTCTCTAAACCCATACAAATTGCACCTAAAACTCCGGTAACAACTCCTAGTTAAGCACTACAAAGTAGCGCGGATCACAGAGCTTGATCGAGGTAAGTCTAAACCTTTGCTAGTCTTGATTTCAAACTAAATGTTGTGTGTTCCTCAAGACTTGATGTCTTGCCCTAATCTTGCTTCCACCTTGAGAGCACGAGTTTGAGGGGAGGAAAGCCTTGACAGAATCCTAGAATCTTGAGAAAATCTTGAGAGAATCCTAACAAGAAGATGGCCAAGAGTTTCATTGGGACCCAAGAAGAAAACCTTGAATCTTGTATCTTCAAGAACGACCCCCAACTATCTTGTGTGGGATCTTGTGGCGGGAGGGGGGGGGGGGAGAGAAGTTGTCGTGGAAACCCTAGAGCTTCCTAGGGGTGACCCTAAAACTATCTTGGTAAGGGAGATAGAAAAGGAAGGGCGCCTTACGCGCCAAGGCAAAGGGCAATTGCCCTTGCTTGGTCCATATTCCTTACACCCTAAGGCTTGCCACGACCCATCCATAACCAACTCCCAAGATCTATCTTATTTTTATTTTCACCATAAAATAAGATTCTTACTGTGTTTTTTATAATTGGATAAGATTGTGTTCCAAGATTTACTTAGAACTTTAGTTAGTTATGTTTCTTGTTATCTTGTGGGACCAAAATCTATCTTGGCTTCCTAAATCTTTTCCCAACTAACTCGTGTGCAAACAAAGAAAAGAGGCCAAAGGCAGAAAAAGACAAAGGGAAACCCTGAGTTTTGCACAACAAGAAAATAAAGAAAGGAAAAGAGGGACCCTTGCTATGTTTGAGAAAACCCAAAGGGATCCTTACTAAGCTTGAGAAAGCCCAAGTAAGTCAAGAAAGTCCTTCTTGATAACAAGATTTGGGATTATTGTATTGATTTAAGTGATCTTGGATGTGATTTTATCTAGTTATCTATTGCTTGATAAGATCTTGTTTTTTTGGTGCTAATATTTTTCTATCTTAAGGCCAGGTGTGACCCAACCCTAATTGAACACCCCTTGTGTTTGATTTTGAGATCTTGCATTGCACTAACCCAAGGGCCAAGCTAAGGTTGTTAAGTAAGGTGCAACCACACGGTCAACCAAGAAGAAAGAGAAGAGTACTTCAAGAAAAGGTATATTCTTACCCTAAAGGAGAGAGTTTTCTTTATCAAGATAGAATCTTTATTGATATAATAGTCATTTTTTGTTTATTTAGGTATTTTCCTAACTTAATCAGTTTGCTTGCTTTGAATACGTATTAGTTAGTTTGTTTAACTCCTTTCATGAGGTCAAAACATGTCACGGGACAATTTAGGGAAGGAGACGATGGAATCTACTCGTGAAGAACAAAAAATGATCACCATGGAGGATCTACATGCCCTACTAGAGAAGCAACACCTTGAACTTGTGGGGATGTTGGACGAAGAATGGAACAACGCCTAAGGGAGACAAGGAGAGCCGTCGCAAGAAGGAAGATCCACCTTTGTTAGGGAGAACATGGAGTTTCAAGAAGACCCTCATGAAGCCGGTCCTTCTAATGTGCCAAGGGGATGCGCTAGGGTACAAGCAACACCAAACCAACATCTTAGAGATCAAGAGGAAGACGGGGACAATCTTTTTGCACAAGACCAAACCCGCAAACCACCTATGAGGTTCCAAGCACCACTAACATGTCCTATCATTGAAGGGATATGACGAAGGCCTCTTGCCGCAGACCCCGGGCCCATGATGCAACCTAGACGAGTACCTAATGGGCCAAGGGACTTCTCTGAGAGGGAAAGAATGAGAGATATCTAGCCAAGGGGTTAACTTATGGAATAAAGAGGGTTTGGCTACGACATGGCAGAAGAAATTCAGCCACCCCCTCAACAACACCATGGTGTGATGTTGTCCATCCAAACCTTTGCGGGAATGTACAATGTCGAGGCTTATCTAGGTTGGGAGTTCAAGACCAAAGCTATATTTGATTATTATGGCTATCAAGACGCCCAAAGAGTGGCCATTGCAGCCATTCAGTTGATGGACTTCGCCTACTGTTGGTGGAAGGAGGAGAAAGAAGAAAGAACTCACGACAACTATCATCTCATCTCGACATGGAAAGAGCTCAAATATGCTCTTAGATTTTGATTTGTTCCCGAGGAGTATCTTGATAAGGTCCAAATCAGATTGGAGAAGGTGAAACAAGGAGCAAGAACCCCGGTGGAGTTTTACAAAGAACTTAGACAACTAGTGTATTGATCGGAAGTCCAATCCCCCTGAAAGGTACACTATTTCTAAGTTTATTGGTGGACTAAGTGATGATGTTAATGTGCATGTAGAAATGCAAATATTTGGCCTTAATGCTCAGCTTGAAGAGGTATTACGGTACACCACTATTGGAGAAAGGAGGAGAAAGAAGAAAGAACTCACGACAAATAATCCCATCTCGACATGGGAAGAGCTCAAATATGCTCTTAGATTATGATTTGTTCCCGAGGAGTATCTTGATAAGGTCCAAATCAGATTGGAGAAGGTGAAACAAGGAGCAAGAACCCCGGTGGAGTTTTACAAAGAGCTTAGACAACTAGTGTATTGATCGGAAGTCCAATCCCCCTGAAAGGTACACTATTTCTAAGTTTATTGGTGGACTAAGTGATGATGTTAATGTGCGTGTAGAAATGCAAAGATTTGGCCTGAATGCTCAGCTTGAAGAGGTATTATGTTACGCCACGCAAGTATACCAAAACTTGCAAAAGAAGAAGGCTAGTGGCGGAACAAGGACGTGGGGATCCAACTCAAACCCTATGACTTCTAACCTGCCATCATCTCGCTCCAAGGCTAAGAGTTAGCCATCTAAAGTGTTCCCAAAGAAAGAAACAACCTCAATTGTTGTGGATACAAGAGGGGAAGAGGCACCAAGAGCTAGAGACCTTAGATGCTTCAAATGCATGGGGGCCGGGAGGACACTATGCACGTGATTGCCCTAATATCCGCCAAATGTTTTTGAATGTCCACGGAGAATATGAGTCTGAAGATGAAAAGGAGGTTGTGGTAAAAGAGGAGGAGAACCACGAGGAGGAAGAAGAAGTAGTTCACGCCACCGCCAATATAGGGGAGTGTTTTATGATCTCTAAGGTGAAAGAAGAACCCCACGACCCCAGGTTTGATGTGTATGGAACCATGCAGCCCCTATGATGAGGAGGAACTTGAGGATATGCCACCTCTCATTGATATGTTCCAGCCACCAACGCCACCACAACCACAACTGTCACCATTGATGGACCTTTACACGGAGGACATTAGCCAAATGGAGCAAAGTTTCCACCATTTATGCAACATAGCTGGTTATGAACAACCGTTTCTCGCCCTAGTAGATAGTGGAAGTGATCAAAACATGATAGCTGAAGATGTGGTCACAAAATTGAGGCTCGAGACGCAACGTTAATGGCCACCAACCATGATCGGTTAGGTGAATGAAGGCCACCAAATCAAAGTGGACAAGAAGGTCGACGTGAGCTTTAGCTTAGGGGCATACTCGGACATGGTGACATTTGTAGCGATGCCCATTAATTCCTTCGACACTATACTAGGAAGGCCGTGGCAATTTGACTTAAATGTCTTACATGAAGGTCGGCTTAACCAAAACCATGTGGCCAAGGGAGATTTGTATACAGCCTAGAACCAATGAGCCTAGAGTAAGTAAGAAAGGCAAGAGATTGGGATAAAAACAAGAAACCGAGACGGCGAGTGATGATGCCCCATGAGATGTTTCACTGCCCAAGAAGCCCTAAATCTTCAAAGGTGACCTTGATGCAGCAAGCTTCAAAGAATGAGGGAGTCTTCTCACCTAATACTATTCTCATGCTTATTAGTATAAGGACACACATGTTAGATTTTCATGTCTCCTTAGAGTTTTATCTAGCTTCTCTCACGCTACTTCTCCAAGCATAACTCTAGGAGATAGGATGCATGTTAATAAGGGGAGTCCTCTCAAATTCATAATTGTACGTTCTAGGAGAGTAGAAGAGGCCGTGTCTAGGTTAAGGGGCTTCACTACCTCGGAACTCTTGCTACGTCGTGTTACTTGATTTTTCTTGGAATAGGTAGTATGGGTTTAAGGTCAAATCCTTTCAGAGGAGGGGAGGATGATGCGATAAGGGTCTACATCAAGCTACAAGAAGGGACCATGAGACACACCACACCAAAGAAAGCACGTAAACGGCCCATAATGTGCCTCAAATTAGGGTTTATTAAGTTTACCGAGCAAACCTCCTCCAAAGCAAGTCTCAACAGTTCCAATCACCATAAGGGGATAGTTGAACGTTCCATACCAAAGAAGAAACCATTAGAAGGAGAAATGCTTGGAGGACAACCCTAGAGCACCATGCAAGCGACACCACCAAGGCCACGAGAGGGAAGTGGCGGCCAAAATGAAGTTCTGGACCACTTGGCTCAGACATGCCTTAGCTACAGGCCAAGAAACATGTCTAGTAGTATACGGAGATCCACATGGCCGAGGGAAATGGAAGTGGGCTCAGAGGAGTCAAGCCTAGCGACAGCGCCGGACATTTCAGCATGCGAGGCCCAACCTTGGCCAAAGGACCATTTATGATTTCTTCAAGAATTTGGGCTGAATTTTGGATATGTGTAGCCCGTGTCCAAAATTCAGGCCCAACAGAGGAAGGAAAACACATTTTTTGGCATTTATCATTTTAGGGCTTTTTCGGTGAAACATTTGGTTATTTATAGGTTATGTTGTTTTCATTTTCAAACTAAGCTTTGATTAGTTTGAATACAGAACAGTTGAGTTTCTCAATTAACTTTGAGCTTTCCGGTCTTTGAGTGATTTGTCTTGGTGCGTCATATCCAAGTCTATTGAAATCGGTTTCGGTGAGTCATGTCCAAAACCGACGTGAAACCCCAGTGAGTCATATCCTTGGTGGATCGTCGATAACTCATTTTGAGTCTATTGGTGAGTAATATCCAATAGATCTAATCTGCCTATCCATTTATTTTCCTTGCATTTGAAAACCCAAAACTCCCACAAAAAGACTCATTTTTTTGCTACTATCTTGTTGTCGAAATCAAAAGCATCAAGAACGTGACTTGAAGGTGACTTTCCTTGAACCAGAGCACGGATCCTTAGGGAAAAAACATCAGGATGGATGGAAGCCCTTATGCTCCATGCTCTGATAATCATGATGAAAGAACTGGGCTGGGCCTAAGCCTTTGTTGATGATAGGGAGTTGAAGTATCCTTTCCCTTAGTGGGTTATCGCCCTAAGGTTCCCTTGATAGACCGAGGATGGGACGCCTCAGTCTTTGATGCCTGGATATGCTGATTGCCTTGTGAAGGCAAGGCCCATTGTTGGGGTGACCTTGGTTCTGTCACTTATGGTCGCACTAGGTGGGGGCGTGGCACTGAGATAGCCGGATTGGCTCTATTTTGCTTGCGAGACAACACAAGCTCAAATTCCTCCTCTTGGGCGGGCTCACTTGCGCACCTGGGGCCGATCTTAGGCGACTCGAGGACAGACTCTGAGACATGGGATTGGCAGCTTGAAGCCTCAAATCGAATCGGGGGAGAGGCCATGATGCCCTCCGGGTGGCATTGAAGGCGAGGTGATCATTCCTTCAGTTGATAATGGTATGGAATCCGTAGCACAATCACTCTCCTTGGATATCATCGCGCCAAGGGCCTCAGTCCCATCTAAAATTGATGGAATTTTAACTCCCTCTTTGGCAATGGGCGTGATGTGGGGACTATCTCGCCTCCCTTGGCCGGGGATGCGGCCTTGGCCTCGCAAGCCCCCGTGGTGTGTTTGAAACTACTCCACCTCATGCAATAGGCGGGAAGGTTATCATAGAACACATTGTAGCTCTTGACTAGTCTGTTGATGAACTTCAATGAGGCAAAGTTGTTGAGTGGCTAGTTAAGGTCAACCTCCACAAGGACCCTTGCATGCTCAAGCTTTTCCTTGGTACAGGTGAGCATGTCAGTGTACATGGGGGAACCCAACCTTGATGTCATGCCCCCAAGATCTCATCCCTCTAGAGATGGGGGATGAGTCACTCAAACCGAACCCAAACCGGCGTCTTGCTCTCACTAAACCATTCCAATTGGAAGTCCTGAGGCACCTCTTTGAGCAAGAGTGGGCGGCCATAGGTGAAGTATGTGTCCCCCACAAACGACCGCCTCTAATTCCTCTTTCGAGTGGAACTTGAAGATCAACCACCCCGAGGAATGTGGAGTGTGCTAATACTTCACCTTCTATGAGGCGCATACAAAGTCATCGACGCTCTCGATGAACTTGAGTCTCGAACCGAGCTTATAACTGTTTTGGTTGTCCTTGAACGAATTGACCCAACTCAGTTTGGAATGGGTTTGAGCCACAGTGGCCTGGCTTGGTTCACCCATTAGAAAGATGTGTTGGCCACTGGATGAGCCCTCAGTTGAGGTGGCCGAAACTGGATCTATGGCGTCTTCTCTTGATGTTGGGACTAGGCTTGGGCCGCTGGGGGCGCCTGGAGCGTTGAGGGCACCTAGAGCACTGGGCGAGCCTTGGCCGTTAGGGAGGATAACCTTTCCAGGGCCATGGGGCGCGGCTGGCTTGAGTGAGGTGTTGGTGGGTTGAAGGAG
The DNA here is from genome assembly GCA_027886185.1 of Rheum nobile. Taxonomy (NCBI): domain Eukaryota; kingdom Viridiplantae; phylum Streptophyta; class Magnoliopsida; order Caryophyllales; family Polygonaceae; genus Rheum; species Rheum nobile. The sequence goes on from WOAB01000163.1 coordinate 27,400, forward strand.
GGTGGTATCTAGTTTGGGATGGATGGTTTTGGGTTGGAAGGATGGATTTGACTTCTTTCCCATTTTAGAAAGTGAAAAGTAAACTTTCTGTCACCATGAAAAGCAACAGCCCAGGAATGGCCCTAAGAGGATAGCTAGTAGACCTAGGATGGCTAGCAACGGGCTAAGTATGAGCCAAAAGGGGGAAAAGATGGGAAAACACTATTTTTTGGAATTTTTGTGAGATGGATGGATTGATGCTGGCATGATAAATCTAGGGTTTGATGCCCACGTGATGATTTGATCTACCGCCTAGCTTTCATAATCTCGAACCAACTGGCATCTCATTTACTTTCAAAGCATCTTAAACCCTAATATGCCCATAACCATATCAAATTTCAAACCAATTTTAGATGGCATATTTAGTATTTGGAAATTTTAATTAAACCCTAGCACTATGAAATATACACCCTCATATCATACTTTATATTTGACTATCCGAATCTGATCCATGGATCTCTTCTTTCTTATGCAAAACAAAATTAGTAAAAGCACTCAATTTATTACAAACAAAATGAGCCTTTAAATCGGCATCAACTCAAATTGGTCGGGGGTGGCAGATTTGATTCTATTAATAGATTCTCTAACTTGGTCCTACGGGGATAGGTTTATAAATTCTGAATTTAGAAACTAAATCCTTAAAAACTTATAAAAAATCTTAAATAAATGAAATTTAATATAAGATTTTTAACTAAGGGTTGAAATCATTCTATAAATAACCAAAAAACAAAAAAAGATATGTATTTTCTAAGGACTAAGGATGGTTGGATAGGGTACTCAATTGAGCACATGCAGCTTCGAAGAAGTTGTGCTAGCATTCTTGAGTGGATCAATGGTGGACCCATAAATGTGTGGAAGGGAGGGAGATTTCAGTTTGATTTTTTTTTCTGCTTCATAGATCGACATTTCTATCAATATTCTAAAACTAAAAAAAAAAAAATTGAACATCCACCTTTTGAAATTTGACTATATCATACAATACAATAATACATACTCTCTTTTTTTCATTTTAAAAATTTTTTAAATAATGTTTTTAATTTTCTTTTTTATAAAATAAAAGAAAAACATGAAAGTAAAAATAAAAATTAATAAACATGTTTAATAAACAAAAAGATTTTTATAAGCCCACCCAATTACTAAACAAAAATAGAAAAAAATAGCGTTGGGAGGGATTGAAATATTGAAACCTCTTGTTTTTTACCTCACAAATTCGAAGATAAAAACCACTAAGCCAAGTAAGTTTTCATGAAATTTACTCATCATATTATGTGTACATAATAAAAATTGAAAATTCAAAGGGATTAAACCTCGACATATTTTAAAATGTTCGCCGAGGGGAAGCTGGGGCAGCCGCCCACTCAAACTCTCCCTAGATCTGCCCTCGAGTGTGATGTACGTTACATGTAGGGCCATAAATCACAAACTTCTTCAACAATTTGATATTAGTCCTATTGAATGTACTAGTTCATTTATCAATCACGTTGGCTATTATGCTCGAGCTACATGATTATATAACGATCGGGAGATTTTTGTAATACAAAGGAAATCCGAAGTACACCCTAAACTTGTAAGACTTTCTTCTTACTTCTTGAATGAAATTAACTAATCATTGGGAGAAAAAAAAACAGGATTTCATTCTATTATTCTTTCTCAAAAGAGGGATGACAAGGATCTACAAAGATTACGTTTTCTGGGTGGCTCCGCTCGATTTGCAGCAGCAGCAGAAGCAGCTGAGAAAAGCTGCAAAACCAACAAGTTGAGACATTCAACACACCTTGTTTGACCAAAAAGAAAATTGTCCATCCTCTGTTGTCTATGCATCCTTTGTTTATTTTAAATCTTATTTTCATTTAGGAAAAATAAAACAAAAAGGGAAAAATAAGTAGTATACTGTAAATTGTTTATTGTATATGGTTTTTATTTTCACAAAAATAGTACATGGTTTTTATGCCACAAATCCTTCTTTGTTTACCTCGTGTCCCTGAAGCACCCTCCGCAACTGGGCATTTTCCTCCGTAAGCTGGGATTTCTTCTTTTCCAACTCAACTATGTATGCCTACAATTGTCAACCCTTTCTTAGTCATTAATTGCAATACGTATATACTTATGTAAGGGGAAAAAAAAAGTGGTAATATTGAGGATTATGGTGTGATACCAAGTGGAAAAATCCAATTATGGTAGATGAGACTTTAACGTAAAACCACCATTATGGAGTAGTACATTGTTATATTGTAAAAAAAGATATTGTTGATACTTAGAAATTAGGGGGAGAGGGAAGAGAAAGTGAATGATTTTACCAATCTTCTACTCCGGGATCGTTCAGCAGACGCTCTGTTGTTCATCATACGCTTAAACCTGCTGTCACCGCCTTCCTCAAAACCCCTCTTCTTCATAAAACAAGGCTCCAAAAAAGAGCCTATACTGCAGCTAGTACCATCACCGGCCATGGCCTCAAACGGGGACAGAAAACTCGCCGGCGCCGGCGGAGGTGCACGTGCCTGGCCGGAGACCGGCGGGTCCGTACGACCGGGTGAAGGGCTTAAGAAGTCTTGGAGGATGAAGTCACGGCCGCTGGCTTCAGGGGAAGGGAAAATAGAAAATTTCTCTTCCATTGTTTTCTTCTTTGAAGCCCAAAACTCAAAAGATTTCAAGAAATATAAAGAAGTAAATAACGTCCAATTATGCAGTAGAGCAGAGATTCTAAGTAGGGGGGAAGGGGGAACTCCTTTTTATGTCCCATGTATTGTTGGTTGTGGTGTGACCAACTTCGTTTGAAAATAATAATTGGAACCTTGCTGTACCAGTAGAAGCTTTGCCAACAAGTTGGTGTGAAAAAATCTGTCACTAAATTCACCCTATACCGGACCACTGGTACTAGACATGACATAGAGATACTATTTGATTCAGAGAAGATATTTTTGAGTTTAATTGCAACACAGTGTAAAAGTACAGAGTTTCAATTATGAAGAAATTTGATCCCGTCCATTTTCTACGGAGTTTCTTAGTCTTCACACACTTCTAGAATTACTTTAAGTATCTCAAATTTCACACATTTTTATTGATTTATCCATTGTCATATACTTTTACTGATTTATTTATTGAATTAAATTTACAAACAATACATTCATATATTTTTCTTTGTAAATCTCATCCTTATTTATGCTCTCTAGCTTCTTGAGTTTAGAATGTTTTGCTTTATATCCATATTCGAGATTCAAAATATAGAAAAATACTCATTGTTCAACATCAAAATCGAAAAACCTAAAAAATATCCAAAAATAATAAATAAATATATAAATCATAACAAAGTGCAACCATAAATTCCAAGACGATTTTTAAAAACTTCAGCATCCACCATCAGTAAGAGTAAAACGGAGAAAGGCAACTCATGCTTGAAGGCTTTGATTTGTCAAATATTTTTCCAGGGGACTAGACCACGAGTGAGCTAGCTATTTGCCATGTTAGTGTTATAACAAATGAAAATCCAATTTAAATAGAGAAGGGTATTTCCGAGATTAAGAGGTGCACACAGTAATTTTGGGGGTGTGCCTAGTACGACCCCCCTTCTTAATGTGAAAATGGAGCTCCTCTTCTTTATGCTAAAAATTTTGCGCCTGTAAATATTACTCTTTTATTGGTTAAAAAAATCTTGTTTTCCATGTCTCATTGTGATTGTAGTGACAGTTTTATTCAAGTGTGCAATTCACACTTGAATATTACTCTTTTATTGACTATTCATTAATATGTGTGATGACAGTAGTAGTAGTAGTGTGGTGACAATTTTATTCAAGTGTGATTGCATATTAGTTTGTGTGATGACAACTTTTATTTTCTTTTTATTTGTTGACATGCCATGGATGTAAGCAAATGTAAATTTATTGTTCGAAAAGAGCTACATGCTCCATGCGAGTGCAATTATTACACGCAGATAGGACTGGAAATGGGTTGGGTTATGGGTGGATGGAGCAATTCCACCACCCGACCCATGAAAAAAAATGGCCACCTGACCCATCCATCACCCGTAAAACACTTCATCCATATCCGACCCACCCGTCACCCACGGGTAATTCGGGTGACCCGACCCACCCGCAAAACTCATAAAACTAATCCACTTTAAGCCATTCTTTTCCCAATTTTCACCTGCTCAAAGTCTAAAAAATGAAAAATAACAAAATACTTTAATAATGAGATGGCAATCCACTTGAAAACTTGTTAAGAGAAATACTAGAGACAACACAATGACACTGCATGTCAATATATCATTCAAAAGTCAAAACACCGAATACATTGGTCTAATACATGAGTGGAAAGGTTTTACATATTGAAATGAATAAAAACAAGCAATAGATCGATTCTTCAAAAGCAGTAAACTGTTTCAACAATCAGCACTGTTGGATCGTTAGAGTTACGTCTGAGGGAACAAAAGCTTTGTTCCCACAGAAGTTGCAGCGGATAAATATAGCAAGAAAGATAATAGAACGAACTCACGATGTATAGTGGAAACCCTGATTGGCAAAACTAGCTTCTCAAGGAAAAACCACTACCTTCAAGCTTCCGCTTGAGAGGATTTTGAAGTGTGTACTTGTCTTATTGATTTCTTGTTTGATTACACTTGTAGCATGGACTCCAAAACACTAGACCTCTCTGCTAGATTCGAAGATCACTCCTACAACGATGAATCCAAACTCAACCCTCAAAGACTTACACACACCTTACTCCTTTTCTTTCTCAATTTTCGTTCTCTCTGTTTTTCCCGTCGTCGTGGTTACATAGACATGAATCCACACATCTATTAAATACAACTCGACAAACCCTAAATGTAACAAGATAAGATTTATTCAAACATGGTAACAAGAAGATATGTTTTTGCTGGAGGAATAATATCCCTAGCCGTATATATTAATAAAAGGAAAGGATTCCCTTAAATTAATATAAACGGATGTGATAAAATTCTTCTCTCTCCAATCCGCTTATCTAAGGAAAGAATCCCTGAGATAAGGAATCGAGCTTCTCTCTCCATATCTCCTCCAACGGCTAGATCCTTCCAGTCGATTTCTTCAATCCTTGACCGCGTGTGCGCCTTGATTTGTTTCCATAAATAACACGCTGGATTTCTTCCTTCCATTCGCAGCTTCGATCTTGTTCGTCACTGTTGTTCCTTCAGAGGTAACAAAGCACAAGAATAGAGCTTTGTTCCCTCTTCAATCCTTTGCTGCGAAGGTTCCCTGAGACAACTGTCTTTGTTCCTGAAACACTTAGTACCCAGATTAGTTGAATGTTTGTCACTATCAAAACCTAAAGAATTCAACAAATTCCCCCTTTTTGATGGTGACAAACATCCTTGACAATAAAGCATATACATACGAGATAAAGATGGTTGTATGGGGAAGGGTCTCCATACAAGACCATAATAGTTCCCCCTCAATACAGCAACATATGAAACCATGTGCTGTTCCCCCTCAACCAAGGCTACCTGTTATTTTCCCCCTTTTGGCATCATCAAAACCATAGTGAAGAGTTAGAGATGAAGGACCACAGCCAGATGAACATTATTCCCAATCGCATTAGATGGAAACGCATGAACGCGGACAACATGTTAAGACAACAACAAGATATGCAAAGATACCATTTATGATCAACATGCCAGTAAATGTTCACACACGAATCAGAGACAAGGAAGTTCGAAAAGTAGAGGGATAGATGTGCTAGGGAACAAAAGAGGTATTGGTTAGCCAGAGAAATACGAATTAAGTACCACTGGGGCCAGCAGTAGATCTGAAGTATGACTAGCAATGGAGTTCATCTTTTGTTCCCACTCAAAGCTTGTGCTTCCTTATTGTCATCATCATCCATCATAGGCTCAGCTTAATGGAGGAGAGAATCTTTGGTTTTTTTTTTTTTTTTTTTTTTTGAACATCACAACCTTCAGCTTGCCTTCTTTCACCAGGGATTCATTCGGAGCCCACTACTTCTCACGTGCAACCTCAGCTTTTAAGCACGAACCCTCCTTAGGCAGTTGGAAGCCAGCATCACATATCATACCTGTCGAATCCTATCCACAGACCATAGTGGCAACAATTCGTATTCTTGACTTTTCGAAAAAGTAGAAGAGTGTGATGCGGGGGTAATGTTACCAGAGAGCGTACAAAGAACATCATACAAAAGCATATACGAGAATTTTTAATAATGTTTAATCATGAAAGAGAGGATCCCAGATGTCGATGATTAGAGGGGCTCATAGGGAGCATCAAACATGATGGCTAAGGTAAGCTGTAGAGTCAACAATCATTTGGGCTTATAATGAGGGATCAAATCATCAAGTTGACTCTTTTGGGCCGAAAGAAATCTGAGTAGTGTATAAACAAGATAGCATAGAGAATCATGCATGAAATTTTGCATATAAGTGAGGTATTAGCATGAGTCTAAGCAAGTCGTTCAACTAATGATCAAGAGAATAGATGCAGACCAAGACATGATGATTAACCCTTCATACTTTACCATGTAAATTAGCCAATCATCGAGGGAACACAACAAGTAGACAGTCAGTTTAGAGAAATCATACCTAGTTCCATACGAAACTGTTCGAATGGTTCCCTGTTTTGTGCCTTGGTGAAAATGTCGGCGATTTGATCCTTAGTTCCACAGAAATCCATTGTCACCAACCCTTTCTCCACACAGTCACGTAAGAAGTGATGTCTTATCTCGATGTGCTTGGTACGTGAGTGTTGTACTGGATTCTTGGAGATGTTTATGGCACTTGTATTGTCACAGAGAATGGGAATGGAGTTAAGAAGAATACCGTAGTCGTTGAGTTATTGTTTGAGCCATAGGAGTTGAGTGCAACAAGCAGCAGCGGCTATGTATTCAGCTTCTGCAGTGGAGAGAGCCACGGAGTTCTGCTTCTTTGACCCCCAAGAAACCAAACACGGCCCAAGGAACTGAGCCATTCCTGAGGTAGATTTTCTGTCCACTTTGTTCCCTGCGAAGTCAACATCTGTGTATCCGACAAGATCAAGACTTCCTCCTCTTGGGTACCACAGACAAAGATCATCTGTTCCCTTCAAGTATCTCAGAATCCTTTTTACTGCTTTGAGATGTGTTTCTTTGGGATCGGCCTGAAAGCGAGCACAAAGACATACACTATACATAATATCAGGTCTACTAGCAGTGAGATAGAGAAGCGAACCTATGATTCCTCGATAGAGGGATGGATCAATTCCTTGTTCATGTTCGTCTTTTCCCATTGGATTGTTTGGAGATATGGGAGTGGTGAAGGGTTTTGCATCATTCATACCAAACTTTTTGACAAACTCCCTGAGATACTTCTGTTGGTGCACTTTAGTTCCCTCATCCCCCTGAGAGACTTGCAGACCTAAGAAGAACTTGAGTTCTTCAACCATGCTCATCTCGAATTCACTGGCCATCAACTTAGAGAATTTATGAACCAGTTTATCATCAGTGGATCCAAAGATGATATCATCCACATAGACCTGAACCACCAGAATTTGCTTCCCTTCCTTCAGAAGGAACAAAGTCTTGTCGACCTTTCCACGAACGTATCCGTGCCTCAGAAGGAACTGAGAGAGCCTTTCATACCAGGCCCTCGGGGCTTGCTTGAGACCATACAGAGCTTTGTCTAGAATGTAGACATGGTCAGGTTGAGTGGTGTCTTCAAAACCGGGTGTTTGCTCCACATATACTTCCTCCTTGAGAACCCCATTCAAGAAGGCGGTCTTGACATCCATCTGTTGTAGCTTGAATCCATGGAAAGAAGAATAAGCAATTAGGAGTCTTATTGCTTCTAACCTGGCAACTGAAGCAAAGGTCTCATCATAGTCGATGCCCTCCTGCTGGTTATAGCCTTTCACCACCAGCCGAGCTTTGTTCCTTGTGACCTGACCTTAATCATCCAGCTTGTTTCTGAACACCCATTTGGTTCCAATCACAGTTTTGTTCCTTGGACGGGGAACTAACCTCCAAACCTTGTTTCTTTCGAACTGATGGAGTTCTTCTTGCATGGCGTTTATCCAGTCAGGATCCTTCAATGCTTCTCCTACAGTTTTGGGTTCTTGCAAGGAAAGAAAGGCATTGAAAGCACATAAATTTTGTAGGGAAGAACGAGTGCTCTGTGGTGCTCCCTTTCTATAGTCTGTGATGATCAGTTTGACTGGATGAGCCCACTTTTGTTGGTAGTTTGGAACTTGGAGTTTGTTGATTTCGAACTCCTCCGAATCAGCATTGCCAACATTTGAGCTTTCACCACCTGTCCCATCAGCATTAGGGCAAACTCCCCCTGTTCCCTCAGCAGCAGGGCAGTCCTCAGAGGGCTCCGCTGTGTCGTGACTTGGGCTCTGTTCCCCCTGAGGTGCCTGAGACGTATCCGGCGGGTTAGCATTCTCTCCATTTTCCCCTGAGTTTGTGGAGTTGGGAGTTCTCCGTGTTGAGGGATCATTTTGAGTTTCTTGATCTTGAGAGGTCTCACCACCGACACTGCTTTCAACAAGCTGAAAGAAGTCATCTTTGGATGGCTCGATATTGGAGGGAACTCTATCGGATTGTTCCTGCACATTGTTACCAGCCATGATAGATTCATCAAAAACAACATGAATACTTTCTTCTACATTTCTGGTTCTCTTGTTGAAAACTTTGTAGGCTTTGCTTTGCTGAGAATATCCTACAAAGGTTCCTTCATCACTTCTAGGATCAAACTTCCCAAGAGAATCTTTCCCGTTGTTGTGGACAAAGCACTTGCAACCAAATGTGCGTAAATGAGACACATTAGGTTTCCTTCCCTTCAGAAGCTCATAGGCAGTTTTGTTCAGAAGAGGACAAATGGTTGCCCTGTTCAGAACGTAGCACGCGGCATTCAAGGCTTCGGCCCAGAAACTCCTTGGAAGACCACTTGAGATGAGGAGAGTACGCATCATGTCTTCCAGAGTTCTGTTCTTCCTTTCCACAACACCGTTTTGCTGTGGGGTCCTGGGAGCAGAGAAGTTGGGGTTGATACCTCTGTTCCTACAGAGGGAAAGGAACTGAGAGTTCTCGAATTCAGTTCCATGATCGGTGCGAATAGACCCCAAGGTATGACCAGTGCTTCTCTCAGTTGCCTTAAGCCAGGACTCAAACTCAGCGAACACTTCATCCTTTGTTGAGATGAAAATCGTCCATGTGTACCTGGAATAGTCATCCACAATAACAAAGAAATATGCATTTCCCCCATGGCTCTTCGTGCGCATAGGCCCCTAAAGATCCATGTGGACTAATTCCAGAGGACGTGTTGTACTTACATCCCTTTTGGACTTGAAGGAAGACCTCACTTGTTTTCCTTTAATGCATGCGTCGCACACGTCACTTCTCATTGCTTCAACCTTGGGAAGACCATTCACCAACTCTTGTCTATGAAGTTTGGAGAGGAGTTGAAGGCTAGCATGTCCAAAGCGTTTGTGCCACAAGTATGTCGTCTCAGCAATAGACGACAGACATAGGTCCTTGTCAAGGATGAAAGCAGGGTCGACCTTATAAACGTTGTTGTCGCAAATCCCTTTGAGTAAGATTTTCCCTGTACTTAGACACTCAACATGACAATCATCAGTGGTAAAGACTACCCTATTTTTCTGTTTTGATATAGTTGAGCCACACTAAATAGATCAAACTTGAGATTATTCACTAGATTCACATTATTCACGGTGATGTGTTTAGAGAGTCTTACCATACCGATACCACAAACCTCACCCTTACTCTTGTTTCCAAAAGTTATCGATGCCCCTGAGGCTGGCTGAAGAGAGGTGAACCATTCACTGTTCCCTATCATGTGACTTGAGCATGCACTGTCAAGGTGCCAAGAGCCTTTCCTTGCTTCCTCCTCGGATTTATGGGAATCACCTTCTGATACGTTGTGACCTTTTGAGCTCATCAAACAGATATCCTTTGAGAGAGCAGAAGCTTCATCATCTGAGCTGCAGTCACCCCACTTCGCAATCCTCGTTTGTTCCTCGTTGAGGACCTGAGAAGAACCTGCCGCTTTGTTGAGGCAATTTTTTGCGAAGTGTCCGTTGTCATAACAGTGAGAGCAGACGACCTCCTTCATGTCATTGTGAACCATGACCGAACCTTTAGTGCCTTTGCTTCGAGACCATATCTTCTTCATGGCTTGAGTGATGAGAGCCACATATACATCACCTTCTTGAGAGTCTCTATCTAAGGCATTTCCTGACGACATCTTTCCTGCAGAATCTGTAACTAAAACAAACAATCTAGAGCATCAGGCTCTGATACCAATTGTTGGATCGTTAGAGTTACGTCTGAGGGAACAAAAGCTTTGTTCCCACAGAAGTTGTAGCGGATAAATATAGCAAGAAAGATAATAGAACGAACTCACGATGTATAGTGGAAACCCTGATTGGCAAAACTAGCTTCTCAAGGAAAAACCACTACCTTCAAGCTTCCGCTTGAGAGGATTTTGAAGTGTGTACTTGTCTTATTGATTTCTTGTTTGATTACACTTGTAGCATGGACTCCAAAACACTAGACCTCTCTGCTAGATTCGAAGATCACTCCTACAACGATGAATCCAAACTCAACCCTCAAAGACTTACACACACCTCACTCCTTTTCTTACTCAATTTTCGTTCTCTCTGTTTTTCCCGTCGTCGTGGTTACATAGACATGAATCCACACATCTATTCAATACAACTCGACAAACCCTAAATGTAACAAGATAAGATTTATTCAAACATGGTAACAAGAAGATATGTTTTTGCTGGAGGAATAATATCCCTAGCCGTATATATTAATAAAAGGAAAGGATTCCCTTAAATTAATATAAACGGATGTGATAAAATTCTTCTCTCTCCAATCCGCTTATCTAAGGAAAGAATCCTTGAGATAAGGAATCGAGCTTCTCTCTCCATATCTCCTCCAACGGCTAGATCCTTCCAGCCCATTTCTTCAATCCTTGACCGCGTGTGCGCCTTGATTTGTTTCCATAAATAACACGCTGGATTTCTTCCTTCCATTCGCAGCTTCGATCTTGTTCGTCACTGTTGTTCCTTCAGAGGTAACAAAGCACAAGAACAGAGCTTTGTTCCCTCTTCAATCCTTTGCTGTGAAGGTTCCCTGAGACAACTGTCTTTGTTCCTGAAACACTTAGTACCCAGATTAGTTGAATGTTTGTCACTATCAAAACCTAAGGAATTCAACAAATTCCCCCTTTTTGATGGTGACAAACATCCTTGACAATAAAGCATATACATACGAGATAAAGACGGTTGTATGGGGAAGGGTCTCCACACAAGACCATAATAGTTCCCCCTCAATACAGCAACATATGAAACCATGTGCTGTTCCCCCTCAACCAAGGCTACCTGTTATTTTCCCCCTTTTGGCATCATCAAAACCATAGCGAAGAGTTAGAGATGAAGGATCACAGCCAGATGAACATTATTCCCAATCGCATTAGATGGAAACGCACGAACGCGGACAACATGTTAAGACAACAACAAGATATGCAAAGATACCATTTATGATCAACATGCCAGTAAATGTTCACACACGAATCAGAGACAAGGAAGTTCGAAAAGTAGAGGGATAGATGTGCTAGGGAACAAAAGAGGTATTGGTTAGCCAGAGAAATACGAATTAAGTACCACTAGGGCCAGCAGTAGATCTGAAGTATGACTAGCAATGGAGTTCATCTTTTGTTCCCACTCAAAGCTTGTGCTTCCTTATTGTCGTCAGCATCCATCATAGGCTCAGCTTAATGGAGGAGAGAATCTTTGGTTTTTTTTTTTTTTTTTTTTGAACATCGAAACCTTCAGCTTGCCTTCTTTCACCAGGGATTCATTCGGAGCCCACTACTTCTCACGTGTAACCTCAGCTTTTAAGCACGAACCCTTTTTAGGCAGTTGGAAGCCATCATCACATATCATACCTGTCGAATCCTATCCACAGACCATAGTGGCAACAATTCGTATTCTCGACTTTCCGAAAAAGTAGAAGAGTGTGATGCGGGGGTAATGTTACCAGAGAGGGTACAAAGAACATCATACAAAAGCATATACGAGAATTTTTAATAATGTTTAATCATGAATGAGAGGCTCCCAGATGTGGATGATTAGAGGGGCTCATAGGGAGCATCAAACATGATGGCTAAGGTAAGCTGTAGAGTCAACAATAATTTGGGCTTATAATGAGGGATCAAATCATCAAGTTGACTCTTTTGGGCCGAAAGAAATCTGAGTCGTGTATAAACAAGATAGCATAGAGAATCATGCATGAAATTTTGCATATAAGTGAGGTATTAGCATGAGTCTAAGCAAGTCGTTCAACTAATGATCAAGAGAATAGATGCAGACCAAGACATGATGATTAACCCTTCACACTTTACCATGTAAATTAGCCAATCATCGAGGGAACACAACAAGTAGACAGTCAGTTTAGAGAAATCATACCTAGTTCCATACGAAACTGTTCGAATGGTTCCCTGTTTTGTGCCTTGGTGAAAATGTCAGCGATTTGATCCTTAGTTCCACAGAAATCCATTGTCACCAACCCTTTCTCCACACAGTCACGTAATAAGTGATGTCTTATCTCGATGTGCTTGGTACGTGAGTGTTGTACCGGATTCTTGGAGATGTTTATGGCACTTGTATTGTCACAGAGAATGGGAATGGAGTTAAGAAGAATACCGTAGTCGCTGAGTTGTTGTTTGAGCCATAGGAGTTGAGTGCAACAAGCAGCAGCGGCTATGTATTCAGCTTCTGCAGTGGAGAGAGCCACAGAGTTCTGCTTCTTTGACCCCCAGGAAACCAAACACGGCCCAAGGAACTGAGCCATTCCTGAGGTAGATTTTCTGTCCACTTTGTTCCCTGCGAAGTCAGCATCTGTGTATCCGACAAGATCAAGACTTTCTCCTCTTGGGTACCACAGACAAAGATCATCTGTTCCCTTCAAGTATCTCAGAATCCTTTTTACTGCTTTGAGATGTGTTTCTTTGGGATCGGCCTGAAAGCGAGCACAAAGACATACACTATACATAATATCAGGTCTACTAGCAGTGAGATAGAGAAGCGAACCTATGATTCCTCGGTAGAGGGATGGATCAATTCCTTATTCATGTTCGTCTTTTCCCATTGGATTGTTTGGAGATATGGGAGTGGTGAAGGGTTTTGCATCATTCATACCAAACGTTTTGACACACTCCCTGAGATACTTTTGTTGGTGCACTTTAGTTCCCTCATCCCCCTGAGAGACTTGCAGACCTAAGAAGAACTTGAGTTCTCCAACCATGCTCATCTCGAATTCACTGGCCATCAGCTTAGAGAATTTCTGAACCAGTTTATCATCAGTGGATCCAAAGATGATATTATCCACATAGACCTGAACCACCAGAATTTGCATCCCTTCCTTCAGAAGGAACAAAGTCTTGTCGACCTTTCCACGAACGTATCTGTGCGTCAGAAGGAACTGAGAGAGCCTTTCATACCAGGCCCTCGGGGCTTGCTTGAGACCATACAGAGCTTTGTCTAGAATGTAGACATGGTCAGGTTGAGTGGTGTCTTCAAAACCGGGTGTTTGCTCCACATATACTTCCTCCTTGAGAACCCCATTCAAGAAGGCGGTCTTGACATCCATTTGTTGTAGCTTGAATCCATGGAAAGAAGAATAAGCAATTAGGAGTCTTATTGCTTCTAACCTGGCAACTGGAGCAAAGGTCTCATCATAGTCGATGCCCTCCTGCTGGTTGTAGCCTTTTACCACCAGCCGAGCTTTGTTTCTTGTGACCTGACCTTGATCATCCAGCTTGTTTCTGAACACCCATTTGGTTCCAATCACAGTTTTGTTCCTTAGACGGGGAACTAACCTCCAAACCTTGTTTCTTTCGAACTGATGGAGTTCTTCTTGCATGGCGTTTATCCAGTCAGGATCCTTCAATGCTTCTCCTACAGTTTTGGGTTCTTGCAAGGAAAGAAAGGCATTGAAAGCATAAAAATTTTGTAGGGAAGAACGAGTGCTCTGTGGTGCTCCCTTTCTATAGTCTGTGACGATCAGTTTGACTGGAAGAGCCCACTTTTGCTGGTAGTTTGGAACTTGGAGTTTGTTTATGTCGAACTCCTCCGAATCAGCATTGCCAGCATTTGAGCTTTCACCACATGTCCCATCAGCATTAGGGCAAACTCCCCCTATTCCCTCAGCAGCAGGGCAGTCCTCAGAGGGCTCCGCTGTATCGTGACTTGGGCTCTGTTCCCCCTGAGAGGTGCCTGAGACGTATCCCGCGGGTTAGCATTCTCTCCATTTTCCCCTGAGTTTGTGGAGTTGGGAGTTCTCGGTGTTGAGGGATCATTTTGAGTTTCTTGATCTTGAGAGGTCTCACCACCGACACTGCTTTCAACAAGCTGAAATAAGTCATCTTCGGATGGCTCGATATTGGAGGGAACTCTATCGGATTGTTCCTGCACATTGTTACCAGCCATGACAGATTCATCAAAAACAACATGAATACTTTCTTCTACCTTTCTGGTTCTCTTGTTGAAAACTTTGTAGGCTTTGCTTTGCTGAGAATATCCTACAAAGGTTCCTTCATCACTTCTGGGATCAAACTTCCCAAGAGAATCTTTCCCGTTGTTGTGGACAAAGCACTTGCAACCAAATGTGCGTAAATGAGACACATTAGGTTTCCTTCCCTTCAGAAGCTCATAGGCAGTTTTGTTCAGAAGAGGACGAATGGTTGCCCTGTTCAGAACGTAGCACGCGGCATTCAAGGCTTCAGCCCAGAAACTCCTTGGAAGACCACTTGAGATGAGGAGAGTACGCGTCATGTCTTCCAGAGTTCTGTTCTTCCTTTCCACAACACCGTTTTGCTGTGGGGTCCTGGGAGCAGAGAAGTTGTGGTTGATACCTCTGTTCCTACAGAGGGAAAGGAACTGAGAGTTCTCGAGTTCAGTTCCATGATCGGTGCGAATAGACCCCAAGGTATGACCAGTGCTTCTCTCAGTTGCCTTAAGCCAGGACTCAAACTCAGCGAACACTTCATCCTTTGTTGAGATGAAAATCGTCCATGTGTACCTGGAATAGTTATCCACAATAACAAAGACATATGCATTTCCCCCACGGCTCTTCGTGCGCATAGGCCCATAAAGATCCATGTGGACTAATTCCAGAGGACGTGTTGTACTTACATCCCTTTTGGACTTGAAGGAAGACCTCACTTGTTTTCCTTTAATGCATGCGTCGCACACGTCACTTCTCATTGCTTCAACCTTGGGAAGACCATTCACCAACTCTTGTCTATGAAGTTTGGAGAGGAGTTGAAGGCTAGCATGTCCAAAGCGTTTGGGCCACAAGTATGTCATCTCAGCAATAGACGACAGACATAGGTCCTTGTCAGGGATGAAAGCAGGGTCGACCTTATAAACGTTGTTGTCGCAAATCCCTTTGAGTAAGATTTTCCCTGTACTTAGACACTCAACATGACAATCATCAGTGGTAAAGACTACCCTATTTTTTCTGTTTTGATATAGTTGAGCCACACTAAATAGATCAAACTTGAGATTATTCACTAGATTCACATTATTCACGGTGATGTGTTTAGAGAGTCTTACCATACCGATACCACAAACCTCACCCTTACTCTTGTTTCCAAAAGTTATCGATGCCCCTAAGGCTGGCTGAAGAGAGGTGAACCATTCACTGTTCCCTGTCATGTGACTTGAGCATGCACTGTCAAGGTGCCAAGAGCCTTTCCTTGCTTCCTCCTCGGATTTATGGGAATCACCTTCTGATACGTTGTGACCTTTTGAGCTCATCAAACAAATATCCTTTGAGAGAGGAGAAGCTTCATCATCTGAGCTGCAGTCACCCCACTTCGCAATCCTCGTTTGTTCCTCGTTGAGGACCTGAGAAGAACCTGCCGCTTTGTTGAGGCATTTTTTTGCGAAGTGTCCGTTGTCATAACAGTGAGAGCAGACGACCTCCTTCATGTCATTGTGAACCATGACCGAACCTTTAGTGCCTTTGCTTCGAGACCATATCTTCTTCATGGCTTGAGTGATGAGAGCCACATCTACATCACCTTCTTGAGAGTCTCTATCCAAGGCATTTCCTAACGACATCTTTCCTGCAAAATCTGTAACTAAAACAAACAATCTAGAGTACCAGGCTCTGATACCAATTGTTGGATCGTTAGAGTTACGTCTGAGGGAACAAAAGCTTTGTTCCCACAGAAGTTGCAGCGGATAAATATAGCAAGAAAGATAATAGAACGAACTCACGATGTATAGTGGAAACCCTGATTGGCAAAACTAGCTTCTCAAGGAAAAACCACTACCTTCAAGCTTCCGCTTGAGAGGATTTTGAAGTGTGTACTTGTCTTATTGATTTCTTGTTTGATTACACTTGTAGCATGGACTCCAAAACACTAGACCTCTCTGCTAGATTCGAAGATCACTCCTACAACGATGAATCCAAACTCAACCCTCAAAGACTTATACACACCTCACTCCTTTTCTTTCTCAATTTTCGTTCTCTCTGTTTTTCCCGTCGTCGTGGTTACATAGACATGAATCCACACATCTATTAAATACAACTCGATAAACCCTAAATGTAACAAGATAAGATTTATTCAAACATGGTAACAAGAAGATATGTTTTTGCTGGAGGAATAATATCCCTAGCCGTATATATTAATAAAAGTAAAGGATTCCCTTAAATTAATATAAACGGATGTGATAAAATTCTTCTCTCTCCAATCTGCTTATCTAAGGAAAGAATCCCTAAGATAAGGAATCGAGCTTCTCTCTCCATATCTCCTCCAACGGCTAGATCCTTCCAGCCGATTTCTTCAATCCTTGACCGCGTGTGCGCCTTGATTTGTTTCCATAAATAACACGCTGGATTTCTTCCTTCCATTCGCAGCTTCGATCTTGTTCGTCACTGTTGTTCCTTCAGAGGTAACAAAGCACAAGAACAGAGCTTTGTTCCCTCTTCAATCCTTTGTTGTGAAGGTTCCCTGAGACAACTGTCTTTGTTCCTGAAACACTTAGTACCCAGATTAGTTGAATGTTTGTCACTATCAAAACCTAAGGAATTCAACAAGTACTGATGTCATGTCTCTCTTCAAATCATGTTGCACCAAACATGCAAAAAATACAGATTCAGGTTACACAACAATTCCAAAATAATTCTCACACTTCTGCCTTAACAATGTAGAGGTTGGTGTATGAATTAAAGATTGATATTTTTTTGGGTAATTTCATTTATACCAACAACTATTGATTTTATTCAATGACAGAGATCAAATAAGCTCTCTCACGTCTCAACTAACTTTATGACAGGTTCATTCAAATTTTCTTAATGAAATTTAAGTGAGAAAGATAGATTTATTTAAGTATCTATTCAATATACATAATTTACCATATTTTTTATCCCTAGGAGCTCACCATTAACAATATTTCTTCAGAAACTGAGATGGCAATCCACTTCCATATCCTAGGATTCCTAGCACACAAAAAAGATAAGAATAATTTTTTACCAAATTGAAAACTTCTTAACCAAAAGAAATGCATAATTTAGTAATTTAATTAGTATGTTTTTGTTCACATACTTTTTCCATTCCATTAGATTTGGTTCTCCAAAATCAACATCCTCCAATAGACTGATTATGGTTGGATTTTGTCACTAATTAACAACAATTTACACTCAATCATCATCTTATTGGGTTTTATATGACCGTATATAGTATTAAAATGGTTAATTTAAGATCCAAAAAATGATACTAAATATTTTCAGCAACCAAAAAGTTACAGAACTTCATACATCTACAACTCTACTACATGCAAAGTCGAGGTTCATCTATTTCCTAACCGTATTAGACATTTAGACAATTTCAACTTGATGAGCATATTAGAAATTAGAGCACAAAGCAGGTTGTGGCTTCAGATTATGGCTTCTGGGCTCTGGCACTCATCGTTACAGAAAAAAATGATACTAATGACCTAGCTACTGAAGCGAAAATAGGGAGGTTATAGTGGCTTACTGATGTAATACCCCTCAATCTTTAGTAATGGTATTTGGGTAATTTTTCCTCAACCCTCGTTCTGTAATCGTGTTGCTTTCAGAGAAGTTCGGATTTTCTGTAACGTGTTTGATCTCTGTAATTTTTCCCTGAGTGGTATAAATTACATTCAACGTATTTTCGAGGCTTAGAATATTTGTTTGGGTACAAATATATAAATTTCGGGGTTTAAACCCATGCCAAGCCTTTCCCCGGGCAAACAGACGCGGAAAAGGCAATTCCGCGACCGCGACTGCGAAAAAATGGCTCTCAGAAGAGCTGGGCACAAGAGTATTCTGCGACCGCGGAAATGGTTCCGCGACCGCGGAAAACTCCAACACGCCAACGTCGCGTCGTCTGTAGAGTCTTGTCGTCCGTGCCGTCGTTGATCGTCTGACTCGCCGTTGATCTGGGCGGGGAGGGCTCCTCCTTTGGGCTATAAAAGGAGGTCGATTTGGGAGGTTTAGGGGCACCCAAATCTGAGATCCCTCTCACTCTCTCTCTCATTTTCCATAGTCGCCGGAGTTTCGAGCTCTCGCCGGAAATCTTCGAAGTGTCGCCGGAGGCCTCGCCGAGAGTAGTAGCAGCCTTGGAGTGGTGCATTGGAGGCGCAAGGAAGGCTGGAGTCGAAGCCCTCGCGAACCAAGCCCTCTCGCATCGTCGCCGGTGAGTTTTCTCCCTTCGGAGTCGCCGGAGTTCATGGCCGCGACCACGGACATGAACTGCCGCGACCGCGGCAGTGACAAGGTCGGCCGCGTCCGCGGCCGCTGTCATGACACTCGTGGTGGCCTTGTCCTCGACGGACGCGACCGCGGAATCCCTGCCACGACCGCGGATTGCTCTGGCAATCGCGATCGTGGCCTTGGGCATGCTGGTCTCGGTCGGGACCTTCGTTCTTTCGATTCCGTTCGTTCCTTATTAGATTCGTATCATTTTATTGTCGAATCTAACCTAGAGTTTCGTTATGGGTCGTCGTCGTAGGAATCTGTAATCCGTCTTCCGTTCCCGTTCCGGACCCAGAAACCCGTCGTCGTTCAATCGTTCGTCTAGACTAAGGCAAGTGGCGGTTCGCTCTTGCTTATCATTCCATATTTCCATTAATTATCAATTGTTAGTTAAATTGGGATGAACTATTGTTTTCATTTGGGAACAAATTTTATAAATCATACGATTAAGAAAGTGATATTATAATAGGTTGTATATACTGCTAGAAACAACGCTATTATATAGATATTATTTCCATAATGGTATTGATGTGGACTATTGTGTGATTTTAACTGTTTAGTTAGAACGAGTATTCGTAGGAACGCTATGTACCTTGCGAGGTCTAGTCGTTTCTT
The DNA here is from genome assembly GCA_027886185.1 of Rheum nobile. Classification (NCBI taxonomy): domain Eukaryota; kingdom Viridiplantae; phylum Streptophyta; class Magnoliopsida; order Caryophyllales; family Polygonaceae; genus Rheum; species Rheum nobile. The sequence goes on from WOAB01000163.1 coordinate 46,828, forward strand.
TATAACTGGTATTAGGAGGATTTTTCCCTAATACTCTCTCTGGTCATGACTGTACCCTTACTCAAGGTAGGTGCACAACAGCTGGTGCCGCCGTTCGGAATTTATTCCCTTCGATATCTCTCGCGATGAGATGATATATCTTAAAAGCTTGTAACGTAAATGTATGCTTTGTCACTAAAATAAGATAAGTGCCGATATGCACATAATTAATGAACCTTGGGCGAGAAGTACAACTTGGAACCTCGTCTGGACTTCGATTAGAGTAAGTCCTCCTTCCAAATCTGAATTCGCATTGCGCGGTGAGGATGGTCGTGGACCCAAATGGTCAAGTCTTTTTAAACGCTTGTGTGAAATTATAACGTTCCCGAACACTTGTCATACTTTCCGTTAAGACTCAATCTCTTGGAGTCTTCTCTTCATACGTCTCCGATAAGACTCGATATTTAGGAGTCTTCTCTTGATCATTCTGTTTTGTATCCTTTCGTAGAAGTATTGAGGTTTACTATCGTCATCGGCTTTCATTCGAGAAGCGATGGTTCTAACCTAATACGACTACCTTAGAACCTTTCTGTTTTACCCTTGCATAGTCTTTCATTAGACTAACCAACCGGTTATTTTTCCCTTGCATGGTTGGCTGGTGTCATCCGTCTCATACGGCACATCAGGTAAACTTCCGTTCCATGAAGGCTAGAACCGACGATGAAGGCAAATGAAGTTTTTAAGAGTTTTATCCAGGTTGAAGATCCTAGGCGGGTGATCGCTTCGATCAAGACCCTTATGTTATTTATTTAAAAGACTTCCGTTGTATTAAACATATTCTGTATTTCTGTTGTATTTGGGATTTACAGATGTAATTCCGAGACTTTGGTTTAAATAAAGATTATGATATTTCGTTTTATCAGTGTATTTTATGATTTGTATGAATGATTAAGCCTTAGGTGGCTTCGGATGTGAAATCTGAGGTTACTGGCGGTAATACTTTCAAGGAAATATTTGGGGGTGTTAAAGATTTGGTATTAGATACGATTTTTTTTACGGGTTGGGTTTTAAAATGTTTTACTAGAAACAAAAAAAAATTATAAACCAGATACTTGATTTGAACTAAGAATTTTTTTTTTTTTTAATTCGAAAATTTTTGAATTTCTGAATAAACCTTACTTGACAAAATGTATTGTTTTGAAATCTCTGCCGTTCTAGTCGTGCCTTCTTTCTAGTCTGATATAGTAAGTTCGCTTCTATATTTAGAAAGACTAATTCTTTTCTCGTCGCCTCGCAGATTATGGGCGCATTCATCTCTCATCTGAGGAACCCGAAGAAAGCCGAGGTGACCCCGTTATCTCCAGTTAGGCTTGAGTTTCTGGTTCCCTCGCCGTGCTTTGAGGTTGGGGAGCCCATTAGTCCACCCGAGGAGGTGAAGACCGTACTCGAGGAGTCGGTGGTGTTAGTGTCCGACAAGGCCGAGGTTCTTGTGGAGGAGCCTAAAGCAGAGCCAAGGGAAGACACAGAGGAAGAAGAGGAGCCGGCGCAGTACCTTGGAGGGTACTACGACGACGACTTCGAAATGGAGGAGGATCCTGAAGAAGACCCGGAAGAAGATCCGGAGGAGGATCCTGAAGAAGACCGGAAGAAGATCCGGAGGAGGATCCGGAGATGGAATTTATCTTCCCGAGTCCGGCGTCGCCACTTGAGCGGGAGTATTCGCCATTGTCCCCTGCCACTTGGGAGGCACTTAGTAGTGAAAGTACCGCCAGGAGGAGGAGGCCAGTGATGAGTCTTGACTCACGACAGGTGTTTCGCCAGAGTCAGATGACTTCCTCTGAAGCGCGTCGCCTGGTGGACGAAGCGGTTGAGAATGCTCGAGGAAGGGCAAGGCCGTGGGAATCAATGGGTACACCAAGGGTGGTCCCAACCCAGCAGGCCAGGCCAAGGCCCTGAGTACTGGAGGAGCGACTGGAGGAGTGGTCGAACGCCCTAGACGGCATGGAGGAGAGGACATACGAGGCTGAGCTCGGTCTCTTTCGAATGCTTATGGACGTCTGCGAACTCCAGGAGTATATCCGCCACGCAAGATTGCTACTTGACCCTTTGTACGAAGTGAACAGGGCAGACTTCCAACCAGGATTTCTGGAGGAGTTTTGCTACCCACCGGGATCTGATGGGGCTGGACCAAGTGTTCCCACGCCTAGGGAAAGGCCGAGGGCACCAAGGCCGAGAGGTGAGCCGTGTGCTCCAGGGCCGAGTAGGTCCAGAAGTCTGACACCAGACCCCAATGATAGACCACGTGCGAAGAAGCAGTGCATGAGAGTTCCCGATTATAGGAAGTTTTTCAGGGCACCATGATGGGGGCCAGTGTTAAGTTTAGCAGTCTTCTTTTCTAGTATTCCGGTTGTTTCATTTTGATAGCATTGTATTCTCCAAGCAATTTGCTATGTCGCTTGGAAGAATTTCCGATGTAGATCTATCAAACTCAGTTTCAGTTCATCAATGAAAGTTTACCAAGTTTGGTCTATTCTAATTTGATTTTATACGTTATGCATGTTGAGATGATATTAATGTTGCGAAATACTTGGAATTTGATCGGTAAACATATGGTGAACACAAGGAACACCATTCGTGTTGGTGCTGGACCAAGCAACAACCCCAGACTGAATTTGGGGAATACCGCGAATCCATTAGATGAGAACGAGTCTGTTTCTCACAACAATCCAGTGGGCAGTGACCAAGTTCCGATCAACGTTCCAGTTATTTTCGATGCTGCAACAATTGAGGCTATTCGGGGGATTGTGATGCAAGCAGTCACCGATATTATGCGACCAATCGCGCCTCAAGCACAAAGTGTGCCAATTCCTCCTGTGGTTCCTAGATTCGAGGAGTCAGCTATCCATGTACCCCATGAGGATGCGGTCAAGAACAGAGGCAATTATGGTTGAGCGCTGAAAGCCATTAGCTCTATGAGGCCTGACAGCTATGACAAGAAATGAGAGCCAATCAGAGTAGCGTATTGGTTCTCGCACATGGAACGACTGTTCAGAAACATCGAGTGCACATAAGCTGAAAAGGTGCACATTGCTTCCCTTCAACTGAAGGAGGTGGCTAGTGAATGGTGGGAAAGCACCGGTCTAGCTGATCACCCTGGACTGAATTGGGGAATGTTTAAGGTGAAAATGACTGATCGATTATTTTCCCGAGCTATGAGGGAAGAGAAGCATAAAGAGTTTCTCTATCCGAGGACGGATGGATTGAAAGTGACTGAGCTTGCGTACAAGTTCAATCACCTGTTGCAGTACGCTAGGCCGGAAGTTACCAGTGATGAGCAAAAAATCTGGCATTTCCATGAATGGATGAATCCATACATTAAGCCACTGATGGTACGTCACGGATGCTCTACTCTGGAGCAGTACGTGGATGCTGCCTACAAATTGGAGGTGACTCTGGAGGAGTCGGCTAAGAAGCGCAATCGCCAGAGATCGGCACAGAGCCAGCCTCAGGCAAGTGGGTTCAAGCGACCCGCGCCACCGTCAAACTTTTCCAAATCTGGTCGGGCGAGAACATAGATGACTCATGGAGGGTCTACGCAACGTTCGGGTCAGGGCAAGAATCTGATCCAGTGCTAACACTGTGGTACACCCGGGCACAAGAGCAATGAGTGTCCGAAGGAGAGGAGGACGTGTTTTGGCTGTGGGAAGGAGGGGCACTTGCAGACTTTTTGTCCGCAAAGAAGGCAGAAAGGTGCTGAGTCACAGCAAGGGTCCGTTAGTCATAACAACCGACCCAGATTCAGACCAGTGGAGGCTCCTAGCCCTTCGGCGCAGACAACTACGCAGAACAAGGGAAAAGCCCTAGCTGCTTCAGGAGGTCAAGGTCAGCGACTCTACGAGATGCGTGAGGCTGATGGACCAAATGCTCCTACTGCTCAAGGTACTCTATACCTCCATTCTACTTCTGTGTATACTTTTTGATTCGGGTGCTACTCATTCTTTCATCTCGGAAAGTTGCATAAGTAAGCTAGGTTTAGTATGCAATGAGGCTTGTGAGCCTTTCGTAGTCAATCTTCCCAATGGTGAACATTTAGTAGGATCCAAGCGTCTGTCGGAATTTCCGATTATAATTCAGGGTAGGAAGTTCGAAACATATTTGATCTGTATAGCCATGGCTCCATACGACATTATTCTCGGTATGGATTGGCTGACGCATCATGGAGCGGTGATCGATTTCAGTTCAAGGACTGTGATAGTTTCATCCGGGGGCCAGTTTGTATGCAAGTTCAAGGGTCGAAATGACGCTGATAACGGCAAGTTCATCAATGCGATGGCTATGTGTAAGCTACTTCGACAAGGATGTGTCGGGTACTTGTGCTATCTGGATAAACCCAAGAAAGATGAGCCGTCAGTTCTTGATATTCCGGTCATTCCCGAATTTCCGGATGTCTTTCCGACGGAGATTCCCGGTTTACCCCCGAATCGTAACGTGGAGTTTACCATTGATCTCGAGCCTGGTACCGCGCCAATCTCCAAGGCACCGTACCGGATGGCTCCAGTTGAGATGCAAGAGTTGAAGAAACAACTCGAGGACCTTATTGAGAAAGGATATATAAGGCCGAGTGCATCACCTTGGGGCGCTCCGGTTTTGTTCGTCAAAAAGAAGGATGGATCGTTCCGACTTTGTATCGACTATCGAGAGTTGAATAAAGTCACGATCAAGAATAAGTATCCGTTGCTGAGGATTGATGATCTATTGGATCAATTCCAAGGAGCAAAAGTCTTTTCCAAGATCGATCTGAGATCCGGTTACCATCAGCTCAGGATTCGTGAGGAAGACATTCCGAGGACTGCGTTCCGAATGAGGTATGGCCACTATGAGTTCATAGTCATGCCATTTGGCCTTACTAACGCTCTGGCGGTCTTCATGGATCTGATGCATCGATGTTTCCACCAATACCTGGATAAGTTTATAGTGGTCTTCATCGACGATATTTTGATCTATTCCCCGAGTGAGGAGGCTCACGAGGAACATCTTCGGATCACCTTGTCAGTCCTTAGACAAAATCATATGTACGCAAAGTTGTCTAAGTGTGACATCTGGATCAAAGAAGTGGCTTTCTTAGGCCATGTGATCAATGAGGATGGGGTTATGGTTGATCCCTAGAAGATTGAAGCGGTAGCCAACTAGAAGCGGCCTCAGAATGTGAAGGAGGTGCGCAGTTTCTTGGGACTCGCTGGATATTACAGACGGTTCGTGGAAGGATTTTCTAAGATCGCTCTACCTATGACCGGTTTGCTCCGCAAAGTCCATAAGAAGTTTGTCTTGAATGACAAGTGCGATGCCAGTTTTCAGAAATTGAAGCAGTGTCTGACCTCCGCACCAGTGTTAGCGCTACCAGAAGGGAATGATGGTTATGTGGTCTATAGTGATGCTTCAAAGAATGGGTTAGGGTACGTACTGATGCAGAAGGGGAAAGTTATTGCGTACGCATCTCGACAATTGAAAACATATGAGGCAAACTATCCGACGCATGATCTGGAGTTAGAAGCTGTAGTATTTGCGTTGAAGATTTGGAGGCACTATCTCTACGGTGTGAGGTGTCAAGTCTTCACCGATCATAAGAGTCTCAAGTACGTGTTCACTCAGAAGGAGTTGAATATGAGACAACGTCACTGGTTGGAGCTACTCAAAGACTACGACATCGAGTTGCTGTATCATCCGGGCAAGGCTAATGTAGTAGCCGATGCATTGAGCCGGAAGACGCCGTACGAGACTGTAGTGGCTCTACTCACTGGTCATACCAAGATGAACCAAGGGTTGTGCGAGATTGAAGTCTTGTACGATCAGCGTCGAGGATACCTGAGTATGCTAGAGATTCAGGCTACGCTACTTGATCAAATCAGGGAAAAGCAGGTTGACGACGTGGTCTTGGTAAAGCTAAGCAGCAAAGTGATGGACGAGAAAGCTCTCGGATTCGTGATTCAGGAGGATGGATCACTCTGGTTTCAAGACCGGATTTGTGTGCCTGACGTTGATGGCCTTCGCCAGTTGGTGATGAAGGAGGCCCATTCGTCAGCTTATTCTGTACATCCAGGCTCTAGTAAGATGTACAAGGACCTCAGGAAGAAATTCTGGTGGCCCAACATGAAGTGGGATGTAGCGGAATTTGTGGCGAAATGCTTGACTTGTCAGAAAGTCAAGATAGAACACCGTAGACCAGGTGATGAATTTCTACCTCTTCCAGTGCCAGAGTGGAAATGGGAGGACATTGCTATGGATTTCGTCACAGGGCTGCCAAAGACTCAAAGTCAAAAGGATGCTATATAGGTAATCATTGACAGGCTCACGAAGAGTGCTCACTTCGTGGCTATCAAGTCAACATGGGGAACCCAGAAGCTATCAGAAGTGTTCCTACACGAGATTGTCCGTTTGCATGGTACACCAAAGACCATTATATCGGATTGTGATGATCTATTCATGTCGAGATTCTAGAAGGAACTCCACAAGGCCATGGGAACCGAGTTGAGGTTTAGTACTGCGTTTCATCCTCAGATGGATGAACAGTCTGAGAGGACCATCCAGACATTGGAAGATATGCTGAGAGTTTGTGTACTCGATTGTCCGACTAGCTGGGAGAACAACCTATGTCTGATTGAGTTCACATACAACAACAGTTGGCATGCTACCATTAAGATGGCTCCATTCGAGGCTTTGTACGATCGAAGGTGTAGATCTCCGATTTGTTGGGATGAGAATGCCGACAAGGTTCTGCTCGGACCAGAGTTAGTCAAAAGGACTGCCTCGGACATTGCGTTGATCTGACAGAGGATGTTGATAGCTCAGAGTCGACAGAAGTCCTACGCAGATCTGAAGCACAGGAATGTCGAATTCGAGGTTGGTGACAAGGTGTTTGTCAGGGTATCGCCATCCAAGGGTGTGTTCAGGTTCGGCAAGCGTGTGAAGCTTAACCCTCGCTACGTGGGACCGTTTGAGATCCTTGACACGGTGGGGTCTCTAGCGTATCGTTTGGCATTGCCGCCGTCGGCACATCCGGTGCATAACATGTTCCACATTTCCTTGTTGAGAAAGTACGTGCCAGATGCGTCTCATGTGCTGAGTTTTGAAGACATCGAGATTCAGGCAAATGGTACCTACGAAGAGATACTTGTGCGTATTCTCGAGCGTCGCGAGAAGCATTTGCGGAACAAGGTACTACCATTAGTACGGATTCTTTGGTCCAAGGCTGGATCTGAAAAGGTTACTTGGGAAACTTGGGAGACTGAAGAGATTATGCTTAGTCGTTTTCCCGATCTATTTTTGGCCTAGTTTCGAGGTCGAAACCTTTTTAAGGGGATAGTGATGTAACGCCTCGTTTTTTTTTGTTTTCGGCCAAGTTTCGGGGTCGAAACTTCTTTTTAGGGGGAAGTGATGTAATACCCCTCAATCTTTAGTAAGGGTATTTGGGTATTTTTTCATCAACCCTCGTTCTGTAATCGTGTCGCTTTCAGATAAGTTCGGATTTTCTGTAACGTATTTGATCTCTGTAATTTTCCCCTGAGTGGTATAAATTACATTCGACGTATTTTGAAGGCTTAGAATATTTGTTTGGGTACAAATATATAAATTCCGGGGTTTAAACCCACGCCAAGCCTTTCCCCGGGAAAACAGACGCGGAAAGGGCAATTCCGCGACCGCGGCAGCAATTCCGCGACCGCGGAAAAATGGCTCTTAGAAGAGCTGGGCACAGGAGTATTCCGCGACCGCGGAAATGGTTCCGTGACCGTGGAAATGGTTCCGTGACCGCGGAAACTCCAACACGCCAACGTCGCGTCGTCTGCAGAGTCTTGTCGTCCGTGTCGCCGTTGATCGTCTGACTCGCCGTTGATCTGGGTGGGGAGGGCTCCTCCTTTGGGCTATAAAAGGAGGTCAATTTGGGAGGTTTAGGGGCACCCAAATCTGAGATCCCTCTCACTCTCTCTCTCGTTTTCCATAGTCACCGGAGTTTCGATCTCTCGCCGAAAATCTTCGAAGTGTCACCGGAGGCCTCGTCGGGAGTAGTAGCAGCCTTGGAGTGGTGCATTGGAGGCACAAGGAAGGCTGGAGTCGAAGACCTTATGAACCAAGCCCTCTCGCATCATCGCCGATGAGTTTTCTCCCTTCAGAGTCGCCGGAGTTCATGGCCGCGACCGCGGACATGAACTTCCGCGACCGCGGCAGTGACAAGGTTGGCCGCGTCCGCGGCCGCTGTCATGACACTCGCGGTGGCCTTGTCCTCGATGGCCATGAACGCGGAATCCCTGCCGCGACCGCAGATTGCTCTGGCAATCGCGATCGTGGCCTTGGGCATGCTGGTCTCGGTCGGGACCTTCCTTCTTTCGATTCCGTTCGTTCCTTCTTAGATTCGTATCATTTTATTGTCGAATATAACCTAGAGTTTTGTTATGGGTCGTCGTCGTAGGAATCTATAATCCGTCTTCCGTTCCCGTTCCGGACCCAGAAACCCGTCGTCGTTCAATCGTTCGTCTAGACTAAGGCAAGTGGCGGTTCGCTCTTGCTTATCATTCCATATTTCCATTAATTATCAATTGTTTAATTGTTAGTTAAATTGGGATGAACTATTGTTTTCATTTGGGAACAGATTTTATAAATGATACGATTAAGAAAGTGATATTATAATAGGTTGTATATACTGCTAGAAACAACGCTATTATATAGATATTATTGCCATAATGGTATTGATGTGGACTATTGTGTGATTTTAACTGTTTAGTTAGAACGAGTATTCGTAGGAACGCTATGTACCTTGCGAGGTTTAGTCGTTTCTTTATAACTGGTATTAGGAGGATTTTTCCCTAATACTCTCTCTGGTCATGACTGTACCTTTACTCAGGGTAGGTGCACAACAGCTGGTGCCGCCATTCGGAATTTATTCCCTTCGATATCTCTCGCGATGAGATGATATATCTTAAAAGCTTGTAACGTAAATGTACGCTTTGTCACAAAACAAGATAAGTGCCGATATGCACATAATTATTGAACCTTGGGCGAGAAGTACAACTTGGAACCTCATCTGGACTTCGATTAGAGTAAGTCCTCCTTCCAAATCTGAATTCGCATTGCGCGGTGAGGTTGGTCGTGGACCCAAATGGTCAAGTCTTTTTAAACGCTTGTGTGAAATTATAACGTTCCCGAACACTTGTCATACTTTCCGTTAATACTCAATCTCTTGGAGTCTTCTCTTCATACGTCTCCGATAAGACTCGATCTTTAGGAGTCTTCTCTTGATCATTCTGTTTTGTATCCTTCCGTAGAAGTATTGAGGTTTACTATCGTCATCGGCTTTCATTCGAGAAGCGATGGGTCTAACCTAATACGACTACCTTATAACCTTTCTGTTTTACCCTTGCATAGTCTTTCATTATACTAACCAACCGGTTATTTTTCCCTTGCATGGTTGGCTGGTGTCATCCGTCTCATACGGCACATCAGGTAAACTTCCGTTCCATGAAGGATAGAACCGAAGATGAAGGCAGATGAAGTTTTTAAGAGTTTTATCCAGGTTGAAGATCCTAGGCAGGTGATCGCTTCGATCAAGACCCTTATGTTATTTATTTAAAAGACTTCCGCTGTATTAAACATATTCTGTATTTCTGTTGTATTTGGGATTTACGGATGTAATTCCGAGACTTTGGTTTAAATAAAGATTATGATATTTCATTTTATCAGTGTATTTTATGATTTGTATGAATGGTTAAGCCTTGGGTGGCTTCGGATGTGAAATCTGAGGTTACTGGCGGTAATACTTTCAAGGAAATATTTGGGGGTGTTACAACTGAGCTCTATCAATGGCAGACAACAAGGGCTCCGCGATGGCGATAGAAGGACTGAGGAAGTGAGGGAGGCAGACAGGCTGCAGATCTAGCGGAGGGAGGCGGTTCCGTACTCCGCGAAGAGTCGACGACAAACGACCAACATGGCAACAGAGAAGAAAAGACGTTGAATCATTGACGGCGCCAAAAGAATCGATAAGGGACGGAGAAGAATCGACGGCGGCTGAAGCAGACCTAGCGGAGGGAGGATCGGAGGAGATGTTGGCGGCGCCGGAACTCGGAAGAGACCAGTGAGAGTCTGAGAGAGATGACTAGAGGGGAGATTGAGAGACGAGAGTGCGAGAGATGAGAGTGGAGTCGAGACTAGAGAATCAGTCAAAAGTAAAAACTAAGAAGCGGCTAGGGGGGAAAATGAGGATTAAAGGGAAAAATTGTATATATATATTAGGGTTATAAATTTTAGCGGGTGATGGGTGGATGGGCGAACTACGGGTTAATGGGTCGGGTGAAATGGAATGGACTCTCATCCGGATCCGATCCATCATCCGTTTCACCCGTCACCCGACCCATCCATCACCCAGTTTTTACGGGTTTTCATCCATATATTTCGGGTCGGTTATTCGGATGGGTCGGTCACCCGCGGATAATTTACAACCCTACACGCGGATGGACCTCATCAAACATATTGAGGAAATTCTTCCCGCCAATGATTTTATGCGTCTATGCGATGGCCCTCTTGGCCCTATAATTACATGGGGAGATAGTATGAAGTTTTGTGCTCAATTAGTTCATTACTTTCTTCTTCATGAGGTGGAAACTGAGAAGACTCATGAGATGTGGTTTAACGTTAAGGGTAACGTATGCCGCTTTTCAATTGCTGAATTTGCTACAGTCACCGGTTTGAATTGTGGTGAAATGTCAGGTTATGAGCTGCCTGATGTTGACATGAAGGAGTACCTTGGGTCATATTCATGTACAATAAATGATCTCACTGCTAGGCTTGCTATTGAGCTTGATCGTGAGAAGAAGATGAAGCTTGCACATTTGCTTGTTGTTGAGACTATTTTGTTGCCTCAACGTCAAACTACTGTTACAAATGAGTACTTTAAGCTTTCAACTGATTTGGAGCAGTTTTCTAAATATCCTTGGGGTAGGGTAGCATATTCATTGACTCTAGAGTACCTTATGAAGGTGAGTAGGACAGTACGTGAACATAAAAGCTTAGCAAAGTTTGATGAAAGGATTGGTTATAATTTGTATGGGTTCCCTCTTGCTTTCGAGGTATAGTTTTTTGTTATTTTTATGGTTTATTTCTTGTGATCTTTACTGTTCTATTAATTGTTTATATTTCCTTGATGACATGTATGGATTTTAGAATTATCCCCATAGCTTTGCCATGTTGTGGGTTGTGCGAGTTCTGGTATTTGAAATATTCCGTATTGTATTCGGTGGTACAGTTCAAATCCGAAGAATGTATGGTTTCATAGCATTTGTAACTTCGTCGAGGAAAACAAATTGGTATGCTGTTTTTTGTTTCTCAATTAAGATATGATTGTTAACTGTTTCTAACTGTCATCAAATCTTGATTAAGTTATTATGTGTGACAGTTTGTAACTGTCATATAACTACCATCATAGTTTTATTGATGGCAGTTTCTAACTGTCACTAAGTCATTTAATGAAAGTTTTTAACTGTCACCAATTTATTTTTAATGTTAGTTTCTTATTGTCATCAATTATTATTGTTGACAATTCGTAAGTATTAAGAAGTTATTGTTTGTCATCAGTTGGTGACAGTTTCTTACTTTCATGTAACTGCCATCAAAGTTTTATTTATAATTGTCATCAAAATGTTTTTAAGCTATGATTAATGATAGTTCTTACTTTTATGCAACTGCCATAAAACTTGGTGGATGACAGTTGCTAGGTATCAAAGGTTTTTATTGTTTTCATTTTATTTGATGTGTTTACAGGTTTGTAAATATCCTCCTTATGAAGAGCATCAAAGGTTCTGCCACTTGTGTTTCCTAGATGAAAGGGAAGATGCCTTATATGATGAGTTGTCTGAATGGATGATATATCTTTTAAAGGAGCAGGAGAGGGAAGGAGAGGGAAGAAGACAATGTTGTGTGTGATGTTGTTGTTGTCCCAAGAAAAAAAGAGCAACAAGTTGGATCAAAGAGGAAGAAACTTGTTGCTTAGAATAAGAGTGTTTCAAGAACAAGGCCTCGCAGGGGTGAGGACAAGAAGGTTGTTAAGGAGAAGGAGAAAAGGGTATACCAAAGGCGACCTACTATTAAGGTCGTTGAGAAGGAAGTATCAAAACACAAAGAAGCTACAAAGGTTGTGAAAGATGGGGCCGACAATGATAAAGTGATATGCGATATATTGTATAGCGCATCTAGTGGTTATTAGCATGATTTAGATGATGTTTAGAGATGTTTTGATTGTAATTCTGTAATCCGGAAGAGAAGACGAGAAGTGAAGAAATCATGAGATTTACAGAGATTTGACGTACATTGAAGTGAAGAGTTGAAGAGCTGCACAAAAGAAGCAAGAAGAAGCAGCTGAAGAAGAAGAGTCTCTGGTGTCTTCACCGCACCCGCGCCCATACTCACCGCACCCGTGGTGGACTTGCTGAAGCGAAGACAGCTGGAGCCGACCGAAGACCCACCGCACCCGCGGTGGTGCCGAGTTGGAGCTTTTTCTCGGATTTTATATCCGAGATCTTTCTTTCCTTATCTTTTATTCCGAGATCTTGTTTTATCTTATTTTCCTTTTCTATATTTCTAAACTATTTGTTTTCCTAGTTTTTAAAGGTTTTAACCTAGACTTGGTTAGGTTAACCTCGTTCCATCTTTCGTAGTTTTTTCTCTCAAAACCTTATGGAGAACTAAAATTCCATTGTTGCACTTGACGTTTGAAGCCTTCAATTGATTGGTTGTGAGTTTTCTACTCTTGTTCGATTTCCTATCTAGTTGTATTAATTCTCTTGCGCTTGAATGTTTATTGAATCTTATTGATTTATCTAGACTGATCACCTAGGTTTATTGATATTATCCATATAGCTAGGACTTGTCAATTCCGGGTTCGGGTTGCATATCTAGTAGCAAACACGATTTATATAAGCGGGTTGCGAGTGTTCATCATGAGAGAGAGTTAATTGCATGCTTATAGTAACGGGTTGTTTCTATTGCATGTATCTTGTTGAATCCTTGTTTGAATGCTATTGCTTTGTTGACTCTTGAAGGTTTTCGGATTTGATTCAGTAATAAGTACTATTAGGGCTAGTAGAACTAATAGTTACTTATGATCGGGATAAGAACAACCAAAGGAAAGATAAGAACTTGAGAATAATAGAATTCAGTGATCAACCATATCTCTTATTGTGTGGATCTTTGTCAGGTGTGGCACCTTCCTCATATCATATTCACATCCTTTGCTTTGCTTTTCTTGCTTTATTTACTTGGTTCGAAATACTACAAACCCCCCCTAGTTCCTAGTTGGTGACTTGCGAATTACAAGAACTGATAAACTGATTCCCTTGGGTTCGACCCTGACTTGCTTGATATACTCTGTTTAGTAGGTACATTAGGATTTCTTTGATTAGGCACGACGACTTTAGGCCTGTCAAATTTGGCGCCGTTGCCGGGGAATAAAAATTTCTGTTTTTGTGGTTTTGTTTGTTATCAACTTTGGTGTGGACCTATCTTATGGTCCACACTCGTGCTACTGACACACCTCTTGTTGATTGTGATTCAGAAATAGATAGAACATTCCACAGGAATCGCAGAGAACACTTTACACCACAAGTTGCAATGGGTGACCAAACACTTCGGCAATTGACTGCACCTAATCTGATGCAACAACCTTTAGTTGTGGCTATTCCTGCCATAGGAGAAGGCGTCAACTTTGAGTTGAAGCCAGGGCTGATTCATTTGCTCCCGTCATTCCATGGACTAAGTGGTGAAGACCCAATCAAGCATATGGGTAAATTCCACACTGTCTGCATGAGTATGAAACCGGCTAATGTCACTGAGGAACAAATCAAGATGAGAGCTTTCGGGTTCACCCTCAAGGACGCAGCCGATGATTGGTACTACCATCTACCCATTGGAAGCATAGATACTTGGAACAAACTGCATAAAGCTTTTCTCGAAAAGTATTTTCCTATCAAGAAGGTGAATAGCTTGAAAAAGGCTATAAGCAACATCGAGCAAGAGGCTGACGAGACCTTATATGAGTACTACAAGTGGTTCAAGAGATTTTGCTCAAGCTGTCCATTCCATGGTTACATGAATCAAGATCTAGTGCTTCATCTTTACAATGGTCTACTGGACAATGAAAGAAGAATTGTTGACGTTGCATGTGGTGGCAACATTCTTAACACAACTCCGGGGGAAGCCATGGAAAAGATTCAGGAGATGGCCGAAGGGACAAGAAATTTCGGTAGAACTTCTACCAAGAGAGGAGTCAATGTTGTGGACTCCAATCACTCTGAGCTAGTGAGCGAGATTGCTGAATTAAAGGACATGGTGAGGAGACTAACGCTGCAAGGAACTCCCCAACAACTCAAAGCATGTGGGATTTGTGCTGATCAATTCCACCCCACCGATGCATGTCCTCAATTGCAAGATGATCTGAATGCTGAGGTGAACACTGTAGGAGGTTATGGACCTCCAAGACCTCGAAATGATCCCTACTCCAGCACTTATAATCCGGGATGGAGAGACCACCCAAATTTCAGATGGAGGGATCAACCGAACCAACAACAACCTCAACTTCTACAAAGGTCACAAGGTCAACAACCCGGTACTTCTGCTTCAACTGAAGATATGCTCCAAACCTTGACTAAGCACTTTACAACTCATGTTCAAACTACGGAATCAAGCATCAAGAATCTAGAGAAGCAGATGGGACAAATGGCTGAAGCTATCACAAAGATCAATGAAAAGATTTCGGGAAATCTACCATCTCAAACGGTAGTTAACCCACGGGCAAATGTTAGCATTGTGATGCTTCGAAGTGGTAAGCAATTGAACGTCGTTCCTAGTGCTGAAGAGGACAACGCCGAAAAAGAGCTCTCTGAACCCACACCACTGCACCCGCGGCGGGACGCCACACCCCGCGGTGCGTCTACAGAAGCTCTGGAGAACTTGCCGCACCCAGCGCCCACCTTGGCGCACCTAGCGACAAAATCAATAGATGGGTCTGCAACACAACCGCACCCGCGGTGGGAGGACCGCACCCGCGGTGGGACTCCAAAAGAGCAACTGAGCTCTCAGTTGACATCACCGCACCCCGCGGTGGAGGACCGCACCCGCGGTGACGATATCGAGAAAGTTTGAGAATTCTCAGTTGGGACGACCGCACCCGCGGTGGAACCTGACCGCACCTGCGGTGAGTCTTCTGGAAAAGTGAAAGAGCCCTACATCGACACCTATGTTCGTCCGTGCTTTCCCCCTCTCGGTTCCGAGAAGCCACCCGCCTCATTCCCAGAGGCGCTTAAGGAGAGGAGGATCATCGATGACAAGGACCTCTTCGAGACATTTAGCAAGTGCGTGGTAAACATCCCTTTACTCAAACTTGTTACAAGTATTCCCAAATATGCTCGTTTCTTGAAGGAACTTTGCAAAATCAAGAGGACACAGAAGTGCAGTGATCCAGGTGAGCGAGCAAGTATCTGATGTGTTTCAAAGGCGTATGCCCAAGAAGTGCAGTGATCTAGGTATGTTCTTTATCTCTTGCATCATCGGTGAGACAAAGATTGATAAAGCTATGCTAGATTTTGGTACAGCTATTAATGTCTTACCATTGTCATTATATGAGTCTCTTGGTCTGCCACCATTACAAGACACTAGGCTAGTTATTCAATTAGCTGATGGAACCAATGTCTACCCAAAAGGGGTTGTTGAAGATGTCCTTGTTATGGTAGATAAGCTGATTTTTCCCACTGATTTTATATTCTTGATATGGGTAGTAGTACAGGTGCACCTATGCTGTTAGGGAGACCATTCATGAAAACTACGAATACCACAATTGATGTCAGAAGTGGGAAATTAACTATGGAATTTGATGGGGATGGAGTTGAATATAACATATATGATATGAAACCTGTCATTAACACCTCTTTAAACTTTGTTGATGTAATGAGTCCTAACCCTTTGGATGAATTGCAACCTATAATAGTGGATTCCATAGTTGACTTGCCTATCGGTATCACTATATCTTTTAATCTGCAGGCAGTCACGACTTTATTGGATGAGAAGGGTGAGTCTCCTACTTCTCTTTTGGGCAGTTGCCCCACCTTACTGACTCCACAGGGCAAGAAGCCGTTCCCTTTTGTTGTGCAGAATGAACATTCGGAGGTTAAACACCCCCCTGATCGATCTAAGTATGGGGGAAAGGCGACTAAGAAGGTCAAGGTGAAAGAGCCGGTTAAGAAGAGGAATGGTCTAAGGTTCAAACCTTTCCATGATTGGTTTAGAAAAGAGGTGTTGAATGAGAGGGTTCCTAAGGAACCTATGCTGTGGGTTGAGGTTGTCTGAGTCTCATGTCGAGCCAACGACATTAACTAAGGCGCTGCTTGGGAGGCAACCCAAGTTAGGTAGGTTAAATTTTTGTATTGTTTTAGTTCAATTTAATTGTCTTTTACTTTTTCTACAGGGAAGAAGGCGGAGAGCCCAGCCGCACCGCAGCCACGGTGGGCATCCCTTTAATTTCTGTTGTTTCGAAAAGAAAAAGAAAAAAAAATATCCGAAAAAACCTTAAACGAATTTTAAAAAAAAATCGAAAACGCAACAAAAAAGAGTTCTACCGGAGCCAGCTGTCCGGGTTCCCCATGAAGAAGGTGCACATCATGTTGTCAAGGAGGAGACATTCGCCCCACACATTTTTTTGGCAACGATGATGGCCCTACAGTCGACAGTTGAAGATGAGGAACACCAGGGCTCACACCACGAACACATCTGGGCCCAATTTTTTTTTGTGTTCATTGAAGGTCGTACAGCCCCAAATTCTTTGATATACCACTATTCACCAAAGTGGTTTCCTTTTGGTTGTACGGTAGATGAAGCTAATGGAGTTGATGAAGACACCCGCCGCAACACCAGAGACCTGAGCATTTATTGTTACACCGCCAGCAACAACGGAAGTGTCCAAGCAGCTCGGCGACATTTGTGAGTTCTTTCTTTATCTCCTATGTGCTTATATTCTTTTGTCTTTCATTACATTGAGGACAATGCAATGTTTAAGCATGGGAGAGAGTTTTGTACTTCCTATGTCGTTGAGGAGAAAAGAAAAAGCCAAAATTTTGAATAAAAGGCTAAAATAGAAATTCTGGGATAGGTCGAAAACCTGAAACGGCGGCCTAGGTAATAAGTAGGTGGCTTGGACCAACATTAGGCTGGGGTTATAATTGGTCAAGAGTGACATGAGCTTATGTGAGCACATCTATTGGAAAATGAAACGAGTGGCTTGGTGAAAACCCGGAAGGGCGCCTTGGCAAAATGAGTGAAAACAAGAAGAGTGATTTTTAGGATTCCTCATTGTTCTTGGCATGGTGACATAAGAAGAGGAGTTATAAGGAGGATTCGGGTAGGCCACCATGGAGGAATAAGGTGATTAGATGGGAGTTAGGATTAGATTAGTCTTGCATCACTTGTTTTGGTTGTCTTGGAGCTTATTGTTGATGTGTTGTAACTACTAGTGTCATATTTTCTTGTACTTCCTGAGGCTTTGGAGCATGATTGATGGAGTGAGTTCAGTTTTTAGCTTACTCGGGACGAGTAAAGGTCTAAGTATGGGGGAATTTGATATGCGATATATTGTATAGCGCATCTAGTGGTTATTAGCATGATTTAGATGATGTTTAGAGATGTTTTGATTGTAATTATATAATCCGGAAGAGAAGACGAGAAGTGAAGAAATCATGAGATTTACAGAGATTTGAAGTACATTGAAGTGAAGAGTTGAAGAGCTGCACAAAAGAAGCAAGAAGAAGCAGCTGAAGAAGAAGAGTCTCTGGTGTCTTCACCGCACCCGCGCCCATACTCACCGCACCCGCGGTGGACTTGCTGAAGTGAAGACAGCTGGAGCCGACCGAAGACCCACCGCACCCGCGATGGGATGACCACACCCGCGGTGGTGCCGAGCTGGAGCTTTTTCTCGGATTTTATATCCGAGATCTTTCTTTCCTTATCTTTTATTCCGAGATCTTGTTTTATCTTATTTTCCTTTTCTTTATTTCTAAACTATTTGTTTTCCTAGTTTTTAAAGGTTTTAACCTAGACTTGGTTAGGTTAACCTCGTTCCATCTTTCATAGTTTTTTCTATCAAAACCTTATGGAGAACTAAACTTCCATTGTTGCACTTGACGTTTGAAGCCTTCAATTGATTGGTTGTGAGTTTTCTACTCTTGTTCGATTTCCTATCTAGTTGTATTAATTCTCTTGCTCTTGAATGTTTATTGAATCTTATTGATTTATCTAGACTGATCACCTAGGTTTATTAATATTATCCATATAGCTAGGACTTGTCAATTCCGGGTTCGGGTTGCATATCTAGTAGCAAACACGATTTATATAAGCAGGTCGCGAGTGTTCATCGTGAGAGAGAGTTAATTGCATGCTTATAGTAACAGGTTGTTTCTATTGCATGTATCTTGTTGAATCCTTGTTTGAATGCTATTGCTTTGTTGAGTCTTGAAGGTTTTCAGATTTGATTCAGTAATAAGTACTATTAGGGCTGGTAGAACTAATAGTTACTTATGATCGGGATAAGAACAACCAAAGGAAAGATAAGAACTTGAGAATAATAGAATTCAGTGATCAACCATATGTCTTGTTGTGTAGATCTTTGTCAGGTGTGGCACCTTCCTCATATCATATTCACATCCTTTGCTTTTCTTGCTTTATTTACTTGGTTCGAAACACTACAACCCCCCCCCCCTCTAGTTCCTAGTTGGTGACTTGCGAATTACAAGAACTAATAAACTGATTCCCTTGTGTTCAACCCTGACTTGCTTGCTATACTCTGTTTAGTAGGTATATTAGGATTTCTTTGATTAGGCACGACAACTTTAGCCCTGTCATAAAGTGTTGATACCGTACAATGAAAATGATGATGTTTCATCAAAGATTGATGAAATCATCGAGAAATTGCATAGGTCAGTTGAGGGTGAAAAAGAGTGGGAGGATGTGTTTGCGAAGGAGGGTCATGTAGTTAATTCTTACAGTGAAAAAACTGCCAGCGTTGATATTAATATGCCTACAATGGGCAATAGGCTGGAGGTGAGTGTGATGTTGGGAATGAGAACCTGAATAATATGCCAGAATTGTCCATGGGAGCAAACGATGAGCTACAGTGGGCGAAGGAAATAAAGGAGCAATTAGTTGTTATGTTTGATGTTATCAAAGAGCTTCGGTGTAAGTTTAATGATCAGGGTTCTTATTTATCCAAGAAGTTGTATGACAGTGAGAGTTTGATTAAAGTTAGGCATTGATCTCCACTGAATGATGACAGTAAAGCTAAGGTTTTTCATGAAGGATTACATGGTGGTGGCATTAGTGATTCTCAAGAAGTCAATGGAAATGAGATGGATGATGACGATGAACCACTTGTTTCGAATTTGAAAGTTTCGGAGAAGGCTTGCGTGTTGATGTCTGTCATTGAGAAAGATGTTGTTGATAGTTTACAGACTAAGTCTCCTAATCATGAGACCCTTGGGGCAGCTGACGCTCATGTCCTGGATGGAGAAGCTGTAGAAGAAGCATTTGACGTGGAAAATGTTGTTTTGAATGATGATTCAAAACAGGAGGTATATGAGGCACATGGTGGTAATGCCGATATGACCAAAGCTACAGAAAAAGTAATTGAGAAGGCATATGAGGCAGATGGTGCTAATGCCAATGTGACTGAATCTATAGAAGAAGGAATTGATGGCAGTTTGAATTGTGAAGTTAACGATACTTCAGTTGATGACAATAACGTTCAAGTTGAATTAAGAGATGAGGCATATGAGCCTGATGTTTTGGATGCTAACATGTTTGACTCCCAAGGAGAAATAGTTATGGGAGGATTGAGCGAAAATGAAGAAGCATTTGAAGATAATGAAAAGCTAAGGAAGTCCACAAGGGCGACAACAATCAGTTCTCATTTGACCTCACCATTTACCGCTGGGAAGAAGAAACAAGTGTTGCCTCCTAAACCGGCTTATTCCTTCTACGAGTATTATGATCGTAGAGAGTTCTATGATTGGTTTCATAGCAGGTATGTTGATATTGTATTTTTTTATTGTCAGATTAAATTTTTGTTGACAATTTTTTACTTGCTGATAGTGTTACATTCTTTGCCTTTTTTGTAGTTTTGTGTTAGTATCATGTTAACAGTTGGTGACAATTTGAAATTTCATAACTTTCTAGCTCTTTGGGTTTTTTTTTGTCTTTTAGTGTAATGTGATGACAGTGTTTTGCAAGTTTGATGACAGTTTGATCTTTTGTTAACAGTTTAACATCTTGATGGCAGTTGAAATTATAATCATAACTTTCTAGCTTCTTTGTCTTTTTTTGGTTGTATTGTAATGTGATGACAGTGTTTTGCAAGTGTGATGACAGTTTGATCTTTTATTGACAGTTTAACATCTTGATGACTTTTTAATTTGCATATATTACTTTCTAGTTTCTTTGGCTTTTTTTGTCTTTAAGGTAATGGTCACAGTTGGTGATGATGATTTGAACTTGCTTCTTCTTTGTTTTTGTACTACTTGATGACAATTTTATCATTTTGATGACTTTTTGATTTATATTCATAACTCTCTAGCTTCTTTTGCTTTTTTTGTCTTTAGTATATTGTGATGATAGTGTTTTGCAAGTGTAATGACAATTTGATCTTTTATTGACAGTTTAACATCTTGATGACTTTTTAATTTACATTCATTACTTTCTTGTTTCTTTGTCTTGTTATGTTGTTAGGGTATTGGTCACAGTTGGTGATGATTTGAACTACTTCTTCTTTGTTTTTGTACAAGTTCAACTGTATATATTTGAATGATGACAGTTCTGTAACACCCCGGACCAGAGGTGCCACAGTGCCATAGTCCCGAAGGACTATAAGGCGGTTTTAAAAGAAAAGAAATCTAAAACTCTTCCAATTACATAAAAAACATCAAGAATAATCCTTGTTCAAGATTTAATCAATACTTAAACCTGTCATCCAGTTTAAATACATCAATTTATATCCAAAACACGGAAGCGAATACAACATTTTCAAATCTGATGCAAAACTAAATCTTTAACTGTGAAGACCAATCTGTGATCCAGAACCCGCTTGTTGCTGCTAACCTGCAAAGACCAGTTGACTGGTGGACCCGAAACACCAGCCAACCGCGGCACGTAAACCGAAGTTGGTCAGTCTCGCGAAAGACTGGCAAGATTCCTCAAGCCAAAACAGATTAAAATCCAGAGATTTAACACAACAACCAATTAATACCAAACGACAACATGCCACACAATAAATATACATATATATATATATCATAACTATATCATTATTCCACCAATATCAACCGCACATCAAAACATATACACACTATCACATAACCATTCATTACCCACTCTTATCCAACTCTTCACTATGCTAACTTCATTCAATCCAACCTCAACATCACCACAAGTATAAATGAATAGAACAATCCAATCCAACTTACTAACACAACCAACCAACCTTCGCATCAACGAACACATAAGCACCAACGAGACAATCATTACCTTATACAAATATAACGACCCAGGCCAGCCATCCTTCCGGTGCCGCCTGTTCGTTAACATAGGCCGCAACCCATACACCTCAACCCAACCCATATTGACCCACACCCTCAAGATGGGAAACCAACCTTCCTAATTAGTCAACATAACCAACCTTCTCAAACAATTCACACCAAGATCCAACAACCACTACCAATGGACAACAATAGCCCACAACCACCACTAACAACAATCAACAAACGACTACTAACTACAACCAACCGACAACCAAAGTCTAACACAAAACCAATAATCAAACATTCCACCAATGTCCGCAAACAAAACCATTAACTAAGCACACAACCAATAATCAAGCACACAACCCAAAACCGAGCACACAACCACCCACACACACAATCCAACACATAACTGCCAACACACACACAATCCAACACACAACTACCAACACACACAAGTGTCAACCCACACAACTGCACACACACACACACACACATATCAACACCCACAGTCTAACACACACAACTGTCAACACACACAGATGTCAATTCACACACAATCCAACACACACAACTGTCAATACACACAATTGGCAACACACACAATCCAACACCCGATCCAAACTCCGATCCTACCTCCAATCCAACCCACCATCGGATGGGACTTTCAACCATCCAACCTAGCCTTAACCAACGGAGGTCACACACTCACGCGTTCGGATGAGGTCACACCCTCACCCCGGCTCCATAACCAACCATCAGCAATCCACCAACCACCCACCACCGGATGGGACTTTCAACCATCCAACCTAGCCTTAACCAACGGAGGTCACACCCTCACGCGGTCGGATGAGGTCACACCCTCACCCCGGCTCCATAACCAACCACCACCAATCCACCAACAACCCACCACCTATCACGATCAACCCGCAATCAAACACAACACACGATAACTAATATCATATAACGGAATTTCACCATCAAGTTAATCAACAATCAATCACAATTAGTCACAATTGACTACCACGTCAACATTTAATCGAACACAATACGAGGCAAATACTAACACACGCAAACACATATTCAACCAAGCAACTCTACAGGCAATAATCCGAATTCACATACTCAAACAAGAGTAAAATTAATTACTGAATCAAGATAGGAACAAAAGTACTTTTATAAAAATATACGAAGGGTTAGCAAGAATCATCTTGCCTCAAACTCGACAACCACGACCTCAGAGATCTCCAACCAACTCGAACGAACCTGCGAAATCAATCCGAGCAAATCCCTGGCATTAATTACTCATACAAATCCACTACTAACAAAACCCCCAAATTCAAACCCTAAAATTATACCTCCAATTTCCAATCTCAGCAACCACACACAAAATCAACCCAAAACTTCAGCTCGCTGGACTGCACAAATCAACAAATTCATTCAAACAATTAACAGTTGTCCACTACTCCGAAATTCCTCAAATCTGCCCATAATTATTCAGCAGAAATCAGTCCCAAAAAAAAACAGATTAGAGAGCCCACCCTTACCTTGATGATAACCACCACGTAGCCACCGGGTTTGCTCCCCTTCGTCGTCGGAATCAGCAACAACAACCCGCCGAACACAGCAGCTCTGACAACATCAGCAAAACCCTGACCTTCAGTAATAGCTCGCACAACAGCAGCAACAACCCACGCGACAGCAGCAACGACTCGCCTTCATCGTCGTCCACCTTGCTCTTGCGTCGGGATGAGGCTTCTCGGCGCCAGCAACTTCAGCCACTAGCAGCAACACGCGACAACAGCAGCGGACAGCGAACAATACCAGTTCACAGCTTCACCCTCCAGCAGCAGCAGCAGTTCGCGTCCAGTTCCGGGGAAGGAGTGGCGGCCACAGTCGTCGAGCTCACCGATAGAACTCCGAGCAGATGAAGGGAAATCAGAGGGCGGAAGAGGCAGATGCTCTGTTGTGGTACTCTCCCCGATGAAGACAAGGGTTTCCTCCCTTTAATTTACCCATTTGTTGATTTAAAGAAGTCCAAAAAAATTTATTTACCATTTTGCCATTTCTATAACCTTTGGGGTATTTCATTCGCCCCCCCTTATAGGAGTTTCGTCCTCGAAACTAAGATCAAACAGGTTCGGATATCTGTTTCGCATGACTGACTCCAGAATATACAGGACTTGTCGAAGAATGACCTTCCTTGAGAATCAACTCTCTAATCTATTTATCAGCGATACACATAACCGATCTGAAATCACAATACTCCATCCTCCTAAACAAAAATCTGGGCACTCTTCCCTAAGCAATCTCACTGCATATCTTACTCAACATTCCATCGCATTCAGCTGCGTCCGTTCCTTCCCAAACCAATTTCAATTTCATCCTTTGCCAACTCTTGTTGCAATCCCGGCTGAACTGTCAAGCAAGCAATCATATGCTCGGGAGTCGACTTCCTACTCAAAGCATCAGCTACCACATTAGCCCCTTCTGGATGATAAACGGTATCTTTTCATAATCCTTAATCAATTCTAACAACCATCTGTATCTCATGTTCAACTCTCTCTTATACAATTTAAACTGACAAAAAAAACATATGCAATAACCTTCCCATTCTGCATTAGAATGCAACCCAGATCCTGCTTAGACACATCACTGTAATTAACAAGTCCTTCTGTTTCCTACAGTAACACTAACACTGATGCACAAATCAAACACTTCCTGAGTTCTTCGAAACTCGCTCCTGACATCTCCTGTTCCATTCAAAATTCTCAGTCATACACAACCTTAGAAAATTCATCCACAATCGCCTGCAGTAATCTGCCAATCCGAGAATACTCCCAATTTCCTTAACATTCTAAGGTTGTTCTCGTACTCTTTCTTACTCCAAAATATACCAAAATATCATCAATAAAAATCACCACAATAATCCAAATACCTTCAAAGTAAAAACATCAGTTCCTTAAGTCCATGAAATCTGCAGAAGCATTAGTCAACTCGAAAGGCATCACAACCAATTCGTAGTGACCCTACCTTGTTCTGAAGACGGTCCTGTGAATATCCTCAATTTAAATCCTTAAGCTGAGAATACCCTGATCTCAAGTCAATTTTTTTTTTAAAATATTGTAGCTCTTTGCAATTTATCCAACAAGTACTTAACTCCTCATAATCCATGCAGAGTCGAAAGGAATCATCCTTCTTTTTACCCAGCAATACAGACGCACCCCAAAGAGGAGCACTTGACCTAATAAAGCCTAACTTCACAAGTTTCTCTATCTGCTCCCTCAATCTCAGCATATACACATAACCGGCACAACCTTTTCTTAACAGTTTTGCAGATGTCATCGCACAACAATTCTGCCAGTCTCTAGGATCATGACCCTCAAACACATGCACTAAACCCTTATATGTCGTTACAATAAATGTCTTTTTCATGTCGTTACAGACACATTCTGTTCCTCAACTCAGCCGAACCCATAGTCGTGAAATCCCACTTTTTCAGATGCAGACCTAGTTCTCTGTTTCTTACTACTTCCAACATCAACGGTCTGATCAAAATCAACTGTAGCAGCCTCCATAATCAACCACTCATCAGTATACTCAAGGATTTACAGTTATGCTTCACCATCAAGGTTTCATACATACCACCATCACTGAAAGTGCTCAATCTGTCTTTCTCATTCTTAACAATTAACAGTAAAGTACAACAACTTCATACTGAATCATCAACTACCAGACTAGCTGCATCAACCTCTTGACGACAAGCCCGAGGGCTTCATCCTCTATCACAGCCACACTTACCTTATTAATCTCCAACACGTCCCACTTACCTTATTAATCTCCAACATGTCCCACTTACCAGGGAACACATCACAGAATTACTCAACAACACTAAGCATCACATATAAAATTTAAAACACAACTTACCTATACGTAACAACAAGGGTCTTTTGATCACACGATTGCTTCACAGTGTTAGCGAGTGGTCTCTTCCACATCAAACTTTTGAAAACCATTTTAGAACGTAAATGCTCTGATACCAATTCTGTAACACCCCGCACCAGAGGTGCCACAGTGACATAGTCCCGAAGGACTATAAGGCGGTTTTAAAAGAAAAGAAATCCAAAACTCTTCCAATTACATAAAAAACATCAACAATAATCCTTGTTCAAGATTGAATCAATACTTAAACTTGTCATCCAGTTTAAATACATCAATTTATATCCAAAACACGGAAGCGAATACAACATTTTCAAATCCGATGCAAAACTAAATCTTTAACTGTGAAGACCAATCTGTGATCCGGAACCCGCTTGTTGCTGCTAACCTGCAAAGACCAGTTGACTGGTGGACCCGAAACACCAGCCAACCGTGGCACGTAAACCGAAGTTGGTCAGTCTCGCGAAAGACTGGCAAGATTCCTCAAGCCAAAACAGATTAAAATCCAGAGATTTAACACAACAACAAATTAATACCAAACGACAACATGCCACATAATAAATATACATATATATATATATCATAACTATATCATTATTCCACCAATATCAACCGCACATCAAAACATATACACAAACTATCACATAACCATTCATTACCCACTCTTATCCAACTCTTCACTATGCTAACTTCATTCAATCCAACCTCAACATCACCACAAGTATAAATGAATAGAACAATCCAATCCAACTTACTAACACAACCAACCAACCTTCGCATCAACGAACACATAAGCACCAACGAGACAATCATTACCTTATACAAATATAACGACCCAGGCCAGCCATCCTTCCGGTGCCGCCTGTTCGTTAACATGGGCCGCAACCCATACATCTCAACCCAACCCATATTGACCCACACCCTCAAGATGGGAAACCAACCTTCCTAATCAGTCAACATAACCAACCTTCTCAAACAATTCACACCAAGATCCAACAACCACCACCAATGGACAACAATAGCCCACAACCACCACTAACAACAATCAACAAACGACTACTAACTACAACCAACCGACAACCAAAGTCTAACATAAAACCAATAATCAAACACCCCACCAATGTCCGCAAACAAAACCATTAACTAAGCACACAACCAATAATCAAGCACACAACCCAAAACCGAGCACACAACCACCCACACACACAATCCAACACATAACTGCCAACACACACAAGTGTCAACACACACACAATCCAACACATAACTACCAACACACACAAGTGTCAACACACACAACTGCACACACACACACATGTCAACACCCACAGTCTAACACACACAACTGTCAACACACACAGATGTCAATTCACACACAATCCAACACACACAACTGTCAATACACACAATTGGCAACACACACAATCCAACACCCGATCCAAACTCCGATCCTACCTCCAATCCAACCCACCACCGGATGGGACTTTCAACCATCCAACCTAGCCTTAACCAACGGAGGTCACACCCTCACGCGGTCGGATGAGGTCACACCCTCACCCCGGCTCCATAACCAACCATCACCAATCCACCAACCACCCACCACCCACCACCGGATGGGACTTTCAACCATCCAACCTAGCCTTAACCAACGGAGGTCACACCCTCACGCGGTCGGATGAGGTCACACCCTCACCCCGGCTCCATAACCAACCATCACCAATCCACCAACAACCCACCACCTATCACGATCAACCCGCAATCAAACACAACACACGATAACTAATATCATATAACGGAATTTCACCATCAAGTTAATCAACAATCAATCACAATTAGTCACAATTGACTACCACGTCAACATTTAATCGAACACAATACGAGGCAAATACTAACACACGCACATACACATATTCAACCAAGCAACTCTACAGGCAATAATCCGAATTCACATACTCAAACAAGAGTAAAATTAATTACTGAATCAAGATAGGAACAAAAGTACTTTTATAAAAATATACAAAGGGTTAGCAAGAATCATCTTGCCTCAAACTCGACAACCACGACCTCAGAGATCTCCAACCAACTCGAACGAACCTGCGAAATCAATCCGAGCAAATCCCTGGCATTAATTACTCATACAAATCCACTACTAACAAAACCCCCAAATTCAAACCCTACAATTATACCTACAATTTCCAATCTCAGCAACCACACACAAAATCAACCCAAAACTTCAGCTCGCTCGACTGCACAAATCAACAAATTCATTCAAACAATTAACAGATGTCCACTACTCCGAAATTCCTCAAATCTGCCCATAATTGTTCAGCAGAAATCAGTCCCAAAAAAATCAGATTAGAGAGCCCACCCTTACCTTGATGACAACCACCACGTAGCCACCGGGTTTGCTCCCCTTCGTCGCCGGAATCAGCAACAACAACCCGCCGAACACAGCAGCTCCGACAACATCAGCAGAACCCCGACCTTCAGCAACAGCTCGCACAACAGCAGCAACAACCCACGCCACAGCAGCAACGGCTCGCCTTCGTCGTCGTCCACCTTGATCTTGCGTCGGGATGAGGCTTCTCGGCGCCAGCAACTTCAGCCACCAGCAGCAACACGTGACAACAGCAGCGGACATCGAACAACACCAGTTCGCAGCTTTACCCTCCAGCAGCAGCAGCAGTTCCCGTCCAGTTCCGGGGAAGGAGTAGCGGCCACAGTCATCGAGCTTACCGGCAGAACTCCGAGCAGATGATGGGAAATCAGAGGGCGGAAGAGGCAGATGCTCTGCTGTGGTACTCTCCCCGATGAAGACAAGGGTTTCCTCCCTTTAATTTACCCATTTGTTGATTTAAAGAAGTCCAAAAAAACTTATTTACCATTTTGCCATTTCTATAACCTTTGGGGTATTTCAAGTTCTATGATGTTTCTTCCTTTTTAGTTTATTTTTGTGTGTTGATGATAGTTTTTATTGTTTTAGTGATACCAAGGCTACTGTCCCCGGCTAGGATATTCTTCTGGACAAGGACTTCTTCAAAAAACCTGTATACAAGAATAATTGGCTCGACGATGTCGTAAGTATTTATTCATTTCTTTTTTAACACATATTTTTCTTTTTTGAATCTGATTGCATTTTTTTATTATGTAAACCAGCATATTGCAGAAGCTTTATATCATATGAGGAAGCGTGTTGCCCAAGAAGCTGAAGCTTTCAAGGACATAGCCATCATGGATTGGATTTGGTTTGGTAAATTCAATAATGTCATCCTAGAACACTTCAAAAATGGTGACGATGCATTTTCAAACTCCTATCTTGAGTATTTTGCTGGTATGTATCCTAAATACTATGGGAAGTCATGGTTTGATGGTGTTACGAAGGTATACATCCCGTTCAACTTTCTTGATAAGCATTGGGTGGGTTTAGAGATTGATTTGGTTAACCATCATGTGAGGGTTCTGGACTCAAACATCAATCTATACAGTGATGTCAAGGTTGTAGAACTCTTATGGCCCTTATGTACCCTTCTCCCGATTATGATGAAGAAATCAGACCAATTTACACACTTTGGGTCATTTGATGAGGTTTTTACCATGAGTAGAGATGTCACTCTTCCTTAAGATACTCCAAGATAAAGTTTTTATTTTCTCTATTTATTTTGTTTTACATGTTTTCTGGTTTTTTGTTTATAGTTTGTAATGATATGAATTGTGGAGGCAATTGACATAGACAATTTTGTCTTACATGTTTTCTGGTTTATTTGACAAGGGCACTTGTGGAGTTTACATCATAAAATATATTGAAGTTGTTGCATTTGGTGGTAATCTTGATGATTTGGATGATCAGCGTATCAAGGCGCATAAAGAAAAAAGGAGCATTAACTTGTTCAAGCAGACTTGGACTTTCAAGCCATTGCCTCCTACTAAGAAGAATGAATAAGTTGTAAATGTGTTTGGGTCTTTTGGGACTCTATGTTATGTAAAACATTTATTCAATTTCCTTTTTGTGTTGGTGTTACTCTTGAACAAAGTTATGTGTAACTCTTTGGATCATTGTGACTGTGTTCTTACGTTTCGATGACAGTTTGTACAGTTGATTGTTAATGATATTATGCTGATGACAGTTTAGCTGCTTTTCATGCGAATACAATCTTTTAATTTTTTATTACAACGATGTCACTATGTTTTTGTGTATGTTTGATGTTAATGTCAACTTTTGTAATAGTTGACAACTCTTTTATAATACTGATGACACTTCATACAATTTGATGACAGTATAACATTTTAATAACACTGGAACATAAAAGATTGAAAACTGTCACCAAAACATTTGTTTTGTGGATGACAATTTGCTTGATGGCATTTTGCTTTCTGTCTTCAACTTGCAGTTTCTTTTTTTTTTGATGGTTTGATAACTGTCAACAACATTCATTTTATTTTGTAAGTGTGATCAGTAGTTTGATTTTCTTTATGTCAAATTGTTAAATGTCATCACTATTTTGGTTGATGACACACTCTTTCCGTGTTGATGACAGTGTTATTAATGTTGACAAGCTACTCTAAATTGTTTATGACTGTTTGATAATTGTCATCGTTACTTCCATGTGTTCTATTTATTAGATGACAATTTGATATCCAATATACAAAAACATATGTAGATCTTGCATGATTATATTGTTTTTGATTCTATTATAACTGTCAACAACAATTTTAATTACTGGTGACAAATTATGAAATTTATTTATGTTGACACTGTTATTATATTCTCGATGATGAGAATTAATATATATGACACTTTCTTGTCTATAAAATCATATCAAAAGTGATCCAAGCATTTGCCCATTGAAATGTTAAATGAAACATCAAAAGTAAACAATATTTTTGTCTATAAAAAGTATATGGAAAGTATTTAATAAGTATTATGTATTGTTTCACTCTACTAAAGTTGAAAGCTATTCCACTTGCAATACATCACAGTTGGTGCTTGTTGATTTGTGTTGGCATGAAGTTCTGTTGTGTCCAGTACGTCTACAATTGCTGCACTTGATTGGCCTCCTAAATGATTTCTTGCGGACATTGTTTGTGAATTCACCTATGGAAGGCAACCTTCTTTTTCTTGGCCTTCCAGTCTTCTTTCTCACAAATGGTGGAAAACTTTCTATGTCGAGTACATCCTTAGGGATAATATAGTCTGATTCTCTAGGCACCGGATATATGGTTTCTTTGTATGCTGTGAACCAAGACTGATATTGATTGTACTTGCTAACAAAATCAGTTATGTTGCACTTTTTCTTTTGAATTGCAGCGATTGCATGTGCATATGGCATGTGATCCAGATCAAACACTTTGCAGCTACATTTTTTGTCTGCAAATCAACCACACCGTAGAAGTTGCCACCAAGTACTTGAAACTGAACTGAGTTCAGCATTTTTACCTCATATCTCTTCGAGAGTGTATATCTCTCCTCCATTATTTTTGCTACATTTGGTGGTAATTTGTTCACACATTTTTTTGTCTTTCCCCGCCGCTCATTAAACCATTTAAATAGCAAATCTCTGATGTACTCTAGGAGGGCAACAATCTGGTACGACTGAGCTTCTCTAAGTACTGCGTTTAATGTTTCTGAATTATTCATAGTCATAATATTGTATATGTCTCCCTTGCAATGTGCTCTAGATCATTTCTCAAAATTTGCTTCGCGTAGGTACCTCCCCATCTCTGCATTGATGTTGCAAATTTTCTAAAAATTTACCTCAAATTCCCTCATGGTAGAACTGTCAACAACCTTCGTGAACAACCTGTGTACCTAACGCTCCTTGAACCTTGCTTTCAAATTTTGCTTTAGGTGTCGTGTGCATATCACATGTTTTGCAGTAGTGTATACAAACTCTACAGCTTTGCCAATGCTCAAGTGTCTATCAAAGACAAATACTAACTCTGCTGAAGAAGGGATGACATTGTGCAATTGCTGGAAAAACCATGTCCAAGAGTTGTCATTCTCAGAGTCCACCACAACATAAGCAATAGGGTAGATCTATTGGTTCCCATCTTGTGCAGTTGCAATCAAGAGATGTTGTTCATACTTTCCATGTAGGTGTGTTCCATCTACCATGATGACCTTCAAAATAAAGTGTAATGGAAATTCAGTTTATTTATATGTGTATATTGTCATCTAATGAATTATTTGTGACAGCAAACTGCCCTCAACCAATGTATATACGATGACAGTGAACAATTGTCATAGTATTTTTATTGATGACAGTTATCTACTGTCATCACCAATACACTGCCATCACCAATTGATTGGTTGATGGCAATTTACAACTGTCATCAACCAATGCAAGTATGGTGACAGTGACCATATATGTATTAATTGATGATAGTTATCAACTGCCATCACCAATGCATTGTATGTGACAGTTATATACTGCCACAATTTATTGGTTGATACAACTGTCATGATATTTTTGTTGATGATAGCTATCTATTGCCGTCACCAATACACTCCCATCGCCAATTGATTAGTTGATGGCAGTTTTGCAAGTATGGTGACAGTATTTCACTGTCACCATAGATGCATTAGTTGATGACAATTATCTACTGCCATCACCAATGCATTGTTTGTGACAGTTATATACTGCCATAATTTATTGGTTGATACAACTGTCACAATATTTTTGTTGATGACAGTTATCTACTGCCATCACCAATTGATTGGTTGATGGCAGTTTTCAACTGCCATCAACCAATGCAAGTATGGTGACAGTATTTCACTGTCACCATAGATACATTAGTTGATGAAAGTTATCTACTTCCATCACAATGCATTGTTTGTGACAATGAGAAACTGCCACAATTTATTGGTTGAAGGCAGTTTACAACTGCCATCAACCAATGCAGTTGTTGTGACAGTTTCTCACTGTCACCATAGATACATTGGTTCAACTGCAATCATCAATTAAGTTTAGGTTTGTACCTTTCTCATTATTTGAAACCCTCTAATCGATGCTCCAATTGAAATAAACACATACTTGAAACGATTATTATTTCCAATCTCAAGGCATGTGTATGTCCCATTGTTGACTTGTTTTATCATGTGACAGTATACGGGAAGCATTCCATAATTTTGTTCAGGTGTTCCTCTTATCAAGCTTTGTGCCCATTCTTGTGCCCATTCTTGTGCTTTCCAAGCTTTCCAATAGCTTACATCCTGATAGAACTCACATCTCATATCATTGCGAATCATCTTAGGGTTTGGTCCTTTTTTGACACCTTCATACCTATGTTCAAGACAAGAGATGTAGTTGAGAATTTATTTTTACAAAATATGCAGTACATCATATGCTTTTAAGTTTTTTATCTTACCTTGTCATTATCTTTTCTCCCACCATCTTATATGTAGGTTTACATTGGTTTGTGCATTTGACATCAAAGGAGCAAGTATGTTCTTCTATGAATTTTCTTATTTCGAAGTATTCAGTGCCCTTCAATACAGTAGATCGTATTCTCCACGTGCAGTCAGCATCCACACATAGGACTTTATATAGCTGAGGTGTTGTTTTCCTTACTCTAAATCCAAAGTTATCACGCATTTCCATGTTCTTCACCGCATCTTTTAGCTCTTGTTTTGAACCAAAAATCTGCCCTACGTGAAGAAAATCAGTAGCTTCTTCAGTATGACTTATTACATCTTCCTCTGATCTTTGCACCATTTCTAGTTTGCTTATGTCACCATTTTTAACACTGTCACTGTTTCCTTGAAAATTATAGTCAGATTGTAGAGAGACTAGACTATTGTGTGCACTATCACGATTGTGTTGACTCCCACTCATCGTCTTAATTGATGACATGTACAATGATAAACTCCATGAAACTTGAGGTGCCTCATTAATATCTAGGAAAGACCTGAAATCATCCTATGTTTCAACCATGTATGGAATTCTCAGTTTCTGGAATGGATTCAAATGTGTGAGTGTAATTTCAGCTGGTGTTGAATCGATCTTAAATCTCTAGTTGCTTGCAGTTGCATACCATCATCAAATAAGAGTGCCTTTGAGATCATGTTTCCAACATATGCATAAAATCCATATTTGATCTTCCACTCCCCTCCATAGCAGACAATAAGAATTTTGAGTTCCATCTGCACAACATTAAAAAGTTGTCATCATTTACATATTGTTCATATAATACTGTCATCACAATGGTTTTAGTATTTAACAACTCCCATTAACTAATTCTCATATTCAAAAAGTTGTCATCACAACTTAGTAACTATCATGAACTTATTAATTGTAATTAAGTAATTATTGTTGTCAATTGAAGTAGCAAATAAGAAATTATTTATCATACTGTTAACTTAATGGCTAATGTGATGCATAGATGCATTGGTTGATGGCAGTTATCTACTGCCATCAACAAATCCATCTATTCATCACATTATTTTTCATCATCAAAAAAATATGTAACTGAGAACAATTATTTTTCATTATCATCAAATTGTCATCACAAAAACCTTAAAATTTATGTATTGTCATCAAATAATTCTAAGTTGGATGAACTGTTATCACAAACATGTAATTTACCAAATTCTAACCAATCTGTCATCAAATATTATGTAATACCTTTTTGTCAGCATATGTATTGTTATCATGTTCGATTTTTTTAATATTTCTACTGTCATCAATACTAGATTAAGCATTTTCCGTCGTCTATATTGAATAGTGCAAAATATGAGCCGTCATCAATATTAAAACAGAAAACTTACTGCTTTATTCTCTGATTTCTACTTGAAATGACTCGAACATGTTCTCATTTGCTTTGAATTCGATAGTCGCATACGTATTTGCAGCAGATAAGCATTAAAATCGTTCTCTGCCAGTTTTAGATAAATACCTTGATTGATTTTATTCTACGGTGATAGTTGTGGAAGAATGTGGTTTTGATTTCGATCGATTGTCTTACATAGTGTTCTAAAAATCCCCACCTAGGGCCGCCTAGGCGAGAAGAAGTCTCAGATGTTGTGGAAACAGCAACATCTTATGAGATGGCGGATGCATAGAACATAGTTTTGGATGAGGCTTTGTAAAATAAGGCTCATTATTATAAATGAAACCTCATCCAAACATAGTTTTATAAACATTAATGGATTTGGGAGAACATAGTCAAATAATCACATGGATCACATTAATTTTTAATCCGCCTAGGCGCTAGCCCCCCCCCCCCCCCCCCCCCCCCCCCCCCCACCGTCCAGCTCCCGCCTAGCGACTTTTAGAACATTGCTTGTAAGAACCTCCACGTTGTTTACTGTCGTCTTCCTTCGTTCATTGCTTTCTCTTAGGCGATTGCTTTTGTTCTTGCGAAACCAGACGCCATTGAAGGATTTTCGACGAAGTTGAGGTCGCGCGGCGTGCGTATAAGCTAGGTATGTTTTGGGCCTTCTATTAGCGCGCGAGCAGGTAGTTAGGCTTAGGGGGTCACGCGGCCAAATTCAACTACTTAGGGTGTAGGAGCTTGATCTCAATTATATTAAGAGATCATTTAACCTGAGCAGGGTTTTTTGTTTCTAAGATAAGATTGATTTGGATTTAAACATATTTATGGCTCATTAAAGATTTTTTCCTTAGGCAAAATCTTTTTAAATTACAGATTTAATATAGGTTGATTTGGGTATATATTTACTTTTTCAACATATAAATTAAATGACTCTATCCTATTTTTTTTTATTAAGTACATGACCCCCTCCCCTTTGACATGCGTTGACCGCGATTAGTAATAGATTTTTTATGACAATTTTTTTGTGACAAATGTTTTGTGACCGATTTTTTGTAACAAACTTTTTGTGACAACTTTTCTGTAATAGATTTTTAGTGACAGTTGTTTGTGGCATAATTTGGTGATGATTCGAGTTGTCACTGAAACTAGTTGATGACGATTCGATTTGTCACCGAACCTAGTTGTTTATCACCGAAACTAGTTGGTAACGATTCGAGTTGTCACCGAAACTAGTTGGTAACGATTCGAGTTGTCACCGAAACTAGTTGGTGAAGATTCGAGTTTTCACCAAAACTAGTTGTTGACTATTCGAGTTGTCACCAAAACTAATTGGTGACGATTCCGAAACTTTACCAACACTAGATAAAATGTTTGCATATTCTCGTTTTGATGACATTTCTCGATTTGATGACACTTCTCATTTTGATGACACTTCTCGTTTTGATAACACTTCTCGTGTTGATGACACTTCTTGTTTCGAAGTGTCATCAACACTAGTTTCCGTCATCACCATTAGTTGATGACAATTTCCATTGTCACCACTAGCTGATGATGGATACATCGTCACCACTAGTTGATGACACTTCTCGTTTTGATGACACTTCTCAATTTGATGACAAATTTTGTTTTGATGACAAATTTCATTTTGATGACAATTCTCATTTCAATGACGCTTCTCGTTTCAATATGTCACCAACATTAGTTGGTGACACTTTCGAAGTGTCATCTATACTAGTTTCCCTTGTCATCGCAAGTTGAGAACGGTTCTGTCGTCACCACAAGTTGATGACGGTTTTGTCGTCACCACAAGTAGATGACGCTTCTCGATTTGAAGTCACTTCTCGTTTTGATGACAAATTTCGTTTTGATAACAATTCTCGTTTAAATGATGCTTCGCGTTTCGATGACGCTTCCCGTTTCGAAGTGTCATCTATACTAGTTTCCGTCATCACCACTAGTTGATGACGATTCCGCCATCTCCACAAGTTGTCACCACTAAGTGATGACGGTTCAGTCGTTGCCACTAGTTGTCACCACTAGTTGATGACAATTTCGCCGTCACCACTAGTTGATGACGGTTCCGCCGTCTCCTCTAGTTGATATCGGTTTCGTCACCACTACTAGTTGTCACCACTAGTTGATGAGGGTTCTAAGTATCATCAACACTTCTCATTCGAAGTGTCATCAACACTTCTCGTTTTGATGAAATTTTTGATGACACTTCACTCCCCGTTTAGTGAGGACACTTCTCGTTTTGATGACATTTCTCGCTTTAATGACACTTCTCGTTTCGTGATTAATCTTTTCATTCTAATGACACTTCTCATTACGAAGTGTCATCAACACTAGTTTGTGACACTTTGTATTTTCGTCATCACCACTAGTTGATGACACTCCTCATCAATTTTGTTAAAATCGGGATTCATGGATCGGATCGTAAGAGGGGTGCAGAATCGGATCGTAAAATTGGATCGTAAGATCCTATCGAATCAATGAATTATAGCAATTCTTATTTAAGTATGTCATACATTAGTCAATATTAAGGTTATATAAAGAAAAACATTCTCATTAACCATCATCTATCTCATATTATCATCCATAAATGATAAATTTGTCCATAATTACATCTTAACAACAACAAAATCGAGTATAAGGTAGTAATTTTAGAATGATTACATTTCAAAACAATAAAGTTATGTAGGAAAGGAGAGTCATCACGATTAATCCTAATGTTGTCTTCTGACGGGCTAAAAGTGCGCAATGCAAGTATCGTTGATTAGCCTTATCAAAGTAAAAAGTCCTAACAGACCTACTAAACAAATGTATAGTAAGCAAGCAAGGGTCGAACCCATAGGGAAGATCGAATGAAGTATGCAGTCGTGATTGACAAGTAACAAGCAAGGGGGGTTTAGTTATCACGAGAAAGCAAAGCAAGCAAAGCAAACAAGTTTGGTTGAGTTGAGAAAATATAATGGGGAAAGTAGTCCTACTAGAGCGAGATCCACAATACAGAGATATAATTTGATCACAGAAATCTATTAAATCCAAGTTCTTTTACTATCCTTATAGTTGTTCCCACCCTGATCTTAAGCACTATCGATTCTCACAGTTCTCGATAGACTTATTACTATGCCAATGATAAAGCACCACCGATTATCACAGTTGTCGGTATACTTTACCACCAACAAAGCAATAGCAATACACACAAGGATATAAGATACATGCAAATAGAAAGACACCTTACTACTTAACATGCAACTGATTCTCACTCACGATTGTACGCTCGGGACCCCTATACGCACAATCGTGTATGCCACTAGATGTGCACTCGGAACCCCTATATGCAATCCTAGCAATTGATAAAAAGTATTCAACCTAGTTGATCAGGCTAAGAAGAACAACAAGAAATCAATAATCAATATAACCAAGAGAATCAAACCAACATTTATAAGGATAAGAACAAGGAATAGAAATCTCACAAACACATCAACTGTATTGCTTCAATCGTCTAGTAGAACAAAGGGGAGTTAGTTCTCCATTCAAACGAGAATGAAAACTAAGGGAAAAATAACGTCTGATGTAAAGCGAAGTTGTAACGAGAGTCTCTCCTCTTAACCTAGAAAGAGGGCTTAAATAGTCTTAAGAAAACTAGGTTAAACTAATGCAAACAAAAAAGGAAATAGAATAATAAAATAACAATGTCTGAAAACAATAAAAGGAAATAAAAGTCTTCGGGCACGGGATACTTAACACGGCCACCGCGGGGCGTCAGGCTCTCCACCGCGGGGCGGTGGCTTCCTCTGGCGCGGGGCTTCAGTCTTCTCTAGGAGTCACCGCCGGGCCGCGGTGATTCTGGCGCGGGGCGATGAGCTCACTCACTCTCTTCTCCAGCTCCTCTTCTTATCTTCTGCTGCTCTTCATTACTACCAAGTGTTGGTAGTCTTCTCTAAGTATGCTCCAGCAGCTCCATCTCCATCCTCATGTCTCCATATAAGCTGCAAATCCTGGGATATCTTCACTTCTCTCCATAACTTCTGGATCACAGACTTAGCCTAAAAACTACTCATAAACTCCTCCAAATCATGCTAATAATTGCTAGTAAAGGTGTATGAAATAACACCTATTAAATTCCCCCATACTTAAACCTTACTCGTCCCGAGTAAGCTAAAGAAAAATCTACTCTCTCAATCAACACCAAGGTCTCAGGAAGTACAAGAAAACATGACACCAGAAACTACAACATATCAACGATAAGCTCCAGACAACCAAAATAAGTGATTCAAAGATAATTCTAATCCTAACTCCAATCTAGCTCCTTATCGCTCCAGAGTCGCCTACCCGAACTCCTTATACCACCTCTTCTTATGACGCCTCGCCAAGAATAATGAGAAATCCTAGAATCACTCTTCTTCTTTTTCGCTCATCTTGCCAAGGCGTCCTTTCGGGTTTTCACTAAGCCACTCATTTCATTTTGCTAGATATCTCACAAATACTCGCATCACTCCAATCCACTTTTGCCTTGGTCTATACCAGCCGGACTACCTGCTTTTTACCTGAACTGCCCTTTTGGGTTTTCAGCTCATCCCAGGATTTTGGTTGCCTTTTTACTTCTTTTTCGCTTTTTTTTTTTTCAAATTCGAATGCAAAATTTCAGAACAAAAATGCAGAAAACATAATGCAGAAACAAAGCTATATACACTAGCTATATAAGTAGCAAGTCTAAATCCATCCCCCATACTTAAATCGTACATTGTCCTCAATGTAGAAAAGAGAACATCAAATGAAATAGGGGAAGAAGAAATAAACTCATTGTGGGCCTGATGGTGGTGGTGGGAACCTCCCAAAGTAGTCCCTCATATGAGCGTCCATGGCGTCCAGACGCTCATCTACATCAGCACGGAACTGGGTCTGCCAAGTCTGCAGACCGGTCTCTACTCGGGTGTTCCAGTGAGTCTGCTGCACTGAGAATGCATCAAATCTCGAATACAACTCCTGCCAAGGTGTGGCAGGACCGTAAGAAGATGAGGGTGCGTCATAAAGTGTAGGCATAAGAGTGTCCTCGCCCGCAAACTCAGCAGCAGCACCACCACCACCACTAGGGCCCTCTCCATACGGGCCTGAAGGAGAAGCAGCAGGGGCATCATCAGTCGTCACTCTGCCATCACTGGGAATCCACCAATCCGCAAAGGAAGGAGAATAAGCAAACCCCCGGGGAATAATCAAAATGTGGCCATCATAGGAAGACCAGACTAAATCACCATCCTTTCCCAATGGCTTCAGCATCGAGCACACTTTCATGTACGCCATATCATACACCACGTAGGCAACAGGCCGAGGAATCTGATCGCAAGCTATCACTCCAGCACAAAAGAGGGTGATCAAGCCACCCCCATAGATATCTCGTGGCTCACCATCACGAATCCTCTTCAAGGAACCCAAAAAGAGGGTAGCCCAACACGGCGTGTACGTAACAACCTCCAAGATGCTCATAAACCACTGGAAATCCTTCAAAGGAACCTTACCATCATCAGCATGGCCAAAGAAATCTCTCATCATCACTTTGTGGATCAACCGTAGACACGGGTTCACCAGCTTCGAATTCACCTCCTGACCCTTCCTGAACGTCCTGCCCGTAGCAGCCTTCCAGAACTCCATCATATCCGACTCAAGAATGCCACCAGACCACCCATCAGTTGGCAGCTTTGTAATGCCCAAGGCATCACGCACCACCTTAGGGAACAACGAATAATCACACCCATTGTAAGTGAACGTGACCCTCATCATCCTTTTGTTGTCGGAACCATCAGAGTACCTCTTGAAGGAGGCGATGAACTGGTAACAAAGCTCGGGATACGCAGGGGCAGCCAAGTTCAGAAACGTCCCCAAACCACACTGTGCTAAGCACAGGGACACACACGCCAACAAACCCATCTCAGACAATGTAGGCTTGTGAAAGAATTTAGTCGCCAACACCTTCCTCTCCTTCACCACATTGTAAACCTCACTCTCATCCCTCGTAGACACTTGCTTCCTACCCTTAGGTGCCATAAGTAATGAATGTAGAATTTCAAAACGAAGGGCAACCAAGAGAACTTACAAACGAGCAAACACGCAGCCAAGAGGTCTCGCCGCGGGGCGGTGAACGAGTCGTCGGGTCGCGGTGGGACAACTGGGAGCTTTGGCCGGGTCGCGGTGAAGTCGGCGCGGGGCGGTGGCAACAGCGACGCGAGGGAGTGCAACGCGAGGCGGGGTTGTGTTTGGCTTGTTTGTGAGGCTAGACTCCAAATTAGACAAGGGACTCAAGGTTTAGGCAATTGGAGACTAGATTTGGATCAAGGTCGAGAGAGATTTATGGGAGAATGGGGTGTGAGAGAGTGGGGCTAGGTTAGGGAAGGGAAAGGTGAAAGGGAAGAAAAGGATGATGGGCCGGCTGGTACAAGGCCCAAAGAGAGAAATCTCGGCCCAAAAGTGGGCCCAATCCGTCAAAACCTTAGTTACCACTCAAGAAATAAAACTTTTACTCACCCGTTTAAGGTTTTTTCGGAGCCCTTTATTCTTGCAAAAAAAAAATCGGAGAGGGAAAAATATACCAAAAATCCACCGCGGGGCGGTGAGGGTCGCCGCGGGGCGGTGAGGGTCGCCGCGGGGCGGTGAGGGTCGCCGCGGGGCGGTGAGGGTCGCCGCGGGGCGGTGAGGGTTGCCGCGGGGCGGTGACATAGCTGAGTACACCATCTCTCCATTTACTTTCGTACTTGAAATGTAAGTAACAGGCGAACGAAACAAAGCAAAAGAAACTACTAAAAATAATCTAAGGAAAAGAAAAGAAACAAAGAAAAACTACCACGGGTTGCCTCCCGGACAGCGCCTTGGTTAACGTCGTTGGCTCGACGTACTGCATATCAACTATTACTTGGAATAGGATCCCCTCGGAATCCCCCTACTCGTCTCTTCCTGTTGAGACCTCCCATGGAAAGGTTTAGACCTTAGACCATGTTCCCTCTTTGCCATCAACTTCATGCTTACTTCCTTTGGAGCATCTCCCCCATACTTAGAGCGATGTGGGGGTCGATATGGCTCAACCTGAATATGCTGTACGTTACTAGATAAAGGCTTATAGCCTTGTATGGTTAGTGCAGGGGGGAAAGTGCCCAAATTAGAGGGAGTGGGATCTCCTATGTCATCTAGCAAGACATCATCAACATGCAACTCATGCAACTCAATAGGTCCATCAATAGTAGAACACTCAACTACGGTCTCTACTGCACTAGTTTTAACATTTTCATGCACATGATCATCAAAATCACTAATGCAGTAAGGAGTAGGCAATTCAATGGGGTTGGCTTTATGAACATTATGTTCAAAAATTATTCCATCGAATTCCATAGTTAAAATTCCACTGTCTACATCAATCTTTGTCATGGATGTTTTCATAAAAGGTTGCCCTAGCATCACCGGGGCAAATTGCTCATCATAGTCCATATCCATAACAAAGAAATCATCATGAAAAATCAAAGGACCTATCCTCACAAGAACATCCTCCACAATACCCTTAGGGGGTACACAAGAACCATCAGCAAGTTGTATCACAATGTTAGAATCATGCAAGGGTCCTATTCCTAAATCCTCAATCAAAGAATAAGGCAAAACATTAATAGAGGCACCCAAGT
This sequence comes from Rheum nobile, assembly GCA_027886185.1. Classification (NCBI taxonomy): domain Eukaryota; kingdom Viridiplantae; phylum Streptophyta; class Magnoliopsida; order Caryophyllales; family Polygonaceae; genus Rheum; species Rheum nobile. The sequence continues at coordinate 88,775 of WOAB01000163.1, forward strand.
CTAACAAGGCTTTCTCAAATCGATGCTCACCTATAGTAATAGGAATAGTAAATATACTTGGATCCTTGCACTTCTCAGGCATATGTCTCTGAAATACCGCCAATGCATGTTCACCTACAGGAACCTTCTTCTGAACCTTCTGCTTCTGTGTCCTCTTCACGGTGCACAGCTCCTTTAAGAACTTGGCATATCGAGGGACAGCCTTGATAAGCTTGAGCAGGGGAATGTTCACCTCACAGTCCCGTAATGTCTCAAACAAGTCACTGTCGTCGACTACTCTCTTGGCCTTCAACGCCTCAGGAAAAGGTGTTGGTGGCTTCTCAGAACCTAGAGGGGGAAACACGGGGCGAACGTAGTCATCAACACATAACTCATCAGCGGAGCTGGATTATTGGGGGCCGGGTCACGGTAAGCCCACCGCGGGGCGGTGGTCAATGTCGCGGGGCGGTGAGGTCTCGGTGGGATTACTGAGATCAGCCGCCGGGTTGCGGCCAGAGTCGCCGCGGGGCGGTGACAACAATGTTTCCTTCCTGGTTCCTTCTTTAATTTCTGGCCGGGATGCGATGGGATCCACCCTGGGGCGGTGCGTGATTTCTGCCTTCTCGATTTCATTTTCCTCTTCAGCAATAGGAGCAACGACCAATTTCGTACCACTTCTAAGAGTAATAGCACTTACATTCTCTCTTGGATTCACAGTAGTCTGAGAGGGCAGGGAGCTAGATGTCCTCTGGTCAATCTTGGTCACAACATCAGCTAGTTGACCAATCTGCCTCTCCATGTTCTTAATACTTGACTCAGTAGCCTGCACATGCGTGGCGAAATGCTGAGTCAGTGTCTTTAGCATCTCTTCAGTAGAAGCACCGGAGCTTTGGCCCTGAGGCCTCTGTTGGTACAGGACTCTCTGCTAGTATTGTTGTTGCACCGGTTGTTGACCGCCTTGAGGGTCACTCCATCTGAAACCTGGGTGGTCACGCCCTCTCTGATTGTAATTGGGTTATCCACCGAACTGCGGCCTAGGGGGTCCGTACCCTCCTACAGTATTCACTTCAGCAGTACCTTCCTCCTGCAGCTGAGGACAAGTATCGGTAGGGTGGAACTGTTCAGAGCAAAGTCCACATGCTTTGACCTGTTGAGGAGTGTTTTGATTTGCCATTCTCTTCACCATCTCCTTCAACTCAGCTAGCTCAGTCAGCACTGGGCTAGGTCATGCAGGGGTCACAGCATTGACTGCCTTTCTTTGGTATGTCTTCCCAAAACTCCTGGTGCTCTCACTCATCTCCTGGAATCTCTCCATGGCTGCATCCGATGTCAGATTCAGAATGCTTCCACTGCAAGCAGCGTCAACCATCCTTCTCTCTTGGTCCAGCAGACCATTGTGTAAATAGAGGACAAGGTCCTGCTTGGCTTATCTGTGGAATGGGCAGCTAGAGCAAAGCCTTTTGTATCTCTCAAGATAATCATATAGCGTCTCATCACCAGCCTGCTCAATGTTAGCAATTGCCTTTTTCAAGGCATTCGCCTTCTTCGTTGGAAAGTACTTGTCCAGGAACGCCTTGTGTAGTTTATTCCAGGTATCTATGGTTCCTGGTGGCAAGTGATAGTACCAGTCGCTAGTAGAGTCTAACAAGGAGAAACCAAAAGCTCTCATCTTGATTTGGTCTTCCGTCACGTTCCTGGGCTTCATAGTCATGCAGACATTGTGGAACTTGCACAGGTGAGAGATCGGGTCTTCTCCACTCAAACCGTGGAACTTCGGGAGATAAGCAACAACTCCAGACTTCAGCTCAAAATTCACCCCTTCGCCAAGCGCAGGGATGATGACAGCCAGGGGTTGTGCTCTAATATTCGGTTCAGTCAGCTCTCTCAGAGTTCCGGCCATTGCAACAGCAGGGATATCAACTGGCTCAGTCGGCTCAACGATCTCAACCTCTACTTCTTCTTCTCCTTGATCGCGTAAGTTCACACGGAACCATCTGTCGATTTCTGGATCAAAAGCTACGAGAGGAGAGTCAGTAGAACGAGTGTCGACCATAAGATAGGTCTCCACCAAAAATCAATCACAAAAACACACAACAAAAAAGAAAACCTTCCCCGGCAACGGCGCCAAATTTGATGGGCTAAAAGTGCGCAATGCAAGTATCGTTGATTAGCCTTATCAAAGTAAAAAGTCCTAACAGACCTACTAAACAAATGTATAGTAAGCAAGCAAGGGTCGAACCCACAGGGAAGATCGAATGAAGTATGCAGTCGTGATTGACAAGTAACAAGCAAGGGGGTTTAGTTATCACGAGAAAGCAAAGCAAGCAAAGCAAACAAGTTTGGTTGAGTTGAGAAAATATAATGGGGAAAGTAGTCCTACTAGAGCGAGATCCACAATACAGAGATATAATTTGATCACAGAAATCTATTAAATCCAAGTTCTTTTACTATCCTTATAGTTGTTCCCACCCTGATCTTAAGCACTATCGATTCTCACAATTGTCGATAGACTTATTACTATGCCAATGATAAAGCACCACCGATTCTCACAGTTGTCGGTATACTTTACCACCAACAAAGCAATAGCAATACACACAAGGATATAGGATACATGCAAATAGAAAGACACCTTACTACTTAACATGCAACTGATTCTCACTCACGATTGTACGCTCGGGACCCCTATACGCACAATCGTGTATGCCACTAGATGTGCACTCGGAACCCCTATATGCAATCCTAGCAATTGATAAAAAGTATTCAACCTAGTTGATCAGGCTAAGAAGAACAACAAGAAATCAATAATCAATATAACCAAGAGAATCAAACCAACATTTATAAGGATAAGAACAAGGAATAGAAATCTCACAAACACATCAACTGTATTGCTTCAATCGTCTAGTAGAACAAAGGGGAGTTAGTTCTCCATTCAAACGAGAATGAAAACTAAGGGAAAAATAACGTCTGATGTAAAGCGAAGTTGTAACGAGAGTCTCTCCTCTTAACCTAGAAAGAGGGCTTAAATAGTCTTAAGAAAACTAGGTTAAACTAATGCAAACAAAAAAGGAAATAGAATAATAAAATAACAAAGTCTGAAAACAATAAAAGGAAATAAAAGTCTTCGGGCGTGGGATACTTAACACGGCCACCGCGGGGCGTCAGGCTCTCCACTGCGGGGCGGTGGCTTCCTCTGGCGCGGGGCTTCAGTATTCTCTGGGAGTCACCGCCGGGCCGCGGTGATTCTGGTGCGGGGCGGTGAGCTCGCTCACTCTCTTCTCTAGCTCCTCTTCTTATCTTCTGTTGCTCTTCATTACTACCAAGTGTTGGTAGCCTTCTCCAAGTATGCTCTAGCAGCTTCATCTCCATCCTCATGTCTCCATCTAAGCTGCAAATCCTGGGATATCTTCACTTCTCTCCATAACTTCTGGATCACAGACTTAGCCTAAAAACTACTCATAAACTCCTCCAAATCATGCTAATAATTGCTAGTAAAGGTGTATGAAATAACACCTATCATCTTCACTAATGAACACATGCATCATCTGACATAATATTATTATCATATTCATATGTCCTCATTTTTATTAGATCCAACACTTTCATCCTTGATTAATAAAATGTGAAATCTTAGGCTTGATAAATTAATAAAAACAAGTTAGTATTAATTGGAAGATCTAATATCCAAAGTTATCCATAATAGAGAACGCTCAAACGCTTAGTAAGATATATTTCACATAAAAGTTAAGCAACTAATAACTTATTAAGATATAATATGAACTGAATATAATAAATACACAATTAATGTCCATAATTAACTATGTGATGTAAGATTAATATTAGAAACTATGTGATGTTTTGATAAATAAAATCTATGTGATGTAAGATTACTTGAAAAACTATGTAATATAAGATTGCTTAAAATATTATGTGATGCAGAACTTAAAACATTTTATGAATTAGAAATATTAAAAAAAAGTATCTTACGTATCATCCTCATCATTTTAATCTCTTCCAAGAACATTGAAAAATCCCTCATTGGTGGAAAGAAGAGGGTTTTCTACATCAACAAGCAATCATCTGCACATTAGGACGAACCCGTTTCAACTTTTTTCTTCTTAAAATTGATAAAAATATATAAATGGGCTAAGTAAATGTCTTAGTGAGTCCAATAGTCTTTGAATAAGATGGCAAAATTGTCCCAAGTTCAATGAACAACCCAAAACTTGAAAATTTTAAGCAAAAAACCAAGTTTTCCTACGATTCTACGTAGAATCCCGATTCTACCGATTCTAACGATCATATTACGATCCTAGTACGACTCTACCACGTATGACTATTTCCATACGATTTGAGTCATTTTGTATGTTTTGGATCGTAGAATCGTACGATTCTACGACTCGGATCGCGATTTTAACAACACTGCTCCTCGTTTTGATGACACTTCTCGTTTCGAAGTGTCATCAACAATTCTCATTTCGAAGTCATCAACAATTCTCGTTTTGATGACAAATTTGTTTTGATGTCACTTTCCGTTTTGATGACACTTCTCGTTTAAATTGCCATGAACACTAGTTGGTGATACTTTCGTAGTGTCATCAACACTAGATAATGACACTTTCGAATTGTCATCAAACACTTGTTGCTTCCGATTTCCGTCATTATCACTAGTTAATAACAATTTTCGTCATGACAGTGTTCGTTGTCACCAAACACAAACTTTATTTTTGGTAGTCATAAAAGCTATAGAATGGAAAAATCTTATGTTGTTTTGCCTACAAGGAGTAATTTCATAGACTAACGAAACAAAATGGAGACAATATATATAAGGGTCAATTACCGGAAACCACCCGTCCAATAGGCCATATTGCTCAAAACCACCCCTATAAATCAATACTACCGGAAACCACCCGAATAACGTATGCCATTACAAAATCACCACCCATCCCCTGACTCCGTCTAAAATCCGTTAAACCGGGTCTCACACGTTCTTTTTTTGAATATTTTATTTGAAATAAAAATAAAGTAATTAGAAAAAGTTAAATTAAAAATCCTAAATCCAGTTCTTCCCCAAATCATTTTTTTCTGAGAGCAACCAAAATCAATTATAATCAAATCAATCCAAAATCTTCGGAGTGGGGGCGAAGATCTGAGTCGTACAGTCTTCCGGAGAGATCTCCACCGGGATCCGGAGAAATTGTAGGCGACGATGACGCCGGAGAGGAGGCGAGGCAATTCGCGAGAGCGTCGCCGTTCATAGAGAAGCAGTATTCGACGACGGAAGCGAAGAAGATGACGACGACAAGGCGAGAGCCGAATCAGGATAAGATTGGACCGAGGGAAAGGGAGAGGCGATGGAGGGAGTAGCGGACGGGGTGGGAGAGGAGGTGGAGGTTGTCGAGCACCGGGAGAGAGAAGGATGGCGACGACCGGAGGTTGCGGTTTTGAACTTGCCAGAGAGTGAGGAGGAAGAAGAGGAGAGGTGAGAAGAAAGGGAGAAGAAGAAGAAACCAGAAATCCATGGCATTTTGGATGTTTCAATGGCAACTTTTGGAAATTTAAGTGGCAAAGAAGGGTATTTTTGTCATTTTGGGTATAAAAATGACTTAAAAATTCAGAAAAAATACACGTGGGTCCGGGCTTAATGGATTTTAGACAGAGTCAGGGGATGAGTGGTGATTTTGTAACGGCATACGTTATTCGGGTGGTTTTCGGTAATATCAATTTATAGGGGTGGTTTTGGATAATATGGCATATTGGACGGGTAGTTTCCGATAATTGACCTTATATATAATTACTTGACATCAGAACACAACACAGAGAAAAAAGCATAGAACAATAAATATTGATTAAATAGATGATTGTTGATATATTAATCTTTTATTTTAAAAATCCACCCAACACATGTACCACTAAAACCTCAACTCAATTGCAACTAGTAGTACGAGATCAAAACAATGCAATATTGCAAAGGCTAAATTGCCATCAAGTATATGAACCTCAAAAGCCTCCCTTGCATATTATTGCCAAAAACAAGGGACCCCAAAAACAAGGAGATAGATACACAAATAGCCAGATATGCAACATCAAACATCTTGCCTTCTCCTATACATGTTATATGAGTTGAAGAAACAATGAACTAGAAGGGCTAGACATCAAACGATGAACTAGAAGGGCTAGACATCAAACGACGCTTGATTCCTCGATCTGTTGTGGTTGATGTTTGGGGTTAGGGTAGAGTTATGACATCTTCAGAGGAGAGGTCATCGTCGACGGCAAGCGAAGGCCAGTCGCCGGCTAGGCATGGGCACATAGAGGAGAGGCAGAGGAGAGAAGTATGAGCTTTTCTCTCCTCTATTTCTGCTGTATCCAATTTTTTTGAGTATATAACCAATTCTCCCAGAAAAAGTCATACCATACTCATATTCATATCTTGACATCACTGATAGTTATACTCCTACCTGATATGATACGCGATATCATTCAATAGTGAAGAGGTCCTAAGTGTGTTACAGAGAGACATTCGATTTATAATATATATTACGAGATAAATCAACTGGCATAGATAAAACTACAAGCAATTTTGGGTCCACAAGGAAAAAGCAACCAAGAGGGCTGAACCAAATCCAAAGAAGAACAATAAGAACATAGTCCCAAAGATATTTGAACTCTTGATCAAGTAAATTGGAGTATATGTTAGAACTTCATTGCTGAGTGAAGATACCTAGTGAGTAAAAAAGGAGGAAGAAAGTAGAAACAATCTGTTGACTTATTTTATATATATGCGGTAAAAATGCAGCTCTATCAATGTTGAATCCGTGTATGTAGTGAAAAAGCAACGACTTGATCAATGGCTGCTGCTTCTTATTGAAGCATGAAACACTTTGTAGAATGTAGAGAGCCCCGAGAAGGAAACAGAGGAGCCAAATTAAGCTTGTCTTCCAGGAACTGAATTCAACATACAATCCTTTTCGAGTTGTGAGGCTTTGCCTGCTCTGATGAATGATGATATAATTGAGATGATACAAAAATGGCGGGCTGCTCCAAACACTAAAATAACAGTTAGCATGCCTCTGCCTAACCCCAAATCATTAATAGACGTATGAATTGTTGATCTGGTTAGAACTGGAGTGGGCTGGAAAAGGTCTGGCCAAAAGCCCAATTGGAAGGAACAATGTTGTCAAACTCCTTTGTGACTCCATCAGTTGTGGTCACCTTGAAGGACAAAGCCTGGCCGTTGAGATAGGAATTGGACTGCCAATTCGAACCCCAGTTCCTTGACATGGCCGTCCACCCGGTGTTGGCCCCCTTGATCGAAACGGATTGGATGGATCCAGCTCCTCCGACATTGGAGATCAGCACCAGCTCAAAGTAGTCCCTTCCGTTGACGGCGAACCTCACTCCGCCATGCTTCTTGCAAGGAACCCTGGAAACCACAAATCACAGCATTCTTACACATGGCCAACTCCAGTATCATAGTGTACAAGTAGAAGACGATTAAGATGTGAATGGAGGTGGATGAGATCAAATTGCAGACCGTACCTCTGGAAGAGAACCGGAATGATGCCGCCCTTGTAGATGCCGATCTTCTCCCAAGCGGGCTCAGCCATGTCGAAGTGCTGAAGAGGCGGGTTACACCACCCTCCATCGTCGTTGGCAAGGGCGTAGTTTGGCGGGCAGAAGTTGGTTGCAGTGACGGTTACTGAGACGCCCTTGTGACACCATCTGGGGTCGGTCTTGTAGTCGCAGATGATCTTGTAGCACTGCCCACATGAGGCGCCATTGTTGAACAGAGCCGTACTCAAAGCAGCCGTCCTCGTACCGTAGCCAGCGGAGTACAGATTCCCATACCCACAAGCTCCTCCTGTTACAAGTTACAACCACCAGATCAAGACACCTGTGTCAACTCCAATTTCAACACCTAATGAAAAGTCTACATACCCATTGTTCCTGAGGCATCACTGCCACCATAGAAGGTGGCATGAGCTTTGGTCCACCCAGAAGCCACAAAGGCATTGACACTTAAAGAGAGGCAGCAGAATCCGAGGAGGGCTGCGAATGCAACAGCTGAAGAACCCGCCATTTATGCTTGTTGAAGGTGAAGAAGATTGATTCTGAAAAAAGAGTGAAATGCTCTTCCCAATTTATAGTGAGGTGGGATGAGTCATGATCAAGCCAGCAATAAGGCCAAATCACATGGACAAATGAACACAGAAAAATAGAAAATATTTCCAAGTATTTTATTAATCTGAATTATCCCTGCAGAGCTTGAAAAGGATTATTGGCCTTATGGGGCCTCCCTTCAATCATTCCCACGTTCTCTTCAAGAATTACACGCGCCCACATGGATCTCCTACCAGAAAACCCGTGAATAAATCAAACTCTAACATACAAATTGCCGCTTTTTTCCTGTGATTTCGTTTAATTGTTGCAGGGTGACATATGGCAATGTTGTTATTTGTTCTTATTGTATATCAATTTGGATTGATTCTCATGAATCCTTTTTTCAAGGGTGGGAAAACTGATCTGCACATGGGTATTCCTTTGACCTTTTGTGGACCAGTCTGATCATCTCATGTGTTGTGCACATGACATCTTTTTTTACATCTAGATTTGTGATTAATTTGATTCCTTCAGAGAGAGGTTTTTCAGGAGGACACATGCTAATTCTTTGTAGATGAATAATCAGCCATCATACGCAGGAGAAATGTAGTTGATCAAGTGATGAGAGATTTCATATTAGCAGCTTCTGATAGTTTGCACTAATCGATTGGCCGGACTTCATGATTAGAAGTTAATCATAGCCACAGATCTTTTTAGCTTTAAGAAAGCATCCACTTTTAAATTGTGTACAGCTAAAACCATGAAATGATTAGATGCTAACCATAATGTTAATCCTAACTGTATAAGATTGTGATCATTGATATGAAAGCAAGAAAGTTGGCAATCATTGGGGAGGTGGTAGCTCAAGTTTTTCCAACTCTTGGCCAACAAGAAGCAAGTGGTAACTTGAACTACCAATTTCACAAGTAACCAAAGGAATAAAAATTTGTTTGATTTACAAGGAAAGTATGGTAGACATGGCAAGTTGCCACGTTAAAAAGACTAATGTGATTAATTGAGAGGCAACTACCCATTAAATACAAGGCATATGCCGTTAATGGGTCGTTGTTAGATTGAGGTTTCGAAGGGTATAAAGAAGGCAAGTGTTTGACCAGCAAGTGCTACGGAAGTTGAATGAATTGAGCGGAAATTCATGCGTATTTTAAGGGTCAATTGTGGTAATGCAAGAAAGAAAGATTGAAAATGAAGTTTACGTTGTGTGGGTTGAGAAATTGTTGAAGAATATCAATTTCGCATTTGTTGCAATTTCAGTTATAACGCCCAAACCAAAATCTCGGTTCAGTTCAGTAGAGTCTCAGCAAAATTATCCATGTTGTTTTAGTTTTTTCTGCTATTCACTGTACAGAGTACTGTGTAGTGAATTACTGCCATTGAGAACGGTGGAGGGAAATAAATTGAGATTCCCTAAACTTTGTAATCTTTTCTTCATTGATGCTAAATTTTAAGTTATTCTTTCGACCAAACAAAAAATTAAGTTCTTCTAATTAGGATCCTACTCAACATGAATTTTCTCTAAGAAATATGAAAACAAAGGATATTGTAAAAGACTTTAGGGACCTCAAAAAAAACTATGAAATTGAAATTAACTACTATCAAAGACTATGGTATATCAAACAAAGAAAATATGGAGCTTTTTTTAGGTTTAGGATCGAGTTGTTGTTTGTTCCAAATGAAATCGGGGTCATCGCGCTTCCCGAGAGTTCAACCGCACTTCCAGAAAAGTGGCATGTTGACATTCTCTTCGGCGGTGCAATGTCGTGTTGGTTTTCTCCTAATCCGTGATTGTTTCATTCTCCTCCCTTTTCCTAATCTTGGCTTTCCTTATTGATTTGTTTGTTTATCTTTGACTTGATGTTGTGTTTTTCGTTTTTTTTATATCGGTTTGTCCGACTACCGATTCAATTAGTTTCTCGAGGTTCCAGTTCAGGTTGAATTTTTACCTTATAAAAAAAGGGAAAAAGTATCTTTTTACGGATTAAGGACCATGGGCGTATCTTACCCGTTTAAATACTGTACTTGTGAACAGTGCCACATCGTTACTGGCTCTAAGCACACAAAATACAGTGAATGTTAAGGAGATGACATTAGCAGATGAGCTAAGTTGATTAAACACATCACTAGCTTACAAGCTACTTATGACCCTTTCTTTAGCATTATCATCAGTTCCATTATCACCTAGAAGATGGACAAAGCCGTGACAAATCCAGAGGAAGTCGCACAAATTTGAAATAAGGAACTAATCAATCAGTTGGCAATTTACAGTACCAGAGTCGTCTGAGCAAAGCCACAGTAAAAATTATGTCCGAATATGGATGTAAAGCTTCAACAAATAAATTCACCACCTCTGAGTCCTCAATTACCCCCTGGGAAGAAATCAATACAGTATTCAACAATACACCAGCTTAAAAACACAATTGATAAGCAATCCAAGATGGTACCTAGGAACGGTAAAATTGAAGAATCTTGGGTATCAAATTACAACTCTCCAGATCTTAAGTTAAACTTGACCCAAAGATTAGTACAAACAAAACATTTAAAGAGCAACTATCCTTGATTTTGGGGGTAAAACATAAGAGTTGAGAGAATCATCAGAAATCATCATCCTCCTCCTCGGCAATATGCTTTGCAAGCTCTTGCTCTTGTTGCTGCCTCTCTCTCCTCTTCTCAGCACTTTCTTTTTCCTTGTGAGAATTGGGTGGGAACCTCAAGGCACGAACAGCTTCATTGTGCATGTTTAGACAGAAGGCAATTCTAGAATTGAAGGCCGCCTGAGGCTCATTGGTCGAGTATATATCTCCAGTCTCCTTGGAGAGCATATATCCATTTGCGTGATCCAAGGTAGCATCAATTGCACCATCACGAATAGCCTTTGAAACTATGCTTTCAGCATCAGCAACAGGGTTTGGAGAATCCAACCTCAGTTTACTAGCAACATCTGCAAGTGAGATGCGGGAATATGAAATACTAATGTTTCTTAATCCAGTCCTGATAACATTGTGCCTCAGCCGAACAATCAAATTGTGGGTCCGATCTGTATTGAAAGTGCTTGCAAACTTCTCAGCAACAGATCTGAACAGCTCAAGATCACCAATTCGAACAGCCTACAAAAGCACCACAAACTTCTCATCAGAGCCAAAAGAAACAAGCCCCGGTATCAATCGATCACCTTGAGACATCATATATGGAAGTCTTAAATCTATATTTGCAAGTTGCAACCTTAACAAATGGATAGTGAGATTAAAAAATAACGATAAAACGTCTACACTGAAGAAGGAACCAAAAAAACTCACATTTGTGAGCTCAAAGTAGGGTCGTAGGGCCTTCTCCATGCCTTTCTGAACAAATATTGTCCTCTCAGGAATTTCCCCAAGAAGTAAGCGAACTATAACAGCCCATTTGGTACACTGGATTCTGAATCCACGTGCCGCAACAGGGGCTTTCCTAGCAGCTTGAAGAAGACTCTCCTTCGCATCAGTGTACTCCAGCTGAATGGTTCGAATCTTTCCCAGGTAAAAAAGGTATCGACTAAACTGCAGCAGACATTGCAGTAGGAGTGACTAGTTTAAACATAAATGCAGAACATTTTGACAAATTAACTTGCAAAATCCATGACAGGAAAAAAAAAGTCAAAAAGAAGCAGCCAATATACATTGAAGACCCCTAGTTAAGGGCAAAACCATGGAAGTCCTGACACGTTAAAGTAATTCCATATGGTCAACAAAGAGTAATAATAAGTAATAACATACACAGTTACCCTCAGGAAAGCCCGAAACTCAAAAACAGATATGAATATAGAATAATATCAGGAAAAATACAGCACTGCAACAGACACAAGAAGCATACTTACCATGCAAATCAAGAATTCAAGATTGAACTTGTCAGAAAATAATTTACTGGAACAATAATACGTAATAGTCATATAATACCTGCTGGTTGGAGTGGGCTTCGAATCTTGGAGCCTTTGACCTCAGCTTCTCAGCCTGATCATACAAGTTGTAATGAAGGTAATTGCGGAGAAGCAGGTTGAGCAATGTTTCCTGTATGCAATATATCACAAGCCATTAGGCCTAATATTCCCATGCTATGATAATTAAGAGCTCAGATAACATACGAAAAAAGAGAACTTTTTAACAGAAGCTGTTTCACGACATTCACAAACCAACCTGACCAAGCTCATCATGATGCAATGTAGCAAGCCGGTGCAGTGTGAGAAGCTCACTATAAATGAAAGCACAAGAATACAAAAGGAGCAGTATCAGAACAAGAACAAATTTACTTTATTGAGCAATTTCTCCCTGGCATACCTTTTTATTAGGATGCCATACTTCTATCACAAATTAATATGAACAAGCAACTCTATGCTAGAACAGAAGATAGCTGAGATAAACTCACCCACGGATGTCAGCTAGCTCACCAGCAATCTCATAACTCAATGAATAGTAGAAGTACAACCTTGATGCTATCACATCAAGGGTTCTCCTATTCAAGGATTTCAGACGAACAATACTTGCAGAAGAACAAGCTTTAGCCTAATAATAGACACAGTAAAGGCATAAGTAAGAGATAGATGTATTAACAGCCCTGGATTCGAAGATAAACAAGGGCATCACATAGACAAATAATACAAACCTCGTTGTATTTTTTCTGATCAATCAAATACATCAGTACGAGCAAGTAGCAGAAAATCTCCAGCTCAGGTAAGACGTGCTTTCCAGATGTTTGAGCAGAAGATGAGGCTGTATCAACTTCCATTTCATGTTCTCCATCCTAGATTACATCTCAGATTAAAGTGTTTCAACACATCAAAGAGAACAAGAAAAAATCAAACAAGAATGTAAAACATAACTAGACTAGTAGGCAAATAAATCTTAGTCATGCAAGATCCAAATACCAAATGATATAATATAAACAAAAAATCTTAGAGATAAGCTAATCTAACATTAATAAGATCAAAGTTGATGTATCATAAGAAGAAAAAAAAGATCAAAGTAGATTGCATTCCGTGCCACCCAGCCAAAAACTGAAACCAAATAAAAGAAAGACTGCTTCATGCATCAAAGGAAACTTATGTATACATTTGCTGAGTCCACCTCAGAGCCAGAAGCACAATTATATATGTCCTGATAATTATATCACGTAATTGATACTGCATCATGAATGTCAGCTTCAAAGTCAAGAATGTTTTAAATTTTAGGATTTTGCTTTTGCAATTATCCTTCTACATATTAGGCTCAAAATTCAGGTCTCAGTTGTCCAGTTTCTATCTATAGTCTCTCAATCTTCACTATAAATCTATTAAGAATTGTTACTTTCTTTTGCTGTGAATAATATATAAGAAACTTTCTTGCATCATGGTCAATCTGGAAGTAATGAAGGAGCATGTTTCTGCTAAAAAACTAAGACAACAGACCATATCTACCAAGAACTAGTGGCATTTTAATAGATAAAACCGTTAAAGCACAGAAATTGATACACCAACACTCAAATGCTTGTCCAATCTACAGCAGTGACATAAGGTTCTATAGACCAAATAATTGTATAACATCAGATCCTATGCTTCTAGACTCCAGAGAGATGAAAATCAGAAAGCAGAAGCCACTCAGAAACGAGGATGCACACAAACTTCGCTACAACTCTAGTCATGAACAATACAAACCACAATAGGATCCGCTGAAGAGCTTGCACAGCATATCAAACTCACAAACTAAAAACGAAAACCAGCCAACCGGAAAATTGTACCTTTGGAACACAAGCAGATAATTTTCCATGCGCATCAGAACCTGGAACGAGCGCAAAGTCAATGAAAGCCGACAAAACGGAAGGTGCAAGCTTTCTTCGCAAGGCATATGTGAGCCGAACGGCACGAGCAACTCGGCGGACCTCCTTTTTGTACGATCCAGTCTCGATCAACGAAGCAATATCCTTCAAATCTACATACAGACGGTACAAATCTAACACCGTTAGGGAAAGAAGATCAAGCAAAACCCTAGAATTGGAAAAATCGATGAGATTGAAAACAAATGAAAGCAAATAATTAGGGTTTTACGCTGTAAGGTAGGAGGGACGGCGGAGGAAATGGAGTTGGACGGAGCTTGAGTATCCTTCATCTCCACATCTTGAGTCATCTTCGTCGCGTACTATAACCCAAAAAAACAACAAGAACAATCCAAATTCAGAAAATAAATCGTACATGTAATCGACAGGTGAAACGGAAGAAGTAGAGATTCAGAGAATCGGGAGGGATTTAGAGGAGGATGTGGATGAGTCTGTACCAGCTAGGGCTCTTGTTGTTCGGAGTTCTGTGTCAGTCGCTTTGCTTGGAACGGCTGATGATGCTTAAGAATGGTTCTTTTCTTTTTCTCCAAGCAGGAACAACGAGGGGTACTATCTCGCTAAGGAAATAATTACTATTTCTTTTTTGCTCAAATATCATACACCACCTATAAATTATGAGAATTTTTGTAACTATAAATACCAAAAATCTTGTATAAAAAAAACTATAAATATGAAAAATCATAGTATAAAGTCACCTAATTTTGTAATTTATTTTAATAAATCTTTTTATATTTTATACATGACATATCTTCTAAGAAATATCAAATTATGAATCTCAATATTTTACTTATCTAGTAGTGATGACACTCGTCCGATGATGACTATGAGGGACATCAAGGAAATGATTCGAATGCCAACACATGATCCTCTCACAAGGACTCGGGTTAGGAAGGTCAAGGAGGCGACAACCGAACTCATTCGACGCTTGGCCACCACCATAGACAAGCTTCGGGAGCAACGGCTAGTCACCCTACTAGCCTAAGGAGACTCCACGGCCCTAGTAAGGGTGCACGGACCGTGCACTCAAGTGCACGGCTGTGCGATTTAAAGAGTTGTTGGTGCACTCCACTTCGAGAGCAACGCACCGGTTGTGCGGTTTGGCGCACGATCGTGCGGTCGGGTGTGTTCCAGTTTGAGAGCAGCGCACCATCCGCGCGGTCGGGTATTTTCCAAAGCTGTCACTTCGAGAGCAACCCACCAGTCGTGCGGTCGAGTGCACGGCCGTGCAGTCGGGATTTTTCCGAGTTTCTTCCGGTTTATTTTTAAAAGGGATTTGTATATGTTTTTAGCCTTTAGGATTTTTATGTAAGAACCATAATTCTTATTTAAGTGGCTTTCTTTCTCATTAGCAATCAGATTTGAAGACATAAGCATCTGGCTAGGTGTTTGTGTGTTTCTCATCGTCAATTATTTGTGATTTCTCTCGTTCGTGTTTGCAATTGAATTCTTGTGTTCTTCCTTCAATCTAGTTCTTCCTTACTTGAGTTTGAGTTCTTGGTTGAGTTGTGAAAGGCGAAGGAACCCAGATCTTGTCTCCAAGACGGGACCAAACATCAATCGTGGCGAAGGGAGTTTGTTACGTATCAAGTGGTATCAGATTCCCAGCGTTTAGATGCAAGATTTTCTTTATTTTGCAAGTTGCGATTTATTTCTTTTCGGCATTTAAGATATAGTTTAGTTTGTTCTTCGTCAAACCCTAAAACCACCACTACCACCCCCCTATTCTCCTCACTTCTTGCGCACCCACCACCACCGACACCCTCCTCATACCTTACGTCATACCCCCTCAATTCCATTTTTACTTCCCCTTATTCCGATGTCAATACTTCCCTTCATTTGCAATTCGCAAATTCTCGTACCCACCACGACCGCCGCATTTCTTCCCTTCATCTTTACCCTCTTGCCAATTCTCCGATCCTATTTTAGGTAACCCTAACATTTACCCTTATTTTCTAGAATTGCACATTAGTTCAAGTTTTTTTGTTTTTGTTGATTTGTGTTCAATTGCTTTACACTATTCGCTTGAATTATTCTAGTTGTTAGTTGCACTACTTTCTTGCTCTTGCATTATTTGCATCTTTAGTAACAAAAAAAATGAGCCAGCTATAAAGTGAGTCAAGACTTCCACTACAAAAAAAAACAGAAACAACGAAGTCATCTACAAAGTCAGCCAAGACTTCCGCGTCAAAAAAGAAAGAAAAAAATTACAATAGTGGTAGAGATTGCTAATTCTCCAACTCTTTGCTTGTTGTAATTAGTTGTGTTTTCTTCCATACTACTTCAACTTCTTGCTTTTAGTTGGTGAAGTTCATTGCACTTTTCAATTCAAAGGCTTAACATTTGCATGTTCTTGTTCTTCTTGCAATTCTATTGCCTACTGGCCAACTTTTAGGATTGCCTTAGAGCCTTCTTATTTGTTGAATTGGACATTTGTGCTTGCTTTACAAGGTTTTCCCCTTCCATTGGTTTCTTATTCCATTGTTGCGTACTGCTCATTTTCCCTTTTGTTGTCTAGGTACCATGTCGAAGGACAAGGCAATTCTGGAGGCGACTTCGAGCCTTGATGACGACGCCAAGGCTTTCATTCAGGAAACCATTAACG
Organism: Rheum nobile; assembly: GCA_027886185.1. Lineage (NCBI taxonomy): Eukaryota > Viridiplantae > Streptophyta > Magnoliopsida > Caryophyllales > Polygonaceae > Rheum > Rheum nobile. The sequence continues at coordinate 105,312 of WOAB01000163.1, forward strand.
CTCGTCTGAAGCTTCACTTCCAGTCAATATCAGCTGAAATTAGAAAGGAGGTGGCATAACTTAGGGATAGCTTGCGCTCTGAGGGCACCCATTCTACTCCTCGGAGTGTGCACAATGAGCACGTCGCCCCGCTCGATGTTGATCCCTAGCAACCCACATGCGCCAGCGCCGCCGCCTTCAATCCATCCCCTCCACCGGTACCACTTGGGTAGCCCCGGGCTCTAGTCCCACGGGTCGTTGCTCCCCGCTTTGAGGCTTTTGATGATTTGCCTCACCATGACCCCAACCCCCTTGGCATTTGGACTTTGAGAACTATTATGGTGATCCGGACCAAGTGATGAGATCGTTGCTCTTGACAACCATCTTCCACGTGGTCTCTAAGGTAATGTTACTCGTCGTGATATTAAAGTAAAAATTGAACCTTTTGCAAGTTTAAGTGACCTAGCGGCATACATTGAGTGGGGGTACAACACTGTGTATGTGATGGATCATTGTAACTACCTTGAGCATGAGAGGGTCCAAGTAGTTACTATCCACTTCACCACCTATGCTCCTGCTTGGTGGCAGCGCACTTGTGAAGAACGCGTTCGCCGTTATCAACCCCTTATTGAGACTTGGTTTCAACTCAAGTATCGCATGAGGAAGCGCTACATTCCTCCGAATTACAAGCAACTCATGCGGAATAGAGTGGCTACATGCAGCCAGGGCATCCACTCTCCTATTGAGTTCTTTAATGAGCTCAAGGACCTGATGTACAAGGCAGGAATCCACCCTAGTCCTGAAGCCCTTCGAGCTGCATTTCTAGGGGGCATCATATTGGATATCTGTGACATTCTTTAGGTCTAGGACATTGGAGATGTTCTCACCATGATGCATAATGCATAGTTGATTCACACTCAGTTACAACGAAAGAAGGCTTATGTTAATCAATGGAGGTATCCCTCTAACCCTTCTCCTTCTTCTTCGTTTTGTCCTATCTCTTCCTTGCATGTTACACCACGGACAAAGAAGGGTCCTCCATCCACCACTCATGGCCCTCTTCTTACAGGCACCCCAAGTCGCCGCCATGCTGGCACTCCCAATACAGATAGAGCCAGTGATACTCTCTACTTCAAGTGTCAAGGGCGTGGGCACATTGCTCGTGATTTCCCCAACTAGAAGAAAGTGCTCCTCGCACATTATAGAACTTATGAATCTGAGGATGATGAATAGGAGGTCCACAATACTTCACCTCCTATGGATGTTGCTCAAGAGGACCCTACGGATCAGGGCCTCTATATCTCATACCTTGGTTAACGCCTCCTCAATCAGGCACACGTCGTGCACTCACGCTCCAGGGGGCTCCACCTCTTACACAACGAGAGGCCATATTCCATACTCGATGTAAAATCAAAGGTGCTAACTACAGCGTCATAATGCTACACTATTTTGGATGAATTGCATGATGCTACACTATCCCTAGACTTGATGATATGTTGGATGAATTGCATGATGCTACACGATTTTCTAAGAGAGATTTGAAGAGTGGTTACCATCAAATTCGCATTAAAGAGGGTGAATGGATGGAAAATAATGATTAAAACTAAGCATGGCCTTTATGAGTGGTTAATGAGGCCTTTTGGTCTTACTAATGCCCCTAGCACCTTTATGAGACATGAATCATGTTCTTAGGGCCTACTTACGGAATTTTGTTGTTGTCTATTTTGATGATATTTTTTCTATAGCAAGACGTTAGGTGAGCATATAGACCATCTTAGGGTTTTTTTAGAATGATTTTGTAAGGAGAAACTCTATGCCAACCTTAAGTGATGAGAATCAAACCCCTAAGAAGAGGTTCTTCTTCCCAAGTGAGCTAGATCGTGGCCAAGCTAGACTTCTCCTTCCTTCTTGAGCTTTCTAGCCCTCCAAATGATGCTTGGGAGAGACTCACGGCCGAGAGGAAGAGAGGAGAGCCGAGGGGCTGCCGAGGGAGAGTAAGACCGGCGGCGGACAAGGAGGAGCCGACGGCTCTCGGCTAGAAGGTCAAGGGAACCTCCTTTAGAGGTTCCTTGGCTAGTTGAGCTTGAATCCAATGGTTTGAGTGAGTTTGCTTGAGAGTAGATGAGATTGAGAGGAAGAAGGAGAGATTTGAATGCTTGGGGTTGATAGAAGTAAGTGGAGGCCTTAGGGAGATATATTCAACCTAAGGGAAGTATTCAACTTCTATAATCTTCAACCAAATGAACAAGGAAGCCAAAGATGGCTTTAAATAGTCTAGGCATCAAGCCAATAAGGGAAAGCTTCTAATGGGCCTTAGTGACTTGAAGCTCATGTGCAAATGGCTTTTCACACTCACTAAGGCAAGTCTAGACGAAAGAAACTAAATAACAAAAAATACAAAGAGGATAAAAGTCATAAAGACTTGGATATAGGCGTGCACATAAATGCCTTGGAATCGAAGCATGGTCGATGCTTGAGTGTCATGGAATTGATGCGTCGGCATCTTGGTGGTCAAGGCCTTGACTCCTTGTTGATGGGTGGTTGGTACTCATCACTCTCCACTTCTTGAGGGGAGAATTGTCCCTAATTCGATCATCGGGGACCAGGGGCACATAAGGGCCGAAGTCCTTCACAAGGAATGCGGTGTGGGGCTCGGGAAGCGTCGGCATAAAACCATCATCGATGAGCCTCTTGAGCATGTAGGAGGCATCACGGCCGTATGGGCGAGGCTTGGAGCGGCGCTCGGTTGGAATCCGTGCGAACGGTGGAGGCATGTGCGCCGATGGCCTAAAACAAGCAATCTCTACAAGTAATGGATAAGTTAGCCAACAGTGCGGCGAGTCCCTAGGGATGGCTCTAAGCAAGGCATCGGGGTGGGAAGGGCGACAAGTATGAAGGATAAAGCACGTCCCAAAGGTCAGCCACCCAAAGCTCAAAAAATGACGCACGAATGTAGGATCCCAAGCCAAGACAATAGCACGAGGAATTCCATAAAAAGTTGCCTCGGTGTCAAATGCAAGGATAGCTAGCTCGGTTGAAGGGTGCAAGGGTGGACAAGGAATGCCAAGAGCTATCCTAGGGGGGTTCTCGCCCAACACACAAATGGAATCCTTCCCCTTCTTAAACATGTGCAATCCGGTTAGAAAAATCATGCCTAGGTCTTCCCAAGGGATGGGTGGGAGGGATGTGGGTGTGTAAAGGTCGGGGGGTGGAACCTAGGAAAACGAGGGGTAAGTGTAGCTCCAAAGGCATAATCCTCAAAAGTTGTCATGGGTATTATGTTCCCAAATTCTCTACGACACTCATTGACATCCTCAATCAACAACTTCCTAAAGGAGGCTCTAAGGGCACAAAGCTCACCCTCTCGGATAAAGAAAACGTAATCCCAAGAATGTCTCGCTAGGTCACCCAAAGTGGCACACACCGGTAAGAGAGGACTAAGGAGGGTCTCGGGTGCATGCAAAGACAAAGAAATGGAAATCATGAAATTGTAAGCATGACAAGGAGAGGGAAGCATATACCTCGGAGACAAGATGTTGGCAATATTGTCTCGGTCCTTTTTCTGTCGGTCATCAAAAGGAAAAGGCTCCACAAAGGCCGGCCTATGGACATGGCGCCGGCCAAAAGAGATGTGAGCCGCATGGTGGGCGTGGAGGGAGAGCTCCTTGTGTGGGGAAGGGATGAGGCGCCGACCTCATTGGTAAATGGGCAATGGTGAGGCCCCGAGCGGCAAAGAGGGCGCCAGCCAAGGCGGGAGCAAGGCCACGCCTATGGTGGGGCGGCCAAAGGGAGGCCCCAAGGGAGAACAAAGTCGTCGGTCAGGAGGAGCCGATGAAAACTGGCGGCGGCGAGCCAAAAGAAGCTCCGGGGAGTGGCCGAAGAGTGAGACCTCTACTTGGGTGTGAGGCGCCGAGGTTAACAATGGCGCCGACCATGGTGGTGACAAGGTACAGCCCTCCGTCGGTGGTGCAGCCATGCGGTGATCGATCGCCTCCGCCGCTAGTTGCTCCCCGGTAGCCATGACCTTCGCCCCTCGGCGCCGGCGATGGTCTCGTCACGGCGGCCTGCGGTGAGGGTGAAAGCCGGAGGGGGCTACTCCAGAGAAATTGTGGGCTCCGCGGGCGCGAGGAGGAAGGCGGCCAAGTGATGCTCAAGGGCGGCCATCTGGGCATCGGTGGTCTTGGCATGCATCTTTTCTTGGCGGAGGGCGGCTGGGGTGACACGCAAGGCCTCAGCGGTGGCTATGCTAAGGTCAAGGGCGACCGTGTGAGCTTTGGCGGCTTCCACCTCGCGGCGGAGCCTAGCCACTTCGGCGTGGGTAGCGTTCAAGGCTTCGGCGGCAGCTTCCGCACGGCGGACGCCAGCCTCCGTGGCACGGCGTTGCTTGGCAAACGAATCGGGGAAAGGCGTGGGCGGCAGCCACCTCAGATCATGGCCTTCGGCGCGGGGAGGCGACAGGCAGCCCAAGACATGGCGGGCTAGCGGGCGCCGGGGCTGGCCTTGGATGTGGGCGCGTGGAGGCGGTAGCCAATCCGGGTCACGGACATCGAGCGGGCACCAAGGCTGCACCCGGGCACGGTCATAACTTCTGGGGTACACATCCGCCCAAGCCTCCTCTTCAAAGGTCTCTTCATAGCCTCCGTAGGCGCCTTCCTCGTCATAATCTCCAAAGGACTCCATGTCGAACTCTGTGAAAAGGCATGGAAACAAAGAAAAACTGAGCATGAAAAACTGAACACAAAAACATGAAGAAACAAGAAAAACTTTAAGCTAGCAAGAAAGGAAATGAGCATAAACACATGCAAGAAGAGAACTCATGCAAGCTAAGAAAATGAGCATAAAAAACTGAATTTGAACGAGGAGAAAGGGGACTTAGCTTGGTCTTTGGCTCTTGATACCAATTGATGAGAATCAAACCCTCAAGAGGAGGTTCTTTTTTCCAAGTGAGCTAGATCGTGGTCAAGCTAGACTTCTCCTTCCTTCTTGAGCTTGCTAGCCCTCCAAATGATGCTTGTGAGAGACTTACGGCCAAGAGGGAGAGAGGAGAGCCAAGGGGTTGTCGAGGGAGGGTACAGTCGGCGGCGGACAAGGAGGAGACGGCGGCTCTCGGCTAGAAGGCCAAGGGAAACTCCTTTAGAGGTTCCTTGGCTAGTTGAGCTTGAATCCAATGGTTTGAGCGAGTTTGCTTGAGTTGATGAGATTGAGAGAAAGAAGGAGAGATTTGAATGCTTGGGGTTGATAGAAGTAAGTGGAGGCCTTAGGGAGATATACTCAACCTAAGGAAAATATTCCACTTACTATAATCTTCAACCAAATGAACAAGGAAGCCAAAGATGGCTTTAAATAGTATAGACATCAAGCCAATAAAGGAAAACTTCTAATGGGCCTTAGTGAGTTGAAGCCCATGTGCAAATGTCTCTTCACACTCACTAAGGCAAGTCTAGACTAAAGAAACTAAATAACCAAAAATACAAAGAGGATAAAAGTTATAAAGACTTGGATATAGACGTGCACATAAATGCCTTGGAATTGAAGCATGGTCGATGCTTGAGTGTCGTGGCATTGATGCGTCGGCGTCTTGGTGGTCAAGTCCTTGACTCCTTGTTGATGGGTGGTTGGCACTCATCACTAAGCCAAGAGGGACTTCCTTTTTCTTGAGGGATAGACAAGGAAAATAAAATAAACACTAAACTAGCATGGAAACAAGAAAAAAGGCTTGGAAACAAGGAAAAACTGAGCATGAACAATCGGACACAAAAACATGAAGAAACAAGAAAATTTTGAAGCTAGCTAGAGAGGAAATGAGCATGAACACATCGTCAACATGAAAGCAAGAAGAGAACTTATGCAAGCTAAGAAAATAAGGATAAAAACTGAATTTGAAAGAGGAGAAAGGGGACTTAGCTTGGTCTTTGGCTCTGATACCAATTGATGAGAATCAAACCTCCAAGGTGAGGCTTTTCTTCCCGGAAAGCTATATCGTGACTAAGCCAAGAGGGACTTCCTTCTCCTTGGTTTCAAGGTGACTTCAAGGTGTTCTTGAGGGAACCTTCAATGGATCTTAAGCTCTTGATGGAGAAGGGACGAAATGGAGCTTGGAGACTTGAGGTCTTGGCCTCGGCTTGGCTGAGACAAAAGAGGGCCAAGGAATCCTCTTAGGACAAGGATTCGTGGCTTGGATCTTGAGTTTTGGAAACAAGAGCTAGTGTTTGATTGTTTAAGTGATTCGAATGAGATGAGAGATGAAGAGTTTGATTGCTTGAGTTGATAGAAGTAAGTGGAAGGCCTTAGGGAGATATACTCAACCTAAGGAAAATATCCACTTCTATATTCTTCAACTAAATGAAAGAGGTAGCCACAAGTTGGCTTAAATAGTCATGACATTAAGCCAACAAGGGAAAGCTTCTAATGGGCCTTAGTGAGTTGAAGCCCATGTGCAAATGGCTCTTCACACTCACTAAGGCAAGTCTAGACTAAAGAAACTAAATAAAAAAAAATACAAAGAGGATAAAAGTCATAAAGACTTGGATATAGACGTGCACATAAATGCCTTGGAATCGAAGCATGGTCGATGCTTGAGTGTCGTGGCATTGATGCGCCAGCGTCTTGGTGGTCAAGGTCTTGACTCCTTGTTGATGGGTGGTTGGCACTCATCATTAAGAAGTGCACCTTTTTTTTCAAAATCTATTGTTTTCCTTGGTTTTGTTATTTGCAAGGGTGGTCTCAGGGTTGATGAAGATAAGATTGAGGCCATTCAAAATTGGCATGTGCCTACTACCCCCACAATGGTGCGCTCTTTCCTTGGCCTAGCTGGATTTTATTGACATTTTGTGCCCGACTCAGCTCCACTACAACCCTCTTGACTGATCTTACCAATAAGACGACACTATTTGTGTGGAAGCAGTCCCATGAGGATGCCTTTTGTGCCCTCAAAGATTGCCTCTACTGTGCCCCATTGTTGCAACTTTCAAACTTCACCAATACATTTAAGGTGGAGTGAAACGCTTCTTGGATTGGGATTAGAGGTGTCCTCCTCCAAGAAGGGCTCCCATTTGCTTACTTTAGCGAGAAGCTCAACGGTGATGAGCTGAACTACCCCACTTATGATAAAAGAGCTCTATGCTCTTATTCCGGTATTTAGAACTTGGAAACATTACCTTTGGCCCAAAGAGTTCATCATCCACTCTAATCATAAGGCGTTGAAGTACTTGACGGGGTAAAGCAAGCTTAGCCGGCGACATGCCAGATGGGTACATGGAGACGTTCCCTTACATCGTTAAACACAAGAAGGGAAATGGGAATGTGGTAGATGACGCCCTTTCTCGCAGGTACGTTCTCTTGAACCAATTGGATGCTAGGTTACTTGGTTTTGGTATGATTAAGGAGCTTTATGCTCTGAAGATCTCGATTGAAAAAAAAATTGCTTAATATTGAAAAATAAAATTTTCTTGATAATGAATGTTGGATCCCAAATTGTTCGTGTGGATGACCATCAGTCGACGCTCTGATGATCTCGATTGATCTCTCTGACCAGCCTCACTAGTCTCCTTCCATAGACGCGACCTAGATACTGAAAGGGAGGGATGTCTCTTTAATCTTGAACCTGAAAAGCCCAAGGGGAGGAAGGCCCCTCGGAAACACCTCAGACGATCAAATTAGTGTTAACACTTCATTCAAAAGTCTCTAAGAAAGTTTGGAAAAAGAAAGGAAAGAAGGAATGTGATGTGCTTTCTCAAGGGATCATACAAAGTCCCGGCACCTATCCCGAGAGAGAAACAGTATAGAAGCCCTATCTCCTCTGCTCTCACTGCCGCATTTCCTCTTTTAGGTCGGATTTCCTTGTGAGTGAGGCTTGGCCGGAAAAAGTCCCTCACTGTTCTTTCCTCTTTTTGCTTTTATGCCTCTATCTCTTACTCCCATTTCTTATCGGGACCGTATGGCCTTTTCCTTTTCTATGGGCTTTCTTGCCTGCTTTTCTTCTTTTTGGGTCTTCCCTTCACGGGCCTCCTAGATCATTATTACTTTTTATGTGGGGAGAACTCATCCCCCATAGATAGCCCCCTAAGCTTTTTGCTATGTGTAGCACAACGAAAGCTTGAATTCTGACAGTCTTTGACGATTCTTCAAAGGGGCAAAAAGTTGTATGTAGCCTTTCTTTTACTTATTTTCTTAGCGTGGTTTTCGATGTATTTTTTCTTATATATGTGTGAGGGGGTTTAAGGATGATGTTGGAGTATGCACAACCCCTTGCTAACATATTCTTCCTACTTAGATGAGCCCACCTTCAACTTTCTCTGATATCGCCTACATACTTGAGGTCGGGTTACATCCACCCTTCAGGATCTTGCTCCATGTCAAGCTCAGGCATGGACGAAGTGCCTTAGTGTGTGTTTCGTTCCCAAGTTCCATGTTACTGAGATCTTGACGAATGTTTGTACCTCACCCCTGCTCTGAGATGGGACAAGTCCCATATGTCCTCCTGTTGGGCCATATTTCATCAACATTGTCTCCTACTTGCAAAGGGTGGTACGGCGGGAGTGGCTCTTGAGCAGTAACTCTTCTCCCCTTTGTCTGGTTGTGATGGCTCCTTTCCACGAAAGATTGAATTAGGGGAGGTGGTTATTCTGGAGCGGGGATCTGGATGGGATATTATATATGGAGTGAAACTTTCCTTTTTCTGTGGGATGTTCACGATGTCGGGTAACAGGGTGAGGAGTATCCTCCTTCGCGAAGCTGGACGAGGAAGGCTTTGGTGGTTCTACGCGCTAACTCCTTCAACATCGTCTTAAGTGGAGCCTTGCCGTACCATTCTTCGTGGAGGTTTGATGGGGGCAGTGGTAGTGTGTAACTCTCAGCATCACCGCTCTGCTTAGAGCCTTATACTCAGCAGCTACCTAGCATTCTTGGCGACGCTTCATGTAGTTGCTCTTACCGCTTTTCGCGTATCTCCTTACGGCTTCGCGTACCCAACTTGTGATAAGTTGATTTCAAATGTATTATTATCTTTGTACACGTGTAAGAACTTCAAAGTCTATTTTCTAGAGCTATGATATAACTACTCAAACTCGTTGAATCGAATAATAATTGCCATGGCTTAGTATTTTATTCTTTGTTGAGATTTACTTGTATCTCCTCGTGCTTGTATATCTTCACTTGTTTGGCTCTTCGTATGTTTTATTCGGGAAACTCAACCGACTCTCCTCTTTGCGGAATGATTTCTATTTAGCGTTGGCTTTGCGAGGGTTCCCTTTTTCCTTTTAATTTTTGAAAATTTGAACAGCGCGCTAGTCCATAGTCTCAAACTATAATTCAACTATCGCGTTTTGAAGGCATAAAAGCGCCTCATTTTTGTTGTGAAGAAATGGTTTGAGATTGATGTAATCCCACCTCCCATGACGGCTACAGACGAGGAAGAAGCCATGAGCCTACGCTCAGAGGGCTCAGTGACAAGGTCTAGGTCCAAATCCATCGCCGCCGCCGTCGTATCCCTAGTCGCGCGCGTCATCGCTGGCCAAGGAAGCCCAGACACCGAACCCAGACTCGTCGTCCTCGCCACCATCGACATCGGAGAATCGAGCCCATCGCAGCCGGCACCGGGTGCACCCACTCGCAAGGCCATCGACCCATCGTTGCCGCTGCTCGCAGTGTCTGCGTCCATGCATTCGCCGCATCCGGGTTTTGACATTTAGAGGTTTACTTGCCTTTGTTTTGGCATGGTTTTTGAGACAATTTCTATATTTGGTATTATTGCTTGTTTTAGATAGTTTCCTTTTATAGTCATTTCTATTTCAGGGTGTGTGCCTTTGCATGCTTGCATGGGCTAGCCCGCTAGGCTCGACTCGGCCCATCCGATGTCTCGCCTCTAGTATTTAAGTCAAACTTTGTTATTTGTTTTACTTACATTCAATTTTAATCAAGGTTTCAAGTAGAGTGTTTATCCTCCTTCCCTTGATCGGACGTCACCCCTCTATCTTCGCATCCCCATTCCCTCCATCGCCGACGCTACGGCAATTGCTTGATTCTTCAAGCCAAGTCTTCCTTCGCATCTCCATTCACTCTGCTGCCGACGCTACGGCCAAAGACTTGTCTTTCAAGTCACCCATCCCTCCATCTAATCGCTTCTGCCATCGCAACACCCTCGCCTCACCAATCGCTTCCATCGCACCTACAATCGAACCCAAACCCTTCGTTGTCGCCGTCGCTAGCATCGCTTGTGACATCCATCCTTGCCTTCGCTATCGTCGTCGTCATCGTGCCCAGACACTAGCCCAGTCGATTGCTCATCGCCGCCATCGCCTTCACCATCGTCGTCGCCTTCACTGTCGTGACACTCAGCATCACCGTCGCCGACACCACCCCGATACTCTCCACCGGGTTCGCCATCGGCCACCACCATGTCCGATAACCTCAAAAGCCACTATTCCTCTCGCCACCGATCTTGTCAACCTTTCGTGCAAGACAACAAGGGTTTGCACCCAAGGATTCCACGACAGGCTTGACAAGAAAGAGTTGACTTCTCGCCCAAGACTAGATCCAAAGGTGTCGCCTTTGACAATTGGCTTGTCATCGGAGGCAAAAACACATCAACTGACATCAGAGCCCAGTAGTCTTGTAAGTCACGAACTCAAGTTTACATCTTGTTCACAATTTTTTTTCTTGACCCCCATCGTTTGCTTTCGCATCATCATTGAGAAAAACCAAGGTTTCCATATTTGCAACACCTAATCGGTTTCTACAAGGTAATACCTTGGCCGAAATTTTTCCTTGCTCCCTAAGTTTTGGTGTGTTAGGTAATTTGTTATCTTGCATGCTCGAATATTTTGTTTCCTTGTTTCATGCGTGGATAGAGTTTCCTTGTTTGCTAGATTCTACTTTTTAGTTAGTTAGCCGAAATTTCCTTATAAGATCAAATCAAATCTTATCTTCTCTCTCCTATCTCTAAGATCACGCTTGTGATATTCTTGTTACTTAGGCCGTTTTTTCTTTTTGTTTACTTTTGCTTAATCCGAAAAGATCAAAAGATAAGATCTCGGATATTAAAAAAAAAGGATATCCAAAGATATTCAAAAAAAAAAGTTTCCAAAGTTAGGGAAAGCCAAAATAAGGTAACCCTAACCCACTCGACTCAGTCTAAGCTCATCTTCTCAACCTCTCCGCCGTCTAGGTCAAGCTTCCTAGAAGGTATTTTCTTGCTAATTCGGTTGCTTTATTTACGTTTGAATTAGGGTTTCACTTTGTTCTTGTGTGTTTGATTGACGACTTGCTTGATACACCATCTCTTGTGCAAGCCTAGCCGCCCTCACGACAAGCCAAATAAGCCCTACTTACGTGAACTTTATAACTTGACTAGTGATTTCCTTGGTTGTTGTTCTTTGTGCCTTTTGTTCGTTTTTACTCCCATGTCTGGCCATATTGTTATAGGTAGCCTTACGGCCACCATGTCTAGCGAGGACAACACTGGCGCCGACAACACCAACCCACAACCACAGCCGTTGGTGCATCAAGACCAACCCCCTCACGACCCCCCACAACAAGATCCAATCTTGGAGTTGTCCGAGGAGCAACAATTGATCCAAGCTCTCAGACAAGAAAATGCCGCTTTGAGAGCCCAACAATGAGTGGCACCAACCGTGCCCACTCCGACCCCATTGAGTGCTATGGACGCGCCGACTCAACCTCGAGCCACGGACGCGGGTCCATCAAGGACAGGTGTGGACAAAGGCAAAGGAATCATGCATTCCACTTCACAACATCAACCACAACTCCATCGTATGCAAAGTGTCATTGAGAGTCACCAAGGCTTCGTTTCGCACACGGATCGCTACGTGTCTAGAGCCACACCCGCTGGCTACGACACCGGCTCCGACCGCGACGATGACTCTCAAGGTGAGTTTTCTGAACCATATGATTTTGATGACATGTATGCATCTCGACGCACCCAGTGCCGCGTACCAGGCTCAGCGCCACGCGAAGGCCGAGTCCGCGAAGCCGGGTTAGCCGATGCGACGCCGCGAAGACCCAGTCGCCGTCCCAGTGGGCAGACGCGACACGATGACACCAATTTGAGGATGCCAACTACCCAACCATAGAGCTATGATGTGCGAGACCACCTTCGACATCAAAGTGCTCGGACTCCGCGCTACGGGTCCGATGGCTACGCGTCCATGACACCCACCGTCCAAGACTACTTCTCCGAGTACGGCGACGAAGAGATCGAGGACTCAAGTATGATTAACCCTAATTTCTTTCACCCACCTCTTGGAGATCCACTTGAATTACAGGACCACCCATCGGATTAGATACCTCCACCGCGTCTCCAGCCCCAAGGAGATCGTGCTCGTGAAATTGGCGGCGAGTGCCGCAACGTCATGCCCAGAGACATTCGCCGAGCCGACTACGATGCCCAGTCGCGAAGATGCCGATGCGACGACGCCTACGCGTCCAGGGATGGGTTTGCTCATGGCAAAGATCAGCCAGTCCGCGAAAGGCGCCAGCTTGGACGCGATAGACCCCTTGGTGTACGCGCCTACGAGAACCCTCTCTACGCCGCCGCGCCAAACAACGCGCCCAACCTAGCCCCTGCCCAGCCTTGATACCAAAGACACGAAGTCAAGCTAAAAATCGAGCATTTTTATGGTGAATCCAATCCCTCTGTTTTTCTTGAATGGGTGCATGCTACCGAGTACACCCTTCAATATTGTCGAGTGCCACCTAGGGAACATGTCGACGTCGCGACACTGCACTTCCGAGGAGCCTCCCGCGTGTGGTGGCATAGATTCGAAGATGAATGCGTTCGATGCCGCCGAACCCAGGTCACCGAATGGCACCAATTAATGTACGTGATGACCAAAAAATATGTGCCTTCAAACTACCGAAATCAAATGCGAATGGAAATAGCCATGGCTCACCAAGGCTCACAAACTCCCCTAGAGTTCTTCTCAAAGCTAGTGGACATGTATTACAAGGCCAACATTAGCGTTGCACCATCGACTTTGAGGACCAAGTTCTTAAGTGGCTTGAACACCAACATCCGCGATCAACTCGAGATCTTGCCCATCAAAGACTTGAACACCCTCACGCACACGGCGATGCAAATCCATGCACAACTCACTTGCCGAAAATCATACGCTTGGCAAAGTGGCCAACAAAGGTATTCTTCTAACCCTACTAGTTTGCCTTCTACTAATGTGCGACCCATGTCTAGTGCCACAGTCGCGTCGAGCCAAGCCCCCAAAGCGAAGCCGACGCCAGGTGCCGCGCCACGCCAGACCGCGCCCAGACAACCCCCAGTAGGCACAGACCGCGCGCGCGACCTCGAATGCTACAAGTGTGGTGGAATGGGCCACTATAAGAAGGACTGCCCCAATGCTCGAAAGGTGTTGTTCTCCACGGCCGCCGCCGACTACGAGTCTTGCGACGACGAGGAGCCCACCCTTGAGCCCATCGATGAAGACCACGAAGAAGACGACGACACCTACGACTGCGAACCCGCTTCTCTGCACGCGGGCACACAATTGAGCTTGGTGACACGACGTCTACTCACTGTCAAGAAAGCAAGCCTACGCGACCAACGTGAGAACTTGTTCCACACAAGAGCTCTCATCCAGATGTCTTCCTTGAGCGTTATTATTGATGGAGGTTCGTGTGCTAACATTGTCAATGAGAAGGTCGTGACACACTTCAAGTTGCCCACGACGCCTCATCCTCAACCCTATGCCCTCCAATGGATTTCTTCAAGTCCAGGTAACACGGTATCTCGCCAATGTTTAATTTCATTTTCCATAGGGCAATACTGTGATTCTGTTTTATGTGATGTCATTGCAATGGGCGCCACCCATATTTTGCTTGGGCGCCCATGGCAATTTGACAGGCGCGTGCTCCATGATGGCTATTTGAACACTTATGTGTTCAATCACCATGGGAAGTGCGTCACCTTGCATCCAATGTCTCCCCATGAGATCTTGCAGGACTAGGTTGAGCGTGATCGCCAGAAGGCCATTGAAGCTGCCGCTACAAGACTAAAAGAGTCCCTAGAGGCACTCCAGAGGCCAAACAACTTGGATTCTGGCAATACTTCGTCTCCACCAGGCACTGCCAAGAAGAAGATGAACGCCATCTGTGGGCCACCCAGTGCCCATCTGGATCGTCATGGCGCCGCTGGTGCTGCCGCTGGCAAGGCCAAAAAAGGCACACTAGAGGCTTGGCCAGGTTCCCCCCATTCTGGCTCGAGCACTGGCCCTCATACACCCAGTTCCTCGCAAAAATCGCCCAGTGCCTCACCATCGATGAAGTTGACCGATCCGTTGCCGCAGACGCCACCATTGCAAGGCAAATGCGATCGCCGATTGCTTTTGGCCAGGCCCAGTGATCTCACTGCGTGTTTGACTGGCAGAGCACCATGTTTGACTGGCAGAGCACCCTGTTTTCTACTTGCGCCAACTCTGTGCATCCTAGAGTCATCGAGTGCCGCATCAGTGCTGCCTGCCGTCGCCGCATTGCTCGCCGCCTTCGACGACGTCTTTCCCGACGAGTTGCCACAAGGCCTACCTCCACTGAGGGGCATTGAGCACCAAATTGACCTGGTGCCTCTTTGCCCAATCGCGCTGCCTATAGAGTTGGCCCAGAGGAGACCCAACACTACTATAAAATAGTTAATATATCTCGTCAGAAATACCCCGGGCGTGTAAAATACGAGGTATAAAGCCGTGGAAATTGGACAATAAATTATATACACCGTATGGGTTAAATATCCGGGGTATAAAATCAAAACAAATCCTGAAAAATCCCAAATACCTCATATATCTTATATCCGGGGTATTTTGATGAATATATACACCACTCAAACGCCCGAAATATTAGACATAAAAATAAATTCCACTTTACTGTTTAATTTTCAGAACCTAAAACCTAAATCGATACCTCGCGCTCTACTGTTCATCGTCTCCTAGCTCTGTTGTTCATCGCCGATCCTGCTCGTCGTCTGCGCCTGGTCACCATCCTCCTCTTCGTCGGTGCCTGGTCACCATCATCTCCTATCTCTGTTGTGGTGGTTCGCCATGCTTCGTCTTCTTCTGGTTGCAAGAGG
The DNA here is from genome assembly GCA_027886185.1 of Rheum nobile. Lineage (NCBI taxonomy): Eukaryota > Viridiplantae > Streptophyta > Magnoliopsida > Caryophyllales > Polygonaceae > Rheum > Rheum nobile. The sequence goes on from WOAB01000163.1 coordinate 120,376, forward strand.
CCGCCGTTTCTGCTCGCCGGGGTAGCAGCTCGTCGTGGTGGTCAATTTCTGCGTCGTGGTGTTCTTCTCCCACCGTTTTTGCTCGCCGTGGTGACAAGTCGCGTTGGTGGTTCTTCAATTTATGCGTCGTACGTGGTGTTCTTCAGTTGGAAGGTGGTCAATTTCTGGTTTCTACTTGAACTGGTTCTTCAAGGTCAGTTCTGCGCCGCCGTACGTGGTGTTCTTCAATTTTTTTGTGAATTTACTGGCTCTAATTGCTTCTACTGTTTTTTTAGGGTTTCAGTAATTTCTACCTCTTCAATTTGTTGCATTATAGGTAAGTTCCAATTCAATCTTCATTACTTATCTTTCTTTATATGTTGTTTCTTCTGATAGTCTTTCTTGTTCTATGAGATGAGGTTTGAACATTTGAATCTCTGTCCTAGCTGGTCAATACTATGTTGGAAAATCAATGGTAAGAACTCGGATAAATACTTCCATTGGTTTCGAAATGAACTCTAAATTAGTTTTACAGTTGAATATTGATCTAATTGCATGATAGCTATGAATAGTGCATCCAAAGAAGTTTAATAGAAGCAGATATCACGCCTCTGATGTTTATGACCACTATTGTAAGCCGCTGAAGCTTTTGAGATATAGTTTCCTAGATTGCAGTTTTATGGTTTGAGTAATCATACTCTTTCTCATGTAGGATTAGCAGTGACTACCCATTTACTGAGGCCATTTGCAAAAAGTAATAGTCTCTTCGGAAAAAGGAGTTGTACTATATATCGCATATGTAAACATGATGTGTCAACCAAAAAAAATGGCATGTTACATGAATTAATGGATGCTCTTCCAATTCAAGAAATGGTTGAGTAGGAACACAAGAGTAAAATACCTGGAAAGATGCATGCTTGTGGCCATGATGCTCATATGACTATGCTGCTTGGAGCTGCAAAGATACTTCAACAACATCATGAGGAGCTAAAGGTTTGTGCTTTAACAGTTGATACTTCAACTAAGTTTGATCAAATATGTTATAATTCGAGCAAGCGAAATTCTAGGTCTGCCTAAAGTTGATCTCTTGCTGATAATGATGTTGGAAATCTACTTGTTCTCTATCCCTGTATAATTGTTGCTGATGCAACTGTAAAGGAATTCATCATTGCCCATTTTTGGCAATATATCTTGATCAAAATTGCCCGTTTTAGTACATACTTGGTACTTGTCTCTTGTTCCTCCTTTTCTAGGACAACTAAGTTTGATAAAATATGTTATAATTCGAGCAAGCGAACCTTTATCCTCTTTATAGGTTTTTCTAAAGTTGACCTATTGCTGATAATGTTGTTGGAAATCTACTTGTTCTCTATCCATGTATAATTGTTGCTGATACAACTGTAACGGAATTCATCATTGCCCGTTTTTGGCAATATATCTTGATCAAAATTGCCCGTTTTAGTACATACTTGGTACTTGTCTCTTGTTCCTCCTTTTCTAGGACAACTAAGTTTGATCAAATATGTTACAATTCGAGCAAGTGAACCTTTGTCCTTTTGTAGGTTTTCCTAAAGTTGATCTCTAGCTGATTATGTTGTTGGAAATCTACTTGTTATCTATCCCTGTATAATTGCTGCTGATACAACTATAAAGGATTCATCTTTGCCCGTTTTAGGTAATATATACAACAGTACATATTGGTAGTTTTTTTAGTGTGAATTCAGGGTTTATTATTGACGAACAGGGGACTGTAGTTCTAGTTTTCCAACCGGGAGAGGAAGGATATGCAGGTGCGAAGAAAATGATTGAGGATGGAGCAATAGAGAATGCAAAAGCAATTTTTGCATTGCACGTTCGGTCTGATTTTGTAACACCCCCAAATTTAACCCCATTTGAAAGCGTTACTGTCGATGACCCCGGACGTAAACCCCGAAGTCACCCCAGGCTTTTCCGACGTCATAACTGACTTAAAACATAGTTACAATACTAAAATCATAACTTTTATTAAACCACATGGTCGCGGAATTACACGATTCCAAAAACGACCCAATAATCAGAAATACAACAGCGAAAGTCTTTAACAAAATACAAAATAGCACAGCGGAAATCTTTAAAATACAACGACAAAACAACTTGTCAAAACACCGTTCATCCTCATAGTCGCTCTAGCCTCCTCGGATCTGCATGTGCCGAAACGGACGGACGACACCCCCAAGACGTTACAGAAATATAAAAATACAAGAGTTAGTCTAATGAATAGACTAGGCAAGGGCTTCACCAATAATTCACACAAACACATCCCAAGCAGTTCCACATATCATAAATCACATCACAATCTCAAGTCACATGATTACAGTATATCTCTTATATTAGCGTTGATTCTAGCAGAATATACAACCTAATATAATATCTGATTTTAATTATCTCAAATTAATTAAAAACCACTTGCCTAGAAAGACGAGCTTTTCCTAACTGCACTAGAGCCTAGCTGTACTACTCGCCAAAGTTCATTAATTAGGTGCTTTCAGGCACTTATCTGAATTAAATGACCACACACACACATATCACGTTATAAACTTTTAACTGTACCTCACAGGATCCAAACCTCTAACTATCGCATTGGGTCTTAATTGCCCTTATAAAGAATGAACCTCTCGGAGTCCAAAATTTCACTATCGCATTGGGTCTTAATCGCCCTTATAAAGAATGAACCTCTCGGAGTCCAAACTTTCACTATCGCATTGGGTCTTAATCGCCCTTATAAAGAATGAACCTCACAAAGTCCAAACTTTTACTATCACATGGGTTTTAATTACCCTAAACAGTTATAAAAAAACGCCCATGGAACACACCGGATCCAGGCGCTCCTACGAATACTCGTGCTAACTAACAGTTAAACACGCAAACACATCACACAGAGAACCATCACGGCTCAACCTGAACTACTATCACCCTAGATTTAATAATCTAAGCCACACACAATAAATCATATCAAGGACCCTTACGGCCTTCACCTGCACAACAAATCTATCATATACTAGCGTCGGTTCTAGCAGAATATACAACCTAGTAATAATATCCATTTTATTTCACATAACGTTATCAAATCAATTTCCAACATAATTAACAATCATCCCAAATTATTTAACAACAAAACTATTGATAAATAATCAAATATGGAATGATGAACAAGAGAGAACCGCCACTTGCCTTGGATCCGACAATTTCGAATCAAGCTGAGCAACGTCTAGTTCCGGGATCTAAAACTGGAGCAGATCTTGGATATTAAATCCCTAAGAAATGGCCCATAACAAGACCCTAAGTTAGATTCAATACACTTATATATGAATCTAAAAGAATACAAGAAGAAATCAAAGGAAACGAGCAAAGCCCAAAGCTAAACCACAAGACACACAACTCGGACGCAAATACCGCGATCGCGGTAAGTCGCGGACAGTCGCAGTGGTTCGACAGTGGCAAAGCTTCGACAGCTTCCATGGAGTTTTTCTTACCCCAAACCGATTTGTTTGCTTCGATTTGTCTATGGTTCGATCTCCCAACACCTCAAAGCTTCCAACAACACTCAAGAGCACCTTCTCAACTCAAGAGACACTCGAAATCTCCCACACACGAAGCTCACAAGCTCGGCTTTAATGGAGAAAAACAGAGGAAAACAGAGGAGAAGAAGAAGGAAGAAGAAGAGAGCTTAAGCTTCGGTCTTCACCTCCTTTTATAGCCCAATCCGAGTCTCCACCAAGGGAACAAGTCGGGGACAAGGGGACAAGCCAAAGCCAAGTGGATTGAGCCACTTGCCTGCCCCAAAAACAGAAAAAAAAATAGAGTGCTACAGTAACCGCCTTCGAGGAAGACGACACTGCTCAGCAAAAAGTGTTACCACGAGCGCGGCCGGTCGCGGTGAATTGCGGTTGATCGCGGTCAATCGCGGTGAGTCGCGGTTTAAAGGCCGACTTCGTTAATTCTTATCCGAACTTGGTTTGGATTAAATTTCTTAACTCCGGGTTAAATATATTCGTACATTAACGATACATTAACCCCAAAAACACCTCAACTGTATTATATAATGCTCGGAAAATTTTATAGAGCTCAGACCCCTTTTCAGAAGGTCCGAGACTCACTGAATTAAATCCGTCTAGCAAAACGGGCATAAGAAAAATTTGAAAATAATTCAAAATACCCTTAAAAATTACGGGGTGTTACATTACTACCCCCTTATTTTAAGTTTCGACCCCGAAACTTGCATCATTCAAGGCCGACAACAATTAGGGAAAGTATCTAAGCATACCCGCCTCAGTCTCCCAAGTAACCTCTCGGTTTCTAACTTGGAGCACAAAACTTGTACCAAAGGTACACCCTTACTGCACAACTGCTTGGCTTCAACCAAATATTTATATTAGCAAGAACATTTACCACAAAAGGTTTACAACCTTGCTGCATACTTAAACTTACTAACACAATTATCCATAACAAAAGACTGGGTAACACCCAAATCTACAACCTACAACAAAAGTAGAAAGCTTTAAGCAAATGGAAAATCAGATCCATCCGTCTCATGCATTACGTAAAGACGTTGACCTTGACTTCCAGAAGCTACTGGGGCCTTCCCTTTATTCTGTGCAGTGGTCTACATCGAAGGACTTGGAGCCTCAACCGGTTTATACTCAGGCCGGTTGTTCTGATTAGCAGACCTTTGTTGCGACTCCATTCCTTTCTGCTCTCCCTGACGACAGAACTTTTGCATATGACCTTCCTTTCCATAGCCAAAGCATAATCTCTTCTCACTCTGACAATCAAAATTCATGTGCCCAAAAGCACCACAATTGAAACACTGATATGGTCTATTGCTCCAACCGGAGCCCCTGGCAGAGCCAGAATGAGTTGTCCCGGTCTTAGCACGACCAGACTTCTCAAACTTAGTAGGCGATGCCGGTCGTTTGAACGAACCAGCTTGGCAATCCTACTGCCCACCTTTTTCCTTAACCTGCTTCTTCCGCTTACGGGCAGACTCCTCCAGAGTTGCCTCCAACTTGTAGGCCGCATCCACGTATTGCTCCAGAGTAGAGCATGAGTGGTGTACCATCCATGGCTTAATATCTGGGCTCATCCATTCATGGAAGTACCAGATCTTCTGAGCCTCACTGATTATCTGCGGTTCTGCATACTGCAGCAAATGATTGAACTTAGTGGCGAGCTCTGTCACCTTCAACCCTTCTGTCTTTGGATATAAAAACTCTTTGTGCTTCTCCTCCCTCATAGCTCGAGAGAAGAAACGATCCGTCATCTTGGTCTTAAACATTGACCAGGTCAACACCGGGCTATCAGCTAAGCCGGTACTCTCCCACCATTCACTGGCTTCTTCCTTCAGCTGTAGAGAAGCTAGATGCACCTTCTCTGCTTCTGTGCACTCAACATTACGGAATAACCGTTCCATATGTGAGAACCAATGAGCCACCCTGACTGGCTCTCCTTTTCCATCATAACTGTCGGGTCTCATGGAGTTAATAGCCTTCAGCGCTCGGCCATACTCTCCTCTATCCCTGATCACGCCTCCTTGTAGCACACGGTTCCCTTGTTCCTCAAATCTCGGAACTTCTGGAGGTGCTGGCACAGCTTGTGCCTGAGGTGCGATTGGTCGCATTATCTCAGTAATTGCTTGCAGGACAATCCCCCGGATCGCTGCGACTGTGGCTGCATCGAGCACCACTGGAGCATCGGCCTAATCTTGGCCATTGCCTCCTGGATTGTTGTTCTCAGACTCGTGTTCTTCCACAGGGTCTGCATCAATCCTTGCACCTGGTCTCGGGTCGTTGCTCGACCCAGCACCAGCGCGAATAATGTCCCTCGGGTTCACCATCTGATTACCAATCAAAGTCCAAGTACTTTACACATTAATATCTATCCATAATGTAATAAAAGTCAACTCAGAGCAGATCAACTTGGTAAACTTTCCTAGATGAACCCGAACTAGAATACTAGGTTCTACAACCTCAAATCCTGACAAGAGAACTAAAAACTCAAGTCTTAACTGGAGATGGCAAAACCACCTCAACTTCTTCTGAGTCCTTCTGATGAGAACTGCACCCTTAACCTTCGAGCGACGAAGAGAGAATCTTAGTCTTTCTAGACACAGAAGCAACTTCTGTATCAGACTCAAGAAGGCACGACTATGAACGACTTTTTATTTGAAAAATTCAGAGCTCTTGGAAAACATTTTAGCTTTGATACCATTTCTGTAACACCCCCAAATTTAACCCCATTTGAAAGCGTTACTGCCGATGACCCCGGACGTAAACCCCGAAGTCACCCCAGGCTTTTCCGACGTCATAACTGACTTAAAACATAGTTACAATACTAAAATCATAACTTTTATTAAACCACATGGTCGCAGAATTACACGATTCCAAAAATGACCCAATAATCAGAAATACAACAGCGAAAGTCTTTAACAAAATACAAAATAGCACAGCGGAAATCTTTAAAATACAACGACAAAACAACTTGTCAAAACACCGTTCATCCTCATAGTCGCTCTAGCCTCCTCGGATCTGCATGTGCCGAAACGGACGGACGACACCCCCAAGACGTTACAGAAATATAAAAGTACAAGAGTTAGTCTAATGAATAGACTAAGCAAGGGCTTCACCAATAATTCACACAAACACATCCCAAGCAGTTCCACATATCACAAATCACATCACAATCTCAAGTCTCATGATTACAGTATATCTCTTATATTAGCGTTGATTCTAGCAGAATATACAACCTAATATAATATCTGATTTTAATTATCTCAAATTAATTAAAAACCACTTGCCTGGAAAGACGAGCTTTTCCTAACTGCACTAGAGCCTAGCTGCACTACTCGCCAAAGTTCATTAATTAGGTGCTTTCAGGCACTTATCTGAATTAAATGACCACACACACACACATATCACGTTATAAACTATTAACTGGACCTCACAGGATCCAAACCTCTAACTATCGCATTGGGTCTTAATTGCCCTTATAAAGAATGAACCTCTCGGAGTCCAAACTTTCACTATCGCATTGGGTCTTAATCGCCCTTATAAAGAATGAACCTCTCGGAGTCCAAACTTTCACTATCGCATTGGGTCTTAATCGCCCTTATAAAGAATGAACCTCACAAAGTCCAAACTTTTACTATCACATGGGTTTTAATTACCCTAAACAGTTATAAAGAAACGCCCATGGAACACACCGGATCCAGGCGCTCCTACGAATACTCGTGCTAACTAACAGTTAAACACGCAAACACATCACACATAGAACCATCACGGCTCAACCTGAACAACTATCACCCTAGATTTAATAATCTAAGCCACACACAATAAATCATATCAAGGACCCTTACGGCCTTCACCTGCACAACAAATCTATCATATACTAGCGTCGGTTCTAGCAGAATATACAACCTAGTAATAATATCCGTTTTATTTCACATAACGTTATCAAATCAATTTCTAACATAATTAACAATCATCCCAAATTATTTAACAACAAAACTATTGATAAATAATCAAATATGGAATGATGAACAAGAGAGAACCGCCACTTGCCTTGGATCCGACAACTTCGAATCAAGTTGAGCAACGTCTAGTTCCAGGATCTAAAACTGGAGCAGATCTTGGATATTAAATCCCTAAGAAATGGCCCATAACAAGACCCTAAGTTAGATTCAATACACTTATATATGAATCTAAAAGAATACAAGAAGAAATCAAAGGAAACGAGCAAAGCCCAAAGCTAAACCACAAGACACACAACTCGGACGCAAATACCGCGATCGCGGTAAGTCGCGGCCAGTCGCGGTGGTTCGACAATGGCAAAGCTTTGACATCTTCCATGGAGTTTTTCTTACCCCAAACCGATTTGTTTGCTTCGATTTGTCTATGGTTCGATCTCCCAACACCTCAAAGCTTCCAACAACACTCAAGAGCACCTTCTCAACTCAAGAGACACTCAAAATCTCCCACACACGAAACTCACAAGCTTGGCTTTAATGGAGAAAAACAGAGGAAAACAGAGGAGAAGAAGAAGGAAGAAGAAGAGAGCTTAAGCTTCGGTCTTCACCTCCTTTTATAGCCCAATCCGAGTCTCCACCAAGGGAACAAGTCGGGGACAAGGGGACAAGCCAAAGCCAAGTGGATCGAGCCACTTGCCTGCCCCAAAAACAGAGAAAAAAAATAGAGTGTTATAGTAACCGTCTTCGAGGAAGACGACACTGCTCAGCAAAAGGTGTTACCGCGAGCGCGGCCGGTCGCGGTGAATCGCGGTTGATCGCGGTTTAAAGGCCGACTTCGTTAATTCTTATCCGAACTTGGTTTGGATTAAATTTCTTAACTCCGGGTTAAATATATTCGTACATTAACGATACATTAACCCCGAAAACACCTCAACTGTATTATATAATGCTCGGAAAATTTTACAGAGCTCAGACCCCTTTTCAGAAGGTCCGAGACTCACTGAATTAAATCCGTCTAGCAAAACGGGCATAAGAAAAATTTGAAAATAATTCAAAATACCCTTAAAAATTACGGGGTGTTACAGATTTGGCCCTTGGTCAAGTTTCTTCCAGGCCAGGCCCTATTTTGGCGGGTTTTGGCAGTTATAAAGCTACTATTAATGGCAAGGGAGGTCATGCAGCTATACCGCATCACTCGGTGAACCCCATTTTAGCTGCATCCAACGTGATTGTTAGCTTGCAACACATTGTTTCTCGTGAAGCAGATTCCTTGGACTCCCAAGTAAGCATTATACACTTGTTGATCTTGTACTGATTTTGCTCATAATTGCATTAACCAACATTTTCACCTGTTTTAGAATGACATGAATCTAACCTATGTAAGAACCTGTAGTTATGTTAGTCATTTTATTATTTTTTGTACTTATATGCAGCTATGTTAGTCATTTTATTATTTTTTGTAGTGGTATGGTAAGAAGGACAACTTCTCTGAAAGTGAAATTGACGAAATTAGAAAGGAATGGATCGAATACTTGCTTCGTCTCATCTTTTAGGTATGTTGGTAAATAGCTTGTCATAAATTTTTGGACTTGTTTACCTTGTTGCATGTAGTTAGTACTCTTTTTTGGATGTCGTAGTCTTTTATGTGATGGCAATGCAAGGTTGTATTTGTATGTTTGTTGTATCAATTGATTAAGCATGTTATTCTCTTTTGCAGGTTATTTTTTTGTTGGATAACTTGGAGAAAAACAACAAAAGAAAGTGGTTGATGGCGTTTCAACAATCCTTTGTTATATGGGTTTTTCCTGAATTCTAAAACAATTATTAGGTTTGTTTACCTAGTGACTATGCTTAGCTTAAGTGTTGACAAATATTATACTTAGTTGGTTTTGTTTTTGTGCGATAAGATTGTACTGAATGTTTGATACAATTGGTATTTTGGTTTGATATATGAAAGACGTTTTGGGTTTGCTTGGATATGTGTTTGGACTTTGGATATATGGCTATACAGGTGGAAGTTATGTGAAAATAAACAAATATAAAACTCTACGGAAAAATGTTTTATACCCCGGAGATTGGTTCGTGATATAAACATCATCCACTGATTTTGTTAGATGTTTGTTAGTCCGGTGTATATATAATATAACACGGATGTTCATCCGGGTTATATACCATATAACACGGATGGAAAAGTCAGTGGATGCTGTTAATATTCACATATACCTCGGTGCCAATTTGCGGACATATAACCCGGAGGTACAATCGCCGAGGTATATACCAACCAAATACCCCGGTTAATAAGAGGTAAATACCCCGGATAATTATTATACCCGGGGTATATATACCGAATATACCCCGGAGTTTTCTCGCATACTAAAAAAAGGGGCTCAAACTATAAGGTATATACCCCGGGCGTTTTTTTTCAAATAACCGGGGTATATAAGTTTTAACTATATACCTCGATCAGCTATAACCCGGATTACATCCGGGGTATAAAGCTAAAAACGCCCGGGGTATATTGACTATTTTGTAGTAGTGCAAGAGCTGCAGCGCCAGGTGCAAGAGTTGTTGGATCGAGGCTATGTGAGGGAATCTCTCTCCCCTTGCGCTGTGCTTGTGATCCTTGTGCCCAAGAAGGATGGCACATGGAGAATGTGTGTTGATTGTCGGGCCATAAACCAGATCACCGTCAAGTATAAGCATTCTATTCCGCGCCTAGACGATATGCTTGACGAGCTCCACGGCGCCACACTATTTTCCAAGATTGATTTGAAGAGTGGTTATCACCAAATCAGAATGAAAGAAGGAGATGAGTGGAAAACAGCCTTCAAGACCAAGTATGGGCTCTACGAGTGGCTTGTCATGCCATTTGGGCTCACGAACGCGCCCAACACCTTCATGCGCTTGATGAACCACGTCTTGCGAGCCTTCCTTGGCAAGTTTGTCGTCGTTTATTTCGATGACATCCTTGTGTACTCACGGAGCCTTGAGGACCATGTTGATCACCTTTGCCTTGTGCTCGAGTGCCTTCGCCGAGAGCGCTTATTCGCCAATCTGGCCAAGTGCATATTCTGCTCTGCGTCCACCAATTTTTTGGGCTATGTCGTGAGTAGTGATGGTCTGCGTGTCGACGAAGACAAGATCGCCGCCATCAAGGACTGGCCGACGCCGACGACGCCGACGCAAGTGTGAAGCTTTCTCGGCCTCGCAAGTTCTTATAGGCATTTTGTGCGAGACTTCTCCTCCATTGCCGCGCCTTTGCACGAGCTTACAAAGAAGGGCAGCACAGTCTTGTGGCTTGAGGCCCATGAGACGGCCTTCACGGCTTTGAAGCGGGCCTTATGCCAAGCGCCTTTGCTCTAGCTCCCCGACTTCGCCAAACACTTTGAGGTGGAGTGTGATGCCTCAGACATAGGCATTGGTGGTGTGATACACCAAGAGAGGAAGCCCATTGCATATTTCAGCGAGAAGCTCACGGGGCCACACTCAACTACCCCACCTATGACAAAGAATTGTATGCCCTAGTGCATATGCTAAAGACTTGGCAATATTATCTTTGGCCACGTGAATTTGTCATCCACAGTGACCACGCAACCTTGAGCTATTTAAAGAGCCAAGCCCACCTCAACCGCCGCCATGCTCGTTGGGTGGAGTTCCTTGAGACATTTCCCTATATCGTGGTCCATAAGAAGGGCAAATAGAATGTAGTGGCCGACGCACTCTCTCGCAGGTACGTTCTCTTGACTCATGTGCAAACTAAGATTCTAGGCTTTGCTTTGATTAAGGATTTATATGCTAGTGATCCTTTCTTTTCCCCTATACTAGAGCATTGCCTTAGATATCGTGAGTTTGAGTCTTATTTCCTTTCTGAGGGTTATTTGTACAAGGCTGGCCACCTATGCATCCCTAGGTCTTCCATTAGGCTCCTTTTGATTCAGGAAGCACACGACACTCGTGGACATTTTGGGATTAGCAAGACCTTGGCCGCTCTTAGAGAACACTTCTTTTGGCCTAAGATGACCCATCAGGTGACCCGATATTGTCGGAGTTGTGTGACGTGCCAAAGAGCCAAAGCTAGGTCTAGTCCACACGGCCTCTACACACCATTGCCCATTCCTAGTGCCCCCTGGGAAGATCTTTCTATGGATTTCATCACGGGTTTGCCCCTCTCTAGACGAGGTAAAGACTCTATTTTTGTGGTCGTAGATAGATTTTCTAAGATGGCACATTTTATAGCTTGTAAGACAACCCATAGTGCTAGTGAGATTGCAGATTTATTCTTTGAGCATGTGGTGCGTCTTCATGGAGTCCCATGTACCATTGTTAGTGATAGGGATTCTAAGTTTGTTGGTATTTTTTGGAGAACACTTTGGGGTAAGCTAGGCACAAAGCTTGTATTTTCCACTAGCTACCACCCACAGACCGATGGCCAAACGGAGGTCACGAATAGAACCCTAGGAGCCCTCCTTCATACGATGCTTAAAGCCAACCCTAGGCGTTGGGAGGACTTACTATCACTTTTCAAGTTTTTATACAATAGATGTAGGCACACGGCGACCAAGTTGACACCGTTCGAAGTGGTGTATGGCATGAGCCCGTTGACGCCACTAGATTTGTCGCCGCGCCCACTGCGAGACCCCATGCATGTCTCCGCCTCCAACCGCGCCGAGCAAGTGCAAGAGCTCCATCGCCGAACCGGGGACCAATTGGAGAGACGGGCCACGCAGACCTCGTCTGTGAGACCCCGTGCACGTCTCCGCCGACATTTTTGCACCCGGAGACCTCGTCTAGGTGCATATGCGAAAAGAAAGGTTCCCCTCGTGGCACAAGCACAAATTGGCACCACGTGGAGATAGTCCATTCCGCGTGATCAAGGCCATAGCGGACAATGCCTATCAACTCGAGCTCCCACAAGATTTTGGAGTCCACGCGTCCTTCAACATATCAAACTTGACACCATATGTTGAGCCTGAGTTCGATGATGGTGAAGCGGGGACGCTTCATAGCCAAGTGGGGGAGGATGATGTGATCTCACCTCCTATGACGGCCACAGACGAGGAAGAAGCCATGAGCCTACGCTCAGAGGGCCCAGTGATAAGGTTTAGGTCCAAAGCCATCGCCGCCGTCGTCGTATCCCTAGTCGCGCGCGTCATCGCTGGCCAAGGAAGCCCAGACACCGAACCCAGACTCGTCGTCCTTGCCACCATCGGCATCGGAGAATCGAGCCCATCGCAGCCGGCACCGGGTGCACCCACTCGCGAGGCCATCGACCCATCGTCGCCGCCGTTCGCAGTGTCTGCGTCCATGCCTTCGCCGCATCCGGGTTTTGACATTTAGAGGTTTACTTACCTTTGTTTTGGCATGGTTTTTGAGACAATTTCTATATTTGGTATTATTGCTTGTTTTAGATAGTTTCCTTTTATAGTCATTTCTATTTCATGGTGTGTGCCTTTGCATGCTTGCATGGGCTAGCCCGCTAGGCTCGACTCGGTCCATCCGATGTCTCGCCTCTAGTATTTAAGTCAAACTTTGCTATTTGTTTTACTTACGTTCAATTTTAATCAAGGTTTCAAGTAGAGTGTTTATCCTCCTTCCCTTGATCAGACGTCACCCCTCTATCTTCGCATCCCCATTCCCTCCGCCGCCAACGCTACGGCAATTGCTTGATTCTTCAAGCCAAGTCTTCCTTCGCATCTCCCTTCACTCCGCTGCTGACGCTAAGGCCAGAGACTTGTCGGGTCGGTTTGTGGCGACCATGCCTTCGCCGCATCCATGGCAGGGTTGATGATAGGCGTTGTCGTGACACCTATACAAAATAATCCTAAACAAACCTAACTAATGTAGTCTGGTAAGTAAGGGTCGAATCCCACAGAGAATCAAATACTATTCCAATGATGTAATTGTATACCAACAAGTAACCAAGGGGGTTTGCTGATTAAAACCAAAATAAATAAAAACAAAGACTTGAAATCAAATTGGAAAAATAACTCAGCCAAACAAATATCCACACTTCAGATTGATAGATCGATCATTGGTTATTCCTAGTCCTCAATACTCATGAAAGTCCTAATCCTTGTTCTGAAATAGTTACCAGTCCAACCAGTCTTGATAACCCTAACTATTAAACAAATCCCTACTAACCTTCACGATTTAATTCAATAGCAGCAGGAAGTTCAGGAATAGATAGGTACATGCAAGTGTAGCAACCAGTCATACAATTGCATGCAATTAATTCTCTACACAAACTAAGGGATTTAGATTCTCAACCAGTATCCTCTAATCCTTAGTAGTATGATCAATAACAATCTCAACAGGTTGTATGGAAAAGGGGAACCAATAGCATAATACTAATTTCTCTAGGTTGTCAGACTAGAGGGAACTACTATTAACAATCTAATTGATTTCCTAATCAACAAATCAAGGGGAATCGATATATGATCAATGAGATTAAGCACGAGAGAAAATTAATACAATCATAGAAAGAGTAAAGGAATAACCTCACAATCCCATCAATCCAAAGGCTTCAATTGTCTGCCTGAGCAAAAGGGAAAAACAACGATGAATGAAACTAGGTCTAACTATTTTCTCTGTGGCAACTAGGTTTTGAGAATTGGATCCTCTCTAAAAAGTCTTAAACCTAACTTAAATACTAAAGTAATAATTCAGAAATAAAGAAAAGAAAAATAACAAACTTGGAAATAAAGTTTCGGAAATAAAATAAAACGGGAATAAGAAAACTCGTAAAAGACTTTCAGCGCGTCTCCACCGCGGGTGCGGTGGCTCCACCGCCGGGTGCGGCCATTTAACAGAAACTCCAGTTCTCTGACGACCTCGCCGCGGGTGCGGCAGTGCCCACCGCTGGGTGCGGTGGGATTCCAGTACTTCAGCTTCTGCGACACTTCAGTAAAAACGCCATAACTTTTGATTCTCAACTCGGATTGCGCTCATATTTTGAGGACTTGTAGTAGACTTCAAGATCTAACTCCTCGAATTGGAATCACTCCATTTGGACATCTGAGTAGAGAGAACTAACCATTTAAATTCAGCCCACTGTTCTTCTACTCTTCTCTTCACTTCCTTGGCGTCTTCTCCTTGTGGCTTCCTATGATCTCCTATGATCTCCAAAACAGCTCAAACACCTCCAAAAACACCAAACTTTGCCCCCAAACGCCATACACATGAATGTGTCTAAATCTACCCGAATGGCACCAATAAACCCTCTAATGACTCTTACTTAAGCCCTACAAAGTAGTGCTTATCAGTTGACAAGAAAAGAGTTGACTTCTCGCCCAAGACTAGATCCAAAGGTGTCGCCTTTGACAATTGGCTTGTCATCGGAGGCAAGAACACATCAAAGATCTCCCCTTTGGCCTATTCGGCTTCGTTGACACTCTTGATTCCACCAAGCGGGTTGTGGTGTTAGGGTTTCTCAGTGAGTGCTTTGTCCTTTATTCTCTCGACTTTGGGCGATCGCTCACCGAATCCTTCTTTCTAACGGTACCTTTCTACTTCTCTTGATTTCATCTCTTTATTATTTTCTTATTTCATTCCATTTTTTGCTTTGTTTCTCTTCCTAGATTTCTTCTTCTTTACTCTTGCTTCAGGGTTGTTTGGGGTTCGTATTTTGCTAGTGTGTTTCTCCCGAGCGACGTCGTTCTTTCTTGTCGGCAAATTTTGGAGGCTTTGCTTCGTGGCTACTCCAGACAATTCGCTCTGACACTCGTTAGCATCTTCGGCGCAACTGTTCACTCGATGCTTCTCTTATTCCCTGTTAGGGTATGTGTTCTTGTCTCCTCTTCTAGTCTTTATGAATTTAAATTGCACTTTCCTTTTTTTTTAAAATGTCTTTCTTTTCCTTCCCCTTTTATTGCTTTATAGTTCATTTGGTATTTGCATGCGCTTGTGGTAACGTTTCTTTTCCTTTCCCTTTTTACGCAAAAATTTATCATACTTAAATCTTCGACTTTTTTTCGTTTCTCATTGTTGTGGGTTTGATTATAGGTTAGGATTGCAAGCTTTCATTCTTCTTTTCACTCTACGGGCCCTTTGCTTTCAATATGTCAAATGATTCTACGAATTTGGGTACTCATTCGTTGGTCGGTCTTTCAGTGGAAAAGTTGCGTTCGAAGAAACTCCACGATCCCCTCTGCCTTCGGGATGTTCCCGAATCAACTGCTCCTTCCTTGGGTTCCCATGCTAGTCACACGAAATCAAGTGTGTCTCCAGGGAGACTTGTTTCTAGCGAGGTAGAAGCTCAACCTTCACCGGCTCAGCCGAACCCTCCCTTCATTTTGTCTAGGCGCGTGCCTAGGCTCCCTATCGTGGAGAATGCCTTCTTTGGAAAGAATGATGGAGAAGAGTCCACCATTTCCTTGGATGATTTGAAGTGAGTGATGGGGGAGTTTCCCTTCCATGTCGGCTTTGTTTAAGCGCTTCCTGAAAGGGGGCAAGATCCCTTCACGCATTCCCGGATTTCATGCCCGTTAATCTGGAGGCTTTAGAGGGGGGTTTTCGTCTCCCCATCCCCCCGACGACATTTGCGTTGTTGAACGAGATGAGGTTGAGCCCTATACAGTTCCATCCCAACGCTTGGTGCAAGTTGAGCTGTTATTACATACGGTTTGTGTGCTGGATTGGCTACCTCGTCTGAGGCATTTGAAACACATGTTTTCGTCGTAGAACTTCCAGCTAGGCTATTGGACCCTAAAGGCCCAACAAGTGAAAAAGGTTTTGCGACTCGATAAATGGTCGAAGAAGTGGTTTTTAGTGAGGGTCCCTAGTGATTTGAGCACGACAGTTTCTATTGTGGCCCCGGGGTCGGCACTTGTCTTAAAAGATTGGTTGGCCCGCCCATGCAAAGCAAAAAATCAACAAACGTATTTTCCTGATTCTCTAGAGATGTTTAATTTTGATGCCTTTGTCACAAGGGCGCGAATAGAGAGCGCTGAGATTTGTCTTCGTCATCCATGGGGAGGTGGGAGTCGTCTCAGATTTGGGTTACAGGATCGTTTTCCGCTTCATATTGCCAATTAGCATCTAACGTACTTTGGCTTGTTCATGGAGTGGGTGTGCATGAGATTTTAAAAGTTATTCTACTTCTAACTTGTTTTGGATTGTTCTTTGTTGGCGTGTTGCAGGTAAGAACTTTTTCAACTCCATCGAGAGCCTTCCCAGATATCCCACCTTCGCGGAGCCAACAAACGACATGTCGAATACTCTTGAGGGGCTTATAGCCTTGGCCCACCCAGCCTCTATGTCGCCACGAAACCTTTCAACATGGATGGCTAAACACTTTGCAGGTTCCTAGGGATGAAACTCTTGGTTGAGGTGACTACTCCCTTAAGGAATTGACTGAAGTCCTTCACGTGAACAATGGTCACGAAAGTGGTGAGGAAGGTGCATCGTTGAGCCTCATCCTTGTAAGGAAAATGAACGTTTGATTGAATCTTTTCGACAAAAGTCTGTCAACCCGCGAATGTCCCTGGTCAGATGTCATCTGGGGGGGTCAAACGAGTTGCGCCGAGTCGCGACCATGGTGAAATCTTTGTTCTTTTTGTGTTTTGCTTAAGTTTTGGTAGGATAGCTTACTTATTGCCTCTCTACTTGGACCTTGGTAGGCTATGTATTGGGTCTCTGAGATTTATTCGTCTCTGGGCCCGCAAATTGACGAGGCGCGGGGAGCCGAGAGGTAAATTGATCGGCTGAATGAGGAGCTAGCTAGAGAGAAGGAGTTGGAGCTCAAGGGTAGGTAAGAGTTTGTGCATAACAAAGAGATTTATGAGAAGGAGCTTGCAAAGGCAAGAGGGCTCTACAATGATCTGACCTCTGAGAAGGAGAATTTGTTCATAGAGGTAACTCGACTAAACTGATCGGTAAAGGAGTTATCAATTTCTCGAGAGGCTATTTGGGCGCAAGATGTCAATGAATATTTTAGTTCCTATCACTTTTACTTTTGTTTGGAGTATTTCGTTGGGGCTGATCTCTTCACGGGGCGGATGGGTGTTAAGCAGATGGTCATCGTCATGGGGTTACGTAGATTTAGTACAACCCCATGCAGACTTTTAGGCTGAGGCCGCCTACTCCCCTGATAAGCACTACTTTTTAGGGCTTAACTACGAGTTATTAGAGGTTTTATTGGTGCCATTCGGGTAGATTTAGACACATTCTTGTGTATGGCATTTGGAGGCGAAGTTGGTGTTTTTGGAGGTGTTTGAGCTACTTTGGAGATCATGAAGACACTGAGGAAGGAAGCCATCAAGAGAAGACGCCAAAGAGTGAAGAGGAGACGGGTTGGTGCAAGGCAAAGGACAAGAATGTCGAGCATTAACCGCGATCACGGGCATGGGTGCCGCGATCGCGGGCCTCGGAGCATGTCGAGAGTTTTCTGCGGGCACGGAGCCACATGGGCCGCGATCAAGGTCCACCACCCGCGATCGCGGGTCTGACACGGCAGAGGCTCGGACTTATTCCGAATTATCTTTTTTGTTTTCTTTTCCCTTTTCTTATTTCTATTTCAGTTATTTTTCTTAATGGGCTAGGTCATTTGTTAGGGCCCTATAAATACTCTCCTTATGCATTAGGGTTAGAAAATCCAGACTTTAGTTGCAATTTCAATTCATCGTTGTTTATTTCTTTTGAAGTTTCTACCATGACTATGAGGAGCTAAGCCTCTTTGGCTTAGTCCGGTAATGGAAGCATGAGTTCGTTCATCTGGTTGTGAGGTTTTGTTCCTATCTATCTATCCTATTGAGTTATATCTTTTCTCTGAGCAAATTCATATTTGAATATTTGTTGGTTTATCTAGACTGATCACCTAGGTTTATTGCTTTCATTCATATTGCTAATATTGGGGAACTGTTGGGCTAACGCTCTAGTATGAGTAGCAAGCATTGATTATTATCTGCATCTGTGGATTATATCTATATGGGAATTGATTACATGGTAAATGCATTTGAGCGAGCGTTCTGTGTATCCTGGTTAATTATTATATGCATTGCTGCCTTTGGGTTGAACCTTTAGTGGTACTAGGGTTATTCATTGGTAAGGGTTATTTGTGGAAGGTTTCCCTCTGAATTTACATAAGATCGGGACAGGAATAACCGAATAGGAAGATAGGACTTAATCAATGAACAACCTTTGAATGACTTATGTGGACATTACTTGGCTAAGTGTTTTTCTCTATTGATATTTCATCCATTCTACTTTGTTTTGTTTGTTTCGTTTGTGACCAACCAACCATACAACCCCCCCTTTGTGACATTGCATGCTACCACCATTGAATTCCTTCCTTCTCTGTGGGATCGACCCTGACTTGCTTACTATACTTTGTTTAGTGAGGATTTTAGGATTTACTTTTGATTAGGGGTACGACGACTATCCCCTCCTATCAAATTTTGGCGCCGTTGCCGGGGAAGGCAATTGCGGATTTTTGGTGTTTTGCATGCTTTGTGTGTTTTCGAATTTTTCTTTGTGATTTTCGTGTGTTTGCTTGTGTGTGTGGACCTATCTTATGGTCCACACCCGTACTGCTGACTCTCCACCTTTAGATCCTGATCCAGAGATTGAGAGAACTTTCTCCCAAGGATGCAGAGTGAATCGAGCTTTGGTCTTTGAGAATCCCACTTTTGAGATGACGGACGAGGTACCACCACCTACGTTGAGGCAGCTGACTGCGCCTAACTTGACGCAGCAACCACTGGCCGTACAATTCCCTGAGCTAGGCACGGGAGTGAACTTTGAGCTCAAGTCTGGTCTTATCCATCTTTTGCCTCAGTTCCATGGGCTAGCTGGAGAGGACCCAAACAAGCACCTCTCGGAGTTCCACGCCGTGTGCAGTTCCATGAAGCCACGGAATGTCACTGAGGATCAAATCACGTTGAGGGCTTTTCCTTTTTCACTTAAGGATTCAGCCAACGACTGGTTTTACTACCTCACCCCAGGAAGCATCAACACTTGGGAGAAAATGAAGAAGGCGTTCCTGGAAAAGTACTTTCCAGCAACGAAGCTGAACAGTCTCAAGCGCAACCTGAGCAACATTGAGCATCATGGGACAGAGACGCTCTATGAGTACTACGAGCGTTTCAAGAGGTTGTGCTCTAGCTGTCCCTATCACGGGTATTCAGACCAGGATTTGGTCTTATATCTGTACGGGGGATTGCTGGATGAAGAGCGACGAATGTTGAACGCGGCATGTGGGGGAAACATACTGAACAAAACCCCTACCACTGCATTTGAGATATTCAACGAGTTGTCGGAAGGCTCAAGGTAATTCAGCAAGAGGGCGAGCGCCCAGGCTGTGAAAGCCACTTCAAGTGAGAATGTTCCCCCATCTATGGCGAGGGAAGTGAGCGAAATGAAGGAGATGATCAAGGTTTTGATGAGGAAGGAAGGACCCAGAGGGTCAAGGAGTGCAAAGTTTGCTATGCCACCACGCATGCAACTCACGCATGTCCTACACTCCATGAGGAGCCCACTGAGCAAGTCAACGCTGTTGGGGGGTACCAGCAAAGACAACGGTACGACCCCTACTCCAGTACCTACAATCCGGGGTGGAGAGACCATCCTAACTTGAGGTACGGGAACACGCACAATGTGG
Source organism: Rheum nobile (assembly GCA_027886185.1). Lineage (NCBI taxonomy): Eukaryota > Viridiplantae > Streptophyta > Magnoliopsida > Caryophyllales > Polygonaceae > Rheum > Rheum nobile. Next base: position 140,451 of record WOAB01000163.1, read on the forward strand.
AGAACCCCCCTGAGTTCCGACCAAGACCCCCTCAGCAATACCAGTAGCAGCAACAATACCCCCAGCGACCATTCCAAGGAGGCCAGCAGTTCAGAGGCCCAGCAGAGCAGAGACCGCAAGGACAAGGAGCTCCACGCGCTATGAATCTAGAGGACCAGGTCAATACACTGGTGCATCACATGACCACGCTGACGCAGACAGGTTGAACCATGCAGCAAAATATGGTTCAGTTCCAACAAGAGACCAAGTCCAGTATCCAGAACCTGGAGAAGCAAGTAGGGCAGATCTCCCAGGCGGTCAGCAAGCTCGAAGCTAGAGAGTCACGAGCACTCTCGTCTCAAACTGAGATTAATCCAAGGCAAAACGTCAACTGCATGACGTCAAGGTCAAGATGGAAAATGAAGAAGATAAGCTGGAATTAACAGAGAAGTATGAGGCAAAACCGCAATCGCGGGGCGACAGCCGCGGTCGCGGGTTTACGGACCCAAAAGCCGAGAAAAACTCGAGCATAAATTCGAGCATTAACCGCGACCGCGGGCATGAAAGCCGCGATCGCGGGGAACCCGTGCGAGAACCGCGATCACGGGTTGACACCCACGATCAACTCTCGGAAAGCGCTCCGCCTCGCAAGACATTTATGAACAAGTATGACTATCCGGAGGGATATTTTGACATCCCGGTGCCATTCCCTGCAGCATTAGAAGATGAAGGGAATACAAAAATATACTGCGAGATATACCAGGGCTACCCGGAGAGCCCCTTCTTGAGAGAGCTACGCAAGACCATAGCGGAGCAAAATGAGCGATCTAAGAAGAAGCCAAAGGTCAAGAAGGATATCTCGGCTGTGGTATAGAAGAGGATCCCCAAGAAGTGTGAGGATCCTGGAATGTTCAGCGTGCCCTGCAAGATTGGGGAGACTGAATTCAGCGAGACATTGCTAGATTTGGGAGCTTCAATCAATGTCTTGCCACTGTCCTTCTACAACAACCTCGACGTCGGACCATTAGAGAGCACGGAAATCGTCATCCAACTGGCTGACAACTCCATCATCACTCCTGAGGGCGTTGTGAAGGACGTACTAGTAAGCGTCGATACCCTTGTTTTTCCTGCAAACTTCTTTATCATGAACACAGGGGAACGAGGAGGACGAGTAATGCTAGGGAGGCCTTTCATGAAGACCTCCAACACAAAGATCGACGTGGGAAGAGGCACAATCAGCATGGAGTTCGACAAGAGGAAGATAGAGTATAGGCTGGAGAACATTCCGGAGCATCCTCTAGATACAAGAGCAAGGAGTACGGTTGCAGGAGGCAACCCCGGATGAGAAGTACAGTAGGACGTCGTGCCGCGACGATAACTATGGCGCTGCTCGGGAGGCAACCCGAGGTATGAGTCGTTGAACTCATTTATGTTTTTACCTTTCTTAGGACTTAGATTTTATTTTTCTTTCTTCTTCTTTGCACGTGTTTTTCTTTTTCTGTGGGCACTAGAACTAACTATGCAGCGGAGGCCAGAATCCAGCACCCGCGATCGCGGTTTCACACCCGCGATCGCGGTCTCCCCTCGGCGATCCATGGCAAGTTCTAGCAAAAAAAAAGCAAAAAATAAAAAATAAAAAAAAAATCGCCCACGGTTTAATAAAACCGGTGCGTTTTTCGAGGCAGTCAGTGCCTCGTAACTCGCATCGACTGTTACGGATGCAGGGGCATTAACCCCGCGATTGCGGGCCCTCAGCCCCGCGATCGCGGGTATTCATCACGGCAATTATAAAAGGCGAGAGGCGGTGGAGGTATTTTACAACACCTCCACCACCACCTCTCACTCTCACCAGATCGGATCTCCGACCCCGACCACCGCGACACCCCCATGCAGCCCCGTGACTATCGTTCCGACGCCGCAACGTCGTTTGGGTGAGATCTCCATTTTCCAACTCTTGGATTTCTCATAGCCTCACGAGCCGCGATCGCCGGACCCACGCCAAACCCCGCGACCACCACAGCGCCACCGCAAAGCACCGGAGCCATTTTTTCTCGAAGTTCGCTGCAAACCCAGAAACCGCGATCGCCGGCATCAACCCCGCGATCGCGGCCCATCTTCTCCAGCGAGCTTCGAGTCGAGCATAAACCGCGACCGCGCCCCACACCCCGCGATCGCGGGTCCCTCCGGTACTCTTTCTGTTGTGCTTTCTCGCTCCTTTTTTTTCCACCATGGCAGCCTTCGTAGGCAACGTGCGGAGCCAGAGGCACATGTGCTACTACGAGACGTTCAGCGCCCGGAAGTTCGTCCAGACGAAGTTCTTTGATCGGCCAACGCTGCAATGACTCGGACTGGAGGACTGCACACAACAGTTGCTGAGCCACGGAGGGCTCGGCAACTTCATTGACCTAGCCGCCCCATCCTCGCACGAGCTGACCCTGGAGTTTCTGGCCACGCTGGAGCGCCACGACGACGGGATCACGTTCAACCTGCTGGGGCGGCAGAGGATGATGTCCTACCAAGGTCTGCGGGACCTGTTTGGCGTTATTGAGGCTCTCGCCGAGGATTGGGAGGCCGCATGCACCTTGCCAGAGCTCTTCTGGCAGGATGCGACCCGGGAGGTACTCAACCCCAGCGCCGGCGAGTATAACTACAAGCTGACGCACCCCTCTCTGAGGCTGGCGCACAAGGTGCTCGCCATGTCCTTCCTGGGACAGGGGGAGGTGAACAAGGTTCCGACGCTAGACCTTACAGTGCTCTGGTGTTTGACACCAGAGAGCCACAACACCCCCGACTGGGTCGATTTGTTCCTCTCCAGCTGTCTCGGGCTGAGGGAGAAGACGGGCGGCAAGATCTCCATGGGGGGCATGGTGACGCTTATCGCCCAGCAATACGAGAACATCGCGGACCATTGGGATTTCTCCGCCGACATCTATACCTACAACATCACATTACTGCGGAGATCCCATCTGCTGGAGGTCCGTGGTGGAGAGTACACCTGGCTCTCCAAGAAGGAAATGACCCACCGAATGAGGTTGCCTCGTCAGATGCCTTATGGGCCCCGGGCGAGGGATTTTTACCTCTATGCCGATGGAGAGCAGGGGTCATCGTCCAAAGACGAAGGGGACGACGACGACAACGAGAAGGAGGAGGAGGAAGCGACTGCAGCGGTGGACATGGAGAGCGATGTGCCATCCCCGCTGTGTTCCAGGGGCCCACCTGTTTACCCTGACTATACCTACCAGGCATCTGGGTCTGGTAGTGGATCTGGAGGGGCGCCCTGGGACCAGCTCCTGGACAGAATGGACAACCTGCAGCTGCGGCAGGCCGAGCATACACGAAGGAGTGCCGAGTGGAAAAGCGGCATCTCCCAGAGGCTAGAGGATCATGAGAGGAGAAGCGTTCAGTTGGAATGCGAAGTCTCCACCCGCCTGGATGAGCAGGAGCGGCGGAGCGCTGAGTGGCAGCGCAACATGGTGGTCAACCTTGCATACCACGCCAACCGCCTGGATAGTCACCTCACCACTGTTGAGGACCGGGTGGTTCAGATGTAGAGGAGAGCTGAGGCTTTCTTCAACGCTTATGGGTATTGGCCTCCACCCCAGTGAGTATTTCTATTTTCCCCTTATCTTTTTCTTGTCTTTCATACATTGAGGACAATGCATGATTTAAGCATGGGGGAGTGGAGTATTCACTATCTATCTTGTACATATTTCTTTTCCAGCATTGTACTTTGATTTTTAGCATTTCGAATTTCAGCATTTCTTTTCAAAAAAAAAAAAAAAAATCGAAAATCCTGGGACAAGCTGAAAACCTGAAAGGGCGGCTTGGGTAAAAAGCAGGTAACCCGGACCAGCACTAGGCTGGGGTAAAAATGTGTCTGAGTGATGTGAGCTTATGTGAGCACATCTATGAAAAAAATACGAGTGGCTAGGATGAAAACCCGAAAGGGCTCCTAGGCAAAATGAGTGAAAAGAAGAGGAGTGATTTTAGGATCTCATTTTACCTGGAGGGGTGACATAAGAAGAGGAGACGAAGAAGGATTGTCGGGTAGGTCACTCTGGGAGGCATAAGGAGTCATAGATGGAGGCTAGGATTAGAGGTCACTTTACACTATTGGATGTCCGGGTTGAGCTTGGGGGAAGTACTCTGCTTGCCCTCAAGTTTGTTGAGTTGTGGATGTGTTGTAGATGAGATTGGTGCCAGGAGCTTTGGCATGGGTTAGGTAACTCTTAGTTAGAGGATATGCTTCCTGAGACCTTGGGTGCTACATTGGAGGAGTAGACTTTCTTTTAGTTTACTCGAGGACGAGCAAAGGTCTAAGCATGGGGGAGTTTGATAAGCACTACTTTATAGGGCTTAACTAAGAGTTATTAGAGGTTTTATTGGTGCCATTCGGGTAGATTTAGACACATTCTTGTGTATGGCGTTTGGAGGCGAAGTTGGTGTTTTTGGAGGTGTTTGAGCTACTTTGGAGATCATGAAGACACTGAGGAAGGAAGCCATCAAGAGAAGACGCCAAGGTGTGAAGAGGAGACGGGTTGGTGCAAGGCAAAGGACAAAAATGCCAAGCATTAACCGCGATCGCGGGCATGGGTGCCGCAATCGCGGGCCTCGGAGCATGTCAAGAGTTTTCTGCGGGCGCGGAGAGATTGAAGGGCGCGGAGCCACATGGGCCGCGATCAAGGTCCACCACCCGCGATCGCGGGTCTGACACAGCAGAGGCTCGGACTTATTCCGAATTATCTTTTTAGTTTTCTTTTCCCTTTTCTTATTTCTATTTCAGTTATTTTTCTTAATGGGCTAGGTCATTTGTTAGGGCCCTATAAATACTCTTCTTAGGCATTAGGGTTAGAAAATCCAGACTTTAGTTGCAATTTCAATTCATCGTTGTTTATTTCTTTTGAAGTTTCTACCATGACTATGAGGAGCTAAGCCTCTTTGGCTTAGTCCGGTAATGGAAGCATGAGTTCGTTCATCTGGTTGTGAGGTTTTGTTCCTATCTATCTATCCTATTGAGTTATATCTTTTCTCTGAGCAAATTCATATTTGAATGTTTGTTGGTTTATCTAGACTGATCACCTAGGTTTATTGCTTTCATTCATATTGCTAATATTGGGGAACTGTTGGGCTAACGCTCTAGTATAAGTAGCAAGCATTGATTGTTATCTGCATCTGTGGATTATATCTATGTGGGAATTGATTACATGGTAAATGCATCTGAGCGAGCGTTCTGTGTATCCTGGTTAATTCTTATATGCATTGCTGCCTTTGGGTTGAGCCTTTAGTGGTACTAGGGTTATTCATTGGTAAGGGTTCTTTGTGGAAGGTTTCCCTCTGAATTTACATAAGATTGGGACAAGAATAACCGAATAGGAAGATAGGACTTAATCAATGAACAACATTTGAATGACTTATGTGGACATTACTTGGCTAAGTGTTTTTCTCTATTGATATTTCATCCATTCTACTTTGTTTTGTTTGTTTCGTTTGTGACCAACCAACCATACAACCGCCCCCTTTGTGACATTGCATGCTACCACCATTGAATTTCTTCCTTCTCTGTGGGATCGACCCTGACTTGCTTACTATACTTTGTTTAGTGAGGATTTTAGGATTTACTTTTGATTAGGGGTACGACGACTATCCCCTCCTATCATCCCCCCCTCCACTTTTTCAGCCCAGACATGTCGGGTCGGTTTGTGGCGACTACTAAGGGGTGCTAGAGGCTTGGGATGTCGGCCTAGTAAAGAAAGGGCCCGCACTTGTCGAGGAATACTCGTCTACTCCGGCCCATGGAGTTAAAAGTGCCCATCCAAACTCTTCCCGTTCTTTGGTGTCTATGCCTATGGATGTCGCGCCTGTAAGAGTCACGCCTTTGCCTGATTCTTCTCATCATTCTCCAAATGGAGAAGACATTGATTGCGAGTCCTCTAAGTAGGGGGCTCAAGTGATTTCCCTTTTTTCCTTTTGTTTTGGCTTGTATCTGAGGATATGGCTCTCCACCTGTTTTTGTACACGCGCCTTTGTAATCCTTTGTAAGGATTAGAGTGTTAACTATATCAGCAAAAGCTCTTCCTTTTCATGGTTCAAGTGAAGACAAAGAACTCTGGAGTTAATCGTCATTTTCGGTGATCATTCTGTAATACCCCTTAATCTTTAGTAAGGGTATTTGGGTAATTTTCCCAACCCTCGTTCTGTAATCGTGTCGCTTTCAGAGAAGTTTGGATTTTCTGTAATGTGTTGGATCTCTGTATTTTTCCCTGAGTGGTATAAAATACATTCGACGTATTTTCGGGGCTTAGAATATTTGTTCGGGTACAAATATATATAACTCGGGGTTTAAACCCACGCCAAGCCTTTCCCCGGGCAAACAGACACGGAAAGGGCAATTCCGTGACCGCGGCAGCAATTCCACGACCGCAGAAAAATGGCTCTAAGAAGAGCTAGGCACAGGAATATTCCGCGACCGCGGAAATGGTTCCGCGATCGCGGAAAACTCCAACACGCCAACGTCGCGTCGTCTGCAGAGTCTCGTCGTCCGTGCCGCCGTTGATCGTCTGACTCGCCGTTGATCTGGGCGGGGATGGCTCCTCCTTTGGGCTATAAAAGGAGGTCGATTTGGGAGGTTTAGGGGCACCCAAATCTGAGATCCCTCTCACTCTCCCACTCGTTTTCCATAGTCGCCGGAGTTTCGAGCTCTTGCCGGAAATCTTCGAAGTGTCACCGGAGGCCTCGCCGGGAGTAGTAGCAGCCTTGGAGTGGTGCATTGGAGGCGCAAGGAAGGCTGGAGTCAAAGCCCTCGCGAACCAAGCCCTCTCGCATCGTCGCCGGTGAGTTTTCTCCCTTCGGAGTCGCCGAAGTTCATGACCGCGACCGCGGACATGAACTGCCGCGACCGCGGCAGTGACAAGGTCGGCCGCGTCCGCGGCAGCTGTCATGACACTCGCGGTGGCCTTGTCCTCGATGTCCGCGACCGCGGAATCCCAGCCGCGACCGCGGATTGCTCTGGCAATCACGATCGTGGCCTTAGGCATGCCGGTCTCGGTCGGGACCTTCGTGCTTTCGATTTCGTTCGTTCTTTCTTAGATTCGTATCACTTTATTGTCGAATTTAACCTAGGGTTCCGTTATGGGTCTTCGTCGTAGGAATCTGTAATCAGTCTTCCGTTCCCGTTCCAGACCCAGAAACCCGTCGTCGCTCAATCTTTCGTCTAGATTAAGGCATGTAGCGGTTCACTCTTGCTTATCATTCCATGTTTCCATTAATTATCAATTGCTATTAATTGTTAATTAAATTGGGATGAACTATTGTTTTCGTTTGGGAACAGATTTTATAAATGATACGATTAAAACATGATATTATAATAGGTTGTATATATTGCTAGAACCAATGCTATTATATCTATTATTACCATGATGGTATTGTTGTGGATTTTATGTGTGAACTTATACATTATAGTTAGAACGAGTATTCGTAAGAACGCTATGTACCTTGCGAGGTGTAGTCGTTTCTTTATAACTGGTATTAGGAGGATTTTTCCCTAATACTCTCTCTGGTCATGACTATCCCCTATCCGAGTATAGAAGAGGTGCACACAGCTGGTGCCAAACAATCAGGATTTATTCCCTTCAATATCTCTCGCGATGAGATGATATATTCTAAAAGCTTATAACGTAAATATACGCTTGTCACTAAAATAAGATAAGTGTCGATATGCACATAATTAATGAACCTTGGGCGAGAAGTACAACTTGGAACCTCGTCTGGACTTCGATTAAAGTAAGTCCTCCTTCCAAATCTGAATTCGCATTACGCGGTGAGGTTGGTCGTGGACCCAAATGGTCAAGTCTTTTTTAAATGTTTGTGTGAAATTATAATGTTCCCGAACACTTGTCATACTTTCCGATAAGACTCAATCTCTTAGAGTCTTCTCTTCATAGATTTCCAGTAGACTCGATCTTTAGGAGTTTTCTCTTGTTCTTTCTGTTTTGTATATTCCTGTAGAAGTATTGAGGTTTACTATCGTCATCGGCTTTCATTCGAGAAGCGATGAGTCTAGCCTAATACGACTACTTAGAACCTTTTTGTTTTACCCTTGCATAGTCTTTCATTAGACTAACCAACCGGTTATTTTTCCTTGCATGGTTGGCTGGTATCATCCGTCTCATACGGCATATCAGGTAAACTACCGTTCCGTGAAGGCTAGAATCCAACTATGAATGCAGATGAAGTTTTTAAGAGTTTTATCCAGGTTGAAGATCCTAGGCGGATGATCGCTTCGATCAAGACCTTATGTTATTTATTTAAAAGACTTCTGCTGCATTAAACGTATTTTGTATTTCTGTTGTATTTGGGATTTACGGATGTAATTCCGAGACTTTGGTTTCAATAAAGATTATGATATTTCATATTATCAGTGTGTTTTATATATTGTATAAATTGGTTAAGCCTTGGGTGGCTTCGGATGTGGAATCTGAGGTCACTGGCGGTAATACTTTCAAGGAAATATTTGGGGGTGTTACAGATCTGGTATCAGAGCCGATTTTTTTTTAAAAAACGGGTTGGGTTTCAAATCGTCTTACTGAAAACAAAGATTTTATTAACCTTTTTTCCGTTTTCGAACTGAGAAAGTTGTTTAAATTCAAATTTTTTGAATTTCCAAATAAAACCATACTTGACTAGAAAATGTGTTGTCTTGAAATCTCTGCCGTTCTAGTCGTGCCTTCCTTCCAGTCTGATATAGTAAGTTTGCTTCTATATTTAGAAAGACTAATTTATTTATCGTCGCCCCGTAGGTTATGGGCACATTCATCTCTCATCGGAGGAACCCGAAGGAAGCCGAGGTGGCCCCGCCATCTCTAGTTAGGCTTGAGTTCCCGGTTCCTCCGTCGTGCTTTGAGGTCAGGGAGCCCAGTAGTCCACCCGAGGAGGTGAAGACCGTACTCGAGGAGTCGGTGGTGTTAGTGTCCGTTAGGGCCGAGGTTCCCGAGGTGGAGCCTGAAGCGGACCCAAGGGAAGGCACATAGAAAGAGGAGGAGCCGGCGTAGTACCTTGGAGGGTACTATGACGACGACTTTGAAATTGAGGAGGATCCTGAAGAAGACCCGGAAGAAGATCCGGAGGAGGATCCTGAAGAAGACTCGGAAGAAGATCCGGAGGAGGATCCGGGGATGGAATTCATCTTCCCGAGTCCGATGTCGCCACTTGGACGGGAGTATTCACCGTTGGCTCCTGCCACTTGGGAGGCATTTTGTAACACCCCCAAATATTCCCTTGGAAAGGTATTACCGCTAGTGACCTCAGACGTTTTGTCCGATGTCACCCAAGGCTTTACCAGTTGATATAAATCATCAAACAACAATTATGATACAAAATATCATAACTTTTATTTTAAAATTATTGTCTCGGCATTACATCCATAATCCGAAAGAAAATCAAAATATAGCGGAAGACTTAATGCAAGATATATTTAACACAGCGGAAGTCTGTTAAATAATTAACAAAGGGTCTTGATCGCAATGATCACCCGCCAAGGATCTCAACCTGAATAAACTTATCAAAAACACTGTTTGCGTCCATAGTCGCTCTAGCCTTCACAGGACGACAACTTATCTGATGTGCCGAATCGAATGGATGACACCAGCCAACCATGCGGAGAACAATTACAGTTGGTTAGTCTAATGAAAGACTATGCAAGGGTACAAAGCAGATGGTTCGAGTAGTCGTATTAGGTTATACTCATCGCTCCTCGAATAATAACCGACGACGATAGTCAACCTTCATACTTCTACTGGAATAGAACAAACTGAATGATTAAGAGAAGATTCTGGAAGACCAAGTCTTACAACAATCAACCAAAAAGAAGACTCCAATGAATTGAGTCTTATCGGAAGTATGACAATGTTGGGGAACATAAATAATCTCATACAAGCGTTCAAAAATGACTTGATGTTTCGGTTCACAACCAACCTCACCGTTTAACGCGAATCCATATTGGAAAGAGAACGGTACTCTGATCAAAGTCAAGACGAGTTTTCCTAGCTGCACTATTCCCTAGCTGCACTACTCGTCTGATGTATATTTAATCATGTGCTACGACGACACTTATCTTATTTAATTCCAAAATGCACATCATGTTATAGGCTTTTAAATATATGTATCGCCATGAGGGACATATATTGAATATATGTTTCGCCATGAGGGACATATAGGACATATGTTTCGCCATGAGGGACATACTCCTGAAGGGAATGAATTCTAAGGTTTGTAGCACCAGCTAAGTGTCACCATCTCTATACTTAGCGTATCGAGATCGGTCATGACCCACAGAATGATGTTAGGGGTTTTGCCGCCCTACACACCATTTAGTATTATAAAGAAACGACTGGACGTCGAATAGTCCAACGTTCCTGACTACTCGTGCTAACTAAACAGTTCAACAGAGTAATAATCATATCACAGTCCTCTAGACTATCATCATAATAATATAGATATTCATAATAGCGTTGTTCTAACAGATATACAACCTATTATAATGTCATATTGTTGCCCTCCCGGCAATCCTCATAAAATATATATCTATAATAGCGTTGTTCTAACAGATATACAACCTATTATAATATCATATTTTAATCCATATCATTTATCAAAACTCATCCCAACAAAATAGTAAATCATTCCAAATTAATTAACAATCAAACTATTGATAATTAATGGAAATATGGAATGATGAGCAAGAGCGAACCGCCACTTGCCTGGATTAGATTCGGCGATGAATCTAGACGACACGACTACTGATGATATCATTTCTGAGGATATGACCTAAGCTTCAGATAGCTCTAGCAGATTACGGGTCCACACGCGATCCCGCAATTAACGTTATAATGCTCGAATAATTTTGGGTTAAATCTGGACTGGAAGGGTTATTGGGCTTTCGGCCCAACAACAATTAATTAGACAAGGGGGGCCCACCACCTTGCTTCTTCATTCCTCCTTCACGTAACCACAGAAGCAGCTGAACCACAACAATGGAGATGGAGCTTCAGCACGTACAGGAGCTCGGCTATGACGATGGAGGGCAGCTCGCCGGGAAGGAAGGAGACGATGCCGGGGATGGAGCAACGCCGGCGGGGAAGAGCAGCACCACGCAGCTCGTCGACAACGGCGGAGAAGCTCGGCGGGGAAGCGAAGCACAACGGCGTCTTCGTTGATGGTTTGCCGGGAAAGGAGGAGCCACCAGAAGGCTCGGCTCGCGGCGACACTGCAGGGGCGACGCAGCTTGCCGGGAGAAGGCCATGAGAGGACAACTTTGTCACCGCGGAAAACGATGGCGAAGCAGGGGACGATGTCGGCGGGAGACGAGAGGGAGCTGGGAGAGAGCAAGAGGACCAAAGAATTGACACATGCCCCGACAAGTTTTACACGGGGGGGGGGGGGGGGGAGGGGGAGGGTATCGTGGCAGAATTAGCACAAGGGGGGGAATTCGTGGCAGTGTTATGGGAAATGGTTTTGGTATGGGTTTTAAACCCCGTAAATTATATGTTTGTATCCAAACAAAAATTCTAAGTCCCGAAAATACATCGAATGTATTTTATACCACTCAAGGAATTATTTCGGAGATCATGGATGTTACGGAAAATCCGAACTCCATTGAAAGCGAAATATATAATTTGAACGAAGGTTGGGAAAATTATCCAAATACCCTTACTAAAATTTAAGGGGTATTACATTACTACCCCCTTAAGAAAAGTTTCGACCCCGAAACTTGGCTAAACCAATGAGGAGTTTGCCTCACTACCAATCTTACTTCCTGGATTTACTATCCTTAATCACCTCATCATCGAAATTATTCTTAAAGAGGTCAATCAGTTTCCTCAATCACGATATCAACTACAACTCTACTGCCATACATCATACCATGCGGTAACTTTTAGTACATTCACATAATCATGGTTACCTTAAAATAGTGATTTCCAAAAATCATCATAACGACATTAATGTACCTTTAAATAAGAGAACACATATTTCCCCTTTTCCTTATAACAATCCCGAGCTCACACATTAACTTCTTATAACCATATATCAAATCTTAATAACCTCGAATCTTACGACCTCAATTTCCTTAGAGATATCCCCCACAATTCCATTACTTATCATCATCGGATTTGGCCCTTACGCCAAATTCTAACTTGGGATCCTTTTGATAATGACTTAACTTATTCCTTAAATCACTTTATAACTTAAACCTTCAAGATTCCTTAATTTTCTCCAACATAATCACCACACTTTATATTCCTCAAAACGGATCACATGAGATATTACTCTTAATTCCTTAAGATATCATTCTGAAAATGATTCATCCACATTAATCCTTATAACACGAATTCACATACGATACTACTCCTATTTCTTCAAAGACAGTTGTACCATAAGCCTTATAGATGACATACTCACAAGATGTCAATCCTTGACAATTCCCAAGAATCCTAACTCTTCATCCTCTGGAAATTCCACTTATCGAGTCCAACGACTCGTACTGTCTTAAATGACTTATTTCTAACTTAAAATCCTTATATTCTCACACAATCTACTATCCATCCAGGACTTAATCGCATCATTTCCTTATATTACCTTAAACGAATCTCAAATAGATCTCCCCAAAGGACACCCATGATTTCGTATACTTGGCTTTTTCCAAAAGCTTTAACCATTGGTCCTACATGGGTCATACTTACTTATAAACCCGACCATCATAACTCCGGATTTCACAGTCCTACTCAAGATTGCAATAGGGAAAACGAGTTCTTGTTGAACTATTCCCTTAATCAATTTATTCCCTTCACAACACTCTATCCTTATTAATGCTTATAGCATGATTTCACAACTAGGCATTCCGGACTTGCACTAGTCCACCTGTATAAATTTCTAATGGAACAAAAATTCCAAGCATGCAAGTGAGATATAACTCTTAATCTCTCAGAACATTAACTCCACATTCTATTCCTACACCTTAAGAAATCCTAGCAAGACTCAGCTTACGAGACAATGCTCTCGCAACAATTAATGTCACCACTGTGACGTTATTCCTGAAATGGAGAAAGATCTTAGGGATGGATTTAGAATTTAAGCAATAGAGTTGACCCTGGGGTTAACCATGTAGGGAACGAACATCTATGCTACAAACGATACTCCTCCCCTATGAGTCCGACAACCCTTATCCACACATGATATATACTGTTTCCGTCACTCACGGGGTTTCGTATGAACGATTAATTTTCAACAACAACTAATTCAGAAATTTTCCAACACAAGGAAACATTTCTATATTATTCGAACATTACATTACCGACTCAGGGAGTACGGTCTTCACCTCCTCGGGTGGACTACTAGGTTCACCGACCTCAAAACACGACGAGGGAACCGGGAACTCAAGCCTATCTAGAGATGGCAGAGCCATCTCGGCTTCTTTCGAGTCCCTCTGAAGAGAAAGGAATGCACCCATATCCTTCGGGTGACGAAAAGAGAGTTAGTCTTTCTAAATATGGAAGTTCATTTCCATATCAGACTAAAGAAAATGCACGACTATGAACGATGTCATTTCAAATTCTTTTCATTTTTGAAAACTCAGAGCCCTTGAAAACATTTCTCAATTTAAAACGAGTAAATGATTTATAAAATCCCAACCCGTTTTAAAAAAAAATCGGCTCTGATACCAAATCTATAACACCCCCAAATATTCCCTTGGAAAGGTATTATCGCCAGTGACCTCAGACGTTCTGTCCGATGTCACCCAAGGCTTTACCAGTTGATATAAATCATCAAACAACAATTATGATACACAATATCATAACTTTTATTTTAAAATTATTGTCTCGGCATTACATCCATAATCCGAAAGAAAATCAAAATACAGCGGAAGACTTAATGCAAGATATATTTAACACAGCGAAAGTCTTTTAAATAATTAACAAAGGGTCTTTATCGCAATGATCAACCGCTAAGGATCTCAACCTCAATAAACTTATCAAAAACACCGTTTGCGTCCATAGTCGCTCTAGCCTTCACAGGACGGCAACTTATCTGATGTGCCGAATCGAACGGATGACACCAGCCAACCATGCGGAGAACAATTACGATTGGTTAGTCTAATGAAAGACTATGCAAGTGTACAAAGCAGATGGTTCGAGTAGTCCTATTAGGTTAGACTCATCGCTCCTCGAATCATAACCGACGACGATAGTCAACCTTCATACTTCTACTGGAATAGAACAAACTGAATGATCAAGAGAAGATTCTGGAAGACCAAGTCTTATAGCAATCAACCCAAAAGAAGACTCCAATGAATTGAGTCTTATCGGAAGTATGACAATGTTAGGGAACATAAATAATCTCATACAAGCGTTCAAAAATGACTTGATGTTTCGGTTCACAACCAACCTCACCGCTTAACGAGAATCCAGATTGGAAAGAGAACGATACTTTGATCAAACTCAAGACGAGTTTTCCTAGCTGCACTATTCCCTAGCTGCACTACTCGTCTGATGTATATTTAATCATGTGCTATGACGGCACTTATCTTATTTAATTCCAAAACGCGCATCATGTTATAGGCTTTTAAATATATGTATCGCCATGAGGGACATATATTGAATATATGTTTCGCCATGAGGGACATATAGGACATATGTTTCGCCATAAGGGACATACTCCTGAAGGGAATGAATTCCAAGGTTTGTAGCACCAGGTAAGTGCCACCATCTCTATACTTAGCGTATCGAGATCGGTCATGACCCACAGAATGATGTTAGGGGTTTTGCCGCCCTACACACCATTTAGTATTATAAAGAAATGACTGGACGTCGAATAGTCCAACGTTCCTGACTACTCGTGCTAACTAAACAGTTCAACACAGTAATAATCATATCACAGTCCTCTAGACTATCATCATAATAATATAGATATTCATAATAGCGTTGTTCTAACAGATATACAACCTATTATAATGTCATATTGTTGCCCTCCCGTGAATCCTCATAAAATATATATCTATAATAGCGTTGTTCTAACAGATATACAACCTATTATAATATCATATTTTAATCCATATCATTTATCAAAACTGATCCCAACAAAACAATAAATCATTCCAAATTAATTAACAATCAAACTATTGATAATTAATGGAAATATGGAATGATGAGCAGGAGCAAACCGCCACTTGCCTGGAGTAGATTCGGCGATGAATCTAGATGAGACGACTACTGATGCTATCCTTTCTGAGGATATGACCTAAGCTTCAGATAGCTCTAGCAGATTACGGGTCCATACGCGATCCCGCAATTAACGTTATAATGCTCGAATAATTTCGGGTTAAATCTGGACAGGAAGGGTTATTGGGCTTTCGGCCCAACAACAATTAATTAGACAAGGGGGGCCCACCACCTTGCTTCTTCATTCCTCCTTCACGTAACAACAGAAGCAGCTGAACCACAACAATGGCGATGGAGCTTTAGCACGTACAGGAGCTCGGCTATGATGACGGAGGGCAGCTTGCCGGGAAGGAAGGAGACGACGCCGGGGAAGAGCAGCACCACACAGCTCGTCGACAACGGCGGAGAAGCTCGGCGGGGCAGCGAAGCACAACAGCGTCTTTGTCGGTGGTTCACCGGGAAAGGAGGATCCACTAGAAGGCTCGGCTCGCGGCGACACAGCAGGGGCGACGCAGCTTGCCGGGAGAAGGCCAGGAGAGGACAACTTCATCGCCGGCGGAAAACGATGGCGAAGCAGGGGACGATGTCGGCGGGAGACGAGAGGGAGCTGGGAGAGAGCAAGAGGAGATTGGGTGCCTCCCAAGCCTTCCCGTTCTGGCTCCATCTGTAGCCCAAGGAGAGGCAGCTTGCTGGACCAAAGAATTGACACATGCCCCGACAAGTTTTACACGAGGGGGGGGGGTATCGTGGCAGAATTAGCACAAGGGGGGAATTCATGGCAGTGTTATGGGAAATGGTTTTGGTATGGGTTTTAAACCCCGAAAATTATATGTTTGTATCCAAACAAATATTCTAAGTCCCGAAAATACATCGAATGTATTTTATACCACTCAAGGAATTATTTCGGAGATCATGGATGTTACGGAAAATCCGAACTCCACTGAAATCGAAATAATTAATTTGAACGAAGGTTGGGAAAATTATCCAAATACCCTTACTAAAATTTAAGTGGTATTACACATTTAGTGCTAAAGGTACAGTCAGGAGGAGTGGGCCGTGCGATGCATCTGAGGGCTCACAATTTATTCCTACTCCGAGGAGGCTAGTGATGAGTCCTGACTCGCGACAGGTGTTTCGCCAGAGTCAGATGGCTTCCTCTAAAGCGCGTCGCCTGGTGGACGAAGCGGTTGAGAATGCTCGTAGGAGGGCAAGGCCATGGGAATCGATGGTGATGCGTCCCGACCCCGAACCAAGCCGGCCCTTGACGAGCCCGAGGCGCCCGAGACCATGGCGTCCACCTTGGTTCAAGACTTAGTCTAGTTTATTATATATTTCCCTATTTTTACTGATTTCCTGTTTTAGTATGTTTCCCTTTTAAGTAGTTTCTATTTTATGCACTTTCTATTTCGGGCGTTGCTCCACTATTGCATAGTGGGCTAGCCCATAGGTGTGTGACGGCCCAAGCCCATTAGGGTTCTTAGCCGTGCCCACTGCCTTTAAATATTCTTCTTTGTACTTCGTTTTAATGACGTTGAATTGAATAGCAAAGCTTAAGTTGAGTGTTGATCCTCCTTCCTTTGCTTCGACGTCACCCTTGATTTTGAATCCGTTTTGGTAGTTGCGTTAAACTCCAAACATATCCCTCTCATCTCCCTTCCTCTGTTGCAGACGCTACTGCACCCTATCCCAAACACAACCCCACGACTTGTTCGTGCTTATCCATGACGTCCAGGTGAACATCTCGATCTAGATCTGGCGTAGAAGAGACGTTCCGACCCAGGGACACATCAACTGGTATCAGAGCGCCAGTTGATCGAGCCACCAAGACGTCGCACCGCCGCCAGAGACGCCGTCGACTTCTGCCCAGATTCCGCCGAGAAAAAATTTCTCTTTTCTGATATTTTTTCAGATTCCCGTAGAGCTTCGAAAGACGAGTTCAGCCATATAAAATTCGTCCAAATCGGAGTTCGTTTACCCCTCGAAAAGGACAAAATACGAAGGCTGCACTGCAGAAACCCTAATTCTGCCGCGGCGCGCCAACCCTAATTTCGCTTCCGCACCTGCCGCGCCGTCCCCTCACGCGCCACGCGATCTTCACCGGATGCACGCAACCACTGGACATGACGACCCGGTTGCACCGTCGGCGCTTCACCGGATGTGACGATCCCAATGAGTTCTTGGAATGGTCCCGACACATGTCCTACTACTTCCGACAAAGGGACTACAACGAGTTTGAGCAAGGCGACATCGCCATCAATTGCCTCGCAGGCTACGCGTGGGACTGGTGGTGCCGCGTCGATGAAGACCGATGGAGCCGCGGCCTAGCCCTCGTAGAGACATGGGAGCAACTTGTCTGGGTGATGACTCGGCGCTTTGCTCCCCGGATGGACCCGTTAGCGTATGCCGCCCATTCATACCGACGAACACTTCCAACACGTGCTCCTACAACTTCAACGCGTGCTCCTGCAACTTCAACGCGTGCTCCTGCCAATTCAACGCGTTCGCCTACAAGCGCCTCAGCTTCAGCGCGCATCCCAGATCTAGCGCGTCTTCCTAAGCGCGCGCCAGTGCGTGTCCCGAAGCACTTACCCACTGCAACCGTCGATGAGCTCACACCCGTGCAACGCGAACTCCGAGAGCTACGACGCGAGCTTGCCCGCCTCGAAGCCGCGTTTGGCGCGTTGCCCCCGCCTATAGAGCCAACATTCATCGCGGTGCTGCCCGAGCAAGAATTCATCGCGGCGCCTACAGAGCCAGCATTCATCGCGGTACCCCCCGAGCAAGATGTCATCGCGGCGCCTCCCAAGCTGACAATCATCGCGGCGCCTACCGCACCGGAAATCAACGCGGCGCCCCTCGAACCGATATTCATCGCGGTGTTTGCCACACCCCCAGCGCTCTCTCCTGCTACTGTCTCCATCATACCGCGTTCTTCTGTGAGAGAGACATTTACAGCCAACTCTTCTATCTCCGACGGCTTCTTCCTGCTATTGATCGATCGTCCCTTCTCCCTGGCCCCACCAAGCTCGAAGCGAGGACGCTTCGAAACTAAGGGGAGGAGGATGATGCATCCCGATCCCGAACCAAGCCGACCCCTGACGAGCCCGAGGTGCCCGAGACCATGGCGTCCACCTTGGTTCAAGACTTAGTCTAGTTTATTATATATTTCCCTATTTTTACTGATTTCCTGTTTTAGTATGTTTCCCTTTTAAGTAGTTTCTATTTTATGCACTTTCTATTTCGGGCATTGCTCTACTATTGCATAGTGGGCTAGCCCATAGGTGTGTCACGGCCCAAGCCCATTAGGGTTCTTAGCCGTGCCCACTCCCTTTAAATATTCTTCTTTGTACTTCATTTTAATGACGTTGAATTGAATAACAAAGATTAAGTTGAGTGTTGATCCTCCTTCCTTTGCTTCGACGTCACCCTTGATTTTGAATTCGTTTTGGTAGTTGCGTTAAACTCCAAACATATCCCTCTCATCTCCCTTCCTCCGCTGCAGACGCTACTGCACCCTATCCCAAACACAACCCCACGACTTGTTCGTGCTTATCCGTGACGTCCAGGTGAACATCTCGATCTAGATCCGGTGTAGAAGAGACGTTCCGACCCAGGGACACATCAGATGGGTACACCGAGGGTGGTCCCGACCTAGCAGGCCAGGCCAAGGCCCCAAATGCTGGAGGAGCGACTGGAGGAGTGGTCGAACGCCCTAGACGACATGGAGGAGAGGACATACGAGGCTGAGCTCGGTCTCTCCTGAATGCTTGTGGACGTCCGCGAACTCCAAGAGTATATCCGCCAAGCAAGATTGCTACTTGACCCTTTGTACGAGGTGAACAGGGCAGACTTCCAACTAGGATTTCTGGAGGAGTTTTGCTACCCACCGGGATCTGATGGGGCTGGACCAAGTGTTCCCGTGCCTAGGGAAAGGCCGAGGGAACCAAGGCCGAGAGGTGAGCCATGTGCTCCAGGGCCGAGTAGGTCAAGAAGTCCGACACCATACCCCGATGATAGACCGCGTGCGAAGAAGCAGTGCATGAGAGTTCCCGATTATAGGAAGTTTTTCAGGGCACCATGATAGGGGCCAGTGTTAAGTTTAGCAGTCTTCTTTTCTAGTATTCCGGTTGTTTCGTTTTGATAGCATTGTATTCTCCAAGCAATTTTGCCTTGTCGCTTGGAAGAATTTCCGATGTAGACCTATCAAACTCAGTTTCAGTTCATCAATGAAAGTTTACCAAGTTTGGTCTATTCTAAGTTGATGTTATATGTTGTGCATGTTGAAATGATATTAACGTTATAAAATACTTGGAATTTGATCGGTAAACAGATGGTGAACACAAGGAACACCATTCGTGCTGGTGCTGGGCCGAGCAATGACCCTAGACAGAATTTGAGGAATACCGCTAACCCAGTGGATGAGAACGAGTCTATTTCTCACAACAATCCTGTGGGCAGTGACCAAGTTCCGGTCAATGCTCCAGTTATTTTCGATGCTACGGCAATTGAGGCTATTCGGGGGATTGTAATGCAAGCAGTCACCGATATTATGCGACCAATCGCGCCTCAGGCACAGGGTGTGCCAATTCCTCCTGTGTTACCTAGATTCGAGGAGCCAGCTGTCCATGTACCTCATGTGGATGCGGTCAGGAACAGAGGCAATTATGGCCGAGCGCTAAAGGCCATAAGCTCTATGAGGCCTGACAGCTATGATGGGAAGGGAGAGCCAGTCAGAGTGGCATATTGGTTCTCGCACATGGAACGACTGTTCAGAAACGTCGAGTGCACTGAAGCGGAGAAGGTGCACATTGCTTCCCTTCAACTGAAGGAGGTGGCTAGTGAATGGTGGGAAAGCACCGGTCTAGCTGATCACCCTGGACTGAATTGGGGAATGTTTAAGGCGAAAATGACTGATCGATTCTTTTCCCGAGCTATGAGGGAAGAGAAGCATAAGGAGTTTCTCTATCCGAGGACGGATGGATTGAAAGTGACTGAGCTTGCGGCCAAGTTCAATCACCTGTTGCAGTACGCTGGGCCGGAAGTGTCCAGTGATGAGCAGAAAATCTGGCATTTCCACGAGTGGATGAATCCAGACATCAAACCACTGATGGTGCGTCACGGATGCTCTGCTTTGGAGCAGTACGTGGATGCAGCCTATAAGTTGGAGGTGACTCTGGAAGAGTCGGCTAAGAAGCGCAATCACCAGAGACCGGCACAGAGCCAGCCTCAGGCAAGTGGGTTCAAGCGACCTGTGCCACCGTCAAACTTTGCCAAATCTGGCCGGGCGAGAACTGAGATGACTCGTGGAGGGTCTACGCAACGTTCGGGCCAGGGCAAGAATCTGATCCAGTGCTACAACTATGGTACACCCGGGCACAAGAGCAATGAGTGTCCGAAGGAGAGGAAGACATGTTTTGGCTGCGAGAAGGAGGGGCACTTGCAGACATTTTGTCCGCAGAGGAGACAGAAAGGAGCTGAGTCACAGCAAGTGTCATTTAGTCATAACAACCGACCCAGGTTCAGACCAGTGGAAGCTCCTAGTCCTTTGACACAGACAACTGCGCAGAACAAGGGGAAAGCCCTAGCTGCTTCAGGAGGTCAAGGTCAGCGACTCTACGAGATGCGTGAGGCTGATGGACCAAATGCTCCTACTGCTCAAGGTACTCTATACCTTCATTCTACTTCTGTGTGTATGCTTTTTGATTTGGGTGCTACCCATTCTTTCATCTCGGAAAGTTGTATAAGTAAGCTAGGCTTAGTATGTAATGAGGCTTGTGAGCCTTTCGTTGTGAATCTTTCCAATGGTGAACATTTAGTTGGAACCAAGCGTCTGTCAGAATTTCCGATTTCCATTCAGGGTAGAAAGTTCGAAGCAGATTTGATCTGTATAGCCATGGCTCCATACGACATTATTCTCGGTATGGATTGGCTGACGCGTCATGGGGCGGTGATCGATTTCAACTCAAGAACTGTGACGGTGTCATTTGGGGGCCCGTTCGTATGCAAATTCAAGGGTTGTAACGACGCTGATAACGGCAAGCTCATCAATGCGATGGCCGCGTGTAAGCTACTTCGACAAGGTTGTGTCGGGTACTTGTGCAATCTGGATAAGCCCAAGAGAGACGAGCCTTCAGTTCTTGATATTCCGGTCATTCGCGAATTTCCGGATGTCTTTCCGGAGGAGATTCCCGGTTTACCCCCGAATCGTGATGTAGAGTTTACCATTGATCTCGAGCCTGGTACCGCGCCAATCTCTAAGGCACCGTATCGGATGGCTCCAACGGAGATGCAAGAGTTGAAGAAGCAACTCAAGGATCTTCTTGAGAACGGATATATAAGGCCGAGTGCATCATCTTGGGGCGCTCCGGTTTTGTTCGTCAAGAAGAAGGATGGATCGTTCCGACTTTGTATCGGCGGTCTTCATGGATCTGATGCATCGATGTTTCCACCAATACCTGGATAAGTTCGTGGTGGTCTTCATCGACGATATTTTGATCTATTCCCCGAGTGAGGAGGCTCACGAGGAACATCTTCGGATCACCTTGTCAGTCCTTAAATAGAATGAGTTGTACGCAAAGTTGTCTAAGTGTGACTTCTGGATCAAAGAAGTGGCTTTCTTAGGCCATGTGATCAATGAGGATGGGGTTATGGTTGATCCCCAGAAGATTGAAGCGGTAGCCGACTAGAAGCGGCCTCAAAATGTGAAGGAGGTGCACAGTTTCTTAGGACTTGCTAGATATTATAGACGGTTCGTAGATGGATTTTCTAAGATCTCTCTACCTATGACCGGTTTGCTCCGCAAGGTCCACAAGAAGTTTGTTTGGGATGACAAGTGTGAGGCCAGTTTTCATAAACTGAAGAAGTGTCTGACCTCCGCACCAGTGTTAGCGCTACCGGAAGGGAATGATGGTTATGTGGTCTATAGTGATGCTTCAAAGAATGGGTTAGGGTGCGTACTGATGCAGAAAGGAAAGGTTATTGCGTACGCATCTCGACAATTGAAAACCTATGAGGCAAACTATCCGACGCATAATCTGGAGTTAGCAGTTGTAGTATTTGCGTTGAAGATTTGGAGGCACTATCTCTATGGTGTTAGGTGCCAAGTCTTCACCGACCACAAGAGTCTCAAGTACGTGTTCACTCAGAAGGAGCTGAATATGAGACAACGTCGCTGGTTAGAGCTACTCAAAGACTACGACATTGAGTTGTTGTATCATCCAGGCAAGGCTAATGTAGTAGCCGATGCATTGGGCCGGAAGACGCCGCACGAGACTGTAGTGGCTCTATTCACTACTCAGACCAAGCTGAACCAAGGGTTGCGCGAGATTGAAGTCTTGTACGATTAGCATCGAGGATACCTGAGTATGCTTGAGATTCAAGCTACACTACTTGATCAAATCAGGGAGAAGCAAGTTGACGACGTGGTCTTGGAAAAGCTAAGCAGTGAAGTGATGGACGGGAAAGCTCCCGGATTCATGATTCAGGAGGATGGATCACTCTGGTTTCAGGACTGGATTTGTGTGCCTGACGTTGATGGTCTTCGCCAGTTGGTGATGAAGGAGGCCCATTCGTCACCTTATTCTGTGCATCCAGGCTCTAGCAAGATGTACAAAGACCTCAGAAAGAAATTCTGGTGGCCCAACATGAAGTGGGATGTAGCGGAATTTGTGGCGAAATGCTTGACTTGTCAGAAAGTCAAGATAGAACACCGTATACCAGGTGGTGAATTGCTACCTCTTCCAGTGCCAGAGTGGAAATGGGAGTATATTGCTATGGATTTCGTCACAGGGTTGCCAAAGACTCAAAGTCAAAAGGATGCTATATGGGTAATCATTGACAGGCTCACGAAGAGTGCTTACTTCGTGGCTATCAAGTCAACATGGGGAACCCAAAAGCTATCGGAAGTGTTCCTACACGAGATTGTCCGTTTGCATGGTACACCAAAGACCATTGTATCGGATCGTGATGGTCGATTCATGTCGAGATTCTAAAAGGAACTCCACAAGGCCATGGGAACCGAGTTGAGGTTCAGTACTGTGTTTCATCTGAAGTGCAAGAATGCCGACAAGGTTCTGCTCGGACCAGAGTTAGTCGAAAGGACTGCCTCAGACATTGCATTGATCCGATAGAGGATGTTGACAACTCAGAGTCGATAAAAGTCCTACGCAGATCTGAAGCGCATGAATGTCGAATTCGAGGTTGGTGACAAGGTGTTTATCAGGGTGTCACCATCCAAGGGAGTGTTTAGGTTCGGCAAGCGTGGGAAGCTTAACCCTCGCTTCGTGGGACCGTTTGAGATCCTTGACAGGGTGGGGTCTCTAGCGTATCGTTTGGCATTGCCGCCATCGGCACATCCGGTGCATAACGTGTTCCACGTGTCCTTGTTGAGAAAGTACGTGCCAGATGCGTCTCATGTGCTGAGTTTTGAAGACATCGAGATTCAGGCAAATGGTACCTATGAAGAGATACATGTGCGTATTCTCGAGCGTCGCGAGAAGCAATTACGGAACAAGGTAGTACCTTTAGTACAGATTCTTTGGTCCAAGGTTGGATCTGAAGAGGTTACTTGGAAAACGTAGGAGACTGAAGAGGATATGCTTAGTCGCTTTCCCGATATGTTTTTGGCCTAGTTTCGGGGTCGAAACCTTTTTAAGGGGGTAGTGATGTAACGCCTCACTTTTTTTTTGGTTTTCGGCCAAGTTTCAGGGTCGAAACTTCTTTTTAGGGGGAAGTGATGTAATACCCCTCAATCTTTAGTAAGGGTATTTGGGTAATTTTCCCAACCCTCGTTCTGTAATCGTGTTGATTTTAGAGAAGTTCGGATTTTCTGTAACGTGTTGGATCTCTGTATTTTTCCCTGAGTGGTATAAAATACATTCGACGTATTTTCGGGGCTTAGAATATTTTTTCGGGTACAAATATATATAATTCGGGGTTTATACCCATGCCAAGCCTTTCCCCGGGCAAACAGACGCGGAAAGGGCAATTCCGCGACCGCGACAGCAATTCCGCGACCGCGGAAAAATGGCTCTCAGAAGAGCTAGCGTCGCGTTGTCCGCAGAGTCTCGTCGCGTTGTCCGCAGAGTCTCGTCGTCCATGCCGTTATTGATCGTCTGACTCGTCGTTGATCTGGGCGGGGAGGGCTCCTCCTTTGGGCTATAAAAGGAGGTCGATTTGGGAGGTTTAGGGGCACCCAAATCTGAGATCCCTCTCACTCTCCCTCTCGTTTTCCATAGTCGCCGGAGTTTCGAGCTCTCGCCGGAAATATTTGAAGTGTCGCCGGAGGCCTCGCCGGGAGTAGTAGCAGCCTTGGAGTGGTGCATTGGAGGCGCAAGGAAGGCTGGAGTCGAAGCCCTCGCGAACCAAGCCCTCTTGCATCGTCGCCAGTGAGTTTTCTCCCTTCGGAGTCGCCGGAGTTCATGGCCGCGACCGCGGACATGAACTGCTGTGACCGCGGCAGTGACAAGGTCGGCCGCGTCCGCGACAACTGTCATGACACTCGCGGTGGCCTTGTCCTCGACGGCCGCGACCGCGGAATCCCAGCCGCGACCGCGGATTGCTCTGGCAATCGCGATCGTGGCCTTGGGCATGCTGGTCTCAGTCGGGACCTTCGTGCTTTCGATTTCGTTCATTCTTTCTTAGATTCATATCACTTTATTGTCGAATCTAACCTAGGGTTCCGTTATGGGTCGTCGTAGGAATCTGTAATCCGTCTTCCGTTCCCGTTCCCGACCCAGAAACCCGTCGTCGCTCAATCGTTCGTCTAGATTAAGGCAAGTGGCGGTTCACTCTTGCTTATCATTCCATGTTTCCATTAATTATCAATTGTTATTAATTGTTAATTAAATTGGGATGAACTATTGTTTTCGTTTGGGAACAGATTTTATAAATTATACGATTAAAATATTATATTATAATATGTTGTATATATTGCTAGAAACAACGCTATTATATCTGTTATTACCATGATGGTATTGGTGTGGATTTTATGTGTGAACTTATACATTATAGTTAGAACGAGTATTCGTAGGAACGCTATGTACCTTGCGAGGTCTAGTCATTTCTTTATAACTGGTATTAGGAGGATTTTTCCCTAATACTCTCTCTGGTCATGACTATTCCCTATCCGAGTATAGGGGAGGTGCACACAGCTGGTGCCAAACAATCAGGATTTATTCCCTTCGATATCTCTCGCGATGAGATGATATATTCTAAAAGCTTATAACGTAAATATACGCTTTGTCACTAAAATAAGATAAGTGCCGCTATGCACATAATTAATGAACCTTGGGCGAGAAGTACAACTTGGAACCTCGTCTGGACTTCGATTAGAGTAAGTCCTCCTTCCAAATCTGAATTCGCATTACGCGGTGAGGTTGGTCGTGGACCCAAATGGTCAAGTCTTTTTTAAACGCTTGTGTGAAATTATAATGTTCTCGAACACTTGTCATACTTTCCGATAAGACTCAATCTCTTGGAGTCTTCTCTTCATACATTTCCAATAGACTCGATCTTTAGGAGTCTTCTCTTGTTCTTTCTGTTTCGTATATTCTTGTAGAAGTATTGAGGTTTACTATCGTCATCGACTTTCATTCGAGAAGCGATGGGTCTAGCCTAATACGACTACTTAGAACCTTTCTGTTTTACCCTTGCATAGTCTTTCATTAGACTAACCAACCGGTTATTTTCCCTTGCATGGTTGGCTGGTGTCATCCGTCCCATACGGCACATCAGGTAAACTACCGTTCTGTGAAGGCTAGAATCCGACTATGAAGGCAGATGAGGTTTTTAAGAGTTTTATCCAGGTTGAAGATCCTAGGCGGATGATCGCTTCGATCAAGACCTTATGTTATTTATTTAAAAGACTTTCGCTGTATTAAACGTATTCTGTATTTCTGTTGTAATTGGGATTTACGGTTGTAATTCCGAGACTTTGGTTTCAATAAAGATTATGATATTTCATATTATCAGTGTGTTTTATATATTGTATAAATTGGTTACGCCTTGGGTGGCTTCGGATGTGGAATCTGAGGTCACTGGCGGTAATACTTTCAAGGAAATATTTGGGGGTGTTACACATTCAAGGTCCGAAGTTCGAGGCTGACTTGATCTGTATAGCCATGGCTCCATACGACATTATTCTCGGGATGGACTATTGACACGTCACAGGGCGGTGATCGACTTTAATACGAGGACTGTGACTGTTTCATCTGAGGCCAATTTGTGTGTAAGTTTGAGGGTCGTAATGACGCCGGTAACAGAAGGTTGATAAACACGATGTCTGCATTTAAGTTACTTTGACAAGGTTGTGTCGGGTACTGGTGTTACCTGGATAAACCCAAAAAGGATAAAATCTTGGTTCACGAGATTCCTACCGTATGTGAACTCGCTGACGTCTTTTCGGAGGAAATTCCAAGGTTACCCCCAAATTGTGACATAAAGTTTACTATTGAATTGGAACCTGGTACGACGCCGATTTCCAAAGCACTCTATCATACGTAATAATCATCATTTTTAGATAAGGATATGAATGTAATTTTTACTTTTAATAAAGGGGATAAATTTTTGTTACATTATTCCAAGTGAATAGATTAGAACATATGTTCTTATTGCATAAAAGAAGCGATGTGCAAACGATCCAGACCGGACTGAAAATTTCGGTCTGGTCCAGTCCGATGGATCGGAATTTTATCAAAGTATGGACCGGAGATCGGTTGGACCGATGTTGTCCGGTCCAGTTCGGGACCAGAATGGACCGACATTAGCTTATTTAAGGGGAAGTAGTTGATTCTTCCGATCAAATGTTAGGAAAATAGGTGATTCATATACGGAAGAATTATACAGATCTATGCTCTAGTAAAACAGGCTCTTATAGTGAAACGGGTGAATGATTCTAGTGCGTTGGATGTTGATGAGATTGACGGACAAGATTTAATGGAGGGAGGTACACAATAATTTAAATAAAAGACACACACTAGATTACCTAATTTTATGGGATTTGTTTTCCCCAATTTACTCCCTCTCTCTCCAATCCACCGATTCACTTTCCCATTAATTCGTCTCTCCCTTTCTCCTTCCAAAAACTGTTCATCGTCTCCCTCAATGCCCTCTCTCTCTAAAAAAGTCTTCCACCTTCATTGAAGCATCTGAAGCCCTTGTCGGTGACGGCGTAGGCGAAGACAACGAATCCCATGAGGGCGGCGAGGATGAAGATTGTTGACGACGTTGGCGACCTCCTGCCACTGCTTCTGGCGGTAACCTCCGCAGTTGAGATCGAGATTGATCACTGCTCAGTCAACGGATGAAGAAGAGAAAAAGGGATTGATCTATCAAAACAGACTGCTTAACTGTTTCCACTTCTAAACTTCAATTCGTTTATTCTTTGAGGTCACTGGTCAGATACACTCTCTATCTTCTTTGCCTCTTTCTTTTTCCTGAATTTTATGTCTTCTATTTGCTCTTTCTTAGTTTTGGTCTCAGTGTAATTTTTTCCCTGTAGATATCCGTTGCTTTAATTTTGATCTAGAGGTGTGGGATTTCATTTGATCTGGATGATGCAAATTCCCCTATTTCATAAACCCTAATTTTGTTCATTCCTGTAAATTCTCCTCTTGCTCTACCGTCTAGAAATTGGATTTGGGATAACTGATCTATGTAAATCTCATGAGGCTGTAATGTATAGATATGTCTTGTGATCAGAACACTATACCTAAGGATCTAAGACCAATAAATATAGCCTGGATCAATGCTGACGAGGCTCGCATTATCAATCATATTTCATTAACCGATTAATTGATTTTTGCGTGATGCTTGTTTGTTTTTAGGGTTTCCAAATTTCCCAAATGCTCTATATAGGGTCATCGTCTTCAACCTTGCGTACATAATTTGGAGTTATAATTTAGGGGTTTCGTTCGATTTTGAATGTGTAATTTTTTGGCTCGTGGATTATTGGTGTCCTCCATTACCGCTGGCTGATTTGGAGTTCTAATTTAGGCTCTATGTATGATATTCAGACATACTTGTATGATATGCATTCTGTGATTATGGATTATGTATCTGGCCGTGAATGTGATATTCAGTTGTATGGAAGGGATATGCATTTTCCATGCATTGATATGCAGATAATACTTGTATGATATGCAATTTATTATTATAGATTATTTCACTGGCCGTGATTGTGATATTCATTTGTGTGGATGTGATATGCATTTTCCATACATTGATATGCAGAATATACTTGTATGATATTTTTTTTTATGATAGATTATTTCATTGGTCGTGAATGTGATATTCATTTGTGTGGATAGGATACACATTTTCTATACATTGATATGCAGAATAAGCCGCGGGCACGGAAAGGAAGCCGCGGGCGCAGACAAGGAAGATCTCGCTGAGTGCCAGGAAAGAACAAGCCGCAGAAGCGGTTCAAGGGCAGCGATCGCGGCCATGTAATTATGTGGATGGGATATGCATTTTTTGTACAGTGATATGCATAATATACTTGTATGATATGCAATTTGTAATTATGGATTATTTCATTGGCCGTGAATATGATATTCATTTGTGTGGATGGGATATGCATGATACCGAATAACAGATATTCACAAATACTTGAACGATATTCAAATAATGTGTTTTGATATGCACAGATATGCACAATTTTTTTTAATTCAGTGGATGCATTATATACATAATGAATAAGCACTCACAATACTTGAATATCAGATATAGGACAGTGAATATCAGCATGAATACGATGGAACATGAACAAAATAAACAGATATGCAAACAATATTTAACGATATTCACAATTTTTGTGTCGATATGCATAATGTTAATTTTCAACTAATTAAATGTATCGATATGCACCAACTTTCACTGAATATGCGTATTAACTAAAAACATAGTGAATAACACGGATCTCGGTGGAGGCTTGAGGAATAACGCTGATGGGGATATGCAATATCTTTCTCTCACCAAATCTACATTAACTTCCTATTTTAGAGGTGGTTATTTAATAAAATTTATAAAAGTTTTTTGTGATATTTATTTCATGATTCACACCCCCACTACACCCTATTTTCTCTCTCCTAATCTAGCCATTTATCACCCTCAATCGACAGTAACTATATATGAAAGCATAATGAACTCTCAATTTTTTAATTGGCAGTATATATGATTTATTCAAATTTTTATTTAGAAGACTACAAGTTAATTTTGAGACTAGCAGTTTAGCACATAAGTAAATACAGTATCAGTATTTAACACTTTCCATCATCTTGGTGGGGGCACATAAGTAAATATGTCAGGGTGGTCGAGACTCCTGAAGATCCCTCATCTTGGTGGGGGCAACGTCATGATTGTCCATTCAACACTTTTCAGGATTGTTTTCCTGTTTGACCTGTCGTCTGGTGGCACTGTCTCGTTTGTGCTGGACTCACTTCTCTCCCTAGTCTTGTAGCTCGCTTTTGCTTTGTTGTATTTTCATTTGCTTGTCTGTGTTGCTCTGTATTGGTTTTTCCAGTTGCCGATTTATCGGCCTCTCGAGCTGTCCGACATTTTATGTCGGTAACTCGAATTCTTACCTTATCAAAAAAATAAAAAATACAGTATCAGTATATTGTTCAATCAACAAATTAAGTATAAAATTCAAGCCTTTGCTACTTCAATAGTATATATCCACTCTTCTATGTTCTACTAATCCATTCAATAGTTAATCGACACATTTCATTCAAACCTAAAACCAATCCTAGCATAACCTGAAGAGACGACGGGTCAAAGATGATGACGAGCCAACGATGGAGACAAGTCGACGAGGGTGACGAGCCGACAATCCGGTGGAGTTTGGTCGGTGCGGTGGTGCAACTGTGCAAGAGAGAGAAGCAATGATGGTCGTATTCGCCTGGTGCGAGAGAAGAAACAAGGGAGAATGGGTGTTGTTTGTGGAAATTGAAAACTAGCGCCGGCAATCCAGCACTATAAAAATCACGAGTTAAACTTAATTTTTGTAATTTAAAATATATTTACAAAAAAAACCGGTCTGGACCGGAAATCGGCCAGGTTTGGACCGGATCGGAACCGAAATTTTAGAAACATGTGGATCGGGCACCGGACCGTAATTCCCACGGTCCGGTCCGGGCATTTTCGGTCCGGTTCTGTTTTCCTGCCCGGTCCGAATCTGTACACCGCTACATAAAAGTATGTAACATTTTAAGTCATTGGCACTTAAAATTATCTTAACATTATGTAATTGATAATCTTGTGAGACATATCAATTTTTACCTAAAATTATTTAAATTAAAATTAACAAAAAGGTGTCAACAAGAATGAACCGAATGAATTCGGTAATGGCTAATTCGTACCCCTATTCGGTTTTTGTACAAATTAATCATGATTACGTATGCTAATTGGGGTTAATTTGATACATACTGGATTAATTAAAAATTAATTAATTACATCTTATGATATTATCTTAAATTGTAAGTTGTTAGGGAATAACACTACAATTGAGTAATGTGTTGGGTTGTTTGAGGTGATAAATAAATTGAGTAATTTATTTATTTAAGCTATTATTATTTAGAATATACGACTAATTGATTATTAGTATCGTATAAATAATCGTTATGTTGAAAAGCCTTGAAATTTATTTAATTAGAGTTAAATAAATTCAATTAAAAATCGAGACTTGTATCCTTCAAATGTCGTTATTGAAAAAATTATCTAATCGTAATTTATTTATGTTGTGTGACTTGGGTACATCTCGGAATCGCTTATGGATCGGAAATAAAGCAGTACTGAGCCAATTTGCTTTTCGAAAGCAACCATCTCCATTACGTCGTTCAAGCTCTTCATAATCCAAGGCAAGTGGTGGTTCACTCTTGCAATTTATTCCATATTTTACATAATTGACAATTAATCTATTGTCTTAATTAAGTTGGGATAAATAGTCTTAATTTTGTTTTGGGAAACTTGTGTGTTAAATTGTTGTGTAAATGAACCTTATTTTATTAGGTTATATATTTGCTAGCAACGACCCTCATATATTTATTATTATTGTAGGGTGCTAGATGAACTTTGATATTTATTTGTTGTGGACTTATATGCTTAGTTAGCACGAGTATTCGTAGGAACACTAACTACCTTGCGAGGTTTAGTTGTTTCCTTATAACATGGTATTATGAGGATTATTGCCCCAATACTTTTGGTCATGACCTACCCTTATTCGAATATAAGTTGTGGTGCACTTAGCTAGTGTCGAAATTCGGATTCGTCCCATGATCTATATCTCATTGCGAGATTGGTGTGGAGTAAAAGCTTTAACATAAATGTATGTTTTGGAATTAAATAAGATAAGTGCCGTTTTGCACATAATTTATATACCATCGGGTGAGAAGTACAACGTGGAACCCGCCCGATCTCTTGTCTAAAGTAAGTATACTTTCCAATCTGGATTCGTATTATGCGGTGAGGTTGGTCGAGGACCCAAATATTCAACGAGGCGTTTTCAAAACTTTGTGTGATAAATATAATGTTCCTAAACAAACTCATTTATTTCCCATAAAACTCAATTCGTTGGAGTCTTCTCTTCAAGCATTCTTTTTCTTTCGTTTAAGTAGAAGTATAGTAGTCATATACCGTTTACCGAGTTTTATTCGAGAAACAAGGGTAGTGACTCTATACGAAGTATAGTAGTCATATACCGTTTACCGAGTTTTATTCGAGAAACAAGGGTAGTGACTCTATACGACTACAAGAATCATTCTGTTTTTCACCCTTGCACAGTCATTCATTAGACTGACAAACCTTTCCTTTTTCTTGCATGGTTGGCTGGTGTCATCCGTCCTATACAGCACATCAGTGGTTGGTTTCAGACTATCTTGAAGTAACAAATCGAAGACAAAGGCTTGTAGTTGAAGATTGTATTTTAAAGTAGTATTATTGTTAAAGTTGTCTAGTATTGATTTAATCTTCTTAAATTAAAGTAATACTTATAAGTTAGTCATGTATTTAGGGTTTATTTAAAAAGTCTTCCGCTTTATTGTAATTTCGAGTTGTAAAACTTATATCCTCAATTTACGAGGAAAGATTTTAATTAAGGTTAAGTATTTGTTTCAAAAGTCTTCTGCTATTTACTCTGTTATTATTTAATGTTTATTTATTTATTTAAGCATAATTGTTCCGATTAAAGCCTAGGGTGGCTTTGGACTTTACAGTCCGAGGTCACTAGCGTGTGACACTATTGACGAAAGTCGGGGGTGTTACATCGTATCGATCCAATGGAGATGCAAGAGTTGACAAAGCAACTAAAAGAGTTGCTTGAGAAAGGATACATAAGACCGAGTGCGTCACCTTGGGGTGCTCTGGTCTTATTTGTCAAGAAGAAGGATGGTTCGTTCAAACTTTGCATTGATTATCGGGAATTGAACAGGGTCACTATCAAGAATAAATATCATTTGGCAAGGATAGATTATCTTCTAGATCAGCTGCAGGGGGCTAAAGTCTTTTCCAAGATTGATCTGAGGTCTAGATATCACCAGCTCAAGATTCATGAGGAAGATATTCCGAGGACTGCATTCCGGATGAGATATAATCTACTAGTTTGTAGTCATGCCATTTGGGCTTACGAATGCTCCAACAATTTTTATGGACTTGATGCATAGATGCTTTCATTAGTATCTGGATAAGTTCGTGGTGGTGTTTATTGATGACATTTTGATCTACTCGCCAAATGAAGAACTTCATAAGGAACATCTTCGCATCACCTTATCAATCCTTATACAAAACCAGTCATATGCTAAGTTGTCTAAGTGTGACTTTTGGTTGAAGGAAGTGGTATTTTTGGGCCATGTGATCAACAAGAAATGGGTAGTGATTGATCCCCAGAAGATTGAAGCGGTAGCTAATTGGAGCGACCTCTGAATGTGAAGGAGGTGCGCAGTTTCTTAGGACTTGCTGGTTATTACCGATGGTTCGTAGAAGGATGTTTGAAAATCACTCTACCCATGACCGGATTACTCCGCAAGGTTCACAAGAAGTTTGTGTGAGATGAAAAGTGCGATGCCAGCTTTCAGCAGTTGAAGGAGTGCCTGACGTCAGCAAAAGTGTTGGCACTACCAAAAGGAACTGATGGATATGTGATTTACAGTGATGCTTCGAAGCAAGGTTTGCGATGTTTACTAATGCAGAAGTAAACGTTATTGCATATGCATCTCGTCAACTGAAGCCTTATGAAGCAAATTACCGACCCATGATTTGGATTTAGTTGTTGTGGTTTGGGATGTGTACTAATGCAGAAAGGAGGCACTACCTATACGGTGTCAGGTGTCAAATATTCACCGACCATAAGAGTTTGAAGTCCGTCTGTACGCAGAAAGAGCTGAATATGAGGCAACGACGCTGGTTGGAATTACTCAAGGATTACGACATCGAATTGCTTTATCACCCGTGAAAAGCTAATGTAGTAGCATAATCATTTAGCCGAAAGACGACTCTTGAAATAGTGGTAGCATTACTTACTGCTCAGACAGAGTTATGACAAGAACTTTTAAGAAGCGAGGTCGAAGTTTTATTTGAACACCAACAAGGACACTTGAGTATGCTCAAAATTCAGGCTACGTTGCTTGATCAGATCAAGGAGAGACAAGTTGATGACTTTGTCTTAGTAAAGATGTGTAGCGAAGTTCTGGAGGGAAATGCTCCTGGATTTGTGATTTAGGATGATTAATCACTTTGGTTTCAATATCGGGTCTATGTGCCTGACATTGACGACATCCGTCAGTTGGTAATGAGAAAGGCTCATTCCTTTGCGTATTCTGTACATCCCGAATCTAGTAAAATGTACAAGGATCTGAGAAAAACACTTCTCGTGGCCTAACATGAAATGGGACGTAGCAGAGTTTGTGGCAAAATGCTTGACTTGCCAGAAAGTGAAGATTGAACATCGAAGGCTAGGGGGAGAATTGCAATATCTTCCGGTGCCAGAATGGAAGTGAGAGGATATTGCAATGGACTTTGTTACTGGTTTGCCCAAGACTTAGGACAAGAGGATGCTATATGGGTAATCATTGATCGGCTCATGAAAAGTGCTCATTTTGTGGCCATCAAGTCAACTTAGGGAACCCAGAAGCTATCTGAAGTGTTCTTACATGAGATAGTTTGTCTGCATGGTACGCCTAAAACCATTGTATCGATCTGATTGTGATTATCGATTTATGTCGAGATTCTGAAAATAATTACATAAGGCTATGGGGATTGAGTTAAGATTCAGTACCGCATTTCATCCTCAAACGGATGGGCAGTCGGAGAGGACAATCCAGACACTTGAGAATATGCTGAGAGCCTGTGTGTTAGATCGACCAACAAGTTGGGAGAATAGTTTGTGTTTGATAGAGTTCACTTACAACCAGTGTTCTAAAAATCCCCGCCTCGGGCCGCCTAGGCCTCGCCGGCGCTAGGCGGTCACCCTACACCTAGGACCCCGCCTAGGGCCGCCAAGGTGAGAAAAAACTTCCGATGTTGTGGAAGCATTAACATCTTAGGAGATCACGGATGCACATAACATAGTTTTGGGTTATTCTTTGTAAAACAAGGTTCAAAATAAAATATCAAACCTCATCCCAACATAGTTTTATAAACATTAATGGATTTGGGAGAACATAGTAAAATAATCATATGGACTATGCATTAATGTTTAATCCGTCGAGGCCCCTCCTAGCCGCCTAGGTGCTAGGCCCCCCTCACCGCCTGACGACTTTTAGAATGATGCTTACAATAGTAGTTGGCATTCAACCATCAAGATGGCCCCGTTTGAGGTTTTTTTTGGTCAGAAGTGCATATCCTTAATCTGTTGGGATGAGAATGCCGATAAGATATTGCTAGGACTTGAATTGGTCGAAAGGACTGCCTCATATATTGCTTTGATTAGACAAATGATGCTTACAACTCAGAGTCGACAAACATCTTATGCTGATTTGAAGCGAATGAATGTTGAGTTCAACGTTCGGGATAAGGTGTTTTTCAATGTGTCTCCAACCAAGGGTGTGTTTAGGTTCGGAAAGCGTGGGAAGCTCAATCCTCGCTATGTTGGGCCATTTGAGATCCTTAACCGAATTGGATCTTTGGCATACCGTTTAGCATTGCCTCCCTCAGCACATCCAGTACACAATGTATTTCATGTCTAATTGTTGAAAAAGTATGTACCGAATGAGTCTCATGTTCAGAGTTATGACGACATTGAGATTTAACCAAATGGGATATATGAGGAGCGACCCATTCGTATCCTAGAGCGTCGAGAGAAACACCTACGTAATAAAGTGGTGCCATTGGTGTTGATCCTTTGGTCAAAGTCTAGAACCGGGGAAGTTACTTGGGAAACCTGGGACACCGAAGCTGATATGCATAGTCATTTTCCTGAAGCTATTTTCGGCCTAGTTTCGGGGTCGAATTTTTTAAGGGGGTAGTATCGTAATATCCCTCATTTTTATATAAGGGTATAAATGTAATTTCTTATTCTATTTCTAATAAAGGAATTATGGTATTTATTACATTATTCCAAAAAGGGCAATAGATTAATGGTATTCTTACCCTAAGTATGTTACAACTTTAAGTTATGGGTTATTTAAATTTATTCTACCATTATGTTAATTTAAATTTAAATGAACTTATCAATTTAACCTAAATTATTTGAAATAAGATTAATAATATGTTAATTAAGATTTAAATATGGTTAATTTTATGAGAAAGTGTGACTTAAGTTTAAGTTTAACCTAATTTATTTTTTCTTACATTTTGAATTTGGGTTAAAATAATGATATAAACTTAGGATAATATTATAAATAAGTTTGGATAAATTTTATAATTTCTGAAAAATAAAATAAGGGATTTTTTGCCACAGCTTGAAAAGTTGGGCAAAAATGTGCAAATAGGCTGAAAGTATGGGAGGCTGATCGCGAAAGGACCCCTCCTTCTTCAACCTTCAGCCGCGGCCCGCGGGTGGTGAGCTATGCTTCCATGGCCGAATTCGTTAGCGTGATTTTAGAAATTGAATGTTGGGATTTTAAGGTAAGATCCATACTCAAGAATCGGGAAGAAATCTCACGGAATAAGCTCGAATCTCCCCCAAAAAGGCAAGCCAGCTCACGTACCGCGTCGATCGTGTTTTTTTGTGAAATTCGATTCGAGATCAATTTGAGCCGGATTTGACGCGATTGTGAAGCTCTCTTTATGGGATATCCAACTACTATAAATTGAGCCTCACCAATGGTCACAAATCATCCAATTTCAAGAAAAACCTCATGATTCCTCTGTAATTAGGTCGCGGATGTTCTTGCCAATTCCCGACCACCACCGTGCTCCACCGTCGTAAAGTTGAAGCCAACACTAGCACCGCCAGGAAGTCCTCTTCAAAATCCCCTTAACCCCGACCAAATTTTGCACTTTCCCTCCCGTAGCCATTTGAAGTCGCCAGTACCCTTTTTCAGATTTCGTTTTTTGTTTTTGTTTTATTTTCATTAATTAAGTTAATCTGGATTAATTAATAATAATTTGGATTAATTTAAGTTTATTAATATGAAAATTAAATTATTTTTGTGTGGGTATTATCTTATATTATGAATTGTTAATTTATAACATTTTATTTAGATAATATGTTGGGTTAGAAATTTATTAGAGTTGTAAATAAATTTATTTATGTTATGATTATTAAGAATATACGACTAAATAATTTTTGGTATCGTATAAATAATGGTTATTGTTGAGCCTTGATATTTGATTTAATTAGATTTAAATAAATTCAATTAGAAACCGAGACAAGTATCCTTCAATTTTCGATATTGAATAAATTATCTAATTATAATTTATTTATTTTGTGTCATTTGGATACGTCTTGGAATCGCTTTTGGAAACAAAATTAAAGGAGGAAGTCAATTTGTTGTTCAAAAGCAACCACTCTTGTTACGCCGTTCGACCTACTTCGTAACTCAAGGCAAATGGCGGTTCGCTCTTGCAATTTATTCCATATTTTTCTTAATTGACAATTAATCAATTGATTAAGTTTGGATAAATATTATTGAAAATTGTGTTTGAGAACTTATGTGATAAAATGGTGTGGAAAATGAATCATATATATTAGGTTGTAAATTTTGCAACGACCTCGTATATATATATATATATTTATTATCATAGGATGCTAGATGAATTTTGGTGTGAAATTGGTGTGGACTTGTATGTTTAGTTAGCTTGAGTATTTGTAGAAACACTATATACCTTGCGAGGTTTAGTTGTTTCTTTATAACTTGGTATTAGGAGGATTATCAGTCCGACTCCTGTACGTACAACGTTTTGTGTGTTTAATGCGGACCATTTTAAGCTATTGGATAAGGGACGCGGATGGCTAAGATTAAAAGCTGAAAAATGGGCCGGCTTGGCGAAAAAAAGGATTCAGTTCACTTAAAGTGGCAATTTTGTAAATAACATGAACAGTGCACACGGAGGGGTATTTCTGTTTTTTTTTTTCCGGAACCCAGTTATTACTTTTTTTTTTCTTCTGAACGCAATGCACTAAGAATACCTAGGTTCATAGATTTTGTACCGTAGGTTCATAACATTTAAACTAGAGGTTCACAAACTTTGTACTAGAGATTCACAAATTAACTTTATACTAAGGTTCACAAACCTTATGTTAGTGGTTTAAAAACTTATATGTAGGTTGACAATACTTTATTAAAATGCACCAATGTACCTAGGTTCATACATATTATGCGAGAGGTTCATAAATTTTAAAATTCACGAATCTACATAGGTTCACAAATGTGTAATTGAACTTAGGTTCACAAATTTTATATGAGAGGTTCACAAACATATAAAATTAATATTAGAAGTTCATAAATACTGTTATAGAGGTTCATAAACCCTAAAAAGAGGTTCATAAACTCTGAACAGAGGTTCATAAACCCTATTCTAGAGGTTTATAAACCCTATTCTAGATGTTCATAAACCCTAAACGAACTTTACACGAGAGGTTCACAAACATAATAAAATTTATACTAGCAGAGGACGATCAATCTTTGTAAAGAGAGACTGCAAATCTATACTCCACTTTCTTGTTTCCTAAAAAGCAAAAAGTGATAAATCAAGTTTCAAATTAGACATGCTCTAGATGTTCCATATGGAAGATAGCTTATTTGTAAAATAGACAAAGCATAAATAATGATATATGTTTTGGAGCGAAAAGATCAAACCGACCTGAATCGCCTTAAGAAGGGCAACTAGACAATAATAGTATTGATTAAATATGAATGATCCAAATCAAACAAAGAACTAGACAAAATAAGATTAAATAGATGTAAAGACAAGCTTATCTCCTCCGAATAAGAGACTGGTCGAATCAATTGTTTTAATAGTCGGTCGCTTCAATACTGAAAAGAAGAACAGAGCTAGAGAATAATCGTAAAAAAGAACGAGAGAGTTGCAAATGGTAGCTTGTATTCAGTAGTAATGGTGGTGTGTTTCTAAAAACCTCATCAATCTTGTACTTATACATAAATTACATAATAATCTAATCTAGCCATTCCCTTCCGGATTTTGCGGGAACCGTCGAACCATCCTCCGAGATCCTTGCCAACGTCTCCTTTCCCTTGGTTTATCTTTCCTTGCTTTAGCTGAATCTGTTAGCCTCATT
The DNA here is from genome assembly GCA_027886185.1 of Rheum nobile. Lineage (NCBI taxonomy): Eukaryota > Viridiplantae > Streptophyta > Magnoliopsida > Caryophyllales > Polygonaceae > Rheum > Rheum nobile. The sequence goes on from WOAB01000163.1 coordinate 179,316, forward strand.
TCTGAGACCATGGGCCGATCAGATCGAGCTCCAAATATCTTGGCCCAACAATTGCCCCAAGATAAGGAACGGTTTCTGGGCAGTTTGATCTTCCTCTGCAGAATCTTTCCCTGTCGATCCTTCAGTGAACGTGGCGTCTTGTGATTGGTTCAGTGGTTTGACCAAGTGTAAGGCGGTTTGCTTCTTTAAATTACCCTCGATTATCTCTCTTTTCACTACACCGTTTCACGTCTTGTCAAGGTAACTTCTCTCTTTTTTTCAAGTTTTCACCGTCTTCTTCTCTGCCTCTCCCATGGCGTCTTCCAGATCGAGAAAGGGCAAAGCCATTATAAGCGATTTAAGTGAGGAAGGCGACACTTTTGTCCCCTTGAAACTTCTAAACCCAGAAGATTCCTTGTATGGAACCCTAACCCATCCTGAACATGAGAGGCTTTTAGAGGTCGAAGGGTTTCCTGAGGGTACTGTAGCGCTTCTTCATTTACCTTGTGAGCGAGCGGATTGGTATAACGACGGTTGGGTATGTTTCTTCGAATATCCCTTCAAAATCGGTCATTCCTTCCCTTTTTCTCACCTTGTTCAGAATTTCTTGGCCGTGTTAAAGCTTGCGCCTTGCCAAGTTATGCCCCACACATGGAGCTTGCTTATGGCAATCGATCTCTTAACCGCGGATAAGGACTTGGAATTCGATTTTGATGCCTTATGGTATTCGTACTACTTGAGTAGTCATGGTTCTTCAAGATTCCAATTGCGTCTCTGTCGGGGTAAAAATCCCATAGCTTTGAATTTAGACATTAACGACCGTGATGGAGATCCCGGTTTTTCTTCGTAGAACGTAGGTCCCTTGAGAGGGGTTTCGATTGCTCTTTTCTTCTCTCCAACTAGAGGAAAACAGGTATTGTGTTTCTCTTTTCCGGTCTATTCGTCGAGTGATTTCTAAACTTTTGCTTACATGTGTTTTGTTGCAGCACCTAATCCAGGGGAGCCCGTTGGATTTGAAGCTGTGACTGCTAATTTACTTGCTCTACCTGAAGCAGGAAGATATTTTAAAAACGTCAATCATCTATTACTCGAGCCTGTTGACATGTCGACTCCCTCTGCGTCCGTGACCAAAGGCACATGTTCGTTCCTATAGGTATGCATTTGGTTATTTTTTAGGGTATTCCTTTGCTTATTTTGTTGCGTCATGTTGTCAGCGTCGAAAGGTGGAAGGTCTAGTGCGTGGTTGTCTGGAAAGAGCCTTTTGGAACAAAGGTTGTCGGCTGCTAAGGCATCGTCTTCGGAGAAGGCCTCGGCTAGGGTCCCTCCGTCTATTGGAGTCATTGCCTTGGATTCCCCATCGTCGAAAGCATCTGGGGCTAAGAGGAAGGCGACGGCTGCTTTGAATCCCTCACCAGGCATGTTAAGGGAGAGATCGCAAGTGATTTACTCCGTTTTGTGGACTCAGAGGCCAAGAACAAAATTGGCGATCTTCATCCCAGCGATTGTATGGATGAAGCCGCTGTAGGCGCTTGGAAGGTAAGTAAGAAGATGAAAGTTGTTGGGCCTGGTATCCCAGGAGAAAGACGGATCAAGTGGATCGAACTCAAGCCCACTACAGATCGGAAGAACAGAGGAAAAGCCTAGAGGAGCCGACGAGACTTCTCTGGTCGAGTATCATCCGACAGGATCGCAAGGATCTCGCCACGCATTTAATGCCCAGATCACGCAACGACCATAACATTAAAACCAACGTAATCACAAAGATTCAATGGCGCAATCTTCGCCATTACTCTCAACATTGAAGATGAAATATTCGGCAAGAAATGCAAAACGGTAACAAGGGTGAAAGACTTACCATATCGGGACGACAAAGAGGATAAGAAACAACACGCACAATGACGCAAGGGACACGAGCATTCTTACTCAGAAAACACACCAGAATAGCACTCTCGCTCTCAATCTAGCTCTCTAACGGCTTCCTACGCCTGACCCCCGCCGGTCGCCACTCACAAGTCACTGGTCGAGTCCCACTCGATCTCTGGTTTAATCACGATAAGTTGTATCACGATTCAGTCTGATTAAACACGACATCTAATAAAACCATCACGCTATTACATATTTATTCTTTGTTTATCTATTGCTTGCTTGGTTTGGATTGTTTTTTATCATTCGATCGACTAGTTACCCCGTCTAAGGCGATTTAGGTCGTCCGATCTTTTCGCCCCAAAACAATTTGGCGCCCACCGTGGGGCCACTTGCCGATCATCCTTCTGAAACTTTCCAACCTTGACTATCAATCCTTCTACTGACAATCAAGAACCATGTCTCGAAGACGAAACCCAAACTACAGAAAATCCAACCGAAAATCCTACTCCAACCCAGTTCCAAGAACTCTCTCAAAAAATGGCCGCCCTTCAAGAGGAACTAGCCCAACAACGTCAAAAAACTGAAGCCCTAGCCGTTTTGTCAACCCAATCCGAAGCCGAGATCGCGCAACTAACTCGTGAAAATGAGTCTCTTAAGTCGCAGGTACAATCAGGGGCTTCAAGATCTAGGAACGCGCCCGTCCACGGCGGCGTCCGAACACGCCTCGACATGGACAACATCGAGCCAACGCCTCCGAGCGTACGACGTCCTGGACACACTGAGGGTACGTCTCGAACTCCTTTCGCTAGTCCATTTTCGACTAACCATGTCACCTTTTCCACACCGATCGGGTCTGTTGGGCCCCGAATCGACGAACCACAGGTTGCCAATCTGCCAGATATCATGGCTCTTTTCCAGCAGACGCTCGACCGACATATGAAGACGATCGACGATCGCTTCAACAAGCTCCCAGGAGTCCCGCAACCGATCGAGAGAGAAGCGTCTGACGAATTCGAATAATCCCCGTTCGTTGAAGAAATCGCAAGGGTCGAGATCCCCAAGAAGTTCCATCTCCCCAACATGGCGACGTTCGACGGCACCACCGATCCAGATGACCATATCTCTCTCTATAAACAAAAACTAATGGCTGCATCTGTTTCAAGGGAGAGCCGCGAGGCCGTCATGTGCAAAAGCTTTGGCACAACCCTCGCGGGTCCCGCACTAACTTGGTTTATGCGTTTGCCTCAGGGAACGATCGCATCATTCGCGGATCTGGTCAACTCTTTTAAGAGTCAGTTCGCCAGCAGTCGGAAGCACGAGAAACAATCGAGTGACCTCTACCGAGTCACGCAAAGGTACAACGAACCTCTCCAGAATTATCTTAACAGGTACAACAAAGAGAAAGTGGGAATCCCCCACTGTGATGTCACAACGTCTATCGAAGCCTTCCGACAAGGCTTAGTCAAAGACAGCAATCTCTACGACGAGATTACGAAGTACCCATGCAAAAGCTTTGAAGATGTCCAAGCCAAAACTATGGCCGAGGTAAGATTAGAAGAGGACTGTGAGTCGCGTAAAGCCTCACGCAGACCCGATCCATCAGATCGAAAACATTCCTCCGACAACCGTCGAGACAGACGTCCACATCCCTATTCTCGTACTCGAAACAAACCAAATCAGGTAAACTCTTTCCAAGACAGGTCACAGGAATGGAGAGACGGTTCTGCATTGCCTCCCAGGGTCCAATCTTATAACTTCAACGTTTCCGTGTCGGAGCTCGTCAAGAGTTTCGACAAGTATGGAAATGACGTAAGATGGCCCCGAAAGAGCGACCGATCGGATATCAATAAGGACATGAGTCGATGGTGCGAATTCCACGGCGACCACGGTCATTCGACCGACGAGTGCATCGCCCTACGTAAGGAGGTCGCTAGGCTGCTCTCACAAGGGTTCCTACGCGACGTAATCTCGGAGCGGGCAAAGGCTACCATGGAACGCCGAGATCAGGTAAAACAAAACAAACCCCCATCTCCTGTCCATACAAAAATTGTCAATACCATTTCAGGAGGATCAGACATATGTGGGAACACGTACTCCGCGGCCAAGCGACACGCTAGAGAAAGCAAGGGCGACAAGCCCGAAGCGTCGGAATTCAAGCCGAGGAGAACTTCCGACCTTCCGACGGTCACTTTCGACGAGTCCGACTCCGACGGGTCGGATGGTCACCACGACGGTCTGGTAATCTCTTTGTCCATTGGAAATTGCTTAATACAGAGAATACTAATCGATACAGGGAGCTCGACAAATCTCTTGACCCTTGATGCTCTTAAAGAAATGGGTTTGACTGAGAACGACCTAATCAAGAAGTCGACCCCACTGGTCGGGTTCAGCGGCGAGGTTAAGCATACGACTGGTGAATTCATTCTAACCACATACGCTGGAGGAGTCAACCAACAAGTGAAATTCTTAGTCTTAGACTGTCCGTCTCCCTATAATTGTATTCTTGGCAGGCCGTGGATACACGCTATGAAGGCAGTACCTTCAACATATCATCAAGTTATCAAATTCCCCACTGAATGGGGAGTCCAAGAAATCAAAGGAGATCAAAAGACCGCAAAGGAATGCTACGTCGCTTCCATGAAGAACGCGGTCGAACGCAAGACCGCGTAGCAACCACAGAGCGGCGAAGGACCTAGTCGGTACGTCGAACCAGAAATGGAAAAACTCGACGAGATCGCACTAGACCCTTCAAAGCCAAACCAAACGGTAAGGGTCGGGTCGGACTTGGACGACTCGACCAGACAACAACTCCTTGACTTTCTCAGGACCAATGCCGACTGTTTCGCATGGTCGCATGAGGATATGGTCGGAATATCTCCAAATGTTATTACTCATAAATTAAATGTGGGTCCATCTCATCCCCCTGTCAAGCAAAAACGCAGGAAGTTCGCTCCCGAGTGGAACAAGATAGTAGACGACAAAGTCAGAAGCTTATTGGAAACAGGAAAAATCAGAGAGATCCACTATCCTGAATGGCTAGCCAACGTGGTCGTAGTCCAGAAGAAGAACGACAAATGGAGAGTCTGTATCGACTTCACAGACCTCAACAAGGCTTGTCCCAAGGACTCGTTTCCTCTATCCCATATCGACGCCATGGTCGACGCCACAGCGGGGCACGAAATGCTCACCTTCATGGACGCTTTCAGCGGCTACAATCAGATCCTCATGGATCCCGACGACCAAGAAAAAACAGCATTCATCACCAGCCAAGGTATCTATTGTTACAAAGTAATGCCCTTTGGTCTGAAAAATGCAGGGGCCACATATCAACGACTAGTCAACAAAATGTTCAAAGACCAAATCGGAGACACGATGGAAGTCTACATCGACGATATGTTGGTCAAATCCAAAAAGAAAGAAGATCACATAGACCACCTGCGCGACAGCTTCGAGGTGCTCAAAAGGTACAACATGAAACTAAACCCTACTAAATGCTCCTTTGGAGTGTCGTCAGGGAAGTTCTTAGGATACATGGTGACACAAAGAGGAGTAGAGGCCAGCCCAGAACAGATCAAGGCTCTCATCAACCTCCGATCCCCCCAATGTGTCAAAGACGTACAGAAGCTCACAGGTCGGATAGCAGCTCTGAACATATTCATCTCCAAATCATCCGACAAATGCAAACCCTTCCACGACGCGCTCAAGAATAACAAGTCCTTTCAATGGACGGAAGAACATGAAGCAGCGTTCCAGAACCTCAAAGAGTACCTGGCCAGTCCCATGTTACTGACCAAACCTAAAGGCGACGAGCCCTTATTTCTTTATCTTGCAGTGTCAGAGTCGGCCGTAAGCGCTGTACTGGTCAGAGAGAAGGATGGCAAACAGTCGCCAATATACTACGTCAGTCGGACGCTATTATCAGCCGAAATGAGGTATTCGTCACTTGAAAACCTCGTACTATCATTGGTAATGGCTTCAAATAAACTCAAACCATATTTTGAATCCCATACTATTACTGTTCGCACTAATCATCCCATGAGAGCTATCATGAGGAAACCCGAGTTCACAGGATGAATGACCAAATGGGCCATACACCTCAGTGGTTACGACATCGAGTACGAGCCTAGGACGGTGATCAAGTCGCAAGCCTTAGCCGACTTTGTGGCCGATTTTAGTCCGACCCTAGAGTAAGAAGCCGCTAAAGAAGCGACACAACTACTCGCGACATACGAGACAGGTACATGGGAGCTCCACACAGATGGGGCATCGAACGCCAGAGGATCGGGGCTTGGGGTCGTGCTGAAATCACCACAAGGGGACAAGATAGCTCAAGCCGTCAGATGTGAGTGGGATGCAACTAACAACGAAGCTGAATACGAAGCACTCATATTCGGACTCATCCTAGCTCGCAATCTAGGGGTCCGAGAGATCGAAGTCGTCTGTGACTCCCTACTGGTCGTAAACTAGATACAAGGGTCGTACAATGCCAAGGATACCAGAATGGTAGCCTACCTGGAGGTAGCCAGGAGACTAATTGGACAATTCCAGACATTCAACATCCGACAAGTACCCAGGGACCTTAACTCCCAAGCTGACGCACTCGCCAATTTAGGATCCGTCCTAGACTCGAAAGAATTTCCACATATACCATTGGCCCACATCATGACGCCAGCCGTCCCAAGGACATCCGTCGAGTTAACAACATCACTTGAAGAACTCGTCGCCATGGAAATAGGCGACCGACCCGAAGAGGACATCATCGACGCCGATGACGACTGGATGCTACCTTACATCAGGTGGTTAAAAGACGGCATTCTGCCCGACGATAAGACAGAAGCAAAAAGGCTCAAGGTACAAGCACTCTCTTACGATATCATTGATAACATCTTGTACAAAAGATCTGTTACAGGGCTACTCCTACAATGCCTTAAGACTCCAGAAGTCAGACGTATCTTGCAATCGTTACACAAAGGAGAGTGTGGCAACCACACTGGCGGGCGAAGCCTCTCAGGAAAGGCCCTACGAAACGGGTACTATTGGCCAATAATGAACAAAGACGCCATGGAATACACCAAGAAGTGCGACGCCTGTCAGCGACACGCACCCGTCCATCGTCAGAGCTCCTCCATCCGACCCTGGCTCCATGGCCCTTTATGAGATGGGGAATGCACATTATCGGAAAGCTTCCTCCCGCGTCGGGTCAAAGAGTCTTTTTCCTTGCCATGACGGACTACTTCTCCAAATGGATCGAAGCCGAGGCTTACAGAGAGGTAAAGGATCAACACGTCATTTCATTCATAAAATGCAATATCTTGTGTAGATTTGGCGTCCCATCAGAAATCGTGTGCGACAACGGTTCCCAGTTCATCAGTCATAAGACTAGAGCCTTCTGTGACCAATGGAATATCAAGTTGGTCACATCCACACCTCGGTATCCACAATCCAACGGACAAGCCGAATCCAGCAACAAGATCATTATCAACAACCTCAAGAAACGCCTCACCGGGGCTAAAGGCAAATGGGCAGACGAACTCCCACTTATTCTCTGGTCCGACAGGACTACTCCAAAGAACGCGACCGGGCAATCGCCTTTCTCTCTCATCTACGGGAGTGAGGCGGTCATCCCGGCTGAGTTACTGGTTCCGACTGCTCGCTGCAACCTTCAGACAATTGAACAAAACGACGTTGAACTAGCACACAATCTGGACACAGCGGACGAGATCAGAGAGAAAGCCCGAATCAGGATGGTCAGGTTCCAACAACAAGTCGCAAGGAGCTACAACAAGAACGTTCGAATTAAGGCATTCAAGGCCGGAGACTGGGTCTTAAGGAAAACTTTCCAGAACACCAAGAATCCATCCGACGGAAAGCTAGCACCACAATGGGAAGGACCTTACTTGATCACCGAAGTGGTCGGACAAGGAGCATATCAGTTAGAAGACAAAGATGGACAACCGATCCCAAGAAGTTGGAACGCAGCACATCTAAAGCTCTACCATTTCTGAAGCGACGAGAACAACATTTACATTGGACCCAGTCGTCCGCAAATGGAAGTTGGAACGCAACACATCTAAAGCTCTACCATTTCTAAACCGACGAGGTAAAACATCACACAAATTCTATACATCGCTTCATATCGCATGCTATCGTATATACATTGCTACATATCGCATGCTATCGCATATACATTGCCACATATTGCATGCTATCGCATACACATTGCCATCTATCGCATACATATCGCATGCTATCGCATGTACATCGCTACTTTCTTTTACATATCATCGTCTAAGCGAGGACTTCCTCCTTACAAAAACACAAATGCAGAACATCATTTACATTGGACCCAGTCGTCCGCAAATGGATCATGTCATCCGCATATAGCGCTTACATTACACGATCGATCGGAACACAGGCACGTCGGCACACCGCCTGCCTTATACAAAACACAAGGTACAACACCTTGTTACATTTACGCAATAAACAAATTGCTTACCTCCCCGGCATAATGTCATGACTAACACATACACAAACACATCGCAGGCCTGCTCTACATACATACATACGGTGAACCCCACTCGACGGAGCACACGGGTGAAACCGACGCACACAAAATACAAAATGTCATCGACAACTTCTTTTTAAGTCCGACGAACATGTACGAAACAGACTAGCATATGACTCTATATGTAAACACACAATTGCATCGAAATAAAAGCATTTTTATACAAATACGCGACCCGCGATGGTGGATGGGTCGCCAAACCACATTGTATGCCTACACATCTGTAGGACTTCATCAAACAGAAATATTCTGCGACCCGCGATGGTGGACGAGTCGCCAAAACACACAGTATCCAAAAACACCAAATGTCTAAACCCACACACAAATGGGACAAGCAACGTCAAAATACGCAAAGAAAATGAATCAGGCATCGGGGACGACGACATTACCTTCGGCAGGGACTGGCTCCAATGGGGCTACCTCATCGGTCGGCTTAACATCGCCAGAGTGGGCTTCGTCCTCGTCGACGCCCTCATCCACGGCTTCTTCGCCGACACCGGCTAAGCAGAACAACTCCTGACCAGGATCGCCTTTTGGGAACATGGAGTACAGAGTCTCCTTCTCCGCATTCAGGTCCCATAGCCCGTGCTTGCCTTCGTTGAACTCTTCGATCATTTCGATGCGCGACTTCACAACATAAAAGGCCCCAACGTCGCCAGCAATCTCGCCATCGACGATCCGAGCCCGTTTCACCTCCTCCTCAACGCTTGCCCGACACTCTTCAAACTCCCTCTGACATGCGACCAACTCCCCTTGACAGCTCTTCAACTCCCTGGTGAGGCGACGCTCGATTTCACGGCAGCGACTCTCTGCTCTCTCTAATTTAGTCTTCAAGGACGCGAGGTCGGACTCTGACCTAGCAGCCCGCTCCTCGGCCTTGGCGACCATTGCCTTGATGCCAGAGTATGCCCCCAAAAGATACTGAAAAGACTGCAATCTCACACGACGACACAACAGACGATCAGAAAACGTGGTCGAACGAAAGAAAAAGAAAAAGACACAAACAAAAAGACAATTCACCTTCCACGCGGAGCACCCCGCTTCACCAATGAAGTCGAGGGGAGAGACGTCGTCGACCTCCGACTTCAAAGTCGGGTCTTGAGCGTGAAAAAGGTCAGCAATCGACCGCCCAATGGCACCGATCTTGCCAATCCCCTCAGCAGTCACGGCCTTCTTCTTCTTGAAGACCTCCTCCGCCTTGACATCTTCGGAGCAAGCACTTGCTTTCCTCTTCGAGCTGGCCTTGGCTGGCGCTGTCAGGTCCACCAGAAGCGGCTTGCTCGATGCAGCCTTGGCCTCCGCCTTCCTCTGCTCGATCAAGCTTTTTCCAGAAGCGACTCTGAAACGAGCACTCGCTCGACCACCGGGAGAACCTGACATGACAAACAGAACCCTAAAACACACGACAAAACAAAAGACAGTCACAAGGGGCTCCCAGAGTCGGATGTCTACCTTTCACACGAGATGACGATACGTTCGACATATCCTCTTGAGAAACAGGGGTCGTCGACAAGAGATTGACGTTTACAAACTTCCTCTCAGCCACTGGAACCCCAAGGACGATCTTGGACAAGCCCTCTGATCGGCTGTTAACTTCCAAATCTTTCGGTTCAGGGACTATAAAAAAGGAAAGTTAAAAACAGAGTGTTAAAACACATAAACGCGTGGGAGAGAAGACAAATACATACTGTCGATCCGCCACTCCGTCAACAGAAACGGACATTCTCCTTCCTTCTCCAGAGAAGAACGTTTGACAAAAAAGAATTTCGACCCCCATCCACGGTCGTTCACATCAGGAGTCTGCACCAAGGGCTTCCGACCACGTCGGATACGCAGTTGCACACGGGAAGAACTCTTCGACCCGATGAAGTAATTATACCACAAAGCATCAAAATCAAAACCAGCTCTAGTTTGGACGTTCACGAGGTCTAAAACCCTAAGGACTCTCCACGCCTGAGGCATTACTTGACACGGCGCTAACGCCAAAGTGGCTAGAAAATCTCTGACAAGAGAAGAAAAAGGAAATTTATGCCCTATTCTAAACGGGTACACATAGAATCAAATCCACCCTTCGTAACGCGCGTCAGCCCTCTCGTCTGGATGAGGCAGCCTAGCGATTGTCTCCGGAGGAATTCCCCCGACTTGAAGGACTTGATCCAGTTCCGCCTCTGACAAAGTGCTAACCAGCGCATCCGACTCCGTCAAGATAAAATGGGGAGGAACTTCACCTTCTCTAGCATCGGAAAGAGTCTTCGACGACTCAGAAGCCTCAAGAGAAACCATCTCGAGAATAGAGAGGGAGGGGAATTGGAGAGCTATGGCTAGGAAAAATCAGAAAGCTATGACGAGAGAGACCAAGAAACTTACCAGAAGAAACTTGCAAAGGAAGAAGATAAAGACTAATCGTTTCCCCTGCTCAGAATTTATGGAAAGATATCATGACCTGCAGAGACATCGCGTCATGCCCTAATCGCAAGCCACGTCGACCTGTGCAACCGCGCCAGAAAGGACGGTGGAGATCGTGTCCAGAGAAGTTGCCACGGATTTCGGTCTACTTGCCTAAACCGTAAGCCCATAACAACTTGGGGCTATTGTTGGGCCTGGTATCCCAGGAGAAAGACGGATCAAGTGGATTGAACTCAAGCCCACTGCAGATCGGAATAACAGAGGAAAAGCCCAGAGGAGCCGACGAGACTTCTCTGGTCGAGTATCATCCGACAGGATCGCAAGGATCTCGTCACGCATTTAATGCCCAGATCACGCAACGGCCATAACATTAAAACCAACGTAATCACAGAGATTCAATGGCGCAATCTTCGCCATTACTCTCAACATTGAAGATGAAATATTCGGCAAGAAATGCAAAACGGTAACAAGGGTGAAAGACTTACCATATCGGGACGACAAAGAGGATAAGAAACAACACGCACAATGACGCAAGGGACACGAGCATTCTTACTCAGAAAACACACCAGAATAGCACTCTCGCTCTCAATCTAGCTCTCTAACGGCTTCCTACGCCTGACCCCCGCCGGTCGCCACTCACAAGTCACTGGTCGAGTCCCACTCGATCTCTGGTTTTATCACGATAAGTTGTATCACAATTCAGTCTGATTAAACACGACATCTAATAAAACCATCACGCTATTACATATTTATTCTTTGTTTATCTATTGCTTGCTTGGTTTGGATTGTTTTTTATCATTCGATCGACTAGTTACCCCGTCTAAGGCGATTTAGGTCATCCGATCTTTTCGCCCCAAAACAAAAGTTATTTTTTTGAAAGACTGAATTACATGATGCTTCGAGTGTAGGCTTTCCAGTACTCTATGGTCGCCCTTTCGACTATCCAAGATTAAAGCGACAGGGCGAAAAAACGGATTGCTCAAGCAGAGGAGCAACTGAAGGCTTTCGAGGGTCGTGTGAAGGCTCTCGAGCAGAGGAGCAACTGAAACCAAGAAGAATTTCAAGGCTTATCTTGAGGAAGTGAAAGCTAAAATGAAGGCTGAGGCCGAGAAGCTTCATGAGCAGGATGCTCGTACTGTTGGCAATGTGGGGGCGTATTACTGCCTCAAATCTCGTATTGAAATGATGGAGGAGTATGCTGCTGGTGCCTATGTTGAATGGAAGATTGAAGATGCGAAGGCCGATATGGATCTCTTGTATCCCAATGGTAACCCAAGAGATGATCTCTTCAAGCTGGTCGGCCTGGGAGGATAATATGAAAGGGAGAAAGCCGATCCTGAGGCGACTGAAGAGGTTATCGAAGACGCATCAAAGGATGGCCCTGAAGTGACCACAAGTAAGGAACTTGTTCCTGCAGATGTCAATGAGAAGGCGGGTGAATCTTAATTGCATGTAATAAAGTTTGTGTAGGTAAAGTCATGTGAACATTCTGTTTTTTTAGGAGTTTAAGTGACATGTTGTGCCCCGTCGAAGAGACGGGATGAACAATGTTTTGGCGACTCGTCCACCATCGCGGGTCGCACATTTTGTAGGATGCTTTTATGTTTGCATACCTTGTTCTTGCTTCGTATGTTTCTTATAGGTGGATTTGTGGATCGTGCCTTGGCCTTGGCGCGAAGTGTTTGGTCATGACGACCTGTAGTTGTGAATGTTAGTGTGGCATGCATTGTCTGTCCAGGGAAGAGTAGTTTATAATGTATGGTAAAGACGAGTACCTTGGATAGGACAAGTCTTTGTAAAATAGAACGTTTTGTTTTGTTTCCTCCATTCCCTGTATATCGATCGATTTGTATGTCATAAGCGCTGTTTTGTATATAGTAAGGATATCCTTTTGAATTTGAATGTCAAGTTTGTCTTCGAGGCCTCTCGTTCCTGTTCAGATTGCGTTAAGAGTACAAAAAATAAAGGTCTTGGGGAGACCGTTGGGGGGTGACCCAACGGCCCTCCGATGCTTAAGTCAGTGATCGTAATTCAAACAAATGTAATCGAATAGATGTATAGAAAATGTAAAGAAAAAGAAGGTTTAGAAATGATACAACTTTAAGTGGGTCACATTCCAACTTCTAGGGATTGGCTGTCCGTCCTTTGTTTCTAGTTGATATGCCCCTTGTCCGACAACTTCTTTGACAAGGTAAGGTCTTTCCCATTGGGGTGCTAGCTTCCCGTCGGTTGGATCTCTGGTGTTTTGGAACCTTTTCCTTAAGACCCAGTCTCCTAACTTAAAGATTTTAGCTCGGATGTTCTTGTTATAGCTCCGGGCGACTTGTTGTTGGTATTAGACCATTCAGATTCTGGCTTTCTCTCTGATCTCGTTTACGGTGTCAAGATTATGAGCTATTTCGACGTCGTTTTGCTTAGGAGTTTGGAGTCCATATCTGGCAGTTGGGACGAGTAACTCAGTGGGGATGACCGCTTCGCTTCCATAGACTAGCGAGAATGGGCTTTGTCCTATTGCATTTTTTGGCGTCGTCCTATCGGACCATAGTATCAAGGGGAGCTCGTCGGCCCACTTGCCTTTTGCCCCTGTGAGGCGTTTTTTGAGATTGTTGATGATGATTTTATTGCTGGATTCTTCTTGACTATTGGATTGTGGATATCTTGGTGTGGACGTGACTAGTGTGATATTCCATTGTTTATAGAAGGATCGCGTCTTGCTGCCGATGAATTGGGAGCCATTGTCGCATATGATTTCTGAAGGGACGCCAAATCTGCATAGAATATTACGTTTTATGAATGAGATGACGTGTTTTTATTTTACCTCTCGGTATGCTTCGGCTTCTATCCATTTAGAGAAATAATCGGTCATGGCCAAGAAGAAGACGTGTTGTCCTAACGCTGGTGGTAGTTTTCCGACGATGTCCATCCCTCATCGCATGAAAGGCCATGGTGCTAGAGTTGGGTGAAGCATTTATGATGGTTGGTGAGTGATGGGAGAGTGCCTTTGGCAGGCATCGCATTTCCTGACGTAGTCGATCGCGTCCTTATTCATTATAGGCCAATAGTAGCCCGTCCAAAGAGCTTTGCTAGACAGGCTGCGTCCTCCAATATGATTTCCACACTCTCCGTCGTATAAGAAGTGTAGGACGCGTTGTACTTCGACTCTTTTGAGGCAGCGTAGGTATAAACCTGTGACAAATCGTTTGAATAGAATATTATCTGTTAGATCAAAAGTTACGGCTTTTATCTTAAGTCTTTTGGCTTCTATCTTGTCTGTTGGGAGTATTCCGTCTTTGAGCCATTTGATGTAAGGCGTGGTCCAATCGTCTTTGTAACACCCCCAAAATACCCTTTGGAAATATTATCGCCAGTGACCTCAGATTACACATCTGGGGTCACCCAAGGCTTAACCATTTTATAACAAACTGTATAATAACATAAACTTTATTAAATGACATACAACTGCCCAAATAATATTTTATTTTAAATGTTGAAATTACAATTCGATAACAAAATTGAGTACAAATATTTATTACAGCGGAAGTCTTTAGAATAAAATGACTCAACAGGTCTTGACCTTACGATCTTACACCTAGGATCTCAACCTTAGAAAGAGACACACAAAACGCCAACTGCCCTCACGTCGAGTCCTTGCCTTTATTGATGTGGGAACTTATCTGATGTGCCGTATGAGACGGATGCCACCAGCCAACCATGCAAAAGAAAATAACCGGTTGGTTAGTCTAATGAAAGACTATGCAAGGGTAGAAATAAAAAAGTTCTAGTGATCGTAACCGTTTTAATATCATTGTTCCTCGAATAATAACCGAAGGAACGATACATAACCCGGAACTTTCACGGAGTTATAGAAGAAGATATGTATTGAAAAGAAGACTCCAAAGGAATTGAGTCTTAAAGGAAACATATATATGACAACTGTTTGGGAACGTTATAGTTTTCACACAAGCGTTTAAAAACGACTTGATCATTTGGGTCAACGACCAACCTCACCGCACAATGCGAATCTAGATTGGAAAGAAGACTTACTCTAACCGAATTTCGGGCGGGTTCCAAGTTGTACTTCTCGCCCGAAGGTTCATTAATTATGTGCATAACCGCACTTATCTTATTTAATTACAAAACGTATATTCACGTTAAAGCTTTTATTATATATATATCATCTCGACACGAGAGATATCTTGGGAACATTTCCCGAATGTTTGGCACCAGCTGAGTGCACCACCACCTATATTCGGATAGGGGTAGGTCATGACCAGAAAGGGTGTTAGGGCACTTACTTCCTAAATCACCATAGTTATAAAGAAACGACTAATCCTCGTAAGGAATTAGCGTTCCTACGAATACTCGTGATAAACTAGCATTTAAGTTCATATTTAAATCCACACCATATCCATCACGGAGAAATAACATGTACAATAACATTGTTTCTAGCAATATATACAACCTATTATCGTATCATATTTTATCACATCATTTTATAAAATCTGTTCCCAAACGAAACAACACTTCACCCCATTTTAATTAACAATCAAGTAATTGATAGTTAAAAGAAATATGGAATGATAAGCAAGATCGAACCGCCACTTGCCTTAATCTAGTCGAACGTAGTTGATGGATTCCGAGTATCTGGAGACTGGAATCTGCGTACGGATCCCTACGACGATGACACAACCACGACGAACCCTAAGTTAGATTCGATACGAATGAATAACGATATGAATCGAACGGAAACGAAGCCTAAGCCATGACCGTGGTTGTCCAAGCCACGATCGCACTTGCTAGGGCAAGCCGCGGTCGCGGTTTGGACTTTCACGGTCGCGGAATTCTGGGCAGAGCCGCGGTCACGGAATTCATCCCTGCGATCACGGACCTCCCTTCCGATGCGGCTCCAACTCATCTTCGAAGCTTACCGACGACGCAAACGATGACTTCTTGCTTCGGACGAGGGCTCCCTACAACCACCACCACTACACACCTCCAAGGCACTT
Organism: Rheum nobile; assembly: GCA_027886185.1. Classification (NCBI taxonomy): domain Eukaryota; kingdom Viridiplantae; phylum Streptophyta; class Magnoliopsida; order Caryophyllales; family Polygonaceae; genus Rheum; species Rheum nobile. The sequence goes on from WOAB01000163.1 coordinate 195,138, forward strand.
CCGGCGATGCTCCGACGAACTCGAAAACTCCGGCGAACACTTAAAATGAGAGAAAGAGAGGATATTGAGAGCTATGGGTGATGATCTCTCGAGGCTGAATGTTAGATTCAAAGGATAGTGAGGCCACGGTGCAAGCTTTGCTCGTCGTCGGAGTGGAAACTCCAATTAGGGTTTCTCGGATGGACGGTGGCGTGGCGGAGGCGCAAGGGTGGTTTGACGGCGGAGTTGTGGGGGATAGATGGCACTTAATGTCTTCTTATAGAGGGAAGAAGAATCGCTTGCAGAAGTGAAAGGGAAGAGGAAGTGTGAGAGATGTACTCACTCGACACACTTAGACTATTTTGACGAAAGAGAGACTAGAGAAGCAAGAGAGATTTTGGCAAAGCAAAGTTGATAATTCTTTCGTGAGCTTTTCAGCTTTCAAAGTACCAATATAAAGGCTTACAAAAAAGGCAAGAATGCCTAAGGAAACGTCAAGAGTCTTGCACAAAATTAAACCCTAATTTTAATACCGAAAATGTCCAAATAGGGTAACTTATTAACTTCAAAAGCAAATGTCTTCAAGCACGTTTAAGATTCTCTCGGCCAAGGCTTGGGCCTATGATGGTGGGGTAGGTGGGCCAGCCCATGGTGGTTGGAGTGCCGAACAAAGTGGCCCAAGTGGCTCGGCGCCCCTCTTTGAACGTTCACTTGCCGCTAGTGCCGTGTTCGTCGGCGCCTTGATGAATGCAAAGGACTAGGCTAGGCTCGGCGTGGCTTAGGGCAGCTTGGCATGTCAACCCCTTGTGGAGGTCTTGGAGAAGCTTCGTAGCCCTAGACCTCGTGATGGCACCAGGGGTTGCCTTGTCTTCTTGGGCGTTGTCCTTAGTGTTGCTTGCGCCCGACGCGGCCGATGTCTTGGCCTTGTGGCCAATGTCTTCCTTTGGTTTGGATTTGGCCGTCCCATGCATGTCTCGGTCATCTCCATCTCCAAGGGTGTCATCCATAAGCTCCGTGCTTTGATCCAGCTCTTGGGCCTCCATATTGCCCACGGTGTGCTCCTCGGCATCCAAGTCCTCGGCGGCGCCTAGGGTGTCCTCGGTGTCTTGACCTTGATGTGGCATGGTCACATCATCCTCCCTCTCTTGAAAGGGATTCGATCCCGAATCCAGCTCTTCTTGGTCATCTTTACCCTGCACACAATAAGGCATCAAATCAGAAACATTGAAAACATCATGTACACCGAAGTTAGGAGGAAGATCAAGCTTGTAGGCGTTGTCATTGATCCTCTCAAGCACTTGAAAGGGTCCATCGCCTCTTGGCTTGAGTTTGGAGTTGCGGAGCAATGGGAAGCGCTCCTTCCTTAGGTGTAGCCATACTAGATCACCCGGTTCAAAAATTACTTCCTTTCGCCCCTTGTCCACATGCTTCTTATATTGGCCGGTTCTCCTCTCAAGTTGCAACCTTGTGTCTTCATGCAACTTCTTAATCCTTGCAGCTTCATCCACACCTTCTTTGCTCTCTCGCTCTTTGATAGCATAGGGTAGGAGCTCTAGTGGTGTTGTGGGATTGCGCCCATAAACCACTTCAAAGGGTGTCTTCCTTGTTTCCGAATGGACCGTCCTATTATAGCCGAATTCAATGAAGGACAAGCTATCCTCCCACCTACGCAAGTTAGTCCTCAAGATAGTTCTAAGCAAGACACCAAGAGTTAGGTTAACCACCTCGGTTTGGCCATCCGTTTGAGGGTGGCAAGTAGTAGAGAAGAGAAGCTTAGTTCTAAGCTTAGCCCAAAGGGTTTTCCAAAAGTAGCTTAGGAACTTAACATCTCAGTCCGACACAATGGACCTAGGAACTCCATGCAATCTCACAACATGATCAAAGAAAAGGTTAGCAACATGAGATGCATCATCAGTCTTATGGCATGCAATGAAATGTGCCATTTTGGAGAACCTATCCACTACTACAAAGATGGAGTCTCTCCCTCTCTTAGATCGTGGCAACCCCAAAACAAAGTCCATGGAAATGTCTTCCCAAGGTAGTTTAGGGATTGGCAATGGAGAGTAGAGACCATGGGGTTTCATTTTGGCCTTAGCACGCATACAAGTAGTACAAGAAGCACAAAGCTTCTCAACCGCTCTTAGCATCTTAGGCCAAAAGAAGTGCTCTCTAAGCACATGTAAGGTCTTAAGGACACCAAAGTTCCCCATCAACCCACCCCCATGTGCTTCTTGCACAAGTATAGCTCGAATGGAGCTCTTAGGAATGCACAACCTATGACCTTTGACCAAAAATCCATCATGCAAGTAGAATTGACCCTCACTTCCCTTAGACTTACATGCATCTACTATAGCACAAAAATCAGAATCAAGAGCATATAAGTCTTTCATGAAAGTGAAACCAAGCAACTTTGCATCTAATATGGTCAATAGAGTGTACCTCCTTGAGAGGGCATCCGCCACCACATTGTCCTTTCCCTTTTTGTGTTTTATCACGTAGGGGAAAGATTCAATGAACTCCACCCACTTAGCATGTCTCTTGTTGAGCTTGCTTTGGCCCTTCAAGTATTTCAATGCCTCATGGTCGGAGTGTATGACAAATTCTTTAGGCAATAAGTAGTGTTGCCAAACTCTTAGCACACGTACTAAAGCGAGAAGTTCTTTGTCATAGGTGGGGTATTTGAGCTCGGCTCCCCCAAGTTTCTCACTAAAATAGGCAATGGGTTTGCCCTCTTGCATGAGGACACCTCCAAGGCCTATTCCCGAAGCATCACACTCTATCTCAAAGATTTTATCAAAGTTAGGCAATGATAAGAGTGGTGCTTGGGTGAGCTTGGCTTTGAGGCTAGCAAAGGCCGCCTCTTGTGTGACATCCCATGAGAACGCCACACCTTTCTTGGTAAGCTCCGTGAGGGGCGCAGCCAAGGTGCTAAAGTCCCTCACAAAGCGGCGGTAAAAGCCAGCCAAGCCTAAGAAGCTTCGGACTTGAGTCATAGTAGTAGGTGTTGGCCATTCATGAATAGATTTCACCTTCTCCTCATCAACTCTCAAGCCCTCCTTACATACCACAAATCCAAGAAATACCACATGATCCGAGAAAAAGTGGCACTTCTTGAAGTTGGCATATAGCTTCTCCTTCCTAAGGACCTCAAGAACTTGTCTAAGGTGATCCACGTGCTCATCAAGATTATGGCTATATACTAAGATGTCATCGAAGTACACAACCACAAACTTGCCAATGAAGCGCCTTAGAACATGGTTCATGAGCCTCATGAATGTGCTAGGAGCGTTGGTAAGTCCAAAAGGCATCACCAACCACTCATATAATCCTTGCTTGGTCTTAAAAGCGGTTTTCCATTCATTTCCTTCTTTCATGCGAATTTGGTGATAACCACTCTTAAGATCAACCTTGGAAAACACACTCGCTCCATGCAACTCGTCAAGCATGTCGTCCAATCTTGGTATGGGATGGCGGTACTTAATGGTTATGTTATTGATCGCTCGACAATCAACACACATCCGCCAAGTACCGTCCTTCTTTGGTACCAAGATGACCGGAACTGCACAAGGGCTAAGGCTCTCCTTCGCATAGCCCTTGTCAAGCAATTCTTGGACTTGACGTTGTAACTCCTTTGTCTCCACGAGATTAGCGCGGTACGCAGCCCTATTAGGAAGTGTTGCCCCCGATATGAAGTCAATTTGATGTTCAATACCTCTTATCGGAGGCAACCCCTTAGGCACTTCCTCTTGAAAGAGATCATCGAACTCTAACAAAAGGCGAGTGATGGGCTGCGGGAGTCCCTCAAGGTCATTCAAGTTGAGGAGCATGTCCTTACGAATGAACAAAAGACATGACTCTCCACTCTTGAACGCTTGAACAACATCCTTAGACCTAGCTAAGAGCATATGACTAAAGGCATTTCCTTTGCCCCCAATCGCCATTTTCTTACCTTTGGCATGCTCCTTAGCTTGGGCCTTGCGTTGTTCCCTAGCCACATGGTCAGCCATGATTTCATGAGGAGCTAAGGGATGGAGAGTAATCCTTTTCCCACGCAAATGGAAGGAATACTCATTGCTCACCCCTTGATGTATGACGCCCCTATCATACTGCCATGGCCTTCCCAAAAGAAGGTGACACGCAGTCATAGGCAACATGTCACACAAAACCTCATCCTCATAGCCACCAATGGAGAACTTGATTATGGCTTGCTCCTTAACCTTTAGAGGGGTATCGGAATTCAACCAACAAAGTGTGTAGGGTTGTGGGTGAGGAGTAGTGCTTAGGTTGAACCTAGACACTACTTCATGGTCAATGATATTGCAACATGACCCCCCATTAATTATCATACTACATACTTTTCCGTTGATAGTGCACCTAGTATGGAAGATGGTCTCCCGTTGGCTAGGCACACTTGATCCCTCCGAGGCTATAAGCACTTTCTTAGCCACAAAACAGTCCCCATGGGCTGCAACAACATGCATCTCTTCCTCGGCCTCCTCATTCTCAACAACCTCTTCTTCATACTCATCCTCGAATTCATATTCTCCTAGAGTATTAAGTAGAAGTTGTCTTTTTGAGGTGCAATCTCGGGCATAGTGCCCTCTTCCTAGACACTTGTAACATTTGATATCCCTTGCTCGGTCCTCGCCCTCCTTTCGTTGGGGTTGGACTCTACTAGGGAACTCTCGTCTAGGGTGACTAGGATTATCACCCCTAGTCGGTTCCAAGCGTCTAGGTGGAGGTGGTGCCCCTTTGGAACTTTGCCAAGGGCGTGAGCTATTCCCTTGGGGGCGTCTAGAAGATAATGCTTTATACATACGATTAGTATAATGAAGCACTTCCTCCATAGGCGTCCCACGAGGAAAATGTTGCTTACTCACGACCGCTTTGAGTTCATTGTTGAGATGGTTAATGAACTTGGAAATAAGATACCCTTCGGGAACTCTAAGCCCGGACCTAAAGACCAAGGTCCTTAGCTCCGTATAGAACTCATCCGGGGTTTTATTCCCTTGCTCAAGTTGTTCCAATCTCTCATGAACTCGCTCGGCATAGTCATCCGGAACAAACCTATCTATAAGAGCCTGTTTGAGTTCTTGCCATGTGGTCACTTGGGGGTGTCCATGGAACTCTCGTTCCTCTTTGTCCCCAAGCCACCATTGATAGGCGAATCCCTCAAACTTGATCGTAGCTATAGCTATAACACCCCGTAATTTTTAAGGGTATTTTGAATTATTTTTAAATTTTTCTTATGCCCGTTTTGCTAGACGGATTTAATTCAGTGAGTCTCGGACTTTCTGAAAAGGGTCTGAGCTCTGTAAAATTTTCCGAGCATAATATAATACAGTTGAGGTGTTTTCGGGGTTAATGTATCGTTAATGTACGAATATATTTAACCCGGAGTTAAGAAATTTAATCCAAGTTGAGTTCAGATAAGAATTCACGAAGTCGGCCATTAACCGCGACTCACCGCGATATGACGCGATCTGCCGCGAGTCACCGCGACCGGCCGCGATCGCGGTTTCGCTGAAAACAGAGCTGGCTTCGTCTTCCTCGCGCAAGTTGCTTGGGGGAGATATTTTTGGGCTCGCAAGTGGCTCTTTTGCCTTGTCCCCTTGTCCCCTAGCTTGTCCCCTTAGAGGAAGCTCGGATTGAGCTATAAAAGGGAGGTGAACCCGAAGCTTTTCTTCTCTTCTTCTTCCTTCTTTTCTCTTCATTTTCTCTGTTTTTCTCCCCTCTGAATTTGCCATTTTTGGGGCTGTTGGAGCTCGATTCGAGAAGGCTCACGAGTTGGAGAAGGTTGCCCAAGTGTTAGACTAAATCTTTGAGGTGTTTTGAGGTCATTTGAATGCAAAACAAAGCCTCCACGAATTGGGTAATTTTTCTTCCCCGCCATGGCTGTTCTTCGAGCTTTCTCTGGGCACCCCACCGCACCCCGCGGCAGTCCTCTACCGCACCCGCGGCAAGGCTTGTCCGAGAGGTGTTTTGTGTGGTTTGGCCTTGGGCTTTGGCTTGTTTCCTTTGTTTCTTCTTATATTCTTTTAGATTCATATATAAGTGTATTGAATCTAACTTAGGGTCTTGTTATGGGCCATTTTTTAGGGATTTAATATCCAAGATCTGCTCCAGTTTCTGATCCAGGAACTAGACGTTGCTCTGCTTGGTTCGAGCTTGTCGGATCTAAGGCAAGTGGCGGTTCGCTCTTGCTCATCATTCCATACTTGCATTAATTATCAATTGTTTTGTTGTTAATTAATTTGGGATGATTTCTATTTATGTTGGGGAACAGTTTTGATAAATTATTTGATAAAAGAAGTTATTACAATAGGTTGTATATTGCTAGATACAGCGCTATTATGTTCATAATGATTTTGTTGTGGATTTTAAAGGTGAATTTCATATGAAAGATTATATTAGGTTGCATATACTGTTAGTGGCAATGCTATTTTGATATATATATATATATATAGATTGTTAGATCTATGATGTTGGCCTTGATGGCTTTGTTTTAATGTGATATATGACTGTGTTGAACTGTTTAGTTAGCACGAGTATTCGTAGGAACGTTTACTGGGGCCCAGGAGGTCCAGTCGTTTCTTGATAATTAAATGGAAAAAAGGGCATTGAGACCCTAATACCATTGGTGAGTCATGACTAGCCTCTATACTCGGGTATAGAGGTGGTGCACTTAGCTAGTGTCACATACATCTTGGGGAGCAAATCTCGGGAGATGCTCCCAAGAGATCTCTCGTCTCGGGACGAGTTGATCATGATAAAAGCTTATAACGTGATGTGTGTGTGTGTTGACATTTAATAAGATACGTGCCATGAGTAATGCACATAATCAAAATGCCTTGACCATAATATAAAGTGCCGTATGAGTATAGCACTTATTTAAAAATGTTGTGGCGAGTAGTGCAGCTAGGCGCTAGTGCAGTTAGGAAAAACTCATCTTAGTTGTAAGTCGCTCGTATGTGATATTGTGATGATGTGTGTGTGTGTTTGTTTAAGTTTCCCAACATTTATCATTGTTTCCTTTAAGGCTCATTTCATTTTGGAGTCTTCTTTTTGGGATTGATTGCTGTGAGACTCTGTCTCCAGAATCTTCTCTTGTGCATACCTTTTGATATTCTAGTAGGAGTATGATGGTTGACTAGCGTACTCGGTTATTATTTGAGGGACGATGAGTCTAACCTAATACGACTGCTTCGAACCACTCTGCTTTGTACGCTTGCTAGTCTATTCATGTAGACTAACCAACCGTTATATTCCTTGCATGGTTGGCTGGTGTCATCCGTTCGATTCGGCACATCAGGTGTGTTGAAGATCCGTGAAGGCTAGAACGACTATGAAGATGAACAGTGTTTTGACAAGTTGTTATGTCGTTGTATTTTAAAGATTTCCGCTGTTCTATTTTGTCGTTTTGTTTAAAAGTATTTCGCTGTTGTATTTCTGATTAATTGGGTCATTTTAGGAATCGTGTAATTCCGCGACCATGTGGTTTAATAAAAGTTATGATTTTAGTATTGTAACTATGTTTTAAGTCAGTTTTGACGTCGGAAAAGCCTGGGGTGACTTCGGGGTTTACGTCCGGGTCATCGGCAGTAGCGCTTTCAAATGGTGTTAAATTTGGGGGTGTTACAGAAATGGTATCAGAGCTAAAATTTGTTTTCCAAGAGCTCTGAGTTTTAAAATAAAAAGCCGTTCATAGTCGTGCCTTCTTAAGTCTGATACGGAAGTTGCTTCTGTGTCTAGAAAGACTAAGACTTTCTGTTTGTCACCCGTAGTTGGGGTGCATTATGTTCTCTTCTGAAGGACTCGAAAGAAGTCGAGGTGGTTTCGCCATCTCCAGTTAGACTCGAGTTTTAGTTCTCTTGTCGTGAGTTGAGGTTGTAGAACCTAGTATTCAAGATTGGTGTTCATCTAGGAAAGTTACCAGGTTGATCTAATCTAAGTTAGTTTACTACATTAAGTATTTTGGAAAGATATTAATGTGTAAGATACTTGGACTTTGATCGGTAATCAGATGGTGAATACAAGGAATACCATACGCGCTGGTGCTGGGCCAAGCAATCCAAGGCCAATCATAAGGGACGACCTGAACCGTGTAGAAGAACACGAGTCGATGTCGCAGAATAACCCTGGAGGCAATGGCCAAGCTTCGGCCAACGCTCCAATGGTTTTTGATGCAGCAGCTGTTGCAGCTATTCGGGAGATAATGATGCAAGTACTCGCCGAGGCTAGGCAACCTGCCGCACCACAGGCACAAGCGGTGCCAATTCCCCCAATGGTTCCTAGATTTGAGGAGCCAGCTGTTTATGTACACCGAGATGAGGTGGTCAGGAAGAGAGGTGATTATGGTCGAGTGTTGAAGACCATTAACTCTTTGAGACCTGACCATTATGATGGAAAAGGAGAGCCAGTTAGAGCTGCTCATTGGTTTTCCCACATGGAGCGGTTGTTCCGCAACGTGGATTGCACCGAGGCAGAGAAAGTACAAATAGCCTCTCTTCAGTTGAAAGAAGAAGCTAGTGAATGGTGGGAGAACACTGGGTTGGCTGATCGGGCTGATTTGAATTGGGCTATGTTCAAGACGAAGATGATGGACCGTTTCTTTTCCCGAGCTATGAGGGACGAGAAGCACAAGGAGTTTATGCATCTTGAGACGGAGGGATTGAAAGTCGCTGAGCTTGCGACTAAGTTCAATCATTTGTTGCAATACGCTGGGTCGGATGTAACCAGCGAGGAGCAGAAGATCTGGCACTTCCATGAGTGGATGGGTCCAGATATTAAGCCACTGATGGTGCGTCATGGATGTTCTACTTTGGAGCAGTACGTGGATGCAGCCTATAAGTTGGAAGTAACTCTGGAAGAGTCAACCAAGAAGAGGAATCATCAGAAGTCAATGCAAGATCAATCTCAGGCGAGCGGATTTAAACGTCCTGCGCCACCGTCTAACCTTGCTAAGTCAAGCAAGGCAAAGACAGAGATGACTCAAGGAGGGTCGACACAACGATCGGGTCAGGACCAGAGTCCGATTCGGTGTTACAATTGTGGTGCCGTTGGGCACAAGAACAGTATGTGTCAGAAGGAAAAGAAGGCATGCTTTGGCTGTGGAAAGTTTGGACACTTGCAGAAGTTCTGTTGGCTAGAAAGGCAAAAAGGACTGGAGTCACAGCAAGGGTCTGCTAATCAGAGTAACCGGCCTGAGTATAAACCGGTAGAGGCTCCAAGTCATTCGATGCAGACAACTGCACAGAATAAGGGCAAGGCCCCAGTAGCTTCTGGAAGTCAAGGTCAACGTCTTTACGTGATACGTGAGGCGGATGGGCCTGATGTTCCATTTGCTTAAAGCTTTCTGTTGTTGTTTGTAGGTTGTAGATGTGGGTGTATACCCAGTCTTTTGATTTGAACAAGTTGTGTTAGTAAGTTTAAGTATGCAGCAAGGTTGTAAATCTTTTGTTGTAAATATTCTTGCTAGTATAAATATTTGGTTTGAACCAAGCGTTTGTCAGATGTCTCGATTACCATTCAGGGTGAAGTTTGAGACAGCTGCATAGCAAGGTGGTACCTTTGGTACGAGTTTTGTGCTCCAAGTTAGAAACCGAAGAGGTTACTTGGGAGACTGAGACGGGTGTACTTAGATACTTTCCCTACTTGTTGTCGGCCTTGATAATGCAAGTTTCGGGGTCGAAACTTAAAATAAGGGGGTAGTAATGTAACACCCCGTAATTTTTAAGGGTATTTTGAATTATTTTTAAATTTTTCTTATGCCCTTTTTGCTAGATGGATTTAATTCAGTGAGTCTCGGACTTTCTGAAAAGGGTCTGAGCTCTATAAAATTTTCCGAGCATAATATATTACAGTTGAGGTGTTTTCGGGGTTAATGTATCGTTAATGTACGAATATATTTAACCTGGAGTTAATAAATTTAATCCAAGTTGAGTTCGGATAAGAACTAATGAAGTCGGCCATTAACCGCGACTCACCGCGATATGACGCAATCTGCCGCGAGTCACCGCGACCGGCCGCGATTGCTGTTTCGCTGAAAACAGAGCTGGCTTCGTCTTCCTCGCGCAAGTGGCTTGGGGGAGATATTTTTGGGCTCGCAAGTGGCTCTTTTGCCTTGTCCCCTTGTCCCCTAGCTTGTCCCCTTAGAGGAAGCTCGGATTGAGCTATAAAAGGGAGGTGAACCCGAAGCTCTTCTTCTCTTCTTCTTCCTTCTTTTCTCTTCATTTTCTCTGTTTTTCTCCCCTCTGAATTTGCCATTTTCGGGGCTGTTGGAGCTCGATTCGAGAAGGCTCACGAGTTGGAGAAGGTTGCCCAAGTGTTAGACTAAAGCTTTGAGGTGTTTTGAGGTCATTCGAATGCAAAACAAAGCCTCCACGAATTGGGTAATTTTTCTTCCCCGCCATGGCTGTTCTTCGAGCTTTCTCTGGGCACCCCACCGCACCCCGCGGCAGTCCTCTACCGCACCCGCGGCAAGGCTTGTCCGAGAGGTGTTTTGTGTGGTTTGGCCTTGGGCTTTGGCTTGTTTCCTTTGTTTCTTCTTATATTCTTTTAGATTCATATATAAGTGTATTGAATCTAACTTAGGGTCTTGTTATGGGCCATTTCTTAGGGATTTAATATCCAAGATCTGCTCCAGTTTCAGATCCAGGAACTAGACGTTGCTCTGCTTGGTTCGAGCTTGTCGGATCTAAGGCAAGTGGCGGTTCGCTCTTGCTCATCATTCCATACTTCCATTAATTATCAATTGTTTTGTTGTTAATTAATTTGGGATGATTTCTGTTTATGTTGGGGAACAGTTTTGATAAATTATTTGATAAAAGAAGTTATTACAATAGGTTGTATATTGCTAGATACAGCGCTATTATGTTCATAATGATTTTGTTGTGGATTTTAAAGGTGAATTTCATATGAAAGATTATATTAGGTTCCATATACTGTTAGTGGCAACGCTATTTTGATATATATATATAGATTGTTAGATCTATGATGTTGGCCTTGATGGCTTTGTTTTAATGTGATATATGACTGTGTTGAACTGTTTAGTTAGCACGAGTATTCGTAGGAACGTTTACTGGGGCCCAGGAGGTCCAGTCGTTTCTTGATAATTAAATGGAGAAAAGGGCATTGAGACCCTAATACCATTGGTGAGTCATGACTAGCCTCTATACTCGGGTATAGAGGTGGTGCACTTAGCTAGTGTCACATATATCTTGGGGAGCAAATCTCGGGAGATGCTCCCAAGAGATCTCTCGTCTCGGGACGAGTTGATCATGATAAAAGCTTATAACGTGATGTGTGTGTGTGTTGACATTTAATAAGATACGTGCCATGAGTAATGCACATAATCAAAATGCCTTGACCATAATATAAAGTGCCGTATGAGTAAAGCACTTATTTAAAAATGCTGTGGCGAGTAGTGCAGCTAGGCGCTAGTGCAGTTAGGAAAAACTCGTCTTAGTTGTAAGTCGCTCGTATGTGATATTGTGATGATGTGTGTGTGTGTGTTTGTTTAAGTTTCCCAACATTTGTCATTGTTTCCTTTAAGGCTCATTTCATTTTAGAGTCTTCTTTTTGGGATTGATTGCTGTGAGACTTGGTCTCCAGAATCTTCTCTTGTGCATACCTTTTGATATTCTAGTAGGAGTATGATGGTTGACTAGCGTACTCGGTTATTATTCGAGGGACGATGAGTCTAACCTAATACGACTGCTTCGAACCACTCTGCTTTGTACGCTTGCTAGTCTATTCATGTAGACTAACCAACCGTTATATTCCTTGCATGGTTGGCTGGTTTCATCCGTTCGATTCGGCACATCAGGTGTGTTGAAGATCCGTGAAGGCTAGAACGACTATGAAGATGAACGGTGTTTTGACAAGTTGTTTTGTCGTTGTATTTTAAAGATTTCCGCTGGGCTATTTTGTCGTTTTATTTAAAAGTATTTCGCTGTTGTATTTCTGATTAATTGGGTCGTTTTAGGAATCGTGTAATTCCGCGACCATGTGGTTTAATAAAAGTTATGATTTTAGTATTGTAACTATGTTTTAAGTCAGTTTTGACGTCGGAAAAGCCTGGGGTGACTTCGGGGTTTACGTCCGGGGTCATCGGCAGTAGCGCTTTCAAATGGTGTTAAATTTAGGGGTGTTACAATAGCTACTCGTTGAGCTTCCGAGTAGTTATAGTATTGGAATATTTGATCGGTTTTTTGTTCCCAATCAAGATATACCTCGGGCTCACAATTTAAACCAAAACTTTGTACCTCCAATTTAACTCCATGTGGCCGTGGTTGCTCCAAGTTGGCCGGGTATTGGTTGCCATTGCCGCCGGCGCCGCGTGCTTCATAAGGCATGTAGCCGCCTTGCCCTTGGCCTTGGAATGCTCCGCCTCGGCTTGGTGCACTCCTTAGGGGATGGAGCAAGGGTCCTTGAGACCTAGGGACGTCATGGGGCTGCATTCTTGATTGCTCTCCAAGCCTTAATCCGGAATCTGCATGGTTAGATCTAAAAGGCATAGTAGTAGGAGCAAAAGGCAATGAAAAATTAGAAGAAGCATATTCTTCCCTTGTAGTGCTCATGTGATGTGCATGCCCTTGGAAGCCCTCGGTCAAGGCATGATTGGTCACTCCCGGATTTGGCAACGGCCAAGTAGTCATGGGCACCGAGAGTTGATCACCCGGCGGTGCAAGACCTAGCACGGAGGAGGTGCCGGCACTTGCTTACGGCAAAGATCCTCCTTGGCCTTGGATGGAGGAGACGCCCTGCATGGTGCTCCATTTCTCCTCCATGGCGCGCATGAAGGCAGCTTGCTCCTCCCTCATGGCGCTCAAGTGTTGTCGGGCGCGCTCGTTCGATTTCTCTTGAGAAGCTTGAATGGCTTTGAGGAATGCCTCCATAGTGATTTCTGAGACCTCCTTGGGGTCCTCTTCAGCCGCTTTCTTGTCCTTGGGATTCACCATCTCTAACCTTCACAAATCAAACACACGATAGCCAACAAAACCCAAAGAAATTCCAACAAAAGTACGTAACAAGTAAGATTGCCAAATTTGCCTAATTTAAATTAGGACTCGGAATCCAACAAGTTCTTGGGTTAGGGTGGCTCCTATATGCAAAAGACTCACAAAAATCGAAAATAAAGTGCACCATAATCCTTGTCAAAGGCTTAAGTTAATTCACAACTCAAACAATTCTTGTAAGTACTTGTTTCCTATTACCACTTACTAATGTTAGCTCGAGCAAAAGGAATTACAACTTCACTTACAACCACAAAGATAGTGCACGACTTCTTCTTCTTTTTTCTTTTTTTTTGATTTTGATTTGGCTTGCTCTTTTGTACAATATCAAGCCGAGTTTTTCTAAAATACTTCCTTTTTTTTCTTTTTTTTTTTACGTATGGAATGCAGAAATGAGAACAAGAAACTTGCAATGCAACTCGAGTAACAAAAGCGTACGCACTTCGGATTCGTTCCTCCACAAGAAGGCTCGGTTTGCAAATTACGTAAACAATTAAACTCGGATTGTATATGTGCCAAATAAGGAAAGCAAAGACTCAAAAGATCCTATACTAAATGCACAACTAAATGGGCTTTAAGAGGGTTGAAGGTTACTCTTTCCAAATTCAAACTAGTATTAAATGCATTTAAAGCACACAATAAAGCCAAATTTGAAGGTTACAATTCTTCCACTCTAAAAACGTCACTTTCTATAGGGCATTCAGATTTTATAGATCTATCCTAGATGCAAGACACACGACACAATCAAGAAAAATCCAAGAACAAAGCAAGAACAAGATTCGGACACAAAATTCCAACTACACATGCAAAGGCACGAAAACAAAGAACTTGTAGGACTTCGGACCTTGAATTTAAAAGAGGAATTTGAGCAAAACTTACATGCTCTGATACCAAATGTTAGATTCAAAGGATCGTGAGGCCACGGTTCAAGCTTTGCTCGTCGTCGGAGTGGAAACGCCAATTAGGGTTTCTCGGATGGACGGTGGCGTGGCGGAGGCGCAAGGGTGATTTGATGGCGGAGTTGTGGGGGATAGATGGCACTCAATGTCTTCTTATAGAGGGAAGAAGAATCGCTTGTAGAAGTGAAAGGGAAGAGGAAGTGTGAGAGATGTACTCACTCGACACACTTAGACTATTTTGACGAAAGAGAGACTAGAGAAGCAAGAGAGATTTTGGCAAAGCAAAGTTGATAATTCTTTCGTGAGCTTTTCATCTTTCAAAGTACCAATATAAAGGCTTACAAAAAAGGCAAGAATGCCTAAGGAAACGTCAAGAGTCTTGCACAAAATTAAACCCTAATTTTAATACCGAAAATGTCCAAATAAGGTAACTTATTAACTTCAAAAGCAAATGTCTTCAATCACATTTACGATTCTCTCGGCCAAGGCTTGGGCCTATGATGGTGGGGTAGGTGAGCCAGCCCATGGTGGTTGGAGTGCCGAACAAAGTGGCCCAAGTGGCTCGGCGCCCCTCTTTGAACGTTCACTTTCCGCTAGCGCCGTGTTTGCCGGCGCCTTGATGAATGCAAAGGACTAGGCTAGGCTCGGCGTGGCTTAGGGCAGCTTGGCTGTCAACCCCTTGTGGAGGTCTTGGAGAAGCTTCCTAGCCCTAGACCTCGTGATGGCACCAGGGGTTGCCTTGTCTTCTTGGGCGTTGTCCTTAGTGTTGCTTGCGCCCGGCGCGGCCGATGTCTTGGCCTTGTGGCCAATGTCTTCCTTTGGTTTGGATTTGGCCCTCCCATGCATGTCTCGGTCATCTCCATCTCCAAGGGTGTCATCCATAAGCTCCGTGCTTTGATCCAGCTCTTGGGCCTCCATAGTGCCCACGGTGTGCTCCTCGGCGTCCAAGTCCTCGGCGGCGCCTAGGGTGTCCTAGGTGTCTTGACCTTGATGTGGCATGGTCACATCATCCTCCCTCTCTTGAAAGGGATTCGACCCTGAATCCAGCTCTTCTTGGTCATCTTCACCCTGCACAGAATAAGGCATCAAATCAGAAACATTGAAAACATCATGTACACCAAAGTTAGGAGGAAGATCAAGCTTGTAGGCGTTGTCATTGATCCTCTCAAGCACTTGAAAGGGTCCATCACCTCTTGGCTTGAGTTTGGATTTACGGAGCAATGGGAAGCGCTCCTTCCTTAGGTGTAGCCATACTAGATCACCCGGTTCAAAAATTACTTCCTTTCGCCCCTTGTCCACATGCTTCTTATATTGGCCGGTTCTCCTCTCAAGTTGCAACCTTGTGTCTTCATGCAACTTCTTAATCCTTGCAGCTTCATCCGCACCTTCTTTGCTCTCTCACTCTTTGATAGCATAGGGTAGGAGCTCTAGTGGTGTTGTGGGATTGCGCCCATAAACCACTTCAAAGGGTGTCTTCCTTGTTGTCGAATGGACCGTCCTATTGTAGCCGAATTCAATGAAGGACAAGCTATCCTCCCACCTACGCAAGTTAGTCCTCAAGATAGTTCTAAGCAAGACACCAAGAGTACGGTTAACCACCTAGGTTTGGCCATCCGTTTGAGGGTGACAAGTAGTAGAGAAGAGAAGCTTAGTTCCAAGCTTAGCCCAAAGGGTTTTCCAAAAGTAGCTTAGGAACTTAACATCTCGGTCCGACACAATGGACCTAGGAACTCCATGCAATCTCACAACATGATCAAAGAAAAGGTTAGCAATATGAGATGCATCATCAGTCTTATGGCATGCAATGAAATGTGCCATTTTGGAGAACCTATCCACTACTACAAAGATGGAGTCTCTCCCTCTCTTAGACCGTGGCAACCCCAAAACAACGTCCATGGAAATGTCTTCCCAAGGTAGTTTATGGATTGGCAATGGAGAGTAGAGACCATGGGGTTTCATTTTGGCCTTAGCACGCATACAAGTAGTACAAGAAGCACAAAGCTTCTCAACCGCTCTTAGCATCTTAGGCCAAAAGAAGTGCTCTCTAAGCACATGTAAGGTCTTAAGGACACCAAAGTGCCCCATCAACCCACCCCCATGTGCTTCTTGCACAAGTATAGCTCGAATGGAGCTCTTAGGAATGCACAACCTATGACCTTTGAACAAAAATCCATCATGCAAGTAGAATTGACCCTCACTTCCCTTAGACTTACATGCATCTACTATAGCACAAAAATCAGAATCAAGAGCATATAAGTCTTTCATGAAAGTGAAACCAAGCAACTCTGCATCTAATATGGTCAATAGAGTGTACCTCCTTGAGAGGGCATCCGCCACCACATTGTCCTTTCCCTTTTTGTGTTTTATCACGTAGGGGAAAGACTCAATGAACTCCACCCACTTAGCATGTCTCTTGTTGAGCTTGCTTTGGCCCTTCAAGTATTTCAATGCCTCATGGTCGGAGTGTATGGCAAATTCTTTAGGCAATAAGTAGTGTTGCCAAACTCTTAGCACACGTACTAAAGTGAGAAGTTCTTTGTCATAGGTGGGGTATTTGAGCTCGGCTCCCCCAAGTTTCTCACTAAAATAGGCAATGGGTTTGCCCTCTTGCATGAGGACACCTCCAAGGCCTATTCCCGAAGCATCACACTCTATCTCAAAGATTTTATCAAAGTTAGGCAATGATAAGAGTGGTGCTTGGGTGAGCTTGGCTTTGAGGCTAGCAAAGGCCGCCTCTTGTGCGACATCCCATGAGAACGCCACACCTTTCTTGGTAAGATCCGTGAGGGGCGCAGCCAAGGTGCTAAAGTCCCTCACAAAGCGGCGGTAAAAGCCCGTCCTAAGAGCTTTGCTAGACAGGCTGCGTCCTCCAATATGATTTCCACACTCTCCATCGTGTAAGGAGTGTAGGACGCGTTGTACTTCGACTCTTTTGAGGCAGCGTAGGTATAAACCTGTGACAGATCGTTTGAATAGAATATTATCTGTTAGATCAAAAGTTACGGCTTTTATCTTAAGTCTTTTGGCTTCTATCTTGTCTGTTGGGAGTATTCCGTCTTTGAGCCATTTGATGTAAGGCGTGGTCCAATCGTCTTTGTAACACCCCCAAAATACCCTTTGGAAATATTACCGCCAGTGACCTCAGATTACACATCTAGGGTCACCCAAGGCTTAACCATTTTATAACAAACTGTATAATAACATAAACTTTATTAAATGACATACAACTGCCCAAATAATATTTTATTTCAAATGTTGAAATTACAATTCGATAACAAAATCGAGTACAAATATTTATTACAGCGGAAGTCTTTAGAATAAAATGACTCAACATTCGGGAAACGCCAACTGCCCTCACGTCGAGTCCTTGCCTTTATTGATGCGGGAACTTATCTGATGTGCCGTATGAGACGGATGCCACCAGCCAACCATGCAAAAGAAAATAACCGGTTGGTTAGTCTAATGAAAGACTATGCAAGGGTAGAAATAAAAAAGTTCTAGTGATCGTAACCGTTTTACTATCATTGTTCCTCGAATAATAACCGAAGGAACGATACATAACCCGAAACTTTCACGGAGTTATAGAAGAAGATATGTATTGAAAAGAAGACTCCAAAGGAATTGAGTCTTAAAGGAAACATATATATGACAACTGTTTGGGAACGTTATAGTTTTCACACAAGCGTTTAAAAACGACTTGATCATTTGGGTCAACGACCAACCTCACCGCACAATGCGAATCCAGATTGGAAAGAAGACTTACTCTAACCGAATTCCGGGCGGGTTGCAAGTTGTACTTCTCGCCCGAAGGTTCATTAATTATGTGCATAACCGCACTTATCTTATTTAATTACAAAACGTATATTCACGTTAAAGCTTTTATTATATATATATCATCTCGACACGAGAGATATCTTGGGAACATTTCCCGAATGTTTGGCACCAGCTGAGTGCACTACCACCTATATTCGGATAGGGGTAGGTCATGACCAGAAAGGGTGTTAGGGCACTTACTTCCTAAATCACCATAGTTATAAAGAAACGACTAATCCTCATAAGGAATTAGCGTTCCTACGAATACTCGTGATAAACTAGCATTTAAGTTCACATTTAAATCCACACCATATCCATCACGGAGAAATAACATGTACAATAACATTGTTTCTAGCAATATATGCAACCTATTATAGTATCATATTTTATCACATCATTTTATAAAATTTGTTCCCAAACGAAACAACACTTCACCCCATTTTAATTAACAATCAAGTAATTGATAATTAAAAGAAATATGGAATGATAAGCAAGATCGAACCGCCACTTGACTTAATCTAGTCGAACGTAGTTGACGGATTCCGAGTATCTGGAGACTGGAATCTGCGTACGGATCCCTACGACGATGACACAACCACGACGAACCCTAAGTTAGATTCGATACAAACGAATAACGATATGAATCGAAAGGAAACGAAGCCTAAGCCGTGACCGTGGTTGTCCAAGCCATGATCGCGCTTGCTAGGGCAAGCCGCGGTCGCGGTTTGGACTTTCACGGTCGTGGAATTCTGGGCAGAGCCGCGGTCGCGGAATTCATCCCCGCGATCACGGACCTCCCTTCCGATGCGGCTCCAACTCGTCTTCGAAGCTTACCGATGACGCAAATGATGACTTCTTGCTTCAGACGAGGGCTCCCTACAACCACCACCACTACACACCTCCAAGGCACTTCCGGCAATGCTCCGACGAACTCGAAAACTCCGGCGAACACTTAAAATGAGAGAAAGAGAGGAGATTGAGAGCTATGGGTGATGATCTCTCGAGGCTGAAGACCCCTATTTATAGGGTAAGGAGGGCTCAACGCCGGGGCACTCCAACCGATTGGCCTCCCTCCATCGGCGAAACGTCGGTCAAGCCAAACGTCGAAACACAGGAAGAATTGAAGGAGACGATGAACAGCGTTTCTGCGGTCGCGGAAATGCCGCGAACGCGTCTCTTGGCCTTTGGTCGCGGATTCCTCTCGCGATCCTTTGCTAGAACTTATTTTTAGCACTTCTAAAAATATTCTAAGACCCAGTATATATATTAAACGTATATTAATACGTTTGAAAGATCTTTCTGAGTTTACAAAAATTTCCCAATACGTCTTTCTTACAAAACGACAGTTTGGGACTTTTAAGGGTTACTACAATACTACCCCCTTAAAAGAAGTTTTGACCCCGAAACTTGGCCGATAACAACTCGGAAAAGCGACCTTATAATAAGTTACTTAACCTTATAAGTTTAACCATACCTAACCCATTTAACACTTTGTAAATTGGTTTAAGCATTTCTAAGTTTAAAATTTATAAGTTGGTTCAAATTACAGTTAACGTAAGGTTAACCATAATTTAGACCCTTCCTAACATAAGGAAAATTTATAAGTTTTGTTTTCACCAAACATACATGTTACCATATTACCCTTATGGCAACATGAGGGTTATCACATTACTACCCCCTTAAGAATAGTTTCGACCCCGAAACTAGCATCACTAAGGTAGAGGGACCGGTTTCACCATTAACCTCACCACCTGAACTTAGTATCCTTAGTCATTTCATCCTTGTAATTGCTCCTAGGAAAACGATCTGTTTCCTCAACCATACCACTATCTCGCATATCTTATCTCCATGCGCTACACCTGAAATAACTCGTGACTATATCCACAAGGTCATAATTATCTTAGGGTAATTAGTATCCAAAATCATCGCAATAGACTTGTTATACCTTAAGCATGAGAACACACATTTCTCTTTCAACTTTTCTCTTTATAATCAAATTCAAAGTTCGTACATTATCTCCCTATAATCCAATATCAGATCTCAGTAATCCTCGAGACATTACATTTTCTAATTCCTTTAAAGGTACACCCCACAATTCCATTACTTATCTCTAAGCCAATTTGTTTCCTTACGCCATTTCTAACCTAAAAATCCTTCCAAGACTAACTGAACGTATTCCATTATTCAATCTCTAACTTAAACCTTTAAGGTTCCTCAATTTTATTTACTAAAAAAAAATACCATATTGATGAACGATGCCTTGCCATCAAAATCAATTACTTACGTCCTAATCCTTTAGTGGGTATATACGAGTAACATTTGTTACCTTATTCCTTAAACGCACATAAGGCAATTTCCCATGCCACATCCTTTGGTATCGATACCCTCCGAATAACTTATACCTACACCATAACCTTTAAATTTAAGTGAGCTTTCCCCGAATACAATCGTTTCACAACTTAATTTCCCAAAAAGTGTTATATGATCGGCCTTATAGACGTCCCACTCACTTAAAATCCACATATCAAACCTTGTAAATTTCCAGGTATCATAACTCCATATTCCTTGAAGGTACAATTTACAAATTAAAATATTTGGCCCGATTAAATTTGGCCTTAATGCTCACTTCTAACTCAAAACTTTTAGCTTCCTCAAAACAAGATCGTGATAAATCAATTAGCACAATTGTGACCATTCACTTTATTTTCCCTAAACGTGGCATCAGATCGCCTTAATAGACCTAGATCACTTTTAATCCAATCCTTATATCGTTTCCCTTAAGAAAGCCTCGCAACGAAACCTCAGATAAATCTTCCAAAATAATACTTATGACTTCACACCCTTAGCCTTTCCGAAAGCTTAACCCATTGGGCCCATAATGAGAACACTCACTTACAAACTCCATAACCATAACCCTTGGGTTCTAAAGCTTTACTCAAGATCGTAATTAATACACACGATTATGTTGTGTGTATTGACAGAGTTTTGGCATGATTTTAGTGGTGTTTTAGGATGCTTTGGAGGTGATTTGGAGACTTGGCGAGGATGTGCGGAAGTTGCATTTTTGGAGCCTTAGGAGCTGAGGAACGAAGGATGAAGAAACAGAGCCGCGGCGACCGCCGCGGAATTACGGCGACCGCCGTTAATTCCCTCTGAGAGACGAAGGCTACGACCTGGAAATGGCGACCGCCGTTTAATTGCGGCGCTCGCCGCATTTACGGCGATCGCTGTGGGAGAAGCAGCAGCCGCCGCCGCTGACGGAAGCATCGCCGAGCCGATTTCCTTTTCGGATCTATTTTATATTACTTTATTACATTTTTATTATTTCTTTTTAGGATAATTTTAGATTATTTTTCCTTTGGTATTTAAGGGTTGAGAAAACTTGTTTCTTCTCTCTCGGAACCCTAATTTCTTATTCTACGTATTCTCTTGCTATGAAGAACTAAGCCTCTCTTGTTTAGTCAGACATTGAAGCTTTTCGTGTGATTCAGTTGTGAGATTCTTATTCCTAATCTATTGCATGATTTTTATCTCTTCTCTTGTTTGATTTCGTAAGATTGATATTGATAATTTCTAGTCTGATCAACTAGGGTTTGTCGTTATTTATCTATTGCTAGGTTTAGATTGTTACTGGTTGAGCATATCTATTCCATAGTAGCAACTGCATCGTGTTAGTAACTGGTTGTGCTAATCTTATGCAGAAGAGAATTGATCTACATTCTAGGGTAAAAACTGGTTGTTTTATTCTAGGGTTGTATCCAACTATATTCCTATCCGTAAGGCGGCTGTTAAACTGAATCTTGATAGTTTCAGGGTTGTTTAATTAGTTAGTTCTAATAGTATCTGGTTGTGCTATTAGTTACATCTGAAAAGGAATTGGAATTACCATTGCATGCGATTTTGAGTAGTATCTATGATCAACTTGTCATTCGAATAGTGGATATTGTTTGACTGAGTGTTTTCCCAATAACTGATTTCATCACCTTTAATTGCTTATTTACCATTTGCATGCTTGGCTACTAAAACAAACCAACAAAACCCCCCTTTGGTTGCTTTAAATTGACATACATATTGCATACTGCGATAGACTTTGTTTCCCTGCGGATTCGACCCTTACTTACCTAGGACTACGTTTTAGGGTTTGTTTGGATACTTTGCATAGTAGGAATTAGAACGGCAAATTCCTGCTATCAATAATAGAGTACGATCTTTTTAGAGAAAACGAATTCCTTATGAACTATCTCTTATACATTTATTCTCTTCTCAGCAATCTATCCACATAAATGACTACAGTATGACCTCACAACTAGGCATTTTGGACTTCGTATTAGTTCACTCTTATGTACTTTTACCAGAACAAATGTTCAGGGTACACATATGAGAAATAATTCTTAATCCCATAGAGCATTAACCACATACATTTGTTTCCTTTAAATTAAGGAATTTTGGTAAAACTCAACTTACGTGATAACGCTCGTCATCTCAACTAAGGGAGCAACTAATGTCATACAAATGTGACATTACTCCAAGAATAAAGAGAGATTCCTAAGAATGGACCTAGGAATTAAGTAATAGAGTCGACCCTAGTGTTAACCACGTAGGGGACGGACACCTAGGCCCCATACGTTACCCCTTCTTTATGAGTCCTGACAGCCCTTATCCACACGTGACATATACTGTTTTGGCACTCACGGAGTCTTGGATGAACGTATGACTCAAGATAGCAATGAATTTGGTAATTTCCCTAAAACGAGGGAATACTTCTTTATTATTTGAAACTTGAGTTGACACTAATAGAGGAAATGTTCAAACGAAAAATTTATCTCCAGAGACTATAGACACACAAGTCGTAGCTCCTTAATCAAAGGTAAACCTAAGGATATCTAATTATCCAGGGGGTCCTGCTCACCCAACTGGCCCACCACAAGGCGTCGCTGCCCTTGACTGCCTGAAACAATCGGGGCTTTCCCCTTGTCCTGAACAGTAGACTGCGTAGCAACACTTCCTGCAGGCCTTTGCTGAGGTCGGTTGTTATGGCTAACCGATCCTTGTTGGGACTTAGCTTCCTGATTCCTCTTCGTGGGGCAGATGCCCTTCCTTCCCACAGGTAAAGCATATCTGCTTCTCTTTCCTACACTCATTGCTCTTATGTCCAGGAGTCCCACAGTTGAAACACTGGACAGAACCCCTACCCTGACTTGAGCGTTGAGTGAAACTGGACTGGGTCACCTCGGTCCTAGGCCGATTAGATTTGGATAAGTTGGAAGGAGGAGCTGGACGCTTGAACCCACCACTCTATTGCTGATTACCACGGTTGCTCCCCGATCTCAGTCGATTATGCTTCATGGCTGACTCCTCCAAAGTCACTTCCAGCTTATAAGCAGCGTTCACATACTGCTCCAGAGTGGTACAACCATGACGCACCATCAAGGGCTTGAGGTCAGGATTCATCCATTCGTGGAAATTCCAGGTTTTCTGTTCTTCGCTGGACGCTTCTACTCCAGCATAGTACAACAAGTGGTTAAACCTGGCAGCCATCTCTGTCACCTTCAACCCATCAGTCTTTGGGTATAGAAACTCCTTGCGTTTCTCCTCCCTCATAGCCCGAGAGAAGAACCGATCATACATCTTGGTCTTAAATATTGATCAGCTAATCCCGTGCTCTCCCACCATTCACTAGCCCCATCCTTCAGATATAACGAAGCAATGTTTACCATTTCAGCCTCAGTACACACAATGTTCTTAAACAAACGCTCCATATGAAGGAACCAGTATGCCACCTTGACATGTTATCCAGTACCGTCATATGAGTCAGGCCTCATGGAGTTGATTGCCTTCAGCGCACGACCATAATTTTCTCCATCTCTCGGAGCACACATTAGAGGCGGGTTATTTGTTGTATCCTCAACGTCAGCAGTACCCCGAGGGGTTGGGTTCCCCTGGGCTTGTTGAACCCCTGGCCTCACCAACTCAGTGACCGCTTGCATTACGATCTGCCTGATTGCCTCTGCAACAGCTGCACTGAAAACTATTGGAGCAGCAGGAGGTACCTGCACCCTTTCCCCTCCTATCTGGGGTGGAGCATTCCTCGCTGGGTTGCTGTGGGAACCAGACCCAACTTCCTCCTGGTCCGCTGCATTTCTAAACTGAATCCGAGAAGCATTACTCGGTCCAGCTGCATGACGTGCGGTGTTTCTAGCATTCACCATCTGATTGTGTTTACGTATATTAGATATGTACGATCAAATTTAAGTTGTAAGTAATAAATACTTAAAGTGTAATAATTGAGGTAGTCGTCTAATAAACTCAACTTTTCATTAATGAAACACACACTAAGTGTCAAACAACAACTGAAAGGGAAATAGGGAAAAAGAACATTAGGAGACTTCTGCTCCAGTGTTGTTCAAAATGGGAAAATACTAGGAAGAAAACTATAACTGGGCTATTATTCACTACTTCTTCTCTACCAGAGGTAACTCTTCCTTCGAGTCATCAGTTAACCCCTTCTATTTTGGATCACTTGATCCCTTAGCAGGCATTGATGGCTCCCCGGACTTGCCCACATCGCCTTTCTGTGGCTCAGAGCTTTTCCATCTTCGCCCCCAAAGATCCTCATTGTCGGGCTGATTCAGAATCCAGAAAAACTCTTCCCACTCCTCGTGGAAGGGTTCCAACGACTTATTCTCGTCCTCTGGATCCTCCATTGAGTCCTCATCTTCATCAGAGACCTCGGGGGTAGAGGTTTGCTTGGATTGCACTTCTCTTTCTTCCCCACTCTCGGACTCGGATTCTTCAGTCAACGGGGTGAACTTAAGCACCGATCCACCGACCACTGGAACTTCTACAGAATCAGGCTCAGACTTAATTGTCAGAGTGATCTCAGATTCATCTTGGGTCTTAAGTTGGGCTCTAGGGAATACCATTGTCTGTGAAGAGACAAGGAGAGATTTAGAATTTTCTTGTTTATAGAAATTATATCCTCCATCACAAGCAGGAATGATCGGACTACTAACGTTGGCAGAAGTTTGAAAACGTCTCTTCCACAAAACCGTTAAGGTAAACTGAAACTCGTTTGTTAAATCTGAAAGTCTTTTCCACAAAACTTGTTAAAAACAAACCGAGACTCGTTGGTTAATTCTGTTTCTACTAAATTATTGTGATTTAAAATCTACTTCAAAAACGTTTTTAACTTTAAACCTTACTTAGGGCCTATGGTAAAGAAATCTCATACACGAAGTTTTTGTTTTATAAAACCCCAAATAAACGCAAAATGGTTTAAAAGCTTAGAGTTTTAACACTTTTAGCTCTGATACCAAATCTGTAACACCCCCAAAATACCCTTTGAAAATATTACCGCCAATGACCTCAGATTACACATCTGGGGTCACCCAAGGCTTAACCATTTTATAACAAACTGTATAATAACATAAACTTTATTAAATGACATACAACTGCCCAAATAATATTTTATTTCAAATGTTGAAATTACAATTCGATAACAAAATCGAGTACAAATATTTATTACAGCGGAAGTCTTTAGAATAAAATGACTCAACAGGTCTTGACCTTACGATCTTACACCTAGGATCTCAACCTTAGAAAGAGACACACAAAACGCTAACTGCCCTCACGTCGAGTCCTTGCCTTTACTGATGCGGGAACTTATCTGATGTGTCGTACGAGACGAATGACACCAGCCAACCATGCAAAGGAAAATAACTGGTTGGTTAGTGATAGGTGTTATTTCATACACCTTTTCTAGCATCTATTAGCATGATTTGGAGGAGTTTTGGAGTTGTTTTAGTGCTAAGTCTGCGATCCAGATATTATGGAGAGAAGTGAAGAAATCCAAGGATTGGCAGCTTAGTTGGAGCTTAGAGATGGAGATGGAGCTGCTGGAACATCTATGGAGAAGGCTACCAACACTTGGTAGTATTTGGAGAGCAGTTGGAGAAGAGAAGAAGATGAGAGTTGAAGTCTGGAGTTCACCGCCCCGCGTTAGCAGTGACGCCCCGCGGTGATGACTCCCAGTGATGATTAAACCCCGCGTGAGAGGAGGCCACCGCCCAGCGGTGGAGAGCAGAAGCCCCACGGTGGATCTTTACCGCCCTGCGGTGGACGTGTTTATTGTCTCGCGCCAGATTATATTTATTTCCTTTTATTTCTATTTCAGACTTTGTTATTTTATTTGTTTCCTTTTGGATTGGTTTTGTGATCTTGGGCTTTAGGTTAACTCTATTTAACCTAATGTTCCACAGCCTCCAAGCCAGTCTGCGAACACTTAGACACATCTTGTTATCGAACTACTTTTGATCGTTATTTCATATTATAGTTTTTCATCCCCTTTGATGGAGAACTAACTTTTCTTTGTACTGTGGATTTCGCTCTAACAGGACTACTTCCCCTTATATTATTCTCTCAATTTTACTCAATCTGCATGCTTGTTTGCTTCGTTCTCTTGACTACAAAACCCCCAGTTGCTTGTTACTTGTCATTCACGATTGCATATTACATCATACCTTCTCTGTGGGATTCGACCCTTACTTGTCTGCTATACTTTGTTTAGTAGGTTGGTTAGGATAATTTATTTTGATAAGGCTAATCAACGACATTTGCTTGTGCATCTTTAGCCCCATCAAAATTTGGCGCCGTTGCCGGGGAAGGTTTTTGTTTGTTGTGTGTTTTCGTTTTTGATTTTTGGGTGGAGACCTATCTTATGGTCGATACCCGTGCTACTGACTCCCCACTCTTAGCTTTTGATCCAGAGATTGAAAGATCGTTCCTTGGACGTCTGTGCGATCGAAGGGAAGAAACCGAGATTGAGACTGTGTTGGCCGCTGAGACTGACACGACCGATAACGTTGAGACTGAAACCGCTGAAGTTGCTTATACCCCAGCTGCTGCTATGGCTGGAAACGGAACTCTATGAGAGCTTACGGCACCGAATATTGGGGCTGAACCCCTAGCTGTGATCATCCCTGCGTTGGATCAAGGGGTGAACTTTGAATTGAAGACTAAAATTGTTAACTACCTGCCTAAGTTCCACGGTCTGAGTGGAGAGGATCCGATTTCTCACTTGGGCAAGTTCCACAATGTCTGTATGACGATGTAGCCCAGGAACGTGACTGAAGAGCAGTTCAAGATGAGAGCTTTTGGCTTTTCTTTACTCGACAATGCGAGCGATTGGTACTATCACTTGCCACGAGGAACCATATATACATGGGCGAAATTGCACAAGGCGTTCCTGGATAAGTATTTTCCGACGAAGAAGGCGAATGCTTTGAAGAAGGCAATTGCCAACATTGAGCAGGCTTGTGATGAGACACTGTATGATTATTTGGAGAGGTTCAAGAGGCTCTGCTCCAGCTGTCCATTCCATGGATACGCCCAGCAGGATCTTGTCCTTTATTTACACAACGGTCTACAGGACCAAGAGAGGAGAATGGTCGATGCTGCATGCGGTGGCAGTATTCTGAATCTGACACCGAAGGAAGCCATGGACCGAATCCAAGAGATGAGTGAAAGCACCCGGAACTTCGGAAAGACTTACCAAAGAAAGGCGGTCAATGCTGTGACCCCTGCAGGACCGAGTCCAGTATTATCTGAGTTAGCCGAGTTGAAGGAGATAGTCATGAAGATGGCGAATCAGAATGCTCCTCAATAAGCCAGACCGTGTGGCCTTTGTCCTAGCCAGACCCACCACACAGATACCTGTCCTCAGCTGCAAGAGGATGGTGTTGCTGAAGTTAATGTTGTAGGAGGCTATGGAGCCCCTAGACAACAGTATGGTGGCCAGTCCAATTACAACCATAGAGGGCGTGACCATCCAGGATTTAGATGGAGTGACCCTCAAGGTGGTCAACAACCGGCACAACAGCAATATCAGCCGGCTCAGCAACAACAGTACCAGCAATGAGCTCAGTACCAACAGAGACCCCAAGGCCAAACTTCTGGAGCCTCTACTGAGGATATGCTGAAGACCTTGACTCAGCACTTTGCTACGCATGTGCAGGCTACTGAGTCGAGTATCAAGAATATAGAGAGGCAAATTGGCCAGTTAGCCGACGAGGTGACTAAAATCAACCAGAGGACCTCAAACTCCATGCCGTCCCAAACCACTGTGAATCCCAGAGAGAACGTGAGTGCTATCACGCTGAGAAGTGGTAAATAAGTTATGTCTCCTATTGCTGAAGAGGAGAAAGTAATTTCCGAGAAAAAGGAACTCACCGCACCGCCCCGCGGCAATTCCCGCCGCGACCCGGTGCCTATGCCCAGTAATGTCAACGCGACCCCACCGCCCCGCGGTGATGATTTACGCCCCGCGGTGGGCTCGCCGGGAGCTGCTCCTCAGAAATCTGTTCCTACTGACGATGTCTATGTTGATACCTACGTTCGTCCAGTGTTTCCTCCCCTACGTTCAGAGAAGCCCCCAGCACCTTTTCCAGAGGCGCTAAAGGCTAAAAGAGTTGTCGATGATAGAGACCTGTTCGACACGTTCCAAAACTGTGAGGTGAATATTCCCCTGCTGAAGCTTATCAAGGCTATCCCACGATATGCCAAGTTCTTAAAGGAGCTCTGCATGGTGAAGAAAGCTCAAAGGCAGAAGACCCAGAAGAAGAGTCCAGTTTGCGAACAAGTGTCAGCTGTGGTTCAGAAGCGTCTACCCGCGAAGTGCAAGGATCCAGGTATGTTTACTATTCCTATTACTATAGGTGAGCATGTTTTTGAGAAGGCCCTACTTGATTTGGGTGCCTCAATTAATGTTTTACCCTATTCTTTACTTGAGAAATTGGAATTAGGACCCTTGCGTGAGTCTAGTATTGTGATACAACTTGCTGATGGATCGTGTGTACCCCCTAAGGGTGTTGTAGAAGATGTCCTTGTTAGGATAGGTCCTTTGATATTTCCTGCTGATTTCTTTGTTATGGATATGGATTATGATGAGCAAGTTGCCCCGGTTATGCTAGGGCGACCTTTTATGAAGACTTCCATGACTAAGATAGACGTTGATAGTGGTACCCTGACTATGGAGTTTGATGGAATAATTTTTCAGCATGATATTCATAAAGCTAATTCCATTAAGTCTCCTCCTCCTTTCGGCATTAATGACTTTGTGCATTCTGTGCATGATAATGTTAAGATTGATGCAGTAGAGGCCGTAGTTGAGTGTTCCACTGGTGATGGACCCATTGAGTTGCATGATTTTCATGATTTACCTGTGGATGATGTCTTATTAGCTGATATAGGAGATTCCTCTATTTTGGGCACTTGCCCCCCTGCACTAACCACACAAGGCTGCAAGCCTTTATCTAGTGATGCGCAGCATGTTCAGGTTGAGCCAGATCGGCCCCCGCATCATTCTAAGTATGGGGGCGACACTCCGAAGAGACTGCACATGGAGTGGGTGACGAAGAAAGACCATGGCCTAAGGTTCAAACTTTTCCATGAGAGGTCTCACCAGGAAGAGACAAGTTGGAGGATTCCGAAAGAATCCTACCCAAAATGGTAGTTGATCTGCAATACGTCGAGCCGACGACGATAACCAAGGCGCTGTCCGGGAGGCAACCCATGTTTGTATTTCTTTGATCTCTTTTTCTTTTTATTAGATTATTTTCGCAGTTTATTCTGCTTTGTTTCGTTCGCCTGTTACTCACATTTCAGGTACGAAAGTAAACCCGAGAAGAGATAAAGTGCCCTGCCTCTCTCACCGCCCCGCGGCACTTTCCTACCGCCTCGCGGTAGAGCTGCCGCCCCGCGGTGACGGTCAGGTATCGATTCTCAACTTTAAAAAAAAAAAGCAAGAATAATGGGCCCCGAAAAAACCTTAAACGGGTGAGTAAAAGCTTATTTCTTAAGTGGTTACTAAGGTTTTGACGGATTGGGCTTCATCTTTAGGCCAAAATTTCTCATATGGGCCATGGTACATGACCATCCCATCAACCCTTTCTTTTCACCTTACCCTACCTTGACCTAGCCCCATATAAAATTTCCACCGCCCCCCCTCAATTCTCCTTCTCCTATTTTCCATTCACTCTCCCTGAATCCCCTCTCGACCTTGAGCATTTCCTAGCCCCCATACCCCCATTTGGAGTCTAGCCTCACAGCCCAGCCCAAACACAACCCCCTCCGCGCCGCGGTTGTCTCGCCTCGCTTTAGCTCCGCCTCGCGCTGCCACCGCTTCGCGTCTCTGTTGCTACCGCCCCGCGCCGACCTCACCGCGACCCGGTGACCTGTTGTCAGTTTCTCGCCGCGACGCTACCGCCCCGCGTTGAGTCTCTGCAGAACCTGTGTTTGTTTGATTGTGAGTATTCTTTGCTGTCTTCTGATTTGAGCATTTCAATTCTTCACTTATGGCTCCCAAAGGCAAGAAGAACGCATCGACGAGTAGGGATGAGAGTGAGCTGTACGATATTGTGAAGGGGAGAAAGGTGGTGCCTTCAAAATTTTTCCAGTTCATTTCTTCGTTCCGGTGGTTCTACCGCGAGGAGGGTGATGATAGCTTACTGCGCAAGATCGCGTTCTCCTACAATGGACGTGAGCATTCTCTGTCGAGGAGGGCGATCCACGAGGCCCTGGGCATTACGAAGAAGCCGACCCTTGGATGGTCGAATGGGCTTCAGGAGGACGAGATGTTTGCTTTCTGGCGGGCTGCTACTAGGAGGACTTTCAAGACGGGGCATGAGGTGAATTCGAAGTTGGTGAACCGGTGTCTGCGGTTGATCCACAAGGTGTTGATGAGAGATTTTTTTGGCCATGCTGACGATGGGAAGGTGCCCATGAAGGACTTCCAGTGGTTTTTAGCATCCTGGGAACGGTTGAGCTTACTCCGTGTTGGGCAACTCTTTTCCTGAGTTCCCTGTGGAGGATTCGTGAGGGCGAGCCTAGAGATATTTGTGGGGGTAGCTTGATTACTCTCCTCTGCGCTGATGTGATTGCTTGCGATCGGATTGCTCGGCCGGTTCCCTGCGTTTTATATGATGCCGCCCACATGAGGGTGTGCTCTATGGTGAAGCCGCTAGGGCAGGATGGTGATGTGGCTTGGATGGCTTACGAGGGCCATATTTTGAGTGTTCCGCGAGAGTTCACTTACTCGCCTTCATACGCGGGCTGGTGGATTGATAGCGATGGCCAGACGCTTGCTGTTGATGCCGCTGCCGTTGTTTCTTTGGGTCCATATGGAGAGGGCCCTAGTGGTGGATATGCTGCTGCTGATCGCGAGAAGGGGGACGACCCTAGTGCTTCACAGTTTGAGGAGTCCTCATCTGTGTACGGACCTGTCGCACCATAGCAGGAGATGTACGCTAGATGGGATAACTTCTCTACGTGCCATGATCAGTGGACTTCCAGAGTAGAGACCGGTCTGCAAACTTGGCAGACCCAGCTTCACAATGAGATAGATGAGCGTCTGGAAACTATAGACACTAATCTGCAGGACTACTTTGGGATGTACCCACCACCACCTTCCGGTCCACAGTGAGTTTATTTCTCTCTTCCCCTATCATTTGACGTTCTCTTTTCACATTGAGGACAATGTTCGGTTTAAGTATGGGGGAGGGATATAGACTTGCTATTCTTGCTAGCTAGTGTACATAGCTTTATTTCTGCATTCGTTTTCTGCAGTGTTGATTTTATTTTCCAAAAAAAAAAAAAGTAAAAAGGCAATCAAAATCCTGGGATGGACTGAAAACCCGAAAGGGCGGTTCAGGTAAAAAGCAGGTAGTCCGGCTGGTATTAGACCAGGGCAAAACTGGACTAGAGTGATGCGAGCTTATGTGAGAACGTCTATTGGAAAATAAAATGAGTGCTTGGTGAAAACCCGAAAGGGCGCCTTGGCAAAATGAGTGAAAAAGAAGAAGAGTGATTTTAGGATTTCTCTTATCTTTCGGCGAGGCATCATAAGGAGGGTGACATAGAAGGATTGTCGGGTAGGCCACTCATGGAGTGATAAGAAGATAGACGGGAGTTAGGTTAGATTGTTCTTGCATCACTTGTTTTGGTTGTCTTGGGCGTATTGTTGATGTGTTGTAGTTGTTGGAGTCACGTTTTCTTGTACTTCCTGAGTCCTTGGTATTGATTGAGAGGGTGAGCTTTTCTTTAGCTTACCCGGGACGAGTAAAGGTCTAAGTATGGGGGAATTTGATAGGTGTTATTTCATACACCTTTTCTAGCATCTATTAGCATGATTTGGAGGAGTTTTGGAGTTGTTTTAGTGCTAAGTCTGTGATCCAGATATTATGGAGAGAAGTGAAGAAATCCAAGGATTGGCAGCTTAGTTGGAGCTTAGAGATGGAGATGGAGCTGCTGGAACATCTATGGAGAAGGCTACCAACACTTGGTAGTATTTGGAGAGCAGCTGGAGAAGAGAAGAAGATGAGAGTTGAAGTCTGGAGTTCACCGCCCCGCGTTAGCAGTGACGCCCCACGGTGATGACTCCCAGTGATGATGAAACCCCGCGTGAGAGGAGGCCACCGCCCAGCGGTGGAAAGCAGAAGCCCCGTGGTGGATCTTTACCGTCCCGCGGTGGACGTGTTTATTGCCTCGCGCCAGATTATATTTATTTCCTTTTATTTCTATTTCAGACTTTGTTATTTTATTTGTTTCCTTTTGGATTGGTTTTGTGATCTTGGGCTTTAGGTTAACTCTATTTAACCTAATGTTCCACAGCCTCCAAGCCAGTCTGCGAACACTTAGACACATCTTGTTATCGAACTACTTTTGATCGTTATTTCATATTATAGTTTTTCATCCCCTTTGATGGAGAACTAACTTTTCTTTGTACTGTGGATTTCGCTCTAACAGGACTACTTCCCCTTATATTATTCTCTCGATTTTACTCAATCTGCATGCTTGTTTGCTTCGTTCTCTTGACTACAAAACCCCTAGTTGCTTGTTACTTGTCATTCACGATTGCATATTACATCTTACCTTCTCTGTGGGATTCGACCCTTACTTGTCTGCTATACTTTGTTTAGTAGGTTGGTTAGGATAATTTATTTTGATAAGGCTAATCAACGACATTTGCTTGTGCATCTTTAGCCCCGTCAGTTAGTCTAATGAAAGACTATGCAAGGGTAGAAATAAAAAGGTTCTAGTGATCGTAACCGTTTTACTATCATTGGTCCTCGAATAATAACCGAAGGAACGATACATAACCCGGAACTTTCACGGAGTTATAGAAGAAGATATGTATTGAAAAGAAGACTCCAAAGGAATTGAGTCTTAAAGGAAACATATGACAATTGTTTGGAAACGTTATAGTTTTCACACAAGCGTTTAAAAATGACTTGATCATTTGGGTCAACGACCAACCTCACCGCACAATGCGAATCCAGATTGGAAAGAAGACTTACTCTAACCGAAGTCCGGGCGGGTTCCAAGTTGTACTTCTCACCCGAAGGTTCATTAATTATGTGCATAACCGCACTTAACTTATTTAATTACAAAATGTATATTCATGTTAAGGCTTTTATTATATATATATCATCTCGACACGAGAGATATCTTGGGAACATTTCCCGAATGTTTGGCACCAGCTGAATGCACCACCACCTATATTCGGATAGGGGTAGGTCATGACCAGAAAGGGTGTTAGGGCACTTACTTCCTAAATCACCACAGTTATAAAGAAACGACTAATCCTCGTAAGGACTTAGCATTCCTACGAATACTCGTGCTAAACTAGCATTTAAGTTCACATTTAAATCCACACCATATCCATCACGAAAAAATAACATGTACAATAACATTGTTTCTAGCAATATATGCAACCTATTATAGTATCATATTTTATCATATAATTTTATAAAATCTGTTCCCAAACGAAACAACACTTCACCCCATTTTAATTAACAATCAAGTAATTGATAATTAAAAGAAATATGAAATGATAAGCAAGAGCAAACCACCACTTGACTTAATCTAGTCGAACGTAGCTGACGGATTCTGAGTATCTGGAGACTGGAATCTGCGTACGGATCCCTACGACGACGACACAACCACGAAGAACCCTAAGTTAGATTCGATACGAACGAATAACGATATGAATCGATAGGAAACAAAGCCTAAGTCGTGACCGTGGTTGTCCAAGCCATGATCGCGCTTGCTAGGGCAAGCCACGGTCACGGTTTGGACTTCCGCGGTCGCGGAATTCTGGGCAGAGCCGCGGTCGCGGAATTCATCCCCGCGATCGCGGACCTCCCTTCCGACGCGGCTCCAACTCGGCTTTGAAGCTTATCGATGACGCAAACGACGACTTCTTGCTTCGAACGAGGGCTCCCTACAACCACCACCACTACACACCTCCAAGGAACTTCCGGCGATGCTCCGACGAACTCGAAAACTCCGGCGAACACTTAAAATGAGAGAAAGAGAGGAGATTGAGAGCTATGGGTGATGATCTCTCGAGGCTGAAGACCCCTATTTATAGGGTAAGGAGGGCTCAACGCCGGGGCACTCCAACCGATCGGCCTCCCTCCATCAGCGAAACGTCGGTCAAGCCAAACGTCGAAACACAGGAAGAATTGAAGGAGATGATGAACAGCGTTTCTGCGGTCGCGGAAATGCCGCGAACGCGTCTCTTGGCCTTTGGTCGCGGATTCCTCTCGCGATCCTTTGCTAGAACTTATTTTTAGCACTTCTAAAAATATTCTAAGACCTAGTATATATATTAAACGTATATTAATACGTTCAAAAGATCTTACTGAGTTTACAGATATTGCCCAATACGTCTTTCTTACAAAACAACAGTTTGGGACTTTTAAGGGTTATTACAGTCTTGGTCGCCCACCAAGTCTTCTTCTTGTGTGGTCGCCTACTTCTGCTGAGATGACTTCTTCCAGAGGTAATTCGTTCATTGTTTGAATATCGTCTGGATTTGCTGTTTTAAAGACTTTGGGGACGGCCGGTGTGGTGATATGTGCCAACGGGATGTTGTGAAAGTTGTTGGGATGTAGAGCGGAGCCAAGATTTGCTAGAGCGTCGGCTTGTGTGTTGAGGTCACGTGGGACTTGTCGGATGGTGAAGTTCTGGAATTTGCTTGCCAATTTTTTGACGATATCTAGATATGCCATCATCCTGTCGTCTTTAGCAGCGTTCGAACCTTGCACTTGGTTGACGATTATGAGAGAATCGCATGTCACCTCTATGCTTAAGATTGCGAGATCGTGCGTGAGTGTTAACCCAAATATGAGGGCTTCATATTCTGCTTCATTGTTGGTCGCGTCCCACTCGTATCTCACAGCTGTTTTGGGGTGAAAAGATCAATCAACCTAAATCTCCTTAGACGGGGTAACAAGTCGATCGGGTAGAACACAATAAATCCAAACCAAATGAACAATCAACTACGTATGAAATAGAAGCAAGATTATACGATGATGTGTTGATTAAGTGATGATAGAAATGGGACTAGATACAACTTATCCTCTAGGAGTAGAAGATCAGGTCTTGTTCGACCGACCACCCTAGTATTCGACCATTGGAGGTTGAGCGATGTGGCCAAAAGAGCAGAACGAGAACCAGTGGATTTAGCAAGCTTTTCAAAAGCTGAGTTGATGAGTACTACTGTGTTCATGTATCTTGTGTTGATCGTCCCTCCTTTAGCTTCTTCATGATCTATTTATGGTGTTCTTTTCCCTTCATCAGTCTTGTTACCGTTACCACGAGATCTCTCACTTAATTGCCCTGCATGATCTCCGAAATCTAGTATTAAATGAGGCTCCTAATTCGCGTTTTAATTAACCATCGTCTGTTGAAGGATCGAGCTATTTATAGCTCGGGCGAAATTTTCGGGATCGGTCGGGTCTGAGCATTGATGACTGTCCGACGTTACTCTTCGCAACTTCTTGGCTTTTTCCCTTGGATGAAATGGCCCAATCAGTTGGGCAATATATTATGGGCCCAACAATAGCCCCAAGTCGTTTTGGGCTCAAGGAAGCCACGGGCGGGAGCCAAGACGACTTCCACTCTGCACGATCTCTACCATCCGATTTGGGCGCGACAGGCGAGGGCTAACGTGGCGATGATCGCGCGGCGTGATGGGACACTTCTGCTCTCCCATTATTGCCTCCATAAATTCGAAGCAGGTTTTGACGATTTCTTTTCATCTTCTTTCTCTGCTCTCCATCTTGGTAGGTTTTCAAGGTTTCAAAAACTTGCTCTCCGATTTCCCTCTCTCTGTCTTGGATATGGTTTCTAGTGATTCCTTTGAGTCATCTGCCACTCACTCGAACTCGAGCAAGAACAAGGCTCCCCCTCATTTCCTGCTAAAGGAGGCCGATGCTCTAACGGGGACGCTGACAGAGGCAGAATTGGAACAGATCCTCCAAGTCGGATGCTTTTCTCCTGAGATGGTCACGAGGCTTCCGTACCCGGATGAGAGGGCCGACGCTCGTTATGAGGCGTGGACCTGCTTCTATGCCTATCCATTTCGGATAGGGCATAAGTTCCCATTCTCTTCCCTTGTTAGGGACTTCTTGGCGAATCTGGCGCTTGCGCCGTGTCAGGTTATGCCACAAGCGTGGAGGATCCTCAGAGTTTTGGATCTATTGAACTTATAGTCGGGGGCTCGTTTTAATTTTGATGCTTTGTGGTATAACTACTCCCTGGGGTCGAAAAGCTCTTCTCGGGTTCAGTTACGCATTCATCAGGGTCGGAAGCCCTTGGTGGCTAATCTTGATGTGAATGACCACGGATGGGGGTCGGAGTTTTTCTTCGTCGAGCGATCGTCTCTGGAGAAGGGGGGTGACTGTTCGTTTTTGTTATCGGAGTGGCGGGTCGAGAGTATGTATTTTTCTTTGATTTCCGCTTGTCAATCATGTTTTTAACTCTTTGCTTACCTCTTCTTTTTTGTAGTCCTTGAAGCTGAAGATTTGGAAGTGGATGCTCAGTCGGAGGGCCTGACCAACATCATTCTTGGGATCCCTTTGTCGGAGCGGAAGTTTGTGAACGTCAATCTGTTGTTTGTTGCTCCCACTACTCAAGACGTCATGTAGACTCCATCGTCATCTCGGGTTAAGTGTAAGTCTTTCGTTTGAGTCATGTGTCTTCCGTCACGCATTGTATTTTGTATCTTACGTTTTGTCTAGTATGTTAGCGTCTCCTGCTGGTCGGTCGAGTGCTTGCTTAAAGAGATTATCTGGGAAGGGTTTAATTGAGCAGAGGTTGGCGGCGGCCAGGGCCTCATCGAGTAAATCGACACTGGCCGAGTCGTCCCTCCCAGCTAAAGTCGGTACGAAGAGGAAGGTGGCCGTCTCTTCTGATGTTGAAAAGGTCGTCGTGGGCACCTCGAAGAAGAGGTTGGTGGTCCCTCTTGGTATCGAGAAGATTGATTTGGTCGGACGGTCGATTGTTGACTTGTTCCACGCTCAAGATCCAGCTTTGAAGTCTGAAGTTGATGGCGTTTCTCCTTTGGACTGCATTGGCGAGGTGGGCTGCTCGACAAGGAAGGTAAGTTCTCTTGTCGAGTCTTATGTACACATGTTTCTTTTGACGGCTTGAAAACTGGCAGATCGTGTCTTTACTTCTTCCTGTTGTTTCATATTTTCCAGACTTTTCAGTTTCTCTTGGGTGCTTACTCCGGCGTTAAGGAGATGGTTGCCAAAGCCGAGGACAGAGCCGCTAAGTCAGAGTCCGACTTGGCATCTTTGAAGACCAAGGTGGAAGGGGCTGAAAGTCGCTTAAAGGACGTTGAGCGCCGCTTCGCTAGAGAGTTGAAGACTTGCCAAGATGAGTTGGAGATTTGTCAGAAGGAGCTCAGCGAGAGTCAGACTAGTGTTAAAGAGAGGGTCAAGCAGGCCAGAATTGATGTTGGTCGGATTGCATGCGATGTGGGCGCCTTTTATGCATTGAAGTCGCGTGTTGAAATGATCGAGGAGTTCGAGGAGGGCAAGCATGAGGCCTGGGATCTGAAGGCAGAGAGGGAGACCATGGATACCCTGTTTCCCAAGGGGAATCTAGGTTCGGAGTTGTTCCAGCTGGCCGGCGTCGGAGAAGAGTCTCCGGACGAGAGTGCCGACGAGGACGAGATTCATTCCGGCGACACCGTACCGATCGAGCCCTAGCCTTCTTTCGACCCGACTCCTAATGAAGATAATACTGCGACTCCTGACCCTTTAGTTTTTCGTGAATAACTTGTGGTCTCACCTGTGTGTGGGTGAAACATTTTCTGGTTTTGGTGACCCGTCTACCATCGCGGGTCGTATAGTATGTTTTTAAGAATGTTTGAAGTCCTACATGTGTGTAGGCAGACAATATGTTTTGGAGACCCGTCCACCATCGCGGGTCACATGAATTTAAAAAGAGTTAGACTCTCTTTTTTATTGACGTAACCTGTTTTACAAAAAATTGGCTTTGTTCGATGTCTGAATGTTTGTCGGACTTTTTTAGAGAAGATAGTCGCAACGCCTTTGATTTGTTTCGGATTTGCGTGTATGCTCCGTCGAGTAGGGCTTTTCCGCGTCATGTAAGAAAAGGGAGGCCTGCAAGTGTATACATTTATGTTTAGTCATGACTTGGTGTTATGCCGAGGAGGGGAGCAATATGTTTTTATTGCGTAAGTGTAATAAGGTGTTCGACCTTATGTATTGTATAAGGCATGCGGTGTGCCGGTGTGCCTCGTGTATTCATCTCCTCGTGTTCCGATCGATCGTGTAAATGTAGTGTAAGTGCTTTTTGTGTGTGACTGGGTCCAGCTTGTCTTTGTGTTTTCCCGTACTTATGGTCTCAAGAACGTGTCTTTGCTAGACGTAAATGTCAAGTTTATGAAATAGAATCGGGTTCGTAACGATAAGTAATATACGGAAAATGAGAGGGTTCTAGTGTCTTACCAGATGAGGTCAGAAGTGATACAACTTTAGATGTGTGGCATTCCAACTTCTTGGGATTGGTTGTCCGTCTTTATCTTCTAGTCGATATGCTCTTTGTCTGACTACTTTTTTGATGAGGTAGGGATCTTCCCACTGGGGCGCGAGCTTGCCGTCGGTCGGTTCCTTGGTGTTCTGGAATGTCTTTCTGAGGACCCAATCGCCAGTTTTGAAGACTTTGGTTCGAACGTTCTTGTTGTAACTTCTTGCGACTTGCTGCTGAAACCTAACCATCCTAATTCTAGCTTTTTCCCTAGTCTCATCGATCGTGTCTAAGTTGTGTGCTAGTTCGACATCATTTTGTTCATTCGTCTAGAGACCATAACGAGCTGTCGGGACTAGCAGTTCGGCGGGAATGACCGCTTCGCTTCCGTAGATGAGTAAGAACGGTAATTGTCTGGTTGCGTTCTTTGGAGTGGTCCTGTCGGACCAGAGGATGAGGGGAAGTTCGTCTGCCCATTTTCCCTTAGCCCCTGTGAGGCGTTTCTTGAGGTTATTGATGATGCTTTTGTTGCTAGACTCGTCTTGTCCGTTGGATTGTGGGTATCGAGGAGTGGATGTGACCAGCTTGATGTTCCACTGGTCGTAGAAGGCTCGAGTCTTATGACTGATGAACTGGGAGACATTGTCGCACACAATTTCTAACGGGACGCCAAATCTGCACAGGATATTGCGTTTTATAAATGAAATGACATGTTGATCTTTTACCTCTCGATATGCTTCAGCTTCGACCCATTTGGAAAAATAGTTTGTCATGGCGAGGAAGAAGACTCGTTGGCCCGATGCCGGTGGGAGTTTTCCGACGATGTCCATTCCCCACTTCATGAAGGGCCATGGTGCTAAAGTCGGATGAAGGAGTTCTGAGGGTTGTCGTGGAACCGACGCGTGTCGTTGGCAGGCATTGCACTTCTTGGTGTACTCCATCGCGTCTCTATTCATTGTGGGCTAGTAGTATCCCGTTCGCATGGCTTTCCCCGAGAGGCTTCATCCTCCGGTGTGGTTGCCACATTCTCCTTCGTGCAATGATTGCAGGATGCGTTCGACTTCTGGGGTTTTGAGGCATCATAGGAGTATTCATGTGGCAGATCTTTTGAACAAGACATCACTTATAATGTCGAAGGAGAGAGCTCGTACCTTTAGCCTTTTTGCTTCTGTTTTGTCGTTGGGTAGGATGCCATCTTTTAGCCATTTGACGTAAGGTAGTGTCCAGTCATCATGACTATCGATGATGTCGTCTTCGGGTCGGTCGCCTACTTCCAATGCAACAAGCTCTTCCAACGGTGTGCTCAGATCCTTGGGTGTTTTTGGGACATCTGGTGTCGTGATGTTTGTCAGTGGGATGTTTGTGAATTCTTTTGGATCCAAGACGGACCCTAGGTTGGCTAGTGTATTGGCCTGAGCGTTGAGATCTCTGGGACCTGTCTGATGTCAAACTTCCGGAATTGGTCGATTAGTTTCTTGACCACGTCCAGATAAGCTATCATTCTGTCGTCCTTGGCGTTGTATGACCCTTGAATTTGATTCACGACTAGGAGGGAGTCGCAAATGACTTCGATTTCTTGGACCCCTAGGTCGCATGCCAAAATGAGCCCAAATACGAGTGCTTCGTATTCAGCTTCATTGTTAGTCGCATCCCATTCGCATCTTACGGCTTGGGCTATCTTGTCCCCTTATGGCGATTTTAGCACGACCCCCAGCCCTGATCCTCTAGCATTCGACGCGCCGTCTCTGTGGAGTTCTCATTTACATGTTCCCTCTATTGCGAGCAATTGTGTTGCTTCTCTGACGGCTTCCTATTCTAGGGTCGAACTGAAATCTGCCACAAAATCAGCCAATGCCTAGGACTTGATTGCCGTCCTGGGCTCATACTCGATCTCGTAACCACTGAGGTGTATGGCCCACTTAGCCATTCTTCTTGTGAATTCTGGTTTTCTCATGATTGCTCTCATGAGATGGTTAGTGCGAACAATTATAGTATGAGATTCGAAATAGGGTTTAAGTTTGTTCGACGCCATTACTAGTGCTAGGACGAGTTTTTCCAGTGACGAATACCTTGTCTCTGCTGGGAGTAGCGTTCGACTGACATAATAGATTGGTGATTGCTTGCCGTCTTCTTCTCTGACTAGCACCGCGCTTACTGCAGACTCCGATACTGCTAGGTACAATAGTAGTGGCTCGTCGTCTTTAGGTTTTGCTAGCAGTAGGGGGCTGGCCAGGTACTTCTTCAGATCTTGAAATGCGGCTTCATGTTCTTCTGTCCATTGGAAGGACTTGTTCTTTCTGAGAGCGTCGTGGAAAGGTTTGCATTTGTCCGATGACTTTGAGATGAATCTGTTTAGAGTTGTTATTCGACCTGTCAATTTTTGTATGTCCTTGACGCATCAGGGAGATCGGAGGTTGATGATGGCCTTGACCTGTTCTGGGCTGGCTTCTATTCCTCTTTGGGTCACCATGTACCCCAAGAATTTCCCTGACGAGACTCCAAAAGAGCACTTCATAGGATTTAGTTTCATATTATATCTTTTTAGTACCTCGAAGCTGTCGCGGAGGTGATCGATGTGGTCCTTCTTATTTTTTGATTTGACCAGCATGTCATCTATATAGACTTCCATTGTGTCTCTGATCTGATCTTTGAATATCTTGTTGACTAGTCGTTGATACGTAGCCCCTGTATTTTTTAATCCGAAGGGCATCACTTTATAGCATTAAATACCTTGATTTGTGACGAATGTCATCTTCTCTTGGTCTTCTGGTTCCATGAGGATCTGATTGTAACCACTAAACGCATCCATGAAGGATAGCATTTCGTGTCCCGCTGTTGCGTCGACCATGGCGTCGATATGGGGAAGTGGGAAGGAGTCCTTAGGACATGCTTTGTTAAGGTCAGTGAAGTCGATGCAGACTCTCCACTTGCCGTTTTTCTTTTGGACCACAACCACGTTGGCTAGCCAATCGGGGTAGTCGACTTCTCTTATCTTTCCTGTTTCTAGCAGGCTCATGACTTCGTCATCGATGGTCTTATTCCGCTCGGGGGCAAACTTCTTGCGCTTTTGCTTCACAGAAGGGTGAGATGGATCTACATTTAATTTATGAGTAATAACGTTTAGAGATATCCCGACCATTTCTTCATGTGACCATGCGAAGCAGTCAACATTGGACCGAAGGAAATCCAATATTTGTCGTCTGGTCGAGTCATCCAGGTCGGACCCAACCCTTACCGTTTGGTTTGGCTTTGAAGGATCTAGTGCAATCTCATCGAGTTTTTCCATCTCTGGTTCGACGTATCGACTAGATCCCTCGCCGAGTTGTAATTGCTATGCGATCTTCGGTTCGACCGCGCTTTTCATGGAGGCGACGTAGCATTCTTTGGCCATCCTTTGGTCGCCCTTGATCTCTTGAACTCCCCACTTGGTAGGGAACTTGATGGTCTGATGGTACGTTGAGGGTACCGCCTTCATTGCGTGTATCCAAGGTCTGTCGAGAATACAATTATAGGGAGATGGACAATCTAAGACTAAGAATTTTACTTGTTGGTTTACTCCTCCGGCGTATGTCGTAAGGACGATTTCGGCTATAGTGTGGTTGACTTCGCCGCTGAACCCAACTAGTGGAGTCGATTTCTTGATAAAATCATCTTCACCCAGACCCATCCCTTTGAGGGCGTCGAAGGTCAAGAGGTTGGTCGAACTTCCTGTATCGATTAGTACTCTATGTATCAAATAGTTTCCAATAGACAGAGAGATTACCAGACCGTCATGATGGTCTCCCGACTCGTCAACGTCGGATTCGTCGAATGTGACCGTTGGGAGGTTAGAGACCTTGGGTCGTCTGAACTCTGGTACCTCGGGCTTATTGCCTTTGCTTTCTCTCGCATGTCTTTTTGCTGCGGAGTACGTGTTTCCACATATGTATGAGCCCCTTGAAATAGTATTGATAATTTTTGTATGGACAGGAGATGGGGGTTTATCGTGCTTTACCTGGTCTCGTCGTTCCATGGTGGCTTTGGCTCGTTCCGAGATCACGTCGCGCAAGAGACCTTGCGCAAGTAACCTAGCGACCTCTTTGCGTAGCGTGATGCATTCATCTGTCGAATGACCGTGGTCGCCATGGAATTCACACCACCTGCTCATGTCTTTCTTGACGTCCGGCCTGTCGCTCTTCCGGGGTCATCTTACTTCTTTCCTATACTTGTCGAAACTCTTGACGAGTTCCGATATGGATACACTGAAGTTGTAATATTGAACCCTAGGAGGCAGCGTCGGACCGTCTTTCCAGTCTTGAGACCTGTCTTGGAAGGAGTTTACCTGATTTTGCTCGTTCCGACCACGAGGGTACCGATGATGGCTTCTGTCTCGGCGATTGTCGAAAGAGGATTTGCGATCGGAATGATGGGGTCCATGAGATGCCTTTCGTGATTCGCGATCTTCTTCCAAGCACACCTCATCTATGGTATTGGCTTGGACGTCTTCGAAGCTTCTGCACGGGTACTTGGTGATCTCGTTATAGAGATTGCTGTCTTTGATCAAACCTTGTCTAAAGGCTTCAATGGAGGTTGATCAGTGCTACTTTGTAGGGTTTAACTAGGAGTTGTTACCGGAGTTTTAGGTACCATTTGGATATGTTTAGAGCATAATATAGCAGAATTGAGTTGTGGAGAAGAAGTGTTGTTTTGGTGGTTTGAAGAGCTTAAATGAAGACTTAAGAAGATGGAGGAGAAAGCCACGAGAGAAGACCATACAACAAGAGAAGACTACGAGCAAAGAAGCTGAAGAGAACAACATAAGACTTTTCGTGGTCGCAAAAGTCACTGCCGCGGTCGCGAAAAACACGAGAAGCAGCGAAGCCACAGAAACTTTTCTGCGGTCGCAGAAATCTGTCTGCGATCGCGGATACTGTTCACAAACGCGGATCCGGGATTTTCCTTTCGTCCGAAGATTCGTTTTATCTTATTTCCTTTTCTTTTATTTCGTTATTTCGTTATTTCCTTTTAGATATTATTTCTTATCTTTTTAGTTAGGGTTTTGCTAGGTTTTTCTTATTAGTTAAGTAGCAGCCACTTTTCATTCTACAACAATTATTCAGTATTCTAGTTTCACATTATCGTTCAGTTTTTTCCCTTTGAGTTTTTACGTTTCCAAGACTATGAAGAACTAAGCAACTTTTTCTTAGTCCGACGATTGAAGCATTCGTTTGTATTTGGTTATGAGATTATAACTCTATTTCCTTTCCTTTCCTTTGATTATATCTCTTCTCTTTGTGCTTATTCCCATTGATTCTTGCTGATTTGACTGGCCTGATCAACTAGTTGATATTAGTAATTGTCTATTGCTAGGGTTTGGATATTTCTGGTTGAAATCCCTTATCTTGTGTAGCAAACATGATATTCTAGGACTGGTTGGACTAGTTTATTATGAAGAGAATTGATTACGTGTTAAATGCTACGGGTTGTTAGTGTTGCATGTATCCTGGTTAATTCTTATGCTTACTGCTGCTATTGGATTAAATCTTGATAGTTTCTTGTGCATTTGATAGTTAGGGTTATCAGGACTAGTTGGACTGATAACTATTTCAGAATAGGGACAGGAATATTCATAGGAAGGAATTGAGATAATCTAAGATCAACCAATCAAATGAATGGTGGATATTTGTCTGGCTAAGTTACTTCTCACCAATTGATTACATCCTTTGCTTTTATTTACTTTGTTACATTGAAACAAACCAAAAACCCCCCTTTGTTACTATTGACATACAACTTTTGCACTTAGAAAGATAGCTACCTCCCTGTGGGATTCGACCCTTGCTTGCCTACTATACTTAGTTAGGTTTTTGAGGTTTACTTTGATTAGGCATAACGACTTTAGCCTTATCAGAGGTGGTGACGTCGCAATGGGGTATCGTGACCTTTTTCTTGTTGTA
This sequence comes from Rheum nobile, assembly GCA_027886185.1. Taxonomy (NCBI): domain Eukaryota; kingdom Viridiplantae; phylum Streptophyta; class Magnoliopsida; order Caryophyllales; family Polygonaceae; genus Rheum; species Rheum nobile. Next base: position 239,619 of record WOAB01000163.1, read on the forward strand.
CCTATTAAGATAGTGATGTGACCCTGCCTCCCATGACGGCCCAAGACGAGGAAGAAGCCACGAGCCTACGCTCAGAGGGCCCAGTGACAAGGTCTAGGTCCAAATCCATCTCTGCCACCGTCGCGTCACTTGTCGCACGCGTTGTTGCTGGCCAAGAAAGCCCAGACGAAAACCCAAGACTCGTCGTCCTCACCACCATCGGCAATGAAACAACGCGTTCTTCAGAGCCCACATCGCGTGCACCCACTCGCGAGACCATCGACCCTTAGTCGTTGTTCCTCGCTGTGTTTGTACTCATTCAACGCGTCGTTTTCATAGTTTCGAGACATTTTCTATATTTGGTATTATTGCTTATTTTAGAACGTTTCCTTTTATAGTCTTTTCTATTTTTGGGTTTGTGCCATTTGCATGCTTGCATGGGCTAGCCCATAGGTTCGTCTCGGTCCAAGCCCATTAGGTCTTGGCCGAGTTCTTTGGCTATTTAAAGCCTCCTTTGTTATTGTTATTTTCTTACGTTCAATTTTAATCAAGGTTTCAAGTAGAGTTTTTATCCTCCTTCCCTTGATCGGACGTCAAAACCCCTCTATCTTCGCATCCCCTTCACTCCGTCGCCGACGCTACGGCAATTGTTTGAACCTTCAAGCCAGTCTTCCTTCGCATCTCCCTTCAACCACAGTCGATGCTACGACACCCGCAGTCGACGCTACGACACCAACGACTTTCTCTTCAAGTCGCCTAGCCCTCATCAAACCGCTTTTGCCACCGCTATCCAGTCGCTCCATCAGCCGCGTTCACCACCACGTTCATCATCGCGTTCACCACCACGTTCATCATTGCGTTCATCAACGCGTTCGCCATCTTCTTCACTGCTGTGACGTTCAACGTGACTTCTCACCCAAGACGAGGAAGAAGCCATGAGCCTACGCTCACACGGCCCAGTCACAAGGTCTAGGTCCAAAGCCATCGCCTTTGTCGTCGCATCACTAGTTGCACGCATCGCCGCTGGATCAACGCGTTCTTTTGAAGACAACGACACTTCATCGTCATCTTCACCGCGTTAGGAGTTTCACACGTTCTTTTAATACACTATCTATATTTGGTATTTCCAGCGTGTTTTAGATAGTTTCCTTTGATAGCTTTACATAGTTTCCTTTCATAGCGTTTTAGATAGTTTCCTTTCAGTCATTCTATCTTTAGGGTTTATGCCTTTTGCATGGGCTAGCCCACGAGGTTCGACTCGGCCCATCCGACGTCTCACCTCCCCTATTTATACCCGACTTTGTTAATGTTATTTCTCACGTTCAAATTAAAGTTCAAGGTTTCAAGTAGAGTGTTAATTCCTCCTTCCCTTGATCGAACATCACCCATATCCCTCTCATCCCCATTCCCCCCGCCGCCGACGCTACGGCAATCGCTTGATCTTCTCAAGCAAAGTCTATCTTCGCATCTCCTTCATCCGCAGTCGACGCTACGACACTCCAAAGTCTTGTCTTTTCAAGCCTTATATCCTTCACCAAATCGCTTCCGCCACCGCTAACAATTCTTCCATCAAATCGCTTCCATCACCACTGAGTTCCTTGTTGTCGCCACCGTCTTCCCAGTCGCCGATGTCAACAACCCATTCATCGCGATCTTTCGCTCGCGATCATCCCCATCATCGGGTTCCACAGCAGAATCACAACATCGAGTGACTTCCCAACCAAGACTAGATCCAAAGGCATCACCTTTGACAATTTGGCTTGTCATCGGAGGCAAGGACACATCAGCTTCCCCCTTCACAAACTTAGCCGATCCGTTGCCACCACCGCGTCCTTTGCAAGGCAAATGTGAGCAACGCGTGCTTTTAGTCAGGCCCAGTGACCTCACTGCATGTTTGACTGGCAAGGGTCCCCATTTTCTGCTTGTTCCCACTCCATGCATCCCTAAATCGTCAACTACCGCGTCTGTGCCGCCAGTCATCGCGACCTTGCTTGCCGCGTTCGACGATGTCTTTCCTGATGAGTTGCCACAAGGATTACCTCCACTGAGAGGCATTGAACACCAGATTGACCTTGTACCAGGTGATTCCTTGCCCAATCGCACTGCGTATAGAGCTGGCCCAGAAGAGACCAAAGAGCTATAGCGCCAAGTGTAAGAGTTGTTGGATCGCGGCTACGTAAGGGAATCTCTCTCCCCTTGCGTTGTGCCTGTGATCCTTGTGCCCAAGAAAGATGGCACATGGAGAATGTGTGTTGATTATCGCGCGATAAAAAAGATCACCGTCAAGTATAGGCATCCTATTCCACGCCTTGACAATATGCTTGATGAACTTCATGGCGCCACACTTTTCTCCAAGATAGATTTGAAGAGTGGTTATCACCAAATTAGGATGAAAGAAGGTGATGAATGGAAGACCGTTTTCAAGACGAAGTATAGGCTCTACGAGTGGCTTGTCATGCCATTTGGGCTCACGAACGTGCCAAGCACATTCATGCGCATGATGAACCACGTCTTGAGAGCATTCCTTGGCAAGTTTGTCATCGTTTATTTCGATGACATCCTTGTGTATTCACAGAGTTTGGAAGAGCATGTCGATCACCTTCGACTTGTGCTCGAATGCCTTCGATGCGAGAGCATGTTTGTCAATCTGGCCAAGAGCAGTTTTTGCTCCACGTCCACAAATTTCTGGGCTACGTCGTGAGTAGTGATGGTCTACGCGTCGACGAATCAAAGATCGCGGCCATCAAAGAGTGGCCAACTCCGACGACGCCGACACAGGTGCAAAGCTTTCTAGGCCTCGCAATATTTTATAGGCGCTTTGTTCGAGACTTCTCCTCCATTGCCGCGCCATTGCATGAATTGACAAAGAAGGAAAGCATTGTCTTGTGGCTTGAGTCCCACAAACAAGCCTTCTCGACTTTGAAGAGGGCCTTGTGCCAAGCACCATTGCTCCAGCTTCCCGACTTCGCCAAACACTTCGAGGTGGAGTGTGATGCCTCAGACATAGGCATTGGTGGTGTGCTACACCAAGAGAAGAGGCCCATTGCATATTTCAGTGAGAAGCTCACAGGGGACACAATCAATTACCCCACCTACGACAAAAGAGTTATATGACCTAATACGCATGCTAAAGACATGGCAACATTACCTTTGGCCGCGTGAATTTGTCATTCACATCGACCACGCAGCTTTGAGCTATTTGAAGAGCCAAGCCCACCTCAACCGACGCCATGCTCGTTGGGTGGAATTTCTTGAGACATTTCCTTATGTCGTGGTCCACAAGAAAGGAAAGGATAAAATTGTCGCCGACGCGTTATCTCGAAGGTATATTCTCTTGACTCATGTGCAAACTAAAGTTTTGGGTTTTGCTTTGATTAAAGAACTGTATGCTACTATTCCTTTCTTTGCCCCTATATTCGAGCATTGCCTAAGATCGCGTGAGTTTGAGTCCTATTTCCTTTCTGAGGGTTATTTATACAAGGCTAGTCGCCTTTGCATCCCTAGGTCTTCCATTAGGCTCCTTTTGATTCAGGAAGCACACGAGAGTCGTAGACACTTTGGGATTAGTAAGACCTTGGCCGTGTTAAGAGAACATTGCTTTTGGCCTAAGATGACCCACCAAGTGACTAGGTTTTGTAGAAGTTGTGTGACGCCCAGCGAGCCAAAGCTAGGTCAAGCCCCCACGGCCTCTACACCCCATTGCCCATTCCTAGTGCCCCCTGGGAAGATTTGTCTATGGATTTCATCACGGGTTTGCCCCTCTCTCGATGAGTTAAAGACTCAATTTTTGTGGTCGTAGATAGATTTTCTAAGATGGCACATTTTATAGCTTGTAAGACAACCCATAGTGCTAGTGAGATTACCGATCTATTCTTTGAGCATGTGGTGCGTCTTCATGGAGTCCCGCGTACCATAGTTAGTGATAGGGATTCTAAGTTCGTTTATCATTTTTGGAGAACTCTTTGGGGTAAGCTAGGAACCAAACTCCTATTTTCCACTAGCTACCACCCCCAGACCGATGGCCAAACGGAGGTCACGAATAGAACTCTAGGAGCCCTCCTTCGCACGATGCTCAAAGCCAACCCTAGGCGTTGGGAGGACTTACGATCACTTGTCGAGTTTTGTTACAATAGATGTAGGCACACGGCGACCAAGTTGACACCTTTTGAAGTGGTGTATGGCAAGAACCCATTGACACCGCTTGATTTGTCGCCGCGACCACTGTGAGACCCAGTGCATGTCTCCGCCGCCAATCGCGCTGAGAAGTCCAAGAGCTCCATCGAAGAACCAGAGACCAATTGGAGAGAAGGGCCGCGCAGTATGCATCCCAGAAGAACACTGGCAGACGCCGCGTCGTTTTTGCACCCGGGGACCTCGTCTGGGTGCACATGCGAAAAGAAAGGTTCCCCTCGCGGCGTAAGCACAAATTGGCACCACGTGGAGATGGCCCCTTCCGCGTGATAAAGGCCATAGGGGACAATGCCTATCAACTCGAGCTCCCACCAGATTTTGGAGTCCACGCGTCCTTCAACGTGGCAGACTTGACACCATATGTTGAGCCAGAGTTTGATGATGGTGAAGCGGGGACGCTTCCCAACCAAGTGGAGGAGGGTGATGTGACCCTGCCTCCCATGATAGGTCTAAATCCATCTTTGCCGCCGTCGAGTCACTTGTCGCACGCGTCGTCGCTGGCCAAGGAAGCCCAGACGAAAACCCAAGACTCGTCGTCCTCGCCACCATCGGCAATGAAATAATGCATTCTTTAGAGCCCACATCGCGTGCACCCACTCGCGAGTCCATCGACCCTTAGTCGCTATTCCTCGAGGAGTTTGTACTCATTCAACGCGTCGTTTTCATAGTTTCGAGACATTTTCTATATTTGGTATTATTGCTTATTTTAGAACGTTTTCTTTTATAGTCTTTTCTATTTTTGGGTTTGTGCCTTTTGCATGCTTGCATGGGCTAGCCCATAGGTTCGTCTCGGTCCAAGCCCATTAGGTCTTGGCCGAGTTCTTTGGCTATTTAAAGCCTCCTTTGTTATTGTTATCGGGGGGATTGGTAACCTTTTGTTTGTCGATTTGGATTCCTACTGACCCAATCGGTGTAGAGAAAGTAACGTTGTTAGTCGAAAATGGATTGACCAAAGGAGTCTGAGACATACCATCAACATATCCGAGACGTCGGACGCTTGGGGGAGTCAGCTCGACGTTATCCATGTTAAGACATATCTGGACGCTGCTATGGACGGGAGCTTGTCTTGATCCAGAAGCCATCGATTGTACCTGCGATCTAAGAGCAGAACGAGAGTTGGTTTAGAGTTGGGTTTTCGATTGTGTATCCTTGAGTTTGGTTGTGCAATCTCGGCTTCAGATTGGGTGGACAAGGCAGCCAGAGCTTTGGTCTTCTGACGTTGATGGGCGAGGTCATCTTGGATGGTGGTCATTTTTTGGGCAAGCTCTTGGAGTTAGTTCAGAGTTGGGTTTTCGATTGTGTTTCCTTGAGTTTGGGAGTCGTCTTCGAGGCGTGGTTCCTCGATGTCGGTAGGTAGGCTGACAGTCATGGTTGGAGGATTTTTGAGATGGTGATCGGCAAGTTGCCCCACGGTGGGCGCCAAATTGTTTTGGGGTGAAAAGATCAATCAACCTAAATCGCCTTAGACGGGGTAACAAGTCGATCGGGTAGAACACAATAAATCCAAACCAAATGAACAATCAACTACGTATGAAATAGAAGCAAGATTATACGATGATGTATTGATTAAGTGATGATAGAAATGAGACTAGATACAACTTATCCTCTAGGAGTAGAAGATCAGGTCTTGTTCGACCGGCCACCCTAGTATTCGACCGTTGGAGGTTGAGCGATGTTGCCAAAAGAGCAGAATGAGAACTAGTGGATTTAGCAAGCTTTTCAAGAGCTGAGTTGATGAGTACTATTGTGTTCGTGTATCTTGTGTTGATCGTCCCTCCTTTAGCTTCTTCATGATCTATTTATGGTGTTCTTTTCCCTTCACCGGTCTTGTTACCGTTACCACGAGATCTCTCACTTAATTTCCCTGCATGATCTCCAGAATCTTTATTAAATGAGGCTCCTAATTCGCGTTTTAATTAACCATCGTCTGTTGAAGGATAGAGCTATTTATAGCTCGGGTGAAATTTCCGGGATCGGTCGGGTCTGAGCATTGATGAATGTCCGACGTTACTCTTCGCAGCTTCTTGGTTTTTTCCCTTGGATGAAATGGCCCAATCTGTTGGGCATTATATTCTGGGCCCAACAACAGCTTGGGCTATATGGTCCCTTTGTGGTGATTTTAGGCCGACACCTCTTACGTTCGATGCTCCGTCTGTATGGAGTTGCCATGTGCTTCTGTCTTCTTCGACTTTTAGTTGTTCGACCTCATTCGTGGCTTCTTGTTCCAGTGTCGGGCTGATGAGGGGTTTGTCGTAGACACCTATCAAATAAAACCTCAAAAACCTAACTAATGTAGTCTGGTAAGTAAGGGTCGAATCCCACAGAGAATCAAGCTATATATCATGTTTGCCAAAACGTTCACCAATTGATAACAAAGACAAAGGGGGGAGTTTATATGAATCTAACTCAGAAAACGATAAATAAAACATAAATAGCTTGGCTAGACAAATATCCACCTTCAGTTTGGTTGATCGATCATTGATTATCCCTAGTTCTCAATTCTCATGAATGTCCTAATCCCTGTTCTAAAGTAATTACCAGTCCAACCAGTCCTGATAATCCTAACTATTAAACAATCAAGAAACTATCAAGATTCAATTTAACAACAACAGTAAGCTCATGAATAGATAGGCTCATGCAATACTTAACAACCAGTCAGTACTCGACATGCAATCAATTCTCTCTACAATAAACTATTCCAACCAGTTCTAGAATATCGTAGTTGCTACTCTGAATTAGGGATGAACAATTTTAATCTCAACAAGTTGACCAGATTAGGGGAACTAGAACTATAGATAATATCAATCTCAACTAGTTTGTCAGGCTAGGAAAACCAATACTAATAATACTAATCACAACGAAATAGTGAACTAGATAAACCAATAGAATTCAAAACCCTAATCCTGTAGTATGAATAATACCAATAACTACTAGTTGATCACGCTAGAGAAATCAATAAAACTCAATGGGATGAAGAGCAAGAGAATCAATAACATTCAAGGATAGAGTAAAGGAATAATCTCACAATCAAATTCAAACCAAGGCTTCAATTGTCTAGCCAAAAACAAAACAAAGATAAAAACAAAGAAAATGGAAAAGAGGAAGAAGGAGAAAAACACGAAATCCCCATCTCATGTTCTAAAGGCAGAATATAAAGACTTAGCAAAACATAATTTCTAAAAGATAACGATAACAATCTTCTAAAAATAAAACAAATGAACTAAAAGGAAATAAAATAAAAGGAAATAAAGTAAACTAAAGATCTCAGACGAAAATCACAAAACGCGCTCCGCGCCAGAAAGGAAATCCGCGATCGCGGAATTACTTCCGCGCCCGCAGAAATGCACTTCGTTGAACTCTTGCTTTTGTCGTCCATCCGCGCCCGCGGCCATCCATCCGCGCCCGCGACCAAGCCTTCCGCGCCCGCGGCCAAGCCTTCCGCTGCGACTTCTACTTCTCGCTTACGGTATTCTCTTGTGGTGGCCTTCATTGCTCCTTAATGCTTCAATATTCCACTAAAATCTTCCTTTTCACCACTTCTTCTCTACAACTCCATTCTCCTCAAATATCTTCTAAACCCACACAAAATGATACATAATATCCAGTAACAACTCCTAGTTACGCACTATAAAGTAGAGCGGATCATGGGCTGAAATCGGCCACAAAGTCGGCTAAAGCTTGAGATTTGATTGTTGTCCTTGGCTCATACTCGATGTCGAATCCGCTGAGGTGTATGGCCCATTTAGCCATTCGTCCTGTAAATTCTGATTTCCTCATGACTGCTTTCATGGGATGGTTAGTTTTCACAATAATAGCATGTGATTCGAAATAGGGTCGTAACTTGGTTTAGGACATAACTAATGCCAAGACTAATTTTTCAAGTGATGTGTACCTGGTCTCGGCGGGAAGTAAGGAACGACTTACATAGTAGACTGGTGATTATTTTCCATCTTCCTCCCTTGAAAGGACTACGCTGACGACTGATTCTGATACAGCTAGATATAGTGGTAATGGCTCGTCGTCTTTTGGTTTAGCTAGTAGGAGTGGACTTGCCAGATACGTCTTTAGATCTTGGAAGGCTTGTTCGTGTGCTGTCGTCCAGTCAAATGATTTGTTATTTTTCAGGGCTTCGTAGAAGAGCTTGCATTTATCCGAGGACTTGGATACGAATCTGTTTAATGCCGCTATCTGTCCTGTCAGCTTCTGGACGTCCTTGTCGCATCGAGGGGATCTAAGGTTGACAATGGCCTTGATCTGGTCTGGACTGGCTTCGATCCCTCTTTGAGTGACCATGTATCCCAAAACTTTTCATGAAGACACTTCGAAAGAGCATTTAGTCGGCTTTAATTTCATGTTATATCTTTTCAATACCTCGAAAGCTTCCTTCAAGTGTTCGATGTGGTCCCCTGCTGCTTTGGACTTGACGAGAATATCGTCGATGTAAACTTCCATGGTGTCTCTGATCTGGTCTTTGAACATTTTGTTTACCAACCTCTGATATGTGGCCCCTGCATTTTTTAGTCCAAAAGGCATTACTTTGTAGCAGTACGTACATTGGCTTGTTATGAAGGTTGTCTTTTCTTGGTCGTCGGGGTCCATGAGAATCTGGTTGTATCCACTGAACGCATCCATGAATGTTAGCATTTCGTGTCCGGCGGTCGCGTCAACCAAGGCGTCGATGTGTGGTAATGGGAAAGAATCTTTTGGACATGCTTTGTTTAGATCTGTGAAGTCGATGCATACTCTCCATTTCCCATTCTTCTTTTGAACCATGACGACGTTTGCTAACCAGTCGGGGTACTTGACTTCTCTTATTTTACCTATCTCGAGTAAATTTTTTACCTCATCGTCTACAGTCTTGTTATGTTCTAGCACGCACTTTCTCCTTTTTTGCTTGACTGGAGGATATGTGGGATCTACATTCAATTTGTGAGTAATAATATCTGGGGAGATCCCTACCATGTCTTCGTGTGACCAAGCAAAACAATCAGAGTTGGATCGTAAAAAAGAAATTAAATCTGCCCTGGTCGAATCGTTTAGATCTGATCCGGCCTTTACTGTTTGTGTTGGCTTTGAAGGATCCAGCGCGATCTCGTCAAGTTGTTCCATTTCTGGTTCGATGTATCGCTTGGTTCCTTCGCCACACTGTGATTGCTATGCGGAAGGTTTGTCGACTGCCCCTTTCATTGAAGTGACGTAGCACTCCTTAGCAGCCCATTGGTCGCCTCTTATTTCCTGTACCCCCACTTAGTAGGGAACTTTATTGTCTGGTGGTAAGTGGAAGGTACAACTTTCATGGTGTGGATCCAGGGTCTGCCAAGGATTGCATTGTATGGAGACGGGCAATCGAGTATTAAAAACATTACCTGTTGATTGACTCCACCAACGTATGTTGTCAACACGATCTCGCCTTGGGTATATTTAACTTCCCCGTTGAATCCGACCAATGGGGTAGAGTTTCTAGTTAAGTCGTCCTTGCCTAAACCCATACCCTTTTAAGGCATCCAGTGTTAACAGGTTGGTGGAGCTACCTGTGTCGATTAGAACACGATGGATAAAGCAGTTGCTAATTGAAAGAGAAATTACCAAACCGTCTTGGTGGTCGCCTAACTCTTGGGCTTCTGAGTCGTCGAAAGTAATGGCGAGTGTGTCGGAGATCTGCAATTGTCTTGTCGCCTTTGCTCTCTCGAGCGTGTCTTTTGGCGGCCGAGTATGTGTTTCCACACACGTCTGATCCTCCTGAAATGGTGTTAAAAATTATAGTGGGAATCGGAGAGGACGGTTTGTCGGATGTTACCTAGTCCCTTCGATCGAGGGTCGCTTTAGCTCTGTCTGAGATGACGTCGCATAATGGCCCATGCGCGAGGAGCCTCGCGACTTCCTTGCGAAGGGCTATGCATTCGTCCGTCGAGTGTCCATGGTCCCCGTGGAACTCGCACCACCGGTTCATGTTCTTCTTTGCGTCTAGTTTGTCACTCTTTCGAGGCCACCTTACTTCCTTTCCATATTTGTCGAAACTCTTTACGAGCTCCGATACGGAAATATTGAAGTTGTAAGAGTGAAGCTTCGGAGGGAGAGCGGGGTTGTTTTTCCAATCCTGTTTCCTGTCATAAGAGTTGTTTACCTGACCAGGGTCGCTTCACCCCTTAGGGTAAGGTTGGTGTCGTCGATCGTGTCAATGATCCGAGGATGCCCTTCAGTCGACTCAATCGGGACTTTTATTTGCTTTGGAGGGTTCCTCGTCTTCTTTGAGTCTGACTTGCACCATGGCTTTGGCATGTACGTCTTCAAAGATTCGGCATGGGTCGTGGTAGAGTTCACTACCTCTGACAAGGCCTCGACGAAACGCTTCGATCGATGTTGGGACGTTGCAATGAGGGATCGCAACCTTCTCTTTGTTGTACATGTTAAGATAATCTCTTAGAGGTTCGTCATACCTTTGCATGATCCTGTATAGGTCGCTTGACTGTTTTTCTAATCGTCGACTGCTAGCGAATTGGACTTTGAATGAATTGATTAAGTCGGCGAAGGAGGCGATAGAACCATGTGGAAAATGCCTAAGCCAAGTCAGTGCAGGTCACGCGAGGGTCGTGCCAAAACTTTTGCACATGACTGCCTCGCGGTTCCCTCTTGGGATCGAAATAGTCATTAATTTTTGCTTATAAATTGAGACGTGGTCATCGGGGTCCGCGGTCCCGTCATAGTTGGGCATGTTGGGGACGTGGAACTTTTTAGGAATCTCGACGTGTGCAATCTCTTCTGCGAAAGGTGAATCTTCGTATCCGTCGATTGCTTCTTTCTCGATTGGTTGAGGAACTCCTGGGATTCGTGCGATGCGATCGTCCAGGGTCTTCATATGTTCGTTGATAGCTTGCTGTATGAGGGCCTGGAGATCGGCTGAAGTTGTTACGTGTGGATGGATCGCTCGAGCTTCGGGGGGCTCGGCTACAAAACTTGGTGCGTTAGTTGTAACAAAAGTGGCCGGAGGGGTCTGGAACATACGAGAAGGTAGGGTGGCATTAGTCGTCGTTGCAGGTGTCGTGTCTAGTCCATCCAAGTTGAGTCGAGTAGACAATCCCTCCGTGTTGACCACGCGTCTTGAGCCTCCAGGGGCTGATACGGCCGAATGTACCTGCGACTTCAATAACTCGTTTTCACGGGTTAATCGAGCAATTTCAGATTCAGATTGGGTACTTACCGTTTCGGTTCTGGCACATTGCTGGGCCAGTTCCTCTTGGAGGACACTCATGGCTTTTGCGAGCTCTTGCATTTGCGAGTTTGCGACTGGTTGGCCACTGATGTCCTTTGTCTGGTTCGCGATTTGGACATCGCCTTGAGCTTGGTTCTCGACGGGGATTGCAGGATTTTCAGCGTCATCCATGATGGGATGAGTATTGGATTGTTGATTGGATCGTTGATTGGCTAGATGCCCCACGGTGGACGCCAAATTGTTTAGGGGTGAAAAGATCGAACCGACCTGAATCGCCTTAAGAAGGGCAACTAGACAATAACAATATTGATTATATCTGAATGATCCAAATCAAACAAAGAACTACACAAATCAAGATTAAATAGATGTAAAGACAAGCTTATCTCCTCCGAATAAGAGACTGGTCGAATCAATTGTTTTAATAGTCGGTCGCTTCAATACTGAAAAGAAGAACTGAGCTAGAGAATAATCGTAAAAAAGAACGAGAGAGTTGCAAATGGTAGCTTGTATTCAGTAGTAATGGTGGTGTGTTTCTAAAAACCTCATCAATCTTGTACTTATACATAAATTACATAATAATCTAATCTAGTCGTTCCCTTCCGGATTTTGCGGGAACCGTCAAACCGTCCTCCGAGATCCTTGTCAACGTCTCCTTTCCCTGGGTTTTTCTTTCCTTGCTGTAGCCGAATCTGTTAACCTCATTTCTGAGACCATGGGCCGATCAGATTGGGCTCCAAATATCTTGGTCCAACAATATATAGTCCTCCCAAGAAGTCTTCAGACATTTCTAGCAAACCTTGGTGATTTTCGAGGCACCCTCTCAAATTTTTCTTCACTTGGAGCACCAACTTCAGGCTTCGACACACCAGTTTAAACAAGTCTAGGACTACTAAATAGGTCTAGATCCCTTCTTCTTTTGCTTCCTCTTTCCCCAAATCATTAATTTTACGTCCTACCATCAAATTAACTCCAAACCAAATGAGTATGACACCTAGACCACTGAATAACAAAGAAAAAGATTGCAACCCGTCAAATCATAAAAATTGGTAAATTTAGGTCGAGCATAGTGGTGTTAAATTACCGTCGCACGCGGAATTCGAGCTCTTAGTGATGTAGAAGCTTTTCTGGGTGACCCGTGACCGGCGTGGTTTGCCACGATGAAGATCGTCGCCGACGAGGAGAGATCAGTGGGTGTTGGATTCGAAGGGATTGGTTGAAACGAAGGAAGAAGATAGATCGGGTTTTGCAGTGGCCGCTTGCTTTTCATTTAGGCAAAATTACTGAAACACTCTCATTTAATTTAAAATCTGAAAGACACGGGAACAACTTGGTCCGTAGCATGATCATAAATCAAAGGCTAGTAGATATCCGCATCTTACACCGAAACAAGCGTCCGCATTTGATCCAAATTCGGAGGATGGTTGTCCTAGTACTTTTAATCATGATCATGTCATTATTCGAATATAAGTGATTGTACACTTAATTAGTGTCATTATTCGGAATTCGTCCCATGATATTCTCATACTGAGATTGATATGGATTAAAATCTTTAACATAATGTACGTTCTGAAAGTAAATAAGATAAGTTCTTCTATGCACATAATTAATATACTTCAGGTGAGAAGTACAACGTAAAAATTACTAAATTTGTTATTATTTTGAGTCTTGCGTTTATACGAGAATTCTTGAGTGCCAAAACAGTACAATTCAGGTGTTGATAAGAACTAACTAGACTCATAAAGGATGGTGTAATGTGTTGGGACATGTGTGTTTGTTCTCTATCCTGTTAAGCGCTAGTTTGAGGGTTAAAACTATTTTTAAGGGGGTAGTATTGTAATATCGCACTTAAATTAAAAGGGCAGTATGGTAATTTTGTTTTGATGATAATAAAAGTTATAAAATTTATTTTATTTCTTTTAAAGGAGTAATTTAAATTTTCATTAACTTAAGGTCAAAAATTAGGTTGAGATAATTTTTGTACAAGTTATCAAATTGGCTATAATAGTATAGTATAGAAATAAATAAATAAATAAATAAATATAACAATAAATGCAGTTTTGGAGTTTTAAATATTATAATAAAGGTTATATGATTTATTATGTTGATTCAATGTAGGGAAAAATTAATACTTAACCTAAGTATGTTATATGTTAAAGTTATGAATGGTTTAAATTTATGTTACCCTTCTGTTAATTATAATTTAAATTAACTTATCAATTTAACTTTAAGTATTTAAAATTATGTCCCCATGCAAAAGCCCCTTGACCCCGACCCAGTTGGTGCTCCGACGAGGGCGAATTTCCACATTTTCCGACCGATACCCACTCGACTCCGACGACTCTTTGTCTGATTTCTTGTTTTTTTATTTTTTTTTAATTAATCTTGATTAATTAGTATAATTAGGATTAATTAAAAATATGTTAGGGTTAATTTTATTTTATTAATGTCAAAAATTAAATTATATATTTTTTTTGTATTATCTTATATTGTGAATTGTTAATTGTTAATATTTCAATTAGATAATATGTTGGGTTAGGAAATTAACTCGTGTTGTAAATAAATTAAATAATTAATTCATTTTATTATGATTAGTTAGAATATACGACTAAAGGATTTTTAGTATCGTATAAATAATCGTATATTATGTAGCCTTGATAATTGATTTATTAACGTTTAAATAAATCTAATCAGAAACCGAGACAAGTATCGTTCAATTTTCGTATTGAATAAATTATCTAATTATTATTTATTTTTGTGTGAATTGGGTATGTCTCAGAATCGTCTTCAAATCAAGAATCCAATTCATTGGTTCTAAGCAACTTTCATCCCTACGACGTTACGCCGTGCTATCGACATCTTAATTTGAGGCAAGTGGAAGTTCGCTCTTGTAATTTATTCCATATTTTTCTTAATTGATAATTAATTAATTGTTTTAATTAAGTTGGGATAGATATTTTTAATTTGTGTTTGGGAAATTGTGTGTTATAATGATGTGGAAAATGAATTATATACTAGTTGTATATATTGCCAGTAATGACCCTTAAATATGTTGTTATTATTATAGGGTGCTAGTTGGATTTCAGTGTGGACTTGTATGCTTAGTTAGCACGAGTATTCGTAGGAACGCTATATACCTCACGAGGTTTAGCTGTTGTTTTATAACTTGGTATTAGGAGGATTATTGCCCTAATACTTTTTGGTCATGACCTACCCTTACTCGAATATAAGTGGTGGCACACTTAGCTAGTGTCATTATTCGGGATTCGTCCCATGATATATCTCGTTTTGAGATTGATGTGGATTAAAAGATTTAGCGTAATGCACACTATTGAATTAAATAAGATAAGTGCTTTTATTCACATAATTAATATATTTTAGGCGAGAAGTACAACGTGGAAACCGCACGAGCTCCTGATCAGCTCTACTTTGTAGTGCTTATCTAGGAGTTGTTACCGGTGTTTAGGGTGCCATTTGTATGGGTTTAGAGAACAACTGATGAGTATGGAGTTGAGTAGAAGGAGTGTGGATATGGTGGTTTGGAGAAGCGTAAACGAAGATATCCAGAAGACGAGGAGTAGACCACTTGAAGAGACCAAGGAAAATAGAAGGATAAGCCACACGAAGGAAAGAAGACAAGAGTCGCGACCGCGGAGGAGAATTGAAGAGACCGCGACGAAGGCGAGAGCGCGGAGCCGAAAGAAGACATTTTCATGACCGCGGAAATAATTCCGCGCCCGCGGAAAATCCCATCGCTGAAGCCGTTCGAGAGCAAGAATCACATTTCCGCGACCGCGGAAATGCGCGGCAGCGAATCCGGAGTCCCACTCCGGAATTTTCGCCTGGAGTCTCACTCTGGAATTTTCGTCCGAAGTCTATTTTATTTTATTTCTTTTCTCTTTTATTTCTTTTATTCCGGTTAATTTAATTTATTTTCTTTTTCGATTTTATTTCCTATCTTATGGAAATTAGGTTTAGCTAAGTCTATATATTCTTTCTTTAGAACATTAGTTTGGTAAGTTGGGTGCTCCCCAAGTTGCGTTCTACCTTTCTTCATCTTTTCCCTTTTCTTAGTTTAATTCTTTATTTTGTTTTTGGTTAGACAATTGAAGCCTTGGTTTGAATTTGATATTGAGATTATTCCTTTACTCTTTCTATGATTATTTTAATCTCATTGATCGTATATCGATTCCCCTTGATTTGTTGATTAGGATATCAACAAATAATGGAAACTTAAGTCCATAAAAAAATCCCCGAGAGTGTGTCGCCGCCGCCCGGTTTTCCTGCCCTTCTCGCCGGTGTCCCATCGGCGTGATGGGGAAGAATAAGGGTAATCCCAAATCCAGATCCCGTTCAATTTCGCTTTCCTCCTCTTTCCCACCTAAACCATCTTCTTCCTCGCCTCCCCCTGTTGCCTGCGAGTCGACGCCGGAGCCGGTCTCGGACCGGTCCATCGCTTCCGTTAATCTTCATCATCTCCGCTCCCGTCCTCCTCTCCCTTGCCCTCTCAGCCCCCCTACTTCCGTGCTTGATCCTGCTCCCCTATTCCCGGTTTCTCAACTGGTGCCGGCACCAATTTCTCCGCTACAGCCGGAAGCTGTGAATTTCGCCCCTTCTGTCAAGGTGGTTGAGGTCAAGGCTGGGCCCTCCGCCCCCCCTGTGATTAGCCCGCCACCTCCTCGCCGGTCTTAGAAGGAGCTTGTTGCAGGTGATCCTGGGCAGCAAAGGCCGGCGCTGACGGAGGATTTCCTTCATGGGAAGATTGTTGTTTCCTTTCCCAATGGTGCCTTCTGTGACCCGGCCATTTCGATCGACCAGGAGGTGATTGACGAACTGGCACTGGTGTGGAAGTCCTCTCTCATTGTTAAGATCCTCGGCACTTCCACCCCGTTTCAGATCATGGACAAGAAACTGCGGGAGCTATGGAAGCCGGTGGGGAAGCTTTCTCTGATGGATTTACCAAATGGGTATTTTGTGGTTAGGCTTGAAACTGATTCTGATTACAATAGGGCCCTTTCTGGGGGGCCATGGTCGGTTTTTGGGCATTACCTAATTGTGAAGGAGTGGTTCCCCTCTTTCAACTCGGAGACTGCCATCATTACTTCTTCTCCGGCATGGGTTCGCATTACTAATCTTCCGATGATCTTCTATGAAGAAGGGGTTCTTCTCAAGATTGCTGAAGGTATAGGAAGACCCCTTAAAGTGGACTTGAAAACCCTTTGTGCTAACCGGGGCCGTTATGCTCGCGTGTGTGTTGAGGTCGATCTCCAACAACCTTTGAAGGGCTCTCTGAACATTAATGGAGATAGATTTTTCCTGGAGTATGAAGGGCTGCATCTGATTTGCCATAAATGTGGGCGCTACGGGCATTTAATGGCGAAATGTCCTTCTCTACCCAATTCGTCAGGTCCTGGGATTGAAGGAGGAGGTGACTTTGATGCCTCTATTCCGGGGATTGTAAGTGCTCGGATAAAAGGCCCAGAATGGAGGGTGTTGTTGGATTCAGCCCACATCCAACGCCTTCTGTTATTAGGCCTGTTACTTTGGCCACAAAATTCCATTCCAAATTCTGGACGGATGGAAGGCCTGCTGAGATCCCGCTTTTGCTGAAAGAGCCCATTGTGCCCTTAGTTTTTAATTCGAAACCCTTTGTTAATAATTTGACAGAGGAAATCAATGCTACTGATTCAGATGCGGGGGAAGAGTCGGAAGTGGAAGAGTTGGCCCTTGGTGGCGAATCTTGCTAGCTTCAGTTTTGTCCTTTCCGTTGGTGTTCTCCCTCTATCCAAATCTCTTATGAATTGTCTTAGTTGGAATTGTCGGGGTGCGGGGAAGCCGAGCTTCGTTAATAACTTGAGGTATATGGCTAGGACCCATGCGATTGACATTGCTTTCTTACAGGAAACCAAGATCTCTAGGGACAGGGCTCGTGTGGTTTGTGAGAAACTTAAAGGCCAGTTCCCGAATAACATTAGAATTGAGGCGGTGGGCCTCAAAGGGGGTATCTGGGCTCTTTGGGATGAGGCTTCTGTGCAGATTCAGGCTGTCAAGACTAGCGAGCACTTTCTGAGGATCACAGCGGCTAAGGCTGACTTTTTGCTGTAGATTTTGTGTGTTTATGGGCCTCCGGCTGTGCACCGTCGTAAGCGTTTTTGGGCCGATTTGAGTGCCGACTTGAACCGTTGCCTAGGCCCTGTGGTGGTTTTAGGTGATTTCAATTGTATCCTTCATGCTTCTGAGAGAACTGGTGGGTCGGGTAACCTCCATGCAGATTCTAGCACTTTCCAAGAGCTTGTTGATTCGCAGGGTGTAGTTGATCTCGGATTTTCGGGGCAGGCTTTCACGTGGTCTAGGGGTGCTGACACTGGGTCGTTTATTGCTAAGAGGCTTGATCGGGTCTTGGTTAATTTAGAGGCTTGTCTTCAGTGGCCTGAGGCCTCGGTTCGACATCTCCCTAAGTTCTCCTCCGACCACACCCCGCTTCTCTTCTCTCTCGCGCCGATTTCTTCCAGGAATCGCCATCGTCGTCTGTTTCGCTTCAAAGCGGCTTGGTGCACTCACCCTGACTTTTTCAGCTTTGTTAGAAATGAATGGGCGGTTAACAAAGTGGTTATGGAAGCCCTTGAGATGCTGCGCTCGAATCTTATTCGTTGGAATCATCGTATCTTCGGCAATATTCATGTTCGCAAGGACAAACTTGTGATTAAGCTTGACGATATCCAACGACAAATCAGCAATGGTGTTACGGATTTACTTCTGTCGTCGGAATGTATTATTCGGGAAGACCTTGAGAGAGTGTTTGATCAAGAGGAACTCCTTTGGCTCCAAAAATCTCGTGAGCTGTGGTTAAAAGAGGGAGATAGGAACACTTCTTTCTTCCACTCTTCCACTATTGTGCGACGTAATAGGAGCCGTATCGTTGCGCTCAAGAATGAGGCCGATGACTGGATTGAAGACAGCGAGGCTGTGGAGGCTCATGCGGTGCAGTATTTTCGTGAGCTTTTCCAAAACCGGCCTGAGGACTTGTATCCGATCTCTACCCCTCATGGTATGTTCCCCAGACTTCCTCAGATTGTGTGGGATGACTTGTCTCGACCTTTCTCTGATGATGATGTATTTGACGCGATTCGTAAGATGGGCGCCCTAAAAGCTCCGGGTCCAGATGGATTTCAACCCGTATTTTACCAGAAATGTTGGGCTGATATTAAGAGCACTGTCTGCGCAGCAGTCCACAATTTTTTCAGAGATTCCTCTATCCCGGAGGGGATGAACGATACGTTGCTCACGCTTATTGTGAAAGTCCCGAATTCGGATAAAATTGGGCAATTTAGGCCCATCAGCCTGTGCAATGTGATCTTCAAGGTCATCACCAAAATGCTCGTTGCTAGGATTCAACCGATGATCTCGAACCTTATTGGTCCCATGTAAGGAAGTTTCATACCGGGTAGGCTTATTACCGACAATATCGTGCTTGCGCAAGAGGTGGTTCATTCCATGAAATATAGGAAGGGTGCGAAGGGTTGGATGATTCTTAAAATCGACCTTGAAAAAGCTTACGATCGTCTTCGGTGGGACTTTGTGATCGATTCTTTAGTCGACTCGGGCTTCCCTAATGTTTGGGTGGAGTGGCTCTCTGCCTGTATCTTGACCTCCTCTTTTAGTCTTTTGTGGAATGGGGAGGTGTCAGAAAGTTTCAAAGCCAGTCGTGGTATTCGTCAAGGCGATCTGATATCGCCCTATCTTTTTGTGCTTTGTATCGAGAGGCTGAGCCAAATGATTTCCTCTCTTGTTGATTGTGGTAGATGGAGGCCTATCCATCTTTCGAGAGGGGCCCCCCCTATTTTGCACCTCATGTTTACCGACGACCTCCTTATCTTTGCCGAGGCTTCGGTGGATCAAATGGAGCTTATCTCTTCGACCTTGGACAGATTGGTCTCTGCAAATGTTAGCCCGGTTCTGATTGATGAGTTGCATCGGGTTAGTAATTTCCCGGTTTCCTCTGACCTTGGGGTTTACTTAGGTGTTCCTCTTCTCAGCAAGAGAATTGTCAAGGAAGATTTTCGTCCTATGTTGGACAAGATTAACAAAAAGCTTTCGGGTTGGAAGGGTCGTCGCCTTAGCCTCGCGGGTAGGATTACTCTTGCTAAATCGGTCTTGTCTTCTATCCCGGTTTATACCATGGCTTCTATGTGCCTTCCTTTAGGGGTTTGCTCTGAAATTGATAGGAAGACTCGTGCCTTTATTTGGGGAAGTTCCGAGGAGTGCCAAAAAATGCATTTGGTGAATGGTAGGATCTTATGCAAACCAAAATTGGAGGGTGGCCTTGGTCTCAAGTCTATGGAAGAGCTAAACTTAGCTCTTGTGGGGAAGCTTAGCTGGAGATTTCTCAAGGGCAGTGATAGTTTTTGGGCCACGGCTGTTAGGGAGAAATACATTAGGAATGTCGTTAGCACCTCGGCTAAGCCTTCTATTGTTTGGAGAAGTATCAAGAAGGGTGTGAAGGAGGTTGTTATTCAGGGAGCTCGGTGGTCCCTTGGGAATGGTTCGACGATTAGATTTTGGTTGGATGCCTGGATCTCAGATGAGTGCTTGTTTAAGTTTGCTTCGGGTCCTATGGATGATGCCGTGAAGAATGCAGTGGTGCGTGATTTCTGGCATGCAGAGACGGGCTGAAGATGGGATTTCCTCTCCACTCTTCTTCCTGCTAGTTGGTTGGCTCATCTTGCGCCTTTTGTGGTCCTGCAGGGTGAGCAGAATGCCGACTGTCTCAATTGGGGTCTCACTACTAATGGGGAATTTACTGTTTCTTCTGCGTATGGCCTTGTTACTGGCTGTGATCTGTTCTGTGCTCTTGATAAGCCGGTTTTCCAGCGGCTTTGGAAGATCGAGGTGCCTGAAAGGGCGAGGATCTTTGCCTGGCTGTGTATGCGTGGTTGTATCCTCACGAATGCGGAAAGATGTCGGCGTCACCTTTTCCTCTCAGACCTATGCCCGGAGTGTGAGGCCCTTCCTGAGTCTTTGAGTCATCTGTTTCGTGATTGCAGAGTAGTGAAAGCCTGTTGGTCAGAGTTGATGGGGCGTCGTCCGGATGCTGATTTCTGGTCTATGGAGTTTTCTTCTTGGTTCAGGATCAATATCATGAGCAGGGAGGTTGTGAGCTGTGGTATGGAGTGGGGGTGCCTTTTCACCCTAACTGTGTGGTGGATTTGGAAGTGGCGGAACCTTTTTGCGTTCCACAAGGAAACCTTTCATGGGAACAAGGTGAATTTTATTTTTGCCTTAGCTAAGGAGTTTTTTGAAGCTACGTCAAGACGCAACTTCCAAGACCCTTGCATGAAGAAGGAGCAGTTGATTGCCTGGACTTTGCCGGGCGTTGGTTGGGTTAAGATCAACACGGATGGTGCGGTTCGTGATGGGCGGGCTACGTGTGGGGGCGCTTTGAGAGACTCGACTGGCTCTTGGATCTGTGGGTTCGTGCATAACCTTGGTTGTTGCTCGGTGCCTAAAGTGGAGCTTTGGGGTTTGGTGTAGGGTCTCAGGCTTGCCTGGGATAGAGGACACAAGAGGGTTTGCTTAGAAACAGATTCGCAGTTAGCGATTCTGTTGCTAAGCAAACCTATGGATCGTGGTCACCCCCTCTTCAGTCTTGTTGCTCTGGTGCAGGACTTCATCGGTAGGGACTGGGAGATCCAGTACCGTCACATTTTCAGGGAGGCGAACTTCGTCGCTGACTATCTCGCCAATCTGGCTTTTTCTTTTCCGCTTGGTTGTTGTGTTTTGAATTCCCCGCCTGTGGGGGTTCTTCCTTTCCTTTCTGCTGACTCTAGTGGACGTTGTTCCACTCGTCTGGTTCCGTTGTAATTGGTTTGGTTTGGGTTGTTTTATGGATTTCCGAGAGTGACGTCTCTCGTTCCCACCAAAAAAAAAGGATATCAAATAGATTGATAATAGTAGTTCCCTCTAGCCTGACAATCTAGAGAAGATTAGTATTGTGCTATTGGTTCCCCTTTTCTATACAACCTGTTGAGATTGTTATTGATCATACTACTAAGGATTGGAGGAGACTGGTTGAGAATCTTGATCCCTTAGTTTGTGTAGAGAATTGATTGTATGTTAAATGCTGACGAGTTGTTGAGTATTGCATGTACCTATCTATTCCTGAATTCATTGCTGTTGTTAGATTTATCTTGATAGTTTCTTGATTGTTTAATAGTTAGGGTTATCAGGACTAGTTGGACTGATAACTAATTTAGAACAGGGATTAGGACATTCATGATGATTGAGAATTAGGAATAATCAATGATTGATCAACCAAACTAAATGTGGATATTTGTTTGCCAAGTTTTCTATGTTTTATTTATCGTTTTCTTAGTTAGATTCATATAACCCCCCCCCCCCCCCCCCCATTTGTCTTTGTTATCGATTGGTAAATGATTTTGTAAACAGGATATATGACTTGATTCTCTGTGGGATTCGACCCTGTATACCAGACTACATTAGTTAGGTTTTTAAGGATTATTTTGTTTAGGTGTCGCGATAACGCCTATCAGCTCCTGTCTAAAGTAAGTCCCCTATCCAATATGGATTCACATTATGCGGTGAGGTTGGTTGAAAACCCAAATAAAAGGAGTCGTTTTTAAAATCTTGTGTGATCATTATAGATATTCCCAAACAAATACATATAATTCCCATAAGGCTCAGTTTCATTGGAGTCTTCTCTTGAATCATGCCTTTTTCTTTGTTTCAGTAGAAGTATAGTAGCCATATATTGTTTATCAAGTTTTATTCAAGAAACAAGGGTAGTGAGTATATAGGACTACACAGAACCTCACATAAATGCCGTTGCATAGTCTTTCATTAGACTAACTGATCAGCACTATTTTGTAGTGCTTATCTAGGAGTTGTTATCGGTGTTTTGGGTGCCATTTGTATGGGTTTAGAGCACAACTGTGGAATATGGAGTTGAGGAGAAGAAGTGTGGATATGGTGGTTTGGAGGAGCTTAAACGAAGATTTATTAAAGACGAGGAGTAGACCACTGGAGGAGACCGAACAAGAGTAGAAGAAAGAGCCACACGAAGGAGAAGAAAGGAGCTGCCACGACCGCGGGCGAGTGCACAACTTGATTGCGGAGAAGTCGAGGCAACGGAGAAAAAAACAACATTTTCCACGACCGTGGATTTTATTCCGCGCTCGCGGAAAAACCCTTCAGCGAGCCAAGTCGAGAGCAACTTTCTAATTGCCGCGACCGCGGAATTCCATCCGCGACCGCGGAAATGTGCGGCAGCGAACCCGGAGTCCCACTCCGGAATTTTCGCCTAGAGTCTCACTCCAGAATTTTCGTCCGAAGTCTATTTTATTTTATTTATTTTCTCTTTTATTTCTTTTATTCCGGTTAATTTAATTTATTTTCTTTTTCGATTTTATTTCCTATCTTATGGAAATTAGGTTTAGCTAAGTCTATATATTCTTTCTTTAGAACATTAGTTTGGTAAGTTGGGTGCTCCCCAAGTTGCGTTCTACCTTTCTTCATCTTTTCCCTTTTCTTAGTTTAATTCTTTGTTTTGTTTTGTTTTGTTTTTTACTAGACAATTGAAGCCTTGGTTTGAATTTGATATTGAGATTATTCCTTTACTCTTTCTATGATTGTTTTAATTCTCTCTCGTGCTTAATTTCATTGATCGTATATCGATTCCCCTTGATTTGTTGATTAGGATATCAAATAGATTGTTAATAGTAGTTCCCTCTAGTCTGACAACCTAGAGAAGATTAGTATTATGTTATTGGTTCCCTTTTCTATACAACCTGTTGAGATTGTTATTGATCATACTATTAAGGATTGGAGGAGACTGTTTGAGAATCTTGATCCCTTAGTTTGTGTAGAGAATTAATTGCATGCAATTGTATGACTGTTTGCTACACTTGCATGTACCTATCTATTCCTGACCTCATTGTTGTTGTTAGATTTATCTTGATAGTTTCTTGATTGTTTAATAGTTAGGGTTATCAGGACTAGTTGGACTGGTAACTAATTTAGGACAGGGATTAGGACATCCATGAGGATTGAGAATTAGGAATAATCAATGATTGATCAACCAAACTAAAGGTGGATATTTGTTTGCCAAGCTTTCTATGTTTTATTTATCGTTTTCTTAGTTAGATTCATACAAAACCCCCCCTTTGTCTTTGTTATCGATTGGTGAATGATTTTGCAAATAGGATATATGACTTGATTCTCTGTGGGATTCGACCCTTACTTACCAGACTACATTAGTTAGGTTTTTAAGGATTATTTTGTTTAGGTGTCACGACAACGCCTATCACTAACCAACCCTTCTTTTTCCTTGCATGGTTGGTTGGTGTCATCCGTCCCTACACGACACATCAGTCCCATTTCCTCAGGTTATATAGAAGTAACAAGACGAAGAAGAAACCTTGCAGTTGAAGTTTAGTTTTGGATTTTGAAGTGGTGTTAAATAAGTGTAAGTTATCATGTAAAGTCTTCCGATGTATTGTAATTTTGAGCTGTAAAACTTATCTCCTCAATTTACGTGGAATTTTTTTAATAAAGGTAAAGTATTTCTTTTAAAAAGTCTTCCGCTGTTTATTATTTGTTATCAATGTATTTACACATAAATTATTCAGATTAAAGCCTAGGGTGACTATGGACTTTTAAGTCTGAGGTCACTGGCGTGTGGCACTACCGACATAAGTCGGGGTGTTACATTAAGTGTCTTTTCAGCCCAATCAATATTTTTCTGTTTGCATTCTCTACTTGTCTATTGGTCATGGGATGTGCCATTGAGGCAAAGTGGAGGTGGATTCCGAGGACTTCGCATAAAGTATTGAGCTTTCCAGTGTTGATCTAGGGTATGCATTATGTCAAATGTATAACGATAAATGTTGTTTTGCCACATGAATTTCCTTACTTTCTCAGTTTCTCCACAATTGTGAAGGCTAACAGCTCCGTCTCTATCCACTTGGTGAAGTAGTCTATTGCTACAAGGATGAATTGCAACTTTCCGGGAGCCTTCAGGAAGGGGTCCGAGAGGTTAATTCCCCATTTTGCAAATGGCCACAGAGCATTAATAACCTGCATTTCGACTTCGGGCAGGTGGGAAACGAGTGTGTGACTCTGGCAAGCCGAAGAAGATTGGGCTACATGGATATCATTTGCCTTCTTGGTAGGTGATAGGTGTCATTTCATGCACCTTAACTAGCAATTATTAGCATTACTTAGAGGATTTTATGACTAGATTTAAGGTTAAGTCTGTAATCTAGAAGATGTGGAGAGAATTGAAGATATCCAGGGATTTACAGCTTTTTTGGAGAAGATGAGGATCTGCTGGAAATTAATTGGAGAAGACTACCAACACTTGGTAGTAATGAAGAGCAGAAGAGAAAGGAGTGGGCGAATTTCTACCGCCCTGCGCCAGAGCCACCGCGACCCGGCGGTGGGTCTCAGAGAAGGATGCCGCCCCGCGGCCATCTGCTGGGCAAAGCAAATAAATTGAACAAGGTTTGCACGCTGCTGGAGTGGGCCACGCGTGTGCTGCTGCCTGCCGCTGATTCTTGCACGAGAAGTTGGGCCAAGCTGTTGTGGAGATTGGGCCGAATCGTTCCAATTGAAGGGGCCGAGAATGAGTTACTCTGGATGGAGAAGCCGCTGATGCTTTGCTCTGCGAGAATGCACGGGATTAATTTCCGCCATTCGCTTATTTAATTTTGATTATTATTTTATTATTTTATTCATAGTTTTAGAATTAGGTTAAAAAGACTCTTAGTTAACCTAGTTGCCACAATCTCCATCTGGAGACCAAGTTCGTTCTTTCATTCCCAACTCTAGGGTTTGAACGAATGGAGAGCTAAACACCTTTGTTCTGCTAGACGTTTGAAGCAATATAGTTGATTCGGTTGTGAGATTTCTATTCCTTGTTCTTATTCTTATGTGTGTTGGTTTGATTCTCTTGGTTATATTGATTTATCATTGTTCTTCATAGTCTGGCCAGCTAGGTTGAGTAATATTTATCAATTGCTAGGATTTGCATATAGGGGTTCCGAGTGCATATCTAGTAGCAAACACAATTGTGCGTATAGGGGTTCCGAGCATACAATTGTGAGTGAGAGTCAGTTGCATGCAAGTATTAATACGTCTTTCTATTTGCATGTATCCTATATCCTTGTGTGCATTGCTATTGCTTTGTTGGTGGTAAAGTATACCGACAACTGTGAGAATCGGTGGTATTTAACAATTGGCATAGTAATAAGTATATCGACAACTGTGAGAATCGATAGTACTTAAGATCAGGGTTGGAACAACCATAAGAATAATAAAAGAACTTGGATTGAATAGATTTCAGTGATCAACTTATATCTCTGTATTGTGGATCTCGTTCTAGTGGAACTACTTTCCCCATCATACTTATTCTTTCTCTAAAGCCTGCATACTTGTTACTTTGATTGATAATCAAAACCCCCATTGTTACCTTGCATGCTTATAAACACATAGATTGATTACTTCCTCCCTGTGGGATCGACCCTTGCTTGCCTCTACTACTTGTTTAGGTTTGTTAGGACTATTTTGTTTAGGTGTCACGACAACGCCCTATCAGTAGGCCATAAGTACTCAGCTCTTAGAACTTTGTGGGTGATGGTTCTGCACCCGACATGGGTACCGCATATCCCTCCATGTACTCCAGTTATCATATCAAACCCTTCGCGGAGAGTGAGACATTTTAACCCAGATGCCATCTATGCTTTTTTGTAGAGTATACCCCCGACCTTGTAGAAGCGAGAGCCCTTGACTTGAGGCTTTCCCCTTTGTTGGGGGTCAGAAGGGCCTGCTCCTTTGGTTAGATACTCGTCTATGGAAGTTCTCAAGTCGTTTTCTTCCCCCTCCCATTGTCGTCCCATTGTCAGGACTTGTGTGAGCATTGCCCTTTCTATTTTGGTTTCTAGGTACACTTTATCATCCCTCTGTAGTTGTGCTTTGAAGGCAAGTTTCGCTAACTCGCCGACTCTATAATTTTCTCTTTGCGGGATTGCCTGTATTTTAAAATGGTCTAGGATCGAAGACATGGCTCTTGTATGCGAACAGTACGACAGAAAGCTTCCATTCTTCGCTTCGTATGCCCCTTGTATTTGTTTCACCATAACCTCAGAGTCACTATAACACTGGACTTTTCGGGCCCTATTGGCTGGGGCGAGTTCTATTCCCGCGATGAGGGCTGATCAGCTCTACTTTGTAGTGCTTAACTAGGAGTTGTTACTGGATTTTTAGGTGCCGTTTGTATGGGTTTAGAGCATACGTTAGGAGAATGGAGTTGTGGAGAAGAAGTGTTGATTTGGTGGTTTTGAAGTGCTTAAATGAAGACTTAAGAAGATGGAGGAGAAATCCACGAGAGAAGACCGAAGAAGAAGCTAAAGAACGCTATAGGGAGTTTTCCACGGTCGCGGATCAACTAGCCGAGGTCGCGGATTGAAGAAACAGCGAAGGAACTCCAGAAAGTTTTCCGCGGTCGCTGATACTGTTCATGCGCGTGGATCCGGGATTTCGTTTCATCCGAGTTTATTTTACTTTATTTTTTTTAATTTCGTTAGTTTCCTTTTAGATATTATTTCTTATCTCTTTAGTTTAGGTTTTGCTCGGGTTATAATCTAGTTTGAGGTAGTAGCCTTTTCATTATTATTCATTCATTTATTCAAGTTATCAAGTTATCGTTCAGTTTTTCCCTTAGAGTTTTATGTTTTGAAGACTATGAAGAACTAAGCAACTTTTGCTTAGTCCGACGATTGAAGCCTTCGTTTGTATTTGGTTGTGAGATTATAACTCTATTTCCTTTCCTTTGATTATATTAATTCTCTCCATGCTTCATCCCATTGAGTTTTACTGATTTCTCTAGCCTGATCATCTAGTTTTATTGGTATTATTCATACTGCAGGATTAGGGTTTTGAATTCTATTAGTTGATCTAGTTCATCAATTGTTGTGATTAGTATTATTAATATTAGTTTCCCTAGCCTGACAAACTAGTTGAGATTGATATTATCTATAGTGCTAGTTCCTTTAATCTGGTTAACTTGTTGAGATTAATATTGTTCATCCTTAATTCAGAGTAGCAAACATGATATTCTAGGACTGGTTGGACTAGTTTATTGCGAAGAGAATTGATTACATATCGAGTACTGACGGGTTGTTAAGTATTGCATGTATCCTGGTTAATCCATATGCTTACTGCTGCTATTGAATTGAATCTTGATGGTTTCTTGGTTATTTGATAGTTAGGGTTATCAGGACTGGTTGGATTGATAACTATTTCAGAATAGGGACAAGAATATTCATAGGAAGGAATTGAGATAATCTAGGATCAACCAATCAAACTGAAGTGTGGATATTTGTCTGGCTAAGTTACTTCTCACCCATAGATTTCACCTTTTGCTTTGATTTACTTTATTACTTGGTTACAAACCAAAACCCCCTTTGTTACCTTTGGCATACAACATTTTGCACTTAGAAAGATTGCTTACCTCCCTGTACGATTCGACCCTTGCTTGCCTACTATACTTAGTTAGGTTTTTGAGGATTACTTTGATAGGCATAAAGACTTTAGCCTCATCAAATTTGGCACCGTTGTCGGGGAGGCATAGTTTTAATTTTTCTTTGTGTTTGTTTGTGTGCCAACTTTTGTGTGGACCTATCTTATGGTCCACACTCGTGCTACTGACTCTCCACTTTTAGATTTTGATACAGAAATTGAAAGAACACTTTCAAGCAACCGTAGAGCAGCCCGTACACACCTAGAGATGGTCGAGGAAGCACCGACTTTGAGGCAGTTAACTACGCCGAATCTAGAGCAACAACCGCTTGCTGTGCAGTTTCCAGAGTTGGCGGATGGCGTGAATTTCGAGCTCAAATCTGGGTTGATTCACTTATTACCCCACTTCCATGGGATGAGTGGAGAAGACCCCAACAAGCATATGTCTGAATTCCACGTTGTCTGCAGCAGTATGAAGCCCAGGAATATTACGGAGGACCAGATCAAGCTGAGCTGCTGAGGGCCTTTCCTTTCTCTCTGAAGGATTCGGCCAATGATTGGTTCTATTATTTGGCCCCAGGGAGCATAGACACATGGGCTAAAATGAAGAAAGCTTTCCTGGAGAAGTACTTCCCTGCGACGAAGCTCAATAGCCTGAAGAGGAATATTAGCAACATTGAGCAGCATGCTACTGAGACGTTGTATGAGTACTATGAGAGGTTCAAGTGGTTGATCTCAAGCTGTCCCTACCATGGTTATTCTGACCAGGACCTCGTGCTATATTTGTATGGTGGGCTCCTTGATGATGAGAGAAGAATGGTGAACGCAACATGTGGTGGACATTCTGAACAAGACTCCAGCTGCAGCATTTGAGATATTCTTTGAGCTATCTGAGGGCTCAAGACAGTTTAGCAAGAGAGAGAGCGCTCACACAGTCAAGGCTGCAGACTCTCAGCCATCGTCCGTAATACTTTCTGAGATGGCTGAGATGACGGAGATGATGAGGAGATATATGATGAAGGGCAATCTATAGCAAGTCAAATCCTCCAGACTATGCTATGACACGATGCACCCCACAGATGTGTGTCCCACGCTGCAGGAACCCTGTTGAATTCCTTAGGTTTTGATGGTAACAAACATTCAACTGATATGGGTACTAAGTGTTCCAGGAACAAAGATAGTTATCTCAGGGAACCATTGCAGCGAAGGATCGCAGAGGGAACAAAGCTCTGTTCATGTGATTTGTTACCTCTCAAGGAACAACAGTGACGAACAAGATCAAAGTTGCGAATGGAAGGAAGAAATCCAGCGTGCTGAATTATGGAAACAAATCATGTAACGCACGCGGTAAAGGATTGAAGACTTCGGCTCCAAGGATCAAGCCGGATCGAGAAGATATGGAGAGAGAAGAAGCCCGACCATGTTATCTTAGTAGATCTTTCCTAACATAAGATAATTGGAGAGAGGAAATTATATCTTATCCGGTTATATTAATTTAAGGAATCTTTTCCTTAATTAATATAGACGGTTGGGATATTATTCCTTCAACCAAATCATATCTTCTTGTTACCGTATTTGGAGAAATGTTATCTTGTTACAATTAGGGTTTAGCCGAGTTGTATTTAATAAAAGTGTGGATTCATTTCTATGTAACCACGACGACGGAAAACAGAGAGAACGAAATTGAGAAAGAAAAAGAGTGAGGTGTGTGTAAGTCTTTGAGGGTTGAGTTCGATTCATCGTTGTAGAAGAGGCTTCGAGTCTAGCTGGTTGTTTAGAGGTCTAAGTCCAGGATACAAGTGTAATCGAACAAGAAATCAATAAGACAAGTACACGCTTCAAAATCCTCTCAAGCGGAAGCTTGAAGGTAGTGGTTTTTCCTTGAGAAGCTAGTTTTGCTAATCAAGGTTTCCACTATACATCGTGAGTTCGTTCGTTATCTTTCTTGCTGTTTTTAATCCGCTACAACTTCTATGGAAACAAAGCCTTTGTTCCCTCAGACGTAACTCTAACGATCCAACAATTGGTATCAGAGCCTGGTGCTCTAGATTGTTTTCATTTTAGATTTTGCAGGAAAGATGTCGTCAGGAAATGCCTTGGATGGAGATGCTCGAGAAGGTGATATAGATGTGGTTCTCATCACTCAAGCCATGAAGAAGATATGGTCTCGAAGCAAAGGCATTAAGTGTTCGGTCATGGTTCACAATGACATGAAGGAGGTTGTCTGCTTCCACTGTCATGACAACGGACACTTCGCCAAAAACTGCGTCAACAAAGTGGCAGGTTCTCCTCAGAACCGGAAAGAGGAACAAGCAAAGGGCGCGAAGTGGGGTGACTACAACTCAAATGATGAAGCATCTCCTCTCTCAAAGGATATTTGTTTGATGAGCTCAAAAGATCACAACATATCAGAAGATGGTGCTCATAAATCCGAGGAGGAAGCAAGGAAAGGCTCTTGGCACCTTGACAGTGCGTGCTCGAGTCACATGACAGGAAACAGTGAGTGGTTCACCTCTCTTCAGCCAGCCTCTAGGGCATCGATAACTTTTGGAAACAAAAGTAAGGGTGAGGTTTGTGGTATCGGTAAAGTAAGACTCTCTAAACACATCACTGTGAATAACATAAATCTAGTGAATAATCTCAAATTTGACCTGTTTAGTGTGGCTCAACTATGCCAAAACAGAAAAAATAGAGTAGTCGTTACCACCGATGATTGTCATGTTGAATGTCTAAGTACAGGGAAAATCTTACTCAAAGGGAGCTGCGACAACAACGTTTACAAGGTCGACCCTGCTTTCATCCCTCACAAGGACCTTTGTCTGTCATCTATTGCTGGGACAACAGACTTGTGGCACAAACGCTTTGGACATGCTAGCCTTCAACTCCTTTCCAAACTTCACAGACAAGAGCTGGTGAACGGTCTCCCTAAGGTTGAAGCTATGAGAAATGATGTGTGTGATGCATGCATCAAAGGAAAACAAGTCAGATCCTCTTTCAAGTCAAAAAGGGATGTAAGTACTACTCGTCCTCTGGAATTAGTCCACATGGATCTTTATGGGCCAATGCGCACGAAGAGCCGTGGGGGAAATGCATATGTCTTTGTTATTGTTGATGACTATTCCAGGTACACATGGACTCTATTTATCTCATCAAAGGATGAAGTGTTCGCTGAGTTTGAGTCCTGGCTTAAGGCATCAGAAAGGAGCACTGGACATTCCTTGGGGTCTATTCGCACTGATCATGGAACAGAATTCGAGAACTCTCAGTTCCTATCCCTCTGTAGGAATAGAGGTATTAACCATAACTTCTCTGCTCCTAGGACCCCTCAGTAAAACGGGGTTGTGGAAAGGAAGAACAGGACTCTGGAAGACATGACGTGTACCCTCCTCATCTCAAGTGGTCTTCCTAGGAATTTTTGGGCAGAAGCTCTGAATGCTGCTTGTTATGTTCTGAATAGAGCAACTATTCGTCCTCTCCTGAACAAAACTGCCTATGATCTTCTTAAAGGAAGGAAACCTAATGTGTCTCATTTGCGCACATTTGGTTGCAAGTGCTTCGTCCACAACAACGGGAAAGATTCTCTTGGGAAGTTTGATCCCAGGAGTGATGAAGGAACTTTTGTAGGATACTCTCAGCAAATCAAGGCTTACAAAGTATTCAACAAGAGAACCAGAAAGGTAGAGGAAAACATTCATGTAGTGTTTGATGAATCAGTTATGGCTGGTAACAATGTGCAGGAACAATCAGGCAGTGTTCCCTCCAATACCGAGCTATCCGAAGATGATTTCTTTCAGCTTGTAGAAAGCAATGTCGGTGTTAGGACCTCTCAAGATCAAGAAACTCAGAATGATCCTTCAACACCAAGAACTCCCAACTCCGCCAACTCAGATGGAAATGAAGAAAATGCTCACCCACCAGAAACTCCTCAGGCACCTCAGGGGGAACAGAGCCCAAGTCACGGCATAGCGGAGCCCCTTGAGGACAGCTCTACTGCTGACAGAACTGGAGATGTCAGTCCTAATACTGATGAAACTGTTGGTGAAAGCTCAAACGCTGGCAACGCTAATTCAGAGGAGTTTGACATCAACAACCTCCAAGTTCCAAACTACCAGCAAAAGTGGGCTCATCCAGTCAAACTAATCATCACAGACTATAGAAAGGGAGCACCTCAAAGCACTCGGTCTTCCCTACATAACTTTTGTGCTTTCAATGCTTTTCTCTCTTTACAAGAACCTAAAACCGTAGGAGAAGCATTGAAGGATCCTGACTGGATAAACGCCATGCAAGAAGAACTTCATCAGTTTGAAAGGAACAAGGTTTGGCGGTTAGTTCCTCGTCCAAGGAACAGAACAGTGATAGGAACCAAATGGGTGTTCAGGAATAAGCTGGATGATCAAGGCCAAGTCACAAGGAACAAAGCAAGACTGGTGGTGAAAGGTTACAACCAGCAGGAAGGCATCGACTATGATGAGACCTTTGCTCCAGTTGCCAGGTTAGAAGCAATAAGACTCCTAATTGCCTATTCCTCTTTCCATGGATTCAAGCTGCAACAGATGGATGTCAAGACCGCCTTCTTGAATGGAGTTCTCAAGGAGAAAGTCTATGTGGAGCAAACTCCCGGCTTTGAGGACATTACCCAACCTGACCATGTCTATATTCTAGACAAAGCTTTGTACGGTCTCAAGCAAGCCCCGAGGGCCTAGTATGAAAGGCTCTCACAATTCCTTCTGACGCACGGATACGTTCATGGAAAGGTCGACAAGACATTGTTCATTCTGAAGGAAGGGAAGCATATTCTGGTGGTACAAGTCTACATGGATGATATCATCTTTGGCTCTACAGATGATAAACTGGTTCAGAAATTCTCTAAGCTGATGGCCAGTGAATTCGAGATAAGCATGGTTGGAGAACTCAAGTTCTTCTTAGGTCTTCAAGTCTCTCAGGGGGATGAGGGAACCAAAGTGCATCAACAAAAGTATCTAAGGGAATGTGTCAAAAAGTTTGGAATGTCTGACGCAAAACCCTTCACCACTCCCATCTCTCCAAACAACCCAATGGGAAAAGACGAACATGAACAGGGAATTGATCCATCTCTCTACCGAGGAATCATAGGTTCGCTTCTCTATCTCACTGCTAGTAGACCTGATATTATGTACAGTGTATGTCTTTGTGCTCGTTTTCAGGCTGATCCCAAAGAAACACATCTTAAAGCAGTGAAGAAGATTCTGAGATACTTGAAGGGAACAGATGATCTATGTCTGTGGTATCCAAGGGGAGGAAGCCTCGATCTAGTCGGATACACAGATGCTGACTTCGCAGGGAACATAGTGGATAGAAAATCAACGTCAGGAATGGCTCAGTTCCTTGGGTCGTGTTTAGTTTCCTGGGGGTCAAAGAAGCATAACTCCGTCGCTCTATCCACTGCAGAAGCTGAATACATAGCCGCCGCTGCTTGTTGCACACAACTCCTATGGCTTAAACAACAACTTAGCGACTATGGTATTCTTCTTAACTCTATTCTCATTCTCTGTGACAATACTAGTGCCATAAATATCTCTAAGAATCCGGTGCAACACTCACGTACCAAGCACATCGAGATAAGACACCACTTCTTACGTGACTGTGTGGAGAAAGGGTTGGTGACAATGGACTTCTGTGGAACTAAGGATCAAGTTGCCGACATCTTCACCAAGGCTCTAAACAGGGAACCCTTCAAACAGTTCTGTATGGAACTAGGTATGTTCTCTCTAAACTAAATGTCTATTTGTTGTGTTCCCTCGATGATTGGCTAAATTACATGGTAAAGTGTGAAAGGTTAATCATCATGTCTTGGTCTGCATTTCTTCTCTTGATCATTAGTTGAACGACTTGCGTAGACTCATGTTAATACTTCACTTATGTGCAAAATCTCATGCATGTTTTTCTATGCTATCTTGTTAATACATGGTTCAGCTTTCTTTCGGCCCAAAAGAGCCAACTTGATGCATTGATCCCTCATTATAAGCCCAAATGATTGTTGACTCTGCAGCTTACCTTAGCCATCATGCTTAATGCTTTCTATGAGCCCCTCTAATCATCCACATCTGGGAGCCTCTCATTCATGATTAAACATTATTAAAAATTCTCGTATATGTTTTTGTGTGATGTTCTTTGTACCCTCTCTGGTAACATTACCCCCGCATCACACTCTTCTACTTTTTCGAAAAGTCGAGAATAAGAATTGTCGCCTCTGTGGTCTGTGGCTGGGATTTGACATGTATGATGTGTGATGACGGCTTGCAACTGCTTGAGTAGTGTTCATAAAAGATGATGTGGCAGCTGCGTGATGGTTGTTGTGCTTGAGATTTTGTGGTTTTTGATGGATTTGGACAGAACCTTTTACAAGATATATTTCTGGGAAATATCCTCTTGGGTGTGATCTTTGGTCAAAGAAGGAAAGCTGAAGATTGTGTTGTTCCAAAAAAAAAAAAAAATTGGAACATCACAAAGTACACAAAGAGAGGACTAATGCATCTGAGGAAGAGTCGTAAGGAAGAGCAGACCCTCAGCAGGAACAAAAGATGAACTTATCTGCGAAGGACCGTGAGGAATTTGTCTCACGCAACATCTCAGTTGGGAGAACAACAAAGGCGTCTTGCAAAGTAAGTGCATGCTTAAATTGCTATTCATATTTCGGCTCCCTGTGCTGGCTCCAGTGGCGCATAATTCGTCTATCCCCGCTAACCAAACTCTCTTTTGTTCCCTAGCACATCTTCCCTTACTCTTCGAACTTCTTTGATCCTGCTTCATGTGCTTGCATTGACTGGCATGTTGATCATGTATGTTATACTTGCTTACATTGTTGTTGTATCTCCGTGCAGTCTATGTTTGTGCGTTTCAATCTAATGCAAAATCCAATGTTGCTTATCTAGCTGTGGTCTTTTTCTCTCTATCTCTTTACTTATGTTTTTGATGATGCCAAAAGGGGGAAAATGACAGGTAGCTTTGGTTGAGGGGGAACAGAACATGGTTTCATATGTTGTTGAACTAAGGGGGAACTAATATTGACTAAGTGGGAAACCTTTCTCTCCATACTGTCTTTTTCTTGTATGTATATGCTTTATTGTTAAGGATGTTTGTCACCATCAAAAAGGGGGAATTTGTTGAATTCCTTAGGTTTTGATGGTAACAAACATTCAACTGATATGGGTACTAAGTGTTTCAGGAACAAAGATAGTTATCTCAGGGAACCATTACAGCGAAGGATCGCAGAGGGAACAAAGCTCTGTTCATGTGCTTTGTTACCTCTCAAAGAACAACAGTGACGAACAAGATCAAAGCTGCGAATGGAAGGAAGAAATCCAGCGTGCTGAATTATGGAAACAAATCATGTAACGCACGCGGTAAAGGATTGAAGACTT
Organism: Rheum nobile; assembly: GCA_027886185.1. Lineage (NCBI taxonomy): Eukaryota > Viridiplantae > Streptophyta > Magnoliopsida > Caryophyllales > Polygonaceae > Rheum > Rheum nobile. The sequence goes on from WOAB01000163.1 coordinate 274,929, forward strand.
CGGCTTCAAGGATCAAGCCGGATCGAGAAGATATGGAGAGAGAAGAAGCCCGACCGTGTTATCTTAGTAGATATTTCCTAAGATAAGATAATTGGAGAGAGGGAATTATATCTTATCCGGTTATATTAATTTAAGGAATCTTTTCCTTAATTAATATAGACGGTTGGGATATTATTCCTTCAACCAAATCATATCTTCTTGTTACCGTATTTGGAGAAATCTTATCTTGTTACAATTAGGGCTTAACCGAGTTGTATTTAATAGAAGTGTGGATTCATTTCTATGTAACCACGACGACGGAAAACAGAGAGAACGAAACTGAGAAAGAAAAAGAGTGAGGTGTGTATAAGTCTTTGAGGGTTGAGTTCGATTCATCGTTGTAGAAGAGGCTTCGAGTCTAGCTGGTTGTTTAGAGGTCGAAGTCCATGATACAAGTGTAATCGAACAAGAAATCAATAAGACAAGTACACGCTTCAAAATCCTCTCAAGCGGAAGCTTGAAGGTAGTGGTTTTTCCTTGAGAAGCTAGTTTTACTAATCAGGGTTTCCACTATACATCATGAATTCGTTCGTTATCTTTCTTGCTATTTTTAATCCGCTGCAACTTCTGTGGAAACAAAGCCTTTGTTTCCTCAGACGTAACTCTAACGATCCAACAAACCCACTGCTGAAGTGAATGATATTGGAGGTTTCGGTCCTTATAGACCGAGATATGACCCGTACTCCAACACTTATAATCCAGGGTGGAGAGATCACCCCAATTTGAGATACGGGAACCAGCAAAATCCTTCTCATGGTCATGATAATCAAGAGTTTCACCAGAGGCCGCCACGGTTCTTACAGCAGCAACAACAGTTTCAGCGGCCTGGAGGTCAACAACAACAACAATTCAGAGCTCCATATGATCCGAGACCTCAAGGCCAAAGCTCAAGTTCATCTATGTCCAGTGATGATATGATTAAGTCTCTCGTGCAGAGTGTATCGACGTTGGCCAACACTATGGTCCAACAAAATCAAGAGATGAAATCTAGTACTCAGAACATGGAGAAGCAAGTGGGGCAAATTTCTCTCGCAGTGAGCAAACAAGAAGCCCGGGATTCAGGGAAACTACCATCCCCAACGGTAGCCAACCCGAGGGAGAATGTATGTGCGATGACGCTGAGGAGCGGAACACAAATGAAAGAAGTGACGGAGGCTAAGGACGAGGAAGTTCAAAGGCAACAGAAAGAATTCCGTGACCGCGGAGAGGGAAGCCGCGACCGTGGAATTATACCTAAAGGCGGTGATTTTACCGAGAATTTTCCGCGACCGCGGAAATGTTCCTGGGGAGGAGATTTTTCTGAAGCAAATCCGCGATCGCGGATTATCCACTGGAGCCCCAGAACCTGACAATGTTGATCCGCAACCGCGGGTCCCAGGCCGTGACCGCGGGTTTCCTGTTGATGTCAACGACGATTATGTCCGTCCGTCTTTTCCCCCGCTCAGCTCGCTGAAGCCACCCGCACCCTTTTCCCGAGGCACTAAAGGATACAAGAAGGTTGGAGAACGACAAGGAACTATTCGAGACCTTCAGTAATTACGAGGTAAACATTCCTTTGATCAAGCTGGTTAAGAGCATTCCTCATTATGCAAATTTTTTTAAGGAATTGTGCAAGATTAAGAGGAAAAAAACAGTGAAAGCGAGGAAGAAGTTCCAAGTGAGTGAGAATGTCTCCGCTATGCTGCAAAAGCGGTTGCCAAAGAAGTGCAGTGACCCAGATATGTTTAGTATTCCCTGCAAGATAGGTGACACCATGTTCGATAAAGTCATGCTGGATTTGGGTGCATCTATCAATGTGTTGCCTCTCTCACTGTATGAATCTTTGGAGCTTGGGCCATTATAGAAGACAGGGACGGTGATTCAACTGGCAGATTCGTCCTATGTATCCCTCAAAGGAGTTGTGCAGGATGTTTTGGTAGAGGTCGATAAGCTGATTTTCCCTACGGATTTCTTTGTGATGGATACGGGGCAAGACAAACATGCAGCCCCTGTGATGTTAGGGAGGCCGTTTATGAAAACGGCAAAGACGAAGATTGATGTGAGTAGTAGTTCGCTCACGATGGAGTTTGATGGGGTGAGGGTCGAGCACAACATCGATGATGCAAAGAGACACCCTCCTGATGGTGACCCCAAGTGTTCGGTTGATGTGAGCAACCCAAGCTGAGTTGAAGGGTATTATGTCGAGCCGTGACAATAACCAAGGCGCTGCTCAGGAGGCAACCCGATGTATGTAATTCTTTTCGTGTCTTTTCATTTCAAGTTTTTATTTGTGTTGTTTTCGTGTTTTAGACTAAAATGCAGGAAGGAGACTCGAAGCCAAACTTAGAAGACGGTGTTCAACTCACACCAGACACGAATCTGCGATCGCGGAAATGTTCCTTGACCGCGGTTTCGCCACTGTAAGTCTCCCTATCTGGAAAAAAAAATTGGAAAAAAAAATTACTGAAGACCCAACTGTATGCGTTTTACTTTGAGAGATGGTGCGCATCATGCTTCCAAGGAGGAGACATTAGCCCGATATTTTTATTTGGCACCGAGGATTGCCCGACATTCGACAGCTGACGAGGAGGAACACCAGAGCCCACAACACGATTACATTCGGGCTCCTATTCTGTGTTCGTTGAAGGCCCGTGCAACCGCATTTCTTTGATGTGCCACTTTCCTTACAGTGGATTTATTTGGTTGCACGTGGAGTTACTTGAGTAGGACCCCGCAATACCAGCGACATGTGTTTTCATTGTTTTACCGCCAGCCCCGACATCCATGTCTTGGCCACCTCGGCGACGGTGTGAGTACTTTTCTGTTTTTCCCTGTGCTTCATCCTTTTGTCTTTCATTACATTGAGGACAATGCAATGTTTAAGCATGGGGGAGTGATCTATACTTGCTATTCGTCTGAATAAAGAAAAACATTGAAAAAGTCAAAAATAAGAAAAAGACAAAAATAAATCCTGAGATAAGTCGAAAACCCGAAAGGACGGCTTAGGTAATAAGCAGGTGGCTTGGACCAGCATTAGGCTGGGGTAATAAGAGGTCAAGAGTGATGTGAGTTTTGTGAGCCCATCTATTGAAAAATGAAATGAGTGGCTTGGTGAAAACCCGAAAGGGCGCCTTGGCAAAATGAGTGAAAAGAAAAAGAGTGATTATTAGGATTCCTCATTTTTCCTGGCGTGGTGACATAAGAAGAGGTGATATAAGGAGGATTCGGGTAGGTTACTTTGGGAGGTATAAGAAGATAGATGGAGGCTAGGATTAGATGGTCACTTTCACTATATGGTGTTCGGGTTAAGCTTGGGGGAAGTACTCTGCTTTCCTTTAAGCTTGTGTGTTATGTTGATGTGTTGGTGCCTTGGAGATTCAGGATTAGGTGCAGTTCTTAGTGGAGATTGTTTTGTTGTGCTTCTTGAGACCTTGGGTATTTCATTGGAGGAGTAGGTTTCTATTAGCTTACTCGAGGACGAGCAAGGTTTAAGCATGGGCGAATTTGATCAGCTCTACTTTGTAGTGCTTAACTAGGAGTTGTTACCGGAGTTTTAGGTGCCGTTTGTGTGGGTTTAGAGCATAAGTTAGGAGAATGGAGTTGTGGAGAAGAAGTGTTGATTTGGTGGTTTTGAAGTGCTTAAATGAAGACTTAAGAAGATGGAGGAGAAAGCCACGAGAGAAGACCAGAGAAGAAGCTGAAGAACGCTATAGGAAGTTTTTCGCAGTCGCGGATCAACTAGCCGCGGTCGCGGATTGAAGAAACAGCGAAGGAACTCCAGAAAGTTTTCCGCGGTCGCGGATACTGTTCATGCGCGCGGATCCGGGATTTCGTTTCGTCCGAGTTTATTTTACTTTATTTCTTTTCTTTTCGTTTAATTTCGTTAGTTTCCTTTTAGATATTATTTCTTATCTCTTTAGTTTAGGTTTTGCTAGGGTTATAACCTAGTTTGACGTAGCAGCCTTTTCATTATTATTCATTCATTTATTCAAGTTATCGTTCAGTTTTTCCCTTAGAGTTTTTTGTTTTGAATACTATGAAGAACTAAACAACTTTTGCTTAGTCCGACGATTGAAGCCTTCGCTTGTATTTGGTTGTGAGATTATAACTCTATTTCCTTTCCTTTGATTATATTAATTCTCTCTATGCTTCATCCCATTGAGTTTTACTGATTTCTCTAGCCTGATCATCAAGTTTTATTGGTATTATTCATACTGCAGGATTAGGGTTTTGAATTCTATTAGTTGATCTAGTTCATCAATTGTTGTGATTAGTATTATTAATATTAGTTTCCCTAGCCTGACAAACTAGTTGAGATTGATATTATCTATAGTGCTAGTTCCTTTAATCTGGTTAACTTGTTGAGATTAATATTATTCATCCTTAATTCAGAGTAGTAAACATGATATTCTAGGACTGGTTGGACTAGTTTATTGTGAAGAGAATTGATTACATGTCGAGTACTGACGGGTTGTTAAGTATTACATGTATCCTGGTTAATTCTCATGCTTACTACTGCTATTGAATTGAATCTTGATGGTTTCTTGGTTATTTGATAGTTAGGGTTACCAGAACTGGTTGGATTGATAACTATTTCAGAATAGGGACAGGAATATTCATAGGAAGGAATTGAGATAATCTAGGATCAACCAATCAAACTGAAGTGTGGATATTTGTCTGGCTAAGTTACTTCTCACCCATAGATTTCACCTTTTGCTTTGATTTACTTTATTACTTGTTTACAAACCAAAACCCCCTTTGTTACCTTTGGCATACAACCTTTTGCACTTAGAAAGATTGCTTACCTCCCTGTGGGATTCGACCCTTGCTTGCCTACTATACTTAGTTAGGTTTTTGAGGATTACTTTGATAGCCATAACGACTTTAGCCCTCGTCAAGGGCTTCATACTCGGATTCGTTGTTGGTGGCTTCAAACGTCAACACTAGGGCGTATTCGAAGCGCTCCTCGCGGGTGAAGTGAGTGAGACCCCAGATCCATTCCCTTTTTTTATTTACTGCCCAATCCACAAACAGTGTCCAATACGCATGGTTGTAAACAACTCTTTCTCCTTCGGATCCACGGAAGTTGGCTTCCACTATGAAGTCGGACAACTCTTAGGTCTTTATAGCAGGGCGGGGTTTGTAGTCAATTGCAAATTCTGACGATTCGACTACCCACTTTGTTAGACTCCCTGAGACAGTGGGCCTGTGGAAAGGCTCCGGAGGGTTAGCTCAGTCAAGACGTGGATTTGATGAGGTTGAAAATAAGGGTGTAGTTTCCTCGCGGACATGACTACTACTATTGCCAACTTCTCTATCGGGGGATATCTGGTTTGACAGGGATCAAGGCTCTGCTTATGAAGTAGATGGGAACTTCATGCTTCCTCACCAACATCGCGTTGATAGCCCTAGCACTAGCTTCTATGTACTATTGGATGGTTTCTTCTGTGACCGGTGAAGACAGGGTAGGCAGTTTGTATAAGTGCTTCTTTAACTCTTTAGAGGCATCTTCGCATTGGGGGTCCACTCGAACTTTTCTTCTTTCCTAAGTGATGCGAAGAAATGGGGGCTCTTATCCACGAGGTGGGAGCAAAAGCGCCCCGGGTAGTTAACTAAGCCGATGAACTTTTGCATTTCCTTTTGGTTCCGCAAAGATGTCATGGCGAGGACAACTTTCACCTTTTTCTGGGTTGACGTCAAATCCTCTGGAGCTGATTAGGAATTCGAGGAACTTCCCTGACTTGACTCCGAAAATGTATTTTTTCGGGTTGAGACTTATGCCGTGTTGTCGGAGGGTGTCAAAAACTTCGCGGAGATCCTCTAAATGGTCCCCTTCGTGTTTTGTTTTCACCACAATATCATCGTACGCCTCCACGGTCCTTCCTATTTTCCCGTGAAAAATTGAGTCTACCAGGCGTTGGAAGGTAGCTCCCACGTTCTTCAAGCCGAACAACATCAATGTGAAGCAATATATTTCGCTCTTTGTGATGAGGAGGTATGCCTTTCATCTGTAGGATTCATCTTCACTTGATTGTACCCTGACTACGCGTCGAGGAAACTAAGGGCTTCGTGGCTGGCGGTGGAGTCTACTAGTTGATCAATGGTTGGAAGGGGATATCTATCTTTGGGGCATGCTTTATTTAGGTCCATGAAGTCAACAGACATCCTCTATTTCCCATTGGCTTTCCATTCCATCACCACCTTCGCTAACCATGAAGGGTATTTGGCTTCTCAGATATACCCACCATTCAGAATTTTGGTCACTTCCTCCTTTGCCCCTTGGGCCATTTCACTTGCTTGTTTGCGCTTCTTCTGTCTCACTGGCTTGGCTTTACAAGCGGTATTGATAGACGCTGTCGAGGCACCTAAACAAAATAATCCTAAACAAACCTAAACAAATAGCAAAGGCAAGTAAGGGTCGAATCCCACAGGGATGAAGTAATCTTTCAGAGTGCAAAATCGTATGTCAAAGGTAACAAAGGGGGGAATTGGTTGATTGTTGTGAAACAAGTAAACAAATAAACAAAAGCAAAGGGTTGAAATCAATTGGGGAAAACAATTAGCCAAACAAATAACCACCATTCATATGATTGATTGGTCCTAGGTTATTTCTATTCCTTCCTTTGATTATTCCTGTCCCTATTCTGAATTAGTTACCCGTCCTACCAGTACAGGCAACCCTAACTATTAAACAATCCCTACCAACCTTCAAGATTTAATTCAATAGCAGCAAGAAGTATAGGAATTAACAAGGATACATGCAACACCACGACCCACAGTATTTAACATATAATCAAATCTCTTTCATAATAAACTAGTCCTACCAGTCCTAGAATATCATGGATGCTACAACAGATAAGGAATCTCAACCCGAAATATCCAAACCCTAGCAATAGACAATTACTAATATCAACTAGTTGGCCAAACCAGTCAAATCAATAAGAATCAATAAGAATATGCTCAAGAGAAAAGATATAATCCAAAGGAATAGGAAATAGAGTTATAACCTCACAATCATGAATCAAATGAAGGCTTCAATTGTCGGACTAAGCAAAGGGTGCTTAGTTCTTCATGGTTCAAAGGAAAACAATGCTGAATGGAAAAAAACTGAATTGTAACGTGATGAATACTAAATGGTCTAGATGAAAAGTCTGCTAGGGAAATCAGGTTAAATAACCTAACCCTAAAACAAAAGGGAAAAGATAACGAAAAACAATCTAAAAGGAAATAATACTATAAGGTTCGAAAATAATAAAAGAAATAAAACCGAAAAAGGTAAAATAACGAAACTCGGAAAATCCTCGCGGGTTGACTGGCGTGTGCTTCCGCGGCTGCGGAAAGAAATCCGCGATCGCGGGAAATGGATATGTGCTCTCGACTTTTGCAATGTTGGAATTTGCCGCGGTCGCGGTGGAGAATCCGCGGTCGCGGAAATGTCTTCTTTCGGCTCTGTGTTGTCGACTTCGTCGCGGCCTCTTCCCTTCTTCGCCCTTGGTCGCGGAAGCTCGCGGATCATCTCTTCTTTGATCATTTGTGTGGCTCTTCCTTCTATTCTTCTGGTTGTCTTCAATTAGCTCCTCCAAACCACCATATCCACACTTCTTCTCTCCAACTCCATACTCCACAGTTGTGCTCTAAATCCCTACAAATGGCACCCTAAACACCGGTAACAACTCCTAGATAAGCACTACAAAGTAGAGCTGATCAAACTCCCCCATGCTTAAACCTTGCTCGTCCTCGAGTAAGTTAAAAGAAACCTACTCCTCCAATCAAATCTCCAAGGTCTCAGGAAGCATAGAAAAATTCTCTCCACTAAGAATTGCACCTAACATGAAACTCCAAGGCACCAACACAATAATCTCAACACAACATACACATAATACAACACCACACACAACCAAGCTAAAAGGAAAACAGAGTACTTCCCCCAAGCTTATCCCGAACACCATAGAGTGAATAAAAATCTAATCCTAGTCTTCCATCTATCTCCTTATACCTCCCAGAGTGACCTACCCGAATCCTCCTTATATCACCTCTTCTTATGTCACCACGCCAGGAAAAATGAGAAATTCTAAAAATCACTCTTCTTCTTTTCACTCATTTTGCCAAGGCGCCCTTTCGGGTTTTCACCAAGCCACTCATTTCATTTTTCAGTAGATGAGCTCACAAAAACTCACATCACTTTTGACCAATTATTACCCCAGCCTAATGCTGGTCCAAGCCACCTGCTTATTACCTAAGCCGCCCTTTCGGATTTTCGACTTATCCCAGGATTTCTATTTTTGCCTTTTTTCAAATTTTTGGCTTTTTCTTTTTCTTTTCTGCTCAACGACATAGCAAGTATAGAATACTCCCCCATGCTTAAACATTGCATTGTCCTCAATGTAATGAAAGACAAAAAAGAATGAAGCACATGGAAGGGGGGGGGGGGGAAACTCACAACCGTCGTTGAGTTGGCTTGGACACTGAAGTTATTGCTGGCGGTAACTCAATAAAGCTCATGTCTCTAGTGTTGCGTGGGCATCTTCAAACTCAAACTCCACCGTGCAACCAAAAGGAATCCACTGGAAAATGTAGTGGCATATCAAAGAATTCGGGGTTGCACGACCTTCGATGAACACAAAAAATGGGCCTAGATGTAATCGTGTTGTGGGCCCTGGTGTTCCTCCTCCTCAGCTGTCAATTGTAGGGCCATCATCGTTGCCAAATAAATATGTAGGGCTAATGTCTCTTCCTTGGCAACATGATGCGCACCGTCTCTCCATGGGAACTCGGACAGCTGGCCTTCGGTAGAACTTTTTTTTTTCGTTTTTTTTTTTGGATTTTTTTTTTCAAATGCAGGGAGAAATAGGACTTACATTGGTGATTCACACCGTCTTCAATTATGGTTCGGGCCTCCTTCCTGCAGGTTAGTACAAATGCAAAAACAAAAACAACGCAAAACAAGACTAGGCAAAATAAAACAATGAAAACTAAAGATGTGGAATGAAAAGACAGAAAGAAATACATACCTCGGGTTGCCTCCCGGACAGCGCCTTAGTTATTGTCGTGGCTCGACATAGTGCTCTCCCACTCAACTTGGGTTGCGTACAGCAACTGAACTCATGGGGTCTATATCAAGGGGATGCCTCTTTGTGTTCTCTACGTTGAGTTTGATCCTCATTCTCCTGCACTTCATGGTTGGTAGACTGTTGTTCACATCAATGATTGCACTAGCCATCTTCAAAAATGGCCTACCCAACATCTCAGGGGTTGCATGTTTGTCCTGCCCTGTATCCAGCATGTAGAAATCCTTCACTTGAATCAAGGCCTCCTTCTTGTGCTTCTCCTTTGGCCTCTTCTTGATTTTTCCCAATGCCTTTAAGAATTATGTGTAGCAAGGGATGCTGTTTTCCAGTTTGAACAAAGGAATGTTTGCCTCGCAATTACTGAAGGTGTCAAATAGATCATTGTCGTTCTCCACCTTTCTGGTGTCCTTCAGAGCCTCGGGAAAGGGTGCGGGTGGCTTCGTCGAGCCGAGAGGTGGAAAATTAGGCCAAACATAGTTATCCATGACAGGTACAGATGATCCGCGGTCGCGGAGTGGCTCCCGCGGTCGCGGAACTGCGTTTGGGTCTTCGGAGACGTCGGCGGACAATCTGCGGTCGCGGATTTTATTCCGCGGTCGCGGAAATCTCTCGACCTGATGCTCGTCTGTTGGCCTTTTTCCGCGGTCGCGGAATTTCTTCGGAAAAATCACCGCCTTCTGGGACTGGTCCACGGTCGCGGATTTCCTGGTGTGGTCGCGGAATGTCTTTTGTGGCGTATTTTTCTACTGTAGCTCCGTTTCCAGCCATATTATCTTTCTCATGATCACCCTCCTATGTCAAGGGTGTGCGTCCCAACTGTATACCACTCCTTAGTGTCATCGCACAGACCTTTTCTCTTGGGTTCTCTACCATAGGACATGGTATTTTCCTGGACTCCCTGGCCTCCGATTTACTCAACAATTGGGCGACGACTTGTCCAAATTGATTCTCCAAGTTCTGAACATTAGACCTCGTCTCGTGCTGCTGTTGGACCACTGTTTCAATTTTTTTCCCCATCGAGGTCACAGTGCTAGTCATAGTCGCTATGCTCTGCATGATAGTGTTGAGTATGTCATTACCGGGCATAGGAGGGTTTTGATGATTTCCGTATCTCGGATTGTTGTGATCCCTCCACCCTGAGTTGTAGGCGTTTGAGTACGGTTCATATCTCGGCCTCTATGGATCAAAACCTCTTGCAGCGTTTACTGCAGCTGCATGTTCAGGAAGTCTTGGGCACTCGTCAGTGGGGTGCAGCGGATCATGATAGATTTTGCAGGGCTTAACTGGCTTTGCTGCACCTGAAGCTGGGTCCACACAAAAGTTGACACACAAACAAACACAACGAAAAATTAAAACTTGCCTCCCCGGCAACGGCGCCAATTTGATAGACGCTGTTGAGGCGCCTAAACAAAATAATCCTAAACAAACCTAAACAAGTAGCAAAGGCAAGCAAGGGTCGAATCCCACAGGGAGGAAGTAATCTTTCAGAGTGCAAAGTCGTATGTCAAAGGTAACAAAGGGGGAATTGGTTGATTGTTGTGAAACAAGTAAACAAATAACAAAACCAAAGGGTTGAAATCAATTGGGGAAAACACTTAGCCAAACAAATATCCACCATTCATATGATTGATTGGTCCTAGGTTATTTCTATTCCTTCCTTTGATTATTCTTGTCCCTATTCTGAATTAGTTATCAGTCCTACCAGTCCAGACAACCCTAACTATTAAACAATCCCTACCAACCTTCAAGATTTAATTCAATAGCAGCAAGAAGCATAGGAATTAACCAGGATACATGCAACACCACGACCCGCAGTATTTAACATATAATCAAATCTTTTTCATAATAAACTAGTCCTATCAGTCCTAGAATATCATGGATGCTACAACAGATAAGAAATCGCAACCCGAAATATCCAAACCCTAGCAATAGACAATTATTAATATCAACTAGCTGGCCAAACCAGTCAAATCAATAAGAATATGCTCAAGAGAAAAGATATAATCCAAAGGAATAGGAAATAGAGTTATAACCTCACAATCATGAATCAAATGAAGGCTTCAATTGTCGGACTAAGCAAAGGGTGCTTAGTTCTTCATGGTTCAAAGGAAAACAATGCTGAATGGAAAAAAACTGAATTGTAACGTGATGAATACTGAATGGTCTAGATGAAAAGTCTGCTAGGGAAATCAAGTTAAATAACCTAACCCTAAAACAAAAGGGAAAAGATAACGAAAAACAATCTAAAAGGAAATAATACTATAAGGTTCGAAAATAATAAAAGAAATAAAACCGGAAAAGGTAAAATAACGAAACTCATAAAACCCTTGCGGGTCGCCTGGCGTGTGCTTCCGCGGCCGCGGAAAGAAATCTGCGATCGCGGAAAATGGATATGTGCTCTCGACTTTTGCAATGCTGGAATTCACCGCGGTCGCGGTGGAGAATCCGCGGTCGCGGAAATGTCTTCTTTCGGCTCCGCGTTGTCGACTTCGCCGCGGCCTCTTCCCTTCTTCGCCCTTGGTCGCGGCATCTCGCGGATCATCTCTTCTTTGATCATTTGTGTGGCTCTTCCTTCTATTCTTCTGGTTGTCTTCAATTAGCTCCTCCAAACCACCATATCTACACTTCTTCTCTCCAACTCCATACTCCACAGTTGTGCTCTAAATCCCTACAAATGGCACCCTAAACACCGGTAACAACTCCTAGATAAGCACTACAAAGTAGAGCTGATCAGGTATTCAGCAGGTGCATCACAGTTTGGCAGGGATTCCTTTCGAATCTTTTGAGGTCCACGCAAAGATATCTCTCAAATAGGCTAAAAGGTTTTCAATCTTCTTCTGGCTCTGCATGTTTATGTTCTTCCCCATAAACAACCATTCTTCTTCACGTTCGAAGGGAGTTATGAGTCAACAGTCTTCTTCCTAGGTTAATATGTCCACACGGTTTCTTACCTCCAAATATGCCTTCTCTAAGGGGGGGGGGGGCATGTTTGGGCGAGTAGAAGAGTTGGGTTCACTTACACCGCGTGGGTTGGTAACTTCACAATCGAGTGGTAGATCGACATTGCCGCTTGGAATTTGTTAAGAGACGTACAACCAAATATATCGTTGTACGCAAAGAGGAGTTTGAAAAGTCATAAAATTTATCCTCTATGACCTTCATTTGTCGTCGTTGTCCCCCTGGATCACATCTATCTCCACTGTGCATGCCACTTTGACCCTTTCTCTGGCGAATCTGACTAGGGTGCATTTGGTGGGGTGAAGCCTTCCATGGTCGATCCCTAGTTTATGAAAATCTTCCAAGTCGAGAATGTTTGCAGAGCTGCCCATGTTCACTAATACTCTTCTTACCATCTTCGTCCCCATATGTGCGTGAATAACCAACAGGTCATAATGAGACATGTCTACGCCCTCTGTATAATCCTCCGTAAAGACAAATTGATTCTCTTTGTGGGTCCTAGTAACTATGATGAGGACATACCCTGCGGGGATAAGGTGGGTAGAGTTAACTATCATGCGGTTCTCCCTTTTGCTTAGGATTTGAGGTGTAGGGCCCCCTGTGATGGAACCTATGAACTCATCGGTTTTGGGGAGGTTCTTGCCTTGACGGGGAGGAGGAGGAGGAGGAGGAGGCGGGGGGAACGACATGCGCCTTCCGAGGTCTGGTCTACCGTGTCTCGATCGTCCTGTCGACACTATCGAGGCTTTCTTCCTAGGGGTTCCATATCCATGACATTCGCGAGCGTCGTGGCTCGAGGACTGATGGTATGAACAAAATTACCCCGTTCTTTCACAGAATTGGTGGTTTGGGGCCAGACCACCAAAGTAGGGGGTTAGGATATAGGCGAGGTCTGCCCATGTTCCCAACTTCCTGTTCATTTGATGCAATTTTTCTGCATATCCCTTCTAGGGCTTTTCCTTTGTCATTTGTTTGGTGTCTTCATGGTTCGTATATGTTGCCTTTCATTTGTATGGCTCAGGCCTGGTTCTGCTATCTATGTGTATGGGAAGAGGGATAACTCGGTTTCCTCCTGACAACTCTACCACGCGGATATGTGTATTCGCCTTTTCCAATAGCTTGGCATATGACTTTGGCTCCTTCTTTGATTTTGAGAATTTGAAATATGAGTGGGTGAGTCTATGATGAAAGCGATTGTCATTACTTTCTTATCAAGTCGTGGACCTGGATGATCTCAGAGGTGAACTTCTTCACGTGGAAGACATGCTCCCCCTTCCCGCTGTCTCACAACGAAGACTTCATGCATTCTTTTTCTCCTTCTCATGGAACTTCCAAAATGAACTATGAAAGATTCTTCGAGTTGGCTGAAACTCCCAATGCTCCCTGGTGGGAGGCTGGCCATCTAGGTTAATGTAGTGTCGGTTAGCGTGTTAGGGAAAGACTTGCACATGGTGGCCCCGTCTGCTCTACACAACAGCTTCCCGTAGCGATATTTTGACAAGTGATCCCCTAGGTTATCTTCCCCATTGTAGTTGGAGATGGTGAGGGGTTTGAAATCATGCAAGGGAGAGGCCAACACTATGTCTCTTGTGAAGACAGTGGATCCGCATAGGGCTACGAGGAACTCTTGGTTAGCCCTCTTCCTCTGATTATGTCCTCGCGGTAGAGAGATGGAGCGACGTGGATGACCTATTTGCGAACGGTAGCGAAGGGGCTCAGTTGACATGGTAGCGCCCTCGGCATGAGGCCCTGCTTCGATGATTCTTTCATGGTTTTCGCCTAGGACTTGAGGATCTTCCATGTGAAGACCTTGGTTTGGGTCAAGCTTATGTGAGTTGTTCTGGCGGTGTTGCTCCTAGGCTTGTCTCTGCCACTCTTGGAACCTTTGGAATTGCTCGGTCTCTTCTTCGTTAACCGGATGCTTCTTGGTGCGGGTTTGTTACGAGTTTCTTGTCGGTGAAGCCTGAACGTAGGATTTGGTTGCGACCCAGTTGCTCGTGAAGACGACTTCCTTCCATATATGGGTCTTGACCAATCTGCGTGAGAAAGTCCCCAAGGTCGGTGACAATGTTGAATCCCAAATAGTCCACGTGGATGACCACCAGTTGTCACTCTGATGATCTCGGTTGACCTATTTGACCAGTCTCCTTCCACGGACGCGACCCGAATACTAAAAGGGAGGGACGACTCTTTAGTCTTAAACCCGAAAAGCCGAAGGGGAGGGAAGCCCCTCGGAAACATCTCTGATACTCAAATTAGTGTTTACACTTCATTTAAAAGTCTCCAAGAAAGTTTGGAAAAGGAAAGGAAAGAAGGAATGTGATGTGTTTTTTCTGAGGGTCGTGAACGAAAGTCTTGGCTCCAATCCCGAGAGAGAAACGGGTAAGAAGCTCTCTCCTCTACTCTCACTGCCGCCTTTCCTCTTGTAGGTCGAATTGCCCTGGGAGTGAGGCTTGGCCGAAAATAGCCTTTCAATGTACATTCTTCTTTTTTTCTTTTTATGCCTCTCTCTCTTACTCCCCTTTCTTCCCGGGCCCGCACGGCTTTTTCCTTTACGTGGGCATTTTTTGCCCGCTCTTCTTCTTTTTGGGCCTTCCATTCATATGCCTCCTAGCTCATTATTATTTTTTATGTGGGCATAACACATCCCCACAATGTATGAGTACATTTATTATATAAAATGCTAATTTTTAATTTATTGTAGATATAGATTATAGATTATATAAGATTATAGACTAGCACATGTTTCGGAACATTAAAATGCTTGGACGTTTTCAAACAAGATTGGCAACGAGATTTCATTCTAAACTGTGAGTTGCCCTTGGGGGCGAATTAGGAAACTAGAAGGCCTCTGGCCCAAAGGGTTTCAACAACAAGACTAAGCCCATGACGGAATAATGAAAATGCAATGGCTGTTGTTAATTCCAACTTCTTTGGCCCAGGAAGAAGTTGTTTATAGAAGTTGTTTATTTGCATTTTCTCGCAAATGCTTTGATCTAGTTGATGGAACGCGCTATTCTCAAATAGCACTGAACGCGTAGAATGACCGCGTTCATTTCCTTCGTGAATCTCAATCGGCGAGCGAAATCCTTTCTCAAGTCGTGCACAAAGTCCTGAAAAGATCGCGATGATCTCGTCTACATGTCGTGACATCACTCGCCCAATGGGAAGAGGCCATATCCCAACTGCCATTATATGTTGCCTTACTCACGCACGACATGACGCCTCATACAAGTCACCACTGACTGGCATGTCTCTTCTCCTTGCCAGCAATCACAAGCAGGACTCAAACACTATAAATAGGCTTGAAGCTTCACTTTTTAGAATTTTTTTATTCGATCACCCATTTTTTGGGAGGAAAGAATAAGAGGTCTGTGTATGGTTATCATGTAAAGAATTGTTGAAATGTAATCGCCAGTAGAATCATCGCGTTGATCATGAATAAAATGCACTTTTTGCAAGTCTCTTGTTCATTGTTCGGAAGATCGTGTTCAATTTGTGGGATAGTCTATGTCGTGGCGAATCTATGTTTTAGCAGCTCAAATGCATGGGAACCATCACTGGCGCTGACCGTGGGGACTTGTCCTCACATTAGGTCGACTAGACTATCCCAGGTAAGTAGGGATGGCAACGGGGCGGGGATTCCCCATTCCCCGTGGGGAATCCCCGCTACGGGGACGGGGCGTTTAAACGGGGATGGGGGCGGGGGGGAATTTAAACCCCGAGCGGGGACGGGGAGCGGGGCGGGGATAGAGGTCCCCACCTCATTCCCCGCCTCGTCCCCGTCCCCGGCGGGGAAACCCGCGGGGATCCCCACCGAATACATTATTTTTGTGATTTTCTTAACCTTAAATCCTAAATTTTATATTCTTTAGTCCCTAAACCTTGTACCCTTTAGACGTTATATCATAAATCTCAAATCACTTATATCCTAAATCTTAATAATATATAAATTAAAACAAAATTTAAAAAATTTATGTGTAGTAAAACGGGGACGGGGGAATTTTTTATCCCCGTTCGGGGACGGGGGCGGGGACGGGGACTGGGGAAAAAAACGGGGACAGGGAGAGTACTCCCCACTCCAAACCCGCCCCGTTTCCATCCCTACAGGTAAGCCACTGCGTTCTCCTTAACGGGTGAGATCCCCCAAGCTCGCTTGGGGCTACCATTGTGTTCTCCTTAATGAGTGAAATCCCCCAAGCTCGCTCGGGGCTGCCACCGTGTTCTTCTTAACGGGTGAGATCCCCCAAGCTCGCTTGGGGATGCCACCGCATTCTTTTCATCAAGATAGTCTCCTACGTCGCTCAAGATTGCCACTACTTAAGAGGATATAGAGGTTCAAAAAGGTGCTTGTCATTCATTCACATATAATACTAATTAAGTGTTTCATACAACGACATGCAGGAAGAAGAGTTGAAGAAAGTCTACAAATAGCTTGTGAAAATCAAGAAGTGTCGCGGTCTTTAGGTAAGGCCGCACTGGTTGTCGCGGTATTTGCATCTATCTCCATAGTCTGGCCATCTCCCTCAATAGGGTCTTCGATCGGGGGCTTGCCAAAAAGGTCTGTGTAATCAAGAGTGAAGTAAGTGATTCTGGGGTCAATCTCGCCCAACTTCGCTACTGCCTGTCTGACTCAAATTCTTATCCCCTGCTCCCAATGATGTAACACCCCCAAATTTAACCCCATTTGAAAGCGTTACTGTCGATGACCCCGAGCGTAAACCCCGAAGTCACCCCAGGCTTTTCCGACGTCATAACTGACTTAAAACACAGTTACAATACTAAAATCGTAACTTTTATTAAACCACATGGTCGCGGAATTACACGATTCCTAAAACGACCCAATTTCATCATCAATACAAAATAGCAATTTGCAACGGAAGACTTATAAACAAAATACAAAATAGCACAGCGGAAATCGTTTTAAACACAAAGCGACAAGACAAGTTGTCGAAAACAAAACACCGTTCATCTTCATAGTCGCTCTAGCCTTCACTGAACAGCAACATATCTGCATGTGCCGAAACGGACGGACGACACCCCCATGACGTTACAGATAAATAAAATACAAGCGTTAGTCTAATAAATAGACTAAGCAAGGACGGAAAATATACTCCAGTAATTCACACAAATGCTAAACAAGCAGTTCCACATATCACAATTCACATCAAATCGTCAAGTGTTAACTTAACAGTTAAACATATCAACATATCACATCAGACATTGCATACGAGCGATCTACAACTAAGACGAGCTTTTCCTAGCTGCACTACTCGCCCAAGGTATTTTTAATTTTGTGCGACAACGGCACTTATCTTATTTAAATGACCACACACGCACATCACGTTATAAGCCTTTAACATCTCTCTATAAGAGATAACACGGGGAATAAATCCCAGGGAATAAATCCCAACCGATTGTACTTTAACAAAATAACGGGGAATAAATCCCAGGGAATAAATCCCAACAAGTTGCATTTCTGCGTGCACGTATCCTTTATTAGGATAGGGTCATGATGACCTAACAAAACTAACGGGGAATAAATCCCAGGGAATAAATCCCAACAAGTTGCATTTCTGCGTGTACGTATCCTTTATTAGGATAGGGTCATGATGACCTAACAAAACTAACGGGGAATAAATCCCAGGGAATAAATCCCAACAAGTTGCATTTCTGCGTTTACGTATCCTTTATTAGGATAGGGTCATGATGACCTAACAAAACTAACGGGGAATAAATCCCAGGGAATAAATCCCAACAAGTTGCATTTCTGCGTGTACGTATCCTTTATTAGGATAGGGTCATGATGACCTAACAAAACTAACGGGGAATAAATCCCAGGGAATAAATCCCAACAATTACGTTCTACTCACGGACTGTACTAGCAGTCAAACACACAATCACAACACAGAGAACCATCACGGCTCACCCTGAACAACTAACACCCTAGATTTAATAATCTAAACACACACGATAAATCACATCAAAGACCCTTACGGCCTTCACCTGCACAAATCTAGAATAGACTAGCGTCGGTTCTAGCAAAATATACAACCTAGTATAATATCTTCTTTTAAACACATAACGTTATCAAAACAATTCCCAACATAATTAACAATAAAACAATTGATAATTAATGAAACATGATTGAGCAAGAGCGAACCGCCACTTGCCTGAATCCGCAGAAGCTTCAGCAAAGCTTAGAGACAACGGCTCTTGGGTCCAAAAACTGGAACAAATCTTGGATATTAAATCCCTAAGAAATGGTTCATAACAAGACCCTAAGTTAGATTCAATATACTTATATATGAATCTAAAAGAATATAAGAAGAAATCAAAGGAAACGAGCCAAGCCCAAAGCCAAACCACAAAACACACAACTCGGACACACACATACCGCGATCGCGGCAGGTCGCGGTCGGTCGCGGTTCATCAACAGTGGCAAGTTTCGACAGCTTCCATGGCGGGGAGGGAATTTACCCGATCGATTCAAGCTTCGTCTTGCATTCAAATTGATCACAAAGCACCTCTAAGCTTCACCTAACACCTTGGCAACCTTCTCCAATCCACGAAGCCTCTCGATTCAAGCCCAAAACCGAGCTCACAGCTCGTGCATCAATGGCGAGACAAGGGAGAACAGAGGAGAAAGAGAGAAGAAGAAAGGGTTCGGTCTTCACATCCTTTTATAGCACAAATCCGACACCTCCCAGGGGACAAGGGGACAAAGGCGAAGGCCACTAGCGAGCCACTTGGCCTGCCCAGAAAATATCCCAACCGAGCTACAGTAACCGCCTTCGAGGAAGACGACCGCCTCTGAAAAAGGCATTACCGCGATCGCGGTCGATCGCGGTTGATCGCGGCATCTCGCGTCAGGTCGCGGTTGATCGCGGTTTCTGGCCGATTTCACTAATTCTTATCCGAACTTGGTTTGGATTAAATTTCTTAACTCCGGGTTAAATATATTCGTACTTTAACGATACATTAACCCCGAAAACACCTCAACTGTATTTATATAATGCTCGGAAAATTCTACAGAGCTTAGACCCATCTTCAGAAGGTCCGAGACTCACTGAATTAAATCCGTCTAGCAATTCGGGCATAAGAAAAATTTAAAAATAATTCAAAATACCCTTAAAATTACGGGGTGTTACAAATGAGGTCCCACATTGTCTGCTACCTTGATCTGATAATCTTCTGACTTGATATAATCGGTGACAGTGCGTTTCGCTCTATCGCGCTGCCTTTCAGCCTCAAGGTTTGATGCATCGCGCTGCATTTTGTGCTCCGCTATCTCCTCATCCTTCTAAAACGCGGCCTGCTGTAAGTCTTCAATCTTCTTCTTGAGCAACGCATTCTCCTCCTGAAGCTTTACCGCGTTGGCAATGGCCTTGTCACGCTCCGCCGCCGACTGCTCAACTTGCTTGGTCAATGTTGCCACCTTCGCGCGAGCTTCTTTTTCCTCACTGATTCCTTTGCATTTTGTCTCTAAGGCATTGCAGTACGATGTGTTGCCAACATACTGAGACGAGCCTACAAAATCAAGCAAGTGTAGTAATGTTAAGAGGTGAAGTTGATATGGCAAGATTCAAAGGCAAGTCGAAGGTCGTGTACTCGTGTACCATCTCCATATACTTCATAGCCTCGAATTGAAGAATTGGCGGGCGCAAGGAAGTTAGCCAATCCTTCTCTTTGGCACATACATGGCTTGGGATGCCTAACTTACGCATATCCGCCACAGAAGGCTCGGGCGCGGCGAAACTGGTCCTCCCCGTGGTACAAATAAGAGTAGGGTCAGCACTACTCTCAGACCTCGATCTCTTGTCCTCTCTGCTTGTTTGAAAGGTATCATCATGCTTTTTGCCGCGCGTGTCTGTCTCAACTTGGCCAGCTAGAGGAAGTGAAGAAGTTGTAGTCTCACATACGATCATCGTGTCAGAAATAGGAGTCGGTGCCTGCTCCGCTCCAGCCTGGTCATCTTATGCTCCCGTCGCTGATGTTGATCGCAATGGAGTCCACATGATCTTCTTTGCTCTCTTCAATAGGAAGTCGGATTTTACCATCCTTGGGAATGCAAAACTAGGTTAGTACAACACGCAAAAATAAAGAACAGGAAAAACAGATAATCACATGGTTCATCGCGTTCATTTGGACGCGGTAAACTCAATCCAGATTTCTCTAAATTCTCATGGGTAATCAAGCGTTTGGAGTCAGGAGCATCTCCTTCATTGCGGAATTGAGCTTTGCACGCGTCAATCTCTTTTGGTCTGGCTTGTCAGGACGCATGAAAGGGCCAGGAAACAATTGACAATTGAAGACCGCGTGAGAAGAACACCTTGCTAAGAACCAATTGTCCTTCCATTTGCCCACGTTGGAAGGTTTACTGATCACATTCAAGGTAGGCAAGCCGAGGTTGCAAAAACCCTTGTCATACTTCAAAGTGAACAGCTTGAGCATGTGTTGCGCGTCAGGAGTGAGGCCGGAGTGATAGCATCGCATCGTATATCCGCTAAAATATCTTCACGCGTTGGGATACAATTGAGTAGGGTTAAGGTTGAGAAGCCACAAGAAGTCGCGGTAAAAGTTAGGCAGAGGGAGGCGGAACCCAACCTCAACGCTGGCTACGAAGACGACCATGCAATTCTCATATCACGCCATATAAGTTCCTCCTTTTTCAGGAAGGCAGAGTTCTATCCCGACCGGCGAGGGAATTGATCGCGCTAAATCTTCTAAGGCGGAGAGAGAGACACTTGTGGCTATTCCAAGACTTCGCATGTCCTTCCCTGGATGATTCTTCATCATGGGAATCTCGTCTAAAATCACCGCGGGAATAGGGGGAGGATCGACATTCAAACGATGACTCGCGAAGCTATCCACACTTCACGGTCCCTTGTCTCGGGGAGTGCTTTGGGAAACATTGGCCGCAAGAGAATAAGAAACCACACCCTTGCCCTTCACTTTCTCAACCCGCATCACTCGCCCCTTCGAAGCGACTTTGTCTATGGTTTGACGCGATGAATCACTCGAGGATGAAGGCATTGACTCGGATTCGGGACTCAAAGCAGAATCATGTTCTATGTACGCGTTCTCCACTGCTCTACTATGAAGGCTCTCCAGGAAAATGCACTTTTTGACACCTTCGCCCGCTTCAACTTCTTGTTGATCGCGTTCTTTTCCTGGAGAGCCTTCATTTGTTCTATCTTGATTGCGCGCCAGTAGAATCATCGCGTTGATCATGAATAAAATGCACTTTTTGCAAGTCTCATGTTCATTGTTCGGAAGATCGCGTTCAATTTGTGGGATAGTCTATGTCGTGGTGAATCTATGTTTTAGCAGCTCAAATGCATGAGAACCATCACTAGCCATATTATCACTACAAGAAAAATCACTTTGGGCGACAAAAAAGTTCGTCGCCCAAAGCTAATATTTCGTCACCCAAAACTTTCGGTGACAAAAAAGAGTTCGTCGCGGGGCCGTCGCCGTATACGAGTCGCCCTTTCCTAGGGCGATGAAAATCGACTTTGTCGCACAAAGAAAACAACTGCGACAAAATATAGTTTTTGTCGCCCAAAGTTTGTGCTACGAAAAATATTTTTTGTCGCCGATGACTATGGGCTTCGAAATGTGTTTACCGTCGCCAATGCCTTTGGGCCACGAAAATGTGGTTTTGTCGCCCAAACCTTTGGGCCACAAAAATGTGGTTTTGTCGCCCAAACCTTTGGGCCACGAAACTGTGGTTTTGTCGCCCAAACCTTTGCGCCACGAAACTGTGGTTTTGGAGGATTTTGGGCCCATTGGCCCTTTAAGAGTTTTCAATTAATAAAATGGACCCCTATTAGTTTTTATGTATTTTTCCTACTCCCTACTAGCTTATTTTATTATTATTTTTCCTCCCTCTTCTTTGTTTTTTCTCTCTCTAAAATATTATTTTTTGGGATTTAGGGTTTAAGGGGTAGGATTTAGAGGGTAGGGAGTAAGGTTTAGGGAGAGGGGTCAATTTTTACTAAGAGTCCATTAGTTTAAAAAAAGGTTTGTCAAAGGGTCATTTACCTAACTCACTGGTGGTTTTGTCGCCCAAACCTTTGGGCCACGAAAATGTGATTTTGTCGCCCAAACCTTTGGGCCACGAAACTGTGGTTTTGTCGCCCAAATTGATTGTTTTTGTCGCCTATTTATTTTCGTGGCAAGCTCGTTAACTTTTTTTATATATTGATATCCACTGTTAATTTGTTTGCTAAAATGTTTTTGCTAGGTGCCTATACAAACGTAAAACATTACACATACACAGTTTTAAGCATACAAAGATAATAAAATTCCAAAATTTGTATTCAGAACCACCTTATTTACATAGATCTCTCAAATGTACTTGAATTTATGCATACAAAAAAATGTATGTACAAATTACAAAATTTGCCAACGAGTACATTTAAAAAAAATGATAAGTCAAACTGTAAACTTTTTATACTAACAATAAAAAAGGTGTTCAGGCACCTCAAGGTATATTGTCCAAGTCTTGAGTCTCCTGAGACATGAAGATAAATAATTACAGTAAACTTAGGAATTACAAATACTTATGTAGCCTTATAACATCCACAATATCAACATGTCTAACGTGATATAGGTACGTAGCAAAAATATTGACTCACACTATTCTCACTCTAAAATGCTCTAAATTAAGGAGATTTGCCAGAACAAGTTCACACAAATAAACAAAGTTAAACTACCTTCTTATAAAACTCTTTTTAGAAGACATACTATTTAAGCAAATTCATCACATACATACAATAACATATGACTCACTAGCTAGCTAGCTATAGTAAGTGACCCTGAAGTCCATAGATCCTTGAAGTTTTATATGTATGTATGATATAGATACACAAATTGCAAAGCGAAGTGAAAGAAAATCTCATCCAACCAAAATCACATAGATTTATTACCTGTAATTTAAGGAGCAAAACTGAGACAGACTTACCTGTGAATGAGGGGAAAAAAGATAGTGAATTAACTATATAATGAGTTTTTCTAAGTACAAACTAACCTATAAAGAATTAGACAAACAATATCTTAAGAGCAGCCAAATTAGACAACTATATAAGTACACAGTATTGAAAGAAGAGAGCTCAAAATGTTTATTTGACAAATCATTTTGATATATTGGTTGAATAAAGACTTCAAGCATGTGATGCATGTATGTAAATGTTAGAGACGCAGAAAAGTTGAAAATGAAAGGGAAAATCTACACAGGTTTTTTAGCACCACTAGCATATAATTTAAGTGGGAGAAAAGCAAGTTATGAACTAAATATAGGTGCTGATCACTACATTCTTTCAAGGAAACCTTAAATTATGCCTTAATATAGATGTGCTGAATGAAAGAATAGGGGAAAAAGCATGCTTTGCTGCTAGTGCACTTTACCTTCCATCCATGCCGACAACGACAATTGTATTCTCTTGTTGACCAAAGGCAACATAGTATTGAGTACCTTCTCGCAAGTGACATTGCGCCACCGACCACTCTGAGCTAAAATACTTGGGCAAGACACCTATATTACATGAGCATAAATCCAAGTTACTAAAAGAACACTCCAGTCCACAATGTCATAAGAACCATATCATATGTGAGTGTCAAGTCTAAACAACGGCAATCTACGAAGATAGGCATAGTATTTTGTTTCATTGCATGACTATTCTTTGTTTTCTGCAAATATGCAAGGTTTAATCTCACCTCCTTGAGTTCACTTAAATAATGACCTACACATGCATATGAAAAGAGGGTACCTTTCATAAAAGAAAGAGATGACACAGGTGGTGGAGTATAATGAATAGGCTCAGATGAAGTCCTGCATAAAACAATGTTCCCTGGTGATGAAGGTGAATCTACTTTGAGGTTGAAAACATGAACAGTTCCCCGATTACTTGATACAGCAAGCCATTGTGCAGTGGGGGAAAAAGCTAGGCTATGGATCTCTGCTCTGTTAGTTCCCCTCCTCACCTGCATGGGTGTTCCATTGATTCGCCAAGTTAGACGAGATGAGAGATGATGTGCAAGTAAGATGCACCACAAAATATTCAACAAATTCAGCAAGATCCATATAGCTCACCCGAACACTATAAACACCATGTCATGGAAAATTTTCACAAAGGGTTTGGGTCACAAATCACAATACTTCTTCAATTGGTCAATGGCTTGTGAGGTTTAGCAATCAAGCCGTGTAAGATTGTATGCAAGCATTCAAACAGAGTATAACAAAAAGGACCAAAATCTAATACTTGACAGGGAAATGAAAAACTCCCATAGCCAGGAGCATTCCTTCTCTGGTACAACAGGAACTCAAAAAATCTCAGCCAACATTTTATCAGACCAAGTCAACAACTTGAGCACAAAGATGAAAAATCAGAGTACTACAATCTATTAACATAACCAAAAACACTAAACCACCCCAACCAAAATCAGAATAAGTTGCTAATAAAGCTTCGACATTAGGACAAGTAAGAAGAAACATAAACTTTCAAGTGTGTAAATTATATTGATTGTCATGTAGCATAAGCCCTCTCAATCTAAATCCGCACAAAAAATTACGCAATGAAAGATCAAGGAAAAATGCAAGAGCAAATTTAGGAAAAGTAGTATACCTCTTGTAACAATGTAGCATCCAGAGTATTGAAAACCCTAACCAGAGTCCCCTTACTGCTCGCCGTCGACATGATTCTCCCGTCCTGAGTCAACGCCATGGCCGCGATCCTCGAATCATGAGCCATGATGAACTTGGTCCTCTTAATAGCATAGTGCTCAACCCTAATCATGAGCCATGATGAACAAGCCTCAATTTCAGTTCTAGTTTCCAAAATCAAAACCCTAATTTCCAATGAAGCTTCAATTGATACGAATCCATATCAAATCTGGGAAGAAAAGAGAAAGATCGTGTAAAAGGAAGTGATATTGAGCTTACCGACAATAGTGAGGTCCTCTAAGGGAGAGCAGATGCCAACGACCCACCTCCACGACAAAGAGAAGCCATCAGAGACAAGTGACCAAAATGTTTTGAGACGAGGTACTTACCGCCGCGATTAAGAGCGCGCCAGAGGAGCGTCTCGGCGGTGAGGACGAAGAAGAAGAGATTACAGGAGGAGAAACGGCGGAGGAGAGCTCGGCAGCGGACAGAGATCGGTGGCAGCGGCATAGTGGAGGAGGGCGTCAACGACGTCGCAGGGCAAGCGGGAGGCAGCGGCGGTTGGCGAGGGAGGAGGAGCAGAGAGGGGGCGGGGGTGGCTGGAGAGGAAGAAGAGGGTGGAGAGGAAGAGGAATTAGACCTCTTTTGAGCGTAAAATTAGATATTTCGTAGTGCAAGGTTCATGGTATGAATGAAAATCCAGTGCACCTAACCACTTTTCCCAAAAATAATTGATTTGATTTTTGGAGTAATATCCTCCGCGCCTTTACTTTGTACGAAAAATCATATTTTTCATATCCCTCTCTTTTTACTTTACAGAGGGCAACCAAAAAAACTCATTATGGCGACGAAAGTTTATGTTTGTCGTACAAAATATTTTGATAAAAACTTTTTCTTTATTAATTTTATTTTTGGACGACGAAAGTTCATGTTTGTCACCCAAACTTATACTATGGGCGATGAAAGTTCATGTTTGTCACCAAAACTTATACTATGGGCGACGAAAGTTTATGTTTATCGTCCAAAATATTTTGACAAAAAAAGTTTCTTTATTAATTTTATTTTTGGACGACGAAAGTTCATGTTTGTCGCCCAAACTTATACTATGGGCGACGAAAGTTTATGTTTGTCGCCAAAAGTTCAATTTTGGACGACGATTATTTTATTCGAAACACAAAGATACATTTGGACAATGAATATGATATTTTGTCGTCCAAAAAAATATTTGGCGATGAAATTGTGTTTTCGTCGCCCAAGAGATACTTTGGGCGACGAAATATAATTTGTCGCCCAAATTTTTATTTTTCGTCGCTCAAAGACGTTTTTCTTGTAGTGTATACATAATGATATTTATGTTAATCAAGTCATAGAGTCAATAGCAATATACAAGATGGATATTTTCAACAAGTCTTCACCTCCTCCACAACTTGTGAATATATACGTACACAAATGTAACTTTATTCCTACAACATTTATCTGCAATATCTTAGGCGTCCTTTCCAGACTGACCGAATTGGATATATTTTAAAACTCAGTTTGTAAGTGATATGATCATTTCTTTATCCAGGGTTTTGCAGCAGAAGAATCTCAGCTATGCATTCAGCTTGGAAATATGTTTTATGTTCTTCTTTTCGTGTGTGTGTGAGAGAGAGAGATAAATGGCAGCTTGTGATTGCATTGGAGTGGAACAAGAAAAGCACACATTAATAGTCTAATTAATTAGACTTTAATACTATTCCCCAAACCCAGCACCAAAACTTTCCCTTAAACTACAGTCTATTTAGGTCACTTTGGTGACACGCAAAATCCAATTTCTTGCCTCTAAAGTAACTTTAAGTTTCATAGTGCAATAGTATTAAAGTCCTTAATATTTGTAGTACTAATTGTGTACTTGTTTGCCACCTTTAGTTAGGCTTTAGTTCAGTGTGGAGTCTGTGGACCCTGCATTAGCATTAACCATACGTTTGTTTCATTTGTGATAAAAAGTTCCTTGCTTTATGCTCAATACATCTTATCTTATAGACCAAAAATGAGTATTCTATATACCTATGAGTATTTTCGGAGCTACGTTTACCATTAGTATAGCACTAGTCCTTGTTTTAAGACATACTGAAGGATAGAGAATTGAGAAATCTCTTGTGTTTGATTAAGCCTACTAAGGGCTGAATATATACATATATGCAAATTTATCTAATTGGAAAAGATAAGCTAAAGATAATCTAAACTAGATTCTATCCAAATATACAATATCTCATAATCTATCTCTAATACTCCTCATCAAGTTGGAGCATGAGGATCAAGAATGCCCAACTTGGAAGACAAAAGAGTGAATTGTGGTTTAGGCAGAGCCTTGGTGAAGATGTCTGCAGGTTGGCGAGTTGTGGAGACGTGAGACGTAGCAACTGTGCCAGCTAGGACGAGATCACGGACGAAATGACAATCTATCTCTATGAGTTTGGTTCGTTCGTGGAAGACGAGGTTGGCTGAAATGTGCAAGGCGGCTTGACTGTCACACAGTAGCCACTGGAGCCGTGTGATTAACGCCAAGAGACCGTAAGAGGGACTTTATCCAGATAATTTCACAGCAAGTGACCGCCATCGCACGATACTCGACTTCTGCTGACAAACTTCAAACAGTTGGTTGTTTCTCTGTCCTCCACAAAATAGGTGAGGGACCGAGCATGATAAAATACCATGTGACAGACCGACGGGTGATAGGACAGGCGGCCCAATCGGAGTCGCAGAAAGCGGTGAGTCGCAAGGCGTTGTCCCGAGATAGATGAAGACCTTGGCCAGGGTGGCTCTTGAGGAAGCGAAGGACGCGTAGCGCGGCTGCCCAATGCTCCTCCTTGGGTTGTTTCATGAACTGAGACAACGTATGCACTACAAAGCATAAATCAGGGCGAGTAATGGTCAAGTAGACCAGGCGGCCGATCAGACGGCGATAACTCTCAGGATCGGGGTGGTCCGGACCCGAAGCCGTTGCCATGTGGTGATTGGGGTCCATGGGCGAGTCACACGGTTTGCAGCCGAGGAGACCTGAGTCCGCTATGATCTCTAGAGCATATTTCCGCTGAGAGACAAAGATCCCTGAGGAGTTCTGAGCAATTTCGAGACCGAGAAAGTACTTAAGAACCGCCCAGACAGGCACACAAATTCGGTCCTGAAACCAGAGTGATCCATCTTCCTGAATCACGAAACCGGGAGCTTATCCTTCATATGAAAGCACTTGCTCAGATAAGCCTTGAACCCGGAGATAGCTGCAGAATTGTTACCCGCAATAATCAAATCATCAACATAGACGAGAACATGGAGAGAGTTACAGTGTCTATGAAGAGAGAATAGCGAGTAGTCAACGTAGCTCTATTGGAACCCAAAAGCGCGAAGTGCAGCTGTAAGCTTTGCAAACCAGTTGTGAGGCGCCTGGCAAAGGCCGTAGAGAGATTTTCGGAGCTTGCAGACTTGACCAGAAGGAACGTTCATGTAACCCTGCGGCGAGGTCATGTAGACGACTTCATCCAGATCCCTGTGAAGAAAGGCATTGTGAACGTCCATCTGATGCTGCTCCTAATTACAGATAACGGCCACAGAGAGAAAAACACGGACTGTAACCATCTTGGCGACTGGTGCGAATGTTTCTGTGAAGTCAATGCCTTTGACTTGTCTATTGCCAAGGACAACCAAACGAGCCTTGTATCGCTCGACACTGCTGTCGGAATTGTACTTGATTCTGTATACCATTTGCACCCAATGGGCTTCTTGTCTGGAGGCAAGGCAGAGAGCGTCCAGGTTTTGTTGTGTTCAAGTGCTTCAAGTTCTGAACGCGGATTGTAACCATCTTGGCGACTGGTGCGAATGTTTCTGTGAAGTCAATGCCTTTGACTTGTCTATTGCCAAGGACAACCAAACGAGCCTTGTATCGCTCAACACTGTCGTCGGACTTGTACTTGATTCTGTATACCATTTGCACCCAATGGGCTTCTTGTCTAGAGGCAAGGCAGAGAGCGTCCAGGTTTTGTTGTGTTCAAGTGCTTCAAGTTCTAAACGCATAACAGCCCGCCATGGGACGTGTTTGACATCCTCGTGAAAAGAGTGTGGCTCTGTTCCCGTCATTGCCGCTGCAAGAAACCTGGAATGCGAATCGGAAAATTTGGAAGAGGAAACATAAGCATCGATGGGATAAGGATTACCTGACCGTATGGAGGACGATGACGGTGCACTGGGAGTGAGCTGCAAAGGGGGGGGGGTCAGGAGAGCAAAGCGTGTGGCGGACGTAGTCACGAAGCAAGACTGAAGTTTGTCGTGGACGGACGTTGCGTCTGAGATCAGTCGCGACCGAGGGCGGCGAAGTCGGCAAGGCCACTGGCTCGATAGGCGGAGTTGTAATGGACAGAGGTGCATTCCCCTGTTCGCAGGTGGCGAAGCAGATGCATGATCGGATGACTCATCATACACTGCAGGATGTGGCAGTGGTGTCTCAGTCGAAGGCGCAGGGGGCGGTGCCGATAATGGGAAGTGGGACTCATAAAACACCACGTCGCGAGAGAAGAAAATCCGGCCTGATTCCAGGTCGTAGAGTCGCCAACCTCTTTTACCAGATGGGTACCCAAGGAAGACGCACTTGGCACTTCTGGCTTCAAATTTATCCTTGGGTTGCGGTAAGCGGGATGCAAAGCAAAGGCACTCGAATACCTTGATGTTCTTGTACGACGGGCGATGACTAAATAGGAGCTCGAAAGGAGTGCGATTGCCAATGATATTAGTTGGAGTCCTATTGATGAGATTGTAACACTCCCAAATCTTAACCCATTTGGAAAGGTATTACCGCCAGTGACCCCAGTGTTCCTTATCGAGATCACACAAGGCTTTACCGTTTTAAATACAATACATGGAATACAATTGATACATAATGATCAAAGTATTCAAATCAAAACATCAATCAAATGAAACATGAGTTACGGGATTACATCCCAATCCCGAATAGGACAAATACAGGGTTTAAACAAAGTACAGCGGAAGTCTTATAAAAGATATTACAAAAAGGGTTGTGATCGTAATGATCACTTGCCCAAGGATCTCAACCTGATTAAAAGAAATTTATTAAAATATCCAAAACAACCGTCGTCTTCATAGTCAATCTAGTCTCCTCATATCTTCGCTCTATCTGATGTGCCGAATCGAACGGATGACACCAGCCCACATGCGGAGAACAATGTTCGTGGGTTAGTCTACTTGAATAGACTAGCAAGGGTAAAAAGCAGAATGGTTCGAGTGATCATAACCGTTTACTATCATTGTCCCTCGAATAATAACCGAAGGGACGATACATAACCCGACACTTTCACGGAATAACAACAAGAGGTATGCACAAGAGAAGATTCTGGAAGACTTAATCTTCACAGAAATCGACCCGAAAGAAGACTCCAACGGAAATGAGTCTTTAAGGAAATATGACAAATCTGGAATGCTTACAGAATCAAACAACAGCGATTAAAAGTTGACTGAGATGCTTCAGCTCACAACCAACCTCACCGCTTACAGCGAATCTAGATTGGAAAGAGAACGTACTACATTCAAGTATGGATCTTACAGAACCACATAACGATGATTTAAAAACTGACTAAGATGCTTCGGTTCACGACCAACCTCACCGCTTATAGCGATTCCAGATCGGAAAGAGAACGTACTATGATCAAAGTCGAGACGAGCTTTCCTAGCTGTACTATTTACTTAGTTGCACTACTAGTCGAAGATTTATTAATTAGGTGCTCTCGGGCACCTTATCTTATTTAATTCCAAAACGATTAACACGTTGTAAGCTTTTAATTATACATGCCTTGTTACACAGAACACATATCTAAGGAATGAACTTCTCAGAGTCCAAACCACCACTATCGCTGGGTCTTGCTCGCCCTTTAAAAGAATGAACCTCACTGAGTTCAAACTTCAACAATCATTGGGTCTTCATCGCCCTTACAGTTATAAAGGAACACGCATGGAACTCTCAGGATCCAGACGTTCCTACAAATACTCGTGCTAACTAACAGTTACAACACAACCACAGTACAGGATAAATCCACATAAATGCCCGGAAGGCGATCACAGATAATAGCGTCGTTCTAACAGATACACAACCTATTATATGATTTTCCAAAACAGTTTATAAAACCAATTCCAGACAAACACAGTAATCATTCCAAATTAATTACTCAGATAAACTACTGATAATTAATGTAAATATGGAACGATGAGCAAGAGCGAACCGCCACTTGCCTGAGTCCGCAGAGATTGAACGAAGTCTAACGACGGGATTCCGGGCTCGACACAGAGACGAATCTGACAACTCTGGTACCTTCGGATCGACCCATAAAGAAACCCTAAGTTAGATTCAACAAACAACAATACCGATCTACGAAAGAACGAAAGGAATCGAAGGAAACGAAACCCGAACGAAGGCTACGAAAGCCAACACCAACAACCACGGCCACCAACACTTCACGGCGGGCGCCACAACAATCACGGCGGGCGCCGCCCAATTCACGGAGGGCGCCGCCTCCCACGCGGCAGGCACCGCCCAACTACGGCGGGCGCCGCTCCTTGGCCCTTCTTCACGGCGGTTGGCCACAACATCACGGCGGGCGCCGGGATCTTCACGGCGGGCACCGTCTCATGCCGGCGGTCGCCGCCTTCGAGCCGGCGGTCGCCGTGATCCTCACGGTGGTCGCCGTCGCGAACGAAAACAGAAATACGAGAGGAGAAAACTCACCATCGACGATCGTTTTGGCTCGTCTTTCGCCTTGCTTGGCTTCTAGGCGTCTGAGAGCCTCCAATGCTCCTCTTGGCCACCGGAAACGACACTAAACGAGCTCCGACGATCCACTAGAGCCTTCCCGAGAGAGAGCGTTTTGAGAGCGTTTTTGAGAGACGAGAGCTTGACAGCGCTTCCGCATTTTTCAGCCCCTTTCACTCTCACCCAATGCTCTCTATTTATAGGCAAAATTAGGGTTGGAAGGGAGCTTGGGTAATAACCCTTGGTTAACCAACTTGTACTTTTGCCTCATGGATAATAGCTCTTGGACAATAACCTTTGGATAAAGAATCTTGTACTATTGCCCATTAGATAACAACTCTTGGGCAATAAACTTATACCAATCTTAACCCGCGTTAACAAAAGTCGTACACGAACGAGTACGAACTTCCAAAACATCTCGACTGTATAATTCTTCACTGAGAAAAATATTATGGATACAGAGCACATTACAGAATGTCTCAAACCTTCAGAATTAAATCTGACGTACCAAAATGACTTTCGGGAAAAATCCATAATTCCCAAAATAGCCTTACAAAATTACGGGGTATCACATCACCTCCCCCTTAAAAGAAGTTTCGACCCCGAAACTTGGCCGAAAAAAACAACTCGGGAAAGTGTCTGAGCATCTCTGCCTCGGTTTCCCAAGTAACTTCCTCAGTCTCAGACCTGGACCACAGAACTCGTACCAACAGTACGATCTTGTTGCACAACTGCTTCACACGGCGTTCGAGAATGCACACTGGCATCTCCTCTCAAGCATCATTGCCTGAATCTCGATGTCCTTAAAGCTTAGCACATGAGACTCATCTTGGCACAAATTTCCTTAGCAAGGATACGTGAAACACATTATACGCTGGGTATGCCGATGGCGACAATGCCAAACGTTACGTTAGAGATCTTACTCTATCCAGAATCTTGAATGGTCCCACGTAGCGAGGGTTAAGCTTCCCACGCTTACCAAACCTGAAAACACCTTGGATGGCGATACTCTGACAAGTACTTTGCCACCAACCTCAAACTTGACACGTCTACGCTTCTGATCTGCGTAAGACTTTTGTCGACCCTGAGCGGTCAACATCTCTGTCTAATCAAGCAATGTTCGAAGTTGTCCTTTCGACCAACTCTGGTCCAAGCAGAATCTTATCGGCATTATCATCCCAACAAATCGGAGCTCTGCATCTGTGACCATACAAGGCTTCGAACTGAGCCATCTTGACCGTAGCATGCCAGCTATTATCGTACGTGAGCTCAATCAGACTTAGGCTGTCTTCCCAGCTAGTCGGATGATCGAGTATGTATGCTTCTTAGCATATCCTCCAGAGTCTAGATGGTCTTTTCAGACTGACCATCTGTCTGAGGATGAAACGCTACTGAATCTCAATTTAGTTCCCATGGCCTTGTGAAGTTCTTGCTATAAACTTGACATGAATCGGTCATCTCGATCCGATACAATGGTCTTAGGAATGCCATGTAAACGAACAATCTTCTAGAGAAAAACTTATGCTGACCTCTGGGTCACCCAAGTAACCTCAGTTTCCAATGCAAACACTATTGCTGCTAGTTCTAGGTCATGTGTTGGTTAGTTTGCTTCATAGGTTTTCAATTGTATAGATGCGTATGCAATAACCTTGCCTCTCTGCATCAAAGACACATCCCAACCCATTTCTCGAAACATTACTATAGACCATATAACCATCATTCCTTCCGACAACGCCAAAACTGGTGCATAAGCCAGACACTGTTTCAACTTCTTGAAAACTGGTCTTGCACTTTTCATCCCAGATAACTTCTTGTTGTCCTTGCAGAACAGACTGGTCATAGGTGGAGTGATCTTAGAAAAATCCTTCCATGAACCGTCTATAATGCTCAGCAAGCTCTGGGAAACTGCGCACCTCGCTTATACCCTGAGGCCGCTTCCAAACAACTACTGATTCACTCTTCTGGGGAATAACCATAACCTCATTCTTATTGATCACATGGCCTAAGAAAGCCACTTCTAGATCCAACAATCACACTTAGCCCACTTTGCGTACAGCCGACTTGGTCTAAGGACCGATAAAGCAATCCGCAGATGTTCCCTGTGAGCTTCCTTGCTCG
Source organism: Rheum nobile (assembly GCA_027886185.1). NCBI lineage: Eukaryota > Viridiplantae > Streptophyta > Magnoliopsida > Caryophyllales > Polygonaceae > Rheum > Rheum nobile. Next base: position 308,548 of record WOAB01000163.1, read on the forward strand.
GGAAAATATCAAAATGCCATTGATGAAGACCACTATGAACTTATTCAAGTACTGGTCTAAAACATCGATGCACTAGGTACAAGAAAATTGTTGGAGCATTCGAAGCCCAGATGGCATGACTACAAACTCGTAGTGACCATCTCTCGTCCGAACGCAATCCTCGGAATATCATCCTCACGAATCCTGAGCTGATAAAAACCAGATCTCCGGTCGATCTTGGAGAAAACTTTTGCTCCCTGTAGTTGATCCAATAGATCATCACTCCTTGGCAACAGATACTTGCTCTTGATCGTGACTTTATTCAACTCTCGAAAGTCAAAACAAAGTCGAAACGGTCCATCTTTCTTTTTGACACATAAAACTAGGGCACTCCTACTCAAGGTGATGCACTCAGCTTTATATAACTTTTGTCAAGAAGATCCTTGAGTTGCTTCTTCAACTCTTGCATCTCAACAGGAGCCATCCGATACGGTGCCTCAGAGATCGGCGTGGTACTCGGCTCGAGATCAATTGCAAACTCCACGACACGATTCGGGGTATCTAGGAATATCTTCTGGAAAGACACCCGTAAATCCTCTAACCACAGGAATATCAAAAACTGAAGTCGATCACCGCCTTATGACGCTTTCGTCAATCCATACCGAGAATAATTATCGTATGGGACCATGGTTATTTAGGTCAAATCGCTTTGAATTTCTTACCCTTGATGGTAATCGACAATTCCGACAGACGATTGGTTCCCACTAAATGGTCACCATCTTGGACCAGCCCACTACATGGTTCACAGACGACTCACTAGTGGCTCCGAGCCCAGGCCCAGCCATTACCAGCATCCACTGTTGCCATGAGCCGATGTCCATACATCTCAACCCATCCTTGGTAGCTCCACCTAATTAATAGGCAGCCATCTCCTAAGAGGTTGTTGGTGAGTCTCGAACACGAGACCTTACCCCATACCAAGTAACGAAACATTAACTTGGTATAAACCAAAGGTTCTTATATAAGAAGAGTTACAACAAAAGATTCACAACCTCGTTGCACACACAACTTAACTTACAACCATCCAAAATGAAAGTCTGGGTAGCACCCACATCAACAACACATTAACAAAAGTAGAACGCAGATACAAAGTACTCTAAGCATTAGGATCATAGGGTCCATTCACCTCACGCATCACGTAAAGACGTTGACTCTGATTTCCAGAAGCCATTGGGGCTTTCCCTTTATTCTGCGCAGTTGTCTGCATCGAAGGATTGGAAGTCTCTGATGGTTTAAACCTAGGTTTGTTGTTTGGATTAACAGACCCCTGTTGTGACTCCGCTCCTTTCTGCATTCCCTGCCGACAGAACCTCTGCATATGTCCTTCCTTTCCACAACCAAAACATGTCTTCCTCTCATTCCGACATGCAAAACTTTTGTGCCCAGATGCACCACAATTGTGACATTGAATTACTCCGCTGCTCCAACCTGAGCCCCTAGCAGAGTCAACCTGAGTTGTCTCGGTCTTAGCATGACCAGACTTCTCAAACTTGGTAGGCGATGCCGGTTGTTTGAATGAACCAACCTGGCGATCTTGTTGCCCACCATTTCCCTTAACTTGATTCTCCCGCTTATGAGCGGACTCCTCTAGTGTGACTTCCAACTTGTAGGCCGCATCCACGTATTGCTCCAGAGTAGAGCATGTGTGGTGCACCATCCATGGCTTAATATCCGGGCTCATCCATTCATGGAAGTACCAGATCTTTTGTGCCTCACTGGATATCTGCGGTTCAGCATACTGCAGCAAATGATTGAACTTGGTGGCGAGCTCTGTCACCTTCAACCCTTCCGTCTTAGGATACAAGAACTCCTTGTGCTTCTCCTCCCTCATAGCTCGAGAGAAGAAACGATCCGTCATCTTGGTCTTAAACATTGACCAGTTCAAAACCGGGCTATCAGCTAAGCCGGTACTCTCCCACCATTCACTGGCTTCTTCCTTCAACTGCAGAGAAGCTATGTGCACTTTCTCCGCTTCAGTGCACTCAACATTACGAAACAACCGCTCCATATGTGAGAACCAATGAGACACTCTGATTGGCTCTCCTTTTCCATCGTAGCTGTCAGGTCTCATAGAGTTAATGGCCTTCAGAGCTCGGCCATACTCCCCTCTATTCCTGATCACGCCTCCCTGTAGTACCTGGTTCTCTTGTTCCTCAAACCTCGAAACTTCTGGAGGTACTGGCACTCCTTGTGCCTGAGGTGCGATTTGTAATATCCCTCAATTTTTAGTAAGGTTATTTGGGTAATTTTTCTCAACCTTCACTAATTAATTGTTTCGCTTTCAGTGGAGTTTGGATTTTCTGAAATATCCATGATATCCGAAATAATTCCCTGAGTGGTATAAAATACATTCAATGTATTTTCGAGACTTAGACTATTTGTTTAGAGACAAACAGATAATTTCCAAGGTCAAATACCCACCCCCATTTTAATATTCTAAACCTTGTCTCCCTTACGCTTTTCTCGAGCCTTTCCCCGGCTTAGCTTTTCTCGAGTCTTTCCCCGGCTTAGCTTTCTCGAGCCTTGTGTTGGTCGGAGTAGCTGCCCTCCTCTTGGGCTATATATGGAGGTGGTCTTGAAGGCTTGAAGGACACGAAGGTCAGACCTCTCGATCTCCTTCTCGTCTCTCGTCCCTGCTCACTCCCTCCTCTGTTTCGGTCTTCCGCCGGCGAAGCGGAGCCCGATATCCAGTTCGCCTCCCTCTCGCCTCCCGCTGAGTTGCTGCTGGTGTCGCCGCCCCATCTCTGGCACCAAGGAGCCCAGTGAAGTCGTCGAGCCGCCCCGCCGTGCTCCGCTGAACCGCATCTGTAGCCATTGGAGCCATGTTCGCGTCCCCGGTTCGAGCTCGCAACCGCACAGCTCCTCCTCCTCCGCGGTAGGTCGTGGTTGCGGTGTAGTTATGGTGGCTTAGACTCGGCGTCGTCTCCCTCCCAACTCCTTCTCGTCGTCGCCCCTACTGAGCTCGTCACCCCGGTGTCGACGTAGGCCCCGACGAGTCACTGTTGAAGGTGAAGCCTTCGTCTCCAGTGCGTGCTGCGGTGGTGTCGTGGTGCTCTTCCTCCCCGTCGACGCCGCTCCATCCCCGGCGTCGTCCGTGTCGAAGACGAGAACCCCCCCTGTTGCCCCTCTGTTTTTCTTTCACATGAAATGGCTGGTTTGAATTGGAAATATGATGAACAATGGCCGTGGGGCCCTTCCTTTGCTTTGTTTCGGTATTGGGCCGAGAAGCCCATTTACCCTTTCAGTCCAAATTCAACCCGAAATTATTCGAGCGGTATAATTTCGATTCCCTTTCGTCCGTATTTTTTTAAGGAAAATTTAATAAATTATTTTATGATTTAATATCATAGAAATTTATTAAATATAAATTCTTAAATTCGTCCAGTCAAATTAATTGATAGATATTAATTTGTCAGTTAGAACGTGATCTGCTGGGTCGCGTGTGGACTCGTACTCTGGTAGGAATATTCTGAAGCTTAAGCCATATCCTCGGAAAGGATATTTTCGGTAGTCGTCTCGTCCAGATTCATCGCCGAATCTATTCCAGGCAAGTGGCGGTTCGCTCTTGCTCATCGTTCCATATTTACATTAATTATCAGTAGTTTATCTGAGTAATTAATTTGAAATGATTACTGTGTTTGTCTGGAAAAGGTTTTATAAACTGTTTTGGAAAATCATATAATAGGTTGTATATCTGTTAGAACGACGCTATTACCTGTGATCGGCTTCCGGGCATTTATGTGAATTTATCCTGTACTGTGGTTGTGTTGTAACTGTAAGTTAGCACGAGTATTTGTAGGAACGCCTGGATCTTGAGAGTTCCATGCGCGTTCCTTTATAACTGTAAGGGCGATGAAGACCCAACGATTGTTGAAGTTTGAACACAGTGAGGTTCATTCTTTTAAAGGGCGAGCAAGACCCTGCGATAGTAGAAGTTTGGACTATGTGAGGTTCATTCTTTCGATGTAGATTCAGAGGTTTGGACTCGGTGAGGTTCATTCCTTAGATATGGGTCCTGCGTGACAGGGACATATATTAAAAGCTTACAATGTGTTAATCGTTTTGGAATTAAATAAGATAAGGTGCCCGAGAGCACTTAATTAATATACCTTTGGCGAGTAGTGCAGCTAAGTAAATAGTGCAGCTAGGAAAGCTCATCTTGACTTTTGATCAGAGTACGTTCTCTTTCCAATCTGGATTCGCTGTAAGCGATGAGGTTGGTCGTGAACCAAAACATCTTAGTAAGTTTTTAAATCGTTACGTGGTTCTGTAAGATCTAGACTTGAATGTAGTACGTTCTCCTTTCGATCTGGATTTGCTGTAAGCGGTGAGGTTGGTTGTGAGCCGAAGCATCTCAGTCAGCTTTTAATCATTGTTGTTTGATTCTTAAACATTCCAGATTTGTCATATTTCCTTAAAGACTCATCTCCTTTGGAGTCTTCTTTCGGGTCGATTTCTGTGAAGATTAAGTCTTCCAGAATCTTCTCTTGTGCATACCTCTTGTTGTTATTCCGTGAAAGTGTCGGGTTATGTATCGTCCCTTCGGTTATTATTCGAGGGACAATGATAGTAAACGGTTATGATCACTCGAACCACTCTTCTTTTTACCCTTGCTAGTCTATTCAAGTAGACTAACCCACGAACATTGTTCTCCGCATGTGGGCTGGTGTCATCCGTTCGATTCGGCACATCAGATAGAGTGAAGATATGAGGAGACTAGACTGACTATGAAGACGACGGTTATTTTTGGATGTTTTAATAATTGTTTTTAATTAGGTTGAGATCCTTGGGCAGGTGATCACTACGATCACAACCATTTTTGTAATATCTTTTATAAGACTTCCGATGTACTTTGTTTAAACTCTGTATTTGTCCTATTCGGGATTGGGATGTAATCCCGTAACTCATGTTTCATTTGATTGATGTTTTGATTTGGATACTTTGATCATTATGTATCATTGTATGCCTTAAATTGTATTTAAACCGGTAAAGCCTTGGGTGATCTCGGTAAGGAACACTGGGGTCACTGGCGGTAATACATTTCCAAATGAGTTAAGATTTGGGGGTGTTGCAGTTGTGGTATCAGAGCCAAAGGTTTTAAAACGGGTTTGGGATTTTTTAAATCATTTATCCGTTTTTGAAAATGCTTTAAAAAGGGCTCTGAATTTTCAAAGTGAAAAGATTTTCAAAACACCGTTCATAGTCATGTCTTCTGTACAGTCTGATATAGTAAGCTTGCTTCTATGTCTAGAAAGACTAATTCCTTTCCCGTTGCCCCGTTAGATATGGGTGCATTATGTTCTCTTCAGAGGAACCCGGGAGAAGCCGATGTGGTTTCGCCATCTCCAGTTAGGCTTGATTCCCAGTTCGCTCATTGTGAGTTGAGATTGTAGAACCTAGTAACTCGGTTTGAGTCCATCAATAGAAATTACCAAGTTGATCTATTCTAAGTTGATTTTATTACGATAAATATATCAGAATGATATTAATGTGATAAAATCCTTGGAATTTGATCGGTAAACAGATGGTGAACACGAGGAACGTTATCCGTGCTGGTGCTGGGCCGAGTAATGACCCCAGACCAAACCCGAGGAATGTTGCAGACCCATCAGGAGAGCGTGAGTCTGTCTTCAATAATAATCCAGGAGGCAATGGCCAAGCTTAGGCCGACGCTCCAGTAGTGCTCGATGCAGCGACAGTCGCAGCAATTCGGGGGATTGTTCTGCAAGCTATCACCGAGATAATGAGGCCAATCGCACCTCAGGCACAAGGAGTGTCAGTACCTCCAGAAGTTCCGAGGTTTGAGGAACAAGAGAACCAGGTACTACAGGGAGGCATGATCAGGAATAGAGGAGAGTATGGCCGAGCTCTGAAGGCCATTAACTCTATGAGACTTGACAGTTATGATGGAAAAGGAGAGCCAGTCAGAGTGGCTCATTGGTTCTCACATATGGAGCGGTTGTTTCGTAATGTTGAGTGCACTGAAGCGGAGAAAGTGCACATAGCTTCTCTACAGTTAAAGGAGGAAGCCAGTGAATGGTGGGAGAGTACCGGCTTAGCTGATAGCCCGGTTTTGAACTGGTCATGTTTAAGACCAAGATGACGGATCGTTTCTTCTCTCGAGCTATGAGGGAGGAGAAGCACAAGGAGTTCTTGTATCCTAAGACGGAAGGGTTGAAGGTGACAGAGCTCGCCACCAAGTTCAATCATTTGCTGCAATATGCTGAACCACAGATATCCAGTGAGGCACAAAAGATCTGGTACTTCCATGAATGGATGAGCCCGGATATTAAACCATGGATGGTGCACCACACATGCTCTACTCTCGAGCAGTACGTGGATGCGGCCTACAAGTTGGAAGTCACACTGGAGGAGTCCGCTCATAAGCGAGAGAATCAAGTTAAGGGAAAGGATGGGCAACATGATCGCCAGGTTGGTTTATTCAAACGACCGGCATCGCCTACCAAGTTTGAGAAGTCTGGTCGTGCTAAGACCGAGACAACTCAGTCTGACTCTTCCAAGGGCTCAGGTTGGAGCAGCGGAGTGATTCAGTGTCACAATTGTGGCGCATCTGGGCACAAAAGTTTTGCATGTCGGAATGAGAAGAAGGCATGTTTTGGTTGTGGAAAGGAAGGGCATATGCAGAGGTTCTGTCGGCAGGGAATGCAGAAAGGAGCGGAGTCTCATCAGGGGTCTGTTAATCCAAACAACAGACCTAGGTTTAAACCAACAGAGACTTCCAATCCTTCGATGCAGACAACTGCGCAGAATAAAGGGAAAGCCCCAATGACTTCTGGAAGTCAAGGTCAACGTCTTTACGTGATGCGTGAGGCGGATGGATCCTAGGCTCCTAATGCTTAGAGTACTTTGTATCTGCATTACACTTTTGTTAATGTGTTGTTGATGTGGGTGCTACCCAGACTTTCATTTTGGATGGTTGTAAGTTAAGTTGTGTGTGCAACGAGGTTGTGAACCTTTTGTTCTAACTCTTCTTATATATGAACCTTTGGTTTATACCAAGTTAATGTTTCATTGCTTGTTATGGGGTAAGGTCTCGTGTTCGAGACTCACCAACAACCTCTTAGGAGATGGCTGCCTATTAATTAGGTGGAGCTACCAAGGATGGGTTGAGATGTATGGACAGCGGCTCATGGCAATAGTGGACGCTGGTAATGGCTGGGCCTGGGCTCGGAGCTACTAGTGAGTCGTCTGTGAACCATGTAGTGGGCTGGTCCAAGATGGTGACCATTTAGTGGGAACCAATCGTCTGTCGGATTGTCGATTACCATCAAGGGTAAGAAATTCAAAGCGATTTGACCTAAATAACCATGGTCTCATACGATACTTATTCTCGGTATGGAGTGACGGAAGCGTCATAAGACAGTGATAGACTTCAGTCTTGATATTCCTGGGGTTAGAGAATTTTCTGGGTGTCTTTCCAGAAGATATTCCTAGATACCCTGAATCGTGTCGTGGAGTTTGCAATTGATCTCGAGCCGTGTACCACGCCGATCTCTGAGGCACCGTACCGGATGGCTCATGTTGAGATGCAAGAGTTGAAGAAGCAACTCAAGGATCTTCTTGACAAAAGTTATATAAAGCTGAGTGCATCACCTTGATTAGGAGTGCCCTAGTTTTATGTGTCAAAAAGAAAGATGGACCGTTTCGACTTTATTTTGACTTTCGAGAGTTGAATAAAGTCACGATCAAGAGCAAGTATTTGTTGCCAAGGAGTGATGATCTGTTGGATCAACTACAGAGAGCAAAAGTTTTCTCCAAGATCGACCGGAGGTCTGGTTTTTTTTTTATCAGCTCAGGATTCGTGAGGATGATATTCCGAGGATTGCGTTCGGACGAGAGATGGTCACTACGAGTTTGTAGTCATGCCATCTGGGCTTCGAATGCTCCAGCAGTTTTCATGAACCTAGTGCATCGATGTTTTCACCAGTACTTGGATAAGTTCATGGTGGTTTTCATCAATTGCATTTTGATATTTTCTCGAGCAAGGAAGCTCACAGGGAACATCTGTGGATTGCTTTATCGGTCCTTAGACCAAGTCGATTGTACGCAAAGTGGGCTAAGTGCGATTGTTGGATCTAGAAGTGGCTTTCTTAGGCCATGTGATCAATAAGAATGAGGTTATGGTTATTCCCCAGAAGAGTGAATCAGTAGTTGTTTGGAAGCGGCCTCAGGGTGTAAGCGAGGTGCATAGTTTCCCAGAGCTTGCTGAGCATTATAGACGGTTCATGGAAGGATTTTTCTAAAATCACTCCACCTATGACCAGTCTATTCCGCAAGGTCAACAAGAAGTTGTCTGGGATGACAAGTGCAAGACCAGTTTTCAAGAAGTTGAAACAGTGTCTGACTTATGCACCAGTTTTGGCATTGTCGGAAAGAATGATGGCTATATGGTCTATAGTTAATGCTTCGAGAAATGGGTTGGGATGTGTCTTTGATGCAGAAAGGCAAGGTTATTGCATACGCATCTAGACAATTGAAAACCTATGAAGCAAACTGACCGACACATGACCTAGAACTAGCAGCAATAGTATTTGCATTGAAAACTGAGGTTACTTGGGTGACCCAGAAGTTAACAGAAGTTTTCTACCAGGAGATTGTTCGTTTACATGGCATTCCTAAGACCATGGTATCGGATCGAGATGGCCGATTCATGTCAAAGTTTTGGCAAGAACTTCACAAGGCCATGAGAACTGAATTGAGGTTCAGTACAATGTTTCATCCTCAGACAGATGGTCAGTCTGAAAGGACCATCCAGACTCTGGAGGATATGCTAAGAGCTTGTGTGCTCGATCGTCCGACTAGCTGGGAAGACATCTTGAGTCTGATTGAGTTCACTTACAATAATAGCTGGCATGCTACAATCAAGATGATTCCGTTCGAAGCTTTGTATGGTCATAGAGGCAGATCTCCGATTTGTTGGGTTGAGTATGCCGACAAGATTCTGCTTGGACCAGAGTTGGTCGAGAGGACAGCTCCAGACATTTCTTTGATTAAGACAGAGAATGTTGACCATTCAGAGTCGACAAAAGTCTTACGCAGACCAGAAGCGTAGAACTGCCAAGTTCAAGGTTGGTGGCAAGGTACTTGTCAGAGTATCGCCATCCAAGGAGTATTCGGGTTTGGTAAGCGTGGGAAGCTTAACCCTCGCTACGTGGGACCATTCGAGATTCTGGTTAGAGTAGGATCTCTAGCGTACCGTTTGGCATTGCCGCCATCGGCACACCCAGTGCATAATGTGTTCCACGTATCATTGCTAAGGAAATACGTGCCAGATGAGTCTCGCGTGCTGAGCTATAAGGACATCGAGATTCAGGCAAATGGTACTTGAGAGGAGATGCCTATGCGCATTCTCGAGTGCTGTGTGAAGCAACTGCGCAACGAGATCGTACTGTTGGTACGAATTATGTGGTCCAAGTCTGGGACAGAAAAAGTTACTTGTGAAACCTGAGAAACTGAGGCGGATATGCTTAGACGCTTTCCCGAGTTGTTTTCGGCCAAGTTTCGGGGTCGAAACTTCTTTTAAGGGGGAGGTGATGTAATATCCCTCAATTTTTAGTAAGGTTATTTGGATAATTTTTCTCAACCTTCACTAATTAATTGTTTCGCTTTCGGTGGAGTTTGGATTTTCTGAAATATCCATGATATCCGAAATAATTCTCTGAGTGGTATAAAATACATTTAATGTATTTTCGAGACTTAGAATATTTGTTTAGAGACAAACAGATAATTTCCAGGGTCAAATACCCATCCCCATTTTAATATTCTAAACCTTGTCTCCCCTACGCTTTTCTCGAGCCTTTCCCCGGCTTAGCTTTTCTCGAGCCTTTCCCCGGCTTAGCTTTCTCGAGCCTTGTGTTGGTCGGAGTAGCTGCCCTCCTCTTGGCTATATATGGAGGTGGTCTTGAAGGCTTGAAGGACACGAAGGTCAGACCTCTCGATCTCCTTCTCGTCTCTCGTCCCTGCTCACTCCCTCCTCTGTTTCGGTCTTCCGCCGGCGAAGCGGAGCCCGATCTCCAGTTCGCCTCCCTCTCGCCTCCCGCTGAGTTGCTGCTGGTGTCGCCGCCCCATCTCCGGCACCAAGGAGCCCAGTGAAGTCATCGAGCCGCCCCGCCGTGCTCCGCTGAACCGCAGCTATAGCCATTGGAGCCTTGTTCGCGTCCCCGGTTCGAGCTTGCAACCGCGCAGCTCCTCCTCCTCCGCGCTAGGTCGTGGTTGCGGTGTAGTTGTGGTGGCTCAGACTCGGCGTCGTCTCCCTCCCATCTCCTTCTCGTCGTCGCCCCTGCTGAGCTCGTCACCCCGGTGTCGACGTAGGCCCCGGCGAGTCACTGTTGAAGGTGAAGCCTTCGTCTCCAGTGCGTGCTGTGGTGGTGTCGTGGTGCTCTTCCTCCCCGTCGGCGCCGCTCCATCCCCGGCGTCGTCCGTGTCGAAGACGAGAACCCCCCCTGTTGCCCCTCTGTTTTTCTTTCACATGAAATGGCTGGTTTGAATTGGAAAGATGATGAACAGTGGCCGTGGGGCCCTTCCTTTGCTTTGTTTCGGTATTGGGCCGAGAAGCCCATTTACCCTTTCAGTCCAAATTCAACCCGAAATTATTCGAGCGGTATAATTTCGATTCCCTTTCGTCCGTATTTTTTTAAGGAAAATTTAATAAATTATTTTATGATTTAATATCATAGAAATTTATTAAATATAAATTCTTAAATTCGTCCAGTCAAATTAATTGATAGATATTAATTTGTCAGTTAGAACGTGATCTGCTGGGTCGCGTGTGGACTCGTACTCTGGTAGGAATATTCTGAAGCTTAAGCCATATCCTCGGAAAGGATATTTTCGGTAGTCGTCTCGTCCAGATTCATTGCCGAATCTATTCCAGGCAAGTGGCGGTTCGCTCTTGCTCATCGTTCCATATTTACATTAATTATCAGTAGTTTATCTGAGTAATTAATTTGGAATGATTACTGTGTTTGTCTGGAAAAGGTTTTATAAACTGTTTTGGAAAATCATATAATAGGTTGTATATCTGTTAGAACGACGCTATTACCTGTGATCGTCTTCCGGGCATTTATGTGGATTTATCATGTACTGTGGTTGTGTTGTAACTGTAAGTTAGCACGAGTATTTGTAGGAACGCCTGGATCCTGAGAGTTCCATGCGCGTTCCTTTATAACTGTAAGGGCGATGAAGACCCAACGATTGTTGAAGTTTGAACTCAGTGAGGTTCATTCTTTTAAAGGGCGAGCAAGACCCTGCGATAGTAGAAGTTTGGACTATGTGAGGTTTATTATTTCGATGTAGATTCAGAGGTTTGGACTCGGTGAGGTTCATTCCTTAGATATGGGTCCTGCGTGACAGGGACATATATTAAAAGCTTACAATGTGTTAATCGTTTTGGAATTAAATAAGATAAGGTGCCCGAGAGCACTTAATTAATATACCTTTGGCGAGTAGTGCAGCTAAGTAAATAGTACAGCTAGGAAAGCTCGTCTTGACTTTTGATCAGAGTACGTTCTCTTTCCAATCTGGATTCGCTGTAAGCGATGAGGTTGGTCGTGAACCGAAACATCTTAGTCATTTTTTAAATCGTTATGTGGTTCTGTAAGATCTAGACTTGAATGTAGTACGTTCTCCTTTCGATCTGGATTCGCTGTAAGCGGTGAGGTTGGTTGTGAGCCGAAGCATCTCAGTCAGCTTTTAATCATTGTTGTTTGATTCTTAAACATTCCAGATTTGTCATATTTCCTTAAAGACTCATCTCCTTTGGAGTCTTCTTTCGGGTCGATTTCTGTGAAGATTAAGTCTTCCAGAATCTTCTCTTGTGCAAACCTCTTGTTGTTATTCCGTGAAAGTGTCGGGTTATGTATCGTCCCTTCGGTTATTATTCGAGGGACAATGATAGTAAACGGTTACGATCACTCGAACCACTCTGCTTTTTACCCTTTCTAGTCTATTCAAGTAGACTAACCCACGAACATTGTTCTCCGCATGTGGACTGGTGTCATCCGTTCGATTCGGCACATCAGATAGAGTGAAGATATGAGGAGACTAGACTGACTATGAAGACGACGGTTATTTTTGGATGTTTTAATAATTGCTTTTAATCAGGTTGAGATCCTTGAGCAGGTGATCACTACGATCACAACCCTTTTTGTAATATCTTTTATAAGACTTCCGCTGTACTTTGTTTAAACTCTGTATTTGTCCTATTCGAGATTGGGATGTAATCCCGTAACTCATGTTTCATTTGATTGATGTTTTGATTTGGATACTTTGATCATTATGTATCATTGTATGCCTTAAATTGTATTTAAACCGGTAAAGCCTTGGGTGATCTCGGTAAGGAACACTGGGGTCACTGGCGGTAATACCTTTCCAAATGAGTTAAGATTTGGGGGTGTTACACGATTGGTCGCATTATCTCGGTGAATGCTTGCATAACAATCCCCCGAATTGCTGCGACTGTTGCTGCATCGAGCACTACTGGAGCGTCGGCCTGAGCTTGGCCATTTCCTCATGGATTATTGTTGAAGACAGACTCACACTCTCCTGACGGGTCTGCATCAATCCTCGGGTTTGGTCTGGGGTCATTGCTCAGCCCAGCACCAGCACGGATAACGTTCCTCGTGTTCACCATCTGTTTACCGATCAAATTCCAAGGATTTTATCACATTAATATCATTCTGATATATTTATCGTAATAAAATCAACTTAGAATAGATCAACTTGGTAATTTCTATTGATGAACTCAAACCGAGTTACTAGGTTCTACAACCTCAACTCACAACGAGCGAACTGGGAATCAAGCCTAACTGGAGATGGCGAAACCACCTCGGCTTCTCCCGGATTCCTCTGAAGAGAATAGAATGCACCCATATCTAACGGGGCAACGGGGAAGGAATTAGTCTTTCTAGACATAGAAGCAAGCTTACTATATCAGACTGTACATAAGACATGACTATGAACGGTGTTTTGAAATTCTTTTTACTTTGAAAATTCAGAGCCTTTTTAAAGCATTTTCAAAAACGGATAAATGATTTATAAAATCCCAATCCCGTTTTAAAACCTTTGGCTCTGATACCACAACTGTAACACCCCCAAATCTTAACTCATTTGGAAATGTATTACCGCCAGTGACCCCAGTGTTCCTTACCGAGATCACCCAAGGCTTTACCGTTTTAAATACAATACATGGAATACAATTGATACATAATGATCAAAGTATTCAAATCAAAACATCAATCAAATGAAACATGAGTTACGGGATTACATCCCAATCCCGAATAGGACAAATACAGGGTTTAAACAAAGTACAACGGAAGTCTTATAAAAGATATTACAAAAAGGGTTGTGATCGTAATGATTACATGCCCAAGGATCTCAACCTGATTAAAAGAAATTTATTAAAACATCCAAAACAACCGTCGTCTTCATAGTCAATCTAGTATCCTCATATCTTCGCTCTATCTGATGTGCCGAATCGAACGGATGACACCAGCCCACATGCGGAAAACAATGTTTGTGGGTTAGTCTACTTGAATAGACTAGCAAGGGTAAAAAGCAGAATGGTTCGAGTGATCATAACTGTTTACTATCATTGTCCCTTGAATAATAACCGAAGGGACGATACATAACCCGACACTTTTACGGAATAACAACAAGAGGTATGCACAAGAGAAGATTCTGGAAGACTTAATCTTCACAGAAATCGACCCGAAAGAAGACTCCTACGGAAATGAGTCTGTAAGGAAATATGACAAATCTGGAATGCTTATAGAATCAAACAACAGCGATTAAAAGCTGACTGAGATGCTTCGGCTCACAACCAACCTCACCGCTTACAACGAATCTAGATTGGAAAGAGAACGTACTACATTCAAGTCTGGATCTTACAGAACCACATAACGATGATTTAAAAACTGACTAAGATGCTTCGGTTCACGACCAACCTCACCGCTTACAGCGATTCCAGATCGGAAAGAGAACATACTATGATCAAAGTCGAGACGAGCTTTCCTAGCTGCACTATTTACTTAGCTGCACTACTCGCCGAAGATTTATTAATTAGGTGCTCTCGGGCACCTTATCTTATTTAATTCCAAAACGATTAACACGTTGTAAGCTTTTAATTATACATGCCTTGTTACACAGAACACATATCTAAGGAATGAACTTCTTAGAGTCCAAACCACCACTATCGCTGGGTCTTGCTCGCCCTTTAAAAGAATGAACCTCACTGAGTTCAAACTTCAACAATCGTTGGGTCTTCATCGCCCTTACAGTTATAAAGGAACGCGCATATAACTCTCAGGATCCAGGCGTTCCTACAAATACTCATGCTAACTAACAGTTACAACACAACCACAGTACAAGATAAATCCACATAAATGCCTGGAAGGCGATCACAGATAATAGCGTCGTTCTAACAGATACACAACCTATTATATGATTTTCCAAAACAGTTTATAAAACCAATTCCAGACAAACACAGTAATCATTCCAAATTAATTACTCAGATAAACTACTGATAATTAATGTAAATATGGAACGATGAGCAAGAGCGAACCGCCACTTGCCTGAGTCCGCATAGATTGAACGAAGTCTAACGACGGGATTCCGGGCTCGACACAAAGACGAATCTGACAAATCCGATACCTTCGGATCGACCCATAAAGAAACCCTAAGTTAGATTCGACAAACAACAATACCGATCTACGAAAGAACGAAAGGAATCGAAGGAAACGAAACCCTAACGAAGGCTACGGAAGCCAACACCAACAACCACGGCCACCAACACTTCACGGCGGGCGCCACAACAATCACGGCGGGCGCCGCCCAATTCACGGCGGGCGCCGCCCAACTACGGCGGGCGCCGCCCAACTACGGCGGGCGCCGCTCCTTGGCCCTTCTTCACGGCGGCTGGCCACAACATCACGGCGGGCGTCGGGATCTTCATGGCGGGCGCCGTCTCATGCCGGCGGTCGCCATCGCGAACGAAAACAGAAATACGAGAGGAGAAAACTCACCCTCGACGATCGGTTTGGCTCGTCTTTTGCCTTGCTTGGCTTCTAGGCGTCCGAGAGCCTCCAATGCTCCTCTTGGCCACCGGAAACGACACTAAACGAGCTTCGACGATCCACTAGAGCCTTCCCGAGATAGAGCGTTTTGAGAGCGTTTTTGAGAGACGAGAGCTTGACAGCGCTTCCGCGTTTTTCAGCCCCTTTCACTCTCACCCAATGCTCTCTATTTATAGGCAAAATTAGGATTGGAAGGGATCTTGGGTAATAACCCTTGGTTAACCAACTTGTACTTTTGCCTCATGGATAATAGCTCTTGGACAATAACCTTTGGATAAAGAATCTTGTACTATTGCCCATTAGATAACAACTCTTGGGCAATAAACTTGTACCAATCTTAACCCGCGTTAACAAAAGTCGTACACGAACGAGTACGAACTTCCAAAACATCTCGACTGTATAATTCTTCACTGAGAAAAATATTACGGATACAGAGCACATTATAGAATGTCTCAAACCTTCAGAATTAAATCCGACGTACCAAACTGACGTTCGGGAAAAATCCATAATTCCCAAAATAGCCTTACAAAATTACGGGGTATCACAGAGATAGCATGCCGTCTGAACACATTCGCCCCAGAATTTGATGGGGAGATATGCTTGAAAACGAAGTGCATGGGCCACATTGAGAATGTGACGATGTTTTCGTTCCACCCTGCCATTTTGTTGGGGTGTGTAGACACATGAGCTCTCAAACAGGATGCCATGGTCGTTGAAGAAGCTACGCATGGACAGAAATTCGGTGCCATTGTCGAACCGAACACGCCAGATATGGGTGTGAAACTGAGTCGTGACCATGGAAGCAAACTGCTTGAGCAGGGGCACAGCTTCAGACATAGAAGTCATTAGGAGAACCCATGTAGCTCTAGAGTAGTCATCTAAAATGGTCAAAAAATATGAAGCACCACTAGTGGAACGAACACTGTAAGGTCCCCAAATATCACAATGGATTAAACTAAACATAGTATCTGCTTTATTTGAACTCGAAGGGAAAGAGCTACGAGTTCGCTTAGCTTTAAAACAAACATCACAAGGATGGGTTCCATCGGAAACAACAATAGAACTATATACGCTAGCTAAAGTAGACAACACATATTGGGATGGATGACCCAACTGTCGATGCCAGACAGAAGAAGAAGACACAGATGAAGTCGAGACAGCAGCAGACGCACGATCCGGAGAAGTGCCGAAGGAATGCAGCCAGTAGACCCCTCCCCTTTGTTCACCCACTCCAATCACTGTCCTCGAACTGCGATCCTGAATAATACACAACTTGTCAGTTAACGTTACAACACAATGAGAATGAATTGTAAGTTGTGCAAATGAAATCAAATTATAATCCAATAAAGGAATATATAAGACATAATCAATCTTAGTAGTCGGAGATAAGACTACTGAGCCTTCTTGATGTGCCGTAGTGAAGCGATTATCTGGTAACTTGATGGACACGGGATCGATACAGATAAGATTTTGTAACAAGTCCTTATTGCCAGTCATATGGAAAGAGGCCCCTGTGTCAAAAATCCAAGTAATTGGCTTACCGGAAACAACATCCGTGGCTCCTGGTTTCACGTTCAAGGAATTGAACACCTGCATGACAGTCTGCCATTGGTCTACGGTGATGCTTGCTCCAAGGGCAGTGCGATCCCGTTCCGTCAGAGGACTGCCAGAGGAGGAGGAAGACGGCTGGTGGGCAGCATTTGCGACCCTAGAGCCGCGACCATGTCCCCTGCCAGCACCGGGAGAAGGAGTCGAGCCTACCGTGGAGGAGGCCGAGTGAGAAGATGAGTCGCGGCCACGACCGGGAGTGTAGCCCTCGGGATAACCGTAGAGCTTCCAACACTTGGTGATGTCATGGCCTAGACGTCCACAGTGGGTGCACTGCGGGCGTGTGGAAGAGCGTTGATCAACAATACGTTGAACAGAAAGAGCCATGGAATCGCCTTTGGCATCGCGGTCCTTGACCACCGTCTTGTGGCGTTCCTCCTGAACCGCCAGCGAATAGACCTTGTTGAGAGGGGGAAGGTGCTCTTGAGCCATGACATTGGAGCGGAGAGTGTTGTAATCTCCGTCATCGATACTGTTGAGAAATTGGTGAACTCGTTCGTCCTCCCGCTCCTTTGAAAGTTTCGTCGAAATATCGCACTTGCATAGGCCGCAAGAGCAGCCTTGGGGTGGAACGTATGTGACTAACTCGTCCCAGAGCTTTTTGAGAGACCCATAGAATGCAACCACAGATTGTCCGGATTAGCGGCAACAAGCAATATCCGCACGAAGTTGTAGGATTCTTGATCTGTTACCGACCGAGAATCGTTGTGTGAGTTCCGCCCATAATTCTTGAACTATGTCAGAATATATGACTGAAGATCGTAGAGAGGGATCGATGGACTGAGTAATTCAGCCTATAAGCATAGAGTTGACGTTGAGCCAATCATCTTCATCATCGGCAGACGAGGGTTTCTTGATCCGACCGTCCGGAAACCCCATTTTATGTTTGGCACGGAATGCGGTCTGTATGACGGTCTTCCATTCTTGAAAGTTGTCACCTTTCATAATCATGGGGCAGATTGAGAGGCCCGAGTGATCCGAAGGGTGGAGAAAATATGGAGATTCAACGTCATTGATGGGACGCTTGGGCCGGGTTGTAATAGGATTGGTGGTGACGTCTGGCATGGTGAAGCGACAGACGAAAGAGAACCGAACAGGGAGAAACGGCAAGGAGAGGAAAACGTGGAGGAGGAATTTTTTTTAGGTTTTCGTAATCTGCTCCGATACCATGAAAGAATTGAGAATTGAGAGAATCTATTGTGTTTGATTAAGCCTACTAAGGGCTGAATATATACACATATATGCAAATCTATCTAATTGGAAAAGATAAGCTAAAGATAATCTAAACTAGATTCTATCCAAATATATAATATCTCATAATCTATCTCTAATACATACGTAACATTACGAATTGCTCAACCCTCTTAGTTTTGAGCTAGGTATGATCATGACATTCAATTTGGCATAGTTCGATCATGCACAAACAATCAAACATGTTATACAAACCACAAGCAAATAAATGTTGGTAACGTGCGGTGAACCAATTATGTGGGATCGTGTATGTCTAAACACAATATGCACAAGTCGAACATATAAGTTCATTAATTGGGTCCATCAACATTGCGTATGGTGAATATATGGTGAATAAGTTTGTCTTGGCTACTGTGAAATATAGATAGCTTACATCATAAGTAGTTTGATGATGTCATAGCTGTTATAAATTGCTCATTCTGTTGCAACAGAAACTTACGAGTGTGTGAGTGTGAATTGTAGACAGTCAGTGTTCATTCTCTCTGCTTGAGAGCTTCCCTCCATTAATGGAGTTTTTCCTCATCTGATCTGAGTGTTTCACAGCTACATCTTCAATGGAGTGAGCAGTAAGTTGTATATGAGAAGAGTTGCTCACCAAAGATAAAAGACCATCGCCTGGAGTGGATACATTTGTCTACTGTTTCTTCTTTTATAATTTAAGGGTTTTTTTGGCCCCTAGTGTTAGCCATAGTCCAAGGGCCAATTTGCTTTTTCAATATGGACAGGAAGTGTAACAAACAAATCAATGGCTTATCTACTCTTTGAATGTAGTATTGCTGAGTGCTTATTTTTCTAAATTCTATGGATATGCTTAAGAAATGTTTATTTGTTTCTGGCAACTTTTGGTTAAACAATGTTTGTTTTGCAGATGAGCATGATTTTAGTTGGTGCTTTCTATCTACTAATCCCCTTCCTTTTCTGGTGTTGGTGGGCTATAGGCTCTGTTGTGGTGTATTTGATGGAATCCAAATGTTACCGCTTTGCTTCCAAATACTCCAATTTTAATTTGTATTTTATGCACTTCCTTTTTGCAGGATTATGATGCAAATTGCTTCCTTGGACCCTTTCTTTGAGCTTCTCTGCAAGTGGTTGCACCAAAACCAAATAAACAAATACATACTTTTGGGCGAGTGGTAGCAACTTTTGTTGCTTTTCTAAGCTGTTGATCATGCCCTCTTAGATGCTACAAAGGTGGAGCTGTTAGTGGCTTATCTATTCTTATAGACATTGCGGGTACGATTCCAATTTATGCATATATCTTTCTCAATCACTTTTAAGGCACTTAATTGCGAAGATAAATTTCATCAAAAAGAAATGCCAAGATAAACATGGCCAAACTCATCGATCAAAATCCAATTAAGGCCTTGTTTGGCCAAAGTAATTATAAAGACTTTTTTTACTTATATTGTTTTGTTTTTTTTAAATAGTATTTGAATGTTCAGTGGTATGGAAAAATGTGAAAAGAGGGAGATGAATATGTATACACATTAATATTTTTATAAATACATGACCAAACAAATCCTAACTAAAATAAAGACAAGTTTATGTGGTTGAACATGCTAAGTTTCGGGTGGGCCAATCACACGAGGCCATGTCCATCTGAGTGCGACATCTGCAATAAGTCCAATATACAACCAGAGTTCCAATCCAAAATCAATTACAATGAGTTGACAGCACAACATGTTTTAAGGTT
The DNA here is from genome assembly GCA_027886185.1 of Rheum nobile. Classification (NCBI taxonomy): domain Eukaryota; kingdom Viridiplantae; phylum Streptophyta; class Magnoliopsida; order Caryophyllales; family Polygonaceae; genus Rheum; species Rheum nobile. The sequence goes on from WOAB01000163.1 coordinate 328,231, forward strand.
GATAACCCAAATGAGCCAACCCAGATTACACATTTACTAAAGAAGAGAATCTCTAAAAACATATTCAAAACTAAAAAATAATCTAGTACCACGTTAAGTTTTCGGTGGGCGAATCAAACGTGGTCTATGAAGAGATAATGTTTGTGGGAAAAAATAATTCTTCATACCTTTGAGGTAAATATATATACACATTTAAAAAACAAGAAGAGAATCTCTAAAAACTCTCAACAGATAAGATATGTTTACTAACTAAAAGATATCAGATTAACACAATAAAAACATATCAACAATTGTAACAGAATAGTATCATCCGTAGGCCCCTACAAGCTCATGTTGGCCGACGAACACGCAACTTTGATCGAAGAGAAGAAAATCGATGACTACCAACAACCATGGTAAGAATATTAGCAACCTGATCAAGGGACCAAACATGGCGGACAATGAGCTTTACAAAGGCAACTTGTGCACGCACGAAATATTAATTTATCTTGATGTGTTTAGATCATTGGTGAAAGACATGATTAGCGGTAAGAAATGTGGCACTAAAATTGTCATACAACAAGATGGGAGGCTTATGAAAAGGAGTTGCCATTTCCATCAACAATTGTTGAATCCAAATCAGTTCATCTATTGCAAAGGCAATAACACGATATTGAGCTTCGTTACTTGAGCGAGCAATAACTTTTTGCTTGCGAGATGACCTGCAGATCAAATTTCCATCATGATAAAAGCAAAACCATGTTGCGAGCGACTATCATTCGGATCCGACGCCTATCCTACATCACAAAAAGTGCCCCGTCGAGTATCTCTTGCCTTTGTAAAGTGCAAGCCATCATCCAAGGTGCCCTTAAGATATCGTAAATTACTATTAACAATAGCCCAATGAGTCTTCGTTGGTTGTGCATAAATTGACAAACTCGATTGACGGAATATGAAATTTCAGGTCGAGTAATTGTCACATACTGCAAAGCACCAACAATGGATCTATACAAGTGCAGATTGGACATAGGATAACTAGTCTGCACAAGTCTTGAACCCGATTCTGCATGAGAGGATATAGGTTTGGCGCCCGACATGCCACTACAATCAAGAATATCGGTAATGTATTTATGTTGAGAAATCCGTAGTTGAGATGATCTTCTTTGCACTTCAGCACCAAGAAAATAATGAAGTGGCCCAAAATCCTATAGCGAGAACTCAAAATTCAGATGCTTGATAAAATCATCAATAAATTTGGCATGAGAACATGTAATAATGAGATCATCCACATAAACTAGACCATAAACCACATCAAGACCATGCTTCTTAATAAAGAGAGAAGAATCAGATACGCAAGCATGAAAACCATGACGAAGTAAATAAGCTTTGAGCTTTTGATACCAAGCCTGATGTGCTTGCTTAAGACCATATAGAGCCTTTTTTAGAAGACAAACATGGTAAGGACGATCCGAGGCTATAAAACCTTGTGGATGCTCCATATAAACTATTTCTACAAGGTCTCCATTTAAGAAAGCATTATTCACACCAACTTGACGTAAAGACCAATTATGAGAAACAATCATACTCAACATAATACGAATAGTCATTGGCTTAACAACAAGGCTAAACGCATCAAAGTAATCAACACCCTCTTCTTGATAAAAACCCTTGGCTAGCAGACGAGCTTCGTAACGCTCCACAAACCCATCAGTCTTGCGCTTAATCTTGTAAACCCACTTGCAACCAATAACATTAGTACTTGAAGGTCTAGGAACAAGATCCCAAGTCCGATTACGCAAAAGGGCATCAAACTCTAACTGCATAGCATGTTAGCAGTTAGGATCCCTACAAGCTTGATGAAATAATTTTGGTTCAACTAGGACAATACGGTTAGTTGGGACAGGATGCACGGTAGTAGTATAGGTTTCTGGTTTAAGAGAAGTGGTATGAGATCATGTAGTCATATTATGGGATGATATTTTAGGCTATCTAAACCAGGTGGGTGCGTTAGGATATGGAGAAGGAGCAGGGGATAGTGAACTAGGGACATGGCTAAGTGATCGGGACTGTTGTCGAGGACTAATCGCAGCAGATGATGACCGACTCGAAGACACCGAACTAGGAGAGGAAGAAGGACTGGACACAAGACTGAATTTATTTATAAAGCTAACACAATTTGAGGAGACAACTATTCCGGGCTAGAGACAGACGCATGAGATGACAACAACGAGGATAACGCCGGAGTAGATGAAGCTGACGTAGAAGACAACCCTAGAGAAGAGGCCAATGATGACCATTTAGGATAAGCCACATCAGGCAAAGAAGATGCTTGCTGAAGTAAGGAAAGAGGGAGAGAATTTGACTCTGTGGAAGAAACAGATATCCTGACAATAACATGATCAGGATAAGGAAAAGTGTTTTCATCAAAGATTACATACCCAGAAATATACGTTCGAGATGTAGGAACATGAAAACATATATAACCCTTATGCTTGGAGCTGTAGCCTAGAAAAGCACAAGGAAGTGACATGTATTTCAATTTATTAGCATTATACGGACGCAAGAAAGGATAACACAAGCAACCAAAAGATTTTAATAAAATGTAATATGGTTTCTTATGATATACAAGATCAAAAGGCGATTGATAATCTAATAATGGAGTAATAGTTCGGTTATGCATATACACAACTGTGCTAAAAGCATGTTGCCAGAATTTGCGAGGCAACCGAGAATGAGCAAGCAACGCCAAACCTGTCTTGACAATGGTACGATTGCGACATTCTGCGGAACCCTTTTGTTCGGGAGTATACGGGCAAGAGACACGATGTTTAATACCCAAGGATTCTAAGTGTTTGGAAATATTCCTATACTCACCACCCAATTAGATTGAAACGCCTTTACAGTAGTAGAGAATTGTGTTTGGATAATTTGGATAAACCATTGAAAGACAAAATAAACTTGTGATTTGTTGGATAAAAAATAAACCCAGACAAACTCAGTACAATCATCCAGAAATGTAACATAATATCGATTGCCATCAACAGAAGACATAGGAGCAGGGCCCCAAACATCAGAGTGAATTAAAGACCATGGTTCAACAGAAAATGCAAGTCGGCGAGGAAGAGAAAGACGGTGACTCTTTCCAAGTTGACAAGAACTAAAAACCGAATCTAACTTATTACATGTCACTGACAGACGACTAGAAGACACAAATTTGTGAAGAACAGACTCATGAGGATGGGCCAACCTATGATGCCAACACTGAAGAGACGTGTTTTCACCAAGGAAGGCTACAAGACAACCTGATTAACTCGGAGAAGATGAGACAGACGACACATGCAAACGATAAAGTCCATTTTCAACGGTTCCTTTGAGGAGTATCTGTCCCTGCAAATTCTTTACCAAACAGAAATTAAGGTGGAATTCAAGGTAAACGTTGTTATCCCAGGACAATTTATTAACAATTAAAAGGCTTTTGGCAATTTGAGGAACGCAAAGGATATTGTTTAAGTGTAATGGTCGATTAGCAACAAAGAATGTACATAAAGTAGATGGACCTAAATGAGTAATCGAAAGTGACATATTGTTCCCCACCATGAGTTTATCATTACCACCATAATCAGATTACAAGGAAAGGTTGCCTATATCAGCAGTGACGTGATGACTAGCAGCAAAATCTAAGTACCATGGATCAAAAACAACAAAGGGTGGAACTGACTGTGCTACAACAACATTATATGCTTGACGAGGCTCAATAGACTGCCAAGAAGAAGAACCAGACCGGTTGTTGGAGCGTCTATTAGTAGCCAGAAATTCAGTCACATTGAGTTTGTTGTAGCAATTTTGAGCTTCGTGTCCTATACGCTTGCAAATTTGACACTTGAATTTGGGTTTGTCAGAATTATGGGATGAGAAGGAACCACCAAAAGATGAGCCACAACCACCAGATCGATTGTTGGACGATTGAGAGCTACCAGTAGAGGCATAATGGCAGTTATCGATTCAGACATATTCTGATTTTGAAATAATTGAGAGGAAGTTGTATTTGGCTGAAAAACCGTGCGTGTTATTGATATGTATTGTGCTATATATACATGAGGAGTATGAGAGATAATGTCTTGGAGAATAAGGCAAATATCCTAACAAGAAAGATATCTAGCCTAAAAGATATATAGATAATATCGTAACACTCCCCCTCAAGTCGGAGCATGCGGGTCGAGAATGCCCAACTTGGAGAGAAGCAGCTGGAACTGTGTCTTGTCTAACGCCTTGGTGAACAAATCGGCGGGCTGATGGGCGGAAGCGATATGGGAAGACGAAATAACTCCAGACTGAATATTGTCGCGAACAAGGTGACAATCGATCTCAATATGCTTCGTCCTCTCGTGAAAGACGGGATTGGCGGCAATGTGCAGCGCCGCCTGACTATCACAAAATAACCGCATGGGTTCGGGATGAGCAACTCCGAGTGAGCGAAGAAGGGACTTGAGCCATAGGAGCTCACATACGGCGGAGGCCATAGCTCGATACTCGGCCTCTGCGGAAGAGCGAGAGACGGTAACTTGCTTTTTAGTCTTCCAAGAGACTGGTGATTGACCCAAAGACACGTAGTATCCGGTTATAGAACGACGGGTGAAAGGGCATGACGCCCAATCAGAATCACAATACGCATGCAGCCGAAGAGAGCTTTTAGCCGAAAGGAGAAGCCCCTGACCCGGATGGCCTTTGAGATAATGAAGGACTCTGAGAACAGCCGCCCAGTGAGCAGTGCGCGGAGCTTGCATGAATTGAGCCAGGGTGTGGACAGAATAGCAGAGCTCCGGTCGTGTGATGGTCAAATAGATGAGACGACCAATGAGACGACGGTATCTCTCCGGATGAGCGAACAACGGACTCGTGTCAGTGGCGAGTTTGTGATTGTGCTCCATGGGGAATTCAGTAGGCTTGGCAGCTAGCAAACCGGTCTCGGATAAAATATCAAGGGTATATTTCCTCTGACATAGGAAAATGCCTTCTGAGTTCCTGGCGATTTCGATCCCGAGAAAATACTTCAGGGGACCGAGGTCCTTCATATGAAAGCAAGCAGAGAGATAGGATTTGAACCGAGCAAGTAAGGCCTCATTGTCACCTGCTATGATAAGATCATCGACATAAATAAGAACATGCACAGTGGACTGCCCCTGACGTAAGGAGAATAGAGAATAATCGGCATAGCTCTGAACAAAGCCATAAGTACGTAGCGCAGAGGCGAGTTTGGCGAACCAGTTACGGGGTGCTTGACGAAGACCATACAGCGACTTTTGAAGCCGACAAACAGAGTTAGGTGGAACTCCTAGTAAGCCTGGAGGGGGCCGCATATAGACCTCTTCGTCAAGATTGCCATGTAAGAAGGCGTTGTGAACGTCCATCTGATGAACAACCCAGCCGCGAATAGCCGTTACAGAGAGAAAAACGCGGACGGAGGCCATCTTGGCTACTGGGGCAAACGTCTCGGTGAAGTCAAGGCCCTCCACTTGACGATTTCCGAGCACAACAAGACGAGCCTTATGGCGCTCTATAGATCCGTCAGCGTTGAATTTGACGCGGTATACCCACTTGCATCCAATAGGCTTCTTGTCGGGAGAAAGAGGCGTGATACGCCAGGTGTTGTTGCGTTGAAGTGCGTCAAGCTCGGCGGACATAGCCGAGCGCCAGCAAGCGTGCTGAACGGCAGCCGGAAAGGAAGTGGGCTCGACAGTGGCTGTAATAGCTGCTAAGAGACCAACATGTCCAGCAGAAAACTTAGCACATGAAATCACACTGTCTATAGGAAAACGCGTACCTGAGGACGGTGGAAGCAGCGGAGTAGGGTCGAGGGCGTGGGGGGGGGGGTCGAAAGGGCGAACTGTACGACAGACGTAGTCACGCAACCGCGCTGGAGTACGAATCTCACGAGTGCTACGACGCGAGACCGTAAGCGGCTGAACAGGCGTTCCGATCCCTGGCGGACTTTCTGGCAGAGACACGGTTGGAGAAGCGGACTGATCGTCACCGGCCGAAGGAGTCGGAGAGGAGCTCCCCCTGACGAGAGTACCGGGGTCAGGAGGCGTGTCAAACGCAGCCGGATGCATCGAACACGGCTCGACAGCCGGATTGGGCAGTGACGGAGCTGACGCAAATGGGAAGACAGTCTCATAAAAGACGACATCCCGAGCGACGAAGAACGAGCAGCGCTCGAGATCATAAACCCGCCATCCACGTTTGCCATGTGGATACCCGATGAAGATGCATTTCCTGCTGCGCGATGCAAACTTATCATGAGAGCGGGGAATTGTAGAAGCGAAGCACAAACAACCAATGACTCGGATGGAGTCGTAAGAAGGCGAGCGCTGATATAGCACCTCAAACGGCGACCGACCCTTAAGAACAGTGCTAGGCGTGCGATTAATGAGATAGACAGCTGCGGTGATGCATTCGCCCCAGAAGTAGAGCGGTAGATGAGCTTGAAAGCGGAGAGCGCGAGCCACATTTAATAAGTGACGGTGCTTGCGCTCAACGCGCCCATTTTGTTGCGGAGTAGAAACACAGGAGGTCTCAAATATGATCCCTTTATCAGCAAAGAAGGGACGTAAGGGAAGAAACTCCGTACCATTATCGGCCCAAACGCGACGGACGCACGTCCGGAATTGAGTCACAACCATTGCGCAGAACCGAGTAAGCAGCGGAACAACCTCGGTTTTGGATTTGAACAGGAAAACCCAGACAGCACGGGAGAAGTCGTCGACGATTGTCAAAAAATAGGATGCCCCACACGAAGAGGGTGTACTATAAGGACCCCATACATCACAGTGTATCAATTCAAACAAAGAACTTGCTATATTATTGCTTAAAGGGAATGACAATCGTGTTTGTTTTGATTTATGACAAACTTCACAAGGGGAAATAAACGAATGACTCTCTAATGCTAAATCTGAGATGCTAGATAAGATGGTAGATGACGGATGACCGAGGCGGTTGTGCCAAAGTTGCGTCGAAGGTGCAGAGGGCCGAGCAGCAGCAGCACGTGCGGAAACAACCTGATACAGCCAATAGACCCCCCCCCCCCCGACTTGCCTACCCACGCCAATCACCGTCCTCGAAGCGAGTTCCTGTAAAACAACAACTTTCGAAGTCATTAGAACCAAGAGGCGAGAAACAGACGTTAATTGGCCAAGAGACAATAAATGACACGTCAGAGAAGGCACAAATAACACGTGAGGGATCTCGAAGCCAGCAAAGACGAGAGAACCCTCCTGAGTAGCATAGGTGACGGAGTCATTCGGTAGACGAATAGCAACCTGCGGTACGTGGACTATATTCCGAAGGAGGGACACATCACCTGTCATGTGAAAAGAGGCCCCGGAATCAAGAATCCAATTAGAAAAATTACCCGCAGTATCGGATCTGGAGTTCATAGAGGTGTACATCTTGACCACGGCCGCCCATTGATCATCATTGAGAGCCGGTGCAAAAGCGGCGCGATCGGTGGGGTTCAAAGTGGAACCAGATGCGGCAGCGGTGGCAGTGGACTGGACCGCGTTGACGACGCCACGAGAGGGCGAGGTACCACTGCGAGACGCGCCAGAATCTGCGGAGGAGGCGCCGGCCTTGCGCGCGGCGATCTTGGCTTTTAGCCAATCCGGGACGCCGTGTATCTTGAAGCAAGTGGTCGTGTCGTGACCTTTCTTTCCGCAGTGAGAACATTCGAGAGAACGTTTGTCAACCTGCGATGTGTCCTTGGTAGAGGATGAGAATTTGTGGGCTGCAAGGGCGAGATTTTCGACCACGGCATCCCGATTGGTGACCACCGTCTTCATCCGCTCCTCTTGAATAGCAAGAGAATAAACCCGGTTTTCATTGGGCATAGGGTCTTGAGCGAGAATATTTGAGCGTAGAGCCCCGAAGGAAACGTCATCAAGACCGAGGAGGAATTGATGGATGCGTTCTTCATTGCGCTCAGCGGTGAGGTAGGTATTGAGGTCGCAGGTGCACTTCCCGCAGTTGCAAAGACGATGAGGCGAGTAAGTCAGAAGCTCGTCCCACAGTTTTTTTAAGAGAGGCATAGTAGCTCTCGACAGATTGTCCCTTCTGCCGATGAGTGGCGATGTCGGAGCGGATTTGAAGTTTGCGCGGACCGTTGCCCACCGAAAAACGTTGGCGAATATCAGTCCATAGGGTATGAACCGAGTCGCCGTACGTGATGGAAGATCGGAGAGAGGGTTCGATGGACTAGAGCGTCCATCCAATCAACATAGAGTTCACCATGCTCCAGTCGGCGAACTCAGCGGCTGTGGATTCTGGTCGTTGTATTAGACCGTCGGCGAAGCCAAGTTTCTTCTTGGCGTTGAAAGCATTGCGAATGGCGTCGTTCCATTCTTGATAATTTTCACCTTTCAAGATGACGGGGCAAATGCACAGACCGGGGTGGTCCGACGGGTGCAAGTAGTACGGGGAGCCGAACTCGACAACGGCGGGTTTGGTGGTCATGATGAGACGGTGATGGGCAGAGAAAAAAAAAATAGGGTTAGAATCTTGATTGCTCTGATGCCATGAAATAATTGAGAGGAAGTTGTATTTGGCTGAAAAACCGTACGTGTTATTGATATGTATTGTGCTATATATACATGAGGAGTATGAGAGATAATGTCTTGGAGAATAAGGCAAATATCCTAACAAGAAAGATATCTAGCCTAAAAGATATATAGATAATATCGTAACAGATTTGCCTCCTCCAGGCGCTGCTCTTCTTGAAGAAGAAGAAGAAGAAGACCATAAAACTCATCACGACGAAGATCAGTTTCACGCATAATCAAAGCCGCACGAAATGGACCATAGGCAACATCAAGGCCATAAAAAATATAAGATACGAAATCATTATTAGAGACTAAGCATAAACATTCGGCCCAAGAATCAAGCATTGCTCGCTTCTTCTCAACATACTCAAAAAAATCGAGAGAGAGCCCTCGGTTGAGAATTGCAATTGATGACGAAGATGCATTTGTCGAGCTTTGGTTTGTGCACGAAACATATGTTCAAGTACACTCCAAGCTTCAGAGGATGTGGAAGCTCTAAAAACTTGACCCAACAGGGGAGTGATCAAAGTAGAGCGAGCACCATCCGATCACGACGTTTCCATAGTTGAAAAGCAGGATTATGAGAAGTAAGTGTTGGTGGAGTCGTAGTGTCCTGCATCCAAACCAAGGCTTGGAAGAAAGATTTTTTTGTTTAATGGGTTTTATAAAGATACAATTTTACCCGTTGAATTTTTGGAGAGGGTTAGATGAAAGATTTGGAGAATAAACAGAAAGAACACATATAGTGGTGGAGCTCTAGAAGATTTTGAAACCCTAATTACCTACCCAATTTAACCAAACACTAAGGGTTCATTTGGATTTCAAGGAGAATGCATTAAATAGGTCATTTTATGTAAGATAATACAATTTAATGCATTTTTTAGGAATCCAAACGAACCTTAAGTTTCAAGAATCGTATTGGTCATTTCTTTTTTTGATTTTGTGAAGCCCAATTCATGAAATCATACTAAACTGACTGTTACTTGCTTTGAATTGACGCAATATCCTCTTCATTTAAAGTTTACCTGACCTAAAACGTACTAAACTTGGATTTTAGGATTTATTTGGGTTTTCGGAGATAATACATTAAGTTGTATTAAATTGTCAATTTAATGCAAGATAATGCAATTTAATACATTACTAACATAGTGCCCGTGCCAAGCATGGGTTTGGTTTATTATGTAATTTTATAATATTAGATAATCTAATATGAATAAAACTAAAACAAAATTAAAAAATATTATACTCTAGATTAACTCAGAGCTGTCAAAAAGTGACCGAACCCGTTTTACCAACATGACCGACCCGCTTTTGGACCTGACCCGACCTGAACGAAATTTTTGGTAACCCGAATTTACCGAACCCGAATTTACCGAGACCGAACCCCACCAACCTAAACTCGACCCGATTAACGAATAAATGTAGAGTATTAAAAATATAACATAAAATATATATGATACATGACGTATATATAATGATAATATGCTTAATTATCCTAAAAAAAAGAACATTGTTGTACTTACATAATTTTTTATAATGCAGAAATTTACAAATTAATATAATAAGAATTAAAATTAAAAATAAAATATGATTTTGGTCTACTAATATCAATTACATTAAAATAATTAATAATATTATTATTATTTTAATTCATTTCAACTTATTTTGGCATATTTAAATTAATTTTTAACTATTTAATAATATTTAAATAGTAAACAAAATATTTAAAAAATTACGCACTTGACCTGTTGGTTAACCTGAACCACCCGTTGACATGTAATGACCCGACCTAGCTTGACCTGTTATCCGAAATGACCCGACTCATTCTCAACCCGAACCCAAAATAACCGAACCGAACCCGACTTGATCGACCCGATTGACAACTCTAGATCATTAACTTAATGAAACACATATGATATTAAAAATATAATCATCATAATATTTAAAAAATTGATACATTTTGTGTTTATGTAATTGTATATTTATCTAGAAATTTAAAATTATCAATAGATATTAGATATGTATATGAATGTATATAATATAATGATTTAATTAAATTGTGATCATACGATAGTATAAATTTATTAATATACTAATCACCAATAATAATTGTAGAATAGATTTATTATGGAACTTAGTTTATATTATTTAATATAAGAAAAAATGGAGATATACTATATCGATACTCAACTTCGAGATATAATAGACTATATTTAATACTTCTCAACAATTAATTCCAAGTACATCATTTATCAACATTCTAATTATGTGCATGACATTTACTTGAAAGTAACCTACGAATAAATATATCCAATTTCTATAATATATCACAAAATATGAAAGTTACACATTTACATTTCTATAGAATTTGAAATCTTTAAGGCTTTGAATTTATTAATTATATAATTCAAAGTTTAAATCAATAACAATAATTTTTATAGCCCAAATTTTATGGTAATACATCGTGCACGTACGAATGGAGCAATTACCGAAATCATTTATAGCTAATTATTATATTTTTAGTTGCCCTAGTCCCATATATTATATACTATTCATTCCTTCTTTCTTTATATTTTTTTATAAAAAGGATCCATATCAACATCAATTCAAAACTGTCCATACAATATAAAATATATTTGAATGTAGTATTTTGCCCCAGTCCCATACATTATATTACTTTATAACTTTTTGTCTAATAATATGGTTAAAAATAAATTATGGATAAAAAAGTATTCAATAAACTCAAAAAGAAAAAAAAAATTGTTTTGGAATTATTTTATATCTTTATAACTAATTATTTTGTTCAACGACATGCATTCAATTTGATTAATTTGCAATTTAATTGAAATTCTAATTTTGGATAAGTTTTGGTATATGAGATATATTTTATTGTTCAACTAATACATTTTATTGAAATAAAATAAATAATATCAAATTAATAATTAATACAGTCAATTTTTATCTAATCAAAATAATTACTTATTATTAGTTTATTAAGTAAAAATAATCAAAGAAATAAAACATAGCTTTTCAAGATACGAATGAAATTATTTGTTGATATGAACATGTAGAGATTAGAGATACAAATTAAAATAATTAAAGGAATAAGATGGGCAATCTTGATAAGATTTTTAATCTCTATATTATATATACTAAAAGAGATGCCTAAATCCTACGTGTCGGCACCATGTTCAATTCGCCTACGTGTCATTATCCATCCAACCATAATCCGCAAAATTTATAACAGTGAGCCTGATTTAATTATATATAAAACTTATTTAATTAAAAAAAATCATCCAACTTATAATTATTTATATTTCCTGAATGTGTTTTATGGGTACATCAAATCTCTAAATTCAATTTCAAATCTGTACTATCTTTTTTATTTTAATATCTACAAAGTGATATTATCAATAAGTAAAAATACAAATTAGGGTTTGTTTGTTTCCATCTATTATAAACGCATTCTCAACATTAAATACTCGTTATAAAAAATGGTTATATACAATTATGTAAACAACTATGTATGATAAAATTATATTCAAACTTTATATATTATATATATTTAATTATTTTAATCCGGTGCAAAATATATTTTTCTAAATCTTTTTCCGTAATAATAAATAATAATATTAAAAATATCTTATAGATGCAAATCCGTACATGGCACGGGCACAATGCTAGTTTTTTTCTAATTGATATCTTTATTTAATTAAAATAATTATTTATCATTAAATCTTTATTTAAAAAAGTTTAAAAAACAATTTAAACTGACCCACTGTTATATTTTTTTTTAAGATTGGACGATGTGGCGGATGTTAGTTGGATGGTGATGACACGTAAACGAATTGAACGTGGATATCCAAACGAACGAACCTTAGCCGACCCGACATTGAACCACTTTAATATTTTAGAATTTTTTTTGTTAAACTCCCTGTCATATGTTATGGACATCATGTATCAAAATTTGTATGTCAAAAAGATAATAGCATAGTAAATGAATAAAATACATTTAATTAACCTTATATAATTATCATTCTCCTTGTATCATTTGATTCATTTGTCATTACCTCATTTGTTACGGTTCATCTTTTTTGTTAAAATTTAGTAGGGATAGCTTACTCTATCCATTAAATTATAATGATTAAACTTAAAAATAAAAAGATGTTCATGTTAAAATAATACACGAATATGTAGTAATGTTACAAAATCTTTAAATCCATCCAAGAGATATATACTAATGCTAACGGGGCACTTCAGATGAGAATTATTACCTAGGAGAGAGCTGAGAACGCACAACAAGAATTCCTGGGCTTGCGCACGCTTGTTCCTAATGACCAAATGTTCACAATATATGGTCATAAATGTTAATCACAGTATATAAGTAATTTTCATCACCTTAGAACTAAAATATAGAAAATTTGATAGTGTTTTCATGCTTGTGTTTGTTTGTTCTAAACTCTCAAATCTTATAAAAATGACCCATTCCATGTTAATTAATGTGATATAAATTGATAATTTTTTATATGAAATCTAGTTTAAAGTGAGTAAAAAGATAGGTTTTTTATGCGTTTTATGAAGCACCTATAGGCATAAAGTGATGCACATATATATGTATGCATAAACAAGTGTTGCACATATAGGCATAAAAAGTGATAAACATATAGGCACACGAGTGATGGACATATAAGGAAAAAATGATGAACATGCATGCATAAAAATGATGATCATCTAGGCATAAAGGTGATCAACATCTGGACATATAAGTGGTGAAATCTATGTATAGTAGTGATGAACATCTAAGACATGTACACAACGAAAAGTGATGATCGTATAAGAGAAAATCGATGAACATGCATACATAAAAAAGTGATGAACATCTAGGTAAGGAATTTGTGAACATCTGAGCACAAAGTGGTGAACATCGAAAACATGTTTACATCGTAAAGTGATGAACGTATAGGAGAAAAGCGGTGAACATGTATGTACAAAAAAATGATGAACATCTAGGTACAAAAGTGATGAGCATTTGGGCATGAAAGTGGTGAACATCTAAGGATAGAAGTGATGAACATCGAAAATATGTTCACAACAAAAAGTGATGAACAAATAAGAATAAAGCGATGAACATGCATGTATATATATAAAAATTCATGAACGTCTTGGTATAGAAGTGGTGAAAAAATCTTTTAAGCATGAGAGTGGTGAACATCTAAGAAAAAAAGTTATGAGAATTGAAAATATGTTGACAGGGAGGCGCACATGAATTCCCCCCAAAAGAAAAAGAAAGACGCGTATAAAACGGAAAAAATCGACACGATCAACTTTTTGCTCTTTCAATGAAAGTCTATTTTGGATCCTCTATTTCTCATACATAACGGTCCAAAATAATTCATATTTATTTTCTAAATGATAGTTTTATATGATCCATTCCCTAATATTAACATTCAAACAAACCAATAATGTACAATTTATATGTATATTTGCCTAAAATACTAACCGTAGATGCAAAAAGAATATTGTGCACACACTTATGTATGTAATATTAAAGGAAGTGCAATACACACAAGTAGACCTGTCAACTGGGTCGGGCGGGTCGGGTTTGGGTCGGGTCATGTCGGGTTCGGGTCGTTAAAAAGTTTTGGGTCGGGCGGGTCGGGTTCGGGTTGACCCAGCGGGTCGAACATGCCCTTTTTATGATTATTATTATGACTTTCAATTTTAATAAAATATTTATAATAATATAATTAATAATATATTATTATTTAATAAATTATATTAAAATATTTAATATAAATGAAATAAAATATATGAAATAACGGAAGCCCGCGAACTTGGATTTACGTTCGGACGGGTTTGGGTTTGGATCCTTCGGGTTCGGGTCCTTCTTGATCCAGTAACGTTCGGATCGAATCTCGACCCAAAAAATCCGGATCAGATTTTCGGTTGGATCGATTTTTGACGGGTATACACACAAGGCATGTACATACATATACAATACAAAAGTGGTGATATGGTTGGAGATATGTTCAAATGTATAGACAACATCATACGTACTGTTTTGTTTTATCGTGAGTATTTAGGCAAATTTTGTGGACGCCTCGTCTCACGTCGGCTGCCCTTTCTAAATCCTGCTATAATGATGTAATCTTCTGTCCGTGAAAGCCCCCAAGGTTACTTATATAGAAGTATATAGATAGTGGTCATTCGTTGAATTTGAACTCGCTATCTTTAGGGACTTTGTCTAGTGGCCGCTGCTAGACCAAGCAAGAATCTTGTAAACGAAATTAAGGAAACGTAGTGTATGTATGTGGTAGCCATTGCTCGTTTGGAGCAGAAAATAATGGAAGCTTCATAAATATAAGGAAACGTAGTGTACGTGCCCACACACCTAAACTCACTGGATTGTACATTGTCAAAACAAATAATATGATTTCGTAACATTGTTTGTCGCCGTGAATTTTCCCTTGCATCCACGCAATTCATGTTCAATAATCATTTTCCCATCTCATACAATTTGTTGCTACAAACTCATATCCTAATTAACAATGATTAAATCAGATTTCCACGCGGAAAAAAAATCCTCCATTTATGATAGTTCTCTATTTTGCCACCTTACAACGAATTGATACACCAGCTATGGGCCAGCTCACAGATTTTATTTCCCGCCAGCCAAACACTCCCTTTCACACTATAAATACCCCTGAAAACCATCTTCCTCTGCTTCCAAGAAAACCCTACCTTTTCTTTGTGCTTCGCTATGGTGTACGCTACACTCTTTCCCAATACGCTCTCCCCCCTCTTCCAGCCCCCTTAATTACGGCAAGCGATCTAGAAATCACAAATCCCAAGAGGAAGGGTTTCGAATTTGGAATTGATCGTCAAATTACAACTAGGATACAGGAAAAATGTTGCTTTCGGTGTTCCTCGCTCTGTTCCTGCCGTGCGTCGGGATGAGCGCCGTGTTCGTAGTCTACGCGTGCCTGCTGTGGTTCACCTCCGGCGGCCGAGGAAGCGATTCCGGCGACGTGGAGATCGGATGGCCCGTGAAGCCGCCGGCGGCGAAGGGGCTGTCGGCGGAGGAGTTGGACAAACTGCCCAAGGTGAGCGGGAAAGAGCTGGTAATGGGAAACGATTGCGCGGTGTGCTTGGACGAGATCGAGAACGATCAGCCGGCTCGGATGGTTCCCGGTTGCAACCATGGCTTTCACCTGCAATGCGCCGACGCGTGGCTGTCTAAGAACTCCGTTTGCCCCGTTTGCAGGGCCAAGCTTGGGCCTGAGTTCCTCCGTTCCAGCCAAAATCCGTGTTGACTGCTTCAATTCTTTCTTTGTACTCTCTGAAATTCTTTTAATTCCGTTTCTGAAAATTTAATTGAGATCACGCTCGCTCTCGCTCTGTCGAATTCTGATTGTAAATTTCTGATTTCTGTTTCATAGGGAATTTTGTTTGTTAGATTTCAATTTGTCTTTTCTTTTGCTGTTTTTTGTTTTGAACAAAAAAATAAATATCAACAGCGTGAAGAAGAAGAAGATATTTGGGTGGGTGGATGATGGGGGTGTTGTGTTGTCGCTCTTCCCTAGAAAACATGAGCGGTTGTGTAAATTTTGGGTGGCTCATCATGAAATGGTTTTGGGACTTGTTATTTTGTAGTGTTGCATACTTGCTTTAATTCAAGATCTTATTCATTCCAATAACATACCTTAACATTGTATTTCCATGCTTTATAACCGTACATAATTAATACCCATCCCCGTGACGAAAAAACGTACAAATTAATACCCATCCCCAATTTGAATAATGTTTATTTTTACGACTTAGCTTTCTGAATTCTGGAGTATTAATAACTGTAATTTTAGTATAATTATTTATAAATAGTGTAAATGTTTTCTAAAATTTACAATTTAATAATTATGTATTTCATTTTCAAGCAAACAATTACAAATTATATTATATATACAGATATTAATAACATATTTCGTAATCCACTAATAAATCGTCGTTTAAAATTATAAAATGACAAATTTATTTTAATAAATATTAAAAGTTATAATAATATATATTTTTTAACAAATGAAGTTTAATACTATTGAAATTCTGAATTCATCTTATTTGAAGATCAACTTTTAGAAAGTCAAATCAAACATTTCAAAAGCATGACTCCCCGATATATGTATGTTGATTGTTGAATGTGTTCGAATGAATTTTGAAAGAAAACTTTTTAAAATTCAATATACTCTAGAGTGGAAGGAGGTAACTTGTAGACCCGTCCATCATGATTCTATTATATTTTACAAATACAACTATTAACGAGTTTTTAGTCCGACGGGTTTCGCTATTCTTTAATTTCGAAAATGGAAAGTTGTAATTATGATTCTAAAACGCACATCTGCAAAAAAATAAACTATTCATTACACAAATAAAATTCTGGAAAAAATCACCCATAAGATGGATAAATCTTAATTTTGATGGTTCAGAAAGAACTCACTAATCTTCTCATATTGGTTTTATTTTTCGGAACTAGCAAAATGTTCTCTAGTTAGATAGAAATATAGAATACAAATCCATGATATGTCTATATTATAGATTAAAGCTTATGCAGCTTTAGAAGGTTTTTGCAAAGTTGTTTCTTTAAGCATTAATGAACTTATAATTGAAGGTGATAATTTAACAATTATTAATCTAAGAAAAAGAATTTGAAATTCAAACAATTATTTTAGATATTCGGTCCATAATGACTTGCTTTGACTTTGTCTCAATTTTACATTGTTATAAAGACTCTAACAAAGCAGTTGACTACATCGCGATTCACTACACATGATATTAGTCCTACAACAACCATGATTTTTTTTAGCACAACTATGTCATCGGGCGCTTCATCTTCTGATATGTATATTGCTAGACCTGAGTTCTTAAAATAAACTTGAGATTATTTTTAAACATTTTATAAAAATCATCCGTTGTGATGATTTAGGCATGCCTTTATATAAAAGTGAACCTAATATTTGTCTTGTAACAAAATAAAATAAAATTGTACATTCTTCAATTGATTTTTGGGACCCATGTGCTTAATTAGAAAATAAGATAATATAAGTATTATTTTTTATAATTTATCAAATAAAAGTGATGGGAGTTGAACTTAGGATTAATTGGTTAAACAAAACTCCTAAAATCACTAATATATAATCTATATTTTATAAAACATACAAATTACTACAAATTTATAAGGGCATCCACAATGGTGATCTTGTGGGTTTCTTAAGAAAAAAATAGGAAAAAAATAAATAATTTTGTGTCAGAATTTTCAGTTGAAAGTTTTTTATTTTTAGAGAGAAGTTTCTACTGCAAGAAACTCTCCTCTTAAAATAAGAAACCTTCCTTTGAAAAAATCTGACACATATATATTTTTTATTTTTTTAAGAAACTCACAAAACCTCCTTTGTGTATGGCCTAAGGAGTTTCAAAATTTAGAAACCCTATTTTATTTGGTCGAATGAATACCCTATTAAAGGTATGTTTATCCTCAAACCTTTAGAGGGGTCCTCCAACCTTTTTTCACCACTTTTCATTTTCTCTCTTTTCAAGAGACATAACTCATTTCTACAGTTTATCATCGGATCCTAGGAGGGGCCCTCTAAGTCACTATACATTTATATTAAACTAAAATTATACTTCTTATATTAAACTACCCATATACCCTTTATATTAAATTACCAATATATCATTTATATTAAATTACAAAATATACTTATTTTATTAAAAATTCATACAAAAAAATTATTAATTATATCTTAATTTACATGTTATGTTATATTATTAATTGAAAATTAAGAACGAATATTAAAAACAATAAATGATGGATGCATAAATTGAAGGAAAAAACATGACATTTGAACAACATAAACTAAACAAATAATTGGAAAAAACGACAAACATCATTAGGCGATACATAACTTATTAATTAAAAAACAATAGATAACACCGGAAGAACCTAATTATCGCCAAATCGTTTCCAAATGTGTTCCTTCAAATCTTTCATAAGCTGGCGGTGTGTATTTGTATCCTGAATTCGAACCCTCCTCGTGGTGAAGTTGCTCATACTCGTCAGTCTGTCAATGGGGTATGTCCAATTCGGGATATCGACCAATGTAGTCTCTTCACTTACTCCTTCACCAAATTATGGGATTTCGTATCCATGATGAGTGTAAGAATATCTCTTATCTTCTATGATCATATTATGTAGAATGATACAACACCGCATTATCTTTTGAACCTTCACAGCATCCCAAGAGAGTGTTGGGTTACGAATTATTGCGGGTCGAGATTGCATCACTCCAGACGCCATTTCCACATCTTTACGAACAGACTCTTGACGTTGGGCAAACAACTTGGCTTTAGGCCTTGAGGGAGCTCAATTGATTGGACAAATGTCGCCCAAGATGGGTAGATACCATCAGTGAGATAATGTCCCATATTGTATTCATTTCCATTAACTGTGAAACTAAAGTTTGGAGCTTTACCTTGCAAAACTTCATCAAAAATATGAGATCGATCAAGAACATTAATATCATTACATGTACCTGGTGCCCCAAAAAATGCACGCCAGAACCACGAGTCATATGATGCAACAATCTCCAAAATGATTGTCGGATGACCATGATCTCCATGGGCATATTGACCTTTCCATGCAGTTGGATGCTACCCAACATGCATACAATCGATGCTACCTTCCACCCCAATGCATACAATTGATGCTATCCAACATCCCAAAGAAATCCATGAGACTTTTCCACGCTTAGTAGGTGTTGTATGTCTATCGCGATTGGATGCCTATAATACTCATCACCAAAAAAAGGTAATGATTCTTTCAACAAAATGTCCCAAGCATTGCCTTGCGATTCCTCCAAAAAGATGAAAATACTCATCACAAGCCTCATCAGTAGTTCCATAAGCCAACATGCGCCACTACTATATTTTTGTAAAGAAAATATACTAAGCCTACCCAATGCATATGGCCTTTGTTAAACTCTATTCCATTCTCCAGTCTTTCCACAATGCACTTGAAAACTTCATTGTGCATTCCGAACCTACATCAAAATACATGATCTGGATAAGTTGCCTTCTCATAGAAATAATCTTTGTAAATCTGCTCATAGCCTTATTCCCTTTCTCTTTCAACGTGGGTTCGATGACGTTGCCTTTGTAAACTTGGTGGTTGTGCATTGTATTTGCGTGGTTGAACGTGTTCTTGAACTTCATTATCCACAACCATAGCCTCTTGTAAAAGAGTTGGCACCTCACCATCATCAGAGCTATCGAAAAGAGAAGGTTTGAGTTTTAAGAGTTTGAGGATGAACTAGACATTTTTAGAGATTGAAGGTTTTTAGGAAATTTGAGGAGTGAATTAACCCTTGTTTATCCTCACTTATATAGATCTCTAAAAAGCTATCAAAAACCGAAAAGCATGCCATCTCTGTAAAAGATATCACATGCCAAACATTAAAGCCATCACATGCTATCTCCGAAAAGTTATCACATGGCAACCACTAAAGCATCATCATGCTAAGTCCAAAAACCGAAAAAGCATGGTATCACATGCTATGTTTGCATTTGCATATGCAATAAATTGCTTTCTCTACATGATTTCAGACCATTAATTACTTGTGCATATGAATTAACTTTGCAGAAGCCATCACATGCTATCTTTGCAGATCAAAAGACTTTTCTCTGCATGATTTCATACCATCAATTACTTGTTATCAATGTAGATGAAATGATTGTGTAGAAGCTAACACATGCAACACTCCAAAGAAACCATCACATAGATAAACATGCATTACATCAAGAAAAGTGCATTACAAGATCGAAACATGCATTACAAGATTGAAATATGCATAACAAGAATGAAATATGCATAACAAGATTGAACCATGCATTACAATGCTTTTCTATCTTTGTAAGAACCTAAAATTGTAGGGGAAGTGCTAAAGGATCCAGACTGGATAAGTGCAATGCAGGAGGAACTTCATCAGTTTGAGAGGAACAAAGTCTGGCGTCTGGTTCCTCGCCGCCTTGATAACAGAACTGTGATAGGAACAAAGTGGGTAATTAGGAATAAACTCGATGATCAAGGACAGGTAACCAGGAACAAAGCAAGATTGGTGGTAAAGGGGTTCAAGACATTTGCTCCTATTGCATGCTTGGAGGCTATTCACTTACTCATTGCCTACTCAGCGTATCATGGGTTCAAACTGCAACAAATGGATGTAAAAATTGCCTTCTTGAACGGAGTTCTCAAGGAGGAAGTGTACGTGGAACAAACCTATGGTTTCGAAGACTCTTCTCAACCGAATCACGTATATATCCTCGATAAGGAACTGTACGGTCTTAAGCAGGATCCTAGAGCCTGGTATGATAGAATGTCACAGTTCTTTCTGTCTGATGGATATGTACGTGGTAAGGTTGACACCTTTGTTCCTAGTGAAGGAAGGAAATCACACTCTGGTTGTGCATGTATATGTTGATGATATGATCTTCGGATCTACAGATGATAGTTGGGTCAAGAAGTTTTCAAGTCTCATGGCGAGCGAATTCGAAATGAGTATGGTAGGGGAATTGAAGTTATGCTTGAGACTCCAAGTTATTCAAGGTGAAGATAGTACTAGAGTTCATCAACAAAAGTATCTTAGAGAATGCATCGAGAAGTTTAGGATGTCAGATGCTAAGCCTTTCTGTACTCCTATTTATCCAAACAATCTAATATGAAAGGATGAGCATGAAAGTGGAGTAGACGCGACGCTCTATCGAGGAATCATAGGTTCATGACTCTATCTCACTGCCAGTAGACCGGATATTATGTACAATGTGTGTTGTGCTAGATTTCAGGTTGATCTTAAGGAGACACACTCTAGACAATAAAGAGGATTTTGAGATACTTGCAGGACACATATGATCTATGTCTATGGTACTCTAGAGGATGTGATTTCAACTTGATAGGGTACACAGATGCTGACTTCGCAAGGAACAAAGTGGACGGAAAATCTACATCTTGTATGGCTCAGTTTCTTGGGCCGTGTTTGGTTTCTTAGGGGTCAAAGAAACAAAACTTTGTTGCTCTTTCAATGTTGTCATTGCGTGTTGCACTCAACTCCTATGACTTAAACAACAACTCAACGACTATAGTATTCTTCTTGGCTATGTTCCCATCTTATGTGACAATACTAGTGCTATAAATATTTCCAAGAATCTCGTGCAACACTCTCACACTAAACATATTGAGATAAGACACCACTTCTTACGTTATTGTGCGGAGAAAGGGTTGATGTCTATGAATTTTCGCAGAACAAACGATCAAATTGCCGTCATCTTTACCAAGGCACTTAATAGGGAAACTTTTGAACAATTTCGCATGGAACTAGGTATGATCTCCCTCAACTAGTGACTACCTTACTGTGTGATGAGTCTTATCTAGTTTATTTAATATTTTTCTCTATGTGATGAGTCTTATCTAGTTTAGCAACCTTCCTCTAGTATATTGAATTTTTAACATGCTTAAACTACGTGCTTGTACTTCTAAAACTTACATGACTCTTAACATGATTTTATGTGCTTGCTGACGGTGGCTAAAAGATGCACAAGCAAATGTCGTTGATTAGCCTTATCAAAGTAAATTATCCTAATAAGCCCACTAAACAGAAGTATAGCAGACAAGTAAGGGTCGATCCCAAAAGAGAAGGTTTGATGTAGTATGCAACCGTGAATGACAAGTAACACAAACGGGGGGTTTAGTTATCAAGAGAACAAAGCAAACAAAGCAAATGAATTGAGTTGAGTTTAGAAAATATAATGAGGGAAAAATAGTTCCACTAGAGCGAAATCCACAAGTACAGAGATAAAGTTCGATCACTGAAATCTATTTCGTCCAAGTTCTTTAATTATCCTTATAGTCGTTCTCACCCTGATCTTAAGTACTATTGATTCTCACAGTTGTCAATAGACTTATTACTATGCCAATGATAAAATACCACTAATTCTCACAGTTGTCAGCGTACCTTAGCACCAATACAGCAATAGCAATGCATACAAGGATATAGGATACATGCAAGTAGAAAGACGTACAAGTACTCACTCTCCTACTTAACATGCAACTGATTCTCACTCACAATTGTACGCTCGGAACCCCTATACGCACAATTGTGTTTGCCACTAGATATGCACTCGAAACCCCTATATGCAATCCTAGCAATTGATAAAAAGCATTCAACCTAGTTGATCAGGCTAAGAAGAACAACAAGAAATCAATATCAATATAACCAAGAGAATCAATCCAACACTTATAAGGATAAGAACAAGGAATAGAAATCTCACAAACACATCAACTGTACTGTTTCAATCGTCTAGCAGAATAAGGGTGAAGTTAGTTCTCCATCAAAGGGGATGAAAAACTCTATAGAAAATAACGTCTGAAAATGGAAGCAATCAAGTGATGATAAGTCTCTCTTCTCTTAACCTAGAAAAAAGGCTTAAATAGTCTTAACAAACTAGGTTAAACTAAAGCTGAAATTAAAGGAAACAAAATAATAATAAAATAAAGTCTCAAACATAAAAGGAAACTAAATCGTCTCTGGCGCGAGGTCATTAAGCACAGCCACCGCGGGGCGGTGAATTCCACCGCGAGGCGTCGAACTTCCACCGCTGGGCGGTGGCATCCTCTGGTGCGGGCTTCATCTTCACTGAGAGTCACCACCGGGCCGCGGTACTTCTGACGTGGGGCGGTGAGCTCATTTCTCCAGCTCTCTCCTTCTCTGCTTCTGCTGCTCTTCAATCCTACCAAGTGTTGGTAGTCTTCTCCATAGATGCTCCAGCAGCTCCATCCATCCTCATGCTCCATCTAAGCTGCAAAACCTTGGATTTCTTCACTTCTCTTTAAAACATTTGGATTGCAGACTTAGCACCAAAACTCATCCAAAACCTCTCCAAATCATGCTAATAATTGCTAGTAAAGGTGTATGAAATAACACCTATCAAATTCCCCCATACTTAGACCTTTACTCGTCCCGAGTAAACTAAAGAAAAGCTCACTCTCTCAATCAACACCAAGGCCTCAGGAAGTATAAGACAATATGACACTAGCAACTACAACATATCAACAATAAGCTCCAGACAACCAAAACAAGTGATACAAAGATAACCTAATCCTAACTCCAATCTAGCTCTTTATCGCTCCAAGAGTGGCCTACCCGAGTCCTCCTTATGACTCCCCTTCTTATGACGCCTCGCCAAGAAATATAGAGAAATCCTAGAATCACTCTTCTTCTTTTACGCTCATCTTGCCTAGGCGCCCTTTCGGGTTTTCACCTAGCCACTCATTTCATTTTGCTAGATATCTCACATATACTCGCATCACTCCAGTCCAATTTTGCCCTGGTCTATACCAGCCGGACTACCTGCTTTTTACCTGAACTGCCCTTTCGGGTTTTCAGTCCATCCCAGGATTTTGGTTGCCTTTTTACCTCTTTTTGGCTTTTTCAAATTTTTTTTTTAAATAGAGTGCAGAAACAACGACAAACAACAATGCAGAAACGAAACTATATGTACACTAGCTAGATAGAAAGCAAGATAGCAAGTCTATATCCCTCCCCCATACTTAAATCGAACATTGTCCTCAATGTAGAAAAGAGAACATCAAATGATATAGGGGAAGAATAGAAAAGCTCACAAACCAGTGTTAGATTGGGAGGTAAGAGATAGTGGGGTTAGGTCAGGGAAAGGGAAAGGAAAAAGGGATGATGGGCCGGTCATGTACCATGGCCCAAAAGAGAAATCTTGGCCCACCAGAGGGAACCCAATCTGTCAAAACCTTAGTTACCACTTAAGAAATAAGCTTTTACTCACCCGTTTAAGGTTTTTTCGGGGCCCATTATTCTTGCTTTTTAAAAAAAATAAAAATAAATCGAGAGGTTATACCTGACCTTCACCGCAGGGCGGTGAGCTCCACCGCGGGGCGGTAGGGAACGCCGCGGGGGGGGGGGGGGGGTGAGACTGGCTGGGTACTACATCTCTTCTCGGGTTTACTTTCATACCTGAAATGTGAGTAACAGGCGAACGAAACAAAGCAAAATAAACTATGAAAGTAATCTAATGAAAGGAAAAATCAAAGAAGGACTAACACGGGTTGCCTCCCGGACAACGCCTTGGTTATCGTCGTTGGCTCGACGTAGTGCAGATCCATCACCATTTAGAGTAGGATCCCCTTGGAATCCTCCTACTCGTCTCTTCCTGTGGAGACCTCTCATGGAAAGGTTTAAACCTTAGACCATATTCCCTCTTTGCCATTGACTCCATCTGTACTTCCTTTGGAGTGTCTCCCCCATACTTAGAACGATGTGGGGGCTGATATGGCTTAACCTGAATATGCTGCACGTTACTAGATAAAGGCTTACAACCTTGTATGGTTAGTGCAGGGGGGCTAGTGCCCAAAGTAGAGGGAATAGAACTTCCTACATCATCTAGCAGGACATCACCAACACGCACTTCATGCAACTCAATAGGTCCTTCATTAGTGGAACACTCAACTACGGTCTCCACTGCATCAGTTTTAACATTTCCATGCACAGAATTATCAATATCACTAATGCAGAGAGGGGTGGACAATTCAATGGAGTTGGCTTTATGAATATTATGTTCAAATATAATTTCATCCAATTCCATAGTCAAAGTTCCACTATCTACATCAATCTTTGTCATGAAAGTTTTCATAAAAGGTCGTCCTAGCATAACAGGAGCAACTTGTTCATCATAATCCATGTCCATAACAAAGAAATCAGTAGGGAAAATCAAAGAACCTATCCTAACAAGAACATCTTTCACTATACCCTTAGGGGGCACACATGATCCATCAATAAGTTGTATGACAATGTTAGAATCATGCAAGGGTCCTAATTCCAATTTTTCAATCAATGAATAGGGTAGAACATTAATTGAGGCACCCAAGTCTAGCAGTGCTTTCTCAAAAAGATGCCCACCTATAGTGATAGGAATAGTAAAAGTACCTGGATCCTTGCATTTTGCGGGCAGACGCTTCTGAACTACCGCTGAAACTTGTGCACCCACTGGACTCTTCTTTTGGGTCTTCTGCTTTTGAGTCCTCTTCACCGTGCATAGCTCCTGTAAGAACTTGGCATATCTCGAGATAGCCTTTATAAGCTTGAGCAGGGGAATGTTCACCTCACAGTTCTGAAATGTCTCGAACAGGTCACTGTCGTCGACAACTCTCTTTGCCTTTAACGCCTCGGGAAAAGGTGTTGGGGGCTTCTCCGAACCTAGAGGAGGGAACGCGGGGCGAACGTAATCATCATAGGTCTCTTCAGCGGAGACAGAGTTTTGTGGACCAGGTTGTGGCGAGCCCACCGCGGGGCGTGAGTCAGCGCCGCGGGGCGGTGGGTTCGCGGTGTCTTTACTGGGTTCAGGCGCCGGGTCGCGGCGAGGGTCGCCGCGGGGCGGTGTCAATGAAACTCCTTTACTGGCTCCTCCCCTAGTTTCTGGCCGGGCCGCGGTGGGGTCTGCCGCGGGGCGGTCGGTGATTTCTTCCTTCTCGAACTCGTTCTCCTCTTCAGTATTAGGAGCAACGATCAACTTCTTACCACTTCTGAGCGTGATAGCACTCACGTTCTCTCTGGGATTCACAGCTGTCTAGGATGGTAGGGAATTTGATGCCCTTTGGTTAATCTTGGTCACCTCATCGGCTAACTGACCAATCTGCCTCTCCATGTTCTTGATACTCGACTCAGTAGCCTGCACATGTGTGGCAAAGTGTTGAGTCAGAGTCTTTAGCATATCCTCAGTAGAAGCTCCAGATGTTTGGCCCTGGGGCCTCTGTTGATAAGGGGCTCTCTGCTGATACTGTTGTTGCGCCGGCTGGTACTGTTGTTGCTGCACTGGCTGTTGACCACCTTGAGGGTCACTCCATCTAAAGCCTGGGTGGTCACGCCCTCTCTGATTGTAATTGGATTGTCCACCATATTGTGGTCTAGGGGGTCCGTAACTTCCTACATCGTTTACTTCAGCAACACCTTCCTCTTGCAGTTAGGGACAAGTATCGGTATGGTGGGACTGGTTAGAGCAAAGTCCACACGCTTTAACTTGTTGAGGGGCATTCTGATTCGCCATCCTCAGCACCAACTCTTTCAGCTCGGCCAACTCAGTCAACACCGGGCTTGGTCCTGCAGGGGTCACAACATTGACCGCCTTTCTCTGGTACGTCTTCCCGAAGCTCCTGGTACTCTCACTCATCTCCCAGAGTCTCTCCATAGCCTCATCCGGTGTCAGGTTCAGAATACTTCCACCGCATACAACATCAACCATTCTCCTCTCTTGGTCCAACAGACCGTTGTGCGAATAAAGGACAAGGTCCTGCTTGGCATATCCATGGAATGGGCAGCTGGAACAGAGCCTCTTGTATCTCTCCAGATAATCATACAGCGTCTCATCACCAGCCTGCTCAATGTTGGCAATTGCCTTTTTCAAAGCATTCGCCTTCTTTGTGGGAAAGTACTTGTCCAGGAACGCTTTGTGCAGTTTAGTCCATGTATCTATGGTTCATGGCGGCAGGTGGTAATACCAATCGCTCGTAGAGTCGAGTAGGGAGAAACCAAAAGCTCTCATCTTGATCTGGTCTTCCGTCACATTCCTGGGCTTCATCGTCATACAGACATTGTGGAACTTGCCCAGGTGAGAGATCAGATCCTCTCCACTCAGCCCGTGAAATTTAGGGAGATAAGCAACAACTCCCGACTTCAATTCAAAGTTCACCCCTTCTCCTAGCGCAATGATGATGACAGCTAGGGGCTGTGCCCCTATATTCGGCTCAGTAAGCTCTCTCAGGGTTCCAGTTCCAGCCATTGCAAAGGCTAGGGTATTGGCAGTCTCAACGGTTTCTGTCTCGATGGTTTCAGTCTCACATCCCCGGCAACGGCGCCAAATTTGACGATGGCTAAAAGATGCACAAGCAAATGTCATTGATTAGCCTTATCAAAGTAAATTATCCTAACAAACCCACTAAACAGAAGTATAGCAGACAAGTAAGGGTCGATCCCACAGAGAAGGTTTGATGTAGTATGCAACCGTGAATGACAAGTAACACAAACGAGGGGTTTAGTTATCAAGAGAACAAAGCAAACAAAGCAAATGAATTGAGTTGAGTTTAGAAAATATAATGAGGGAAAAATAGTTCCACTAGAGCGAAATCCACAAGTACAGAGATAAAGTTCGATCACTGAAATCTATTTCGTCCAAGTTCTTTAATTATCCTTATAGTCGTTCCCACCCTGATCTTAAGTACTATTGATTCTCACAGTTGTCAATAGACTTATTACTATGCCAATGATAAAATACCACTGATTCTCACAGTTGTCAGCGTACCTTAGCACCAATACAGCAATAACAATGCACACAAGGATATAAGATACATGAAAGTAGAAAGATGTATAAGTACTCACTCCCCTACTTAACATGCAACTGATTCTCACTCACAATTGTACGCTCGGAACCCCTATACGCACAATTGTGTTTGCCACTAGATATGCACTCGAAACCCCTATATGCAATCCTAGCAATTGATAAAAAGCATTCAACCTAGTTGATCAGGCTAAGAAGAACAACAAGAAATCAATATCAATATAACCAAGAGAATCAATCCAACACTTATAAGGATAAGAACAAGGAATAGAAATCTCACAAACACATCAACTGTACTGCTTCAATCGTCTAGCAGAACAAGGGTGAAGTTAGTTCTCCATCAAAGGGGATGAAAAACTCTATAGAAAATAACGTCTGAAAACGGAAGCAATCAAGTGATGATAAGTCTCTCTTCTCTTAACCTAGAAAAAAGGCTTAAATAGTCTTAACAAACTAGGTTAAACTAAAGCTGAAATTAAAGGAAACATAATAATAATAAAATAAAGTCTCAAACATAAAAGGAAACTAAATCGTCTCTGGCGCGAGGTCATTAAGCACAGCCACCGCGGGGCGGTGAATTCCACCGCGAGGCGTCGAACTTCCACCGTTGGGCGGTGGCATCCTCTGGTGCGGGCTTCATCTTCACTGAGAGTCACCGCCGGGCCGCGGTACTTCTGACGCGGGGCGGTGAGCTCATTTCTCCAGCTCTCTCCTTCTCTGCTTCTGCTGCTCTTCAATCCTACCAAGTGTTGGTAGTCTTCTCCATAGATGCTCCAACATCTCCATCCATCCTCATGCTCCATCTAAGCTGTAAAACCTTGGATTTCTTCACTTCTCTCCAAAACATTTGGATTGCAGACTTAGCACCAAAACTCATCCAAAACCTCTCCAAATCATGCTAATAATTGCGAGTAAAGGTGTATGAAATAACACCTATCACTTGCATGCTTTTATATGGAATAGAGTTTTCTTTTTCTCCAAAAGAGTCAACTTGATACATTGATCCCTCATTACAAGCTCAAATGATAGTTGACTCTACAACCTACCCAGCCTATCATGCATGAAGTTTCTTATGAACCCATCTAATCATCCACAACTGGGAGCCCCTCACCATGATTGAAAAAAAAAATCCATTGTCGTAATTTTGTGTGTGATGTTCTTTGTACCCTCACTAGTAACGTTACCCACGCATCACACTCATCTATGCTTTCTGGAAAGTCGAGAAGCCGAGCCGTCTTCTCTGTGTTTTGCTTTTAGGGAAATGACAGGTCTACACATGCAATAATGGTGGCAAACAATTTTTTGAAAAATAAGAGGGAAAAGAAAAGATGTGATGGGACGACTGTTGGGGAGTTAATTTTGGCAACATATTGGTGTGGGTTTGGATAAATTTAGACGTGATCTTTTTGGTGAGGTAATTCTGAATAGAGAGAGAAGATCTGGGATTTTCAAATTTTGGCAACTGAAAAGATTCTTTCTTGCTACAAAAGGGGACTCGCTCGAGGTAAAGTCTCTCATCCAACTTTTCAATCTCTCTCTTCTATGCCTCCCAACACTTACCAGAATCCCTCTCTCACAACCTCCTCCAATGGTTTCCCACTGCAACACCATCTCCTTTAATGGCTCTGAAAGCCCCCAAACTCTCACCCGCAAACTCACCGACATAGAAACCAATCCCTCCATAATCGGCGCCTTAACCCAAGCAACGTCGGCCCCAAATTCCACTCCACAAGAAACATCTACCCTACCTCTACTCCCCACCACCACCACCACAACTCAATTGCCTCCCCAAGACGACACCCTCACAATCGTTCCCTACATTGCGCTCTAATCGCCCTCCATCCTTGCCTCACAACAATAAAATACATTCTAACATACCAGAATGTATAAAATATATGGAAAAAAAAACATTCATACAACGATACAATATAGATAAAGTCAAACTCAACAATCCATGTGATTAAAATATCCCGCATACAATAAACTACTTCGACACAAACAACTTGATTTACGGTTTGCAAAAAGAACTTATACTTATTATATATATATTACTTTTTATAAAGAAATGTTATTCGGATTACGAGTGATCGTCTGGATGTCGGGTCGGTGAACCCCATCGACATCCGACCCATTCACCCAGTTATCACCCGATTTTTTTTGGATTTTTGTCCATATATTTGTGACATAATGTCCGACTGGATTAGGTGTCCACGAATGATTTTCATTTCTAAGGATTGCGCATTTTAGGGTGTATTCTTGTTAAAAAATAAGAACATATTCGAGATTTATTATGAAAGTGTTACCCTGTTTTTCAAATAAGGAAGATTAAGATTAATTTTTAGTTAACTTTAACGATTAAATTTTGAATAAGATCTATAAATCTGTATTTTTAGTTATTCAAAAAAATTCGGTCATGAACGGAAGTGAGAATTTGAGATGAGCGTAGAAAGTGTTCTGGAAAAGGCAGAAAATAAGCGGTTAGAAAGGAAGGGCGCCTGAAAGGAGTAAAGAAGAGTTTGTTAGATCACAATTCAGCAGGCCTTCAATGCTTTCCCCTAGCACATGGAACCACATTCACAGCAGCCTACTATTTGTCATAACAGCTTGATCGATGACGTGGCTTTAAAGCAACCGTACGATTCTATCTGCCGCATTTATGGCAATGGATACGAATTACGAGCGAGAGAAGGCAACTCCTACATGCTACAGGTTTCGGCTGTTTTCTGTTTTTTTACTTCTAAGGAGTAAATTGAAAGTTTTACCCATTTTCTACCACCAAGTTTTAGTATTAGGAATGACGATCTCATCCTCATCTTATCAATATTCAATTTATCAAATTTAAAAAGTTCGGCAAAAATCCGAATAACAGTTGAGTGATGGATGAATATGGGTGAAAGTCTTTCACCCATCACTAGCCGATACATCTAAAATATATATATATATAATGGTATATCCTTAGTAAAAAATTAATAAACATTTAAACCTCATTTTATTGGTATTGTTCTCATTTTTCATTCAAATATAACTTATGTATTAATAAACTCTTTAATAACTTATTTATTTCACATTACTTATAATACTAGCTTAGCTTCGTGCCGTGCACGAGGCTTGAATAAATTTTATATTGATATTTTTTATTATTATAAACATATCAATTTAAAATATTAAATAAATGAAAAACATATTTAATTAGCAACAACATAAATGAAATTAAGATAAGTACGATAAAATTAAAAAAATATCTACTAATAATCAATTGACATGGAAGTTTTGTTTCAGTATGAAGTTTTGTTTTAGATGATATATTATATATAGTAGATTAATTGAAAACTTATAGTATTTGATTTCAAATTTTATTGTAATTATCAATTAATAATCAGATATGACTTTTAAGTGAATTAATAAAGTAAAATATTACATCAAGATATATTAAATCATACTCAATCATATCATAAAGATTTTCCTAAGGCTTATTAGTGGAAACAAATATATAAAGTATTGAATTTTGGAAATAGGATAAAGATCTTATATATAATTATAATATTGAATTTTAAAAAAAATGAAAAAAATGAGAATCATGTGACAAAATGAATATGAGTGTGTCATGTGACATAAGAAAGTTGTAAGCTTAGTAATGGGTGTCATGTGTCATAGAATGGTTTTGATTTAGTACATATATAGTAGATTAACAAAAAAAAAATTAACATGTCTTAGGCTCCATTCGGCAGAGCTTTTTTGCACATTAACAAGGCTTAAATTTTCTTTTCATCTTCTTATTGAGTGTTTGGCAAAAAAAATATTCATCTAGCTTAACAAGCTTATTGTAGATGAATGTAGCTTAATTTTGTTGATTTTTTTAATATGACCCCTCCAACATTATGGAAGCTTAACCAGCTTAACGTAATTTTTTACCCACTGGTGCCCTTAAATGAACACATAAATGATAAAATAGCTCATCACTATCATTATGAAATCATATAAACAATTGTATCATGAAAATTATGTACAAAGTTTTATCAGCATTACGTATCTCCTCAGTTAGACTTTTATCAAAAAGCTTAGTATTAATTACAATTGATAATTTATTGATCTATAAAAGCTCCAATTTATAGATCAACATGCTAACATGAAATCGGAAACGAGCAATAGATTGAAACAAGAAGTAGATAGATTCAGATTTAATTAGCCATATACATATGGATGAATTAAAGTGAAACTATACCAACGTCGACGTCCGTGAAGATGTTGTGTGAGAGATGATGAGGCGACAATATAAAATATAGGGTTAAAAAGTACTCACATGGATCAAAATATAACCTTATTTGTATATACGCAAAAATATAGATGTATTATCGTACCTTTTTCGTAATTTTATTGTTATTAATTAAAAATTTAGCTCGTAATACGGAACATTCAACTATCTATTAGAGAAAAAATAAGCTAATGATTCCAGCTGCAGCTTCAACTACTCATTCAGCTCCAGTTACTTATTCAGCTACTTATTCAGCTACAACTCCAGTTTCAACTCGATATGCCGAACAAAGCCTTAAAACACATAAAATGGATATTATAAGCTATATCAAATCGTTGTTTTTAATTTTTCATGGATAACCCGATCCATCCAATTAATCCGAAGAATGACAGATGAGTACACCCAAAAAAATTAACGAATGAATGATAAAAGTGTTCCATTCATCCATCACGCGACCCTGGCCATCAATAACCAAGAGTAACCGGTGAATTTACTCGAATAGTTATTGCAAATACTTGTCCTCGTTTACCCAGCAATTTCTAGAACGAAAGAAGGTCTATTTTAGTAAAAAAAAATTAATTCCAAGCTTATTGTAGAAATTAATTCCTCAGTTGGATAATTTATGGATAATTTATGTACAAAATTAATTGGCAAAAAAAATATTCATCTAGCTTAACAAGCTTATTGTAGATGAATGTAGCTTAATTTTGTTGATTTTTTTAATATGACCCCTCCAACATTATGGAAGCTTAACCAGCTTAACGTAATTTTTTACCCACTGGTGCCCTTAAATGAACACATAAATGATAAAATAGTTCATCACTATCATTATGAAATCATATAAACAATTGTATCATGAAAATTATGTACAAAGTTTTATCAGTATTACGTATCTCCTCAGTTAGACTTTTATCAAAAAGCTTAGTATTAATTACAATTGATAATTTATTGATCTATAAAAGCTCCAATTTATAGATCAACATGCTAACATGAAATCGGAAACGAGCAATAGATTGAAACAAGAAGTAGATAGATTCAGATTTAATTAGCCATATACATATGGATGAATTAAAGTGAAACTATACCAACGTCGACGTCCGTGAAGATGTTGTGTGAGAGATGATGAGGCGACAATATAAAATATAGGGTTAAAAAGTACTCACATGGATCAAAATATAACCTTATTTGTATATACGCAAAAATATAGATGTATTATCGTACCTTTTTCGTAATTTTATTGTTATTAATTAAAAATTTAGCTCGTAATACGGAACATTCAACTATCTATTAGAGAAAAAATAAGCTAATGATTCCAGCTGCAGCTTCAACTACTCATTCAGCTCCAGTTACTTATTCAGCTACTTATTCAGCTACAACTCCAGTTTCAACTCGATATGCCGAACAAAGCCTTAAAACACATAAAATGAATATTATAAGCTATATCAAATCGTTGTTTTTAATTTTTCATGGATAACCCGATCCATCCAATTAATCCGAAGAATGACAGATGAGTACACCCAAAAAAATTAACGAATGAATGATAAAAGTGTTCCATTCATCCATCACGCGACCCTGGCCATCAATAACCAAGAGTAACCGGTGAATTTACTCGAATAGTTATTGCAAATACTTGTCCTCGTTTACCCAGCAATTTCTAGAACGAAAGAAGGTCTATTTTAGTAAAAAAAAATTAATTCCAATCCCCCCCCCCCCTCTCGGATTTGTCTCTGCTCCTGGTGCTGTCTGCTCGAACGGTGAAAACTCCACTGTGTTGTAAAACTAAGCAGACGAAAATATCTCATGTTGTGATAGTCCACTCAAACGTAGAAAACAACGTACACTTCATGCCGTGTGCTGCGTGGCACTATGATTAATGCCATTTGGCACATTATAACATTAAAATAAGGTTCATTAGCAAATATACCAGATTTGCTAAAACAAGTTGTAAAAATTCAAGATTTTCAAAAGTGTTGCAAAACTATCAGATTTTTGACATTTTTGCTATTGTTAATTATTGAATTTAACTTTTCTTTTAAATATATAAATGAGATAAAACTTTAAAAATTTTAAAAACAAAAAGTAAAAGAAAATCTAATCCTAGTAATCAAACCTAATTAATCCCAAATCGTAACCCCCTCTGCTTCCATCTTCTTCCTCCCACCTCTCTGAAAAACCTAATCCTCTTCGGACTCGACCTCCGCCTCCGGCTGCGCGGCTACCGCCCCGACTCCCTCAATCTCAAGAGCATCCTCTCAAACTCCAACAGGGTGTCGCAAATCGTCCACCTACACGAAGAAGATGACCCGTCGTCGCCGGTGTCGCAAATCCCCCACCTTCCCTATACCACCTACACGAAGAAGATGACCCGTCGTCGCCGGTGTCGCAAATCGTCCAGATTCTCAAACTCCAACATGATGAGAATTGGAAATCGATCCCCCAACTCCACCAGATTCTTTGTTCTTCCCCTCCTGTCCCCGCTCACCAGTTCCTTCGAATCGCCTGCCATTTTCCTAGCTCCGGCGCCGCCTTGAAATTTGTCGAGTATCTTCGTTCCAACCTGTGTCAGTCCGAGCCTATTTATCTCTCCTCCGTCTTTCAAGCTGCTTTCGAGCTCGCTATCAGGGAACGCAATTTTGTCGATAAGCTATGGCTCCTTGTGGAGCGTTCCAAGGAGATGGGTGTTCCGTTGAGCATCAATTCGGCCACGCTTCTTATCAGGCGTTTCGATGCGTCGGTCGATCGGGCAATGTCAGTGTATAACGCGGTTGAGCCGAGATTGAGGAATGTTCACGTTCGGAATTCGCTCTTGCATGTTCTTTTTGGGCGTGGGTGGTTGGAGGATGCACGGAAGGTGCTCGACGAAATGCTTGAACCAGAGTCCAAAGTTTCTGCGAATCACGCCACTGCAAAGATTGTTTTCGAGTGGATTTTGAATAGCATGATGTATGGACCTAGCGCTGACGAGGAGGAGATTGTTAATTTGTTGTTAAGACTTGGCGAGCGTGGCCTGATTGTTGATTATCAGAAGCTTACAGAAGTGATTACTGAATCGTCTAAGAAGGGGGCAAAGGATAGGAGTTTCATAGCATGGGATTTGTTGCACTGTTATCTGAAGTTGGGTGGGTCTGTGGAGGCTTCTTGCTGCACCTCCATGCTGTCCTGATTGGCCAATGAAGGTGAGTTTAACAAGTTCAGCTTGCTCGTGAAACAGATAGAAAAGATTGGAATTGCACCAGACATATCCATGTTCGGGACTTTGATTAACCAGCTTTGCAAGTCTGGGAGGATGAATGAGTCATTGGAGATGCTCAAGAAAATTAGAGATGAGGGGGTCGGTGGAGTTTCAGTTAAACCTGATGCTGTCATTTATAACATGATTATTAATGGGTTTTGTAAACTTGGAAATTTTGATGAAGGGTTAGCTTTTATGGAAAAGATGAAGGCAGAGGGCCATTTTGTGCCGAATACATCAACATACAATTGCCTGATAGATGGCTTCTGCAGAGCTGGTGAGTTAAACAAGTCACTTGAGTTGTTTGATGCAATGAAGAGAGAACTCCTTGACTTGAAACTCTCTACATTCTCCAGTGTCGCTCTCAGAGTCGACTCCCTTCTTGTACACTCTTTAGTGTCCCGGTATAAATGTGGTATGATAAAATGAATATTACTCTGACATTTAAAATTGACTATGTATATCAACTCTTCAGTGCCCCGACATTATGTACTTTGTCAGGACATATTTATACGAAGTCAGGTCACACTTATACGAAGTCATATCACATTTATACGAAGTCAGGTCAGTACTCTGTTATATCATAGAATTTCAAATGTTAGTCAATTTCAAATTTTCAGAGCGATATCGACTTTATCAGGCTACATTTGTACGTTGTCGGGTCATTACTCTATTATATGAACTTTAAATTTGAAATGAACATTAGTTGGTTTCGTAATGAGAAACACTTAAGTTTGCATTTATTAGTTGTGATCCTCGTTGAATTGATAATCACTAAAAATATTAGGATAAAAGGGAAGGGAGAGATATAAGCAATACAAAATACATGTTCCAGTGTGAGAGAGTATCTAACAGGCTTTTAAGTAATTTTTCAAGACAAAAGATCAAGCAAAATTCTAGTTAAAAGTACAAATACATGATCATTTTCAAAAATCTAAAGCTAGGAAAACAATCTTTACTATAATATGGTATTTGCCTTCCAAATTGAGAAGCAAAACTCATACAGTTTACTTTATCAGACCATATTTATACTTTATCATGCCATATTTATACGAAGTCAAGTCAATGCTCTATTATATCACAAAATTTCAAATGTTAGCCAACTTCAAATTTCAGAGCAATATTTACTTTATCATGCCACATTTGTACATTGTCAGGTCATTACTCTGTTATATTAATTTTAAATTTGAAACAAACATTGGTTTCAAATTTCAGAACATTATGTACTTTATCAGGGCACGTTTATACGAAGTCAGGTCAATGCTCTCTTATATCATAAAATTTCAAATGTTAGCCGATTTTAAATTTCAGAGCAATATTTACTTTGCATTTCAAAATAAGGTCAAGTATAAATTGCTCAATGCGAGTAAAATGAAACAACATATGAGTGAGTGAGAGAGAGAGAGAGAGAGAGAGAGAGAGAGAGAGAGAGAGAGAGAGAGAATCACCGGCGATAACCATTGTAGAATCTTGATTCACTTGGCGGAAAACGACAGAGAGATAAGGAAATACTATACTCTACACATCCATATAATACAAGACATACTCCTTTTGAATTTTGATGAATGAATATATTTTGTACCAAATCGCAGGTTTTAAAGTACCTTGTTCATCGCCTATATACATCATCACCAAGCCTTGTTCGACCCCAAGAAAAACACCTCTCGATTCATTAAATTCAAAATTTGACCATATCATCGTCTTCGCCATGCTCAAGTTACTTAAACTCGACTCTTGAATCATTTAAAATCACATCCGAACGACATCGAATCACCTACGTATCGGCCCGCGTTGTGCATAGAAAACCGATAACTATGCCACTTTAAAGCTCTTTTTCTACGTCGGTGGAAGATCGTAGACTCTGCTACCTATCTTCGAAGAAACATTGCAGCGTCACAAACCCAATAACACCGTCCTTGCTACATGGGGTTGTCGTTCGACTAACCAATAAGCTACTTAAAAGAGCCATGTTGTTATTGACCTCAACCCACCACAACCCTCTTTGAGATGGAATAATACTCTCTTCTTTTCAGTTAGTTTTTTTCTTATGTTTTCTGATCGAAGTGATCTATACAACAAACTGTAAAAATTGCTACTTGTTGCCACATGTTTACTATTTCTTTTGTGCTCTAATATCTACAAGAGAACATCATTCTTAACTAGGCGGGTTTTGGTATAAAAGTGGTTCTGGTTAAAGCTAATATAACAGCGTAATGACCCGACTACGTATAAATGTCGCCTGACAAAGTAAATATTGCTCTGAAATTTGAAATGGGCTAACATTTGAAATTTTGTGACTCTAAAGTTTTCAAATAACGTATGATGGTCTAGAGAACTACATTCTCAACAGTACTTGTTATTGACTCTAAAGTTTTCAAATTGCAGGCCATATTTGTACGTAGTCAGGTCATATTGTACGTAGTCAAGTTATATTGACTTTAAATTTTCAAATTTCAGAGCAATATTCACTTTATCAGGCCATATTTGTATGTAGTCAGATCATTACTCTGTTATATTGACTTTAAATTTTAGACCAACGGGATTGGTTCTGTAATGAGAAATACATAAATTTGCATTTATTAGTTGTGATCCTTGTTGAATTGATAACCACTCAAAATTGGTCCTTTTCTTAACGCGGCTAAGAAACGAGTTTAATTAACAAAAGAAAGAGGGACAAAAACAAAATCGATAAGGACCACTTCCATTGATGAATCATTGGATGAAACTTCTTTCAGGGACATTAAAGACGGCATCCATTTACCATCCTCTTTCTCATTGCACATCACCCACATGTAAGGATTCAGACCTAATATATGTAACAGAGCAATATATACTTTGTCAGAGCACAGTTGTACATAATCTGGTCATTACTCTGTTATATTAACTTTAAATTTCAAACGAACATTGGTTGGTTTCGTAACGAGGAACACTTATATCTGCATTTATTAGTTGTGATGCTCGTTGAATTGATAATCACTAAAAATATTTACGTGTTTTCAAAAGAAAACTTCATAAAAGAAACACCAACTTTGGGGTTAACAGAGTCGACTCCCTTCTTGTAAACACTTTGACTTGAAATTCTCTACACTCTTCCGTGCCGCTCTCAGAGTCGACTCCCTTCTTGTACACTCTTTAGTGCCCCGGTATAAATGTGGTCTGATAAAATGAATATTGCTCTGACATTTAAAACCGACTAATATTTCTATTTAAAACAGTATTCAAATCTACTTTATCAGGACACATTTATACGAAGTCAGACCACATATATACGAAGTCAGGTCAACACTTTGTTATATCACAAAATTTTAAATGTTAGCCGATTGCGAATTTCAGAGCAATATTCAATTTATCAGATCACATTTGTACGTTTTCAGGTCATTACTCTATTATTTTATTAAATTTAAATTTAAAACAAATATTGGTTGGTTTCGTAATGAAAAACACTTAAATTTCAAACGAACGTTGGTTGGTTCTGTAACGAGATACAAGATCAATTAACCTATAAATTTGAACCAACTTTACATTCAATTACAACGTATTGTTTTTGTTACTAGCTCATTGTAGGAGGTTCTAAGTTGAAATAACAAGCTTATCACCAGCCATTGAAGAAACTCTGGTACATGGGTGAGTTAATAGATCTTACATCTTTATCCTGAAACAAATTCATATTAAGACAGTATTTAGTGAGTAACAGAAGGCAATTACTATATTAGAATTCTAAAGCAGAAAGGAATATACAATCACATGATCTAATGCCACATATATCAAATTTGTACATGTAACAGAAAAGGAAAATATGATAGTAATATTTAGAATGACAAACCTTTTGATTCCATGACAGGTACTCCATGCCTAGATTTCTAACCTGAGTATGTAGATTCCCCTCTGCTGCACTCTACCCATTTACCAAAGAAAGGAAAAGACAAATCAACATATATGCATATAGAGCAAAAAAAAACATATATGCATATAGGCAATGTTCCATTCATCAGATGCAAACAATTATTACGGGAAAATGTTTTAAAGCTATGCAGAAAGAATTCCACACGAAGTTCCAGTGGGAGTTTCCCCAGTGCAAGAAGCGGAAAAAGAAATTATGTAACCTGTACAAGAAGGTAGATATGCTCCAGCTTCTTCCAGCTTAGGAAGGGATGCAACTTGTTGACCATGGTGCTTCAACTGATTCATCTGTCCTACTGCCATGTTCCAGCACTCCTCCCAATCTTCTGAAGAATTGTCTGAGGATAATGAAGTAAATTAGCAACACTTCAGAACAACTTCTAACTCTGTTTTTGTTAACTTATCAAACCAATTGATGACCTCATTAAAATGAAAAGAATATGTAGAGATTAACACATTCCAACTCTTAATTATATCATTCACTATGTTTCTTGGATGCATAGTCCGCATAAGGTGAATAATGAAGCCCATCCTGACCTTTTTGCAGAGTTTCATGGGCCAGTCTTAACAAGGAATCACTGCATTGATTCATGGAAAGCTCAAATCTAAGGCTATCAATCTCACGTATGTACAGATCAACGATCATCCAACCAGACAAAAGAGACACATACCTTCCTTAAGGCATTACTAACTCGACGTAAGTAATGAGGAACAACTTTCCACAATGAATGCTCAACAATCGTTAAACCTATCAGAGCAAGAGAATGCATTACAAAAATGATTTAAAAGAGCAAAAGAATGCATTAATCGACATAAGCGCATTCCTCTTCTTCCAAACAAAATCAACCATTGAAGAGACCCATTGTTCTCAGATGTCTCATACTCACCCCATGAACCAGAGTCATCCTCCTTACCGACCATGTCCACTTCAACCCCACTTGATCTTATCACCTGAAACCTGCAGTGCCCCTAGTTTTTGTTCACCTCAGTTGTTCAATTCAGGTCAAAAGGCTGTTCATTAAGGTGACGGGATCAATTCACAGAAATGAAAGTCATCAAACCCACACACGATCAAGTAAATACCAGAGACTTAACCGAGCAAACCTGGATTCGAGCGCCGAGCCTTGACCTAGTTTTAAAAAGAAAAACTCATTCAAGTTAAAATATCATCCTAGATATAAACATGATCTAATTGCTCAAGTACTGAAGGAGGATTGCAGCGCCGAATATTCATGTAATTTCACAAATCGAAACAACCAGAAGAGAATTTTAGCCAGACAATAGCATCAATAATCCTGAGAACAAAGGACAACCAGAACAACTATTAAACGTACACTAGAAAACGCGAATCATATAAGAAGTCCAAAACAGAAATCTCTGCGATAACCTAGGGTTTCAAGGAATTGTGCGATTGGAGATCCAATTCACAGAAAGAGGGAAATGAGTGTTACTTACAGACTTTTGAAGCTGCGAACCATGAGAGAGAGTGGAGAGGAGCAGAGAGAGAGAAAGTGAGAGTGAGAGAGGTGCGGCCATGAGCAGAGGAGAGGTATGTCTTCTCTGCGAGTGCCCAGAGAGAGAGATAGGAAAGTGGAGGTGTGGGTGGGGAAGACTGAAGGGGAATTTTGTCCCCTCTATCTCACATCAACAACATTTTGTTTGAAAATAAAGTGGCTGTCTATTTTATTCCGGTGCAAGTTCGCCGGTGCAAGTTCGTCGGAGAGAGGAAGAGCGGTAGCCCTCAAACAGACAGACTTGGCTGTGAGGAGGAAGGAGATAGAAATATATTATTTGCTTAAACGAGATTATTAATTGATAAGAGTAATTATGAATTCTTAAAAGTAGAGTTTTTATCAAAGGAAAAGGTAAAAGCAAATATGAATTTATCTTTTTCTTAAAATAAAATTTTGCAGCTTTATGGAACATTTGCTATACTTTTCAAAAGCTGATAATTTTGCAAACTACCCATGAAATTCTGGTAGTTTTTGCTAATAGTTCTTAAAATAATGCAGAGAATGTCTCCCGTAGGAACGGGGTTAAACGTGCCAACAAATTTCAGTAAATTAATTAAAATAATAAAAAAGGCACGGTCGGATTATATAACATATTATTTACGTATGTAAATTCTCTGGACAAAAATTATTTTTGTGCATCAAATTGTACCATTTTAAATATCAAGTTGTATTGATTTGTGCACTAGAATATATTGAATTGTGTACTAGAATTTTGTTGAATTGTGAACTTGTATGTTATTTAAATACTAAACACATCAACCATCTCAGTGCACAAACACATAAAATGTAGTGTACAATTATTTGTAGTGTGATACACATTTATTTATGACATGATACACAATCATCTCAGTGCACAATTATTTGTAATAGTGTGCACATTCGGTCCATACCGGTTTTTTGGACCGGATCGGACCGAATGAAAACCGATCCGGTCTTCGGTCCAAGAATTCCGAGATTTCGGTTCCGGTCCGGTCTAAAAACAGGTACGGTTCGGATCGATTTTTTTTAGAATTACTTATATTAAATATATGTATATTATAAATATATTTTAATATAATTATATATTTCTATATTAATATAGTACTATATATAATAAATAAATTTTAAAATATTTTTAAAAAAAAATATAGAATCGGTCCAAAACCGGTATGAGGTGGATCGGACTGGACCGGGACTGAGACCGGACCGTACCGGTTTTTTTCGGTCCGGTCTTCTGTCCACATTTTTTTCGAATTCGGTTTTCGGTCGGTCCGGTCCGATTTTGGACCGAAGCTCATCCCTACACATTTATTTGTAGTGTGGTGCACATTTATTTATGACACGGTGCACAATCATGCATCTTAGTGCACAATTTTTTGTAATATTGTGCACATTCCATCTTAGTGCACAAACACATCAACCATCTGAATGCACAAACACATTAAATGTGGTACACAATTATTTATAACGTGGTGCACATCCAAAGTAGTGCACAATTATGTGCAACTCAAGTGTAATGACTGGTCAATGGTGGTAAACGCCGGAGCTCCGATAGGTCAATAGGAAATACCTTAATTGCAACTCAAGTGTAATGACTGGTCAATGGTGGTAAACGCCGGAGCTTCGATAGGTCAATAGGAAATACCAATTGTGCACAGATGTATGTACAATTACACACCAAAATCTTTGTGCATCAGATTGCAATGAATTGTGGACTTTACCTCGTGCACTGATGTATGTATAATTGTGCGCACCAAAATATTTGTACACCGATGTATGTACAATTGTGCACCAAAATATTTGTGCACCAGATTACAATGAATTGTGCACTATAATGCATAGGATTCTGCATGATGCATAAATTTGTGCAAAAAGGTTTGTGCACACCTAATCAGCCGCCAAATAATATATTATTGAAACACACACTTATTGTTCGTGATTCAAAATCCGTTCAATTTTTCTCTTTAGAACTCTTAAGTTTTGCGCTATCTCTATATGTTGGTGCATTTTTTTACCGATTTTGTTCGGTTATTTAGATATTTCAATAAAACTGTGGAATTAATGACAGTTTTATAAACAAACGTAATTTGCGAGAAGACATCGTTTTGATTGAGAATATAGGAAGTGTTTTGGCTAAGACTATTCATGAAAAATTAAATTTAAATAATGTATTTTGATTTAATTATGATTACATTATACTAAATACACTTTTTAAGCACTAATAGGTTTGTCACTCGAAGATTCAAAAGGTTTAACACACTTTATAAGACTATTCATGAAAAATTAAATCTAAATAAGACCCAAAAGAAAAGGAGCCCGATATAGGTTAAGCAAGTTCAAATTTCAATAATAACAAGTGACCCCCAAAAAGAAACCCGACTCTGAAAAACTCCTTCTCTCTTTCCCACCCCTGAAACCCTAGCTTTTAAACATGCGTCGCCTCCACAAATTTATCCTTTGACCAAACAAATTTGGAAATCAAGCCCCAGTTTTGCATCTCCAATGCAACCAAGCTCCCGTAATCACAAAGGATTGGGTTTAAGAACTCAAGAGCTTGCAAATTGAGCTCCTCAGACAGTTTAATGTTTTTTCCCATTTTAGGTTCTTAGTTCTCCTAGTGTGTGCTGGGTTTTTCTTTGTATGGGGTTCATCATCACAATCCTCGTTTTTGTTGTTTCCCAATACTTTTTTATGGATATAATATAGTGGGTTAGCTTTTTAATTTTGTCAGCATGGTCAATGTTGAATATTGTTTGGTTTCAACATGTTGCTTTCTTGTTTTAGTTTCCTAGATAGGATTTCGACACCCAGGATAAATAAGAAGGGAGATATG
The DNA here is from genome assembly GCA_027886185.1 of Rheum nobile. Taxonomy (NCBI): domain Eukaryota; kingdom Viridiplantae; phylum Streptophyta; class Magnoliopsida; order Caryophyllales; family Polygonaceae; genus Rheum; species Rheum nobile. The sequence continues at coordinate 371,966 of WOAB01000163.1, forward strand.
GGATCTCCTTGACGTAATCCTCTTTTTGGGAAGAAAACTTCAGTAGATGAATTGTTGACTAAGACTGAGAACGATACGGTTTTGATACATTCCTTAATCAAGGTTTTTAAAAAACACTTTTACTTTCTCTTCATATCTATGGTTTTTTAATCAGGATTTTGAAACTCAATTATTTTTATGAAAAATACATATAAAATGAGTGTTTATGGATAAATGAAAATCAATTATGAATATTGCATATATTTTTTAAATTTGGGATGAAAACAAACAATAGATTTTACTAAAAAGCCTATTTATATTCCTCCATCTCTCTAAACACCCCAAAACCAAAAGGGAAAACATCCACCCAAGTAAAGGGATAAACCCCCTCCAACAACAATCAACAATAAACACCAAACATCATCAATCAACAACAACGATCCCAACAACAATGAACCATAACCTCCAACAACAATAAACAAGAAAAGGTGCTCTTTCAAATGTGGCTCCTCCTCTTCAAAAGAAAATAAAGAAAAGAAGCAAAAGCATGGGGCTCCTCCTATTCAAACACCCAGTATCAAAACCAACAACAATACTTCACAAACTTTGAACGATTGAATACAAATCATCCAATTTCAACCAAGACCAAGATCCATATTCAACCACTTACATACATATTTTCCACATAAACTTGACATTGGCTTTGATTGCTGACTTGTATTGTCAATTCCATTCGACAGTCATCTCACCCAAGCCTTAGCAAAGTGGTGGCTCAACTTGTTCTCTTTTTTCACTAACAACATAAATAAGAAACATCAACTTGATCGACCTCCAAAACCAACTTGAGACTCCAATTAATTGAAGCCTTTTATCAATTTTTGGATCCGCTTTGGTGTATGCCAATCTCATTGCTTACATCGAACCGATTTGATATGTTGTCTTCAGTCCTTGCAACCCTACCTTCACACACCACTGGCTTAAACCCGATTGATTTGGTTCTTGCCTAGCTGTTGTCTACCTAGTGAATCCACCCATCGTTGTTGTAACACAATCCCATTCTAGGACACCAGTAATCGGCCTGTTGATCGCTGCTTTCCACCGCTTGCATCACATGCTTTTTGATAGTGACGTGTTTTTTTCAAGCTTGAAGCAATCTCATTCTAGGACGCCCCTATCGCATGCTTTCTTGTGCTTGTTTGCATAGGTCTCTCGAACAATTAAGGCGAGAAAGATAACTTCTTGATTTGGTGGTGTTCTTTAACGGATATGCAATGTAAATCAAAATTTCATTCCTTGATAGTTGGCTGGTTTATTTGCCAATTTCGAACACAATTCATATATGTGGTTTGATTCAATTTCGGGAAGGGAATTATGGTTTATGTGTATTTACAACATTTGCTGGTAGTAGTCATTCTCATCGATTTTGGCGCACACTGTGTATGGTTGTTTAGTGTATGTGCATTTTTTGTTCAAGTTCAATACATATATGGCTTATTTGATAGCTAGTGTATTTGCCAATTGTGTGTCAATTTTTGGTGTAGTAGTCATTCCCATTGATAACTGCTTCATTCATGTCAACTCAAAGTTATGTATAAAAAATGATGGAACAATTTTTCAGTGCTACATGAGGCTGAGGATTTATACAGCCCATAAGCCAAGAAATTATGGAAGAAGATTCTAGTTAGTCTAGTGTATGCACCAAATGGTCCAAAAGGATGTGGATTTTTCAAGTGGTCTGATATGCCGTTCAAAACCAATGCAACAAACATCTTATGAAAATTGGTGAATCAGAAGCGAGAGTTGAAGGCCAAGAATGCGAAGCTAGAAGAATCATTGAAGGCTAAAGATGTTGAGATCAAGAAACAAAGATGTTTGTCCTAGAAAAATACCATAGTTGTTGTAGTTTTTTTGTTCTAGCAATGGTCCTAGATGTCGTAACAGTTAGGTGTTATGTGTAGTCGGTGTAGATGTATCTTCTAGTAAGAATGTTTGTCGTACTATTGTTGTAGGTTGTGTTGTTTTGTTCATTAGGGAACTATTTGTATGGTACTGGCATACAATGGTTAATTTGATGTTGTGCTTGCAGTTTATGGTTGTGTTATGTTTAGTGTAAAAGTTTTAGGAAATGAAATAGATAAAGTAAGACAATGAGGCAAAACTGTGAAAATGAATAAAATATGTCCACATTGCAGTAATATTTTGTGTGATTTGTCTATACAAAACCAAACAAAAACTGCCAAAATGTTTACTATTCCAAATAGAACCCCTGACAATGTGAAGTAAAACCTAAACCTATGTCAAAAGTGGACGTACATTAAAGAAACCTATCAAAACATGTACACCATCCACCATCCATACAAAAAAATTGACCAAAACATGTGCAACATCCATACACCTGATAAACACTACTTTGTAGAGCTTAACTAAGAGTCATTAGAGGATTTATTGGTGTCATTTGGGTAGTTTTAGACACATTCTTGTGCATGGAGTATGGAGGCGAAGTCTTGGTGTTTTGGAGATATTTTGAGCTTACTTGAAGATTGTTGGAGACATTGAAGAAGAAGCAGCCACGAGAGAGCCTATGGAAGAATAGAAGAGGAGAATGGTGGTGCAGCAGGTCGAGCATTAACCGCGATCGCGGGTGAGGTTGCCGCGATCGCGGGACTTCGAGGCATTCGAGACACTTATGCAGGTACGGAGGAGAGCAAGGAGCGCGGAACTACGTGGCCCGCGATCAAGGTCCATCACCCGCGATCAAGGTCCATCACCCGCGATCGCGGGTCAGCACGGCAGAGTTATTTCGGATTTCCCGAACCTATCTTATCTGTTTTTCTTTATTTTCAGTTTATTTATTCCGTTTTCTATTTTTCAGTGGGCTAGGTCATTTGTTAAGCCCACATATATATACTCTCTTAGTTTTTAGGTTTTTAGAATCGAGTTTTAGTTTCAAGAATTGCTACGTTGTTCAATTATTCATTGATTCAGAGTTTTATGAAGAACATGAGGAGGAACTAACCTACTTGGTTCCGCCTAACAATTGAAGCATTCATTGGATTTTGGTTGTGAGATTATCTTTCGTGTTCGAGTTCCTATTGGTTTGTATTATCTCTTCTAAGCCTATTCCATTGGATTTCATTGATTGCACTAGCCCGCACAACTAGTTGTTATTGATGATTTTCATATTGCTAGGGTTAGGAAACTGTTGGGCTAACGTCCTATTCTGCTATAGCAACTACAATTTACATGCTCTGGTTGAAATTGTTCTATTGTAGGGAGAGATAATTACATGGTAAATGCATCTGAGCGAGCGTTCTGTGTATCCTGGTTAATTCTTATATGCATTGCTGCCTTTGGGTTGAACTTTTAGTGGTACTAGGGTTATTCATTGGTAAGGGTTCTTAGTGGAAGGTTTCCCTTTGAATCTATATAAGATCGGGACAGGAACAACCATAGGAAGGAAGAAGAACTCGAGATAATCTATGATCAACCATATTCAGTGATTGTGGATATTTGTTAGGAGGAGCATTTTTCCTTTATTTGATTTATCCATAGATTTTAGCAAACCAAACCTCAAAACCCCCTTTTTGTTACGTTGTTCGATTGGTAGTTAATTGTTCACAAGAAAATAGACGCCTGTGATTCTCTTGGGATTTCGACCCTTGCTTACTCACTATTCTAGTTTGGAAGTTGAGGTTACTTTGATTTGGCATAACGACCTTAGGCCACGTCAAATTTGGCGCCGTTGCCGGGGAATCATTGTCTGTTTTCTTGTGAATTGATTAAATATTGATCTTGTAGGGAACCTATCTTACGGTTCCCTCTAACGTTACTAACCTTTGTTTTGTCAACTGTGATTCACAGTTTAGTAATTCGGTGAAAGAATTCAGCTATGGCACAAGAAAACCGAACACTGAGGCAATTGACAGCGCAATATCAAGAGCAACAACATCTAGCTGTTCAATTCCCGGAAATCCAAGAGGGCGTGAACTTTGAACTCAAATCAGGTTTGATCAGTTTATTGCCTCACTTTAGAGGAACCGATGAGGAAAATCCGAACAAACACCTCCAGGAATTCGATACTGTTTGTAATAGTATGCAACCCCGGGGAATTACTGAAGATCAAATCAAACTGAGAGCCTTTCCCTTCTCTCTAAAGGATGCAGCGAAGGAATGGTTCTATTACTTGGCCCCGGGCAGCATAGTCATGTGGGAAAAAATGAAGCAAGCTTTCCTGGAATTTTTTTTTCCTACAACCAAGCTCAATAGCCTGAAAAGAAGCATCAGTGACATTGAACAGTTTCAGGGCGAGCAGTTGTATGACTATTATGAGATATTCAGGAGGCTAGTAATCAACTGCCCATTTCATGGTTACGCAGACCAGGATCTGGTACTGTATTTGTTTGGAGGATTGCTAGAGGAAGACCGTAGGTTGGTGAATGCTACCTGCGGGGGAAACATCTTGAACAAAACCCCCGTGGAAGCCTTTGAGGTCTTCTCCGAGCTCTCTGAGAGTTCAAGGCAATACCGCTCAAGGAGTAAGGCAAGCACCACAGACACTCCCAGAGCAAGAGTGCATGCTGTACAAGAAGTGAACATCACAAAAGTCCAGCCTCAACAAACACAACCATTAGCCGGTGAGAGTACATTCCTAGCTCTCACCCAAACGCTTCAAGCACTCACACAAGCAATGATTCAAGCAAGTGCAAATAATACACAAGCAATGATTCAAGCTGGTGCAAACAATGCACTAGCAATGAAAGAGGGATTCTCTCAGCTCACCCAGCAAAATTACACTTTGCACCAGGACTCTCAGCAATCTATATTACAATTGGGTGCATCACTGGGACAGCTGATGCCTAGTACACTTGCAATAACGGAGTCCCCAAGCGAGTACTGCGAAGACCAACTTGAAGCCAATGCAATCAAATTGAGAAGTGGAAAGAAGCTAAGTGACCCTTATGCTGTGGGAAGGGATGAAGAACCAACAAGAGGCGAACGCTGGGAAGAACCGCGATCGTGGGCTGAAAACCGTGATCACGGTTATTTTATGGAAAAAACAAGGGAAGTCGTAGAGGAACCGCGATCGCGGGTCGAAAACCGCGATCGCGGGGCGTCGGATATGGAACCAGAACCTGTCAGCAGAGAACCGCAACCGCGGGGTGAGAACCGCGATCGCGGGTCGACTACGGACGACTACCCAGATTATATCCAGCCAAAACTTCCCCCGCTCAACCCTGAAAAGCCACCGGCACCCTTTCCTGAGGCATTGAGGGAGAAGAGAAGACCAAAAACCAATCAGGAGATCTTTGACGTCTTCAGCAAATGCGAGGTGAATATTCCTCTCCTGAAACTGGTGGAGTCCGTACCCAGCTATGCCAAATTCCTGAAAGAGCTGTGTACAAACAAAAGAAGGCAAAAGCTGAAGGGACATCAAAAGATCCAGGTCAGTGAGAGAATTTCTGCAGTGTTTCAGCAGCGAATGCCACCCAAATGTGGTGACCCTGGTATGTTTACTGTCCCTTGTACAATCGGTACCACCCATGTAGAAAAAGCTATGCTAGATCTAGGCGCCTCCAGTAATGTGTTACCTTATTCTATATATAAAACCATGGGGTTAGGACCACTTCAAGAAACTGGGATAGTAGTGCAATTAGCGGATAAGTCTAATGTCTACCCTATAGGTGTGGTAGAAGACGTCTTAGTTATGGTAGACATGTTAATTTTCCCAGCTGATTTCTATGTACTTGACATGTATGATGATCCTCATGGAGCCCCAATTCTACTAGGAAGACCTTTCTTGAAAACTGCATGTACTAAAATTGATGTGAGTACTGGGACACTCACTATGGAATTCGAAGGGGACGAGATAGAATTCAACATTAACGAAGCTATGAAGCACCCCAATGACGAACATTCTCTATGTGTTATTGATGTGATTGATCCTATTGCTCAAGATGTTTTTGATAATTCTTATTTAAAGGAACTATATGCTGATTTGGAGAATGAGATAGTTAGTCCTTGTGCGGAAATTTCAGTATCTACTAACATGCAGGAGAAGGTAGCAGACATGGATACATTCGGGGATAACCCCGCCCATAGCAGATGGAGCGATGGCCCCATTCCACTAACTGTACCCAGCGAAAAGCTGCTTCCTTCTATTGTGCAGGCACCCCCGGTCGAACTCAAGCAACTACCAGACCACCTCAAGTACGCATTCCTTGGAGAGAATGACACACTACCAGTCATCATCTCAAACAAACTCTCCAAGGAGCAGGAGGACAAGCTGGTCAAGGTACTCAAGGTGTACAAGATAGCCCTGGGATGGACCATCGCAGACATTAAAGGGCTCAGTCCATCCACATGCATGCATAGGATCCTCCTTGAAGGGGAAGCAAAGCCATCCAGGCAACCCCAAAGAAGACTCAATCCACCAATGATGGAGGTAGTGAAGAAGGAGGTGTTAAAACTCCTACAAGCTGGAATAATCTACCCCATCTCAGACAGAAAATGGGTGAGCCCTACTCAGGTGGTGCCAAAGAAAGGCGGGATCACGGTAGTAGAAAACAAGGACGGCGAGCTAGTCCCCACCAGAACACAGACTGGGTGGAGGGTGTGCATAGACTACCGCAAGCTAAATGCGGTAACCAGAAAGGATCACTTCCCCCTTCCATTCATTGACCAGATGTTGGAGAGACTGGCAGGCCGACCATACTACTGTTTCCTAGATGGATATTCAGGGTACTTTCAAGTCCCCATTGCACCAGAAGACCAGGAGACGACCACATTTACCTGTCCATTTGGCACATTTGCATACCGCAGAATGCCATTTAGCCTATGTAATGCACCCGGCACATTTCAACGGTGTATGGTAAGTATTTTTTCTGAATTTGTCGAGGACTTTATTGAGGTTTTTATGGATGACTTCACAGTGCACGGAGACAGTTTTGACCTATGCCTAGATCACCTTTCCCGGGTTCTACAGAGATGTGTGGAAACCAATTTATGTCTTAATTCGGAAAAATGCCATTTCATGGTAGAACAGGGAATTATTTTAGGTCATATTGTCTCCGCAAAGGGTATTGAGGTCGATAAGGCAAAGGTTGATATCATTCAATCTCTGCCTTATCCTACTAACGTGCGTGAAGTGAGGTCCTTTTTAGGCCATGCAGGATTCTATCGCAGGTTCATCAAGGACTTCTCCAAGGTCTCAGCGCCTTTGTGCGAGCTGTTGAAGAAGGATGTGTACTTTATTTGCAATGAGGAATACAAGAAGGCATTTGACGAGCTGAAGACCCGCCTCACCAGTGCACCAGTCATCCAAGCGCCAGACTGGACGCGGCCCTTTGAGATCATGTGCGATGCAAGTGACTATGCGGTCGGTGCGGTTCTGGGACAGAAGGAGGGGAGAGCCTCTCATGTCATCCATTATGCATCCATGACCCTCAACGGAGCATAGAGGAACTACTCCACCAAGGAAAAGGAGTTTTTGGCCGTGGTGTTTGCACTGGAGAAATTCAGACCGTACCTCCTCGGAACTAAAGTGATTATCTACACCGATCATGCTGCACTTCGTTATCTCATGGCGAAGAAGGAGGCCAAACCCCGACTGATTCGATGGATTCTCCTACTCAGCGAATTTGATGTAGAGATTAAAGACAAGAAAGGAGCGGAAAATTTAGTCGCTGATCATCTAAGTCGATTGGTGCAGGGCGAGGACAAGTCCGAATATCAAGCACCCATCCGGGGCGAGTTTCCAGACGACACGCTATTTAGCGTCCAGGTCAAAGAGAAACCGCGATCGCGGGGTGATGACCGCGATCGCAGGGCGCCATTTTCGAAGCATGAATCCGTCTACAGCATAAACTTGGTCGAGAAGGAACCGCGATCGCGGGGTGATGACCGCGATTGCGGCTCCCCATTTCAGCTCGAGGAAACTGTGTGGGCGCTGAATGAACCTAAACCCTGGTATGCCAACATAGTCAATTTTCTCACCAGGGGTGAATTCCCCCCACACCTTACAAAAGCTCAAAGGGATAAGCTGCGCAGCGAGGCTAAACATTTTGTCTGGGATGACCCATACCTGTGGAAGCATTGCGCCGACCAAGTAATTCGCAGATGCCTGCCAAATGATGAAATGCGCTCAGTCCTAGAGTTCTGCCACTCTCATGCCTGTGGCGGACACTTCGGGCCCCATAAAACAGCCCGGAAGGTGTTAGAGTCCGGTTTCTTCTGGCCCCACATATTCCGCGACGCACACACCTTCTGCAAGGCTTGCGATAGATGTCAGCGCATGGGAAACATATCCAGAAGAAATGAGATGCCATAGTCACTCGTGATCTTCTGCGAGATCTTTGACGTCTGGGGAATTGACTTCATGGGGCCATTCCCCAGTTCTTTCGGAAACATGTACATACTGCTGGCCATAGACTACGTCTCAAAATGGGTAGAAGTGAAGGCCACCAGGACAGATGATTCTAAAGTTGTGGCTAAATTCCTCAAGGAGAACATCTTTGCCCGCTTTGGAATCCCACGGGCACTCATCAGTGACAGGGGTACTCATTTCTGCAACAAGACAGTCAGTGCACTACTCAGAAGGTACCATGTCACGCAGAAGATCTCGACATCATATCACCCCCAGACAAATGGCCAAGCAGAGATATCAAACAGAGAGATAAAGACCATCCTAGCGAAGACAGTCTCGCCGAACCGAAAGGATTGGAGCTTGAGGCTGGACGACGCTCTATGGGCCTATCGCACATCCTACAAAACACCCATTGGAATGTCTCCATACAGATTGGTGTTCGGAAAGGCATGTCATATCCCTGTGGAGCTAGAGCATAAGGCCCACTGGGCTGTGAGAAATTGCAATATGAAACTTGATGAGGTGGGAGCATTCCGGAAACTGTAGCTGCAGGAATTAGAAGAGTTACGCCCGGAATCATACGACAATGCAGTCATCTACAAAGAAAAGACAAAGGCGTGGCATGATAAGCACATTCTCCGAAAAGAGTTCAAGGCTGGCGACAAGGTCCTCCTTTTTACATCACGTTTGAAGCTGTTTCCAGGAAAGCTCAGGTCTCGTTGGACGGATCCCTACACGGTCGCCCATGCATACCCCCATGGAGCAGTGGACCTGTACAACCCAACCAATGGCTCCACATTTAAGGTGAATGGTCAACGCCTGAAACCTTACCACGAAAGACCACACCCCTTAGAGCAGGAAGATCTCACCCTGGAAGATCCGCCTGATGCAGATTAAGAAGAAGGGAGTAACGTCAAGCCAGGACGTTAAACAAGGCGCTACTCGGGAGGCAACTCGAGGTGCATTTCTATTTCTCGTTTTCACTTTGAATTGTTGTACATTAATCTTTTTCTGCCACCATTTTTTTTCCGTACGAACTAACCTCATGCAGATAAGTCGAAAGCAAACCGCGATCGCGGCTTTCAACCCGTGATCGCAGCCCCCCCAGAAGCAGCGGGATTTTAGTTAGTTCGAAACAAAAAAAATCGAAATATATGGCAGCAGAATCTTTTCTTTTCTTTTTGTAAGTAAATCTTTTAGCCAACTCCTATCTTTCCAAACCATCGTTTCACCTTTCTTAAACCACCCTTCCTCCACTTTTCCTTTCTTTCTCTTTTTCTCTCCCACACCCACCCGTCGCCGCACCAAACCCTATTCCCCGCGATCGCGCCCCTCTAACCGCGATCATAGTGAACACCACCTGTCGTCTCCCACCACCGAGAGCAACCCGCGACCGCGCCCTGAGCCCCGTGATCGCGGCCTACCCCATACCGAACCCTGCCCTCGCCGAACATAGTAGTAACCATGGCCCAACCCATGCCCCGGAAGATGTCCAAACCGCAGATCAAGATATTGAAGGATCTACAGAGGAAGCAAGTGATCCCAACAAAGTTCTTCGATGTGGCAGCCCTAACAGTTCTCCAACTTTGGGACTGCACCAAGCAACTCCTCGATCATGGCAGACTGGGAGGATTCCTGTGGAAGAAGGTACCAACGTATGACTCTCTAGTCTATGAATTCGTTGCTACTTTCGAACCACAGGACAAGGGCAAGGCGTTCTCCTTCCAGTTGCGGGACAAGAAGCATACCCTAACCAAGGAAGAACTCAGAGAGCTTTTTGGTGTGTTTGCCCAACCTACACCTGGGTGAGAGTCCACTAATGGCAAACACTTGGACTTCTGGCTGCAAGCTACAGGGGCAGAGTTCGACACTAGAGGATAATACAACTACAAGATCACCCACCCTTGCCTACGTTTGATCCACAAAGTGCTTGCACTTGCATTCCTGGGTCAAGGGGAGGTGAACAAGATCTCATGTGTCGACTTGGCGATCCTATGGTGTCTCACCCCAGAGAGTGAGGCCGTTCCGGACTGGGCAGATATTTTCATGTATTCTGTCCAGAAGACGCAAAAGAAGGCCGCAGGAAGAATTGGTTTTGGGGGTATGATCACCCTCATCGCTTTGAAGTACTTTGATCCCGAAGAGACTACACTAGAGCCGGTCCCTGGTTCCTTCATCTATAACCTTGACCAATTGAGGAAGTCCAGACTCATCTATGGTGATCGTAGGGACGGATTCGTTTGGTTATCTCATGCAGTAGGGGACCACATGATGAAGCTGCCGCGACCAATACCCTTTGGTCCAACAACAAAAGATTTTGCCCTACCTTCGGATGAACCCGGCGCACGAGAAGCACCTGCCCGACCACCCGTGCGAAAGGAGGCTCCATCGTCTGGTTCACTCGGCCAAATGCTGGACCGCCTAGATCGCCTTGCGGCCAGGCAGGCGGAGATCTACAACCAGTAGACCACCACGGCAGCAGCCGTGCATGCAATTGCGCTGGACTTGGACCGCTTACACTAGTATTCGGTAACGCGCTTTGATGATATTGAGGGACAAGTGGCCCTTCTACGCCACAGACAGGAGGAGTTCTTCAAGGGACATGGTCCAGCGGGACCTTCCACACCCCCAAAGTGAGTGTAGCTCTTTCCCCCCTCCCCCCCCCCCCCAATTTCTTTTCTTTGTCTTTTCTACATTGAGGACAATGTGATCTTTTAAGTGTGGGAAAGGAGTCTATATTCACTTTCTATCTTTGTATTCAATTTTTGCATTTGTTTCAGCATATTTGATTCAGTATTTTCGAATTTCAGTATTTTCAGTAATAATAATAATAATAAAAAAAATCTCTCAAAATCCTAGGACAAGCTGAAAACCCGAAAGGGCGGCTTGGGTAAAAAGCAAGTGACCCGGACCAGTGCTAGGCTGGGGTAAAAATGTGTCTGAGTGGCGTGAGCTTACGTGAGCACATCTATGACAAAAATATGAGTGGCTAGGATGAAAACCCAAAAGGGCTCCTAGGCAAAATGAGTGAAAAGAATAAGAGTGTTTTTCTAGGATCTCATTTTACCGGCGGGGCGACATAAGTGGAGACAAAGAAGGATTGTCGGGTAGGTCACTTTGGGAGTCATAAGGAGTCATAGATGAAGGCTAGGATTAGAGGTTACTCATACTATTGGATGTCCGGGTTAGGCTTAGGGGAAGTACTCTGCTTGCCCCTTTTGCTTGTTGATTGAGAATGTGTATGATGGTGGATTGACGCCAGGAGCTTGACATGGGTTAGGTGACTCTTAGTAGGAGGACGCACTTCCTGAGACCTTGGGTGCTGCATTGGAGGAGTAGACTTTCTCTTAGTTTGCTCGAGGACGAGCAAAGGTCTAAGTGTGGGGGAGTTTGATAAGCACTACTTTGTAGAGCTTAACTAAGAGTCATTAGAGGATTTATTGGTGTCATTTGGGTAGTTTTAGACACATTCTTGTGCATGGAGTATGGAGGCGAAGTCTTGGTGTTTTGGAGATATTTTGAGCTTACTTGAAGATTGTTGGAGACATTGAAGAAGAAGCAGCCACGAGAGAGCCTATGGAAGAATAGAAGAGGAGAATGGTGGTGCAACAGGTCGAGCATTAACCGCGATCGCGGGTGAGGTTGCCGCGATCGCGGGACTTCGAGGCATTCAAGACACTTCTGCAGGTACGGAGGAGAGCAAGGAGCGCGGAACTACGTGGCCCGTGATCAAGGTCCATCACCCGCGATCAAGGTCCATCACCCGCGATCGCGGGTCAGCACGTCAGAGTTATTTCGGATTTCCCGAACCTATCTTATCTGTTTTTCTTTATTTTCAGTTTATTTATTCCGTTTTCTATTTTTCAGTGGGCTAGGTCATTTGTTAAGCCCACATATATATACTCTCTTAGTTTTTAGGTTTTTAGAATCGAGTTTTAGTTTCAAGAATTGCTACGTTGTTCAATTATTCATTGATTCAGAGTTTTATGAAGAACATGAGGATGAACTAACCTTCTTGGTCCCGCCTAGCAATTGAAGCATTCATTGGATTTTGGTTGTGAGATTATCTTTCGTGTTCGAGTTCCTATTGGTTTGTATTATCTCTTCTAAGCCTATTCCATTGGATTTCATTGATTGCACTAGCCCGCGCAACTAGTTGTTATTGGTGATTTTCATACTGCTAGGGTTAGGAAACTGTTGGGCTAACGTCCTATTCTACTGTTGCAACTACAATTTACATGCTCTGGTTGAAATTATTCTATTGTAGGGAGAGATAATTACATGGTAAATGCATCTAAGCGAGCGTTCTGTGTATCCTGGTTAATTCTTATATGCATTGCTGCCTTTGGGTTGAACTTTTAGTGGTACTAGGGTTATTCATTGATAAGGGTTCTTAGTGGAAGGTTTCCCTTTGAATCTACATAAGATCGGGACAGGAACAACCATAGGAAGGAAGAAGAACTCGAGATAATCTATGATCAACCATATTTAGTGATTGTGGATATTTGTTAGGAGGATCATTTTTCCTTTATTTGATTTATCCATAGATTTTAGCAAACCAAACCTCAAAACCCCCTTTTTGTTACGCTGTTCGATTGGTAGTTAATTGTTCACAAGAAAATAGACGCTTGTGATTCTCTTGGGATTTCGACCCTTGCTTACTCACTATTCTAGTTTGGAAGTTGAGGTTACTCTGATTTGGCATAACGACCTTAGGCCACGTCAACACCATACACATAATTTCACCAAAACTTGTGTCAAAGTTGTCAAACCAGTGAAAACCTTGTAGTGATCACCAAATAGATGCATATATTTAGAATAACATATGCATACACAAAGTTTCACCATATTTGTCATACTAAACAAGGACATAGCATGTCGATCAGATCAAAAGTGACTGTTGGGCCCAGAATGTTCTGATAAGCCAAGCTTAACAGACTGGGCCGCCTCATCCAAGAAATGGGACAAGGAGCTCGAAGGGGAGCGTCGGATGCTCATCAATGCACGAACCCTACCGATCCCGAAAATCTCGCCCAAGCCATAAACTGCTTGATCTTCAACAATGACAACCAATTCAAAAGGGAAAATTAGAAGCGTCATTAATAAGAAGATCCCAAGGATTATGCTCAGGAGTTAAGGGAAAGATCTCGTGCAAACGGTAACAAGACCGAAGAATAAGAGGATTCGATAAATAGTGTATGAAGGGGAACGACTAAGAGGACAATGATACTCGTTATCTCAACTCTCAGAAAGGCTCGTTAAACTACTTGTTCTCGTTTGGTTCTTTCGGCAACAACATTCGACCATCAAGGATCGGACGCTAGATTAGCCGGTCAAACAAGACCCGATCTTTTGCATCTAGAGGATAAGCTATACTTTGTCTCATTCTAATCATCATATAATCAATATATTATCACATAATCTTGCTCCTATTTTATACGTAGTTGATTGCTCATTTTGTTTGGATTTATTGTATTCTATCCGATCGACTCGTTATCTCGTCTAAGGCGATTTAGGTTGATTGATATTTTCGCCCCAAAACAATTTGGCGCCCACCGTGGGACAACTGTCCGATCACCATCTCAAAAATTCTCCAACCATGACTGTCAATCTACCTACCGACGTCGAGGGACCACACCTCGAAGACGACTCCCAAACTCAAGGAAACACAACCAAAAATCCAACTCTGAACCAACTCCAAGAGCCTTCCCAAAAAATGACCACCCTCAAAGATGACCTCGCTAGCAACGTCAGAAGACCGAAGCTCTGGATGCCCTGTCCACCCAGTCTGAAGACGAGATCGCACAACTAACTCGTGAAAATGAGTCTCTTAGATTGCATGTACAATCGATGGTCTCCGGATCCAGGCAAGTGCCCGTCCATAGCAGTGTCTAGACACGCCTCAACATGGATAGCGTCGAGCAGACTCCCCCAAGCGTCCGACGTCCTGGATTATTGATGGTACGTCTCGGGTTCCCTTGGTCAATCCATTTTCGACTAACAATGGTATTTTCTCTACACCGATCGGGTCAGCGGGGATCCGAATCGACGAACCACAGGTTACCAATCCTCCCGATATCCTGGCTCTCGTCCAACAAATGCTTAGTCAGCATATGAAGGCGCTCGACGATCGCATCGCTAGAATTCCCGGAGTTCCGCAGCCAATCGAGAAAGAAGCATCGGACGGATACGAAGAGTCTCCGTTCATCGAAGAAATCGCCAAAGTCGAGATCCTTAAGAAGTTCAACCTTCCTAGCATGACGACTTTTGACGGCACCAACGATCCAGACGATCATATCTCTCTCTATAAACAAAAATTAATGACTGTATCTGTTCCAAGGGAGGGCCGTGAGGCTGTCATGTGCAAAATCTTTGGCACTACTCTCGCGGGTCCTGCACTAACTTGGTTTATGTGTTTACCTCAGGGTACGATCACCTCGTTCGCAGATCTGGTCAATTCCTTTAAGGTCCAATTCGCCAACAGTCGGAGACTCGAAAGGCAGTCAAGCGATCTCTATCGAATCACCCAAAGGTATCACGAACCTCTCCAAAGCTATCTTAACAGGTACAACAAGGAAAATGTCGCGATCCCCCATTGCGACGTCACCACCTCCATCGAAGCCTTCAGACAAGGTTTGATCAAAGACATCAATCTCTATAATGAGATTACCAAGTACCCGTGTAGAAGCTTCGAAGATGTCCAAGCCAAAAACATGGCTGAGGTGCGTTTGGAAGAAGATCGCGAATCGCGAAAGGCGTCCCATGGGCCCGACCACTCCGATCGTAAATCCTCTTCCGACAATCGCCGAGACAGACGTCATCATCCTTACCCTCGTGGTCGGAACGAGCAAAGTTAGGTGAAATTTTTTCAAGACAAGTCTCAAGATTGGAAAGACAGCCCGACGTTGCCTCCCAGGGTTCAATCTTATAACTTCAATGTTTCTGTGTCGGAACTCGTCAAAAGTTTCGACAAATATGGGAAAGAAGTAAGATGGCCCCGAAAGAGCGACATACCGGACGTCAAGAAGGACATGAACAGGTGGTGTGAATTCCATGGTGACCACGATCACTCAACGGATGAATGCATCGCTCTACGCAAAGAGGTCGCTAGGTTACTTGCGCAAGGTCTCTTGCGCGATGTGATCTCGGAATGAGCCAAAGCCACCATGGAACGACGAGACCAAGTAAAACACGACAAACCCCCATCTCTTGTCCATACAAAGATCATCAATACTATTTCAGGAGGCTCAAACGTATGTGGAAACACATACTCCGCAGCAAAAAGGCATGCAAGAGAAAGCAAAAGGGACAAACCCGAGGTACTAGAGTTCAGACGATCCAAGGTCTCTAACCTCCCAACGGTCACCTTTGACGAATCCGACGTAGACGAATCGGGAGATCATCATGACATTCTGGTAATCTCTTTATCTATTGGGAACTGCTTAATATGTAGGGTATTAATCGACACAGGAAGTTTCACCAACCTCTTGACCTTAGACGCCCTCAAAGGGATGGGTCTGGGCGAAGATGATCTTCTCAAGAAATCAACTCCCTTAGTCGGGTTCAGCGGCGAAGTCAAGCACACTATCGGCGAAATCGTCCTTACAACATACGCCGGAGGAGTAAACCAGCAGGTAAAATTCCTAGTCCTAGACTGTCCATCTCCATATAACTGCATTCTTGACAGGCCCTAGATACATGCAATGAAGGCGGTACCCTCAATGTACCATCAGACCATCAAGTTCCCTACCAAGTGGGGAGTTCAAGAGATCAAAGGCGACCAAAAGATGGCCAGAGAGTGCTACGTGACCTCCATGAAGAGTACGGTCGAACCAAAGATCGCACAGCAATCACAGCTCGGCAAAGGACCTAGTCGATACATCGAACCAGAGATGGAAAAACTCAATGAGATTGCACTAGATCCTTCGAAGCCAAACCAAACGATAAGGGTCGGGTCATATCTGGATGACTCGACCAGACAACAAATATTGGATTTCCCCCGGTCTAATGCTGACTGTTTTGCGTGGTCGCATGAAGACATGGTCGGAATATCTCCAAACATCATTACTCACAAATTAAATATAGATTCGTCTTACCCTCCCGTGAAGCAAAAGCGCAGGAAATTTGCCCCCGAGCGGAACAAGATCGTCGACGACGAAGTCAGAAGCTTGCTAGAAACATGAAAAATAAGAGAAGTCGACTACCCCGACTGGCTAGCCAACGTGGTTGTAGTCCAAAAGAAGAACGGCAAGTGGAGAGTCTACATCGACTTCACTGACCTTAACAAAGCATGTCCCAAGGACTCCTTCCCACTTCCTCACATCGACGCGACAGTAGGACACAAAATGCTATCCTTCATGGATGCGTTTAGTGGTTGCAATCAGATCCTCATGGAACCAGAAGACCAAGAGAAAAAGACATTTGTCACAAATCAAGGTATTTATTATTATAAAGTGATGCCTTTCGGACTAAAAAATGCAGGGGCTACGTATCAACGACTAGTCAACAAGATGTTCAAAGATCAAATTGGGGACACAATGGAAGTCTATATAGACGACATGCTAGTCAAGTCAAAAAGGAAGAAAGACCACATCGATCACCTCCGCGACGGCTTCGAGGTATTGAAAAGATATAACATGAAACTAAAGCCTATGAAATGCTCTTTTGGATTGTCGTCAGGAAAATTCTTGGGGTACATGGTAACCCAAAGAGGAATAGAGGCCAACCCAGAATAGGTCAAGTCCATCATCAACCTTCGGTCTCCTCGATGCATCAAAGACGTACAGAAGTTGACAGGTCGGATAGCAGCTTTAAACAAGTTCGTTTTGAAGTCATCATACAAGTGCAAACCTTTCCATGACGCCCTCAGAAATAACAAGTCCTTCCAATGAACAAAAGAACACGAGACAACATTTCAAGATCTGAAGAAATACCTGGCCAGCCCCCCACTTATGGAAAAACCTAGAGACGACGAGCCACTACTATTATACCTAGCAGTGTCGGAGTCTGCAGTGAGCGCAGTGCTGGTCAGAGAAGAAGACAACAAACAATCACCAATCTATTACGTCAGTCAAACTTTACTCCCGGCAGAAACAAGGTACTCGTCACTGGAAAAACTCGTCCTAGCATTGGTAACAACATCGAATAAGCTTAAACCCTATTTCGAATCACATACTATAATTGTTCGCACTAATCATCCCATGAAAGCAATCATGAGGAAACCAGAATTCACAGGACGAATGGCCAAGTGGGCCATACATCTCAGTAGCTACGAGATCGAGTATGAGCTGAGGACGGCGATCAAGTCCCAAGCATTGGCTGACTTTGTGGTAGACTTTAGCCCGACCTTAGAACAGGGAGCCATCAAGGAAGCAACACAATTGATCGCGACAGAAGAAACATGTAAATAGGAACTCCATATAGACGGAGCATCGAACGCCAGAGGATCGGGACTGGGGGTCGTGCTAAAATCACCACAAGGGGACAAGATAGCCCAAGCCGTAAGATGCGAATGGGACGCGACTAACAATGAAGCTGAATATGAAGCACTCGTATTTGAACTCATCTTGGCGCGCGACCTAGGAGTCCAAGAAATCGAAGTCATTTGCGATTCCCTCCTAGTCATAAATCAGATTCAGGGGTCATACATTGCCAAAGACGATAGAATGATAGCCTATCTGGATGTAGTCAAGAAACTAATCAACCAATTCCAGGAGTTTGACATCAGACAAGTCCCCAGAGATCTCAACACTCAGGCCGATGCACTAGCTAATCTAGGGTCCACCCTAGATCCGAAGGAATTCCCAAACATTCCATTGGCACACATCACGACACCGGCTGCCCCAAAAATGCCCAAGGAACAGAGCACACCATTGGAAGAGCTTGTCGCAATGGAGATAGGCGACCGACCAGAAGAAGACATTGTCAACCATCACGACGATTGGACACTACCTTACGTCAAATGGCTAAAAGACGGTGTCTTGCCCGATGATAAAACAGAAGCAAAAATGCTAAAGGTACAAGCTCTCTCCTTCGATATTATAAGTGATGTCTTGTTCAAAAGATCTGCCACATGGATACTTCTACGATGCCCCAAGGCTCCAGAGGTCAAACGTATCTTACAATCATTACATGAAGGAGAGTGTAGCAACCACACTGGAGGACGAAGCCTCTCAGGAAAAGCCCTGTGAACGGGATACTACTGGCCCACGATGAACAAAGACGCGATGGAATACACCAAGAAATGCGACGCCTGTCAACGACACGCGCCAGTTCCGCACCAGCCCTCAGAACTCCTCCATCTAACTCTGGCCCCATGGCCCTTCATGATATGGGGAATGGACATCGTCGGAAAGCTCCCACCTGCATCGGGTCAACGGGTCTTCTTTCTCGCCATGATGGACTATTTTTCCAAATGGGTCAAAGCGGAAGCATATCGAGAGGTAAAGGATCAACATGTCATTTCGTTCATAAAACACAATATCATGTGCAGATTTGGCGTCCCATCAAAAATCGTGTGCGACAATGACTCCCAATTCATCAGTCATAAGACTCGAGCCTTCTACGACCAGTGGAACATCAAGCTGGTCACGTCCACACCTCGATGTCCAAAATCTAACGGACAGACCGAGGCTAGCAACAAAATCACCATCAACAACCACAAGAAATGCCTCACAGGGGCTAAGGGAAAATGGGCGGATGAATTCCCCCTCATCCTCTAGTCCGACAGAACCACTCCGAAGAACGCGACTGGACAATCGCCGTTTTCACTCATCTATGAAAGCAAAACGGTTATTCCCACCGAACTACTAGTCCCGACAGCCCGCTATGGACTCCAGACGCATGAACAAAACGACGTCGAGCTGGCACACAACTTAGACATGATCGACGAAACTAGGGAAAGAGCTAGAATTAGGATGGTCAGGTTTCAACAACAAGTCGCAAGAAGTTACAACAAGAATGTCCGGGCCAAAGTCGTCAAAGTTGACGATTAGGTCCTCAGAAAGACATTCCAGAACACTAGGGATCCGATCGATGGCAAACTCGCACCCCAGTGGGAAGGTCCTTACCTCATCAAAGAAGTAGTCGGACAAGGAGCATATCGACTAGAAGATAAAGACGGACAACCAATCCCGAGGAGCTGGAACGCTACACATCTAAAGTTATATCACTTCTAACCTTGTCTGGTAAAGACACTAGAACCCCCTCATTTTTTTACATATTATTTATCATTATGACCCGACTCTATTTCATGAACCTAACGCTTACGTCTAGCAAAGACATGTTCTTATGACCATGAGTACAGGAAAACACAAAGACAAGCTGGATCCAGTCACACACAAAAAGCGCTTACACTACATTTACACGATCGATTGGAACACGAGGAGATGAATACCAGAGGCACGCCGGCACACCGTCTGCCTTATACAATACATAAGGTCAACACCTTATTACATTTACGCAATAAAGACATATTGCTCCCCTCCTCGGCATAATACAAGTCATAACTAAACAAAAAACATATACATTTGCAGGCCTCCCCTTTCTTGTATGACACGGAAAGCCCTACTCGACGGAGCACACATGCAAATCCAAAACAAGTCAAAGGCATCGCGACTATCTTTCTCGAAAAGGGTATGACACGCATTTAGACGTGAAACAAGATTAATCTTTTGTAAAATGAAGTACGCAAATAATAAAGTGAGTCTAATTCTTTTTACATTCATGCGACCCGCGATGGTGGACGAGTCGCCAAAACATATTGTCTGCCTATACACATGTAGGACTTCAAACATTCCTAAAAAACATTTTATGCGACCTGCGATGGTGGACGGGTCGCCAAACCAAAAGTACTTCACCCACATACAGGTGGAACCACAAGTCATTCACAGAAGGTTCATAAAAAAGGAGGATGAAGAACTAGGAGTCAGGAGTCGCATCATTACCTTCAGTAGGAGCCGGGTCGGACAAAGGCTGGGGCTCGGACGGTACGATAGGAGCAACATCGCTGGAGTGAACTTCATCTTCACCGACACTCTCACTAGGAGACTCCTCTTCAATACTGGCGAGTCGCAACAACTCCACCCCTGGATTCCCCTTAAGAAACAAGGTATCCATATTTCCTTTCTCCGTCTTCAAATCCCAGGCTTCATGCTTGCCCTCTTCGAACTCCTCGACCATTTCGACGTGCGACTTCAGTGCATAGAAAGTGCCAACATCACACGCAATTCGACCAGCGTCGATCCTAGCTTGCTTGACTCTCTCCTCAACACCTATTCGACTCTCATTGAGCTCTTTCCGACAGCACTCTAGCTCATCTTGACGAGCCTTCAGCTCTCCCACGAAGCGACGTTCGGCGTCCTTCAGTCGACTCTCAACTCCCTTCACCTTAGTCTTCAATGCCGCCAAGTCGGATTCTGATTTGGCAGCCCTTTCCTCAGCCTTGGAGACCATCTCCTTCACGCCGGATTAGGCGCCCAAGAGGAACTAGAAGGTCTAAAAGACGCAAAGCAAAGAAAAGATATATGAAAACGCCATCCGGCAGAAAAATCAAAACTACAAGACTTGACAAAAAAACTTACCTTCCAAGCGGAACAACCAACCTCACCAATACAGTCCAGAGGTGAGATTCCATCAACTTTAGATTTCAAAGTCGGGTCCTAGACTTGGAACAAATCAGCGATCGACCGCCCGACTAGGTCAATCCTCTTGACGCCAAAAGGGATAGCCGATTTCTTTTTCGGAACGTCCAGAATGGTCTTTTCAGCATCGGGGGAAATGGCAGCCTTTCTCTTGTCGCCAACCTTCGCTGGCGGAAAAGTATCGACATGCGTCGATTTACTCGACAAAGCTCTGGCCGCCGCCAACTTTTGTTCGATCAAACCTTTCCCAGACACGCCCTTCAAACGAGCACTCGACCGACCAACACGAGACGTTGTCACACCTGACAGAACATAAATTACGAATATGGCATATAAACAGAAACACATGCAACCCAAACAGAAGACTTACGCTTGACATGAGAGGATGAAGGGGCCGACATGGCGTCTTGAGTCGTTGGACCAGTAGATAGCAAGTTGACGTTCACGATTTTTTTGCTCCGACAACGGAATCTCAATCAAAATGTTGGTTAGACCCTCCGATTTAGCATTGACTTCCAGATCCTCAGGCTCAGGGAGTACATAAAAAGAGAGGTAAGCAAGAAGTTAACACATATTTGACAAAACGAAAGCAAGAGAAAGGTGCATACTTTCGACCCGCCACTCTGTCAGCAAGAACGAACAATCACCCCCCTTTTCCAAAGACAACCGCTCGACGAAGAAGAATTTTGACCCCCATCCATGGTCGTTTACATCCAGATTCGACACCAGCGGCTTCCGACCCTGACGCCTACGCAATTGAACCCGGGAAGAGCTCTTCGACCCCAAGGCATAGTTATACCACAAGGCATCGAAGTCAAAGCCAGCCCCCGACTCCGAGTTCAAAAGATTCCGAAAACTTACCAAAGCAAGAAATAGAGAAAATCAGAAGAAGGAAGATGGAGATAGCCCACCGATTTACTTCGAATTTATGGAGGGAAGGCTAGAAGCCTAGGCTGTCCCATCATGCCGCGCGATCGTCGCCACGTCAACCCTCGCCTGTCGCGCCAAAACAAATGGTGAAGATCGTGCAGATCAGAAGTCGTCTTGACTCCCTCCCTTAGCTGCCATGAGCCCAAAACGACTTGGGGCTATTGTTGGGCCCATAATGTTCTGATAAGCCAAGCCTAACAGACTGGGCCGCCTCATCTAAGAAATGTGCCAAGGAGCTCGAAGGGGAGCGTCGGATGCTCATCAATGCATGAACCCGACTGATCCCGAAAATCTCGCCCAAGCCATAAACTGCTTGATCTTCAACAACAACAGCCAATTCAAAAGGGAAAATTAGAAGCTTCATTAATAAGAATATCCCAAGGATTATGCTCAGGAGTTAAGGGAAAGATCTCGTGCAAACGATAACAAGACCGAAGAAGAAGAGGATCCGATAAATAGTGCATGAAGGGGAACGACTAAGAGGACAGCGATACTCGTTATCTCAACTCTCAGAAAGGCTCGTTAAACTACTTGTTCTCGTTTGGCTCTTTCGGCAACAACATTCGACCATCAAGGATCGGACGCTAGATTAGCCGATCAAACAAGACCCGATCTTTTGCATCTAGAGGATAAGCTATACTTTGTCTCATTCTAATCATCATATAATCAATATATTATCACATAATCTTGCTCCTATTTTATACGTTGTTGATTGCTTATTTGGTTTGGATTTATTGTATTCTATCTGATCGACTCGTTACCCCGTCTAAGGCGATTTAGGTTGATTGATCTTTTCGCCCCAAAACAGTGACCTATACTACTGCAATTGTTTTCAAACTTGTTTTGAAACTACATTTCTTGACAACCATGTTTTCAAAATACACCTTCAAGATATCCATACACAAACTTCTCTTAAGACACCTTCTTCATATTCGTTTCTTCAAAGCAATAGATAGTTGAGACCTAGTTGTAACTATGCTCATTCTTGATTGGGTATAGCTTCCTTGATGAACTTGGTCTAGAAGTTGACCTTAGTGGCACTTCTTTCTCCATGGTGGAATGAATTTGGTTTGGTTGTTCAACATGTAACCAATTATAAACCTAATTACTTGTTCTAGAAACTTAAAGGAAAGTACATAAAAGAATAAACTTATACCATGACTGATGGAGATGTAGACAATTCTAGTGTAGAAAAATAATCTTGTTGTGTGATATTGTGTACATTAAAGGAAATAATGTCCTCATGTACAAGTCACAATAATCAGATCAGAATATGTGCATCATAAAGTTGGAATAAAATAATAATAAATGGGTAGCTTACCAGATTAATATTTTCATCAGCTATTGGTGTGTAAATGTCCCAACTTCTTCTGTAACACCCCCGATTTATACCGATAATATTACACACCAGTGACCTCAGACTTTAATGTCTGAAGTCACCTAAGGCTTGCATCGAACAATTTTTTTGTAAAACATGCAATAAAAAAAATCCAATAGTGGAAGCCTTTTCAAATACAAAAAACTTATATGAACTCTCCTAAGTGTGGAGGTTTAGACATTAATAAAACATAAAGTAGATTGTACCCTATTGATAACACATATTTTATACATATTTTAGGTGTGTAGTTGAACCTTAGACTAGATCATTTGCATTCATATTTTATGTATTTTATAATTGATTTTGTTATATTTTTCATTTAGAGTCTATACTCGTACTTTTATATGATACGAGATATTGTTGAATTCGATCTCCAATGAATAACATATGGCCAATTTTCAAGACTATATAATAGCCCGTGTGTTGTTGCCTTGGCTGCTTGGTTGGTGGGCCTGTTGAACTTACTGGGCCGAAGATCACCCAACGTTGGATACAGGGGAGTTTCTTTTTGGACGGGGGGAATTTTAGTGAATTAGACAAATTGAGATTAGTGGAGGGAGAGGAGATATGAGGTGGATGATATTTTTAGTTTAGTTTTTTGGTGCGTAGGTTTATTTTAGGATCTTTAGTTTAGGTTAGGTTGGTAGTTTTGTTTTCCTTTGGTTTGAAACACTGCCGCACAAACAAAGGAATTAAACAAGGATTTGGCCTCTGACAATTTGGAAGATTTGATATTATTGTTCTAGCCTTCGTCAACTTGGATTATTTTCGACATTGAGACTAAGTTTTTTATCTCCCTCTTTTATTGAATAATTCATATATATGTTGATGGATGGTTTAAATATATTAAGTATGTCTTCAATTATATTTGGCTAAATTCCTAGTTCTAAGGTTGGGGTGATCCCGACAATGCGTATGTAATTACAATTATTTCTTTGCTTGGATTGAAATAGTATTTGATTCATTTGTAGATGCTTTATGCCCATTGTAGCTTATGTGAATTAGATCCTATTAGGGTTTGAGACCGAGAGGTGATAACGTTAATAGGTAGTCAGATAGGGTTTGAGACCGAAAGGTAATAACTTCTATTGAATCCCTAGGAATTGAACCTGGGATTTTATTATAGCGAGAGCCTCTTAATTTCTCTTGGGAACTAATAACTTTCATAGAAACCCTAAGATTAGATTGGATTTAGCAAGTCACGAGAGTGGATGTTAGTTCAGTTTGACCTTAGATTCTAAGTTCCCAAAGGGTCTAGACCTTGATTAGTAAGTCGCGATAATGGATGTTAATTAGATCTAGGCACATTTACTATCATCCGAGAGGAATTAGTAATTATCTTCAAATAATTTGGACTAGATTCAGGTGAAGTGTGATTTTATTTACTGAAGCATTATTGCGGTGATCCTTAACCTTAGACACTTTTATCCTATTGATTTTATCACTTTTATTTGTTTTTATTAGTCAACTTAATTATAGTTTTCCCCAATTTCTGATTTTCCTGGCCTAACTTATTGGTAGAGTTTCAATTGATATTACATTGGTCTCTGTGTGATCGACACTTGACTACTACAACTGATCTCGTACACTTGCGGGTAGGTTTTAGCCATATCACCTATACCAAGACAATTAATCATTGATCATAAAATTCCCAAATATTGTATAAGTACCACAAGACCACTCAACCATCCACTTACTTAAAGTCTTGAAACCATCTAAGTTCATTAAATATACTCAACTTATAATTTATGCTTGGTAATCTATATCCAAAAAAATATATCGAGTTAAGAACTCAATCAACCTCACAACTTGATCTATATTCCTCGAATATAAATATCCTCAATATCACCAGGTTAGAAATTCAAACTTTCAAAGAAATGTCACAACTTAATATATATCCCTCGAGTATAGAATATCACCAAGTTAAAAAGAACTCTAACATCCCATCAAACAATTAATACTTACCTCAATTGGAATCTTAACCGTGCAAATCCAAATTTAAATCCAATAGTAAACATTTATGCCCCCTTATATCGATCAAGGAAACACATGTTCATATTTAAAGTTCTAAGCACCCGTCACATACTAGTCACAACTTCGACATAAGAAATACCATGTCTAGCAACCAAACAAGGCGTAGAAGATCATTAAGCCATCAATCCTACTCAAAACACTTAACCACATTAAGAATAATATAATTAAGATAACTTTATGTATCAACACATATATCATAAATAACATTGAATACAAACACCTATATCATTACATAAATGACAATGAATGCACGTTCACACACACACAAGCGAGGTCATGTTAATTGCGACCATTTAACACAAATCCAAAATACTTACACGAGGTCAGCATAGCTGAAAACCTTTTCAACACATACTCACACAAGGTCTGCTTAGTTGCAACCTTAAACACTACACACGCATACACAAGGTTAGCTTACTTGCAACCTTAACCACACACACTATGGATATTGGCCGAATCCAAGCTCATATTGGAAGTCCATGTCTGTACAAATGTCACTTCCTCAAGCCTACGGTATGGGCATACATACCTCATCGAAGACTTACTCTGAGGTATGCACCCACTATTGCACTCCCATACCCGGGGTTACATTCGTCCATAATTTGGAGGGTGGTGCATCCGCATCATCCTAATCACATGCAAACCTCCACATCGAGGGATGTCCTCAATTTTTCTATTGTCCACTCGTGTGAATGACAATACACATTGTTAAAACACAATTGATCAAGTCATTCATATAACAAACAAGTGAAGCTCAAACACAAAATCATTAAGATATCTTAACACTACATATAATCTTTCATGCATGAGTCACAATAACCATACATGCATCAATAAAGTCACACAAATAATATTTATCATAAATTTGGACACATCAAACATTGATCAAGTAAGCACACACAAATGACCAACCGAGAAAGTATGGGAACTTGACTTATTAATGACATCAGAGTCGTTAACAATATTAATCAAGACCTTATATCCTCAAATAGATACCCTGGAATGCAATTAATGCCACAATAAATGATTGACTTTTCTTAAATCAAAATCTGATATTTGGACACATCAAACATTAATCAATTAAGCACACACAAATGATCAACTGAGCAAGTATGGGAACTTGCCTTATTAGTGACATCCGAGTTGTTAACATTATTAATCAAGACCGTATGTCCTCAAATAGATACCCTAAAATGCAATTAATGTCACAATAAATGCTTAACTTTCATGAATCAAAATCTGAAATTTGACAACTTGTTGTCCATTCGAAAAAGTCATTATAACTTGATCAAAAACACTTCAAAAATTAAAAACAAGATCTTCTGAATAAACATGAAGGATTCTAGTTCATTCTCCAACTAGAACAAACTCTAAATCATTTATAAACAACTCATTAAAAATCAACAAAGTCAGGATTGCACATCATGTGCACTGATTTTCTAAATATCATAAACAATTCGTTATAATCTGCAATTGAGTGATTCCAAAGCCTACATTTTCTTACCTTCTACATTTTAGTTCTAGAAAAGGAACTAGTCTAAAACATTTTGTAAAATCCAATAAAAATGTGTGAATAAAGTTTCACGTTATGAAACTTAAAAACGCAAAACCAAATCTCTTTCAGATTTATGGAAATTGAGAATTAAATCCATGAAAAATATATTTCCAGTATAATTGTAAAACCTTAGAATTGGTTTATAAGGATTAAAGTGTTACCCATGTCAACAAGAGCTTTTTCTTTTCAAGATTTAAGTTAGGACAAAGAACTCTAAAGTTAAGCTTGTTAGGACGAGAACTAGGATGGGTGACCTCCTAGGAAGTCCTCGTGTTGGCATGGGATGGATCTTTTAAGGCCTTGGTCATTACAAATGGTATCAGAGCTGACTTTGGTAATGAGTGTTCTTGGCATGAAGGGAAGTCACAAGAGCTCTTCCTTTTCAGGGTTCAAGTGAGTACAAAGAACTCTAATGTTAAGCGTGATAGGACGAGAGTAGTACTAGGACGGGTTACCTTATGGAAAGTCCTCGTGTTGGCATGGGATGACACTTCTAAGCTCCTTAATTTATTATTTTAATTTTGTCCTAGCCATATCAAAATCTGGCCTAGTAGCAGCCCTTGTAGCCGCCCATACAACATCCTTATACGACTTGCCTAGCAACTTCACCTTGAAGTTGTTGTGTAAATGCCTCACACATACCCTGGTATCATCCATAAGAGCAACCTCATTGAGGGCTTCAAGAAAACCCTAAATGCCAAAGACAAACATAGTATTGCATTTAGTGTTCAAATGAAGAAAAAAAAACAGAAAATTTGTATGAATAAAATGGTATTGTAATTACCTTTGCCTATCTGACATAAATGTCAAATTTTGTGCCCCTGTACGTGGAACCAAATTTTCCAAAAATCAACCCCATGTTTCTTTCCTTTCTACCTCTACAACTGCATAAGCCAATGGAAATATATTTTCTTTTCCATCCTTTCCAAGAGTAGACAACACTTGTCCAGTATAAGCACCCTACAAGTGAAAACCATCTAGTCCCACAAATTGGCCTACAACCAAGCATGAAACCCTTTTTGCAAGCATCTAGGCACAAATAAAATCTTTAGAATATTGGCCATATTCCACTTGATGATGGCAGCATCATAATCCCACACCTTTGCTTATTTCTCTGGTACATATCCTTGGGTTATAAGCATTGCCCTCAACCTTGCCCTCTTTGACTGGTGGTATGAGATAATGACACTATGGTTTCATTTCACAATGTTAATGAATTTTTTAATCCTCCAATGAGGATTATCCCTCTAGTGCTCAAGATACTTCTCAGCCAATGACATAGAAGTGACCTTAGAGTTCTTATCATACCACCCACATTCATGTTTAGGGACAATGGTCTTAAGTAGGAAACTTCCACCTGAACCCATTCTTCGAGCACAAGCCTTAAACCCACAAACTATTTTCTTGCGGACACACTTTTTCCTAGAGTGTTTCATAGCACAATCACACTTGTCTATACAATAGGCAGAAACTTTGTAGTTGTCATTGTGTAAGTAATCGTAATCAAAACCATTTTCTAAAGCAAAGTGTCTCAAGGCCTTCTTAAATATTTCATTTGATCCAAATCGCATACCAACTTTCAAGCAAATTATAAGAAAGCCTACATTACCAGCTATCCAACCACACCATACTTGCGCAACTTTGTCACCTATTGAGTCGCCAATGAGCCATCCAAAGTGGGCTCGAGCAAAGGCATGTTCTAGGAAAAACCATGGTGTCGTGGCTATTTGCGCAACCCGTCACCGTTCTGCCCAACTCCAACACCACTCCCGCTATCCTACGCCGCTACCCTGCTCAACGTCCCGCCTGGTACCACCACCGTGATGACTATGTTATTAGTAAATTGTCAAACATGAACAAAGCTGGATTGAGTTGGTGCAATAAGCTTTCACATAATTCCTTTGAACCGAGAAACAATAGCCTTTGTGATCACTTTGAAAGCCACACTAAACGTGGCTAATAGGTCAAAGATGGTTGGCAGATTAAGAAGATTTGATGGGACTAAAATCTACCTGCAAGTGTATGGGGTCAGTGGTAGTTTTTCAAGTATCGTTTTCATGAGAAGCTAAGCCGTAAGAATGGATTTTCATTTGACTAATAGCTAAGAAAGAAACAAAGATTGCTAAAGATTGTTGTAAATTTATGGAGGAAAGCTTCTAGAACTAAGTATCTCCACAACAATGCCTCGATAAACTCAACTAGATATCCACTTGAAAATCACTTGATTTGATTTGAAGGTAAGCTATCTACGATAATCTACCAACTCCTGTTATATGGTAATAAGCATGCATAAATTCTAACTAACAATCATGGTCACACAGATCTAGTCAAATCTAGACCCATTGGGACTTAGAATATAAGGATAAACTTAATCAACTTACATTGTCGTGTTCCGCTAAGTCTAGATCGAACCTAGGATAATATGATATCTTAGTATTCCTAAAGACGCGGTAGAATAGAGGATAGTCTGAACACAAGAACAATCTCCGATTCAACTAGATTAGAGAAATAAAATAATTGGTCACGTCTAAGGGAACAATCTCCAATTCGTCTTGAAATCCCAGAAAACAACTCCAAAAGCTCTCTAGACCAGAACGGTAGAATAAAGAATAGTTTGAAAAATAAAATCTAGAAAACTATTTAAACCGTCTAAAAATAATCTTGACCCAAGCCCACAAATCCTTAAAAGACGTGGTTCATGGACCACATCACCTCTATGCAACCAACACTGCACAAAGGTCAACATGAAACAAACAAATGTGCATTGTCCGTGCACTTGATTACTCAGACCACTTCTTCCTTCATGCAAGTGGCACTGCATGCACTACTACTTTTAAAGGGAAATATGCATGGTCTGTGCGATTTGGTGCATAGACCACTTCATCTCCCTACATTCTTGGTAGGTCTTAGTAGATGGTGACTTCTCGTTGCACGACATGTGTAGCTGAGTGCATGGGCTAGGTCTCCATAGTGCAATCCTTATTCCATGCAATTGACCGTGCATCTCATCTTTGTAACCCATGTGGTCCACTTCTTGGCTCATTCTTGGCTCAGTTCGACCCGGATGGATCATCCAATCATGCACATGCCTACCATGACTCGTGATATGCGACTGCAATGACATTAACTCCACCTTATCACCCTGAAAATACGCAAGATCATCATATAGACATCTATACTAAAGAAAACAATGTAACTGGCTATAAATGCAAGTTAAGAAACATGAGATAACCTAAACTAAATCCCACATGTATGTGGTAAATATGAATGAAATAGATGTTATGAAGATTCAACCTTGGGAATAAGTACAATAATACTCTGATTGAGTTGAGGCGAAAGCGGGCCACCATTTAAGATGCTGAAGGAATCCTTCTCCACCTCATGCTTCATAATCTCCCAATTATGGTGGAAAAACACCGCACGAAATCCATCGATCCATGGAGCCTTGCCGCCCCTTGATAATTCTAGGATGAAATTTTGATATCTGACATAATCATTGATAACATAGGGGAATTGTTGAAATCATCTTGCATCATAGAGAGGAGTTCAATGATCCTTAGTGACCATGGAAGAATCACCATCTCTAGCATCAACATATTGTTGCTATATCTTGTGAGGTTCTTTCGATCTTCCATTCAAGCGTCAACCTTAAATCATCCCTAGCTTGGGTTGCATCCTGGTATCATCCAAGTCCATGGTGCCATGGTTCAGATTGGGGGGGGGGGGGGGGTCACACGAGTGGGTATGAGGAGGGGAAGAATAATTATATGTATTATGAACTCGCATGCCACTCTTAATCTCCTTATTATTTTCCTTCGGACACAAGTTTCCTTTGACATCTTTCTTGTGAGAGATCTTTTTCCTCCAATCAAAGAATTATTCTTGCCCTGAGTAATTTTATAAGATCCCATACTTTCTTTTCTAGTTCCTTGAGTTTCTCCTAACTTACTTTCATCCTAACCAGCCACGATCTTGCATTTTCCTCTAATTCCTTTTCTCTCTCAGTGTGAACGTTTCTTTGCCATATCATTTTGAGTGTCTTTCCCATAAACTTTCCTTTTGTCTTTCCCACTATCATTAATTTGATTTTCGACCTTTCCCATGACGTTTTGTTTCCTTTGTTATTTTTTCCGTTGATATCCTCGGCAACGTTATCTTTGATTAGCGAGATTTGTTCCTAGATTTCCACAGTTTTAGAATCACAATTATCATGGAATTCTTCCTATGCTAGGATTTCAGATCTAGATCCACTGACGCCAATTGTCTTGTCTCTATCCTCGTTCAGTTTTCTAGTTCGATCCTTTCCCGCCCAGTTCACATTTGTGGTAGCAAAAATACCCCACAATAAAGTGATGATTGCTGATGACAAGAACCCGCAACTCCGACGAGCATAAACTCCCTCTGACCCCCTCTATGGTGCCCTACGAGTAGAGAAAATAGCCAAAGGTTGGACTTTGTCCCCCGTTTTACCTATGACGCTCATGTCATAATATAATAGATGTGAATGGGGGCTAGGTTTTTTCATAGAGAGAATTGAATGCATTGAATGATATTGATCATCTTTATTTAAGGGGAATTTTTTTTTCTCCAGGTAACGACTTTCATAATAATAAGCATAACAATAACTTTATTTAATGGAATTTGATCATGTGAGAATGATCATTATGGTGTAAAATGAGAATGATCGTATAGCCCTTGGATGGAGACAAATTCAAGGGCTTGGATCAAACTTTTTGTAATAACCCCTAAAAGTCCCAACTTTCGTTTTATAAGCAAGACGTGTTAGGCATGTTCTGTAACCCTATAAAAACCATATGAATGTGTGGATACACATTTAATGAAATATTATAACACCCCCAAAACTTAACCCTTTTGGAAATGTATTACCGCCAGTGACCCTAGTGTTCCTTACCGAGATCACCCAAGGCTTTACCGTTTAAATACAATTTATGAAATACAAATGATACATAATGATCAAAGCATTCAATTCCAAAACATAACATTGTCAAGGAAACATGAGTTACGAGATTACAACCCAATCCCGAATAGGCTAACACAGAGTTTAAACCAAATACAACGGAAGTCTTATAAAGTAGGGTACAGCGGAAGTCTTATAAAACACATTACAACCAAAGTCATTGCCCAAAAGATCTCAACCTGATTAACAAAATAACCAAAACATTCAAAAACCACCGTCGACTCCATAGTCCTTCTGTTCTTCTGAACTACTTCTATCTGATGTGCCGAATCGAACGGATGACACCAGCCCACATGCAGAGAACAAAGATCGTGGGTTAGTCTACTTGAATAGACTAGCAAGGGTACAAAGCAGAAGGTTCGATGTAGTTGTATTGGGTTAGACTTATCGTTTCTCGAATGATAACCGACAACGATAATCAACCTTCATACTTCTACAGAATAACAACAAGAGGTATGCACAAGAGAAGACTCTGGAAGACTGAATCTTCACAGAGATCGACTCGAAAGAAGACTCCAACGGAAATGAGTCTTAGGGAAATATGGCAAATCTGGAATGTTTACAGAATCATACAA
This sequence comes from Rheum nobile, assembly GCA_027886185.1. Lineage (NCBI taxonomy): Eukaryota > Viridiplantae > Streptophyta > Magnoliopsida > Caryophyllales > Polygonaceae > Rheum > Rheum nobile. The sequence continues at coordinate 404,398 of WOAB01000163.1, forward strand.
CAATGATTTAAAAGTTGACTGAGATGCTTCGGTTCACGACTAGCCTCATCGCATACAGCGAATCCAGATTGGAAAGAGAACGTACTATGATCAAAGTCGAGACGAGTTTTCCTAGCTGCACTATAACTTAGCTGCACTACTCGTCGAAGGTTTATTAATTATGTGCGTCGAGTAGCACTTATCTGATTTATATTACAAACCACACATCACATTATTAGACTTTTACATGTGTACCCCACCATTGGGACGACACATCTTAGTATACGTTTCGTCGAGAGTGACGCATACCGGAAGGTTTGTGACACCAGCTAAGTGTCATGCCTCTACACACTTGTGAAAGAGACCGATCATGATCTTAGAATAGTACCAGATGGAGACGAGCCACCCCGATACCAGATTATAAAGAAACGACCGGACAAAGTCCGAGTACATTCCTAACTAACAGTGCTAACCACACAGATACATCACAATAACAGTTACAGGATAAATCCACATAAAGGCCCGAAAGGCGATCACAGATAATAGCGCTGTTCTAATAGATATACAACCTATTATATGATTTTCAAAACAGTTTATAAATCACTTCCAGAAGGACACAGTAATAATCGTTCCAAATTAATTAATCAATTGAAATAACTGATAATCAATGTAAATATGGAAACGATGAGCAAGAGCGAACTGCCACTTGCCTTAATCCGCAGAATAGAAACAAGCCTAACGACAACGACGGGATTCCGGGCTCGACACGGGTATAGCTCCGACAGCACAACGACCTTCGAGTCGACCCATAAAAGGAACCCTAAGTTAGATCCGACATAACCACAGTACGAATCTAAAACGATGAAAGAAAACGAAAGGAATGACGCCACAACGACGATCACCAAAGCCAAAAGCCAAAGAGGCATTCTGGGCTCTGGCGGCGGTCGCCGCAGTTCATCACGGCGGGCGCCGTGAAGAACACGACGGTCGCCATGAAGAACTTAGACGACAGAAACGGTGAGAAAACTCACCCAAAACACGAGTGACTCGGCCTCCTTTGACTTGCTTTGGTTTCTAACCTCCAAGGCTACCAAAAGCTTCACAAAGGCACTCTGGAAACACCACCAAATGACCTCCGGCGAAAGCTCTAGAATCCGGCGAGGCAAGAACTCCGACGAGGCAAGAATTTGGGAGAGCTTGGGCTGTGGATTGAGCTCCAATCCGACCCTCAAGCACTCCCTTTTATAGCCAAAAGCCAAGGGAACACCATCATCGCCTACAACGAGGCGGAGTAGGCCTAATTCGGCGCGTCAGAGGCTCGCCGGCGACCATCGGGCAAAGACCTCCGGACAACGACGGCGGGCGCCGCAGAGAGCAAGGGTCGCCGCCTCCCAATTTGCCTACGGCGGGCGAATTACGGCGGGCGCCGTACTGTACGGCGGTCGCCGTTTTTCGGGTCTTCGCGCCCAGCTAGAAGACGAGGGTACTGCTGCCTCGAGCCCTTCGCGGCGGTCGCCGCCTTAATTACGGCGGTCGCCGCCACCGTGGCTTTGCCCTTCTCAGCTTTTGGACGACAACAACTTTAACCCGGGATAAAATTATCGTACGTGAACGAGTATTAAAATCCAAAGCACGTCGTCTGTATAATATTTCACTGAGAAAAATGTTACAGATACAGAGCACATTACAGAATGTCTCCAACTTTCTGAATTAAATCTGACGTACACAACAGGCACTCGGGAAAAACCCAAAATTCCCAAAATAACCTTACAAAAATACGGGGTATCACAAATATATGGGTGCTAATTATTGGATGGTTGCTAAAATCGGAATTAAGCAAGACCCGCGATCAAGGCCCGGGAGCCGCAGACGCGCATTGCTCGCGATCGCGGTTATGCAGCCGCGGGCGCGGCATTGCTCGTGACCGCGGTTTTGCCCAAAGGCCAAACCGCGATCGCAGTTATGAAACCGCGATCGCGACACCATTGCTTCATCTTCTTCCTCGTCTTTACTGAGATGCCGACGATCTAGGTTCCAGCGTTTCTTCTCCGAGGGTCCGGTTTAAGGAGGTCAAGCGGTTGTTCTTCCTCTCACTTAGTGGAAGAGGTCCACCCTTATCCTATAAATAGGGGAATATCCGAGGGTGTTCTTCACATCCTTCATCTCTTCCTCTCGTAATAGCTCGGTTTTTGGTGTTGTCGTCGGAGTTGTGTCATCATCGATCGGTGTCAGAGTCGGAGGTCCACCAAAGCGAAGCCAGGAGTGGTGGTGGTGCGCGCTTGTCCAAGAAGCAAGATCCGAGCCTCGTCTTCCATCGGTATGGCTCCGTTGCGTTCGTTTAGCCTGTTGTTCGACAATGGATCCCGCAATCGCGGCTGGGCAGAGGCCCGCGATCTCGGCTAGGCATGGAACCACGATCGCTGTCCATCTGCCGTGGGTGCGGTTTTGCCCAGCAAAGCAGCGATCGCGGCACTGCCTTTTTCTTCGTCTTTTCGTTCCTTCGTACATGTAACTAAGGGTTTTGTTTTAAAACTCATCTCGTATGCGTCGTCGATGTTGGATTGTGCTCGTCTCCATGGCTAATTGTACGGATTGGAATCCGACCCTACTGAATGATGATAAATTCCAACGGGAATTTTAGTAGCCAGCCGTGCACAAGTTCAAGTTCCCAGATTTCGGACCCAACTCTTCGTTCGTCCAGACTAAGGCAAGTGGCGGTTCGCTCTTGTTGATTTATTCCATATTTTCTTGATTATCAATTACTTAGTTGTTTAATTAAGTTGGAATAAAGTTGTTGATTTGTGTTTGGGAACTTAAACGATAAAATGTTGTGTTAAAAATATGAATTTATAATAGGTTGTATATATTGCTAGAAACAACGATATTATATATAATTCTATATGATATTACCGTAAAGTGATAAATGGATTTTGGCGTGGATTTATATGTGGACTTACATGCTTAGTTAGCACGAGTATTCGTAGGAACGCTATGTACCTTGCGAGGTCTAGTCGTTTTTTATAACAAGTATTAGGAGGTTTTTGCCCTAGTACTCCTGGCATGACTGTACCCTTATTCAGATATAAGTGGTAGGTGCACTTAGCTAGTGCCAATATTTGGGATTCATCCCAAAGATATATCTCGTATCGAGATGATGTGAATTAAAAGCCTTAACGTGAATGTACGTTTTTGAAAGTAAATAAGATAAGTGCTTTTACGCACATAATTAATACACCCTCGGGCGAGAAGTACAACGTGGAACCCGCCCGGACTCTTGTTAGAGTAGGTCCTCTTTCCAATCTGGATTCGCAGTACGCGGTGAGGTTGGTCGTGGACCAAAATAATCAAGGTCATTTTTATAAACTTGTGTGAAAGATTAACGTTCCCAAACAATTGCATAAGTTTCCTATAAGACTCAATTCCGTTGGAGTCTTTCTCTTGAATCATTCCTTTTCTTGTATTTTCGTAGAAGTATTGAAGTTAACATCGTCTATTGGCTATTATTCGAAAAATAATTGTTGTAACTTAATACGACTACTTAGAACCTTTTCTTCATACCCTTGCGTAGTCTTTCATTGGACTAACCAACCGTTAATTTTCCTTTGCATGGTTGGCTGGTGTCATCCGTCTCATACGACACATTAGGTAAATTTCCTCAGTTGTGAGAAGGCAAATCCCCGACATTGAAGGCAGTTGATATTTTGAGTGTTTCCTTAAGGTTGAGGATCTTGGCGTGAGAATTGCACGGTTCAAAACCCTTTATGGCGTTTTATATATTTTAAAGACTTCCGCTACAATATACGTTTTTGTATTTGGTTTCAATTACCGCTTGTAACTTGTAACGTCGGTGTGAGACATTATTTGGTCATTTCATGATATTTAATAAAGTTTACAATGTTATATCTATTTGCAATAAAAACGATAAGCCTTGGGTGACCCCAGATATGTATTCTGAGGTCACTAGCAGTAATATTTCCAAGTTATTTTTGGGGGTGTTACACTTTCATTAAAGGGGACATGTGTCATGCACATGACCCTTTGGTCAAACTTCTCTTGCTGGTCAACGCCGTACTCCGGCGGTCAACGCCGATCAACTCCGGTCATCGGCGGTCGTTGACCGGCCCTTTTTTTTTCGGGTCCAAAATGTGTTTTTTTTTGGACAGAATTTTCATTTTCTGGGCCAAAATTTTCTATGCATATTCCTTGCTAAAGTTATGCACATTTCTTCAGAATTTCATGCACTTTTGAAAAAAAGTGCAATGCATGTTAAAAACTAAATAAATTTCACATTTAGTACAAAAATAAATGCACAAGTATACTATTCTATGTGCACATACATGCAAAAACTCATGCACTTCAATATTCATCCACACACGGTCTAAAACTCATGCACATTTTCAACACAAACCTGATATATGCACTCATAGTGCAAATTAGGTGCACAAACAAGCCATTATTCATGCACATACACGCATAGTTGTATGCACTTCACATGTATTGCACTGGATGTGCATGCAAATTGGCTTGAATGTGCATAATATTTGCATTGTATATGCTAGTACAAATCATGTGCACATACAAGCCATTATCCATGCACATACACGCATAGACGTATGACTTCACACGTAACACCTTGAATGTGCATGCAAAATGGCTTGAATGTGCATAATGTTTGCACTGGATGTGCGGGAAAAATCTAGACCCCGAAAATAAACATTTTAGGAGAGAAAAAGCTTGAACGGTTAGAAGTGCATGAAATCTTGCGTGAATGTGCATAGAAAATTTTGGGCCGGATACAAAAAAAGAGCGCCCAAAGAAAATAAAAATTGGCCCTGTAAAAAAAAATTGACCGGTTTTACGTCGGTCAAAAGTGCATGAAATCATGTTGGAATGTAAATAGAAAATTTTGGCCCAAAAAATGAAAATTCCGCCCCAAAAAAATAAATTTTGGGTCCGAAAAAAAAACCGATCAACGTCGGAGATCGGCGGTCAATACCGGCGTTGACCCACTTAAGTGGTCATGTGCCATGCACATGACCACTTAAATGAAGCTTTTATCTCCACCCTTTGATGGAAGTCTATCCAAGAGTGGAGGTTCATTCTCATTTTACACCATAAGTCCCATTCTTATTTGATCAAGCCCCTTATTTAATTAGGAATAGTGATAATAGATAAAGATATCTTACATATTTCGAATATTACCTCCACAACATTAATCCCTAATTTTGTAGTTGAAGTGTTGAACCAACCCGTTTCTATTGACAGCCCCATCGTCATCACCCGATTGAGACTTCATGGTGTTGCTCGAAGGCACAATGACTAGCGGAGCTTGCCCAGCCTCCTCCATTTGGTTTGCGGTCGCATTAGTTGGCCATTTTCCTTTCTCCGGACTTGTAGTAAGTCAACGATAGTACCTAGTGGGAACATCCATGACCCAAAATCTTTTTCATATATTCTGGGTGTGTTTTAGGCGTGTCCTTATCGAAATTCACAGAAGTTGGATAATCTTAGGAGTTAGAAAATTTCAGGCAATTGTTTTCAGTATGACCAACTTTATCACGCTTGAAGTAGGGGTGTTCATTTTTGGACCAGACCGTAACGGTTTAGTCCACGGTCCAAGGTTCCAAAGGTTTACGGGTTACGGTCCGGTCCATGACCGTAAATTTATGGTCCGAATATGCTTTTGTTATAATAAATATATCTCATTTAATCTAAGTATATCCATTTTTACGGTCCAATTACACTCCGGTCTAGATTTGGACCGTAAATGAATCATTATATGACCACTTTCATCTCAATTTTTTTTAAATCATTAGGAAAAATAAAAACAGTCCATGTATTGAAAAATTTACGGTCCATCGATCCGATCCACGGTCTAAGTATTGAAAAATTTACGGTCCAGTCCAGTCTGATCTGGACCGTTTGAACACCCCAAACTTGAAGCATACCATCGTTCGTCCCTCATATTGTATCTTCCAAATCCTTCCATTTACCCAAAACTTTGATAAGAAGGTCTTAGATAAATCAAGTTTCACACATAATCTTGTATAGCTCCCCGTTCTCCTCGTGTCGTAGTCCTATCCACTTTCAGACTTTACCCATATTCTCACCAATCTGAATTAGAATTGATCCATCTAAATACTTCATTATAAATTTGGAATACGAATCCAACCGCCAGGAACCGAATAAGCTCTTCTTTTGCAAGGAAATTCAGTCGTAAGCGTTGGATAGTTAGATAGGTATCACCAATTGTTATGTCATTAATCCTATGTTGTAATAATTAGCTTTAAGTTCTGTTATGTAAATGCAAGCACATAGGCTAGGTAAAGAATAGGACTAGGGGAACATGGCTCGAGCAGGACTGAGACGACATTGACCATGTGGGTCCATTGTGACTTAGCCATGTTGTGGCTAAGGAACTCAAATGGGCTCATGTGCTTGCCGGTGTTGTGTTCTGATGCTTGTTGGGCCTGTTCTCTGTGGTGTGCTTAATGGGCCTCTTCAGTTTCTGGGCCAGATGACTCCTTAAGTGAAACGCATCGTTTGGCACATTTCTGGAGCTCTCTCTCATCGACTAAGAAGACGACAATGTTTTGGCTATTTAGGGATTGAGTATTTAAGCCCTCTCTGAGCCACTATAGCCGTCACTCTCTAACATATTCTCTGTGTGACGATTGGAATCCTTGAGAGCTTTGCTCCTCCTAGAGCTCCGAGCTCTCTGTGGCTTCCATGGCGTCTCCTCTGAAAGCTTGAGACCACAAGAGAAAGAAAAAAGACAGAGGGGCTTGAGAGACTGAGAGGATCATGTGGAGCTCGTTGGATGCCCTTGGTGCAAGGCTTTCCTGAAAGCCTTGCGGTGTCTCACTGGGGACTCTTCTTCTCTTTCTCGTCTTGTTTTTTGTTTTGCTTTGTGTCTTTGTTTCTTCTCTGTTCTTGTCTTTGCCATTTGTGTGCTTGCATGTAACTCAAATTGGCTTCTGTCCTTTGTTGCTTAGTGGATTTGGTTGAGTCTCCCCTCTTGAGGCTCCGCAGACGTAGGACTTTGTCCGAACTGCGTTAACAACTCTCGTGTCCTCTTTGCTCTCTTTCTTTTTTTGAGTTTTTCATCCTTAATCGCTTTACCTCATTTCCGAGCAATTGAGGTGGATAGAGAATTTGTGATTACAAATTGGTATCAGAGCTTTGGCTCTTGATCTAGCTTCCGCTGAGTTTTTCATGTGACAAAAACTTGTTTTTAGGGTTTGGTGTTTTCTCTTCTTTCTTGTCTGAGATCTTGTCTTTTGCCATTTCCAATAATAAGTGACTGATAGGTGTTATTTCATACACCTTTACTAGCAATTATTAGCATGATTTGGAGGAGTTTTGGAGCTAAGTCTGTGATCCCTGAAGTTATGGAGAGAAGTGAAGATATCCCAGGATTTACAGCTTAGATGGAGACATGAGGATGGATATGGAGCTGCTGGAGCATACTTGGAGAAGACTACCAACACTTGGTAGTAATGAAGAGCAGCAGAAGAAGAGAGTGAGCGAGCTCACCGCCCCGCGCCAGAATCACCGCGGCCCGGCGGTGACTCCCAGAGAAGAGCCTGACGCCCCGCGGTGGCCGTGTTCAACGCCTCGCGGCCACAGACATTTATTTCCTTTTATTTCGTTCAGACTTTGTTATTTTATTATTTTGTTTCCTTTATTATTTTCGTTAGTTTTAACCTAGTTTTCCTAAGACTATTTAAGCCCTCTTTCTAGGTTAAGAGGCATAGACTACAGACTGCTATAACTCATTACTACTTTACATCAGACGTTATTTTTCCCTTAGTTTTCATTCTCATCTGAATGGAGAACTAACTTCCCCTTTGTTCTACTAGACGTTTGAAGCAATACAGTTGATGTGTTTGTGAGATTTCTATTCCTTGTTCTTATCCTTATAAATGTTGGTTTGATTCTCTTGGTTATATTGAATATTGATTTCTTGTTGTTCTTCTTAGCCTGATCAACTAGGTTGAATACTTTTTATCAATTGGTAGGAGTGCATATAGGGGTTCCGAGTGCATATCTAGTGGCATACACGATTGTGCGTATAGGGGTTCCGAGCGTACAATCGTGAGTGAGAATCAGTTGCATGTTAAGTAGTAAGGTGTCTTTCTATTTGCATGTATCCTATATCCTTGTGTGTATAGCTATTCCTTTGTTGGTGGTAAAGTATACCGACAACTGTGAGAATCGGTGGTGCTTTATCATTGGCATAGTAATAAGTCTATCGACAATTGTGAGAATCGATAGTACTTAAGATCAGGGTGGGAACAACTATAAGCATAGTAAAAGAACTTGGATTTAATAGATTTCTGTGATCAAATTATATCTCTGTATTATGGATCTCTCTCTAGTAGGACTACTTTCCCCATTATATTTTCTCTACTCAACCAAACTTGTTTGCTTTGCTTGCTTTGTTCTTTCTTGATAACTAAACCCCCCTTGCTTGTTACTTGTCATTCACAATTGCATGCTGCATCAGATCTTTCTTGTGGGTTCGACCCTTGCTTGTTTACTATACATCTGTTTAGTAGGTCTGTTAGGACTTTTTACTTTGATAAGGCTAATCAACGATATTTGCTTGTGCACTTTTAGCCCCGTCAAATTTGGCGTCGTTGTCGGGGAAAGTTTTCTGATTTTGTTGTGTGTTTTTGTGATTGATTTTTGGTGGAGACCTATCTTATGGTCGACACTCGTTCTACTGACTCTCCTCTCGTAGCTTTTGATCCAGAAATTGACAAATCATTCCTTGCGAACCTACACGATCAAGGAGAAGAAGAAGAAGAGGTTGAGATAGTTGAGACAGTTGAGGCTGAGACAATTAACATCCCTGCTGTCGCAATGGCTGGCACTCTGAGAGAGCTTATTGAGCCGAATATTGGAGCACAACCCCTGGCTGTCGTCATCCCTGCGCTTGGCGAAGGGGTGAATTTTGAGCTGAAGTCTGGAGTTGTTGCTTATCTCCCGAAGTTCCACGGTTTGAGTGGAGAAGACCCGATCTCTCACCTGGGCAAGTTCCATAATGTCTTCATGACTATGAAGCCCCGGAACGTGACGGAGGACCAAATCAAGATGAGAGCTTTTGGTTTCTCCCTTCTAGACTCTGCAACCGACTGGTACTATCACTTGCCACCAGGAACCATAGATACCTGGAATAAACTGCACAAGGCGTTCTTGGACAAGTAATTTCCAACGAAGAAGGCAAATGCTTTGAAAAAGGCAATTGCTAACATTGAGCAGGCTGGTGATGAGACGTTGTATGACTATCTTGAGCGGTACAAGAGACTTTGCTCCAGCTGCCCGTTCCATGGATACGCCAAGCAGGACCTTGTCCTCTATTTACACAATGGTCTGCTGGACCAAGAGAGAAGGATGGTTGACGCGGCTTGCGGTAGAAGCATTCTGAATCTGACACCGGATGCAGCCATGGAGAGATTCCAGGAAATGAGTGAGAGTACCAAGAGTTTTGGAAAGACATACCAAAGGAAGGCGGTCAATGTTGTGACCCCTGTAGGACCAAGCCCAGTGTTGACTGAGTTAGCCGAGCTGAAAGAGATGGTAAAGAGGATGGAGAACCAGAACGCCCCTCAACAAGTCAAGGCATGTGGGCTTTGTTCTGATCAATACCACCCCACCGACACTTGTCCCCAGCTGCAGGAGCAGGGTGTTGCTGAAGTTAATGCTATAGGAGGTTATGGACCCCCTAGACCGCAATTTGGTGGACAGCCCAATTATAATCCGAGAGGGCGAGACCACCCAGGTTTTAGATGGAGTGACCCTCAAGGTGGTCAACAGCCGGCACAACAGCAATACCAGCCGGCACAACAGCAGTACCAGCAGAGAGTCCCATACCAATAGAGGGCTCAAGGTCAAACCTCTGGTGCTTCTACTGAAGAGATGCTAAAGACTCTGACTCAGCATTTCGCCACTCATATGCAGGCTACTGAGTCAAGTATTAAGAACATGGAGAGGCAGATTGGTCAACTTGCTGATGTTGTGACCAAACTTGACCAGAGGACATCTAACTCCCTGCCCTCTCAGACTACTGTGAATCCAAGAGAGAATGTAAGTGCTATTACTCTCAGAAGTGGTACGAAATTGGTCGTTGCTCCTATTGCTGAAGAGGAGAACGAAATCGAGAAGGAATAAATCACGCACCGCCCCGCGGTGGATCCCACCGTGGCCCGGCCAGAAATGGAAGAAGGAGCCAGGAAAGAAGAGCTGACGCCACCGCCCCGCGGCGACTCTGACCGCGACCGGGCGGCAGATCTCAGTAATCCCACCGAGACCTCACCGCCCCGCGGCGATGACCACCGCCTCGCGGCGGGCTTACCGCGACCCGGTCCCCAACAATCCAGCTCCGCTGATGAGTTATGTGTTGATGACTACGTTCGCCCCGTGTTTCCCCCTCTAGGTTCTGAGAAGCCACCAGCACCTTTTCCTGAGGCGCTGAAGGCCAAGAGAGTAGCTGAAGATAGTGATCTGTTCGAGACATTTCGGGACTGTGAGGTGAACATTCCCCTGATCAAGCTTATCAAGGCTGTCCCTTGATATGCCAAGTTCTTGAAGGAGCTGTGCACCGTGAAGAGGACTCAGAAGCAGAAGGTTCAAAAGAAGATTCCAGTGGGTGAACATGCATCGGCGGTGTTTCAGAGGCGTCTGCCTGAGAAGTGCAAGAATCCAGGTACATTTACTATTCCTATTACTATAGGTGAGCATCAATTTGAGAAAGCCTTGTTAGACTTGGGTGCCTCAATTAATGTGTTACCTTATTCGCTGATTGAAGATTTAGGAAAAGGACCCTTGCATGATTCTAACATTGTGATACAACTTGCTGATGGTTCTTGTGTACCCCCTAAGGGTATTGTGGAGGATATTCTTGTGAGGATAGGTCCTTTGATTTTTCCTGCTGATTTCTTTGTTATGGATATGGACTATGATGAGCAGGTTGCCCCGGTGATGCTAGGGCGACCTTTTATGAAAACATCCATGACAAAGATTGATGTAGATAGTGGAACTTTAACTATGAAATTTGATGGAATAATTTTTGAACACAATATTCATAAGGCCAACTCCATTGAATTGCCTGCTCCTTGCTGTATTAGTGATATTGATAATCATGTGCATGAAAATGTTAAAACTGGTGCAGTAGAGACCGTAGTTAAGTGTTCTACTATTGATGGACCTATTGAGTTGCATGAGTTGCATGTTGATGATGTCTTACTGGGTGATATAGGAGATCCCACTCCCTCTAATTTGGGCACTTGCCCCCCTGCACTAACCATACAAGGCTGTAAGCCTTTATCTAGTGACGTGCAGCGTATTGAGGTTGAGCCATATCGGCCCCCCACATCGCTCTAAGTATGGGGGAGATGCCCTAAAGGAAGTAAGCATGGAGTTGATGGCAAAGAGGGAACATGGTCTAAGGTCTCAACCTTTCCATGGGAGGTCTCAACAGAAAGAGACGAGTAGGAGGATTCCGAGGGGATCCTATTCCAAGTGGTAGTTGATTTGCAGTACGTCGAGCCAACGACGTTAACCAAGGCGCTGTCCGGGAGGCAACCCGTGGTAGTTTTTCTTTGTTTCTTTTCTTTTCCTTGGATTATTTTTAGTAGTTTCTTTTGCTTTGTTTTATTCGCCTGTTACTTACATTTCAGGTACGAAAGTAAATGGAGAGATGGTGTTCTCAGCTATGTCACCGCCCCGCGGTGGATTTTTGGTATATTTTCCCTCTCCGGAAAAAAAAAATTTTTTTTGCAAGAATAAAGGTTCCCGAAAAAACCTTAAACGGGTGAGTAAAAGTTTTATTTCTTGAGTGGTAACTAAGGTTTTGACGGATTGGGCCCACTTTTGGGCCGAGATTTCTCTCTTTGGGCCTTGTACTAGCCGGCCCATCATCCTTTTCTTCCCTTTCACCTTTCCCTTCCCTGACCTAGCCCCCATACTCACAAACACTCCATTCCCAACATCACTCTCAAGCCCCCAAAGAATTTGCCCCATTCTCCCTCAAATCTCTCCCGACCTTGATCCGAATCTAGCCCCCAATTCACCAATTGGAAGTCTAGCCTCACAAACAACCCAAACACAACCCCACCGCATCGCTTCAGTCCCGCCTCGCTGTTGCTCCGCTTTGCGCTGCCCCGCTTTGCGTCGCTGCTGCCACCGCCTCGCGCCGACTTCACCGCGACCCGGCCAAAGCTCCCAGTTGTCCCACCGCGACCCGGCGACTCATTCACCGCCCCGCGGCGAGACCTCTTGGTTGCGTGTTTGCTCGTTTGTAAGTTCTCTTGGTTGCCCTTCGTTTTGAAATTCAACATTCATTACTTATGGCACCTAAGGGTAGGAAGCAAGTGTCTACGAGGGATGAGAATGAGGTCTACAATGTGGTGAAGGAGAGGAAGGTGTTGGCGACTAAATTCTTTCACAAGCCTACGTTGTCTGAGATGGGTTTGTTGGCATGTGTGTCCCTGTGCTTAGCACAGTGTGGTTTGGGGACGTTTCTGAACTTGGCTGCCCCTGCGTATCCCGAGCTTTGTTACCAGTTCATCGCCTCTTTCAAGAGGTACTCTGATGGTTCCGACGACAAGAGGATGATGAGGGTCACGTTCACTTACAATGGGCGTGATTATTCGTTGTCCCCTAAGGTGGTGCGTGATGCCCTGGGCATTACAAAGCTGCCAACTGATGGGTGGTCTGGTGGCATTCTAGAGTCTGATATGATGGAGTTTTGGAAAGCTGCTACGGGCAGGACGTTTTATGAAGGGTCAAGAGGTGAATTCGAAGCTGGTGAACCCGTGTCTACGGCTGATCCACAAGGTGATTATGAGAGACTTCTTTGGCCATGCTGATGATGGAAAGGTTCCTCTGAAGGATTTCCAGTGGTTTATGAGCATCTTGGAGGTTGTTAAGTATACGCCGTGTTGGGCTACCCTCTTTTTGGATTCCTTGAAGAGGATTCGTGATGGTGAGCCACGTGATATCTGTAGGGGTGGCTTGATCACCCTCCTTTATGCTAGAGTGATAGCTTGCGATCAGATTCCTCGGCATGTTGCCTACGTGGTGTATGATATGGCGCACATAAAGGTGTGCTCGATGCTGAAGCCATTGGGAAAGAATGGTGATTTGGTATGGTCGTCATATGATGGCCATATTCTGATTCTTCCACAGGAGTTCGCTTATTCCCCTTCATTTGCGGATTGGTGGATCTCCAGTGATAGCAGGATAACGACTGATGATACCCCTGCTGCTGCTCCTTCAGGCCCGTATGGAGAGGGTCCTAGTGGTGGTGCTGCTGCTGCTGCTGGGTTTGCGGGCGAGGACACTCCTATGCCTACACTTTATGACACACCCTCATCTTCTTACGGTCCTACCACACCTTGGCAGGAGTTGTATTCGAGATTTGATGCATTCTCAGTACAGCAAACGCACTGGAACACCCGAGTAGAGACCAGTCTGCAGACTTGGCAGGCCCAGTTCCGCACTGATGTAGATGAGCGTCTGGATGGTATGGACGCTCATATGAGGGACTACTTTGGGAGGTTCCCACCACCACCACCATCAGGCCCGTAGTGAGTTTATTTCTTCTTCCCCTATTTCATTTGCTTGTTCTCTTTTCTACATTGAGGATAATGTTCGGTTTAAGTATGGGGGAGGGATTTAGACTTGTTATCTATCTATCCTTTGTACATATTGTTTTCTTTTCGTGTGCTGTATTTCCCATTCGAGTTTTATAAAAAAAAGCCAAAAAGAAGTAAAAAGGCAACCAAAATCCTAGGATGAGCTGAAAACCCGAAAGGGCAGTTCAGGTAAAAAGCATGTAGTCCGGCTGGTATAGACCAGGGCAATATTGGACTGGAGTGATGTGAGTATATGTGAGATATCTAGCAAAATGAAATGAGTGGCTTGGTGAAAACCCGAAAGGGCGCCTTGGCAAGATGAGCGTAAAAGAAGAAGAGTGATTTTAGGATTTCTCTTTATTTCTTGGCGAGGTGTCATAAGAAGAGGTGGTATAAGGAGTTCGGGTAGGCCACTCTGGAGCGATAAGGAGCTAGATTGGAGTTAGGATTAGAATTATCTTTGTATCACTTATTTTGGTTCTCTGGAGCTTATTGTTGATATGTTGTAATTGCTAGTGTCATATTTTCTTATACTTCCTGAGACCTTGGTGTTGATTGAGAGAGTAGGTTTTTCTTTAGCTTACTCGGGATGAGTAAAGGTCTAAGTATGGGGGAATTTGATAGGTGTTATTTCATACACCTTTACTAGCAATTATTAGCATGATTTGGAGGAGTTTTGGATGAGTTTTGGAGCTAAGTCTGTGATCCCTGAAGTTATGGAGAGAAGTGAAGATATCCCAGGATTTACAGCTTAGATGGAGACATGAGGATGGAGATGGAGCTGCTGGAGCATACTTGGAGAAGACTACCAATACTTGGTAGTAATGAAGAGCAGCAGAAGAAGAGAGTGAGCGAGCTCACCGCCCCGCGCCAGAATCATCGCGGCCCGGCAGTGACTCCCAGAGAAGAGCCTGATGCCCCGCGGTGGCCGTGTTCAACGCCTCGCGGCCAGAGACATTTATTTCCTTTTATTTCGTTCAGACTTTGTTATTTTATTATTTTGTTTCCTTTATTATTTTCATTAGTTTTAACCTAGTTTTCCTAAGACTATTTAAGCCCTCTTTCTAGGTTAAGAGGCATAGACTACAGACTGCTACAACTCGTTACTACTTTACATCAGACGTTATTTTTCCCTTAGTTTTCATTCTCATCTGAATGGAGAACTAACTTCCCCTTTGTTCTACTAGACGTTTGAAGCAATACAGTTGATGTGTTTGTGAGATTTCTATTCCTTGTTCTTATCCTTATAAATGTTGGTTTGATTCTCTTGGTTATATTGAATATTGATTTATTGTTGTTCTTCTTAGCCTGATCAACTAGGTTGAATACTTTTTATCAATTGCTAGGAGTGCATATAGGGGTTCCGAGTTCATATCTATTCGCATACACGATTGTGCGTATAGGGGTTCCGAGCGTACAATCGTGAGTGAGAATCAGTTGCATGTTAAGTAGTAAGGTGTCTTTCTATTTGCATGTATCCTATATCCTTGTGTGTATTTCTATTGCTTTGTTGGTGGTAAAGTATACCGACAACTGTGAGAATCGGTGGTGCTTTATCATTGGCATAGTAATAAGTCTATCGACAACTGTGAGAATCGATAGTACTTAATATCAGGATGGGAACAACTATAAGGATAGTAAAAGAACTTGGATTTAATAGATTTCTGTGATCAAATTATATCTCTGTATTATGGATCTCGCTCTAGTAGGACTACTTTCCCCATTATATTTTCTCTACTCAACCAAACTTGTTTGCTTTGCTTGCTTTGTTCTTTCTTGATAACTAAACCCGCCTTGCTTGTTACTTGTCATTCACAATTGCATACTGCATCAGATCTTACCCGTGGGTTTGACCCTTGCTTGCTTACTATACATCTGTTTAGTAGGTTTGTTAGGACTTTTTACTTTGATAAGGCTAATCAACGATATTTGCTTGTGCACTTTTAGCCCCGTCAGTGACCTTTGGGACCTGGAACTTAAAGGCGATTGTCACAGTTTCCAGATCTGGAAAGAAAGAAATTTACCCTTTCTTCTGTTGTCTTTCACTTTATTCTCTCTACTCTTGCTCAGAAGTGTAAAGTGCTTGAGTGGCACGAAAAGTCTTGGGGTTCTACAGACTCTCACTGTGCTGTAAATCCCTGTTGATTCATACTCTGTGTCTTTAGTTCTTCTTGGATGAAGCCCTCTGTGTTTTTCTTTTATTTTGATAAAGGAATAACACTCTATAGAGGTGTAAGCTTTATCCCGAGAACTTAAGATATTCTGAGAGTATTGACTCCTTGTGTGTCTCTCATTTCAGTCTTCCTTATCTCTTTATTGTTATTTCTTCTGTTCTATTCACTACTTGTGTGTTGTGATGGCAGAGAACTCTGTAAGGGTTAAACCCTTTGATGGAACTTCTGACTTTGCCATGTGGCAAGTCAAGATGAAAGCAGTTCTGATTAAAGAAAAGTGTTGGAAAACAGTGAAGGGCACTTTGCCTGCTGACATCACTGAGGAAGCTAAGGCTGAAATGGATGAACAAGCTCATTCCGAGATAATGATAAGGTTAACTGATGATGTGGCTCGTCAGGTTGTAAGTTTTTCTGACACTAAATCTCTTTGGAAATGATTAGAGGATCTTTACTTGACTAAGTCTTTGCCTAGTAGAATTTCCTTGTTGTGTCGGCTGTTTACTTTCAAAATGGATGTTAACCTGTCTCTAAATGAAAACTTGGACAAGTTCTTGAGGATGACTCAGGATCTTGAAAGATGTGATGACAAAATTAAAGACACCCACCAAGCTGTGTTGTTGTTAAGTTCCTTGCCTTCTCAGTTTGATACTTTTAAGGATGTTATTCAATATAGCTCTGAAAAATTGACTAAGGAAAAGATAATTGAAGCTATATTAGAGAAGAATGAGATCATGAAAGTAATCAAGTCTAAAACTGACAAGAAAACTGACTCTAAGACTGAGGTCTTAATGGCTAAAGGAAAGACTAAAAACAACAACAACAAGTCTTTTTCTAAGAAAGAGTTCAAGAAAAATGACAAGCATGATAATGATAAAAAAGATAACAAGAAGTGTTTCTACTGTGGCAAATCTGGACATTTTATCAAAGATTGTTTGAAGAAATCTAAAGATGAAAATGATAAAAAGACCAATGAATCTGCTGCTTTGTGTGAAACTCGTGATGATTATCCTTATGAACTCCTTATGTGTGCTTCTCTGTCTGCTGTGACTCATGATTGGATTTTGGATGTACTTTGCATGCTACTTTTGATAAGTCCTTGTTTGAGTCCTTACATGAGTGTGATGGAGGTGAAGTGTTGTTGGGTGACCACACTTCACTACCTATCAAGGGTATAGGTAATGTGCCACTTAGGATGTTTGATGGTAAAATCAGGCTCCTTTAAAAGGTTAGATAGGTTCCTGACCTGAGAAGGAATCTGATGTCAGAGTTTGTCTTTGATGATTTAGGATGTAGTATTAATACTCACAATGGTATAAGAGTGGTCATAAGAAATGGTTCCACTCTTATCAAGAGTGTTAAGAAGGGAGGACTATACCATGTTATAGTTTTTCCTGAACTTAATTTCTCAAAACTGAGTATTAGTATGAGTTCTGAACATTCAAAGCTCTGGCATGAAAGATTAGGTCACATTGGTATGAATGGCATGCTTCATCTATATAAGACTGGTATACTTGCTAAGAAACCTATTGACTTGAGCTTCTGTGAAAATTGTGTTTTTGGTAAAAAGGCTAATCATAGCTTTAACAAGTCAACATATGTTGCTGAAAAACCCCTTGAATATGTGCATTCTGATCTGTGGGGACCTTCTCAGGTTGATACTATAGGGGGTAGAAGATACTTCATATCCTTTATAGATCATTTTTCCAGAAAACTATGGGTGTACTTGTTAAAAACTAAAGATGAGGCCTTTGAAACTTTCAAAAACTGGAAAACTGTTGTTGAAAATGAGTCAAACCAGAAACTTAAGTGTCTTAAAACAGATAATGGCTTAGAATTTTGTAATGCTGCTTTTAATTCTTATTGCAAAGAGTCTGGGGTCAAGAGACACCTCACTGTACCTGGCACTCCTCAGCAGAATGGCACTGTTGAGAGAATGAATAGAACCTTGCTTGAAAAAGCAAGGTGTCTACTCATAAGTGCTGGTATGAAACCTTCTTTGTGGGGAGAGGCAGTTACTACTGTCTGCTATCTCATAAACAAATCCCCATCTTCTGTGGTGAAATTCAAAACACCACAAGAGATGTGGACTGGGAAGAAACCCAACTTAGAACATTTGAAGCCCTTTGGTTGCACTGCTTACTCTCAGATATCACAAGGAAAGTTGCAACCTAGAGCCTTAAAATGTGTTATGTTGGGTTACCCTGAAGGTGTTAAGGGTTACAAGTTGTTGCTTATACAACCTCATGGTTACAAAGTGATAACTTCGAGAAGTATGACCTTTAATGAGTCTGAATTTCATTTTAAATTGAAAAGGACTAATAGTTCAACTGAGGATGCAGGTACCTGGGAGTAGCAAACAAGGTTCTATCTGGCATATGAAGCTAGCTTAGAGGGTGAAAATGAATTTGACAGTGGTCAAAGTTCTTTCACTAAGACACCAAATGATGATGCTAACACTAAGAATGACCTAGAATCAGGTCATGAAGATGAGTTGATCCATGGAGATCAGAGTGCAGATCAGCCTCCTCACCAATTAGGTGGGGAAGTAGTAAGTAACCCTATCTATGTCCCTGAAGTTGGTGAATCTTCTTCCTCTCAAACTGTGAATAAATTGCCTGGATTAAATGATTACCAACTGACTAGAGATAGGACTCCTAGGACTGTGATTCCTAATAGAAGATTTATGAGTAATTTACTTGCTGAGCATGCTGATCTGAATGTGATTGAATTTGCTTTCCTTGCTTCTGAAACTGTTGTGAGTCCTTTCACCCCTGAGACATTTGAAGCTGCCATAAAATGTGTGCATGCTAAAAACTGGATGAATTCTATGATGGATGAAATTCAGTCTATGATAGTGAACAAAACTTGGGTGTTAGTTCCTAAACCTAAAAATGCTAGGATCATTGACTGTAAATGGATTTACAAAGTTAAAGATGGTTCTCATCCTAGGGATCCTCCTAGATACAAGGCTAGACTTGTAGCTAAGGGGTTCTATCAAAAGAAAGGGCTTGACTACAATGATATATTTGCCCATGTTGTTAAGTATAAAACTTTGAGACTTCTCTTGGCTATGACTACTGTGTTTGACTGGGAACTTGAACAAATGGATGTTAAGACTGCTTTCTTGCATGGTGACTTGCATGAAACTATATATATGAAACATCCTAAGGGTTTTACTGATGAGACTAAAAATGAACATGTGTGTTTACTTAAGAAGTCTATCTATGGTTTAAAGCAATCACCTAGGCAGTGAAACATAAAATTTGATTCATGCATGAGAAACCTTGGCTTTACTAGAAGCAGTTATGACACTTGCTTATATTTTAAAGGCATGAAAAGCGGTTCTCCTTTGTATGTGGATGATATTCTGTTAATGTGCAACTCTAAAGTGATCATTTCTGGTGTGAAAAGAGACTTGAAATTGCATTTTGACATGAAAGATTTGGGTGTTGCTCAAAATATTTTAGGAATTAAAATCACTAGAGATAGAAAACAAAAGAAAATGTGGTTGTCCCAATGTGATTATGTTCTGAAAATCTTGAGCTCACTAAGAAGCACTTTCCCACCAAACCTGATGAGATAGCTAAAATGTCCCAAGTTCCTTATGATGTGGTTGTTGGATCTGTTATGTATGCTATGCTTTGCACTCGACCTGACTTGGCTTTTGCTATTAGTGTTCTGAGTAGATTCATGTCTAATCCTGGTGATGTTCATTGGTCTGCTATGAAATACTTGCTTAGATACCTATGTGGCACTAAGGATCTCTGTCTTGTCTATTCTGAACATGGATTAAGAACTGAATTGCATGGGTATGTTGATTCTGATTATGCTAGCAATAAAGATAATAGGAAATCAACTACTGCTTACTATTACAATTGGGTTGGCAATTGTATTTCCTGGAAGTCACAGCAACAATCCGTTGTTGCTTTGTCTTCTACAGAGGCAGAATACATTGCTGCCACTAAAGCAGCAAAAGAAGCCATTTGGTTGATTGGTATTCTTGGTGAAATCCAGACTGTCCCATTTATGCCTGTTTTGCATATGGATAGTCAAAGTGCTCTGTATTTATGCAAAGATCATGTATATCATGAAAGGTCTAAACATATAGATGTGAGACACCACTTTATTAGAAATAAGGTGGAAGAAAAGGTCTTGGAGGTGAAGAAAGTTAAGGGGGACTTTAATCCCGCTGACTTTGGTACAAAGATTGTCATTGCTTACAAGTTCTCTTTTTGCAGGAACTTCTTGCACATTTGGGATGCTACCTGAGCCCTAAGGGGCAGAGTGGCCGACGATGGACAGGAGACGATGATGTAACCTTTCCACTACTGGTGACACTGGCAGACATTTCAACATAAGGATTAGGAGGGCATTTGTTATGTCATTAATCCTATGTTGTAATAATTAGCTTTAAGTTATGTTATGTAAATGCAAGCACATAGACTAGGTAGAGACTAGGACTAGGGGAACATGACTCGAGCAGGACTGAGACGACATTGACCATGTGGGTCCATTGTGACTTAGCCATGTTGTGGCTAAGGAACTCAGATGGGCTCATGTGCTTGCCAGTGTTGTGTTCTGATGCTTGTTGGGCATGTTCTCTGTGGTGTGCTTAATGGACCTCTTCTGTTTCTGGGCCAGATGACTCCTTAAGTGAAACGCAGCGTTTGGCACATTTCTGGAGCTCTCTCTCACCAACTAAGAAGACGATGACGTTTTGGCTATTTAGGGCTTGAGTATTTAAGCCCTCTCTGAGCCACTGTAGCTGTCACTCTCTAGCATATTCTCTGTGTGACGATTGGAATCCTTGAGAGCTTTGCTCCTCCCAGAGCTCCGAGCTCTCTGTGGCTTCCATGACGTCTCACCTGAAAGCTTGAGACCACAAGAGAAAGAAAAAAGACAGAGGGGCTTGAGAGACTGAGAGGATCATGTGGAGCTCGTTGGATGCCCTTGGTGCAAGGCTTTCCTGAAATCCTTGCGGTGTCTCACTGGGGACTCCTCTTCTCTTTCTCGTCTTGTTTTCTGTTTTGCTTTGTGCCTTTGTTTCTTCTTTGTTCTTGTCTTTGTCGCTTGTGTGCATGTAACTCGAACTGGCTTCTGACCTTTGTTGCTTAGTGGATTTGGTTGAGTCTCCCCTCTTAAGGCCCCGCAGATGTAGGACTTTGTCCGAACTGCGTTAACAACTCTCGTGTCCTCTTTGCTCTCTTTCGTTTTTGAGTTTTTTGTCGTTAATCGCTTTATCTCATTTCTGAGCAATCGGGGTGGATAGAGAATTTGTGATTACACTAATTAACCAAGACCCATTCATCATTACATGAAAAAAGATCATCATGTTTTAGGAACTTCACGATGTAGTAGTTGGTGCTAATGTCAATCATGTTGATCTTACCTTTTTTCTTTTGTAGTTGCATGTACCCCACATTATTATAGAAAGCTTGAATAATAATTGCATTGCGCCAGGGCTTTCAAATTCTAGCTTTCTCTTCCGCACATAAAAGAATCACTGAGCACCTAGGATATTCTATTCATCATCCTTAGTTGAGACGTCATCCCATAACGATTATTAAACCGAGTGAAGGCTTCATTCCCTCCATTTCCAGTTAGTTTCGCTTTACATGACACTTGCTTGCAGATGCTAGTGAAGGAAATTCCTAGTCTTTTAGTGCAGAAGCAACCACATCATAAATAAGAAGCAACCACTAATCTCTTCTTAATTTAATTACAAATCAATCACAAAGATTACATTCAATACTTTCAGAATAAGCCACCACTAATCCATGAATTACAAATCAATTACAAATCAAATATCTTGATCTCCTTCTAATGGTCACACCACTATCTTGATTTCTAATTTGATAACAAATCAATTACAAATCAAATATTTCAATCTAAAATTTCCATAATAATCCATGAATTGCTATATATATACTAAAGTTGAATTGGCTACTGTCACATCATTCTCACACTGAGCCAAGTCATCTTTCACTATATGTCAACTTTAGAACGGGCAGAATCTTTGCAACCGTTTTTTTAAGCCGCACACCCCTTTTTGGGCGCAACTAGGTTGCGTCCAAAAAGCGGATAATTTAAAAAAATATATATTTAATCTTGTTGCGCCAAAGTGAATTAACCGGGTTGTTAAAAAACCCGGTTCATGGCCGATTTATAAAAAAAAATAAAAATATCCGGTTCACCTTCACGCTTGTATTTAAATCAATAAATTTATTTTATATTTAAAATAAATTTACTACATACTCATCCCATTGTATTTATCCTGTTATTTTATATGATTTGGAAATTCAAATATCTAGTAGATTTGTACACTTGTGTGCATTTGACTATAGTAATAGACGTTTTCAAGTAATCAGGGTTATATGACAATAAATTCGTTTGTATCATGAGGTTTCAATATACTTTTATTCATCTAAAATTCATGTATGTTTCTCCACTAATTCGTTTGCTATTAACTGTTTATTATTATTATTCTCGAAAATCACATATAACTATGGTTATATCCAATTTGGTTATGTCTTATGGTCATATACTACGGTTATATTCTATAGTTATAGACTATGGTTATATCCTATAATTATATACTATGATTATATCTTATGGTTATATTCCATAGTTATATACTATGGTTATATCCTATATTATATCATATAGTTATATACTATATTTATATCCTATAGTCATATACTATGATTATATCTTATAGTTATATCCAATTTGGTTATATCATATTATTATATCCTATAGTTATATACTATGGTTATATCCTTCGAAAATCACATATAACTATGGTTATATCCAATTTGATTATGTCTTATGGTCATATACTACGGTTATATACTATGGTTATATCGTATAATTATATACTATGATTATATCTTATGGTTATATTCCATAGTTATATAGTATGGTTATATCCTATATTATATCATATAGATATACTATGTTTATATCCTATAGTTATATACTATGATTATATCTTATTATTATATCCAATTTGGTTATATCATATCGTTATATCTTATAGTTATATACTATGGTTATATCCTTTATTATATTCTATAGTTATAAACTATGGTTATATCCTTTATTATATACTATGATTATATCTTATAGTTATATCCAAATTGGTTATATTATATTATTATATCCTATAGTTATATACTATGATTATATCTTATAGTTATATCCAATTTGGTTATATCATATCGTTATATACTATGGTTATATCATATAGTTATATACAATGATTATATCTTATAGTTATATGACTTATATCCAATTTGCTTATATCATATCGTTATATTCTATAGTTATATATTATGATTATATTATATAGTTATATACTATGGTTATATTCTATAATATATTCTATAGTTATATACTATGGTTATATTATATATTATATAGTTATATACTATGGTTATATACTATGATAAAGACCCTAAACCCTAAAACAATCCCCACACACCCTTTGGACGCAACTAGGTTGCGTCCAGAACTATGGGCACAACTAGGTTGCGCCCAAAGGGTTTCTAGTGATTTTTTAGGGTTTAGGGTTATGTTTTGGGGTTTAGGGTTTGTGGTTTAAGGTTTAGGGTTTTCGTACTATGATTATATCATCGTATGGTTATATTCAATAGTTATATCTTATATTACATTCTATAGTTATATCCTGTAATGATATTATATATTACTCCCCCAACCACCATCATACCTTTCAAGATCCGAAAGAATTTAGAAAAATATTCAGTCAATATATAGATATTATAAGTTATTTTTCCAACTTCAACTTGAAAATTTTAAACTTTGTACTGCAATGATAAAGACCCTAAATCCTAAACCCTAAAAAATCCTCACACAACCCTTTAGGCGCAACCTAGTTGCGCCCAAGGGGTTTCTAGTGTTTTTTAGGATTTATGGTTAGGTTTTGGGGTTTAGGGTTTAGGGTTTGGGGTTTTCGTCCATTCGAGTACAAAGTCTAACATTGATTACTTGATTTGAGATTAGGGAGAAAACAACGATAAAATAGAGTTTAATCCATAAAATAATTCTATTTTTCAGTCTGTGTTCCTCCAATTAAATAGTTGAATATACTATGATTATATCTTATAGTTATATAATATGGTTATGTCCTATAGTTATATACTACGGTTATATCTTATAGTTATATACTACAGTTATATCCAATTTGGTTATATCATATCATTATATCCTATAATTATATACTATGATTATATCTTATGGTATATAACTATAAGATATAATCATAGTATATAACTATATGATATAACCATAGTATATAACTATAGAATATAACCATAAGATATAACCAATATGGATATAACTATAAGATATAATCATAGTATATAACTATATGATATAACCATAGTATATAACTATAGAATATAACCATAAGATATAACCAATATGGATATAACTATAAGATATAATCATAGTATATAACTATATGATATAACCATAGTATATAACTATAGAATATAACCATAAGATATAACCAAATTGGATATAACTATAAGATATAATCATAGTATATAACATTATGATATAACCATAGTATATAACTATAGAATATAACCATAAGATATAACCAAATTGGATATAACTATAAGATATAATCATAGTATATAACTATAGGATATAACCATAGTATATAACTATAGAATATAATCATAAGATATAACCAAATTGGATATAACTATAAGATATAATCATAGTATATAACTATAGGATATAACCATAGTTATATCAAGAATAATAATAACGAACAATTAATATCAAACGAATTGGTGGAGAAATGCACATGAATTTTAGATGAATAAAAGCATATTGAAATCTCATGATACACACGAATTTATAGCCATGTACACAAGTATACAAATCTACTAGGTATTTGAATTTCCAAATCATATAAAATAGCAGGATGGATACAATGCGATGAGTATGTAGTAAATTTATCTAAATATGAAATACATTTATTGATTTAAATACAAGCGTGGGCGCAACGTAATTGCGCCCAAGTGAACCGGTTCAAATAAAGAACCGGTTCAATAATCTTTAAAAAATCAATTTTCAAAATTAACAAAAAACACCCGGACCTTGGGCGCAACCTAGTTGCGCCCAAGAAATTGTTTTTTTTTCCTAAAAAAATATCCGCTTTTTGGGCGCAACCTAGTTGCACCCAAAAAGGGGTGCGCGGCTTAAAAAACGGGTATGAACATTAATCCCCCTCTAGAATGTGTCACTAGTCACTATTTATTTTTTCTATGGATTTTATTATGATTATGTAATTATATTTTTGATGGCATTAATTTTCGTTTTTAGCATTATATGATATTGTTTTCCCATAAAAAGAATTTATGGCAATCGTTTTAGTGTGATTATACTCTTAATAAGTTATTTTATATTTAATGAAATAAGGATATATATCAATTGGTATATCTCTCTACCTACTAATAATATCATATCTTTTTAAAATCCATATTATTATGATATAAATTTATATTATAATATCAAAGAAATTATTCAATAAGGCTACATGTATTTACCTCATTAAGTCGTCTTAGTTATGACACGTATCATTTTCACAATTTGTCACATCAGTTAACATATATTATAATATAATAATTATATTATTTTTATATACAACTCTTTTATGTCAATTATTTTTTGTATTTCAATTTCAAAAATATGCTTTCATAAATAACTTATATTATATGAGAAAGGATCATATGAGAATGACCGCTCCTATGAGGAATGAGAACAATGGTCCTCTGCTTTTCTGGCTTTCATCTAACAACCACAAATAAGTGCGTGCCTTTATTCTAATTTGGTCTTCTTCATCGAGTGTACTGGTTCCCTCTCGGTTTTGATAGAGAACGCAAATCAAATTCGTGTTTTCACTCTTTTTGATCGATTTTTAACATTTTTAACAGTTCATGCATTCGATTTATACAATCATTCACTATTTGATGTTATTCATGATGAAAATTGATATATTTAGGTTGTTTCTTCATTTTAGATTGATCGTGGTTGATTGTTGTTTGTTGTTTTTGAAGATCTACCTATTTCTAGGTTTTGGATTCAGTGCTTCCTTTTCAATTTCTTGTATTATGGTCGAATCAATTATGAGATTTTCATGTTTCAGAAGTTTATACAAAGATCAATTGATCGTGAGGGCTTAACACTAGTACAAAAATGGATATAATCCACACTTTTTTTTACCTCGCTTTAAGTGAATCGGGGTAAGAAACATATGCACTCCACGGTTATAATAAAAATGCGGTACATAATTTGTTTTTTTTTTATAAATATACGAAGTCGGACTGCGGTTTATATATATTAACCGTGGTGCTCTTAGATTAATTTTCTAAAACTTTTTATTTTAAATTTCGGACCGCGGTTATAAGAAAACCGTGGTACCTAAATTATTTTAAAAAAAACAACAACCGCGGTTGGATTAGTACCGAGGTCTGGGTCAAGCAAAAAAAACCCCAACACTAACTTTCCCCAAAATTTTAGGTTTGCGCGAATTCCTTTCTCAAATTGCTCGGTCTCAGCACCACCAACAATCATCTTCTTTGCTCATCGCTTTTCTGGTTTGCTGCACCGTGTTCCTCTCATTCTTCATCGTTCTTCTGGTTCGCATCACCGCATTCTTCTGATCCGCTCATCCCCTTCTTCTGTGGATCCCTCTTCGCCTCCCTCCATCTACTCCTTCGTTCCAGATCTCTCTCATTCTCGCACACCAAGAGATCTAGGACAAATCTTGAGGTTCGAAGATGTCGTTTAATTTAAGAGATTAATAAAGGTGCAGTTTCCAACTCTACTCATCACCTATATATGAATTTTTCATTTTGTTTCCAGCATTTTACTTCTTAATCATTTGTAACTCCTACCCAGTTTTCCTTGTAGAGAAGAAGGGTTCATATAACCCATCGTGCCAATCATATCTGTTGGATTGCCGACAGAACTTCCTTGGAGTGCCGACAGAGAAGTCCATCAATTTGGAAGAACCCATCGTTCCAATCAAGCCTCTGCTCCTGAGTATAGGTATATTGATCTTTTGCTAATGTTGCCCTTTTATCTTTTCTAACCGAATATTTGTATCTAATTTCAGTATTCTATCAACTAAATTCAGTCAATGTATTTTGTGTATTATCATGTTATACATGGATAAATGGTAATGCTTGTATAAATTACTCACGTGTACTACACTTAATGTTGCTTTAGTGCGAAATAGATAGGCTAAATCAGGCTTTCATGGATGGAGTGTTAAATCATCCGGAAAAAGCTATCATATTTAGGTTATCTTACTTGTTTATATTGTGAATTCAATCTCAGTTTGTGTACATGCTTTTCTTAGGTTACTCTTTACTAATTTAGGTGGTGAAAGGAGGTTTGCATCAATTGTGGCAAAGAGACTAGAATCTTTAGGAGCACTAACACAAGGGGATCGCAGGTGATTCCAGTATTGATTAGTAAATGAACTGAGTTTATTCTTCATCATGAGTGAATGTTGTGAATGGGCTTACGTTTCTTTTTCTTTCCTTTTTATTAATTTTCTTATAGTGCTGAGCCTTCATTAAGTGCCTTTAATTATGATAGTACATATGGTAAAAGGGCATTGATGCTTATGTATTGAGGAATAATGGAACATGTTATTTCTCTTTTATCTGCAACTTTTGTCCAGATTATAAGCTGGTACTCATAGTCTTTTATGTTCGCCAACTTGACAAGGACAAGATACCTGTTGATCCTCCTAGTCCTGGCTGTTCATCGGAGAACCCAGAATCTGTTCGAGATTTTATTTCCAAGGCAAAAACTGCTCTTGTTTCTGTAGGGAGTGTTAGGTATTCAGTTTTAGGTGACATTTTGCTCATCTAGTTGACTCAGATGAGCGTTAATACCTGGTTGGTTGCAATTTACTATTAGAGACAAGAAGTTATAATGATAGAAGTTACATGTACTACTTAGTGTATTTTTAGCCTTAAAAATACACTAAGTAGTAATGTTGTGCAGGTGCTTGTAATTTGAATAATTACAATCATGTATGTTTGATCTTTCATGATTTTCGAGCTCTCTTACAAGCGTGCAATTTGAAAGTCTTGTAAGACTGTTTGCTGAGGCTTCTAAATCATGTATTTTTGATGTTTCATGATTTTCCTATGAACTTGAAGGAATAAACCATAATTCTTATTGTGTTTAGTTTGAGTTTCTAATTTTTAGTGTGTTGTCATTCAAATTTTTTATTTGATTTGTCTCTTCATGTATGCCTTTACTTTTATTTATTTATTATTGAAGAGTTGCAACGTTAGGCTAATGTTTCTGGATGTTCAGCTGGGGGATTGACTTCCATTTTGCAATGTGATAGCTTTCGAGCTCTCTTACCCATGGGTACACAAGTGAAGTGCATGTCGTATGCTGGCTACTTTGTGAATGTGTGAGCAACTCTTCTCTTTTAGAAATCCCTGTTTTTGAAACTTATTAGTTTCCTTGTACTTAGTGTATTTTTAGCCTTAGCTTATTCCAACATTGTGGTTCTTCCTCTCTTTGCACAGGCCTAATGTTTCTGGAGGGCGACATATCGATTCTTATTTTAAGCAAATAGTTGAATTACATGTACTATTTATTCTTCTCACTTCACTTGTTTATTTCCTCAGTCTCCTCTTGCCTTTTCTTTGCCTGAATTACTTCAATCTGATCTTGTATCATAGGGTTCAGTGAGGAACTTGCCTTCATACTGCACCACAAGGACAACAAAACCACATTTGGTAAGCCTAACATTAGCAATCGACACTCCTTACCAGATCCTCGCCGTCTTACAATACCTTACAGTCATTCTTACCGCTGCGTTTTGATCTTGTTGTCACAGTGTTTCCTTCCACAATACATGTCCAGGCAGATACGAACACCGCTTTTATACTGAATGCATCGTATGATTCATGGCAAGTCTGCGAATTCTGACTCACATCTTGTGTGCTAAGCATAGAACAATTTATGATCACCAATTCCCCAATGTGTATTCTTTCAGATTAAGAATGCTTTGGCACCAATTTCTGCTGATCCTCATGGCTATTGGTCCGACTGCAAGCTTGACATAAAGAGCTGCTCAGCCAGTCAACTCAAAACCATGAAATCCGTCTTGAAGATATTGACCTCTTTGCCATTGATAGCTTTCGAGGTTTACTCTCTAATTTATCTTCATATAATGAAAATATGGCTCTATTATAACCTTCATTACGTACTGTTTGTCAATTATTGTAGTAGAATTAGGATTAAAAAATCGAATTACACTTTGAGTGAGTAAAATTTCCTTAGTTAACTTTTATCTTAACTTATGATTCAAGTATAAGAGGGATTAAGAGTAGATTATCGCGAACTGACGAGAGATTGATTTATTTCTTTGTTGAAGAAAAAATTTCTTCATTCCTGTAAGTTTTATTCAGGATGTTGAAGATATTTTTGAGGTTAAATAATTGCTTGTGGCTTATTGCAGATACTTCTTTTTTTATTTTAAAGAAGACCTTGGGACAGTGGTTCTTTAAAAGAACCGTTGTATATTTCTTTTTATGAAGGCCTATTAGCAAGAATACCAGATTTTTAAAAGCAACTTGTAAAAAATCCATCTTTTGAAAAGTATTGCAAAAGTACCAATTTTTTATAATTTTTCTGATAGTTTTGCTATTGTTGAGGGTTGAATTTAACTTTTCTTTTAAATGTAAAAATAAGATAAAAGATTACAACTTTTGAAAAGAAAAGGTAAAATAAAATCTTAATCCTACTAATCTAACCCTAATTAATCACAAATCTCACAATAATGTCCATCTTCCTCCTCTGCTTCCCACTTCCTCGCCGACGTACGCGGACTCTTTCTCGTCGGCGACTCTTCCTCCTTGCCGCCTCCTCTTCTTCCACTGACGCTCGCGTCTCACCGGCGACTCTTCCTCCTTGCCGTTCACCCACTTGTATAGAAAACCCGCAACCGCCGCCTCCGAAGCCGAGCATCCCCCGAGGAGGGCCCTCGAATCCTTGTCGTCTACCAGCACGTCCTCCGCCTCGTGGTGACTGAGAAGATCGAGCCCGGGCCCGACGGCAGTAAAGCCAGTCGACGAGACTTGAGCTGCGGAGTAGCTGTGCCTCGAGATGTACCCTCATTCTTCACTAAACCTAATTGGCACTGCAAGTCGGGCGGATTCAGGACCACGTTGGGGCTCTTCTCGCGATCGATCGACACCGGAGCAATGCAGCACAAGGGATTCATTCTCCCAAAAATCAATTGGAGTATAGCTGCCTGCAATAAATCAAGCTCTGAAAACAACGAATTTGGGAACACGTTGGGGCTCGACTCCTGCTACGTCGAATTCTCTGTCTTCTGCCCATTGTCTAGAAGCAGCAGGAGTCGTGAATAGTCGATGGATGAGAGGACGACACTGAAGTTCGGTTTCTTGCTCTGTTGATGGTTGGTATCGTAGAACGACAAAAGGTCTGAAATCATCTTTTGCCTGAAAATCGATTAGAGTATAGTGCATGCTTGAGCTGGTTCTTTGATGGCTTCTTGATTTGCAGACAAGTGAGCACCGGACCATGACATTGCATTACTTTGTTGTGTTGCTTGTTGCTATTAGTAACACACAGGGAAAAGATATTAAGTTTTGAGTGGAGGGTGGATTCAAAGGCTTTTAATAGCAACTATCATGCTTGTCCGTCGACTCGCCTTTGACTGCAATGTAAGCCTCTCAAATCCTTCTTTCTCAATCTTAAGCTGATGTTTCTTCGTATCTGTAACCTTATTTCACTTGGTGGTGCTTCAAACTGGCAATGCTAGATAATTCTTGCTGGACCAGGCGACAGAGATACCCGACCGATTCGCCTTGG
Source organism: Rheum nobile (assembly GCA_027886185.1). Classification (NCBI taxonomy): domain Eukaryota; kingdom Viridiplantae; phylum Streptophyta; class Magnoliopsida; order Caryophyllales; family Polygonaceae; genus Rheum; species Rheum nobile. Next base: position 435,104 of record WOAB01000163.1, read on the forward strand.
CATATAAAGTTCTATTCCATATTAAAGTGTTTTGCATCGTAGTTAATAACTGACAAAGTGACAAGTATGGTGATAACAGTTGTGTCATGTGTGAATAGTTATTTTGTTCTATCACTCAAATAAAAATGGATTCTGAGGATACTTGTTAGAAAGTGCTTGAGTATGTATACAAATGAAGCAGATTTGAAGCAAACTGAATGAAGCTGTTATCATCCTGCACAGCCTTCTGAATTTCTTATATGCCATGCTCAGTGATTTCATATTTTCTTTAGGATCTTGTTTCAAACCAAGAAAGAAGATGAATATTCACAAGGACTGCTATTAAACTAAAATCTCATTATATTCCTATTATTACATACTAAATGATCTCCTGCACTTTTTAAGCTCATCAAATTCTAACCTTTACTATAATATAGTATTTGCTTTCCAAATTAAGAAGCAAAACTCATACAGTTTACTTTATCAGATCATATTTATACTTTATCAGGACACATTTATTAGGGGTGAGCAAATATATCCGATCCGGCTGATCCGATCCGAAAATCCGCCGATCCGTATCCTAAAAAATTGTATCCAAAAATATCCTTTAAGTTTTTATCCGTATCCGATCCGATCCGGGTGATTTTGCCGGATACTTGAACCGGATACGGATCGAGATATTTAGCTTATCGGATATCCGAAAATATCCGGTACTATTCATATAATATTTATAATCATAAATTTGTTTATTATAACTAATATATTGAGTAATATATTAATAAATTTTACATCTTTAATTACATATTTATATTGTTGTCCAAGTAAAATATTGTAAATACATTTTCATATGAATAATAAGTGTGTATATAATTTAAATCGTACGAACAAATTAAGAAACAACCTACAAATTTTATTTCTTAATTTACAAATTTATTACTTTTGAATTTAAAAAATGAATATATTGATTTATTTTTAATAGATTTGTAGTAACCGGATAATTCGGATATCCGGCTCAGATATCCGATCCGATCCGGGTCCTTTTTACCGGATATCCGTTTCAAAACGGACCGGATACGGATCGGGGTTTTGTAAATTTTTTGAACCGGATATCCGGTATAACGGATCAGATCGGATCAGATCGATCTGTTTGCTCACCCCTAACATTTATACGAATTCAGGTCAATGTTCTATTATATCACAAAATTTCAAATGTTAGTCAATTTCAAATTTTCAGAGCGATATCCACTTTATCAGGCTACATTTGTACGTTGTCAGGTCATTACTTGGCTAACATTTGAAATTTGGTGATATAACAGAGCATTGATTTGACTTCGTATAAATGTGGTCTGACTTCGTATAAATGTGGTCTGATAAAGTACATAATGCTTTGTTATGTAACAAAATTTACGAAAATGAAGTTTTAAATGTTAGGCGGTTTTAAATGTCATAGCAATATTTACTTTATTAGTGCAAAATCGATTTTTTGATGGTGGATAGTGTTTCTTATTACGGAACCAACCAAGTAGGAATGGCGGTTTAAGGCATATTTCTCTTATCAAAACTCATAAATATTTTGAGTGGTTATCAATTCAACGAGAATCACAACTAATAAATGCAAATTTAAGTGTTTCAAATTTAAAGTTAACATAACAGAGTAATGACCTGACTATGTACAAATGTGGTCTGACAAAGTGATCCAGTATGATAACGAAGAAATCGAAGATTTAATTTTGGAACTTGCAATCGATTGGTGGAAGTCAGGGTTTTTGCTCATCCGTAAAAGAGTAATTTCAGTTACGGGATGAAGCGAAAAAGAAGGAATAACACTGCAAGACACGATTCGGTTGGGTCGCCAATTATGGAGAGTGTAAGACAAGGAACGCATTGTCCCGCCGCTTCTACAACGTTCACTACAAGATTCGAATTTACAGTGTGTTAGCAACTGATTCTGTGTGCTATGTGTAACACCCCGTAATTTTTAAGGGTATTTTTAAGCTTTACTCGTATGAGTTATTGTTGCAAAATAATTGTATGAGATATTGTTACAAAATAATTATATAAGATATTGTTGTAAAATATTTATATAAGATATTCGTGTAGGATAATTGTGGACTCAGGCGGGCACCAGTACCGGCACCGACATCATGTAAGATGGGTGGTGGCTTGGTAGCTGTGTTAGCTTGGCCTGGAGTGTCACAAATATATGCAGGATAATTATGTAAAGTATTTGTGCAAGATATTTATATAAGATATTTGTGCACGGTATTTATATAAGATATTTGTGCACGGTAATTGTACGAGGTGATTGCTTGAGATGTTTGTGCTAGATGATGCACGAATATATTTAACCCGGAGTTAAGAAATTAACCCAAGTTGAGTTCGGATAAGAATTAGCGAAGTCGGCTTAAAACCGCGACCCACCGCGATCGGCCGCGATCGCGGTAAAGCCAATGACAGAGGCGGTCGTCTTCCTCGAAGGCGGTCACTGTAGCGCTCTGTTTTTCTGATTTTTCTGGGAAGGCAAGTGGCTCTCTAGCTGGCTTGGCTTGTGTCCCCTTGTCCCCTTGGAGGTGGTCGGAGTTGTGCTATAAAAGGGGTGAAACCGAACCCTTTCTTTCTCTCTTCTTCTTCTCTCTTTCTCCTCTGTTTTCCCCTGTTTCGCCATTGCTGCTCGAGCTGTGAGCTCGGTTTTGGGCTTGAATCGAGAGGCTTCGTGGGTTGGAGAAGGTTGCCAAGGTGTTAGGTGAAGCTTAGAGGTGCTTTGTGATCAATTCGAATGCAAGACGAAGCTTGAATCGAGGTGGATATTTTTCTCCCGCCATGGAAGCTGTCGAAGTTTTGCCACTGTTGATGAACCGCGACTGGCCGCGACTCACCGCGATCGCGGTATTGGCGTCCGAGTTGTGTGTCTTGTGGTTTGACTTTGAGGGATTTTTATTCCAGATCTGTCCCCGTTTTGGATTCAGGAACCCGTTCTTAAGCTTTGTTTGAGCTCGTCTTTCCAGGAAAGTGGTTATGAATTAATTTGAAATAATTAAAATCTGATATTATATTAGGTTGTATATTCTGCTAGAATCAACGCTAATATAAGAGATATGCTGTAAACATGTGACTTGAGATTGTGATGTGATTTGTGATATGTGGAATTGCTTGTGATGTGTTTGTGTGAATTATTGGTGAAGCCCTTGCTTAGTCTATTCATTAGACTAACTCTTGTATTTTATTTATCGGTAACGTCATGGGGGTGTCGTCCGTCCGTTTCGGCACATGCAGATCTAAGAAGGCTAGAACGACTATGAAGATGAATGGTGTTTTGACAAGTTGTTTTGTCGTTGTATTTTAAAGATTTCCGCTGTGCTATTTTCCATTTTGTAAAAGTCTTTCGCTGTTATAATTCTGATTATTGGGTCGTTTTTGGAATCGTGTAATTCTGCGACCATGTGATTTAATAAAAGTTATGATTTTAGTATTGTAACTATGTTTTAAGTCAGTTATGACGTCGGAAAAGCCTGGGGTGACTTCGGGGTTTACGTCCGGGGTCATCGACAGTAATGCTTTCAAATGGGGTTAAATTTGGGGGTGTTACACTATGTTTCGTCTGTTTCCAATGCTTTTCTAAAAGATTCGAATTGCTAAATCAACCTTCTTATATATTAGACTTTCTTGTACACTCTTCAGTGGCTTAGTATAAATGTGGTCTGATAAAATGAATATTGCTCTGACATTTAAAACTGACTAACATTTAAAACTTCATTTTCGTAAATTTTATTATATAACAGAGCATTATGTACTTTGTCAGGCCACATTTATACGGAGTCAGGTCACATTTATACGAAGTCAGGTCAATGCTCTGTTATATCACAGGATTTCAAATGTTAGTCAATTTCAAATTTCAGAGCAATATTTACTTTATCAGGTCATATTTATACGTTGTCAGGTCATTACTCTGTTATATTAACTTTAAATTTGAAACAAACATTCTGTTTAACTTTTCTTTTAAATGTAAAAGTAAGATAAAGCATTAAATATTCTGAAAAGAAAAGGTAAAAGAAAATCTTAATCCTACTAATCTAACCCTAATTAATCTCAGATCTCACAATCTAGTCTCCCTCTTCCTCCTCTCCTTCCCTCTTCCTCCGACCTTTGCAACTCGTCCTCCGACCTCGCCGACATTATGTACTTAATCAGGCAACATTTATACGAAGTCAGGTCACAAAATTTACAGAAATGAAGTTTCATCTATCATAAATCCTTAGGCAAAATTTGAGCAGCTTGGAGATTAGACTGCAGGGAGGCCAGTAGTGGTTTCGAATCCTTTGAGATCTCCTTAAGCAAACTGTCAGCTGACTTCCGAGCAGCTTTACAAGATTGAACATTCACTGACCAAACTCACCATATCTTACAAAAAACCGACTAACTCGGTTGCATAACAGAGCATTATGTACTTTATCAGGCCATATTTGTACGAAGTCAGGCCACATTTATACGAAGTCAGGTCAATGCTCTGTTATATCACAAAATTTCAAATGTTAGCCGATTTCAAATTTCAGAGTAATATTCACTTTATCAGGTCACATTTGTACGTAGTCATGTTATTACTCTGTTATATTAACGAACATTGGTTGGTTTCGTAACTATCAATAGAACCTTGTTTGATGGTGGTTAGTCCCATTTAACAAGTACTAGCTCATTCAAATGCGTTGTTAAGGAAATGTGAAAATGACCCATGTTTCACAACTATCAACTAACAGAGTAATGACTTGACTATGTACAAATGTGGTATGACAAAGTGAATATTGCTCTGAACTTTAAAATTGGTTAACATTTGAAATTTTGTGATATAACAGAGCATTGACCTGACTTCGTATAAATGTGACCTGATAAAGTATAAATGTGGTCTGATAAAGTAAACTGTATGAGTTTTGCTTCTCAATGACCCTTGCAGCTTTCTTTCTTTTTCCAATCATCATAGATTCATAGTGAACTATTGCAATATAAACATTAGAGGCAATAGGCCACTATATAAGCTATGACCCTTGCAGCAAAACTAGAAATGGTGAATCACAATACCTGTCCTGAAGCAGACTCATCTGGTTATTGACTCCCACAAGTGCAATATGCAGCAGATTGCTATGGCTAGCTGCTTTATAACTATCATGAGTCGTTTCTCTCAGTTCGATTTGCTGAGTTTTTCTCATGACTTCGTATAAATGTGGTCTGATAAAGTACATAATGCTCGGTTATGTAACAAAATTTACGAAAATAAAGTTTTAAATGTTAGGCGGTTTTAAATGTCAGAGCAATATCTACTTTATCAGATCACATTTATACCAGGTCAGGTCAATGATGTGTTATATCACAAAATTTATAAATCGTCTAACATTTGTGGCCTGATAAAGTAATATTGCTCTGAACATTAGAGGCAAATCGTCTAAAATTTGTGGAGCTTTCCTCTCTTAGCCGCCATCAATTCCTTCGCGTTAGGAATGCAACACAGAGTAATGACCTGACTACGTACAAATGTGGCCTGATAAAGTGAATATTGCTCTGAAATTTGAAATCGTCTAACATTTGATTTTTTGTGATATAAAGAGCATTGACGTAACTTCGTATAAATGTGACCTGACTTCGTACAAATGTGGCCTGATAAAATACATAATGGTCTGTTAGTAATAAAATTTACGAAAATGAAGTTTTAAATTTTAGTCAGTTTCAAATTTCAGACCAATATTGACTTTATCAGGCCACATTTGTTCGTAGTCAGGTCATTATTCTGTTATATTGACTTTAAATTTTAATTTTTTTTAGTTACCCAATTTCAAATTTCAGAACAATCACCATTTCTTTACCGATTATCAATTCAAACGAGAATCACAACTAATAAAATGCAAATTTAAATATTTCTCGTTACGAAACCAACCAATGTATTAACACAAATTTCCTTATTCAGTTGAGGAGAAACTTAAACCACAGGTAATTAAAATAAGGAACCCATTAGTAGGGGACAACTTCAAACAGCACAACATCACGGGTAATTAAAATGATCAAGTTAAATATGACTAATATGCCTGATAATCGGAAAAAAGCTCCAACACTTCCACTGAATTCCAATCAAAACAAACGGCCCACTTTGTAGCCCAACAAGAACATACCATCACGTGTCCAATTTATTCTGCATCTTGAACAATGAATTAAATCAAAAGCCTGGCTTGGATACAACAGCCGGTGAGTGGAAAAGGCTGAAACCATAGCACATACACCACGCTCCAGTGCAAACTGAATCTGGTTCTCATGGACATCTTTTGGAGCAACTGAGAGAGTAGTGACATTTCGCTGCATCAAGAATGCACCAAAACTTGCAACTCCACAACCAACATCCAGAGCAATTCTAGTATGTTGACCAAATTTAATCTCAGGAACCATCTGCACATTCAGGTTGAACTACAGTGACCAAAAGACATACATGATTTGAGGCAAAGGGAAGCAATTTATGAAGAAATCAACCTGGGAAATTTGATCCACGTACTGGTTAGCCCCATGGATAAACTGTGTACCACCTCCAGAAAAAACAAATTTATCTCCCTTAATAGCTATCCAGTTTTGACCACCCTTATCCTCAACTAGCCGTGGATGAGGCACATTACTAAACCACACCTGGATTCATATCTCAAATTAGCAAGGATGAATAACTTATTGAGGAGTAAAGAGAAAATCAAGCAGAGCACTAACAATATTGTCATAGCTTGGAAAACAACGCGCTCGCTGGCTTTGACGACAGAAAAAAAGTCCTTTTCTGACGGGATCTCGGAGTAGTCTCCATGGCCGGGCGAAATCGGAAAGCTTTTCCTCAACCGCCTTGACCACTGTTAGTACTTGCTTCTCCAGAATCTGCCATTTTTGTTCGCATTCAAAATTAGGGATTCAGAAATTTGCAGATCCCGGAAAGAAGAGAGAGGAAGAGTGATAGTGTTAAACCTGTTTGACATCGGGGTGCTCCATTTTCAACGGACCGAAGAAAGTTGCTAGGACTGAAGATGGAAATCGGGGTTTTCGTCTTGCGAAATCGGAAACTCTATGAGAGAGACTGAGAGATGGACCGAGGGAGTCCGTCAAAGAAGAAAGAGGCAAAAGACGCTCCGAATCTCTTATATTTATAGATCTGCGAGAAAGAGCTCACAGAAGAAAGGCGGAGAAGTTGAGCATCGCGGATGGAAAAGGGGATTGAACTCGGAGCCCTAAAACCAGGCGACTGAGAGGAATCAGGAGAAAGGCCGCCACCGAGCGGAGAAGAGGGACATGAACAGAGGAAGAGTTGTTGGAGCGTCAACCTTGATTAATAGGAGACAGAGACGAAGAAAGACAACAGCGGAGGAGAAATTGGAGCCGGAAGAGACGGCGGCAGAAGGCCAGAGATGGTGAAGGAAGCAACGCCGATGAGAAGAAATCTGAAGCAGAGGAGGAGAAAGCTTAAACCTGTTATAGTTGTTAAGTATAATTAGTCTCCTTAAAAGTTTAATTCTCACCCAAAAGAAAAGGTAAATATAAATATGAATTTACTTTTTTTTTTAAAAACAATTTTGCAGCTTTATGATAGTTTTGCAATACTTTTCAAAACCTGGTATTTTTGCAAACGACCTTTCAAAAGTTGGTATATTTTACAATTCCGCCTTTTATGAACCTAGAAAGACCGCGGTTATTTAATATAACCGTTGTCCGAAGTGGGCCTTTTTTATTAAAAAACGACGCGGACCTCGGTTATTTCTGATAACCGCGGTAAAATCTTGCACCACGGTTACGAAAATACGCGGTCCGAAGGCCTTACCTCACCGAGAACAACCTCGTTTCCGAAACCGGGGTATAGTGCACAAAATAACCGTGGTCCGGCCCCCCTTCTGTACTAGTGTAAAGTCTTCCACAAAGATCAATTGAGTTACATGAATTCATGGATTCACATATTTTTCTAAAGGTTTCTGAATATCAATTGTCAAAACGTAATTAAAGTTATTTTTTATTGTGAGAAATGTATATGGTGTTTTGGTTTGAATTTTTTGAAAGTCATCAAAGGAGTTGTGATGTATATTATGTCATACATTTGAGCACATATAGCAAATTGACATGAACAGATAGTCAATTACGTATGAACAAATAAGCAAACAATTAATTTGTTATGTATACATTACAATGGTGTAATAACATTCAGTCAAACATACATAGGCAAGAATTATGAACACATAAATAAAGAAGTATGAACACATTAACAAACATATATGAACACATAAGTAAATCATTTTGGAGCATTCTGTGTTTGTTAAAACATGTATGAACACAAAGTTGCAAATTCATAAACACATAATTGAATATATAAGAAAACATAACTGAAAACACATGAAGATAAAATTATAATGACATGTTGTAAACATATTAACGCATATATGAAATCATATGCATACATAATTAAAGATACACGAGCACATAGATGAAGAAATATGCACAGATTGACACATATTTAACAATACATGAACACATAGACCAAATGTACACATGAGTTTTTTTTTTTAATATGCACACTTAGTCTATATTATATGAACATGTAGCTAGGTTATCTCATATGAGCACTTAGGCAAAGAATTATGAACATTTATTGCCAAACATATATGAACACATAAGCAAACAAGTATGATCACATAGACAAGCATACAAACACAAACAAACGAATATAAACACGTAGGTAAACTAATATGAACAAATAGACAAATAGGCATGATTGCATAGGCAAAGACTTGATATGTGTTACATTGTTGTAATACACTAAGATGTCAAACATTGAACACCTAGTCAAATATGAAAGAACACATTAACATACTTTTATGAACACATTGGCAAACATATACGAACACATAAACAAAACATTTTTGTGTTATATTACATTGCACATTCATGTCAAACATATGAACAAATAAGAAAATTAATATGAACACATATAAAATTGATATGAACGCATTCATCTGTTTTGAATTATGTATTTAGCTATGTGTTCACCAATTTTAAGCTATGTGTGCTTATAATTATATGCATATTCATTTTTCATAACCTATGTGTGCATATGTTTTTACAATAACATGCATCAATACAAATTTATGCTATTATAAATGGATTAGGTTTCTACAATGTATTCATATACATTTGCATGGGTGTTCATTTATAGTTGACTATGTGTTCATCCATTTTAGAATAGTCTGGGTTATTATAGTTTGTACTTATTAAAGACATGTATTTATAAGTTTTGAACTATGTGTGGATATATGATTGCCTACGTGATTATATATTCTAATCTATGTGTGCATTTGTTCTTAGAATAATGTGTATCAATGCAAGTTTGTGCTATTGTAATTTTGTGTTCGTGAGTTTTGTATTATGTGTTTATATATATTTGTCTCGGTGTTCATTTATTCTAACTTATTTGTGCATCCTTTGAAAATAGCCTAAATAATTATAGTTTGTGCTTTTTTTTATGCACAAGGTCAATTGAAAATAGTCCTGAATCGATTTTCTCACAAGGTCAATTGAAAATTTGATAATTTCAATGTACACACTTCATTTCTTATGCATTTATATATATCCCAAAACATATTCACAAGGTCTAATGAATAAAATTGATGGTTTAAATGCACCCAACAAAAATGCTAAGGTTTTATTGTCACCACTTAGGATCCAATATATGGAAGATGTTTGCATATTTGAATGGAATCCAAAAAATTGGTAGAAAATATCGAATGAAAAAACTAGGGTTATAATGTTCTTCATTATTAAAGTGATTGTTCATCTTTTTCTCCAGATGAGTGATATAGAAGAAGATCGATGAGAGATTTGGGTTGAGTCGAATGAATCATTTGAGAAATCGCTTGAATCACCCTCCAAAATTACCTAGAAATTGTTGGAATTCATTGTCAAGTTGGAGTTGAGGAATAATTCTTTGGTTTGAAATGAGGAAAGGAAATAGAAGAGATGAGCACATGTTAGCAGCGTCAAAAGAAGAGAGTGTTTCAACTTTCTTCATTTTTTAGTTTTTTTTAGGCACAAGATGTGGAATGTCAATGAATATAAATCAAAGGTTAATGAGCGTTCTCATTCCGCATACAAATGACCGTTCACACCAGATCTCAACTCATATTATATAATACATGATTGAGAACAATAGTTTGTAAGAAAAATCATATTAATCATAGAATTTGATAATTTCATAAAATTTTATACCTTATTATCAACGGTTTTCCTTACCTATGGCCAAAGGAAATAGGTTAAGACATCTTGTTTTTAGAAACTATCCTTATAAAGGGAATGTTTCAAACCCTTTAAAAAAAACTAAATTCACTAAAATAATAACACTTAACCACAACTTTCTAAAATAACGTGCTTAACCTATGCCTTTGGGGCATATGTTAAAAAAAATCGTATTATCAATATGCTTATAGTATAAATAAAGAATTCTAATTTAAATATTATACACATTATATATATATATATATATGACGTAAGAACCCATACAAAGCACGAACATTTCGCTAGTAGTTTAAAAATGAACTTTACCAGAAACAAATCTTATATTTTATCATTACATGTTTATAAATTGGATTTTGCTATTTATCGCCTCTGGTGCGATGAATAAGATGTCAAAAATAGAAACATTTTCTGTGACGGGTTTATAAATTCCATTCTAGGATTTTAGTTTCTAATAAATTTTACCAATATTTAGATATAGTGAGTTGTTTGTTAAGGAAAAATATACTTGTACTAGCTAAAAAAAGTTTATAATTTTTTATATTGAACATCTTATTCATCACCCGTGTGATGACAAATAGCAAAACCCTTATAAATTAGCTAAATTATAAGTTATCACCTATTTGCCCGTTGGGTCCACCAAAAAGAACGATCTTGGACAACTAAATAGACTTCCAAAATTGGGAATGCAATACCTTTCTTCAATATGTCCAGGGGCGGACCTACGTAGGGACCAGCGGGGGCACAGGCCCCCACTGCAAAAAAAAAATTACTTCGATTCTTACTTAAGGCTACCTTTATCGCCTTTCTCTCTATTCAATGTAATGTTATGTTAATCAAACCCCAACTAAACCCCACATAATTAGGAAAACGACAAGCGAAAAACGCTCTCCGTACAACATACTTCTGAAAACCCTAAACACCACCCAAATTGGCCTCGCCGCCGCTCCAACCAAACCTCACCTTCTGAGCCAACACGCTGATCCCTCTTAACCAAAGAAAACTTTCCCCAACATCGCCGGCGATGGAAGTGGGGAAGCCGAAGTTGCGCTTCCAGTTGCTACCCCCAGCGCCGAGAGGGCTCAGATCCGCCCTCAGAACCGGCCTTCTTCTCTGTGCTCTGAGAGGAAGAGGAAACCTACGGCGCTCTGTGGGGTTTTTTTGTCTGTTCGGCGTTCTGATCCAAGCGGTGAAAGAGCTCCTCAGCCGACGACGTGGGATCCGGGGCCTCCTTGTGCTCGCCTCCTCCCTCGGAGAGATGGGCCACCTTGGCATGCTGCAGGTTCCAGCGGCGAAGTCTACAATACCCCCAACCAAGCTCCAAAGCTCTCCGCCGCCGGTGGTCTTCTTGGCCCGGATCTGGTCGGTTCGTTTCTTCTCCGAGCTGCCTGGCGTCGTCTCAGTCGCAGTCCAAGGTGTCTGCTATTTGGCCTTCTCTGGTTCGTTTTGCTGTTCTGTGCTTTTCGATCCCTAATCTGAATTTTGACATCTATTTGGGCCTGAATCTTGGTTTTGCTTGCTGGATTCAGATTTCTTTTGTGCAGAGATTTCAGTGCTTATTGTACTTTGTTAATTTCTGTTGTATGATTGAACTCCACATCTCTGAACAATCTATCCTTTATTTCTTGCATCTTGTGCTGGTGTATTTCTGGTGGGGAGTAGATCTGGCTAGCTGGATTTTCTGGCATGCTTTATGTTATTCTGTCCATAGTTATGATCGTCTCCTTTCCAGCCATTACCCCTTGCATGTAGCTCTTGTGGGCTTGGATTTTGATTCCCCTAATAACAATCTATTCTATTTGACCCTTGATGGGATTATAATTACCAATGTTGCTGGTGAAAACCTGATGCGGGACAGCCCTTGACATTGACGGAGGCCGAGGAGGAAGAGTCGCTTAGCATTCGGTCAGACAGACCAATTACGAGAGCTCGTGCCAGAGCCATTGCCCACGCGACTACGAGCATTGTCGCTAAAGCATTTGCAAGGAATGGAGCGACTTCAACTTCCACACCTACCGATGTTATGTGTTCGGTGGCCACTTATCAAGAGGAGTAGTCATAAACATTATTAGACATCTTGGGAATTGTTTTTATTTGTTTACTCTCGTATTTTGCATTATTACTATTTTTGGGCATTAGGAAAGTTACTATCTTCGGTAACTTAGGAGCCTTTATATTGAAACTTGGAACCCTAATTTTATCATGTTGAATTTGAAGCAAGGCTATGTCGTGAGCTTGATCTCCGCCCCCTTGTATCAACGTCAACAATCTTGTTCGAAATCTCCACTGATCGGAATTCACTGTGCATCGCCGGCGTTGAAGACGATCTTCCTCTTCCTCGCGACGCCGGTGCCGCTCTTCCCCTGTCCATCTCTTTGCCTCCTTCCCAGCGTCCGTTCGATCTCGTCATCGGCAGCCTTGTGCCGATCGGTGTTGTGTCTCCCGTCCAGCTTCTTCTCCGGCGTCCCGCGCTGCCTGACCTGCCCTCCGGTGTCCCTCTCCGATCGGTTCCAGTCGCCGATCCCGCTTCTCTTTGAACTGTCATCACGTACTCCCTCCTACTTGTTTCCTCTGCTGTTCGTTCCTTCTACTGATCGGAATTGTTGCATCAACGCCACCAGTGTCCCTCTCTGATCGGTTCCAATCGCCGAGCACGCCATTGACGAGCAAGCTCTTCCCGTGACTGAGTTCCCTGTGTTCGGTCGTGATAATTCTGCTGAGGCCATTAATTAATTAGCAACCCATCCTTGCTAATTAATTATTGGTTTCAACCTTCGTTCGATCCCCAAGAGTCGTCCATTATCCGCGTCCTGTCTAGATCCATCCCAGGCGAAGCCATTTCAAAGGGGTTTTCGCATCAAAACCTTTATGTCAGGGACTTGGAAGGAAAATGGCCTCTTCTTAGAGGCCATTTTCTAAAAAAGCAAACCCTATACCATTATCTCGACCCCCTGAACAAATTCGATCGAAATTTATGGGATAGACTTACGCTGCTTCCTTCTTCTGTCTGTCTCTGCAGGTATTTCCTGTGCTACTGCATCTCACAAGTCAAGAACTCGGATAATGAAGATCATCATCATCCTGCCTACAAGGTTGTTGGGAGTTTCTACCCAACGAAAAATCAGTTCTTGAACCCTATGTGTATTTTATACATTTCTATAACTTTGTATGATGATTATTGGAACCAAACTTGTCATATACTGGCATCTTACATCTGGAGTCCTTTTTGGATACACCATCAACTAGAAACTATCAACTTTATATCTGGAATCCTTCTTGGATACACCAGCAACAAAACTTGCCATATACTGGTCTCTCACATCTGGAGTCCTTTTTGGATATACCAACAACATAACATTTATGTGGAACAATTAGAGCAAATTTACATGAATAGCAAGATTAGCATTGATACCCTTAACTTGAAAGTATCAATTCTACATGAAATCACTGATAACCTTTTTAGGAAGAACAAAACTCGTAGTTCTTCTAAATATCTCATGGCTATGGGTAAAATAACAAATAGAAACGACAATAAGTCCCCTAAATGTCCTAGGATATGGGGCAACAACACAAATAGGTTTTTATGAAGATAACAACCTGGATTGCCGCGGAATCGGGAAGGAAACATTTTGGATGGATGTTGAGTCTTTCTGCAAAATTGAACGAATACAACTACTTGCACTCTTTGAAACAAGAACAAACAAAGAACCAAATGAAAAAGTATGGAAAAAAACTGGCTTTGATTAATTCTACTGTGTCCCGGCTACGGGTTTCGCGGGAGGCATTTGCGTAATGTGGAAAACCTATCAACTTACAAATGAAATGCTTGAAATTGAACAAATTGAAACAAGATTCATTAGTATAAAGTATACAAACCTGCTCACGAACAAAAAACTTATGTTAATCCTAACCTATGCCCCACCAAATGAATCTGCAAAGAATGTGTTCTGGAATGAATTTATCGCCTATATTAAAAATTGCTCTCTTTCGTGTATTATTATGGGAGATCTGAACGAAATACAAAACCCTTCTGAAAAATTAGGCGGGATATTACCACCTTTGACAAAATTTGCAAGATTACGCCATTTTAAGAATGAATGTGAACTCTTGGATACTCCTATCCAGGGAAATACCTATACCTGGCGAAAGAACATCACATAAATAGAAAACATCTATGAAAAACTGGATAGAGTTCTTATCCATCACCAGATCATTCAATGGTATCTTGATATCTGTACTAAGCATTATGCTTTTTCCAGCTCAGACCATTGCCCAATCTCCATCGAGCTAGAATCAGCTATACCTTTTAAAAACCAGTCGTTTAAATTTGAAAAAATTTGGATGACTAGAAAGGATTTTAGAAACGTGGTAAAACAAGCATGGAGAACAAACTACCATGGATCTAGATTGTACAATCTGGTATCCAAAATAAAACTACTCAAAAAACATGCTAAGATCTGGAACAAAACTACCTTTGGAAATGTCTTCACACAATTACAAACCATAGAAAAACAACTTTCTGAAATCCAAACTGAGATCTGTAATCATCCTACAAATGACCTCATTAAAAAACAAACTAGAATCATAGAAAAAAAGGAAAAAATTATGTGTTTCCAGAAAATTTACTGGAACCAAAGAGCTAAGGTAAAACACATCAAGTATAATGACACGAATGCCAGCTATTTTCATAAAATAGCAAGTGGAAAAAGAAATAGAAAAATTATAAAAGAAATCAAAACCCAAGAAGGAACAAGCATCACTGGTGAAGAAAACATCAAAAATGAAATCAGAAATGATTTCATAACAAGATTCAGAAGTGAGGGTATGAACCAGAGACTATTCCAGGAAAACCTTGAATTAATCCAGCCTGAAATCTCTACAGAGGATAATCTGGAATTAATAAAAAAATGTATCCAACGAAGAAATTAAAAAGGTGGTCTTTAACATTGGCTCAGATAAATCTCCGGGGCCGGATGGCATGACAGCAGAATTTTACCAAAAATATCGGGACATTGTAGGCCCCTCTGTTATCCAAGCAGTTAAAAGCTTTTTTCTGTCTGGAAAACTGCTTAAACAAATAAATCACACATTCATATCCTTAATCCCAAAATGTGACAATCCTAACTCTACGAATCACTATAGACCCATAAGTCTGTGCTCTACTATTTATAAGATCATCTCGAAGATTATAACAACTAGACTCAAAGGAACCATGGAAAAACTGATACACCCCCTTCAGGGTGCCTTTGTTACTAACAGAGCCATTCAAGACAATATCTTAATTGCACATGAAATCTTTCACTCTTTTAAATCGAAAAAAGGAACTGAAGGCTTTATTGCCTTAAAACTAGACATGGAAAAAGCTTATGATAGAATCGAATGAGATTTTATTATAAAAACAATGGAAAAGTATGGATTCCATGAAAAATTTATCAACTGGATAAAAGAATGCATTACAACGGTATCATTCTAGGTGCTTATTAACAATGGACCCACATAAATATTCAAACCTTCAAGAGGACTTCGACAGGGAGACCCACTTTCGCCCTTCTTGTTTATTTTAGGATCTGAAATCCTTGCTAGAAAACTCCAAAAAGCCGCAGATCGAAGTCGAAATCCCCTAGGATTTCAAATCAATCAACAAGGAACACGAATCCCGTTTCTGGCCTTTGCGGATGACATTGTGATATTCTCAAAAGCTAAACAGGAGAATTGTACAGAAATCAAAGATATTATTGATGACTACTGCAAGATCTCAGGACAGAAAGTAAATTTCCATAAATCGGCCTTTCAAGTTACAAAAAAGGTCACTAACCAAAAGAAACTAGCTCTATAAGGCATTCTCACAATCACAAACATGATATCTCTCGAAAAATATCTGGATTGTCCTATCATCAATGGTAGAGTTAACTCGAATACCTTTGCTGACCTTTTAGTTAGCACCTAACAATAATTATCTAAGTGGAAAGCAAATTCTCTTTCCCAAGCAGGAAGAACAACACTAATAAAAACCAATCTGGCTTCTAGACCAAATTATCTTATGCAAAGCTTCATGTTACCTAAACACACACACAATGAACTTGATAAACTAAACATAACCTTTTTTTGGAACAAAGACAACTCCTATAAACCTCTTATAGGTTGGGAAAAAATTTGTAAACCAACTCATCAAGGAGGCCTTGGCTTGAGAAAAGCTAAAGACATGAACAAAGCCCTTCAATTCAAATTACTATGGAAAATCCTAGCCGAACCAAATAACTTACGGGTTAGAGTTATTACGGATAAATACCTGAAAACAAACCATATACTTCATTACGAGAAAAAAGGAAACTGCTCCTGGCAATGGTCCAAAATGATTGAACTTATGCATGAGTTCAAATTTGGACTAATTTGGCAAGTTGGTAATGGAAAAACTATCAAATTTTGGACAGATAACTGGGTTCTGGACAGCCCCTTATGTGGTAACATAAACTCACAGTCAATCCTGAATAAGGATGCCCTGGTAGCTGATTTTATGCTGCCAAATAAAACCTGGAATAATGACTTACTTGAACAATACTTACCAAATGATTTAATCGAAAAAATAACCTCGATCTCAATTCCCTTAAATGAGATCCATGATAGAATGTACTGGAAAACTAGCAAAAATGGCTGATTTTCTACAAATTCTGCTATGGAACTAATTAATAAAAATAAGAATTACACTGCCTATGATTCCTCTTGGATCTGGAAAATGGACACGTACCCCAAAGTTAAAAACTTTGTCTGGAAAATAATGAAAAACGGAATCCCAACAAAAGCTAGATTAGCAGAAAAAGGCGTTGCAACCCCCCCGGGTTGTATACGCTGCAATGCTCAGTTGGAAGATTTGAACCACCTCCTCTTCCAATGAAAGCATACCTTAAAAACAATCGAAAAATTGAATCATGACACCTTTGGCATAATCATATCCCTAAACATAGGAAATAAAAAAATTACTGAAATCATCGAAGAAATTCGACAAAAAACTGATAGATCACAATTCTCAGAATTAATGGTCTATTGGTGGAGCACTTGGTTCTATAGAAACCAACTTAGCTTTGGTAGAACAAATGATGATGTCGAACCCATTAAGGATGTACCAATTTACACTAAGAAACAAATTGAAAACTGGAATAAAATGAAAAACTAGAACCCGGACTGTCTTACAGAAGACAATAAAAAAACTCATAAAACGAACATTGTAAGACGACCAATAAAGAAATGGAAAAAGCATTCGGATAACATAATTAAAATCAACACAGATGGATCCACCAAAACCAATGGTGAATCTAGTTTTGGCTACATTTTTCAGGAACAACACGGGAAAACCACTTTTCCTCTATGAGGATAAATGTGGTATTTCAACCTCGCTTAAAATAGAAATACTGGCAGTAAGAAATGCCCTGATAAAGGCTTATGAATTAGGCATTACCAACATTCATCTTGAATGTGACAACCTTACCATCGTGAATGTCCTTAACCAAATCTGGCACGTCTTCCGAGATTTCTCACGTCTTACCATGCTAATTTCTGATATCATGTGTATTTTACAACTATTTTTTTCAGTGCAGATTTCTCACGTCTTCCGAGAAACCAACGTCGTGGCCGATTTCATCGCGAAGAAGGTACAACAGGTTGCCTTGGAAGACTTTAGAGATTGTCTAGAATTTGTAATTCTCATCCGTAAGGATGCTATAGATTGAGAAACCGACTCTTCTGTGGTTTCCAATCTAATTTTTACCTTATCAAAAATAAAATAAAATGTAATGTTATGTTCAATTAAATCCATAGTGTGTGTGGTATAAATAGGGTGTTGAGATTATATATTTTACCTATAAGTTTTTGTTTTCTCTACATACTAAATAAATTAGATTGGGTGCTTAGAGAAACATCCTATGTTGAAAGGGGTAAATTAAATAGATATAAGATAGAACATACAAAGTTTATGTTCACCAAATATAAATGAGATCCAACCATGCCATGTAATTCGATAAGATAAAAGAGAGCACTCCTAAGTAATGTTTAGTTATCTAAATCACTGCCTATTCAACTAATCTCAGCTTATCATTCTTTTTTCCATGGGTATGAAGAGAACTTTTATTATGCATATGTTATGTTCACTCAATTTCGCTTGATTCTTGCTTTGTTGATTTTTTACACATCCTCATTGCATTGTGGAATCATTGTTTTTTAATCTTGTATCCTTCATGAGAAACTCTCTTAATTTTCTATTAATAATAATTACATCGGGCTAGTCCCATCATATAATTGATTCAATTTTTTTTAATATTATAATTAAAAAAAATAATTTTTAATTACGCATGATTTGTGCCTCCACTGGGCAAAAATCATGCGTCCGCCCCTGAATATGTCCGTAAGGGGCGGGCTCAAGAATTCATACTTGAAAAATAATTTGGATTTTTTAAGTTAGATAATCTACTATATATATAGCAAAGCAAAATAAAGTAATGTTATATGGTATCCCCACATATAATTTGTCACGTGTCATTTTCTCAATTTTTTTTATTGTTTTCCAAATAAATTTAATTATATATTAAAGATTTCATCATAGACTTATTACTAATCTTTCCTTATTTTGATACAAATCAATCAATGAAAAATATTAAAATCAATTAGCAAGATTGTAAATCAATTATGAATACTACAAATAAATTATAAAAGATTACAAATATAAAAAAAATTGGACTGGACAACATGTGTCTTCTTCAACGAAATATAATTGACAGAACTCCATTTAAGTTTTCTTCCTATGGAGACTATAAGTTCTACATAAGTTGAAAATCAGGGTTAACATTCATAAGGTACACATTATATGATGATGCAAAGAAGCCAAATTTACCAAACTATAGACTGCACATTCGCTTGGATGATTGAAAAGATTCAATTTTTTATTGATCTAAATGAACAATTAAATCTGATTCCCAACATATTAAACACAATAACAAAACGGATGAAACATACATTCAACAATAGAGCAAGTAGCACTTTGTTCTTATGATTGAAAAACTATTATTTCTCAAAATTATAAAGTATTTCATTCAGATCATTCTCAAGTTATAATCTATAGACTGACTTGAATAGTAGTTCATAAAAGTTATTGAAATGAACTAAGACAATAAAATTGTCATAACAAAATTATTCATACAATGAGAATTGAGTTTAAACGAATGATTGAATTGAAGAGAACTCAAGATGTAAATGCAAACATCTACTAAGGAGTCTCTGTTGTAGTTTCCCATTGTACCACCCCTAAATTACCTTAGGAATATTATCGCCAGTGACCTCGAAACGCATATCTGAAATCACCCAAGGCTTACAGTATTGATCGTAAAATAATAATTTAAAACGAACAATAACATATATATATAGGGAGGTTCGGGTGCGAAATATGCTTACGGTGCGAAGTGCAAAACGGTCGCGTTCATAAATTGACACCAAATGTTCATTATCTGGGCGGTAATGTTCATTATCTGGGGGTAATGTTCAAGGGACGGTACTGCTCACAAAAAAAAAGGGGAAAAGAGTGAATAGTGATGCGGTGGCATAACCGTAAATACGGTGATTTTTTTTTCCGGTCAACAAATTTTTTTATTTTTTATATATTTATTGTCTCTAATCGTTCTGGAATAGACAATTATTGACGTTCACATATAAGTACTACATGTTCATTTTATGTGCCGTAAAGTTCACATATAACATGATCATGTTTAAACACATGTCTTTGAACATTTAGTGCTCATTTGTGAACGTGAATGTACAAATAAATGAAAATTTAGTGCTTATTTGTGAACCTTCTATATAGGCTATTTCAGAATGATCAAGGGACAAAAAAAAAAATGGACGGCCGAGATCACTTCGTACTTCACACCCTAAGACCACTTCTCACTTGATCCCACTTCTATATATATATATATCGAAATCAAGGTTGTATTATAAATGACGTTGCAAAAACGACAACCCAATAATGTATATCAAAATATCAGCGAAAGACTTAAATATTCAAAACACAAACAAGATCTAAACCTTGTTCAAAATAATCAAATGACAAAGAAAATGCAGCTGCCTTTAACGTCTTCGTTCCGTGGCTTCGATCTGGGAAGTTGTACCTGATGTGCCGTATAGGACGGATGACACCAACCAACCATGCAAAGAAAAGAAAGGTTGGTTAGTCTAATGAAAGACTAAACAAAGGCTCAAACAGAATGGTTCTGGTGATTGTATCCAGCTACTATCATTGTCTCTCGAATGAAAACCAATAGACGATACATAACTCAGATACTCTCACTGAAACTAAGAATAGGAATGCAACAAGAGAAGACTCAAAAGGAATTGAGTCTTATAGGAATACTTATGATTGTTTGGGAACATTATATTTCACACAAAGTTTGAAAACCGACCTTGATTATTTGGGTCCATGACCAACCTCACCGCATAATGCGAATCCAGATTGGAAAGAGGACTTATTTTAAAACAAGAGTTCGGGCGGGTTCCACTTTGTACTTCTCGCCCGAGGGTATATTAGTTATGTGCAACAAGACACTTATCTTATTTAATTTCAAAACGTGCATTAAGGTTAAGACTTTTATTTCCACAACAAATCTCACAACGAGATATAGGATGAGATATAAGTGCACCACCACTTGTATAGAATAAGGGTAGGTCATGACCAAAAACATTAGGGCAATAATCCTCCTAACGCCAAATTATAAAGAAACGACTAAATCTCGCAAGAAAATAGCGTTCCTACGAATACTCGTGCTAAACTAGCATATATGTCCACACCAATCCACAACAAATCCACACCAAGTTTATCTAGCATCTATAATATATATATATATAGGTCGTTGCTAGCACAATATACAACCTAATATGGTTCATTATTCACACTAATTTATCACACAAGTTCCCAAATAACAAATATAATTTTTATCCCAACTTAATTAAGACAATAGATTAATTGTCAATTAAGAAAAATATGGAATAAAATAGCAAGAGCGAACCGTCACTTGCCTTAGATCGTTTTGACGTTTAGGCGATGTAACTACAGATGCCGGCTGTAACTCACGGCTTGAAATCTGCTTCAATTCCGATCCAATAACGGTTCCGAGATGTACCCAAAAATAAATTACCATTAGTCAATTTATTTTAATAATCTCATGAACCATTTCAACAACTTTATAAATATCATTTATAAATTCTAATTGTTGATTTTCACTTATATAAAATAATACAATATTATTTTCTTTGCCAAATTAAAATAATATTTATTATTTTAACTTAATATCCCTTTTCATACTTAATTTAAATTAAGCTAACATTAAACTAATAGCATAATATATTAACATGCCTAAGTAATGTAACTAAGCAAACTAAGAATTTAACTTAGTACTCTCTTGAACAATAACTAAGCAAAGTTAATAATTAAGCTTAGTCTACTACATGTTTTTTTTTGAAGAATTGTTAAATTGGTATTACTCAAAAAAAGGGGGAGGATGTACAGAGAAAGAGTTAGCTATCTAGGAGCTATACATCACTGTTGCCAAATGCCCAAAATACAAAAGCGGCAAAAGCATACCAAGAAGGATTATCTATCAATTCTCAATGTAGCCATCCAAGAGCTAGAGTTACGCAATTTCTTGCTCCCCCTGGAGGAACCGAGGAAATGCAGAGCTTAGTGGAGGCGATGATCTGTTGGGCGCATTCCTCTGGTTGGATCTTCTTCGATTAAAAAATCCCCTTATTTCGTTCTTGCCAAGAGTAGTATATGAAGTTAGTGTAGGCTGAGCACGCGACTTGGTATATAAACGCCTCTTTCCGTCTACTAGATCCAAGCAACTGTAACCATTGCATAAGGTTGGCGGCTCCGCTAGAGATTCTGAGCCACTGTAGAACATTGTCAAGGGTGTGTATGGTGAATTGGCATGAGCCCCATAGATGGATTTCGAACTCTTCCCCTGTGCTACACAAAATGCAGGTGTCGTCATGGACCATCCCCCAACTCTTGAGTTTGGAGAGGGCCGGGAGTTGTTGGTGTGACGCCATCCAAGAAATGAAGTTGGCCCTTGGAAGGTTCATCTTGCCCCAAATTGTTGTGCTCCAGTTAATAAGCGGTTGACGGTCCCGGATAAGTTCATAAACTTTTCTCGTGTAATATTTCCCATCAGTCCCACTCATTTGATGGATGATGAAGTCTGGATTTCCATGTTTAAAGAGGTCCTCTTTAATGGAGAGGATGGTGCACCAGTAGGTACTCGAACTAGGTTTGGGGGTCTCAGTCCAAATATCCCAGTTACGGAGTACATAACAATTGATCCATTTGCTCCATATGTTTCTGCTGCCCGAAGCGAGTTCAAAAATGGACTTTGCCAGACAAGCTTTATTCCACGAGAGGAGTTCTTTGATCCCAATGTCGCCTTCCTCCTTCGGTTTGGAAACGCAATCCCAAGCAATCATGTTTCGCCTACCCTGATCTTTGCTAGTCCATAAGTAGCTATGAAGGATGCTCTGGATTTTATCAATGACAGTAGCCAGGAAAGCAAATATATTCGCCCAGTAGGTCTGGATACCGAAAAGGACGGAGCAGATAAGCTCAAGTCGGCCCGCATAAGAGAGGCATTTTGTCGACCATGATTTCACCCTCCTCGTGATCATGTTTATAATAGGGGCATATTCTCTTACAGATAAGCGTTTGGCTCCTAGTGGCACCCCCAAATATCTCATTGGAAGTGAGACGATCGGGAACCCCAAGGCAGTATGGATGCGATCTTGTTCTGCGTCAGACACACCTCCAAAATAAATGGTGGATTTTGAGGAGGTTAGCCTGCAGTCCTGACCAAGCTTCAAAGTTGTCAAGGGCAGGTTTCAATAGATGAACGGACCCAAGATCACCTCGACAAAAGAGCAACAAGTCATATGCAAAGCATAAGTGAGTGAGCTCCAAGCGACTGCACTTAGGGTGGAAGTTAAAATTTGGGTCTTGGGTATGAAGCTTGATCAGTCTAGAAAGGAATTCCATCACCAACACGAAGAGGTAAGGGGAGAGAGGGCATCCTTGGTGGATACCACGGAGGCCCGGGAAGAATCCTTTATAGCATCCTCCAATGTTGACTGAAAACATTGCTGAAGTTATGCAGGTTTTGACAAGTTTAATGAAGTGTGCTGGGAAGCCAAAACCATTGAGAACAAAGAGAATGAAGTCGTGGCTAATACTGTCAAATGCTTTGCATAGATCAATCTTGATTGCACATCTCGGGGATAGTTGAGTGCCTCCATAGCCTTTGAAAAGTTCTTGTGCTAGCTGAATATTGTGACGGATGCTACGACCTGGAATAAAAGCACTTTGTTGATGGCCAATGATCTGATCAATGACCCTTTTAATTTTGTTTGTCATCAGTTTAGAGATAGTTTTGTAGAGCATGGAGCAACAATCAATGGGACGAAAGTCGCTGATCTGTTGCGGATTATCACATTTTGCCACCAAGGATATAGAGGTATGATTGATCTCCTTTAAAATCTAGCCATTGGAGAAGAAGCTAGACACAGTGTCACATATATCAACGCCGATGATACCCCAAGCTTTCTTGTAGAAATGAGCATTGAAGCCATCAGGGCCAGGTGCTTTAGAGTCCCCAAAAGAAAAGACCAACCGCTTAATCTCCTCATGATCAACCGGCTTCAGCAATGTAGATCTAAGCTCATCATTCAGACCTGCATCAACATTGAATGGTTCAGCAAGAGGCTGAGAGGTACTTATAGGTTTACTCCAGGTGGAAGAGAAGTGAGAGATAATGTGGTTGTTGATCTGATCTTGGTCATCCAGAGGACGCATTTGTTCATCGAACAAGGTTGTGATCATGAAGAATGCCCTTCTTGCTTTAATTTGGTTGTAAAAATAGCTGCTACTGTGATCCCCGCAGTGAATCCAGCGAAGCTTGGCCAACTACCTAGAGGTGGAGCGTAATCTGCACATATTATCACATAGCTCCGCAGTTATACTACGCTCCGTAGAGAGTAAAGCAGTATCAAGAGGACGCGATTGAATATCGCGTTGCAACTTAGAAAGATCCTCCCTTAGAGAGTCGACAGAGCCCTTGAGGCTTTCAATAGTGGAGCTAGGAAGCTGCTTGAGCCTACCCTTGAAGATTTTCAGCTTTTGGACAACCAAGAAAGAGGAGTGTCTAGGGATGTTCAAGTTCCAGCATTCTTGAACAAGGGGAAGGAAAGCTTTAGAGGAGGACCATGCATTGTTGAATCTGAATGCCGGTTTGTTTTTTGGTGCTAAGGGGCACAATTGAAGGACCGCAAGAGAGTGGTCCGAAACTCCTGGAAGACAGAAACGAGTGGAGGAGAGCGGGAAGAGTTGGGGCCACTGATTGTTACCAAAATCATGTCTAGTTTACACCATATACGCGATCCTTGACTATTATGATTGTTCTAGGTGAATTCGCAGCCATTGAAGGGGTGGTGGACCAAGCTAGTGTTCAACAAACATGAGGAAAGTTCTGTGGAGGACTGGCTGATTGAGGAGCCTTGTTCATGGAGTCTCTCCGACAGATTAAAAGTGACATTGAAATCCCCAAGGACTGTCCAGGCCCCCGACACATTGGAGTGGATATCCCCTAAATCTTGCCAAAGAGGGCGTCTGCTCAGATTGTCATTGAACCCGTACACAAATGTGGCATGGAAATGGTTGTTGTCGTTGATCAAGGAGATGAAGGAGTGGATAAGTTGTCTAGTCATGAAGAGGGGTTGGACGCAAACCATATCTGGGTTCCACCAGAGCCAAATGCGACAATTACTCGACAAGTGAACATTAGAGACTTCTTGCCAACCCTTGAGAAGACCCTTGGCAGTCCTCTTCAGCTTGTCTTTTTTGGATGTGGTTTCGATAATAGCCAAAACACTGATGTTGTGCTTCTTAACAAAATTATACACAACTTCTTGTTTGCCCGTCGTATTGAGGCCGCAGACATTCCATGCTGCGATGGTCACACTAATCATGAGTTATATTGGGGGCGGAGTGCGTGGGGGACTTTCCCCTATCCAAAGGCAAGGCAGTAGTGTCACTGTGACAAGATGGGTCAGGGATGAGAGGCAGAACTGCCTTCGTTTGGTTGGGAGCATTGAGAGATAGAGAGGAGGTGTTGGATGTTGGGGCATGAGAGTCGTTGGGGGCGGGAGAGTAGGAGGTAGGGCACCCAAGGCCTCAGAGGAAGGGTCAGCCAAGGGTTCAGAAGAGTGAGGCGCAGGATGATTGATGTTTAGATCATCCACCGGTGCAAAGGAGTTTTGAAGGGTGAGAGAAGAAGGATTGAGAATAAGTCGAGGGGTTCTCTTGAGGAGATAACACGACTGAAAGGGTGGTTTAGAGCGGTGCGGAAAGGAGCGCCGGAAGCCAGCTAGCGAGGAGGGTGAGAGGGAGGAATAAGATGGGGGTTGGAGAGGAGAGGGGGGAGAGAGATGTTGCATCAGTGGGAGGCGCTCTAGGGTCAAGGGTGTCAGTAGGAGCCGAGTTCCCAGATTGAGTCATAGCAGGCTTAGAGGCTATGGATGGACATCTGTGCCTGAAGGCCTTGCAAGCAAGGCAATGAGATGAGAGTCATTCATAAACTAGTTCTTGTCGAACCACCTCTCCATTACGTGCTCGAAAAGTGACCTCCCGTAGTAGTTCTCTGTTGGCTGAAATGTCGACAAGAATTTCAGCATAGGAGAGCCTCCGCAAATCCCGACTTCGAAAAGGCTGAGCTCGCCGGACAAGGAGGAGGAGGGTGGAGGAGATGAAGGGTGGGGTGAGAGTTCAGAAATTTTAATGGAGTGCTTTCGCCTCCCCATTGGGGAAGGAGAGGCGGTGGAGCAAGGGCTAGGGCCGTCGGGAGCTCATAGAGAGAGTTCAAACAATAGTCTACTACATGTTAGTTATTATATAAAATAACATATATCACTTTACTAACCACTGACTCACGGCTGCCATATATTAATTTCTATCGTCTTCTAAATCGAACAGGTATGGAGGAGAAACAGAGTACGAACGCACGTCAACACGACGCGGGGATGGCTCGACGGGGCTCGACAGTGGCACGATGGCACGGTGCCGGGGACAGTGGTGTGGCGGCGACAAACTCTGCGGTGGTGGTTGGCTGGACTGCAGAAGCAACATCCAGAGGACGAACAGAGCCTTCGAAGTCAGGATTTGCGGAGGCTCGTTCAGGATCCAAACGTAGCGGGGTCGGCCGCTATGGACTCGTGGCAAAGTGGGCTACCACCGAGGATGATCGGCGGCGGCGGAGGAAGACCACCGGAGTCGGAAATCGTTCCCAAACAGAGGCGGAAAAACATAGGCGGGCGAGATGAAATTGAGCTTGGATGACTTAATTCGAGTCGGATTGGGTCCAATTTATAGTAAAAGATGGAGCTTCATCAGGAAATCTAGTTAGTTGACAGCCCGGAACGATCGGATAGGATCAAATCCAATCAAAACGATCAAAATCGTTATCCGAACGCCAAGGTACTGATTTTCAAACTTGAATGAATCTGGACAGAAATTGCGTAATTAAGTCTAGTAACTTAGGGGTTTTACTAGATAATGATCTTGTTAACCACACGGATTTTACGGAATCGAATAATATCATTTAACGACTTCGAATTTCAATCTAGAAATTTGTTGGGTTCTTACGATAAGAACATAGCAAGCTTTCGGTTCTTTTCAATTCACTTTTCCACTATTTACACACTTGGACCCAAAGTCTAAACTTTCAAAAGTGTGCCAAAACGCCCTAATTTAATTACAAAAGTATTACAAACTTTCCAAAATTTATTGTTTAACCATTTTTACATATACATTTACTTATTTAACTACTTAGCATACCACTTTAATGTAATTATTTTGATAACTTGTACAAAAATTATTCAAGGCATAATTTTTTACTTAAGTTATGGTTGATTAAAATTATTCTTCTCTTTAAAAGAAATAAAATAAATACTATAAACTTTATTATTATCATCAAAAATAGAAATTACATTAATACCCTTATGGTAAAATGATGGTTATTACACCCATACTCTGAATTTGTTATGAAAATATTCCTACAATGAGTATTGATTTTGAAGCAGAATACTCTACACAAAATTAAATGCTCGATAGAGCTGGATTCACAAAACATTATGTAACACGGTTGAATAACTTATTATGCAACACGGTTGAATAACTTATTAGAGCTGTATCTTTTCATTATACTATTAGATTTTTCATTAATATATTTTGGTTATAATTGCTTTCTTCAACGTGTCAAACTCCCCAAAACCATGGACTGGAGAGAGTTTACAGTAACACCATTTCAATCTTGAGCAGATATTTGTCACTTTGGTGCCATTTAGTTTTGACTCTTTATACATTTAGATATAATATCTAATTTTGTGGTTATGGATCTTTGACTCTTATCCCTATCATGCTCTCAAGGTTGAATTTATTTCTTATAAGTATAAATCTATTATATATATACTTTACTAGAACCTAACTACATCACATGACACCCCTCATTAAAACTGTCACATGTAAACCATATAAACAAATCATGCATTTTTTAAATTAACATTTTTTGTCAGCACAATATTTAAATCAAATTTTTTTTGTGTTATTTAATTTTTTTTTTCTAGATTTAATATTCAATCTAATAATAAATATCTATAAATGATATATTATATATACTAGGATAAATTAAATATTGTTGTAATTAATAGTATTCAAATATCTCAAAAAATTTAAGTAGATATTTATTGTTTGTGGAACAACATTATTTCAAAATTAATTTAAATAGTGTTAAGAGGCTACATATTATCATATCTTTTAACTAATTTGTCACATCTTTATATTTCTAAACTGACAAGGTTACCCATTTATATAATTGGTTTGATGCTTTGATCATGTATCTACTATATAATACTAAAGTAAAACCTAGTTAAAACCACTTGTTATTTTGACATTGCACTACGTCATTTTTTGTCACATGTATACTCCACATCGCATCACATCACTAAATTGTTTTTTTTTTATTATATAAAATATTTTAGATATGATCCTTATTTCATTTTCAATATATAGATTATTCACATTTGATGATGATTTTCATACTAGATAGAATATATTCAGTATTTTTTGAATACTATCTTTTAATTTTTCATTTAATTAGTCACATTTTATTCAAATTTCTTTTAATTCATTTATTTTTAGGTATAAGAAATGATTCAATATATTACAAATGTATGAAATTAATTTGATCTTAATTAATTGATTATTAGTATATATATATATATATTTTATTTATCGTAATATCATATATATTATCACTAATTAGATATAATTTTTATTTATTTTGTTTTTTAAATTTAAAATAGATATTTTTTATTTTATTTTTTGATAAGGAAAAAGGGCAAAGCCCTTACAATAAATGTAAAATAGATATATTTTTAATAGTTAAAAGGAATGTCATATAAAATTTACCCAAGATTCATTAATGGCACGGAAATTAAGCTAATTAACTATAAAACATGGATATTTAATCTATGATATAAAGACCTTGTTACAAAAATCATTTGCAACAACGATTTGCTTTCACCATTTAAAGTTTTTGCCTATATATGACGGATGAGTGGATGACTTTGGTTATGTCAAGAGATGGTGAATGAATGTAATTTCAATCAACGCTGTTGTTAAAGTATTATTGCTGTTGCTTCGCTGCATCGTACTTGAACAAGCTTGGGTTCAAATCCGCTAGAATCTTGATTTTAGTCTACATTCAAAATTTTCTGGTCCTTAATTAATCGGTAAATTAGTAGGAAGTATGGAATCTAAGGGAAGATGGCACTTTGTTCTGGGCTGGAAATGACAAGTAAAAGTTGAGTGGTGTCATTTCCATTCGTTCCCACATCGGAGAAGGCGAGAGATGGCAGTGGGAGGAGTATATATAAAAGGGTTGCGCTGATGGTATTTAAAAGTATGATCCTTCAGGCAGCTCAATGGGAGATGAGGAGTGGTCAATGCTCGCATGTTGCGAGAGGGGTGTCCAGCCCAAGCCTGTTACGACACTTGGGCACCCACCTCTTTTACCATCTGATCCCTATTGCTATTACCCATTGTTTTGGGCCTGTTTTTATAACTAACATTGCCCTAGTGTTATTGGCCTATTTTTACAAGTAACAAAGCCCTAGAGTTCTATGGGCATATTTTATAACATGTAAAAAAAAATTGGATAGTTATAACTTTTGTTGGTAATATTTTCGTTCAAATTGTTTATTTATAATATTTTATACTAACTATTTTATTATTGGTTTTCAATTATATATAGAAAATATAATATATAAAAATGGGTTCATGTTATTTTCTTATAAAGAAAGAATCACCATAATCGGCTTCCTTTCCATACTCATCTCTTTCAGTTGTGCGATTCTTTGGAGGCTTTGGAGGCTCCAGCTTCTAGGCCTCAGTCTAGGCGATACACACTTTCTTGCGAGTGTCTTTTTTTATCCCAATTACTGTAGTTGCATAAACATGTAATATTAGTAACAATTTTTCTAACCTATATCTTTAGAGCATAGATTAAGATTTCATATGTAAAATATTTTGATTAAGTGTTAACTTTTTAAGATATTTTAAATTTTTTTAAATGGGTTCACCTTTCCTTCTTTAGGGTTTATATTCCTTAATAGGAATTCTTAACTTATGTCGAAAAACCGTATTAGTAATATTGTTAATGATTTGAGTGCTCTTCGGTAATTAAAATATTCGATAGTTGCACATTCAAGTACAAATTATGCATGCACACAATCAACAAAACACATGCACACAATATAGAAAATTCATGCACACAATAACTCATGTACACAATAAGTCAGTCACAATATAGAAAATTCATGCACACATGAATTTTGTAGTTCAAAAGATACATAAACTGAATAGAATATGCACTGACTTATAAACCAACCACATATCTACAAAGATTGCTCACATTACCTGGTTTAATTATGGGAGCTATATGTGTCATCGGTTGTTGCTCTAGAGCCACATATGCAGTAGCTATTTGAGATTTTGGTTCTTTTTGTGGGGCCACAATGTCATGTAGCTTTTTACTCCTGATTTATGTTTGGATATTTAAAAACACTAGTATTTGTTGTTTTGTGTGTGAATGAAACAAAAAATAGCATTTGCTACATATATTACACCTCTATGTGGAGTTTGTTCAATGTTGCCCCCAATTGTCATTGTGGCATCTCTGAAATATATTGCTCTAGGAATGTTATCAGTGTTTGTCCTTTTACTCTAGTTTTACAGTAGCCTTTTTCCTAGATGTCGAAGCTTTCTTATCTATGACATTTGAAGTGAATACATGTAAGTATTTCGTAACAATTAAAGACATACATAGTTTATTATATATGCACATAGACATACATATCCATGCACACATAGTGAATTAGCTGAGCAAATACTTGTTTATGCATATGTTAGTTACTGTTTTATGCACGAATATACCATCTAGAGCAATGTAAGTTTATGCGACAATTGAAGCAGACATAGTTAATTATATATGCACATACATGTTCATGTTTATGCACACATAGTTAATTAATCAAGCACAAACTTGTGTTATGCATATTAGTTACTGTTTTGTTCACAAACAAAGCATTTCCAACAATGTAATTTTTTTGCAATAATTGAATCACACATAATCAATTATATATGAACATGCACTTTCATGTTTATGCACACATAGTAAATTAGCCAAGCACAAACATTAGTTTCTGTTTTATGCACAAATAGATCATTCCAATGCACACACAATTAATTATATATGCACACATACATTCTTGTTTATGCACACAAAGTGAATTAGCCAAACACACAATTATTCATGCACACATTAGTTTATGTTTCATGACACACATAATTAATTGTATATGCACACATACGTTCATGTTTATGCACACATATTGAATTAGCCAAGCACTAGACTTGTACAAGTCCGGGCCAGCCTGTCCGACCCGGTTTAAAAACTAGGCTTGGACAGTAATATTGGTCCGTCGGCTCGGCCCGATGCATAGACATGCCGGGCATACACAATCCTCTAGGCCCGGCCCGATACCCATTTAAAATTTTAAAAATAAAATATATGTATATATTATATAGTATTCTAAATATGTATAATTATTAATATTTTAGCCCTTATTATATAACATTTTGAATTTTCAGCCCTTAATATATTATATAATATATTAAATTATATATATACTATATAATTTAAAACATAATTATATACGATTTCATCCCGTTTGGACCAGGCAACATTATCCCAAAAGCCCAGCCCAAACCCGGCTCAGGCACAGACTTGTACAGGTCTACCAAGCATACACTTATTCATGCACACGTTAGTTTTTGTTTCATGCACAAATTGACCATTTATATGCACAAAACAAAGATGCAGGTCATAATGTTGTGGGGACATAAATGTTTTGTTTGTCTACACATATGGACTTCAATGTTCTTGTTTCTTAGTGTAAAGACAAAAGGTTAACATCAATATACAGAGATTATGTTTTTTAAAGCACATGCATCCTCAAATTTAAGATTTTTTTATTCATGGATGTTCTCAATGCACTAATATTACTAGTAGACAACCAAAATTGTGTATTTTGAGGTGGTATGGACATCAATATAGTGAACAAGTGTAATTTTTTACTAACAAACATGCGTAATCATGGATATCAACATATATAAACTATTTTTTCATGTACAAAAGAGACTCAATAGAAGGTTTTTCGATTGTCTAAAAACGAATCTTCAAAATCGATGCACATATACTTTCTTTTTATGCTCCTATAGCATCAAATATGTACCATTTCATTTTTAACAAAGCATTTGAATGTTTTAGATAGACATGCATCAAATTATAGATCGTGTTTAGTAGGCTAAACTTGTTTTTGCAAAACAAAAATTGAAACCTAGGGTTTGGAATCATTGTTATTTACAATAGTTTTCAGAGAAGTGCGTATATCTTCAACTTGTTTTTCAGTTGATTTTCCGTTCACCATTGTTGTGAGTTGATGGACTTTACAATGAATTTTTCTGAGAGATTTCGCCACTTCGACCTTCTTCTTCGCTTCTCTGAAATTATACGATATTTTCCAAAGGTGAATGATTGTTACGAGTCTCTTTAGTTTCCAATTTTTATTTCTTTTGAATTTTAAAAACTGAATTCATTTAACGCATTTTTGTTCCACTGGGTGCATGTCTCAGGTGATTGGACCGACGCATAATAGTTTTGGGCTTATTTTTGGGCTTCTAGCCCAAAACTCTGGACAGTCTAAAGATAGTTAATGGAGGCGTGTAATCCATTCTCAATTTACACTCGGGCGGCCATTTACACCCGATCTAGCCCCTATATATAAAGGTCATCACTAGCAGTATATACAACCTATTATATAATTCATATTTTTTCATACCATTATAACACACAAGTTCCCAAACACAAAATAGAAATATTTATCTCAACTTAATTAAAAATAATAATTAATTGTCAATTAAAGAAAATAATGAATAAATACAAGAGCAAACCACCACTTGCCTCAGATTAAGATGTCGCTTGAACGGCGTAACATCGTACAAAAGAAAGTTGATTTGAATCAACAAACTGGATTCTGAGTTCATTTTTGTTCCCAATAGTGATTCTGAGACGTACCCAATACACACAAAAATAAATTATAATTAAATAATTTATTCATAAACCAAAATTGAACTTTACTCGTCTCGGTTTCTAATTGGATTTATGTAAATCTAAATAAATCAATTGACGAGATTACACAATTATAACGATTATTTATACGATACTCTAAATCTCATAGTCGTATATTCTAAATAATTATATTAAAAATAAATTTATTTACAACATCAATTAATTACTTAACCATATATTGTATACTTGTAATATTAAAAATTTCAACATTTTACAACTTAAGATAATACCAAATAAAATATGTTTACTGCTCAAAAAAATTTATGTTTAATTTAATTTTAATATCAATTGAATTAAATTAACCAAAATTATCACTAACAAATCTTAATTAGACATTTAATCAAGATTAAACTTTAAAAAATACAAAAACCGAATTTGGGATTTACCTCCAAAACAGTGAACGAACATCCGATTAGTATTTGGCACGATTCGGGCTCGATTGACCACCACATGGCTCGTGGTTGGTGGTGTTGGCTTCGTGACTTCAAAACGAAGAATTGGACACTTGAATCGTGAACAACCGAAACTTTTCTGGAAATTTTAAGAATCCTGATGTGGAGAATTGGGTGAAATGGGATGAATTGGATAAACGATTGAATGGGTATTTATAGGAATAATGTAGCATTGAATGTCCTCGACATAATACCGCAAGAACCGCCTCCCAATTCAATCGGATGAGGACGAATTTTACAAATTTCAATTCGGTTGCTTAAAAACGACGTAATTGTTCCCGGACAAAATCTCATTGATTTCGCCCATATAAACACAAATTAATTGAGGGTTTTAATGCAGAAGTTCCTCCTTTTCAATTCCCATGGAACAATTGAAAGAAACGAGTCCAATTCGGGTGTGAAATCCCCCATGGAAGTGACCTTTGTGCTGCATTTTCTGGAGGTTGAAGAAGACACCTCCTCTTCTAATTCGTGGTCACCATCTTGTGCTCTAATTACAAATTTTTGCCCAACTTTTTAAGTTATGGCAAAAATACCCCTATATTAAATTTCAAGAATTACAAAAGTTACCCATCTTATTTATAATATTATCTTAAGCTAATTTATACATTTTAACCCAAATTTAAGATGAGAGAAAAATTAAATTAGGTTAGTTCTAAGCTTGAGTCACATTTTCTTATATATTTAACCATATCTAAATCTTAATTAACATATTGTTAATCTCAACTTATATAATTTATGTAAAATTGATAAGCTTATTTAATTTAAAATTAACATAATGTTAAAATAAATTTAAATAAATTATGACTTAAAGATATAGAATATCCTTTATTATTAAAAAAATATTACACTAAGATCCTTATGTAGAAATGAGAGTTATTACACACTTCAACTTTCACTTAATCTCTCTTTTGATTCTTCTTTTACCGGATTGAATAAATGTTCTTCTGCGACACATCTCACCCCTTATACAAACACTCTACAACAACCTATCCTAGTCCTACTCCTAGGATTGTCATCTAGCAAACCTAGGATTGACATCTAGCAACCGAGGTATGTTCCTTTCCTCTGTTCTACCAACTTTCACAATCGGAATTGGTCAATACATACTTTCTAGGTCATTCACTAACGTTTACCATAATTTTCCCGAAATAACAAAAAGACAAACTAACAATCTGCCTCTGACGAGTCTTGTTTGTCATCTTCTTCCATTGTCTTTGTTCAACTTTTGTTTTCTTTTTCTTCGCTTGGAAAGGCGCACCCAAATATATCAATCTAGTGCTCTTCCGAATCATCCTTGGGCTTCCAATCCAATTGCAAAATATCTCTTTGACCAAGATATGTTGGTCTTCACTTTTGCTTCAAAAATTCTCTACATCCAGAACTTCCTCATTCAGATTGCGTTCTCTCAATCACTTTGTTCATCTCGATCACAACTAGGAGACGTGATGCATCATGTACTCTTCCTATAACACTTAGCACACATTAATCTTGGAGGGTTGTAACCCTCAAAACAAGAAGATCTAGAACCCTTTAAGTATCACACCTAGGATTCAAAAAAAAAACTAAGAGCAAGAGGAAGTGCAGAGTCCCGTGAAGAACCCTACCATCGCCATGGTCTTAGTCGAGGAGAAAGAGACGTCACCACTATTGGTGCCGAAAGAAGAAAAGGTTCACATCTTTATGGAGGAACAAGGAGATGGGTCAACAGGCATATCAGGATCTAGAAAAGGAATATAAGAAGGATCTTCTCAAGGAGATTAATAAGGATGAAGTTGTGAAGAAATCCAAAGGGGATAGGTCATCCACAAAAGCTTCTCTAGCAAAGGATCTACAACCCTTGTTAGACACAGAGGAGGAAACTCCAAAAGAAATAACAAAGCCTGCCACTTCCAAATCGGCTAGGATGAAGACTACTGCTCCACTCAAAATGGGTCAAATACTCTCTTCTGAAAAAAGTGATTTGGAGGGTGGAGAGTCTGCACCCAAGAATACAGTTACCAGGGTCAAGAAGCTAAAACCTGAGCCCACTACGACACTAGAAAAAGCCAAAGGAAAGTAGCCAAAAGGGCGGCCACAATCAAGAACCAAGAGGAGGTGGTCGACGTGTCAGAGCGTGACTTTGCAAGGAACGTGGTGATTGATAAAGATTTCTTGAAGGAGTTTGCTTCAGAGGAGGTGTTGAATATGTTGCAGAAGCAGAAGTCGGATCATCTCTTTCGAGAGGAAAATGAGTTTGACCCTAAGTTGGTAAAGGAGTTCTATTCAACACTAATCGTCGAAAACAAGAAGACGATGGTCAATGGGACCTACACACTTGACGGAGAGCTTATCCAGTATGGATTTGAGTAAAATTCTGGAAGTACCACATGTTGTTTCTGTTGAGCATCACAAGGGGTCATGGCCTGCTGACCGCGACCATCATGAAATCTGGAACACCCCCGACTTATGTCGGTAGTGCCACACGCCAGTGACCTCAGACTGTATAGTCCAAAGCCATCCTAGGCTTTAATCAGAACAATTAAGCTTAAATAAACACATAAACATTAAATAATGAAAGAGGAATCAACGAAAGAATTTTATATAGAAACTCAATCTTTTATTAGAATTCCTCTCGTAACTTAAGAAGGACAGTAATACAAATAATGTGAAAGTACAACAGAAGACTTTTTAAATTACAGCGGAAGACTTTTTTTAAAGAAATCCTAATTACATGACTAATTTATATACGTATTACATTTACTTAAAAACATACTCAGAAATATTACTTTAGTGCACATCCTTTAAATGTAAGCCTTCTTCTTCGACCAGTTACTTCAAATCGTCGGGGACCAACCTCCGATGTGCCGTATAGGACGGATGACACCAGACAACCATGCAAGGAATATAAACGGTTGGTTAGTCTAATGAAAGACCATGAAAGGGTGAAAATGGATTGGTTCTCGTAGTCGTATATAATCACTACCCTTGTTTCCCGAATAAAACTCGGTAAACGGTATATGACTATAGACTTCTACCGAAAAGAATGAAGGGATATGATTAAAGATAAGACTCTAGAGAATTGAGTCTTATGGTAAATTACATGAATTTGTTTGAGAACATTATCACACAAAGTTTTAAAAACATCTCGTTGAATATTTGGGTCCTCGACCAACCTCACCGCGTAATGCGAATCCAGATTGGAAAGAGGACTTACTTTAGACAAAAGATCGGGCGGGTTCCACGTTGTACTTCTCGCCCGAGGGTATATTAATTATGTGTCATGCGATACTTATCATATTTAACTCCAAAACGTGCATTAACGTTATAGCTTTTATTATCCACAACCGATCTCGCAATGAGATTTAGAATGGGAAGAATCCTGAATTTCGGCACTAGCTAAGTACACCACCACTTATATAAAATAAGGGTAGGTCATGATCAAAAGTATTAGGGAAATTATCCACCTAATACCAAGTTATAAAGAAACAACTAAACTTCGCAAGGTAATAGCGTTCCTACGAATACTCGTGCTAACTAGCAATTTTTATCTAAACCAAAGCACAACAATCCATACCAATTATTATCTAGCACTCTATAATAATATATATATAAGGGTTATAGCTAGCATATATACAACCTAATAAAAAAGTTCATTTTACACAACATTTTATACACACAAGTTCACAAACGACAAATTAAGGATATTTATCCCAACTTAATTAAGACAATAGATTAATTGTCAAATAAGAAAATATGAAATAAATTAGCAAGAGCGAACCGCCACTTTCCTTGAATCACGAAGAAGATGAACATCGTCTCGGAGATGGTTGCTTTCGAAAAGCAAATCGGCTCCCTGCTTTATTCCCGTTTCAAACGCAATTCCGAGACGTATCCAAATCATACAAAATGAATAAATTACATTAGATAATTTATTCAATATTTGAAGGATACAATGTCTCGGTTTTTAATTGAATTTATTTAACTCATAAATGAATCAATTTCAAGGCTTTTTGGTACAACGATTATTTATACGATAAAAATTAAATAGTCATATATTCTACATAATCATATTATCAATAAATTAATAAAATAATTTATTTATAACCCTAAAATTTTGTAAGTCGAAATATTATCTAAATGAATAGTCATAATTTATCCATTCATAGAATAAGATAATATTATAAAAAATATAATTAATTCAATTTTAATTTCAACAAATGCAAATTGATCCTATAATAATTTTCAATAATCTAGATTAATCAAATTAATCAAGATTAAGTCAAAAACAAATTAAAATAAACCCAAAAATCGGAAATTCTGATCAAGCAAACCTTCCCCGGATCTCGCGGTGACACCTCGTCGGAAATGGATCCAATTGGACGTCGGAGGTGGTTTTCTGGCGTCGGACAGATTGGGATTTTGCAGAGGACGACTAGACGAAGCCAATGGTACAGGAAATTGCAAGAAAGAAGCTTCCAAGTGCTCGAAATTTGGCCAAGAACAACCGATAACGGGATTTAGGGTTCTTGAGTTTTGGCTTCGAAATTGGATGGTTTGGGGGTCGTATTGGGAGGGATTTTATAGGTTTTGTGTAGGTGTGAATGCCCTAAACATTAAACCTCTCATAAACCCCTCCAATTTAAGCTCAATCGGATCCATTCGGAATCGAGGTGAATTGGCCCTAAAAATGTCACGAGATGCATTTGGGACAATTCACGGGTTTTTAGTCAACAATTAAACCGATTAAATGGGGGATTATGTGAAGGATAGGGTCGTATTCAATACCCAAAGAGTAATTTCTCGAATCGGGATCCAACGGAGTCGAATTTCCGCCATTAAAGACATGCTCAAAGCTGCGTTTTTTCTTCTTCAATGGGGCTGGAGGTTGAAGAAGTTATATTTCCATAATTACACACGGCCCCCCTATATTTGGCATATTTGCACTATTTTGTCCAACGTTCTTAAGTTGTGGCAAAAATATCCTTATTTTAACTTTTAAAAATTACAAATTTACCCAAACTTATTTATTTTGATATTCTAAGTTACAATATTATTTTAACCCAAAATTAAAGTATAAAATTTTTAACTTAGGTTAAAATAAGCTTAAGTCGTTTTTCTTATGAACTTGACCATACCTAAATCCTTAACAAAAATTTGTTAAACTTGATTTAAATATTCTAAGTCAAAATTGATAAGTTTTATCAAAAATATAATTAACATAAAGTTAATCATAATTTAAACCATCCTTAGCTTAAAGAAATAACATACGGACAATTATTATTGTATCCTTTTATGGACAACATAATAATTGTTATGATCTTTATTATGATTTAAAATCCTAAAATTGTATTCATTGTTATACTTATTTATTCATTTTAACACCATACTATTATTACTCATTTGATAATTTGTACCAAAAATTATCATGACTCAACCCTTGAACCTAAGTTCATGAAAAATTAAATTATTCCTCTAAAAGAAATAAAATATTTTCAAAACTTTTATTTCCATCACTTTAAAATTACCATTTTACCCTCCTATTTTAAGTGGGATATTACAATAATATCCCCTTAAAAATAGTTTCGACCCCGGAACTAGCGCTAACAAGGTAGGGAACAATCACACATGTCCAACCCAACACTATTCTTTATGAATTGATCAGCGCTACTTTGTAGGGTTTAACTAGGAGTTGTTACCAGTGTTTTGGGTACCATTTGGATGAGTTTAAAGCGTTATTGTTGAGTATGGAGTTGAGGAGAAGAAGTATGATTATAGTGGTTTGGAGGAGCTTAAATGAAGATTTAGAAGATGGAGAAGAAACCACGAGAGAAGACGGAAGAATGAGCTAAGAAGAGCTACATAAGTTTTTCCGCGGTCGCGGAAGTCACCGCCGCGGTCGCGGAATATTACGAGGCGAAGAAGAGCAACAATGAAGAATCCGCGGTCGCGGAGGCCAAATCCGCGGTCGCGGAAAATACGAAGACAGCGAGAGACAACAGGAAGATTTCCGCGGTCGCGGAAATTCATTCGCGGTTGCGGAAACCCATTTACCAGACGCGCGCCGAAGTTCGTCCGAAGATTTTGTTTTTACTTTTATTTCCTTTTAGATATTATTTCATATCTTTAGTTTTTAGGTTTTGCTAGTTTATAACCTAGTTTCCTAGCAGCCTTTTCATTATCGAGATATTATCGAATTTCTTATCGTTCAGTTTTTCCCCTTTGAGTTTTTACATTTCCAAGACTATGAAGAACTAAGCAACTTTTGCTTAGTCCGACGATTGAAGCCTTCGTTTGTATTTGGTTGTGAGGTTATAATTCTATTTCTTTTCTTTTGAATGTATTGATTCTCTTGTGCTTCATCCCATTGATTCTTGCAGATTTGACTGGCCTGATCATCTAGTTGATATTAGTAATTGTCTATTGCTAGGGTTTGGTAATTACTGTTTGAATTACCTAATTCAGAGTAGCAACTGCGATATTCTAAGAACTGTTTGGACTGGTTTATTATAGAGAGAATTAATTGCATGCAATTGTAAGACTGTTTGCTACACTTGCATGTATCTATTGAAATTCTTGTGCTTCTTGCTGCTGTTGAATTGAATCTGGAGGTTTTCCTGGTTATTTGATAGTTAGTATTCTCAGGGTTTGTTTGTCCTGTTTATAAGTTAAGAAAAAGGAATAGGAACATTCATTGGTAGGAATTAGAGATAATCTAGGATCAACCAATTAAATGAATGGTGGATATTTGTCTAGCTAAGTACTTTTTCCAAATTGATTACAACCTTTGCTTTACTTTACTTAGTTTATTTGCAAACAAACCAAAACCCTCCTTTGTTACTATTGGCATATTACTTTTGCACTTAGAAAGATTGCTACCTCCCTGTGGGATTCGATCCTTGATTGCCTACTTTTACTTTATTAGGTTTTTAAGGATTTATTTTGATTTGGCATAATGACTTTAGCCCCTATCAAATTGGCGCCGTTGCCGGGGAGGCAAGTTTTGATTTTTCTTTGTGTGTGTTTGTGTGTCAATTTTTGTGTGGACCTATCTTATGGTCCACACCCGTGCTACTGACTCTCCATTGTTAGATTTTGATACAGAGATCGAAAGAACACTCTCCAGACACCGTGTAGCAGCCTGTACGCAACAAGAGATGGCTGAAGAAGCACCAACTTTGAGGCAATTGACTGCCCCAAATCTGCAGCAGCAATCGCTTGCTGTGTAGTTCCCTGAATTGGCTGATGGCGTGAACTTTGAGCTAAAATCTGGGTTAATCCACTTATTACCCCACTTCCATGGGATGAGTGGAGAAGACCCCAGCAAGCACTTGTCTGAATTCCATGCCGTCTGTACCAGCATGAAACCACGAGGTGTTACTGAGGACCAGATCAAGCTGAGGGCCTTTCCTTTCTCTCTAAAGGATACGGCCAATGATTAATTCTACTATTTGGCACCAGGGAGCATAGACACATGGGCTAAAATGAAGAAAGCCTTCCTGGAGAAGTACTTCCCTGCGACCAAGCTCAATAGCCTAAAGAGGAGCATCAGCAACATCGAACAACAGGCTACTGAGACGTTGTATGAGTACTACGAGAGATTCAAGAGGTTGATCTCAAGTTGTCCATACCATATGTATTCAGACCAAGACCTCGTACTTTATTTGTACGGA
Organism: Rheum nobile; assembly: GCA_027886185.1. Classification (NCBI taxonomy): domain Eukaryota; kingdom Viridiplantae; phylum Streptophyta; class Magnoliopsida; order Caryophyllales; family Polygonaceae; genus Rheum; species Rheum nobile. The sequence continues at coordinate 476,285 of WOAB01000163.1, forward strand.
GGACTTCTTGACGAGGAGCGTCGGATGGTGAATGCAGCCTATGGAGAAAATATTTTGAACAAGACGCCTGCTGCAGCTTTTGAGGTATTCTTTGAGCTATCTGAGGGCTCAAGACAGTTCCGTAAGAGGGCGAGCGCCCAATCAGTCAAGGCTGCAGACTCTCAGCCATCATCTTCACTACTTTCTGAGATGAAGGAGATGATGAGGAGATACATGATGAAGGGTGGCCCGCAGCAAGTCAAGTCTTGTGGGATATGCTATGACACGATGCATCCTACTGATGCATGTCCCAAGTTGCAGGAACCCACTGCTGAGGTGAATGCTATTGGAGGATTCGGTCCTTCTAGACCGAGATATGACCTGTATTCCAACACTTATAATCCAGGGTGGAGAGATCACCCCAATTTGAGATACGAGAATCAGCAGAACCCTCCTCAAGGCCAGAACAATCAAGAGTTTCAACAAAGGCCACTGACAGGGCTAAAGTCGTATGCCTAATCAAAGAAATCCTAAAGTACCTACTAAAGAGTATAGCAAGCAAGTCAGGGTCGAACCCAAGGGAATCAGGTTATCAATTCTTGTGTCTTTCAAGTCACCAACTAGGAACTAGGGGGGGGGGGGGGGAGGGGTTGTATGATTTCTTAGTGACCAAGTAACAAGTTCGCAAATAAAGGTTGTGAATATGATGGGGAAAAACGTCACACCTGACAAAGATCCACACAACAAGAGATATGGTTGATCACTGAATTCTATTATTCTCAAGTTCTTATCTTTCCTTTAGTTGTCCTTATCACGATCTTAGGTAACTATTAGTTCTACCAGCCCTAATAGTACTTATTACTAAATCAAATCCGAAAACCTTTAAGACTCAACAAAGCAATAGCATTCAACCAAGGATTCAACAAGATACATGCAATAGAAACAACCCGTTACTATAAGCATGCAATTAACTCTCTCTCACGATGAACACTCGCAACCCGCTTATGTAAATCGTGTTTGCTACTAGATATGCAACCCGAACCCGGAATCACAAGTCCCAGCTATATGGATAATATCAATAAACCTAGGTGATCAGTCTAGATAAACCAATAAGATTCAATAAACATTCAAGCGTAAGAGAATTAATACAACTAGATAGGAAAACGAACAAGAGTAGAAAACTCACAACCAATCAATTGAAGGCTTCAAAATGTCAAGTGCATCAATGGAGGTTTAGTTCTCCATAAGGTTTATGAGATAAAACTAGGGTTTGGTGGCAAAACAAAAGGTTTCTCTAAACAAAGTCTTCAAAAGACTCTTAAATACTAGGGCAATTAATTCAGAAATAAAGAAAAGAAAATAACAAACTTGAAAGCAAAGTCTCAGAAATAAAATAAAACAGATAAAAGATCTCGGAAATAAGCTGAGAAAAGTCTTTAGCGCGTCATCACCGCGGGTGCGGCAACACCCACCGCGGGGTGCGGTGGGTCTCCAGAGGCTCCAGCAACTTCTGCGACACTTTAGTAGAAATGCCATAACTTTTGATTCCTAACTCGGATTGCGCTCATATTTTGAGGACTTGCAGTAGACTTCAAGATCTAACTCCTCGAATTGGAATCACTCAATTTGGACATCGGAGTAGAGATAACGGATCAATTGAATTCAGCACACTGTTCTTCCACTCTTCAATGCACTTCAAACCTCTGTAAATCCCATGATTTCTTCACTTCTCGTATTCTCTTCCGGATTACAGAATTACCATCAAATCATATCCAAACATTACCTAAATCATGCTAATAACCACTAGATGCGCTATACAATATATCGCATATCAACCACCACAGTTCCTACCGCGCCCACAACAATATCAGCAACCTGGGGGTCAACAACAACAATTTCGAGCTCCATATGACCAAAGACCTCAAGGCCAAAGCGCAATTTCATCTACGTCCGGTGATGGCATGATCAAGTCTCTTGCTCAGAGCATATCACACAGTGATGACATGATCAAGTCTCTCACCAAGTGCGTATCCACATTGGCAAGCACTATGGGGTCACAAATTCGAGATGTACCACTAGTAGAAAAAACCCTTTTAGAGGCGGGCATTTTGACACTTACTGAGGCGGATACCGTATGCAGCAAGTGAGGGGGCTACAACAAGTGGGACACTTTTTGAGGCGGGCATTTTACGCCTCTAAAAGGTACTTATTGAGGCGGGCATTCTATGCCCGCCTCAACAAGTCCCTCACTTCGGCGCCAAAGTGAGGCACTTTTAGAGAAGGGTCTATGGATGCCCGCCTCTAAAAGCCACTTGTTGAGGCGGGCCTATTGAGGCCCGCCTCAACAAGTCTTTTTTTAAAAAAAATAAAATTGGGATCCCGGTTTTTTAGAGGCGGGCCTATGGAGGCCCGCCTCAACAAGTCTCTTTTTTTTTAAAAAAAAATAAAATTCGGGACCCCGGTTTTTTGTAATACCGGGGTCCCATTTGTTTTTTTTTTTAAAAAAAATAGCTCAAATGGATACACAATGTCGACATTTGCTTCAGTGCAAACAAGATCGTATCAACCAGCTCAAATGGATAAACAATCAGCTCAAATAAGATACATTCATCTGAACTGTTCCAATGGTTTTTTATAGAATTATCAGCCCTGTTTTATCAAGATAAAGAAAAGGAAAAGAAGAGGTAAATGCAAATCTGTTTCATATTTTAAAGAAATCCTGCAAATTGATAGTTCGAGGTCAGAATTTTCCTTATGGGATCATCAGTACAAACATGTGAAGATATCTAGCTAATATGACTTACAGAAACATGAACACAGTCTTCACGCAAGAAGTCAAGAGCATGTGGATGGTCAAGATCAACAGCCTGAGAAACATCAATGACATGCAAGTGACCCTGCCCAAAAATAATTGAATTTCAGTCTAATACCGCTAAAAGTCTTGTTCTACATATAGTACCCAAAAATAGGCATTGGCTATATTTTCTTCCTTTTTTCCCGGATCTGAAGGTTAACTTCTGAAAAAGACTAGTTTTGAATCCCAACAAAAGGGGCATCAACTAGCTAATTACCTCATAGTACAATATGTTGTACTCGCTGAGATCTCCATGTACCAACTTGCACTTTTGATACAATGTCCGCATTGCTATAATAATCTGGAAAATGCATTATAACACTGAATGAGTCAAAAGAAATTAAAATAAATGCAGAAATTGAACTGTTGATATTTTCTTATAGCCTAACTACAATAATCTCTCATTATTGAACTGATGTGTTCCCAACTTATATATCACCTTTACATAAGAAGTTCGAACCATTTGCTTACTAACCAAATCATGACAAACAATTCCAAATCCAACCACAATTTTATCTTGGAATTTCATATATCATTTTCTCATATTTATTTATTTTGAACATTATATTTGAACCAGATGAGAAAAATAAATTGCAAAGAACAATTCTGATGGATTTCCAATGAACAAACCCAGGCAACATCTAATAGAATAGCAGAAACATTATAATGTTAACATTAGAAATGATGATTCATGTAAGCTATTTTCATATAAAACCAGTAAAAAATCTGCATACGCAAATGAATTCTCCATTTGTCCAAGGGATATACAGTATGCCGAGCTAGATATCATCACTACCACCAGCACAATCAAAGGATAGAAGAACAAACCTCGAAATAACCTTCACGTAACTTGTCTAGTGATAATGCAGCATCCTTAAGTCTAGGTGCCGCCCATCCTGCTTTACCTGAATCACAAAAGAATTCACTAACGTCAAAATGTACACAATTGGGCGCAGGCCCAAACATTCGAAATGCGAAATTCAAACTAACATTCCCATTCCATCATAACACCAAAGACAAGAGAAGTCACCACACAACAATCAATGCTTACATTATCATGTACGAGTCAAGCATAGAAAACCTACGTCTGAATATTAAATATAAATCCATGATTACCTGCGGATCTGGGGATGCAACTGGAGCAGAGTCGACGATGTAGCCCTTGATCCTGACCGTCAGTGAAGGATCCTGCTTCTGAATATTGTCTAGGATGACTCCATATCCGCAGGAAAAAAATGAACAATCCAAATTTTCAATAAGATTCTCGGTAAGCGATCGATATTATATCAGCATAATCAATGAGGAGGAGAAAGTCAGCTCACGTTAACCACCCCATACGTGCCATAACTGCTAAAGAAGTGCCGATCGAACTATATGCAGTAATATGGAAATAATATTAGCATACAAGACACTTGTGGCACTATTAAGTGAGATATGTCTTTCTTATAACAGGTGGCAAAGCCCCATTTAGGAGCACATTTTATTCGGATTGATCATATAATACATAATTACCTTGGTTTTGCAATTCTTGAACCCATTTTAATAAGTGATCATATAACCCGTTTTAATAAGCCATCAATATCAGACAGGGGAAGGTCATAGAAAAGAGAGCAATTCAACTAGCAAATAAAATGACAAAATTTTATAAGAATCATGCAGTTCTATTTTCTAGGGATTCTACTGGATTATGAAAGTTCTATATCGGCATAAATTCAAAGGCAACAACATGGGAAATCATGTTGGAAAATGAATCTTACATTCGTTTTTGCTTGAGGACTCTCATAGCTCGTGCCTTCACAACATCTTGAGCAGGACCAAGTCGTGTTTTCTTGATCTGTTCTTTGTATCGCGCAAGTTCAGAGTCAAGCCTTTTTATCTTCTCATCCACATTTTCCCCTCGTTTACTAATCTGATATAGAAAAAACCCCAATTTTAAATTGTAGAAAGATAGTAGAAACGATCATATGTGCAGTAATGCAGAAAGCATATACTTTTGTTCAATAACTATCTAACTAAATCTACTTATAACAACTTCTGACCATTTTTCAGCCCCAAAATTTCTAAACCCTAATCAAAAGCAGCCGTTCATTAAAATCCCAAAACCTAGCCAAAATACCACCTTCCCAAATTCTCGAAACCCTAATTTAGGTTACCAGAATAAAACACGGATCTCATCCAAGAAATCAATCAACCAATTCAAAGCATTTACACATTAAGGATGTTAAGAACAAAATCAAGAGATGGATAATTACTCGATCAATAGCATCTCTAATGGAAGGAGGCGGGTCATTCTGTTTCTTAACACCGAAAATGAGGCTGTCGACGAAACAGGACTGAGGTCAAAAGTAAAAAAATATACTTAAAATTCGAATTGCACAAATCTAAATCAAATAAGACGTTGTTGTAGATCTAAAGCAACAATTGCACAAGGATTCTAAAGTAACACTTACACAAATCTAAAGCAATTGATCAAAGGGGCGAAGTGCTTATCGGAAGTGAGAATCGCCGGATTGAGACCACCGGATTGAGGCCGAGGAGAAGCGAGAAGAGCCAGAGAGACCACCGGAGACCCGCGACGAGCCGGAGAAGCCGCGACACAACGGAGAAGCCGTGACGAGCCGGAGTTGGAGAGGGGCGAGCGAGTTCGAGAGGGGCGAGGCGAGGCTAGGGCTACTGAGAGGTATCGGGATGAAAGAAAATAAAAGAGGGAGAGAGAAAGAAAATAAAAGAGCGAGAGAGAAAGAAAAACACATTTGTTGAGGCGGGCATATGGAGGCCCGCCTCAATAAAACTTAATAGAGGCGGGCATTTTCGCCCGCCTCAATTACGTACAATTAGAGGCGGGTCTAACATTGGCCCGCCTCTAATACTTTAGCGGTATTAATTTTTCGGAAATTTTTTGAGGCGTATAAATTTTTGCCCGCCTCAATAGAATTTTTTGAGGCGTATAAAATAATTATCCGCCTCAAAAACCTGAAAAACTGATTGCGTAGGACGTTGTTGAGGCGTTTTGTTATAGGCCCGCCTCTAAAAGGGCGCCTCAACAAGTGTTTTTTCCACTAGTGTGTGGTCCGACAACAAGTGTCTCTCGCTCAGAATATGTCGACGTTGGCAAATACTATGGTCCAACAAAATCAAGAGATGCGGTCAAGTATTCAGAACTTGGAGACGCAAGTGGGGCAGATCTCCATCGCAGTGAGCAGACTAGAAGCCCGAGACTCGGGAAAACTACCATCTCAAACGGTAGTAAACCCGAGGGAGAACGTATGTGCCATGACGCTGAGGAGCGGAACACAAGTGGATGAAGTTCGTGGTCAACATAAAGTTTTCCGCGACCATGGAGGAGAAGGCCGCGACCGCGGAATTGTTCCTGGAGACAATACAAAAATTATCGAATTTCCGCGACGGCAGACAGATTTCCGCGATCGCGGAAAAGTTTCTGGGGAGGATGATTTTATCGACGAAAATCCGCGACCGTGGATAGAAATCAGCGATCGCAGAAAACTCCTTGGAGAGTTATTTTTTCCCAAACGAAGAGCCGCGACCGCGGGTGATGTGACCCCGGTCACGACGTCACTCGGCACTACAAGTGCCATCTGAGTGATTTGATACATTTACTATTTTTAGCAATTTTTTGGTATTTCGCAGTTTCCTTTATTAGCAGTTTCCATTCTTAGAATGTTTCTAAGTTTGGAAACTTATCATTTTTAGTATTTACTATTTTTAGATGTTTCCGTTTTTAGATAGTTTCTATTTTTGGATGTCGGGCCTCTCTTGTGCCAAGAGGGCCGATCCATTTATGTTTTAGGCCCATTAGGGCAAGACCTTTGTTTGGCTGCTATATAAGCCAGCCTTAAACCTAATTAATGACAAGTTGATTTGAGAGCAAAACCTAGCATCGCCGTTGAGCCAAGCTCCCGTCCCCTAGGTCTAGCTCCTTCAACTAAGCCTTCACTGAACCTTCCTAACCAACTCCCGACCCCACGATCGAACCATCATCGAACCCAAACACTAAGCACGAACCCCTTCGAACCAACGTGGCTCTCGGCCCGAGCCGAGATCCCCCGATCGAGCCCCCTTCACGAGTTCGCAAATGCAGCAACAGAACGCAAACCGCGACCGCGGATCCAATTCCGCGACCGCGGATTTCTTCCTACGACAGATCCCGAACTTCAGCAAATCGTTACGATATTCAGCGAGCAAGAGTTGTTTTGTCCGCCTTCTACCTAGATCCGCTCTCACTCGTGTTTTGGGAGACCGGAACACATCAACTGGTATCAGATTTCAGGGGTACAAGGTTGGTCTTTTCTTTCTCGCTTTGTTCTCACGTTAAAAATATTTAGTCTTTCCTTTGCTTCCGCTATCGTTTCTTTAGTGTGTTTCGTTTGTTTCAGTTTTTGTTGTTGAAGTTGGTTGCCCCCAACAATCCCCTACCCTAGGTTGAATTTGTGGCATCCTAAGTCCTTGGTCAAGACCGAGAGATTAAAAAAAAAAGAGCTTTTTGTGAGAAACCCTAACCCTAGTTGTGGACTTTGCTTGCCTTAAATCATATTCATCTTGCATATTTGGTTTGCTAAAGTTCTTCATTATTGTTAGAATTTTCTCTCTTGTTATTTCCTCGTTTTCATACAACAATTCCTTCTTTCTAGTCTCTGCATCAATTGCTCTTTGTCTACACTAAACACTTGTGTCAATAAAAAAAAGGCATTCGGATATATAAAAAAAAAACAGCCAAACGAATTTGCAAAATCACAAGCCTCAGGCGATCTCGGCGAAGCCGATTCACTATTGACACAGGTCCATTAAGCTTATCCCCCCGTATTCTTTCTCTGTGGATTCTATGATTTGCATGTTGGAATACTTCTTGCGTCGTCACTATATTTTGGCTTCTGATTTGTGAGGTTTGTATGGTTTTTGTGTTGGTTTAGTCCACGCTGAGTCAGCCTAGCCACTCCGTCCTCATGGCTTTACCCAGATTACTGACCTACATGAGACTTTGTGGGATTGATTTGATCTAGTTTGTCCTTTGTTTTTGGTTCCCTTTTGTGTTTGTTTCTGCTCTTTCTGCGCTTGTCATGGTTTCTCTAGGGGCAGATACGGACGACACACTCGCCCCTCGCCAGGCCGCTGACAATGCTCGAGCCCGCACGCTGGAGGCGATCCTTGCAAAGCTCGCAGAAATGGACAAGAAACAGGAGGTCCTAACCGCAAAAGTAGATACACTCGCAGCGAACGCATACAAGCACACCGCGACCGTGGTACAATCTGCGACCGAAGCCCAACACCCCACACCCGCGGTTCTTCCAGTACCTACTGATATCGCAACGGTGGATCCCCTGTTGGCTCCCGCGCTCACTTCCGACACCACGAGATGCCTCGACAAGGGCAAGGGCGCGATGCCCTCTAGTTCGCAGCTCCAGCCGGGACTTCGTCACTTGGACTCCATCATTGAGTCCCAGCAGGAGGACCATGGATTCAACATATACGAGCCCTAACGCTCGCCAGCGGATGACTTCGTCTACGACTCCGCCGAGCATGAGTCCCCCGCCACAGACTTGGGTCTCCACCCCTACGTCGACACCACTGACCGACGTCAGCGTTTTGCGACCATGCAGCGTGACGAGGCACGTCAAGATGCCTTCTTTGAGAGCTGACGCGACGCAGCTCATCGCAACACCAGCGGCGGACCGTGCGTGACGGACAGCGACCACGCGCGGATGATCACGACCGTCATCGCCAGCGTCGCCCTCGACCCATACAGGATGACTTCGATCATGCCTTCTACCTAGATCCGCTCTAACTCGTGTTTTGGGAGACCGGAACACATCAGCGGGCCCTAAACCGTGATCGCGGTTTTGCCTCTAATGTCCACGACACGTATGTGCGTCCCAACTTTCCTCCGCTCAGTTTGCTGAAATCGCTCGCGCCTTTCCCTGAAGCACTGAAGGACACCAGAAGGCTGGAGAATGACAAGGAACTGTTCGAAACTTTCAGCAATTGCGAGGTAAATATTCCTTTCCTCAAACTTGTTAAAAGCATTCCTCGCTATGCAAAATTCTTGAAGAAGCTGTGCAAAATAAAGAAAAAGAAAGCTGTGAAAGAGAAGAAGAAGAAGGTCCAGGTCAGTGAGATCGTTTCCGCTATGCTGCAAAAGCGGTTACCTAAGAAGTGCAGTGATCCGGGCATGTTCACTATTCCCTGCAAGATAGGTGGCACCGTGTTTGAAACAACAATGATGGATTTGGGTGCCTCTATCAATGTTTTGCCTCTTTCGCTGTATGATTCGTTAGAGGTTGGGCCATTACAGAAGACGGGGATAGTGATCCAACTGGAGGACAATTCATGTGTATCCCAAAGGAGTGGTATAGGATGTGCTAGTAGAGGTTGATAAATTGATTTTCCCTGCGGACTTCTTTGTGATGGACACGAGGCAAGACAAAAACGCAGCCCCTGTGATGCTGGGAAGGCCGTTCATGAACACGGCGAGCACAAAGATTGATGTGAGCAGCGGTTCGCTCACAATGGAATTTGACGGGGTGAGGGTCGGATTCAACATCGACGATGCAAAGGGACACCCTCCTGATATTGACCCCGAGTGTTCGGTTGATGTGAGCAACCCAAGTTGAGTTGAAGAGCACTATGTCGAGCCACGACAATAACTAAGGCGCTGCTCGGGAGGCAACCCGGGGTATGTATTTATTTTCATGTCTTTTCGTTTTCATGTTATTAGTGTTATTGTTTTGTTTTGTTTCGTTTCGTTTTTGTTTTGTTTTATTTTTAGACTAACTTACAGGTAGGAGACCCGAGCCAAATTGAAGACGGTGTTCTCGCACCTGAAACTTTTCTGCGGGCACGGAGAATTTTTTTGCGACCGCGGAAAAATCACTGTAAGTCTCCTAAACCTGAAAAAAAAAGTTTTACCGAAGCCTAGCTGTCCGAGTTCTACTACGAGAGGTGGTGCGCATCATGCTATCAAGGAGGAGACATTTGCCTCACATGTTTATTTGGCACTGATGATGGCCCGGCATTCGACAGCTGACGAGGAGGAACACCAGAGCCCACACCATGATTACATCTAGGCTCCATTACGTGTTCGTTGAAGGCCGTTTAACCCCGTATTTCTTTTCTTTACCACTACACCGTACTGTGGATTTCTTTGGTTGCACGGTGGAGTTTGATTGAGAAGGACCGCGCAACACCAGCGACATGTGCTTTCATTGCTTTACCGCCAGCACCAACTTCCAAGTCCAAGCTACCTCGGCGACGGTCGTGAGTACTTTTCTGCCCTTCCCTATGCTTCATCTTTTTGTCTTTCATTACATTGAGGACAATGCAATGTTTAAGCATGGGGGAGTGATCTATACTTCATAGTCGTCTGAGGAAGAAAATAAAAAATAATGAAAAATAGAAAAAAGTCAAAAATATTGAAAAAAAGACATAAATAAATCCTGGGATAAGTCAAAAACCCGAGAGGGTGGCTTAGGTAATAAACAGGTGGCTTGGACCAGCATTAGGCTGGGGTAATAAGAGGTCAAGAGTGATGTGAGTTTTTGTGAGCCCATCTATTGAAAAAATGAAATGAGTGGCTTGGTGGAAACCCGAAAGGGCGCCTTGGCAAAATGAGTGAAAAGAAGAAGAGTGATTATTAGGATTCCTCATTTTTCCTGGCGTGGTGACATAAGAAGAGGTGATATAAGGAGGATTCGAGTAGATCACTCTAGGAGGCATAAGAAGATAGATAGAGGCTAGGATTAGATGGTTACTTTCACTCTATGGTGTTCGGGGTAAGCTTGGGGGAAGTACTCTGCTTTCCTTTAAGCTTGTATGTTGTGTTGTGTTGAGTTGATTGTGTGATGCCTTGGAGTTTCATGATTAGGTGCAATTCTTAGTGGAGATGTTTTTTCTGTGCTTCCTGAGACCTTGGGGTTTTGATTGGAGGAGTAGGTTTATATTAACTTACTCGAGGACGAGCAAGGTTTAAGCATGGGGGAATTTGATCAGCGCTACTTTGTAGGGTTTAACTAGGAGTTGTTACTAGTGTTTTGGGTACCATTTGGATGAGTTTAGAGCATTATTGTTGAGTATGGAGTTGAGGAGAAGAGGTATGATTATAGTGGTTTGGATGAGCTTAAATGAAGATTTAGAAGATGGAGAAGAAAACCACGAGAGAAGACGGAAGAAGGAGCTGAGAAGAGCTACATAAGTTTTTCCGCGGTCGCGGAAGTCACCGTCGCGGTCGTGGAATATTACGAGGCGAAGAAGAGCAACAGTGAAGAATCCACGGTCACGGAAAATACGAAGACAACGAGAGACAATAGGAAGATTTCCGCGGTCGCGGAAATCCATTTATCAGACGCTCGCCGAAGTTCCTCGAAAGATTTTGTTTTTACTTTTATTTCCTTTTCCTTTATTTCTTTTATTCCGATTAGTTTATTTTATTTCCTTTTAGATATTATTTCCTATCTTTAGTTTTTAGGTTTTGCTAGTTTATAATCTAGTTTCCTAGCAGCCATTTCATTATCGAGATATTATCGAATTTCTTATCGTTCAGTTTTTTCCCTTTGAGTTTTTACGTTTCCAAGACTATGAAGAACTAAGCAACTTTTGCTTAGTCCGACGATTGAAGCCTTCATTTGTATTTGGTTGTGAGGTTATAATTCTATTTCTTTTCCTTTGAATGTATTGATTATCTTGTGCTTCATCCCATTGATTCTTGCTGATTTGACTGGCCTGATCATCTAGTTGATATTAGTAATTGTCTATTGCTAGGGTTTGGTAATTACTGTTTGAATTACCTAATTCAGAGTAGCAACTGCGATATTCTAAGAACTGTTTGGACTAGTTTATTGTAGAGAGAATTAATTGCATGTAATTGTAAGACTGTTTGCTACACTTGCATGTATCTATTGAAATTCCTGTGCTTCTTGTTCTGTTGAATTGAATCTAGAGGTTTTCCTGGTTATTTGATAGTTAGTATTCTCAGGGTCTGTTTGTCTTGTTTATAACTTAAGAAAAAGGAATATGAACATTCATTGGTAGGAATTAGAGATAATCTAGGATCAACCAATCAAATGAATGGTGGATATTTGTCTGGCTAAGTACTTTTTCCCAATTGATTACAACCTTTGCTTTACTTTACTTAGTTTAATTGCAAACAAACCAAACCCCCCCTTTGTTACTATTGGCATATTACTTTTGCACTTAGAAAGATTGCTACCTCCCTGTGGGATTCGACCCTTGCTTGTCTACTTCACTTTGTTAGGTTTTTAAGGATTTATTTTGACTTGGCATAACGACTTTAGCCCCTATCATGAGTCCAGACAATCTTTATCAACACGTGACCTGTACTATTTTTGGCACTCAAGGATTCTCGTATGAACACATAACTTGTAATAGTAACGAATTTAGTAATTTCCGAAACAAGAAAATACTCCTTTATTATTCGAAACATTACATCAAAACAAACTGAAGGAATGTCAAATAGACATATTACTAAACTATGAAGACTTTAGACATACAAGTCATTACTCTTTATTCTTAACAAAAAAAACTCGACAAAATACAACTACTCGTTCAGGGAATCTTTCTCGTCGAATTGAAGCATCATGAAGAGTCGTTGTCCCTGAATCGAAGATTCAATAGGCGCCTTGCCTTTACTACGAGCAACAGATTTCTCAGAAGCGGATACTTCCGGCATTGGATTTTGTTTACTACCAACAACAGATGCCTGGTATGATTGCGTTGACCCTTGACCCTTTTGCCTATAGTATGCTTTCATGTGGCCTTCTTTTCCACAATTATAGCATACCCGCTTCTCCTTTTCGCAATTAAAATTTTTATGCCCAACTTCACCACAGTTATGACATAGAATTGTACCGCTACTCCAACCTGAGCCTTTGGTGAAGTCAGATTGAGTCGTCTCGGTTTTAGCACGACCAGACTTCTCAAACTTGGTAGACGATGTCGGCCGCTTAAATGCATTAGCCTTCTAGTTCTGTTGCCCACCCTTTGCCTTATTTTTTTCCTCCCGCTTTCAGGCGGATTCTTCAAGCGTAACCTCTATTTTGTAGGTCGCATCCACATATTGCTCCAAAGTAGAGCAACCGTGATGCACCATCAGAGGTTTTATTTCTGGATTCATCCATCCATGGAAGTACCAGATCTTTTGTTCTTCCGTATGCACTTCAGAACTAGTTTAATGCAGCAAATGATTAAACTTTGCCGCCAACTCAGACACTTTCAGTCCCTCAGTTTCTGAGTAGATGAACTCTTTCAGCTTTTCTTCTTTCATTGCACGAGAGAAGAATCGATCAGTGAGCTTGGCCTTAAACATTGCCCAGCTCAGATTTGGATGGTCATCCAAACCAGTTCCTTCCCACCACTCACTTGCTCCGTCTTTCAGATGTAATGAAGCAATGTGCACCTGTTCAGCCTCGGTGCAGACCACATTCCAAAATAGTTGCTCCATATGAGAGAACCAGTAGGCAACCTTAACTGGTTCTCCGATTCCATCATAGTTATCCGGGCGGATTAAATTGATCTTCTTCAACGCTCGATTGTAGTTCCCGTCATTTCTTTCGGGAATCACTAGAGGTACAGGACCTTCACGTCCCCAATATCAGTAACGACATGAGGAACGAGAGCTTCTTGAGCTTGTGGTATCCCCTGGGCCGAAGAAAGTGAAATCATGACTTGCTTGAGGTGAGGAGTGAAGAATCGACAACCTGCCTCACTAGCCCAATGACAGTAGCATCGAACACGATCGGGGCAGAAGGTGGATTAAGTGGAACTTCCCTCGCAACTTGAGGGTCCACTTGTCCTTGACGAACTTCTTCCCGCATGGGTGGGTTATTTCTATGCAAGCCAAATCTCGCGTCATCCCTTTGTTGAGTAGCACTCCTCAGTTGAATTCGGGAACCATTGCTAGGACCTTAATCGATAGATCGGTTGGTGGATCGGGTGTTCACCATCTGTTGATGAACCATAACGTCAATTTTGAATTTTCTAACTAGTATATGATACTTAATCAATTACGTTATTATACGAATAGTAAGGGTCAAACCCAATAACTTATATTAGATTAACTGGCCCTTCATCATTATCCTTAGAACAATCTTATTATCTTACTTGAGAATAAATCAAATAGGAGAAATGTCAACCTTAGAATGACATTAAACCTAAGAATGGACGATATCCTTACGAATGGATCTAAGGAATAACTAACATAATCGAAGCTTGCAGAAGTTTAAAAACCACTTATTATTTAAACTTTATACTTTCAAACTTTAATTTACTAGAATGATTATTCATATATTCAATTTCTTAGACTATCGATATTTACAAACTTTACCAAACCAAAAAATACACTTTCAAAATTATAATCATAAACTCTTAAATTGTACATTTATAACGCCATTTTTTAAAGGACTATAGAAATAACTATTAAATTCCTAATAGTTAAACCATTACTTTTAAAATTTTCTAAACTTTAAGAAATTTTAAAACCTTAAACTTAATATTAACGGTTTAATTTCTCCGAAATTCATTTATAAAAATAAAATAGTTTCAAAAATAATTTTGAAAATTCTAAAACCTAACAATAGGCTAAGAATATTAAAACCATTGCTCTGATACCATTTGTAAGGCCCGAGGCCTTAGAAGCGCCATACCATGCCAACTCGGGGACTTCCCAAGAGGTCACCCATCCTGGTACTACTCCCGCCCTAGCACGCTTAACTTCATAGTTCTTTGTCCTCACTTGAACCATGAAAAGGAAGAGCTCTTGTTAAGATGGGTATCACTCTAATTCTTATAAAGGATTACAAATCCGGGGTATTTTAAAATCATAAGAATAATATAGGAGGATGAGAATCCACCAGCAAAAGGAGGAGTCCACAACAATACTGTACAATGTATTGTACCACTTGGTGGTAAGTAATGTGGTACCAAGGGAGTAGAAGTGCAACTCACTGAACATTCTGGACTATCTGTTGATGGACTAGATGCTAATGGGGGAAGATATCAACCTTTAAAGGTGATGATGCTTCACATGGACTATGTTGAGACAACCCCAGACATGTGCTCCCTTACTCTGGTATGGTCAATCAAATCCTAGAATACCACTGCCGCTACACGCCGAAGAAGGAGATTACGACGAGTAGGGTACTAGATGGTCCTACACTAAACAAGATGATTTTCTAGTTTGTAGAAGGTCAGTAGGTAAAGACGAAATGAAGGGTGAAAAAATACCCCAAAGACGAAGATGATGGAGAGGATGAGGAAATTGATGAGCCTATGTGAGTGCTCATAAACAGGTGAAGGGTCTCCAAAAGAACATGGAGGTCGTCAAGAATATCTTGTCAGATCACATGAAGAGCATAAATGAAAAATATTAATTTGTCGGTCTTGCACCTGCTGTGTTTCCAAGCCTCTCATATCCCTTTTGTCTTTCCTTGCTCATTATTCCTGTGTGATTGTCATGTCTTTGAAGCTTTCATGTTACTGGCTATGCTTGCTTAGGTTGTTTCTAAGTTTTCTTTGTTGTTGAAGGTGAATAATGCAGGTAGGTTTGGCACTCTTGAAAAAAATATATGAAATATCATGATTGGTTTAGTTCTATATGTTCTTCTTTGTTCCTTTTCATGCTTTTGTCTTTCTTATGATACCCAAAGGGGGAACATTATTGAGATGACTAGTGATATGGGGAACAGGCGAGGTACTTGAGTTACTTTTCTTAGGGGGAACTATACCTTATCATATCTTATAAGTATACGGGGGTTTATGGAGTTTGTTACCATCAAAAAGGGGAATTGGTTGGATTCCAGGTTTTGATATTTTGATGGTTCCAAACTTTCAAGCTTGATGTGTGTTAAGTGTTGCATAAAAAGGTATATGACTTGTCACTAATTACAGGTAAATGTATTTAAGAAGAATATTGGAAGTACTTGCCGTGATTGAGAATGTTGAGAGTACTGATCGTGATCAAGATCAATAAAGTGATCTAGAGAATGAGCATATGCTCTAAAGGTACAAGTCTTTCATGACACAGAGGTCATCCGTACAAGACAACTAGATCATAAGACAATAAGTACAAAAGATATTTGTGTAATAGCTGGGACAACTCTAATAAGAGTCATGCGCCTCATTTCGTACAACTAACTAGTGTCAGGACATGCTCAGAGAACTGTCGGTGTCAGGACGTGCCTCAGAGAAAGAAGACAATTGACCATTCTGAGCAATATATGTTAGAAGTGTTCAAGGAGGTATGCGTGTAATAACCCTCAACTTTAGTAAGGGTATTTGTGTAATTTTTAGACTTTCGTCTTGTAAGTAAGACGTGCTAGGCTTATTCTGTAAACTCTGTAAGAACCATTTGAACGTGTTGATATACGTTTAATAAAGATATATGGGTCTTAAAGTATTTCAAGAGTGCTAAAATAGAAGTTAGCAAAGACTGCGACCAAAGACCTAGAGCGCGAGCGCGGCAGTTCCGCGACCATGGTTTTGCCTATGGGCAAACCGCGATCGCGGTTATGAAACCGTGATCGCGGGTCTCTGTTTCACCTTCGTCTTCCTCTTTCCCGAACGTCATCGATTGGCTTTTCCCACGTGGTCTTAAACGTTGCCGGTGGAGGAGGTGGAGCGGTTGGTCTTCCTGGAGTTGAGCTCCTTCCAACCCTATAAATAGGGGTCTCCTCCACCCTCTCTTCCACCATCTGCAGCTCTCCATATCTCTCTCTCTCATTGTCGTCGGAGTTTGTTTTCATCACCGGAGTTTTGGTGGTCGTCGGAAGTCGCTCGTGGCAATTGTGTGGTCCTTGCATCGTGGTGGTGGTGTGCATTCGTCCTAGAAGCAGAAACCCGAGCCGTTGTCATCGATAAGGCTTCGAAGCCACCCTAAGCTCACGTCGGGATGGAGACCCATGACCGTGGTTTGCCCAAAAAACCGCGACCGCGGTCATGTTGACCGCGATCGCGGCACCCTCCAGCGCGGCCGCGGCTTGCCCAGAAAATCGTGATCGTGGCTATGTTCCCGCGACCACGGTCTCGTCCTGTTCCTTTCGTTTGGTTTCGTTTTCTTGTTGTATCGAAACTAAATAGGGTTCTTTTCATAAACTCGTCTACGTGCAAGTCATCGGGCTGGTCTATGCTCATCACTATGGCTGGTTATGTGGATCGGGATCCGACCCTTCGGAACGACGATGGAATGCAACGGGGATTTCAGTAGGCAGTCGTGCACGTGTTCAGATTCCCGATTCTCGAATCAAATTTCCGTTCGTCTAAACCAAGGCAAGTGGCGGTTCGCTCTTGCTCATTATTCCATGTTTTCCTTGATTATCAATTATTTGATTGTTAATTAAGTTGGAATAAAGTTGTTGTTTATGTTTGGGAACAGATTTGATAAAACAATGTGTTAAAATATGGATTTATAATAGGTTGTATATATTGCTAGAAACAACGCTATTATGTGTGATATTACTGTAATGGTTTGGTGTGGATTTATGTGTGAACTTACATGTGTAGTTAGAACGAGTATTCGTATGAATGCTATGTACCTTGCGAGGTCTAGTCGTTTCTTTATAACTTTGCGTTAGGAGGATTATTTCCCTAATGCCTTTGGTCATGACCTACGCATATCCGAATATAGGTGGTGGTGCACTTAGCTAGTGCCAATTTTGGGATTTATTCTCATTCTATATCTCATTGCGAGATTTGTTGTGGAAATTAAAAGCTTCAACGTAAATGTGCATTTTTGAAATTAAATAAGATAAGTGCCGTTTTGCACATAATTAATATACCCTCGGGCGAGGAGTACAATGTGAAAACCGCCCGGACTCTTGTTAGAGTAAGTCTTCTTTCCAATCTGGATTCGCATTGCGCGGTGAGGTAGGTCGTGGACCTAAATAATCAAGATCGTTTTTAAACTTGTGTGAAAACTTAACGTTCCCAGACAATCCTTCATATGTTTCTATAAGACTTAATTCCTTTGGAGTCTTCTTTTCATACGTTTCCCATATGACTCAATTCCTTTGGAGTCTTCTTTTCAATACATATCTGCTTCTATCATTCCGTGAAAGTTTCGGGTTATGTATCGTTTCTTCGGTTATTATTCGAGGGACAATGATAATAAATGAATACGATCACTAGAACCATTTTGTTTGTACCCTTGCATAGTCTTTCATTAGACTAACCAACCGGGTTTTATTCCTTGCATGGTTGGCTGGTGTCATCCGTCCTATACAGCACATCAGAGGTTGATCCCCGACGATTGAAGTAACCAGTCGAAGAGAAGGCTTGCAGTTTAAGTTTGCGTTTTAAGAAGTAATATTTCCAAGGCATATATGTTTAATTTAAAATAAATGTATTACATAGTCATGTAATAGGGACTACTTTAAAAGAGTCTTCCGCTGTCATTATACTTTGTTATAAAACTGTCCTTCTCATTTACGAGAGGAATTTTAATAAAAGGTTGAGTTTTATTCATTTAAAATGTCTTCCGCTGATTATTCTTTCGTTACTTAATATTTATGTATTTATTTAAGCTTAATTGTTCCAATTAAAGCCTGTGGTGACTTTGGGCATTAACGGTTGAGGTCACTGGCGTGTGACACTACCGACATAAGTCGGGAGTGTTACAATTATGGTATGAGAGCAATGGTTTTAAAATTCTTGGCCTATTGTTGGGTTTGAGAATTTTCAAACTTATTTTCGAAGATATTTTCAAGCTATTTTAACTTATAAAGGAATTTCGTAAATCTAAATTGTTAGTATTAAATTTAAGGTTTTCAAATTGTTTAAGGTTGATAAAATTTAAAAGTAAGTGGTGTCCTAATATTTAAATGAATAAAATGGTGTTTGAAATGGTGTTAAAAGTAATATTAAACTCTCTTATGTTAAGAATTAATTTTCTTAGTACTCTTATAAAATAATGTTATAAACGTTTAAAAATTAAGTTGTGTTATAACTTATAACTTTAAAAAGTATGGTTTGGATTTTGGTAAGAGTTTACAAGAAATAATAATGTCTTTATTTCAAGGAAATAACTATATAAATAATGATTTTGCCAAGTTAAGTATAAAGGATTTATATGTATAAAATATATGGTTTAATAATAAGTGGTTTTTCAAACTTCTGCAAGCTTCGAGTTGTTACTTATTCCTTAGATCAATTCTTAGGGATAGTGTCTCTCCTTAGGTTTAATGTCACTTAAAGGTTGACATTTATCCTAATTGATCCATTCTCAAGTAAGAGAAGAAGTTCGTTTTAAGGTTAATGGTGGAGGGTCAGTCAAACTAATATAAAGTTATTGGGTTGGACCCTTACAATTCGTAGCATAACGTAAGTGATTAAGTATCATGTACAAGTTGGAAAAGTTCTAAAACTGACGTTATGGTACATCAACATATGGTGAACGCCCGATCCACCAACCAAGCAGCTAATAAAGGTCCTAACAACGGTTCCCGAGTTCAGCAGAGGAGTGCTACTCAACAAGGGGATGACGCGAGATCTGGCTCGCATAACAATGACCCGATCCTGCGACAAGGGTCTCATCAAGGACAAGTGGACCCCCAAGCTGCGAGGGAAGTTCCACCTCATGCCCCGATCGTGTTGGATGCAACGGTCATTGGGAAAATAGTGAGGCAGGTGGTCGAGGTACTAACGGCCCAGGGGATACCGCAAGCTCAAGCGGCTCCCAACCCTCAAGTTGCAACTAATGTGGTGGGACAGGAAGGTCCTGCACATCCGATGGTTTTCGAGAGAAATGAAGGGAATTATAACCAAGCGTTGAAGACGATTAATTCAATGCGCCCGAATAGCTACGATGGGACCGGGGAACCAGTCAAGGTTGCCTATTGGTTTTCCCATATGGAGCGACTATTTCGGAATATGGTCTGCACCGATGCTGAACATGTGCACATTGCTTCGTTACATGTGAAAGGCGGAGCAAGTGAGTGGTGGGAAGGAACTGGTTTGGACGATCACCCAAATCTAAGATGGGCAATGTTTAAGGCCAAGCTCACTGATCGCTCCTTCTCTCGTGCTATGAGGGAAGAGAAGCTGAAGGAGTTCCTCTACCCTGAGACTGAAGGACTAATAGTGTATGAGTTGGCGGTAAAGTTTAATCACTTACTGCATTATGCTGGCTCGGACGTGCATTCAGAAGAACAGAAGATCTGGTACTTCCATGGATGGATGAGCCCAGAAATCAAACCTCTGATGGTGCTTCACGGTTGCTCTACCTTGGAGCAGTATGTTGATGCAGGCCTACAGAATAAAGGTCACGCTGGAGGAATCCGCCCGAAAGTGGGAGGAACAGAATAAGGCGAAGGGTGGGCAACAAGACCGGAAAGCTAATACCTTCAAGCGGCCGGCATCGCCAACCAAGTTTGAGAAGTCTGGTCGTGCTAAGACCGAGACAACTCAGTCTGACTCCGCCAATGGTTCAGGTTGGAGTAGCGGTGTGATTCAATACCACAACTGTGGTAAAGCTGGGCACAAAAGTTCTAGTTACCAAAAGAAGAAGCGGGTATGTTTTAGTTGTGGAAGGAAGGCCACATGCAAACATACTGTAGGCAGAAGGGTCAAGGGCCAACACAATCATACCAGGCCTCAAATGTTGGCAGTAGGCAGAATCCAAAGTCGGAAGTGTCCGTTCCTGAGCAATTTGTTGCTCGTAATAAAGGCAAGGCGCCTATGGAATCTTCGGGTCAAGGGCAACGACTCTTTGTGGTACGTCACCCGATGAGGAGGAAACCCTGAGCGAGTAGTGGTATTTTGTAAAGCATTTTAAGAATAAGGAGCGATGACTTATGTCGATAGTCTCCATAGTTTAGTAATCTGTATGTTCGACTTTCTGTCAATTGTTTTAATGTAATATTTCGAATAATAAAGAAGTGTTTCCTTGTTCCGGAAATTACTAGATTCGTTAATATTGCTAGTTGTTAGTTCATACGAGAATCCTTGAGTGTCAAAGGTAGTACATGTCATGTGTTGATAAAAACTGTTTGGACTCATAAAGGATAGTGTTGGGTTGGGACATGTGTGGTTGTTCCCTACCTTGTTAGCGCTAGTTTTGAGGTTGAAACTATTCATAAGAACCCCCTCTATTTTCTTGAAATAATGTCAAGATGGGCATTGACATTATTTGTTCCCTTCGCTCGAATTCATTAGCATTGTCTCGAGAGGTTAAGGTTATAAGGATTTCTTGCTATAAGGATTTGGTGTGTGTAGTAATGCTCTATGGAGTTTGAGGTTATTCCTCTTGTGTATACTCGGAGCATTAGATGGGGTAGTGAGCTAATATAAAGCTCAAAGTACTTAAGTGTGAGTGGTATAAATTATATATTTAAGTGAAGAAAATGTATAAGAGAGATATTTCATAAGGAGTTCATTTTCTCTAAAATGATCGTACTCTAAATACGATCTGGAATAAACTTTAGAACCCAAGAGTTATGGTTATGGGGTTTATAAGTGAGTTTGCCCATTGTAGGACCAGTGGTTAAAGCTTTTGGAAAAACTAAGTGTGTGAAATCATAAGTATTATTTTGGAAGACCTATCTGAGGTTTCGTTATGAGGCTTCCTTAAGGAAATGATTTAAGGACATAAGAGTATTAAGACGATTAAGTCTTGGGTAAATAGTAAATTTCGATAAAGCAAAAGGTTACTTGATTTGGGATAATAAATTGTTTGAGGACGAATAAGTGTTTAAGAATTTATGGGTGAATAACAAACTAAGTCGGTAAAAGTTTGTTTTGATTTTTGGATCAACAGTACGGGGATAATGTAAGTGTGTGTTTTTAACTAGACTTGGTGAAAAAGTGATATATGCCTATTAAGGTGATCTTATGACACGTGTTGGATGAACAAGGTGATTGATTATAATCGTGTTAAACGGATTAGTGACATCATGTTTGAGGAAAAACATGAATGGGATGTTGTGTGATTAATTGTGGAAAAAAAATCGTGGAATTCTAAAAGATCTTATGTTAAGAGCCTAATTAATGGAAAGATTTTGGGTTAAGAAGATGGCATAAGGGCCAAATTTAATTAAGGTAAATAATGAGATAGATGAGGTGCATATGTAAAGAGTAAGCCGATATGACAATTGGGGGTACTAAGTTTGGGGGTATAAGTGAGTTTTATGTATGTACTTTGGGGATCTAATCATCGAAAGAAAGTTGGAAGAGAAATATTGTATTCTTTTGCTTGAAGATATCAAGATCTTTATGATGAGTAGAGCATAATAGCGAGATTATATTGGAGACTATAACGGGTACTCTGATTAAGGTAATCATAATCTTGTGGATGAATATAGCGATTCTAATGAGGGTGATGAACGAAGGCAGTATGTAGTCGGTGGAATCATGATCGAAGAAATAGTTCAACTTTGGTGATATAAGTTACGAAGACAATTTTTTTTTTAAGGATATCAACTTAAGGAAGATAAGGTATGAACTTTGAAAGTCGTTTATAAAGGGAAAAGTTGAAAGAAAAGGTGTGTTCTCAAGCTTAAGGTGTATTAAGATCGTGTAATGATTTTGGAGATTATGATTCTAAGGTAATCATGACCTTGTGAGTATATTAAGAGTTGGTGATGTGACCTTGTCCGATGGAAAGACCACAAATCGTTGTCAAGGATCGCTTGAATGCGTATTGGGGCGAATAACTCTTCGGAAGGGAGATGGAGGTGTGCTCGGCGGTGGGAAGGGGTTGGAATAGTGACCGGCGGCTGTGGTGGTGAGGACTTGACGGAGGAGACGCGGCGGAAGGGTGGTCGTGGTGGTGGTGATCGGTGGCACTAGGGTTTGGAGGCAAGGGTGCAGCCGTGAAGATGGAGGAGAATTAGGGTTAGTGTTTGGAGGGGAGGCAAGAACTAAGGTTAGTTCTTGTGCGGGATTGCGGATAGTAACTGGATAGTTGGTAACCGAGTTAACGCGCCAGGATAGTTCGACTAGAAACGCGTTAACTTTGTGACGCCAGGGCCCGGGTTTGCAGGAGATTACTTGACTGGAAAGCAAAGCTCTATTTCGACGTGAACTGAAAAGGAAGACAAGAGTTCCTATATATACTAGAGAGTTGACCTAATGGGCCGGACTCTCTAGTTACTAAATCTGGCGGCCCATTTAACATAAATGGAAACCACCTAGAAATAGCAGCTACTAAAAATAGAAATAATGTTTATAGAAAGTACTAAGGTAGTAATGTCTGGAAATAGCAAGACTAGAAAGTCTCCTAAAACTATATCGGAAAGGATGTAGCTGTAGATGAGTCTCAAGGCGGATGTCTCATGGTGTCTACCTCCTCTCTAGCTGACATGGCAGACAGGGTCACATCAGTTGGCACATGAGATAATATATGGAAACGAGACATATGATGGATTTCATGGTTGAGGAAACAGATCGAATTTCCTAGGATTAATTTTGACTACGAAGTAATTGAGGATACTAAACTCATGTAGAGAGGTTAATGTGGAAATCGATCCATCTAACTTGGTAGTGATAGTTCCGGGGTCAGAGTGTTAGCTTCGGGGTCGAAGCTATTTTTAAGGGGATAGTAATGTAATAACCCTCAATTTTAGTAAGGGTATTTGTGTAATTTTCAGACCAAGACAAGTGGCGGTTCACTCTTGCTCATTATTCCATGTTTTCCTTGATTATCAATTATTTGATTGTTAATTAAGTTGGGATAAAGTTGTTGTTTTATGTTTGGGAACAGATTTGATAAAATAATGTGTTAAAATATGGATTTATAATAGGTTGTATATATTGCTTGAAACAACGCTATTATGTGTGATATTACCGTAATGGTTTGGTGTGGATTTATGTGTGAACTTACATGTGTAGTTAGAACGAGTATTCGTAGGAACGTTATGTACCTTGCGAGGTCAGTCGTTTCTTTATAACTTTGCGTTAGAAGGACTATTTCCCTAATGCCTTTGGTCATGACCTACCCCTATCCGAATATAGGTGGTGGTGCACTTAGCTAGTGCCAATTTTGGGATTTATTCTCATTCTATATCTCATTGCGAGATCTGTTGTGGAAATTAAAAGCTTCAATGTAAATGTGCGTTTTTGAAATTAAATAAGATAAGTGCAGTTTTGCACATAATTAATATACCCTCGGGCGAGGAGTACAACGTGGAAACCGCTCGGACTCTTGTTAGAGTAAGTCTTATTTCCAATCTGGATTCGCATTGCGCGGTGAGGTTGGTCGTGGACCTAAATAATCAAGGTCATTTTTAAACTTGTGTGAAAACTTAACGTTCCCAAACAGTTCTTCATATGTTCCTATAAGACTCAATTCCTTTGGAGTCTTCTTTTCAATGCATATCTGCTTCTATCATTCCGTGAAAGTTTCGGGTTATGTATCGTTCCTTTGGTTATTATTCGAGGGACAATGATAATAAACGGTTACGATCACTAGAACCATTTTGTTTGTACCCTTGCATAGTCTTTCATTAGACTAACCAACCGGGTTTTATTCATTGCATGGTTGGCTGGTGTCATCCGTCCTATACGACACATCATAGGTTGATCCCCGACGATTGAAGTAACCAGTCGAAGAGAAGGCTTGCAGTTGAAGTTTGCGTTTTAAGAAGTAATATTTCCAAGGCGTATATGTTTAATTTAAAATAAATGTATTACATAGTCATGTAATAGGGACTACTTTAAAAGAGTCTTCCGCTGTAATTTAAAAGTCTTCCGCTATCATTGTACTTTGTTGTAAAACTGTCCTTCTCATTTATGAGAGGAATTTTAATAAAAGGTTGAGTTTTATTCATTTAAAATGTCTTCCGCTGATTATTCTTTCGTTACTTAATATTTATGTATTTATTTAAGCTTAATTGTTCTGATTAAAGCCTGGGGTGACTTTGGGCATTAATGTCTGAGGTCATTGGCGTGTGGCACTACCGACATAAGTTGGGGGTGTTACAATGCGCTTAGAAGGCATGCATTGACAAGAAAGGTTAATCTGGTAAACTTAGAGAAGAAGACATATCTAAGTGTGGCTGGTTGTAATGTCTATATAAGTGGAGGAATTCCTCCACTTAGAGAGGCATTCAAGCTTGTAGAGACAAACCGAGAGAAAAAGAAGACGAATGAGGAGTTCAAGTGTTTTGTATCTTTTAGAGTAAGAGTAAATTAAAAGTGGTGAAAGATAGTTAATCTAGGTGGAAAGTCTAGAGTTAACGTCCATGTCGTTATTGTAATGACTCAAGAAATTAATAAGATAACTACACTTGTTCTAAATCCTTCAAATGAGAAGTTTGAATGTAGTATTTTTCTCTGATTAACTAGTTCGTTAATTGAGGTTTCCCATCTTAAGTACTTGCGTTCACATAGTCATTACTTTTTGCTTCACATTTCCGCTGCGTACTCTCTGAAGGTTCTAGATCATGAGAACAAAAAACTAACGATCCAACAATATATTTCCATAAATATTCTTAAATCCTAAATCCTAAAAAGCCTCAATTTTGCAGATTGATGAAAATTAGGGTTTACCTCGAAACACCACACTTTCCCTCGACAAGTTGTTGAAATGTAGTCGTTCAAACAAGCCTTCGTCTCCTTCGTTGACGCCAAGCCTCTTGAATTGCCCATAAATCATATATGCGAAATTGCCAGGAACAAGTTGCCCCTGATAAATCAACCATAAATCACTACAAACTAGCTCCCAAATCACTAAAAAATGCACAATTTCATGGATTAGAGCACGAATTTGTTGAGTTCAAATGTGGAATGTTGTGAGGAATCGTAAAGCCCCAAATCGTTATACAAACCCTAATCGCCCTTGGTGAAAAATCACTTCAGTGAAATAGCCCAGATACAAATCCTCAAGTAATAAAACAGGTTGGTCCACTTAAAAATAGGATTTCTTATCAGGTTTCAAGTCAATATCTAAAAAAGGAGAAATTCGGCAGTGTTTGGAAAACTTGAGGGGCAAAATTGTTATTTCACATTTAGCGGGGCTCTTGACAGTAGATGGCTTTGGATGGTGAATTGCTAAAGGAAGAAGAGATAAGGATTGTTTATAATAATTTTGTGTATAACGGGTGGTTAAGCGCAAAAATGGTGTATGTAACGAGTGATTTGATGCAATTTCGCAATTTTTTTTTTAGAAAAAATAAACTCCATTTTAATTCCTACATTAACTCTATCCAATATTAATATTTGAAAATCTACTATATATATACTAAAGCAAAACATACTAATGCCACGTGGCATCCTCACATTCAATTTGCCACATGTAATTTTTTCCTTTAAAAATAAATAAATTTACTTATATATTATCTTCCTAATTGATTTATATTTAAATAAGGAAAGATTAGTAATAGGTTTAGAATATTACAAATTAATTAGCAATATTACATATCAATTATAGATATTACAAATAAATTACAAAAGATCACAAATAAAAAAAATGGACTGAACAACACGTGTCTTCTTCAACAAAATATAATTGGCAGAACTCCAATTGAGTTTTCTTCCTATGAAGACTCATTTTTCTCTAGATCTTGATCTGCAGAATTTGAGAATCAAGGTTAACTTTTATAAGGTAGACATCAAATGATGCAAAAAAAGCCAAATCTACTATAGAATGCACATTCCCTTAGATGATTAAAAAGATTCATTTTTTTATTGATCAAAATGAACACTTAAATCTAATGCCAACATATCAAACACAACAACAAAATGGACGAAACACACATTCAACAATAGAGCAAGTAGCACATTGTTCTACTAAATTTCAAAATTTATGATTGAAGAACTATTTTCTCAAAGTTGTAAAGTATTTCGTTCAGACCATTCTCAAATTATAATCTATAGACTGACTCGAATAGTAGGTTCATAAAAATTATTAAATTGAACTAAGAAAATAAATCTGTCATACCAAAATTAATCCTATAATGAGAAATGAGTTTAAATGAATGATTGAAGAGAATTCAAGATGCAAATGCAAACCTCTACTAAGGAGTCTTTGTTGTAGTTTCTCATATTCTGAATTTGTTATGATAATATTCCTACAATGATAACATTTTGAAGCAAAACACTTCGCATCAGGATTCAATGGTCAATAGAGTTGTATTCACAAAACATTAACATGGTTGAAAAACTTATTAGGAAAGAAAAGATTGGGAGAATATTATATATAATCATCAATACCATTTTTTTTAATGTTTTTAGATAGTTTTTTATTCGGTATTAACTTTTCATTATACTGTTAGGTTTCTCATTACTATATTCTCATTATACATGTTTATTTCAACGTGTCAGGCTCTCCAAAACCATGGAGTGGAGAGAGTTTACAACAACACCATTTCAATCGTGAGCATGTATTTGTATATTTGGTGTCGTTTAGTTTGGACTCTTTGTACCTTTAGATATGATAATTAATTTTGATATTCTAGAGTTTTTGCTCTTCTCTCTACCATGCTTTCAAGGTTGAATTCATCTATTCTATTTAAAAATGTAGTATATATATATATATACTAAATTAGAACCTAACTACACCACGTGACACCTCTCATTAAAACAACCACATGTAAACCCATATTAAAATTAACCACATTTTTTTAAATATTTTTTTGGCAGCAGAATATCTAAACCAAATTCATTTTTGTTATTTTGATTTTTTTTTCTAGATTTAAAATTCAATCTAATCATACATATATCATCTAAATGGTATATTATATATACTAGGATAATTTAAATGTTACTTTAATTAATAGTATTCAAATATCTCAACAAGTATAAGTAGATATTTATTGTTTGTGGAATAAAAATATTTCAAAATTAATTTAAATAGTGTTAAGGGACTACGTATTGTCATATCTTTTATCTAATTTGTCACATCTTTATATTTCTAAATTTACAAGGTTACCCATTTACATGATTGGTTTGAAGTTTTGATGTCTAATCTACTATATAATACTAAAGTAAAACCTAACTAAGACCACTTGTCGTTTTGACATTGCGCTATATCACTTATTGTCATATATCTAGTCCATATCGTGTCACATCACTATTTTTTCCTATTATTATTATTATATAAAATATTTTAGATATAATCCTGATATCCTTTTCAATATATAGATTATTCACATTTATGATTTTCGTATTAGATAAAATATATTATATATTTTTTGAATATTCTCTTTCAATTCTTTTTCATTTAATTAATCACATTTGATTCAAATTATCTTTCAACATATTAAGTATGTACGAAATCACATTAATCATTATTAATTGATTATAATTAGATATTTCTTTAAATTATTGTAATTATCTTAATTTTATTTATATTGTCAGTAATTAAATATTTTTTTATTTATTTAATATTTTTCAAATATTAAATTTATATATTTTTTACAACACGAAAGCTATTTACAACGAAAACCTATCACACCCTTATCCGCCCTTCTTGAATCCTGATCCGGCGACAAACCGCGCACTCCGTTTTTTATTATTAAATGTAACAATTTCCATTTAATCTAATATTGATTTGTTATTAAAATAATATAAATCATAGTCTCACTATTTTTTTTGGCAAATCTCATTCTAAGAACATGACAATTTAATCTTACATAGGTTCACTCTTCTTTTCAATATAAATTGTAGTATTAGCTACGTTACTACTCCAATAATTTTTACACCACAAAATAATCAAGAACATGTTAAGTACAAAAATGATTTTTCTAACCTATGCCTAAGGCATAGCTTAAGCACTTAATTTTAGAAGGATTTTGTTAGGTGTAATTATATCTTGAATTTTAATATTTTGTAAAAGGATTTAAACATTCCTTTTCATGGAACAATTTCTAAAACGGGAATTCTTAACATGTGCCCTTAGGGCATAGGTTAGAAAATCGATATACAATTTTATTAGCATTAACTATTTAATGTATATTTTAATTACCCAAACATTTTCAATTGAAACATTTTTCTATTTTCTGTAAATATAAATACACATTCAAATAAACTCATCATAACAAACATGAATAACCTTTGGTATATTCTAACTATCCCAAACTTTTTTATTTCAAATTTTTGATGTTTTTTAGACTAATGATTTATAATTAGTCATTAAACTGTTTCTATTTTAATTTTTTAATTTTTTGAGTTAATATGATTGATATTTTCATATTTTAAATAATATACTTTTAATATAACATTTCAACATATTACTTTTAAAGCTAAAATTTTGTTATAAGTACACATATTTATGTTTAACAATTTATTAAAGCTTACACATTTAGAGCCATGAGAGTGTTCTTAGGAAAAAATGGTTGAGGTATTATGATTTTATTTTTTAGTTTACTATTATATTGAATAATCTATAAAATCTATATTAAAGCGTTTTATTTTCGAACCACCAATACGATTTTGGACCCACATTACTCATGTGTCAAATTTTGGATATTAACAAAGTTTGATGTTAACCAAACATCTTAATTTTTAATAAATAAATCTTACATTATTTTATGTTTTATTTACCAGACTATCAAATTCAATTTTAACTAACCAAACTTCTCAATTTAATGTACATTATTATTAGGTTTTTTATTATTAAATGTAACAATTTCCATTTAATCTAATATTGATCTGTTATTTAAATAAAATAAATCATAGTTTCACTATTTTATTTTGGCAAATCTCATTCTAAAAACATGGCAATTTAATCTTATATAGGTTCACTCTTATTTTCGATATAAATTGTAGTATTTGCTACGTTACTACTCCAATGATATATTTTACACCACAAAATAATTAAGAACATGTTAAATGCAAAAATGATTTTTCTAGCCTATGCCTAAGGCATAAGTTAAGTACATAATTTTAGAAGGATTTTGTTAGGTGTAATTATATCAGATATTTTAATATTTTGTAAAATGATTTAAACATTTTTGTAGGGAACAATTTCTAAAACGAGAATTTTTAACATGTGCCCTTAGGGCATAGGTTAGAAAATCGATATAACATTTTAGTAGCATTAATTGTTTAACGTATATTTTAATTACCCAAACATTTTCAATTTATAAACTTATTTCTGTTTTATTTAAATATAAATACATATCTGAATAAACTCATCATAACAAACAAGAATAACCTTTGGTATATTCTAACTATACTTTTTTATTTCAAATTTTTTTATGTTTTTTAGGCTAATGATTTACATTTAGTCATTAAATTGATTCTATTTTTCTTTTTTGAGTTAATATGATTGATATTTTCATATTTTCGAATAATATATTTTTAATATAACATTTCAACATATCACTTTTAAAGCTAGAATTTTGTTATATATACACATATTTATATTTAACTAATATTGTGACTTATAATTTTTAATAATAAAAATATTGACATAATTTTAATATTTTATATTAGTATATATAGTTTATTAAAAATACGCGATAAATGGTAGTGGAATACGTACGACTTCAGCAAAAATATCCCGTGTATGAAAATACTTACATGATTAAAAGTAAAAAGGATAACTATACGAGAATATATATAAATAAAAATAATATATTTATATAAGTTATATAATTAACAATAAAATGTTAAACATATTGCTTTAAATTAACAAATATATGTTATTTCAATATTCCATTTATATAATTATTAAACGGGAAAAGATCTAGTGAGGATGGAGCTTTAGGAAAGGATTAAGGACGCGAAAAAAACAGACACGACCGTATTATTCCCGAAAAATTCGGCCGTATTATTCCCTTCTGCACACGCTCTTCTGCTGGCAATGCACACAAGCGTTGTTCAGACATGCACACACACGTTGTAGCGTATGAACACACTCGATGTGACCCGTAAACATAAGCCATGGACTATGCATACACATGTTTTTGGACATGCATACACTAAGGCCATATGCACACACATGTTGTGACGTATGAACACACACGTTGAGGCGTATGAACACACTCATGGTGGCATATGAACACACGTATTATTCCAATGCATGAGCACACATGTTTTTGGGCATGCACACACGCCGAAGCATATGCACACACGTTGTGGAGTATGCACACAACAATGTATTTGATATGCACACATGTCTCTGAGCATGAACACTTGTTTCCAAGCATGCACACGTGCTGATATCACATGCACACACGTTATGATATATGAACACACACGTTCTAGCGTATGCATACAACAGTGTATTTTATGTGCATACATATCCATTTTTTTATCCGAATTTTTCCCGTATTTTCCCCGAATTTTTGCTGAATAATTCGGAAAAAATTCGACACGGTCGAATGATTGAACGCTCTGATTGGTCCTCATTCCTTTCCTCCCCACGCGTCCTCACTTGAACCAAGCCCTTATTAAACAATATCAATAAAAAAAATTCTTCTTAAAATCACTTAAATATAATATAATTTAATTCAATTACAAATGACTATTAAATATTAATGATCTTATTAATTTAAGTTCAGTGCACTATGTGTAAAATCCGGCGTCATCTACCAAAAAGAACAATTTTCCGTCCACGCTGCCCAGAGAGAAAAATGATTACGCTCCATTCTCCTTCTCACTCGCTCAAGCTAAACCCTTTCGCTCCCATTCCCGCCATTAGAATTAGGGTTTCAAGATTTGTCAGAGCTTCTGCCTCCACCGGTGACACCGACGAACAGAACGGACCAATCAGCTGCCGGAGACTCAACTATGAAGGAGTTCAATTGGAGGAGGTTGTGGATCAGCAAAAGCCTGGTAAATCGAGATTGGATTCATGGATTTCTTCGAGAATTCTTGGTATTAGCAGAGCTCGTGTTCAGTCCAGCATTCGCTGCGGCCTCGTCACAGTAAATGAAAGAATCATCGATAAGGTAAACTGAACTAAAAGATTTATCTGCACTGCTCTCTCTTTCGCTCTGAAAATACTGGTAAATTTGCGCACTTAGCGTGATAACATCTGAAATTTTCTTCTTGTGAACTCAATCGCCCCGATTATATTCGTATGGAATTTTCAATTTCGAGTATTTTCATTTGGTATGTAGCCATGTAGGTGTTAATCTATGGATTTATGGAACCAGGTTTCTTTTGCTGTTAGAGCAGGAGATAAAATCAAATGTACTATATCGGAGCTGCAACCCCTGAGGGCTGAACCTGAGGATATCCCATTGGACATAAAGTATGAGGACGACCATTTGCTGGTTGTTAATAAACCTTCAGATATGGTAATGATTCAACATTTGGAGCATGTTTTTTCCCCTTAACTTAAGACAGTATTTTTGAATGAATGGTAATAGTTTACAATTCAATGTAATGAAAGTCTGTATACAAAAATAGTTGCCCTATACATCCATGACTAAAATCATATTACACACACCCAAAATATGTACTATTCCTAGTTCTAGGTCGTATAAATGCAATTCTAATCATCTCTCTAACACACTTCAATCATATCAACATATTCTCTAGCCAAAATTGTACATTGAGAAGATCGATTTAGCATACCAGGTATACCAGAAAGTGGATATGATCATTGCAGCCCTTGTTTGCCAGACCATTTTCTTCTTAGAACTTCTTTTCAACCACATTTTTCATTGTTCAGGGATCATATTTTTCTGACGTGAAATATTTGTATACAGAGTCAACGGTGTAATTCCCTATGGAATCATTATGTTGGAGTAATTAATTGTTGTTTGGAATTGACTGATTGTTTGATTAAAAGTTATACTACTAATACTTGGATGCTCACTTCTTGGCAAATTATGAGAGAAAATTCAAGTAGTGCAAGGCAATTGGTATTACTTGAATTTGACTTCTGGAGTCTGTACTATTTTGTCAGGTAGTTCATCCTGCACCTGGGAATGCCAACGGGACTCTTGTTAATGCAATTCTACACCATTGCAAGCTTCCTACTGTTGCACTGCCAGAGGATAACTTCCTTTCTGAGTCAAAGGACACCTCAGATGATGATGATATTAATGTGCTTTCCCCTGACCAAATCTCTTTCACAGAGATGAATTCAAGCTTCTCTGTTCGCCCTGGGATTGTACATAGGCTGGACAAAGGCACTAGTGGATTGATTGTTGTTGCAAAGGTGATCTTACCCGCCTATACTCTGTCATCCCACTGTCTACTTCCTTAAGGAATGCATTGACGGAGTTTGGTTGTATGTTGATAACAGGACGAACTTTCTCATTCTCATTTGTCAGAACAGTTTAAGGCCCGCACAATTCAAAGAGTTTACATAAGCCTCACTGTGGGTGTCCCTTCCCCAACTTCTGGGCGCATTCAAGTTCCAATTGGACGTGACTTAAATAACCGTATCCGTATGACTGCAGTTACTGGAGGTTGCTCTGGACGTGCAAGGCATGCAGCAAGTAGGTAATAAATGGTCCCATTTGTGCTGGTCGACAAGCATTTTCCATTTCAATCTCTTGGATCTATTTAAACACGACCCTGCAGTTCTACCTAAGTGGATAGCAATCGCTCAGATTATGTAGGTGAGGTCTTGTGGTAAAAGTAATTGATCTTTCTCTTTCTCCAAACAGGTATAAAGTAATGGAAGTATTTGCTGATGGTGGTTCAGCACTGGTGGAGTGGAGATTAGAAACTGGACGTACTCATCAGGTACAATACTTTCCAGCCCATGCTAGCAGTTAATCTTACATTTTAGAAGTTAAAAAGTTGTCTTAATTGTTACGGGTGTGCTAAAGCTGGTATACAGTTTCCTTTCTGAATTTTGACAGTATTTTATTTTTTTACTCTGTTAGATACGTGTGCATGCGAAATACTTGGGCATTCCATTGCTTGGAGATGAGGTGTATGGAGGGACCAGAGACATGGCATTGTCATTGCTTCAACCAAGAACTCCACGGACCTACCATTCTCAACTCATTGATCTGGTTTCTAGCATACAAAGGCCTTGCCTACATGCCATGGTTCTTGGGTTAGGATACATGAACCATTTGTGATTGCTTTTTCTTTCTGTTGAATGTCTTACCAAGCTTAGTGAACAAGTGACTGAAGTGTCAATTGTTATCTTGCAGGTTCAAGCATCCATACACCGGTGAAAACATGCAGTTCTCCTGCCCTCCACCAGCAGATTTTTCTGAAGTTTTGTTTCGGCTTCGTCAACTATCTGCATCTAGGGTAGCTAATCTCAAATAAGCTTCCTTCTTATTTCTTTTCTTTTATTTTCCCTGAATGGTACGTAGCATCGCTAGGATTTCCATAGGTTAACATTATTGTTGTTTTGATTATCTTAGTAGTTTAGCTGTTTGACAAAAAATAGCTCATATACAAATGTTGCAGCAAACATCGCAAAGAGCAAACTAAGGAAACAAAGGCTGAAATTGGTGTAGAATATAAAGAAAGAAGCTAGGCCTTTGTCCACTTGCAAATTGCAATGGTGCTGTCGCATGTTTTACCCTTTTGTTGTTACTCTATCATGGAGTATGTGCATAATGAAACAAAAAGAAGGTAACGTGGATTGTTCTTGTAGGCTACTATTTCTAAATTCTGAAGAACACTGGGGATTTCCACCCACTTCCCATTCCTTTCCTTCCCATACTCCTGATGTATCTATTTCATCTGAAAACACTCTGCCCGTGGTGTGGGAATCATCTTCTTCCTTACTTTTGCATGTGGATCCATTTTTTGCAGATCAGAGTAAAAGGACTCACTAAATATATATGGTCTGAGAATTTTATGGATTGAATATTGATGTAACTAGTAACTACTTGGGAGGAGATGAATAGGATGAGGAGGGAATTTCCTATGTTATATATTTTTCCATTTGGTATCCTACTATTCTTGTTCAGGCTCGTTTTTGTGCTCACTGAGGAACTGCTGATCAGTCGCTGAACCCTCTGTAATAAATCTCATTTACCTTATGTAATCAAGTAGGTTTTTATACTTTTTGTGGATTTAAACCTACTTGATTACCTTATGTAATCAAGTAGGTTTAAATCCCAGGTTTAAATCGCTGAACCCTCTGTAATAAATCTCATTTACCTTATGTAATCAAGTAGGTTTTTATACTTTTTGTGGTATTTTTGCTATTGTTGAGGGTTGAATTTAATTTTTCTTTTCAATGAAATATCCTTAAAAGTTGACTAATATTTTCTCCAAAAAAGATAAAAAAAATCTCTAATCTCTCCTTAATCTTTCTCTCTCTCGGTGGCAGTCCCATCCCATCAACCTACTATGGCCTAAATCCCTATCCAAGAACTGTACCTTTATTAAAATTGGCGGGCAAGTTTCCCTCTAATTTTCAATCATCTCCTTCAACTCCTTAATCCCTCCAGCGTAACTCACTCTGTGAATATTCCTGAAAAACTTCAAAGCGGCCTGACCCTAGCATTTACTCCACGTGAGATAATTCGCACCTGACGCCCTCCATTAAAGCTTGAATGGGTAAGTAAACTCTCCTGAAAAACATTCAAATTCTCCCCTCTGTATACGTGAAGTTCAAAAAGCTTCTTTATTTGTAGGTACGAAAGTAGTGTATGTGAAGTTCATCAGTGGTGGAGAATGGAAACAACAAGGGAAAATGTGGTTGTATGAGGGTGATAGAACAGTGAAAGTCATGTTGCTTTCCCCTGACATGGACTTGGCTACACTGCGCAACAAATGGATTGAGAAGAATCCATTTGATGAAGAGAAGTTGTTTGTGCAGATGCAATACATTTATCAAAATAAACCAGAAATTCCACCGATCGTTATAAATGATGACAGCGATCTTGATGCGTTCAAGTTCTTGAACAACTGTGGAGAAAATGCATCAGAGTGGAATATTGAGTTGTACACCAACCTTTTAAAGAAGGAAGAGATTCGAAGTGAAAGGGCTGAACATCGTACTCTTCCTTCTCCAACAGCTCCACCACCAACTCAGAGCCAAGACAATAAAGACTTTTTCAGGTCGTTTTTTTAAAAAGTCAGAGCACCCGACACTGATGTCAGGTCAATCGATGAAATTATTGAAGCTGACAACAAAGCAGAGTTAAGGAGATTAAAAAGGGAAGAAGTGAGGGGGAAAAACAAGAGAAAGTGTCCCATGATACTGGAAGACACTATATCATTGAACAACGATGATGAGGACATTGAAGCTGCTACATCAAGAAACAAAGGAAATGAGAAAATGAATGATTATGCCAATTGTGGAGATTCTTCGGAGGATGAAATAGAAGATTATTTTGATTACGGGGGCTGTTATCAATCAGGTGATGATGATCGTGTTGATGGTGGTGATGGTTTAGGGTATGCTTCAGGTGATGATGTAAATACTGTTGGTCTTGATGATGTGTGTGAGGAAATAAATGTCAAAGAAGGAACATACAACGAGGAGCAAACAGAGAAGGACCAAGAAGAAGAGATTGATGTTGATGAAGACATGTTTAGAGAGATTGAAAAGATGTACTATCCAGCGGAGAGGGACATGCAACGCATGTT
This sequence comes from Rheum nobile, assembly GCA_027886185.1. Classification (NCBI taxonomy): domain Eukaryota; kingdom Viridiplantae; phylum Streptophyta; class Magnoliopsida; order Caryophyllales; family Polygonaceae; genus Rheum; species Rheum nobile. The sequence continues at coordinate 512,544 of WOAB01000163.1, forward strand.
AGTTGAAGATGAGAAAACAAGTAAAAACAAGTCCTCATATCCAACAATGAAGGTTGGTCAGATCTTCAATTCTAAGGAAGAGTTCAAAGCTGCACTCTTTTCCCTGACAATGGAAAATTTCTATGAGATGCCTGTGAAGAGGTCCGACAAGTCCAATTATGATGTTGAGTGTGTTGACGACAAATGCACCTTCGTTTGTCGTGGCTCATCGTATCGGAAAAACGTCCTTGTTTAAGGTGCGACAATATGTGGCGGATCATACCTGTGACATGAGAGTAAACCACAATCATCACAAATGAGCAACTTCTCGGCTGATTGCCGAGAAAGTACTTCACAAGTATGTTTTTCTTGCCTTTGAACAATTTTTCTTATCAAAGGCCAATATGAATGCATTTATAGATTCACTTCGTGACATCTCAGGTCTTTAAACGGCCGTAAAGGCCTCCGTGCTTCAGAAATTCAGGATTTCATGTTAGAGCATGGGATAAGGACAAGCTACTACAAAGTCAATCAAGCGCGGCTCTTCACCCAGGATATGGCCCATGGTACAACTGAGGATAGCAATACGGCAATGTACTCTTACATGCACATGTTAGAGAAATCTAATCCGAGAACATACACGAGAATAGTCAGAGATGCTGACCAATGCTTCAAGTATGTCTTCTGGACTTTAGGTCCATGGATAAGGGTAGCGCCACATCTGAAAAAGGTTAGTATAATGTCTTTTAATTCATTCCTATTATTGTCATTGTCAAGACAACAGCTTTCACCGTCTGGTCAAAAGCCTATATGACTGCATGTGTGACAAACAAAACAAGCATCATAAGTCAGGCCATATATGGTTGTTTTCAAAGCATATCATCACATTGTCAGGGCAACTATTGACAACATAGTTTTGCGTATGTAGGTAATATCAGATGACGACACTCACCTGACAGCCATGTTCAAGGGGATACTTCTCCTGGCTACGACACAAGATGAAAACGGCCAAATATATCCACTTGTTGTTGCCATTGTTAACAGCGAGAGCGATGATGCATGTTCATTTTTCTTCAGTGAATTGAGGGTTGTTGTTCCTGATCATCACGAGTTGTATTTCGTGTCTGACCGTCATGTTAGCATTGGGAAGGCTCTGAGAAATAGCTATTGTTTCGCCAAGCATGGATATTGCATATATCACATATACCAAAACTTCAAGAGGAAGTTTGGCAGGCAAGACCTCTTCGGCATATTCAAAAAAGCTGCTCACGCTTACACAATACTTGAGTTCAATCATCAGTTTGCTCAAATAACAGCTGCATCTCCAAAGATTGGTCAATATCTAAAATAAGCTGGAGTTATAAACTGGGCAAGGGCGCATTTTCATGGGAATAGGTTTAACATCATGACAAGCAACAACGCCGAGTGTCTTAATGGCCTGCGGAAAACACAGTGTCAGTGGCCTATTCTTGCTCTGTTTGATGCGATTCTTGAGACCATTTCTAAATAGTTTTGTCAAAGAAGGGAAACGGCTTCAAAATGGGACCAATATTTGTCACTCTCTGTGTACACGCTGGTAGAAGTGAACTACAGAAGGTCAGCTAAAGATGAGTGTTCGAAGACTTAGCCAGTTTGAAGCAGAGGTTATGCAAGGAACTATCAGATACTCTGTGAACCTTAATGCTCGTACATGTGATTGTAACATGTTCCAGATTGATAAAGTTCCATGTGCTCATGCCATAGCGGTTGCGAGTGATAGAGGAGTGCGACTCACTGATCTTGTCCATCCCATGTTCAAGAACGACTGCGTGAGAGAAGTGTACAAGGAAACTGTGCATCTTGTTCCTCCCACAAACCGATGGTCAGTTCCTGAAGATGTGTCATCCATCAGATGCTATGCACCAAAGGTAAAACGTCCTCCTGGAAGGCCACGTATTAACCGATACAGGGCGACGTGGGAGATGAACTATTCTAGGAAGAGGCGATGTTCTTATTGCGGCATCCTAGGACACAACAAGCAGTACTGTAGGAGGAGAAAGACCGACGAAGGATTATAGGAAGAGAATGGGTTAGTGTTTTTTTGTTTAGAACTGTCACCATGTTGGTGTTTTTTGGGCGTTTATGCTGGTAAACGTCGTCCCCTAAATATTGAGTCTGTTGTTGTTGGGTGCTTGAAAAGATATATGGTTTAAGTCTCTATAGTCTTAAACCATACCTCTTTTTGTGGGAGTTCCCCTTTTGGCTGTGATATAAACTTGATAAATTCAACTTTGCTTAAGAGTTGCTCGTATTACTTCTATTTTTTGTAAAACTCACAAGAATAAACTGTAAAACTCTAGGACGCCATGTAAAACTACGTATCTGTCCTGACATGATCATCTGCGTGACGAAAAGATCACTGTACAAGTAAAACACGACCTATAAACCTTCAATACGTCCTTACAACCTACATCAACCATTTGATTTAATATGATTTGAACCTTAGTCTATAAACTTAATACATAAACACAATCATCTGCTCTACCATTTGAGCTAATAGGATTTGAACCTTAGTCTATAAACTTATTACATAAACACAATCATCTGCGTAGTCTATTATTCTTCATATGAACCCTAGAATATTTTGAATCATGTTTTTAAAACCAATTAACAACAGGAGTATCTATTTTTGTAAAACTCACAAGAACAAACTGTAAAACTCTAGGACCCCCTGTAAAACTACGCATATGTCCTGACATGATCATCTGCGTGACGAAACAATAACCCTAAATCCTAAAACACGACCTGTAAACCTTCAATACATCCTGACAACCTACATCTACCATTTGAGTTAATAGGATTTGAACCATAGAATGTTTTGAGCTATAAATTTAATACATGAACACAATCATCTGCTCTACCATTTGAGCTATAAACTTAATACATAAACACAATCATCTGCGTAGTCTATTATTCTTCATTTGAACACTAGAATGTTTTGAATCATGTTTTTAAAACACAATCATCTACGGTTTGTCCTGACATTGTGTTCATATTCTCTGAAAACGTTATTTTTTGTCCTGAAAACGAATGCAATAGTTCAAAAATGATAAATGCATCCCCAAACATACTAAGCATTGTTATGAAAACATTATCCGGCCATTACATTGTTCATTGCCAAACAAAAGTGCCCTTGGCAAGGCATCCCCACAAAAAAAACTAGAACCGCAAATTTCATACAAAAGGAGGGAAGATGAAAAACGCACCCATCAAGCTAGATAGCGCGCCATCAAATCTCCCTTTAAGAACTCAGCATGCTCCAACCCCCTTTTTATGTTGATGTCATTGAAGACAGCATCCTACTCAATTTGCCAAAAAAACAAAGCATCTTAGACACGTCACTTGCACATAGGAAAAAAATATACAAGAAAACCCTTACGAGTCTAAATTTGAGCTTTATCCGGCTAAGCTCTTCATGGGTTTGTGCCCCTGCCGCATTTAGAGTCGAAAGTTCCCGCCTCAGGCGGGCCAAATCCTTCAGGAGGCTATCCAGCTCCAAATCCCTCGTGACAACGTCGCGAAAGTAGCTCTGAAAGACTTCTTCGCTCATCTTCCTCCCTGCAACAACCACAAAGTACGTCAAACACAGTACAAAAAAGGTTGCGGGATAACTCGATACCGACCACAAACAAATGACCCACCTCCAAGAGGATCCACAACATCCTTTGCAGCTTGCAGAATGTCATATACCTCTGCGTACACGCAAGTGACGAATTGATGCTCGACGGCCATGGCTTTAGAATATTGAGTAGAGAGTATTGAGTCTGTAGAGAAGCAAGAGAGTGCGTGGGAGTATTTGAAGAACCAAGAGAGCGTGTGAGTATTTGAAGAACTTTGGTAGAGAGCCTGGGAGTATTTGAAGAACCTTGGTAGAGAACCTTGGTAGAGAGCCTGAGAGTATTTGAAGAACCTTGGTAGAGAAGATTTGGGAAAGTAAGGGTCTTTCAGGGAAATTAAGAGGGGTCAAATCGGATATGCATTGGAAAGGAACTCACTTAATTCAATATGGCCTGACAAACTTGAATACTTACTGTAAGACTTAAATATGGCATGAGAAACGTGAATAATGAAAAAACTATATCTCTTGTTATTGCTCTGACTTCAATTAGAAAAAACTATATATCTCTGACTTCAATTAAGTATATGAAGTAATAAGTATTTACAAATTCGATTTTTTTTATGTTAGGGTGGTTTGTTTCGCATATATGTTGTTATTGCTCTGATATATTAGAAGATTTGTCCTGAAAACGTTACATTTGTCCTGAACAAGCATGTTGACATATTCGATGTTGTTATTGCTCTGAAATATTAATGCGTTTGCCCTGAACATCAATTTATGAATTATGAAAATGTTACATTTGTCCTGAACACGCATGAATATAGTCAAAACTAGTAAACGCAGGAATAAGGACAAAGGATCTTACTTTTTATCAGTCTAAAACAACACATAACCTTACAAACTTCCCTTTCTATGACAAACATTCCATGGAAATTATTAAGTAGACACCCAAACACATAAGAAACAACATTAAAATTACTAAGAAACACCATTAAAACTACATTAAAACAATCCTTTCCACGGCCACGCAAATCACGGCATCCCCACGGGCATCACTGGGGCAGCACAACATCGGCTTGATCACGAACCACGTAGACTTTGACTCCGGCTACCTTCTCGCTGAGGCGGACGAGATCTGCAATGTCGCCATCTGTCTGCAGCGGTTGAAGGTATCGCTGCTCGGAGTCTGGGACATGTTAAAAAAAATCGACTTTGTACCTGCATACCTCGACATGCTGCTGATCATCCCATATAGGGACCAAATCTCCATCTTGTTTTTCGGCACCTTGATGAGTCTAGTGCCCCCCCCCCCCCCCCCCCCCCCGTGTAGACATGGGTCGTTAACAAGGCCATATCGCCGATGGTGGGGGATAATTTCCCATCCCAATATACCTGCAGGAAGACCTTAATGAACGAGCCCGACATGTTGCGAAAGAGTTTTTGGAGTTTGAGAGAGGAGTTTTAGAGAGATTTGGGACTTTGAGAGTAATGGAGGATTTGTGAGGGGTTTGCACAAGGCAGGAACGATATTTATACACAAAGATGAGTGAAGAGTAGAATTAATGACGGGTAGTTGAGAAAGTAAGGGTTAAGGGTCTTTCATTGAAAATTAAGAGGGGTCAAATCGGATATGCATTGGAAAGGATCACTTTGGAGAAGATTTATTCAAAAGCTTAGGTTTATGTACTTAAAATGACTTGACAAATCTGAATACGTATTGTAAGACTTCAATATGGCCTGACTTAAGTCAAAATTTTGCAAAGATTTGGTTTTATTCGAGAACTAACCCTGCCATTTTAAACGGTTTTATGCACTTTTTAAACCGTTTTAAAGGCTATTTTTTCGGTTTAAAAACCCTTTAAATGTAGGAAATATTAGGTTAATGTGGAAGTTTTTAAACCGTTTTAAATGCTATTTTTTTGGTTTAAAAACCCTCTAAATCTAGGAAATATTAGGTTGGTTAATGTGAAAGTTTTTAAACCATTTTTACCGTTTTATAAACGGTTTAAAAAAGTGTGATGTTTGTTTCAAATCCGCCCTAACTCCTAATCCTCCTATGGTGTATCCTGCTCTGGCTATGCAAAAGTAAAGTTGGAGAATATTGACTCAAATCTGCATGTAAGAAAAGGATTGATTGAAAAACCTTTTGTTTATGTATAAAAAACTGATAAAGATGATGACTTGACACACAACACATTAGCATTGAAATTTCATTTCATTTCTCTTTCTTTAATAAAAACAAAAAAAACAAGTACAAATTCATATTTGCACAGAAGAAAGAACATCGAAGAGGAGAAAGAGGTACACCCTTATCGAAAATAGAGGAATCGAGAGTAACATCTTATAGCAAACGAGAGGAAATTATACGATGACAAAAGACTGGACACAAGGAAGCTCATCTGCCAATTCAAATTCGTGGAGGAGAGGGCACGCAGCTGGTGAATCATCAACTCGAAGATGTTTCCATGGCCTCCCTGCAACAATACAAACTTGCAAATACACTCAAAATTCGGGAAAACAGTTCTATGGGTGTCCATTATGGAAGGTAATATTGAATTTGAATTTTAGGGTTTTGATTTAGGATTTTGGTTATAGATTTAAGGTTCTGATTTGAGGCTTTTTCAATTAGGGTATAATTGGGGGTTTTTGAATTTGGTGCAAAATATGAATTTATACTTCTTGGTAATTCAATTGGGATTTCATTTAGACTTAAACTAAGTTCAAGGACGATTTCACTGATAGTTGATTGGTTTAATTTTGTATTCAACCATAGGCAGGTCAGGATTGCAAATACTTCAAATGGGTGGATGGTCAAGCTTATGATTTTAGAGCCAATGAGACTATTGAAAGCGTAAGAGTTGTTGAAGATCACGAGACAATCTCTACGCTTATTTACCCGCATCATTCGACTTCAAGCAATGACATTATGAATATAAAAACAGAAAATTTAGTGTTGAAAGTTGTACTTGGTGTGGTGGTACTTGTGGTGTTAGTTGTTGTGTTGGTTGTCCAATTTGTAACCTTGTTGGTTAAAATATGATAATTAGTCATAAGCTTATGTTTAGCAAGACAATGTATTATGTAGGGTCCGTCATAATGCTATGTACTTGATGTGGTGGTACTGTCCTCCTTATGTGCATACCTGCAAATTGCTTGAAATGCTTAGGTTTATGAACTGAAAATGACCTGACAAACTGGGTTCCTTGCTTGTAAAACAAGCGTATGTCCTGACTTAAGCACCATGTTGTTTGAAAAGCTTAGGTTTACGTATTGAAAATGACCTGACAAACTGAGTTTTTTGCATGTAAAACAAGAATATGTCCTGACTTAAGCACCATTTTGCTTGAAAACATCCTGGAAATTATCATCACAACTTTGTTAACATTCTGAAAACACGATCTTCCAAATTCAAATACAATTACCACATGTATTCCTTGCCGAATGGTTCCCAACAAACTTAATGTCTTTAAACAAATGTCTTTAAACACCATCCCAACGACATCTAAAAATACTATGAGCCATTTGATTTCTGTGTCCATCTATGAATTTGTCGGACACAAGATCCATGTTTGTCATGCCAAGGATCAACAACTCAATGTGCTTCAAGGTGTAGACCCCACAATCTCCTCTGCAAGATGTACAAAAGCAGTTAGAATGTATATCAATTGTAGTTTGATAAGGATTAATCATTGCATTAATACACATATACTTACCCGCGCTTGTTCCGCTTAATGTTATCACGACGAGACACCGACATTGGCTTGTCCAATAATGGTTCACATCTCTTTGCCAGTGGCTCGTACATCTTGACATATCTTTGAACAATTTGAATGACGGGCTGGATCATCTCAAAAATTTCCTTGTCTGAATACAGATCCACATTGCAGTCATACACCGTCACACCCCAGTCGCATAGTTCAATTTCTAAGGCAAACCAGTGGGACTCTGTGATGTTGAAGGGCGCATATATGAGTTCTGCATCATCCCATCTCTTGCCATAATCAGCCGGACATGCACCCATCATGTATTTAATCACTGTATCCTCACCTTTGCATGGAAAGTCCTTCTGGAAGCGATTGAACTCAGAGGTGACCAAGGTTTGCCAAAATGTGTCAAGCACAACCACCTTCGAAAACCGCTCCGGATCCTCTAAAATCCTTTGACGATAAAGGAACATCATTTGCTCCAGATGCTGTAATGGTGCAACAATGTTAATGTATCCACTGAAAACGATGTTACAAATGCATAATATTTTGAAAGGATGTATTGGAATATTACCTCACTGATCAACCAGACCTTTAGGGCAAACAATTTCTCAAAGAAATTCTTATCCAATGCTTGCCCACTCGGTCCAATTCGGGGTTCAATACTGCATGATGGTACATATTCATTTGAATAATAAACAAGGCAATATATCAGTTTGTCAGTCCATAAGGAATCATTTTAGTACATATACAGGCAATATATAAGTTTGTTAGTCCATAAGGAATCATTTTCCGGTCATATTACTAACATTCAGGCCATATAACATTTTGACATTCAATTCATTATTAAGTTGAGTAGAATGGTTAAGTCATTAACCTCTCACTTTGCATCCACTTTATCAGGTCTGTCATCCCTTCCACCTTGTTATTTTTGGTAATCTTTTTCGCCAATTTCTGCTCATCCATATTGCGGAAGGGTGATTTTGTCGCCGCAGCAAGCTCGCGAGTGCGACTTGGATATGTCTTTTTCTGCACTTGGCGACCCTTCATTGGTCTCCCCTTCCTCGGCACTTTGGACTCTTTGGTCTCCCCTTCATCACCCCCCACGTCATCACAATCAGCCTGTGATACCTTCTCACCTTGTAATTCAGTCCTAGCCTCAACACCTCACTCATCAGCCTTGGTACATCCCTCCACAACATCTCCTTTTGATTCCTCCATAACTCATTCATCAACCTTGTTGAGTCCCTCCACATCTCCCTTTGGTTCCTCCACAACTTGGTCATCAACGTTGGTCCCTCCCTCCACATCATCTCCCTTTGCTACCTCATCAGCATCCACACCTCCGTCATCAATCTTGCTTCCTCCCTCCATAACATCTTCCTTTGGTTCCTCCAGAATTCCGTCCTCAACCTTGTTGAGTCCCTCCATAACTCCCTCATGCAGACCCTCATCAGACACTGCTTTTGTTGCCACCTCATCTTGTGTTGCCACCACAGTCCCATCATTAACCAACTCTTCATTAACCAACTCCTTGCTGAGCCCCTCCTCATCTTGTGGTGTTGCCTCATTAACCAACTCCTCATTTGCCTCATTTACCTCCTCCTCAGTTGTTAGCCCCCGTAGTATTGTAGCCGTCCGAATAAGAACTGACAGTGAATCAGTTGCATCCCCTTGAAGTTCTTGCTCATTTACGATTGCAACATCTTCACCCGCCTCTTCCTGACAACCTACATTATCTGCAGCATAAGCATATGGGGGCGATCCAACCTTTTTCACCTCCCATTGTCCACCATTAACACAATTGCACCATCATCTTGCTCTTCATCCATCGTCTCCTGAAACAATGATATATGGTCTGAAATAAGCAAATATTTTTTGAAATGTCCACAAATGGACTAAAATGTGCACAAATTGACTGAAATGTGCATATATGGACTGAACTGTCTCATGAAACGATGATATATGGTATGAAATAAGCAAATAATTTTTGAAATGTGCACAAATAGACTGAAGTGTGCATATATGGACTGAACTGTGCATTTATAAACTGAAAAAGTTGGGCATACCTCATCAGACTCTCCCTCTTTGGACTCATTCCCTTCAGACTCATTCTCTTCGTCATCTCCAGACTCTGACTTTTCCTCTTCTTCATCTTCATGCTCTGACTCATCACTCTGATCTGTTGACTTCACCTCCCTTATGCTCTTCTGGTGTTGTGTAATGTTGGGTTCATCATCACTTTTAACCTCCCTAGACTCTGGCTCCTGGTGTTCTCTAATGTCTTGATCACTTTCATCACTGGATGAAGAGGCCATTATTCTAGGAGCTTTGCCTTTTATGAACTTCTTTAACTCAAGTACTTTCTCCCTTAACAGATCATGCTTTTCATTCAGAGTATGCATCGTTTCAAGCAATTCATTCAAACAACACATCAATTGCCTTTGGTCCAAACCCTCAATGTTTCCAACTTGCCCTCCCTTACCAACTCCCGACCTTGTCCTTTTTACCATCCCTTTTTCTTTTTGGCTTCAGCTGCTTAACAATCTGATCCAAGGATTTGTGTTCTTCCTCCTCCGGTAAGTAACATCTTTCTCCCAAGTCCTCCCCGTCCTCCTCAACAAGGATCTGTTTAGCAGCGAAAGTCCCCTCTAGGGCATCAGAAATCAAATCCAAGCTTGGCCTACTCGTTTTAAGCCACCTCACACCTCGGGACTGCACAACTTTATTCAGTTGTTGGGCAAACGTTTTGCCAATATGGGGCACTGCCTCATACAACCATATCTGAAATAAACAGAATTGGAATTAAACCACAATTATGACCAGAGACATTAACCTTTCTCAGTTTTACATATTCAACTACTAACACATTACCCGAAACACCATCGGGAAACCCCTTATGGTGTATCCTGCTCTGGCATTGTCTGAACGTGCAAGTACAGCCTTAACTGACTCCATTCTTGTGTCCAAAGCAGAAGCCAGACTTTGATAGAGGTCAATATATGCACTCCTATCCCATGGGAAATTATTGAAACGATCCAAGTCTTGGGTCAATTTCACATGTAGGGGTCTGACCTTTCTCTTCTTATCACCCCCCAGTACAACACCCTCAAGAATTAACAACAAGGCCATCTTCATCTTGAATACATTTTCCTCCCGATACGATAATAACTTGGTTAAAAGGTTAGCAATGGTAATACTCCTCACACCAAAAAAATCAAAGACTGCCTTCTTCTCCTCCAAAGTGTCCTCCTCATCGGGCATCCCACAATTCAGTCCTGTTATTAGCCTAAACTCCTCTATTGAAAACCTACATGGTTGTCCACCAAGATCATACCATGTCTCAAACTGCTTTTTTGTGTCCAGTTGCCTAAACAATACATGGTGAATCAACTGTGCAGATAGTTTCAAGTTTTTCATAATTTATATAATTGGGCCAAAGGAGCCCTGCAGAACTGTATGCTAGTCTGTTCGAGTTAGGGTGTTCTCAATACAATTCAGATATTGAAGCCTTGAGTTCTGATTTATCCGACCATAAAACAACTCTTCAGAATGCCACTTGTACATTATCTGTAAAGAATGACATACACAAATACATGACAGGTAAGAATGACTTTCATATTCACATAAAAGAAAGAAAGACACCATCTTACTTTGTCAGGTAAAGATATATGTTTTTCAGGATATTTTTTTTGTCAGACTACATTTTTGATTGTCAGGCCAAATGGAAGTTGTTCAGAGAAGTCTTTACCCTAGACTATAACTTACAATTTTGTATCAACATGAATTGGGCTACTATGACATTCTAACACTCTAACCACACAACAAATACATGACATTCATATTGACATAGACCCGAAAACTTACTTTGTCAAGTAAGATAATTGGTTTTGTCAGAACACATTTTGGTTTGTCAGGCCATATGGATGTCAAGAGTTTAGGCTACTATGAATTTTCCAGACCTCTCCATGCTCCGTTTTTTACAGACTAAATCATGCTCTGTTTATCCAGACCCTAAACCTAGCATGCATCACAAATTTCAGACAAAATATTGCGTTTTTCAAGTAGGTCAAGAGTTAGAGAAGACCACTAACCCCGCCAACCGACTTCGATGGCTCCTTCCCCGACCTCTTGGCTTTTGGTTGTTCAGCCTCCGAGATTCTCGGTTTCTTCTTCTACACCGATACGACTGGACTCGGTGACTCTTCTTCCTCTGACGAGCTGTATGCTCTCTTCATTCGGCCACTCGACACAGTAGCCGCCTTCGCATTCGCCGGATGTTCTTCGCTTTCCTCAACCCTCTTTCTCCTCGAAAGTGTAGAAGCCTTTGCCTTCGCCTTCTCGACTCTGGCTTTTGCAGACTGCAAACCTCTTGTCTTCACCATTCTCGATCTGGGGATTTAGTAAGGGCTTCAGAAATGGCTTCACAAAGGGCTTCAGAAAGGGCTTCACAAAGTGCTTCACCTTCTCGACTTTGGGGATTTAGGATTTGGTTTCACGAATACGATTCGGGGATGAAAGGAAAAAGCGAGAGCGCCGAAAAGTTTTTGGGGAAGAAACGCATGGAAATGATGAACTGATATCGGTTGAACAGGTACTTGATTACGCTACCGATACAACCGTTTAAAATTAACTCCTTCTTTAAACCTTTCCAAAACACTTTTATATTTTTTGAAAAAGTTTTATTCATAATTCATTTTACCTTTTTAGTTTTGAAAAATTTTGCAGCTTTATGGTACTTTTGCAATACTTTTTAAAAGTTGGTATTTTTGCAAAGAGCTATGCAAAAGTTGGTATTTCTTGCAATTCCGCCTATATTTTATGTAATCATGTAGAAAAGTCAATTTCTTAGATAGAAAGCAGATTCTATGTTTTTCACCTTTAAAATCATAGACATATACTGCATTTGAAGGTGTCTATAAGGCTATCTCTCTTAATATTAATTATAGGGAGATAATTTGACTGTTATAAATTCAATCCAATGTATTTGAAAAATATCTTGGGAGATCACGATAATTATCTTAGACATTCGGTTCCTCTTATAACAATTTGCTGGATTTTTAGTTATTCATTGCTATATGCAATCTAACATGGTAGCCGATTTAGCTACCACAGATGTGTCGACCACTCTGCTTAGAAGCATCATTAAAGATTACATCAACACCCCTACTTCTCGAGAGCAAATGTTGAGATCAAGATTGTCAGGCCAATTGCAAGAACTCTCGACTTAATTACATTTGTAAGAAACTTGTAAAAATCATCCACTATGATGATTTAAGTGTTCCTTTTTGGTGTATAGGCACCTACTGTTTTCCTTGTATATATAAAAAAAGAATAACACAACAGTTTTTTTTTTCAAAACACACGCATCAACTATTCAAGATTAAAGGTGCGTTGTGATTATATTAAAAAATGTATTATTCTGTATTATAATGTAACAAAAGTACATTAAGTATTAGGATATATTACACAATTTGATACACCCTCCGTTTTGAAAAGGTTGTCATTTTAGCTCATAATTTTTCGGCGACAAACCGCGCACGCCACTTTTTTAAACTTCGCACTCCATCCTGGGCGGCACCTAGTGCAGCCCAGAAAATCCGATTTTCTTGGGCTGCACTAGGTGCCGCCCAAGATGGGTTCATTTTAATTATTTATTAAAATTTTGATTTATAAAAAATCCGGTTCACTGAACCGGATTTTTGTGGGAAAAAGGGTTTCTAGGCGGCACGAATTGCCATTCAGAAAACCGGTTCACTGAAACCGGTTTCTGGACGGCACTAGGTGCAGCCTAGTGAGTGTACGATTGAAATTTAACGGTCAATTTGGGCTGCACATAGTGCCGCCCAGAATTATCCCATTTTAGTCTAAACGGTCATGTGGCCGGCTATATATATGGGAGATGTAATAGTAGTTGTACCACCATTGAAATACAACGAAAAAAAAGCTTCAAACCCATTGTAATTTTCCGGCTATATATATGTCGTCGTCAAGCGATCCTTGTTGGAGGGGGTTATCGGAGTCGTTTTTGAGCGCGCCCACGTCTCTAGATGATAAAGTTGATTTTCAGTCGCCGATTTCTCCTCAATACTTCAGGGTACATGATATTTTTTATTTTTTACAGTATAAAGTGATTAGATATTAATTGTACATATATTATTTAGATAAATGTAGAAATGAAATGATTATTTTTTCATAATAAATGTAAATACTAAGTCTTTGAAATGTTGACTGTTTTCATAATAAACTATATGCATGTATGTATAATGTCTAGAAATAACATAGATTTATGTATGTATAATGTTTAGAAATAATGCAGAATTTTTGTATATTAATTTGTATAAATTTAATTATTAATTAGTCTCTAATGTACTAATTTTTGTATATAAATAGGGTGATTCTAGTGATGATGAATTTATAGCAATCGACTTCTCATCCCATTTTACTACTAATGAGATATTTTCGAGTATGGAGGGATTGAGGGAGTGGGTGCAAAAGGTCGGTTTTAGTCTTTTTATGGTGATCACTACTAAATCATCAAAGCCTAGAAGGATTATATTTCATTGTAAGAGATCCGGGTTACCTAGGTCCGGTAAGAAAAAGAAGTTAGTCGATGGTAAAAAGGTCAGCCCGATACGAGTGAATAAAGCTAGGTCAAAGAAGAAGGGTTGTCCCTTTTTGTTGCATGGTATTTTTAGGGAAGAAAATGCTATTAGAGCTCCTGGGTGGACCATATCGGTTGTTAGAGGATGCCATAACCATATGCTTTCCACCACCTTGATTGGCCATGCATTTGCTTCCCGACTTACGAAGGAGCAACGTAGAAAAGTGATGATTATTACTACGGCAGGTGCAAGACCCAAGGTTATTTCTACACAGATTAGGAATGAATATACGGGTTCAACGGTATCGAGGAGGCAAGTGTACACTGTTAGGGCTAAGGAGAGGTTGAAATCCCTGGGCAATCTAAATGTGACATATGGTCATTGGGGTTTTTGAAGGACAAAGGCTATTTGTTGGACACCGCTACTAAAACGAGGGCAGATGGGAAGGAGGTATTGTCGTGCTTGTTTGTTTCTCATCCAGACGCTCGACATTTGTTGTGCATGTTCCCTAATGTCGTCATCATGGATTCGACGTACAAATCCAACAGGTAAACCTTACTCGTTTTAGTATTATGAGTAGATAATGCTATTTTGGGTGGGTTTGAAGTATTTTTTGTGTTGCATTTATAGGTACGGTATGCCACTATTCCAGATTGTTGGGTTTACTTGCACCAACTTCACATATTGCATTGCTCTGGCGTTCATGGAAAGGGAGACGGCAAGCCACTATGCATGGACATTGACACGATTGAAGTGGTTGTTCGGGGGGAAAAGTCCCGTATGCATCATGTCTGATCGAGAGCTAGGACTGATCAAGGCCGTCGATAAGGTGTTTCCGAATATTCGGCATCATTTGTGTCAGGTCCATGTAGACCGTAATGTGAAGGCATATGCTAAGTCGATGAACATTGATGAGAAGAAATTCTCGGGAAGTGTTCGTCGGGTGATGAGGTCGCACACAAAGGAGGAGTATGGAGAGTGACTTGCTCACTTTAAGGAGATATGGAATAAAGGCCCTGTGAAATATGTCGAAAAAACTTGGTTTAATCTCCATAAGGAAAAGCTAGTTGCGGCATGGTGCGATGATGTTCTCCATTTTGCCACAAGAACATCAAACAGGTAACTTTCATACAAACATTTGCAATCAAACTAGGTTTTAAAATTCATTTAGTAAAACATAAACGATTGTATTATTTTCAAGGTTAAGGGTCAGCACTCTATGCTTAAGGACATGATTGAGACATCCGTTGGAGGGTTCGACACAATTGTGCAACACATCGACAACATGTTTGTTGATCAGCATCGAAAGATCCGTTTTGAGATGACCAAGAACTGCACTGCCTTTCCCATGGAGATAGTAAATGGCCCTGAGTGGGTTAAGGTCTTCTTCAAGCGCATCCTTGAAAAATGCTCTGAGAAATGCTTTGGTGGAAGTCCACACTAGGACTGCCTTGCCCACACACAATTAAGGTCTATGTGGAGACGGGTTACCCATTGGTGCCTGAAGAAGTTGATATTTTCTGGAAGCAGATCAGATGGGAAGGGGTGGATGCTAAGGATCTTGATGTCGATGATGGTGTTGCAATCTTAGCGGATAATGTCACGGTGCAGGACTTATTTGAAGAGTTCTTTTGTGGGAAAGTTGATGGATTTAGGTTGAAGAAGATGGCAAAAAAGTGGCGTGAGATTGATGACCCTATATCGTGCCAGATTGAAGACTCGCCACGTGGTGAGACCAAGAAGGGGAGGCCTAGGATGAATGCGAGAAAGACCGGCACCAAGAGGAATATGGGTTGGGATGAGCATGTGGATGCGAAAAGTAAGAAGATGAAGGAGAAGCAGAATATGAAGGATATGGATGAGGAGCATGGAGTGGAAGAGGAGGATGCGGCTACAGAGAAAGAGACGACCAATGTGAAATCCTCCGTGGGATCAAATCGTCTATAGGATCGAAAGGATGTCCTTTTAGCGGAAGACCTCGCAGTTGAGTCTCAACAGCAAAGGCGAGTGCCACTAAACCTGCAAAGTACAGATCTGCTTCAAACAATTCCAAATCGGCTTCAAACAAGTTGCTCAAGTATCTCGGCTTCAACTGGGGACATAAGAATATTGACCATTTCATGCTCGCATACATTTCTAGTGTACAAAGTGTCAAAGGCGATGGTCATTGCGGGTTTCGTTCCCTTGCCGTTTTACTAGGTCGTCGAGAAGAGGACTACGTTGATGTCCGGTTAGAGCTTCCGAAGCACCTCCAGACACATCGAGCCAAATACATAGCGCTACTTGGGGAGGAAGAGTTCACGGTGGAAGCATTTGTTAGGAAATTGAATTATATTGCTTCACCGTGCACAAGGAACTTCTGGTGTATAATGCCTATTACTGGTTTGGTGTTTGCCACGGAACACCAAGTGGCGGTTGTTGTCTTATCATGGTTTGGACCGCACACATGTCTTCCATTGTGGGGGCCCCCGGGTGCTAAGCCTCTGACAAAGGTTTATGCGATAACACATGTAGGCAAGAGAGACCATTACGTACCGGTACGTGGAGCGCTACTCTCTGGTATTTACTTATTCTTTCATAAATTGTTATAATTTTATTGTTTATGTTTACAGGTTTGGCTTGTTGATGATCGTTGTCCAATTCCACCGCCTCCGAGGCAGTGGTTCATTTACAAGGACCCAAGTGTTGATGGATGGGATAGTCATGAGCGCTTTAAGGATAGGTTCAAGAATTATGTAGAGTAGCGGGCGGAACAAGGTCGACCGGACATACTTACCTAAGCTTTTTGGATTGTAATTGACTCTATCTATGTCATTGTATTTCGATTTGCTTACTTTGATTGAGATTGACCGTATATTGTGTTTATAATCATTTGTTTTGATTCGATTTGTTGTTG
This sequence comes from Rheum nobile, assembly GCA_027886185.1. Classification (NCBI taxonomy): domain Eukaryota; kingdom Viridiplantae; phylum Streptophyta; class Magnoliopsida; order Caryophyllales; family Polygonaceae; genus Rheum; species Rheum nobile. Next base: position 529,326 of record WOAB01000163.1, read on the forward strand.
ATTCGGGAAAATGCAATACGAGACAATAATATTACTTGGGAATCATTAACAAATACACGCACACATAAACGTTAAAGCGTACACTAGTTGAACATGAATCATAAAAAGCTATCTAATTCTCATCATAATCGGTCTCCCCGCCATCCTCAGAGCTACCGTTGTCCACCTCAGATTCCAGATCTTCTAAAATACCCGGGATATGACGTTTCGGGTGTGCAGCCTCGGTGTAAAGGGTGACTAGAACACCAGGTCTGTAAAGAGCTATAATTTTAGCTACGTGTTCCTCATCTACCACCTCACGGAGTCGGGGAGGATCCACACCCGGTGGAAAGTAAAAAATCCGACCAGGGCGAACCCCGATTGTTGGATTGTAAAATAACGCCATGAACAAGTAACCTAATGATAACCCCCCCCCTCTCCAGGCGAGACATCCCTCATACGCAACATGCGGACCTCACCCCCTTCGTAGCCATGGAAAAACATGTCCATCCCACTTCGTTGGCGTATCATTGGATTGTAGGTGATGCGCCCATTTTGGTAAACTTTGAGAACCAAAGACGCCATTAGAACAAATAGAACACACGAGAAGTTTATGAGAAGTTATGGAGTGAGAATTGTGTGAATGAGTAGATGAGTTCGTTGTGTATTTATAATGGGTTCATGACAGACCAAATATGACCATTTTGGGCGGCACATAGTGCAGCCCAGGGTGGTTTACTTGGGCGGCAACAGGTGTCGTCCAAAAGGGTACCTTTGGGCTGCACTAGGTGCCGTCCACGAGGGTACCTGTGAGATGGGACTGTTGGTTGAGTTTGTGTACCCCTTTGTGCTGCACTAGGTGCCGTCCAAAAGGGTGTTTTATAACGATACGATACAATAATATGTTATAACGATATGATACAATCATATGTTAATTATAGGATATAAATAGGGTATAACCATATGTTATATAACTATAGGATATAATCATATGTTATATAACTATAGGATATAAATAGGGTATAATCATATGTTATATAACCATAGGTGATCAGCTCTACTTTGCAGGGTTTAACTAGGAGTTATTATCGGTATTTTGGGTGCCATTTGTATGGGTTTAGAGCACAACTGTGGAGTATGGAGTTAAGGAGAGAAAGGGTGGAACCGCGAGCAAGCCGCGAGTGAAGCATGGGCATTGATCGCGGAGAATTCGAGACAGCGGAGCGAAAGAAGACATTTTCCGCGACCGCGGATTATCTGCCGCGCCCGCGGAAAATCCCTTCTTCGAGACAAAGTCGAGAGCAACATTCCAATTTTCGCGACCGCGAAATTCTTTCCGCGATCGCGGAAGCACACGGCAGCGGCCCGCGAGAGATCTCGTCCGAAGTTACTTTTGCTATTTTCTTTTTCTTTTCTTTTCTTTATTCCGAGTTTATTAGTTTATTTCCTTTTAGATGAGACTTGTTATCTTTTCACTTTAGTTTTAGGGTTAGGTTATTTAAACCTAGTTTCCTTTTCATTATTCATCATCACGTTACATTCAATTCAACGTTGTTTCCATTCAGCATTTTTCCCTTTGAAGTTTATTGTTTCCAAGAACTATGAGAGCTAAGCACCCTTTTCTTAGTCCGACATTTGAAGCCTTCGTATGATTTGATTGTGAGGTTATAATTCTATTTCCTATTCCTTTGGATTATATCTTTTCTCTTGAGCATATTCATATTAATTATTATTGATTTGACTAGATTGATCACCTAGTTGATATTAGTAATTGTCTATTGCTAGGGTTTGGATATTTCGAGTTGAGATTCCTTATCTATTGTAGCATCCATGATATTCTAGGACTAGTTGGACTAGTTTATTATGAAAGAGAATTGATTATGTACTAAATGCTGCGAAACATCGGTGTTGTATGTATCCTGGTTAATTCATATGCTCTATGCTGTTGTTGTTCTAAATCTTGATAGTTTCTCGTGCGTTCAATAGTAAGGGTTGCTAGGACTAGTTGGACTGGTAACTAATTAAGAATAGGGACATGAATAATCAAAGGAAGGAATAGAGATAACCTAGGACCAATCAATCATATGAATGGTGGATATTTGTTTGGCTAAGTGTTTTTCCCTATTTGATAAAACCCTTTGCTTTTGTTTCCCTTGTTTACTTGTTTCACAATCAACCTTAAAACCCCCCATTGTTACCATTGCATGCAATCAACATAAAGATAAACAACTCCTCCCTGTGGGATTCGACCCTTGCTTGCCCAAACTACTTGTTTAGGTTCGTTAGGATAATTTTGATCAGGTGATACGACTAATCCTGCCTGTCAAATTGGCGCCGTTGCCGGGGAGGCAAGTTTTGTTTTTCTTGTGTGTGTTTGCGTGCTTATTACTGTTGTGTGGACCTATCTTATGGTCCACACCCGTGCTACTGACTCCCTACTTTTGGCTTTGAATTTGGAAATTGAGAGAAAGCTATCCTAGAGCCGCAGAGTAAACAGATCTTTAGTCTTTGACAACCCAACTTTTGAGATGGCTGACGAACAACAGACATTGAGGCAGCTGACTGCCCCCAACCTACAACAGCAGCCGCTGGCTGTGCTTTTCCCCGAGCTTGCTGATGGAGTAAATTTCGAGCTCAAGTCGGGGTTGATCCACTTACTCCCCCACTTCCATGGGATGAGTGGTGAAGACCCTAACAAGCATCTATCGGAGTTCCATGTAGTCTGCACGAGCATGAAGCCGAGAGGAGTTACTGAAGACAAGATCAAGCTGAGGGCCTTTCCCTTCTCTTTGAAGGACTCGACCAATGACTGGTTCTACTACCGGACTCCAGGGAGCATAGACACGTGGGCCAAGATGAAAAAGGCCTTCCTGGAGAAGTACTTCCCAACGACAAAGCTGAACAACCTAAAGAGGAGTATTAGCAACATCGAACAGCAGGCTGCTGGGTCGCTATATGAGTACTACGAGCGCTTCAAGAGGCTGATTTCTAGTTGTCCCTATCATAGCTACTTAGACCAGGACCTCGTACTTTATTTGTACGGAGGTTTACTTGATGACGAGCGTCGGATTGTGAACGCTACCTGTGGGGGGAACATCCTGAATAAGACTCCAGACTAGGCCTATGAAGTTTTCTTTGAGCTATTTGAGGGCTCAAGACAGTTCAACAAGAGGGCGGACGCCCAATCAGTGAGAGCTGCAGAATCTCAGCCTAATTCCACTCTAATCTCTAAAATGGCTGAGATGAAGAAGATGATGAGGCGGTGCATGATGAAGGGTGGCCAGCAACATGTCAAATCATGTGGGATATGCCAAGACACGATGCATCCAACATACGCATGTCTCACGCTGCAGGAGCCCACTGCTGAGGTGAACGCAATTGGAGGATATGGCCCTCAAAGGCCAAGATATGACCCGTACTCCAACACCTATAATCCAGGGTGGAGAGATCACCCCAATTTGAGGTACGAGAACCAACAGAACATTCATCATGGCCAGGAGAACCAAGACTACCAACAAAGGCCGCCACAGTTTCTTCCCTGCCCATAACAGTACCAGCAGCCTGGGGGTCAACAACCATTTCGAGCTCCATATGACCAGAGACCCCAAGGCCAGAGTTCCAGTGCCCCTACGTCCAGTGAGGACAAGATCAATGTCCTTGTCCAGGGCATGCAAGCCATGGTTAACAATGTGAACGCACTAGCGAACACTGTGGCCCAAAATCAGCAAGAGACAAAGTCCAGTATTCAGAACCTGGAGAAACAAATGGGGCAGATCTCTATAGTTGTGAGCAGGTTGGAAGCTCGAGAGTCAGGGAAACTACCCTCTCAAACGGTAGTCAACCCAAAGGAGAATGTGTGTGCCATGACATTAAGGAGCGGAGCTGAGGTGGAGGCCAGTCGAGCCAGAAAGAGAGAGATCTGCGACCGCAGGGACAAGGGCCGCGACCGCGGTGTGACCACTGGCGAGGAGAAAGAAGAAATCGGCGCTAATCCGCGACCGCGGCAAGAATTCCGCGACCGCGGAAAAAGCACAGACGATGAGGAGCAACATGTCGAGAATTTCCGTGACCAAGGCATAAAATCCGTGATCGCGGAAAAAGAATTGAAGAAGGCGATCAGGTCGAACAAATTCCGCGACCGCGGACACCAATCCGCGCCCGTGAAATACCCCAGACGCGTCCTTTCGTCTCGACGACCCCTATGACGACTATGTGCGCCCCTATTTCCCTCCGCTTAGATCAGTAAAGCCTCCCACACCCTTCCCCGAGGCTCTGGCGGACACGAGGAGGCCAGCCAATTATAATGAATTGTTTGAGACGTTTAGCAATTGTGAGGTAAACATTCCTTTACTCAAGCTGGTGAATAGTAGCGGATACCCAAGAAGGCGAGCGACCCTGGGATGTTCAATATTCCATGCAAGATTGGGGGTACCTTGTTCGACAAGGCCTTACTTGATTTAGGTGCCTCCATAAACGTGTTGCCTCTCTCACTGTACGAGTCTCTGGAGGTGGGACCATTAGAGAAGACGGAGATCGTCATCCAGCTGGCGGATAACTCATACGTCTACCCCAAAGGAGTGGTGCAGGACGTGCTAGTCGAGGTTGATAAGTTAGTCTTCCCTGCAGACTTCTTCGTGATGGACACGGGGCAGGACAAGGATGCAGCCCCGGTAATGCTAGGAAGGCCGTTTATGAATACGGCGGGGACAAAGATCGATGTAAGCAGCGGTTCGCTCACAATGGAATTCGACGGGATGAGGGTCTGATTCAACATAGATGATGCAAAGCGACACCCTCCGGATGGAAACCCTGAGTGCTCAATGGAAGTGAGTGAACCAAGTTGAGGAGAGAGAGTAGTATGTCGAGCCACGACAATAACTAAGGCGCTGTCTGGGAGGCAACCCGAGGTATGTCTTTTTTTCTTGTCTTTTCATTACATTTTCGTTATTTGTGTGTTCTTTGTGTTTTTGCTTTCGTTTTTCTTTTTGCATTTAGACTAACCTGCAGGAAGGAGGCCCCGAGCCATAATTGAAGACGGTGTTAACCACGCGCCAACAATGTAAGTCTCCTAGATCCCTACACTTCAAAAAAAAAAAATTTCTACCGAAGGCCAGCTGTCCGAGTTCCCCATGGAGAGATGGTGCACATCATGTTGTCAAGGAGGAGACATTAGCCCCACACATTATTTGGCGACGATGATGGCCCTACAATTGACAGCTGAGGAGGAGGAACACTAGAGCCCCCACAATGATTACATCTGGGCTCCACTATGTGTTCGTTGAAGGCCGTGCAACCCCGACATCCTTGCCATACCACTACTCACCACAGTGGTTCCTTTTGATTGCACGGTAGGAGAAGATTATTGATTTGCCGACCCGCACAACACCAGAGACCTGTGCTTTATTGATATACCACCAGCAATAACATCCGTGTCTAAGCCAACTCGACGACACCTGTGAGTTATTTTGTTCTTTCCCTGTGCTTCATCTTTTTTGTCTTTCATTACATTGAGGACAATGCAATGTTTAAGCATGGGGGAGTGTTCTATACTTGCTATATCATTGAGGAGAAAAGAAAAAGCCAAAATTGAAAAAAGGCAAAAATAGAAATTCTGGGATAAGTCGAAAACCCGAAAGGGCGGCTTAGGTAATAAGCAGGTGGCTTGGACCAGCATTAGGCTGGGGTAATAATTGGTCAAGAGTGATGTGAGTTTTATGTGAGCCCATCTATTGAAAAATGAAATGAGTGGCTTGGTGAAAACTCGAAAGGGCGCCTTGGTAAAATGAGTGAAAAGAAGAAGAGTAATTTTTAGGAATCATCATTTTACCTGGCGTGGCGACATAAGAAGAGGAGATATAAGGAGGATTCAGGTATGTCACTCTGGGAGGTATAAGAAGTCAGATGGAGGCTAGAATTAGATTTTTTTTTCACTCTATGGTATTCGGGATAAGCTTGGGGGAAGTACTATGCTTTCCTTTAAGCTTGGTTGGTGTTGAGTTATGTGTTGTATGTTGTGTTGAGCTTAGTGTGTGGTGCCTTGGATTTTCATGTTTAGGTACAATTCTTACTGGAGATGGTTTTTCTATGCTTCCTGAGACCTTGGGATTTGATTGGAGGAGTAGGTTTATTTTAGCTTACTCGAGGACGAGCAAGGTTAAAGCATGGGGGAGTTTGATCAGCTCTACTTTGTAGGGTTTAACTAGGAGTTGTTACTGGTGTTTTGGGTGCCATTTGTATGGGTTTAGAGTAGAACTGTGGAGTATGGAGTTAAGGAGAAGAAGGGTGGAACCGCGAGCAAGCCGCGACCGTGGGTGAAGCATGGGCATTGATCGCGGAGAATTCGAGACAACGGAGCGAAAGAAGACATTTTCCACGACCGCGGATTATCTGCTGCGCCCGCGGAAAATCTCTTCTTCGAGACATAGTCGAGAGCAACATTCCAATTTCCGCGACCGCGGAATTCTTTCCGCGATCGCGGAAGCACACGGCAGCGGCCCGCGAGAGATCTCGTCCGAAGTTACTTTTGCTATTTTCTTTTTCTTTTCTTTTCTTTATTCCGAGTTTATTAGTTTATTTCCTTTTAGATGAGACTTGTTATCTTTTCACTTTAGTTTTAGGGTTAGTTTATTTAAACCTAGTTTCCCTTTCATTATTCATCATCACGTTACATTCAATTCAACGTTGTTTCCAATCAACATTTTCCCTTTGAAGTTTATTGTTTCCAAGAACTATGAGAGCTAAGCACCCTTTGCTTAGTCCGACATTTGAAGCCTTCATATGATTTGATTGTGAGGTTATAACTCTATTTCCTATTCCTTTGGATTATATCTTTTCTCTTGAGCATATTCATATTGATTATTATTGATTTGACTAGATTGATCACCTAGTTGATATTAGTAATTGTCTATTGCTAGGGTTTGGATATTTCGAGTTGAGATTCCTTATCTATTGTAGCATCCATGATATTATAGGACTAGTTGGACTAGTTTATTATGAAAGAGAATTGATTATGCGCTAAATGTTGCGAAACATCGGTGTTGTATGTATCCTGGTTAATTCCTATGCTCTATGCTGCTATTGTTCTAAATCTTGATAGTTTCTCGTGCGTTCAATAGTAAGGGTTGCTAGGACTAGTTGGACTGGTAACTAATTAAGAATAGGGACATGAATAATCAAAGGAAGGAATAGAGATAACCTAGGACCAATCAATCATATGAATGGTGGATATTTGTTTGGCTAAGTGTTTTTCCCTATTTGATAAAACCCTTTGCTTTTGTTTCCCTTGTTTACTTGTTTCACAATCAACCTTAAAACCCCCCATTGTTACCATTGCATGCAATCAACATACAGATAAACAACTCCTCCCTGTGGGATTCGACCCTTGCTTGCCCAAACTACTTGTTTAGGTTCGTTAGGATAATTTTGATCAGGTGATACGACTAAATCCTGCCTGTCAATAGGATATAATCATATGTTATATAACTATAGTATATAATCATATGTTATATAACTATAGGATATAAATAGGATATAATCATATGTTATATAACTATAGGATATAAATAGGGTATAATCATATGTTATATAACTATAGGATATAATCATATGTTATATAACTATAGGATATAAATAGGATACAATCATATGTTATATAACTATAGGCAATGTTCTAAAAGTCGCTAGGCGGAAGCTTGACGGTGAGGGGGGGCCTAGCGCCTAGGCGGATTAAAATTTAATGTGTGATCCATGTGATTATTTCACTATGTTCTTCCAAATCCATTAATGTTTATAAAACTATGTTGGGATGAGATTTGATTTATAATAATAGGCCTTATTTTACAAAGTCTCACCCAAAACTATGTTCTATGCATTTGTCATCTCCTAAGATGTTGCTCCTTCACAACATCTCAGACTTCATCTCGCCTAGGCGGCCCTAGGTGGGGTCCTAGGCGGTGGATGACCGCCTAGCGCCTAGACGGGGCCTAGGCGACCCTAGGCGGGGATTTTAAGAACATTGACTATAGGATATAATCATATGTTTTATAACGATACGATACAATCATATGTTATAACTATAGGATATAATCATATGTTATATAACTATAGGTTATAAATAGGATATAACCATATGTTATATAACTATATGATATAATCATATGTTATATAACTATAGGATATAATCATATGTTATATAACTATAGGATATATCCATATGTTATATAACTATAGGATATAATCATATGTTATATAACTATAGGATATAATCATATGTTATATAACTATAGGATATAAATAAGGTATAACCATATGTTATATAACTATAGGATATAATCATATATTATATAACTATAGGATATAAATATGATACAATCATATGTTATATAACTATAGTATATAATCATATGTTTTATAATGATTCGATACAATCATATGTTATAACTATAGGATATAATCATATGTTATAACTATAGGATATAATCATATGTTATATAACTATAGTATATAAATAGGATATAACCATATGTTATATAACTATAGGATATAATCATATGTTATATAACTATAGGATATAATCGTATGTTATATAACTATAGGATATAAATAGGGTATAACCATATGTTATATAACTATAGGATATAATCATATGTTATATAACTATAGGATATAAATAGGATATAATCATATGTTATATAACTATAGGATATAAATAGGGTATAACCATATGTTATATAACTATAGGATATAATCATATGTTATATAACTATAGGATATAAATAGGATACAATCATATGTTATATAACCATAGTAATCATATGTTATAACAAAATTAGATATAATCATATGTTATATAATATAGGGGGGATATAATCATATGTTATAATAAACTATAGGATACAATCATATGTTATAACGATATGATACAATCATATGTTAACTATAAGATATAAATAGGGTATAACCATATGTTATATAACGATATGATACAATCATATGTTATATAACTATAGGATATAAATAGGGTATAACCATATGTTATATAACTATAGGATATAATCATATGTTATATAACTATAGGATATAAATAGGGTATAACCATATGTTATATAACTATAGTAATCATATGTTATATAACTATTGGATATGATCATATGTTATTTAACATTATGATATAATCGTAGTATATAACGAAATTAGATATAATCATATGTGTAGGCTGCACCATGTGCCGCCCATACAAGGACCCAAGTGTGGTTGGGCTGCACCAGGTGTCATCCAGATGTGACATAAATCATATGTGTGGGTTGCACCATGTGCCACCCATAATAGTTATTTGGGCTGCACCTGGTGCCGTCCAGCATGCCTATAAATACCACAGCCAAATTCATCTCTTCCACACCCAAGGAGCCATTCAAGTTCGGTGGTGAAGAAAAACCCTCCTCAAGATCAGCAAATTTCATTCTCGGTAACATTATTCATCTTTTTTTGGCTTTATTTATTTTTTCAGGGTGTATACATTGCTATTAAAAAAAAATATTTCAGATCCAAGAAATCAAGATCGTGGGTAGTATGGCTTCGTCGTCCAGCATGTCCAACACTGCATTGGCTCTAGGTTCAATGTGCCAATGCAATTTTCCGATCGTTTTGTACACTTGCGACATGCCCATTCACTATAAAAGAAGGTACCTCGCATGCAAGGATTATATCCCAATGGAGCGGGATGGGGAGATGAGAGGTTGTCGTACCTTCAAGTGGGTTGATCCACCATACGACGACAATGCTGCCAAGATTATCAGAGATTTGGTGTGGGAAAGAGATGAGCTTAAAAAGTTATACGAGACCCTTTCAGATTCAAACTGGAAGTTAAAGAGGAAGATATTTTATCGGGGTTATGATATAACAAAATAAGTTATAACTATGTTTTTTTATTAGATAAGTCTTCAATTGTATGAATAATGTTATTATTACAGCATTGAGTTGGTGTCATTGTCTTGTAGCCATTATCCTCTTGACCGCGTCAAGATTTCTAAAGAAGGATGAGCATTCGATGACTAGGTCGAACATGCTGATCTGCTCCTTTTCCTCGCTGTAGCACGGAAATACTTGGAATCTCCAAATTTCGGAATTTATAGATTTCAAGTATTTATGTGATGCAGCGAGGAGAAGGAGCGTATCAGCATGTTCGACCTGGTCATCGAATGCTCATCCTTCTTTAGAAATATTGACGCGGTCAAGAGGATAATGACCACAAGGCAATGTCACCAACTCAATGTTGTAATAATAACATTATTGTTGTTAGTTATTAAATAAGTCTTCAAATGTATGAATAATGTTATTGTTACAGCATTGAGTTGAAGTCATTGCCTGGTGACCATTATCCCGTTCACCGCCTAAAGAATCCCAAAGGAATGTGAGCCTACAATGACCATGTCGAACCCATCGAACCTTCTGATTTGCCCCTTTTTCGGGCAGCGGCACAAAAATACTTGAAATCCACAAACCTCCTTTCAGTACCATATAAGTCTCCTTATATGATACTGAACCGGGGTTTGTGGAATTCAAGTATTTATGTGCCGCTGCCAAAAGAAGGGGCAAATCAAACGGTTCGATGGGTTCGACGTGGTCATTGTAGGCTCACCATCCTTTTTGGATTCTTCAGTCGGTCAACGGGATAATCTGCACAACGCAATGACACCAACTCAATCCTGTAGTTATTTTGATGTAATCGTGTGGATTTTGTAATGTTGTATTGTATTCTATGGTTTTAATGAAGTAATCTGTTATCAATTTTGGACGAAATTAACAGAACAAAAATCTACAAAAAGCAATATTGTATAAAAAAAGAAGTCATAGTACTAATTTATACTTACGTAAGGTTGTATAACAGAACAAAAATCTACAAAAATCAATTTTCGGCTGCACCTGTTGCCGCCCATCCATCATATGTTAAAAATTTTCGGCTGCACCTGTTGCCGCCCAGAACTCATATGTTTATAATTTTCGGTTGCACCATGTGCCGCCCATAATAGTCAAATTTGTCTGGCTATAAATAGAAACCTCATTATTGTTGCGCATCCTTCATATGACTACAAAAAGAAACCTCGTATTACCCTCTATGTCATCACCAAGTCCAAGCCGTTATATTACTTACCGCCATGCTATGCCTTTGAAAATCTATCGGGGCGTACAATTGGTTTGGGTTGATGGGGCCCAAGCAGTGGGCTATCACACCGTTATGAAGGGGGGACCGTAGAGGTGAAAGAAGGCATCTTTATTGCTGGGTTAGAGTCCTTGGAGTTCGTGAAGTTAATTGCTGGAGAGGAGTGACTCGCTGTGAGAAGGGTCTTTTATTACCCGTACTCCGCCACATTACCTCGTGTGTTGAAGCAAGTTGTAGGGGCTGAAGACATAGCAACGATAAATTACCTTACCAATCGTGAGGAGGTTTCTTTGTACGTGGTCGGCGACATTGTCTTTCGCATGGAGTAGGACCTTCATGACTCCTTGTATGAATGTTGTTTCTAATGTTGTACTATTTATTAATTTTTAGAATGTTTATGTGTTTTTTTATTCCGGATGTTGGATTGTATTCTATGAAGTAATTTATCATCGATTTGTTGTAGAAATAACCGAACGAAAATCTAAAAAAACAAATATGGATGAACAAAGAAGTCAAACTAGAAATAAATGTTTTACAAAAGTCACTCCTCCACATCTAAACTCTCAGAATCACTACCCAAGGACACACCTAAACCCGAATCCACGTCTGATGCCCAATCTGGAGGATCCACCGGAATAGGTTGAGACGCTGCCTGCTGAGCTGCTGCACGCTCTTCTGCCATCCTAGATGATTCAGCCTTCTCTCTATCAAATATAGACTCACCTGCACTAGAGGGCTAGGAAGACATCTGTGATGTCCGTACAAGCGAAGGAGCTACAGGGATGACGTCGATGGCAAGTATGTCATATATATGTTGAAAGTGTCGTAAATCGCCACCACCTGCCTCTATAATGTCCTGAAGAAAGGCCTTGCCCATCGCCACACGCTGTAAATGAAAACAAACATTTTAAATACATGGATTTCTCTAAAATAATTAATAAGAAAAAAATGGGACAAGAAACATACCCTTTGCAAGTTGATAGCCGGAGGTGGGACTCTATAAATACGAGGTTGGACTGGCGCATGCGGACTCACGTAAGGATGCGACACCTGTAGATACCAGTCCAGGTACGCGTCGTCGATATCCCAAGCCATCGTGGCAGGAGGAATCGTCAAGATGTAGGGGCAAAGATAATGCTCAAGCTGGTCCTACCTGTGCCAATGCGGGTTAAAGTACAATTGGTATCGCCTCGTCCCCCTAAAATCATGAGGACGCAATGCAACCCGAGGCTCTATGATATCGAGAGGCCTGCTCTGTCGATAGCCGAACTATCGGGTAAGCCTATCCGGTATGTAGGGCTCCTCTACACCGAGAAAATGAATACTCCCTCGATACGTGGAGGCCCTATGATCACGTCGGAAATCAAGACCCTCATACGGCATCCACCGTATCTGCAATTAACCCCAAAATACAAAACATATATTAATTCATTAAGCCTATCTTATAGTATATTAAAATGGAATAAGAATACGTACATCCTCTGGCCTATACTCGTCCAGTATCCGTCTATAGTGTAACTGGTTGCGACTTAAACGGATAGGGGTCCGGCCAATGCAATATCGTGCAGCGCGTCGAAGGTCGTCGTCCGCACCTTCCTTGAGGTTAGGGTTGCCCGAGAAGTATACAAAGTACGTCCAAATCCAAACTTGCATATGGAGGAAGAAAGACATTAGTTATAAACAATTAAACACCGTATATTAATGATTTAAATTACAATCGAACTATAATAAAGGTCTACCTCTAAGAGACGTGCGCAACCGGCCAACTGTGCAGCTCCGCGTCGAGAAGCCTCTCCGAGGTTTCTAAAAAGGAGAGCTAGAACCCCGATGCCCTAAGGTGTATGAACGACACGCTCCCAATCCACAAAAAGAGGTAACAACGTAGTCCTCAGCTCGTTCGTTGACTTGTAAACGAAAATACTAGCCGACATGCTGATAAGCACTACTTTGTAGGGCTTAACTAAGAGTTATTAGAGGGTTTTATTGGTGCCATTCGGGTAGATTTAGACACATTCATGTGCATGGTGTTTGGGGGCGAAGATTGGTGTTTTGGTGGTGTTTTGAGCTTATTGGAGTACATTTGAAGATTCGGGATATGGAGCCACCAAGGAGTATGGAGTTAGAGAGGAGAAGTGTGGATTTGGTGGTCTGGAGAAGCAAATTGAAGATATCCAGAGGAAGAGAAGTTGACCACTGAGGAGACGAAGAAGAACCAAGGAGAGAGTCCACACGAGAGTAGAAGAATAATGTGCTGAATTCAATTGATTCGTTCTCTCTACTCAGATGTCCAAATGCAGTGATTCTAATTCTAGGAGTTAGATCTTGAAGTCTACTACAAGTCCCCAAAATATGAGCGCAATCAGAGTTGAGAATCAAAAGTTATTAAGTTTTTACGAAAGTGGTGCAGAAGCTGAAAATCGAGCATTAACCGCGATCGCGGGTCTTGGGCCGCGATCACGGGTCATCAGCGCCGAAAGCTGCGTCTCTTCCTGAGCTTATCTTTTCAGATTTCTTTTTCCCTTTTTCTTATTTTTAATTTAGTTAGTTTCTTAATGGGCTAGATCATTTTGTTAGAGCCCTATAAATACTTTCTTTTAGCATTAGGGTTGAAATCTTCCACACTTTAGTTGCAATTTTCATTCATCATTGTTTTCTTTTCCTTTGAAGTTTTCACCATGTCTATGAGGAGCTAAGCCTCTTTGGCTTAGTCCGGTAATGGAAGCATGAGTTTATTCATCTGGTTGTGAGGTTTTGTTCCTATCTATTTATTCCTATTGAGTTATATTATCTCTTCTAAGCTTATTCCATTGGATTTCATTAATTGCACTAGCCCACACAACTAGTTGTTATTGGTGATTTTCATATTTCTAGGATTAGGAAACTGTTGGGCTAACGTCCTATTCTGTTGTAGCAACTATAATTTACATGCTCTGGTTGAAATTGTTCTATTGTAGGGAGAGATAATTACATGGTATATGCATCTGAGCGAGCGTTCTATGTATCCTGGTTAATTCTTATATGCATTGCTGCCTTTGGGTTGAACCTTTAGTGGTACTAGGGTTATTCATTGGTAAGGGTTCTTTGTGGAAGGTTTCCCTCTGAATTTACATAAGATCGGGACAGGAATAACCGAATAGGAAGATAGGACTTAATCTATGAACAACCTTTGAATGACTTATGTGGACATTACTTGGCTAAGTGTTTTTCTCTCTTGATATTTCATCCATTCTACTTTGTTTTGTTTGCAACCAACCAACTACAAAACCCCCCTCTTGTTACTATTGCATGCGAACAACACATAGATTAATCCTTTCCTCCCTGTGGATTCGACCCTTGCTTGCCCTAACTACTTGTTTAGGTTTGCTAGGATTTATTTGATTAGGTGATACGACGACTATCCCCCCTATCACATGCTGTGCCATAAGAAACCAGCTGCTATATCCTCTGGATATGCACCCTCTTCAATCATCCTCAACACATGCCTCCCTAGCTGAAATTGCTTGATCCAACCCTTCCTAAGGTCACAGACCATGTCAGCATCATCCTCATCAAAATTGTACTCTGAATCAATGCCAAACATATATTCGAACAACGCCGCACACTCTGCCAGCTCGCTATCATGACCAGTCCATGGTGACGTCACCTCAAATCCCTCAATCGGCAGCTCTAGAATCATCATAACGTCATGTAGCATAGGACCTATCTCGCCGAAGGGAAAGTGGAAGGTGTTCGTCTCTGGATGCCATCGCTCAACGAACGCTGAAATGAGGGTGTGATCAGCATTGCCGAACTGAAAATCAAGCAAACCGGTCAACCCCGTCTACTGAGCAATCCAAAACCAGGAACCCTCCTCAGGGACCCCTCTGGGAATACGATCCCTCCAAAACGCAAACTGTGTAGGGCGTGTCTGAACCCTCAAAGTCCTACCAACGTCCTCTGTAGGGTCCAATAACGCCTTCCTCTATATCAGCTCCGCAATGTGCGTATCAAAGTTCCTCAACACATAAGGAAACTGCTGAGCTGGCTCAGGCGGAGGTGGGTCCTCCTGAGGTGGTTGTTGCTCTGGTGGATCCTGCTCTGGTGGGCCGGTAGTAAAGTCCGGATCCTCCGGGATAGTAGAAGGGCCGGTAGTAAAGTCTGGATCCTCAGTAGTTGTAGTGCTAGGGACATCCTCCATAACCATGTCCTCATCTGAACGGACGGGACCAACATCGTCCTCACTAAGCACCTTCGTTTCCTGCGATACACCCATAACCCTCCTCTTACGAGCAGATGCAGTAGTAGGGCGACTGTCTTGATCCGACCGTTTGATTTTACCCAATACATCCTATTTTGCCACAAGAAATATAACTATTTTCATTTTACTATTATTATATATATTTATAATAACTTTTAGTTACATATACCTTAGCAATTGTTAAAGAAAATTATTTTCTTTATAAAATCAATAAATTAAATATTTTCATTTTCATTAGGGAAACCTACGCAATATAAATCTAAACAACTATTATAAATAAATTACTAATCGTTTTTTATACATAACATTTAATCTTATTTAACAACAAAATTGAGCCTATTACCTATAATGTCATTTTTAATTATGATTAAATACAACAAAATTACAGTACAAAATTTATTAAAGAAATTACATTTAACAAATTAAAACTAATGAGAAAACATACCTTTTCGGTCGATCTCCGTTCATATTTCTGCTTTTGACGAATAGGATTTCCGGGCAACTCATCCACCGCCTCCATAGCAACCGCTAGAGCGACGTCGAAAGCATTGTCTGCCCTGATATCCACCTCCTCGGTCCTAGCCGGCAATCTATCCTCCTCGTCACCGGCAACCTCCTCGCCCGAAATGACACCGCCGGCGCCGACACCGCCAACCTCCTCTACGCTCGCCGACAATTCTACAGCCGGAAATCTGGGTGGCACCTCGTGCAGCCTAGATCCCTCCTTGTCCCCGGATCTGGGCGGCACCTCGTGCATCCTAGAACTCTCCTCTTTTGCCCCGACGACTCTGCTCCGCCCCGGCGATGACTCTCCTCCGCCCCGACTAAGCCGGAAAGCCGTTGCTGAGTCCACCGTCGAGTCCAGTGGGTCGGCGCCGCCGAGATCTCCTGCCGCCGCCATCTCTCTCTTCTCCCTCTCAACCTCCGCCCATAACTCATCCTGCAGTAACTCGTCAATCGCTGCCATCTCGCCAGAATCCGCCATCTAAACACTCTCTTTTGTTGAAACCAAATTTTTCGGGAAGACGAATGGGAAGATGATCTCTCGGAGAAGACGATCTCGGCGGCAATATATACCGCCGAGATAAATTCTTTTTTTGTTAAATGTCCCATCTGGGCGGCAATAGGTGCCGCCCATGTTCAAATTTTGAACTTGGTTTGGGCGGCAATTATTCCCGCCCATGTTCAAAATTTGAACATTATTTGGGCGGCAGTAAGTGCCACCCATAGTTAAATTGAGTTGAAAAAAAAGCGATTTTTTTTAAAAATAATATGAAACTCCTAAACCGGGTTCAATAAAAAAAAATTGTAGGTGGAAATACGTGCAACCCAACTTCTGAATCGGGTTTTCAAAAACCCGGTTTGTCTGGGCTGCACGTATTGTCGCCCATGACTCGGACCGGGTTTTTGGGAACTTATCTAGGCTGCACTAGGTGCCGCCCAGGATGGAGTACAAGGTTTAACAAAACGGAGTGCGTGGTTTTTTCGCCTTTTTTTTTCAAAAACAAAAAAATATTATTTCTATGAAATTCAAGTACAACAGTTTGTTATTTTGCTGAAAATGTTAGGATTTATCTTGCAGAAACTTAAAATCTAATTCTAGAATTGTTAAATAATATTTTTTTATCAGTTTTGGAAAATGAGTTCTTAAATGCACTATTGTTGAGCAAATGTAATATTCTGGAACTGGAAAAAACTTCCCAAATGACTCCTGGGACAACTGTCCCTTCAATTGAGCCTAAAAGAGTCAATTTCCAATTGTCCCTAGATAGGCAATGTAGTTAAACAACTGTCCCTGAAAAGACATTTCCAAGAGACATCTGAGGACAACTGTCCCTAAAGGGAAAGTATTATTGAACAAATTTCCCTAACAAGGACATTTTCAAAATGCCTTTGGGGACAATTTTCCCTAAAGGGTAACTTCCAAGAAGAATTTGGGGACAGTTTCCAACTTTCCCTAAGGAGATAATTTCTAACTGTCAATAAAGAAAAAGTATGGTTAAACAACTGTCCCTAAAGAAAAGAAACTTCAAAAATGCCTTTGGGGATAATTGTCTCTTTAGGGACAGTTGGAAACTGTCCCTAAAAAGACAATTTCCAGTTATCCCTAGAGAGACAATATAATTGAATAATTGTCCCTAAAAAGACACTTCTAATAAACATCTGGGGGCAATTTCCAACTGTCCCTATGAAGACACTTCAAACATGCATCTTAGGCCTAAGATGCAACAGTAGCTAAATCTGTTTAATGAGTATGCTATGTGCAAAGTTCCAGCTGTCCACAAATAGGAGTTAAAAATATTGATAATGATAAGAAAAAATTTAATTGTAAAACAAATTCGTACAAGATTTCAAACAATACATCATGTCCTTAAAACATCAAACACAAACTGAGTATCTTCTACTACATTACATTAAAATCCAATAAAAACAACAACATGACCAAATGTTTGTCACTTGCAAGGATTACAAAAGACACCATAAAAGTTCAAAGTTTACGCTGGTTAGGAGGCAGTGGCTTGAACACATATCGCCCATTGAACTGATCAGTGCACATCTTTTCTCTATGCGCCTCGATACGATCATCATCGAGATTGTCAAAGTTTCCACCAAAAGCACGAGCTTCAATAAATTTTAATGTGTAGACTCCACAGTTGCCACTGTATACAAATAAGACAAGAATCAAAATAAAAAAACAAGAATTAAAATCTGAGTGCATACTACATACAAGAATTAAAGAAAATTACCTTGGAGGATCTTGAGGACAATTATCTATAGGTACTCTGTGTCAAGCAAAATCCCCTTCAAATGAGCCCAGATGTGTGAATCTATTACACCTCTTCAATACCCTTGGAAGGATAGACAACAAAGGACGTATCAAAGCATACAGCTTCTCATCTTTGAACAAATCTATGTTACAATCCCAAATTGTAACATGGCGTTCTACCAAGTCTATTTCTAAAGCAATCCAATGTGCCATGTCTAAGTTAAAGTGGGTGAACACTTTAGTAACATCGGTATACCATGACTTCAAGTAGAATGTAGAAGCGCTTCCATCAATGAAGTTAAGAAGGCGATCTGGAATATAATTCTCATCAGCTAAACACTTTTCTTCAATTGATGGGTTGAAATAGCCATAAAAACCAAAATCCATTATGGCTATATTCTTCCAAGCATCTGATTCTTCAAAGACGCACTTCCTGAAGTGGTATAAAACTTCACCAATTTGATGTTACAACAAATATGAATAAAAATCAAATTAGGTTCACAAACAGTGAAAGTTATAGAAAAAAGACTAGTCAGAGAAGGAAGCTTACATCATCAGTAATCCACTTGTTCTTGTACTGTAGTTTAAGGAAAAAATCCTTATTAAGTGAACCATCATGACCAGGCACAGTAGCGTCACGATTTCTATAAGAATAAAACATTATAGATATAACTAAAAAAAAGTGACTTAGGGACAACTCTTGAAGAAAGAATGAAACTCTCCCTTACCCAACTGTCCCCAAGTAGGATAAGGGACAGTCCCAAACAGTTAGAAAATGATGAAAAAACAATTCATTACTTCAATCCAAAAAAAGATAAAAACTTACTTATCAGATTTGAGCCATTCATGGAAAGGTCTACGCTCCTCATTTAACGTAAAATGAATATGTTGGCCTTCCAGGAATTCTAATTTTTTTACTCTTGTCAGCAGTAAAAGGAGTTTGCAAATTTTTGTTAAGCGTTACTTGTCTACTGGATTTGCGTACAAGGCAACCCTCTTCCGACCCTTGTGAACCTTCAAGCGATCCACCCTCGCCTTGAGATTCACAGATTACACCAACCTTGTTCAAGTCTGTCTTTTCTGATTCAACTATGGTTTCAATATCCATGATTGCATTATCCTCTTTCACATCAGAAACTTCAGCAATTTCTGTTTTTTTCCACTGCCACCCCAACATTTGTTAGTTCATCAATCGTTGCGACATTGATACTCTCAACTATGGATTCAATATCTCCAATTGCATTGTCCTCTTTCACATCAGAAACTTCTATTGTTTTTCCAGTGCCACACCCGACATTTGGTAGTTCATCAATCCTTGCGACATTGCCACTCTCAACATCCAAAGTACCATCACCTTGTTTCAGAACGGGTTCATTGGTGTTGGCATTATCAACAACTGCATTATTTTGATCTAGTTTAGATTTATCATTTCTTGATATAACAAAACTAGGACAGTATACAACTGTCCCCATCATTTTGCAGACAGTTACAAGTTGTCCCCGTGATGGTGGAGACAGATAGAACAAAATTGTACCCATCTATCTGTGCCTAAAATGGTGGACACATTTAGAAACTGTCCCCACCATATTTGGAGACAGTTTCTAACTATAATATATGTCCCCAAAATGGTAGGGATATTTACAAACTGTCCCCACCATATTTGGGGACAATTAGAAATTGTCCCCGTAAATGTGGGGAGATGTCCCCATGATGGTGGAGACAGATAGAAACTGTCCCCACCATGTTTGGGGACATATAGAAACTGTCCCCATATGTGAGGGACAGATTATACATTGCCCATTAAAAGTTTACAACACATGTAAATAACATTTAAAAATAACAACAAAATTAGGATTACCTGAATCATTCAAATTTGCATCAACTTCAACAACAAAATTCTGAGTCCTGACTTCATCACCTAGACCACCTTCATCCTTAGTATCACAAACAACTTGTCTTGGAAGTGCTACAACCATATTAACTTTTTCAGCTTGCAATGAGCATAACTCTTCTTCTCCTTCCTCATTCAAACTGCAATTCATACCATCTCTAACATCAACATCAAAGTTGCAACATCCTTCTTCTACATTACCATCCTCATTCATACCACCATCCACACCATCTATAACTTCAACATCAAAGCTAGAACATCCTCTTTCTACATTACCTTCCTCATTCAAACTGCCATTCACACCATCTATAACTTCAACACTACAACATCCTATTTCTACATTACCTTTCACATTCAAATTGCAATCCACATCATCTCTAACTTCAAGATCAGGATGTTCATTGATATTTGCATTTTCAGAAGATTCCCCAACAACAACATCAGAATCAATAGCCTTACTTATCACCTATCAAAAAAATAAAAGCAAAAAATTAATAACACATCACAACATAATACAAATTGAAGTAGCAATTATTAAAAGGATGGGGACATTTTGAAATCTTTCCCAAGAGTCTTAGGGACAGTTACTATAATATCCCAAGTAGATCTGGAAACAACTTTTAAATTGTCACAATATATAGGCATATTTTGAAAATTTTCCACACAAATGTAACACAGCAAGTAGGGATTAAGAAAATTGACGTGTGAGAAATTACATGATCGGCTTTTCTTTCATGCTCAGAAATGAGTTCAATTGCGCCTTGTAAGGTATTTAAATTTGTTGTAGATGGAACATCAAACTCATTGAAGATCTGTTCTCTTGACGGCTGAAAAGAAGCATCATAATGATCAGTGGCATACAAGTCTTCATGTGTTGGATTAACATTCAAGTTCATAGTCTTCTTAATATCTGCAACATCCTTCACAAGTAGAGATATTTTCAAGTCTTGAGCCTTCAAAATAGAAAACAGTTTCTTTGCCCAGTCTGGTTCTAGGGTATCATCTTTTTTGGAATTAACACCAGCTCAATCAAAACTTCCCGCGTCGTCCTTTCTTCTCGACATTTCAAAAGAAGCACTGACAGTTTCTTCGCTTTCTAAAATTGCACCTTCATCCTGTTTCCCTTAAACATTCTTTATATCTGTAGGAGACAAATTTACAGGGAAATATTCATTCAATATATGATCAACCTGCCTTTGCAAGGCAGCATTTTCATCATACAAAACAAGTGCTCTTGAGTTGTCCTCCAAAGTCACAGACTTACCAACATCCTTGGGTTTCTTCACATTCTGATGGAAAAACATAAAACCCCCTCTACTTTGATTCCTCTGTTCTACACCTTGATTGGCTTGTTTAACTTTTGGTGTAGCATGCTTCTTGGGTTGAGGAATTCTTGTTTGTATATTCTTTATAGACTGTCTCGGTGAAGAACGACACTTAGACTGAGCATCACTTGTTTGTATATTCTTTATAGATTGTCTCGGTGAAGAACGACATTTAGACTGAGCACCCCTTGTGGCAATCTGCTTGACAGAATCTTTCTTTGTAGCAGGCTTCTTAAGATCATTTTTCTCTTGAACTTTTTGTGTAGCAGGCTTCTTAGAATCATTTTTCTCTTGAACTTTTTGTGTAGAAGGAGAATTCACAACCTCAGACTTTCGCTTCCTAGAATCTCTAACACATGGAGATGAAAAACTTACTCTTTTTCTCTTTCCACCAGCCTTTTCCTCTTTTAACTGAGACAAAACAGCGCCCCTGTCAACGCTGTCAAAGGATATTGAATCTTCTTCATTTTTTTGTTGACACTCATGTGCAAGAGCAACCATGGATTCAGAAAAAAATCGAACAATTCATCATCCACTTCATCTTCAAAAAACAGATGACGAAAATGCTCAAGCTCTTCATACTGTCTCCATCATATGAGGAAAGTTACAAGCTGTCCCCAAAATGGTGGGGACAAATTCTACGTGTTACTAGTAAGCTAGAGACATTAGTGTCCACATCTTACTGTCCCCATGATGATGGAAACAGTTAGAAACTATCCCCATCATATTGCAGACTGATCAGCGCTACTTTGTAGGGTTTAACTAGGAGTTGTTACCGGAGTTTTAGGTACCATTTGGATGTATTTAGAGCGTTATTGTGGAGTATGGAGTTGAGGAGTAGACGTATTGATTTGGTGGTTTGGAGAAGCTTAAATGAAGATTATGAAGATGGAGGAGAAAGCCACTTGAGAAGACCAGATAAGACGAAGAAAGAAGCGAAGAAAGAGCTACAATGAGAAATCCACGGTCGCAGAAGCCATTGCCGCGGTCGCGGAACAACACGGAGAGAAGACCTTTACAGGAAGTTTTCCACGGTCGCAGAAATTCCTCCGCGGTCGCGGATAACTGCATCAGACGCGCGCTGACGGGGCTAAAAGTGCGCAATGCAAGTATCGTTGATTAGCCTTATCAAAGTAAATAGTCCTAACAGACCTACTAAACAGATGTATAGTAAGCAAGCAAGGGTCGAACCCACAGGGAAGATCTGATGCAGTATGAAATCGTGAATGACAAGTAACAAGCTAGGGGGGTTTAGTTATCACGAGAAAGCAAAGCAAGCAAAAAAAACAAGTTTGGTTGAGTTGAGAAAATATAATGGGGAAAGTAGTCCTACTAGAGCGAGATCCACAATACAGAGATATAATTTGATCACAGAAATCTATTTAATCCAAATTCTTTTACTATCCTTATAGTTGTTCCCACCCTGATCTTAAGTACTACCGATTCTCACAGTTGTCGATAGACTTATTACTATGCCAATGATAAAGTACCATCGATTCTCACAATTGTCGGTATACTTTACCACCAACAAAGCAATAGCAATACACACAAGGATATAGGATACATGCAAATAGAAAGACGTATTAATACTCGCATGCAACTGACTCTCACTCATGATTGTACGCTCGGAACCCCTATACGCACAATCGTGTATGCCACTAGATATGCACTCGGAACCCCTATATGCAATCCTAGCAATTGATAAAAAGTATTCAACCTAGTTGATCAGGCTAAGAAGAACAACAAGAAATCAATATTCAATATAACCAAGAGAATCAAACCAACACTTATAAGGATAAGAACAAGGAATATAAATCTCACAAACACATCAACTGTATTGCTTCAATCGTCTAGTAGAACAAAGGGAAGTTAGTTCTCCATTCAAACGAGAATGAAAACCTAATAGAAAAGTAAACTGCGTAATGTAAAAGTGTCTGCCTCTAGGGCGTGACTGCCCACTCAAGACCTAGAAAGAGGTCTTAAATAGGTTTAGGAAATAAGTTAACCTAATGGAAATAACAAAGGAAATAAAATAATAGAAATAAGAAAGTCCGAAATGCAATAAAGGAAATAAAATCTTATGTTGGCCGCGGGGCGTGACATGCCCACCGCGGGGCGTCAGTCTTCTAGTTGCCTTCTCTGAGATCCACCGCCGGGTCACGGTGGCTTCTGGCGCGGGGCGTCAAGTTACACCGCGGGGCAGTGAGTTCCACCGCGGGGCGGTGAGTTCCACCGCGGGGCGGCGGTGCCTTTTTCAGCTTCTGTGACACTTTAGTAGAAACACCATAACGTTTGATTCCCAACTCGGATTGCGCTCATATTTTGAGGACTTGCAGTAGACTTCAAGATCTAACTCCTCGAATTGGAATCACGTCATTTGGACATCTGAGTAGAGAGAAAGAACCATTTGAATTCAGAACATTGTTCTTCTACTCTTCAATACACTTCAATCCTCTATAAATCCCATGATTTCTTCACTTCTCTCCACAACTTCTGGATTACAGACTTAGCCACAAATCTCATCCTAAACTCCTCTAAATAATGCTAATAATTTCTAGTTAAGGTGCATGAAATGAGACCTATCAAATTCCCCCATACTTAGACCTTTACTCGTCCCGAGTAAGCTAATGATAAACCTACTCTCTCAATCGAACACCCATGTCTCAGGAAGTACAAGAAAATATGACACCAGCAACTATAACATCTGAACAATCAGCTCCAGACAATCAAGCTAAAAGGGAAGCAGAGTACTTCCCCCAAGCTTATCCCAAACACCACAGAGTGAATCAAATCTAATCCTAATCTCCCATCTATCTTCTTATCTCTCCAGAGTGACCTACCCGAATCCTCCTTATAACTCCTCTTCTTGTGACGCCTCGCCAAGAATAATGAGAAATCCTAAAATCACTCTTCTTCTTTTCGCTCATTTTGCCAAGGCGCCCTTTCGGGTTTTCACCAAGCCACTCATTTCATTTTTCAATAGATGTACTCACATAAGCTCACGTCACTCTTGACCACATATTACCCCAGCCTAATGCTGGTCCAAGCCACCTGTTTATTGCCTAGGCCGCCCTTTCGGGTTTTCGACCTATCCCAGGATTTCTAATGTATGCCTTTTTTCAATTTTTGGCTTTTTTCATTTTTTAATTTTTCTCCTCAACAACATAGCAAGTATAGAACTCTCCCCAATGCTTAAACATTGCATTGTCCTCAATGTAATGAAAGACAAAAGAATAAAGCACAGGGAAAAGCAAAAAATAACTCACAAACGTCGCCAAGTTGCTTGGACACTGTAGGTGTCGCTGGCGGTCTTCTCAATAAATGCCCAGGTCTCTGGTGTTGGGCGGGTGTCTTCATCAACTCTATAATCTTCTCCTACCATGCAATCAAAAGAGAACCACTTTGGTGAGTAGTGATAAAACAATGATAGTAGGGTTACACGGCCTTCTAGGAACACATGGTGGAGCCCAGATGTAATCATGGTGTGGACTCTAGTGTTCCTCCTCCTCAGCGGTCAATTGTAGGGCCATCATCGTTGTCAAATAAAAATGTGGGGTGAATGTCTCTTCCTTGACAACATGATGCGTACCATCTCCATAAGGAACTCTGGACAGCTGGCCTTCGGTACCTCTTTTTTTTTCTTTTTTTGCCCCCTGTTTAAGGTTTTTTCGGAGAGTGACTTAGTACAGGGAAAAAGAAGACTTACAATGGTGTGGGAAACACCTTCTTCAATTCGCATAGGGTCTCCTCCCTGCAGGTTAGTCGGAAACAAAGAAAAACAAAGCAAAAACATACTAAAGAAAAAATGTAAAAACAAAGAAAGAAAAACAAGGGAAAAGAAAAACATACCTCAGGTTGCCTCCCGGATAGCGCCTTAGTTATTGTCATGGCTTGACATCCTGCTCATTCTCAACTTGGGTTGCTCACAACAACTGAACTCCTAAGACCAATATCAGGGGGATGTCTCTTTGTATATTCCATGTCGATCCGTTCCCCCATGCTTGTGCAATTGCTGATGGCTGGACCACTCGTCGTATCCATGAATGCACTTGCCATCTTTTAAAAACTGTCTACCCAGCATCTCAGGGGCTGCATGTATGTCCTGCCCCGTATCCAGCGTATAAAAATCAGCCACTGGCATCAAGGCCTCCTTCTTGTGCTTCCCCTTTGGTTTCTTTTTGATCTTACCCAGCGCCCTTAAAAGTTCTGTGTAGCACGGGGCACTGTTTGCCAACTGGGCCAAAGGGATGGTTGCCTTGCAGCTACTGGAGGTGTCGAAGAGATCCTTGTCGTCAATTATCATCCTCTCCTTTAGTGCCTCCGAAAAGGGGACAGGGAGCTTTTCAGAACCAAGAGGAGAAAAAATTGGACAAACAAAGGGGTCCGCTTCTTCGTCATGATCAATATCCAGATCTGGGCATTCACCGCGGGGCGGTAGTCTCGCCGCGGGGCGGTGCTCTTGGCCACGGGGCGGCAGTGTTGACTCAGGACAACTGGGAGTTATCGCCGGGTCGTGGTCACAAGCACCGCGAGGCGGTAGGATTCGCCCATCTTCAAATTCAGCTTTGTCGTCCTTTTCAGCATTAGGAGCGACTTGCAATTTCTTGCCACTTCGGAGGGTCACAGCATTTACACTTTCTTGTGCGGCCCTTTTGTCCAACCTAGTGACCACATCTGTTAACTGACCCACTGTCTCCTTCATGCTCTTGATGCTTTCCTCAGTTGTTTGCACATGAGTTATGAGGTGCATTGTTAAGGCCTTGATCAAGTCTTCAGTTGAAGGGGAGCTACTCGCTTGGGGAGCAACTGGTAGCTCATCAAAGTGAGGTCGTGGTGTTGGTTGTTGTAGCAATTGTTGATCATATCGAGGTCTAATAGGTCCGTAACCTCCAGCAGCGTATACTTCAACAGTAGTGGCATCTTAAAGTTGGGGACAAGCATTGGTGTTGTGAAACGGATCAACGCAAATTCCACAAGCATTGTGATGTTGAGGTGCTTCTTGTCTACCCCCCTTCGCAATTATGTCTTTCAATGAAGCAATTTCTTGCAATAAGTGTGCATCATTGGAGTTGACAACATTAACTCCTCTGATTTTTGGGGTTTCATCGAAATCCCTTGTGCTCTCAACCATATCATGAAGTCTAACCATGGCTGCATCAGGGGTCATATTCAAGATACTACCACCACAAGTAGCATCTATGATTCTTCTTTCATCATCCAGCATCCCATTGTAAACATAGAGTACTAGAGCTTTCTTGTCAAAACCATGGAACGAGCAACTAGAACAAAGTCGTTTGAACCGCTCACAATAGTCATAAAGGATCTCCTCCTCTCCTTGTTCAATACTGGCAATTGCCCTTTTCAAGGCATTCGCCATCTTGGTTGGGAAATATTGTGCGAGGAATGCCTTTTGTAGCTTAGCCCATGAATCTATGCTTCTACCAGGCAGATGATAGTACCAGTCTTCAGCATCGTCCTTAAGAGTGAGCCTGAAGGCTCTCATTTTAATTTGATCTTCAGTGACGTTAGCTGGTTTAATGCTCATGATGACGTTATGGAATTTACCCAAGTGTAGGATGGGGTCCTCTCCACATCGTCCATAGTATCTCGGGAGCAACCGTAGCATTCCTGTTCTGAGCTCAAATGTCACACCATCCGCAAGGGGTGGAATGATTACAGCCAATGGCTGCTGTATCAGATCTGGTGCAGTCAGCTGTCGGAGTGTCTGTTCCATTCGTACATGTTTCTGTATCAACTTCAACAAGTAGTGAATCAGTAGCAAAGGTGCGGACCGTAAGATAGATCCACACCGCAGTCAATCACAAAAACACACAACAAAACAGAAAACTTCCCCGGCAACGGCGCCAAATTTGACGGGGCTAAAAGTGCGCAATGCAAGTATCGTTGATTAGCCATATCAAAGTAAATACTCCTAACATACCTACTAAACAGATGTATAGTAAGCAAGTAAGGGTCGAACCCACAGGGAAGATCTGATGCAGTATGAAATCGTGAATGACAAGTAACAAGCTAGGGGGGTTTAGTTATCACGAGAAAGCAAAGCAAGCAAAGCAAACAAGTTTGGTTGAGTTGAGAAAATATAATGGGGAAAGTAGTCCTACTAGAGCGAGATCCACAATACAGAGATATAATTTGATCACAGAAATCTATTTAATCCAAATTCTTTTACTATCCTTATAGTTGTTCCCACCCTGATCTTAAGTACTACCGATTCTCACAGTTGTCGATAGACTTATTACTATGCCAATGATAAAGTACCACCGATTCTCACAGTTGTCGGTATACTTTACCACCAACAAAGCAATAGCAATACACACAAGGATATAGGATACATGCAAATAGAAAGACGTATTAATACTCGCATGCAACTGACTCTCACTCACGATTGTACGCTCGGAACCCCTATACGCACAATCGTGTATGCCACTAGATATGCACTCGGAACCCCTATATGCAATCCTAGCAATTGATAAACAGTATTCAACCTAGTTGATCAGGCTAAGAAGAACAACAAGAAATCAATATTCAATATAACCAAGAGAATCAAACCAACACTTATAAGGATAAGAACAAGTAATAGAAATCTCACAAACACATCAACTGTATTGCTTCAATCGTCTAGTAGAACAAAAGGAAGTTAGTTCTCCATTCAAACGAGAATGAAAACCTAATAGAAAAGTAAACTGCGTAATGTAAAAGTGTCTGCCTCTGGGGCGTGACTGCCCACTCAAGACCTAGAAAGAGGTCTTAAATAGGTTTAGGAAATAAGTTAACCTAATGGAAATAACAAAGGAAATAAAATAATAGAAATAAGAAAGTCTGAAATACAATAAAGGAAATAAAATCTTCTGTTGGCCGCGAGGCGTGACGTGCCCACCGCAGGGCGTCAATCTTCTAGTTGCCTTCTCTGAGATCCACCGCCGGGTCGCGGTGGCTTCTGGCGCTGGGCGTCAAGTTACACCGCGGGGCGGTGAGTTCCACCACGGGGCGGCGGTGCCTTTTTCAGCTTTTGCGACACTTTAGTAGAAACACCATAACTTTTGATTCCCAACTCGGATTGCGCTCATATTTTGAGGACTTGCAGTAGAATTCAATATATAACTCCTCGAATTGGAATCACTTCATTTTGACATCTGAGTAGAGAGAAAGAACCATTTGAATTCAGCACATTGTTCTTCTACTCTTCAATACACTTCAAACCTCTATAAATCTCATGATATCTTCACTTCTCTCCACAACTCCTGGATTACAGACTTAGCCACAAATCGCATCCTAAACATCTCTAAATAATGCTAATATTTACTAGTTAAGGTGCATGAAATGACACCTATCACGCGCCGAGAATTTCTTTCGAAGATTTGCCTTTTACTTTTATTTCTTATTTCTTTTCTTTTATTTATTTTATTCCGTTTTATTTCTTTATGGAAAGATTTTATTTCCTATCTTTAGTTTTAGGTTTTGCTAGTTTATAACCTAGTTTCCTAGAAGCCTTTTCATTATCGAATTTCTTATCGTTCAATTTTCCCTTTGAGTTTTTGTGTTTCAAGACTATGAAGAACTAAGCAACTTTTGCTTAGTCCGACAATTGAATCCTTCGTTTGATATATGATTGTGAGATTATAACTCTATTTCCTTTCCTTTGATTATATCTTTTCTCTTTGTGCTTATTCCTATTGATTCTTGCTGATTTGACTGGATTGATCACCTAGTTGATATTAGTAATTGTCTATTGCTAGGGTTTGGATATTTCGAGTTGAAATCCCTTATCTTGTGTAGCAAACATGATATTCTGAGACTAGTTGGACTAGTTTATTGTGAAGAGAATTGATTATGTGTTAAATGCTGCGAGTTGTGGTGTTGCATGTATCCTGGTTAATTCCTATGCTTCTTGCTGCTATTGTTCTAAATCTTGATAGTTTCTTGTGCGTTCGATAGTTAGGGTTATCAGGACTAGTTGGACTGATAACTATTCCAGAATAGGGATAGGAATATTCATAGGAAGGAATAGAGATAATCTAGGATCAATCAATCAAATGAATGGTGGATATTTATCTGGCTAAATACGTTTTCCCAATTGATTACAACCTTTGATTTACTTTACTTTGTTTAATTGCAAACAAACCAACAAAACCCCCTTTGTTACTTTGGCATACATTTGTGCACTTAGAAAGATTACCTCCTCCCTGTGGGATTCGACCCTTGCTTGCCTACTTTACTTTGTTAGGTTTTTAAGGATTATTTTGTTTAGGTGTCACGACAACACCTATCAAATTGGCGCCGTTGCCAGGGAGGCAAGTTTTGATTTTTCTTTGTGTGTGTTTGTGTGTCAACTTTTGTGTGGACCTATCTTATGGTCCACACCCGTGCTACTGACTCTCCGCTTCTAGCTTGTGATACAGAAATTGAGAGAACCCTTTCTAGGAACCGCAGGACAAACATAGCTTTGTGTTTTGATAACCAATGCTTTGAGATGGCTGACGAAGCACCGACGTTGAGGCAGTTGACTGCCCCAAATCTGCAACAGCAACCGCTGGCTGTGCAGTTCCCTGAGCTGGCGGATGGCGTAAACTTTGAGCTGAAATCCAGGCTGATTCACTTATTACCCAACTTCCATGGGATGAGTGGAGACGACCCCAACAAACATCTGTCTGAGTTCCATGCCGTCTGCACCAGCATGAAGCCAAGAGGCGTTACTGAGGACCAAATCAAGATGCGGGCCTTTCCTTTCTCTCTCAAGGATTCGGCCAATGATTGGTTCTACTATTTGACTCCAGGAAGCATAGACACATGGGCTAAGATGACGAAAGCCTTCCTGGAGAAGTACTTCCCTGCGTCCAAGCTCAATAGCCTGAAAAGGAGCATCAGCAATATTGAACAACAGGCTACTGAGACGCTGTATGAGTACTACGAGAGGTTCAAGAGGTTGATCTCTAGCTGTCCCTACCATGGGTATTCAGAACAAGACCTCGTACTTTAGTTGTACGGAGGACTTCTTCACGAGGAGCGTCGACGGGTGAATGCAGCCTGCGGGGGAAATATTTTGAACAAGACGCCTGATGTAGCTTTTGAGGTATTCTTTGAGCTATCTGAGGGCTCAAGACAGTTCAGTAAGAGGGCGAGTGCCCAATCAGTCAAGGCTACAGACTCTCAGCCAAATTCTTCACTACTTTATGACATGGCTGAGATGAAGGAGATGATGAAGAGATACATGATGAAGGGTACCCTGCAGCAAGTCAAGTCTTATGGGATATGCTATGACACGATGCATCCTACTGATGCATGTCCCACGCTACAGGAGCCCACTGTTGAGGTGAATGCTATTGGAGGATTTGGTCCTTCTAGACCGAGATATGACCCATACTCCAACACTTACAATCCAGGATGGAGAGATCACCCCAATTTGAGATACGGGAATCAGCATGAACCCTCCTCAAGGCCAAGAAAATCAAGAGTTTCAACAGAGGCCACCACAGTTCCTACCGCGCCCACAACAATATCAGCAGCCTGGAGGTCAACAACAACAATTTAGAGCTCAATATGACCCAAGACCTCAAGGCCAAAGCTCAAGTTCCTCTATGTCCAGTGATGACATGATCAAATCTATCACCCAGAGTGTATTGACGTTGGCCAACACTATGGTCCAATCAAATCAACAGATGGGACAACGTATTCAAGATGTGGTCCGACAACAGGAATCTCTAGCTCAGAATATGTTGATGTTGGCCAATACTATGGTCTAACAAAATCAAGAGATGCGGTCAAGTATAACGAACTTAGAGAAGCAGGTGGGACAGATCTCCATCGCAGTGAGCAAACTGGAAGCCCGGGACTCGGGAAAACTACCATCTCAAACGGTAGTAAATCCGAGGGAGAACGTGTGTGCCATGACACTGAGGAGAGGAACACAAGTGGATGAAGTTCGTGGCCAACAGAAAGTTTTCCGCGACCACAGAGAAGAAGGCCGCGACCGTGGAATTGCTCCTGGAAGTGATGAGAAAATCGGCGAATTTCCACGACCGCGGACAGATTTCCGCAATCGCGGAAACATTCCTGTAGAAGAGGTTTTATTCGAAGAAAATCTGTGACTGCGGACAGAAATCCGCGATTGCGGAAAACCTCCTAGAGCCCCAGACTCTTTCGAAGTTGTCCACGAGGATTATGTACACCCCAACTTCCCTCCGCTCAGCTCGCTAAAGCCACCCGCTCCCTTCCCTGAGGCTCTGCAAGATACTAGAAGGCCGGAAAACGACAAGTAATTATTTGAAACTTTCAGCAACTGTAAGGTAAACATTCCTTTGATAAAACTTGTTAAAAGCATCCCTTGCTATGCCAAATTTTTGAAGGAGCTGTGCAAAATAAAGAGAAAGAAAGCTGTGAAGGAAAAGAAGAAGGTCAAAGTCAGTGAGAACATATCCGCTATGCTGCAAAAGCGGTTGCCCAAGAAGCGCAGTGATTCGGGCATGTTCAATATTCCCTGCAAGATAGGTGGCGCCATGTTCAATAAAGCCATGCTGGATTTGGGTGCTTCTATCAACGTTTTACCTCTCTCACTGTATGAGTCTTTAGAAGTTGGGACATTACAAAAGACAGGGATTGTGATCCAGTTGGCGGACAATTCATATGTGTATCCCAAAGGAGTGGTGTAGGATGTGCTGGTAGAAGTTGACAAGTTGATCTTCCCTGTGGATTTCTTTGTGATGGATACGGGGCAAGATAAAAACGCAGCCCTTGTGATGCTAGGAAGGCCGTTTATGAACACGGCAAGCACAAAGATTGATGTGAGTAGTGGTTCGCTCACAATGGAGTTTGATGGGGTGAGGGCCGGATTCAACATCGACGATGCAAAGAGACACCCTCCTGATATTGACCCCGAATGTTCGGTTGATGTGAGCAACCAAGTTGAGTTGAAGAGCACTATGTCGATGCCACGACAATAACTAAGGCGCTGCTCGGGAGGCAATCCGAGGTATGTATTTATTTTCATGTCTTTTCATTTTCATCTTATTAGTGTTGATGTTTTGTTTTGTTTCGTTTCGTTTTTGTTTCTAGACTAACCTGCATGTAAGAGACCCGAGCCAAATTGAAGTCGGTGTTTTTGCACCAGAAACTTTTCCGTGGGCGCGGATAATTTTCCGCGACCGTGGAAAAAATACTGTAATTCCCCTTACCTTTAAAAAAAAAATTACCGAAGGCCAGCTGTGCGAGTTCTACATTGAGAAGTGGTGCGCATCATGCTGCCAAGGAGGAGATCATTCGCCCCACATTTTTATTTGGCACCGATGATGACCCGACATTCAATAGCTGACGAGGAGGAACACCAGAGCTCACAACACGATTACATTGGGGCTCCATTTCTGTGTTTGTTGAAGGCCCGTGCAACCCCGTTTTCGTTGATGTACCACTACACCTTACAGTGGATTTATTTGGTTGCACGGTGGAGTTTTGATTGAGTGTGAATACCGGCGCAACACCGATGACATGTGCTTTTATTGATATACCGCCAGCGCCAACTTCCAAGTCCAGGCTACCTCGGCGACGTTCGTGAGTACTTTTCTGCTTTTCCATGTGCTTCATCTTTTTGTCTTTCATTACATTGAGGACAATGCAATGTTTAAGCATGGGGGAGTGTTCTATACTTGCTAGTCGTCTGAGGAGGAAAAGAAAAAATAATGAAAAAGAAAAAGTCAAATAAAATTGAAAAAAGACAAAAATAAACCTTGGGATAAGTCGAAAACCCGAAAGTGAGGCTTAGGTAATAAGCAGGTGGCTTGGACCAGCACTAGGCTGGGGTAATATTTGGTCATGAGTGATGTGAGTTTTATGTGAGCCCATCTATTGAAAAATGAAATGAGTTGCTTGGTGAAAACCCGAAAGGACATCTTGGCAAAATGAGTGAAAAGAAGAAGAGTGATTATTAGGATTCCTCATTTTTCCTGGCGTGGCGACATAAGAAGAGGTGATATAAGGAGGATTCGGGTAGGTCACTTTAGGAGGCATAAGGAGATAGATGGAAGCTAGGATTAGATTTTTTTATTCACTCTATGATGTTCGGGATAAGCTTGCGGGAAGTATTCTGCTTTCCTTTAAGCTTGTTTGTGTGTTGTGTTGTGTTGATGTGTTGGTGCCTTGGAGAATCATGTTTAGGTGCAATTCTTAGTGGAGAGAGTTTTGTTGTGCTTCCTGAGACCTTGGGTATTTCATTGGAGGAGTAGGTTTCTATTAGCTTACTCGAGGACGAGCAAGGTTTAAGCATGGGGGAATTTGATCAGCGCTACTTTGTAGGGTTTAACTAGGAGTTGTTACCAGAGTTTTAGGTACCATTTGGATGTGTTTAGAGCGTTATTATGGAGTATGGAGTTGAGGAGTAGACGTATTGATTTGGTGGTTTGGAGAAGCTTAAATGAAGATTATGAAGATGGAGGAGAAATCCACTTGAGAAGACCAGAGAAGACGAAGAAAGAAGCGAATAAAGAGCTACAACGAGAAATCAGCGGTCGTGGAAGCCATTGTCGCGGTCGCGGAACTACACGGAGCGAAGACCTTTATAGGAAGTTTTCCGCGGTCGCAGAAATTCCTCCGCGGTCGCGGAAAACTGCATCAGACGCGCAGACAATTTCTTCCGAAGATCTGCCTTTTACTTTTATTTCCTATTTATTTTATTTTATTTATTTTATTCCGTTTTATTTCTTTATGGAAAGATTTTATTTCCTATCTTTAGTTTTAGGTTTTGCTAGTTTATAACCTAGTTTCCTAGCAGCCTTTTCATTATCGAATTTCTTATCGTTCAATTTTCCCTTTGAGTTTTTGTGTTTCAAGACTATGAAGAACTAAGCAACTTTTGCTTAGTCCGATGATTGAAGCCTCCGTTTGATATATGATTGTGAGATTATAACTCTATTTCCTTTCCTTTGATTATATCTTTTCTCTTTGTGCTTATTCCTATTGATTCTTGCTGATTTGACTAGATTGATCACCTAGTTGATATTAGTAATTGTCTATTGCTAGGGTTTGGATACTTTGAGTTGAAATTCCTTATCTTGTGTAGCAAACATGATATTCTAGGACTAGTTGGACTAGTTTATTGTGAAGAGAATTGATTATGTGTTAAATGCTGCGAGTTGTGGTGTTGTATGTATCCTGGTTAATTCCTATGCTTCTTGCTGCTATTGTTCTAAATCTTGATAGTTTCTTGTGTGTTCGATAGTTAGGGTTATCAAGACTAGTTGGACTGATAACTATTCCAGAATAGGGACATGAATATTCATAGGAAGGAATAGAGATAATCTAGGATCAATCAATCAAATGAATGGTGGATATTTGTCTGGCTAAGTACTTTTTCCCAATTGATTGCAACTTTTGATTTACTTTACTTTGTTTAATTGCAAACAAACCAACAAAACCCCCTTTGTTACTTTGGCATACATTTGTACACTTAGAAAGATTACCTCCTCCCT
Organism: Rheum nobile; assembly: GCA_027886185.1. Lineage (NCBI taxonomy): Eukaryota > Viridiplantae > Streptophyta > Magnoliopsida > Caryophyllales > Polygonaceae > Rheum > Rheum nobile. The sequence continues at coordinate 564,158 of WOAB01000163.1, forward strand.
GTGGGATTCGACCCTTGCTTGCCTACTTTACTTTGTTAGGTTTTTAAGGATTATTTTGTTTAGGTGTCATGACAACGCCTATCAGATTGGCTCCGTTGCCGGGGAGGGAAGTTTTGATTTTTCTTTGTGTGTATTTGTGTGTCAACTTTTGTGTGGATCTATCTTATGGTCCACACCCGTGCTACTGACTCTCCGCTTCTAGCTTGTGATACAGAAATTGAGAGAACCCTTTCTAGGAACCGCACGACAAACAGAGCTTTGTGTTTTGATAACCAGTGCTTTGAGATGGCTGACGAAGCACCGACGTTGAGGCAGTTGACTGCCCCAAATCTGCAACAACAACCACTGGCTGTGTAGTTCCCTGAGGTGGCGGATGGCGTAAACTTTGAGCTGAAATCCGGGCTGATTCACTTATTACCCCACTTCCCTGGGATGAGTGGAGAACACCCCAACAAACATCTGTCTGAGTTCCATGCCGTTTGCACCAGCATGAAGCCAAGAGGCGTTGCTGAGGACCAAATCAAGCTGCGGGCCTTTCCTTTCTCTCTCAAGGATTCGGCCAATGATTGGTTCTACTATTTGGCTCCAGGAAGCATAGACACATTGGCTAAGATGACGAAAGCCTTCCTGGAGAAGTACTTCCCTGCGACCAAGCTCAATAGCCTGAAGAGGAGCATCAGCAATATTGAACAGTAGGCTACTGAGACGTTGTATGAGTACTACGAGAGGTTCAAGAGGTTGATCTCTAGCTGTCCCTACCATGGGTATTCAGAACAAGACCTCGTACTTTATTTGTACGGAGGACTTCTTGACGAGGAGCGTCGACGGGTGAATGCAGCCTGTGGAGGAAATATTTTGAACAAGACGCCTGCTGTAGCTTTTGAGGTATTCTTTGAGCTATCTGAGGGCTCACGACAGTTCTGTAAGAGGGCGAGCGCCCAATCAGTCAAGGATTGAGATGAAGGAGATGATGAGGAGATACATGATGAAGGGTACCCCGCAGCAAGTCAAGTCTTGTGGGATATGCTATGACACGATGCATCCTACTGATGCATGTCCCACGCTGCAGGAGCCCACTACTGAGGTGAATGCTATTGGAGGATTCGGTCCTTCTAGACCGAGATATGACCCATACTCCAACACTTACAATCCAGGGTGGAGAGATCACCCCAATTTGAGATACGGGAATCAGCAGAACCCTCCTCAAGGCCAAGAAAATCAAGAGTTTCAACAGAGGCCACCACAGTTCCTACCGCGCCCACAACAATATCAACATCCTGGAGGTCAACAACAACAATTTAGAGCTCAATATGACCCAAGACCTCAAGGCCAAAGCTCAAGTTCCTCTATGTCCAGTGATGACATGATCAAATCTCTCACCCAGAGCGTATTGACGTTGGCCAACACTATGGTCCAATCAAATCAACAGATGGGACAACGTATTCAAGATGTGGTCCGACAACAGGAATCTCTAGCTCAGAATATGTTGATGTTGGCCAATACTATGGTCTAACAAAATCAAGAGATGCGGTCAAGTATAACAAACTTGGAGAAGCAGGTGGGACAGATCTCCATCGCAGTGAGCAAACTGGAAGCCCGGGACTCGGGAAAACTACCATCTCAAACGATAGTAAATCCAAGGGAGAACGTGTGTGCCATGACACTGAGGAGAGGAACACAAGTGGATGAAGTTCGTGGCCAATAGAAAGTTTTCCGCGACCGCGGAGAAGAAGGCCGAGGCCGCGGAATTGCTTCTGGAGGCGATGAGAAAATCGGCGAATTTCCGCGACCGCAGACAGATTTCCGTGATCGCGGAAACGTTCCTGTAGAAGAGGTTTTATTCGAAGAAAATCCGCGACCGCGGACAGAAATCCGCGATTGCGGAAAACCTCCTAGAGCCCCAGACTCTTTCGAAGTTGTCCATGAGGATTATGTGCGCCCCAACTTCCCTCCGCTCAGCTCGCTAAAGCCACCCGCTCCCTTCCCTGAGGCTCTGCAAGATACTAGAAGGCCGGAAAACGACAAGGAATTATTTGAAACTTTTAGCAACTGCGAGGTAAACATTCATTTGATAAAACTTGTTAAAAGCATCCCTCGCTATGCCAAATTTTTGAAGGAGTTGTGCAAAATAAAGAGAAAGAAAGTTGTGAAGGAAAAGAAGAAGGTCAAAGTCAGTGAGAACGTATCCGCTATGCTGCAAAAGCGGTTGCCCAAGAAGCGCAGTGATTCGGGCATGTTCACTATTCCCTGCAAGATAGGTGGCGCCATGTTCAATAAAGCCATGCTGGATTTGGGTGCTTCTATCAACGTTTTACCTCTCTCACTGTATGAGTCTTTAGAAGTTGGGCCATTACAAAAGACGGGGATTGTGATCCAGCTGGCGGACAATTCATATGTGTATCCCAAAGGAGTGGTGCAGGATGTGCTGGTAGAAGTTGACAAGTTAATCTTCCATGCGGATTTCTTTGTGATGGATACGAGGCAAGATAAAAACGCAGCCCCTGTGATGCTGGGAAGGCCGTTTATGAACACGGCAAGCACAAAGATTGATGTGAGTAGTGGTTCGCTCACAATGGAGTTTGATGGGGTGAGGGTCGGATTCAACATCGATGATGCAAAGAGACACCCTCCTGATATTGACCCCGAATGTTAGGTTGATGTGAGCAACCCAAGTTGAGTTGAAGAGCACTATGTCGATGCCACGACAATAACTAAGACGTTGCTCGGGAGGCAACCCGAGGTATGTATTTATTTTCATGTCTTTTCGTTTTCATGTTATTAGTGTTGATGTTTTGTTTTGTTTCGTTTCGTTTTTGTTTCTAGACTAACCTGCAGGTAAGAGACCCGAGCCAAATTAAAGTCGATGTTTTCGCAGCAGAAACTTTTTCGCGGGCGCGAATAATTTTCCGTGACCGCGGAAAAACCACTGTAAGTCCACTGACATAAGAAGAGGTGATATAAGGAGGATTCGGGTAGGTCACTTTGGGAGGCATAAGGAGATAGATGGAGGCTAAGATTAGATTTTTTATTCACTCTATGGTGTTCGGGATAAGCTTGGGGGAAGTACTATGCTTTCCTTTAAACTTGTTTGTGTGTTGTGTTGTGTTGATGTGTTGGTGCCTTGGAGAATCATGTTTAGGTGCAATTCTTAGTGGAGAGAGTTTTGTTGTGCTTCCTGAGACCTTGGGTATTTCATTGGAGGAGTAGGTTTCTATTAGCTTACTCGAGGACGAGCAAGGTTTAAGCATAGGGGAATTTGATCAGCGCTGCTTTGTAGGGTTTAACTAGGAGTTGTTACCGGAGTTTTAGGTACCATTTGGATGTGTTTAGAGCGTTATTGTGGAGTTTTGAGTTGAGGAGTAGACGTATTGATTTGGTGGTTTGGAGAAGCTTAAATGAAGATTATGAAGATGGAGGAGAAATCCACTTGAGAAGACCAGAGAAGACGAAGAAAGAGCTACAGCGAGAATTCCGCGGTCGCGGAAGCCATTGCCGCGGTTGCGGTCGCGGAACAACACGGAGCGAAGACCTTTACAGGAAGTTTTCCGTGGTTGCGGAAATTCCTCCGCGGTCGCGGAAAACTGCATCAGCCGCATGCCGAGAATTTCTTCCGAAGATCTGCCTTTTACTTTTATTTCCTATTTCTTTTCTTTTATTTATTTTATTCTGTTTTATTTCTTTATGGAAAGATTTTATTTCCTATCTTTAGTTTTAGGTTTTGCTAGTTTATAACCTAGTTTCCTAGTAGCCTTTTCATTATCGAATTTCTTATCGTTCAATTTTCCCTTTGAGTTTTTGTGTTTCAAGACTATGAAGAACTAAGCAACTTTTTCTTAGTCCGACGATTGAAGCCTTCGTTTGATAAATGATTGTGAGATTATAACTCTATTTCCTTTCCTTTGATTATATCTTTTCTTTTTGTGCTTATTCCTATTGATTCTTGCTGATTTGACTGGATTGATCACTTAGTTGATATTAGTAATTGTCTATTGCTAGGGTTTGGATATTTCGAGTTGAAATCCCTTATCTTGTGTAGCAAACATGATATTCTAGGACTAGTTGGACTAGTTTATTGTGAAGAGAATTGATTATGTGTTAAATGCTGCGAGTTGTGGTGTTACATGTATCCTGGTTAATTCCTATGCTTCTTGCTGCTATTGTTCTAAATCTTGATAGTTTATTATGTGTTCGATAGTTATGGTTATCAGGACTAGTTGGATTGATAACTATTCCAAAATAATATACCAACAGTAAGGGGACAGTTTATAAAGGTCATGTAAAAGGTGAAGAAAGTAACAAAAATAAACTCCCAACATCATATGCATAGAGTATAATTGTTACAAAAAGAAATTAACAAATGGGGACAATGAAGACATATACTATAGAATCAAGGACAGTTATAAAATGACAAAAACAATATGAGAATAGTTAGAAAATCACACAACAATATGGGGACAGTGAAAACATATACTATTGAATCGGAGACAGTTATAAAATTGACAAAAACAATATGAGGACAGTTAGAGAATCTCACAACAATATGGGGACAGTTGCAAAAACCACTAACAAAATGTAGGGACAGTTAAAAAATGAACAATAGAAGAAAAAAGTTTGTAATTGTGACATATATAGATAGGGACAGTCAAAACTGTAACCAACAACGATGGAGAGAAGTGAAACAATCCACATCACGTTTAGAACAATTTGAATATGTACACATGCATCCTCAAAAGAAATATCAGATACAAGAACGAAAATGAAGAAGAATGAAAAACAATCAAGTGTAAACACGTAAAAGCATGATTTGATGGAGCATAAACCCTAAAAAAACGGAGAACAAACAACCATATAACGACACTTACGACAAGATCGAACACACTGGAAAGCTAGCTTGAACCAAGTTGGACGAAATCGGAAACGTATCAGAGGAGATTGAGAGCAATCGAAGAGAAATTCCGACGAAACGGAATAGAAATGGCCGATCGTGTGGGAAGGAGTCGAAGCGGTTTCAATAGGAAAAAAAAGCAAGTTGGGTGATTTTCCGCTCAATAGGAGAATAGAGATAAAAGGCCGAGCATTCGGGCAGGCGATCATGCATGCAATTTCAGATAAAAGAGGCCAGTGCGGCATATTCGTGAGTAAATTGGGCCCTTCGGGCCCAATTTTCTCAAAAAATTATACAGTCCAAAACGAGCTTGTTTCATTTGGACTGGATCACAATAAGATTATGTGATCCGAGTCTTAAGAAAATATGGGCCCATTTACGAACTCAAATATAAGCCCATTTATGAGCTCAAATATAAGCTCAAATATTTTATTTTTTTTGTCATGAATACAAGCTCAAATGTTAACTTAAATTTCTTTGCCAAACACACGTAAGATTGTGTATGCAAAACAAGACAAAGCTCACTTAATTATAAAGTGATCCATTAATTAGCATAAATGACAAGATGTGTTTCTTGGAAAATTCAAAGTTATTTCCTTAACACTCAAGTGCTAATCAATTTTAATGGGTCATTTCCAAATCAAACCACATTAATTTGAAATGGTTCGCTTCAAACTAGGATGATTTGATTCCACTATGTAAGTGGATACGTAAGAAATTCGTTACAAAACACATAAAATTTATTGAACTCAGTCACCCTAAAATTAAGACCAAAAGTTAAAGTAATTTTTTTTAAATTAAGAACTACGTATGATTTGATCCCTTTTAAAAGGATACGTAGGAAACTCGATACAAGGCAATCGCTCGTCGAGTTCAATCACAATTCTAAATTAAAATCAAGTTTCACCCAAGTAATAATTTCTTTAGAAGTTTTTTTTGGATAGAAAGAGAGGTGGCACTCTCGAGCATATATAAAATAAAACTACTGTGCCACTAGGCGGGGAGTAGCAAAGCCCCTCACATCATCCAACAAAAAACAAGACACCCGATCGGGCGGAAAAGCTAAGACATGAAAACCTAACGAAAAATCAAAAGCAAAGGAGGCAAGACAATCAGCGACCGAATTAGCCTCTCTGAAGACATGACGGAATTGGACGACCCAATCCCTACTAAGGAAGCCTTGCGCCTTGGAGACGAAGCTAAAAAGGGGGTGCCAACGATCCATAGGTTTGTTAAGTAACAAAATCGCCACCTGTGAATCTGTTTCTAAACAAACCCTCTTGTATCCCCTCTCCCAAACAAGCCTGAGACCAGAAATAATACCCTAAAGTTCTGCCATCGGTACCGAGCAGCTGCCGATGTTGTGGACAAATCCACTCAACCATTGTCCCTCATGACTCCAACAAACTCCCGCCGCCGTAGTGCGTCCCTCCCTAGCACACCATCAGTGTTAAGCTTAACCCAATGCTCCCGAGGAGCCCTCCAACTAATTCGGATCACCGAGTGACTCCGAGGCTTGTTCCCCTAGAACTTACCTTGCACCTCTCTGTAATCATGCACAATGCCCTGGATAAGGGAACTACGTAAAGACTTGATGCCTTCAAAGGCTACGTAGGAGCTCGGTATTAAATGTTATACGTATCGAGTACAATCGCAAATCTCAAATTTAAAACTAAAATCAAATCAAAATTAAAACCTTTTCAAACAAACATATATAGTGAAAATGTTAGACAACCCTTCCTAGAAGGTGAGTTTGATCTTATTCACGACGTGCAAATGATAGTTAGATCGTGACTAGACAACCCTTTCTAGAAGGTGAGTTTAGTCTCGTTTTTCTGATGTAGGACAAATAAAACACTTTGAAGTACGTAAGGCTTGATTCTCTTCCAAGAGATACATAGACAACCCGTTAAAATTCGGGTGCAGCCCAAATCCTTTAAACCATTTAAATTTTGACATTTATATAACTTTTAATCAAAAGGGTAACAAGAAATGGTCGAACTCAAACTCTATAAAATCAAATAAAATATGTTTTGCAATTTTACACATTTTTGTTCAACAAAAATATAATATAATATAATCAACAAAATCATATGATTCTAAGTGTATTCTAAATATTTTATATGCAACGGAAAATCAAATCCAATTGGCTTAGGACTTTAATTTAATCAACATAATCTATGTCATTAGTTAATTTGTTTTATCATTATCACTTTTAAAATATTAAACAATAATTCTATTATCTCAATTGAGTTGGAAAATATAAAAAATTTAAAAGCCTGAATCTACCACTTACGTGTAACTTAATTTGGTAATTTGGTATTGTTGATAATTTTTTATATTCTTGATATCTTTTCCATAATAGATAACTGATGCGTTCCTGCTTATGAATGTTGGATCGATGATCTTGGTGGAAAGTCGCGCGGGTTGCTTCTGTGGTTGGATGATTGGAACACGGTATTTGGGCCTCGTGTGAGTTGGTGATAGGTGTTATTTCATACACCTTTACTAGCAATTATTAGCATGATTTGGAGGAGTTTATGAGTAGTTTTTAGGCTAAGTCTGTGATCCAAAAGTTATGGAGAGAAGTGAAGATATCCCAGGATTTGCAGCTTAGATGGAGACATGAGGATGGAGATGGAGCTGCTGGAGCATACTTGGAGAAGACTACCAACACTTGGTAGTAATAAAGAGCAGCAGAAGATAAGAAGAGGAGTTGGAGAAGAGAGTGAGCGAGCTCACCGCCCCGCGCCAGAATCACCGCAGCCCGGCGGTGACTCCCAGAGAAGACTGAAGCCCCGCGCCAGAGGAAGCCACCGCCCCGCGGTGGCCGTGTTAAGTATCCCGCACCCGAAGACTTTTATTTCCTTTTATTGTTTTCAGACTTTGTTATTTTATTATTCTATTTCCTTTTTTTGTTTGCATTAGTTTAACCTAGTTTTCTTAAGACTATTTAAGCCATCTTTCTAGGATAAGAGGAGAGACTCTCGTTACAACTTCGCTTTACATCAGACGTTATTTTTCCCTTAGTTTTCATTCTCGTTGGAATGGAGAACTAACTCCCCTTTGTTCTACTAGACGATTGAAGCAATACAGTTGATGTGTTTGTGAGATTTCTATTCCTTGTTCTTATCCTTATAAATGTTGGTTTGATTCTCTTGGTTATATTGATTATTGATTTCTTGTTGTTCTTCTTAGCCTGATCAACTAGGTTGAATACTTTTTATCAATTGCTAGGATTGCATATAAGGGTTCCAAGTGCACATCTAGTGGCATACACGATTGTGCGTATAGGGGTCCCGAGCGTACAATCGTGAGTGAGAATCAGTTGCATGTTAAGTAGTAAGGTGTCTTTCTATTTGCATGTATCATATATCCTTGTGTGTATTGCTATTGCTTTGTTGGTGGTAAAGTATACCGACAACTGTGAGAATCGGTGGTGCTTTATCATTGGCATAGTAATAAGTCTATCGACAACTGTGAGAATCGATATTGCTTAAGATCAGGGTGGGAACAACTATAAGAATAGTAAAAGAACTTGGATTTAATAGATTTCTGTGATCAAATTATATCTCTGTATTGTGGATCTCGCTCTAGTAGGACTACTTTCCCCATTATATTTTCTCAACTCAACCAAACTTGTTTGCTTTGCTTGCTTTGCTTTCTCGTGATAACTAAACCCCCCTTGCTTGTTACTTGTCAATCACGACTGCATACTTCATTCGATCTTCCCTGTGGGTTCGACCCTTGCTTGCTTACTATACATCTGTTTAGTAGGTCTGTTAGAACTTTTTACCTTGATATGGCTAATCAACGATACTTGCATTGCGCACTTTTAGCCCGTCAAATTTGACAAGGCCGAAAACCGGTGTCGTTTTCCTGTCAAAGAAATCCTAATTCACCTACTAAAGAGTATAGCAAGCAAGTCAGGGTCGATCCCACAGGGAGTCGGTTATCTGTATGCAATAACGTGTGACTGGCAAGTAACAGGGGGGTTTTAGAGTAATTGCAAAGTAACAAAGACGCAAGATTTAACAGAAGAAGAAATATGATGAGGAAAAGTATCCCACAAGACAAATATCCACATAGCAGATGAAATAGGTTGATCACTGAAAACTATCGTTCCAAGTTCTTCTTACAATCTTATAGTTGTTCACACCCTGATCTTAAGTACTATCGATTCTCACAGTTGTCGATAGACTTATTACTATGTCACTGGTAAAGTACCACTGATTCTCACAATTGTCGGTAGACTTTACCACTAACACAGCAATAGCAATTCACACAAGGATATATGATACATGCAAATAGAAGGACACCCTACTACTTAGCATGCAAATAATTCTCACTCACGATTGCACGCTCGGAACCCCTATACGCAACAATCGTGTTTGCCACTAGATATGCACTCGGACTCCCTATATGCAAATCCTAGGACTATGATAGATGTCGAAAAACCTAGTTAGCTACGCTAGAAGAATCAACACAAATCGATAGACAATATGCTCAAGAGAATTAAACCAACTTTATGAGATATAGAACGAGGAATAGAAATCTCACAACCAATTCATTGCAGTGCTTCAATTGTCTAGCGAAACAAAGGTGTTTAGCTCTCCATTCGTTCAAACCCTAGAAGTGGAATGAATAAAAGAGAGGACCGAACTCCTTTCTCAAAACTAGAAAAAATTCTTAAATAGGTTTTAGAAAATTAACCTAGCAAACAAAATAAGGAAATAAAATAATAGCAAATATAATATCCGAAAATGCTAAAATCGGAAACAAATAATCGTTGGCCGCGAGGCGTCGACCTCCACCGCGGGGCGGTGAGTTCCACCGCGGGGCGGTGGCTTCGCTTGTGCTGCCTTCTCTGAGATCCACCGCCAGGTCGCGGTGGCTTGTGGCGCGGGGCGGCAAGACCAACTTCTTCAAGTCTTCATCTTCTATCTTCTCCACTAAGCTGTAAATCATATGATATCTTCACTTCTCAACTATTCTTCTGGATTACAGACTTAGCCTAAATCTATACCAAAACTCCATCTAAATCACATCAATAATCACTAGTTAAGGTGCCTGAAATGGCACCTATCAAATATCCCCACACTTAGACCTTTACTCGTCCCGAGTAAATCAAAACTGATCCTACTCCAGTCATCAAACACCAAGGCCTCAGGAAGTACGAGCAGACATGATACCAGTGACTACAACAACTCAACAATCAGCTCCAGACAACCAAAACAAGTGATGCGAGATAAATCTATTCCTAACTCTTGTCTAGCTCCTTATCGCTCCAGAGTGACCTACCCGAACTCCTTATATCACCTCTGCTTATGACGCCAACCTCCATAATGATCCTAAAATCACTCCTTTTTCTTTACGCTCATCTTGCCTAGGCGCCCTCTCGGGTTTTCACCTAGCCACTCATTTCATTTTACTAGACATCTCACATGTACTCACATCACTCCAGTCCATTTTTGCACCGGTCTATACCAGTCGGACTACCTGCTTATTACCTGAACCGCCCTTTCGGGTTTTCGGCCCATCCCAGGATTTTGGTTTCCTTTTTCACTATTTTTGGCTCTTTTTTTTTTAGAATATAAAACTGAACTGCTCGAATCTGAAATGCAAAAACGAAATGCATAAACAAAAACTGTACACTAACTATGATAAGCAGCAAGTCTAAATCCCTCCCCACACTTGAAACACACATTGTCCTCAATGTAGAGACGAAGACAAAACGAAATAGGGGAGAAAGAACATAAACTCACTGGAAAGGTGGATACGGTGGATAGCCCGATGGAGGTGGATGCCTCCCGAAGTACTGCTCCTGCATGAATGCCTCAGTTGAACTCAACTGGCTCATGATATCTCGCGCAATGTCGGCCTGTAAAGTCTGCAGGCGAGTCAGCATCTCCTCGTTCGCAGCGTGTTGACGCAATGTGAAAGCATCAAAACGAGCAAACATCTCATCCCAAGGAATCTCAGAAGTCGATGTAGAGGCAGAAGCAACAACAGACGCAAGGGGATCAAAATCCATAATAGCAGGAATAGCGGCATGGGGCTCATCCTCAGTGTCGGAAGGGATAACCTCAGCGTCAGACGGAATGAACCATCATGTAAAGTCCCACGGGTAGGCAAAGGGGTGAGGGAGACGTAGCACGTGACCTCCATAAGAACACCATAGGAGCTGCTCCGGGGAATTGTTCAGCATACCACACCGTCGCAGACATGGGATGTCGTAGCGAACATGCATGATCGGCTGAGGAATAGTGTCTGTCTAAATCCTGGCCGCAGCAACCAAGGTGATCAGGCCGCCCTGAATAATATCTCGCGCCTTTCCCTCGCGGATCTTCTTCATCTCGTGTAACCACACCGTAACCCAACCAGGAGTCTCCTCATCCAAAGGGTCAATCATTAGTGGCAGGCGAACAAAACAAAGCAATAGAAACTACGGAAAAGTCAAGGCGCTGCTCGGGTTGCCTCCCGAGCAGCGCCTTGGTTAACGTCGTTGGCTAGACACAGGCTGTGGCCTATCAGGTTTCAGCTTCAAGGGCCTCAAAACTTACCGCATCAACATGGGTCGGGTCAAAGCCTTCATAATAAGGTTTCAATCTGTGGTCGTTCACTTTGAAAATGTTGTAAGTCTTGGGGTTAATCAATCTGATGGCGCCATGGGGGTGTACTTCAGCAATTTCATAAGGACCCGTCTACTTGGATCTCAGCTTCCCAGCAAAAAGCTTAAGCCGAGATTGAAATAGGAGGACCTTATCCCCTGGCTTGAAATCCTTTCTCAAAATTTGCTTGTCATGACACTGCTTGGTCTTCGCCTTATAGCTGACCGAGTTCTCATACGCCTCAAGGCGCAACTCCTCGAGCTCTTGCAGCTGTAGCTTCCGGAAATCTCCCACTTCATCTAGTTGCATGTTGCATTTCTTTATTGCCTACCACGCTTTATGCTCAAGCTCTACAGGGAGGTGGCAAGCTTTTCCAAATACTAACCGGAAAGGATACATACCTATTGGAGTTTTGAAAGCTGTGCGGTATGCCCACAGTGCATCATTGAGTTTTGTACTCAAATCCTTTCGATTAGCTGCAACCGTTTTCTCCAGGATAGATTTAATCATTCTGTTGGAGTTCTCGGCCTGCCCATTAGTTTGAGGGTGATAGGCCGTCGAGATTCTCTGGGTGACGTGATACTTCTTCAGTAGGGCAGTCACTGTCTTGTTGCGTAAATGGGTTCCCCTGTCACTAATTAAAGCTTTGGGTATCCCAAATCTTGAGAAAATGTTCTCCTTAAGAAAACCTGCCACAACTTTAGAATCATCAGTCCTGGTGGCCTTCGCTTCCACCCACTTGGAAACGTAGTCCACCGCAAGCAATATATAGAGATTCCCATGAGAGCTAGGAAAGGGTCCCATAAAGTCCATACCCCAAACATCAAAGACCTCACAAAAGATTAATGATGATTGTGGCATTTCATTTCTTCTGGTAATATTTCCAACCCTTTGGCATCGGTCACAGGATTTGCAAAAGGCGTAAGCATCCCGAAAGATGTGTGGCCAATAAAATCCTGCATCCAATACCTTTCTAGCTGTCCTATTTGCTCCAAAATGACCCCCACATGCTTCAGAATGACAGAAGTTAAGGACAGATTATACCTCATTGTCCGGAAGACACCGGCGTACTACCTGATCGACACAATGCTTCCAAAGGTAGGGATCATCCCAAACATAGTGACGGGCCTCTCTTCATACCTTTGCCTTTTGAGCTCTGGTGTAACCCGGGGGTAGTTCTTCTCGGACCAAATAGTTCACGATATCTGCGTACCACGGTCTGAAAGAACGGATTCCGAAGACGTCCTTGGCTATGTGAGGAGAGGAGTCAGAAGTGTCTATAGAGCAAAGTGTGACACCAGAGATGTTGCCGCGGGGCGGTGTTGTCGCCGCGGGCCGCGGTGAGCTTTCTTGGTTCTCAAGTAAATATGACGTCGGGTCGCGGTGAGCGTCACCGCGGGGTGGTGAATCCTCCAGATTCATACTGGCTATAAGTCACCGGGTCGCGGTAATGGGGACCGCGGGGCGGTGGTTACTTCCTGAACTTTCTTTGATCATAAAGAGTGTGTCGTCTGGGAAGGTTTCGTGAATGGGGTTCTATTTTCCGGGCTTATCTTCCTCATGTACGAGTCTACTCAGGTGATCAGCTACTAGGTTTTCCGCTCCCTTCTTATCACGGATCTCCACATCAAATTAAGTGAGAAGGAGAACCCATCGGATTAATCTTGGCTTTGCTTCTTTCTTCGTCATTAGGTAACGAAGAGCAGCGTGATCTGTATAGATAATCACCTTGACTCCCAAAAGATATTGGCTAAACTTCTCCAAGGCAAAGATAACTGCCAGTATCTCCTTCTCAGTAGTGGAGTAGTTCCTCTGGGCTCCATTCAGAGTCATGGAAGCATAATGAATCACATGGGAGGCACGTCCCACTTTCTGTCCTAGAACTGCTCCAACTGCATAATCACTGGCGTCACACATGATCTCAAATGGACGAGACCAGTCAAGTGCCTGAATGATAGGTGCACTTGTCAGGCGTTCTCTCAAGCAATCAAACGCCTTCTTGCACTCGTCGGTGAACGCATAGGTCACCTCTTTCTTCAGTAGCTCGCATAGGGGCGAAGAGATCTTAGAAAAGTCCTTGATAAATCTTCGGTAGAAACCTGCATGACCTAAAAAGGAACGCACTTCACGCACATTAGTAGGATAAGGAAAAGACTGAATCACATCAATCTTCGCCTTATCGACCTCAATACCCCTAGCAGAGATGATATGACCAAGTACTATCCCCTATTCTACCATGAAATGACACTTTTCAAAATTCAAAACCAAATTGGTTTCAACACATCTTTTAAGTACAAGTGCCAAATGGTTCAGACATGAATCAAAGCTAGTCCCATGCACTGTAAAGTCATCCATGAATACCTCAATAAACTTCTCAACATATTCAGAGAAGATACTAACCATACATCGTTGAAATGTACCGGGTGCATTACACAAACCGAATGGCATTCTGCGGTCTGCAAAGGTGCCAAAGGGGCATGTAAAAGTGGTTTTCTCCTGGTCTTCTGGCGCAATGGCCACCTGAAAGTATCCTGAATACCCGTCGAGAAAGCAGTAATAGGGACGCCCAGCAAGGCGTTCTAGCATTTGATCAATAAAGGGAAAGGGAAAATGGTCTTTCCGAGTTACCGCATTCAGCTTACGATAGTCAATGCACACCCTCCATCCTGTGGTGGTCCTTGTAGGAACCAAATCCCCTTGTTGATTCTCCACTATAGTGATTCCTCCTTTCTTAGGGACAACCTGGGTTGGACTTACCCATTGGCTGTCTGAAATAGGGAAGATCATATCAGCTTTGAGGAGTTTCAGCACCTCCTTCTTGACCACTTCCATCATTGGAGGATTGAGTCTTCTCTGTGGCTGCCTGGATGGCTTGGCTCCATCTTCAAGTAGAATCCTATGCATACAAGTCAAGGGGCTTATTCCTTTTATGTCTGCAATGGTCCATCCTATCGCAGTGTTGTACTCCCTGAGCACGCCTAATAGCTTTATTTCCTAGGCTGCAGATAGCTTACTAGACACAATGACTGGCAGAGTGTCGTTGGATCCAAGAAAGGCGTACTTGAGATGATCCGTCAACGGCTTTAATTCAATCACGGGGGCCTGTTCAACAGAGGGAACAAGCTTCTCGCTCGGATTTAGTAAACTGGGGCCAACGCCCAAAGGATCCAAAGGATACTTACCATATGCATCCAATTGAGCTATGGCTTCCTGCATGTTAGATGGTAAAGAGTATTCCTCATGGGACAAATCCAAATTATTCTCAACAATGGATTGCAACTCATCAAGACCAGAAATATCAAATACATCTTATGCAATAGAGTCAATCACGTCAATTGAGCATAAAGAATGGTCTTCATTGGGGTGTTTCATAGCTTCATATATGTTATATTCCACCTTCTCCCCATCAAATTCCATGGAAAGTGTCCCACTTTGCAAATCAAGTTTAGTCTTAGCAGTTTTCAAAAATGGCCTACCTAACAGTATAGGGGTTGCCTGTGTATCTATCTCCATATCTAAGACATAAAAATCTACAGGGAATATCAATTTATCAACCATAACAAGAACGTCATCTACTATTCCTCTAGGGTAGACACTAGACCTATCAGCTAATTGAATTATAATTCTTGTTTCCTGCAGAGGTCCGAGTCCAAGAGATTCATAGAGAGAATAGGGCAAAACATTAATGGAGGCACCGAGACCGAGCATAGCTCTTTCAAACTTAGTGTCACCAATAATACAAGGAATGCTCCACATACCTGGATCGCCGCACTTCTTTGGCAGACGCCTCTGGAATACAGCGGATACGCGTTCGCTAACCTTGACTTTTTCCTTACCCTTCAGCTTCTGGTTTTCTTTTGATGGTGCATAGCTCCTTCAGAAACTTAGCGTACCTCGGTACACTCTTGACAAGCTTGAGGAGTGGGATGTTCACCTCATATTTGCTG
Source organism: Rheum nobile (assembly GCA_027886185.1). Taxonomy (NCBI): domain Eukaryota; kingdom Viridiplantae; phylum Streptophyta; class Magnoliopsida; order Caryophyllales; family Polygonaceae; genus Rheum; species Rheum nobile. The sequence continues at coordinate 579,601 of WOAB01000163.1, forward strand.
AAAGTGTCGAAGAGATCCTTGTCGTCAATTACTCTCCTTTCCTTTAGTGCCTCCGGAAAGGGGGCAGGAGGCTTTTCAGAACCAAGAGGGGGGAAATTGGGACGAACATAGGTGTCCTCTTCTTCATCATGATCAATCTCTAGGCTTTCACCGCGGGGCGGTGGGCTCACCGCGGGGTGGTGCTCTTGGCCGCGGGGCGGCAGTGTCGACTCAGAATAACTGGGAGCTGCCACCGGGTCGTAGTGGTGATCGCCGCGGGGCGGTGGAATTTTCCCATCTTCAATTTCGGTTTTGTCGTCCTTTTCAGCAGTAGGAGCGACTTGTAATTCTTTTCCACTTCGTAGGGTCACAGCATTTACACTTTCTGGCGCATCCCTTTTGTCCAACCTAGCGACCATATCTGATAAATTAACCACGGTCTCCTTCATGCTCTTGATGCTGGCCTCAGTAGTTTGCACATGCGTTGTGAAGTGCATTGTTAAGGTCTTGAGCATATCTTCAGTTGAAGGGGAGCCACTAGCTTGGGGACCTGCTGGTGGCTCATCAAAGTGAGGTTGTGGTGGTGGTTGTCCTCAATGTAGAAAAGAGAACATCAAATGAAATAGGGGAAGAAGCAATAAACTCACTGTGCGCCTGATGGTGGTGGTGGGAACCTCCCAAAGTAGTCTCTCATATGAGCGTCCATGGCGTCCAAACGCTCATCTACATCATCACGGAATTGGGTCTGCCAAGTCTGCAGACCGGTCTCTACTCGGGTGTTCCAGTGCGTCTGCTGCACTGAGAATGCATCAAATCTCGAATACAACTCCTGCCAAGGTGTGGCAGGACCGTAAGAAGATGAGGGCGTGTCATAAAGTGTAGGCATAGGAGTGTCCTCGCCCGCAAACTCAGCAACAGCAGCAGCACCACTAGGGCCCTCTCCATACGGTCCTGAAGAAGAAGCAGCAGGGGCATCATCAATCGTTACTCTGCCATCACTGGGAATCCACCAATCCGCAAAGGAAGGAGAATAAGCAAACCCCCGGGGAATAATCAGAATGTGGCCATCATAGGAAGACCAGACTAAATCACCATCCTTTCCCAATGGCTTCAGCATCGAGCACACTTTCATGTGCGCCATATCATACACCATGTAGGCAACAGGCCGAGGAATCTGATCACAAGATATCACTCCAGCACAAAGGAAGGTGATCAAGCCACCCCCACAGATATCTCGTGGCTCACCATCACGAATCCTCTTCAAGGAACCCAAAAAGAGGGTAGCCCAACACGGCGTGTACGTAACAACCTCCAAGATGCTGATAAACCACTGGAAATCCTTCAAAGGAACCTTACCATCATCAGCATGGCCAAAGAAATCTCTCATCATCACTTTGTGGATCAACCGTAGACACGGGTTCACCAGCTTCGAATTCACCTCCTGACCCTTCCTGAACGTCCTGCCCGTAGCAGCCTTCTAGAACTCCATCATATCCGACTCAAGAATGCCACCAGACCACCCATCAGTTGGCATCTTTGTAATGCCCAGGGCATCACGCACCACCTTAGGGGACAACGAATAATCACGCCCATTGTAAGTGAACGTGACCCTCATCATCCTCTTGTTGTCGGAACCATCAGAGTACCTCTTGAAGGAGGCGATGAACTGGTAACAAAGCTCGGGATACGCAGGGGCAGCCAAGTTCAGAAATGTCCCCAAACCACACTTAGCAGGGACACACACGCCAACAAACCCATCTCAGACAACGTAGGCTTGTGAAAGAATTTAGTCGCCAACACCTTCCTCTCCTTCACCACATTGTAAACCTCACTCTCATCCCTCGTAGACACTTGCTTCCTACCCTTAGGTGCCATAAGTAATGAATGTAGAATTTCAAAACGAAGGGCAACCAAGAGAAATTACAAACGAGCAAACACGCAGCCAAGAGGTCTCGCCGCAGGGCGGTGAACGAGTCGCCGGGTCACGGTGGGACAACTGGGATAGCTGGTGATCTCAGTAATCCCACCGAGACCTCACTGCCCCGCGACGATGACCACCGCCCCGCGGTGGGCTTACCGTGACCCGGCCCCCAACAATCCAGCTCCGCTGATGAGTTATGTGTTGATGACTACGTTCGCCCTGTGTTTCCCCCTCTAGGTTCTGAGAAGCCACCAGCACCTTTTCCTGAGGCGTTGAAGGCCAAGAGAGTAGTCGACGACAGTGACTTGTTCGAGACATTCCGGGACTGTGAGGTGAACATTCCCCTACTCAAGCTTATCAAGGCTGTCCCTCGATATGCCAAGTTCTTGAAGGAGCTGTGCACCGTGAAGAGGACACAGAAGCAGAAGGTTTAGAAGAAGGTTCATGTAGGTGAACATGCATCGGCGGTATTTCAGAGACGTATGCCTGAGAAGTGCAAGGATCCAGGTACATTTACTATTCCTATTACTATAGGTGAGCATCGATTTGAGAAAGCCTTGTTAGACTTGGGTGCCTCTATTAATGTTTTGCCTTATTCTTTGATTGAGGATTTAGGAATAGGACCCTTGCATGTTTCTAACATTGTGATACAACTTGTTGATGGTTCTTGTGTACCCCCTAAGGGTATTGTGGAGGATGTTCTTGTGAGGATAGGTGCTTTGATTTTTCCTGCTGATTTCTTTGTTATGGATATGGACTATGATGAGCAGGTTGCCCCGGTGATGCTAGGGCGACCTTTTATGAAAACATCAATGACAAAGATTGATGTAGACAGTGGAATTTTAACTATGGAATTCGATGGAATAATTTTTGAACATAATGTACATAAAGCCAACCCCATTGAATTGCCTACTCCTTACCGCATTAGTGATTTTGATGATCATGTGCATGAAAATGTTAAAACTAGTGCAGTAGAGACCGTAGTTGAGTGTTCTACTATTGATGGACCTATTGAGTTGCATGAGTTGCATGTTGATGATGTCTTGCTAGATGACATAGGATATCCTACTCCCTCTAATTTGGGCACTTGCCCCCCTCCACTAACCATACAAGGCTGTAAGCCTTTATCTAGTGACGTGCAGCATATTCAGGTTGAGCCATATCGGCCCCCACATCGCTCTAAGTATGGGGGAGATGCTCCAAAGGAAGTAAGCATGGAGTTGATGGCAAAGAGGGAACATGGTCTAAGGTCTAAACCTTTCCATGGGAGGTCTCAACAGGAAGAGACAAGTAGGAGGATTCCGAGGGGATCCTATTATAGGTGGTAGTTGATCTGCAGTACGTCGAGCCAACGACGTTAACCAAGGCGCTGTCCGGGAGGCAACCCGTGGTAGTTTTTCTTTGTTTCTTTTCTTTTCCTTAGATTATTTTTAGTAGTTTCTTTTGCTTTGTTTCGTTCACCTGTTACTTACATTTCAGGTACGAAAGTAAATGGAGCGATGGTGTTCTCAGCTATGTTACCGCCCCGCGGTGGAGCTCACCGCCCCGTGGTGGATTTTTGGTATATTTTTCCCTCTCCGAAAATAAAAATTTTTTTTGCAAGAATAAAGGGCCCCGAAAAAACCTTAAACGGGTGAGTAAAAGTTTTATTTCTTGAGTGGTAACTAAGGTTTTGACGGATTGGGCCCACTTTTGGGCCGAGATTTCTCTCTTTGGGCCTTGTACCAGCCGGCCCATCATCCTTTTCTTCCCTTTCACCTTTCCCTTCCCTAACCTAGCCCCACTCTCTCACACCCCCATTCTCCCACAAATCTCACTCGACCTTGATCCAAATCTAGTCTCCAATTGCCTAAACCTTGAGTCCCTTGTCTAATTTGGAGTCTAGCCTCACAAACAAGCCAAACACAACCCCGCCTCGCGTTGCACTCCCTCGCGTCGCTGTTGCCACCTCCCCGCGCCGACTTCACCGCGACCCGGCCAAAGCTCCCAGTTGTCCCACCGCGACCCGGCGACTCGTTCACCGCCCCGCGGCGAGACCTCTTGGCTGCGTGTTTGCTCGTTTGTAAGTTCTCTTGGTTGCCCTTCGTTTTGAAATTCTACATTCATTACTTATGGCACCTAAGGGTAGGAAGCAAGTGTCTACGAGGGATGAGAGTGAGGTTTACAATGTGGTGAAGGAGAGGAAGGTGTTGGCGACTAAATTCTTTCACAAGCCTACGTTGTCTGAGATGGGTTTGTTGGCGTATGTGTCCATGTGCTTAGCACAGTGTGGTTTGGGGACGTTTCTGAACTTGGCTGCCCCTGCGTATCCCGAGCTTTGTTACTAGTTCATCGCCTCCTTCAAGAGGTACTCTGATGGTTCCGACAACAAGAGGATGATGAGGGTCACTGTTGAATTCCTTAGGTTTTGATAGTGACAAACATTCAACTAATCTGGGTACTAAGTGTTTCAGAAACAAAGACAGTTGTCTCAGGGAACCTTCGCAGCAAAGGATTGAAGAGGGAACAAAGCTCTGTTCTTGTGCTTTGTTACCTCTGAAGGAACAATAGTGACGAACAAGATCGAAGCTGCGAATGGAATGAAGAAATCCAGCGTGTTATTTATGGAAACAAATCAAGGCGCACACGCGGTCAAGGATTGAAGAAATCGGCTGGAAGGATCTAGCCGTTGGAGGAGATATGGAGAGAGAAGCTCGATTCCTTATCTTAGGGATTCTTTCCTCAGATAAGCGGATTGGAGAGAGAAGAATCTTATCACATCCGTTTATATTAATTTAAGGGAATCCTTTCCTTTTATTAATATATACGGCTAGGGATATTATTCCTCTAGCAAAACATATCTTCTTGTTACCTTATTTGGAAAAATCTTATCTTGTTACATTTAGGGTTTGCCGAGTTGTATTTAATAGAGGTGTGGATTCATTTCTATGTAACCACGACGACGGAAAAGAGAGAGAACGAAAAAAAAAAGTGAGGTGTGTGTAAGTCTTTGAGGGTTGAGTTTGATTTATCGTTGTAGAAGAGGTTTCGAGTCTAGCTGGTTGTTTAGATGTCGAAGTCCAGGATGCAAGTGTAATCAAGCAAGAAATCAATAAGACAAGCACACGCTTCAAAATCATCTCAAGCGAAAGCTTGAAGGTAGTGGTTTTTCCTTGAGAAACTAGTTTTGCTAATCAGGGTTTCCACTATATATCATGAGTTCGTTCGTTATCTTTCCTGCTATATTTATCCGCTGCAACTTCTGTGGGAACAAAGCTTTTGTTCCCTCAGACGTAACTCTAACGATCCAACAATTGGTATCAGAGCCTGGTGCTCTAGATTGTTTGTTTTAGTTACAGATTCTGCAGGAAAGATGTCGTCAGGAAATGCCTTGGATAGAGACTCTCAAGAAGGTGATGTAGATGTGGCTCTCATCACTCAAGCCATGAAGAAGATATGGTCTCGAAGCAAAGGCACTAAAGGTTCGGTCATGGTTCACAATGACATGAAGAAGGTTGTCTGCTCTCACTGCTATGACAACGGACACTTCGCAAAAAGGTGCCTCAACAAAGCGGCAGGTTCTTCTCAGGTCTTCAACGAGGAACAAACGAGGATTACAAAGTGGGGTGACTGCAGCTCAGATGATGAAGCATCTCCTCTCTCAAAGGATATCTGCTTGATGAGCTCAAAAGGTCACAACGTATCAGAAGGTGGTTCTCATAAATCCGATGAGGAAGCAAGGAAAGGCTCTTGGCACCTTGACAGTGCATGTTCAAGTCACATGACAGGGAACAGTGAATGGTTCACTTCTCTTCAGCCAGCCTCATGGGCATCGATAACTTTTGGAAACAAGAGTAAGGGTGAGGTTTGTGGTATCGGTATGGTAAGACTCTCTAAACACATCACTGTGAATAATGTGAATCTAGTGAATAATCTCAAGTTTGATCTGTTTAGTGTGGCTCAACTATGTCAAAACAGAAAAAATAGGGTAGTCTTTACCACTGATGATTGTCATGTTGAGTGTCTAAGTACAGGGAAAATCTTACTCAAAGGGATCTGCGACAACAATGTCTATAAGGTCGACCCTGCTTTCATCCCTGACAAGGACCTATGTCTGTCGTCTATTGCTGAGACGACAGACTTGTGGCACAAACGCTTTGGACATGCTAGCCTTCAACTCCTATCCAAACTCCATAGACAAGAGTTGGTGAATGGCCTTCCCAAGGTTGAAGCAATGAGAAGTGACGTGTGTGACGCATGCATTAAAGGAAAACAAGTGAGGTCTTTCTTCAAGTCAAAAAGGGATGTAAGTACAACACGTCCTCTGGAATTAGTCCATATGGATCTTTGTGGGCTTATGCGCACGAAGAGCCGTGGGGGAAATGCATATGTTTTTGTTATTGTTGATGACTATTCCAGGTACACATGGACTCTATTTATCTCCACAACGGATGAAGTGTTCGCGAAGTTTGAGTCCTGGCTTAAGGCAGCCGAAAGGTGTGATACCCCGTATTTTTGTAAGGTTATTTTGGGAATTTTGGAATTTTCCCGAGTACCCGTTGAGTACGTCGGATTTAATACAGAGAGTTTGAGATATTCTGTAAGGTGGTCTGTATCTGTAATATTTTTCTCAGTGAAATAATATATAGACATCATGCCTCGGATTTTAATTGTCGTTCGCGTACAATAATTTTTATCCCGGTTTAACGCCATGTTCGTTCAAGAGCTAAATGGGCGGGAAAGGCAGAAACGGCGACCGCCATACCGTAACGGCGCCCGCCGTCGCTGGGCCCGAAGTGCCAGCCGTCGTCTCCTACTCTGGGCTCGCCAGAGCTAGGAACGGCGACCGCCGTAATTACGGCGCCCGCCGTAGGCAAAATCACGGCGCCCGTCGTGATTACCCAGCAGACATTGTCCGATGGTCGCCGGCGAGCTCTGACCGCGCCGAACTAGCTGTAGGCCCATCTTCTTCGTGCTCCAGATGTTTTGGCTATAAAAGGAGGTGTTGGGGGAGAGGTTTTAAGCCATCCCAGCACCAAACCTCTGCCAAATTTGCCTCTCGCCGGAGTTGTGCCTTCGCCGAAAATTCTGAAGCTTTCGTCGGTGTTGTTTGGTGGTGTTTCCAGCAGCTCTTTTGAAGCCTTGTGGTTGCCTTTGGAGGTCAGAAACCAAGACAGGCGGAAAGGGGTCGAAACGCGCATTGTTTTGGTGAGATTTCTCTCGTCTCTGTCGACCGTGTTCTTCACGGCGACCGTCGTGTTCTTCACGGCGACCGCCGTGATGAATGCGGCGACCGCCGCCAAGAACAGCGACCGCCGCCAGTGCCCAGAATGCCTTCGTGGCTTTGGCTTGGTTGGTTGTCACCGTGGCGTCTTTCCTTTCGTGTTCTTTCGCCGTGTTTAGATTCGTACTGTTTATGTCGGATCTAACTTAGGGTTCCTTTTATGGGTCGACTCGAAGGTTGTTGTGCTGTCGGAACTATACCCGTGTCGAGCCTGGAATCCAGCTGTCGTCTTTAGACTATTCTGCGGATGAAGGCAAGTGGCGTTTCGCTCTTGCTCATTCGTTCCATATTTACATTAATTATCAGTAGTCTATCTGAGTAATTAATTTGGAATGAATATTCTGTTTGTCTGGAAACGGTTTTGTTAAACTGTTTTGAAAATCATATAATAGGTTGTATATCTGTTAGAACAACGCTATTATCTGTGATCGCCTTTCGGGCCTTTATATGGATTTATCCTGTAACTATCGTTGTACTATAACTGTTTAGTTAGCACTGTTAAATAGGAACGTTACTCGGACTCTGTCCAGTCGTTTCTTTATAATCTGGTATCGGGGTGGCTCGTCTCCATCTGGTACTATTCTAAGATCATGATCGGTCTATTTCACAAGTGTGTAGAGACAGGACACTTAGCTGGTGTCACAAACCTTTCGGTGTACGTCACTCTCGACGAAACGTATACTAAGATGTGTCATCCCATTGGTGGGGTACACATGTAAAAGTCTATAATGTGATGTGTGTTTTTGAAACATAATCAGATAAGTGCTACCTTGACGCACATAATTAATGAATGCTCAGCGAGTAGGGCAGCTAGGTAATAGTGCCGCTAGGAAGACTCGTATTGACTTGAATGTAGTATGTCTTCTTTCCGATCTGGATTCGCTAAAAGGCAGTGAGGTTGGTCGTTGACTGAAGCATCTCAGTCAGTTTTAAATCATTGTTGTATGATTCTGTAACTTTCCAGAATTGTCATACTTCCTTAAAGACTCATTTCCGTTGGAGTCTTCTTTCGAGTCGATTTCTGTGAAGATTCAGTCTTCCAGAATCTTCTCTTGTGCATACCTCTTGTTTATTCCAGTAGGAGTATGGTGGTTGACAAGCGTACTCGATTATTATTCGAGGGACGAGGAGTCTAACCTAATAAGGCTGCTTCGAACCATTCTGCTTTGTACCCTTGCTAGTCTATTCATTTAGACTAACCAACCAATATTTTCCCTTGCATGGTTGGCTGGTGTCATCCGTTCGATTCGGCACATCAGATCGAAAGTAGCCCAGAAGATTAGAAGGACTATGGAGTCGGCGGTGGTTTTTGAACGTTTTAATTATTTCTTTAATCAGGTTGAGATCTTTTGGACAATGACTTTGGTTGTAAGGTGTTTTATGAGACTTCCGTTGTGTTTGGTTTAAACTCTGTATTATCCTATTCGGGATTGGGTTGTAATCCCATAACTCTTGTTCCTTGACAATGTTATGTTTTGGATTGAATGCTTTGATCATTATGCATCAATTGTATTTCATAAATTGTATTTAACCGGTAAAGCCTTGGGTGATCTCGGTAAGGAACACTGGGGTCACTGGCGGTAATACTTTTCCAAAAGGGTTAAGTTTTGGGGGTGTTACAAAAGGAGCACTGGACATTCCTTGGGGTCTATTCGCACTGATCATGGAACTAAATTCGAGAACTCTCAGTTCCTATCCCTCTGTAGGAACAGAGGTATCAACCACAACCTCTCTGCTCCCAGGACCCCACAGCAAAACGGTGTTGTTGAAAGAAAGAACAGAACTCTGGAAGACATGACGCGTACTCTTCTCATCTCAAGTGGTCTTCCAAGGAGTTTATGGGCCGAAGCCTTGAATGCTGCGTGCTACGTTTTGAACAGAGCAACCATCTGTCCTCTTCTAAAAAAAATTGCCTATGAGCTTCTGAAGGGAAGGAAACCTAATGTGTCTCATTTGCGCACATTTGGTTGCAAGTGCTTCGTCCACAACAACGAGATAGATTCTCTTGGGAAGTTTGATCCCAAAAGTGATGAAGGAACTTTTGTAGGATATTCACAGCAAAGCAAGGCCTACAAAGTTTTCAACAAGAGAACCAGAAAGGTAGAGGAAAGCGTTCATGTTGTATTTGATGAAACTGTTATGGCTGGTAACAATGTGCAGGAACTATCAGGCAACATCGAGCTTTCCGAAGATGACTTCTTTCATCTTGTAGATAGCAATGTCAGCGGTGGGACCTCTGAAGATCAAGAAACTCAAAATGATCCCTCTACACCAAGAACTCCCAATTCCGCCAACTCAGGGGGTAATGAAGAAAATGCTTACCCCCCTGATGTATCTCAGGCACCTCAGGGGGAACAAAGCCCAAGTCACGGCACAGCGGAGCCCTCTGAGGACTGCCCTTCTGCTGAAGGAACGAGGGATGTCAATCCTAATGCTAATGGCATAGGAGGTGAAGGCTCAAGTGTTGGGAACGCTGATTCAGAAGAATTCGACATCAACAATCTCCAAGTTCCCAACTACCAGCAAAAGTGGGCTCATCCAGTCAAGCTAATCGTCACTGACTATAGAAAGGGAGCACCTCAGAGCACTCGTTCCTCCCTACAAAATTTATGTGCTTTCAATGCTTTTGTCTCTTTGCAAGAATCCAAAACTGTAGGAGAAACATTAAAGGATCCTGACTGGATAAACGCCATGCAAGAGGAACTTCACCGGTTTGAAAGAACAAGGTTTGGCGGTTAGTTCCTCGTCCAAGGAACAGAACAGTGATTGGAACCAAGTGGGTGTTCAGAAACAAGTTGGATGATCAAGGTCAGGTCACAAGGAACAAAGCTAGGCTGGTGGTGAAAGGCTACAACCAGCAGGAAGGCATCGACTATGATGAGACCTTTGCTCCTGTTGCCAGGTTAGAAGCAATAAGACTCCTAATTGCGTATTCTTCTTTCCATGGGTTCAAGCTGCAACAGATGGATGTCAAGACTGCCTTCTTGAATGGAGTTCTTAAGGAGGAAGTCTACGTGGAGCAAACACCTGGCTTTGAGGACACCACTCAACCTGACCATGTCTACATTTTAGACAAAGCTCTGTATGGTCTCAAGCAAGCCCCGAGGGCCTGGTATGAAAGGCTCTCACAGTTCCTTCTGACACACGGATACGTTCGAGGAAAGGTCGATAAGACTATGTTCCTTCTGAAGGAAGGGAAGCATATTCTGGTGGTCCAAGTCTATGTGGATGATATCATCTTTGGATCCACTGATGATAAACTGGTTTAGAAATTCTCTAAGCTGATGGCCAGTGAATTCGAGATGAGCATGGTTAGAGAACTCAAGTTCTTCCTAGGTCTGCAAGTCTCTCAGGTAGATGAGGGAACCAAAGTGCACCAATAGAAGTATCTTAGGGAGTGCGTCAAAAAGTTTGGTATGAATGATGCAAAACCCTTCACCACTCTCATATCTCCAAACAATCCAATGGGAAAAGACAAACATGAACAAGGAATTGATCCATCTCTCTACCGAGGAATAATAGGTTCGCTTCTATTTCTCACTGTCAGTAGGCCTGATATTATGTATAGTGTATGTCTTTGTGCTCGTTTTCAAGCCGATCCCAAAGAGACACATCTCAAAGCAGTGAAGAGGATCCTGAGATATTTGAAGGGAACAGATGATATTTGTCTGTGGTATCCAAGGGGAGGAAGCCTTGATCTTGTCGGATACACAGATGCTGACTTCGCAGGGAACAAAGTGGACATAAAATCTACCTCTGGAATGGCTCAGTTCCTTGGGCCATGTCTGGTTTCCTGGGGGTCAAAGAAGCAGAACTACGTGGCTCTCTCCACTGCGAAAGCTGAATACATAGCCGCTGCTGCTTGTTGCACTCAACTCCTATGGCTCAAACAACAACTCAGTGACTACGGTATTCTTCTAAACTCCATTCCCATTCTCTGTGACAATACAAGTGCCATAAATATCTCCAAGAATCCGGTGCAACACTTACGTGACTGTGTGGAGAAAGGGTTGGTGACAATGGATTTCTGTGGAACTAAGGATCAAATCGTCGACATCTTCACCAAGGCACTAAACAGGGAACCATTCGAACAGTTCTGTATGGAACTAGGTATGATCTCTCTAAACTGACTGTCTACATGTTATGTTCCCTCGATGATTGGCTAAATTACATGGTAAAGTGTGAAAGGTGAATCATCATGTCTTGGTCTGCATTGCTTCTCTTGATCATTAGTTGATTGACTTGCTTAGACTCATGTTAATACTTCACTTATGTGCACATTTCATGCATGCTCTCTATGCTATCTTGCTAATACATGAGTCAGATTTCCTTCGGCCCAAAAGAGTCAACTTGATGCATTGATCCCTCATTATAAGCCCAAATGATTGTTGACTCTACAGCTTACCTTAGCCATCATGTTTGATGCTCCCTATGAGCCCCTCTAATCATTCACATCTGGGAGTCTCTCATTCATGATTACACATTATTGAAAAATTCTCATATATGTTTTGTGTGATGTTCTTTGTACCCTCTCTGGTAACATTACCCCCGCATCACACTCTTCTACTTTTTCGGAAAGTCGAGATTACGAATTATCGCTACTGTGGTCTGTGGATAGGGTTCGACTGGTATGTGTGTGATGCTGGCTTACAACTGCCTAAGGAAGGTTCGTGCTCGAAAGCTAATGTTACGCGTGAGAGGTAGTGGGCTCTGAATGAATCCTTGGTGAAAGAAGGCAAGCTGAAGTTTGTGATGTTCAAAAAAAAATGATCATCACAAGACACACAAAGAAGGGAAAAGACGACACTACAGATTCACTCCTCTACAAGTTGAGGCTATGGTGGTTGCTGATGCCAATGAGGAGCAACAGCTCTGAGTGGGAACAAAAGATGAATTCCATTGCTAATCATACTTCTGCTCTAGTTGTTGGCCCCAGTGGTACTTAATTCGTATTTCTCTGGCTAACCAATACCTCTTTTGTTCCCTAGCACATCTACTCCTCTCTTTTCGTACTTCCTTGTCTCTGATTCTTGTGTTTGCACTGACTAGCATGTTGATCATGAATGTTATCCTTGCATATCGTGTTGTCGTCTTAACATGCTGTCTGCGTTCGTGTGTTTCAATCTACTGCGATTGAGAATGATGTTCATCTGGCTGTTGTCTTTCATCTCTAACTCTTCACTGTGTTTTTGATGATGCCAAAAGGGGGAAAATGACAGGTAGCTTTGGTTGAGAGGGAACAACACATGGTTTCATATGTTGTTGTGTTGAGGGGGAACTATTATGGTCTTGTGTGGAGAACCTTTCCCCATACAACTGTCTTTATCTCGTATGTATATGCTTTATTGTCAAGGATGTTTTTCACCATCAAAAAGGGGGAATTTGTTGAATTCCTTAGGTTTTGATAGTGACAAACATTCAACTAATCTGGGTACTAAGTGTTTCAGAAACAAAGACAGTTGTCTCAGGGAACCTTCGCAACAAAGGATTGAAGAGGGAACAAAGCTTTGTTCTTGTGCTTTGTTACCTCTGAAGGAACAACAGTGACGAACAAGATCGAAGCTACGAATGGAATGAAGAAATCCAGCGTGTTATTTATGGAAACAAATCAAGGCGCACACGCGGTCAAGGATTGAAGAAATCGGCTGGAAGGATCTAGCCGTTGGAGGAGATATGGAGAGAGAAGCTCGATTCCTTATCTTAGGGATTCTTTCCTCGGATAAGCGGATTGGAGAGAGAAGAATCTTATCACATCCGTTTATATTAATTTAAGGGAATCCTTTCCTTTTATTAATATATACGGCTAGGGATATTATTCCTCCAGCAAAACATATCTTCTTGTTACCTTATTTGGAAAAATCTTATCTTGTTACATTTAGGGTTTGCCGAGTTGTATTTAATAGAGGTGTGGATTCATTTTTATGTAACCACGACGACGGAAAAGAGAGAGAACGGAAAAAAAATTGAAAAGAAGTGAGGTGTGTGTAAGTCTTTGAGGGTTGAGTTTGATTCATCGTTGTAGAAGAGGTTTCGAGTCTAGCTGGTTGTTTAGATGTCGAAGTCCAGGATACAAGTGTAATCAAGCAAGAAATCAATAAGACAAGCACACGCTTCAAAATCCTCTCAAGCGAAAGCTTGAAGGTAGTGGTTTTTCCTTGAGAAGCTAGTTTTGCTAATCAGGGTTTCCACTATATATCATGAGTTCGTTCGTTATCTTTCCTGCTATATTTATCCGCTGCAACTTCTGTGGGAACAAAGCTTGTGTTCCCTCAGACGTAACTCTAACGATCCAATAGTCACGTTCGCTTACAATGGGCGTGATTATTCGTTGTCCCCTAAGGTGGTGCGTGATGCCCTGGGCATTACAAAGCTGCCAACTGATGGGTGGTCTGGTGGCATTCTTGAGTCGGATATGATGGAGTTCTGGAAGGCTGCTACGGGCAGGACGTTAAGGAAGGGTCAGGAGGTGAATTCGAAGCTGGTGAACCCGTGTCGACGATTGATCCACAAAGTGATGATGAGAGATTTCTTTGGCCATGCTGATGATGGTAAGGTTCCTTTGAAGGATTTCCAGTGGTTTATGAGCATCTTGGAGGTTGTTACGTACACGCCGTGTTGGGTTACCCTCTTTTTGGGTTCCTTGAAGAGGATTCGTGATGGTGAGCCACGAGATATCTGTGGGGGTGGCTTGATCACCCTCCTTTGTGCTGGAGTGATAGCTTGCGATCAGATTCCTCGGCATGTTGCCTACGTGGTGTATGATATGGCACACATGAAAGTGTGCTCGATGCTGAAGCCATTGGGAAAGGATGGTGATTTAGTCTGGTCTTCCTATAATGGCCACATTCTGATTATTCCCCGGGGGTTTGCTTATTCTCCTTCCTTTGCGGATTGGTGGATTCTGAGTGATGGCAGAGTGACGACTGATGATGCCCCTACTGCTGCTCCTTCAGGCCCGTATGGAGAGGGCCCTAGTGGTGCTACTGCTGCTGCTGAGTTTGCGGGCAAGGACACTCCTATGCCTACATTTTATGACGCGCCCTCATCTTCTTACGGTCCTGCCACACCTTGGCAGGAGTTGTATTCGAGATTTGATGCATTCTCAGTGCAGCAGACGCACTGAAACACCCGAGTAGAGACCGGTCTGCAGACTTGGCAGACCCAGTACCGTGCTGATGTAGATGAGCGTCTGGACGCCATGGACGCTCATATGAGGGACTACTTTGGGAGGTTCCCACCACCACCATCAGGCCCACAGTGAGTTTATTTCTTCTTCCCCTATTTCATTTGATGTTCTCTTTTCTACATTGAGGACAATGTTCGATTTAAGTATGGGGGAGGGATTTAGACTTGCTACTTATATAGCTAGTGTATATAGCTTTGTTTCTGCATTATATTTTCTGCATTTTTGTTCTGTAATTTTGCATTCGAATTTGAAAAAAATATCGAAAAAAGCCAAAAAGAAGTAAAAAGCCAACCAAAATCCTGGGATGAGCTGAAAACCCGAAAGGGCAGTTCAGGTAAAAAGCAGGTAGTCCGACTAGTATAGACCAGGGCAAAAGTGGATTGGAGTGATGCGAGTATTTGTGAGATATCTAGCAAAATGAAATGAGTGGCTTGGTGAAAACCCGAAAGGGCGCCTTGGCAAGATGAGCGAAAAAGAAGAAGAGTGATTCTAGGATTTCTCATTATTCTTGGCGAGGCGTCATAAGAAGAGGTGGTATAAGGAGTTCGGGTAGGCCACTCTGGAGCGATAAGGAGCTAGATTGGAGTTAGGATTAGAGTTATCTTTGTATCACTTGTTTTGGTTGTCTGGAGCTTATTGTTGATATGTTGTAGTTGCTGGTGTCATGTTTTCTTGTACTTCCTGAGACCTTGGTGTTGATTGAGATAGTAGGTTTTTCTTTAGCTTACTCGGGACGAGTAAGGTTTAAGTATGGGGGAATTTGATAGGTGTTATTTCATACACCTTTACTAGCAATTATTAGCATGATTTGGAGGAGTTTATGAGTAGTTTTTAGGCTAAGTCTGTGATCCAGAAGTTATGGAGAGAAGTGAAGATATCCCAGGATTTGCAGCTTAGATGGAGACATGAGGATGGAGATGGACCTGCTGGAGCATACTTGGAGAAGACTACCAACACTTGGTAGTAATGAAGAGCAGCAGAAGATAAGAAGAGGAGCTGGAGAAGAGAGTGAGCGAGCTCACCGCCCCGCGCCAGAATCACCACGGCCCGGCGGTGACTCCCAGAGAAGACTGAAGCCCCGCGCCAGAGGAAGCCACCGCCCCGCGGTGGAGAGCCTGACGCCCCGCGGTGGCCGTGTTAAGTATCCCGCGCCCGAAGACTTTTATTTCCTTTTATTGTTTTCAGACTTTGTTATTTTATTATTCTATTTCCTTTTTTTTGTTTGCATTAGTTTAACCTAGTTTTCTTAAGACTATTTAAGCCATCTTTCTAGGTTAAGAGGAGAGACTCTCGTTACAACTTCGCTTTACATCAGACGTTATTTTTACCTTAGTTTTCATTCTCGTTTGAATGGAGAACTAACTCCCCTTTGTTCTACTAGACGATTGAAGCAATACAGTTGATGTGTTTGTGAGATTTCTATTCCTTGTTCTTATCCTTATAAATGTTGGTTTGATTCTCTTGGTTATATTGATTATTGATTTCTTGTTGTTCTTCTTAGCCTGATCAACTAGGTTGAATACTTTTTATCAATTGCTAGGATTGCATATAGGGGTTCTGAGTGCACATCTAGTAGCATACACGATTGTGCGTATAGGGGTCCCGAGCGTACAATCGTGAGTGAGAATCAGTTGCATGTTAAGTAGTAAGGTGTCTTTCTATTTGCATGTATCATATATCCTTGTGTGTATTGCTATTGCTTTGTTGGTGGTAAAGTATACCGACAACTGTGAGAATCGGTGGTGCTTTATCATTGGCATAGTAATAAGTCTATCGACAACTGTGAGAATCGATAGTGCTTAAGATCAGGGTGGGAACAACTATAAGGATAGTAAAAGAACTTGGATTTAATAGATTTATATGATCAAATTATATCTCTGTATTGTGGATCTCGCTCTAGTAGGACTACTTTCCCCATTATATTTTCTCAACTCAACCAAACTTGTTTGCTTTGCTTTCTCGTGATAACAAAACCCCCCTTGCTTGTTACTTCTCAATCACGACTGCATACTTCATTCGATCTTCCCTGTGGGTTCGACCCTTGCTTGCTTACTATACATCTGTTTAGTAGGTTTGTTAGGACTTTTTACTTTGATAAGACTAATCAATGATACTTGCATTGCGCACTTTTAGCCCGTCAGTTGGTGAACGCGATGATTGATGGTGGTATTGCGGTGGCGGAAGCGATTGTTGGAGGGGATAGATGACTTGAAAAGACAAGTCTTGGGTCGTAGCGTCGGCAGCGGAGTGAAGGGAGATGCGAAGGAAGACTTGGCTTGAAGAATCAAGCGATTGCCGTAGCGTCGGCGGCGGAGTGAAGGGAATGAGAAGACAGAGAGGTGTTTGACGTCCAATCAAAGTAAGGAGGCGATAGGCTCTCAAACTTAAGCTTTGATTCAAATTAGACGTAACCTAGTATAGAAGGTCGAGATGACCTGTTATAGGACATAGCGGGACTCGGATGGGCCGAGTCTCGCTTAATAGGCAGGCCCACGCGACACGCGTGGAACACACACCCAAAAGGAAAACACTGAAAATAATAATGTTTTAAAATTTACAAAGATATTCAAAGAACGCGTTCATCATTGAATGCATGGACCTTGAGACAGAACGCGACGTCTTGTGACAAATGTGGACGCATGAAGGAGATTGCGATCTCTGGACTTGGATGGAGTCGCTTGAAAGAAGACGCGTTCTTTGGTGATGGCTTGCATAGGCTAGCGCTGAGGCACGCGATGAAGCATTGATTGGCATTGGAACGCGGTCTTCCCACTAACCCTTCTGAGCGCATTCTCATGGCTTCTTCTTCCTCTATGGTTGTAATGGAGGGCAGGGTCGCATCACCCTCCCCCACTTGGCTGTGAAGCGTCCCCGCTTCACCAACATCGATCTTGTGCTCTACATACTCGTGCAAGTGCACCCAATGGAGGTCTCCGGTGTCGAATACGAATCGACGGCGGCCACGATGTGGCAGATAGGCACCACTCACCCAGTTGATTGTCTGTGGAAGGCTACACAAGGGTGGTAGTGCATTTGGAGGCGCCTCTGTCAATTCCGCGGCGAGGAACACGAATCGACGGCGGCCGCGATGTGGCAGATAGGCACCACTCACCCAGTTTATTGTCTGTGGAAGGTTATACAAGGGTGGTAGTGCGTTTGGAGGCGCCTCTGTCAATTCCGCGGTGAGCTCCGCTTGCAACGCGGCGAAAGCTTGGGGCAAAGGCACGCCGATGTGTGCGCAGTGCAAGCTTGGAGTTGGCACTAACAGGCAAGAAGGCACTTTATTGTTCAAACGGGCAGTGAAGTCCCTTGGTCGGGCGAGAAGCACATGGTGGGCATAACTGCCCTGCAACACAGTGCTCGATGGTGCAGTACTCCCAGTGTCTCTGCAACGCGTGCTGTCCTTGGGCGCGTTGTTATGGGAAGCGCTGTGTTGGCCTAATGGAGGACGCGTCCTTCGTTCGCCAGGGTTTGGGGTTGTTAAAGACGCGCCAGATATAGAGTTGGGTCGTTGTGCTGTGTCCGCGGTCTTGGTCGATTGCAAATCCTTGTGGCGATCTCGCTCCACCTGCTCCTGGAAAATCTCATGTGGAGACATTGGTAAGAGAGTCACGCGCTTCCCGTGGTAGGTAAACACATAGGTGTTTAGATACCCATCGTGAAGTACGCGACGATCAAACTGCCATGGACGCCCAAGCAAGAGGTGGGTAGCGTCCATTGCAATCACATCACATAAAATTGTGTCTTTGTAAGGACCAATGGAAAAAGGTAGAAGACACTGTCGTGAGACAGTGTTACCTGAACTTGAAGAGAGCCATTGTAGGCCATATGGTTGTGGATGAGGCGTTGTCGACAGTAGGGGTGTTCATCCGGTCCAGACCGGACCAGATTTTTTGAAAAGGGTGGACCGGACTTTATTTTAAAAAAAAAAAATTAATTCTTATTTAAAGTCTATAAAAAAAATATCTAAAAAAATATCTATAAAACATATATACTCCTAACTTATTAAATTAAGAAAAATATTTATAAAAAAATACATATAAATCTCCAAAAAAACATATAAATTTTATAATAAAAAAAAAATCGGTCCACCGGTACGGATCGGTTTTTTTCCGGGTTTGGACCGGACCGGATTAAGGGAAAACCTTGGACCGGACCGGAATTTCACCAGTCCGGGCCGATTTTGAACACCCTTAGTCGACAGGCTGAGATGGTTGACCACCTTCTCATTGACGATGTTGCAACAGCTGCCTCCATTGATGATAACACTCAAGGTCGAGGTCTTAACCAAGCAACGCGTCTGGAAGAGATTCTTGCATTGGTCGACAAGGCTGCCTTCCTTGACGGTGAGGATGCGACGCGTGACAAGGCTGAGAGGTGTGCCGGCATGGATGGCGACAGCCTCACACACATAAGCGTCCTCGCGGTCTTCTTCGTCTCATTTGTCAATGGCCTCAAGCGGTGCCACTTCCTCCTCATAGGATTCATATCCGGTTGCAGTGTTGGAGAAGAGGACCTTTCTGTTATTCGGACAATCCTTGTTGTAGTGGCCGCGCCCTCCACACTTGAAACATTCAAGGCCACGCGCACGCTCAATGCTCTGTGAGGAGCCCTTTGTGGTGGTCGCGTGAGCTGCATTGGAGGCGGGCAACACGTTCTTGCCATGTCGGTCTTGGTTAGACGCAGTGGTTCCTGTGACTGGCACGCGCACATTAGTAGTAAGGGAATGACCAGGGTTAGATTCATACCTGGTGTGGCCTGGTTGCCAAGAGGAGTGCTTGCAACGCGCAATTGGTTGTAAACCTACATCGCCGTGTGGGTCAACGTGTTGAGATCCTTGATGGGCAAGATCTCCAACTGGTCGCGGATTGGCGCATTCATGCCACTTAGAAACTTGGTCCTCAAAGTCGATGGTACAACGTTTATGTTTGCCTTGTAATACATGTCCTCTAGCTTGGAGAAAAACTCGAGGGGAGTTTGTGAGCCTTGGCGAGCCATGGCTATCTCCATTCTCATTTGATTTCTGTAATCTGGAGGCACATATTTCTTGGCCATCACGTACACGAGTTGGTGCCATTCGGTGACCCTTGTTTGGTGGCGACGCACGCAATCATCCTCAAAACGATGCCACCGCACTCTGGCTGCTCCGCGGAAGTGAAGTGTCGCGGCGTCGACATGCTCCTCAGGTAGCACTCGACAATAGCGAAGTGTGTACTCCGTAGCCTGCACCCATTCAAGAAAAACAGAAGAGTTGTATTCACCATAAAAATGCTCGATTTTTACCTTGACTTCGTGTCTTTGGTATCGAGGTTGGGCAGGGGCTTGCAATGGCACGTTGTGTGGCGCGGCGTCGTAGAGAGGGTTCTCATAGGCGTGGACGCCAGGGTCTTCAACGCGTGCATGACTAAGCCTCTCGCGTGCTTGTTGTGGTTTGCGGCGAGCAAAATCTTCCTTGGGCGTGTAGGCGTCATCGCGTTGACGCTGTCGCGGCTGGGTACCATGATCGGCTTGGCGGACATCTCTGGGCATGACATCGCGGCGCTCGCCTCCAATGCCATGATCGTGATCTCCTTGTGCTTTGAGACGCGGTGGAGGAATCCAATCCGAAGTGTGGTCCTGCAATTCAAGTGGATCTCCAATAGGGGGTAAGAATAGCCAGAATTTATCATACCTGAGTCTTCAACTTCCTCATCGTCGAAGTCGCCTTGGACTCTGGGTGTGATTGACGCGTAGCCATCAGACTCGTAGCGTGGCGTGCGAGCACTTTGATGTCGTAGGTGGTCACGAACATCTTAGCCTTGTGGCTGGATAGTTGGCGTCTCGAAATCGGCCTCATCGCGTCGCTTGTGCCCACTGGGACGGCGACTGGGTCTTTGCGGCGTCGCAGCGGCTAACCCGGCTTCGCATAATCGGCCTTCGCGATGTGCTGAGCCTTGAACATGGCGTTGGGTGCGTCGAGATGCATACCTATCATCAAAATCGTATGGTTCAGAAAACTCACCTTGATGAACATTGTCGCGGTCAGAGCCGGTGTCGTAGTCGTTAGAATTTACGCACAGAGCGGAATGATCGCGGTGCGACACGTATCCTTGACGACTCTCTATGACTAATTGAAGCCGTTGTAGGCGCGGTTGGAGGTTGGAGGTCGAAGGCATCAACCCTTTTCCCTTATCCACGCGTTGTTGGCTTTGACCAGCGTTAGTTTGTCGTGGTCTTCCCGCCGTATCCATTGGGATCATTTTTGTTGGCGTAGGTTGGGCCGGCTCAGTGCGTTGCATGGCCTGAAATTAGGCAACTTGGCGCCTAAGTTCTTGGATCTCGCGTTGTTCCTCCGAGAGCTCCAGAATGGGGTCTTGTTGGAGATGGTCGGCGAGTGGGACCGCTTCATGTTGCGCGATATTTTGCTGTGGTGGGTGGTTGTTGCCATCTCCTTGGACATTCCCACCGGTGGGTGCCGTGAGGCTACCTATCACAATATGACCAGACATCGCGAGTAAAAATGAACAAAAAGACAATACAGAACCAAAGAACAAGCAAGAAACTAGCAAGTAACAATTGTTCACATAGGAGGGTGCGTTCTTTTGGCCGTGAGGGCGGCTAAAGGCAAGCAAAGCAAGTGTGATATGCAAGCACAAAAGCAAATGAAACCAAAAGAATGAAGTCATAATCTCTTGCGTAAACAACGCGCTCACACAAGACAAACCTTCAAGTGTGACGCTAGACGGTGGAGGGGTGAAGAAGATGAGCCTAGCCGGTGAGGGGAAAATGTTGCCTTATTTTGGCTTTCCTTCTTTTTGAATTGTCGCGTCCTTTTTTGTTAAATGCGACTTGACTTTTTTTTTTTTTAATTTGAAATTCAAATCCGAGATCTTGTTTGACTTTTGATTGAAGATCGGTGATCAGCTCTACTTTATAGTGCTTATCTAGGAGTTGTTACCGGTGTTTTGGGTGCCATTTGTATGGGTTTAGAGCACAACTATGGAGAATGGAGTTGAGAAAAAGAAGTGTGGATTTGGTGGTTTGGAGAAGCTTAAACGAAGATATCAAGAAGAGAGAAGGAAGCCATCCAAGAAGACGAAGAATAGACCCAACTGGGTCTATAGAAGCAATCCGCAACCGCGGACGAGCACGGAGGACGATCGCGGCGAATTAGAGAACAACGAGAAGAAAATTGCATTTTCCGAGACCGCGGAATTCCATCCGCGATCGCGGAAACACACGGTAGCGAACTCGTGCGTCTTTCGTCCGAAGTTTCACTTTTCTTTTATTTTTATTTTCTTTTATTTTATTTATTTCGATTACTTTTTATTTCCTTTTTAGATTAGGTTTATTATCTTTTTACTTTAGGTTTGGTTTCTGGGGTTCTTAACCTAGTTTCCCCTAGCATCTTTTTCATTATCGAATTTCTTATCATTGAGTATTGTTTTTCCTTTTGAGTTATGAAGAACTAAGCAACCTTGCTTAGTCCGATAATTGAAGCCTTTGTTTGAATAATGGTTGTGAGGTTATAATTCTATTTCTTTTCCTTTGAATGTATTGATTCTCTTGTGCTTCATCCCATTGATTCTTACTGATTTCGCTTGTTGGATGCAACTAGTTGTTATTAGTAATTGTCGATTGCTAGGGTTTAGTAATTACTGTTTGAGTTACCCAATTCATGTGTAGTAATTGCAATATTCTAAGAAATGTTTGGACTGGTTTATTGTAGAGAGAATAAATTGCATGCAATAGTATGACTGTTTGCTACTCTTGCATGTATCTATCGAAATTCCTGTGCTCATTGCTGCTGTTGAATTGAATTGTGAGGTTTTCATGGTTATTTAATAGTTAGTATTCTCAGGGTCTGTTTGTCCTGTTTATAAACTTACGAAAAGGAATAAGAACATTCATAGGAAGGAATTAGAGAGAATCTAGGATCAACCAATCAAATGAATGGTGGATATCTATCTGACAGCGGAGGAGGAGGAACACTAGAGCCCCCAACCACGATTACATCTGGGCTCCACCATGTGTTCGTTGAAGGTCGTGCAACACCGACTTCTAGGCTATTCCACTACACCCTACAGTGGATCTATTTGGTTGCACGGTAGGAGTTCGATTGAGTTTGAAGACGCCGCAACACCAGAGACATGAGCTTATTGATATATCGCCAGCAACAACTTCAGTGTCCAAGCCAACTCGGCGACGTTTGTGAGTTATTTTTCTACCTTCCCTATGCTTCTATTCTTTTTGTCTTTCATTACATTGAGGACAATGCAATGTTTAAGCACGGGGGAGTGTTCTATACTTGCTAGTCGTTGAGGAGAAAAATAAAGAAAATGAAAAAGCCAAAAATTTGAAAAAGACAAAAATAGAAATCCTAGGATAAGTCGAAAACCCGAAAGGGCGGCTTAGGTAATAAGCAGGTGTCTTGGACTAGCATTAGGCTGGGGTAATAATTGGTCTATAGTGATGTGAGTTTTATTGTGAGCCCATCTATTGAAAATTGAAATGAGTGGCTTGGTGAAAACCCGAAAGGGCGCCTTGGCAAAATGAGTGAAAAGAAGAAGAGTGATTTTTAGGATTCATCATTTTACCTGGCGTGGTGACATAAGAAGAGGTGATATAAGGAGGATTCAGGTAGGTCACTCTGGGAGGCATAAGAAGATAGATGGAGGCTAGGATTAGATGTTTATTCACTCTATGGTGTTCGGGATAAGCTTGGGGAAGTACTTTTCTTTCCTTTTAGCTTGGTTAGTATTGTGTTATGTGTTGTGTTTGTTGTGCATATTGTGTTGGTGCCTTGGAGATTCATGTTGGGTGCAATTCTTAGAGGAGATGGCTTTTCTATGCTTCCTGAGACCTTGGGGATTTGATTGGAGGAGTAGGTTTATTCTAGCTTACTCGAGGACGAGCAAGGTTTAAGCTTGGGGGAGTTTGATCAGCTCTACTTTATAGTGCTTATCTATGAGTTGTTACCGGTGTTTTGGGTGCCATTTGTATGGGTTTAGAGCACAACTATGGAGAATGGAGTTGAGAAGAAGAAGTGTGGATTTGGTGGTTTGGAGAAGCTTAAACGAAGATATCAAGAAGAGAGAAGGAAGCCACCCAAGAAGACGAAGAATAGACCCAACTGGGTCTATAGAAACATACCGCGACCGCGGATGAGCACAAAGGACGATCGCGGCGAATTCGAGAACAGCGAGAAGAAAATTGCATTTTTCGCGATCACGGAAACACACGGTAGCGAACCCGCGCGTCTTTCGTCCGAAGTTTCACTTTTCTTTTATTTTTCCTTTATTTTATTTTATTTATTTCGATTACTTTTTATTTCCTTTTTAGATTAGGTTTATTATCTTTTTACTTTAGGTTTGGTTTCTGGGGTTCTTAACCTAGTTTCCCCTAGCATCTTTTTCATTATCGAATTTCTTATCATTGAGTATTGTTTTTCCTTTTGAGTTATGAAGAACTAAGCAACCTTGCTTAGTCCGACAATTGAAGTCTTCGTTTGAATAATGGTTGTGAGGTTATAATTCTATTTCTTTTCCTTTGAATGTATTGATTCTCTTGTGCTTCATCCCATTGATTCTTACTGATTTCGCTTGTTGGACGCAACTAGTTGTTATTAGTAATTGTCGATTGCTAGGGTTTGGTAATTACTGTTTGAGTTACCCAATTCATGTGTAGCAACTGCAATATTCTAAGAACTGTTTGGACTGGTTTATTATAGAGAGAATTAATTGTATGCAATAGTATGACTTTTTGCTATTCTTGCATGTATCTATCGAAATTCCTGTGCCCATTGCTGCTGTTGAATTGAATTGTGAGGTTTTCATGGTTATTTAATAGTTAGTATTCTCAGGGTCTGTTTGTCCTGTTTATAAACTTACGAAAAGGAATAAGAACATTCATAGGAAGGAATTAGAGAGAATCTAGGATCAACCAATCAAATAAATGGTAGATATCTGTCTGACTAAGTACTTTTTCCCAATTGATTACCATCTTTGTTATTTCATTTACTTTGTTTACTTGCAATCAAGCAATCAACAAACCCCCTTTTGTTACCTTTGACATACGACTTTGCACTTTGAAAGATTACTTCCTCCCTGTGGGATTCGACTCTTGCTTGTCTTTGCTACTTATTTAGGTTTGTTTAGGAATATTTTGTTTAGACGCCTCGACAACGTCTATCAAATTGGCGCCGTTGCCGGGGAGGCAAGTTTTGAATTTTCTTTGTGTTCGTTTGTGTGTCAACTTTTGTGTGGACCTATCTTACGGTCCACACCTGTGCTACTAATCCGTCTACTTTAGTCTTTTGATTCACCAAAGAAGTGCGTGAGACTTTCTGAGATGGCTAACCTACAGCGTACCTTGAGACAGTTGACCGCACCCAACTGGGCGCAGCAACCGCTTGTTGTGCAGTTCCCTGCTTTGGATGAAGGAGTGAACTTTGACTTGGTTGATTCACTTGCTCCCACAATTCCATGGTCTGAATGGAGATGATCCTAACAACCATCTCGCTGAATTTCATTCCGTCTGTGCAAGCATTAAACCTGCTGGAGTCACTGAGGACCAGATCAAGCTGAGGGCCTTTCCTTTCTCGCGGCCAAGGATTGGTTTTACTATTTGGCTCCTGGCAGTATTGATACGTGGGAAAAGATGAAAAAGGCCTTCTTATAAAAATACTTTCCTGCTACGAAGTTGAACAGCCTGAAGAAGAGCATCAGTAATATTGAATAGCAGGCCAGTGAAACTTTGTATGAGTATTATGAGAAATTCAGGAGGTTGATATCTAGTTGTCCATACCATGGTTATTCTGACCAAGATCTCATTCTCTATATATATGGTGGGCTTCTGGATGGTGAACGCAGACTGGTGAATGCAGCCTGTGGCAGTAGCATTCTGAACAAGACGTCAGCTGCAGCATTTGAGTTATTCTTTGAGCTATCTGAAAGCTTACGACAATTCAACAGAAGGGCGAGCCCTTGTGCACCAAGACTAGTTAAGTCCTGCAGAATCTGTCATGATCCGCTGCATCCCACTGATGAGTGCCCAACACTCGGAGACCCCGAGGCTGAAGTGAATGATGTAAGAGGTTTTGGTTCGCAGAGACCGGGGTATGAACCGTATTCAAACACCTACAACTCAAGGTGGAAGGATCACAATAATCCGAGATACGGAAATCCGCAATATCCTCCCCATGGCCATGATAACCAGGAGTTCAATCCCTACCAACAACAGTTCAATCCGTATGGTAATCAGCAATAGTACGGGCAACCGTACGCGCATAAACCCCAAGTCCAAAACGCAGGCTCGCCCATGCCCGGTGATGACAAGCTCAACACTCTCATGCAGAGCGTAGCGATCATGGCTAACACTATGACCTCGCTGGGGTCACAAATCCAAGCAGTGGTCCAACAGCAGCACGAGACGAAGTCTAGTGTTCAGAACTTGGAGAATCAGTTTGGACAAGTCGCTCAAGTATTGAGTACGTTGGAGGCCAGAGAGTTCGGGCAACTACCATGTCCTACGGTAGAGAACCCACGAGAGAATGTATGTGCGATGACACTAAGAAGTGGTATACAGTTGGAAATCACACCCCTGACAGAGGAGGGTGATCATGTGAAAGAGAATATGGCTGGAAACGGAGCTGCAATAGAAAAGGATGCCTCAGAAGAGATTTCGCGACCGCGCTCGGAGATCCGTGACCGATGATTAGTACCTGAAGGTGAGGAATTTTCCGAAGAAATTCCGCAATCGCGGACAACTTTCCACAACCGCGGAAAAAGCCCTTCAAACGAGGAACAGGTCGAGAGTTTTCCGCGATCGTGGAATGAAAACCGCGATCGCGGATTGTCCCCTGATGTCCCAGATAACTCGAACATAGTTCCACGACCGCGGGTCCCAATCCGCAACCGCGGCTTACCTGTACCTGTCGAAGATGACTATATTCGGCCCGATCTTCCACCACTCAGCTCGCTGAAGCCACCCGCACCATTCTCAGACGCGCTGAGGGACACTAGAAGGCCGGAGAATGACAAGGAGATCTTCGAGACATTCAGTAAATACGAGGTAAACATTCCCTTACTCAAGCTTTCAAGAGTATTTCCTCACTATGCAAAATTTCTGAAAGAACTGTGCACCATTAAAAGAAATCAGAAATTGAAGGGAAAGCAAAAGATTAAGGTGAGCGAACAAGTGTCTGCTGTTTTTCAAAGGCGTATGCCTAAAAAGTGTAGTGATCCACGCATGTTTAGTATTCCATGTGTAATAGGTGACACTAAATTTGAGAAAGCTATGCTAGATCTAGGTGCATCTATAAATGTCTTGCCTTATTCTTTGTATGAATCATTAGGATTAGGACCATTGCATGAAACAGGAATAGTTGTCCAATTGGCTGATAGATCTAATGTGTACCCGAAAGGGGTAGTTGAAGATGTCCTGGTAATGGTTGACAACTTGATTTTTCCTGTTGATTTCTTTGTGCTGGATATGGACCACGATAAAAATGCAGCCCTATACTGTTAGGTAGGCCATTTATGAAAATATCTCAGACAAAGATTGATGTAAGTAGTGAAACCCTTACTATGGAATTTGATGGGGAAAAGGTGGAGTACAACATATATGATGCTATGAAACACCCCATTGATGATCATTCTCTATGTGCTATTGATGTGATTGATCCTATTGTGCAAGATGTCTTTGATACTACTAGCTCGGATGAGTTACAATCTGTTTTAGAGAATGAAATAGTAGATCCATAGGAAGATTTTGCCTTGTCTACTAACCTGCAAGAAAATGTGGCTCACTTGGATACATATGGTATGCCTCATCTCAAACCTTTGGGCGTTGGCCCCATTCCACTAACAGTGCCAAGCGAGAGGCTTTTACTTTCCATTGTGCAGGCACCAGATAGTGAACTCAAGCCACTACCTGACCACCTCAAGTATGCCTTTCTGGGAAAGGGTGACACATTACCAGTCATTATCTCCAACAAGCTTTCCAAGGATCAAGAGGAGAAATTGGTGGTAGTGCTTAAGGAGCACAAGACAGCATTGGGATGGACCATCGCCGACATCAAGGGGATTAGTCCCACTATATGTATGCACAGAATTTTACTGAAGGAAGATGCCAATCCATCGAGACACCCACAGAGAAGACTTAATCCACCAATGATGGAGGTGGTGAAAAAGGAGGTGCTGAAACTCCTACAGGCTGGAATGATTTTTCCTATCTCCGACAGTAAATGGGTGAGCCCGACACAAGTTGTCCCAAAGAAGGGAGGAATCACAGTTGTAGAGAACCAACAAGGAGAGTTGGTCCCCACCCGAGTGCAAACTGGATGGAGAGTATGCATTGATTACCGTAAGCTGAATGCGGTAACTCGGAAAGACCACTTTCCTCTACCCTTTATTGATCAAATGCTCGAGCGACTTGCTGGTCGCCCCTATTACTGCTTCCTGGATGGATACTTAGGGTATTTTACGATAGCCATTGCACCAGAGGATCGAGAAAAGACGACATTTATATGCCCTTTTGGTACTTTTGCATATCGTAGGATGCCATTCGGGTTGTGTAACGCACCCGGAACATTCCAAAGGTGTATGGTAAGCATTTTTTCTGAGTATGTAGAGCAGTTTATTGAGGTTTTTATGGATGATTTCACAGTCCATGGTGATAGTTTTGATGCATGCTTAGACCACTTATCACTTGTGCTCCAAAGATGTGTAGATACCAACTTGGTTCTTAATTCTGAAAAGTGTCATTTTATGGTTGAGCAAGGCATTGTGTTAGATCATATAGTGTCTGCTAGAGGTATTGAGGTCGATAAGGCAAAGATTGATGTAATTCAGTCTCTGCCTTATCCTACTAATGTGCGTGAAGTGCGTTCTTTCTTAGGCCATGCAGGTTTCTACCGCCGGTTTATTAAAGACTTTTCAAATATATCATCACCTCTATGCGAGCTGCTGAAGAAGGAAGTAAATTTTGAGCTTAACGATGAGTGCAAAAAGGCATTTGATGACTTGAAAGCTCGCCTCACTAGTTCACCGATTATTCAAGCACCGGATTGGTCTCGCCCTTTCGAGATAATGTGCGATGCTAGTGATTATGATGTAGGTGCAGTCCTTGGGCAAAAAGAAGCACGAGTGTCTCATGTGATTCATTACGCTTCCATGACTCTGAATAGAGCGCAACGGAACTACTCCACCACGGAGAAAGAATTGTTAGCTGTCGTGTTTGCCCTGGAGAAATTTAGACAATATTTGTTGGGTACCAAGGTGATCATCTACACGGATCATGCAGCTCTTCGGTATCTATTGACGAAGAAAGAGGCAAAATCAAGATTGATTCAATGGATACTGCTGCTGAGTGAGTTTGATGTGGAGATCCGAGACAAAAAGGGAGCCGAGAACTTGGTGGCTGATCACTTAAGCAGGCTCGTGCATGAAGAGGATAGATCGCAGAAGGAGGCGCAAATTCAGGAAGATTTTCCCGACGAGACACTCTATGGGGTTACGACAGAACATCTTCCGCGATCGCGGACACATATCTGCGACCGCGGCAAATTCCCTGAAACACCTCGAACAGCCCCAGATACAGAACATTTTCCGCGATTGCGGAAATTATTCCGCGACCGCGGAAATTCCCCTGGAGCAAATGTCTACATCGTCAATTTTCTCGGAAACAAACTGCGATCGCGGATGTCCAGACGCGACCGCGGAAATGCCGCTGACTCACATCTCAAGCTTGTTTCCGATGATTTGGTTCTTGGGCTCACCACACTCCAACCATAGTATGCTAACATGGTCAACTTTCTCGTTCGTGAAGAGTTCTTGCCTAATTTCTCTAAAGCACAAAAGGATAAGATAAGGCACGAGTCTCGATTCTATGTGTGGGATGACCCCTATCTTTGGAGGCACTTTGTTGACCAGGTAATCCGTCGATGTCTTCCGGATAATGAGGTACAATCCGTCTTAGCCTTTTGTCATTCTCATGCATGTGGGGGCCACTTTGGGGCAAATAAAACTGCTAGGAAGGTTTTGGACACAGGATTTTATTGGCCACACATCTTTCGGGATGCACATGCCTTTTGTAAGTCTTGTGATCGATGCCAGAGAGTTGGGAATATATCCCGAAGGAATGAGATGCCACAGTCATCATTAATCTTCTGCGAGATTTTTGATGTCTGGGGCATTGACTTTATGGGACCATTTCCTAATTCCTTTGGGAACTTCTATATTTTGCTTGCGGTGGACTACGTTTCCAAGTGGGTGGAAGCGAAGGCCACCAAGACTGATGACTCTAAAGTGGTGGCAGATTTTCTGAAGCAACGCATCCTCTCTCGATTTGGAATTCCCAAGGCTTTGATAAGTGACAAGGGAACTCACTTTTGCAATAGGACCGTGAGCGCTCTACTGAAGAAATACCATGTCACGCAGAAAGTTTCCACTGCCTACCACCCACAAACCAATGGGCAAGCTGAAGTGTCCAATAGAGAGATCAAAACTATCCTTGAGAAGACGGTAGCCCCGAATAGAAAGGATTGGAGTTTGAGACTAGATGATGCACTCTAGGCTTATCGTACTACCTACAAGACACCCATCGGGATGTTGCCCTACAGATTGGTGTTTGGGAAAGCTTGTCACCTTCCAGTGGAGCTCGAGCACAAGGCATTTTGGGTTGTGAAGAATTGCAACATGCGGATCGATGAAGTTGGAGAATTTCTCAAGTTACAGCTGCAAGAGTTAGAGGAACTGCGACTTGAAGCTTATGATAACGCAGTCACATACAAGGAAAATACAAAGGCCTGGCACGACAAGAATATTCTGCGAAAAGATTTTAAGCCAGGAGACAAAGTCCTACTATTTATGTCTCGCCTTCGTCTCTTTCCGGGAAAACTCTGATCCTGTTGGGTCGGGCCCTATATAGTTGCTCGCGTTTTCCCCCACGGTGCGGTGGAGCTGTATGACACTGACGCGCAGTCAGTGTTCAAGGTGAATGGTCAAAGGTTGAAACCCTACCATGAAGGTTTTGACAACAGCGTCATAGAAGACACAGACCTTACAGACCCCGGAGTTGACAATTGATCACCTCAGATGAGTCGAGCCACGACGTTAACTAAGGCGCTGCTTGGGAGGCAACCCGAGGTAAGTAATTTATTTCCATGACCTCTCAATTCTAGTTTTATTTCTGTTGTTTCGCTTTGTTTCGTTTTGTTTTTAGACTAACTTGCAGGTAGGAGACCCGAACAAAATCGAAGACGGTGTAATCTTGCACCAGAACATTTTCCACGATCGCGGCGCCATATCCGCGACCGCGGAAATCCCACTGTAAGTATCTCCTAATCCTTGCCCGACTCTAAAAAAAATCGAAAAAAAAAAGAAAAAAACGTTCTACCGAAGGCCAACTGTCCGAGCTTTCCATGGAGAGAAGGTGCGCATCGTGTTGTCAAGGAGGAGACATTAGCCCGACATTTTATTTGGCAACGATGATGGCCCTACAATTGACAGCTGAGGAGGAGGAACACTAGAGCCCCCAACCACGATTACATCTGGGCTCCACCATGTGTTCGTTGAAGGTCGTGCAACACCGACTTCTAGGCTATTCCACTACACCCTACAGTGGATCTATTTGGTTGCACGGTAGGAGTTCGATTGAGTTTGAAGACGCCGTAACACCAAAGACATGAGCTTATTGATATATCGCCAGCAACAACTTCAGTGTCCAAGCCAACTCGGCGACGTTTGTGAGTTATTTTTCTACCTTCCCTGTGCTTCTATTCTTTTTGTCTTTCATTACATTGAGGACAATGCAATGTTTAAGCATGGGGGAGTGTTCTATACTTGCTAGTCGTTGAGGAGAAAAATAAAGAAAATGAAAAAGCCAAAAATTTGAAAAAGACAAAAATAGAAATCCTGGGATAAGTCGAAAACCCAAAAGGGCGACTTAGGTAATAAGCAGGTGGCTTGGACTAGCATTAGGCTGGGGTAATAATTGTTCTAGAGTGATGTGAGTTTTATTGTGAGCCCATCTATTGAAAATTGAAATGAGTGGCTTGGTGAAAACCCGAAAGGGCGCCTTGGCAAAATGAGTGAAAAGAAGAAGAGTGATTAATAGGATTCATCATTTTACCTGGCGTAGTGACATAAGAAGAGGTGATATAAGGAGAATTCGGGTAGGTCACTCTGGGAGGCATAAGAAGATAGATGGAGGCTAGGATTAGATGTTTATTCACTCTATGGTGTTCGGGATAAGCTTGGAGGAAGTACTCTGCTTTCCTTTTAGCTTGGTTAGTATTGTGTTATGTGTTGTGTTTGTTGTGCATATTGTGTTGGTGCCTTGGAGATTCATGTTGGGTGTAATTCTTAGAGGAGATGGCTTTTCTATGCTTCCTGAGACCTTGGGGATTTGATTGGAGGAATAGGTTTATTCTAGCTTACTCGAGGACGAGCAAGGTTTAAGCTTGGGGGAGTTTGATCAGCTCTACTTTGTAGTTCTTATCAATGAGTTGTTACCGGTGTTTTGGGTGCCATTTGTATGGGTTTAGAGCACAACTATGGAGAATGGAGTTGAGAAGAAGAAGTGTGGATTTGGTGGTTTGGAGAAGCTTAAACGAAGATATCAAGAAGAGAGAAGGAAGCCACCCAAGAAGACGAAGAATAGACCCAACTGGGTCTATAGAAGCAATCCGCGACTGCGGACGAGCACGAAGGACGATCGCGGCGAATTCGAGAACAACGAGAAGAAAATTGCATTTTTCGCGATCGCGGAAACACACGGTAGCGAACTCGCGCGTCTTTCGTGCGAAGTTTCACTTTTCTTTTATTTTTCCTTTCTTTTATTTTATTTATTTCGATTACTTTTTATTTCCTTTTTAGATTAGGTTTATTATCTTTTTACTTTAGGTTTGGTTTCTGGGGTTCTTAACCTAGTTTCCCCTAGCATCTTTTTCATTATCGAATTTCTTATACATTGAGTATTGTTTTTCCTTTTGAGTTATGAAGAACTAAGCAACCTTGCTTAGTCCGACAATTGAAGTCTTCGTTTGAATAATGGTTGTGAGGTTATAATTCTATTTCTTTTCCTTTGAATGTATTGATTCTCTTGTGCTTCATCCCATTGATTCTTACTGATTTCGCTTGTTGGACGCAACTAGTTGTTATTAGTAATTGTCGATTGCTAGGGTTTGGTAATTACTGTTTGAGTTACCCAATTCATGTGTAGCAACTGCAATATTCTAAGAACTGTTTGGACTGGTTTATTATAGAGAGAATTAATTGTATGCAATAGTATGATTGTTTGCTACTCTTGCATGTATCTATCGAAATTCCTGTGCTCATTGCTGTTGTTGAATTGAACTGTGAGGTTTTCATGGTTATTTAATAGTTAGTATTCTCAGGGTCTGTCTGTCCTGTTTATAAACTTACGAAAAGGAATAAGAACATTCATAGGAAGGAATTAGAGAGAATCTAGGATCAACCAATCAAATAAATGGTGGATATCTGTCTAACTAAGTACTTTTTCCCAATTGATTACCATCTTTGTTATTTCGTTTACTTTGTTTACTTGCAATCAAACAATCAACAAAACCCCCTTTTGTTACCTTTGACATATGACTTTGCAGTTTGAAAGATTACTTCCTCCCTGTGGGATTCGACTTTTGCTTGCCTTTGCTACTTGTTTAGGTTTGTTTAGGAATATTTTGTTTAGACGCCTCGACAACGTCTATCAATCGGATATGAATTAAATATTAAAAAAAAAACGGCTAAGTAACTTAATGAAAGAGATCGCGAGATTTACACGATAGGAGAGAGAGAAGATTGATGTAGATTTATAACGGACACACAAGAAAATATGCAAGATAAAATTAGCGAAGTTTAAGCAATTAATTAAGGAAATCAAGCAATTTATTACGCAGATTTCATGCAAACAAATCACACAATTTTCGCGCGTGGATCAAGCAATTATCGGCCAAGAGATTCTCTTGTAGAAACCGATGGGACAAGCATGTGTTTGAAGAGAATATTTTTTTTTGACAAACGCAGAAGCAAGGGTGATGAGGGAGAAAGATTGTGAACAAATGAAACTTGACAAGCGACTTACAAGATCAAAGGCTTTGATGCCAGTTGATGCGTTTCTGCTTGTGAATGCCGGATCGATGATCTTGGTGGGAAGTCACGCGGGTTGCTTCTATGGTTGGATGAGTGGAACACGGTATTTGGGCCTCGTGTGAGTTGGTGAACGCGATGATTGATGGTGGTATTGCAGTGGCGGAAGCGATTGTTGGAGGGGATAGATGACTTGAAAAGACAAGTCTTGGGCCGTAGCGTCGGTAGCGGAGTGAAGGGAGATGCGAAGGAAGACTTGGCTTGAAAAATCAAGCGATTGCCGTAGTGTCGGCGGCGGAGTGAAGGGGATGAGAAGACAGAGAGGTGTTTGACATCCAATCAAAGTAAGGAGGCGATAGGCTATCAAACTTAAACTTTGATTCAAATTAGATGTAACCTAGTACAGAAGGTCGAGATGACCTTTTATAGGACATAGCGGGACTCGGATGGGCTGAGTCTCGCTTAATGGGCTGGCCCACGCGACACGCGTGGAACACACACCCAAAAGAAAAACACTGAAAATAATAATGTTTTAAAATTTACAAAGATATTCAAAGAACGCGTTCATCATTGAATGCAGGGACCTTGAGACAGAACGCGACGTCTTGTGACAAATGTGGACGCTTGAAGGAGATCGCGGTCTCTGGACTTGGATAGAGTCGCTTGAAAGAAGAAGCGTTTTTTGGTGATGGCTTGCATAGGCTAGCGCTGAGGCACGCGATGAAGCATTGCTTGGCATTGGAACGCGGTCTTCCCACTAACCCTTCTGAGCGCATTCTCATATCTTCTTCTTCCTCTATGACTGTAATGGAGGATAGGGTCACATTAATAACCAAACTCATAAATAAGATAATAATAAACCCATAAACTAGAGAATTATAAATATGGCTAACTCAAGATTAATCTTAAAACACGCTAAATTTATTACAAGTTATGATATATGAAATGAATTTTATAATTGTATAATTATGCATGTCATGTATACGTGATAACTTTTCCTATAAAATAACATATGGCGAAATTTATTAAAAATATATTTAAGACTTGATCGCGGTCTTTTGAAACAATTAGAATAGTGGGTCTATCTCACCTTATTAATTCCTAATTATTTATTTAATCAACAATTATCTTTAATAAATTTATCAAACTTTGCTAATCAATATTTTAAAAGAAATATTTTTTTAAAAAAAATACCACCTTCAATTTGATAAGATAACCAGATATTGAATTCAATTATCCACTGAAAATCTTAAATAAAGTTTTGTATACTTAAGCGACTACATATTATCAAACTTAACAAATTTTATTAAGAGCCTCATTTACAGTGGCGGATCCAGGAATTGTTCGAAGAGGGGTCACAAAACCGTTTATGAAAAATTATATAATGTTATTTAGCATTAATCACGTTACTATTTATATAATTTTTTTTTGCAAATCTTATATACTAGGTGGATTATTATGTTTTGAATTTTTTTTAAAACTAATTTATAATTTTGAAAATATTTTTTGGACAAATAGTAAGGAGAACTACCTAGAAAATGTTAGTATCAAATATATTGTGAGAATTTTAAATAAGATTAATTCAATTACCTTACAAATTTTTTAACTTATTTCATAATCATTGTGAACAAAAAAATAGGAAATACAAACATTTGTATAAAAGAGAAAATAAATGGCACAAATTGTTATTTATCTAAAAAGAAAAAATATAAAAAAATGGGAGATGGGGGACTCTTTCTTGAACCACAAACTTTTGGGTTAAACTCTTATTCCACGATCAATTGAGCTAATAACTTTTTTTGTTTGCATACACAAGACATTAAATTTTTTAATATATGACTTGATCCAGGGGAAAGGGGATCATCGGACCCCCTGGATCCGCCTCTGCTCATTTACATTAATTGATCTTATAATTAATCTTAGTTTTTGTTGAAAAATTATTAATTTAACAACTTTATAAATGTCATTCTTATTGTTGACAAATATTAATAAAGAAATAGCAAAATAAATCAACATATGATAATAAAAACAAAGTTGAAGAATTAGTTTTAGCAAAATTTGAAACATACTTATCTAAAATGTTACTCCCTCCGTCCCACAATGTTTGTCCTGTTTGACTTTTGGGCATTGTTCATCGTTACGGAGAATCTTTAAGATTTCTCCCAATATATAAGAAAAAACATAGTCATATGGGGTCTTGTTTGATTCGTCTCAACGAATACTTTGATAATATCAAAAAATTATAATTTTTAGAGTTATGTAATTAGAGATATTAACGATACAAAATTCACATCAACAAGTGTGTCCGATCAAAACAGGATAAATATTTCAGGACTGAGGGAGTATAACATAACCCATAATAAATTATTTTAGAAGGTTACGCGCGGCGCATACGAAGCTCATTGTGCCACGACCCTGTACAAGGAAAGATTAGGCAAATTCTGTTGCGGCGCGTAGATAACGAGTTTTTCTTCTTCTCCATTCGCAATTTCTTCAATTCAAGGCTTCTGTAATCTCTTTCACTTATTGCTTTTATAATCACACTTGACTTGTCTGTGTTCCCAAAATCTGAAATTGGGGATCGCTGTAGGGTTAGGTTTCTCTTCCATTCAGAATGTCAACTGTAAATCTTCAATGCTGTCGACGAATCGCTTGCGCTCTCTCGCCTGATTTCACTTCAATCGGCACCATACTCTGCCGGCACCGGAGACTGCACAACGGGCCAGATACCATAGAGGAGCTGCTTGACCGCCACTTGGTGAAGGAAGACAGATCGCGTCACGACGACGACGACGAGGAAAGCGAAATCCTAGCTCGCCGGCGACTCACGAGCTCGCGCCGGGAGGCGCTGAGCCTCTACCGCGACATCATCCGGGCCACGCGGTTCTTTGCGTGGTCCGATTCGCGGGGTGCGTTGTGGCGCGACGTCCTACGGGAGAACGCTCGAAGCGAGTTCGAGGCGGCGAGGTATGAGAAGGATCCGGAGGTCATTACTCGTTTGCTAATCGGCGGCCGAGACGCGGTGCATCAGGCGCTTGAGAAGCTCGCCGAGAAGCAGAGGCAGCAGATTCAGAAAGGTCAAGGACAGGACAACTGAAAACCCTCACAAATCTGTGAAACAGTTTCTCCAAACGATTTTGTGATACATGCTATAGATGATGGTGATCACTTTGTAGTTTATATTATTGAAATGTGGTTTGTAGCGTGATTTGCTGGTTGTTGAGGATTCATTGAATAAGAATTATTTCAATATGGAAATCAGGAAATGCAGTTTCTGTCAAAAGTTATCATCTTTCAACAGTGTAAGATTATTCTTGGACACTGCCATATGAATGAAGGGAGACTGCAGTTGAATCTCATAAGTTTGTAGAACTCGCAGAAGATGCTATTATTATGTCATGGCTTTAGGGGATTGATAGATGAGTTCTGCAAGTTTGCAACACTTTGCAAAATTGTTGATTTGGGATGAATCCTGCAGTTGAACATAGCAGTCCTGGACAAGATTTCCGACCTCATTTTGAATCTCCGAAGGTTACACTGATGCTTAAAGTGGTTCCAAAACCTAGCAACTTCACTCACAGGCAAAATGCCAGGCTACTTGAAAACAAAAGCACTATCCTATGAAGTCACATAATAGATAATTGTTTTGAATCCTTTACATATGGATCACAAAAAAGTATGCAACTGCAAGCATCAAAAGCAGCTACTACTGGACTCGTTTGGAGGAATCAGCGACCTTGCATATCCAGCATCTCATCAAGTTGTTTCACTCTTTCTTTTCCTTCGCTAAGCAAGAAACGAATCCTCTGCTTGTCTGTACAGTTTCGATTCTTTTCTATCTCTTCCCTTATTGTGTGTCTAAGCTCAGCTGCAGATTTGGAAAAATTCACCAGAACTAATCAGATATGAAGAGGAAATTTAGTAGAATTCTTTATCAGTCTAGCACTTGAACCAAACCCTAGCATCACATACCAATCTGCAAACCACTGAATCTCCGGCTGCAGGAGATTTAATTCAAGAATTTACTTTCATATGTTACATGACATCTGATTCATCTGAACTGATACGACTAACAAACATCAATTCAAGAACGCTATATCATTAGACATTATGCAATGCAATATATGGCAGTAAGCTGAGAATCAGAAAAGATTTGTGGTTCTTTCAAATCCCTAATTCCAAACAGGGGGTAAATTGAGGGTGAGTGAAAGAATAAACCTCTAGCATGAGCGGGAGCTCTGTTGGAGATCCTTATAGCTTGTCTGTAAAGTTTGAGCACACGAGCTCGAATAATGAAATCCTGCAAGTTGAATGATACGGCCATTGCAGTAGCAGTTCCTTCTTAAATTCAGCTTGTTATAGTCTTTCTCCGAGAAATTACACATCACAGTCAGAGCAAAAAGATCTGCACATCACCCAATTTGAAAATCAACTCAACGCTTAAGAGAGAAACACCATGACCTCACAAACAACTTTCAAAAGCACCAAATGCCGCTTCTTTCTCACCAGCAAAGCTGCAGCAATCAAATTTAACACCTTGATCTTA
This sequence comes from Rheum nobile, assembly GCA_027886185.1. Taxonomy (NCBI): domain Eukaryota; kingdom Viridiplantae; phylum Streptophyta; class Magnoliopsida; order Caryophyllales; family Polygonaceae; genus Rheum; species Rheum nobile. The sequence goes on from WOAB01000163.1 coordinate 617,584, forward strand.
TGTTTAGGAATTCCAGAAAATTTGGAGGAATTAGTATAGCCAATCGAATAAATGATAGTTGCTATATGAAATTCATCGATCAGCTTGTATTTAACCGCAATAATCGAGTTCGAATTGTTCAGAGCATTAACCGGAAAAGGGAGGAGGGGAGGGTAGGGCATACCTCATACCTGAAATCTTGAAAACATGTCAATTTCACGGAGCTCTCGTTGCCGGCGTTTACTCGATCGGTATAGTGTATAACGTGTTCTTCTTGATTACATTGGGCCCAATTTGCTGGATATCAGGCCTAGAATGCATGTCGAGGATAGTCCAACCAAGTTCAGGCCCATTGGTCCATCTTCGTCAAAATTAATTAGAAATAATGAAGCCCATTGTCCCTTTTATTAGTTGATATGTGAGTATCAACCCACAAAATAAAGTAAATTCTCTCCTGAATCATTTCGGCCAAAAAACCACGCACTCCAATTTTTTAACCACGCACTCCAAATTGTGTTGCACTTGGTGCCGCCGAAAAAAACCGGGTTTTTTGGTGCAGCATAAGCCCGGTTCAATTTTTTATGAATTTTTTATAAAAAAAAAACGATTTTTTGAACCGGTCCATGAATTTTGTAAACCGGTTTTCGACGGCACTAGGTGCCCATGCCATCCAAAAAGTGTCCATTTGAAATTAAACGGTCACTTTGGGCTGCACATAGTGCCGCCCAAAATCTTACCGTTTTAAATTAAACGGTCATTTTGTGCGACACTATGTGCAGCACAATTTGACCGCTTAATTTCCGAAAATGTGGACGGCTATAAATATGAGATATGTATTAGTAGTTGAACCACCATTGAATTACAAATCTCAAATTTAAGGGCCGTTAATTTTCGCACCCGTTTTTTTCAGCCTCGCACTGCCTTTTGAGGTTGCGTCCAAAATAAATAAATAAAATTCCTTGGGCGCAACCTAGTTGCGCCCAACTGAATCGGGATTTATTTATTTTTTTGAAAAATGATTTTTAAAGATTATTGAACCGGTTCTTTATCTTAATCAATTCACTTGCGCCCCCAAAAAAAAAATTTGGGCGCTACACTCTTGTTTTTAAATCAACAATTTTTAACAAAATAAATAAATTTACTACATACTCATCGCATTGTATGTATCTTGTTATTTTATATGATTTGAAAATTCAACTATAAGATATAACGATATAATATAACCAAATTGAATATAACTATAAGATATAATCATAGTATATAGCTATATTATATATAACCGTAGTATATAACTATATAATATAATATATGATATAACTATAATTAATAACTATAGAATATAACCATAAGACATAACCAAATTGGATATAACTATAGAATATAACGATATGATATAACCAAATAGTATATAACTATAAGATATAATCATAGTATATAACTATATGATATAACCATAGTATATAACTATAGAATATAAATATAATATATAACCAAATTAGATATAACTATAAGATATAACCCAATTGGATATAACGATATGATATAACCAAACTGGATATAACTATAAGATATAATCATAGTATATAACTATATGATATAACCATAGTATATAACTATAGAATAGAATATAGGATATAACCATAGTATATAACTATAGAATATAACCATAAGATATAACCAAATTGGATATAACGATATGATATAACCAAAGTGGATATAACTATAAGATATAATCATAGGTTATAATTATATGATATAACCATAGTATATAACTATAGAATATAAATATAATATATAACCAAATTGAATATAACTATAAGATATAACCAAATTGGATATAACGATATGATATAACCAAATTGGATATAACTATAAGATATAATCATAATATATAACTATATGATATAACCATAGTATATAACTATAGAATATAATATAGGATATAACTATAGTATATAATCATAGAATATAACCATAAGATATAACCAAATTGGATATAACTATAAGATATAACGATATGATATAACCAAATTGGATATAACTATAAGATATAATCATAGTATATAACTATATGATATAACCATAGTATATAACTATAGAATATAATATAGGATATAACCATAGTATATAACTATAGAATATAACCAAATTGGATATAACTATAAGATATAATCATAGTATATAACTATATGATATAACCATAATATATAACTATAGGATATAATATAGGATATAACCATAGTATATATGTTAAATATAACAATAAGATATAATCATATTATATAATTATATAATATACGATATGATATAACCAAATTGGATATAATTATAAGATATAACTAAATTGGATATAACTATAAGACATAATCATAGTTTATAACTATATGATATAACCATAATATATAACTATAGAATATAATATAGGATATAACCATAGTATATAACTGTAGAATATAACCATAAGATATAATCATAGTATATAATTATATAATATAACGATATGATATAACCAAATTGGATATAACTATAAGATATAACCATAGTATATAACTATAGGATATAACCATAGTATATAACTATAGGATATAACCATAATATATAACTATAGGATATAACCATATTATATAACTATAGGATATAATCATCGTATATTCAACTATTTGGAGGAACACGGACTGAAAAATAGAATTATTTTATGGATTAAACTCTATTTTATCGCGGTTTTTACCCTAATCTCAATTCAAGTAATCAATGTTAGACTTTGTATTCGAATGTATTCTAAACTCCCATCCTCTATCGAAACTCCCCCAAACCCTAAACCACAAAACCTAACCATAAACCCTAAAATAACACTAGAAACCCCTTGGGCGCAACCTAGTTGCGCCCAAAGGGTTGTGTGGGGATTATTTTAGGGTTTTTTAGGGTTTAGTGTCTTTATCATTATAGTATAAAGTTTAAGATTTTCAAGTTGAAGTTGGAAAAATAACTTCTAATATCTATAACTATAAGATAAAATCATAGTATATAACTATATGATATAACTATATGATATAACCATAGTATATAACTATAAAATATAATATAATATATAACCATAGTATATAACTATAGAATATAACCATAAGATATAATCATAGTATATAATTATAGGATATAACAATATGATATAATAAAATTGGATATAACTATAAGATATAACCATAGTATGTAACCATAAGATATAACCAAATTGGATATAACTATGAGATATAATCATAGTATATAACTATAAGATATAATCATAGTATATTATTATATGATATAACCATAGTATATAACTATAGGATATAACCATATTATATAACTATAAGATATAATCATCGTATATTCAACTATTTGGAGGAACACAGACTGAAAAATAGAATTATTTTATGGATTAAACTCTATTTTATCGCGGTTTTCTCCCTAATCTCAATCCAAGTAATCAATGTTAGACTTTGTATTCGAATGGACTCTAAACTCCCCCCCTCTATCGGAACTCCCCCAAACCCTAAATCACAAAACGTAACCATAAACCCTAAAATAACACTAGAAACCCCTTGGACGCAACCTAGTTGCGCCCTTAGTTGTGCCCAAAGGGTTGTGTGGGGATTGTTTTAGGATTTTTTAGGGTTTAGTGTCTTTATCATTATAGTACAAAGTTTAAGATTTTCAAGTTGAAGTTGGAAAAATAACTTCTAATATCTATAACTATAAGATAAAATCATAGTATATAACTATATGATATAACCATAGTATATAAATATAGAATGTAATATAGGATATAACCATAGTATATAACTATAGAATATAACCATAAGATATAATCATAATATATAATCATAGGATATAACAATATGATATAATAAAATTGGATATAACTATAAGATATAACCATAGTATGTAACTATAAGATATAACCAAATTGGATATAAGTATAAGATATAATCATAGTATATAACTATAAGATATAATCATAGTATATAACTATAGGATATAACCATAGTATATAACTATAGAATATAACCATAGTATATAACTATTGAATATAACCAAGTTGGATATAACTATAAGATATAACCATAGTATATAACTATAGTATATAATATAGGATATAACCATAGTATATAACTATAGAATATAACCATATGATATAAACAAATTGGATATAACTATAAGATATAATCATAGTATATAACTATAGGATATAACCATAGTATAAACTATAGAATATAAATATAATATATATAACCAAATTGGATATAACTATAAGATATAACCAAATTGGATATAACCATAGTTATATGTGATTTTCGAGAATAATAATAACAAACAGTTAATATCAAACGAATTGGTGGAGAAATGCACATGAATTTTAGATGAATCACTAGTGGAAAAAACACTTTTTGCTGCTCCCTTTTAGAGGCGTACATAGTTCAAAACGCCTCAACAACGACTTAGGCAATCACTTTTTTTGGTTTTGAGGCGGATAATTAATTTATACGCCTCAAAAACATATTTTGAGGCGGGCAAATTAATATACGCCTCAACAAGTATCCGAAAAAACATTTACCGCTAAAGTATTAGAGGCGGGCCAGGGTAAGGCCCGCATCTAATGCTAACTAATTGAGGCGGGCCAAGTAGCCTGCCTCAATTAAAGCTTATTGAGGCGGACCTCTTAAAGCCCGCCTCAAAAAGTATGTCCAATAGAGGCGGGCATGTAAGGCCCGCCTCTATTAGACCATTACTCGGCCGAGTCGTAATACTTATAGAGGCGGGCCTTACATGCCCGCCTCTATAAGCTCAACCCTAATTTAAAAAAAAAACAGCTGCGAGCGCCTTCATTTTCCTCTTCGTATCCTCCTCTTCGTCTTCAATTCGTTCGTCCCAAGCTCCGACTTCATCGATCTCCTCCGTCTTCGCCGAGCTCCGTCTTCCCGAGCTCCGACTTCATCTCCCTTCGCCGAGCTCCCTCTAATACTCCCTTCAACAAGTATCAACAACGCATTCGAGGTTTCACCAAAACGAGCTCCCTTCAACGCACTCGAAGCCAAGTCAGGTATTATTTCAGATTTCTACCCTAATTCCTTAGGCCCTTGGCGGGATATAATTCATAATTTAGGCCCTTGGCGGGATAGTTTAGTTTGTATTTTTTCTTGCTTGGTTGCGTATTATTATCTATTTAGGCCCTTGGCGGGATAGTTACTAGAAATGAGTATTTAATCTTCCTTGCATGTTATTTTGCATGTATTACTAGAAATGAGTCGTCCTTGGATGTACGGTGACCATACTACGACACAATACTTGAGTGGGGTTGAGGAGTTCATTAGATGTGCTTTAGCACACCAACGGAGTACGAAAGCCGAAAAAATCTATTGTCCATGCCGTGATTGTAAGAATATAAGGCGGTTAGATGATATTGATGAGATTGAGGATCATTTATTTCGTCGTGGTTTCAAACAAGATTACCATGTTTGGTTTTGGCATGGTGAGAAAATACCTGATCGTCCAAGTTCTAGTGTCAATGAGTTTGATGTTCGAGTAGACACTGATGATAGTGATGATGATATTGCTGAGAATAATGAGATGGATGATGATGATGACCAAGAAGATGATGAAATAAATGGGATGATGGATGGGGTGAGAGATCACTTGAACGAACGACCTCAGATGTTCGAATAGGTATCAAAGGCTACAAAGACTCCCTTGTATCCCGGGTGTACAAAATTTAGCAAGTTAGAGGGTGTGTCAATACTTTACAACTTGAAATGTGCTTCTGGTTGGACTGATGGAAGTTTCAACACCTTATTGGAATGGTTAGGTGAATTTTTACCAGAAGGCAATGAGATGCCTATCTCTACTTATTATGCCAGGAAATTGATGTGTCCCTTAGGCTTAGAGGCCGTCAAGATAGATGCTTGCCCAAATGATTGTATGCTTTACCGAAACGAACATGAAAATTTGGATGAGTGTCCAAAGTGCGGTGCATCTCGTTACAAGCGTAAAGGGGTAAATTCGGCTAAGAGGTGCCCATCAGCTAAGGTTATGTGGTATCTTCCGATAATACCTAGGTTTCAACGTTTGTTTTTGATAAAGAAGGAAGCAAAAAATCTGAGGTGGCATACGGAAGGGAGGAAGAAAGATGGACTCCTTAGACATCCTGCTGATTCTCCTCAATGGAGAAATATTGATAAGAAATATTCTGAATTTGGTGAGGAGGTTAGGAATCTGAGACTTGCTTTATGTACAGATGGTGTGAATCCGTATGGCACTCTAAGCAGTCAACATAGCACATGGCCGGTTCTTCTAGCGATTTATAATCTTCCTCCATGGTTGTGTATGAAGCGCAAGTATATCACGTTATCACTCCTCATCTCCGGGCCTAAGCAACCTGGGAATGACATAGATGTGTATCTGGCTCCACTTGTTGATGATTTAAAATTACTGTGGAATGAAGGTGTTCCAATGTTCGATGCATACACCAACTCAAACTTTACCTTGCGAGCTATGGTTTTTTGTACCATAAATGATTTCCCGGCATATGGAAACTTGTCTGGGTACAAAACCAAAGGAGAACAAGCATGCCCTATATGTGAAGAAGACATGAAACCCGCCTACTTGAAAAATTACAGGAAAAATGTGTATCTAGAGTATCGGAAGTTCCTTAGTCGATATCACCCTTACCGTAAAAAGAAGAAGGAGTTCAATGGGTACACCGAGGAAGGAGTAGCTCGTACACCTTTGACAGGATCACAGGTTTATGAACGGATTAAAAATGTTGACACCAAATACGGCAAGGGCTTCAAGTCCGTCTCTAAAAAGGGTGTTTTATGGAAGAAAGTGTCTATACTATGTGATCTTCCTTATTGGAAAGATTTATCGGTTAGGCATTGTCTCGATGTGATGCACATTGAAAAAAATGTTTGTGATGCTATAATTGGGACTTTGCTAAATATACCCGGAAAGACGAAAGACAATCAGAAAGTTCGTTTTGATATGAAAGAGAGGAATATTCGACCAGATTTGTGGCCCGTGATAAAACCGGATGGTAAAAAGACTTTTCTGCCTCCGACGTGTTACACAATGTCAAGAAAGGAGAAAAAGGTGTTTTGTGAGTGCTTACATGGCATTAAGGTTCCATCGGGATATTCGTCAAATGTAAAACGTCTAGTTTCTCTTTCGGACCTTCGGTTGATTGGTATGAAGTCTCATGATTGTCATGTATTGATTAATGTTTTCTTGCCGATCGCACTTCGTGGGATATTGCCGAAACACGTGAAACATGTTATAACAAAACTTTGCGTGTTTTTCAGTTCCATATGTGCTAAGGTTATTGATCCGGAAATATTGGATGCTCTCCACGATGATATTGTTGAAACTTTGTGTCGATTTGAAATGTACTTTCCGCCGTCTTTCTTTGACATAATGGTGCACTTAATTGTTCATTTGGTTCGAGAAATCAAGTTATGTGGTCTGGTGTTCTTAAGATGGATGTATCCTTTTGAGAGATTTTTTGGCAATTTAAAGGACAAAGCAAAGAATCGGGCGAATCCAAAGGGTAGTATCATTCGTGGAGTCCTTCATGAAGAGATATCTCAATACGCAACTGAGTTTTTGTCAAGGCTTCATCCAATAGGTCTTCCAAAATCTCGTCATGTAGGGAGGCTTGAAGGAGAGGGAGTAATTGGTAAAAATGTGATATCTCCTCCATCTGAAAGGAAGATTAAGGCACATCTTTGTGTGTTGCAGCATCTTACAGAGGTCAATCCTTACATAGAAAAGCATTGCCTTGAATTGCAACACAATAATGCTAAATTGAATGAAAGAGCTTTGATGCGGGAACATAATCGCACATTTGTTGATTGGTTTAAGAAGGAAGTAGCTGAGGAACTAAGGAAAGAACATGACGTTTCTGATACGGTCAAGTGGTTATCTCGAGGTCCTCGACTATGTGTTCGGTCTTACGAAGGGTATGATATCAATGGGTTCACATTCTACACTAGAAGACAAGATGAAAAGAGTGTGGTGCAGAATAGTGGAGTGAAGGTAGTTGCATCATCTAGGGTCTATGCGAGCGCTAAGGACAAAAGACCGGTTGATGCGACACAATCGTATTATGGTGTTATCGAAGAAATATGGGAGCTTGATTATAACAATTTTACAATCCCTGTTTTCCGGTGCAAGTGGGTCAACAACCCTAACGGGGTGAAGCAAGATGAAATTTATCCGGGTTTGACATTGGTAAACTTTGACCGATTAAGTGATAGTGACGAGCCATTCATCCTAGCATCACAAGCTAAGCATATTTTTTATGTGGTAGACAATGTTGATCCTAGATGGCGTGCAGTTGCCCAAGGCAAAAGACATATTCTGGGTATTGATGATGTTGTGGATGAAGATGAGTATGACGAGTATGATGACACACCCTTGTTATCAAATGTTGTTCAACCATTATCGGAGGAGGAAGATACAAATAATACTAATCATATCCGTACAGATCATAGGGAAGGAATATGGGTTACAAATCATAAATGAATAAGATGAGGTAATTTATTGACAAGTAGATTTAATTGCATTATAAATTGTCTTCCTTGGATTTTTTTTTGTGATATGTACTCATATGCTTTTAAGTTGATATGTACGCTGCGAAAAAAATCAGGAACCTAAGACGTTGAGAGTATCAAGGTGGGAAGTGCGAGAAATTAATAGGAAAACGTAAGACGTTGAGAGTATCAAGGTATGTAACTTAACTAACTATATATTGATAGTATTTGTGTTTTTTGTCAATAATTTCTGTGTTTTTTATGAAGCTAAATCCTAAGAGGAAGACATCGTATACTTATGAAGAAATGGATGTTGTTCGTGAGCAATGGGCACAGTATTTTACATCGAAGTATTTATTATCGGATTGAACTTGTTTTTACTTGTCATGTAAACTGTTGTTGAGAACCTGACTGTACTTAGATTGAACTTGTTTTTACTTGTCATGTAAACTTGTTTTTATTATGTGAATAAAATCAGGAACCTATTCTGTAATGTGTGTATGGTGCATCATAAATCCAAAAAACATCGACGCTGACTCGGTCGAGCTCTCGGCCGAGTCAGCGCGACTTGTTGAGGCGGGCCTATAGAGGCCCGCCTCAACAAGTCCCTCATTTTGGCGCCAAAGTGAGGGACTTGTTGAGGCGGGCTTCGGAGGCCCGCCTCAAAAAGTGTCCCTACTTGTTGCAGCCCCCTTAGTTGAAGCGAACGGTGTTCGTCTCAATAAGTGTCCAAAGGCCCGCCTCTATAAGGATTTTTTCCACTAGTGAATAAAAATATATTGAAATCTCATGATACAAACGGATTTATAGCCATGTAACCCTGATTACTTGAAAACGTCTATTACTATAGTCAAATGCACATAAGTATACAAATCTACTAGGTATTTGAATTTTCAAATCATATAGAATATCAGGATATATAAAATGCGTTGAGTATGTAGTAAATTCATTTCAAAAATAAATTTTAAAATAAATTTGTTGATTTAAATACAAGAGTGGGAGTGGGCGCTACTATGTAGTACCCAAGTTTTTTTTTTAAACATTTTCTTCTGTGCTGCACTAGGTGTCGTCCAGAATGTAAACCGGGTTCAAAAAAATAAATTTTAATATATTTTTTTATTTTAGTAAAACGGGTTCGTAAAAAAATTAAAAACCGAACTGTTTGTGCGGCATTACGTGCAACACAAGATTTGAACCGTGTTTTCGAAAAACCCATCTTTTCCGTACTGCATGACGTGCCGTCCATGCCTTGAACCGGATTTTTAGCGAATTTTCTGTACTGCACCATGTGCTGCTCAAAGGGGAGTGCGCGGTTGCTCGGTTTTTCGCCGATCATTCCCCCATCTACCACATCTCGAACCTCCATCTCCGACTAGTTTCTGTCGGCCTCCATCGTCGACCACTCCACCGTCTTGCTTCCTTCGAGCTCGCCCCTCCTCGTCGCCGTCAAGTTCGTGTGGCCATCCCCCGAAGTCGAAATGGCCCCTCCTCGTCGCCGTCGAGTTCGTGTGGCCCTCCCCCAAAGTCGAAATGGCAGCATCGTCTCAAATCCGGCGATCATCGTTGTGCCTCCAGTGTCGCCATTGATGGCCCCAATAGCCCTAAATTTGTCCCACGCCGGTGTCTCCACTCAGAATCATCTGAGGATCTGACGGTTTCTGTCATGAGTGGGAATCCATTCTCATTCGCCTCGTCGGAGACGTCGCAGTTCATAACAGAGCTTATTCGAAGCAAATGACGATGAATTTGGTGGATTGGAGAGCGAAGGAGAGGGCGCATACGAAGAATTAGGGTTTGATGAAGACAAATTTGAGGTTTTCGATGGTGAATTGAAATCCGACGAGGAAGAGGACGATGAATTTGACGTTGACCGGCGTCAAATTTGAGGTTTTCGCATGAAGAAACTCAATGACAGGTTTTCGCTCTCCATGAAGGAGCTAATGCCATTGGACTTCACTGTTGGTGAGTTTTCACTATCCAGGTCTAAAAAAATTACAATGTGAAGTCACTGCCTGAATTGATGCTTTCAAATGAATTATGAGTCGACAAAGGTTTTGTAATAAGAGTTAGCTCATATGATGATCAAGAGCTAGTTTATGTTAAGGTACAACTAGTTAAAATACATGATTGCTTGACAAAATATATGTTTTCTTGAGACAAAAGTTGTGAAATCTGAACCATACATGCTTATAGGTCTAGATTTGTCTGAGAAACACAACTCATCAAGTCTTGGATCTTCAAGTCTAGATCTAGGTATTGAATAGTTTTAGGATTTAGGCATATTTGAGTTGCTAATGGTTTCAGTTTGCTTTAATCAGGAATCTTCAATTTTTGGTGATATTAGCAACCTCTTTCCTGTATAACTCCTCAAGGATGCAACCATTTTGCAGGGGTTCCCCGTGATCACTTCTCCACCTAATGTGTTTACTTCACCACACGTAAATCCAAGATCATCTTTCTTGAACAGATTCAAGATATACTCATATCTTTGTTCTTGTGTTGCATTTAACAAACTCAAATCTTATCTTATTTATTGTCTGGTGCAGGCAGCAGCAATGTCATACATCTTCATCAGAATATTTCTAATACAATCTACTCTAAATAATTAAAGTTGAATGAATGTTAGTAGAAAAGATTTAGCTACTTAGCTAAACAAGAATATGACATTTGGCTAAACAAAAATATGACATGTCATACTTTTTAAAATTATAACCGTTCAGTAAAAAATTACCCTAATTTCAATTTTCAATACCCTAATTTTTTGGCACGTTCTTTGTTCAGTTCTTTTCTTTCTCCTTTATGTAGAACACTAATGAAAACTTTCACTGTGAAACTTCGAGTGAGTTGAGTAAATGACTGCAACGTTTTTATTAAGAAACTAATCCCTTAGGAAACTAACCCCCACCCCCTCTCCCTATCCCCTAAATCCTACCCCTTAAACCCTAAATCCTAAATTCCAAAAAACAATATTTTAGAGAGAGAGAAAACAAAGAAGAGGGAGAAAAAATAATAATATAAGCTAATAGGGATAGAAAAAATACATAAAAACTAGTAGGAGTAATTTTATTAATTGAAAACTCTTAAAGGACCAACGAGCCCAAAACCCTCGTGAAACTTCCCAAATCATCAATTCTCGAGGGTTTTGGACCCATTGACCCTTTAAGAGTTTTCAATTAATAAAATTGACCCTACTAGTTTTTATGTATTTTTCCTATCTTCTACTAGTTTATTTTTTTTATTTTTTTCTCCTTTTTTTTTTGTTTTTTCCCTCTCTAAAATATTATTTTTTAGAATTTAGGATTTAGGATTTAAGGGATAGGAAATAGGGTTTAGGGAAAGGAAAAATGATATATTTTTACTAAGGATTTATTAGTTTTAAATTTTTTTTATGAAAGGATTATTTAGTTAAGTCAGTGTCAATTCACTCTTTCTTCACTCTTTCTCAAATCCTTTCCTTTTCCTTTGTTCCTTTTCTCATTTTCTTCTGACTAACATGTTCTCTCATTCACTTTTCCTTTGTTCTCTTTCATTTTCTCCTGGCAACTCGACCCTCCACAAACCGTGTTTGCTTTGCGTTTGGGGCTATTTAGGATTTTCTTTTTGCTTTGAATTTGGAAATGATGTTATCTGAATTGATCGTTTCATTTTGTTGGTTTGTTGTGCGCTAACTTCCTCGCCGCCAAGCATTTAAGGGTTGCCCTTTGCAGAGTTTGCCTAGATCAGACCAACTGGACCTTGACGTCGTCGAAATTGAGAATCAGGGTTTCGATTTTTGGGGCAATAGTTGGCAAAGCATACGACCTTGACATCGTCGATGACCGTTGAAGACTCCAAGGTGGTCGAATTGGGGAACCTGAGTAGGAATTTTGAGCGAGCGCGCAGAGGTTCGCTTGAGGCCCTCAACCCCCTAACCCACTGTTTGCAAACAACAGAGATTGCTCCAATTTCTGGCTTGTGGGAGATATTATGGAGTTTCAATCTGTAAGATTCCCTACTCGCCTTTCCCTTTCTCTTAGTGTTCAATTTTTTGTTTGTATGGTTTGAATTTACTGCTCTTAATATCCTTATGCTATTGTAGGGTTTTCTGATTTTGGGTTTCTGTTTTACGATCTAAAATATACTTGATTTTTGCTTTGTAATACAAAATTCCATAAAATCGATTTCAAGTCGAGCAATCAATCCATTACTAAATTAGACAATTACTCCTACGAAACATGAACATTGAAGTTCTATTTGTACATATGAGCATCTGAAAGTCCGTGGGCCCATAGACTGGGGTCGTGCGGACACGAGCGCATAGGCGCAGATAGGCCGAGGTTCCATCCTAAAACCAATTGGCAATAGGAGGAGTAGCCTATCAAGCTTATATACTAGACAATTTATGTCCCAACTTTAGACGTGTGACGCTATATTCCAACACGCCCCCGCAAGTGCAACGGGCGGGCAATTGGTCTGGCCCAGTTGACACTTGGACAAACGGGTGTGGGTGGGCATCTCAATCTCTTTATAGCCAAACCCAATCAACCCAAGAAAGGGGCCCAGGACCGAACCAACTCTGATACCATGTGAAAGTCCGTGGGCCCATAGACTGGGGGTCGTGCGGACACGAGCGCATAAGCGCAGATTAGGCCCAGTACATAAGCCCAGTGAGGTTCCATCCTAAAATCAATTGGCGATAGGAGGAGTAGCCCATCAAGCTTATATACTAGACAATTTATGTCCCAACTTTAGATGTGGGACGCTATATTCCAACAGAGCATTAACATGCTCCATTTAAGCTTAATTATGGATATGTGTAAGCCGTTTTCAACATTTTTCTTCTCTGTGCGGGAGAAAGTTCTTTGTTCTTTATTCCTTTTCTTAATGTGATTTATGAGATTGTGCTTTATCTTGATCTCTCCATTTTATGGAGATTAGGTATCGAGTGCCAAGCTAATCAGGCGAGTGCAACGAGCGAGGAGTGCAATGTTGCTTGGGGTAAGTGTCTGTTGTGCAAACCCTAGAAATTGATTTTTATTACCATTAGTGTCATTATGTTCCTGTTTCGCTTTTCTTCCCCCGCTGTTGCTCTCTGTTATCTATACACAACTCACTAGCTGTTTTTGTTCTATGTTTGAATGGTGGATTCTTGAAATATTTGTGCAGTTGTATTTGATTGATGGCACTGTAAAGGCAATCTTCTATAGTTTTGTACACTCTTTGTGACACACTTAGTTTACTTGAGTGTGTTTGTCAGCTGTTCTATTTATAGTTGACTACACGCTATAAGTAAGATACTAGGGGGACAATAACATACGCTTACTTTTCTTTAACTACATTGTGTGCAGTGTTTATGCATTCTGAATGTTTCGAGTACCTCGAAGAGAGCTGTCCCTCGCTTTTGTGTGAGCTGCTGGAGACCGTGGCTGCAGGAGAGGTTCATTCAGGCGTCCCATTGAACAGGAAAAGGAGCGGTAGCAGCAACATATTTGGGGTAGACCTAACAGCTGAGGGAGCTTCGGCTGAATCAACCAATCCAGGTGGGAGGCGAGTCAGGAGACGCTTATAGGTTTCGGTGATCCATCAGACTTCTTAGACGGTTTTTGGCTTCTGGCAAATGTTCTTTAGAGTGACTCTTGTCTGGGTTTGTGTAGAATGGTTTTTTTGTTCTTCTGTAGAGAGAACAAGTGTAAAAACCTTTCATATGAGCCAGGCGAAATTTGTTAGTTGGAAAATTGGTAGACATGAGAGAAAAGAATATAATTAACATATATAGTATCATGTGCGAACTAAATCTAGATAAGATTTAGGGCATGTAGCATCATATGAAAGTATGGTCTTTCTTTGTTTTTTATTTGGATTTTTCTTTGGTGTGATGCTAGCTTCTGAATTCTCTGTTTCAGTGTTTCTGAAATGAATTGCTGTCCGTTTTTTTTGGCTGAGCAAGTTCAAGGTTTGAATCTTAGAATCCTTTGGATTTGATTCTAAGTTGGAATCTTCCGCCCACACAAATGCCTGAGAGAGGAATATTCTATTTTCTTATATTTGTGTGGTTTATTGGATTATATGAGCTTGAAAATGTAAATAAAATGCTAGGAATTCTGCAGTGATGTCTTTGTTTGTGGAATTAAGTGAGATACTCAACATAAGGCTTGGTATTTTGAAAGTTGGTGGTTTGATTCCACCAAAAATTTCTATTGCAGTGATATTTTGGATACAATGGTCTATTTGTATATTTACATACAATGAAAGTTGTCTTTTTATAACTATCAACGATATCAAATGTTTTGAGATAATAATTTTGACAAAATTAGGGGAATATATCCATGCAAAACAACACAATAATTTTTTATTCAAATTTCATACATTATATTTTGGATATAATGGTTGATATAGTTGTACAACTGTTCACTTAAGGAAAAAATAACATGTTCAATGTAAGAACCTATCTTTGGAACAAAAATAGAAAAAGTTCATACATTATATTCTATAGAATATCCTAATTAACAACTAATTCATTTACTAAATAATGTATTGTATTAACCCGTGCATGACACATGTGTTATACTAGTTCTAGATGATCCAAGGAGTAGCAATCCTCCGTCAAGCATTGCAATGATCATAATGGAAGCAATGCAACAACTTTCACACAACTTCAACCTGTCAATGCCCTTATTGCAGTTGATGAACTGTTGAGACTTCTCTGGTTTAGATAGAGCAGGTAAATGTGTAGGCAACTTCAACCTGTCTATGTTTCTTCTTTGGTTTTGGCGGGCATGAAACTTCTTTAGTTTAGATAGAAACCTACAAGCTATTAATCACAATTTCATTGATGGTCATTAAACAATAAAAATGCTTAGAATATGATCTTCTACTACACTGGTACTAATTCCATTGCCTTGAAGCCATTGAAAAATCAATGTACTTGTAAAACAGTTCATCTTATTGTCTAATTGAGTTAGATAACATCTAGTTAATCTTCCTAAAAAAATATTACTGGCAAAAAATCACAGGTTTCATATCACAAAGTTCTCCAAATTTTCAAATGACATAGGAAAATCTATTAAAACAGTGATGTGTATTTTCCATTTTGGGGATTGTAATGCCAGAGAGAATTTACACATTTTCATTTGTTCTGTGTTCAATCATATACTGACAATCAGTCTACTTATGTATGATTCGTTGCCTTGTATGCTGTTAAAGTAGGATGAGTTGTCTAGGTGTTTCAAATATATAATGTGTGCTCCATTTGCAGGTTCAGCAGATAGAACTATTAAATTCTGGGACTTGGAAACCTTTGAAATGATTGAATCTACCAGAGTTGAGGTATCAAAGTTTCTCACTATTAGTAGATATCTATCTTGTACTTTGTCGGAAGTATGGTATATTTGCCTACACATTTACCTGCTCTAAGTAACATCAATTACCTCAATTATTTCTTACCCTTCTGTTTGGGAACATGTGATCTATTGAGCTAACTAATTTTAAGTTTTAATGCATCAGCTTGGTATATAAATTTCACATGTAAGGAAGTCCACAAGTTAAATTACCTTAACTATTTGCTCATTCTACTGTAACTCTGTCGATATTTGAACTACTGATCTTTCGGTTTGTAGTGCCTTCTTGAGCTCAAAATCTTCTGAATATAAAAGACCTTAATATTCTTTAATCTTATCAATTTTATGTACCTTATCTTGTATTTTTCTTTTTTGAGCTCATTAAACCTTATCGGATTAGTAGCAAACTTGAGGATAGTGGCCCCGTAGAGCCGAAAGCTGACATACAAGAAAACAATTTTTTGTCTGCAGTGGGTTCCTGTTCTTTGTCAATAGATGTGGATATGAAAGAAATTAAAAATATCTATGTAGATGTAAGTTATATTTCTTTGATCTGTTCTTTCTTTTTTAAAGAAACTATGAAGTATTAGTTTTTGGGTTATAAATAATATATCACTGTTTTAATAGAATGTTTACGAACCATGTCTTTTCTTGACAAGATTGTCTTAAACTTTGTTTGTTTGATTTGCTGTTAATTACATGTTTTTAGTCTATTTTATTCAATATGCAAAAATTAATTGGGATTGAGGGTAATTTTTAGCTATTGAACATTCAACAGTTAATGATGAACCGCCAGAAACAAGTCCCTAAGAGGCAAGTGGCCCACATACATGTCATCAATGAAGCTGCTTGTGATGCTCGATTAACACAATATTTACACCATCAAAGAAGTCACTCAAAGGTAATCCTCGTGGTTTCCTTATTAGTTAACTTGTCACCGACTAGCCTCGAGTATACTTTGAACGTGTCACCGACTAGCCTCGGTGACACTTTGAACATGCCACCGACTAGCCTCGATGACACTTTGAACGTGCCACCGACTAGTCTCGGTGACACATCGAACGCGCCGCCGACTAGCCTCGGTGACACTTCGAACGCGCCGCCGACTAGCCTCGGTGACACTTCCAACGCGCTGCCGACTAGCCTCGGTGACACTTCGAACGCGCTGTCAACTAGCCTCGGTGACACTTCGAACGCGCCGCCGACTAGCCTTGATGACACTTCGAACGTGTCTCCATCTAGTCTCAGTGACACTTCGAAAGCACCGCCGTCTAGCCTCGGTGAAACTTCGAATGCGCCGCCAACTAGCCTCGGTGACACTTCGAACGCGTCGTCGACTAGCCTCAGTGACACTTCGAACGCGCCACCGACTAGTCTCGATGACACTTCAAACGCGCCACCGACTAGCCTCGGTGACACTTCGAACACCCCACCGACTAGCCTCAGTGACACTTCGAACGCGCCACCGAACTAGCCTCGGTGACACTTCGAACGCGCCACCGAACTAGCCTCGGTGAAACTCCAAACGCGCCACCGAACTAGCCTCGATGACACTTCGAATACGCCACCGACTAGCCTTGGTGACACTTCGAACGTGCCACCGGCTAGCCTTGGGGACACTTCGAACGGTGGTCTCGGGGACGCTTCTAACGCGCCACCGACTAGCCTCGGGGACGCTTCGAACGAGCCACCGACTAGCCTCGGTTACACTTCGAACGCGCCACCGACTAGTCTCGGTGACACTTCTAATGTACCACCGACTATACTCGATGACACTTGGAACGCACCACCGACTAGTCTCGATGACACTTTGAAAGTGCCACCGGCTATTCTCGATGACACTTTGAATGTGTCACCAATTACTAGTCTTGATGACACTTTGAAAGTGCACTAACTAGTGGTGATGACACTTCGAAAATGCCACCAACTAGTGGTGGTGACATTTCAACGAGAATTGTCATCAAAACGAGAATTGTCGTCAAAACAATAATTGTCATCAACTAGTTGTGATGACAGTTTGTGACATTAACTAGTTGCGATGACAGTATGTGTTATCAATTAGTTGCGATACATTTTGTATTTGATGACAGTTTGTATTTTGACAATTTGTGTTTTTGATGACAATTTGTATTTTTGATGATAATTTGTGTTTGTGATGACAATTTGTATTTGTGACGAAAGTTTGTGTTTGTGATGTCAGAAACTGTCATCAAGATGATGACGTCATAAAAAAACAGTTGTTGACGGGAAAAAAGTTTCGGTCAACACCGGTCAACAATCATTGACCGTGGTCAACGTCGACCGTTGATCGTATAATAGTCAAATGTGTTAGTTTGATTGACTTGTGGCGATGTCATCATTATATAATGATGATATCACCACGAGTCATGGGTTTAGAAGAAACTTATTAGAGGCATTTGTCTAATTTCACATTCATTAGAGTGTCATTTAACCTAAACAGGGTTTAAATTATCGCAAAGATATTATTGAGCTCTGTTTTTTCTTCTTTGCGACAATTTATGAGCTACAAATTGATGAGTCCGATTCCTGTGCATAATCAACATAGGCTGTAAAGTGCGAATTTTTGGCAGTCGTTGGACGAGGCTTAAAAAATGTTGAAATGAAGCGCGCTCCCACTTGAATTCATTTATAGTGGCACACTTTGTAATTATGGGGAAAAAATCTACCCTCACCTAAACCCAATCAAAAAATCAAAACCATCGAAAATATAATTTGTTCTTATGTTTGTCGATTTGTCTCCTCAAACCCTGTAACACCCTCGACTTATGTCGGTAGTGCGACACGCCAGTGACCTCGGACGTTACTATCCAAAGTCATCCTAGGCTTTAATCGGAACAATTAAGCTTAAATAAGTAAATTAAATAACGAAAGATTAAACAGCGGAAGACATTTTGTAAGGAAACTCAACCTTTTATTAACAGATCTCTCTTTAATTGAGAATGACAATTTACAACAGAGTGAAATTACAGCGGAAGATTTTTATAATAAACCATATTACATGACTTAGTTATAAGAATATATTAAAGTAATACTTAACAACCTTAAAACACTGACACTTAAATCTTCAACTGCAAGCCTCTTCTTCAACTGGTTACTTCAAGACTTAGGGGACCAACCATTGATGTGCCGTATAGGACGGATGGCACCAGCCAACCATGCAAGGAATAAAACCCGGTTGGTTAGTCTAATGAAAGACTATGTAAGGGTGAAAACAGAATGGTTCTAGTGATCGTAACCGTTTACTATCATTGTCCCTCGAATAATAATCGAAGGAACGATACATAACCCGAAACTTTCACGGAATGATTAAAGTTTAGACATGCACTGAAAATAAGACTCAAAGGGAAATGAGTCTTATAGGAAGCGTATGACAAACTGTTTGGGAACGTTAAGTTTACACACAAGTTTAAAAGCGACCTTGATTATTTGGGTCCACGACCAACCTCACCGCGTAATGCGAATCCAGATTGGAAAGAAGACTTACTCTAACAAGAGTCCGGGCGGTTTCCACGTTATACTCCTCGCCCGAGGGTATATTAATTATGTGCACAACCGCACTTATCTTATTTAATTACAAAACGTATATTCATGTTAAAGCTTTTAATACAATCTCGAGTGACTACAAGAATAACACAGGGTGACATTACGCCCAACCCAATGACACTAGCAAGGTGCTTAAACACCTCTTATCCTTAACGGGTGGATAAGAAGCAATGGTCATGACCTTTAAAAGTATTAGAGAATTATTCCGACTAATACCAAGTTATAAAGAAACGACTAATCCTCATAAGGAATTAGCGTTCCTACAAATACTCGTGCTGATCTAGCATTTAAGTTTACATTAAATCCACACCAAAATTCATTACCGTAATAACAGGTATAATAGCGTTGTTCTAGCAATATATACAACCTATTATAATATCATATTTTAATCACATCATTTTATTTAAATCTGTTCCCAAACGAAGACAACACTTCACCCCATTTTAATTAACAATCAAGTAATTGATAATTAAAGGAAATATGAAATGATAAGCAAGAGCGAACCGCCACTTGCCTTAATCTAGACGAATGAAGGTGTCGGGTTCCGAGATCTGGCAACTGGAATCTGGTTACGGATTCCTACGACCACGACGAAACAACGACGAAACCCTGGGTTAGACACATTATGGATGAAACGATACGAACAGAAACGATACGAATCATAAAGAACGAAAGCCTGAGTCGTGACTGTGGTTGTCCAAGCCACGATCGCGCTTGCTAAGGCAAGCCGCGGTCACGGTTTGGGCTTCTACGGTCGGGGAATTCTGGGCAGCTTCCGCGGTCGCAGAATTCATCCCCGCGATCGCGGATCCCCCTTCCGACGCGACTCTCCTCCGGCTTCGAGGCTTACTGATGACTCGCAGACGATGACGAACTCCACACCTTAAGCAAAGCCACCACTCCAAGCTTCCAGGGACACTTCCGGCGACACCACAAACTCCGGCGAGGCTCCGGCAAAAGCACGAACTCCGGCGAAGCTCAAAACAAGGGAAAAAGAGGAATTGGATTGCAGCAGATGTTGGATGAGGGATTAGGGGTGGCGAGGGCCCCTATTTATAGGGTGGAAGAGGCCCTAATGCCGAGCAACCGAAACGATCGGCCTCCCCCTCCAGCGTAACGCTGGCAACCCGAACGATGAAACACGAGGAAGACGAAGGTGCATCGCAAATCCGCGGGCGCGGTTTCCAATCCACGGTCGCGGAAATGCCGCGATCGCGCCCTTTCGCCTTTGGTCGCGGTTCTTGCTTGGGGTTAGGCTTAAAACTTGATACCCTTAATATACCCAAATAATTTATGACCCCTATATCTTTGCTAATGTATATTATTACGTTCAAAGGGTTCACACAGAGATTCCAAATACGCTCAACGCGTCTTACTTACCAAACGAGGGTTCGGAAATTACCCAAATACCCTTACTGAAATTGAGGGTTATTACAAACCCTCTCAATCACTCGTACAATTGCACAATCCAAATCTCTTTCGTCTCCAAATCTCTTCCTGAAATCATCATCACCATCATCTACCAAATCGCAAACGGTCTCATAAAATTTGCACAGAAATAGATTCGGAAGCACAATCTTCGAAGACGTGAACATTGCGATAGGGAAAAAAATTGAAGGGAAAGGAAAAGCCTAAAAAGGTTAAAAAATTACTACTCCAGTCCAAAATTTTACATTGCTGTTGTTTGATTATGTTATTAGTGTTCTAAGTTCATATTTAGCATTTATTTGCTCATATTTAGGGTTTGTGTGCTCAAACTTAGGGTTTGTGTGCTCTAAGTTAGGCACATGAAGCTTTAGTTTTTGTGAATATATGTTTCTAGGGTTCATATGTTGAAAACAAGTAAAATTAACAAGTACACTCTGAATTTCGCTGTTTCGTTCTTGAAATCCGAAGTTGAGATTCATATTTTAGTTCTTAAAATGCATACATACCTATTCAATGTGCATTAGATTAGGTTGAGTGCTCAGATTAGGTTGATAAGTTCATAAACCTTTTTACATGATTTATGTGTTTTAAGTTTATATCTTGCTAGCAAAAAAGTACAAGTTTAGATCCATTAAAGTCCATCAGTATGCTCCTAAAGTGCATAAAATGAATTCTTTATAAATGAATGAATTGATGTTTACAAGTGCATGAATTGTATAGATAAGTGCTTAAATAAGTTTTATATGTGCATAAGCAATCTTAATAAAATTATATAACTTAAGTGCTTAAATAAGTTCTTGATTTGTTTCTACAATTCATGAATCTCGATAAAAACATCATAGTTACATGTAATTTAGTGCATTAATAAGTTGCTGAAGTTATTTTTATATTGCCATGGAAGTTCATTTTTAAGAGTTCATAAGCTTGAAACAAAAACAAACATGCACCTCTATGTGATTTTATATGCATATGTTATAGGTAACTATGCACAAATAATCATTCAAAGTACATTATTAAGATATATATGTGCATAAGCAACTCTTCTACAAGACTTTATTGAATTAATGTCTAAAAGTGCATGAATTACATATAAGAGTGCTTAAACAAGAGTTATCTATGCATACGCATATCTTCTTTGAACTGCATAACTACATGTTCTTAGATATATCTTTTCTATTGAATTCAAAATTTACCTGTTGTACATCATAAATATATGATCTATGTTTTTGTTCCTATAACACAACGAAACTAAATGAAAAAAAGAGGCCAAGAGAAGAGCAATGCCTTGCACCACCTCCAAAAGTTCAATATCTAAGAGTGAGGTTGAAGTTGCCACCGACACCATCTCCAAAAGTTTTTCTCATGACATTGATTGGAATAATCGTAATTTTCAGAAGGACATTATGTACAACTAGTTGAAGAAGGCCAAACTACACTAGAAGGGAATAACCTACAAAGTGCCGATCTATATCCTTTATTGCTTGACCTGCAAAGGGGGGACGTATGCAAACAATATGATTCGGGGATATATACCCACTGACGGAGCCAGCTCGTGCCCAGTGGGGGCTATGATTTTTTTTTTAAATATGTATTTATAATTTTTTGTGTAATTAATAATTTTTAATTAAGAGTTTATTATGCATCCTGATTAATTTGGTTGAAATTTCACTATTGTGGAACTTATAGTAGTAGTCATCAGAAGAAACATCCTGATTAATTTGGTTCTTGGGTAAGTAACTTGGATGGGATCTGCTGCTATTGTTCCTTGGTTCACATAGCCTGCTATTGTAATGACTTAAAATAGCACATGTTGTTGATTTAGAGAGGGTTGTAAATGCTTTCTTGATAGTCCAATCATGGTAATCAATATGAAAAACCTTTAATTGTTTTCGGTTTGTAGCTTGATTATAATTACAATCACGAATGTCCTTTGCCAGATGCAATATATTATTGCAGCAAAAATCCAAGCTCGTGAGACAAAAATATTTCTCTTTAGTTGGATCCAAATCAAAATCAGTTTTCAAAATACTATATAGTTCAGTAGTACATTTGTTAATACTCTGTAAGCCCACCTTAGAGAGGTTGTAGTGAGAGGAAAACCTGTAGTATGATAATTTGCAGTTGTAGGAGAAATTTTTATAAAAATGCATCCATTGCCTTAAAATTTTGTTACAAGCTTCAAAGTAACAATAAACACATATAAAGGTTCCATTTGTGTAGCACTGGTGACAGTGAGCCTCCTTCTTTAAAAAGTTGGCTTGACTATGCAAAATCGAAGCCCAAACTTGGAGACACATAGATAATTTACATATTTTCCCTTGCTTCTCAGCTATAAGCATTGAACCGGTCATACTTAAGAACAAAAAATTAATTTTCAGAGACATGCACCCCATAGATGGGTGTTCATTGGATAGGTTTGTAGTGCTATGAGTTTTCCCATAGGTTCACATTTCGCTGGTTTATTGATATAGAAACCAACTCCAGATATCATACTTTGATTTTTCATTGTTTCTTTCAGATTGTAGAATCCTGTTGGTGTTCCAATGTTCACATTAGAAGTGTGGTAAAGGTAGTAAAAAAACCAGAGAAGAAGAAATACCCCATCAAAGGATTCACTGGACCTGTGTGATATGAATATGCTCATGGCCAGTGCAGTGCCCACCATGCAAGAGGAGCCCATGTCCAAGACCAAGGCAAAGGCAACCCGGGCAAACCCTAAAATCCCCCCGACAAACCCTAATTGCCCGCCAAGCCACATGGAGATTCCTCTCGGCACACGTCCAATTCTCTCGGCCACCAAGACTCCCACAACTCCCACAGAGTCACCTCAGATCATTGGAGCCCAAGGTGCCAAGCCATGTCAATATTTGCCGAGCCCTAGGTCAAGCCCTAGATTCACGGCCGCGCGTGGGGAGGAGTATAGGCACGAGCCCACACCTGGCTCAATCACCCGAGCCCGAGCTGACCCACTTCACCACCAGCTCAAGGGAGGTCCAGTGGCTCAGGGAGTGCCGAGCCAAACTGAGCCCAGCCCGGTCCCATGCATTGGAGCTTCTCCGGAAATCTCGCCGCCGGCCACGTCCGGGTTAATAGCCCATGAGAAGAATTGAAGTCCCATTGAATTTCCGAATCATTTCCGGTTGTTTTTCTTTGGTTTTTAAACATTATTAGACTTATTTTAATTTCCCTAAACTGTCCATTAATTGTGTTTAGGTTAGTGGGCACGTGTTAGCTTAGTGGGTTAATTTTAGTGTTTTTCTTTTTATTTCTCTTGGTAACCGAATGCTAGGTTACTAAGGCAAACAATTTGGCATTGTGTTAGGTACGTTGAATTGAATCAAAGATCAGAAGTATTTCAGTTTTAGAGCTTTTCTTTTTGTTCTTCAATTTGTGAGTCAAATCGAATTGAAACCCCTTGAGAGAATTGAGTGAGTTGTATCTCGAATTTCTCTAGGTCTTTCTCTTGTGACTAGTGTGTCAAATCTAGCCATAAGGAGATTGCTTATCCATCACTTCCATCCTCCATATAATCGTCTCCATCGCCCCCCCACCGAAAATCCCTAAAATTGCCGAAAAGTGCCTTGTTCTTCATCCTTGGAGATCGGCCATTTTCTTCCACAACAAGAGCAAATCCTTGCACAGAGGCTTCATAGATCCGGAGGGCTATCATTTGGTATCAGAGCTAAGTAAGTATTTGCTCTAAATTTGGCTTTAAATCATAAGAAAAATTGGAAGTTTACTTGCTCTCCATTTTTGTGTCTTGCATTGTTGCATCTTTAGTTGTTCGTAGGAGTTCTTGTGTATTTCTTTCTTGTTTGTTTGCATTTGTGTTCTTGAGTCTTCATAGAAGGGAGAGGAGTCGAGATTTGCAGTTTTCTTGAGTCTAAAACAGCCGTGAATTCCTAGGAGAGAGTTGTTAGTCTTTTCCTAGATTTGAGGGATTGTTTGTTCAAGTTGTTACATGCATTTCTTTTCAAATTGTCGGCTCTCTTTCTGCATCATCCAGCCGTGACCATATTAGTAGCATATAGTTAGGTTAATTTGAGTCATTTTTATTTGTATTTGGCATTTAATCAACATAGGGTTATTCTTGTGCAAACCGAAGCAACCGAACTTCATCTTTGCGTAGGAAAGTTCTTATATTCCTAATTGTTGATTCCGAAATTCACTTTCTGTATTTTCAGCATTGTTAAGTTGTATTGGTATTCTCTATATCAAAAAAAAAAAAGAGAAACAAAAAAAAAAAAATCAAAAGCAAAACCGGAAGAGTCAAGCCATAAAAACAACAAGAAAAAGACTTGGCTTGGAAAAGTGGTTGTTTAAAGTTTGATATCTTGTGTGGAATTTGTCATTCCTTTGTTTAGTTTGTGAAGTTACTCATTGTGGTCATTCGGCCAAAAGTGCTCATTCAACTTTGTAAAGGAATTTCAAAGACTAAGTACTTGCATTGTGTTGTGAAAGTTGTGGACTTAGCACAAGGATTACTTTGAGTTGTGGTGCACTTTTATCTTGTCTTTGGGTCACTTTGAGCATTTAGACAGCCCTACCTTAACCTAAATTTTTGAGCTAGTAAAAGTTGCGAATTTTCTTTGGTTTAAACCGAATTTGTAGCTTGCTTACTAGCTTAGAGATCACTTGTTGTCTTCCATCTTGTGGGCTGTTGTGCTTGGATTTTTCTTGTGTGTAGGAAGTCATGGTGAGAGCCAAGGACAAGAACGTGGCCTCGGAAGATCCTAAGGAGGGTTCGGAAGTTACTTTGGAGACCCTATTCTTGGCTATCCAATCCTCCAAGGAAGAAGCCGAAGAGCGAGCTCGTCAAGCCGAAGAGCAAACTCGCCAAGATTTGCAAGCCTTGCGCGATGAGCAAGCTTCCTTCATGAAAGCCATGGAGGAGAAGTGGGGGCTGTCCCACAGTCCATCACCGAACCCATCTCAAGGTGCTTACCAAGGGAGTGTTGCACCAAATCCTCTAATGGCCGGACCATCAAGCGACAATCAAGGGGTCCAAGTGACCATACCCCTTCTAGCTCAAGAGTTGGCGAATGTGTCTCTACGTGAAGGATTTCATCATCATCCACCGAATGTGGCTGCCTCAAGGGAAGAGTTCGGTTTGACCTCTAATACTTCTTCTCCTTATATTGCACCTTTTACTACTAGCATGGTTTCTTTGTACCCTAACATGGCAGGATCAAGTACCATCCATAGAGAGGAGTCAAGAGGGGTGCCGAGCACCATCCATAGAGAGGAGCCAAGAGGAGCACCAGACGCATACAATGGGTACCATGACCCGGGAAGGAGGATGGCTGGAAGAGGAGGTATGGGCCGAGGCCAATACCAAGGTGGAAGGATGCCCTATGTCCCCCAACGAGACTTCGGAGGCTTTGACGAGGACTATGGTGACCAACGTGAGGAGTATGCACATGACCAACAACGGCCTCATGGGATAAAATTAGAGGTACAATCTTTTGGTTTACAATGTGACCCGGAGATCTATCTTGATTGGGAGCAAAAGACCTATCAAATCTTTAGGTACTATAACTACTCGGAAGCTCAACGGGTAGCTATAGCGACCATAAAATTTGAGGGTTTTGCTTACCAATGGTGGCTTGGGGACAAGGAGGAACGAGAGTACCTCGGAAACCCCCAAATCACTACTTGGCAAGCACTAAAGCAAGCTCTCCGAGATAGGTTTGCCCCGGATGATTTTTCGGATAGGGTGCATGAGAGGTTGGAGTTGTTAGAGCAAGGGAATAAGACCCCGGATGAATTCTATATGGAGCTAAAGACCTTGGTCTTTAGGTCTAGACTTAGGGTTCTCGAGGGATATCTTATTTCTAAGTTTATTAATAACCTTAGCCCCGAACTCCGAGCCATAGTGAGCAAGCAACACTTGTATAGAGGGACCCCTATGGAAGAAGTGCTTCATTATACAAATCGTATATATAAGGCACTTCATTCAAAGCGTCCCCAAGCTCAAAGCTCACGGCCTTGGCAAAATGCATCAAGTGGCTCCACGGGACCACAACCTATGCCAAGACGCTTAGAACCCACTAGGAGTGACAACTCAAGTCACCCTAGAAGAGAGGCTCCTAATTCGGATCAAACCCAACGAAAGGAGGGAGAGACCCGAGCTAGGGATCTTAAGTGTTTTAAGTGTCTCGGCCATGGCCATTTTGCCAAGGATTGCCCCTCAAAAAGGCAAGTTCTTCTCAACACTATAGGGGGCATTGAGTCCGAGGATGAATGGGAAGAAGAACTTGTTAAGAAGGAGGATGGTTTAGAGGAGTTGCATGTGGTGGCCGCCGAGGGTGAGTGCTTTTTGGTCAAAAGAGCACTAACTATCTCGGAAGGTCCTAGTGCACCTAGTCAACGTGAGACTCTCTTTCACACTAGGTGTACCATTAAGGGAAAGGTGTGTAGTGTCATCATTGATGGTGGCTCATGTTGCAACTTAATTGATCAAGAAGTGGTGAGTAGATTCAATCTATTGACCACTTCTCACCCGCAACCCTACACACTTTGTTGGTTGAATTTCGACAAGCCCCTTAAGGTCAAGGACCAAGCCATCGTTCAGTTTGCTATAGGAGAATATGTGGATGAGGTTGTGTGTGATGTTTTACCCATGACCGCATGTCACCTTCTCCTAGGCCGACCATGGCAATTTGATAGGGGTGTCATCCATCAAGGGGTGACAAATGAGTATTCTTTTATCATGAATGGTAAAAGAATCACCCTACACCCTATGATGCCCCATGAGATCATGGCTGACCATATGGCTAGAGAGCAAAGAAAGGCCGACCAACAATTAGAGCAAAGCCAAGGTAAGAAGATGGCAATTGGAAACAAAGGTGGTGCTTCTCATCACATGCTTTTGGCTAAGCCTTTTATGCCTACTTTCATTGCATGTCCTCCACCATTCATTACATTTTATGAGACTAACCCTACTAATGAGGTGGATGTGGTGTTGCATAGTTTGTCTTGTAGTTCTATTGTAGGTCAAGGAGGTGTACCGCACAAGGAAAGCTATTGCTTGGAAGGAGAAAGAGACTTCGACGAGCTGGATTCGAGGTCGAATCCCTTTCAAGGGAGGAAGGATGATATGAATATGCTCATGGCCAATGAAGTGCCCACCATGCAAGAGGAGCCCATGTCCAGGACCAAGGCAAAGGCAACTCGGGCAAACCCTAAAATCCCGACGGCAAACCCTAATTGCCCGCCAAGCCACATAGAGATTCCTCTCGGCACACGTCCAATTCTCTCGGCCACCAAGACTCCCACAGCTCCCACAGAGTCACCTCAGATCATTGGAGCCCAAGGTGCCAAGCCATGTCAACATTTGCCGAGCCCTAGGTCAAGCCCTAGATTCACGACCGCGCGTGGGGAGGAGTATAGACACGAGCCCACACCTGGCTCAATCACCCGAGCCCGAGCTGACCCACTTCACCACCAGCTCAAGGGAGGTCCAGTGGCTCAGGGAGTGCCGAGCCAAACCGAGCCCAGCCCGGTCCCATGCATTGGAGCTTCTCCGGAAATCTCGCCGCCGACCACGTCCGGGTTAATAGCCCATGAGAAGAATTGAAGTCCCATTGAATTTTCGAATCATTTCCGGTTGTTTTTCTTTGGTTTTTAAACATTATTAGACTTATTTTATTTTCCCTAAACTGTCCATTAATTGTGTTTAGGTTAGTGGGCACGTGTTAGCTTAGTGGGTTAATTTTAGTGTTTTTCTTTTTATTTCTCTTGGTAACCGAATGCTAGGTTACTAAGGCAAACAATTTGGCATTGTGTTAGGTACGTTGAATTGAATCAAATATCAGAAGTATTTCAGTTTTAGAGCTTTTCTTTTTGTTCTTCAATTTGTGAGTCAAATCGAATTGAAACCCCTTGAGAGAATTGAGTGAGTTGTATCTCGAATTTCTCTAGGTCTTTCTCTTGTGACTAGTGTGTCAAATCTAGCCATAAGGAGATTGCTTATCCATCACTTCCATCCTCCATATAATCGTCTCCATCCCCCCCCCCCCACCGAAAATCCCTAAAATTGCCGAAAAGTGCCTTGTTCTTCATCCTTGGAGATCGGCCATTTTCTTCCACAACAAGAGCAAATCCTTGCACAGAGGCTTCATAGATCCGGAGGGCTATCACTGTGAAAGGCCTACAAGAGATAGTTCATCAAATGCTTTCGAGGGTGGAGTATCAGTAGTTCCAAGCCAATCCAAAGGGGGCCATCCTCATAAAAAGATTCTAAGGAACTATGATAGGCCTTCAAGAGGTGGTTCATCATATGCTTTCGAAGATGTAGAAGCAGCAGATCCAACCAAAGCCAGATATTGCCATCCCATATCCCTTCAATGTTCATGTGGTCATTTCTTGGGATTTTGGCCCAAACAGGATGCACATGTTCATCTGGAATCAGGTACAACACCATAGCCAACAACTCATTCAATGTCAAAAGGTCAAGGATAGGGATAATATTAGTAAAACAAAGAGGCAGAAAAGCCACATAGAGCATAAATCCCACTTCAAAGAAGGACAGAAACCAACAAACAACAGAGGAATCAAGCAACCAATTCTTAGTAGATTTCAATATAGTAGGTTCAGGGTTGTAAGATGAAGTGTCACCAGAAGAGTTAAGGGCACCGAGAGGGGTGCATAACACATCAATCGTGTTCCTCTTTCCTCTATCCATTGAAATGGATGAAGGAAATTCAACCACCCAAATCCCAAAAGAGAAGCCGAAGCCAGAGAGACAACAGAAGGACATAACAGAAATCATGCTATCATTGTTCAGGATAAGGCATAAGGAGTAAAACCAGTCAAGAGTATATTGTGAAAAGAGGTTAAAACAGACGGAACAAAGCTGCAACAAAAAGGAGAGAGAAAAGGAGAGAATACACCTGAGCAAGAGCATCCCAGATCTCCCAGACCGGTAGGAGTTGAGCGATGGACCACAACAGATCTTCTCTCGACCAACAGAAGCTAGAGAAAGATAGCCATCGCAGAACCAAAACTCAACCTCTGGGCAGTGATGGAGGTAAAGAACTCCGAGATGTCTAGCAAGCACGGCCGTGCAAAAGACGTCTCCACCTACGCCGACCTCAGCCCAGCCCTCAAGCAAGCCCGAATCCCATACCGGCTCGAGGAGGCTTCCTCTGAAGACACATGATGAGACGAGCAAAGGCAGCAAGTTCCTCAGAAGTAGAATCGGGAGAACGAAGCAAACGAGATCCATTCTGACGCGAGGAAGGAAGAAACTTCCTCCCCAACCCGCACAAGTTTTTGAATCTCATTCAGAGAAAACAAAACAACCAGCGAGAAGAAGTTAATGAGAGGTGTTTTGGACATGTTGATCAAGGAGAACGCAATGAATATTGAGATTGAGGATAGGGGTAGAGCATCTGAGCTCAAAGAGCGGCGGTAACCGAGAAAAAAATAGGGTTTTAAGGGACGAGTTGGGGATAGGAGAGAGGAGCGTTTTAGGTTTCATGTTGACTTGATATAACTTGTATTTTGATGCCTGGCGCTCTTGATTAGGTCCTTATCCGACAACTCAGAATTACGAGCAGTTCAAGAGAAATATCAAAAGACCCGGTAATTTCGCATAAAACTATACAGCATGCATGTGTACTTGAAGTTCACTATTAAGCCATCACCTTACATCTTGATTTTATAACATCCGAACTTTTACGCTTGACTAATTCTATGCTTGTCGACAATTGAGCCTTGTCTTCTTGTGTCCTACACTCCTACCTAGCTCCGTTGAAAAACAAAACAAAACCAAATTTGACAAGAATCAGTCTCATCATGTGATGTGTTGAATTTACTGTGCTTCTTTTAAATAAAATAATAACACTAATACTTTTTCGTACCTGTTCAGATTTTATGAGTGAGTGTACGTGCTGCATAAAATAATGGATCAAAGATTAAAAAAAATAAAAAATTGACCGGAAAAAGCAATAGATACAACTTTGTCTATTTCTCTTATACCCAGTTCGTTAAAAAATAAATGTTATTTTTAATTTTTAATATTTTTTTATCATTTTAGAATTTATGTAATAATTTATTGATGAGTTACTAGTTGTGTTATTGAAAAGTGTACAATATAATTTATATAAATTGTCTTTATTTGTTGATTAAAAATAAAATGAATAGTTATTAGATTTTAAAATTTAGACAAAATTTATAGTATTTTAGCTTAGTTATTGTATTTTTTTATAATTGTATTAAAAATTAAAATAACGCTTATTTCTTAATCAGAAAAAGTAGTAAAAAGATTCAACATTATTTATCATATATATTAACAACTGATATATAAATAGATGATTTTTTGTATTCGTTACCTTATTAGTAGACCTGATCAAACCCGGATTCGGGCGGAAATCAGGTCGGACTTTGGACAAAAATCATGTCCGGATGAGCGGGCAGGATCCGGGCAAGCCAAGGAAACGGGATAGGGTGGCTTTCCGGATCCGCCCGGATATCCGGACCCGGGTAGCCCGCGGGTCTCATTTAGCCCGCGAGACAAGGCAAATTTGTCATAAAATAAAACATAGCAAATATAATTTAACGCACAATACCCATAAAATAGTGTCTTTTTATTACAAACGGTAAACATAGTTATTTTTACAAACTTGTCATAACAAATTTCCCCAAAAAATTAACACAACATTACACAATTAAGCAAATTTCAAAAAAAAATGGAATTTGTTGTCTCTTTTTATTGCCTCCAGCGTAGTGTATCATCACACAATCACACCTTAGTTGAATTTTCTTCGTCCTCAAACTCGTCACAACCAACATCGTCAATTTTAAATGTCTTGTGGGTATAAATATTAGGGTATAAATATTTATTTATTATATAATAATTTTATGAATTTATTATATATAAAAATATATTTATTTTATTTATTTTTAAAAATTAATTCGGACTTTCGGGCGGGCTATCCGGACTAAATGAGATATTATCAGTGACCGTATCCCCCTCTTATAAACGGGCGGGCCGAGCTATCCGGACAAAATGGGCTAAATATAATAACCATATTCGCCCATTTATGCCGGACAGGTGGGTCATCCCGCGTTTGCTCAGGTCTACTTATTATCAACTACTTTGTTTACTTGAATTATGATGTTGATCAATCTAAATTAATTTTTAGTTTAAATTTTGCATCAATTATATATAGACCTGTCAACTGGATCGGGCGGGTCGGGTTCAGGTCATGTCGGGTTCGGGTCAAATCGGGTTCGGGTCGATCGGGTTGATAAAAATTTTGGGTCGAGCGGGTCGGGTTCGGGTTGACCCAGCGGGTCGAACATGCCCTTTTTTTTATAATTATTATTATGATTTTTAACTTTAATAAAATAATTATAATAATATAATTAATATTATATTATTATTTAATAAAGTATATTAAAATATTTAATATAAATGAAATAAAATATACAAAATAAAGGGGACCCGCGAGCTCGGATTTGCGTTCAGGTCGGGTCGGGTCGGGTTTGGGTTCGGGTCCTTCGGGTTCGGGTCCTTCTTGACCCAGTGACGTTCGGGTCGGGTTCGGGTCTTTTCGGGTCGGGTCGGATTTTCGGGTTGGATCGATTTTTGACAGGTCTAATTATATATGATCAATTTTTTAACCTAATTGTGTAGCTTTTAATTTCATTAGAAAAAGCATTCATTATACATAATAGCATAAGCATTCATCATACATAAGCTGATAAGCACAAATCCTTTATAGTTTGTTTGGTACTTTAAGTTATAAATATATTTTTATTTGTCAATACTTTAAAAGGTTGTTTGATACTCCCTCTGTCTCGAAATGTTTGTCATAAAGTACAAAAAGCTCTTGGATTAAGAAAATTAACAAAGTACAATTGTGGACATGACCTACTACAGTGAAAATTAACATTAAGGCAGAAGAGGACATGACCTGCTACAGTGCAATCTGTGGTTATTTACCACAGATGAAGTTTCAGCCAATGAAAGGCTGATTTTAGGGGCACACGAATCACTTACAAATTTTGGGGACAAAATTGTCCTAAACAAAAGGGGACTTAGGGCATAATTGTCCTGACAAAATTGCCCCTAAACAGTACCTAAAAGGGGATTACAGCATTCTCATCTAAATTTACAGAATTTACATTCAAAGCTTATGTAAATCACAGAGAGAAATTAAAGACAGAATACAATATCTGCATCACATCCTGGTGGTGTCATGGCCTCAGCTTTATGAGACTTAAATGAAACTCCACTTCCAGATGAACAGTACATTTATGATGGAGAAGAGTTCGAAGAGGGACAGTCATCAGGGGACGTGGAACAAGATAATGAACATAACTTTGATCTCAACCAGGAACCAGGAGATGAAGAGGGACAGTCATCAGAAGCAGAGCACAACACAGAGGCAACACAACATCATCAACCAACACTTAATATCAGGCTCAGCAGTGATAAAAAAATGCACATATTGAATGCTCTGCTAACGATATCTAAAGAGGGACAGTTACCACATGGTGCAATAAAGAAAGCTGCACAACAGTTCAAAATGTCAACAAGGTGCATAGGCAGACTTTGAAACACATCAAAGAAGCAACATAATGCACAGCAGAAGTACAATCTAAGCACAAAATATCACAACTGTGGTAGAAAAGGATTCAAGTAGAGATGGATTCAATCACATCACTGGGCATGTGAGACAGGTCATGCATTAGAGACTTAGCTAGCAAGCTTAGTCTTTCAAAGACCAAAGTGCATAGGATGGTCAAGCAAGGTACAATAAAGCCACATACAAATCCAATCCATCCTGGTTTGAGTGAGGGACATAAGAAAGCTAGGTTGGATTGGGTACTGAAGTTACTTTGTGGGGATACAGTAGAAGAAAAATCAGTGTATTATCCAATGTTTGATTTTGTACACTTGGATGAGAAGTGGTTTTTTCTATCAAAGAAATCACAGAGAGTATATCTAGCACAGAATGAAAGGGGCAAGTACAGAGCTGCAAATTCATCTAAATTCATTCCCAAAGTTATATTCACTGCAGTTGTAGCAAGGCCTAGATTTGATGCAGAGGGACAGTGTATGTTTGATGGGAAGATAGGAATCTTTCCATTCACATATCAACAAGCAGCAAAAAGGTCATCCAAAAACAGAGAGAAGGGGACACTAGTTACAAAGCTAGTTGAATCAGTCAACAAGCAAGTGACAAGGAACATGTTGATAAACCAAATCATTCCAGCAATCAAGGCAAAGTGGCCACAAGATGGAGCTCAAAGAGTTATATTCATACAACAAGACAATGCAAAGGCCCATATAACTCAAAGAGATCCAGAATGGCAACATGTATACATTCAGGATGGATTCACTTTCATCTTAATACAACAGCCAGCTAATAGTCCAGATGTAAACATCTTAGATCTAGGATTTTTCAGAAGCATTCAGTCACTCATGCACAAGAAGATGCCAAAAAGTATTGATCATATGATAGAAGTAGTGCATGAAGCATTTTTTGAATTGGCCCCTACAACTCTAAAAGATGTGTGGATGACACTACAATTTGTTATGAATGAAATACTTAAATGCAAGGGAGGCAATGAGTATGATTTGCCACATGTAAACAAGAAGAAATTAATGGCTCAAGGAAATCTACCAAGAGAGATCAAGGCACCTATGTGGGCTATCATAGAAGCATGGGACATAGTGCATGGGGGTGCACAACAAGCAGATCAAGCAGGAACATCAATAGCAGGTCAACAGAGTCAACAAGGGACAACAGAAGTTGAAGATCAAGACACTGAAGAAGCACTTGAAGACATTCAGTTTATTTAGCAATATATGACAAAGATTGAACATTTTGTGTACAGAGCAAGAACTTTTGTAATTTTGTAAATAAGCACAAGTAATGGCACAACAATGACAATGCTTTTCTCAGATGTCCCTAATACCATCATAGACACAAACCCAATCACAATACCTTAGCATACACATAAGTATCAATCAGTCATTTGACTGTGTTCCAATGGCACACTAAGACAGTGAACATGCAGGGAATGCATCTCAGTTTCAAGACTTCATCATAGATAGACTCAAGGAGAATAACACCACCAATCACAAGAGCTTTTAGAACTTTAGGACAAACATTTCGGGACAGACAAGGGAAATGCATAAATAATCTCAGATGTCCCCATAGCCATCATAGACACAAGACCAATCACAAGACCTTAACATACACATAGGCATCAGTCAATCACATGTGAAAGTGTTCCTATGGCACATTAAGGCAGTGATATTAAGGTCTTGCATCTCAGCAAAAATACTTCATCATTGAAATGCACAAATAATCTCAGATGTCCCCATAGCCATCATAGACACAAGACCAATCACAAGACTCAACATACACATAAGCAACAATCAACCACATGTAAAAGTGTTCTATGGCACATTAAGGCAGTGACATTAAAGGTATTGCATCTCAGTTTCAAGACTTCATCATTGAAATGCATAAATAATCTCGGATGTCCCCATAACCCTCATAGATACAATACCAATCACAGTACTTTAACATACACATAAGCATCAATCAATTACATGTGACACAGTGTTGCCATGGCACATCAGAAGTCTAGTGAACATAAAGGTTTTGCATCTCAGTTATCATGCATCATCACCGATCACAACACAGAGGCAACACAACATAATCCAACATCAGAACAGCAACACCAAAACAGAACACCAACACACCAAAACAGAGAATCAACTTAAACAGAATACCAATGTCTTAGTCATCAGAACATCAACAATAAAACAGAATACCAATGTCTCAGTCAACAGCACAACAAACTCATTCAACAACATGCATAATTCAGAGCAATAATCTCAGCAAAAGTACCCATGCATAAACAACTAAAAAAGAGTGAGACTTAGCTAAAAATCAGAATTAGAGGCAACATCACCATAACCGGGGACGATTCATCTCGCAGCTTCATCGTCAGAGGAATCAGGGATGAAGATAATCTCAGGGGAATCAGGGAGGACGACGATCTCAGGGGTAGGAAAAAGCTCAACGAACTCAGGGGTAGCAGGGAGCTCAACGATCTCTGAGGGCTCTTCTCGCAGCTTCCCCTCCACAGTTTCCTTTGAGCCAACAAGAGTGAAGCTGTGATCCCCAACACAATCGCCACCCCACTCGCACTGTGGAGCTTGAGAGCAAGCAACAAAAAGTGCATCAGAAGTCCAGGACCCATCGGACTTAAATAGGTCTGAATTACCCATTTTTTATGCAAACAGAGAAGGGAACCCAGGGGACCGGGGTTTTCAAAGCAACGATTTCTGAGATTTAGGGTTTTTTTGGGCGGGTTTTGGGAGATATGGGTAGATCTAGATGAGGAGCAAGCCTTTTCTGTGTTTTGGGGACAGCCGGAGCAGATTAATCGCCGGCGAGCAGATCTGCAACAGATCGATATCATTTTTGATGAGTTAGGGTTTCAGAGAGAGCTCAGACGAGAGAGAGAGCTCAGACGAGAGAGTAGAGAAGGAGAGACACCTTCAAGGAGAGTGAGAGGTCAGATGAGAGCACAAAGGAGAACTAGAGGTGAAGAGAGCTCAGATGAGAGAGGAGACGAGAGAGCTCAGATCTAGGGTTTCAGAGAGAATGAGAGAGGAGAAGAGAAGAGAGCGGCGAAGAGTGAGACGAGAGAGTGAGGGGTGAGAGCTCAGATTAGGGTATTTAGGGTTAGGGTGGGAAATGGACTGGGCTGGGTAGATTAGGGTTTCGGTTAATTGGGCTGGGTAGATTAGGCCGGGTTTATTGGGTAGATTAGGGGTAGGTTAATATGGGTTAGGGATATTGGGTTAGGTTAAAATATGGGTTTGGGTTAGTTTGGTTAAAAATATAATTTGGTTAAGTTAATGGATTTAGGAGTAGTTTGGTTAATTTTGTTAGTTTAATTAATTAATTAAAATTTTAATTAATTAGGTTAATGGAATATGGTTTATTAAGTTTTAGGTTATGGATAAAAATGGTGGATATTAATGGAGTTTGAAATGGATGAAGATAGTAGGTGATAATGATTGGATGTGAATGATTAGATGTTTTTCGATGAGGGATAAAATGGTGTAAAAGATGAAATGAATAAGGGTAATATTGAAAAGAAAAGATGGATAAAAAAGGAAAGTAAGACAAACAAAAGGGGACGTCCAAAACGGAAACAGGACGAACATTATGGGACGGAGGGAGTATGATATATACTTATTATAAATAATATTATTGTATATAAAAAAAATCTCAAATGCTGAAAAAAATCAAAATTTAAAATTGTAAAAATTCCAAACTCATAAAACTACCTTTACACAAAACTATACATTATCAATAACAATGACTTTATAAATGCAATCACTAAACAAGTCGTTTGATTTGAATTTTATAACTCCCAATTATCACCTTTGACCACTCCATATGAACAACTCCCTGCACCATCCCTATATATATATATATATATGTAGATGGAATCATGGAAGCTAGTCCCATCAAATAGATGGAGCCACAACTTCCACGAATCACAAACCTGCATACACCCCAAATATCCCAGTGTTTACATTAATTAACCACTACTATCTAGCTCCTACAATACAGTAACAGAAGACATGTCCATGGAAAAACGTAGCACAAAGCAAAAGACCAAGCTACTCATCATTAATTATCCTCCCAAATCATCCTCCCTCCATAACAAAATCCTCAATCCAGCAGGCAAACAAAGGTTTCGCTCGACAGAATCCGGGTTCTCAGGGCTAATCGTACCCGTCAACGTTGTCCCCGACAAGGCCACCCGAGGAAGGTCCACGAAATCAGGAGCAACCGATGGCATAAGTGATCAAACTAGTCATGGTGGCACAGAGGACCCAACTTCTCCAAAGATATCTTGCATTGGAAAAACTAAAGTGCATAAGCTCAAGAACAAGAAGAATCAAGGTGTTGTACAAATTGGAGAACATCATAAGAAACAGAGTTCCAGCTGGATTCTCAAAATATTCCTGGGTTTTGGATGCGGATCCCATACAGCTAGGAAATCCGGCATTCATAGTAAGCTTGTTCGCGGCGCAGGGAATAGCAACGATCCTTCAAACACTGCATCCATATTAGTGTTACAGCCAAGAAGGGAGATTAATCTTTGGGTGAGGAGGAACACAGCTTCTCCTCCACCTCTTCAAGTTTGACCAATCAACATCAATTCACCAAACTTAACTTTGGCTAGTCTTCATGTGCTTGCAAATTTTGCACTTCAATTCATCAAAGTTTAGCACCCCATTAAATTACATATCTCGCCATAAATTGTTTCGTTTGAATTGGTTCTATAAAATTTTGCAACTCTTTAATTGAGCATTCACCATGAAATGTGACTTTTAAGTTTGGAGAACTGCACTTGTTATATTTATCAATGGCTTTATTCTGATTATTTGAGCAACCCAAATCCCATGTCCACAGTGTAATTGTGTAAATGTATATTGACAATTTATCATCACAATACAAATAAAAAAATGGAGTTGGTGGAGTTTTATTTGTACATGAGATGGCTTGGCAAGACACCAAAGTGATTCTTATGGCTGAATATGATGTAAAACAAGGGGTTGAATGCCCTTGTCTCACGTGCTAGAGCTTTGGATCGTGGCGCAAGTGAGGCTCGATCTCCTCCTACCGGTTCCGCCTGGTTAGATGAATCTTTGGGGAGGATTTGGAGGCGGAAACAAGGGAAGCGTCGAGGGGGACTGAGGGAAAGCGAACAGTGGCGCAGAGAGGTGAGTGACCGGCCAAAGTGGAGCTTGGCTGGCTGCGCATGTCAAAGGGGCCAAAGGAACCTCTCCTAGAGGTTCCTTGGCTGGCTTGACTTGGATTCAAACTTGTTAAATGGTTTGCTTGAGAGAATTGTGAGAGATTGAGAGGAAGAAGGAGAGATTTGAATGTTTGGGGTTGATAGAAGTAAATGGGAGCCTTGGGAGGTATTCATCTAACCCAATGGATAAATCCACTTCTATATTTTTCAACAAAATGTGTAACACCCCCGACTTATTGTCGGTAGTGCCACACGCCAGTGACCTCAGGCGTTACCGTCCAAAGTCACCAAAGGCTTTAATCGGAACAATTAATCTTAAATAAACACAATTAAATAACGGAAGGTTAAACCGCGGAAGACATTTTTGAATGAAACTCAATACTTTTATATTAAAAGATCTCTCATCAAACGAGAGATCTGTTTTTACAACAGAGTGAAATTATAACGGAAGACTTTAAATTACACAGCGGAAGACTTCACGAATAAACCTAGTACATGACTAGGTTATAAAAATACATATTAAAGTAATACTTAACGATCTTTGAAATACCGGCACTTAAATCTGCAACTGCAAGTCTCTTCTTCAACGGTTACTTCGAGTCTTCGGGAACCAACCACTGATGTGCCGTATAGGACGGATGACACCAGCTAACCATGCAAGGAATAAAACCCGGTTGGTTAGTCTAATGAAAGACTATGCAAGGGTGAAAACAGAATGGTCCTAGTGATCGTATCCGTTTACTATCATTGTCCCTCGAATAACAACCGAAGGAACGATATATAACCCGGAACTTTCACGGAATGATTAAAGTTGGAATGATCAAGAGAAGACTCCTAAAGATCGAGTCTTATCGGGAACATATAAAGAGAAGACTCCAAGAGATTGAGTCTTATCGGAAAGCGTATGAAGAGAAGACTCCAAAAGATTGAGTTTTACGGGAAAGTATGACAAATGTTTGGGAACATAATAATAATTTCACACAAACGTTTAAAAAGACTTAACCATTTGGGTCCACGACCAACCTCACAGCGTAATGCGAATTCAGATTTGGAAGGAGGACTTACTTTAATCGAAGTCCGAGCGGTTTCCACGTTGTACTCCTCGCCCGAGGGTATATTAATTATGTGCATAATCGCACTTATCTTGTTTAATTCCAAAACGCATATTCACGTTATAAGCTTTTATCATATAAATATATCATCTCGATACGAGAGATATCTTGGGAATAAATCCCGATTGGTTGGCACCAACTTAGTGCACCACCCCTATATTCGGATAGGGGCCGATCATTAGGGTTGTTCATCGGTCCAGAACCGAACCGAAAGTGTAAAAATTTTGAACCGAAAACCGAACCGAATTAAATAGGTTCGGTTCGGGTTCGGGTTCGGTTCGGTTTTGTTCGGTTCGGTTTCGGTTAAAATCGAACAAACCGAATAATGGAAAAAGTATGAACCGATTCCAAACCGAAAAAACCAAAATAAACCGAACAAGGTATACTTAGGACTGAATAAGAAACAAAAAACCCGAAACCGAACCCGAACCGAAAACCGAACCGAACAGGGTATAACTAGGCCCCTATTGGTAAAAAGTATAATATTTTTTAAATCGGTTTTAAACGAAAAAAACCGAAACCAAACCGAAAACCGAAATATGATTTTTTAAAAACCGAAAACGAACCGAATTAAATAGGTTCGGTTTCGGTTCGGTTTGTTCGGTCTAAAACCGAAACCGATGAACAACCCTACCGGTCATGACCAGGGAAGGGTGTTAGGGCTTGGACATCCTATCCACCATAGTTATAAAGAAACGACTAGACCTCGCAAGGTACATAGCGTTCCTACGAATACTCGTTCTAACTACAATGTATAAGTTCACACAAAATCCACACCAATACCATCATGGTAATAACAGATATAATAGCATTGTTTCTAGCAATATATACAACCTATAATAATATCATGTTTTAATCGTATCATTTATAAAATCTGTTCCCAAATGAAAACAATAGTTCATCCCAATTTAATTAACAATTGATAATTAATGGAAACATGGAATGATAAGCAAGAGCGAACCGCCACTTGCCTTAGCCTAGACAAATGATAGAGCGACGATGGGTTTCTGGGTCCGGAACGGGAACGGAAGTTGGATTACAGATTCCTATGGAAAACGACCCCACAACGAAACCCTAGGTTAGATTCGACAACTAAAATGTGTGAATCTATGAAAGGACGAACGAAAACGAAAGGACGAAAGCCCTGACCGAGACCAGCAATCCCAATGCCACAATCGCGATTGCCCAGGTAATCCGCGATCGCGGTGGGCACTTCCGCGGTCGTCGAGGACAAGTGTCCGCGAGTGCCAAAGGCAGCGGCCGCTGACGCGGCCGGCCTTGTCACAGCCGTGGTCGCGGCAGTTCATGTCCGCGATCACGGACATGAACTCCGGCGACCCAAAATAATGAGGAACTCACCGGCGGGGACTCCTTGGGGCTCGATTCGCGGCGGCTTCCACTCCTGGGCACCTTGCGCCTCCAATGCACTACTCCGGGGCTGCTACAACCCTTGGCGAAGGCTCCGGCGAAAGCTCAACTCCGGCGACAAGCACCTTGAGGGAGAGAGATCGGGATTGGAGTGCTCTCAACCCTCCCAGATCGTCTCCTTTTATAGGCCAAGGAAAGAGAGCAGCCTGACAAGATCAACGATGGAGCGAGGGATCGACGGCGACGACGAGCACGTGGCTCGCATGCCCGACTATGCCCTCTGCATATTTCCGCGGTCGCGGTGGGTTCTGCCGCGGTCGCGGAAAATTCAAAGCCCAGCTTCTCTGGGAGCTATTATTCCGCGGTCGCGGAATTGCCCTTTTCGCGTCTGTTTGCCCGGGAAAAGGTTTGGCATGGGTTTAAAACCCCGGATCTTAAATATTTGTACCCAAACAAATATTCTAAGCCTCGATAATACGTCGAATGTATTTTCCAATGCTCTGGGAATAATACAGAAATCAAACATGATACAGAAATTCCGAACTTCGCCTAACGCGTCCTGAATAAATGACGAGGGTTTGGGAAATTACCCAAATACCCTTACTAAAAATGAGGGGTATTACATCACTTCCCCCTAAAAAGAAGTTTCGATCCCGAAACTTGGCCGAATAACTCAAAAAAATGAGGCGTTACAACACTACCCCCTTAAAAAAGTTTCGACCCCGAAACTAGCATCACTAAGCTAAAGGGACCGGTTCCATCATAATCTCCTTACCTGTTCTTAGTATCCTTAAACATCTCATCCTTGTACTTGCTTCCTAGGAAAACGATATGTTTCCTCAACCATACGACTATCTCGCATAGCCTACTTCCACGTACTATTCTTGTACTAACTCGTGACCATCCTCAAGGTCATAATTATCTTAGGATAATTGTCTCCTAAAATCATCGCACTAGTCTCGATATACCTTAAGCATGAGACTACACATATTCCTCTTTCACCTTTCTCTAAACTTCTCTAAGATTATATACCTTCTCTTCCTTAAGTCGATATCCTTGAATAAATTTGGTTTCCGAAACCTGTACTACCAAAAATAGAACTATTATTCGGTCATGATTCCTCTCACAACATACTGCCTACATCCCTTACTCTTGCTAGAACAGATGTGATCATTCACAAGATTACCATTGTCTCGCTCAGAGTATCCATTACAATCTCCAATATAACCTCATTGTTATGACCTATTCTTCCTAAAGACCTTGATGTCCTTAATTAGAAGAATACAACACCTCTCTACTAACTTTCCTTCGATGATGAGATCCTCAAAGTACATACATAGAATTCAACTATACCTCAACTTAGTACTTCCCTTTGTCATATAGGCCTTACTTCATACACGACTCACCTATTACATTGGTTACCTTACTCGCATTTGGCCCTTGTGCCATATCTTTAACTCAAAATCTCCACTCCTGTGATCCCACAATTACTCACACCACAGCCTATGTCCGATTACCTCAACATGATTTACTAATCCTCTCCATAGGATTATACTCTCGTCTTACCCCAAATGTGTCATACGATCACCTTAATAAACGTGGATCACCTTTTCCTCAAGGCCACTTGATATCATCTTCCTACTTACTTTATGCCATACTATTGACCTTCAAAACCGTAACAACTTTTACCGGTCGAGTTTGCTATTCACCCAAAAATCCTTAAGAAATCAGTTGTCCTCATATGATTTATTATCCCAAATCAAGCACCATTTTGCTTTACGGATATTTATCATTTATCCAAGATTAACTTAACGTATTCCTTGTTCAATCTCTAACTT
Source organism: Rheum nobile (assembly GCA_027886185.1). Classification (NCBI taxonomy): domain Eukaryota; kingdom Viridiplantae; phylum Streptophyta; class Magnoliopsida; order Caryophyllales; family Polygonaceae; genus Rheum; species Rheum nobile. The sequence continues at coordinate 660,567 of WOAB01000163.1, forward strand.
ACACCCTTAAGGTTCCTCAACTCTATTTACTCAAAATACCATATGGATGAACAATACCTTGCCTTCAAAATCCATCACTTCACATTCTAAATCCTTCAATTGGTATATATTCGAGTAACAAATGTTACTTTACTCCTTAAATGCACATACGACAATTTCCCATGCTACATCCTTTTTTTTTATCGATATCCTCCGAATAACTAGGCCTTACATCATAACCTTTCAATTTCAAGTGGCTTTCTCCCAATACAATCGTTCACAACTTAATTCCCAGAAGTGCTATATCATAAGCTTTATAGACGTCGCACTCTCTAACAATCCTCATATCAGACCTTGTAAATCTCCAGATATCATAACTCCATATCCCTAAAAGGTACAATTCACTGATTCAGTTCCTTGGCCCAAATAAGTTTGGCCCTAAAGCTCACTTCGAACTCAAAACCTTTAGTTTCCTCAAAACAATGCCGTGATAAATCCATTAGCACAATTGTGACCAATCACTTGATTTTCCCCCAAAACGTGACATCAAATTGCCTTAACAGACATAAATCACTCTCCATCCAATCCTTATGTCATTTTCTCTTAAGAAAGCCTCATAACGAACCTCAGATAAATCTCCCAAGACAATACATATGACTTCATACCCTTAGCCTTTCCGAAAGTCTAATCCTCTGGTCCACAATGAACATACTCACTTACAACTTCCATAACCAAAATCCCTTGAGATATTACTCATATTTCCTTAAGGTATCATCCTGATAATTGACTCATTACCAACTGTATCAGTCACTTCTATCAGAATCCTTTAATAGCTTTATACGATTAACGCTTGCTACCTTACTCCTTAGGCGCACATAGACAATTCTCTCCACTAACTCCTTTAATTTATCGGAATCATCAACATAACCTATCCTTAACTGTAATCTTTCCAATTAAGTGGCCTCCTTCTAACACAGTAACTTCACAACTTAATCTTCTCCAAAGAATTGCACCATAAGCCTTCTAACTGACAAAACTCACATAAAATTCAATTATCAAACCTTACAACCTTACAAGTATCATAACTCTTTATTCCCTGATCGTACAACCTACCAATCTCAATCATTTGGTCCACTTAGATTTGGCTCAGCCGCCCTTTTTCCTGACTCACATCCCAAAGGTTTGTTTAACATACTCAAATAACTTATCTCTAACTTAAGATCCTTATATTCCTCACACAATTTACTATCCATCCAAGACTTAATCATACCATTTCCTGATGGGCTAAAAACGAAACTTTGAATAGATCTTTCAAAATAATACCTATGACTTTGTACACTCGGCTTTTCAAAAAGCTGAAACCATTGGTCCTATACTGGTCGTACCCACTTATAAATCTCATAACCATAGCTCTGGACTCTAAAGTCTTACTCAAGGTCGGGAAACATTTTGTTCCTTGTCATAGGAACAACAACAGCAGTTTTGATAGACTAGGCACAAATTGCACATTAGAAAGCGGTTTGACAGTTGTTCAACAATTTTGATAGATTTTGTACCTTTCCCTTCGATTCGAACATTCTTTTCATCACCAAGTCAAACTTCACTTTTTTTTTATTCATCAAGTTCTTTAAACAAAAATCTTGAACTGGACATGTGATTAGAACACCCACTATTGATATACCAAATATCATTAGCATAATTTCAGACAGGTGAATGAGAAATAAACAACTTGCTTTCTTTTTCAACATTCTTTATAAATTGGCCGACTTCTAATAAGTTTTTTGCTTGGTCCAAGAACCATATTCCATGTGACCATACTTCTTGAAATAATAGAAATGAATTGGACTTTGAAATTTCCGCGAAACACCATGTTGACCTTTGCCTAAATCACCAAATTGGCTTCTTCCTTGACCGTCACCTCGACCTCGTCCTCAAAATCCGCCTCTTCCTTTACCTCTATTTATTGACCCATCAAAGCTTCCCTTGTTGTAAGACTTTTCCTTTGCTTCAAAAGATTTCCTCTTTCTTGTCATTGGACCTATTAATTCTTACCTTATGGGCTTGCAAAAAGCTCATCAATTCATTAAACGTATAGATAGAAAGGTTCTTAGATTCCTTAATCGCAACAACCACATGATCAAATTTCTTGGTTAAACTTCTCAAGACCTTACTAACATCACTTCCACTACTCAAAATTTTCACCATAAGACTTCATGATTCATAATCCCAGAAACCCTAGACAAATACTCTTGCAAAGATTCTTTGTCTTGCATAATTCGTTTCAAAATCACAACATAAGGCTTGCAATCTCACAATGATTAACCTTGTTATCAACATAATATTTTGCTTGAGAGTCTCCCATGCCTCTTGATAAGTTATTGATGTTGCAATTCGTGGAAAGATATCATCATCCATAGCTTGTTAGATCATGAATAGGTCCATTGAATCATTCTTATGGTTCTTTCGTAACTGTTGGTCGGACTCGTCCAATTAAAGATCTTCAAACTCATTCTCAACAAGACTCCATAACTCTTGGGACTTGAAGAGGCCGGGTTTTCATCTTCAAACTCCAAAAATGATAATTAATCCCCTTAAAAACTAGAATAAAGGGTTAAGATGAGAAATTTGTAATGTTGTTGTTTTCCACCCTGTTGAGATGGTAATTTCACTCTCAATTTCTCTCTTGTGTTTGCCTCACCGTGTTTAACCCTATCTCCCTCTATTTTTTTCAATAATACAGCTCCTGGTACACCACTTTTGTGTTGCTCTAATACCAAAATATTGAAAAAGAGAGATAGAAAGAAGACAACATGATAGCTAGGCTAGGTCACATGAAACAAGGCAACAAGAAATTTGGAAAAACTGCTAAATTCTTTTTACTTCTTATACTTAAATAAGAGGTTAACAAATTCCTTAAAAAGATCCCAAAACGACAGTTGTGGCCATATCTAGAAATAGGCTATATAATCTACTAATTAACACATGAGAAAATTAAGCAAAACTTATCTAACTAAATTAAAAATTCCTAATGTTAATAGATTAAGTTTGAATTACATTTCAACATAGTCGCTACCGACCTTACGTCTCCCGAACAAGCTGCCCAGTAAAATTATGAATTGGAAGGAAATTATGTCGAAGGTTCACATGAATTATAAAGCTTTGTCGCTTTCTGATGAGTTTCTTACGGCTAAAATCTGTGTCGACTATCCAGATGGTGATTCTGGAATCCCATCGATTACTATTGATAAACCTGCTATTGATTCTTTGGCGGCCACATGGAAGGGATCTATCCTTGTGAAGATTCTTGGTACTAGAACCAGTTATGCCATTAGAGAAAGTTGAGAGTAATTCTATGCCTTAGTACCAGAATGATGGTAACGGATTTTTTAAATGAATACTATGTTATCAAGGTTGATTCAGATGATGATTATATCAAAATCTTTACGGGGGACCATGGTCCAATTGTGGGCATTGTCTGGTAGTACAATCATGGCATCCAAGTTTCAATCTGTTCACGCATATCATCCGCACTACTTGTACATGAATTCGTATAACTAATATTTCTTTGTTAGTCTATGACGACAAGATTCTGAGTGTTATTATGTTCGTTATTGGATGACCCATCAAGGTTATTTCGAATACTAATCAAGCTTTGCATGTACGTTTTTCTCGTGTCCGTGTTGAGCTTGATCTTAGTAAGTCATTGAGGGGTGCGATCCGAGTTAATGGGGAATATTATAGAGTGTAATACGAAGGGATCCATATCATTTGTTTCAAATGTGGCTCTGAGTCATGTTGTTGAGTATTGTCCAACCCATGCTAAACTTGTTGAGAAGGAGATCGATGATGGGAGAAGCATTGCTTCGTCGGTGTCGGGAGGCGATTGGGCCTTGGATGCTTCCTCAACGTCATAAGTAGCCCCGCAAAGAGAAGGAATCTTCTTTGCAAAACTCTAATCCGCAGTTGAATCTTCAGTGCAATCAGTTTGCACAATAAGATAGATGATCTAGCATGTATCAAAGGGAAAGATTTGGCATGGGTCAATCTCCTATCAGATGCCCAAATGGGGGTGCATCTGCTTCAAAATCTAAGCAGAATCGTACTGTGAAAAAGACTAATGCTATTGGGCCAAGAAGAATGCTTCCAAGCTTGGTAATGGGTTGATTGAATGGACATCTAGTACAACTACTAAAATACTTAGGCCCGCTGACAGACTTGATGTTAGCCTAATAAATCGTTTATATGAGGATCAAAATTGGGGGAGGATATAGACTAAACCAGATGGAGTTTGGTTGTTTCAAAAGAGAACCAAAATTCGTCAGTTGTTGTTGCCAATCATGTTTCCTCTTCACTCGTTGCAGGAGGGAACGAGGATGGTTTCTCCTCTACCCCTTCTATTGGTGATATTGTTATGATGAAAAGTGTATTGACTTCTATGGGTTCATCGCCTAAACCACCTGATTTGAAGGGGTTCATTCTGGTAGGTCTCAAAGGTCTTGACAAGGCTCATATTGATATAGAGATACTCGATAAAATTAAGGTAGACACGGATGTACTCCTCCAGAGTGCATGGATGTTGGCTTATTTGGCTTTTATTTCATCTCTGAATTAGTTATTTATATAAGTGCATTTTATGGAATTGTTGAGGTGTTGGAAAGCAAAACTTTCATAGAACGACCTTGTATCATGCTTTTCATTACAATGTGGATGCTCTTATTATTTTTGAAACTCAAATTTCTGGTGCGCGTTCCCAACGGAAGTATGACAGGTTGGGTTTATCTAATTGTGTTCATGTTGATGCTTTTGGTAAAATTGGTGGTATTTGGCTTCTTTGGCATGCTAGTCGAATCCAGATGTGTGTGTGGCCACTTATAACCACTTCATTAATGCTTTTGTTGTCATTGACAAAATTGATACTCATATTCTAATTTTGTGATTGTTGGTTTGCAAGGTCATATTTTTGTGGATGGTGATTTCAATTGTATTCTCCATGCTTCTGAGTGCCAAGGGGGATCTGGTGGTCTCACTATGGACTCCAATATTTTTGAGGGGTTGGTTAATACGATGGATCTCATAGATATGGTTTTTTAGGTTCACGTTTTTAGGGTTTGTTTGTTATACTTATTTATAATGGCATTTTTGTGATTAAAGGCTTTTTTGATATAATGGTATTTGGTAAGATGTAGTTATAAACCCATTTTTATAGTAAAGTGTGAAGTATTAATTTCACAAACTCTAAAGCATCACAAATATTTATTTTTGATAAACCTCTTTACAAATGATAAAGCCATTATAAATGACTTTACCAAACAAACCATAACTTGGGCTCGTGGAAATTTAATTCATTCGTGGGTTGACAAATGCCTTGATCGCATTTTTACTAATATTGTGGGGGTGGCTTCTATGGAATGATCCTTGTGTTCAACACTTGCCCTGATTTTGGTCAGATCATAACCCTATGATATTGATTTCGAAACATGTTCACCCCGCTAAGAGTAAGCGTTGCCCCATTCGGTTTCAAGCAGCATGGTTGACTCATCACTCTTTTGATGAGTTGAAATCAAATGTTGGAAGGGTGACATTCATGTTTTTCAAGCTCTATCTAATTTCAAAAGTACACTATCTAGATGGAATAAATTTGGTAATATCCAATGTAAAAAGCATCTCCTTATGAATCAAATTCATGATATTCATGACATCACTCCCTTGACGTAACGAGTAAGCTCATTCATGATGAAGTTGAATTGGTTGCGGAATTAGACATGCTTCATGAACATGAAGAGATTTATGGTATCAAAATCTTGGGAAAATGGATTGTTTTAGGTGATAGAAATACAACATGTTTCCATGCATATACAACTATCAAAAGGAAAACAATATGATTGAAGCCTTGAAAGATCCTAATGATGATTGGATTTTAGAGACCCTTACCTCTTGAGCAGTTGGGAGTTTAATTCTTAAAGGATTAATATAGTATTTCGCATTCTGGAAATTTTCCCTTTCTTTTGCTTCATGTGCTTTTCCTCCATCGAGTAAAGATGAATTGGCAATGCTTAATCGAACTTTTTCGATAACAGAGATATGGAAAGCGGTGAAAGATAAGGATTCGTATAAGGCCCCCGAGATTGATGATTCTCGTGCATTGTTCTACCATCGGTGTTGGAGGACGGTTGGCCCGTGGTTATTTGCTCGTGTGATTTTTTTACTCTAAATCTCTCCCATCATTTGCGAATGAAACGGTTTTGGTGCTTATTGCTAAAGTGGCGAAGCCTGAATATACATCAGTTTTTTCTCAATCTCTCTTCCTAATGTCATCTACAAGATGATTAAAAAAATTATGTTCAAAAGACCGAAGCACGTGCTCTCCCGTTTGATTGAGCCTATGTAGGGCAACTTTATCCTGGGTCATAATATCTCTGATAACATTATAATTGTTCAGGAGGTTTTGCATTCTATGCTTCGTAAAAAGGGTGTGAAAGGTTGGAGGATCTCGAAATTAGACTTGAATGGCAATTGGAAACCTATAAAACTCACTCAGTTTTCTCCTTATCTTTCACACATCTTTTTTGTTGATGATATTGTGATTTTTGTGGAAGCCTCAGTAGTTTAGTTAAGGATAATCAAAGGGTGCTTAGAAAGGTTTTGCAAAGCTTTGGGTCAAAGAGTGAGTGTAGACAAATCGAAGATTTTTGTCTCTCCCTACGTCAAGCCCGGCCTTGCTCGACATCTGTCTTTGGAAAGTGGGATGGAGATTTCACATGACTTGGACCGTATATGGGCATGCCTTTACTTACTAAACATACCTTCAATGGTACCCTGAAGCGTGTCAATGATCGTATAGTCGGATAGAAGGGGTGAACACTTAATCTGGCGGGTACGGTGACCCTTACTAAGTCGGTTCTTGACCGTACCCCTCTTTGCCATGAATATTGTGAAGTTCCTACAAATGTGTGCTCTAAAATTGACAATGTTTGTCGTTCTTTTGTATGGGGGTCTATAGAGAGTCGACGACGTATACACCTTGTTAATTGGGCTGAGGTGTGTTGCCTAAATCATTTGGTGGCTTGGGTTCTCGACTGCTACAAAATCTAAAATTTCCATGATTGGTAAGTTAGGTTGGAGGTTGATCATGGAGTGCAATATTTTATGGTTTCTACTTTTTCCAGCTAAGTATTGTAACACCCCTAAATTATCATAGGAATATTACCGCCAGTGACCTCGGAACGCATATCCGAAATCACCCAGGGCTTATAGTATCGATCACAAAATGTAAATAATACGGATAACTATATATTAAATTCAAAAATTGTATTACAAGCGACGTTGCTAGAAATTGCAACTCAATAATATATCAAAGTATCAGTGGAAGACTTACTAATTAATAAACTCCAAAGCAGGTGTTTCTCTCGACGCTCTAGGATTCGCACGAGTCTCTCCTCGTATGTACCATTTGACTGAATCTCGATATCGTCATAACTCAAAACATGAGACTCATCCGGCACGTACTTTCTCAATAGAGAGACATGAAATACATTATGCACTGGATGTGCTGAGAGTGGCAGTGCTAAACGATATGCCAAGGATCGACCCTGTCAAGGATCTCAAATGGTCAAACATAGCGAGGATTGAGCTTCCCATGCTTTCCGAACCTGAACACACTCTTGGTTGGCGACCCCCGACAAACACCTTATCCCTAACGTTGAACTCAACATCCCTTCGGTTCAAATCAGCATAAAACTTCTGTCGACTCTGAGCTATAAGCATTCTCTGTCTGATCAAAGCAATATTTGAGGCAGCTCTTTCGACCAACTCAGGTCCTAGCAAAATCTTGTCAGCATTCTTATCCCAACAGATTAGAGTTCTACACTTCTGACCATACAAGGCATCGAACGGAGCCATCTTGATGGTTGAGTGCCAAGTATTATTGTACGTGAACTCTATCAGACTCAAGCAGTTTTCCCAACTGGTCGGATGATCCAACACACGTGCTCTCAACATGTCCTCGAGTATCTAGATTGTCCTCTCTGACTGCCCATCCGTCTGAGGATGAAACGCGGTACTGAATCTCAACTCAGTCCACATGGCCTTATGCAACTCTTTCTAGAATCTCAACATGAATCGGCCATCACGATCAGATACAATGGTTTTGTGCATACCATGCAGACGAACTATCTCGTGTAAGAACACTTTAGATAGCTTATGGGTTCCCCAAGTTGACTTGATTGCCACAAAATGAGCACTTTTCGTGAGCCGGTCAATGATTACCCATATAGCATCATTCTGGCCCTGTGTCTTGGGCAAACCCGTAACAAAGTCCATTACAATATCCTCCCACTTCTATTCTGGAATCGGTAGAGGTTGCAACTTTCCCCCTGGTCTTCAATGTTCAATCTTCACTTTCTGGCAAGTCAAGCATCTTGCCACAAATTCTGCTACATTCCCCTTCATGTTAGGCCACTAGAATTTCTTTCTCAGATCCTTGTACATCTTACTAGATCCTAGATGACAGAATATGCAGAGGAATGAGCCTCCTTCATTATCAATTGACGAATGTCATCATTATCAGGCACGCAGATCCGATCCTGAAACCAAAGTGATCCATCATCCTGAATCACAAATCTCGGAGCTTTTCCATCCTGAATTGCGCTACTCAGTTTCACCAAGACCAAGTCATCAACTTGTCTTTCCTTGATTTGATCAAGCAACGTAGCATGTATTTCAAGCATACCCAAGCGTACTTGTCAATGATCAAATAAGACCTCTATTTCGCACAGTCCTTGTTGTAATTCTATCTTAGCAGTGAGTAGAGCTACCATAGTCTCATGTGGCGTCTTTCGGCTCAATGCGTCTGCTACCACATTAGCCTTGCTCGAATGATACAACAACTCAATATCATAATCCTTGAGCAACACTAACCAGCGTTGTTTCCTCATGTTTAACTCCTTTTGAGTAAAAACATAGTTCAAACTCTTATGGTCGGTAAACATCTGACATCTGTACTGTAGAGATAGTGCCTCCAAATCTTTAGCGCAAAAAACCACAGCGGCTAATTCCAAATCATGGGTCGGGTAATTTGCTTCATAAGCCTTCAGTTGTCGAGATGCATATGTCATAACCTTCCCCTTATACATCATTACACATCCCAAACCCTGCTTTGAAGCATCATTGTAGACCACATATCCATCAGTTCCTTTTGGTAGTGCTAGCATTGGCGTTGACGTTAGGCACTCTTTCAATTTCTGAAAGTTGGCCTCGCACTTCTCATCCCATACAAACTTCTTGTGAACCTTGCGGGGCAATCCAGTCATGGGTAGAGCGATTTTCAAAAATCCCTCTATGAATCATCGGTAATAACCAGCAAGTCCTAAGAAATTGCGCATCTCCTTCACATTCTGAGGTCGCTTCCAATCAGGTACCGCATCGATCTTCTGCGGGTCTGCCATTACCCCTTTCTCGTTGATCTCATGGCCTAAAAATGCCACTTCCTTTAGCCAAAATGCTCACTCTCATAGTAAGGGTCCAACGGTTCCTCCTCCTCTGAGGTTTCCTAGAGAGGGGACTGCTTAGGTTGCACTGCCCTTCTCCTTCTCTCTAATAGTCGGAATCCTCAACTGGATCCTCATCCTCATCGATGGCTTCTGGGAGAGGAAACTACTTGGATTGCACTTGCCCTTCTCCACCATTCTCATACTCGGGGTCTTCACTCGGATCCTCATCTTCAGTGGCCTCATCTACCACTATATCTTCCATAGCTTCCCTAGGCGGGGTGAAATCTACCACTAGACCGTTATAATCGATAGTAGCAACAGAATCAGGCTCATACTTGATTGTCGGAGCGGTCTGAGATTCCTCCAAAACATTGAGTTGAGCTCTATTGAAAACCATTGTTTGAAAAGAGACAATGAGAGGTCATAACTTTTAAAATATAAAAGTTGTACTTTCTATAAATAGGCATGAGTAAATGAAACTACTATTGGTGGAAGAAGTTTTTAAAAAGCATTTCAGAAAAAAACTACTAATCCAAATTGACTCGTCTTTTAAACCCGACCTTGTCTTCCATTTCAAACCCTTTTGTAGGAATTTACAATATTATACTTTTTGAAATAAACCCCACCAAATAGTTGTGGTTTAAAACCTCTTAAAGACATTTTTTTCTAAGCCTTACTTAGGGCCTATAGATAAGAAAACTTTCACACCAAGTTTTTATTTTATAAAAAACTCAAATAAACACAAAATGGTTGAAGAAAATGAGTTTTAAAACTTTTAGCTATGATACCATATTGTAATACCCCTAAATTACCTTAGGAATATTATCGCCAGTGACCTCAAAACGCATATCCGAAATCACCCAAGGCTTACGGTATTGATCGCAAAATGTAAATAATACAGACAACTATATATTAATTTCAAAAATTGTCTTACAAATGGCGTTGCTAAAAATGGAAACTCAATAATATATCAAAGAATCAACGGAAGACTTACTAATTAATAAACTCCAAAATAGGATCTTAACCTTGTTCAAAATAAATAACAAAATATCAAAAGAAAAACACAGATGCCTTCAATGTTGTCTTCCCATGTCTTCAACTTGGAAAGTTTTATCTGATGTGTCGTATATGACGGATGACACCAGCCAACCATGCAAGGAAAAAGAAGGTCGGTTAGTCTAATGAAAAACTAAACAAGGGCTCAAACAAAATGGTTCTTGTGATTGTATTCAGTTACTATCATTGTCTCTCGAATAATAGTCGGTAGACGATAAATAACTTGGATACTCTCACTGAAACGAAAGAAAGAGACATGCGCCAAAAGAAGACTCCAAAGGGATTGAGTCTTATAGGAGTATGTATGTTTGTTTGGGAACATTATATTTATCATACAAAGTTTGAAAACTGACTACTTGAATATTTGGGTCCTCGACCAACCTCACCGCGTAATGCGAATCCATATTGAAAAGGGGACTTATTTTAGACAAGAGTCCGGGCGGGTTCCACATTGTACTTATCGCCCGATGGTATATTAATTATGTGCAATACGACACTTATCTTCTGTAATTCAAAACGTGCATTAATGTTAAGGCTTTTAATTTCCACGACCGATCTCACAATGAGATATAGAATGTGACGAATCACGATTATTGACACTAGCTAAGTGCATCACCACTTATATTGAATAAGGGTAGGTCATGACCAAAAGTATTCAGGCAATAATCCTCCTAATACCAAATTATAAAGAAACAACTAAACATCGCAAGGTAATTAGTGTTCCTACGAATACTCGTGTTAACTAAGCATAATAAATCCACACCAAGTCCACACCAAAGTTCATCTAGCACCCTAAAATAATAATATGTATATATAATAGGGTCGTTGCTAGCAAATATACAACCTAATAAATAGGGTTCATATATACACCATTTGAACACACAAGTTTCCAAACACAAACTTTAGAATATTATCCCAACTTAATTGAGACAATAGAGTAGTTGTCAATTAAGAAAAATATCGAATAAAATAGTAAGAGCGAAGCGCCACTTGCCTTGAATCACGAAGAAGGTCGAACGGCGTAACGGGAGTGGTTGCTTTCCACTAGCAATTAATCTCCAACTTTAATTTCGTTCGAAAATCAATTCTGAGACGTACCCAAATCACACACAATAAATAAATCAATTTTGAAGGATACATGTCTCAGTGAAGGATACATGTCTCAGTTTCTAATTGAATTTATTTAACTCTAAATAAATCAATTTTCAAGGTTTTTTGATAAAAGGATTATTTATAAGATTCTAAGAATCAATTAGTCATATATTCTAAATAATCATATCATAAATAAATTGATCCATTAATTTATTTATAATCCCAACAATTTCTAACTCAAAATATTATCTACATGAAGAGTTATAATTTAACCATTCATAATATAATATAATTTTAATATTCATTAAATTAAATTAATCCTAAAATATTTTTCAGTAATCTAGATTAATTAAATTAATCAAGATTAAATTAATTAGTCATATATTTTTCAGTAATCTCGCCTTTTGGGGACGAATTAGATCTTGTCCAGGGTTTATTCTTTCTAATTCCACGAAGATTTTACGCGTCTTGATCTCCTCTACAAGGCCCAAGGTTTAATTCAACGAAACGCGCTCGAATTTTGGCCAACTTCCGCCATTGATGGACCTTGGGCCCTCCCGGACGAGAGGAGGCTTGGGTTGGGGAAGACAATGAACAGTGCCAAGTCGGGCCCCCTGAAATTAGGCTTATTTGCATTATTTTGCCCAAATTTTTAAGGTGTGGAAAAATTCCCTTAAATAACTTTCAAAATTTACAAAATTTAGCGAAACTTATTTATTTTATTATTCTAAGTTTATATAATTCTTTTAACCAAACATTAAGATGTAGAAAAAATTAACTTAGGTTAAAATTAAGCTTAAGTCACAACTCTTTATAAAATTAACCATATTTAAATCTTGATTAACACTTTGTTAATCTTAACTCAAATAATCTAGGTTAACATTGATAAATTTTATTTAAATTTGAATTAACACAATGTTAGAATAAATTTAAATAACTCACAACTTAAAGTTGTAACGACTTAAATTAAGAATCTCTATTTTATTTCTCTTTTTGGAATAATGAAATAAATACCAAAATTCTTGTATTAGAAATAGAGTTGGGAAATTACATAAATACTCTTACTAAAAATAAAACCTCTATTTCTTATTATGCCCCTTCACGTAGTATATAAATCTAAAATCTATTTTACTATATCTTATTATGCCCCTTCAAGTTGTAAACTGGAGAGATGGAGTCCTAACTTGGAATTGAGCGGCTGGAATCGTTTTTACAGCAACGGTTTGGTAAGAACATTGGCTAGGTGACCGACTGTGGAGACATATGAGACATGAATGGTTCCTTTATGAACTTATTCTCGAACAAAATGAAACGCAAGGGCAATGTGCTTTCATCTAGGAGTGAAATACGGGATTTGGGCTTAGGTTCTTGGCACCTAAATTGTCACAAAAAATGGCAGGTTGGGCTGGTAGAACACCTAACTCAGACAACTGATTCATGACCCATAGAAGTTCTGAACTTGTCACGACCAATGTCATGTATTCAACATCTGTTGATGACCTACTAATATTTTTTGTTTGCACGAGGACCATGAAATGAGGTTGTGTCCTAGATAGATAATGTAACTAGTTGTGGAAATAAAGTCATCTTTATCACCATCCCAATCTGCACCCGAGAAGCCATGTAAGGAAAGAGGGTCATGTTTTTTAATGATGATACCTTTTTTTTTGCAATGTCTATGGTGTATCGAAGAAGCCTATTAAGAGTGTTGAAATGTGATTCAAAATAAAATAATAATATTAGAAAATATTAGTTGCTTATATTTAGGAGTTGTTAGTACATTTCAGTTGTTGATTATTTTGTGTTAGCCAGTAGTTACGATTATTTGCTGCTGATGCTTTCCACAATTTTCATTGAATAACCATACATGCTTAAATAGGCTAAAGACTAAAAACTAGACCCACTATTCCACTAAGACTTGCACTACCTAAAATAATGCTAATATATCAATTGTGCTCACAAACTTCAGCAAATAATCGTAACTACTGGCTAACACAAAATAATCAACAACTGAAATGTACTAACAACTCCTAAATATAAGCAACTAATATTTTTCTAATATTATTATTTTGTTTTGAATCACATTTTAACATCTCTCCTTGATTTAAAAATTCCTCTTGCATTTGCAATGCAAATTCTTCAATCTTGAAGCACTTCTCTTCTTCTTAATTATCAGATATTAATGCACTTCTCATTAATTTTCTTCACATATTTGATGCACTTCTCATCTTCTTCAAAAAAGAGTTTCCTCTCTTGTAACTTGTGCCATGTTGGACTCCTTCTCACTATCAAACCTGCAATTTCTTTGTACCTGACCAAATCTCCTACACTTGAAACACTGTGGCTTTCCTTTATGCCAACAATTATCTTCTTTGTGACCAAATTTCTTGAAATGGTTGCACTGAATTGAACTCATTTGCTCGTTAGAGTCATCATTCTTTGACTTCCCTTTGTAGAAAGTATCTTCCTTCACTTGAAATGCCTTTTCCTCTAATTTTTCATCGGACATGTTTAGCCTAACTTCATGGGCTTGCAACGAACTCATCAACTCATCAAAAGTCAAAGCAGATAGATCTTTTGATTCCTCAATTGTAGCAACCACATGATCAGATTTCTTGGTTAAACTTCTCAAAACCTTGCTAACAACACTTTCACTACTCAAATTTTCACCATAAGACTTCATGTGATTAACAATTGCATAAACCCTGAACAAATACTCTTGCACAGTTTCTCGATCTTGCATAACTAAAGTCTCAAAATCACGACGCAAAGATTGCAATTTGATAGTAATTACCTTCTTATCACCCATGTACTCTTGCTTGAGAATTTCCCATGCTTCGTTGGAAGTGACAGCGGTTGAAATCTGAGGAAAGATTTCATCATCCATGGCTTGTTGGATCATGAATAAGGCCTTTGAATCCTTCTTACGGTTCTCCCGTAACTGTTGGTCGGGCTCATCCGGTTCAAGATCTTCAAACCCGTTCTCTACAAGACTCCATAACTCTTATGACTTGAAAAAGGGTTTCATCTTGAGACTCCAAAAATGATAATTTACACCCTTAAAAATTGGAATAAGAGATGTAATATTGGTACCATTTGCTTGCATCTTTGCTGAAATTTGAGGCACTTTCTCACTCAATCTCTCTTGTGTTTACTTCTCCCACCTTTTTTTTTCTTTTCTTCCCAAAATCGTTCCCCTGGTGTATGCTCTGATACCAAATTGGTGAAAGTAATACAAGATGACAGGAACAAAAGAATAACAAGGCTACGTTGAAATGGAGAAAAGTTGCTGATGCTTTCCACAATTTTCATTGAATAACCATACACGCTTAAATAGGCTAAAGATAACTTGTTTTGTAGTCGGTGAGTGCATGAACCAAGATAACTTGTTCATTGTAAACCCAAGATCTGGACGCGTGACAGATAGGTGTTGCAAGCTCCCAAGTATTTGTTTTGTAGTCGGTGGTTGACTGCAAAGGAATGCCTGATTTTTTTCAAAAGAGATGTTGTGGTGCACATGGGAGTATAGATTAGAGTGGAGTCAATCATATTAGCTTTCACAAGTAAGTCTGTGATGTACTTACGTTGGTTGAGAAATAGACCATGTGGATGCGGTGTGACTTTGACCCCAAGCAAGTAGGATACAGATCCCAAATCCTTTAGGGAGAAGCGAGTGGAACGCCTTGCAATCATCGTTTCTAGCCCAGAAGCATGGTTGCCCGTAATGATGTTGTTGTCAACATACACAAGGAGATATATGATTTCGGTGTTGAATTTGTAGACAAATGTTGATGAATTTGATACTCAATTAACAAACCCGAAAAGTAGCAAAAAGGGTTTGTACCAGGCTCTTGGGGCTTGCTTCAAGTTGTAGATTGCCTTCATTAGTTTGCACACACGGCCCCAAAACTGCTTATCGATGAATCCAGGAGGTTTTTCCATGTACGCATATTTGTTGAGGGTGCCTTGTAGAAATGCATTATGGACATCAATTTGTCCCGAGGTAACCGATATTGTTAGACAATGCGTAATGTTACGGGTTTCACAACCGGGATGAAGGTCTCCGTGAAATCACAGCCTCGTTGTTGATGAAATCCCTTAGCAACGAGTCTTACCTTGTACTTATATAGTGAGCCATCTTATTTGTACTTGACTTGGAATACTCACTTGCATCCAACGATGTTTTTCTTCGGTCTGGGTGGAACTAGCTCTCATGTTTAGTTTGAGCAAAGTGCCTAAAATTCAAGTATCATAGCCTTTAGGGCATGGGTGATGTTTTGTGGTTTGCGGTGGGGTTGGGCTTGGACAATGAGGTTGAATTTTTTGTATAGGTTTGTGGATGTTGTTCATGGAGTGGGTGAGGATCTCTCGAACAGGTGGTGAGGGATAGTGTTGTGTCACGGTTGTAGGTTATGGGGGAGGGTTAGGTTTTGTCGTAGATGAGGGATTGTGAAGAGGGGAATTGGAGTTGGTACTAATGGAAGGTGATTGTTGTTGGGATGATGTGTGAGATGGGTTGGTCTCAATTATGTTTGTGGGTTGGGCTTCAAAAATAGGGTTGAAAGATGGAGGAAAAGAGGGTGTTGTTGGATTGGGATCGAGGATTTTGGCTTGTTGTTGAAGAGTGGGGTTGGTTTGTGTGAGGGGAAGCTTGATGGTGGTCCAGTCGGTGGTCGTATGAGATGTGGTTGTGTCGGCACAAATTTCATGTTTGAAAGAAATGACATGGTCGAAAAAGGTGACATGAACGAGAGGTATCGATTTTATAGGTGTTGGTGTCAAAGCAATAATAGGAACTTTGTGTTAGTAAGTATCAAACGATGAAATACGGGATAGACTTTGGATCCAATTTGTTAGTGGTGGTTTGAGCCATCGGAAGCATAAGAAACCAAAACTGTTTAGTTTTCGATAATTAGTTGTTGTTTGGAGGAGTTTGAAGTACGAGGACATGTGATTAAGGGTTGGGTAGGCATCTGATTTACGAGATAGACAACTATTTTAAAAGCAAAGGGCCATCAGTCTATGGGTAAACCCGAGTAGGACATAAGGATGAGACAGATTTCAACAATGTGAGGATGTCGAAGTTCGGCATAGCCGTTATGTTGGGGAGTGGTGAGTGATAACATTAGTTGCTAAATGGATAATAAGGCCATGTACTCCTCACCGTTGTCGGAATAAAGAGTTCTGATTTTGTTTTGACAGTAATTATTTACTAAGGCTTGAGTTTAAAAAAAATGATTTTGTGTCAGATTTATGTTTTTAGAGGATACAACAATATATACTTGGTGAAATGATCAATGATGATCATACAATAGTGATATCAATGAAGAAGAAGAAGAAGAAGAATTGTTAGTTTTGTGGATGTTAGGATGTGGTGGAGGTGGTGTGGTCTAAGGTTTGGTATGTTGTTGTTGTAGCAGCCATCTAGGATTAGGAGTAGGTTGTCGAGGCTTGCATTTGTTGAACTTCGATTGCATATACATTGCCATTGTCGGGTCAAGGAAGGACGAGGCTTCAAGTTTGAGTTGAAGCTCTTTGACGATGAGTTTTTCATGAAGTTCTTCAAACATGATAGTAGTTTCTCGGGCATGAACGCCATCATTGATGGACTAGAACGAAGAATCAAGACCCTTCAAGACACAAGCAATGATGTCTTGGGGGTCTTTAATAACATGTGTCTATAACACCTTTTGACCATATTAACCGCCACTTTTGTGCATAATTCATACACTTACATGACCATTTTAGGATATTTATGCTTGTTTGTATGGATATCTACTCTCTTGTTGCTTTTGGTTTTATGGGTGTAATTTTGGAGCTCTTGCAAGGACAAATGGATTTAAAACGACTATGGTTGGAGCTAAGAAGAGCCAAAGCAAAGGGATGCCAAATTGAAGATTCAATGGAGAAAAATGGTGTTTCACAAGCCATACAAGAAAGTGGAGCACACATTTCCATCCAAAAAAGTCAAGAATGCCTTCATAGGACATGACATTGGGTGTTAGTGCCGCTCAGCATGGCCACGCCAAAAGCCTAGACCAAAACTTTGTTCTCTGATTTTGGCATGGTCACTCCATGCCGAATGGCATGCCCATGCAACTCTCAAGATTTTATTGTTTTGAATTTTGGGAACCCAACCCCTTTTGGGCACATATAATTACCCAAAAGCAAGAGATTTTATGACTCTCTCTCACTTTTGCCTTCATTTCTAGGGTTAGCTTCAATTTCAATTCTCTCTTAGATTCAGCTTTAGATTTTCATTTTCCACAAGAATTAGTAAATGGGTTTATGTTTGTTAGTAGATTCTAGGACTATTTTGGGTTGTTGAGCACTCTTGTAATTGAAGATTTGAAGAAGAAATTCAATCTCAACTTTATTCTCATGCTCCAATGAAAGTTAAGACTTGGATTGAATGATAAGTATTTCTTGTTCATTCTCTTAAATTATTGTTATGTTCTTCTTGATTATTATGTGTGTGAAGATTAGATTGATTTCTTATTCCATGTTCTTGCAAATTATGAGTGAGTAGTTGCTTGTGTTAGGATTGAGAGTATCCCAACGATGATTATGTGATGATTTGGTGAAGTTCTCTCTTTAGTTGAATGAGTTTTGGTTTACTACTCAATTCTTGCACAAATGCCTAGGTAGTATTCTTACAATCTTGCACACCAAGTGTTTATGAAAAATGTCTAGCTAGTATTTTTACTTATATTAGATGGAAAATATGCATTTAAGGGTGATATTTGACATTGGAACCTCAAGATTTGAGCTATGATTTTTAGGACCACGAAAGTATGCCAAATTTCCTACTAACTGTTTGAAATGTCATAAATCATAATACCTCTAATCTTGAGTTCATTACCACAAAAGTATGATTTAATCAAGTTTATGCTAGTGTTCCTAAACCTTTAAAGACGATAAGACATATATTAGGACATTTGACCATTGTAGACCATCACTTGCAATCTTAGAGATTTACTTGCTTATCATTACATAGTACCACTATGGTGAACTTCAATCCTAGCCTTTCATCCATCAATTAACCCAAATTCTCCTTTTTATCATTTTAGTTAGATCTAGACTTTGTATTTCTTGTTAATTCTATTAAATCAAAAACTTCATATCTTTTGTTTGATCTAGATTATTTGTTTGTGTAAAATTGGTGATTAACGAGTGCTTCCTTGGATTCGATATCTTTTATACTACATGATAGTATTGTGCACTTGCGGGCCTATCAGTCTTGCTTTTTACCAAGCAAGGCAAGAAGATCAGCACAACTCTTAACTTGTTGCATGAATTCGGTTATGCTTTGGCTGCCTTTCTTGAGATTGTGAAGCTTGTCTTTGAGTTGATTTATATGGCCCTGGACAGATCAACATAAGTATCTTTGAAAATTTTCCATTGCCTCTTGGGTCGTTGTCACTTAAGTGATCAAAGGCATGACATTTGTTGCCAAGGTACCAACAAGACACAATAGAAGAGTTGATCTTGATGTGTCCATGTTGAGTAGCCTAGATTAAAACTCGTGATCATAGTCGTTGTGACCGATTTTTCAAGACCGTGATAAGAACCATCCAAGAACTTGAATAGCCCATAATGACATACCAGAAAGTTTGATGGCAATTGTAAATTGAACAATAATAAAAGGTTTTGATGGCATTTGTAAATGGGACAATAATAAAAGGTTTTGATGGAATTTGTAAATTCAACAATGTTTTGATGGCTCAACATCATTAGGAATTCAGATTCTAGTGTAGGTTGTAGGAAAAAAAAATTGTGTTTGAAGAAAGAAACAAATTTTGAGTTTGTGGAGGATGAATCAAGCTCGTGATATCATGTATAAATTTGATAATGATGAATTATTGTTGAATGAATGGTTGGAACATCACTTAAATAAAGTACATACTTGTATCTCTTACATGAGAATGTAACTGTACAGTGAAGGTCGGAAATCACTCTATTTCTTGTTGTTCGAGAGGTTGATAGACACTCTAAATATTTGGGTTTACCTACCATTGTAGGTCGCTAAAAAAAAGCAGTTTTTGGGGCTATCAAGGACCGTATGTGGAAGAAACTACATGGTTGGAAAGAAAAGCTTTTGTCGCAGGCTGGAAGGGAGACTATGATCAAGTCGGTTCTTCAATCCATCCTGGTGTATATCATGAGCATTTTCTGGTTGCCTACTACACTAATTGATGAGTTACACTCTATTCTTGCTCATTTTTGGTGGGGCGTCAGGGACCATGGGAGAAAGATTCACTGGAAGAGTTGGGAATATCTTTGTCGGCCTAAGAATCAAGGGGGCATGGGAATTCGGAATCTTAAGGTCTTCAATGAGGCGCTCCTGGCTAAGCAGGGATGGCGAATTCTGCACCAACCGTAATGTGTTGTTGCATGGGTTTTGAAGGCAAGGTACTACCGAGGGTCTGATTCCCTATCTGATTGCTTGGGTTTTAATCCGAGTTTTGTCTGGTTTAGTAATTAGGGTGCGAAATCCTTATTGTCTAAGGGGTTGGGCTGGAGGGTTGGAACGGGCCATGATATTGTTGTGTGGTCGGAGCGATGGATTCCTTAGGATTTCACTATCAGGAGCCCAACACTCAATGATACTAGTGAATTGAACCTCATGGTGGCGGATTTAATTGAACATACTCGAGGTGCTTGGAATACTGACCTTGTTTCTCAAGTGTTTGTGCCTCATGATGCAGCAATGATATTGAATATTCCCTTGTGCCAAGGGAGTTCTTCGGATGCTTGTATTTGGCAACGCAAGGCTGATGGAGTTTAAAGATGTCATGTGTTGGATTCAACTACCTGTGACAGATGTGGTTTGGATTCTGATGTAACACCCCCAAAACTTAACCCTTTTGGAAAGGTATTACCGCCAGTGATCCCAGTGTTCCTTACCGAGATCACCCCAGGCTTTACCGGTTAAAAACAAACATGAAATATAATTGATGCATAATGATCAACGTAATCAATTCCAAAACATAACATTGTCAAGGAAACAAGCGTTACGGGATTATAACCCAATCCCGAATAGGTCAACACAGAGTTTAAATCAAATACAGCGGAAGACTAAGAAAGTACATTACAATCAAAGTTATTGTCCAAAGGATTGCAACCTGATAAAAGCAATAACTAAAACGTTTGAAAACCACCGTTGACTCCATAATCGTTCTAGTCTTCACTACTTCCGATCTGATGTGCCGAATCGGACGGATGACACCAGCCACCCATGCAAGGAAAATATCGGTTGGTTAGTCTAAATGAATAGACTAGCAAGGGTACAAAGCAGAATGGTTCGAAGCAGGCGTATTAGGTTAGACTCCTTGTCCCTCGAATAATAATCGAGTACGCTAGTCAACCACCATACTCCTACTGGAATAAACAAGAGATATGCACAAGAGAAGACTCTGGAAGACTGAATCTTCACAGAGATCGACTCGAAAAGAGACTCCAAGAGATTGAGTCTTACGGAAGTATGACAAATCTGGAATGTTACAGAATCATACAACAATGATTTAAAACTGACTGAGATGCTTCAGTCAACGACCAACCTCACCGCCTTACAGCGAATCCAGATCGGAAAGAAGACGTACTACATTCAAGTCAATACGAGTCTTCCTAGCGGCACTATTACCTAGCTGCCCTACTCGCTGAGCGTTCATTAATTATGTGCCTCAAGGTAGCACTTATCTGATTATGTTTCAAAACACACATCACATTATAGACTTTTACATGTGTACCCCACCAATGGTACGACACATCTTAGTATACGTTTCGTCGACAGTGACGTATACCGAAAGGTTTGTGACACCAACTAAGTGTCCTGTCTCTACACACATGTGTAAGAGACTGATCATGATCTTAGAATAGTACCAGATGGGGACGAGCCATCCCGATACCAGATTATAAAGAAATGACTGGACAGAGTCCGAGTAACGTTCCTATCTAACAGTGCTAACTAAACAGTTACAGCACAACAACAGTTATCGGATAAATCCACATAAAGGCCCGAAAGACGATCACAGATAATAGCGTTGTTCTAACAGATATACAACCTATTATATGATTTTCAAAACAGTTTATCAAAACCGTTTCCAGACAAACAGAGTATTCATTCCAAATTAAT
Source organism: Rheum nobile (assembly GCA_027886185.1). Classification (NCBI taxonomy): domain Eukaryota; kingdom Viridiplantae; phylum Streptophyta; class Magnoliopsida; order Caryophyllales; family Polygonaceae; genus Rheum; species Rheum nobile. Next base: position 682,317 of record WOAB01000163.1, read on the forward strand.
TACTCAGATAAACTACTGATAATTAATGTAAATATGGAACGAATGAGCAAGAGCGAACCGCCACTTGCCTTAATCCGCAGAATAGTCTAAAGACGTCACTGGATTCCGGGCTCGACACGGTATAGTTTCGACAGCACAACAACCTTCGAGTCGACCCATAAAAGGAACCCTAAGTTAGATCCGACATAAATAGTACGAATTTAAACACGGTAAAAGAATACGAAAGGAAAGACGCCACGACGACAACCAACCAAGCCAAAGCCACGAAGGCATTCTGGGCACTGGCGGCGGTCGCCGTTCTTGGCGGCGGTCGCCGTATTCATCACGGCGGTCGCCGTGAAGAACGCGGCGGTCGCCGTGAAGAACACGGCCGACTGAAACGAGAGAAATCTCACCCCAAAACACGAGCGGTTCAGCCTCCCTCGACTTGCTTTGGCTTCTAACCTCCAAGGCTAACCAAAAGCTTCACAAAGGCACTCTGGAAACACACCACAACACCTCCGGCGAGCACAAGAAAACCGACGAAACTCAACTCACTTTGAGGGAGAATTTTGGCAGCGATTCGGGGTTGTAGATGACCCAAAACCCATGCCCAAGCTCCTCTATATATAGGCAAACCCCAAGGAGTACCCAGCAAACCCTAATATGCGGCAAACGATGCAACGGCGTGCCTCGAACGACGCCGGCGACCGACGGGCAATGCCCACTGGACAATCACGGCGGTCGCCGTGATTTTGCCTGCGGCGGGCACGCGGCGGTCGCCGTAAATGCGGCGGTCGCCATCGCTAGGCCTGTCACGGCCAGCTAGAAGCTGACACGCTGACTTCTCGGGCCCAACCACGGCGGTCGCCGTTTCTGAACGGCGGTCGCCGTTTCTCCCTTTTCCCGCTCATTCAGCTTTGAACGAGCTTGACGATAAACCGGGATAAAAATTATCGTACGCGAACGACAATTTAAAATCCAAGGCATGCTGTCTGTATATTATTTCACTGAGAAAAATATCACAGATACAGAGCACATTACAGAATGTATCAAACTCTCTGTATTAAATCCGACGTATACAACGGGTACCCGGGAAAATTCCATAATTCCCAATATAACCTTACAAAATTACGGGGTATCACATCTCCTCCCCCTTACAAGAAGTTTCGACCCCGAAACTTAGGTCGAGAATAACTCGGGAAAACGCCTGAGCATATCTGACTCGGTTTCCCATGTCTTCCAAGTAACTTCTTCGGTCCCTAACTTGGACCACAGCACTCGTACCAATGGTACGATCTTGTTGCGCAAATGCTTCTCCCGACGCTCCAAAATGCGCACGGGCAACTCTTCATAAGTACCATTAGCTTGAATCTCGATGTCCTCGTAACTAAGTACATGAGACTCATCTGGTACATACTTTCTGAGTAAAGATACGTGGAACACATTATGCACCGGGTGAGCCGATGGCGGCAACGCCAAGCGGTACGCTAGAGATCCCACTCTATGCAGAATCTCGAATGGTCCCACGTAGCAAGGGTTAAGCTTCCCACGCTTACCAAATCTGAAAACTCATTTGGATGGCGATACCTTGACAAAAACATTGTCACCGACCTCGAACTCGACAGTCCTGCGCTTCCGATCTGCATAGGACTTCTATCGACTCTGAGCGGTCAACATTCTTTATCTGATCAAAGCAATGTCTGAAGCCATCCTTTCGACCAACTCTGGTCCAAGCAGAATTTTGTCGGCATTATCGTCCCAACAAATCGGAGATCTGCATCTGCGACCATACAAAGCTTCAAACGGAGCCATCTTGATTGTAGCATGCCAGCTATTGTTGTACGTGAACTCAATCAGACTCAAGCTGTCCTCCCAGCTAGTCGGACGATCGAGCACACAAGCTCTAAGCATATCCTCTAGAGTCTGGATGGTCCTTTCAGACTAGCCATCTGTCTAGGGATGAAACGCGGTGCTGAACCTCAACTCGGTTCCCATAGCCTTATGAAGTTCCTTCCAGAACCTTGACATGAAACGGCCATCTCGGTCCGATACAATGGTCTTAGGAATGCCATGTAAGCGGACAATCTCCTTCTGGTAAACTTCTGCTAACTTCTGGGTTTCCTATATGGTCTTGATGGCTATGAAATGAGCACTCTTCGTAAGCCCATCCACAATTACCCAGATAGCATCTCTCTGACTTCGAGTCTTGGGTAGCCTAGTGACGAAGTCCATGGAAATGTCCTCCCATTTCCATTCTGGTACGGGGAGAGGTAGCATCTCACCACCTGGCCTGCGGTGTTCGATCTTGACTTTTTGGCAAGTTAAGCACTTTGCCACAAAGTCTGCTATGTCCCACTTCATGTTTGGCCACCAAAACTTCTTCCTGAGATCCTTGTACATCTTGCTAGAGCCAGGATGCACAGAATAAGCAGATGAATGAGCTTCTCTCATCACCAACTGACGAAGACCTTCTGTGTTAGGCACACAGATCCGATCCTGAAACCAAAGTGATCCATCATCCTGAACCATAAAACTGGGAGCTTTCCCATCCATCACTTCACTGCTTAACTTTACCAAGATGATGTCATCGACTTGTTTTTCTTTGATCTAATCCAGCAGTGTAGCCTGAATTTCCATCATACTCAGGTACCCTCTACGCTGGTCATATAAGACTTCAACGTCGCATGACTCTTGGTTTAGCTTGGTCTGAGCAGTAAGCAACGCAACCACAGTCTCGTGCGTTGTCTTCCGGCTTAGCGCATCAGCTACTACATTAGCCTTGCCCGGATGATACAGCAACTCCATGTCGTAGTCCTTGAGCAGCTCTAGCCAGCGGCGTTGTCTCATATTTAGCTCCTTTTGAGTAAATATATACTTGAGACTTTTGTGGTCAGTGAAGACTTGGCATCTTATACCGTAGAGGTAATGCCTCCAAATCTTCAGCGCAAAGACAACCGCTGCTAACTCAAGATCATGGGTCGGATAGTTTTCTTCGTAAGTCTTGAGTTGTCTAGATGCGTAAGCAATGACTCTGCCCCTTTGCATCAAAACACAACCAAGACCACACTTGGAAGCATCACTATAGACCACATAATCGTCGTTCCCCTCTGGGAGTGCTAACACGGGTGCCGAGGTCAACCGTCGCTTCAACTCCTGGAAACTGACCTCGCACTTGTCGTTCCAGACAAACTTCTTATGAACTTTGCGGAGTAGATTGGTCATAGGTAGAGCGATCTTTGAAAATCCCTCCACAAACCGTCTATAACACCCGGCAAGCCCAAGAAAGCTGCGCACCTCTTTCACATTCTGAGGCTGTGTCCACTTAGCCACCGCTTCAATCTTTTGGGGATCAACCATAACCCCATTTTTATTGATCACGTGGCCTAAGAAAGCCACCTCTTTCATCCAGAATTCACATTTAGACAATTTAGCATAAAGCTGATGTTGTCTAAGGATTGACAAGGCAATCCGCAGATGTTCCTCGTGGACTTCTTCATCTGGAGAATAGATCAGGATGTCGTCTATGAAGACCACCACGAACTTATCCAAGTACTGGTGAAAACATCGGTTCATCAAGTCCATAAAGACAGCTGGAGCATTTGTAAGCCCAAAAGGCATCACTACGAACTCGTAATGACCATATCTGGTCCTGAACGCAGTTCTAGGAATGTCCTGCTCACGAATCCTGAGTTGATGATATCCAGATCTCAAGTCGATCTTGGAGAAAACCTTTGCTCCCTGCAATTGGTCCAACAAGTCATCAATCCTAGGCAAAGGATACTTGTTCTTGATCGTCACCTTGTTCAACTCTCGGTAGTCGATACAAAGTCGGAACGATCCGTCCTTCTTTTTGACGAATAATACCGGAGCACCCCACGACGATGCACTCGGCCTGACATGACCTTTGTCAAGAAGATCTTCAAGTTGATTCTTCAATTCTTGCATCTCAACTGGAGCCATCCGATACGGTGATTTGGAAATCGGCGCCGTACCAGGCTCGAGATCAATTGAAAACTCTACGTCACGGCTCGGGGGTAATCCAGGAATTTCTTCCGGAAAGACATCCGAAAACTCCCTAACTACAGGAATATCAAGAACCTCAGGTTCATCCTTCGCGGGCGAATCCAAGTAGCAAAGGTACCCGACACATCCTTGTCGTAGTAGCTTAAACGCAGCCATCGCATTGATCAGCTTGCCATTATCAGCGTCATTTCGACCTTTGAACTTGCACACGAATTGGCCCCCGGATGACACCGTCACCATTCTTGAACTGAAGTAGATCACCGCCTTATGACGCGTTAGCCAATCCATACCGAGGATAATGTCGTATGGAGTCATGGATATACAGATTAAATCTGCTTCGAATTCCTTACCTTGAATGGTAATCAGAAAGTCGGACAGATGCTTGGTTCCCACCAAACGTTCTCCATTAGGAAGATTAACGACAAAAGGGTCGCACAAATCGTTGCACACTAAGTCTAACTTGCTAACACAGCTATCCGAAATAAAGGAATGCATAGCACCAGAATCAAATAGAATGTACACTGAAGTAGAGTGAAGGTATAGAGTACCTTGAGCAATTGGAGCATTGGGTCCATCCGCTTCACGCATCTCATACAAGCATTGTCCCTGACTTCCAGAAACAGCTGGGGCCTTTCCCCTGTTCTGGGCAATCGTCTGGACCGAAGGGCTAGGAGTCTCGGCAGGCTTAAACCTAGGTCGGTTGCTCTGATGAACTGACCCTTGCTGCGACTCTACCCCCTTCTGCTTTCCCTGCTTGCAGTACTTCTGCAGATGACCGTCACGCCCACACCCAAAGCACGACCTCTTCTCTTTCAGACATTCATTGCTCTTGTGCCCAACAGTACCACAGTTATAACACTTAACTGAACTTCAGGTCTGCCCTGACTGGTGAGTCGATCCTCCTTGCGTCATCTCCGTCTTAGCTCGGCCAGACTTGGCAAAGTTAGACGGTGGCGTAGGGCGCTTAAAACCACCTCCCTGGTTCTGGTTCTGCATCGACTTTTGTCGGTTGCGCCTCTTGGTCGACTCCTCAAGAGTTACTTCCAGCTTATAGGCACAATCAACATACTGCTCCAAGGTAGAGCATGTGTGATGCACCATTAATGGCTTGATATCCGGACTCATCCACTCGTGGAAGTACCAGATCTTTTGGGCCTCGCTGGTAATCTCGGCAGTGGCGTACTGTAAAAGATGATTGAACTTAGACGCCAACTCGGTCACTTTCACACCATCAGTCTTTGGGTGCAAAAACTCTTTATGCTTCTCCTCTCTCATAGCACGAGAGAAAAAGCGATCAGCCATCTTGGTCTTGAACATCGACCAAGTCAACACTGGGCTCTCAGCCAAACCTGTGCTCTCCCACCACTCGCTAGCCTCCTCCTTCAGCTGAAGAGAAGCGATATGGACCTTCTCGGCCTCAGTACACTCCACGTTTCGAAATAGTCTCTCCATATGGGAGAACCAATGAGACACTGCTACTGGCTCCCCTTTCCCGTTATAGCAATCGAGCCTCATGGAAGTGATGGTCTTAAGAGCGCGACCATAGCTGTCTCGAGCCCTGACGGCATTCTCCTGAACCATAGGATTTCTGGGTTCCACAACATCAGGAACCACTGGGTGGGTAGGCACTTCTTGCGCTTGAGGCGCATTGGGTCTCAATACGTCCGCAATTGCCTGCATCACGATCCCGCGAATCGCCTCAACGGCTGCGGCGTCAAACAGCGTCGGCGCTTGGGTCTGATCTTGACCTTCATGCCTCTGCTGGACGCGAGACTCAGACTCGTGTTCATCCCGAACACCTCTTCCTGCTGGCCTGGGATTTTGGCTAGTCCCAGCACCGGCTCGAGTCGAGTTCCTCGTGCTTCTTGGGTTCACCATCTGATTACCGATCCAATTCCAAGCATTCAATACATTAATATTATGCAATATACTTATGCAATATATCAATGTAAATAAATCACTCAGAATAGATCAACTTGGCATTTTATAGATGAACCTTCGAACTCTTACACAAGTTACACATAAGTTTATCATTCGAGCGCTAGGACAACATTGCTCGAAGATATAAGTGTTTCTCAGAGTACTTGCCGCAATACTGAAATATTACACAAAGTACAACTTGGAATACTAAGAAAGGAAACTACTGCGATAGGCAACGCCAAATCTCATCAAGGCGTTCCAAAATGTCTCCTACAAGACTGGCCACTCGTGCAAGGTCTCTTTGGACTAGGCTCACCATCGAGCTCTGGCGATGGGTTTCGCACCCTGCTTGACCCTGAAGCACATATTCCTAGCTCAGTCATGGTAAGGTATGGGTCGTCCATGACTGGTCCGCCTATCTCAGTCCTCCTCTGAGTACTAGCGATCAGCTCATCCCTCTGACGCTGCTGTTCTGCGGAGATTACCTCGCTCTGGCGAAGAATCTCCTGTAGCTCGGATTCCGACCTCCATCTCCTTGGAGTAGGGATAGGCTGAGATTCCCTATCACTTCTCCCAATACCGTACTCGGTATACAGTGCCTCCCAATCAGCTTCTGACATGGGTGCGTACTCTGGCACTGGTGACAATTCTGTACCGGGCTCCTGATTCTGCCCTCCAAGGTCCAAATCCAGGTCCTCCTCTAGATCCTCCTCTATGTGATCCTCCTCCTCGGGATCATCCTCGATGGGATCCTCATCTTCGGAATCATCCTCGATGGGATCCACATCCTTGGAATCATCCTCAACCATATCCTCGTCCTCGACAGGATCCACCTCCAGCATCTCCTCTTCCTCGTCCTCGTACTCGATCTCCTCTAGAATTGGTCCCAACAGAAATTCGTCTTGGTAAACCCCTTGTTCAAACCTCGACAACTCATCTTCCTGCTCTCATTCCTGTACTCCATCTACCCTTGGTGGCGGCACAGGTGCAGGTCTAGGGACCATAGCATTCCTGGCTACAAGGATAACCGACTCGGGGAGAACGTGCTTGACGTCTTCGGGTGGGCTACTCGGGCCTCCAACCTCGAAACTTCGCTGAGGTAACGGAAAATCTAGCATCGGCTGGTCCGACTTGGCGTCTTCCGACCCCCTACCAATAGAAAAGCAGACACCCATCATATCGAACAATAAGGAAGGAATTAGTCTTTCTAGACATAGAAGCAAGCTTACTATATCAGACTATAAAGAAGACACGACTATGAACGGTGTTTTTAAATTCTTTTCAGAATGAAAATTCAGAGCCCTTTTTTAAAGCATTTCAAAAACGGATAAATGATTTATAAAAATTCCAAACCCGTTTTAAAACTTTTGGCTCTGATACCACAACTGTAACACCCCCAAAACTTAACCATTTTGGAAAGGTATTACCGCCAGTGATCCCAGTGTTCCTTACCGAGATCACCCCAGGCTTTACCGGTTAAAAACAAACATGAAATATAATTGATGCATAATGATCAACGTAATCAATTCCAAAACATAACATTGTCAAGGAAACAAGCGTTACGGGATTACAACCCAATCCCGAATAGGTCAACACAGAGTTTAAATCAAATACAGCGGAAGACTAAGAAAGTACATTACAATCAAAGTTATTGTCCAAAGGATTGCAACCTGATAAAAGCAATAACTAAAACGTTTGAAAACCACCGTTGACTCCATAATCGTTCTAGTCTTCACTACTTCCGATCTGATGTGCCGAATCGGACGGATGACACCAGCCAACCATGCAAGGAAAATATCGGTTGGTTAGTCTAAATGAATAGACTAGCAAGGGTACAAAGCAGAATGGTTCGAAGTAGGCGTATTAGGTTAGACTCCTCGTCCCTCGAATAATAATCGAGTACGCTAGTCAACCACCATACTCCTACTGGAATAAACAAGAGATATGCACAAGAGAAGACTCTGGAAGACTGAATCTTCACAGAGATCGACTCGAAAAGAGACTCCAAGAGATTGAGTCTTACGGAAGTATGACAAATCTGGAATGTTACAGAATCATACAACAATGATTTAAAACTGACTGAGATGCTTCAGTCAACGACCAACCTCACCGCCTTACAGCGAATCCAGATCGGAAAGAAGACGTACTACATTCAAGTCAATACGAGTCTTCCTAGCGGCACTATTACCTAGCTGCCCTACTCGCTGAGCGTTCATTAATTATGTGCGTCAAGGTAGCATTTATCTGATTATGTTTCAAAACACACATCACATTATAGACTTTTACATGTGTACCCCACCAATGGGACGACACATCTTAGTATACATTTCGTCGAGAGTGACGTATACCGAAAGGTTTGTGACACCAGCTAAGTGTCCTGTCTCTACACACATGTGTAAGAGACCGATCATGATCTTAGAACAGTACCAGATGGGGACGAGCCATCCCGATACCAGATTATAAAGAAACGACTGGACAGAGTCCGAGTAACGTTCCTATCTAACAGTGCTAACTAAACAGTTACAGCACAACAACAGTTATCGGATAAATCCACATAATGGCCCGAAAGGCGATCACAGATAATAGCGTTGTTCTAACAGATATACAACCTATTATATGATTTTCAAAACAGTTTATCAAAACCGTTTCCAGACAAACAGAGTATTCATTCCAAATTAATTACTCATATAAACTACTGATAATTAATGTAAATATGGAACGAATGAGCAAGAGCGAACCGCCACTTGCCTTAATCCGCAGAATAGTCTAAAGACGTCACTGGATTCTGGGCTCGATACGGTATAGTTCCGACAGCACAACAACCTTCGAGCCGACCCATAAAAGGAACCCTAAGTTAGATCCGATATAAACAGTACGAATCTAAACACGGCGAAAGAATACGAAAGGAAAGACGCCACGACGACAACCAACCAAGCCAAAGCCACGAAGGCATTCTGGGCACTAGCGGCGGTCGCCGTTCTTGGCGGCGGTCGCCGTATTCATCACGGCGGTCGCCGTGAAGAACACGGCCGACTGAAACCAGAGAAATCTCACCCCAAAACACGAGCGGTTCGGCCTCCCTCGACTTGCTTTGGCTTCTAACCTCCAAGGCTAACCAAAAGCTTCACAAAGGCACTCTGGAAACACACCACAACACCTCCGGCGAGCACAAGAAAACCGACGAAACTCAACTCACTTTGAGGGAGAATTTTGGCAGCGATTCGGGGTTGTAGATGACCCATGCCCAAGCTCCTCTATATATAGGCAAACCCCAAGGAGTACCCAGCAAACCCTAAGACGCGGCAAACGACACAATGGCGCACCTCGAACGACGTCGGCAACCGACGGGCAATGCCCACTGGACAATCACGGCGGTCGCCGTGATTTTGCCTGCGGCGGGCACGCGGCGGTCGCCGTAAATGCGGCGGTCGCCGTCGCTAGGCCTGTCGGGGCCAGCTAGAAGCTGACACGCTGACTTCTCGGGCCCAACCACGGCGGTCGCCGTTTCTGAACGGCGGTCGCCGTTTCTCCCTTTTCCCGCCCATTCAGCTTTGAACGAGCTTGACGATAAACCGGGATAAAAATTATCGTACGCGAACGACAATTTAAAATCCAAGGCATGCTGTCTGTATATTATTTCACTGAGAAAAATATCACAGATACAGAACACATTACAGAATGTCTCAAACTCTCTGTATTAAATCCGACGTACACAACGGGTACCCGGGAAAATTCCATAATTCCCAATATAACCTTACAAAATTACGGGGTATCACATCTGAGGACAATTGGTATGCGTTGTTCAGGTGTGACACTTCTCGTACCGTTTGGGAGGGATCATCCCTGCTTCCAATTCTTTTTGCTACCTCTTCCCTGAATGTTGGTGATATCGCACAGTTGGTAGTCGACTCTGGCGGAGTTTTGGGCATCATTGATTTCTTCCTATGTTACTGGGTTGCTTGGTTTGTGCGTAACGTCAAGATCTTCCAAGGTGGTGGAGCGGATGGTGTGTCGATGTTGCTGGGCTACAAGAAAATGGTATCGGAGTATGCGGTTTTTGCGGGATCCCGTTCAACCCGGAGGAGTTGTAGGATCATCCCCTCAAGTTGATCGCCACCATCTGCGGGTTTCTTCAAAATCAACTCTGACGCTGCTCTCCTTGGTAGTACTGAAGTGGGGCTTGGTGTGATCATCCGCAACTCGTACGGCTTCATCATTCTGGCGGTAGTACGACGCCCTCCTGTGCAATGGAGTGTCAAGGTAGTTGAAGCAATGGCACTTATGTTTGGGCTTCAGCTTGCCAAGAACCTTGGCCTCTCACACGCCAGGTTGAAACTGGCGCTTTGGGTGTTGTTCTTGGTATTGCTAACCCTCATCTTAACCTATCATATTTAGGTTTGGCTTTAGATAATATCCGTTCGATGCTCCCTATTGAAAAAAGTAATTACAAATTGTCTTTTATTTGTTCGTCCTGTATCCATGTTGGTAGGACATGAAATATTGTTGCGCACTTCATGGCGCGTATCTTGCCTGACCATGGTTCAGAGCAAGTCTTTGTTTATGATTTTCCGCAGGTTATTACTACCTTGGCGGCAGGGGCGGACCTACGTAGGGACGAGTGGGGGCACGGGCCCCCACTCAAAAAAAAAAAAAAAAAATTTGCATCGCTTCTTATCTGAGCTTACCTTCATCCCTTCTTTGTCCCTATTCAATGTAATGTTATGTTCAATTGAATCTATAGTGTATGTGATATAAATAAGGTGTTGAGATTATACAGTTTAGTAGTTTACCTATAAGTTTTTGTTTCTCTATATACGAAATAAATTAGATTGGGTGCTTAGAAAAACATCCTATGTCGAAAGTGAACTAATCCAACAATCAGAGTACTAGATGATATCATCTTCAATTTTTATTTTTCGATAAGGGTTAAATTGAATTGATATAGGATAGAAGTATAGAACATATAAAGTTTATGTTTACCAAATATAAAGCAAATCTAACCATGTCATGTAATTCGACAATATAAAAGAGAGCACTCCTAAATAATGTTTAGTTGCCTAAATCATTGATTATCTAACTAATTTCAGCTTATCATTCTTGTCCCCATTGGTATGAAGATAATTTTTATTATGCATAATGCATATGTTATGTTCACTCAGTCTCGATTAATTCTTGTTTTGTTGATTTTTTTTTACACATCTTCCATGCATTGTTGAATCATTGTTTTGTAATCATATATCCCTCATGGAAAACTCTTTTAATTTGTTATTAATAATAATTGCATCGGGTTATTTCCGTCATATTAACTCAATTTTTTAAAAAAAAATTATATTTTAAAATTGATTTTTAGTCATGCAAGATTTGTGCCCCACTAGGCAAAAATCATGCATCTGCCCCTGCTTGGCGGAGATGGACATTTAACTTATAATACATGGATTTCCTTTCAAAAAAAAACTAATTGGATAAATACAAAAGAATATAATAAGCCTCTAAAATTCTGCCGGGTTTCCCATTTCCGTTTTCTCGCCCACAGTTAAAATAATCAAATGGGCTTTGATTAATGGGCCAGGTAGAAGTCCACAAGGTCTAGAATTTGAAAGAAACTAGTTTAGGATAATTATGGCCTTAATCTAAAACTGTTAAAATATACCTAGTTAGTGGTGAAAGTCCGTGGTTCAATTTGGCAATTTGTAATCAAGCAAGCAAGTAAGTGAAGAAGTAATTTAAGTGAGCTGAGTCTCTAGTTTACTCACAAATTAATTAGGCTTATTGTTACCTCTTTTTTTATACAAAATTAATTTATCTATCTAGTTGTCCTATTCTTCCCATATTAATCCGGCGTAAAACCGCGCAGTCGCTTTTTTTTAGCCGCGCACTTCCCCATGGACGGCTCGACATGCCGCCGAGAAAACCCGAGTTCCATGGGCGGCTCTACGAGCCGCCCATGATGGGTTCAGGTTAGGGATTTGTTTTTGAAATAAATAAAAATGTGTTTTTAAAAACCGGTTCATTGAAACCGTAGTTGTGGGCGGCATTTCGTGCCGCCCAAGAAACTAGGTCAGTGAACCGGATTTTTTGGGGGGACAGGGTTCATAGGCGGCACTTCCTGCCGCCCAGGGTTCATGGACGGCACGTGGTGCCGCCCAGTGAGTATACGTTTCACTCCAACGGTCGATGTGGGCTGCACGTAGGGCCGCCCAGTACAGGGGTAGCCGGCTATATAAATTAGGGATGGTGGTATTGTATTGTATCCAAATCTAGAAACTCATTTTCATAATAAATGTCGTCGTCAAGCGGTTCTGGTTGGAGGGGATTGTCGGAGTCCTCTTCGAGCGCTAACACATCTGTAGATGATGAGGGTGATTTGCAGGCGTGATAAGCGGTATTTTACATAGCGCAACTAGTAATTATTATGGGATATTTCTGTAATCCGGAGAAAAGGTGAGAAGTGGTTAAATCATAGGATTTACAGAGTTTTGGAGGTAAGTTGGTGTTTGAGGTACGGAGCTGCATTGTGGATGTTTTTGGAAGCACTTGCGAGTTGAAGACGGTGTCCGGAACCATGAAGGAAGCTGGTGATCAGAAGACAGAAGTTGCTGGAGTGGAAACCGCGAGCCCAAGCGACCTACCGCGGTCGCGGTTATAAGACCCCAGCAGAACATTGGCGAGCCGATAACTGCGACCTCCCGCGATCGCTTCTGGTCGCGGTTATCAGATTTTAACAGAATGTTGGGGAGCCAAAAACCGCGACCTCCCGCGCTCGCGGCCGCCCGCGGTTTGCTGTGCGACTGAACAGTCTCCGTTTTCTTCAACTGCTTGGCGGTTTCGTTTTGTTTTAATCAATAGGTAATTAAGGGGCTCGGAGGAGGGTTTTGAATATATGCAGACCTAGCCTCTTGGCAGTTTTTCTCTGGCTTTTCTCTCAAGAACAATTAGTGTTTGCAATCTCTCTTTTGGATTTGATTTGTGTGAAGAACATGAACAAGAACTAAACCCTTGTTTTGCCTAGCGTGGAAGCACACAGTTAATCTGGTTGTAAGGTTCATCTCTCTTGTTCACCCCTTTGGATTTGGTATTGATTTCCTTGAGCATATTTCTATTACTATCTATTTGGCTAGATTGATCTCCTAGTTTAAATCTATAGTAATTTAGGTGCTAGATTTGGGATAGACGGTGGAATCCCTAATCATAGGTAGCAATCACAATTGCATGAAATTGGTAAATTGAGTTCAATTGTGAAAAGGAAATTGATTTGCATGACATACTTGCGGTGTTAAGTCTTTGTTTGCAATCCGTTAATCTTACGCTTTATGCTATTGATTGAACCAACTTAGAAGGTCTTCTAGGTTATCAATTGGTAAGTGTTAGCAAGACCGGTTGGCTTGTTAATATAAACAAGATCAGAATTGGAACAATCCATAGGATAAATATGAACATGAGAAGAATCGATGATCAACTTGGTTAATTGTTGTGTGGAAACTTGCTAGGTGAAACTTCTTTTAAATCTTATTTTCTTAAACTTGATTTTGGTGTTATTTTATTTGAGTAGTCTTAGTAGAAAAACCAATCCCCCCCCATTTGTTCTTTAAAGTTGATAAATTAGTAATTACATAGAAATTGACGTGTTAATTCCCTTGGGTTCGACTCCTTACTTGCATGCTATACTCTAGTTGCATATTAGGATTACTTTGATAGCGCGCACGACTGAAAAATTCTATCAAGGCGCCAATTTCTCCCGAGTATTTCAAGGTATGTAATATTGTAATTTTTACTGTATAAAATAATTAGATCTTAAATGTACTTAGTCTTTGAAATGTTAAATTGTTTTGAAATAATATTTAATTTATTGATATTAGTTTTTAGAAATTTAATTATTAATTAGTCTCTAATGTGGTAATTTTTGTATATAAATAGGGTGATTCTAGTGATGATGGATTTATAGCTATCGACTTCTCATCCCATTTTACTACTACTGAGATATTTCCTAGTAAGGAAGGATTGAGAGATTGGGTGAAAAGGGTAGGTTTTAGTCTTTTTATGGTGATCACTACTAAATCATCAAATCCTAAAAAGATTATACTTCACTGTGAGAGATCCGGGTTACCTAGGTCCGGCAAGAAGAAGGTGTTAGTCGATGGTATAAAGGTCAGCCCGATACGAGTGAATAAAACTAGGTCAAAAAAGAAGGGTTGTCCCTTTTTGCTGCATGGTACTTTTAGGGAAGGAAATGTTATTAGAGATCCTGGATAGACCTTATCGGTTGTTAGTGGATCCCATAACCATATGCTTTCTACCACCTTGACCGGCCATGCATTTGCTACCCGACTTACGAAGGAGCAGCGTAGGAAAGTGATGATTGATACTGCGGCGGGTGTAAGACCCAAGGTTATTTCTACACAGCTTAGGAATGAATATTCGAGTGCAACGAGTTCAAGGAATCAGGTGTACACTGTTAGGGCTAAGGAGAGGTTGAAATCCCTGGGCAATCTGAATGTGACACAATGGTCATTGGGATTTTTGAATGAGAAAGGCTATTTGTTGGACACTGCTACTAAGACGAGGGAAGATGGGAAGGAGGTTTTGGCGTGCTTGTTTATTTCTCATCCAGACGCTCAACATTTGTTGTGCATGTTTCCTAATATCGTCATTATGGATTCGACCTACAAAACCAACAGGTAAACCTTAGTCTTTTTTGTATTATGTGTAGATAATGGTATTTTCTGCGGGTTTTAAATTTTTTTTTTGTTGCATTTATAGGTACGGTATGCCTCTGTTCCAGATTGTTGGGTTTACTTGCACCAACTACACATATTACATTGCTCTTGTGTTCATGGAAAGGGAGATGACAAACCACTATGCATGGGCGCTGAGACGATTGAAGTGATTGTACGGGGAGAAAAATCCCGTATGCATCATGTCTGATCGAGAGCTAGGACTGATCAAGGCTGCCAAACTGGTGTTTCCGAAGGTTCGTCATCACTTGTGTCAGGTCCATGTAGACCGTAATGTGAAGGCATATGCTAAGACGATGAAGATTGACGAGAAGAAATTCTCGGGAAGTGTTCGTCGGGTGATGAGGTCTCACACAAAGGAGGAGTATAGAGAGCGGCTTGCTCACTTTAAGGGGATATGGAGTGAAGGCTTGGTGCGATATGTGGAGCAAACTTGGTTTAATGAGCATAAGAAGAAGCTGGTTGCGGCATGGTGTGATGATGTTCTCCATTTTGCCACAAGAACATCAAACAGGTAACTTTCATACAAACATTTGCAATCAAATTGGGTTATAAAATTTATTTAGTTAATTGTATACGAATATATTATTTTCAGGGTTGAGGGTCAGCACTCTATGCTTAAGGACATGATTGAGACATCCGTCAGAGGGTTCGACACACTTGTGCAGCACATCGACAACATGTTTGTTGATCAGCATCGGAAGATCCGATATGAGATGACCAAGAACTGCACTGCCTTTCCCATGGAGATAGTGAAAGGCCCTGAGTGGGTTAAGGTGTTCTTCAAGCGCATCCTTGAAAAGTGCTCTGAAAAATGCCTGAGGATGTTGTATGCCCAAGCTGTGTTAGCAAAGGAGGGGAAAATTGGGAACAAATGTGCTAATTTTTGGTGGAGGTCCACACTGGGGCTGCCTTGCCCACACACAATTAAGGTCTACGTGGAGACGGGTTATCCGTTAGTGCCTGAAGAGGTTGATATTTTCTGGAAGCAGATCCGATGGGAAGGGGTGGATGCTAAGGATCTTGATGTCGATGATGGTGTTTCACTGACAGCGGACAATGTCACGGTGGATGACTTCGTTGAAGAGTACTTATGTGGGACAGTTGAGGGATTTGATTTGAAGAAGATGGCGGAAAAGTGGCGTGAGTCAAAGGACCCTACATCGTGCGATATTCAAGACCCGCCACGTGGTGAGACCAAGAAGGGGAGGCCTAGGATGAATGCGAGAAAGACCGGTACGAAGAGGAAAATGTGTTGGGACGAGCATGTGGATGCAAACATGAAGAAGGAGAAGCAGAAGATGAAGATGGAGGATGAGGAGCTGTGAGTGGATGAGGAGGATGAGCCTGCAGAGAAAGAGACGACCAATGTGAAATCGTCCGTTGGATCCCCGGGATCGAAAGGATGCCCTTCTAGCGGACGACCTCACAGTGGAGTTTCAACAGCAAAGGGGAGTGCCACTAAACCTGCAAAGCCGAAATCTACTTCAACCAAGTCCAAGTCGGGTTCAAACAAGCCGGTCAAGTATCTCGGCTTCAACTGGGGGCACGAGAATATTGATCATTTCATGCTCGCCTACATTTCTGGAGTTCAAAATGTCAAAGGTGATGGTCATTGTGGGTTCCGTTCTCTTGCCGTTTTGTTGTGTCGCCAAGAAGACGAGTACATTGATGTCCGGTTAGGGCTTTCGAAGCACGTCCAGGCACATGGAGCGAACTACGTAGCGATGCTTGCGGAGGAAGCGTTGACGTTGGAAGAATTTGTTAGGAAATTGAATTATATTCCTTCACCGTGCACGGCAAACTTCTGGTGTATAATACCTATTACTGGGTTGGCGTTTGCAACGGAACACCAAATGGCTGTTGTTGTCTTATCATGGTTCGGACCGCACACATGTCTTCCATTGTGGGCCCCCCCGGGTGCCGAGCCTCCGACAAAGGTTTATGCGATAGCACATGTAGGCAAGAGAGACCATTACGTACCGGTACGTGGAGTCCTACTCTCTCGTATTTACTTATTCTTTCATAATTTTTTTAGTAACTGTATTGTTTACGTGTACAGATTTGGCTTGTTAATGACCATTGTCCCATTCCACCGCCTCCAAGACAGTGGCGCATTTACAAGGATCCAAGTGTTGATGGATGGGATAGTCATGAGCGCTTCAAGGATAGGTTCAAGAATTATGTAGAGGAGCGAGCATATCATGGGCGACCTGACATACTTACCTAGGTTTTTTGGATTGTAATCGACTTTATATATGATATTGTATTTCCTTTTGTGTGAAAGTTTGATTGAGATTGATCGTATATTGTGTTTTTAATCATTTGTTTTTTGAGAATTGAAAAAAATCGGGAAAATGCTATACGAGACAACAATATTACTAATCATTAACAAAAACACGTTCACGAAAACATTAAAGCGTACACTAGTTTAACATGAAACATAAAAAAGCTATCTAATCCTCGTCTGAATCGGCCTCCCTGCCATCATCATAGCTGCCGTTGTCCACCACAGATTCCGGATCTTCTAAAAGACCGGGGATATGGCGTCTCGGGTGTGCAGACTCTGTGTAAATGGGAACTGGAACACCAGGTCTGTAAAGAGCCATAATTTTAGCTATATGATCCTCGTGTACCACCTCACAGAGTCGTGGAGGATCCACGCCTGCTGGAAAGTAAAAAATCCGACCAGGGGGAACCCCGTCTCCAGGCACGAGATGGTAAAATAACACCAAGTACAAGAAACCTAATGACAACCCCCCCTCTCCAGGCTCGAGATCCCCCATCCGCAACGTGCGGACCTCGCCACCTTCGTAGCCATGGAAAAACATGTTCATCCCACTTCGTTGGCGTATCATTCGATTGTAGGTGATTCGCCCATTTTCGTAAACTTCGAGAACCAAAGGCGCCATTACCTTAAATAGAACCGAAGAAAAGTTTGTGAGGAGTGGAAATTGTGTGTATTTCGAGGGGTTTTGGGGCCGTATTTATAGGCTAAAATAGGACCGTTGTGGGCGGCCCACAGAGCAGCCCATGAGGGTTCACTGGGCGGCACACAGAGCAGCCCATGAGGGTACTGGGCGGCACTGTGTGCCGCCCAGTAGGGTACTTGTGAAATTCTGGACCCTTTGGGCGGCACTATGAGCCGCCTAGACAGCTTTTTTACTATATAAGGAGAACTTTTGTTGATAGATTCATTACATTCGTAGGAAACCAAACACTACAACAAATAATGACATCTTCTTCTGAATCATCAACAAACCCCCCACATCAACTATGCGAGTGTAATTTGAAACTCGTTGTCTGTACTTGGGATTTGCAGTGGAACTACGGAAGGAGGTATTGGGGATGCTCGAGGAAGCAGTGTTTATACAGGAAGTATATTGATCCTATGTACGAGGATAGGGCACACGCGGTTATTCGACAACAGTGGCGGGAAAAACAAGATCTTGTTAAGGAGAAACAAGGACACACCTACACCCGAACCCACGCCCGGTGCCCATACTGGAGGAACATAAGAGGTCGGCTGAGACGATGTCTGCTGAGCTGCTGCACGCTCTTCCGCCATCCTAGATGATTCGGCTCTCTCAAATATAGTAGCGTCTGCACTATATGCATGGGAATGCATCTGTGAAGCCCGTACAAGCGGTGGAGCTACAGGAATGACGTCACTGAAAAGGATGTCATGCAAATGCTGAAAGTGCTCCCTACACCCTAAACAACCTCCTCCAGACATAAGCTCCTGAATATAGGCCTGGCTCATCGCATGACGCTGCAAATGAAAACAAACATTTTAAAAACATAGACTTTCATAAAATAATTTAAAAGAATAAAATGGGAAAAAAACATACCCTTTGCAAGTTGATAGCCGGAGGTGGTCCTCTACTGATACGAGGCTGGACTGGCGCATGCGGACTCACATAAGGATGCGACACCTGTAGATACCAGTCCAGGTACGCGTCGTGGACATCCCAAGCCATCGTCGCAGAAGGACTCGCCAAGATGTGGGGGCAAAGATGATGCTCACGCTGGTCCCACCTGTGCCAACGCGGGTCAAAGTGCAACTGGTATCGCCTCGTCCCCCTGAAATTAAGAGGACGCACTGCAACCAGAGGCTCTATGATATCCATCGGCATGCTCTGTCGATAACCGAACTGGCGTGTAAGCCGATCTGGCATGTAGGCCTCCTCTATACCGAGAAAACGAATAGTCCCTCGATAAGTGGAGGACCTGTGACGACCTCGAAAATCAAGACCCTCGTACGGCATCCACCGTATCTGCAATTAACAAAACACGATGGACCATAAATTAATTCATTACGCTTTCTTACTGTAAATTAAAATTGAAAAAGAATACGTACATCCTCTGGCCTATACTCGTCCAGAATTCGTCTATAGCGTGACTGGTCACGGAGCGACCGAAGAGGTGTCCGGCCAATGCAGTATCGTCCAGCGCGTCGTATGTCGTCGTCCGCACCTTCCTTGAGGTTAGGGTTGCCCGGGAAGTATACAAAGTACGTCCAAATCCAAACCTGCGTATAGAGAAAGACAACCACTAGTTATAAACAATTCAATAATGTATATTAATAATCTAAATTATAAGTTAACTATATTAAAGGCCTACCTCCAAAAGACGTGTGCAGCCGGCGAACTGTGCAGCTCCGGCCCGAGAACCCTCTCCAAGGTTCCTATAAAGGAGAGCCAGAACCCCGGTACCCCAAGCAGTATGAACGACACGCTCCCAGTCCACAAAAAGAGGTAGCAGTGTGGTCTTCATCTCGTTCGTTGACTTGTCAACGAAGATGCTAGCCGACATGGCGTGCCATAAGAAACCGGCTGCTATATCCTCTGGGTGGGCACCCTCCTCAATCATCCTCATCACATGCCTCCCAAGCTGGAATTGCTTGACCCAACCCTTCCTAAGGTCACAGACCATGTCAGCATCATCCTCATCAAAGCTGTAGTCCGAATCTATCCCAAACAAATAGCCGAACAAAGCCTCACACTCCGCCAGCTCGATATCCTGACCGGTCCATGGCGACATCACCTCAAATCCCTCGATCGGCAACCCTAGAATCATCAGCATGTCATGTAGCGTAGGACCTATCTCGCCCCAGGGAAAGTGGAAGGTGTTCGTCTCTGGATGCCATCTCTCAACGAACGCTGAAATGAGGTTGTGATCAACATGGCCGAACTGGAAATCAAGTAAACCGGTCAACCCCGTCTGCTGCGCAATCCAAAACCAGGACCCCTCCGCAGGGACCCCTCTGGGAATACGATCCCTCCAAAATGCAAACTGCGAAGGGCGTGTCTGGACCCTCAAATTCCTAACAACGTCCTCGGGTGGGTCCAACGACGCCTTCGTCCATATCAGCTCTGCAATGTGCGTGTCAAAGTTCCTCAACAAAGAAGGAAACTGCTCAGCTGGCTCAGGAGGAGATGGGTCCTGCGTGGCTGGCTCAGGCTGAGACGGGGCCTGCTGAGATGGAGTCTCCCGATGTGGCTCAGTGGGAGATGGGGCCTGTGTGGCTGACTCAGGCTGAGACGGGGCCTGCTGAGATGGCTCAGGTGACTCCTCCATGTGTAGCTGCTGCTGAGGCGAGTCCTCAAGAGGTGGGTCCTCCTGATGTGACTGCTGAGGTGGGTCCTCCATAACCACGTCCTCATCTGAGCGGACGGGACCAACATCGTCCTCACTAGCACCCTCACTATCGGCCTCACTATGGCCCTGCGATACACCGTCAACCCTCCTCTTGCGAGCAGATGCAGTAGTAGGGCGACTATCTCGATCGGACCGTGCGATCTTACACAACCTTCCTATTTTTGCATTAAAAATATAGAAAATTGTTTTCTTACAAACAAAATCAATATATTAAAATTTTCATTACAATAACATATTTAATATTACAATATAATTGTCGCAATTTACCTATACTATTTTTTATAATGATTAAATACAATAAAAACCAAATTTACAAATATAACTATATTCATTTTACCCACTATAACCGATTTACATATGTCCAAATATTATTTTCATACAAACAAAATAATATATTACAATTTTCATTACAATGATATATTAAATATTATTTAACAGTATAATTGAGCATATTACCTATACTATTTTTAACAGTATAATTGAGCATATTACCTATACTATTTTTTATAAGATAATGATTTAATAATCTAAAATCCAAGTATATAAATCTACAAGTGCAGAAACAATTTAATTAAATAAATTAGATTTAACGATTACAAATTTAAAAAACACCATACCTTTTCAGTTGTCCTCCATTCATATTTTCGCTTTTCGCGAACTGGAATTTCACCCAAGTCTGAAATGGCCTCCTGACCAACCGCGCACGCGACGTCGAAGGCATTCTCCGCCGCGATATCGCCCTCCTCGCCCTCGGTCCTGGGCGGCTCCGCAGGCGGCCCAGATTCCACCATAGTGGGCGGCTCCTCAGGCAGCCCAGATTCCCCCATAGTGGGCGGCTCCGCAAGCGGCCCAGAATCGTCGATGCTTCCCCCCGTCACACAGAGATTGGCTGCCGCCGCCGCCAACGTCGAATCGGCCGTCGAATCGTCGCCGTCTCCGCCTAGCACTCCCGCCGCCGCCTCCAACGCCTCTTGCTCGTCCAATATCGCAAATAGGTCGTCCAATGAATATTCGTCGCCCGGCTCCATTTTTGTTCGAACGCTGGAAATCGCATCGGAGAAGACGACCCTGGGCGGCCTTATATAACGGCGACGTTTCGAATTTTTTGGCGGTTTAGGGTCTGGGCGGCCTACTAAGCCGCCCACATTTTAATTTCAAATTCCACTTTCGGCGGCCTGTTGAGCCGCCCACAATTTAGGGTTTACACTCGGCGGCTTACAGTCCCGCCGAGGATTAACCCGGTTTCCAGAAAACTACATTTTTTTTAATAAATAAATAAATTAAATTATAAAACCGGGTTCTACAAAAACCAATAAAACTGGGCGGCCCATAATGCCGCCCAGGTCCAAATCGGGTTCATAAAAAACCGGTTTGCATGGGCGGCATTAGGTGCCGCCTATGTGCAAACCGGGTTTTTGGAAGGGTATTTTGGGCGGCATATAGAGCTGCCCAGAAGGAAGTGCGCGGCTAAAAAAAATCGACTGCGCGGTTTATCGGCCTATTAATCACACACAAAAAAAAAAAAAACTATTTTTCCCAACAAATTCTATATAACTACATTTTATCATGATTGACCCGATGGCCACCTACACCGTACCTCATGTGAATATATTCATTCATTCTGTTTGATTAGGTTAGGGGAAAAGAAAAAGGATAAGTGGATGAGATATGACGCACATATAACGTACATTGGGCAATATGTATATGTCTTGATTCATTTGATACAATGCCTCAGAACCTGAACAAAGAAATTAATAAGCTCGTCTGGCCTCTAAGAGATAACAAGAATTAAATATTAAACAGAGGATCACAAAACATTAAAAGATGGATCCGACGGCAGGGAATTCACTCAACGGTGACCTTCCCCACCATGCCGGCGCCTTGGTGCGGGGAGCAGTAGAAGGTGTATTCCCCTTTCTCGCTCAGCGTCACCACGTACGTCTCCCCGGGCGCGTTCAGCAGATCCTCCTCCGGCATCGATATCTTCGACGCGTCGACGCCGGCGGGCACCTCGTCCTCGTCGAACACGATGTTGTGCGGGAACCCCGCGTTGTTCTTGAACACGATCTTCTCCCCGGCGCCCACCTTGAAGTTCCCCGGCACGAACGCCAGCGACCCGTCGTCCCCGCCCAGCAGGATCTCGATCGCCATCGCGTTGCCCGCCAGCATTGCCGTGGCCGCGGTGGCCGCCACCGCCACGCCGAAGTCCCTCATGGAGGCCTTGATGGGGCCCGCCCTGGCCGACGGGGCGGCGGCAACCGACAGCTTGGCCTTGGTGGCCGAGTTGGAGGCCGACCGGAGGCCGGTGAAGGAGGGGATGGCGACTGCTGCGGAGGAGGTCATGGTGGCCATTCTGTGAATGAAGTTGTGTCTGTCTGTTTTGTGGTGTTTGTTTTGGAGAAAACCAAGAGGAGTGTGTGGGAGATAAGGTGGGTTTTAAAGTGTGGGGAGGGAAAGCAAGTGTGTGGGTGTTGTGTGGTTTTTGTTTGGATAAAGGGATTGGGAATGTGAGAAGAAGAACAAACCAGATTTCTTCAAATGTGATTGGTTCGCATTGGGTTTTTGTAGATCATATCTTGATGACGTGGAAGAATATATGGTTGCAAATAGAATTTCGCCCGGTAAGAACCGGGTTTTACATCCCAAACTCCGAAAAAAGAATCTATGATTGGGTGGTTCAAACAAAAAAGAAACATAAACACAGTCCTTGTGATTGATATGGATGTGAATGCACTCTCTCAATGTGTGATTATAATTAAGCAATGATTTAAATAATTAACTTTCGTGCCTTCTAATACGAACTGTAAACTAAGATTTACTGATATGTTGTGAAATTATTTACAAGGGGGCCGGATAAGGATCAATGCTAACAGAGAATACAAGTACAATATTTTTGTATAATCCTTGGACATAGTCACTAACGAGTTTCACTTCTAAAGTTCGGAACCGCGGTCCGATTTGGCCTTCGTTTGTGTTGGACCGTTTTGGTTTTATGCCATATAAGCCCATTCCTTCAATAAAAATCAACTTTTAGAAACATATCACGTAAACATAGAATTAATCAGATGTTTACTATGACGATGTGTGTCGCAACACAACATAAATGTATATCGCATCACAAACAAATGTGCTACAAAAATGTGTAGCACATATAGATGTGCCTTGAACAGTTGAACAAACATCACAATATGCATTATCCACATGAGAAGTATTGTTCGTACTTGAACAATACCCTATAACATGGATATCAGATTTGATAATTTGAAAGACCTTAGTTAACTAAGAGATGTAATTGACATTTAATCTACAACTTTGGCTTGAAAAATATACATATTTTGAGTATTAAAGTTCTTTTAATACCCAACTGACACTTAATACTTAAGGACATATGCTAAAAACTCCTATTTTGAAAGTCGTTACCCTAAACAAAAAAGCATAAACCCTTTAAAAAAAAAGAAATGCTTAATCTAATATAATATAATCAATCTTTCTAAAATAAGACTCTTAATTAGGGGAGGATATGTTAGAAAAATCGTCTATCTTACTAAAACAAGAAAGCTAGACTCCTTATCTTTTGTCTAGAGATTAGAGGTCGAACCATCCTAACAGCATGTACTGGTACATTGGATATTGAGAGGGTCACACTATCAAACGGAAGTCCCACAAAATTCGATTCGGATGAGTGTAAGGGGTTTGTTTGGATTCCCCAAAAAATGTATTAAATTGCATTGTTTTGGAAATCCAAACGGACCCAAAAGAGCACAACCAAAAATAGGTTCCAACACTACCACAGCTGGGCCAAACCAAGTTTACGTGCCTTATTGTTTGTAGGATTGGGCCTGATCCAGTGGCTCCAACCGATGCCCCTCTTCTTCCAATAAAAGAGGGGGTCCACTTGATCGATGTGCTACTACTTAATACTTATCCTCCACCCGAAGAAGTGGATCTGATTGCCGTCTCTGAGAAGCTGAGAGAAGCACTCAATACATGGCAGCAGCTGCACCTGTCAAAGTGTACGGGCCGCCCATGTCGCCGGCGGTGTCGAGAGTGCTGGCTTGCCTGATCGAGAAAGACGTCCAGTTTCAGCTCCTCAATGTCAACATGGCCAAGGCTGAACACAAGTCCCCTGATTTCCTCAAACTCCAGGTTTCACCACTCAAACCAATTTTCTACCTTTTTATCCGCCATCTGCAATTCACATGCATTTAACCTTTTTTTACCCCGTCTTTTAATCCTGTTTGTTAAATATGTTGCCAGCCCTTTGGCCAAGTACCTGCATTCCGAGATGGAGACGTTTCCCTCTTTGGTAATTTCTCCCCTAAATACCATTTTTTTTTTTAAATCTGCTAGAATCTTTAAATTCCTGAGAAAGAGATTATCAAGTTTCCTAAATCAATGTATAGCAATATGTCGTTACATATCATAAAACTACATGAATCATGGCAACACTAAGCTAGTAACACTTAATAACGGGGGAGGGAGATTCGAACCTATGACATTGATTTAAAATTACACTAGCTAGTAACACACAAACACTCAACAATTTGTCCCCTAACTACCATCTCCAATTACCTATGAGGATAAATATTAATTTTTGTATTGTATAACTCTAAATCAATGTCAATTGTCACTATATCCAGAGTCAAGAGCAATATGCCGTTACATATCGGAAAAGTACGCAAAGCAAGGCAACACAAAGCTGTACGGGATGAACCCTCTAGAGAAAGCATCAATAGATCAGTGGGTGGAATCAGAAGCCCAAAACTTCAACCCGCCTTCATCGGTGCTTGCGTTCCAGCTGGTGTTTGCGCCCATGTTGAAGATGAAGCAAGACGAGAACGCGATAAGGCAGAACCAGCAAAAGCTAGGGGCGGTGCTGGACGTGTACGACAGGAGGCTGGGGGAGAGCAGGTACTTGGCAGGGGAGGATTTCTCCCTCGCTGATCTCTCCCACCTTCCTTACGCCCATTACTTGGTGTCAAGGACGGGGCTCGAGGAGCTGTTTACGTCCAGGAAGAATGTGGAGAGGTGGTGGGTTGACATTTCTACCATGGAATCTTGGAACAAGGTTGTTTATATGTACAAGTCTTGATTCATGTTTTTTCAAGGATTTTCTGGTGCGTTTGTTGTATTGTTCTCTACATCATTTGGTGGACTTATCCTGGTTCTGAATTACAAATAAGAGTATTTCCATATTACTTTGTTGTAAACAAATACTTAAGAATGACTTGTAATACAAAATTTAAACTGGAGAATTGTAGGGCTTCCAGAAATTCTCGACGGCCCAGGACGAAGCCAAGGCCGAAGAGGGGGTTTGGAAATAGTTTTCAACCAGCAATTGACGCGCCTCGGTTATTACCTCACTAGCTGCGTCATTGCCCCAAGCGCAAAGATACTTTTCACCTCAATTCTCCTCTCCAATTTGTACTCTCCTGCTTCTCCCTCCTCCTCTCCAATCTTCGATGTGGGATGGGAATGGGGCAACTAAACACCACATTACCAGCTAAAACCTGAAACTGGGACCGGGATCCTCTAGTATGGGAGATGAATGCTTTCTCCGCTTCTTCCTTCATCTTCACCGTTCCCTCTCTCCTGTCGCGACGCCGTTTTGGCCTCTTATTCGCCGGAGGCCCCACCCAAAGTCGGAGGAGGGGCTTCTGCAGCGCGATTCCTTCTCTTCAGACGCTCTTTCACACGCTCGATTCTCGTTTGTCGACCTCCGTTTGCAGGGCGGTTCATGCGAATGTGGTCAAATCGCGTTTTGTTAACGAGGGTTTCGTTGGGGACCGCTTGGTTTCGGCCTATGTTAGGCTTGGTTTGGAAGGGGACGCGTTCAAGCTGTTCGATGAAATTCCTCAGAGAGATGTGGCGTCTTGGAACTCCCTCCTCTCCGGGTTCTCGAGAAAAGGGCAGCTAACGGAGTGCTCGAGTGTGTTTTGTAGAATGAGGAGGGATCATGTTGATGTAGAGCCTAACGAGGTCACCCTCATATCTGTTCTTTCTGCTTGTACTGAAACCGGTGACTTCTTTCTGGGGACATCCATTCATGGGTTTGCTATCAAGACAGGGAATGTGGACAGCATTAAGGTGGGCAATTCTCTAATTAACATGTATGGGAAGTTTGGTGCGGTTGATGCGGCTTGTCTACTGTTCGATTCAATCCCATCGCGCAGCTTAGTTTCATGGAATTCAATGCTTAATATGCATGCTCAAAGTGGAGTTTCAAGTAAGGTGATACCATTTTTCAATTCAATGAGAAGCTACGGAGTAGAACCTGATCAAGCATCCATGGTGTCATTGCTCCAGGGCTGTACAGATTTAGGCACAGCTAAACCAATAGAAGTAATTCATAGCTACGTAATCAAGTTTGGGTTAACGGGTGATGTGCTTTCTATGAGTTTGCTGCTGAGCTCATATGCAAAATCAGGGCGATTGGCGGCTTCCCAGCTGATTTTTGAGGACATCAGCTATCCAGATCGAGTTGCCTGGACCGTTATGTTAGCTAGCTATGCGACTCATGGGGATGTGAGGGGAGCAATTGAACTCTTTGAGAAGATGGTTAAATCTGGCATTGATCCTGATCATGTCACGTTTGTTCACTTGTTAAATGCTTGCAGCCATTCAGGATTTGTGGTGGAAGGGAAGAAACTTTTCAAGGACATGGCTCGAATCTATGGGATCAAGCCCAGGCTGGAGCACTATTCGTGTATGGTTGATCTGTTGGGCCGTTCGGGGCTGTTGAAAGAAGCAGATGAGGTGATAAAAAACATGCCCATGGAGCCAAATGCGGGAATCTGGGGGAGCCTTCTTGGGGCCTGCAGGATTCACAAGGATGTGGAATTGGGAAGGAAAGCGGCATACAATTTGATTGCTCTAAGCCCTTTTGACCGGCGGAACTATATCATGCTGTCTAATGTCTACTCTGCCTGCGGCCATTGGGAAGACGCTTCGAAAGTTAGGCATTTGATGAAACGAAGGGGTCCAATGATGATGACAAGTCCTGGATACAGTCTGTTTGAACATGGAAATAGAGTTTACAAGTTTGTAGTGGCTGATCAGTCTCACCCGGATTCCAACAAGATATACGAGAAGCTTGAAGAAGTGATGAGAAAGATCCGAGAAGCTGGGTTTGTGCCACAGAAAGAATTCGTTCTTCATGACGTGAACGAGGTTGTTAAAGAAGACATGATAAGCAAGCACAGTGAGAAGCTAGCCATTGCCTTCGGGCTGCTGGTAACGAAACCAGGCACGCCACTGACTATTATAAAGAACCTGAGGATCTGCGGAGACTGTCACTTAATGGCAAAGTTTGTTTCTCGGATTGAGGGACGCACAATTGTAATTCGTGATCCCAAACGGTTTCATCATTTTACCAACGGAGAGTGTTCTTGCGGGGATTACTGGTGACCTTATCTCTGCTGTTCAAGAAAGATTTCATTCATTATTACCAAAGCCTGCATCACTTGTTCACATTTTGTGTAACAGTAATTATATAGAGGATTGTCATATCTTCTATATATGTTGTTTATATGCAAATGTCATTAGCTTGATGTCAATTTCGTCAGCAGATGAATCATATCATTTCTTAAGATTACCTATTGTTACTAACATAACAGCAAAAACATAGCTGAATGGAAAGTCAGGTTCAGCTACTTTATTTAGATTTTCCAATGTTAAGCCTAAAATCAACCAGTGACAGTCCAGGTTGAAGTTGTATCAGAAAGTTTATATTGGATTAGTTTTGAGGGCTGTTGTGGAAACGGGGCGGGGTGCCCAACAAGCCTAGTGGGATTCCAACCTAAAATCAATTGGCTTTAGGTTGAAACCCCACTGGGCTTATTGGGCACCCCGCCCCGTTTCCACATGGTTATCGGGTCAAGTGTGCGTTGCCGGCTGTTAGGCCCGTCACACTTGCGGGGGAGTGTTGGAATCCCACATCGAAGGATTGGAACACACTTGCCTTGTATATAAGCCCAGTGATCCTCTTCACCTATTGCCAATTGGTTTTAGGTTGGAACCCCACTGGGCTTGTCGGGCACCTCGCCCCGTTTTTCCACATGATATCAGAGCATGGTTATCGGGTCAAGTATGCTTTGCGGGTTGTTAGGCCCGTCACACTTGCGGGGGAGTGTTGAAATCTCACATCGAAGGATTAGGACACACTTGCCTTGTATATAAGCCCAGTGGTCCTCTCCACCTATTGCCAATTGGTTTTCGGTTGGAACCTCACTGGGCTTGTTGGGCACCCCGCCCCGTTTCCACACACTTGCCTTGTATATAAGCCCAGTGGTCCTCTCCACCTATTGCCAATTGGTTTTAGGTTGGAACTCTACTGGGCTTGTTGGGCACCCCGCCCCATTTCCACAGCTGCCCTCCAAACTGGTGCAAAGGACGTATTGCACATGATAGCATAAAGCAGGTCTACTGTTCACATTGTTCTCTGAACAACCTAAAGTCTTCATCACTCGAATGTAAGAGAGTGTAGTGGCACCATCCTGATCAGCTGTCAATAACAAGGTAGCAGGATACTGGCAAGGCTTGTCATGGGACTGTTCCCATGGCCTCTTTACATTATGTAGAGGCGAGTACCTATAAACAACATCCGGAATGATTACAGACACTTTCTATTTTCTTTGGTACTTGGTAAAATGGAATAGAGAGACAAGAACTGAAACAAGATTTAGTTGGCTTTTTAGTGATTATGCCAAAGGAAATCAAACTTAATCTCGCAATTAGCTAGTACTCACTTTAATAACCGATGGCAATCTTCCTCTTTGTCTGAACATGAACAGCCATATTCTGATGTCCATGCATGACCTGGTCAAATCCATATACACTGCCACCAATACAGCTAGTGTAAAGGTGTATAATTCCGGGAAACTTAACAAGTGATATCTTCAACTGAAAACCAACATTCTCAACCATCTAAAAGAAGAAAATTACCCGTGAAAGTCATTTCGATCCAAAATTTAGAACAACAGTTTCTCGAAATATCGTCATATTTGGAGCTCCTTTTTTTAAACCACTCTGATATATAATACCAGGAGTGTGGAAGCTAGTAAACCCAATAAAAACTAGATCATCCTTCCGTCGTGCAGAAATTTCTTCTACTGATCCAATCTCAAGGGGTATGTGATGTTCCAGGGAACCAGTTGCCAGATCCCTTAATTTTAGAATGTGCTTCACATCATTCAAGTACACGACGTGGATTATTCTCTGTTGGATCGAAACCAAGTGTTAGTAACAAAGTAAGTATTGTTCCTATATAGGGAACGGTATCTTTGCACAGCGGAATATCACAAATAGCAACACAATCACGTAGAGAGGAAAACCAAATCAACTAACTTGTTGACAAGGAAAAACCTCTATCTCTAGGTGTTATCCTAGCAGGATTTCAAAGTCTACTTTTTTTATTGATAAACATGAGCTACACAAGTCAAGCAAAGATCCAACGTAAACTAGATTTCCCTAC
This sequence comes from Rheum nobile, assembly GCA_027886185.1. Classification (NCBI taxonomy): domain Eukaryota; kingdom Viridiplantae; phylum Streptophyta; class Magnoliopsida; order Caryophyllales; family Polygonaceae; genus Rheum; species Rheum nobile. Next base: position 712,107 of record WOAB01000163.1, read on the forward strand.
TAGAATACTCTCTAAGCTTAACAATCCTTAGCACATATTATTAACTCACAGCAAACTCAAAATCACTGAAAAGTTACCTTCTTCACCTCAGAAACTTCCCCTACGAAGCTCCTAAAGATCGCAACTCTCATTGACGTAGGAACAACTCTATCGTTCCCTTGAGCCAACAGCCTTGAAACTCGTCTCTTGAACTCCAAGTTGTGTTCTTGCTCTCCAATGGCTACTTAGAAACCTTCAAAGCTCCTAATGCCGTCTCTTTTGGATGCTCCTCTTTCTCTCTTGGAAGCATGTCAAACTAGGTTGATAGTGCCTTGTATTTATAGGCCTCTAAAGGATGACGAAAATATGATTTATTTATGGTCTAATCTGATATATTATCTCATAAATAACATAATATATTTCCATCAAACAATATCCTAAAATATCACAAACAATATTTTCCAACTTGACATTATCTTGTTTCCATAAATAGATCTTATCTCTCCATGATAATTCCGACCCATTATCTGCAAGATATAATCTTCACTTTCCTTGTTTGAACGTCTCCTTGTGCTCCAAGCAAACAATCGAAACCCTAGACGCAATATCTCACGATTTGCCTCTTTGCTGGGAACGTTGACAGTTTTCTGCTCTGTTTTCCTTATTCCCTGGAATCTCTATTCCTTCTCTTCTTCTTGAGCTCTGATTCTCTTGTTCCCACTGTTTCCTAGGATGACTGATCCATTGGTCACAACCATTGTTCCCTAGAACTTCTCCAGATAGCTCACAAACTTCTTTTGTTTCCTGAAACAATACTTAAGAACAAACCATCAAATGCATGGTGTTTATCATCATCAAAACACCTAAGGTTCCTTGAGGGAACCTTCTTTCAACAATTTCCCCATTTTTTATGATGACAAACCCATCTTAAAAAATGCACAATAAAGCGATATCAAAACAAGAGATATGCACATGCACAATCAACAATCATGGATAAGTTCCCCCTAAGAAGTATATCCAGTAACGAACTCTTCAACCTTCTAATCTGAATTCCTTCCACATTTTCCCCCTTTTGACATCATCAAAAAGACCTTGAAAAACCTTAAAGGAACGGAACATCAGATTATCACATGAAACATAAATTTCATCAAGAGTTCTCCACTTAAGTTATTACACATGTAATGAGTGATAAAACATATAATCACAATCATCAAGAAGCAACTTCATCACACATATCAGAAAACGTTACAAAAGAATCAAGAGATAAGGATATTAATTGCTCGGTTCTTTTGAGAAGGGATGTGTGAGTTCCCTAGTTGAAGACCTTTACTTTTCACACTTGGACAGTTCCATCTTCAACAAAACTTCCTTTCATGGCTTCTTTTGTCGCACTGATCCATTTGGGAACATCTTCTTACACATCTTTGCACTGTTCCTTTTGGAACTTTTCTTCATTCTGATATTTTTTCTTTCCCCTTTTTTTTGTGAAGGAATTTTTTTCTTCTTCTTTTCATCAGGTAACATTCTGATTTCTTTTCATTTTGTCGAGGGAACGGTCCCTCTTCTGCAACTTCAGCCAATCTTCAATGTTCAATGGATAGTGTTCCCTTTGAATTGAACTTTCACCCAAGCTCTTGGAATCTTTAATATCCTCAATCGAAACAACCTCATGGCATATCCAACAGATATAAAGGTACATAAGGACTATATATTTTCAAGGTTAAGAAAATTCAATAAAGAAGTCCAAATCAAAATTCGGTAGGCCTTTTGTACCATCCAATGTTTTACCTCAGTTGTGGACTCAACAAAGAATGGCTCATAGAGGCAAACATCATTGGACTCAGCTAGGGTGAGTCTTTGAAATCAACTATCATGTCGGCTTATGATGAAGGTTCAAAGATCAAGTTGATTTCTTTGGGCCGAAAGAAGAACGTTTTCTAACACCCATGTTGACGTTAAATCATGAATCATGCTATCATACATTCGCACACACAAGAATGAATAATAACTCAGAGGATAAAACATCAAAACGAAATCACATAACACATGGCAACATGAGGTAACAGTTCCTTCTTAGTTAACCCATCTTCTCTAGTCAATCATCGGGGTACTTATGAAAGTAGTCCAAACTAGTCAGTCTAAGAAATTCATTCCTAGATACATTCCAAGGGATCAACATAAACATGAAGTAAACACGAAGTAAACATGCATGCTTGTGACAAAGATACTTGTCTCATTCCTTGGTTCCATGGGACAGTTCCCAATTGCTTTGACCTCACCGTTCCTGGGCATCGTTCCCCCTGAACTGGTTGTCTCATGTCCTCTGAACTGGGAATCGTTCCCCTTAAGCTTCAGCACTTCCTACCAAACCACAAGTGAGTTCCCAACTCACCATTCCTATAGGTTATGAGGGATTAATCTCCATGAAATGTCTCTTCTTAGGTTGTTTCCTCACACCTACCGGTAGGGCTGAGCACGGGCTGAGAAAACTGAACCCGACCCGAAAAACCCGAACCGAACCCGAACCCACATGACTTCGGTTCGGGTTTCGGTCCGAATTTATTAGGATTTCGGGTCGGGTTCGGTTCGGGTTCGGGTTCGGTTTTTAGTCTGTTTTTATGTGCGAATGTTGTCTTAGCCCGAACCCGAACCGAACCCGAACATTCGGTTCGGTCTTCGGTCCCATTTTTTGGGGGTTTCGGGCTTTTTGGGTTCGGGTCGGGTTTAGGCCCGTGCTCAGCCCTACCTATCGGTCCTACCTACAAAACAAGCTAAGTCTTGTTCTTGGGCACCCAAACAAGGTTGGGTTCCCTTGGGTTAGTCCTAGCACCAAAAGACTCAACAGTTCCATAATCCATATAGCGAGAATGCACATAAGGATTATAAAACTTACCTCTCTTGGGTTGTTGCACTCGTTGGGCATTGTTCCTTGATGTAGAAAACCTGTGATCGTTCCTGAAAGCATAGTGCCCACGTTGTTCCCATCTCCCATAGCTTTGCCTAGGCTTCTGCTGTGGTGGAGTCTTTCTTCCTTACAACCATGTTTCCTTGTGTGATGTCTTCTTCTCAAGCCTTAGTTGGTGCCGACTTGCACCTTGTGCACTTGATTCTGCCCTAGGAGCAATGTAGCCTAAACCAGCGGTACGGTTCCCAGTGGCTTGCTTAAGCCAAATCTTGTGCGCTTTTGTTCCTGCATACTAAGATTGGTTAGTAGAACCATTGTTTTCAAGAAGACTTACCTTAGCTTCCAAGTGCTTGTTCCGGTCGTTGGCACTCTGCAACTTCCTTTATAGAAGGAACAATTCCTCATTGTCTTCGGCCTCGACACCTTGTTGTTCCTTAATAAACCACAGCTCATACAGCTTTTTCTCATTCTTAAGGTTAGTAGCAACAAGCTCATCAACCCTAAGTTTCATCTTTTCCAACTCAGTTTGGTCAGATGGAACAGTTCCCTCCTTAGAACTAGCATTCTCCAAGTCTTCTAAAAGTTGTAACTTTTCTTTCTCAAGACTCTTCACCTTAGCATGCATTTCCTTATTCTTAAAACTCATATCTTTAGCATTAGATTTAAGAATAGCACACTCATCACAAGATAAGGAATAACTAGCAGCATCAAGTTGCTCACTCAACTCTTCATTTTCCCTATAAACTTTCTCAATAAAGACTATCAGGGAACGCTTGCTACAACCCTTAAATTCAGTGTAAATGTCAGAATTGCTTACCTCATCTTCAGAATCAGATGCACACTGTTCCTTAGCCACCAAACACAACTTGGGACTTGCCCATGACTCCGGATCAGATTCGGAATCACTTTCCTATGTGGCAACAAATGCTTTCTCCTTTCCCTTGCCCTTTTCCTTCCTGGAAGAGTCATCATCATCCTCTGACTCCTTCTTTTGGGGACAGTCCTTAGCAATGTGCCCCTTTCCTTGACAATTATAGCAAATAATGTTAGGATTCTTCTTAAAAGACTTGCCTTGATCCTTGCGATCCTTGTCTTTCTTGTTAAGGAGGCCCCTCATAGCATTCATGATGAGAGCCACTTCTGGGTCCTTGTCCTCGTTGTCCTTCTTGCCCGCCTTTACTTGCTTCAACGCTTTGGAGACTTTCAAGGCCATTGTTCCCTTCTGGGGACTTTCATCTTCATAAGATTTCAGCTTGTCTTCATGAGAAGTGAGAGATCCTATGAGGTGCTCCAAAGGTAAGGAACTCAGATCCTTGGCTTCTTCAATCACCGTTACCTTAGGAATCCACTTCTTGGGTAAACTTCGCATCACCTTTCGAACTTGATCTTCAGTGGTGTACACCTTTCCCAAACAAGTTAGCTCATTAACAATAACATTGAAACGAGCAAACATCTCATTTATGGACTCATCCTTCTCCATCTTAAACAATTCATATTGTTTGACAAGAAGATCTATCTTGTTTTTCTTAACCTTAATGAAACCGTCATGAGTCGCACACAACATGTCCCATATTTGCTTAGCACTTGTGCAAGACAAAACCCTGCTATACTCACTATCACATAATGCATGGATAAACAGTTTCATAGCTTTGTGGTTCTTAGAGATCACCTTCTTGTCCTCGTCATCCCAATCACCCTTTGATTTGGGAACGATCTCACATTGATCGTTCTTCACGGAAGGAACGACTGGCCCATCAACAACGATGTCCCAAAGGTCCAAGTCCTCACATTTGATGAAGATCTTCACCTTTTTCTTCCACCAACCGAATTTCTCTCATTCGAAGAGAGAAGGACGCACCATTGAGTAGCCTTGACTGTTCTCGTCGTGGGTACTCATCTTTTCCTGAAAACTAACACAAATCTAGAGCAACCTTGCTCTGATACCAATTGTTGCATCGAAACCAAGTGTTAGTAACAAAGTAAAGTATTGTTCCTATATAGGAAACGGTACCTTTGTACAACGGAATATCACAAATAGCAACACAATCACGTAGAGAGGAAAACCAAATCAACCAACTTGTTAACAAGGAAAAACCTCTACCTCTAGATGTTACCCTGGCAGGATTTCAAAGTCTACTTTTATTGATAAACACGAGCTACACAAGTCAAGCAAAGATCCAACGTAAACTAGATTTCCCTACTAGAATACTCTTTAAGCTTAACAATCCTTAGCACGTATTATCAACTCACAACAAACTCAAAATCACTGAAAAGTTACATTCTTCACCTCAGAAACTTCCCCTACGAAGCTCCTAAAGATTGCAACTCTCCTTGACGTAGGAACAGCTCTGTCGTTCCCTTGAGCCAACAGCCTTGAAACTCGTCTCTTGAACTCCAAGCTGTGTTCTTGCTCTCTAATGGCTACTTAGAAACCTTCAAAGCTCTTAATGCCGTCTCTCTTGGATGCTCCTCTTTCTCTCTTGGAAGCATGTCAAACTAGGTTGATAGTGCCTTGTATTTATAGGCCTCCAAAGGATGACGAAAATATAATTTATTTATGGTCTAATCTGATATATTATCCCATAAATAACATTATATCTTTTCATCAAACAATATCCTAAAATACCACAAATAATATCTTCCAACTTGACTCTATCTTGTTTCCATAAATAGATCTTATCTCTCCATGATAATTCCGACCCATTATCTGCAAGATATAATCTTCACTTTCCTTGTTTGAACGTCTCCTTGTGCTCCAACCAAACATTCGAAACCCTAGACGCAATATCTTACGATTTGCCTCTTCGCTGGGAACGTTGATAATTTTCTGCTCTGTTTTCCTTGTTCCCTGGAATCTTCATTCCTTCTCTTCTTCTTGAGCTCTGATGCTCTTGTTCCCACTGTTTCCTAGGATGACTGATTCATTGGTCACAACCATTGTTCCCTAGAACTTCTCCAGATAGCTCGCATGCTTTATGTTGTTCTCTAAAATAATACTTAAGAACAAACCATCAAATGCATGGTGTTTATCATCATCAAAACACCTAAGGTTCCATGAGGGAACCTTCTTTCAACAGTCTCGAAGAGATACGCGTTATTAAACAAGTTCTGGTTTAGTATATATATAGTAGATTTTGGGGAAAAAAACAATTCATTTTTATGTAAATTATGAATTGTTTGAATGATATCTATCAAAATTAGAAATTGTGTGGCTGATTTGTATAGTAGATTATGAAGTGATCAAATCTTTGGTATATAATTTGATGTTTAAAAAAGATGAAATTATACATTTTCAGTATTTATGAAGAAAGTGATTTGTTGCGTGTAAATTAAGAATTGTGTGATTTATTTCTATCTAAATTAGGAATTGTGTGATTGATTTGTATAGTATATTAGGAAATGATCAAATATTTGGTATATATATTTTGAGGTTTAAAATGTAAAATTATATCTTCAAAGTATTTACGGAAGAAAGTAGATTACGAAAAAAATTGTGTGATTGATTTGATCTCTTCATAATCTATGTTAGGAAAACAATTTAAAATTTTGATTCACCAACCAATGTGTATAGCATATTAGAAAATGATCAAATATTTAATATATATTTTCGGTTTAAAATGGTAAAATTATATCTTCAAAGTATTTATGAAAAAAATAGATTACGGAAATAATTGTGTGATTCTTTTTTTCCGATACTTTCCTAATCAAGGTACAATATATAGTATAAATTAGGAAATATGTAATTTGTTATCATCTTAATTAAAAAAATTGTGATTTGTGATTGATTTGTATGGTAGAATAAGAAAGGATCAAATATATGCTATATATTTTGAGGTTTTAAAAAAGATAAAATTGTAAGAAACTGACATATGGAAAAAGCGTTGAAGGAATGTCATGTGACAAAATGTTTGTGGAAGCGCCATGTGTCAATTTTTTTTATTGCTTTAGTATATATATATAGTAAATTTGCATTATTTGGTCTTTTGTTCGCATTGTTTAAATGCTCAGGTTGTAATCAATTAGCAAATCTAGATCTTCGCGGATGACATTATGATTTTCTCAAAAGCAAGTGACCAAAATTGCAGGGAAATAAAATGAATATTGCAACATATCTGGACAAAAGGTTAACTTTAATAAGTGGACAAAAACAACACATACATGGAATCCTAACGATATCTAATATGACATCTCTGGAGAAGTACTTAGGTTGTCCTATTATTAATGCAAGAGCACTTTTGAGGATATCATCACAAAATCCAAAACTCAATTAACGAAATGAAAAGCGAACTCTCTACCCCAAGCCGAAAGAACAACTTTATTTAGAGCAAACTTGGCGGCAAAACCAAACTTCATCATGCAGAGCTTTATGCTCCCAACAAATACACATAATGAACTTGATCAAATAAATAGATCTTTTTTTCCGGAATAAAGATAGATCACATAAACCTCTTATTGGATTGAATAAAATCTGCCAGCCTGCCAATCTAGGGGGTTGGGGTTGCGAAAATCAAAAGACGTGAACTGGACCCTAAAATTCAAACTACTTTGGAAAATATTGGCAAAATCAAACAATTACTGGGTAAAAATCGTCTCTGAAAAATATATTAAAGAACAACAAATACTTAACCCATGAAAAAATAGGCAAATGTTATTGACAATGGACAAAAATTATGGAAATTCGTCAATAATTTCAAAAATGACTTATTTGGCGAGTTGGAGATGGAAAACAATTAAGTTCTGGAAATACAGATGGGTATGTAATAAATCATTGGAAAATTCTATAAACATGACTGCAGGAAACAACCTTAATGCTCGAGTGGAAGAATTCATGGAATTTTTTTTTGAACAAAGATAAACTTAATCTAGTATTCCCTCCTGGTATAGTATTGCAAATCATTTCTATCCCAATACCGATAAGTCAAATCACTAATGCATGTATTGGGAATCCAACAAGAATGGTTGGTTCTCCACCAAATCCGCTATGGAATAGATCATTTAGAATCAACATTTTAGCGCTTATGATTCATCTTGGATATGAAAACTATACATAAACCCTAAAGTTAAACATTTCATCTGAAAATAATCAAGAAAATTCCATTTGAAAAAAAAAATCAAGAATGGATTATCGACTAAACAGAGATTACAAGAAAAAGGTATTGCACTGCCTGCTAGTTGCATTTCTTGTACCCGTCAAACTGAAGACACTACCCACCTATTATTTAAGTGTAGCCATACAATACAAAAAATCACAAATACCAATGCTGACACGGGAAGATACATTAGGAATTTTAATTCTACAAATATACCAATCCATGAGTTATGGATGAGATTAGAAACAATCTTAGTCATAATCAATTTTCACAACCAGTTATCACTTAGTGGAGCTTATGGTACCAAAGAAACTAAATAACATTCTCAAATGACAATATGCAAAATGAAACTATTAAAGACCTAACTTTGTTTATTAGGAATCTTTGCTACAATTGGATAGAACTAAATCATGGAATTCAGACTGCACAACTAACATCAAAGACAAAAGAATAACAAATACGAACGAAAAAAAGCGTAAGAATTTGAGATGGAAAAAACCTTCAGATAATGTTGTTAAAATCAATCTGGATGGATCTACTAAATCTAATGAAAACTCCAGATTTGGATTTATTTTCTGAAATGACAAAGGAGAACAAATACTAATTAATGTTGACCATTAAGGCAAAGCTTCAGCGTTCCAAACAGAAGCTTTAGCCGGAATGCCCTTGCTAAGGCAAAACAAATGAAATTTGAAGAAATTGAAATTGAAAGCAATAATTTAACAATTGTTAATGTTCTCAATCAAATCTGGTAATGTCCTTGGAAAATCGAGATCATCATCTCTAATATCTTTTTTTATTACAGTCTTTTGTGGCAGTGCGGATTATGCATATTTTTTGTGAAGTAAATGGAGTGGCCGGCCTTATTGTAGAATTCTGCCATTCGTTTTCAATGGAAGATATCTGATCAATCCAAAACTTCATATTCTCATCCGAAAAGATGCTAAATCAAATCTAGATTTGAAAGCGTGTGTTGAACATTTTTCCTTAGAAATATTAAATTTTAAAAATTGTATTTAAAAAAATATATGCATTTCAATAATTAATTTATAATAATAACATATAATAAATGTATTAAACTTTTAGTTAAATCGTGCATGACGGGAACCGTACTAATTTTGTACGAAGTATTATAAAAGCAACAGATTGCCTCTGTACAATGCCACGTGGCTTGGCTATCTCACACCATTGAACTGGAACTCAAGCTCACACCAGTTTACACTTCCAAGTTCCATCCATTTCAATTCTCATCTAAAAAAAATGAGATAACTACAGATATAGCGCAGCTTTTGAACATTACACGAAATAATCAACACCATTCCGGAGGAAATAAATAACAGGAAAGAATTAGACCTCAAGTTGAGGTCTATCCACAATCACAATCCTTCCAAATTGCAAGAATTCAAGAAACTCATCTGGGAATCAAGTGCTGAGAAAGCACCCCACAACAACAAAAAAATGAATTTGGCATATCTCCTGATTTGAAGCACTTGCTAACAACCTATAAAGAAAGAGTTGGTGAATTGAAGGGTGATCTAGATGAGTGGCCTGGTGTGCATTCCGCGGGCCCTTCCACAGAGAATAGCATTCTTTGGGACAGGGTATTCGTCCCTTAGAGACGTCGAGGTCGTGTAGACCCGCAGGTAGAACTGCTGTCCTAGGTACTGCCTTGCCCAAAACTCTGATCTCAGGTTCCACATCCCAGCATTGTCCAGCGCTATGTAAATCGCTGTCCATGAATTCGGGTAAACCTGAATCCATATCCATAATACGAACAATCAGCTCTCACAAGTTGCCAACAACTGCTTGATGGGAAATTCGAATTTCGGTTACCTGTGTGGTTGAACGGAAAACAGCATCGCGTAGATTGTACTCGTTCCTGCTGGCTGGTGACCATGTCCCTCCATCCATTCTGAGTAACAGAGATTTTATCATGACAAGTGTAATTAAACTGAAACTAAATACGTTTACCACGAACTTACCCAACTACGAAGAAAGCATAGCCATCCAGATGCCAGGATTGGACAATATTCTCGGTGTTCTGAAACACAATTTCCACGAATGCTCTGTAGTCAGCGCCCATAACTGAAGTATCCGTGTAGATCCCTCCACCAGTAGGATTTTCCGAGATGCTTCCCACCCGGAAAACTCCTCCGATCTTGAAGTAATCTGCAAGCTTCATCGGTGTGTCTGGTGCAACATACGACACGCTGTTTACGGCGTACCTCTGCTTGCCATTCACCTGCCCAGCCGAGTTCTGCAGCCTTAGAGTTCTGGTTGTGTTGATCATACCATAGTGGTATGACCCCTGTGGGTTCGGTCTTGGCCCACTTGCCGTAAGGTTAGTCCTGGAGACGAAATTAAACACGTAAAGGAAAATACATTTAGACCAAAGACAACCAATGGTTATTATTCAATGCAAGAGGCACACCTGATTGCCCGGGCTTGGTTGAGGGACCAGTCGACTTGGATAGTGGGGCCACCAGGGAGGGGGCCAGAAACAGGGCTACCGGAGTTGCTGTAGTGAAGGGCTCCGGTGCTGCTAAGGATTGGACTAGTAAAACGAGATGAGACAACGATATAGTAGTCCTTTGGAGGCTGATCAGCAGTCACTAGAACCGAGTAGGACTGTCCAACGTGAACATCGAGAGAGGAGAAAGTGTTCTGAAGGGTGTGGGTACCCTCCACTTCCACCAATGTCATTTTGTGACCTTGAATGCGGAAGTTAAGAGAGTCCTGCAATCCCACGTTCGATATTCTGAGCCTATACGTTTTGCCTGTTCACCCCAACAAATGAAGCCATTACATTATGCCTAGCTTTCACCGACATGCTGCCATTCACTTTGGACAACATTTTTTGTTCCACAAAGATATAATTCTGCATCCTCAATTTGCACTATAATTACAAGCATTTAGCTGCAGATAACTCAATTACCTTGATCCATAGTGAAGGTAGCACCACTTGCGCGGCCATTAATAAGGATCCCATCTGGGTTTGGCAGCACGTGTCCACCATCTAGAGTCTGCCTCAAGATCTATAACCACAAGCAGAAATAGATCACAGTCATGAACCACAGACTCTAGTTCATCGGCTACTAATTGACTCAAAACTCAATCTAGAAGAGCCTACAAACCAAGTGAATTAAAGGAATTAAGCAAATGTGATGGTGCGAGGGAATTACCGTGTGGTTAGATTTGTACCAATCTCCAATGAGAAGAGTGAAATCACCAGCAGGATCAGGGAAAGGCACTGGGATCCGTGGCCTGCTAAGGATTCTAATCCCTCCGAACGCACCAGCAGCCTTGTGGAATCCGAGGGACGGGAAGTAGTAGAAGCTTCCAATTTGATCCTTCATCTGCAGGATGTAAGTGAAGTTCTGGCCTGGAGGAATTGGGCAACTCGTTCCGAACACGCCATCTTCAAAGGAATTCCTTCTGTTCTGAATTCCATTCCTAACAAATCACCATTGGAGCAGGGTTCAGTAACTTTACATATGTGAATCTTGCGTAAGTAAACATACTAAAGCATAATGCTTTAGAAATAAATATGAAACAAGGAATGCAGTTCTCAACCTCAGATCATTAATTCTTCGTCGGAACTAAATCAACATGACAATTGCAATCCTTCCATCATCTTTAGCAATTAAATCAACTAAAAACATTTTTTAAGGGATAACATCATAGCAATGGCATCATTACTCAAGGATCTTTAGTTACTTTTAGTAGATCACAACATTGTCGATTCTTACCAACCAGTTTCGGATCTGATAAAAAACAAAGAGTAAGCCAGATTAAGCAAAAATCCTATGGAAACGAAAAGGTAACTAATTGGCTAAAGAAACCGTGTTACTTTTCCACTTGGATTATTCTATTACAGGATTAGGCTGTGCCAAATCACGTGCGGGCTAACCTAAATACTACCAGTAAACACCTTACTCTGAAAAGAAATTAAACAAATCGGAAACGAAACCTAAAACCGAATCTTCTTTATTTGAAAAACAAGCAAACAACACCACAAAAAAAGGTATTGGAAGCCAGCCAATGCAGCATCGCATTTAAACCCTAAATTAGATTACATAAAGACGAAAAATCCAAAAGGGAATCTGAAAACCAAATTACGAATCACCATATTTACATGGGGAAACTAAATCAGCTCGGGTAGAGATAGAAAGCAATTTGCAGGTCCCTCTAGATCGGCAGTTTTCGGCCAATCAGAAAAGGGATCGAGTTTATTGAAGAACTTACCACGAGAGAAGGAAGGGCTCGTCAAGACTGTTGAACACATTGATGATGAGATTGTCGTTTGTAACAGAGTAAATGTCAGGTCCGGGAAATTGCCCATTTATCAATATACCCTAACAGATCAAAGAAAAGAAAAACTAGCACATTAAAACAAGGCAGAAGAAGAAAGAAAACCCTCATTGTCACAAACAATGGAGATGTTTTCTTGAGGGCAAAAAGAAATGTAATACCTGCTGGGGAACGCCAAGAGGGTAAATGACGCCGTAGGTGATATTCCAATTGAAGAATCTGTAGGGATCATCAGCACCCGCAAGGACAAAGAAAAAGCAAACAATAGCCCACAAAAATGCGCTTTTGGGGTCTCTTCCCATGTTTAATTAAACACTGTTTATCACTGTCAACACTACTTTCAGATTACTACTAGTAGTATCAAAGTACTAGTATCATTCAGCACTACTTAAAAGGAAGGAAAGAAAGACAATGGCTTTTGAATTTTGACAGGAAGAGGGTTCAATTAGAAGATGGGGAGGAAATGGGTGGAGCAAATGGGGAAAATTTGAGAGAGAGGAGGAGGAGAATAAAGTGTGATTTGGGGAAGGAAAGGGGGGTTTATTATAGCAGATGGAGGGAAACAAGATTATGAAACTGTAAACAAGATTATTAATTGTTAGAGATTAATTTAGAAGGAGAAAGCGTGTCGGTGGAGGTGAGTGGGGTCCGCAATTTTACTAGTTGTGACTTGTGATAGGAATCTGAGATTAATTTAGTAGTACTGTATTGGTTTTGGAGGGTGGGGACTGAGGATGTTTCGTTTGTTTGATGATGCACATGCAAATGTCTAGACTCTAGGAGAATGGGAAGATGAGGAGGAGGAAGAAGAAGAAGAAAGATAGGGTTTTGAGCAAGTGGGTTGATTAGGTGAAGTTTACCCAATTAATATTGTGCGGCTTATAATGGTCAACTGGTCTTTGTTTTTATTTTAGGTACAAGGAAAATAAATTCCATCTCCTTGTAGACTGAAAAACCAATTTAACTGCACTCAAAAAATGTCAAATGTACAGTAAATACAAATGAATAGAGGATGAAAACATGATCAAGATAACTACTTAAAAAGAGAATGTGACATTAAAATGATGATCTAACTCTAATGCCTCCAAACTGATGAAAATGCCGTACAACTTAAAATTGATATCTAATCATCGTTTTTGAGAGATTTATAATCATTACTCCGTTCGGACAACTTCATTTTGAGAGATTTATAATCATCGTTTCTGAAAATGCAGTTAAACTTAAAATTGTTTAACCAACTTCTTTTCTTTACTTTTTGACAAGGTAAAAATTAATACATCAGACAAAAATAATAGAACGAGAAATTGAGAGATTCGGTAACACACAAAAATACTTAAAAATTAGGTGTTTTATGGTATACTTATTTTTAGAAAAATATCTACTCGTTGAAAAGCATGTGTTAGAAAAGTAAAAGCTTTGTAACTGTATCCCACTATAATAGGATGGAGAGTGCCAGTTGGCATTGGCCTGGATCGGCCCAAAGAAGGGACTTTATTTTATTTTATTTTGGTCAAGAAAGAAGGGACTTTATGATGATTGTTGAAAAATGAAATTTCTTGCATTTACTAATCGCTGTATTCACTTAATGCAGGCTATGCTAATGCAATGCAACACCTCATAACATAAAATTGTTTTGTTTTATAGGGTAGATCTGTAAAACAATACAGTATACCTCATCATGATCGACGTAGATACTCCGTATATAGACATCATTTTATTCGGGATATTTTAAATAGTCTTAGTATTTTGTTAGAAATCAACTATGACTTATAGAATAAATTGGATTTGACTTATTGTTACTTTATCCGGATCCTATAAAATCACACACAATAGAGTAATTGAGCTAGATCAAAATAACTCAATGCACATTGTGAGACTGGGAATTCCGGTCAGTGTATATTGTTAGAAGAGTGGATTATTCATCAAGTAATAATAAAACGTTATCTATTTACTTGATGAAATAAGAAAAATTATTTTTTAAAAAGATAAGATATTATATCAATCATATATATATATACTTAGTTAAAATAAAATTTATTTTATAAGATATATGATTTAAGATAAGATAATATGTATATATTATTATATATATGATTTCCATGTATACAAAAGGCAAAAGGCCTTTACGTGGGACAAAACACACACAAAAGGGAATTTGTGTGAATTGAAAAGTGCAACCGAAGTCCCTAATTAAGCCATCACGGTCGAACCTCCAAAGGGAATGGCAGCAGCTTTGTTGTTTTTGTTCGTTCGTTATAGTAGACGAAGGCAAGATGATCTAATACCGTACTCGTGTGGACCAAGTAGATGAGTCACACTTGAGATTTTATTCTTCAGGATGATCCCGGAAACAAATTTTACATCAAAAAGTATGTTACTCTTTCATATGTGGTTCGTATCAAGTTTATGCATGAGATCATAAGTTAGATGTTAGAAAACTGTTTTCTGAAATTCTGTTTAAAGCATCTAAATCCCCATAGTGGTATTAGAGCATCTTGCATAAATTAATATGATCATGATTAAAGTTGTTAATTTTGATGCATGTTATTGATTATTTTGGTTCAATCTAGTGGTAAAATTAATGTATGGATTAACTTGTATGATTAAAATTATGATTTTAACTGATTGGATATATAAAGTTGTGACTTTTGTGTGCTTAATATACTCGAAAATTTTCAGCCACTTGACCAAAATTATGCATGCTAAAATTCTACTCTTTTTTTTTTTGCTTAATTTTGACCCTAAAATCGATTTGTATGTTTAATTTATGCAAGAGATATGATTTCTTGTATAAATCATAATCACACATAAAAATACTTGATTTTTCATGTTGCTGAAAATTGATTCAAACCCTAGAAATTTAGAATTTCATGTCTTGAATGCCCAAAGTTGATTAATTTTTTATGAAATTGATTCATACATTAATTTTTCAAAAATATTAATTTTCTGCAAATTACACCATATTATCCTTAAAATCATCAAAATTTGTAATTGTTACAAAATTTGAGTGGGAGAAGGGGTAAAACAGTGGCTGGGTGGCCAAAAGTGGCTCACGGCGGTGCGTGGTGGCCGACGGCAGGCCGGGGGGTGGTGCGGCGGCGGTACGGGATGTGGCTGGCTGCGCGGGCTGGCTGGGGTGGTGGTTGCATGGTGCATCTAGGTTGGGGGCTGAATTAGGGTTAGGGTTTGTTAGCATAAGATCCTAATTACCTTAATTAAATATGGTAATAAGATATCTTTTTTCTAGAGTATATTTTATCCAATTATACATGGTAATGATTTATATATTGGTATTAATTCCATATATGATTTTATTGAATTAAAATAATAAGAAGATTGGATTAATTATTTTATTGGATAATTTAGTTAATTTAATCTTAAAATTCTATTAATATGATTAATAGTCTATTATTGTCTCTTAACATTTGATATTATATTTTGCATGTATGATTTAATATTATGATATTATTATTGCATGCGGTGACTGGTATGACCCAAATAGAATAGAAAATACGATATGCATATCTTTATTGTTTTCTTGTACACAATCTGCGTATCATTATGTATTTTTGTAATTTAATTTTCAAAAAATTAGATTAGATTTACATTATGTAATACAAGAGAATAAGATCCTATGAAGATTCAAGGATGGAGATCCAGATGAGAATAAGGATGGAGATCTAAGACATAATAAGAATCTATGAAGATTAGATCTTATGGGTTCTTAGGGGTCATACTAGGATCACATTTATTTATTGCATTTCTTTTGCTTTAAATATCTCTAAGTTTATGCTTGCTTGTTTATTTATGCTATTTAGTTCACTAGTAAATAGACTTGCATGATAAATCTAGTTTCCTTATAAGAAAATTGAGATTTTGCCTTTCCAAATCATAACCTATGAGGCCCTTGGAATTTGATGGATAGGTTTTGCCAAAGCAAGGTGTCCATGTTTTGACCTTGGGATAGTACCCGCCTTGGGATAGTACGGGTAAATCTATATAAGGGGTTTACAACTTTGATTTGGTTATACTCAACAAAAGACCAAAAGATAAAGTTTAGGATTTTGAGGCATGGGATAGATTTGACATAAGATGTAATCTATCAACCAAGAGTTATAAATGTTATAACTAGTAAAATCTACTTACCTTGATCACATAGGATTTAGGGAAGTGTCAAAGTACGTCTAAAGTCTTACTTGAAATAGGATATTGGAATCATTTTATTCAATGGGAAATTTTAAAATGGATAAAATGGCACTAGCTTATTTATGTTTAAAGCATGTTTAAAAAATGTAAGCTATTGCATGACAAACATGATTTACATTTTGCATGTTATTTCTGTTGTAGATATCATGTCTAGAAACGATAACCCAACCATCATCAACTTACGTTCGATTCTTGAGAAAAATAAGCTGAACGAAAACAACTTCCTTGATTGGGAAAGAAATCTGAGAATTGTTCCCAGGTCTGAAGGAAGAGAGAATGTCCTTGACACCCTTATCCCAACATTGACTGCTATGTCTACTCTAGATGAGATAGTAGAGGAAAAGCAGATCAAAGATAAGTAAGTGATTGTCACTTGTCTTATGTTGGCTTCCATGGATTGAGCCTTCAAAAGAGGTTTGAGAGGATGGACGCGCACACCATCATTCGCAACCTGAAAGTTATGTTTCAGGAGCAAGCAAGAATGGAGAGGTATGAGACTCATAAGGCAATTCTTGATTGTAAGCTTGAGAAATGCAAGCCAGTTAGTGCTCATGTGTTCAATATGATTGGACATTTTGAGAACATGGAAAGGCTTGGCCACCCCTATAGTCAAGAGTTGGCTATAAACATCATACTCTACTCTCTGCATGATGGATTTGCTCAATTCAAGCTGAACTTCAATATGAATGGAGTTGGAAAAATACTTGAAGAGCTATATGGGATGCTTAAAACAGCTGAGCAAAATCTCTCTGTTGACACCAAGAAAGAGATCTTGATGGTCAACAAGGGAAGAGGGTTCAAGAAAGGGGCATCTGGACAACAGAAGAAGAACGTGCAAGGGAAGGGCAAGCAAGTTGCACAACCCAAGCAGACTTTTGAAAAGGCTAAAGTAGCGGCTGACCATGACTGTTTCTACTGCCATGCCAAGGGTCATTGGAAGAGGAACTGCTCGAAATACCTAGAAGATAAAAAGAAAGGAACTATGAGTTCCAATTCAGGTACAAATGTTATAGAAGTCCTAACAACTAAAGCTTCAACTTGGGTATTAGACTCAGGCTGTGGTTCTCACATTATTTCGAATGTGTAGGGACTAAGAAGAAGTAGAAGATTAGTTAAAGGAGAGGTAGACCCACGCATTGGAAATGGAACAAGGGTTGCTGTACTTGCCATTGGAGATTATAGTTTACCTTTACCTTCTGGTTTAGTATTAGAACTTAATAATTGTTATTTTGTCCCATCTATTACTAGAAACTTGATTGCGACTTGTGTTTTGGATTTAGAAGGCTATGATTTTACTCTTAAAGGTCAGCGTTTTTCTATTTTCAAAGATAACATCTTTTATGTCGATGTCATACTGAGTAATGGACTATATATTGTGGATCAAGGATCCAACATCTATAACATAAAAAACAAAAATCAAATGACTGTAGCACCACCTATCTATGGCACTGTCGTTTAGGTCACATTAGCCTAAATCGCATGAAGAAGCTCCAAAAGGATGGACTTCTAACCTCATTTGATTGTGAATCATTTGAAACATGTGAATCTTGACTAATGGGAAAGATGATAAGGTCACCTTTTACTGGAGTGAGTGAAAGGACAATTGAGCTTTTGTCCCTAATACATACGGATGTATGTGGACTAATGAGCACATAAGCTAGATGTGGTTACAGATTCTTCATAACATTTACTGATGATTTAAGTAGATATGGATACATATACTTAATGCAGCATAAGTCTGAATCTTTTTGAAAAGTTCAAGGAGTTTCAGAATGAAGTTGAAAACCAACTTGGCAAGAAAATTAAAGCACTACGATATGATCGTGGTGGTGAATATTTGAGTCAAGAATGTGATCATCATTTAAGAAGTTGTGGGATCGTCTCACAACTAACTCCACCTGGAACACCACAATTGAATGGTGTGTCTGAAAAGAGGAATAGGACCTTATTGGACATGGTTCGATCTATGATGAGTTTTGTTGATTTTCCAATATCTTTCTGGGGATATGCTCTCACAACTGCAGTGTGCACACTAAACAGGACTCCGTCTAAAGGTGTAGATAAGACACCATATGAGTTATGGACTGGAAGAGTTCCAAGTTTGCCTTTTCTAAAGATTTGGGGATGTGAAGCTTATGTAAAACGTTTACTAGCAGATAAACTTGCACCAAAATCATATAAGTGCTTCTTTGTAGGGTATTCTAAGGAAACTAAAGCATATTACTTCTACAATCCCAGTGAGCACAAAGTGTTTGTTGCTAGGGATAGTGTCTTTATGGAAAAAGAATTTGTTTCCAAAAAAGTCAAGTGGGAGAAATGTTGATCTCGAAGAAGTTCGAGAAGAGCAACAAACTGAGCAACAAGATGACATGGATTACTCTATGTCAGAGACAACGATATTTGAGGACCTAATCCCGCAAGGAGAGGGAACTCATACACCGAAGGTAGTGGAGTCGCAAGACCCCATTCCTATCGTTTCTCCAGAATTTGATTTTAATGAGGGTCCACAAAATGTTGTGGCAGAACCTCCTATTGTTCAGCTCACAAGTAGATCAGATAGGCCCAAAGCGCAACCAAAGAGATACATTGATTTCATAATGACTGCGAGTTTGGACATCCTGCTTTTAGAAAACGATGAGCCTACTACATACATGCAAGTTGTGGCGAGTCCAGACTCCGAGAAATGGTGTATGGCCATGAAGTCTGGAATGGATTCCATGTCTGAGAATCAAGAATGGGACTTGATAGATTTGTCAGATGGGGTAGTACCCATAGGGTGCAAATGGGTTTACAAACTCAAAACAGACAAGGATGGAAACGTAACAGTTTTCAAAGTGAGACTGGTTGCAAAATGCTTTAAACAGATTCATGGTACTGACTATGATGAAACCTTCTCTCCAATCGTCATGATTAGATCCATTCAAATACTCCTAGCAATTGCAGCTCATTATGATTATGAGATCTGACAAATGGATGTCAAGACCGCTTTTCTAAATGGATATTTAGAAGAGGATGTGTATATGACACAACCTGAGGGTTTTGAGGATCCACGGAATCCTTGGAAAGTATACAAGCTTAAGAAGTCCATTTATGGACTTAAGCAAGCATCAAGGAGTTGGAACCTTCGATTTGATGAAGTGGTCAAACAGTTTGACTTCATCAGATGTGAAGAAGAACCTTGTGTTTACAAAAAGTTTAGTGGGAGCAAAGTGGTTTTCCTAGTCTTGTATGTGGATGACATACTACTCATTGAAAACGACATTCCTATGTTGGAGTCCGTTAATGTAATACCCACACCACATTGGGCCGGCCCATCACAGGGCTGCATCCCATACTAGGGGTGAGCAAATATATCCGATCCGGCTGATCCGATCCGAAAATCCGCCGATCCGTATCCTAAAAATCCGTATCCGAAAATATCCTTTAAGTTTTTATCCGTATCCGATCCGATCCGGGTGATTTTGCCGGATACTTGAATCGGATACAAATCGAGATATTTAGCTTACCGGATATCCGAAAATATCCGGTACTATTCATATAATATTTATAATCATAAATTTGTTTATTATAACTAATATATTGAGTAATATATTAATAAATTTTACATCCTTAATCACATATTTATATTGTTGTCCAAGTAAAATATTGTAAATACATTTTAATATGAATAATAAGTGTGTATATAATTTAAATCGTACGAACAAATTAAGAAACAACCTACAAATTTTATTTCTTAATTTACAAATTTATTACTTTTGAATTTAAAAAATGAATATATTGATTTATTTTTAATAGATTTGTAGTAACCGGATAATTCGGATATCCGGCTCAGATATCCGATCCGGGTCCTTTTTACCGGATATCCGTTTCAAAACGGACCGGATACGGATCGGGGTTTTGTAAATTTTTTGAACCGGATATCCGGTATAACGGATCGGATCGGATCGATCCGTTTGCTCACCCCTAGCCCATACACCCCAACCCATCCCATGTTGGCCCATACCCTTAAGGCAGAAAACCACACCATGGAGATTGTTCGTGAGTCTCGAACTCGAGACCTCACGCTTTAACAAGAAGTTCAACGCCCTCTTGTTACCAATTGTGCTGCAGCGCAATTGGTAACAAGAGGGCGTTGGACTTCTTGTTAAAGCGTGAGGTCTCGAGTTCGAGACTCACGAACAACCTCCATGGTGTGGTTTCCTGCCTTAAGGGTATGGGCCAACATGGGATGGGTTGGGGTGTATAGGCTGCAGCCCTGTGATGGGCCGGCCCAATGTGGTATGGAGCGTAATTGGTAACAAGAGGGCGTAAGGCTTCTTGTTAAAGTGGGAGGTCTCGAGTTCGAGTCTCACGAACAACCTCCCCAGTTTGGGGGATGGGTTGGGGTACATGGGCTGCGGCCCATGGGGGATAGAAATGGCTGGGCCGTTGCGCTCGGAGGCCCCTATCCAACATAAAAGTGTACTTTTATGTAATACCTCGACAGCTTAGCAGCCCGGCCCATCACAGGGCTGCAGCCCATACACCCCAACCCCTCACTGGCCCATATTAAATGGCACCCAGCAGGTTGTTCGTGAGTCTCGAGTTCGAGACTCACGAACAACCTGCTGGGTGCCATTTAATATGGGCCAGTGAGGGATTGGGGTGTATGGGCTGCAGCCCTGTGATGGGTCGGGCTGCTAAGCTGTCGAGATATTACAGTTAAGGACTGACTTAAAAAGAATTTCTCAATGAAGGACCTAGGAGTGGTTGAGTACATTTTAGGCATCAAGATCTATAGAGATAGGTCTAAGAGACTTATTGGACTAAGTCAAGGAACTTATGTGGATAAGGTTCTTGATAGGTTCAATATGAAAAATTCCAAGAAGGGATTCTATACAGTATGGCTTACATCTCAGCAAGAAGCAATGCCCAATGAAACCTGCTGAGCTAGAGAGAATGAGTAGGATTCCTTATGCATCAGTAGTAGGATCCATCATGTATGCCATGGTCTGCACTCACCCGGATGTTCATCCGCTTTGAGAATGTGCATCAAATACCATTCGAGTGTAGGTGAAGCACACTAGAATACAACTAAGAACATCCTAAAACACGTAAGAAGCACTAAAGATGATCTCTTGGTGTATGGAGGAGACGATGAGTTAGTCGTTAAGGAGATGTGAAGTTATGCAAAATAAATACGGATGACAACATTGTAGATCCGTTAACTAAACCTATACCTAAGCCCAAGCGTGACAATCACTAGGGCTAATGGACTCAAGCACATTGGAGAATGGATTTGAGATTGTATTGTTTTGAGATTATGGATGTTGATTTCATGATTGTTGAAACAATGCATCATGTTTGTTTTTGAAATAAAGTTTCATGATTATTTAATTGTGGTTTAGAATTAAATAAAATGTCCTACTAATTTATAATCATCAAATATGATCATCATAAAAGTTATGGTGGATGAAACCCTATTAAGTGAACGGATATTATGAATTATGAGTTGTCCGTAGTCTAAGTCATTAAATTGGACATAAATGACTCAATACAGGCTATTATGTAAGTTGATTGATAGTGCTAAGTTTCATGGGCTATAGAGACATGGAGATGTCTAATCAATTACATAGACATGTATGATGGATATGTGTTGGGCAAACCTACCTTAAGATTCTTCAAATGAGTTATAGAATTTTAAGTTGAACTATGATTAGTAGATTCCTCATACATGAGTGCGATATACCTCTTGCTTGGTGATTGATAGTCTTTGACATTGTCCAACACCGTTGCGTAAAAGGCGGCTATAAAGGCAGTGATCGGGATTGCTGAAAATTAAGTGAGAGCTATATTCACACAAGATTGGAGACGTCCTCCTATTTATATATTTGTATATATATGGATAGGAATGGTGTCTTGGCAACTTGAAGAGTAAGAACTGAAAATGCATGACCGTGCTCAAATGGATTAATAGTAATCATTTGTTTTGACAGTTCAAGCTCGGAGTTCGAGAAACAATTTGAATATTGATATGGATTACATAAGATGTTACCATATCATCAAATTAGACACTAAGCGACAAAGGTTCGATAAAATACATCTCATATCATGATACCAATTTGAAACGAGCCCTAAAATATAGGCTAAAACAGTAAAACATGAGGGATGATATTAGTGACTTAGCTAGATAGTTGGTTTGGGAAGACGGTGTGGCTAATATGCATCCCAAATAAAACTTATTGTTAACCATCTGAAACATTAATTAAGCTAATCTTTTATTTTTCTATTAATCATTAAGATTAATTAATTCTAAGTGTAAGTCTGTAATTCACAATTTTTATCACCGGCTTTGGATGCTTAGTTTTTAAAATAGAATGTCAAGAATTCTTGTATGGTTTTTTCGCCTGGTAACCATGAGGTATCGCTTAAGGGTGTGTTTGGATTCTCAAAATAATGCCTTAAAATGTATTATCTTGTATTAAATTGATGATTTAATGCAAAATAATGCATTATTTTAGGTGATCCAAACGAACCCTAATTCGCGCGGTACACCAAAGTTTGACATATTTCGCGTGGTAACCCTAAGGTTTTCATTTTTTCGCGAAATACCCAAATCATTAAATACAAATGATTTCTGCTTATTTTTTAATAAAATAAACCATAAACCCTAAAAAAGTTTTTATGGTTAAGGGTTTAGGGTTTATAATTTAGGTTTAGGTATATTTTATTTATAAATAAATAAACGGAAACCGTTTGTATTTAACAATTAGGGTATTTTGCGAAAAAATGGAAACTTCAAGGTTACCACGCAAAATATGCCAAACTTTGGTGTACCGCACGAATTAAACGATACCTTAGGGTTACCATACGAACACACCGATGCTTTTAAGAAATCATGGAGTTGATATTTTCGTAAAAAACGTTTAGTCTCTTAGCTAGATCGTTGAACTTGCAAGTCGTGAAAAGATTCAAAAATTAAGAGGATGAATCGTATGAGAACGGATGCTTATATAGAGTGTGAGAACATGCACACATTTAGTCTCTTAGCTAGTATGTGTGCTTGTTATCAACGTGTGCATTTCTGTGTACTATTTTTACATTTATTTTTTATTGTGTCTGTGTGTGCATCTATTTTGTACTATTATATCATTTTCAATATATGCATCAATTTTGTTTTTTATATTATATATACATTTATTTTATATTATGTGTATATATGCTCATATGCATATAAGCGTCCATTTTTGCATCTAATTCAAACTCTTAACATTAATAGCTACTAGTGATCATAAATATGTTAATCACTTTGGAAAATAATTACAAATAGTATATATCAAAGTAATTTGTTTTTGAAAAAATGACTAGAAATAATTCTGATTGTTGCTTGTAAACTAAAAAATAATCACACCTTTTATAATAGCTAAAATATACTCAACTATCCACATATAGACTAAAACTAATATGAGCATATAATTACAAAAATGACTCTGAAACCTGAAACTCTCTCTTTTGCAAAACCTACCCCGCCCCTCACCCAAACCCAAACCCTAAGCTGGCACCAACCGCCATCTACCACCAACCCAATCACCCTCAAGATCAAGCTCAAACAACTCCTCACCAACATTGTCATCCTTCGAATTCGTTCAATATTGTGTATCCTCTTGTCTTCTGCAACCCATTTCCCCCCAAATGATGAAGTGGAGAGAAATTCTTCGGCTAAAGGGCGATACCGCACTCGGTATTTTTGACAGGACGATCGGTCTCTCTTCTGGGCATGGACAAGTAGGCGGTGTTAGGATCTAGCCTTCCTTGTCGGTGCTAACCTCCCTCCTTCGGATTGCGGGGTGCATCCCTCCTTTCTCTCCCTCGTCTTCTGGATCTGGGAAGGGGGTGGGGACGACTCCTCGTTCCAACGGAAACCTTCGTTTCTGCAAGATCTTTGGACCCCAGAATCTTTCGTCGGTGTTGGTGCAGCACATCTCCGAGCTCTTGAGCTCGCCGACGACGGAGATCTCCAGATCCGAATGAACGAGCAGACGCGAAGACCCGCTCGGCTCGGCACGTCTCAAGTCTTCTTCATTGCCTTGTGCCCTCTTCTTCACGAGTCAAGGTTTGTTCTCTCTGTTCTTCCCTCTTCGAAACCTCTCTACGAAAACCGTGTTGTGGATGGACCCTTTTATTTTGTGCGTGATGTTTGCTTAAAAATGTTGCATTCTGCAAACCTTCTTTGCTTGAACCCTAAGTTGAATTCTTACTACTTGATTCTTATTGTGCTGACCTGCCTGATCTGGAGTAGATGTCATTGTTTGCCTACTGCTTCCTTTCTTATGGTCAAAGATATTAACACCTTGTTTGGGATCTTTTGTTTTGACTTGAATCCCAGTGTGAACCCTACCTATTTTAAATTTCCTGAAAATGAGAGTAATCATGTTACTCTGGTCGAGGAGACCTCTAATCTTGACATTATTGATAACCAGACTAGCAACAAGCTGGTTCTAGATACTTGAATTGTTACAGGGATGGACTACTTTGATTTCAACCCCTTAGTGTGGAATTTTCACATGCCTTTGAAGCTTCTGATTTTTCCTGACCACATGAACAAACACATCTGGATTCTTTTCTATGGCTTCCACTATGTGATTCTTTACTCTATGACTTACAAGATTGAACAGCATCACCACAACAAATTTTTTGTGAAACAACAAAGTTTTGGTTGGATTATTACTTGTAATACCTTCATCTTGACTCTTTGTTATAGTGAGGAAACTGTGTGGTGCACCATGTCTCATAATCAGTTGAACAACCAGAAGTGGAAATCTGGAGTTGACTTCACAGTCAATAAACCAACTCATATCGAAATCTTGGAAAAGAGACAAAAACTTACTCCCGAACACATAAACAAACAATACTGGAGGTTAACTCCTATGGCAAGGTTTGCTATTTGCTTAATTTTGAACAATTTAATAATACATGATGAAAATTGGGAAAAAAAGTTTATACTTGTTTGCTACCAGGTATGGATGGAATTTGAATCGTTTGAAATTAATGCGTCTTACAATCATTTCTTTGAAATTCTGCTTAGGAACTCTTCTCTTGATGACGTCCCTACTGTTGGGCTTCAGATTTTGGTTTATGATGTGTCTGTTCACTTGAAATTTCACTTTGTTGTGTTTTTCAGACAGAGGTTCCAGGAGGTTTTGGATTGGATTCCAAGGCTCTTCTTGGCCAGGACCAAGGAAAAAAAATCAGAAAATGAATCCAAGGAGCCAAAGAGGAATAACACCTAGAAGGAACCTTCAACACATGAACAAATCTATGGGTGACCCCCACAAATTCACAGAACAACCCCGCTTGAGAAAAGCAAACAACAGAACAAACTATTACTCCATGAACAACTATATGAGGAGTTTCATCTCCATGACACATCTAAATTTGAGTTATGTATCAGTGAATAGCTATAAACTGTTGTTTTACTTGTTATGTAAGACTGAGATTCTTCTTCTCAGTTTTAGATACTATGTGAACAACACTAACTTTGAAATTTGGACCCTCGTTAAAATGTGTATCCCTTTATCCTATTTTTATATCTTATATAATCTTCTATAATTAATGCTTGCATCATCTATGGAGTGCACCATTGTAGTTTCTACTCTATCGACCAGAACAATAAGAATTACTCATGTGAAGATCTCAGTGTGTTAACCATGAGTACATAAGTTATTACTTTGCTGGGCAATTATGAACAATTTATTATAAGAAATGTAATATACATGAACCGGAGAAGAATGAATTATTCTTTTATGTGGTTTCTCATTGTTACTAATGAGATAACTCGTAAACTTACAAAGAGAACCAAGTTCTGGGATGATCATCACGAATCTTTGACGGTTTGCACCCGTCATAACTGTCATTACTATGAACCACAGAATAAGACCCCTAACTGTTTTTGGATATGGGGCAATCACTCAATTGGTTTTTTATGAAGATTACAACATGGAATTGTCGTGGAATCGGGAAAAAAACTTTTTGGATGGATGTTGAATCCTTTTGTAAAATTGAACGAATTCAATTAATTGCACTCTTTGAAACAAGAACAAGCAAAGAACCAAGTGAAAAAGTGTGGAAAAAAGCGGGATTTGATCAATTCTACTGTGTCCCGACTACGGGTTTCTCCAGTGGCATTTGTGTAATGTGGAAAACCTACCAATTTACAAATGAAATCCTCGAAATTGACCAAATTGAAACAAGATTCATTAGTATCAAGTATACCAACCAACTCACGAACATAAAACTTATGTTAATCCTAACTTATGCTCCACCAAATGAATCTGCAAAGAATGTGTTCCGGGATGGACTCATCTCTTTTATTAAAATTTGTTCTCTTCCATGCATTATGGGAGATCTGAACGAAATACAAGACACATCTGAAAAGTTAGGTGGTTTAATACCACCTTTGACAAAATTTGCAAGATTACGACATTTTAAGAATGAATGTGAACTACTGGAGACCCCTATTCAAGGAAACATCTATACCTGGCGAAAGAACATCACAGAAATAGATAACATATATGAAAAACTAGATAGGGTACTCATTCATCACCAGATCCTTCAATGGTACCCTGATATATGTACTAAACACTTTGCCTTTACCAGTTCAGACCACTGTCCCATCTCTATCGAGCTTGACTCAACAATACCTTTTAAAAATCAGCCGTTTAAATTTGAAAAAATCTAGATGACCAGAAATGACTTTAGAAA
This sequence comes from Rheum nobile, assembly GCA_027886185.1. Classification (NCBI taxonomy): domain Eukaryota; kingdom Viridiplantae; phylum Streptophyta; class Magnoliopsida; order Caryophyllales; family Polygonaceae; genus Rheum; species Rheum nobile. The sequence goes on from WOAB01000163.1 coordinate 739,338, forward strand.
TGTTGTCAAACAAGCTTGGAGAACTAACTATCATGGATCGAGATTGTATAATCTTGTATCCAAAACAAAATTACTTAAGAAACATGCCAAGATCTGGAATAAAAGCACTTTTGGCAATGTATTTACTCAATTACAAACTATAGAAAAACAACTCTCTGAAATCCAAACTGAGATTTGTACTTACCCCACAAATTATCTCATTAAAAAACAAATAAGAATCATAGGAAAAAAAGAAAAACTTATGTGTTTCCAGAAAATTTACTGAAACCAAAGAGCTAAAGTAAAACACATCAAATTAACTGATACGAATGCTAGCTATTTTCACAAGATAGCAAGTGAAAGAAGAAATAGAAAAATCATAAAAAAAATTAAAACACAAGAAGGAACAAGTATTACTCGAGAAGAACACATTAGAAATGAAATCAGAAATAATTTCATTAAAAGATTCAAAAGTAAGGATATGAACCAGAGACTATTTCAGGAAAATCTTGAATTAATTCAGTCTGAAATTTCTACAGAGGACAATTTAGAATTAATAAGAACCGTATCCAATGAAGAAATTAAGAAGGCTGTCTTTAACATTGGTTCGGATAAATCACCGGGGCCTGATGGTATAACAACATAATTCTACCAAAAATATTGGGACATTGTAGGTCCTTCTGTTATTCAAGCAGTTAAAAGCTTTTTCCTTTCTGGGAAATTGCTCAAACAAATAAATCACACATTCATCTCGTTGATTCCAAAATGTGACAATCCGAACTCTACTAATCACTATAGACCCATAAGTCTATGCTCTATAATTTATAAGATTATCTCGAAGATCATAACAACAAAACTTAAAAGAACCATGAAAAAATTAATCCACCCCCTACAGGGTGCCTTTGTTGCTAACAGAGCCATTCAAGATAATATCTTGATTTCCCATGAAATCTTTCACTCATTTAAATAAAAAAAGGAACTGAAGGCTTCATTGCCCTAAAATTAGAAATGGAAAAATCTTATGATAGAATTGAATGGAACTTCATCATTAAAATTATGGAAAAGTTTGGATTCCATGAAAAATTTATCAACTAGATAAAAGAATGCATTATAATGGTATCTTTCTCGGTGCTTGTAAACAACGGACCTATAGAAATATTTAAACCATCAAGAGGGCTTCGACAGGGTGACCCCCTTTCCCCTTTCTTGTTTATCTTAGGATATGAAATCCTTGCTAGAAAACTCCAAAAAGCTTCAGAAAGACCTCGTAATCCTCTAGGATTTCAAATCACTCAACAAGGATCACGAATTCTGTTTCTGGCGTTTGCAGATGACATTGTGATCTTCTCAAAAGCTAAACAGGAAAACTGCAAGGAAATCAAGGATATTATTGATGAATACTGCAAAATCTCATGACAAAAAGTAAATTGTCACAAATCGGCTTTTCAAGTCACAAAAAAGGTTACCAACCAAAAAAAATTAGCAATACAAGGTATTCTCACAATCACAAATATGATATCTCTCGAAAACTATCTTGGTTGCCCTATAATTAATGGTAGAGTCAACTTGAATACCTTTGTTGATCTCTTAATTAGCACACAACAACAACTGTCTAAATGGAAAGCAAACTCTCTTTCCCAAGCAGGAAGAACAACACTAATAAAAACCAATCTGACATCAAGACCAAACTATATTATGCAAAGTTTTATGTTACCTACACACAGACATTGAACTTGACAAGTTAAACATATCTTTTTTTTGGAACAAAGACAGCTCCTATAAACCTCTTATAGGCTGGGAAAAAATATGTAAACCGACACAACAAGGAGGTCTTGGATTGAAAAAATCAAAGGACATGAATAAAGCCATACAATTCAAATTACTATGGAAAATCTTAGCAGAATCGAATAACTATTGGGTCAGAGTTGTTAGTGAAAAATACTTGAAAACAATCCATATATTTTATTACGAGAAAAAAGAAAATTGCTCTTGGCAATGGTCCAAAATGATTGAACTCATGGATGAATTCAAATCTGGACTAATTTGGCAAGTTGGTAATGGCAGAATAATCAAATTCTGGTCGGATAACTGGGTCTTGAACACCCCTTTATGTGATATCATAAACACACAATCAATCCTGAATAAGGATGCCCTGATAGCTGATTTTATGTTGTCAAATAAAACCTGGAACAATGACCTAATAGAACAATGCTTACCACATGATTTAGCAAAAAAAATAACCTCTATCCCGATACCTTTAAATGATATTCATGATATAATGTACTGGGAAACTAGCAAAAATGGTTGGTTTTCTACGAACTCTGCTATGGAATTAATTAACAAAAACAAGAGATATACTGCCTATGATTCTTCATGGATCTGAAAGATGGACACATATCCCAAAGTTAAAAACTTTGTCTGAAAAATAATGAAAAATGGACTACCAACAAAAGCTAAATTAGCAGAAAAAGGTATAGCAATCCCCTAAGGTTGTATCCGTTGTAATGCTCAATTGGAGGATTTGAATCATCTCCTATTCCAATGTAACCACACCATAAAAACAATAGAGAAAATGAATTATCATACCTATGGTATCATTACATCCCTAAACATAGGGAACAAAAAAATCAATGAAATCATCGAGGAAATCCGACAAAAAACTGATAGATCACAATTTATAGAATTAATGGTCTCTTGGTAGGGAATTTGGTTTTATAGAAACCAACAAAGCTTTGGAAGAACAAACGATGATGCCGATCTGATAAAGGATATACCAATTTATATTAAAAAACAAATTGAGAATTGGAATAAGACGGAGAATTGGAACCCTGACTGCCTAGCAGAGGACAGACTAAAAACACATAGAATGAACAATGTTAGACGACCAATAAAGAAATAGAAACAATCACCGGATAACATTATTAAAATCAATACAGATGGATCCACCAAAACTAATGGTGAATCTAGCTTTGGCTACATTCTCAGGAACAACACGGGTAAACCAATCTTCCTCTTTGGGGATAAATATGGTATCTCAACCCCTTTAAAAACAGAAACACTTACAGTAAGAAATGCATTGGTAAAGGCCTATGAATTAAGCATTACCGACATTCAACTTGAATGCGATAACCTGACCATTGTGAATGTTCTTAATCAAATCTGGCAATGTCCATAGGATATTGAAATGTTAATTTCTGATATCCTGTGTCTTACAACTGTTTTCTTCAGTGCAAATTTTTCATGTCTTCCGAGAAACAAATGTGGTGGCCGACTTCATCGCAAAGACGGTCCAGCAGAGACTTTATGTAAGGATGCTATAGACTGAGAAACCGTCTCTTCTGTGGTTTCCAGTCTAATTTTTACCTAATAAAAATAAAATAAAATATGAGCATATTCTCCTATTAGATTTGCGTTCTATCTAGAGGTCTCGAGTTCGATTCCTGCTGGAGGTGTTTATGGAGACACTGCTGTTGGGAGGGGTCTACCACTTCGTGTGCCAATAGTACACCGGTCCGGACGTAGAACGACTCTGGCTGATCGAACCAGGCGATCAAGACCAAAAGAAGGAAAAAAAAATTAGTTTTATATTTTGTATAAAAAATATACTTAAAATCTTTAAAAATTGTGACTTATTGAGAAAAAAATATAAACGAATTTCAATTAAAAAAATAAACTAATTATTGTCACCATAATTTTTAATTGCATGTTAAACTTCAATCATCACTCTAGTAGTCTAGTATACATGTCATTAAAATGACCCAAAATCTGATCGAAAATCCATTCATATTATTTTCGTTCTATATGTAAATAGTTGAGATTTTTTATAGTTAAATAAAGTGAGATTATTTTCAGTCTAAAAGTGATAGTTGAGATTATTTTTATTGGATTTTCCCATTCTTTTATATGGACACATTTGCTCAGTTTTCTCATTTTATCCCAAATGCTGCCAATTCAATTCATAACAATAAGAGTATTTTCAGGAAAAAGAAAATATTTAGAAAGCATATTAAGCAATTGAAAACTTTGGTACTGTTTTGGGGAATAAGAACTTCAATTTTGAAAGGTAGTAGGTGGAGACAGAGGAAACAGTGTGGGAGGTACATAGATGTGGAAGAGTTAAAAAGGCCAAATTTATCGGCCTCTCGAGCTACCCGATGTGATTATATCGGGTATCTTGAATTCTTTCCTCAAAAAGAAAAAAGAAAAAAGGACAACAACTACAATAAACAAGTACACAGATTTTCCCAATCCGAAAGACCATTAACCTATCAAATTGATTTTTATTTCTTCTAGTTTTTGGTGATATTTTCCATCTAATGTTAATTTCGACTGTGAACTAAAGTCCCACATTTACCAACTTCATATAGTAAAAATCATGCCTTGGTTCGATAAAATTTATACTATATTCTAGTACACAGGGAGAAAAGAAAAACAAGAATGACTTCGAATGCGAGCTACTAGGATTCCTCCAGAATATGGAAGACAGAAGTGTAGAAAATACTGTATAAAGCACCATTGGCTGAGCTAAGTGAGGTCAGAATTTTCAGTATTTTAAGCTAGCTCAATGCCAGAGGCATCTTGAAGCTAGCCTCGGTTGACTCACATCAGCATCTACACAGCATATATAAGTAATAAATAAGTAGGAATATGCCAACAACTTGATCCATGGAGGGTTTTGAAATTCATGCGCTTTGAGCATGAGACTTTATGCAGCACAAGAATGGTTTGTTCTACATATTTTTTGATAAATCTAGGTGATTTTGTGAATAGTATATATACTGATTAGGATGTGTTTGGTATGACACAGTTTGTGTTGTAAGGATACGAAGTCAGATAATAATAACTTTGGTTATTAAAAACTAATAACTATAATCTTGCCATTAGTCTCGCGTTAACTTGATTTTACACATACATTTATGTTACAACATTGTGAATCAGAACCCGACCCACAAAACTGAATATTGATTTAGTTTGGTTGACCAAATCAATTTCTTAAATATTTGTCCGGTAGTGCGATAGACAACAAAATATTGCGATGAATTGAGTACAGGCAAAAATGCACAAAAACAAGAAACCAACAACTTGACATAGCGCGGCACAATCATATTAGGGAATGGAGATCCTCTCTTCCACCTGAAAAAGGCAGTTGATTTGTCAACGCGTTTATACAAGATGGTTATTGCTTACAGGCTTGCACGAGCTTGACTGAAGCTTGTCACTAAATCACTAATTGGGTCAATCATTGCCTGCACGAAACCTGAAATCCCCATTGCATGTCTTCCAACATTGTGGAACCTACAGGCATGGCCCATTTTACCCTGCCGAATACTACAGATTTCCATGTGCATGAAAAGGATAAGACGGGCCTGTGAAAATGGGCCTAGGGACGGCCCAAGAAAAGAGTGGTCCAAGTCCTAGTCTAAAAAAACGTTCTACTCCTTTTCTCCACTCTCCTCCCATATGTTAACAATAACAGGTGTTGCTACCTGCTGGAAGCCTGGAACTAGTTCGGACAAAGGAGTACGTGTATAGTACAAGACATTAAATTAAACAAGCAGGAGAAAGTGCCAAGTGAGTAATAATTCAGCAACATTATTTGTAGTCCTTCAGCATGTCAAGCCGACAGACTGCCCGCTGAGTAATTTATCTAGCTAACAAGAGTCTTGCTCTGTCATTTTTTTTGGATTTCTGTAGTCATACAAGGTGCTAGGAACTCAAGTGTGGGTTTCTGAATACCATCACTCTCTTAAATTTCCTGGCCTTGGCATCAAGGGTTTCAATATTCTATATCCCCAGTTTATGATTTCTCGAGGGTTTTCCACAAATCCCCATAAAGAGTATTATAAGACAAAGCCAAACCATAGGAGGAGTGGAGGGAGGCGAGTTAGCAAACCGGTGATGCAGAAACTGGAATGGGATTTCAATTCCTAGGAGTATTTTGATTCTCATTGCAACACACCAAACAGGATTTTAGTAGTTCTTGTGCTAATAACCCAAACTCTGAAACAAAAATCACCTCTCCAAACCACATTCGATATCATTAGCCTATGATTGCTAAGTATGGTCCACAGACAGAGAACAACTGAAGGGATTCATTTACTAGAAGGAAATTCCTGACATGGCTCATAAAACTTTTAAGGAAATTCCATTCACTTGATCAATCCCAATGTGCACATAGTAGGCAAACAGAAAAATTAATTCATTTCTATGATGTTTCAGTCAGGTGCCACTGGCCAGTTCAACGGGGAAAGTTTTCGCTGTCAAGCTCTGTATAGCCCTGACAGTTTTTTAGTTATACAAGGTGTCACAACTCGCAATATCTAACTCAGTACCGAGTGTAAACATCTGTAGACGGCACCAGTATGCTAAGATTTACCCATTAATAGGACAAACTCTGTGTTTCCAGATATCACCTTTCTATACATTTCATGGCATTGGTTTGAAGGGGTTCAGCATCCTATCACTACTTTCAGAAGTTGCTTTTGCTGATTGTTGAAGAAACTCTAATCAGTTCTTACTCTAAAACCTAAATTGAAGTGATAGGTGGATTGTGATATCACCAGCCAAAACTTTGGAAACATAATCACTTATCCAAACCCCATTTGATATCACCAGCCAAAGATTGCAATTTGCATAATATAGCCTAGACAAAGAGAACAGTCTGAAAGTAATCATTTACTGGAAGCATATTCCATTCACTCGATGAATCATGGAAAACCCTAAACCTAGCTCAGAGGGGATGAGGATGATTAGTCTAACACTCCATCTCAACAAAACGTGCCATGTTGATTATTATAACATCCACAACTGAAACAACGAGCTGATTTAAGAAGCATCCGAGCCCTAATTTTGCACAAACAAAGAGGGGCGAGGAGCAATTCACTCACATTGGAGCCGATAGAGCAGTGGCCGGCGAGGAAGAACTCACTGGTCATCGCCGAAGAGTGCCTTGAGCCTGGAAGCGAAGAGACCGGTTGAGTCGAGGGAAGCCTCGTGGAAGAGTCCGCTCTTGATATGGTTCATGCGATCAGAAAGAGACTTTTGCTCATCCTCGAGGGCGGCGTTGTCCTCCAAGAGGCCATGGATTCTGTACTTCTGCCCTAGAGATCGCACGCTGAGAAGCAAGATCCCGGTCATGGCGAAAAATTGGATGAAGTTGTGCTTGTTCTTCATCACGTTCCTCACAAAGCCTATCTTTCTCTTCGGAGCATCGACGCCGGCGGCGGATCTCAGCGGCGCTGACGACGACATCGCCGAAAACTGCGATGAATCGAAAGAGGAGTCTGTGTTGGGGTTTGCGGTAGACTTTAGACCCAGGAACGAGAGTTTGGTGAACGAACACTCATCGCTATTTTACGCCTATTATATACTGGTGTGTTCTTAGTTTTGTAAATCAATTTTTACAATGGATTAGTTTTTTTTTTTTTTTTTTTTTTTGATGAGGAAAGAATTAGGCGGGACCTAGAAGCGGTTCCGGGCCCGGCCTAGAGCATCCAGATGGATGAGAACACGGAGTTCTTGATTGGATTGTAAGTCAGATCTCGAGGGTGAGAAGCTGAGTTTGACAATAAGGTCAGCGGAACGGTTCACCTCTCGGAAAACGTGCCTAATGTGGACTTCCTGGAAAGAATGAAGATCGATGAGGATATCAGCGACCATCATTTCAATTTCCCACGGACAAGTCCAAATGCCTAAGATAGAGTTAATAAGGCATAGATTATCTCCCTCTAGTTCAAGTTTGTTGATATTTAGTGAAATGGCCTTTTGAATGCTGTTTTGTAGTGCCAGTGTTTCTGCCATGATGATGGACTGGCATCCGTATCTTTGGTTGGACATGTGTATTATATCAGCGTGTTCGTTTCTAATGATAAAACCTGTCCCTACTTGCCCACTTGTTACTCTTGATCCGTCAAAATTGATTTTGCAGAATCCATGTCGTGGTTTATCCCATTTGATATTTTTCGTTTTTCGTCTTTGGACTGGGTTATGTTTTTGTTGTTTGATGTTATCATCCTCTAGTTTTTTTGTTTTATTCCAATTAAGTATGAGAGTCTTAATGTATAGTGTCAAGTCAGTTATTTTGCTTGGGCTTATTGTTTGGAATATAATTTGGTTTCTGTGAATCCAGGAGCCCCACCAGGTGGTTGCAAGGCATTCCCATTCTCTCTTATTCAGTAGAGATTGAAGTTCACAGATTACTGCAATTGGTTTTTTCCCATTAGTATGTAACTTTTGGATGTGGTTTCCTATCACTGGGTCTTGAATTTTTATTTGCTTAAGTGTGTTTGGACATGTAAATAAGAAATGGTTTAAATCTTCATGCGGGCTGTTGCATGAATCGCAAGCAAGCGGCACAACCACATGTTTTTGTGCTAGTCTTGCTTTGGTTGGTAGGCCGTCGTGGCATATTTTCCATAAGAAGTTTTTGACTTTGGGGTAAGTGTTCAGTTTCCATAACCAGGCAAAATTGTTATTAGAGTTATTGGTTTGTTTTGTGATTAGTTCAAAGGCGGTCTTGGTAGAGAACCAGCCGTTCTTGCTGGCCGTCCAATAGAGCCGGTCAGGAATGTCGTTACGAGGGAGTTGGATATTTGAAATAATATCTACCGCCTCATCCTGAAGGAAATTTTTTAATTTAGGGATGTTCCATTTTTTGTTTGTGATGAAGTTGCTGACTTTGGTTTCTGTGTTGGTGGGGATGTTTGGTCTGGTATAATCTTCTAATTCCAGGTTGGGTATCCATGGGTCCCCCCAAAAATTGATAGAGCATCCATTCCCGATAAGCCAGTGCAATCCGGTTTTGAATTCATTGCGGAGTTTGAGGAGTTGCCCCCATTGCCACGAGTGGTTGGTTTTCCGTGTATAGTTGAGGATATTATAGTTTTTCAGATATTTTTCATTTATGATTTTAACCCAGATGTTATTTGGTTCAGTCAGGATTTTCCAGATGAGTTTCATTTGGAGAGCTTTATTCATATCTTCTGTTTTCCTAATTTCAATTCCCCCATTGGATTTGTTTTTACAGATTTTGTCCCAGCCTATTAGTGGTTTGAATGTTTGCTCTTTGTTCCATAAGAAGTTTCTGTTAATTTTGTCAAGTTTGTTATGTAGGTTTTTTGGTAGCATGAAGCATTGCATGATGTAATTTGGTTTTGCTGCTAGGTTGGCTTTGATTAGGGTTGCTCTTCCTTCAAGGGAGAGTGTGTTAGCTTTCCATTTTGAAAGTTATAGATTGGTATTTAGAACCGTATCTTGGAAGGTATTTTGGTTGACTTTCCCATTGATAATAGGACATCCTAGGTATTTGTCAAGGGCTCCAGAGCTTGGAATGTTGAGAATGGATTGTATTAAGATTTTGGTGTTATTTGGTGTGTGGGGTGTTGTTTGAAAAGCTGATTTGTGATAGTTGACACATTGCCCTGATATAGAGCAATACTCTTCAATAATAGATTTTATTTTCTGGCATGCTGTTTGGTTTGCTTTGGAGAAGATTAGGATATCATCTGCAAATGCCAAAAAGGGAATATTCGAGCTCATACGGGTTACTTTAAACCCTATTTGTTTAGCATTGATATTTGCCTCTAGTTGTAGTTTTCTAGCTAGTACTTCAGCTCCAAGGATAAAGAGAAATGGTGATAGGGGGTCTCCCTGTCGTAGTCCCCGTTTTGGGTAGAAGACGTCGGTTGGCCCATTATTAACCAGGACTGAGAATGATACGGTTTCTATACATTCTTTAATCCAGTTTACGAATTTTGCTGAAAAGCCGAATTTGTGGAAGACCTCAAGGATGAAGGTCCATTCTATTTTGTCATATGCTTTCTCCATGTCTAATTTGATCGCGACCCACCCATCTTTCCCTTTTTTTGTTCGGAAGGAGTGGAATATTTCATGAGCTATGAGGATATTATCTTGAATAGCTCGATCCGCCACGAATGCGCCCTGTAGGGGATGGATAAGTTTGTTTAGGATTGGTTTTAATCTTTCCGTTAATATTTTAGATATCACTTTATATATTGTTGACCAAAGACTTATTGGTTGATAACATGAATTTGCCGTTCTAATTCCTGCTATGCAAAGTATCCAAACAAACCCTAAAACGTAGTCTTACGCAAGTAAGGGTCGAATCCGCAGGGAGACAAATCAATCGCAGTATGCAATAAGTATGTCAATTTAAAGTAACCAAGGGGGGTTTTGTTGGTTTATTTTAGTAGCAAAACATGCAAAGGTAAATAAGTAATTAAAGGTGATGAAATCAGTTATTGGGAAAGCACTCAGTCAAACAATATCCGCTAATCGAATGACAAGTTGATCATAGATACTACTCAAAATCGCATGCAATGGTAATTCCAATTCCTTTTCAGATGTAACTAATAGCACAACCAGATACTATTAGCACTAACTAATTAAACAACCCTGAAACTATCAAGATTTAGTTTAACAGCAGCCTTACGGATAGGAATATAGTTGGATACAACCCTAGAATAAAACAACCAGTTTTTACCCTAGAATGTAAACCAATTCTCTTCTGCATAAGATTAGCACAACCAGTTACTAATACGATGCAGTTGCTACAATGGAATAGATGTGCTCAACCAGTAACAATCTAAACCTAGCAATAGATAAATAACGATAAACCCTAGTTGATCAGACTATAAATTATCAATATCAATCTTAAGAAATCAAGCAAGAGAAAAGATAAGAACCAATGCAATAGATTAGGAGTAAGAACCTCACAACTATCAATGTCTGACTAAGCAAGAGAGGCTTAGTTCTTCATAGCAAGAGAATACGTAGAATTAGAAATTAGGGTTCCACCTCCAAGAAACAAGTTTTCTCAACCCTTAAATACCAAAGGAAAATAATCTGAAATTATCCTAAAAGAAATAATAAAAACGAAATAAAGAAATATAAAATAAATCCGAAAGTGAAATCGGCTCGGGGATGTTTCCGTCGGCGGCGACCGTTGCTTCTTCCACGGCGATCGCTGCAAATGCGGCGATCGCTGCATTTAAACGGCGATCGCCGTTTCAAGGTCGTAGCTGAGGTCTCTCCATGGCCATTAACGGCGGTCGCCGCAGTTCTGCTTCTCCATCCTGCGCTCCTCAGCTCCTAAAGCTCCAAAAACGCAACTTCCGCATCTCCTCGCCAAGTCTCCAAATCACCTCCAAAGCATCCTAAAACAACACTAAAATCATGCCAAAACTCCGTCAATACACACAACATAATTGTGTGTATCAAATTCCCCCACACTTGAATCTCTACTCGTCTCGAGTGGATAGAGAACTACCACCCATCACCAATAAGCACCTAGATCATCAACATGTAAGGAAAGCCCACAACCAAGAGTAAAAGCATCTACATGAAAGCTCAACATCCCTCAACACCAGCATCATAATCAGCACAATAGCAACACCAACATATGCAATATCCACAACCTCAACCACATCAGCCAACACAACACACATCCAAGCTCAAGGGCAAGCAGAATACTTCCCCCAGGCTTATCCCGGTCATCCAAAAATGTAAGTAACCACTAGTCCTAACCTCCATCTATGACTCCTTATGTCTCCCAAAGTGACCTACCCGACAATCCTTCTTTATCTCCTCTTCTTATGTCGCCCCGCCGGTAAAATGAGATCCTAGAAAACACTCATTTTCTTTTCACTCATTTTGCGTAGGAGCCCTTTCGGGTTTTCATCCTAGCCACTCATTTCATTTTATCATAGATGGACTCACCGCCTCACATCACTCCGAATCCACTTTTGCCCAGGCCTAGTGCCTGTCGGATTACCTGCTTTTTACCTGGACCGCCCTTTCGGGTTTTCAGCCCATCCCAGGATTTTTATTTGCTCTTTTTTTTTTTTTTTTTTTTTTTTAGTACTAGCAATAATAAATACATAATCAACTCCCCCACACTGAAAATGAGCATTGTCCTCAATGATATCAGACATAATAACATAGGGGAAGTGAAGAATGTACCTACTACTGCGGCGGTGGTGGGAAATCGGGATATTGGGAACCCATGAAAAGGTTTCACTGCCTCATCTGCTCCCCCATGGCCTGGATGTCCTGGACCTGTGTCGCGTAGTGATCCCCGACAACGGCGCCAATTTGATAACATGAATTTGCCGTTCTAATTCCTGCTATGCAAAGTATCCAAACAAACCCTAAAACGTAGTCTTAGGCAAGTAAGGGTCGAATCCGCAGGGAGACAAATCAATCGCAGTATGCAATAAGTATGTCAATTTAAAGTAACCAAGGGGGGTTTTGTTGCTACTCAAAATCGCATGCAATGGTAATTCCAATTCCTTTTCAGATGTAACTAATAGCACAACCAGATACTATTAGCACTAACTAATTAAACAACCCTGAAACTATCAAGATTTAGTTTAACAGCAGCCTTACGGATAGGAATATAGTTGGATACAACCCTAGAATAAAACAACCAGTTTTTACCCTAGAATGTAAACCAATTCTCTTCTGCATAAGATTAGCACAACCAGTTACTAATACGATACAGTTGCTACAATGGAATAGATGTGCTCAACCAGTAACAATCTAAACCTAGCAATATATAAATAACGATAAACCCTAGTTGATCAGACTAGAAATTATCAATATCAATCTTAAGAAATCAAGCAAGAGAAAAGATAAGAACCAATGCAATAGATTAGGAGTAAGAACCTCACAACTGAATCACACGAAAAGCTTCAATGTCTGACTAAGCAAGAGAGGCTTAGTTCTTCATAGCAAGAGAATACGTAGAATTAGAAATTAGGGTTCCACCTCCAAGAAACAAGTTTTCTCAACCCTTAAATACCAAAGGAAAATAATCTGAAATTATCCTAAAATAAATAATAAAAACGAAATAAAGAAATATAAAATAAATCCGAAAGTGAAATCGGCTCGGGGATGTTTCCGTCGGCGGCGACCGCTGCTTCTTCCACGGCGATCGCTGCAAATGCGGCGATTGCTGCATTTAAACGGCGATCGCCGTTTCAAGTTCGTAGCTGAGGTCTCTCCATGGCCATTAACGGCGGTCGCCGTTATTCTGCGGCGGTCGCCGCAGTTCTGCTTCTCCATCCTGCGCTCCTCAGCTCCTAAAGCTCCAAAAACGCAACTTCCGCATCTCCTCGCCAAGTCTCCAAATCACCTCCAAAGCATCCTAAAACAACACTAAAATCATGCCAAAACTCCGTCAATACACACAACATAATTGTGTGTATCATTGGTCGGTAGTGGTTTGTTGAGTTAGGATTATCACATTTGGGTATTAGGGTAATGAATGTGTGATTGATCTGTTTAAGAAGCTTTCCTGAGTGAAAAAAGCTTTTAACAGCTTTTATGACAAGAGGTCCTACAATATGCCAATACTTTTGGTAGAAAATAGCGGACATTCCATCAGGTCCTGGTGATTTATCACTGCCTATGTTGAAAATTGCTTTTTTAACTTCCTCATTGGTGATGTTACTTGTTAAGCTTGTGTTTTCCTGGTCAGTAACCTCATTAGTTATGTTGCTTAGAAGATTTTGTAGATTATTATTGTTGATTGTACCTTTCTTAAATCTTTTTTCAAAATCTGATCTGATTTCATTTCGGATGTTTTCTAGACCAATTATAAGTGTCCCTTCTTGTGTTCAAATTTCTCGAATACACCAGTTTACACCATGCACTTCGGCACAAAAATTCATAATCTACTATAAAACTACTAAAACATAATACCAACTGCGTCATATGACGTTACGAAAATGAACCAAACCCCTCTACTGTCATATGGCATCACGACATTGAATTTGTCATATATTAAGCTCTTATTTTTCGGTTATTTTTTCAAAAATCTAATAAAATCGAAGAAAATAAAATCACTATTCATAGTATATGCATACAATATGAATATTTTTTATACTCTAATCTTTCCAAAAATATAGCAAATAATATTCTCAGCCATATATATTTTGTACGTAATCTATATCTATATACTATTACTAAAGATCTCATTTACTTAAAACATCTCATTTTATATTGTAAATGGAAATTTTGAAAATGATATCCATCTAGAAAATATCCTCCTTCCAAATTATCATAATATCTTTTCATCATAAACTTCCATTTATAACTCTTTATTTCAACTAATATATCAATACAATAAGCATATCTTCAAACTATATTACTAGAAATCCACCAAATCACTTTTTTTTAATTATTAACCTAATAAATTTGCACCAATATGACAATATCATGATAAATGGATCAAAATGTTTTGATTAGAATAAATACTCCGTATTACCTAATACTATGGATAAATATGTAATAAGTTCGTGTAAACTTTGATATAATGATATGAGTTGTTAAATCCTCTCATCTTTCATTTTGAAATCCCTAGCCGTAATCTACTATATATTTACTAAAGTAGAATACCTACTACGTCACGTGACGCCCCCAAAATGAATCATACATTTCTACTACCACGTGGCATAATGCCATTGATTTTGCCACGTGGCAAACTCTCCTTTTTTCGTTGTTTTTTCAAAAATAAAATAAAATAAAATCTATGTCCATATTAACAGGATATGCATACAATATGAATATTTTTGTAATCTATTATTTCCAAAACGTAGTAAACAACATTATCAGGCATATATTTATTTTGTACATAAATATATCTGTAATCATAAATTATCAGCCATATTTTTATTTTGTAATCTATTATTTTAAAAGCGCTCATAAGAATCTACTATATATCTACTAATCTACTATATAACTACTAAAGCAGAATACCAACTGTGCCACATGGCGCTCCGAAAATGAACCAAACCCCTCTACTGCCACGTGGCATCACGACATTGAATTTGTCACGTGTCAAGCTCTCATTTTTTCGGTTGTTTTTTTTCTCGAAAATCTAATAAAATCAAAGAAATTAAAATCACTACCCATATTAGTCGGATATGCATACAATATGAATACTTTTTACACTCTAATCTTTCCAAAAATATAGCAAATAATATTCTCAGCCATATATTTTTTATACGTAATCTATATCTTATATACTATTACTAAATATCTCATTTACTTAATAGATCTCATTTTATATTGTAAATGGAAATTTTGAAAATGATATCCATCTAGCAAATATCCTCCTTCCAAATTATCATAATATATTTTCATCATAAACTTCCATTTATAACTCTTTATTTCAACTAATATATCAATACGATAAGCATATCTTCAAACTATATTACTAGAAATCCACCAAATTACTTTTTTAATTATTAACCTAATAAATTTGCACCAATATGGCAATATCATGATAAATGGATCAAAATGTTTTGATTAGAATAAATACTCCGAATTACCTAATACTATGGATAAATATGTAATAAGTTCGTGTAAACTTTGATATAATGATATGAGTTGCTAAATTCTCTCATCTTTTATTTTGAAATCCCTAGCCGCAATCTACTATATATCTACTAAAGTAGAATACCTACTACGCCACGTGACGCCCCAAAAATGAACCATACCTTTCTACTACCACGTGGCATAACGCCATTGATTTTGCCACGTGGCAAACTCTCCTTTTTTCCGTTGTTTTTTCAAAAATAAAATAAAATTTATGTCCATATTAACAAGATATGCATACAATATGAATATTTTTGTAATCTATTCTTTCCAAAACGTAGCAAACAACATTATCAGCCATATATTTATTTTAAACATAAATATATCTATAATCATAAATTATCAGCCATATATTTATTTTGTAATCTATTATTTTCAAAACGCTCCTATGAATATACTTTATATATACTAATCTACAATATAACTACTAAAGCAGAATACCAACTATGCCACATGACGCTCCGAAAATGAACCAAACCCCTCTGATGTCACGTGGCATCACGACATTGAATTTGCCACGTGTCAAGCTCTCATTTTTCTGGTTATTTTTTCGAAAATCTAATAAAATCAAAGAAATTGAAATCACTATCCATATTAGTCAGATATACATACAATATGAATATTTTTTATACTCTAAATCTTTCCAAAAATGTAGCAAATAATATTCTCAACCATATATATTTTGTACGTAATCTATATCTATATACTATTACTAAATATCTCATTTACTTAATAGATCTCATTTTATATTTTAAATGGAAATTTTGAAAATGATATCCCTCTAGCAAATATCCTCCTTCCAAATTATCATAATATCTTTTCATCATAAACTTCCATTTATAGCTCTTTATTCCAACTAATATATCAATACGATAAGCATATCTTCAAACTATATTACTAGAAATCCACCAAATCACTTTTTTAATTATTAACCTAATAAATTTGCACCAATATAGCAATATCATGATAAATGGATCAAAATGTTTTGATTAGAATAAATACTCCGTATTACCTAATACTATGGACAAATATGTAATAAGTTCGTGTAAACTTTGATATAATGATATGAGTTGCTAAATCCTCTCATCTTTCATTTTGAAATCCCTAGCCGCAATCTACTATATATCTACTAAAGCAGAATACCTACTACGTCATGTGACGCCCCCAAAATGAACCATACATTTCTACTGCCACGTGGCATAACCCTTATTCTATTTATAATTTATTTTATCTTTTATTTATACAAATTTCCTAAATTACCACCCGAAAATATTTCCCATTGTACATGATAATTATACACTTACCAAAAACATTATTATCATACTTAATTAGTGTCCATAATATAATATGGAGGGAGTTTCACATACATTTGCTCCTTATCGTACACCATGAGAAATATTATGGGCCATTGGATCAAGAAGATGGAGGGATGAGATTAAAAGAGGTGAAAAAGAGTGAATAGTGATGCGGTGGCATAATCGTAAATATGGTGAACTTTTTTTTTCCCGATCAACAACTTCTTTTTTTAATTTATATTTTTCGTCTCTGATCGTTTTGGAATAGACGATTATTGATGTTCACATATAAGTACTATATGTTCATTTTTCTACGCGGTAAGGTTCACATATAACATGTTCATGTTCAAACACATGTCTTTGTGCATTTATAGCTTATTTGTGAACTTCAGTGCACAAATAAATGAACGTTAAGAGCTTATTTGTGAACCTTCTATATAGGTTATTCCAGAATGATCAGGGGACGTTAAGGGCTTTTTTATTATTTTTCGTCTCTGATCATTCTGGAATAGACTGTAATACCCCTCATTTTTAGTAAGGGTATTTGGATAATTTCCCAAACCCTCGTCAATTATTCAGGACGCATTAGGCGAAGTTCGGATTTTCTGTATCATGTTTGATTTCTGTATTATTCCCAGAGCATTAGAAAATACATTTGACGTATTATCGAGGCTTATAATATTTGTTTGGGTACAAATATATAAGATCTGGGGTTTTAAACCCATGCCAAACCTTTTCTCGGGCAAATAGACGCGAAAAGGGAAATTCCGCGACTGCGGAAGAATTTCCGCGACCGCGGAATAATAGCTCCCAGAGGAGCTGGGCTTGAATTTTCCGCGACCGCGGCAGAACCCACCGCGACCGCGGAAATGTGCAGAGTGCACAGTCGGGCATGTGAGCCACGCGTTCGTCGTCGCCGTTGATCTTGTCGGGGCTAGCTCTCCTCCTTGGCTATAAATAGAGGTCGAAATGGAGGGTTTTGAGCACCCAGATCTGAAATCTCCCCTCTCACTCTCGTTTCCATAGTCACCGGAGCTTCGAGCTCTCGCCGGAATTCTTGAGGAGTCGCCGGAGTCCTCGACGGAGGTGGTGGTGGCCAAGGAGCAGTGCATTGGAGGCGCAAGGTGCCCAGGAGTGGAAGCCGCCGCGAATCGAGCCCTTCTGAGTCATTGCCGGTGAGTTTTTATCATTTTGGGTTGCCGGAGTTCTTAGCCGCGATCGCGGCTATGAACTACCGCGACCGCGGCAGTGACAATGTCGGCCGCGTCCGCGGCCGCTGTCACCAGTGCTCGCGGACATTCGTCCTCGACGATCGCAACCGCGGTAGTGCCCGCCGCGACCGCGGATTGCTTTAGCAATCACGATCGTGGCCTTGGGCGATCCGGTCTCGGTCGGGACTTCCATTCTTTAGATTTCGTTCGTCATTCTTTAGATTCGTATAGTTTATTATCGAATCTAATTTAGGATTTCGTTATGGGTCATTCCGTAGGAATCTGTAATCCGAGTTCTGTTCCCGTTCCGGATCCAGAAACCCGTCTTCGTCAATCGTTCGTCTAGTCTAAGGCAAGTGTTGGTTCGCTCTTTCTTATCATTCCATATTTCTATTATTTATCAATTGTTTTAATTGTTAACTAAATAGGATGAATATTGTTTTCGTTGGGAACAGTTTTGATAAACATATTTGATACGATTAAAAGAGATATTATAATAGGTTGTATATACTGCTAGAAACAACGATATTATAGATATATATATATATATATATATATATATATATACTGTTGCCAGGATGACATTGATGTGGATTTATGTGAACTTGAAATATAGTTAGAATGAGTATTCGTAGGAACGCTGTGTACCTTGCGAGGTCTAGTCGTTTCTTTATAACTTGGTGCTTAGGAGGATTTTACCCTAACACCCTTTCCCTGGTCATGACCGGCCCCTATCCGAATATAGGGGTGGTGCACTAAGCTGGTGCCAACCAATCGGGATTTATTCCCAAGATATCTCTCGTATCGAGATGATATATTTATATGATAAAAGCTTATAACGTGAATATGCGTTTTGGAATTAAACAAGATAAGTGCGATTATGCACATAATTAATGAACCTTGGGCGAGAAGTACAACTTGGAAACTCGTCTGACTTCGACTAAAGTAAGTCCTCCTTCCAAATCTGAATTCGCATTACGCGGTGAGGTTGATCGTGGACCCAAATGGGCAAGTCTTTTTAAACGCTTGTGTGAAACTTTAATGTTCCCGAACACTTGTCATACTTTCCTATAAGACTCAATCTCTTGGTGTCTTATCTTTATACGTTCCCTATAAGACTCGATCTTTAGGAGTCTTCTCTTGATCATTCAAACTTTAATCATTCCGTGAAAGTTCCGGGTTATATATCGTTCATTCGGTTGTATTCGAGGGATAATGATAGTAAACAGTTATGATCACTATGACCATTCTGTTTTCACCCTTGCATAGTCTTTCATTACACTAACCAACCGGGTTTTATTCCTTGCATGGTTGGCTGGTGTCATCCGTCCTATACGGCACATCAGTGGTTGGTTCCTGAAGACTCGAAGTAACCGTTGAAAAAGAGACTTGCAGTTGCAGATTTAAGTGCCGGTATTTCAAAGTTGTTAAGTATTACTTCAATATGTATTTTTATAACCTAGTCATGTACTAGGTTTATTCTTGAAGTCTTCCGCTGTGTAATTTATGAGTATTCCGCTGTAATTTCACTCTGTTGTAAAAAACACTACTCTCGTTTGATGAGAGATCTTTTAATATAAAAGGATTGAGTTTCATATACAAATGTCTTCCGCTGTTTAACCTTTCGTTTTTTAATTATGTTTATTTAAGATTAATTGTTCTGATTAAAGCCTTGGGTGACATCGGACATCAACGTCTGAGGTCACTGGCGTGTGGCACTACCGACAATAAGTCGGGGGGTGTTACAATTATGGTATCAGAGCAACGGTTTTAAAATTCTTGGCCTATTGTTAGGTTTGAGAATTTTCGAAAATTAATTTTGAAACTATTTTTCAAACCTATCTTCGATTAAAAAGGAATTTTGAGAGTTTCAATGTTGAATTTAAATGTTAAAAGTAAAAGTTTTAATTATTTCTTGTAATTTAATTTAAACTAGTAATTTAGCTATTTCGAACTTCAAAAGTTGTTTATCGTTGGTTTATAAAAGGCGTGTTATACGCAATCAAAATAAGTTTATGATTATAACCTTAAAAGTGCAATTTTTTTTATTAGTAAGAGTTTTGTGATAATCGTATCACTAGTTTGAGAAACTAACTTTATAAATAACTAATTTTTTGTTTAGATTTAAAGGTATAAAGTATGAAGTTGAAAATATAAGATTTAAGAGATTTTTCAAACTTCTGCAAGATTCAAGTTGTTACTTATTCCTTAGAGCCATTCTTAGGAATATCATTTCTCCTTAGATAGAATGTCATACAAAGGTTGACATTTCTCCTAGAGTTCCTTTCAAGTAAGTCAGAGAAGAAGTCGTTTCTGCGGTTAGTGGTGGTGGGCCAGTCAGACTAATATAGAGTTATTAGTTTGGACCCTTATAAATCGTAACATAACGTAATTGACTCAGTGTCAAGTACAAGTTGGAAAAGTTCTAAACTAACGGTATGGTTCATCAACAGATGATGAACACCCGATCCACCAACCGAGCAGCTAACGAAAGTCCTAGCAACGATTCTCGAATTCGGCTGAGAAGTGCTACTCCACCAGGGGAAGACGCGGGATTTGGATCATGTAGTAGTGACCCGACCCTACGACAGGATGTTCATCAGGGACAAGTAGACCCCCAAGCTGCAAGGGGATTTCCACCTCCTGCCCCGATTGTGCTAAATGCGACAATCATTGGACATATAGTGGGGCTAGTGGTCGAAGTAGTAACGGCCCAGATGATACCGCAAGTCCAAGAGGCCCCCATACCTCAAGTCGCAGTTAGTGTGGAGGCACAGACTAAGGCAAAGGATAGGCAACAGAATCGCAGGGCTGGCTCATTCAAGCGCCCGACGTCGCCCACCAAGATCGAGAAGTCTGGTCGTACTAGGATCAAGACGACTCCGTCCGATTCCGCCAAGGACTCAGGCTAGAATAACGGCGGGATTCTATGCCACAACTGTGGAGAGGTTGGGCATAAGAGTTTTAGCTGTCAAAAGGAAAAGAGGGTATGCTACTATTGTGGAAGGGAAGGCCACATGAAGGCATACTGTAGGAAGAAGGGCCTAAGGCCAACTCAAGCTGATCAGGCCCCAAAAGTTGGTAGTGGACAGAACCCAAGGGCGGAAGTATCTGTTCCGGGGCAGTCTGCTACTCGTGATAAAGGCAAGGCGCCTATGGAATCTTCGGGTCAAGAGCAGCGACTCTTTGTGATACGTCATCCCGATGGAAGGGAAGCTTTGTACAAGTGGTAGTATTTTGTAAGGCTTTTTAGAATATGGAGTGTGGACTTGTGTCGACAGTCTCCATAGTTTAGTAATCTGTCTATTCGACTTTCTATCAGTTGCTTTATGTAATGTTTCGAATAATAAAGAAGTGTTTCCTTGTTTCGGAAATTACTAAATTCGTTACTATTGCTAATTGTTCATTCATACGAGACCCCGTGAGTGCCAAAAACAGTTATGTCACGGATGGATAAGGGCTATCAGGACTCACATAGGAGGGGTAACGTATGGAACCGAGGTGTTCGTTCCCTACATGATTAACACCAGGGGCGACTCCATTACTGAATTGCTAGATCCATCCTTAGGAATATCTCTTTATTCTTGGGGTAATGTCACATCAGTATGACATTAATTACTCCCTTCGTTGAGCGGACGAGCGTTATCTCGTGATTTGAGTTTTTACCAAAAAAATTTTTGGTATAGGAAACAAATGTATGTGGTTAATGCTCTATGGGATTAAGAAATTGTTCTTCTCATATGGGTACCCTAAACATTTGTTCTGGTCAAAGAACATAGGAATGATCTACATGAAGATCAGAATGCCTAGTTATGAGGTCATGCTGTAGGCATTGATGTGGATAGATTGTTGAGGAAGGAATGATTGTATAAGAGGGATAGTTCATAGGGAACTCGTTTCCTCTATTACGACCTTGAGTAAGACTTTAGAGTCCAGGGTTATGATTATGAGATTTATAAGTGGGTACGACCAGTGTAGGACCTATGGTTACAACTTTTTGAAAAGCCGAGTGTACAAAGTCATATGTATTATTTTGGAAGATTTATTCGAAGTTTCGTTTTGAGGATCTATAAGGAAATGGTATGATTAAGTCTTGGATGGATAGTAAATTGTGTGAGGAATGTAAGGATCTTAAGTTAGAGACAAGTTATTTGAGCAAGTTAAACAAACCTTTGGGATGTGAGTCAGAAAAAGGGCGGCTGAGCCAAATCTAAGTGGACCAAATGATTGAGATTGGTAGGTTGTACAATCAGGGAATAAGGAGTTATGATACTTGTAAGGTTGTAAGGTTTGATGTTTGAATTCTATGTGAGTTTGTCAGTTAGAAGGCTTATGGTGCAATTCTTTGGAGAAGACTAAGTTGTGAAGTTACTGTGTTAGAAGGAGGACACTTAATTGGAAAGATTACAGTTAAGGATATGTTATGTTGATGATTCCGATATATTAAAGGATTTAGTGGAGAGAATTGTCTATGTGCGCCTAAGGAGTAAGGTAGCAAGCGTTAATCGTAAAAAGCTATTAAAGGATTCTGATAGAAGTAACTGATACGGTTGGTAATGAATCAATTATCAGGATGATATCTTAAGGAAATAGGAGTAATATCTCAAAGGATTTTGGTTATGGAAGTTGTAAGTGAGTATGTTCATTATGGACCAGAGGATTAGACTTTCGGAAAGGCTAAATGTGTGAAGTCATATGTATCGTCTTGGAAGATTTATCTGAGGTTGGTTATGAGGCTTTCTTAAGAGAAAACGACATAAGGATTGGATGGAAAGTGATTGATGTCTGTTAAGGCGATTTGATGTCACATTTTGGGGGGAAATCGAGTGATTGGTCACAATTGTGCTAATGGATTTATCACGGCATTGTTTTGAGGAAACTAATGGTTTTGAGTTGGAAGTGAGCTTTAGGGCCAAACTTATTTGGGCCAAGGAACCGAATCAGTATTGTACCTTCAAGGGATATAGAGATATGATATCTGAAGATTTACAAGGTGTGATATATGGATTGTTAGAGAGTGTGACGTCTGTAAGACCGATGATATAGCACTTTTTGGGAATTAAGTTGTGATCGATAGTTTTGGGAGAAAGCCCACTTGAAATTGAAAGGTTATGGTGTAAGGCCTAGTTATTCGGAAGATATCGATAAACAAAAGTATGTAGCATGGGGAATTGTCGTATGTGCATTTAAGGAGTAAAGTAACATTTGTTACTCGAATATATACCAATTGAAGGTTTTAGAATGTAAAGTGATGGATTTTGAAGGCAAGGTATTGTTCATCCATATGGTATTTTGAGTAAATAGAGTTGAGGAACCTTAAAGGTTTAAGTTAGAGATTGAATAAGGAATACGTTAAGTTAATCTTGGATAAATGGTAAATATCCGTAAAGAAAAATGGTGCTTGATTTGGGATAATAAATCGTATGAGGAAAACTTATTGCCTAAGGATTTTTGGGTGAATAGCAAACTCGACCGGTAAAAGTTGTTACGGTTTTGAAGGTCAATAGTGTGTCATAAAGTAAGTAGGTAGATGATATCAAGTGGACTTGAGGAAGAGGTGATCCACGTTTATTAAGGTGATCGTATGACACATTTGGGTAAGTCGAGAGTATAATCCTATGGAGAGGATTAGTAAATCATGCTGAGATAATCGGACATAGGTTATGGTGTGATTAATGGTGGAATCACATGGGTAAAGATTTTTGAGCTAAAGATATGGCACAAGGGCCAAATGCGAGTAATGTAACCAATGTAATAGTTGAGTCGTGAATATGAGGAGTAAAGTCTATATGACAAGAGAGGTACTAAGCT
This sequence comes from Rheum nobile, assembly GCA_027886185.1. Classification (NCBI taxonomy): domain Eukaryota; kingdom Viridiplantae; phylum Streptophyta; class Magnoliopsida; order Caryophyllales; family Polygonaceae; genus Rheum; species Rheum nobile. Next base: position 763,033 of record WOAB01000163.1, read on the forward strand.
GAGGTATAGTGGAATTCTATGTATGTACTTGAGGATTGGATTGTCGAAAGGAAGTTAGTAGAAATATGTTGTATTCTTCTAATTAAGGACATCAAGGTCTTTAGGAAGAATAGGTCATAACAATGAGGTTATATTGGAGATTGTAATGGATACTCTGAGCGAGACAATGGTAATCTTGTGAATGATCAACATCTGTTCTAGCAAGAGTAAGGAATGTAGGCAGTATGTTGTAAGTGGAATCAAGATCGAGTAAGTAGTTCGATTTTGGGATACAGGTTTCGGAAACCAAATTTATTTAAGGATATCGACTTAAGGAAGAGAAGGTATATACTCTGAGGGAAGTTTAGAGGAAGAGGAAAGAGAAATATGTATAATCTCATGCTTAAGGTATAGCGAGACTAGTGCGATGATTTTAGGAGACAATTATCCTAAGATAATTATGACCTTGAGGATGGTCACGAGTTAGTACAAGAATAGTACGTGGAAGTAGGCTGTGCGAGATAGTAGTATGGTTGAGGAAATAGATCGTTTTCCTAGGAAGCAAGTACAAGAATGAGATGCCTAAGGATACTAAGATCAGGTAAGGAGATTATGGTAGAACCGGTCCCTTTAGCTTAGCGATGCTAGTTCGGGGTCGAAACTCTTTTAAGAGGGTAGTATTGTGATAACCCTTAGATTTCATAGGGGTAGTGTGTTGGAATGCATGTCTGGTGAAAGCAAGTGTTAGAATTCTTTTGAGGGTGAAGGGTCTTAATTATGGTTAACCTGACATTAACTGTAATTTGAACCAACTTATGGATCTTAACCTAGAAATGCTTGAACCAATTTATAAAGTGTGAAGTGGGTTAGACATGGTTAAACTTATATGATTGGATAACTTAGATTGAGGTCGCTTATCTGAGCTGTTATCGGCCAAGTTTCGGGGTCAAAACTTCTTTTTAGGGGGAAGTGATGTAATACCCCTCATTTTTAGTAAGGATATTTGGGTAATTTCCCAAACCCTCGTCAATTATTCGGGACGCGTTAGGCGAAGTTTGGATTTTCTGTATCATGTTTGATTTCTGTATTATTCCCAGGGCATTGGAAAATACATTCGATGTATTATCGAGGCTTAGAATATTTGTTTGGGTACAAATATTTAAGATCCGGGGTTTTAAACCCATGCCAAGCCTTTTCCCGGGCAAATAGACGCGAAAAGGGCAATTCCGCGACCGCGGAAGAATTTCCGCGACCGCGGAATAATAGCTCCCATAGGAGCTGGGCTTGAATTTTCCGCGACCGCGGCAGAACCCACCGCGACCGCGGAAATGTGCAGAGTGCACAGTAGGGTATGCGAGCCACGCGTTCGTCGTCGCCGTTGATCTTGTCGGGGCTAGCTCTCCTCCTTGGCTATTAATAGAGGCCGAAATGGAGGGTTTTGAGCACCCAGATCTGAGATCTCCCCTCTCACTCTCGTTTCCATAGTCGCCGGAGCTTCGAGCTCTCGCCGGAATTCTTGAGGAGTCACCGGAGCCCTCGACGGAGGTGGTGGTGGCCAAGGAGCAGTGCATTGGAGGCGCAAGGTGCCCAGGAGTGGAAGCCACCGCGAATCGAGCCCTTCCGAGTCATCGCCGGTGAGTTTTTATCATTTTGGGTCGCCGGAGTTCTTAGCCGCGATCGCGGCTATGAACTACCGCGACCGCGGCAGTGACAATGTCGGCCGCGTCCGCGGCCGCTGTCACCAGTGCTCGCGGACATTCGTCCTCGACGACCGCGACCGCGGTAGTGCCCGCCGCGACCGCGGATTGCTTTAGCAATCGCGATCGTGGCCTTGGGCGATCCGGTCTCGGTCGGGACTTCCATCTTTAGATTTCGTTCGTCATTCTTTAGATTCGTATAGTTTATTATTGAATCTAACCTAGGGTTTCGTTATGGGTCGTTCCGTAGGAATCTGTAATCCGAGTTCTCTTCCCGTTCCGGACCCAGAAACCCGTCTTTGTCAATCGTTCGTCTAGTCTAAGACAAGTGATGGTTCGCTCTTTCTTATCATTCCATATTTCTATTAATTATCAATTGTTTTAATTGTTAATTAAATGGGATGAATATTGTTTTCGTTGGGAACAATTTTGATAAACGTATTTGATACGATTAAAAGAGATATTATAATAGGTTGTATATACTGCTAGAAATAACGCTATTATAGATATATATATATACTGTTGCCAGGATGGCATTGATGTGGATTTATGTGAACTTGAAATATAGTTATAATAAGTATTCGTAGGAACGCTATGTACCTTGCGAGGTCTAGTCGTTTCTTTATAACTTGGTGCTTAGGAGGATTTTTCCCTAACACCCTTTCCCTGGTCATGACCGGCCGGGGTGGTGCACTAAGCTGGTGCCAACCAATCGGGATTTATTCCCAAGATATCTCTCGTATCGAGATGATATATTTATATGATAAAAGCTTATAACATGAATATGCGTTTTGGAATTAAACAAGATAAGTGCGATTATGCACATAATTAATGAACCTTGGGCGAGAAGTACAACTTGGAAAATCGTCTGACTTCGACTAAAGTAAGTCCTCCTTCCAAATCTAAATTCGCATTACGCGGTGAGGTTGGTCGTGGACCCAAATGGGCAAGTATTTTTAAACGCTTGTGTGAAACTTTAATGTTCCCGAACACTTGTCATACTTTCCGATAAGACTCAATCTCTTGGAGTCTTCTCTTTATACGTTCCCTATAAGACTCGATCTTTAGGAGTATTCTCTTGATCATTCAAACTTTAATCATTCCGTGAAAGTTCTGGGTTATATATCGTTCCTTCGGTTGTTATTCGAGGGACAATGATAGTAAGCGGTTACGATCACTAGGACCATTCTGTTTTCACCCTTGCATAGTCTTTCATTAGACTAACCAACCGGGTTTTATTCCTTGCATGGTTGGCTGGTGTCATCCGTCCTATACGGCACATCAGTGGTTGGTTCCCGAAGACTCGAAGTAACCGTTGAAAAAGAGACTTGCAGTTGCAGATTTAAGTGCCGGTATTTCAAAGTTATTAAGTATTACTTCAATATGTATTTTTATAACCTAGTCATGTACTAGGTTTATTCTTGAAGTCTTCCGCTGTGTAATTTATGAGTATTCCGCTGTAATTTCACTCTGTTGTAAAAAACACTACTCTCGTTTGATGAGAGATTTTTTAATATAAAAGGATTGAGTTTCATATACAAATGTCTTCCGCTGTTTAACCTTTCGTTATTTAATTATGTTTATTTAAGATTAATTGTTCTGATTAAAGCCTTGGGTGACATCGGACAACAACGTCTGAGGTCACTGGCGTGTGGCACTACTGACAATAAGTCGGGGGGTGTTACAATTATGGTATCAGAGCAACGGTTTTAAAATTCTTGGCCTATTGTTAGGTTTGAGAATTTTCGAAAATTAATTTTGAAACTATTTTTCAAACCTATCTTCGATTAAAAAGGAATTTCGAGAGTTTCAATGTTGAATTTAAATGTTAAAAGTAAAAGTTTTAATTATTTCTTGTAATTTAATTTAAACTAGTGATTTAGCTATTTCGAACTTCAAAAGTTGTTTATCGTTGGTTTATAAAAGGCGTGTTATACGCAATCAAAATAAGTTCACACATCTACCTTCAATTTATATAAAATTCCTAATTTATATTTCTTCTATTAATATAAATTCACACATCTACCTTCAATTTTCATCATACAAAACACCTTTTAAATTACTCGGTTACTTTTCGGCGCATAGGCAAAATTGTCTTTCAGCGCATAGGCTCCACACGTTACGTGTGGTTAGGATCCACACGTAACGTGTGGTTAGGATCCACACATAACGTGTCGTTATGCTCCACATGTCACGTGTGAAGCATAACGACACGTTACGTGTGGTGTTTTTGGTATATTATAATGTTGTGTATGAATCATATTATTGTTTATTTTTAGTATTTATTTGTGTTTCAATGTTGTGTATGAATCATATTATAATATTATGTATGAATCATACTATTGTTTCTAAATAGGCATTAGGGGAGGGTTACCCCCATTTTGTTGCCCAACTTTTATGTAATCTTTATAAAAAAATAATACAAAATAATCAACCTAGAAGATAAAACAAATTATTCATTACGCTGGTTGACTACACAACCACATTGAGCACACAATACAGGAAATAATACAAGTTTATCATAAACTTAGAAAAAATAAGAGAACATATATGGTTCGTTGCTTTAGCGTTTGAAGAAATTAGGATAGTCTCTGGTAAACGTTCGCTTCATATGATATCTCTGCTTTGCTACATTTGCTTGCTCCCTATAAAGGTTGATAGTACATGAACAACATTACACAAAAGATACGACATTAATCACCTACGATGTATATCATTTAGTAGTTTGAGGTTATACCTACGAATGTTATCAAAATCTTTAAGAAGATCTTGATTCTCCTTAACAAGATCTTGTTTTTCCTGCCATTTTTGTCGAATAACCGCGTGTGCCCTGTCCTTGTACATTGGATCAATCCACTCCCTGAAACAACACCCCAGTTCTGGGCATCCCCAATACCTCCTTCCGTAGTTCCACTGCAAATCCCAAGTTCGGACAACAACTTTCAAATTACAATAGCATAGCCTATCTGCGTTTGTTGATGGTTTGGATGAAGATGCCATTATTTGTTGTAGTGTTTGTTTTCTTACAAATATCATGAATCCATTAATATAAAAAATTAGGGTTAATAAATCGATAGAAATTGGAAGAAGATGCTTACCCAAAAATGTATCTTCAAGCGCCGCTTGTGTTGGAATTGTTATAGTGAACAAACAACCCTAATGCTTCTTATATAGTGAAAAGGCAATGTGTTTGACAGCTAATAACCAGCCTCAAAAAGAAGAAATCTGATTGACAGCTAATAACCAACTGTAGTATATAGCTGTATACAGCTGTAGTCATGAGTCTTTTATTTTAAACCCTAACCCTAAACCCTAAATCCTAACCCTAAACCCTAAACCATAAACCTTAAATCATAAATACTAAACCCTAAACCCTAAATCATAAATACTAAATACTAAATTCTAAATTCTAAAATCCAAAATAGTAAACTCTAACCCATAACCCTAACCCTAACCCTAAACCTAAACCCTAAAGAGGAAAAAAAGTCACACGTTACATGTGGTGTATTGTCACACGTAACGTGTATGAGAGGCCCACACGTAACGTGTGGTTTCGTCTGTTGTAAAATGCATTGAATTACCCGTCTTGTCCCCACCTAACTGAATTAATGGACCCCTCTTCTTCATCTTCACCGGCTAACCACAATTTTGAGCTTAATACTTCATTTCAAACACTAAAAAATTTGTGTTTTACACTCTCATTTTTTGTAAAAAAAATGGACAACATGAACAACAATGATTATTGGAACAACAATGTCGAAGAGGATCCATATCCGAATGAGGTAATTTCCGTTATTTAAAGTTAAAGTTCTCATTTTTTGTTTTGGACATGTTCAAAGTTTTGAGCTTTAGTTGTTTAGGTTTTAGAAAACTAAACATAATATTTGTTGTTTAGGGTTTAACGAAGTTTCACATGCTAGATTTTGTAAGTTTTGAACTTGACTTTTGTTGTTTAGGGTTTAGAAACAAAGTTTTAGATGTTACATTTTGAGGGATACATGTGTAAGAAAACGAGATGTTCGGAACATTGAAGAACAGTTTAACACGTTACGTGTGGAACATGTGCCAGATAGTTTAGGGTTCACATGTTACGTGTGGGGATGTTTCACACTTAACGTGTGGAGCTGTTTCACACGTAACGTGTGAAACCACATGTAACACCCCCAAATTTTAACCCATTTGGAAAGGTATTACCGCCAGTGACCTCGGTTTCCACACCGAAGCCACCCCAAGCTTTACCATTGAAACACAATTCATAAAGAACAATTATGATACACAATTACCATAACTTTCATTTAAAACATAGTCGCGGAATTTCAACACAATTCCAAATGCGACAAAATACAGAGTTATTACAATACAGCGGAAGACTTAAAATAATTTACAAGAGTATTGACTTCAGTAGTCAACGCCCAAAGATCGTAGCCTGATTAAAACATTTTCAAATACCGTTCATGTTCATAGTCGATCTAGCCTTCATGGGTCCTCGACTCATCTGATGTGCCGAATCGAACGGATGACACCAGCCAACCATGCAGAGAACAATTACGGTTGGTTAGTCTAATGAAAGACTATGCAAGGGTATAAAGCAGAGTGGTTCGAAGTAGTCATATTAGGTTAGACTCATCGCTTCTCGAATAATAACCGATGACGATAGTCAACCATCATACTTCTACTGGAAGATATCAAAAGGCATGAACAAGAGAAGATTCTGAAAGACCGAGTCTTACAGCAATCAACCCAAAAGAAGACTCCAATGAATTGAGTCTTATCGGAAAGCATGACAAATGTTGGGGAACATTAATTAATCATACAAACGTTCAAAAACGACTTGATGTTTCGGTTCACGACCAACCTCACCGCTTAACGCGAATCCAGATTGGAAAGAGAACGGTACTCTGATCAAAGTCAAGACGAACTTTCCTAGCTGCACTACACTTAGCTGCAGTACTCGCCCAAGGTATATTAATCATGTGCTACGACGTCACTTATCTTATTTAATTCCAAAACGCACATCACGTTATAGGCTTTTAAATATATGTATCGCCATGAGGGACATATATTGAATATATGTTTCGCCATGAGGGACATATAGGACATATGTTTTGCCACGAGGGACATACTCCTTAATGGGACAAATCCCAAGATTTGTAGCACCAGCTTCGTGCCACCATCTCTATACCCGAGTATAGAGATCGGTCATGACCCACCAAATGGTCTTTGAGTTTAGAACCCTTAGCACCATTTTCATTATCAAGAAACGACTAGACCTCGAATAGTCCATCGCTCCTACGAATACTCGTGCTAACTAAACAGTTCAACACAGTAATAATCATATCAAAGCCCTCCAGGCTAATATCATAAATATATATCTATAATAGCGTTGTTCTAACAGATATACAACCTATTATAATATCATATTTTAATCCATATCATTTATCAAAATTGTTCCCAACAAAATAGTAAATCATTCCAAATTAATTAACAATCAAACCATTGATAATTAATGGAAATATGGAATGATGAGCAAGAGTGATAACAGAAATTTGTCGTGCTAATTCCAGCTATGCAAAATATCCAAACAAACCTTAAACCGTAGTCCTAGGTAAGTAAAGGTCGAGTCCACAGGGAGACATAGTCTATCGTTATATGCAATATATATGTCAATCCAAAGTAACCAAAGGGGGGTTTTGTATGTTTTAATGAATCTAAGCATGCAAAAGTAAACAAACTAAAAGTTGATGAATTCAGTGATGGGAAAAACACTTAGTCAAACAACATCCACTATTCGTATGACAAGTTGATCCTAGATACTCATTCAAAATCTCATGCAATGGAAATTCCAATTCCTTTTCAGATATAACTAATAGCACAACCAGATACTATTAGCACTAACTAATTAAACAACCCTGAAACTATCAAGATTCAGTTTAACAGCAGTTTTACGGATAGGAATATAGTTGGATACAATTCTAGCATAAAACAACCAGCTTTTATCCTAGAATGTAAATCAGTTCTCTTCTGCATAAGACTAGCACAACCAGATACTAGCACGATGCAGTTGCTACTCTGAAATAGATATGCTCAACCAGTAACAATCTAAATCTAGCAATAGATCAATAACAACAAACCCTAGTTGATCAGACTAGAAATTATCAATATCAATCATAAGCAATCAAGCAAGAGAATAGATAAAATCCATGCAATAGATTAAGAACGAGAATCTCACAACTTTATCAAAACGAAAGCTTCAGCGTCTGACTAAGCAAGAGTGGCTTAGTTATTCATAGCAAAGTACGTAGAATGAAAAGTGAAATTAGGGTTCGAGAGCGGAAAACAAGCCTTTCCTCTACCCTTAAATACTAAAAGGAAATAAAGTTTCCAGAATTAACATAAAACGAAATATTAAAACGTAATTAAAATAGTCCAAATAAAACAATTAAGGAAAACGGGCTTTGTGGGCTTCTGACAGCGGCGGCGGTCGCCGTAATCGCGGCGGTCGCCGTATTTAAACGACGGTCGCCGGATCAATGCCGTAGCCATACTAGCTGGGAGGGCTTTGGCGGCGGTCGCTGCCTCCTCTACGGCGGTCGCCGTGAAGCCATTTCTTCAGTGTCTTCGTCTCTTCAGCTCCGAATGCTCCCAAAGCCTCCAAAAGTGTGTCTTCAGCACCTCCTTGCCAATACTTCATAACTCCTTGGCGTCTTCTACTGGTGGCTTCATCCTCAGTGTTTCCTATGATCTCCAAAACAGCTCAAACACCTCCAAAAATACCAACTTTGCCCCCAAACGCCATACACATGAATGTGTCTAAATCTACCCGAATGGCACCAATAAACCCTCTAATGACTCTTAGTTAAGCCCTACAAAGTAGTGCTTATCAAACTCCCCCATGCTTAGACATTTGCTTGTCCGCGAGTAAACTAATAAAGAGCATACTCCTCCAATGCAGCATCCAAGGTCTCAGGAAGCATATCCTCCAACTAAGAGTCACCTAACCCATGCCAAGCTCCTGGCACCAATCTCATTCACAACACATCAACAATCAACAAGCTTAAGGGGCAAGCAGAGTACTTCCTCCAAGCTAAACCCGGACATCCAATAGTGTGAGTAACCTCTAATCCTAGCCTCCATCTATTGCTCCTTATGTCTCCCAGAGTGACCTATCCGACAATCCTTCTTTGACTCCTCTTCTTATGACGCCTCGCCAAGAATAATGAGAAATCCTAAAATCACTCTTCTTATGACGCCTCGCCAAGAATAATGAGAAATCCTAAAATCACTCTTCTTCTTTTTTGCTCGTTTTGCCAAGGCGCCCTTTCGGGTTTTCACCAAGCCACTCATTTCATTTTCCAATAGATGTACTCACATAAGCTCACGTCACTCTTGACCACATATTACCCCAACCTAATGCTGGTCCAAGCCACCTGCTTATTACCTAGGCCGCCCTTTCGGGTTTTCGACCTATCCCAGGATTTCAATGATAGCCTTTTTTTTCCAAAATTTTGGCTTTTTCTCTTCATTCATTTTTCTCCTCAATGACGTAGCAAGAATAGAACTCTCCCCCATGCTTAAACATTGCATTGTCCTCAATGTAATGAAAGACAAAAATAGAAGCACAGGGAAAAGCAAAAAATTAACTCACAACGTCGCCGAGCTGACTTGGACACTTCCTTTGTTGCTGACGTTCTTCTCAATAAACGTTCATGTCGCGGGTGTCGGCATCAACGCCATAATCGTCATCTACCGTGCAACCATAGGGAACCACTGTGGTGAATAGTGGTATGGCAGGTATGGCGGGGTTGCACGGCCTTCAACGAACACAAAAATGGGGCCCAGATGTAATCGTGGTGTGGGCCCTAGTGTTCCTCCTCCTCACCTGCCAATTATAGGGCCATCATCGTTGTCAAATACAAAGTGGGGCTAATGTCTCTTCCTTGACAACATGATGCGCACCATCTCTCCATAGGAAACGCTGGGCAGCTGGCCTCCGGTAGAACCTTTTTTTTTAGATAAAATAAAAAGAAAACGAACCTGAGAATGGCGGCGATCGCCGTAATTAAACGGCGTTCGCCGTCATTTGCCGCAAGCAAAGTGTCGGAGGAGGGGGTTGGCGGCGGGCGCCGTAAGGGGGGCGGCGGTCGCCGCTTCTCCTTCTTCACTTGGATACGCTTCCTGTAGGTTAGTTCGACACAGAAAGCAAAAACTAAAAGGAAAAAAACAAAAGAAAATGACTAAGGGAAAGGAAATAAACTACCTAACATCGAGTTGCCTCCCGAGCAGCACCTTAGTTAATGTCGTTGGCTCGACATACTACTCGAACAACCTCAATCTATATCATCAGGTTCCTTAGGAACCTTCTCATTCATTACCTCCTTCCTGAACCACTCATGGAAAGGTTTGAACCTTAGACCATTCTTCTTCTTCAACGGCTCCTGCACCTTGACCTTCTTAGTCGCGTCTCCCCCATACTTAGATCGATCAGGGGGGGGGGGGGGGGGGTTAGCCTCAACTTCAGGGACCTGCACCAAAGAGGGAACGAGCTTCTCGCTCGGAGTTAGCGGTAAAGGCGATTTGCGTGGTAGCTCCAGAGGAAGCTTATAGTAAGCGTCCAACTCAGTGACGACTTCCTGCGAGTTAGTAGATGAAGCAAAATCCAAGCTAGAATCAACAATGATAGATTGCTTGTCATCTAGGTGGTCCTCATCAAAAACGTCTTGCACCACATGCTCAAGTACATCAATTGCACACAAAGAGCGATCATCAGAAGGATATTTCATGGCTTCATAGATATTGTAGTTAATAGTTTGGACATCAAATTCCATGGTTAAAGCACCAGTACTCACATTAATCTTAGTGTTGGCAGTTTTCAGGAAAGGTCTCCCTAACAGAATAGGGGCTGCATGCTTATCATGTTCCATATTGAGCACATAGAAGTCAGCAGGAAAAGTAAGATCACCAACCCTAACCAAAACATCCTCCACTATCCCTATAGGACGCACACTAGATCGATCAGCTAACTGAATGAAAATATTGGTCGCATGCATGGGTCCTAATCGTAAGGATTCACAAAGAGATGAATGTAGAACATTAATGGATGCACCCAAATCTAACATAGCTTTATTGAACTTGGTATCTCCAATAGTGATGTGAATGGTGAACATACCTGGGTCGCCACACTTCTTAGGTAAGCGCTTCTGAAACACAACAGAAACATGTTCGCTTACCTTTACCTTCTTCTTGTTGTTCCTATCCTGATTCCTCTTTGTGGTGCACATCTGCTTCAAGAACTTGGCATAACGAGGGACAAACTTGATCAAATTTAGGAGAGGAATGTTGACCTCAACGTTTCTGAACATCTCAAACATGTCCTTTTACTTGCGTAAGTGGCTTGGTATGCTTCAAAGTAGATGGGAATGGTGGAACAGGCTTCCAATCAGGAAAAATCAGAGTTTCGGACTCCTCAGCCTCAACATCGGCTACAGGGAGGCGGCGGTCGCCGTAAGAAGGGCGGCGGTCGCCGTTGACATCGTCAGAAAAACCGAGATTTTGATCACCGTCACGGCGGGCGCCGTTGTCTTCACGGCGGTCGCCGTTTTCTGGGCGGCGGTCGCCGTAAGGCAGTTGGCGGTCGCCGCTCTTGATCTGCTCCAAATCCGGACTTTCTTCCTTGTTGACCTCAGAATTATCCTCTTCAAGCTTCTTCCCACTTCTCAGAGTCACAGCACTGACATTTCGAATGTTCGGGTTCGCTTCCGTCTGAGATGGAAGTTTACCAGAAACCTTGGCGTCAAGCTTACTCACCACTTGAGAGATCTGACCAACCTGCCTTTCCAAGGTCTGAATGTTGGCTTGTGTAGTCTCTTAGAATTGCAATTGGTTCTTAGTCAACTTAGCAACATTCTCATTGAGGTTTACGTTGCTCTGCATCAGCATCTTCATCATGTCAGCCATAGACGGTGAAGGATTCGAGCTCTGCCCTTGAGGATTTGGCACAAATGGATGCCTAGGTTGTTGAGGATTACCCTGTTGTTGATTTGGGTCTGGGTCTCTCCATCTGAAATTGGGATGATCCCTCCAACCAGGATTGTATGTATTAGAGTAAGGATCATGCCTGTGTCTCTGCTGATATCCTCCTACTGCATTCACTTCCTCTTGTAGGGTAGGACATGAATCAGTAGGATGCAAGTCGTCATGACAAATCTCACAGGCCTTAGCCTGCTGAGGTGTACCCTTCAGTTTCAGACGCCTCACCTCCTCTCTCAGCACATCAAAATCAGCTTGATCAATTTTTGATTGAGAACTAACAACCACCAAGCTTTGGGAACCTCTCCCACTGTATTGTCTAGAGTCATCAGCTAGAGTAACAAATATCTCTTGAGCCTCTTTATAAGTCCTCTTCAGAATATTCCCACCACATGCAGAATTTACCATCCGACGATCATCTTCACGGAGTCCTCCATACAGATAAAGAATCAGATCATGATTAGCATAACCATGGTAGGGGCAACTCTTCACCAATTTCTTGAAGCGTTCATAGTAGTCATAGAGAGACTCATTAGACAGTTGCTCTACGTTGCAGATCTTCTTCTTGAGCTGATTGGACTTGATTGCTGGAAAGTATTTATCAAGAAACATCTTCTTCAAATTCACCCAAGTAGTGATGCTTCCTGGGGGTAAAGAATGATACCAGTCCTTAGCAGAGTCCTTCAGAGAAAAGGAAAAGACTCTCAACCTCATCTGATCTTCAGTAATGTCAGATGGCTGCATACTGGTGCAGACCTCAAGGAATTCATCCAGGTGTTGAATAGGATCCTCAAGCGGGGTTCCATTGAATTTCGAGAGTAGATGGACTACTCCTGTCTTGAGCTCAAATTTAACCCCATCACCAAGGGCAGGGAATTGCACAGCACGAGTTGGTTGCTCCAAGTTAGGAGGTGTCAAGGACTCAAGAGTAACACGAGCTGCCATTCCTTCAGCTTCCTGAAGTAGTATATTCGCAGCCCTGTGAGCTTGAAGAAAAGTTCTCTCGATTTCTAGATCAAAAACTAGAGGTAGATTATTAGTAACACGGGTGTGAACCATAAGATAGGTTCACACCAAGATTGGCACACAAATCACACACACAAAATAGATTATTGCCTCCCCGACAACGGCGCCAATTTGATAACAGGAATTTGTCGTGCTAATTCCAGCTATGCAAAATATCCAAACAAACCTTAAACCGTAGTCCTAGGTAAGTAAAGGTTGAGTCCACAGGGAGACAGAGTCTATCGTTATATGCAATATATATGTCAATCCAAAGTAACCAAAGGGGGGTTTTGTATGTTTTAATGAATCTAAGCATGCAAAAGTAAACAAACTAAAAGTTGATGAATTCAGTGATGGGAAAAACACTTAGTCAAACAACATCCACTATTCGTATGACAAGTTGATCCTAGATACTCATTCAAAATCTCATGCAATGGAAATTCCAATTCCTTTTCAGATATAACTAATAGCACAACCAGATACTATTAGCACTAACTAATTAAACAACCCTGAAACGATCAAGATTCAGTTTAACAACAGCTTTACGGATAAGAATATAGTTGGATACAATTCTAGCATAAAACAACCAGCTTTTATCCTAAAATGTAAATCAGTTCTCTTTTGCATAAGACTAGCACAACCAGATACTAGCACGATGCAGTTGCTACTCTGAAATAGATATGCTCAACCAGTAACAATCTAAATCTAGCAATAGATCAATAACAACAAACCCTAGTTGATCAGACTAGAAATTATCAATATTAATCATAAGCAATCAAGCAAGAGAATAGATAAAATCCATGCAATAGATTAAGAACGAGAATCTCACAACTTTATCAAAACGAAAGCTTCAGCGTCTGACTAAGCAAGAGTGGCTTAGTTCTTCATAGCAAAGTACGTAGAATGAAAAGTGAAACTAGGGTTCGAGAGCGGAAAACAAGCCTTTCCTCTACCCTTAGATACTAAAAGAAAATAAAGTCTCCAGAATTAACATAAAACGAAATATTAAAACGTAATTAAAATAGTCCAAATAAAACAATTAAGGAAAACGGGCTCGGTGGGCTTCTGACAGCGGTGGTGGTCGCTGCCTCCTCTGCGGCGGTCGCCGTAATCGCGGCGATCGCCGTATTTAAACGGCGGTCGCCGGATCAATGCCGTGGCCAAACTAGCTGGGAGGGCTTTGGCGGCGGTCGCCGCCTCCTCTGCGGCGGTCGCCGTGAAGCCATTTCTTCAGTGTCTTCGTCTCTTCAGCTCCGAATGCTCCCAAAGCCTCTAAAAGTGTGTCTTCAGCACCTCCTTGCCAATACTTCATAACTCCTTGGCGTCTTCTACTGGTGGCTTCATCCTCAGTGTTTCCTATGATCTCCAAAGCAGCTCAAACACCTCCAAAAACACCAACTTCGCCCCCAAACGCCATACACATGAATGTGTCTAAATCTACCCGAATGACACCAATAAACCCTCTAATGACTCTTAGTTAAGCCCTACAAAGTAGTGCTTATCAAAGAGCGAACCGCCACTTGCCTGGAATAGATTCGGCGATGAATCTAGACGAGACGACTACTGATGATATCCTTTCCGAGGATATGGCCTAAGCTTCAGATAGCTCCAACGGATTACGAATCCACACGCGATCCAGCATATGACACATTAGTTAATATCAATTAATTTGTCTAGACGAACTCAAAGAATTAAATTCAATAAATTCTTATGATCTTAAATCATAAGAATATTGATTGAATTTTCCTAAAGACATATACAGATGAAAGGGAGTCCAAATTATACCGCTCGAATAATTTCGGGTTAAATTTGGACTGGAAGGGGAATTGGGCTTTACGGCCCATCAGGGAATTAACAAAGGAGGGGGATGGGGCCCACTTCCTATTCTTGCTTCTTCAACCTCCCTCCCCTGTACGTATAATAAGAGCTTCAACAACAACAACAGGGGATCAACGGCAACGCAGCTCGGCGCTGGGCTTCGCCGAAGGAGCTTCGCCGTCTCGTCGCCGGGATGGGCTTCTCGGCGCCAACCACCTTCATCCTCTACTCACAACACGAACCAACGACCACAACAGCACCTCGGAGCAACGATGGACGACGATCGGCAGGGAAGAAACTCGCCGGGGTTCTTGACGCAGGGGGAGCTTACGACGCCAGGGAGGGAGCTCAGCAGTGGTGGCGGGGAGGAGCAGCACCACGCAGCTCAGCGGGGGAGACGAAGGCAAAACAGGGGTCGGAGATCTTCGTCGCCGGCGGGAGGAGATGGCCGAGAGACGATCGAGTGCCATTTTGCCCCTTTCTGATTGAGCACGATATGAAGCCCTAAGGAGGAGGAAGTGCCCGACCCAACTTCGACAAGTGTCCCAAGGAGGAGGACGTGCCCGACCCAACTTCGACAAGTATCCCAAGTTATAAGTCTAGCGTGGACACGCGACAGAGAATGATCCAGCTGGTAATCAAATGTACAGAGAAAGTTTGGTATGGGTTTTTAAACCCCAGAAATTATATGTTTGTATCCAAACAAATATTATAATTTCCGAAAATACATCGAATGTATTTTATACCACTCAGGGAATTATTTCGGGGATCATGGATGTTACGGAAAATCCGAACTCCACTGAAAGCGAAATAATTAATTTGAACGAAGGTTGGGAAAATTACCCAAATATCTTTATTAAAATTTGAGGGATATTACACCACAACCAGTATCTGGCTGTCCCTTCTGTAAAATGGCACGGTTTAGTGCACGATTTGTCAAAAACCGTGCCATTTAGCAGAATCTGCTTTCTTAAAGGGAATTATGGTTTCACAGTTGATAATTAGTTCACTACTTGATGAGATGATTCCATGTGTATGCAGGCAAACTATTATTTGTACGAGGTGTTAAACAATATTTCCCTCGATGACTGGAGCACCCCACAAAAAACATTTTCTGTTTGGGAAACACCTCATCAACCGCTGCCGGAATGGAACAAACCATTTGAGTGTAAAACACTAGATGAGATACCATCCTTCTCACTTGGATCATTTGACTATAGTGTTCCGCCTCCAGAAGCATCTTTATCTCATGCTACCCCACAATTTTGCTTTCCATCCCTACACACACATCCTCAGTTTAGTGTACCACCAGAAGAGGATGTTTTCGTCTCTGCTGATTATTCAAAGTTCTTCACAACTGATCAAATTTGGGAGTCCAAAGAAGAAGCATTTATGTGGGCACGGGAGACTGCTAGGTGTCACACCTTCTGCATCAAAAAGTGGAGGAATAAACCTTCCACGTATACAGCCCTTGGGGGGACTTGGTTACCGTGTGACAGGCATGGACAAAACGTGCCTAAACAAGCTGATCAAGTGAGAGACATCACAAGGTCGAAGAAGTGTGGGTGTCCCTTCATGTTGAGGCTGAAAGAAGGGCCGAAGAGATCATGGAAGATCAGTGTATAACATGGAACTCACAATCATGTGATAAAAGAGAATTTGTATGGTCATGCATTAGCTGGGAGACCAAACGCTGAAGAGAAAAAGATTATTAGGGTGATGACAGTCAATCATTGCAAGCCTCAAAATATTCATACTACAATCAGGTCGTCCCCAGGAAACTTGACCAAGATGAAGCAAGTGTACAACATCATGCATGAGATACGAAAGAAGGGCATGGAAGGAAGAACAGTTGTGCAACAGTTCTTCTATGAGTGCAATGAGAATGAATACTTCGTGGAGCATAGATTCAATAAGAAGACCAACAAGATAACATATATCTTCTTCGCAAGCCCGGACCAGTTGTCGCTGCTGAAGGCATTTCCGTACATTGTGTTGTTGGACTCTACATACGCAATTAACTGGTTAGTAACACACATATCTATTATATTCTTCACTTGTTCATGTGATCATTAGCATGCCATAACATATCATTATGTGTGCAGTTACAATTTGCCCTTCCTTGAAATTGTCGGCATCACATCTGTTTGGAAAAACTACAATATTGCCGAGGCGTTTCTGGAGGATGAGAACGAAGAGAGTTACAAGTGGGCCATAGAACAACTTTAAAAAATGTTTGTCAAGGTGCAACGAGCACCCACATGTTTGGTCACTGATCGGGAGAAGGCGTTGATGAACGCCTTAGAGAAGCAGTTTCCAGAAGCAAAATTCCTTCTATGTAGGCGGCATGTGAGGAAGAATATTGAAGACTCCGGGAAGAAGGCCATGGACAAGTTTAGAGGCACAAAGTTTTCCAACGACTGCATGAAACTCTTCAAGGAAACGACCATAGAAGGGTATGAAGCAACACTGAAGAAGATTCAGTATGATTGGAGGAAATCTCCAAAATGTCTCCAGTACGTACAAAAAAACTGGCTAGACTCGTACAAGGAAAGAATCGTCTCCGTATGGATAGATACAGTGTTCACTCTCGGAACTACCACAACTAACATGTTTGTGCATTATGTTTTTAAATGTAACTGGTTATTTGAACTTAGACTTTTACAGCAACATACTGATTTCGGATTATTGATTGTAATACAGGGTTGAAGGGGCTCATTCCAGTCTTAAAATCTTCTTCACTAGCAATGATGGCAACCTTTGCACTGTATTCGATCAATATGATGCACAGTTGCGCACTCATATTGGTGAGATAAGGGGGCATTGAATGAGAGCATATAAAAGAGATTTACGCTGATAACAAATGCACATCTTTTCTGCAAGCTGCACTACAAGGTCTCTGCGATTGCACTAGCTCGGTTGATTGAGGAATACAAGAAAGGCGAAGCTCCATTGTGGAACACTATATGCAGATGCCAGAGATGGCTTGCTTTGCGTGCATAACATGGCGCGGAATGTGATGAACCAGGAACCAATTGAACCTAGCTCATTGCATCCGTTCTGGAGGCAATTGACCTTGTCAGAAGTGCGGACAGAAGAAGAAGGAGAAGCCAGAGAACGTAGAGTTAATAGGTCATTCCTTGAAGAATTTGCTGCAAGCGTCTTCCCCACATTGTCAGTGCATGATCAACAAAAAGTTGTCTATGCACTAACAAGTATAGCACATCCAGAGCGGACTACTCTGCAAGAGCCAGCTAAAGTTAGGCATAAGGGTCGGCCTCAAGGAGCTCTAAACATTCCCACCAAAAGACAACCGTCATCATGGGAGTACACTGACCAACAGATGGAGGGAACACCTCCGAAGAAGCAAAAAGGAAGACCACCAAAGAAGGCTTCAACTATGCCTTCGGGTCACGATCTGCGTATCATTATGTATTTTTGTAATTTAATTTTCAAAAAATTAGATTAGATTTACATTATGTAATACAATAGAAGAAGATCCTATGAAGATTCAAGGATGGAGATCTAAGAGATAATAAGAATCTATGAAGATTAGATCTTATGGGTTCTTAGGGGTCATACTAGGATCACATTTATTTATTGCATTTGTTTTGCTTTAAATATCTCTAAATTTATGCTTGCTTGTTTATTTATGCTATTTAGTTCACTAGTAAATAGACTTGCATGATAAATCTAGTTTCCTTATAAGAAAATTGAGATTTTGCCTTTCCAAATCATAACCTATGAGGCCCTTGGAATTTGATGGATAGGTTTTGCCAAAGCAAGGTGTCCATGCTTTGACCTTGGGATAGTATGGGTAAATCTATATAAGGGGTTTACAACTTTGATTTGGTTATACTCAATAAAAGACCAAAAGATAAAGTTTAGGATTTTGAGGCATGGGATAGATTTGACATAAGATGTAATCTATCAACCAAGAGTTATAAATGTTATAACTAGTAAAAGCTACTTACCTTGATCACATAGGATTTAGGGAAGTGCCAAAGTATGCCTAAAGTCTTACTTGAAATAGGATATTGGAATCATTTTATTCAATGGGAAATTTTAAAATGGATAAAATGGCACTAGCTTATTTATGTTTAAAGCATGTTTAAAAAAATTTAAGCTATTGCATGACAAGCATGATTTACATTTTGCATGTTATTTCTGTTGTAGATATCATGTCTAGAAACGATAACCCAACCATCATCAACTTACGTTCGATTCTTGAGAAAAATAAGCTGAACGGAAACAACTTCCTCGATTGGGAAAGAAATCTGAGAATTGTTATTAGGTCTGAAGGAAGAGAGAATGTCCTTGATACCCTTATCCCAACATTGACTGCTATGTCTACTCCAGATGAGATAGTAGAGGAAAAGCAGATCAAAGATAAGTCAGTGATTGTCACTTGTCTTATGTTGGCTTCCATGGATTGAGCCTTCAAAAGAGGTTTGAGAGGATGGACGCACACACCATCATTCGCAACCTGAAAGTTATGTTTCAGGAGCAAGCAAGAATGGAGAGGTATGAGACTCATAAGACAATTCTTGATTGCAAGCTTGAGAAATGCAAGCCAGTTAGTGCTCATGTGTTCAATATGATTGGACATTTTGAGAACATGGAAAGGCTTGGCCACCCCTATAGTCAAGATTTGGCTATAAACATCATACTCTACTCTTTGCATGATGGATTTGCTCAATTCAAGCTGAACTTCAATATGAATGGAGTTGGAAAAACACTTGAAGAGCTACATGGGATGCTCAAAACAGCTGAGCAAAATCTCTCTGTTGACACCAAGAAAGAGATCTTGATGGTCAACAAGGGAAGAGGGTTCAAGAAAGGGGCATCTGGACAACAGAAGAAGAACGTGCAAGGGAAGGGCAAGCAAGTTGCACAACCCAAGCAGACTTTTGAAAAGGCTAAAGTAGCGGCTGACCATGACTGTTTCTACTTCCATGCCAAGGGTCATTGGAAGAGGAACTGCTCGAAATACCTAGAAGATAAAAAGAAAGGAACTATGAGTTCCAATTCAGGTACAAATGTTATAGAAGTCCTAACAACTAAAGCTTCAACTTGGGTATTAGACTCAGGCTGTGGTTCTCACATTATTTCGAATGTGTAGGGACTAAGAAGAAGTAGAAGCTTAGTTAAAGGAGAGGTAGACCCACGCATTGGAAATGGAACAAGGGTTGCTGCACTTGCCATTGGAGATTATAGTTTACCTTTACCTTCTGGTTTAGTATTAGAACTTAATAATTGTTATTTTGTCCCATCTATTACTAGAAACTTGATTGCGACTTGTGTTTTGGATTTAGAAGGCTATGATTTTACTCTTAAAGGTCAACGCTTTTCTATTTTCAAAGATAACATCTTTTATGTCGATGTCATACTGAGTAATGGACTCTATATTGTGGATCAAGGATCCAGCATCTATAACATAAAAACCAAAAAACAAAAATCAAATGACTGTAGCACCACCTATCTATGGCACTGTCGTTTAGGTCACATTAGCCTAAATCGCATGAAGAATCTCCAAAAGGATGGACTTCTAACCTCATTTGATTGTGAATCATTTGAAACATGTGAATCTTGCCTAATGGGAAAGATGATAAGGTCACCTTTTACTGGAGTGAGTGAAAGGGCAACTGAGCTTTTGGCCCTAATACATACAGATGTATGTGAACTAATGAGCACATAAGCTAGAGGTGGTTACAAATTCTTCATAACATTTACTGATGATTTAAGTAGATATGGATACATATACTTAATGCAGCATAAGTCTGAATCTTTTTGAAAAGTTCAAGGAGTTTCAGAATGAAGTTGAAAACCAACTTGGCAAGAAAATTAAAGCACTACGATATGATCGTGGTGGTGAATATTTGAGTCAAGAATGTGATCATCATTTAAGAAGTTGTGCGATCGTCTCACAACTAACTCCACCTGGAACACCACAATTGAATGGTGTGTCTGAAAAGAGGAATAGGACCTTATTGGACATGGTTCGATCTATGATGAGTTTTGTTGATTTTCCAATATCTTTCTGGGGATATGCTCTCACAACTGCAGTGTGCACACTAAACAGGACTCCGTCTAAAGGTGTAGATAAGACACCATATGAGTTATGGACTGGAAGAGTTCCAAGTTTGTCTTTTCTAAAGATTTGGGGATGTGAAGCTTATGTAAAACGTTTACTAGCAGATAAACTTGCACCAAAATCATATAAGTGCTTCTTTGTAGGGTATTCTAAGGAAACTAAAGCATATTACTTCTACAATCCCAGTGAGCACAAAGTGTTTGTTGCTAGGGATAGTGTCTTTATGGAAAAAGAATTTGTTTCCAAAAAATTCAAGTGGGAGAAATATTGATCTCGAATAAGTTCGAGAAGAGCAACAAACTGAGAAACAAGATGACATGGATTACTCTATGTCAGAGACGGCGATATTTGAGGACCTAATCCCGCAAGGAGAGGGAACTCATACACCGAAGGTAGTGGAGTCGCAAGACCCCATTCCTATCGTTTCTCCAGAATCTGATTTTAATGAGGGTCCATAAAATGTTGTGGCGGAACCTCCTATTGTTTAGCTCACAAGTAGATCAGATAGGCCCAAAGCGCAACCAAAGAGATACATTGATTTCATAATGACTGCGAGTTTGGACATCCTGCTTTTAGAAAGCGATGAGCCTACTACATACATTCAAGTTGTGGCGAGTCCAGACTCCGAGAAATGGTGTATGGCCATGAAGTCTGGAATGGATTCCATGTCTGAGAATCAAGAATGAGACTTGATAGATTTGTCAGATGGGGTAGTACCCATAGGGTGCAAATGGGTTTACAAACTCAAAACAGACAAGGATGGAAACGTAACAGTTTTCAAAGTGAGACTGGTTGCAAAAGGCTTTAAACAGATTCATGGTACTGACTATGATGAAACCTTCTCTCCAATCGTCATGATTAGATCCATTCAAATACTTCTAGCAATTGCAGCTCATTATGATTATGAGATTTGGAAAATGGATATCAAGACCGCTTTTCTAAATGGATATTTAGAAGAGGATGTGTACATGACACAACCTGAGGGTTTTGAGGATCCACGGAATCCTAGGAAAGTATACAAGCTTAAGAAGTCCATTTATGGACTTAAGCAAGCATCAAGGAGTTGGAACCTTCGATTTGATGAAGTGGTCAAACAGTTTGACTTTATCAGATGTGAAGAAGAACCTTGTGTTTACAAAAAGTTTAGTGGGAGCAAAGTGGTCTTCCTAGTCTTGTATGTGGATGACATACTACTCATTGAAAACGACATTCCTATGCTGGAGTCCATTAAGGACTGACTTAAGAAGAATTTCTCAATGAAGGACCTAGGAGTGGCTGAGTACATTTTAGGCATCAAGATCTATAGAGATAGGTCTAAGAGACTTATTGGACTAAGTCAAGGAACTTATGTGGATAAGGTTCTTGATAGGTTCAATATGAAAAATTCCAAGAAGGGATTCTATGCAGTATGGCTTACATCTCAACAAGAAGCAATGCCCAATGAAACCTGTTGAGCTAGAGAGAATGAGTAGGATTCCTTATGCATCAGTAGTAGGATCCATCATGTATGCCATGGTCTGCACTCGCCCGGATGTTGCATTCGCTTTGAGCATGTGCATCAAATACCATTCGAGTGTAGGTGAAGCACACTAGAATACAACTAAGAACATCCTAAAACACGTAAGAAGCACTAAAGATGATCTCTTGGTGTATGGAGGAGACGATGAGTTAGTCGTTAAGGAGATGTGAAGTTATGCAAAATAAATACGGATGACAACATTATAGATCCGTTAACTAAACCTATACCTAAGCCCAAGCGTGACAATCACTAGGGCTAATGGACTCCAGCACATTGGAGAATGGATTTGAGATTGTATTATTTTGAGATTATGGATGTTGATTTCATGATTGTTGAAACAATGCATCATGTTTGTTTTTGAAATAAAGTTTCATGATTATTTAATTGTGGTTTAGAATTAAATAAAATGTCCTACTAATTTATATTCATCAAATATGATCATCATAAAAGTTATGGTGGATGAAACCCTATTAAGTGAACGGATATTATGAATTATGAGTTGTCCGTAGTCTAAGTCATTAAATTGGACATAAATGACTCAATACAGGCTATTATGTAAGTTGATTGATAGTGCCAAGTTTCATGGGCTATAGAGACATGGAGATGTCTAATCAATTACATAGACATGTATGGTGGATATGTGTTGGGCAGACCTACCTTAAGATTCTTCAAATGAGTTGTAGAATTTTAAGTTGAACTATGATTAGTAGATTCCTCATACATGAGTGTGATATACCTCTTGCTTGGTGATTGATAGTCTTTGACATTGTCCAACACCGTTGCGTAAAAGGCGGCTATAAAGGCAGTGATCGGGATTGCTGAAAATTAAGTGAGAGCTATATTCACACAAGATTGGAGATGTCCTCCTATTTATATATTTGTATATATATGGATAGGAATGGTGTCTTGGCCACTTGAAGAGTAAGAACTAAAAATGCATGGCCGTGCTCAAATGGATTAATAGTAATCATTTGTTTTGACAGTTCAAGCTCGGAGTTTGAGAAACAGTTTGAATATTAATATGGATTACATAAGATGTTACCATATCATCAAATTAGACACTAAGCGACAAAGGTTCGATAAAATACATCTCATATCATGATACCAATTTGAAACGAACCCTAAAATATAGGCTAAAACAGTAAAACATGAGGGATGATATTAGTGACTTAGCTAGATAGTTGGTTTGGGAAGACGGTGTGGCTAATATGCATCCCAAATAAAACTGATTGTTAACCATCTGAAACATTAATTAAGCTAATCTTTTATTTTTCTATTAATCATTAAGATTAATTAATTCTAAGTGTAAGTCTGTAATTCACAATTTTTATCACCGACTTTGGATGCTTAGTTTTTAAAATAGAATGTCAAGAATTCTTGTATGGTTTTTTCGCCTGGTAACCATGAGGTATCGCTTAAGGGTGCGTTTGGATTCTCAAAATAATGCCTTAAAATGTATTATCTTGTATTAAATTGATGATTTAATGCAAAATAATGCATTATTTTAGGTGATCCAAACGAACCCTAATTCGCGCCGTACACCAAAGTTTGACATATTTCGCATGGTAACCCTAAGGTTTTCATTTTTTCGCGAAATACCCAAATCTTTAAATACAAATGATTTCTGCTTATTTTTTAATAAAATAAACCATAAACCCTAAAAAAGTTTTTATGGTTAAGGGTTTAGGGTTTATAATTTAGGTTTAGGTATATTTTATTTAAAAATAAATAAACGGAAACCGTTTGTATTTAACAATTAGGGTATTTCGCGAAAAAAATGGAAACTTCAAGGTTACCACGCAAAATATGCCAAACTTTGGTGTACCGCACGAATTAAACGATACCTTAGGGTTACCAGGCGAACACACCAATGCTTTTAAGAAATCATGGAGTTGATATTTTCGTAAAAAAACGTTTAGTCTCTTAGCTAGATCGTTGAACTTGCAAGTCGTGAAAAGATTCAAAAATTAAGAGGATGAATCGTATGAGAACGGATGCTTATATAAAGTGTGAGAACATGCACACATTTAGTCTCTTAGCTAGTATGTGTGCTTGTTATCAACGTGTGCATTTCTTTGTACTATTTTTATATTTATTTTTTATTGTGTCTGTGTGTGCATCTATTTTGTACTATTATATCATTTTCAATATATGTATCAAATTTGTTTTTTATATTATATATACATTTATTTTATATTATGTGTATATATGCTCATATGCATATAAGCGTCCATTTTTGCATCTAATTCAAACTCTTAACATTAATAGCTACTAGTGATCATAAATATGTTAATCACTTTGGAAAATAATTACGAATAGTATATATCAAAGTAATTTGTTTTTGAAAAAATGACTAGAAATAATTCTGATTGTTGCTTGTAAACTAAAAAATAATCACACCTTTTATAATAGCTAAAATATACTCAACTATCCACATATAGACTACAACTAATATGAGCATATAATTACAAAAATGACTCTGAAACCTGAAACTCTCTCTTTTGCAAAACCTACCCCGCCCCTCACCCAAACCCAAACCCTAAGCTGGCACCAACCGCCATCTACCACCAACCCAATCACCCTCAAGATCAAGCTCAAACAACTCCTCACCAACATTGTCATCCTTCGAATTCGTTCAATATTGTGTATCCTCTTGTCTTCTGCAACCCATTTCCCCCCAAATGATGAAGTGGAGAGAAATTCTTCGGCTAAAGGGCGATACCGCACTCGGTATTTTCGACAGGCCGATCGGTCTCTCTTCTGGGCATGGACAAGTAGGTGGTGTTAGGATCTAGCCTTCCTTGTCGGTGCTAACCTCCCTCCTCCGGATTGCGGGGTGCATCCCTCCTTTCTCTCCCTCGTCTTCTGGATCTGGGAAGGGGGTGGGGATGACTCCTCGTTCCAATGGAAACCTTCATTTCTGCAAGATCTGTGGACCCCAGAATATTTCGCCGGTGTTGGTGCAGCACATCTCCGAGCTCTTGAGCTCGCCGACGACGGAGATCTGCAGATCCGAATGAACGAGCAGATGCGAAGACCCGCTCGGCTCGGCACGTCTCAAGTCTTCTTCATTGCCTTGTGCCCTCTTCTTCACGAGTCAAGGTTTGTTCGCTCTGTTCTTCCCTCTTCGAAACCTCTCTACGAAAACCGTGTTGTGGATGGACCCTTTTATTTTGTGCGTGATGTTTGCTTAAAAATGTTGCATTCTGCAAACCTTCTTTGCTTGAACCCTAAGATGAATTCTTACTACTTGATTCTTATTGTGCTGACCTGCCTGATCTGGAGTAGATGTCATTGTTTGCCTACTGCTTCCTTTCTTATGGTCAAAGATATTAACACCTTGTTTGGGATCTTTTGTTTTGGCTTGAATCCTAGTGTGAACCCTACCTATTTTAAATTTCCTGAAAATGAGAGTAATCATGTTACTCTGGTCGAGGAGACCTCTAATCTTGACATTATTGATAACCAGACTAGCAACAAGCTGGTTCTAGATACTTGAATTGTTACAGGGATGGACTACTTTGATTTCAACCCCTTAGTGTGGAATTTTCACATGCCTTTGAAGCTTCTGATTTTTCCTGACCACATGAACAAACACATCTGGATTCTTTTCTATGGCTTCCACTATGTGATTCTTTACTCTATGACTTATAAGATTGAACAGCATCACCACGACAAAATTTTTGTGAAACAACAGAGTTTTGGTTGGATTATTACTTGTAATACCTTCATCTTGACTCTTTGTTATAGTGAGGAAACTGTGTGGTGCACCATGTCTCATAATCAGTTGAACAACCAGAAGTGGAAATCTGGAGTTGACTTCACAGTCAATAAACCAACTCATATCGAAATCTTGGAAAAGAGACAAAAACTTACTCCCGAACACATAAACAAACAATACTGGAGGTTAACCCCTATGGCAAGGTTTGCTATTTGCTTAATTTTGAACAATTTAATAATACATGATGAAAATTGGGAAAAAAAGTTTATACTTGTTTGCTACCAGGTATGGATGGAATTTGAATCGTTTGAAATTAATGTGTCTTACAATCATTTCTTTGAAATTCTGCTTAGGAACTCTTCTCTTGATGATGTCCCTACTGTTGGGCTTCAGATTTTGGTTTATGATGTGTCTGTTCACTTGAAATTTCACTTTGTTGTGTTTTTCAGACAGAGGTTCCAGGAGGTTTTGGATTGGATTCCAAGGCTCTTCTTGGCCAAGACCAAGGAAAAAAAATCAGAAAACGAATCCAAGGAGCCAAAGAGGAATAACACCTAGAAGGAACCTTCAACACATGAACAAATCTATGGGTGACCCCCACAAATTCACAGAACAGCCCCGCTTGAGAAAAGCAAACAACAGAACAAACTATTACTCCATGAACAACTATATGAGGAGTTTCATCTCCATGACACATCTAAATTTGAGTTATGTATCAGTGAATAGCTATAAACTATTGTTTGACTTGTTATGTAAGACTGAGATTCTTCTTCTCAGTTTTAGATACTATGTGAACAACACTAACTTTGAAATTTGGACCCTCGTTAAAATTTGTATCCCTTTATCCTATTTTTATATCTTGTACAATCTTCTATAATTGATGCTTGCATCATCTATGGAGTGCACCATTGTAGTTTCTACTCTATCGACCAGAACAATAAGAATTACTCGTGTGAAGATCTCAGTGTGTTAACCATGAGTACATAAGTTATTACTTTGATGGGCAATTATGAACAATTTATTATAAGAAATGTAATATGCACGAACCGGAGAAGAATAAAGTTGAAACAATCGATTTATGTAATGACTGATATGTATAATGCAATGACTTTGATGTAGATCGACACATGTTCGTTGTATTTATGAGATGTTTGGTGAAATACCAAGACACATGTTTCCCTCATCCCTCAGTAGATCATACAGATAGGTTCAAATTTTCTTAATTTCCACAAGTTTCAATTTTACGTGAATTAAAATACGGTCTCATACACAATACAAAATAAAGACATCTTAATGCAAAGTTCAATGGTTCAGAAGGAAGGGATACATTTGCTCCAATGATTGCCGTAACGCCTCGGCTACGTCTTCACATTGGTCATCTTTATGTTGGTGATCGCGATATGGATTCAGATGTTCGTAGCAACCCTCGATGCATTGCACACAAGATAAGTGGATACGATTAATAAATAGTTTGTACACGAAATTAAACAAGATATAATTATTCAATTTCTTACCTGCTGCTGAGCGTGATCACCCTCTGTAGGGATGATGAATGGATGTGTATGCTAGAGGTACCTCTGCATGTAATCACCGCTACACTGATGGGGTTGAAAGACTGAAGGGCCCATAGCTTGTAGGCTAATGGAATGTTGATTGCGGGCATCCCATGCAAATTGGGCTCTATCGTATTCCACCGTGTAGCTGCTAATCTTCGTGCCCCTCCATGCCCTAATTGGCACAATCGGTGGTCTTGGACACTGTTGTGCACGCCCAAACTGCCTAGCTCCTCGATCCGGCATGTAAGGCTCGGTGACCCACAAACAGGATATGACTCCATGGAATCGCGATGAAGCAAACATCCCGTCGTTGAAGTCAATCAGGCCGTATGGCATCCACTCAACCTAAACATATTGAATTTTAAACAACTAACCATGCCTATAATTTCATATTTTAACATACTAGATAATGACCGTATATGCACTTACACTCTCAGCATGCATCACATCCAGCTCCTCCCTATAATTTCTGATCATGTTGGGTGGCTGTGACATGTCCCATCGACGGGCGTATGGGATCGGCTGTTGGGGGTCCCAGTGTACACTCTATGCAGGTCTAAACATGGGGAAGTATTGATATATTCATGCCTACAAAACAATTACATGTAAGTCAATTCCCTAAATAACAAATATACATCTATAACAAAACTACATATGTTTTTATACAAGAAAATTTATACCTGGATCAGAGTGAAACATGTGGACATGAGCCGCGCCTATTTCCTTGTGCACTCGCCCAAGCTGCGGTACACGTGGGCAAGAACACCTGTACCCCAGGCATAGTTCTTGGTTGACGAGGGATCAGCCACGAACGGAGTGTAATAAACGGGCAATTTATGTTGAGACTTGTCAGGAAAGAGACAAGACCCCACCAAGTACAGCAAGAACCCAACCGCATGCGTCTCGTCAGTCAAATCCTGGTAATGAGCCTTAAAATATATCGTTGTCACGGTATCGTTGAAGACATCACCACCCTGCAGCTCAAAAAACTCATGCGCCTGCTCCACCAACGCCTTCTTCAAATCATTGGGGCCCAGCTGCTCGTGCCATTTCTGTGGGGGACCCATGTCTTGCCCTTGTATGTTCAGCAGAAGGATCATCCGCACATCATGGAGAGTTATAGTCATCTCTCCCCATGGCATGTGGAATGAGTTGGTCTCTGGTTGCCAACGCTCGACGAAGGCACCAATCAGCGTCTCATCCACATGCTCGTGTCCGGTAGATGACATAGCCCGGACGCAGACGCCATGTTACCCCACTCGACATTCGGTGTGATACGCCATGAACGTAACTGCTTGCCTCGCTGTTGGAACCTCAACGGTGGCACCGACTGTATATATTTATATAACAACATATGAACATATTTAAGCAATCCATTGGACTTATTTGTAATAAGATTAAGAATTACAAGAAATAAAGTTTCATGCAACTTACAATGCGCTGGTACAGGAGGTACGCCACGTGGTTGACAAAACTCTTGAGGAGTTCAGGGCTCTCCGGACCTCCAGGAACGCTCACCCGCAATTCAGGGTCATATCTCACCTTCTTCTTTGATCGGGGCGGTTTTGCCTGCGAAGAAGAGGCTTCCTGAGGCTCCTCGTCCACGTCTGGAGCGTCATCTCTTGGCATCCAGGTATTGCTGGTCTGGTCCTGAGTCCCCCATGTATTGGTCTGGTCTTACATTTATTAAATAAATCAGAAGTAATTACAATTTTTAAACAAATTCATGTTATACTGAATGTACTTACCATAGGCTGATGATAGGGAGCGTTCGGGTACACTGTCGGGTTCTCCCACGGGTTGTGCTGATCCTCAGCCCCCTGATAATAATACGAAGGGCTCTGATGAGGGCTCACATGCAGCGGTAGTATCGGCGGACTAAAAGTCGGCCCGTAGTAGTTATTCTGATCTATTGTATCAGAATAACCACGCAGCGGGCTCACTCGGTAGTCCGGGTAGAACTGAGGCTCAGAATCTTCCCTATCTCTAGGAAACGAAGGCACCGCCATTAAGCTCTGAGCGAAAATCATGCCCGTAACCCCACTACTGCTATCGGCTCCCGTCTGATAGGCGCCAGTCTCATCATCCCGGTAGCATACATTCCGTCGTTGCCTTCTCTCTGTCCTGTTCACCTCTTCTTCAGTCCTAAACGACTGTTCGCGGACAAGGTTGCGGCGCCTCCTACGTGCGGTTCTTTCACCAGGCTCCATCTACGTTTATATATCCACACATTTTAATCAAAATAATATATTCTGTATTCTGGATAAATACTACGCCGGAGAGTCGTCGGAATGTCGCCGGAAACGAAGGCAAGCTAGAACAAAACTGCAAATTCACACGTTACGTGTGATATGGCTCCACACGTTACGTGTGGAAACGTTTCACACGTAACGTGTGAATTTGCAGTTTCCAACTGTCGGCGGCGACATTCCGGCGACACTCCGACGACATTCCGTCGTCTTCTCCGGCGCAATTTCCAGATTTCGGCGAAAAATATTTTCATCAAATAATACAATAAATTCAATAAAAATCACACTATTTTAACAAATCTACCAATACTATCACTTCCATTTGCATATTTTCACAAAAATTCAACCTAAATCCTCAACACCATTTTATTCAAATCTAACCAATTTTCACCATTTCATACAAAAAAATACTTCAAAATTAAACAAAAAATCAACAACAACATCAAAAACATCTACACAACATAGATCTACCATCAAAAACATCTACACAACATAGATCTACCATAAAAAAAACTTTAAAATTAACAAAAAATAACTAAACAACAATTTCTACTAACTAACCTTTCAAAGATCTTGATTCAACGTAACGTGCGGAGTTCGTTGCTTCGTAACGAGGAGATCCACGAGACGCGTTATGCGGGAAGGGAAGAAATCTGGCTTTTAAAGCCAAATTCACTCCACACGTTACGTGTGGAGCTTGAAAGGGTCTGCTCCCGCGCGTAACGTGGGAAGCCTATTCCCGCGTTACGCGCGAGCCTATGCGCTGAAAGACAAAATTGCCTATGCCCCGAATAATAAGGGCCTTAAATTATTCAAATCAAAAAATTATATTTCCAATACATCACGTTAATTTTCCTATATAATTCTCTTTTATATTTTACATACTATTAACAAATTTGAATGAATAAATTCATTCTTAAAATATATGACCATACCCACAAGGCACATGCTAGTGTTTTTAAAGTTAAAATAACATGGGTACATGTCAAAATGCAGTATCAAAAAAGACCCAAAAAATTCGTACAGATGAGCTCGTTAAGAGATAAAAAAACTGCACACATATTGAGCTGGTTAAGAGATCGAATTCACTAGAATACATGTTTAATGTTTTTGCTTTGGTATAAAATCGTACAGTGACGAACAAGAAGAAGACAAGGTATGTAAAGGAGTTGTGGTGGTAAGCATTTAGAAGTCCAGAGAGCCACATGGTTTGCTGTGAATTTGGTTAGTAGTTCCATTGGTGGGTGTTATTTGCTCGGAATCATTGGTGTGTGCGCGGCTCCTCCCAATCCCCATCTTCGGCAGACCCCTGTTGAGCCCCTCCAGCAGAACACATGCTTTACACCATTTCTGCAACACCCAAACACAGTAGCCATCAATGCTGTTGCGCTATAATAGCTGGAGCCAATGGCATTGCATTTGCAAAATTGGATTACCTGGCTAGATATGTAGCCACAGCGCTCGCAAGTTCCCTGTTCTGGCATTTTCGTTGAAGTGGATATCCTAAAATCCTCTCCTGATTTTATTATGTCAAGTATCGCCCTGGGTCTAGAGAAAAAAGTTGGATTTCAATATATTACTTAAAGATAGGTGTTTTGAAGCTTCTTCAGTAGAATCAATAATAATAATAATAATAAGAGTCAGATTAGTTGGAACCTGATTCTCTCCAAGTCTTTGATGAACTCCCGAGCAAAGCCACGGTATGCATTTGGAGAGTAGATGCCTGGAAATAAACACAACATAATTAAATTCTAGTGACGGAGATATATTGGTCATAAACCTTCGGAAAACTTTCAACGTGATCAGCATCTGGTGACAAGATAGAAGCAGCAAAGGTAGTGGAACATACAACAACAACAACAACAACAATCGACCCAGTAAAGTCCCACCAACGGCAGGGTCTGGGGGGTCCAGGTACTGGAACATACATTGTAAAAAATAGTAGAGGACCATATAAAGTAAAATTAGTATTCCGGCTTTTCCCTCCCCCTCCCAAGAGTACGCATCACACATGTTCTAGAATTCATAGTCCATTACATCAGGCCAACACCTAAAACAAAAGCTTAATAAAATGAAAGGAAGACCGAGAACTTACATTCAGTGGAAAAGTAATCCAGCCTCTTGAAGTATGCATACGTGAGTTTCCAGTTAAGGCCTCACTGAATGGTGAAAACTAGTCACAGTTGACTTCCATAAACAATTTCTTGAAAATAATAATTTTTACAAGGATTGCTTCTACAGGACTATACGGGAATCAAACCACTTTTACTCCATTACAACTAAGAATAATGAAATAAACATTTTACTTGTGAAGGATATATAACAATCTCTTTCTCGTATGTGTATTTGAAAGGCTTGCATCTTGGTATTGGCCCATCCTCACCCGTGATTACTGAAGTGCATCTACTTAATCTACAGAAAAATGGACATTAACTCCAAACATAAGGAAAACATACAGAAAATCAGAAAATATCCCCGAGTGAGCAAAGTTCTTCTACCTGGCAATATCTCCTCGTAATATGTTTAAAAGAACTGTTTCAGCCATATCATCAGCATTATGTCCTGTAACAAGCTTATCTACTTTCAACAATGCAGCTCCTCGATCAAGAGCCTGAAAGGAGGAAAAACACTCACTCAGTGCAATGGAAAATTAAGAATCAATCTATAACGCATAAATCACTGTAACCTGGACACTTAACCAGGGATACACAGTGTTGCAATTGAACACCAATGGTGCAACCTTATACTATAGGCATACCTGACGACGAAAAACACCACAGAATGTGCAGTTGTTCTTCAAGCCAATCATTTTCACTATGTCATCCATGGTCCATCCATACAAGTCTTTGTATGAAACAACTTTAAGTGGTAAGCCGTACTGAAATAGCAAACCAGAGCACAAGTCACTCAGGTTGCGATACACCATATAAACACTTGTTTTGCACCATATAAATAACAATCCACGGAGAAAAGCAGTTCAGTCATAAAAAACGACCAGGAGCCTAGGATCAGTCAATGGTTCAAGCAACATATACTTCAGTAGAATAGAAAAGGTACAAAATATGATCTTGCTGTCTGATGCCTAAACAATACCAGATTGTGCATGCATGTGCAAATTTTCATGAGGATGGGACTGTTAAAACCAAATGCATACTTGAATTTCATTTCTTTTCACTGTTTCCAATGAATCATCCCTATATCCAGTGATCCCTTCGTCTACAGATAAGAGGAATAGATTCAGGCCATAGTTATGACGGCGATTCAACTCGGACATCACATAGGCAAGTACTGTAGAATCTGCAAGAGAAAAGGAGCACACATATAATAATCACAAGAAATTCTCCTAAACACTATCCAGAACTCTATGAAGCTGACAAACTTTGAGAATTTCATAAAATGTAAATCATGAGGTTTGCGAGAGAAGAAGCAAATTCAGAGGTAAAATTCTGCAAGAATAGAGTCATGTCTCTATTCACAAGAACCACAGCTCTAACAACACTAAACAAGCTAAGAAATTGATGACTAATCTAGCCTTTTGCAATTAAGGTAATAACAGAAAATCAAGCTAATTTCTACCAACAGAAACCGAATTTGGTAGGAACAGAAATCGGCAGATTTTCGAAACACATGGCTTAATACTATACCGTAAAATAACAACATGCCAGAAATATAAAAGAATCTGACCCTTTCCACCAGAAGCTCCAATAGCAATGCGTTCGCCGGCCTTAAACAACTGATTTTCCACAATCACATTATGAACCTCTTCTTCAAATACAACATAGAAACACTCCCTGCAAATCTTTTACCAATAAGCGTGTAAATGACAAGAGCTCAGTATTACAAAAGTGGCTGAGTTTGAAACAATTTGGTAACTGAATTTGGAATCGGAGAGGGAAAGGAAGAGGATTACCTGTTCAAGGGTTTTGGGGCGCTTGAGAGCAGCTCTTCTTTCCTTGCAAATGGAGCAATTTCGAGCTCCTCCACTCTTCTGCTTACTCGCTACCGCTGAATCCGCCATTGGAATAGTTGGATGCTCAGTTATTCTATGTTAGAGAACAAATCAAGCAAACGTTTAGGTCTCCAATGAAGAAACTCGTGAAGGTATTCAACTGTTTGTGCGAAATGAGATGGATTTTAATTAGTAATCGTCGTAGGCCCAATATTTATCGGATCAGCCCAATTAAGTCGAAACAATATGAGCAAATTAGGTCCATTGACCCTTTTCATCTATCAAATCTGGTAATTGTTTTATTAAACTTAGGCTTTGTTTGGCCTAATCTTTATAAAAACTTTATTTATAATTTTTTTCTTTCAATCTTTCATAAGTCCCCATATTAAGGGGTGGTTCACATGAGGAGAGGGTACTCCCATGAGTAGACCTGTCAAAAACCGATCCAACCCGAAAACCCGACCCGACCCGAAAGGACCCGAATCCGAACCCGACCTGAACGTCACTGGGTCAAGAATGACCCGAACCCGAAGGACCCGACTCGACCCGAACGCAAATCCGAGCTCGCGGGTCCTCTTTATTTTGTATATTTTATTTCATTTATATTAAATATTTTAATATACTTTATTAAATAATAATATAATATTAATTATATTATTATAATTATTTTATTAAAGTTAAAAATCATAATAATAATCATGAAAAAAGGGCATGTTCGACCCGTTGGGTCAACCCAAAACCGACCCGAAAATTTTATCAACCCGATCGACCCGAACTCGATTTGACCCGAACCCGAACCCGACCCGCCCGACCCAGTTGACAGGTCTACCCATGAGGAATAAGGATGATTCCTAACATTTGAATGAAAAAATCCAAAGGCTATGATCACTCCTTCATTTAAGTGGCATGTGACAGGTCAAACAAGTCACCATGACCGGTCAAATTGTTTTTTTTGGGCAATTTTTTTTTTTGCCAAATATTTTTTTCCTCTAGGATAAATTTTTTTTAATGTGTACTCATAAATTTTGTACTATGTCTTCATATATATTGTATTATATGTTCATATATATTGTACTACGTGTGCATAAATTTTATGAACACACATCTACAAGTTTTATGAACACACTAAACAAGTTTTATGAACATATAAGATACACACATATTTTATTCTCATCCAAGTAACAATATTTAAACTTTACAAAATTTATGAAGACACAAAATAGTTTTTGTGAACATACAGAACATGTTTTATGAACACTCGATACAAGTTTTATGAACACATTAATTTTGTCAATCAATGTCTTTATATGTTAATACATGTTTGCATATGTTTTCATCTAAATTTGTCTATGTCTTCATATTGATATGCATATGTGTTCATATGCTTGACATTACTACTTGACATCATGCGTTTATAGTAATACCTCTAGGTGTTTTCCATCGTGTTCAAATATTTTCTATTGCGTATTCATGGGATTACATATATGTGTTCATAAGTTTTAAAGCAAATCAAAAGACAAAATTCTAATAATATGAAGAACACGCTGTACGAGTATTATGAACATGCAATACAAGTTTTATGAACACGACGAGAAAAAATAGTTCAGGGAAAAAAGTTGTCCGAAAAAATAATAATTTTGGCCCAAAAAGAAATTGACTGGTCAACGCTGGAGCTCGGCGTTGACTAGTGGAGACTGGTTTGACTGATCATAAGTGAGGTCATATGTCATGTACATGACCTTTAAAATGATGTTTTAATCTAAGCCATTCGGTCAAACAATATATTAAGTACATCAATCCCTCAAATAATGATGTAGAGAAACCCCAATCTATACATGTATATAATACTAAAAAATCAAGAGACTAGTATAGTGCCCGTGTCAAACATCAGATTTGGTAGATTAAATATTATAATAAGTTTTTATTAAATATTATAAAAAAAATTATACAACATTTATATGTACTTTTTACCATTTACTTTGGGATTTATTTTTTTCTTAAGATATTACAAATAAGAAATCTCATTGTTTATAGTTTACTTTATATTATTGTACTTTTATCAAATGATCAATATACATTAACTGGAAATACATTAATTGCATGAACATCGTGGGTTCTTCTAACAGTCTGGTTGCTCTATTGTGATTTAGGAAATCACCACGACCCATCATTTTTTTTGGGGCAATTTTTTTTTCACAGGATAAAAAAATTATAATGTGTGTTCATAACTTTTGTACTATCTCTTCATATATTATGTGTTCATATATATTATACTACATGTGCATATGTTTTATGAACTTACATCTACAAAGGTTTATGAACACACATCTACAAGTTTTATGAACACACTGAACAAGTTTTATGAACACATAAGATACACATATATTTTATTCTCATCCAAGTAACAATATTTACACTTTACAAAATTTATGAAGACACAAAATAGTTTTTGTGAACATACAGAACATGTTTTATGAACATTCGATACAAGTTTTATGAACACATTAATTTTGTCAATCAATGTCTTTATATGTTAATACATGTTTGCATATGTTTTCATCTAAGTTTGTATATGTCTTCATGATATGCATATGTGTTCATATGCTTGACATTACTACTTGACATCATGCGTTTATAGTAATACCTCTATGTGTTTTCCATCCTGTTCAAATATTTTCTATTGCGTATTCATGGGATTACATCTATGTGTTCATAGGTTTTAAAGCAAATCAAAAGACAAAATTCTAATAATATGAAGAACACGTTGTACGAGTATTATGAACATGCAATATAAGTTTTATGAACACGACGAGAAAAAATAGTTCAGGGAAAAAAGTTGCCCGAAAAAATAATAAGTTTGGCCCAAAAAGAAATTGATTGGTCAACGCTGGAGTTTGGCGTTGACCAATGGAGACTGGTTTGACTGATCATAAGTGAGGTCATATGTCATGTACATGACCTTTAAAATGATGTTTTAATCTAAGCCATTCGGTCAAACAATATACCATTCGGTCAAACAATATATTAAGTACATCAATCCCTCAAATAATGATGTAGAGAAACCCCAATCTATACATGTATATAATACAAAAAAATCAAGAGACTAGTATAGTGCACGTGTCAAACATCAGATTTGGTAGATTAAATATTATAATAAGTTTTTATTAAATATTATAACAAAAATTGTACAACATTTATATGTAATTTTTACCATTTACTTTGGGATTTATTTTCTTCTTAAGATATTACAAATAAGAAATCTCATTGTTTATAGTTTACTTTATATTATTGTACTTTTATCAAATGATCAATATACATTAATTGGAAATACATTAATTGCATGAAAATCGTGGGTTCTTGTAACAGTCTGGTTGCTCTATTGTGATTTAGGAAATCACCACGACCCATCATTTTTTTTGGGGCAATTTTTTTTTTCACAGGATAAAAAAATTATAATGTGTGTTCATAACTTTTGTACTATCTCTTCATATATTATGTGTTCATATATATTGTACTACGTGTGCATATGTTTTATGAACTTACAACTACAAAGGTTTATGAACACAAAGTTGATGTATTTATGAACACACTGAACAAGTTTTATGAACACATAAGATACACACATATATTTTATTCTCATCCAAGTAACAATATTTACACTTTACAAAATTTATGAAGACACAAAATAGTTTTTGTGAACATACAAAACATGTTTTATGAACACTCGATACAAGTTTTATGAACACATTAATTTTGTCAATCAATGTCTTTATATGTTAATACATGTTTGCATATGTTTTTATCTCAGTTTGTCTATGTCTTCATATTGATATGCATATGTGTTCATATGCTTGACATTACTACTTGACATCATGCGTTTATAGTAATACCTCTATGTGTTTTCCATCCTGTTCAAATATTTTCTATTGCGTATTCATGGGATTACATCTATGTGTTCATAAGTTTTGAAGCAAATCAAAAGACAAAATTCTAATAATATGAAGAACACGCTGTACAAGTATTATGAACATACAATACAAGTTTTATGAACACGACGAGAAAAAAATAGTTCAGGGAAAAAAGTTGTCCGAAAAAATAATAATTTTAACCCAAAAAAAAATTGACCGGTCAACGCTAGAGTTCGGTGTTGACCAGTGGAGACTGGTTTGACTGATCATAAGTGAGGTCATATGTCATGTACATGACCTTTAAAATGATGCTTTAATCTAAGCCCTTCGGTCAAACAATATATTAAGTACATTAACCCCTCAAATAATGATGTAGAGAAACCCCAATCTATACATGTATATAATACTAAAAAATCAAGAGACTAGTATAAGTGCCCGTGTCAAACATGAGATTTGGTAGATTAAATATTATAATAAGTTTTTATTAAATATTAAAAAAAAAAATTGTACAACATTTATAAGTACTTTTTACCATTTACTTTGGGATTTTTTTCCTTAAGATATTACAAATAAGAAATTGCATTATTTATAGTTTACTTTTTATTATTGTACTTTTATCAAATGATCAATATACATTAACTGGAAATACATTAATTGCATGAACATCGTGGGTTCTTGTAACAGTCTGGTTGCTCTCTTGTGATTTAGGAAATCACCACGATCAATCATTTTTTTTGGGGCAATTTTTTTTTTGGCAATTTTTTTTTCCCGGAGGATAAAAGAATTATAATGCGTGTTCATAACTTTTGTACTATCTCTTCATATATTATGTGTTCATATATATTGTACTACGTGTGCATATGTTTTATGAACTTACATCTACAAAGTTGTATGAACACACATCTACAAGTTTTATGAACACACTGAACAAGTTTTATGAACACATAAGATACACACATATATTTTATTCTCATCCAAGTAACAATATTTACACTTTACAAAATTTGATGAAGACACAAAATAGTTTTTGTGAACATACATAACATGTTTTATGAACACTCGAAACAAGTTTTATGAACACATTAATTTTGTCAATCAATGTCTTTATATGTTAATACATGTTTGCATATGTTTTTATCTCAGTTTGTCTATGTCTTCATATTGATATGCATATGTGTTCATATGCTTGACATTACTACTTGACATCATGCGTTTATAGTAATACCTCTATGTGTTTTCCATCCTGTTCAAATATTTTCTATTGCGTATTCATGGGATTACATCTATGTGTTCATAAGTTTTGAAGCAAATCAAAAGACAAAATTCTAATAATATGAAGAACACGCTGTACAAGTATTATGAACATGCAATACAAGTTGTATGAACACGGCGAGAAAAAATAGTTCAGGGAAAAAAGTTGCCCGAAAAAATAATAATATTGGCCCAAAAAGAAATTGACCGGTCAACGCTGGAGTTCGGCTTTGACCACTGGAAACTGGTTTGACTAATCATAAGTGAGGTCATATGTCATGTACATGACCTTTAAAAATGATGTTTTAATCTAAGCCCTTCGGTCAAACAATATATTAAGTACATCAACCCCTCAAATAATGATGTAGAGAAACCCCAATCTATACATGTATATAATACTAAAAAATCAAGAGACTAGTATAGTGCTTGTGTCAAACATGAGATTTGGTAGATTAAATATTATAATAAGTTTTTATTAAATATTAAAAAAAAAATTGTACAACATTTATATGTACTTTTTACCATTTACTTTGGGATTTATTTTCTTCTTAAGATATTACAAATAAGAAATCTCATTCTTTATAGTTTACTTTATATTATTGTACTTTTATCAAATGATCAATATACATTAACTGGAAATACATTAATTGCATGAACATCGTGGGTTCTTGTAACAGTTTGGTTGCTCTATTGTGATTTAGGAAATCACCACGATTAGACCTGACAAAATATGACCCGACCCGTTCCGACCGAAATTTTCTAGGTCATAACCCGTAAAGTTGAACCCGAAACCCGTTTTCAATCAAACCCGATGACCCGAAAAATTTTTGGGTCAAAAACTGGTCGGGTCGGGTCGGGTCAACCCGATGGGTAAAAAAAAGGCGGGAAAATGAAGAAAAAAAACACTTCAGTCGCAAACCCTAAAATTTGGGAAAATTTTCCCAAATTTTAGGGTTTATTCTTTTCCATTCTTTTCTTTCACAAGTTCAGCGCAACTCGCCTCCTCCAACCTCGCCTCGCCTGGCCTCGCCTCGTCCAATCCCCTCGCATCATCGCCTCCTTGTCTCGTCCAATCTGCGCAGCTCCTCGCCTCGTCCAGACCGACAGCTCCTCGCCTTCACCGGCGGCGGCACCTTGCCTCGTCCAATCTGCTGATCTCCTCGTCCAGGCCGGCAGCCTAGGTACTCTTCCTCCCGCTCCTCTTCATTCTCATGTATTAGCAATTATCAATTTCCTATTCTCTTTTTTGCAATTTGCTCGTCTAGGCTTACTAAAGCTGCAATGTTGTTCTTGAACTTTCGATATTTTATAGGCTTAATATCAGTCGAAATCTTTGCTCTTAAAATGCTTGTTGGTGGCCTGACTGGTATAAGGAGCCTTCTTGATATTCTGCTGCAGTACTTTCTTTGGATAGGATGTCGTGCTCAATGCTTAATTTGATTAGAAGCTTTAATGTCCTGGAACAGAAGTAGACAATCTGGAAGAGCATTTACATTTAGGGCTATTATACAGTCACTTTATAGGGTTAAGCTAGATTGCGTTCAGTTACTTGTGGTTGTGGCATCTGAGATGAGTATAAGCAATACAAATCTATCATGAGATGAGTATAAGCTAGATTCAGCTCTAATTTATTTAAATTGATACTATTGGGATAGCATTTGGGGACACAACTTACTGCTAGAGCTTGATTCTCGGACTGCTATTTTTTTGGGCTTAAGGCTGAATTGACAAAGAATCCAACTTATATGTGAAGGCTATGAGTACTAGAAACCGGTGTGAAAAAGCAATTTGGAATGTAGATATTAACTGCCCACCTCTGCTTTTGAGATGTTCTCTTAACACTACCTGTATATTAACTGTCCACCTCCCACTTCGCACCTCTGCTTTGATTTGCTGCTTCATTTTTACTCTTTGTTATTAACTTATTTTTTCTATTAGGGTAGAACATGCCGCCACGAAAAGATATTCCTGCAACTCGAAAATCCAAAAGAGGAGATCGACCTCCGTTGCCATTTTGGAATGGAAGTTCTGCATCCGTATCTGCATCAGGATCCGCATCTGAATCTGCATCCGTAGCCCCATCAGCATCATCAACCGCTCTAAATTTGGGTATCTAGTCTCATATTTTGACATCATAGTATTTATTAATATGTATCTCAATATTCTTTTTATAATGATGTTTATTTATTTTTATTTAGGAAGTTCATCCCCTTCTGTAGAAACTCAAACTCGGAAAAGTAGTTAGGGCCCGTTTGGTACGATTCCGATGGGAATGAGGAATTGGAATCGGAATTGTTCATTCCGATATTTCTGTTTGGTTAGGTAAAAATTAGGAATGACTTTCATTACTTGGAATGACTCATTCCAAAAATATTATAAGGGCCTTGATTCCTCTAAAAATGTCAAGGTATCATCCATTCCCATCTAAAAAAACCCTCGTTCTTTCCTCGTCCAACAATAGCCAGCAAACAGCAGCCCCATCGTCCTTCCTTCCTCGTCCAACAGTATCCCCATCGTCCTTCCTTCCTCGTCCAACAACAGCCAGCACACATCAGCCCCATCATCCTTCCACCAGCAGCCCCATCGTCGTCCACCAACAGCCCCGCCGTCATCGTCCACCAGCAGCCCCGTCGTCGTCCTGTCCACCAGCAACCCCGTCGTCTCCACCAATAGCCAGCAGCCCCATCGTAGGTAGGTATGCTCTTTCTATTTCTGGGCTCTTAATGGTCTAATTTCAGATTGTTATTTCTGGGCTCTTGATTGTCTGTAGGTGAGAACCTTATGTATGAATACCTTCATTGGAATTGCTTGTCTGTAGGTGTGCTCTTTAG
Organism: Rheum nobile; assembly: GCA_027886185.1. Taxonomy (NCBI): domain Eukaryota; kingdom Viridiplantae; phylum Streptophyta; class Magnoliopsida; order Caryophyllales; family Polygonaceae; genus Rheum; species Rheum nobile. Next base: position 804,636 of record WOAB01000163.1, read on the forward strand.
AAATTTCAGCCAGCAACCTTATATGTGGAAAACACTTGTTCATATTGATAAATCGTTTACCATTGACCTATAAATTTCAGATTGTAAATATTAATGTAAACAATTACTTGACCTGCTTCTAAAAAATCAGTAACACCCCCAAAATACCCTTTGGAAATATTAGCGCCAGTGACCTCAAATTACACATCTGGGGTCACCCAAGGCTTAACCAATTTATAACAAACTGTATAATGACATAAGCTTTATTAAATAACATACAACTGCCCAAATAATATTTTATTTCAAATGTTGAAATTACAATTCGATAACAAAATCGAGTACCAATATTCATTACAACGGAAGTCTTGAAATAAAAATGACTCAACAAGTCTTGACCTTGCGATCTTACGCCTAGGATCTCAACCTTGGAAAGAAACACACAAAACGCCAACTGCCCTCACGTCCAGTCCTTGCCTTTACTGATGCAGACACTTATTTAATGTGCCGTATGAGACGGATGACACCAGCCAACCATGCAAGGGAAAATAATCGGTTGGTTAGTCTAATGAAAGACTATGCAAGGGTAGACATAAAAAGGTTCTAGTGATTGTAACCGTTTACTATCATTGTCCCTCGAATGATAACCGAAGGAACGATACATAACCCAGAACTTTCACGGAATGATTAGAATTAGATATGCATTGAAAAGAAGACTCCAAAGGAATTGAGTCTTATGGGAAAAATATGACAAATGTTTGGGAACGGTAAGTTTACACACAAGTTTAAAAACAACCTTGATCATTTGGGTCCACGACCAACCTCACCGCGTAATGCGAATCCAGATTGAAAAGAGGACTTACTCTAACAAGAGTCCGGGCGGTTTCCACGTTGTACTCCTCGCCCGAGGGTTCATTAATTATGTGCATAACCGCACTTATCTTATTTAATTACAAAACGTATATTAACGTTACAACTTTTAATACAATCTCGAGTGACTACGAGAATAACACATGGTGACATTACGCCCAACCCAATGGCACTAGCAAGGTGCTTAAACACCTCTTATCCTTAACGGGTGGATAAGAAGCAATGGTCATGACCTTTAAAAGTATTAGAGAATTATTCCGACTAATACCAAGTTATAAAAAAACGACTAATCCTCATAAGGCATTAGCGTTCCTACGAATACTCGTGCTAATCTAGCATTTAAGTTACATTTAAAACAACACCAAAATTTATTACAGTAATAACAGGTATAATAGCGTTGTTCTAACAATATATACAACCTATTATAATATCATATTTTAATCACATCATTTTATTAAATCTGTTCCCAAACGAAAACAACATTTCACCCCATTTTAATTAACAATCAAGTAATTGATAATTAAATGAATTATGGAATGATAAGCAAGAGCGAACCTCCACTTGCCTTAATTAGACGAACGAAGATTTGCGGGTCGGGAATACTGGACACGAACTCAACAACCTACTGGGATTCCTGTTGAAGCCCACCGACGTTCCAAGGTCCATTCCGATGACGCACGCGAAACGAGGCACGTGAAACGAGGCACAAATATCTAAATTAGATATGGCAGAACAACCTAAACAAAAACGGGGGAAACAGACTAAGCCGCGGCCACGACGGGTATGGCCGCGATCGTGGCTTTGCTGGGCAAAGCCGCGGTTGCGGTATATACACCCGCGGTCGCGGTTTCCTGGGCAGGGCCACGGTTGCGGTGTTCATAGCCGCGGTCGCAGTCCTCCCTCCCGACCCAGCGCTAAAATCGATTCGAGGCTCACCGACGACGAAGACGACGATGCTAGCCTCTCCTCCTTGCAACGCCACCACTCCAAGCTCCCAAGGCACTACGGTGACCACCAAAAACTCCGGCGAGACACTTCGACGAACTCACGAACTCCGGCGAACTTGAAAACGAGAGAAAGAGAGCGAGATCGAGCTATAGATGTGGATGCCAAACTCTGAGGCTGAAGACCCATATTTATAGGGTGAGGTGAAGCCAATGCCGAGCAACCCAAATGCTCGAGATCCCTCCCCGGCGGCAATTACGAAAATGCGGAAATCCGAATCGGTGTTCCCAGATAAGAACGACGAAGAAGACGAACCACAGAGACCCGCGATCGCGGTTTCAAAACCGCGATCGCGGTTTGCCCACAAGCAAAACCGTGCCCGCGGTTTGAAAACTGCGGCCGTGGTTTCCGCGCTCGCGCCTCTGGCTTCTTGGCCGCGGTTTCCTCTCGCGGTCTTGGCTAGGTCTTATTTTTAGCATTTCTAAAAATAGTCTAAGACCCCATACACCTTAAACGTATATTATTACGTTCAAAAGTTCTCACTGATATTACAGAAGATTACATAAATTGCCCATCATGTCTTTCTTACAAAACGACAGTTCGAGACTTTTAGGGGTTATTACAATACTACACCCTTAAAAGAAGTTTCGACCCCCAAAACTTGGCCAATAACAGCTCGGAGGAGCGACCTTATAATAAGTTACCCAACCTTATAAGTTTAACCATGCCTAACCCATTTAACACTTTGTAAATTGGTTCAAGCAATTCTAAGTTAAATTTATAAGTTGGTTCAAATTACAGTTAACGTAAGGTTAACCATAGTTTAGACCCTTCATAACTTAAGGGAATTTTATAACTTGCTTTCACTAAACATATATTTTACCATAATACCCCTATGGTAACATGAGGATTATTACATTACTACCCCCTTTAAAATAGTTTCGACCCCGAAACTAACATCGCTAAAGTAAAGGGACCGGTTTCACCATTAATCTCACTACCTGAACTTAATATCCTTAATCATTTCATCCTTGTACTTGCTCCTAGGAAAACGATCTGTTTTCTCAACCATGCCACTAACTCGCATATCTTAACTCCATGTGCGAAACTTGTAATAACTCATGACTACATTCACAAGGTCATAATTATCTTAGGATAATAGTCTCCAAAATCCTCGCAATAGACTTGCTATACCTTAAGCATGAGAACACACATTCCTCCTTCAACTTTTCACTTTATAATCAAATTCAAAGTTCATACATTATCTCCCTATAATCCAATATCAGATCTCAGTAGTCCTCGAGACATTACATTCTCTAATTCCTTTAAAGGTACACCCCACAATGATGAACGATGCCTCGCCATCAAAATCAATCACTTACGTCCTAATCCTTCAATGGGTATATACGAGTAACATTTGTTACCTTATTCCTTAAACGCACATAAGACAAATTCCCATGCTACATCCTTTAGTTTATCGGTATCCTCCGAATAACTAGTCCTTATTCCATAACTCATTAAATTCAAGTGAGCTTTCTCCCACTACAATCGTTTCACAACTTAATTTTTCCAAAAAGTGCTATATCATCGGCCTTGTAGCCGTTACACTATCTTAAGATCCACATATCGGACCTTGTAACTCTTCAGATATCATAACTCCATATTCCTTGAAGGTACAACTTACAATTTAAAATATTTGGCCCAATTAAATTTGGCCCTAATGCCCAATTCTAACTTAAACCTTTAGTGTCCTCAAAACAAGATCGTGATAAGTCAATTAGCACAATTGTGATCGTCCACTTTATTTCCCCAAACGTGACATCAAATCGCCTTAATAGACATAGATCACTTTTCATCCAATCCTGTAGACAAAATTCCATCCACTTAAGTTATCACGTACTCTAAATCCTTATAAATTAGAACAACCTTTACCAACTGAGTTGTTATTCACCCATAAATCCTTAAACACTTAGGGTGCGTTCGGTTGGGTTGAAGGAGGAGATGAAGTGAGATGAAGTTGGTTGAAGTTTAAGCATTTGCTTAATGTTATCCCCCCAACATTAAGCAAAATGGGAGTTGAAGTGGGAGTTTAAGTGTTCACTTTAACTTCAATCCACTTCAACCCACTCCCAACCGAACAGACCCTTAATCGTCCTCATACGATTTATTATCCCAAATCAAGCGACCTTTTGCTTTATCGGAACTCAAAATTCATCCAAGACGCGATCATCCTAATACTCCTCCTATCCTTATATCGTTTCCCTTAAGAAAACCTCATAACGAAACCTCAGATAAATCTTCCAAGATAATACTTATGACTTCACACCCTTAGCCTTTTCGAAGCTTAAACCAATGGGCCCACAATGAGCACACTCACTTACAAACTCCATAACCTTAATCCTTGGGTTCTAAATTTTTACTCAAGATCGTAATAGAGTACGGTCTTGTTAGAGAAGACGAATTCCTTATGAACTATCTCTCTTATACATTTATTCTCTTCTCATCAATCTATCCACATAAATGCCTACAGAATGACCTCACAACTAGGCATTCTGGACTTCATATGGTTCACTCTCACGTACTTTTACCAGAACAAATGTTCAGGGTACACATATGAGTCCCATAGAGCATTAACCACACACATTTGTTTCCTTCGAATTAAGGAATTTTGGTAAAACTCAACTTACATGATCACGCTCGTCAGCTCAACTGAGGAAGCAATTAATGTCATACCGATGTGACATTACTCCAAGAATAACGCGAGATTCCTAAGAATGGATCTAGGAATTAAGTAATAGAGTCGACCCTAGTGTTAACCATGTATGAGACGAACACCTAGGCTCCATACGTTACCCCTCCTTTATGAGTCCTGACAGCCCTTATCCACATGTGACATATACTATTTTTGGCACTCACGGAGTCTCGTATGAGCGAACAATTTGCAATAGTAACGAATTTAGTAATTTCCGAAACAAGAAAATACTTCTTTATTATTCGAAATATTACATTAAAACACCTGACAGAAAGTCCAACAAACAGATTACTAAACTATGGAGACTATCGACACAAGTCATCGCTCCATATTCTTAAAAAGGCTCAACAAAAATACAACTACTCGTCCAGGGTTTCATTCTCATTAGAGTGACGAATCACAAAGAGTCGTTGCCCCTAACCCGAAGACTCCATAGGCATCTTGCCTTTATTACGAGCAATAGATTGCTCAGGAGCGGATACCTCTGGCTTTGGGTTCCGCCCATTGCCAATATTTGAGGCCAGGTAAGATTGCGTTGGTCCCTGACCCTTCTGCCTATAATATGCTTTCATGTGGCCTTCCTTCCCTCAATTGTAACACACCCTCTTCTCCTTTTGGCAGTTAAAACTCTTATGCCCAACCTCACCACAATTATGGCATTGGATCACTCCGCTACTCCAACCTGAGCCTTTGGCGGAGTCAGACTGAGTCATCTCGGTCTTAGCACGACCAGACTTCTCAAACTTGGTGGGCGATGCCGGTCGCTTGAATGTACCAACCTGGCGATCCTGTTGCCCACCCCTTCCTTTAATCTGCTTCTTCTCTACCAGAGGTAACTCTTCCTCCGAGTCATCAGTTAACCCCTTCTATTTTTGGATCACTTGATCCTTCAGCAGGCACTGATGGCTCCCCAGACTTGCCCATATCGCCTTTCTGAGGCTCGGAACTCCGCCATCTTCGCCCCCAAAGATCCTCATTACCGGGCTGATCTAAAATCCAGAAAAAATCTTCCCACTCCTCATGGAAGGGATCCACCGGCTCCTTCTCATCCTCTGGATCCGCCATTGAGTCCTCATCTTCATCAGAGACCTCGGGGGTAGAGGTTTCCTTGGATTGCATTTCTCTTTCTTCCCCGCTCTCGGACTCTTCGGTCAACGGGGTGAACTTACGCACCGATCCACCGTCCACTGGAACTTCTACAGAATCAGGCTCAGACTTAATTGTCGGAGTGGTCTCAAATTCATCTTGGGTCTTAAGTTGGGCTCTAGGGAATACCATTGTCTGTGACGAGACAAGGAGAGATTTAGAACTTTCTTGTTTATAGAAATTCTATCTTCCATAACAAGCAGGAATGATAGGACTATGTACGTTGGCAGAAGTTTGAAAATGTCTTTTCCACAAAACCGTTAAGGTAAACTGAAACTCGTTTGTTAAATCTGAAAGTCATTTCCACAAAAATTATTAAAAACAAACCGAGACTCGTTGGTTAATTCCGTTTCTACTAAATTATTGTGATTTAAAATCTGCTTCAAAAACGTTTTATCTTTAAACCTTACTTAGGGCTATAGTAAAGAAATCCCATACACGAAGTTTTTGTTTTATAAAACCCCAAATAAACGCAAAATGGTTTAAAAGTTTAGAGTTTTAAAACTTTTAGCTCTGATACCAAATCTGTAATACCCCTAAAATACCCTTTGGAAATATTACCACCAGTGACCTCAGATTACACATCTGGGGTCACCCAAGGCTTAACCAATTTATAACAAACTGTATAATAACATAAGCTTTATTAAATAACATACAACTGCCCAAATAATATTTTATTTCAACTGTTGAAATTACAATTCGATAACAAAATCGAGTACCAATATTCATTACAGCGGAAGTCTTGAAATAAAAATGACTCAACGGGTCTTGACCTTGCGATCTTACACGTAGGATCTCAACCTTGGAAAGAAACACACAAAACGCCAACTGCCCTCACGTCGAGTCCTTGCCTTTACTGATGTGGAAACTTATCTGATGTGCCGTATGAGACGGATGACACCAGCCAACCATGCAAGGGAAAATAACCGGTTGGTTAGTCTAATGAAAGACGATGCAAGGGTAGAAATAAAAAGGTTCTAGTGATTGTAATCGTTTACTATCATTGTCCCTCAAATAATAACCGAAGGAACGATACATAACCCGAAACTTTCACGGAATGATTAGAATTAGATATGCACTGAAAAGAAGACTCCAAAAGAATTGAGTCTTATGGGAAACGTATGACAAATGTTTGGGAACGGTAAGTTTACACACAAGTTTAAAAACGACCTTGATTATTTGGGTCCACGACCAACCTCACCGCATAATGCGAATCCAGATTGAAAAGAGGACTTACTCTAACAAGAGTCCGGGCGGTTTTCACGTTGTACTCCTCGCCCGAGGGTTCATTAATTATGTGCATAACCGCACTTATCTTATTTAATTACAAAACGTATATTAACGTTAAAGCTTTTAATACAATCTCGAGTGACTACGAGAATAACACAGGGTGACATTACGCCCAACCCAATGGCACTAGCAAGGTGCTTAAACACCTCTTATCCTTAACGGGTGGATAAGAAGTAAAGGTCACGACCTTTAAAAGTATTAGATGCTAATCTATGATTTAAGTTACATTTAAATCCACACCAAAATTTATTACAGTAATAACAGGTATAATAACGTTGTTCTAACAATATATACAACCTATTATAATATCATATTTTAATCACATCATTTTATTAAATTTGTTCCCAAACGAAAACAACACTTCACCCCATTTTAATTAACAATCAAGTAATTCATATGTAAATGAATTATGGAATGATAAGCAAGAGCAAACCGCCACTTGCCTTAATTAGACGAACGAAGATTTGCGGGTCGGGAATACTGGACACGAGCTCAACAGCCTACTGGGAATCCTGTCGAAGCCCACCGACGTTCCAAGGTCCATTCCGACGATGCACGTGAAACGAGGCACAAATATCTAAATTAGATATGGCAGAACAACCTAAACAAAAACGGTGGAAACGGACTAAGCCGCGGCCACGATGGGTATGGCCGCGATTGTGGCTTTGCTGGGCAAAGCCGCGGTTGCGGTATATACACCCACGGTCGCGGTTTCTTGGGCAGGGTCGCGGTCGCAGTCCTCCCTCCCGACGCGACGCTAAAATCGATTCGAGGCTCACCGACGACGAAGACGATGATGCTAGCCTCTCCTCCTTGCAACGCCACCACTCCAAGCTCCCAAGGCACTACGACGACCACCAAAAACTCCGGCGAGACACTCCGACGAACTCACAAACTCCGACGAACTTGAAAACGAGAGAAAGAGAGCGAGATCGAGCTGTAGATGTGGATGCCAAACTCTGAGGCTGAAGACCCCTATTTATAGGGTGAGGAGAAGCCAACGCCGAGCAACCCAAATGCTCGAGATCCCTCCCCGGCGGCAGTTACGAAAATGTGGAAATCCGAATCGGTGTTCCCGGATAAGAACGACGAAGAAGACGAACCACAGAGACCCGTGATCGCGGTTTCAAAACCGCGATCGCGGTTTACCCACAAGAAAAACCGCGCCTGCGGTTTGAAAACCGCGGTCGCGGTTTCCCCGCGCTCGTGCCTCTGGCTTCTTGGCCGCGGTTTCCTCTCGCGGTCTAGGCTAGGTCTTATTTTTAGCATTTCTAAAAATAGTCTAAGACCCCATACACCTTAAACGTATATTATTACGTTCAAAAGTTCTCACTGAGATTACAGAAGATTACATAAATTGCCCATCATGTATTTCTTACAAAACGACAGTTCGGGACTTTTAGGGGTTATTACAATACTACCCCCTTAAAAGAAGTTTCGACCCCGAAACTTGGCCGATAACAGCTCGGAGGAGCGACCTTATAATAAGTTACCCAACCTTATAAGTTTAACCATGCCTAACCCATTTAACACTTTGTAAATTGGTTCAAGCAATTCTAAGTTAAATTTATAAGTTGGTTCAAATTACAGTTAACGTAAGGTTAACCATAGTTTAGACCCTTTACAACTTAAGGGAATTTTATAACTTGCTTTCACTAAACATATATTTTACCATAATACCCCTATGCTAACATGAGGATTATTACATTACTACCCCCTTTAAAATAGTTTCGACCCCGAAACTAACATTGCTAAAGTAAAGGGACCGGTTTCACCATTAATCTCACTACCTGAACTTAATATCCTTAATCATTTCATCCTTGTACTTGCTCCTAGGAAAATGATCTGTTTCCTCAACCATGCCACTAACTCGCATATCTTAACTCCATGTGCGACACTTGTAATAACTCATGACTACATTCACAAGGTCATAATTATCTTAGGATAATAGTCTCCAAAATCCTCGCAATAGACTTGCTATACCTTAAGCATGAGAACACACATTCCTCCTTCAACTTTTCACTTTATAATCAAATTCAAAGTTCGTACATTATCTCCCTATAATCCAATATCAGATCTCAGTAGTCCTCGAGACATTACATTCTCTAATTCCTTTAAAGGTACACCCCACAATGATGAACGACGCCTCGCCATCAAAATCAATCACTTACGTCCTAATCCTTCAATGGATATATACGAGTAACATTTGTTACCTTATTCCTTAAACGCACATAAGACAAATTCCCATGCTACATCTTTTAGTTTATCGGTATCCTCCGAGTAACTAGTCCTTATTCCATAACTCATTAAATTCAAGTGAGCTTTCTCCCAATACAATCGTTTCACAACTTAATTTTTCCAAAAAGTGCTATATCATCAGCCTTGTAGCGGTTACACTATCTTAAGATCCACATATCGGACCTTGTAACTCTCCAGATATCATAACTCCATATTCCTTGAAGGTACAACTTACAATTTAAAATATTTGGCCCAAATAAATTTGTCCCTAATGCCCAATTCTAACTTAAACCTTTAGTGTCCTCAAAACAAGATCGTGATAAGTCAATTAGCACAATTGTGATCGTCCACTTTATTTCCCCAAACGTGACATCAAATCGCCTTAATAGACATAGATCACTTTTCATCCAATCCTGTAGACAAAATTCCATCCACTTAAGTTATCACGTACTCTAAATCCTTATAAATTAGAACAACCTTTACCAACTGAGTTGTTATTCACCCATAAATCCTTAAACACTTAATCGTCCTCATACGATTTATTATCCCAAATCAAGCGACCTTTTGCTTTATCGGAACTCAATATTCATCCAAGACGTGATCGTCCTAATACTCCTCCTATCCTTATATTGTTTCCCTTAAGAAAACCTCATAACGAAACCTCAGATAAATCTTCCAAGATAATACTTATGACTTCACACCCTTAGCCTTTTCGAAGCTTAAACCACTGAGCCTACAATGAGCACACTCACTTACAAACTCCATAACCTTAATCCTTGGGTTCTAAAGTTGTACTCAAGATCGTAATAGAGTACGGTCTTGTTAGAGAAGACGAATTCCTTATGAACTATCTCTCTTATACATTTATTCTCTTCTCAGCAATCTATCCACATAAATGCCTACAGAATGACCTCATAACTAGGCATTCTGGACTTCATATGGTTCACTCTCACATACTTTTACCAGAACAAATGTTCAGGGTACACATATGAGAAATAATTCTTAATCCCATAGAGCATTAACCACACACATTTGTTTCCTTCGAATTAAGGAATTTTGGTAAAACTCAACTTACATGATCACGCTCGTCGGCTCAACTGAGGGAGCAATTAATATCATATCGATGTGACATTACTCCAAGAATAACGCGAGATTCCTAAGAATGGATCTAGGAATTAAGTAATAGAGTCGACCCTAGTGTTAACCACGTAGGAGACGAACACCTAGGCTCTATACGTTACCCCTCCTTTATGAGTCCTGACAGCTGATCAGCGCTACTTTGTAGGGTTTAACTAGGAGTTATTACCGGTGTTTTGGGTACCATATGGATGTGTTTAGAGCGTTATTGTGGAGTATGGAGTTGAGTAAAAGAAGGATGATTATGGTGGTTTGGAGGAGCTTAAAATAAGACATTAGGAAGATGAGAAGAAAGCCATAAGAGAAGACGAAGGAAGACTGAAGAAGGAGCTACAGGAAGTCTTTCGCGGTCGCGGAAGCCCAAGCCACGACCGCGGAAAAATCAAACAGTGAGGATTCAACAGAGAGTTTTCCGCGGTCGCGGAAGCTATTGCCGCGATCGCGGAAATCGGTCATCAGACGCGCACGAGATATTTCGTTTCCTTTCGTTCGAAGTTTTTAATTTAATTTTATTATTTCCTTTTCTTTTATTTCTTTATTTCGGTTGGATTATTTTATTTCCTTTTAGGTTATGTTTGTTATCTTTTGGTTTTTAGGTTTAGCTAGGTTATTTAAACCTAGTTCCTAGAGCCTCTATTATGATTCATTATTTTTTCAGCATATTTTTCCCTTTTGTTTCAAGACTATGAAGAACTAAGCAACCTTTGCTTAGTCCGACGATTGAAGCCTTCATTTGATATATGGTTGTGAGATTATAATTCTATTCCTATTCCTTTTGATTATATCTTTTCTCTTGAGCTTGTTCCTATTGATTCTTATTAATTTGACTGGATTGATCACCTAGTTGATATTAGTAATTGTCTATTGCTAGGGTTTGGATATTTCGAGTTGAAAACCCTTATCTTGTGTAGCAACCATGATATTCTAGGACTAGTTGGACTAGTTTATTGTGAAAGAGAATTGATTATCTGTTAAATGTTGCGAGTTGTAGTGTTGCATGTATCCTGGTTAATTCATATGCTTCATGCTGCTATTGTTCTAAATCTTGATAGTTTCTCGTGTGTTCGATAGTTAGGGTTGCCAAGATTAGTTGGACTGGTAACTATTTGAGAATAGGGACATGAATATTCATAGGAAGGAATAGAGATAATCTAGGATCAACCAATCAAATGAATGGTGGATATTTGTCTAGCTAAGTACTTTTTCCCAATTGATTACAACCTTTGTTTTGATTTACTTTGTTTACTCGCAAAACAACCAACAACCTCCCCCCCCTTTGTTACCTTTGACATACTACTTGCATAAAGAAAGATAACTCCTCCCTGTGGGATTCGACCCTTGCTTGCCTATTCTACTGAGTTAGGTTTTTAAGGATTTACTTTACTTGGGCATCACGACTTTAGCCCCTGTCAACAACCCTTATCCACACGTGACATATACTATTTTTGGCACTCACGGAGTCTCGTATGAGCGAACAATTTGCAATAGTAACGAATTTAGTAATTTCCGAAACAAGGAAACACTTCTTTATTATTCAAAACATTACATTAAAATAACTGACAGAAAGTCCAATAGAAAGATTACTAAACTATGGAGACTATCGACACAAGTCATCGCTCCATATTCTTAAAAAGGCTCAACAAAAATACAACTACTCGTCCAGGGTTTCATTCTCATTGGAGTGACGAATCACAAAGAGTCGTTGCCCCTGACCCGAAGACTCCATAGGCGTCTTGCCTTTATTACGAGCAATAGATTGCTCAGGAGTGGATACCTCTGGCTTTGGGTTCCGCCCATCGCCAATATTTGAGGCCTGGTAAGATTGCGTTGGTCCCTGACCCTTCTGCCTACAATATGCTTTCATGTGGCCTTCCTTCCCACAATTGTAACACACCCTTTTCTCCTTTTGGCAGTTAAAACTCTTATGCCCAGCCTCACCACAGTTGTGGCAATGGATCACTCCGCTACTCCAACCTGAGCCTCTGGCGGAGTCAGACTGAGTCGTCTCGGTCTTAGCACGACCAGACTTCTCAAACTTGGTAGGTGATGCCGGTCGCTTGAATGTACCAACCTGGCGATCCTGTTGCCCACCCCTTCCTTTAATTTGCTTCTTCTCTACCGAAGGTAACTCTTCCTCCGAGTCATCAGTTAACCCCTTCTATTTTTGGATCACTTGATCCTTCAGCAGGCACTGATGGCTCCCCGGACTTGCCCATATCGCCTTTCTGAGGCTTAAAACTCCACCATCTTCACCCCCAAAGATCCTCATTATCGGGCTGATCTAAAATCCAGAAAAACTCTTCCCACTCCTCGTGGAAGGGATCCACAGGCTCCTTCTCATCCTCTGGATCCGCCATTGAGTCCTCATCTTCATCAGAGACCTCGGGGGTAGAGGTTTGCTTGGATTACACTTCTCTTTCTTCCCCGCTCTCCGACTCGAACTCTTCGGTCAACGGGGTGAACTTACGCACCGATCCGCCGACCCTTGGAACTTCTACAGAATCAGGCTCAGACTTAATTGTCGGAGTGGTCTCAGATTCATCTTGGGTCTTAAGTTGGGCTCTAGGGAATACCATTGTCTGTGAAGAGACAAGGAGAGATTTAGAACTTTCTTGTTTATAGAAATTCTATCTTCCATAACAAGCAGGAATGATAGGACTACGTACATTGGCAGAAGTTTGAAAACGTCTTTTCCACAAAACCGTTAAGGTAAACTGAAACTCGTTTGTTAATTCTGAAAGTCTTTTCCACAAAACTTGTTAAAAACAAACCGAGACTCGTTGGTTAATTCCGTTTCTACTAAATTGTTGTGATTTAAAATCTACTTCAAAAATGTTTTATCTTTAAACCTTACTTAGGGCTATAGTAAAGAAATCCCATACACGAAGTTTTTGTTTTATAAAATCCCAAATAAACGCAAAATGGTTTAAAAGTTTAGAGTTTTAAAACTTTTAGCTCTGATACCAAATCTGTAACACCCCCAAAATACCCTTTGGAAATATTACCGCCAGTGACCTCAGATTACACATCTGGTGTCACCCAAGGCTTAACCAATTTATAATAAACTGTATAATAACATAAGCTTTATTAAATAACATACAAGTGCCCAAATAATATTTTATTTCAAATGTTGAAATTACAATTTGATAACAAAATCGAGTACCAATATTCATTACAACGTAAATCTTGAAGTAAAAATGACTCAACGGGTCTTGACCTTGCGATCTTACGCCTAGGATCTCAACCTTGGAAAGAAACACACAAAACGCCAATTGCCCTCACGTCGAGTCCTTGCCTTTACTGATGCGGAAACTTATCTGATGTGCCGTATAAGACGGATGACACCAGCCAACCATGCAAGGGAAAATAACCGGTTGGTTAGTCTAATGAAAGACTATGCAAGAGTAGAAATAAAAAGGTTCTAGTGATTGTAACCGTTTACTATCATTGTCCCTCGAATAATAACCGAATGAACGATACATAACCCGGAACTTTCACGGAATGATTAGAATTAGATATGCACTGAAAAGAAGACTCCAAAGGATTGAGTCTTATGGGAAAAATATGACAAATGTTTGGGAACGTTATAGTTTTCACACAAGCGTTTAAAAACGACTTGATCATTTAGGTCAACGACCAACCTCACCGCGCAATGCGAATCCAGATTGGAAAGAAGACTTACTCTAACCGAACTCCGGGCGGTTTCCACGTTGTACTCCTCACCTGAGGGTATATTAATTATGTGCATAACCACACTTATCTTATTTAATTCCAAAATGTATATTCACGTTAAAGCTTTTAGTACAATCTCGAGTGACTACGAGAATAACACAGGGTGACATTACGCCCAACCCAATGACACTAGCAAGGTGCTTAAACACCTCTTATCCTTAACGGGTGGATAAGAAGCAATGGTCATGACCTTTAAAAGTATTAGAGAATTATTCCGACTAATACCAAGTTATAAAGAAACGACTAATCCTAATAAGGCATTAGCGTTCCTACGAATACTCGTGCTAATCTAGCATTTAAGTTACATTTAAATCCACACCAAAATTTATTACAGTAATAACAGGTATAATAGCGTTGTTCTAGCAATATATACAACCTATTAAAATATCATATTTTAATCACATCATTTTATTAAATTTGTTCCCAAACGAAAACAACACTTCATCCCATTTTCATTAACAATCAAGTAATTGATAATTAAAGGAAATATGGAATGATAAGCAAGAGCGAACCGCCAGTTGCCTTAATTAGACGAACGAAGATTTACGGGTCGGGAATACTGGACACGAGCTCAACAACCTACTGGGAATCCTATCGAAGCCCACCGACGTTCCAAGGTCCATTCCGACGACGCACGCGAAATGAGGCACAAATATCTAAATTAGATATGGCAGAACAACCTAAACAAAAACGGGGGAAACAGACTAAGCCGCGGCCACGACGGGTATGGCCGCGATCGTGGCTTTGCTGGGCAAAGCCGCGGTCGCGGTATATACACTCGCGGTCGCGGTTTCTTGGGCAGGGCCACGGTCGCGGTGTTCATAGCCGCGGTTGCGGTCCTCCCTCCCGACGTGACGCTAAAATCAATTTAAGGCTCACCGACGACGAAGACGACGAAGCTAGCCTCTCCTCCTTGCAACACCACTACTCCAAGCTCCCAAGGCACTACGGCGACCACCAAAAACTCTGGTGAGACACTCCGACGAACTCCGGTGAACTTGAAAATGAGAGAAAGAGAGCGAGATCGAGCTGTAGATGTGGATGCTAAACTCTGAGGCTGAAGACCCCTATTTATAGGGTGAGGAGAAGCCAACGCCGAGCAATCTAAACACTCGAGATCCCTCACCGACGGAAGTTACGAAAATGCGGAAATCTGAATCGGCGTTCCCGGATAAGAACGACGAAGAAGATGAACCACAGAGACCCGCGATCGCGGTTTGCCCACAAGCACAACCGCGCCCACGATTTCCCCGCGCTCATGCCTCTGGCTTCTTGGCTGCGGTCGCGGCCAACCCGTCGTGGCCGCGGCTTAGTCTGTTTCCCCCGTTTTTGTTTGGGAACAAATTTATTAAAATGATGTGATTAAAATATGATATTATAATAGGTTGTATATATTGCTAGAACAACGCTATTATACCTGTTATTACTGTAATAAATTTTGGTGTGGATTTAAATGTAACTTAAATGCTAGATTAGCACGAGTATTCGTAGGAACGCTAATGCCTTATGAGGATTAGTCGTTTCTTTATAACTTGGTATTAGTCAGAATAATTCTCTAATACTTTTAAATTCATGACCATTGCTTCTTATGCACCCGTTACAGATTTGATATTAGAGCTAATAGTTTTAAAACTCTAAACTTTTAAACCATTTTGCGTTTATTTGGGGTTTTATAAAACAAAAACTTCGTGTATGGGATTTCTTTACTATAGCCCTAAGTAAGGTTTAAAGATAAAACGTTTTTGAAGTAGATTTTAAATCACAATAACTTAGTAGAAACAGAATTAACCAACGTGTCTCGGTTTGTTTTTAACAAGTTTTGTGGAAAAGACTTTCAGATTTAACAAACGAGTTTCAGTTTACTTAACTGTTTTGTGGAAAAGACGTTTTCAAACTTCTACCAACGTACGTAGTCCTATCATTCCTGCTTGTTATGGAAGATAGAATTTCTATAAACAAGAAAGTTATAAATCTCTCCTTGTCTCTTCACAAACAATGGTATTCCCTAGAGCCCAACTTAAGACCCAAGATGAATCTGAGACCACTCCGACAATTAAGTCTGAGCCTGATTCTGTAGAAGTTCCAGTGGTCGGCGGATCGGTGCGTAAGTTCACCCCGTTGACCGAAGAGTCTGAGTCCGAGAGCGAGGAAGAAAGAGAAGTGCAATCCAAGCAAACCTCTACCCCCGAGGTCTCTGATGAGGATGAGGACTCAATGGCGGATCCAGAGGATGAGAAGGAGCCGGTGGATCCCTTCCACGAGGAGTGGGAAGAGTTTTTCTGGATTTTAGATCAGCCCGGTAATGAGGATCTTTGGGGGCGAAGATGGCGGAGTTCCGAGCCTCAGAAAGGCGATATGGGCAAGTCCGGGGAGCCATCAGTGCCTGCTGAAGGATCAAGTGATCCAAAAATAGAAGGGGTTAACTGATGACTCAGAGGAAGAGTTACCTCCGGTAGAGAAGAAGCAGATTAAAGGAAGGGGTAGGCAATAGGATCGCCATGTTGGTACATTCAAGCGACCATCATCGCCCACCAAGTTTGAGAAGTCTGGTCGTGCTAAGACCGAGATGGCTCAGTCTGACTCCGCCAGAGGCTCAGGTTGGAGTAGCAGAGTGTTCCAATGCCACAACTATGGTGAGGCTGGGCATAAGAGTTTTAACTGCCAAAAGGAGAAGAGGGTATGTTACAATTGTGGGAAGGAAGGCCACATGAAAGCATACTGTAGGCAGAGGGTCAGGGACCAACGCAATCTTACCAGGCCTCAAATATTGGCAATGGGCGGAACCCAAAGCCAGAGGTATCCGCTCCTGAGCAATCTATTGCTCATAATAAAGGCAAGACGCCTATGGAGTCTTCGGGTCAGGGGCAACGACTCTTTGTGATTCGTCACTCTAATGAGAATGAAACCCTGGACGAGTAGTTGTATTTTTGTTGAGCCTTTTTAAGAATATGGAGCGATGACTTGTGTTGATAGTCTCCATAGTTTAGTAATCTGTATGTTGACTTTCTGTCAGTTGTTTTAATGTAAAGTTTCGAATAATAAAGAAGTGTTTCCTTGTTTCGGAAATTACTCAATTCGCTACTATTGCAAATTGTTCGCTCATACGAAACTACGTGAGTGCCAAAAACAGTATATGTCACGTATGGATAAGGGCTGTCAGGACTCATAAAGGAGGGGTAACGTATGGAGCCTAGGTGTTCGTCTCCTACGTGGTTAACACTAGGGTCGACTCTATTACTTAATTCCTACATCCATTCTTAGGAATCTCGCGTTATTCTTGGAGTAATGTCACATCGGTATGCCATTAATTGCTCCCTCAGTTGAGCTAACGAGCGTGATCATGTAAGTTGAGTTTTACCAAAATTCATTAATTCGAAGGAAACAAATGTGTGTGGTTAATGCTCTATGGGATTAAGAATTATTTCTCATATGTGTATCCTGAACATTTGTTCTGGTAAAAGTACGTGAGAGTGAACCATATGAAGTCCAGAATGCCTAGTTGTGAGGTCATTCTGTAGGCATTTATGTGGATAGATTGTTGAGAAGAGAATAAATGTATAAGAGAGATAGTTCATAAGGAATTCGTCTTCTCTAACAAGACCCTACTCTATTACGATCTTGAGTAAAACTTTAGAACCCAAGGATTAAGGTTATGGGGTTTGTAAGTGAGTGTGCTCATTGTGGGCCCCGTGGTTTAAGCTTCGAAAAGGCTAAGGGTGTGAAGTCATAAGTATTATCTTGGAAGATTTATCTGAGGTTTCGTTATGAGGTTTTCTTAAGGGAAACAATATAAGGATAGGAGGAGTATTAGGACGATCACGTCTTGGATGAATATTGAGTTCCGATAAAGCAAAAGGTCGCTTGATTTGGGATAATAAATCGTATGAGGACGATTAAGTGTTTAAGGATTTATGGGTGAATAACAACTCAGTTGGTAAAGGTTGTTCTAATTTATAAGGATTTAGAGTACGTGATAACTTAAGTGGATGGAATTTTGTCTACAGGATTGGATGAAAAGTGATCTATGTCTATTAAGGCGATTTGATGTCACGTTTGGGGAAATAAAGTGAACGATCACAATTGTGCTAATTGACTTATCACGATCTTGTTTTGAGGACACTAAAGGTTTAAGTTAGAATTGGGCATTAGGGCCAAATTTAATTAGGCCAAATATTTTAAATTGTAAGTTGTACCTTCAAGGAATATGGAGTTATGATATCTGGAGAGTTACAAGGTCCGATATGTGGATCTTAAGATAGTGTAATAGCTACAAGGCTGATGATATAGCACTTTTTGGAAAAATTAAGTTGTGAAACGATTGTATTGGGAGAAAGCTCACTTGAATTTAATGAGTTATGGAATAAGGACTAGTTATTCGGAGGATACCGATAAACTAAAGGATGTAGCATGGGAATTTGTCTTATATGCGTTTAAGGAATAAGGTAACAAATGTTACTCGTATATACCCATTGAAGGATTAGGACGTAAGTGATTGATTTTGATGGCGATGTGTCGGTCATCATTGTGGGGTGTACCTTTAAAGGAATTAGAGAATGTAATGTCTCGAGGACTACTGAGATCTGATATTGGATTATAGGGAGATAATGTACGAACTTTGAATTTGATTATAAAGTGAAAAGTTGAAGGAGGAATGTGTGTTCTCATGCTTAAGGTATAGCAAGTCTATTGCGAGGATTTTGGAGACTATTATCCTAAGATAATTATGACCTTGTGAATATAGTCACGAGTTATTACAAGTGTCGCACATGGAGTTAAGATATGCGAGTTAGTGCATGGTTGAGGAAACAGATCGTTTTCTTAGGAGTAAGTACAAGGATGAAATGATTAAGGATATTAAGTTGAGGTAGTGAGATTAAATGTGAAACCGGTCCCTTTACTTTAGCGATGTTAGTTTCGGGGTCGAAACTATTTTTAATGGGGTAGTAATGTAATAATCCTCATGTTACCATAGAGGTATTATGGTAAAATATATGTTTAGTGAAAGCAAGTTATAAAATTCCCTTAAGTTATGAAGGGTCTAAACTATGGTTAATCTTATGTTAACTGTAATTTGAACCAACTTATAAATTTAACTTAGAATTGCTTGAACCAATTTACAAAGTGTTAAATGGGTTAGGCATGGTTAAACTTATAAGGTTGGGTAACTTATTATAAGGTATCTCCTCCGAGCTGTTATCGGCCAAGTTTCGGGGTCGAAACTTCTTTTAAGGGGGTAGTATTGTAATAACCCCTAAAAGTCCCGAACTGTCGTTTTGTAAGAAAGACATGATGGGCAATTTATGTAATCTTCTGTAATCTCAGTGAGAACTTTTGAACGTAATAATATACGTTTAAGGTGTATAGATGTATTATGGTAAAATATATGTTTAGTGAAAGCAAGTTATAAAATTCCCTTAAGTTGTGAAGGGTCTAAACTATGGTTAATCTTACGTTAACTGTAATTTGAACCAACTTATAAATTTAACTTAGAATTGCTTGAACCAATTTACAAAGTGTTAAATGGGTTAGGCATGGTTAAACTTATAAGGTTGGGTAACTTATTATAAGGTATCTCCTCCGAGCTGTTATCGGCCAAGTTTCGGGGTCGAAACTTCTTTTAAGGGGGTAGTATTGTCATAACCCCTAAATGTCCCGAACTGTCGTTTTGTAAGAAAGACATGATGGGAAATTTATGTAATCTTCTGTAATCTCAGTGAGAACTTTTGAACGTAATAATATACGTTTAAGGTAGACCTGTACAAGTCCGGGCTAGCCCGCCCGGCCCGGCCCGCCCGGTTAAAAAACCGGACCTGGACAACAATATTGGCTCGGTCGGGCCGGGCCGGGCCAGCCCGGTACAGTAACGAGCCGGGCACGGACGGTCCTCTAGGCCCGACCGGGCCTAGAAGCCCGGCCTGGTACCCGTTACTGTTTATATAATTAATATTTGTTTATAATTATATTTATATTTATAATTTTATATATATATTTATAATTACTGTTTATAATTTTTTATATATATATTTATAATTATATATATATATATTTATAATTATATATATATTTATAATTTTACCGGACTGGGCCAGCCCGCTGGGTAACCCGGCCCGGTTGACCAGGCGGGTCTGGACAAAAAACCCAGCCCGGTTGACCGGGCAAAAAAAAAAAAAAACCCGGCCCGAACCCGGATTTGTACAGGTCTAGTTTAAGGTGTATGTGGTCTTAGACTATTTTTAGAAATGCTAAAAATAAGACCTAGCCAAGACCGCGAGAGGAAACCGCGGCCAAGAAGCCAGAGGCGCGAGCGCGGGGAAACCGCGACCGAGTTTTCAAACTGCAGGCGCAATTTTGCTTGTGGGCAAACCGCAATCGTGGTTTTGAAACCACGATCGCGGGTCTCTGTGGTTCGTCTTCTTCGTCGTTCTTATCCGGGAACGCCGATTCGGATTTCCGCATTTTCGTAACTACCGCCGGTGAGGGATCTCGAGCGTTTGGGTTGTTCGGCGTTGGCTTCTCCTCACCCTATAAATAGGGGTCTTCAGCCTCAGAGTTTGGCATCCACATCTACAGCTCGATCTCACTCTCTTTCTCTCGTTTTTAAGTTCGCCGGAGTTCGTGAATTCGTCGGAGTGTCTCGCCGGAGTTTTTGGTGGTCGCCGTAGTGCCTTGGGAGCTTGGAGTGGTGGCGTTGCAAGGAGGAGAGGCTAGCATCGTCGTCTTCGTCGTCGGTGAGCCTCGAATCGATTTTAGCATCGTGTCAGGAGGGAGGACCGCGACCGCGGCCCTGCCCAGGAAATCGCGACCGCGGCTTTGCCCAGCAAAGCCACGATCGCGGCCATACCCGTCGTGGCCGTGGCTTAGTGTAGGATCGTGATTGTTAGATAATAACTTTAAGGAACTCAGAATATCGATTCTAAGTTCCCTTCGCAACGGAAATAAACAATCAAACAAATGACAAGTTCCTTATAGTGGAAACCTTTGATTGCCAACTAGCAATTCAGGATAAAAACCACTACCTTTCTTTCGAAAGGATTTCAAGGTATACTTCTTGATTTCTTATATCTTTTGGTTACAACTTATCCTAGGAACAAACACACAGTTTCTTTGCCTTACACACAGTTAGGCAATCCTAGATAACTTAACACAATCAATAATTAATCCAAGAAACAGACCTTCGCACCTAGGAACTATCACTTACAGTCACAGGAACTTAGCACTCAGCTCTTCTATTCCTTGACTGGTTCCTCTTGATCTCGGTTTGCTTTGATGATCTTGTTTGAAGGTTCACACTGGATATTTGCTAATGTGCGTGAGTCGTATTTCAGTGCTTGAAGATAACTCTTGAGTTAGTCTTCCTTTTATAGAGGATTCTTCGCAGCTTAATCCTCTCTGGGTTCCCACAGATTAAGCTTGCCCTAGGATCAGTGGTTCTCCTTGGTCCACGTTGTTCTTGGCATGTGCAAACAACCTAGGCAGCTCAGAATCTCTCTTGGTTGGTCAACTATCTCAGACGAGTCTTGCTATGTCGTTTTCCAAATGCTTTCGTCTGAGGTTGAACAAGCTGGGCGCTTGGGAACTGTCTTTTGGACAGTGACATCTCTATGTCCTGTCACTTTCACCTTCTTTGTCCGAGGTTCAGCGTTTCTGGGTATCTTGTTGTTTTGTTCTGGACATTGGCAGACCTTTGGAAGCTTCGGACAAGTCGTTTTCAACAACTTTTGTCCGAGGTTGTGTGTCCCCAGATTTCTCGGGAATCGCAATGTCGCATGCTATGTTACTGGGCACATCTGGGTTCCTCTGGGTTCCTTCTTCTGTCTTGTTCCTTTGGTTCTCTTTGTCCTGTTTGGTTTTCTTGCCTTCGGTATATTCCTGTGGTTCCTTAAAACACATCTTTGAGATAAAACATTAGTATCATAATATTTGTCATCTTCAAAAGTAGAGAAACTGAGGAAAGTAACTCTCAGGGAAACTGAAGTTCCAGAGTTCCGTTTCCTAACAATTTCCCCCTTTTTGATGATGACAAATACAAGGAACCTGGCAACATAATAGGACTTTGAATTTCATGAGACCAGTTGAATTTGAGGGATTTACAACGTTATAAAATAATGAGGGAATATTCAATGGTTGCAAATTCCCCCTAAGCAGATGAACTAAGTTATTCAAGTTCCCCCTTAGAAGTAGAATGAATTCAGAGTTCCTAATAGTCCAGTAGTTTCCAAAGTTCAAGGTTCCTTTATCCTTCTTCCCCCTTTTGACATCATCGAAAAGATCAGTGACAAGTTAAGAACGGGATATTCAAGTAAATACACAATTGCAGCAAACCATAACCGAAACATAATGGAAACTTAAGGCATAGACAAATTAATCATAGCAGCAAGACCAAAAGCAGTCATTAAAACTTAAAACTGATCATTGTTCATAGAAAGGGTAAGATAAGCCACAAAACAACACAAACTAACAACTTAACAACCACCGACAAGGACCAACAACAAAATAACAAACGACGAGGGCGACAACAAAGGCAATCGTTAGGAAAGACGACATAGGGATAGAAGAGGGAAGAGGATTCTAGGGGAAACGACTAGCACACTGTGAGGTTACAGCACTGGGAACCAGACCAAGCATTCCTATGGCAGAGCAGCGGCCTCCTCTTCAGCATCTTTGTCGACAGTTCCTATATTTTGGCCCGTGGCCTGATGAGCACCGATTGCATCTTTCCACTCCTTCTGAAGAACTTCTACCAGATCCACAATAGCAGAACTCATTCGTCCCAACTCTTTTACTTGATCATGGAGGGCGACCGGGATAGCAGTCGAGCCCACCATGATGGCCTTTTCAATACAATCCAGAGCAGAAAGGATCGCAGAGGAGTCTTGAGAGGGGTTGAGCTGTGGCTGGGAGCTTGAGGGGGCCTGGGAACTGGCTTTTTCTTTAGGCAGTGGAGCTTGAGCTTGAGAAGGGTTGGTCTGTTGTTCCTTAGTCTTCAACTTCCGAACAGTGGCGATGGTTAGGCACTTGATATAGACTGTCTCAGGCAAATCATCTGGGTATTGGTGAAGGTTAGAGAGAATGGTCTTGATGATATGAAGGAAGGGTAGGGCATGGGAGGCATGTGATGAACAGAATTGCATATGAGCCA
Organism: Rheum nobile; assembly: GCA_027886185.1. Taxonomy (NCBI): domain Eukaryota; kingdom Viridiplantae; phylum Streptophyta; class Magnoliopsida; order Caryophyllales; family Polygonaceae; genus Rheum; species Rheum nobile. Next base: position 827,861 of record WOAB01000163.1, read on the forward strand.
ACACAATGCGAGGGAGATCAATTTGGACACCAGAGAGCACCTTGTCCATAAAAATGGCGTCTGTGATGAGAACGTCGTTGCTGTGCTCCTGTCTGGGAACTAGATTACGGGTGATCCAGAAGTGTAACATCTTGTTTGTGATGGAGAGGTCCTTTGTCTCCAAAGATTGGGGGGAGGCGCCGTCATAGATTTTCTTGACCACTGCTCCCTTGGATTTGTAGCCATTTCCCTTGGGTCACCCCTTTTTCTGAGGGAGAATGCCAAACCCAGACCTTGACTCAATCCCTAGAGCGGATGCTATGAGGTTAGAGGATAGGGGATAGCTAGTTCCCTTCCATATGAGAATAGCATCGTTACAGGGACAATTTTCTTTAGCGGGTACAAACTCGTTAGACTGGTAAAACAGGCGGACGACCTCATCAGAAGCAGAGAATGGCTCAATCAACATCTTGTCCCATCCTTGGTACTGCAGGAGGGAGTGGAACTCAGCAAGTGCTTCTCCAAACATATCCTCATCTTCTTCTTCCAGTTCTTGTAACCAGAACTCTTTGCCGATTATGAGGGGCTTGAGGATCTTCCTCTTAGAGAAGAGAGAGGAGACGTGACTCAGGGAGGAAGAGGCAGAGATGGTGAGGGTTTTAGTTCTTTTGGATTGAGGATCATAGGGAACCAAGGCTTGGGAACTCCTTTTTCGTTGTTTTAGCCTGGTGGCAACAGAGGGACCAGGATTTGAGGAGGGTTTTGATTTGAGGCTTGCTGGTGAGGTCTCAGGGCTAAGGAGCTCTTGGATAGACTTGTCAGGGGAGGAGTCATGAGAACCACCTTCGGAGATGGATTTTGTAGCCGATTCTGAGGCAGGAGAGATTTCTTTCGCCTTCTCATGTGCCTTTGGTGGCTCCTCAAGTTTCTCTTCAGGTTTCTCCACTGTTAGCTCCACAGGTTTCTCTTCAGGTTGGGATTTATGAGAGATGGTGGCAGAAATAGGCTTAGAAGAGGATGCTGCCTTTTTTTTTTCTCTAAAGGCTATGAGAAGAGCAGCCTCCTCCTCATCTTGGATAAGGTTAGGGTTTGGATCAGCCATTTTTTAGGAGCTAAGGATTTCTGTGTTTGAGAGAGAGAGAGAGAAGCAGATCGGAGAGATGGCGAGTTATGGAATAAGCTTGGAGCAACAGGGCAACTCTTAAAGGTGGTGAGGGCGGAAGGGACGTTGAGACAAATCTAGCCGTTGAAAAGATTGGGGAGAATCTGGAGCATTGAAGGCTCTTTGCAGCTTTTCTGAACAACCAATACAAATTCAAAGCTTACCCATTCAGAGAAGAGGGAGGTCTGCCAACTGATAGGACGTGACTGACCTCTGCGATTTTGCCATAAATAGCTTTGGGGGAGAGCCAAAGTAGCCGTTGGAAGTATGCTTCATCCTGGTTCCTTTCTGACGATATATTCAACGTGCTAGAAGGACAAATGAGAATCTTTGATGTGGGTTTAAATAATGGAACCAGAAAAATACGTTCCCATACAAGGAATCAGGGTAGGCCATTTATCGTATTGCACAATAATTCTCAGAGAGGGTTTAGGGATGGATCATAGAGAATTAAATTGAGCAATGAGGTAGGGGAAGGTCTTAGTACACAATCATCATTTCGGCTTGTAGTATTGGGTTAGAAATATGATCAGATTGTGACTTTTGGGCCATTCAAAGAAACTTGAACAATGAAGAAGTGAAAAGAATAAAGAGGACCAAAATAAGACGAGCCAGAAAAAATTATCTAAACCCTTTTTAAAGAGACCATTATGAAAAGTAGGGTTTGTAGCAAAAGATATAACACAAAGATATCAAGACTCAACAAGTTGACAATCTTAAACTAGACAATCAGGGGAACTGGAAAGGAACCTTTATACTAAAGTCACTACTAGGTTATAGGAATCATTCCTAGTTCCAATCTAAGGTTCTCGAAAGGAACTCTATTCAAGGATTTGGTGAATATATCTGCAACCTGATCTTCAGTTCTACAAAACTTCATAATGATGTTTCCCTTCTCAACATGATCTCTAAGAAAATGATGTCTTGTGTCGATATGTTTGGTCCTAGTATGATGCACATGATTCTTTGAAATGTTTATGGCACTAGTGTTATCACAAAGAATTGTAAGAGGGCCATAAGACATACCAAAATCCGCGAGTTGTTGCTTTAGCCAGAGAAGTTGGGAACAACAGGAGGCAGCCGCAATGTACTCGGATTCTGTGATGGAGAGGGAGACTGAGACTTGTTTCTTTGATCCCCATGACACAAGGCAAGGGCCTAGGAACTGTGCCATTCCAAAAGTGCTCTTCCTATCCACCAAGTATCCAGCATAATCAGCATCAGTGAAGCCCATTAGCTCAAAGGGACACTCTTTGGGGTACCAAATGCAGAGAGAGTCAGTTCCCTTGAGATATCTAAGTATTCTCTTCATAGAAGCCAAATGGGTTTCTCTTGGACAGGATTGGAACCTAGCATACAAGCCAACAGCAAAAACAATGTCTGGTCGACTAGCAGTTAGGTACATGAGTGAGCCTATCATACCTCTATAGAGCTTCTCCTCTACTAGAGGACTCGAATGGTCCTTATCCAAATGGGCAATGGTGGATAAGGGAGTGGAGAGAGGCTTGCATGAATCCATTTTGAACTTCTTCAGTAGTTTCCTGACATACTTCTGTTGGTGAATTTGTATGCCATCTTTCTTTTGAGTGATTTGTAATCCGAGAAAGAAGGTGAGTTCCCCTATTAGGCTCATTTCAAATTCACTGCTCATCAAGTCTTTGAACTTATCTACAAGGGACAGGTTAGTGGAACCAAAAATGATATTATCAACATAAATTTGAACCACTAAGATGTTATCTTCTTCTTCTAGGATGAAGAGAGTCTTATCAATGACTCCACGCATGTAGCCATTTGAGAGTAGGAACTGGGCAAGACGATCATACCAAGCTCTGGGAGCTTGCTTGAGGCCATAGAGTGCCTTGTCTAGGAAGTAGACATGATCTGGATGATCGTCGTCTTCAAAACCAGGTGGTTGCTTGACATAGACTTCTTCTTGAAGAATTCCATTGAGGAAGGCCGTCTTTACATCCATTTGGAACAACTTGAACCCTTTGTGAGATGCGAAGGCAATCAACAATCTTATTGCTTCGATCCTTGCCACTTGGAGCATAAGTTTCATCATAGTCGATGCCTTCTTGTTGATTGTATCCTTGAGCAATGAGTCTAGCTTTGTTCCTTATCACAGCTCCTGTATCATCTAGCTTGTTTCTGAAAACCCATCTAGTTCCTATGATGTGTTTATCCTTGGGGCGGGGAACTAGATGTCATACTTTGTTTCTTTCAAACTGATGAAGCTCTTCTTGCATAGCTTGGATCCAGTCCACATCCTTTAGTGCCTCACCTATGTTCTTTGGTTCCACAATAGATAGAAAGACATTGAAGGCAAAGAAGGTTAGATGTTCGAACCTGACTGGAGGCTTGATGACTCTTCTTTCTCTGTTAGGAGCTAGAGCATTTGATGTGGAGACATTCTGAGTTGAGCATTCAGCTTCCTGGTTGGGATCACCTTCTCTATTGAATATCATGTGGGAAGATGAATCATTGAAGTCTCCACAGATGTTGTCGTCATGCTCCTGGTTCCCAGAGATGGATTGTTGTTCATTATCCATGGGAACTGGTGGAGGAGCCATTGGAGGGTTCCGAGCAGCAGGACAGGAACTGGGTGTAGTGACATCTTCATCTGGATCTTCTTGATATGACTTGGGAAACGGGTCTTTAAAGGAATTGGTGGTGTTCTGCACAATCTTTCCAAGTGATTTTTCATTAAAAATAACATGAACACTCTCTTCTACCTTTTTAGTCCTTTTGTTGAAGATTTTGTATGCCTTGCTGCCCGAGGCGTATCCAATGAAGATTCTTTCATCACTTCTTGGGTCGGACTTGCCAAGATTATCCTTCCCATTGTTGTGCACAAAGAACTTGCATCTGAATACCCTTAGATGTGAGATGTTGGGAACTCTTCCTCTTAGGAGTTCATAGGGTGTCTTCTCTGTGATTGGGCGAAGCATGGCTCGATTGATGATGTAGCAGGCTGTGTTGATCGCCTCAGCCCAAAATGATTGAGAGAGTCCACTTGAGATCAGCATAGTCCGAGCCATGTCTTCCAAAGTTCTGTTCTTCCTCTCCACTACTCCATTCTGTTGAGGAGTGTATGGTGCAGAGAAATTATGATCAATTCCATGCTCACTACAAAAGGTTAGAAATTCTCCATTTTCGAATTCGGTACCATGGTCAGACCGAATAGCATTGAGTGAACAATCAAGAGATTTTTCTAACAAGGGAACCAAATCTTTAAAGCGGTCAATAACTTCACTCTTAGATTTAATAAAGATGGTCCAAGTAAAGCGAGAGAAGTCATCGACAAGAACAAAGATATACTTGTTCCCTCCTAGGCTCTGAACTCTCATGGGTCCATACAGATCCATGTGGATGAGTTCAAGAGGCCTTGAGGTGCTTACCATGTTTTTGGACTTGAAGGAACTACGAGCTTGTTTCCCTTTTACACAGTCAGAGCACAGTTCCTTAGATGTGCCACTTAGCTTTGGCAGCCCTCTGACTAGCTCCTTTGAGTGTAGCTTTTGAATCAGCTTGGTGCTAGCATGACCGGGGCGTTGATGCCACAAATCATCTTGGTCATTCACAGTTGAGAGACAAAGTTTCTCCTTGGGAATAAAGGATGGGTCAATTATGTAGACATTGTTGAATCTTTTCCCTTTTAGGATGATTTGTCCCGAGGAGTCAAGGACTGAACATTCGTTTGATCTGAATCTAACTTCATTGTCTCCTTGATCACACAGCTGTGACACACTTGTTAGATCAAAACCAAGATTATCAACAAGGTGAACTTTGTTTACCTGAATGTGGTCGTTGAGTTTCACAGTTCATATTCCATAAATTTTTCCTTTGCTTTTGTCTCCAAAGGATATGTTCCCTCCTTGGAGAGGTTGAAGAGAGGTCATTTGATTTCTTCTTCCAGTCATATGGCATGAGCAACCACTGTCGATGTACCATAGTTGAGGTTGCCTCTCATCTTTCTGCACATAAGGGAACTAAGATTTCTGAACCCAGCGAAGCTTGGCTTTACTGGGGGGATTAGCAATGCGAGTCTGTGAATAACCAGGGAACTAGTTCCTTTCATGGTAATGAGTACTTTTCTCCTTTTCAAAGTTCCTTTTCTTAGCACAATCAGTGTTGTAATGACCATTCTTACCACAGTAGGTACACAAACGATTGTAAACAACATGTCCATATTTTCCTTTTCCTGGCCTAAAAGGTTTTTCAGTTTTTCTTTTGTTAAAATCAACATTGTTTCTAACCTTGCTATGGGCCATGTCAATATATCTTTTGTGAGCAAAGGAATTGGTGAACCATTGGTTTTCAGGAACCATCTTTTCTTTTCTCTTTGGTTCCTTCTTAGGACTTTGAGAGCCTTCATTGAGACGTTTGGCAACCTCAGCCTTGTTCTCAAGAACCATGATCTTTTCTGATAGGAATTGATTCCTATCACGAGAAGTGGCAAGAGCAGTACTGAGGTTCTCATTCATCTCAACAAGTTCTCGCCTAGCCTTTTCATTTTCAGCATCATTGTTCCCTTTGTTGTTGACATATCCTATTCCATGACGTTGTCTCACAAAAACAGTTTGATTTATCGTTTTTTCATTAATAGAATCAGTGAGAATGTCCAATCTATCAATTATGGATTGAAGCATGTCATTTCCAGGTAAGTTAGCATGCAAGAGAACTTTGACAGAATCTATGCTAGTTTCATCACAAGATTTGCAAGTTTTAAGGTGACTAGCATGCACATTCCTAATATCAATGACTTTGGAGTGAGTTTCAGCTAGGTCTTTCTCAGTTTCATCAAGTTTCTTACTCCAAACAGAATTCTCAACAGTCAAGCAAGTAATTTCATCTTCACAATCATCAAGTTTCTGTTGAAGGGATTTGGTTTCCTTTCCTAGTTTCTTTATGATCTTAAGAAGTTGTTTCTTATCACAGTCAACTAGGGATTTTAAGAGATCGTCAGAAGTTACCTCAAGGTCTTCTGAGTCGCTTGAGTCTCCTTTTGCCATGAGACATCTCCCTCGAGAGAAGCCACTCAGATCCAGTTCCTCATCTGAGTCTTCTCCCCATGATGCTACGAGAGCCTTCTTTCTTTGAGGTCTTTCCTCTTCCTTGGACTCTTCTTTGTTGGGACAGTTCTTAGCGTAGTGTCTCTTCTCCTTGCACTCGTAACAGGAGACTTCCTTGAGATCTCTTCTTGGTCCATTGTGAGAGGAACTGGCCTTTTGGAACCTTCCCTTCATGAAGAATTTTTTGATGTTCTTTGTGAAGAGGGCTGTTAGTTCGTCCTCTTCTTCTTCAAGGTTTGAGTTCTCTTCCTCCATCTCGAGCCTAGAGAAGGCTTTGGAGATCTTGAGGGCAATTCCTTTCTCCAGTTTCTTGTCGGTATTGGCTTTGGTGTGCTCTCCTTCTTCAACCTCCAGTTTCCCTATGATTTGTGTCAAGGGAAGGGATTGGATGCCTGGAGTGTTCTTCATGATTCCCTTCAAAAGGGTGAATTTGGAGTTGAGTCCGTTGATGACCACTAGGGACTTGGAAACTTCATCAAGGTCGACTCCCGCCGCTGTTAACCTTCCAATCAATCTATTGAAGCAGGAGTAGTATTCTAAGATGGTCTCAGTTTCCATCATTTTGAAGGTGTGGTATTCACCTTCCAAAGCAAATTTTCTGCTTTGCTTTAGTTCCTCACTTCCTTCATGCATCTCCTTGAGAACTTTCCACATTTCCTTGGCCGTCTTGATGCCTATGACCTTGTTCATGTCCTCTCTGTCCAATTCATTGAGGATGAACTGCCTGACCTTGGCATTCTTCTCCATGATAACATAATTCTGGTTTCCAATCTTCTTCCTTCATGGTGAGGTCGACATAGCCATCTCCATTTTCGACTATCCTCCAGCATTGGTAGTCGTTGGTCTTGATGTGGCTTTCCATGCACTTTTCCCACCATGTTTCTTCTCCTTTCTTTCGGAGATGTGGCTTATTGGTGGAGATTCCGAGCTCAAACTTGCTTGGTTGAGACATGATCTGCAAACTTATCAAAGATCTAGAGCTTTTCCTGCTCTGATACCAATTATAGGATCGTGATTGTTAGATAATAACTTTAAGGAACTCAGAATATCGATTCTAAGTTCCCTTCGCATCGGAAATAAACAATCAAACAAATGACAAGTTCCTTATAGTGGAAACCTTTGATTGCCAACTAGCAATCCAGTATAAAAACCACTACCTTTCTTTCGAAAGGATTTCAAGGTATACTTCTTGATTTCTTATCTCTTTTGGTTACAGCTTATCCTAGGAACAAACACACAGTTTCTTTGCCTTACACACAGTTAGACAATCCTAGATAACTTAACACAATCAATAATTAATCCAAGAAACAGACCTTCGCACCTAGGAACTATCACTTACAGTCACAGGAACTTAGCACTCAGCTCTTCTATTCCTTGACTGGTTCCTCTTGATCTCGGTTTGCTTTGATGATCTTGTTTGAAGGTTCACACTGGATATTTGCTAATGTGTGTGAGTCGTATTTCAGTACTTGAAGATAACTCTTGAGTTAGTCTTCCTTTTATAGAGGATTCTTCGCAGCTTAATCCTCTCTGGGTTCCCACAGATTGAGCTTGCCCTAGGATCAGTGGTTCTCCTTGGTCCACGTTGTTCTTGGCATGTGCAAACAACCTAGGCAGCTCAGAATCTCTCTTGGTTGGTCAACTACCTTAGACGAGTCTTGCTATGTCGTTGTCCAAATGCTTTCGTCCGAGGTTGAACAAGCTGGGCGCTTGGGAACTGTCTTCTGGACAGTGACATCTCTATGTCATGTCGCTTTCACCTTCTTTGTCCGAGGTTCAGCATTTCTGGGTATCTTGTTGTTTTGTTCTGGACATTGGCAGACCTTTGGAAGCTTCAGACAAGTCGTTTTCAACAACTTTTGTCCGAGGTTGTGTGTCCCCAGATTTCTCAGGAATCGCAATGTCGCATGCTACGTTACTGGGCACATCTGGGTTCCTCTGGGTTCCTTCTTCTGTCTTGTTCCTTTGGTTCTCTTTGTCCTGTTTGGTTTTCTTGCCTTCGATATATTCATGTAGTTCCTTAAAACACATCTTTGAGATAAAACATTAGTATCATAATATTTGTCATCTTCAAAAGTAGAGAAACTGAGGAAATGAACTCTCAGGGGAACTGAAGTTCCAGAGTTCCGTTTCCTAACACTTAGTCTGTTTCCCCCATTTTTGTTTAGGTTGTTCTACCATATCTAATTTAGATATTTGTGTCTCGTTTCACGTGCATCGTCGGAATGGACCTTGGAACATCGGTGGGCTTCGACAGGATTCCCAGTAGGCTGTTGAGCTCGTGTCCAGTATTCCCGACCCGCAAATCTTCGTTCGTCTAATTAAGGCAAGTAGCGGTTCGCTCTTGCTTATCATTCCATAATTCCTTTAATTATCAATTACTTGATTGTTAATTAAAATGGGGTGAAGTGTTGTTTTCGTTTGGGAATAGATTTAATAAAATGATGTGATTAAAATATGATATTATAATAGGTGGTATATATTGCTAGAATAACGCTATTATACCTGTTATTATTGTAATAAATTTTGGTGTGGATTTAAATGTAACTTAAATGCTAGATTAGCACGAGTATTCGTAGGAACGCTAATGCCTTATGAGGATTAGTCATTTCTTTATAACTTGGTATTAGTCGGAATAATTCTCTAATACTTTTAAAGGTCATGACCATTGCTTCTTATCCACCCGTTAAGGATAAGAGGTGTTTAAGCACCTTGCTAGTGCCATTGGGTTGGGCGTAATGTCACCCTGTGTTATTCTCGTAGTCACTCGAGATTGTATTAAAAGCTTTAACGTTAATATACGTTTTATAGTTAAATAAGATAAGTGTAGTTATGCACATAATTAATGAACCCTCGGGCGAGGAGTACAACGTGGAAACCGCCCGGACTCTTGTTAGAGTAAGTCTTCTTTTCAACCTGGATTCACATTACGCGGTGAGGTTAGTCGTGGACCCAAATAATCAAGGTCGTTTTTAAACTTGTGTGTAAACTTACCGTTCCCAAACATTTGTCATACGTTTCCCATAAGACTCAATTCCTTTGGAGTCTTCTTTTCTGTGCATATCTAATTCTAATCATTCCGTGAAAGTTCCGGGTTATGTATCGTTCCTTCGGTTATTATTCGAGGGACAATGATAGTAAACGGTTACAATCACTAGAACCTTTTTATTTCTACCCTTGCATAGTCTTTCATTAGACTAACCAACCGGTTATTTTCCCTTGCATGGTTGGCTGGTGTCATCCGTCTCATACGGCATATTAAATAAGTGTCTGCATCAGTAAAGGCAAGGACTCGACGTGAGGGCAGTTGGCGTTTTGTGTGTTTCTTTCCAAGGTTGAGATCCTAGGCGTAAGATCGCAACATCAAGACCCATTGAGTCATTTTTATTTCAAGACTTCCGCTGTAATGAATATGGGTACTCGATTTTGTTATCCAATTGTAATTTCAACATTTGAAATAAAATATTATTTGGGCAGTTGTATGTTATTTAATAAAGCTTATGTTATTATACAATTTGTTATAAATTGGTTAAGCCTTGGGTGACACCAGATGTGTAATCTGAGGTCACTGGCGCTAATATTTCCAAAGGGTATTTTGGGGGTGTTACAGATTTGATATCAGTGACCTCAGATTACACATCTGGGGTCACCCAAGGCTTAACCAATTTATAACAAACTGTATAATAATATAAGCTTTATTAAATAACATACAACTTGTTAGATTCAAAGGATCGTGAGGCCACGGTGCAAGCTTTGCTCGTCTTCGGAGTGGAAACGCCAATTAGGGTTTCTCGGATGGGCGGTGGCGTGGCGGAGGCGCAAGGGTGGTTTGACGGCGGAGTTGTGGGGGATAGATGGAACTCAATGTCTTCTTATAGAGGGAAGAAGAATTGCTTGCAGAAGTGAAAGGGAAGAGGAAGTGTGAGAGATGTACTCACTCGACACACTTAGACTATTTTGACGAAAGAGAGACTAGAGAAGCAAGAGAGATTTTGGCAAAGCAAAGTTGATAATTCTTTTGTGAGATTTTCAGCCCTCAAAGTGCCAATATAAAGTCTTACAAAAAGGCAAGAATGCCTAAGGAAACGTCAAAGGCCAAACACACAATTAAACCCTAAATTAATGCCGAAAAATGTCCAAATAAGGCAACTTATTAACTTCAAAGGTAAATGTCTTCAAGCATTTCAAAGATTCTCTCGGCCAAGGCTTGGGCCTATGATGGTGGGGTACATGGGCCAGCCCATGATGGTTGGAGTGCCGAACAAAGTGGTCCAAGTGGCTCGGCGCCCCTCTTGAAAGTTCACTTGCCGCTAGCGCCGTGTTCGCCGGCGCCTTGATGAATGCAAAGGACTAGGCTAGGCTCGGCGTGGCTTAGGGCAGCTTGGCATGTCAACCCCTTATGGAGGTCTTGGAGAAGCTTCCTAGCCCTAGACCTCGTGATGGCACCAGGGGTTGCCTTGTCTTCTTGGGCGTTGTCCTTAGTGTTGCTTGCGCCCGGAGCGGCCGATGTCTTGGCCTTGTGACCAATGTATTCCTTTGGTTTGGCTTTGGCCCTCCCATGCATGTCTCGGTCATCTCCATATCCAAGGGTGTCATCCATAAGCTCTGTGGTTTGATCCAGCTCTTGGGCCTCCATAGTGCCCACGGTGTGCTCCTCGGCGTCCAAGTCCTCGGCGGCGCCTAGGGTGTCCTCGGTGTCTTGACCTTGATGTGGCATGGCCACATCATCCTCCCTCTCTTGAAAGGGATTCGACCCCGAATCCAGCTCTTCTTGGTCATCTTCATCATGCACACAATAAGGCATCAAATCAGAAACATTGAAAACATCATGTACACCAAAGTTAGGAGGGAGATCAAGCTTGTAGGCGTTGTCATTGCTCCTCTCAAGCACTTGAAAGGGTCCATCGCCTCTTGGCTTGAGTTTGGAGTTGCGGAGCAATGGGAAGCGCTCCTTCCTTAGGTGTAGCCACACTAGATCACCCGGTTCAAAAATTACTTCCTTTCGCCCCTTGTCTACATGCTTCTTATATTGGCCGGTTCTCCTCTCAAGTTGCAACCTTGTGTCTTCATGCAACTTCTTAATCCTTGCAGCTTCATCCACACCTTCTTTGCTCTCTCGCTCTTTGATAGCATAGGGTAGGAGCTCTAGTGGTGTTGTGGGATTGCGCCCATAAACCACTTCAAAGGGTGTCTTCCTTGTTGCCGAATGGACCGTCCTATTGTAGGCGAATTCAATGAAGGACAAGCTATCCTCCCACCTGCGCAAGTTAGTCCTTAAGATAGTTCTAAGCAAGACACCAAGAGTACGGTTAACCACCTCGGTTTGGCCATCCGTTTGAGGGTGGCAAGTAGTAGAGAAGAGAAGCTTAGTTCCAAGCTTAGCCCAAAGGGTTTTCCAAAAGTAGCTTAGGAACTTAACATCTCGGTCCGACACAATGGACCTAGTAACTCCATGCAATCTCACAACATGATCAAAGAAAAGGTTAGCAACATGAGATGCATCATCAGTCTTATGGCATGCAATGAAATGTGCCATTTTGGAGAACCTATCCACTACTACAAAGATGGAGTCTCTCCCTCTCTTAGACCGTGGCAACCCCAAAAAAAAGTCCATGGAAATGTCTTCCCAAGGTAGTTTAGGGATTGGCAATGGAGAGTAGAGACCATGGGGTTGCATTTTGGCCTTAGCACGCATACAAGTAGTACAAGAAGCACAAAGCTTCTCAACCGCTCTTAGCATCTTAGGCCAAAAGAAGTGCTCTCTAAGCACATGTAAGGTCTTAAGGACACCAAAGTGCCCCATCAACCCACCCCCATGTGCTTCTTGCACAAGTATAGCTCGAATGGAGCCCTTAGGAATGCATAGCCTATGACCTTTGAACAAAAATCCATCATGCAAGTAGAATTGACCCTCACTTCCCTTAGACTTACATGCATCTACTATAGCACAAAAATCAGAATCAAGAGCATATAAGTCTTTCATGAAAGTGAAACCAAGCAACTTTGCATCTAATATGGTCAATAGAGTGTACCTCCTTGAGAGGGCATCTGCTACCACATTGTCCTTTCCCTTTTTGTGTTTTATCACGTAGGGGAAAGATTCAATGAACTCCACCCACTTAGCATGTCTCTTGTTGAGCTTGCTTTGGCCCTTCAAGTATTTCAATGCCTCATGGTCGGAGTGTATGACAAATTCTTTAGGCAATAAGTAGTGTTGCCAAACTCTTAGCACACGTACTAAAGCGAGAAGTTCTTTGTCATAGGTGGGGTATTTGAGCTCGGCTCCCCCAAGTTTCTCACTAAAATAGGCAATGGGTTTGCCCTCTTGCATGAGGACACCTCCAAGGCCTATTCCCGAAGCATCACACTCCATCTCAAAGATTTTGTCAAAGTTAGGCAATGATAAGAGTGGTGCTTGGGTGAGCTTGGCTTTGAGGCTAGCAAAGGCCGCCTCTTGTGCGACGTCCCATGAGAACGCCACACCTTTCTTGGTAAGCTCCGTGAGGGGCGCAGCCAAGGTGCTAAAGTCCCTCACAAAGCGGCGGTAAAAGCCAGCCAAGCCTAAGAAGCTTCGGACTTGAGTCATAGTAGTAGGTGTTGGCCATTCATGAATAGCTTTCACCTTCTCCTCATCAACTCTCAAGCCCTCCTTACATACCACAAATCCAAGAAATACCACATGATCCGAGAAAAAGTGGCACTTCTTGAAGTTGGCATATAGCTTCTCATTCCTAAGGACCTCAAGAACTTGTCTAAGGTGATCCACGTGCTCATCAAGATTATGGCTATATACTAAGATGTCATCGAAGTACACAACCACAAACTTGCCAATGAAGCGCCTTAGAACATGGTTCATGAGCCTCATGAATGTGCTAGGAGCGTTGGTGAGTCCAAAAGGCATCACCAACCACTCATATAATCCTTGCTTGGTCTTAAAAGCGGTTTTCCATTCATCGCCTTCTTTCATGCGAATTTGGTGATAACCACTCTTAAGATCAACCTTGGAAAACACACTCGTTCCATGCAACTCGTCAAGCATGTCGTCTAATCTTGGTATGGGATGGCGGTACTTAATGGTTATGTTATTGATCGCTCGACAATCAACACACATCCACCAAGTACCGTCCTTCTTTGGTACCAAGATGACCGGAACTGCACAAGGGCTAAGGCTCTCCTTCACATAGCCCTTGTCAAGCAATTCTTGGACTTGACGTTGCAACTCCTTTGTCTCCGCGGGATTAGCGCGGTACGCAGCCCTATTAGGAAGTGTTGCCCCCGGTATGAAGTCAATTTGATGTTCAATACTTCTTATCGGAGGCAACCCCTTAGGCACTTCCTCTTGAAAGAGATCATCGAACTCTAACAAAAGGCGAGTGATGGGCTGCGGGAGTCCCTCAAGATCACTCAAGTTGAGGAGCATGTCCTTACGAATGAACAAAAGACATGACTCTCCACTCTTGAACGCTTGAATAACATCCTTAGACCTAGCTAAGAGCATATGACTAGCGGCATTTCCTTTGCCCCCAATCGCCATTTTCTTACCTTTGGCATGCTCCTTAGCTTGGGCCTTGCGTTGTTCCCTAGCCATATGGTCAGCCATGATTTCATGAGGAGCTAAGGGATGGAGAGTAATCCTTTTCCCACGCAAATGGAAGGAATACTCATTGCTCACCCCTTGATGTATGACGCCCCTATCATACTGCCATGGCCTTCCCAAAAGAAGGTGGCACGCAGTCATAGGCAACACGTCACACAAAACCTCATCCTCATAGCCACCAATGGAGAACTTGATTATGGCTTGTTCCTTAACCTTTAGAGGGGTATCGGAATTCAACCAACAAAGTGTGTAGGGTTGTGGGTGAGGAGTAGTGCTTAGGTTGAACCTAGACACTACTTCATGGTCAATGATATTGCAACATGACCCCCCATCAATTATCATACTACATACTTTGCCATTGATAGTGCACCTAGTATGGAAGATGGTCTCCCGTTGGCTAGGCACACTTGATCCCTCCGAGGCTATAAGTACTTTCTTAGCCACAAAACAGTCCCCATGGGCTGCAACAACATGCATCTCTTCCTCGGCCTCCTCATTCTCAACAACCTCTTCTTCATACTCATCCTCGGATTCATATTCTCCTAGAGTATTAAGTAGAACTTGTCTTTTTGAGGTGCAATCCCGGGCATAATGCCCTCTTCCTAGACACTTGTAACACTTGATATCCCTTGCTCGGTCCTCGCCTTCCTTTCTTTGGGGTTGGACTCTACTAGGGAACTCTCATCTAGGGTGACTAGGATTATCACCCCTAGTCGGTTCCAAGCGTCTAGGTGGAGGTGGTGCTCCTCTGGAACTTTGCCAAGGGCGTGAGCTATTCCCTTGGGGGCGTCTAGAAGATAATGCTTTATACATACGATTAGTATAATGAAGCATTTCCTCCATAGGCGTCCCACGAGGAAAATGTTGCTTACTCACGACCGCTTTGAGTTCATTGTTGAGATGGTTAATGAACTTGGAAATAAGATACCCTTCGGGAACTCTAAGCCCGGACCTAAAGACCAAGGTCCTTAGCTCCGTATAGAACTCATCTGGGGTTTTATTCCCTTGCTCAAGTTGTTCCAATCTCTCATGAACTCGCTCGGCATAGTCATCCGGAACAAACCTATCTCTAAGAGCCCGTTTGAGTTCTTGCCATGTGGTCACTTGGGGGTGTCCATGGAACTCTCGTTCCTCTTTGTCCCCAAGCCACCATTGATAGGCGAATCCCTCAAACATGATCGTAGCTATAGCTACTCGTTGAGCTTCCGAGTAGTTATAGTATTGGAATATTTGATCGGTTTTTTGTTCCCAATCAAGATATACCTCGGGCTCACAATTTAAACCAAAACTTTGTACCTCCAATTTAACTCCATGTGGCCGTGGTTGCTCCAAGTTGGTCGGGTATTGGTTGCCATTGCCGCCGGCACCGCGTGCTTCATAAGGCATGTAGTCGCCTTGCCCTTGGCCTTGGAATGCTCCGCCTCGGCTTGGTGCACTCCTTAGGGGATGGAGCAAGGGTCCTTGAGACCTAGGGACGTCATGGGGCTGCATTCTTGATTGCTCTCTAAGCCTTAATCCGGAATCTGCATGGTTAGATCTAAAAGGCATAGTAGTAGGAGCAAAAGGCAATGAAAAATTAGAAGAAGCATATTCTTCCCTTGTAGTGCTCATGTGATGTGCATGCCCTTGGAAGCCCTCGGTCAAGGCATGATTGGTCACTCCCGGATTTGGCAACGGCCAAGTAGTCATGGGCACCGAGAGTTGATCACCCGACGGCGCAAGACCTAGCATGGAGGAGGTGCCGACACTTGCTTGCGGCAAAGATCCTCCTTGGCCTTGGACGGAGGAGACGCCCTGCATGGTGCTCCACTTCTCCTCCATGGCGCGCATGAAGGCAGCTTGCTCCTCCCTCATGGCGCTCAAGTGTTGTCGGGCGCGCTCGTCAGATTCCTCTTGAGAAGCTTGAATGGCTTTGAGGAATGCCTCCATAGTGATTGTCGAGACCTCCTTGGGGTCCTCATTGGCCGCTTGCTTGTCTTTGGGATTCACCATTTCCAACCTTCACAAAAGCAAACACACGACAGCCCACAAACCCAAAGAAATTCCAACAAAGGTACGTAACAAGTAAGATTGCCAAATTTGCCTAATTTAAATTAGGACTCGGAATCCAACAAGTTCTTGGGTTAGGGTGGCTCCTATATGCAAAATACTCACAAAAATCGAAAATAAAGTGCACCACAATCCTTGTCAAAAGCTTAAGTTAATTCACAACTCAAACAATTCTTGTAAGTACTTGTTTCCTATTACCACTTACTAATGTTAGCTCGAGCAAAAGGAATTACAACTTCACTTACAAACACAAAGATAGTGCACGACTTCTTCTCTTTCTTTCTTTTTTGATTTTGATTTGGCTTGCTCTTTTGTACAATATCAAGCCGAGTTTTTCTAAAATGCTTTTTGTTTTACGTATGGAATGCAGAAACGAGAACAAGAAACTTGCGATGCAACTCGAGTAACAAAAGCGTACGCACTTCGGATTCGTTCCTCCACAAGAAGGCTCGGTTTGCAAATTACGTAAACAATTAAACTCGGATTGTATATGTGACAAATAAGGAAAGCAAAGACTCAAAAGATCCTATACTAAATGCACAACTAAATGGGCTTTAAGAGGGTTGAAGGTTACTCTTTCCAAATTCAAACTAGTATTAAATGCAATTAAAGCACACAATAAAGCCAAATTTGAAGGTTACAATTCTTCCACTCTAAAAACGTCACTTCCTATAGGGCATTTAGATTTTCTAGATCTATCCTAGATGCAAGACACACGACACAATCAAGAAAAAATTCAAGAACAAAGCAAGAACAAGATTCGGACACAAAATTCCAACTACACATGCAAAGGCACGAAAACAAAGAACTTGTAGGACTTCGGACCTTGAATTTAAAAGAGGGATTTGAGCAAAACTTACGTGCTCTGATACCAAATGTTAGATTCAAAGGATCGTGAGGCCACGGTGCAAGCTTTGCTTGTCTTCGGAGTGGAAACGCCAATTAGGGTTTCTCGGATGGGCAGTGGCGTGGCGGAGGCGCAAGGGTGGTTTGACGGCGGAGTTGTGGGGGATAGATGGAACTCAATGTCTTCTTATAGAGGGAAGAATAATTGCTTGCAGAAGTGAAAGGGAAGAGGAAGTGTGAGAGATGTACTCACTCGACACACTTAGACTATTTTGACGAAAGAGAGACTAGAGAGGCAAGAGAGATTTTGGCAAAGCAAAGTTGATAATTCTTTTGTGAGCTTTTCAGGCCTCAAAGTGCCAATATAAATTCTTACAAAAAAGGCAAGAATGCCTAAGGAAACGTCAAAGGCCAAACACACAATTAAACCCTAAATTAATGCCGAAAAATATCCAAATAAGGCAACTTATTAACTTCAAAGGTAAATGTCTTCAAGCATTTCAAAGATTCTCTCGGCCAAGGCTTGGGCCTATGATGGTGGGGTACATGGGCCAGCCCATGATGGTTGGAGTGCCGAACAAAGTGGTCCAAGTGGCTCGGCGCCCCTCTTGAAAGTTCACTTGCCGCTAGTGCCGTGTTCGCCGGCGCCTTGATGAATGCAAAGGACTAGGCTAGGCTCGGCGTGGCTTAGGGAAGCTTGGAATGTCAACCCCTTATGGAGGTCTTGGAGAAGCTTCCTAGACCTAGACCTCGTGATGGCACCAGGGGTTGCCTTGTCTTCTTGGGTGTTGTCCTTAGTGTTGCTTGCGCCCGGCGCGGCCGATGTCTTGGCCTTGTGACCAATGTCTTCCTTTGGTTTGGCTTTGGCCCTCCCATGCATGTCTCGGTCATCTCCATCTCCAAGGGTGTCATCCATAAGCTCCGTGCTTTGATCCAGCTCTTGGGCCTCCATAGTGCCCACGGTGTGCTCCTCGGCGTCCAAGTCCTCGACGGTGCCTAGGGTGTCCTCGGTGTCTTGACCTTGATGTGGCATGGTCACATCACAACTGCCCAAATAATATTTTATTTCAAATGTTGTAATTACAATTCGTAAACAAAATCGAGTACCAATATTCATTACAGCGGAAGTCTTGAAATAAAAATGACTCAACAGGTCTTGACCTTGCGATCTTACGCCTAGGATCTCAACCTTGGAAAGAAACACACAAAACGCCAAGTGCCCTCACGTCGAGTCCTTGCCTTTACTGATGCGGAAACTTATCTGATGCCGTATGAGACGGATGACACCAGCCAACCATGCAAGGAAAAATAACCGGTTGGTTAGTCTAATGAAAGACTATGCAAGGGTAGAAATAAAAAGGTTCTAGTGATTGTAACCGTTTACTATCATTGTCCCTCAAATAATAACCGAAGGAACGATACATAACCCGGAACTTTCACGGAATGATTAGAATTAGATATGCACTGAAAAGAAGACTCCAAAGGAATTGAGTCTTATGGGAAACGTATGACAAATGTTTAGGAACGGTAAGTTTACACACAAGTTTAAAAACGACCTTGATTATTTGGGTCCACGACCAACCTCACCGCGTAATGCGAATCCAGATTGAAAAGAGGACTTAC
The DNA here is from genome assembly GCA_027886185.1 of Rheum nobile. Lineage (NCBI taxonomy): Eukaryota > Viridiplantae > Streptophyta > Magnoliopsida > Caryophyllales > Polygonaceae > Rheum > Rheum nobile. The sequence goes on from WOAB01000163.1 coordinate 846,189, forward strand.
TCTAACAAGAGTCCGGGCGGTTTCCACGTTGTACTCCTCGCCCGAGGGTTCATTAATTATGTGCATAACCACACTTATCTTATTTAATTACAAAACGTATATTAACGTTAAAGCTTTTAATACAATCTCGAGTGACTACGAGAATAACACAGGGTGACATTACGCCCAACCCAATGGCACTAGCAAGGTGCTTAAACACCTCTTATCCTTAACGGGTGGATAAGAAGCAATGGTCATGACCTTTAAAAGTATTAGAGAATTATTCCGACTAATACCAAGTTATAAAGAAACGACTAATCCTCATAAGGCATTAGCGTTCCTACGAATACTCGTGCTAATCTAGCATTTAAGTTACATTTAAATCCACACCAAAATCTATTACAGTAATAACAGGTATAATAGCGTTGTTCTAGCAATATATACAACCTATTATAATATCATATTTTAATCACATCATTTTATTAAATTTGTTCCCAAACGAAAACAACACTTCACCCCATTTTAATTAACAATCAAGTAATTGATAATTAAAGGAATTATGGAATGATAAGCAAGAACGAACCGCCACTTGCCTTAATTAGACGAACAAAGATTTGCGGGTCGGGAATACTGGACACGAGCTCAACAGCCTACTGGGAATCCTGTCGAAGCCCACCGACGTTCCAAGGTCCATTCCGACAACGCACGTGAAACGAGGCATACATATCTAAATTAGATATGGCAGAATAACCTAAACAAAAACGGGGGAAACAGACTAAGCCGCGGCCACGACGGGTATGGCTGCGATCGTGGCTTTGCTGGGCAAAGCCGCGGTCACGGTATATACACCCGCGGTCGCGGTTTCCTGGGCAGGGCCGCGGTCGCGGTGTTCATAGCCGCGGTTGCGGTCCTCCCTCCCGACGCGACGCTAAAATCGATTTGAGGCTCACTGACGACGATGCTAGCCTCTCCTCCTTGCAACGCCACCACTCCAAGCTCCCAAGGCACTACAGCGACCACCAAAAACTCCGGCGAGACACTCCGACGAACTCACGAACTCCGGCGAACTGGAAAACGAGAGAAAGAGAGCGAGATCGAGCTGTAGATGTGGATGCCAAACTCTGAGGCTGAAGATCCCTATTTATAGGGTGAGGAGAAGCCAACGCCGAGCAACCCAAACGCTCGAGATCCCTCACCGGCGACAGTTACGAAAATGCGGAAATCCGAATCGGCGTTCCTGGATAAGAACGACGAAGAAGACGAACCACAGAGACCCGCGATCGCGGTTTCAAAACCGCGATCGCGGTTTGCCCACAAGCAAAACCGCGGTCGCGGTTTCCCCGCGCTCGCGCCTCTGGCTTCTTGGCCGTGGTTTCCTCTCGCGGTCTTGGCTAGGTCTTATTTTTAGCATTTCTAAAAATAGTCTAAGACCCCATACACCTTAAACGTATATTATTACGTTCAGAAGTTCTCACTGAGATTACATAAATTGCCCATCATGTCTTTCTTACAAAACGACAGTTCGGGACTTTTAGGGGTTATTACAAAATCAGCAGCCCCCGGTTAGTTTCAGATTGTAAATTTTGCTAGATAGTAAGAGATCACGTGAGATCATTAGGGCTGAGTACGACCTGCTTCTAAAAAATCAGAGGAAAACTAATCTCATTTTCAGCAAATAATATAATTCAATCCATTCATATATTTTAGTATGTAATTTGTCAATGTGATTCATTAATCCTGATATTTTGTGTAAAATGGTGTGTAGTGATGGATTCTTTTGAACATGATTCGGAAAGGAGGAGGAAGGAAAAACAAAAGCGCATTCCACTACTAATAACGATCATTGTTAGATTTGTTATGATAACAACTATGATGTTACGAGAACAAGTTTCTCAAATTAGAGAGATTCAATTTGAGAAAAAAAATAAGATACGTCATAGAATGCAAAATTTGAAAATATTATTGATATAAATGATGTTATATGTAAGAATGAGCTTCGTGTCAATAGACGCACCTTTGATGTGCTTTGTGAGATGACTAAAGAAATAGGGGGATTGATGTTATATGTAAGAATGAGCTTCGTGAAAAATATTATTGGTATAAATGATGTTATATGTAAGAATGAGCTTCGTGTCAATAAGGCTCGTTATGTCTTCAAACTCCTTCGTTGAGTTGACGGTCCAAGTGGAGGTTGGAGTGGATCTTTTCTATATATCATTTTCATGCAGTGATTGCAAGAAACTTTTGTCAAACATTTGTGGTGATAGACTTGTAAGTTTTTGGGTAGTTTGAGACTAGTTATGATGACATATTTTGGTTGTGAACATATAATATTACAAGATACTCGGATAATTGGATCATATTTTTGCCTATGTTAATTATGTTTTTTTCTTCAAATTTTGTTTCATATATATAGTTGTGAAAACATGAGAATCAAATATATAATATTTAGTTTTACATATAAAGCATATATATATAGTTGTGAAAACATAAAAATCAAATTTATAATATAAAACATGATTTAATTTCTAATATCAGATTTCAAATAACATATTTTAGGAATGGTTCATTCCGACAACATACCAAACAACAAATTTACAGGAATGGTTCATTCCGACAGCATACCAAACACCAAGCTACAGGAATGATTTATTCTGATTCCTGATTCCATTCTGATTCCTGATTCCATTCCGATTCCAGAAGACATACCAAACGAGGCCTTAGAATGCTCCAATTGGGCAATATTATGAAACACACGACGGGAATGAGTTTGATGATCTTGTGCCACGAGCTATTTGTAAGTATTGCGGTGGTGGACCTATTAAGGCTTATGATGAAAATGGTACTTCTAATTTCAGCAGGCATTTTGAAACGTGTTCGAGTCGTCTATGTGGTGCTAAGGGTGAACTTATCTTGGCAAGTGATGGAAAATTGATACGTAAAGTGGATCAATCTTTCTACAAGGAAATGGTTTGTCTTTCTATCATTAGACACAACTATCCTTTTAATTATGTTGAGCATGAAGGAACTAGGGATGTTCATAGATTCTTGAATGAAAATTGCAAACCATTTTGTAGAAACACGGTCAAGAATTATGTGCTGAAAATTCATAAAAGGGAAAAAGAAAATCTTAGAGGATTCATGAGCAAGCTTTTGGAAGAATTTTTTTGACTTCTGATATGTGGACTTCTTGTGTGGATCAAGGCTTTATCTCTCTTACTGCTCATTTTGTTAATGATGACTGGAATTTGCATTGCAAGATTCTTAACTTTTGTCATGTAGAACCACCCCACATTGCTTCAGTTTTACATGACATTGTGTTTGGCCTTCTGAAAGATTGGGGAATTCATAAGAAAGTGTTCACTATCACTCTAGATAATGCAAGATGCAATGACAATATGCAGTCCATGTTAACAGATAGACTTGCTATGCATTCTTCTTTGCCTTGCGGTGGTGAGTATTTTCATGTGCGATGTAGTGCTCATATTCTTAACTTAATTGTTCAAGAAGGCTTGAAAGTAGTTCATACCGGGGTGAAAAAGATTAAAAAGATGGTGTGTTTTGTTGGGTCTTCAGAGCGTAGAACTTTACAATTTAAAGAAATTGCTTTGTCAGTTGGCCTTGATTGCTCAAGAAATTTGTGCTTGGATTGTCCTACAAGATGGAATTCTACATTTAAAATGCTTGAAAGGGCATTGCGTTTCCGTATGGCTTTTTCAAGTGGAAGAATGGTGCGAGTTGATTCTAGATTTTCTCTAATTCCAACTGATGAAGAATGTAATAGAATTGAGAAGATTTAGAAGTAGTTTAATAAACATACTTATCTTAAATAATTTTAAAAAATCAAATGAAAAATTTATTATTCAATTTTCTTTCTTCTAAAATAACTACATATGATTTTTATCTAACATTGAACTTTGGCTTGAACAACTATGATGACATTTTTTTGAGTTTATTGTAATTTTTATAACATGATAATTTTTAGGAGCACTAACCTATAAAAAAAATTAATAATACAAAATATCTTTGACTTCTTAAAATATAATATTATATTATTTAAAATTTTGATAAATCGAACGGGCAGAATCATATTTCTAAAGTTTGCGAATTTGCACCACACCGGGAAAAGCTCCCTTCTGGGAGCCGGCCCTAGCAGGCCCCCCTATCTACACTCGCCTCACCGGCGACCGTCTCACCGGCGACCGCCTCACCGGCACCCGCCTCACCGGCATGCCGCCTTTCCTCGCCTTCGTCGGGAAGACGCCGGCCCTAGCAAATGCTCCATCGAGCCGCCATGATCGACCGCCGCTACTGTCCACCGAATGCTCCTCCGAGCCTCCCTTGCCACCACTCCGACCGAGCCTCGCCACCACGCCGCCGCCTCCCATCCTCCGCTGACGCCAACCCGTCCCTTGGTAGTGCTATGGCCTGCCTTCTTCCTCTCCGCCCTCCATCTCTGCCCCGCCGCCGCCTTCCTCCTTGTCTTCCTCCTTTTCCCCTCCTCCTTCTCCGCCGTCCATCTCCCTCCCCTGTCCCCCGCCGTGCAGATCTTGTTCCCTCTCGTGGATTTGAGATTTGGTTTTTTGTGTGTGTGTGTGCGCAAGCTTGTGTGTTGTACGACTTTGCTTCTTTGAGCTGATTAGTGTGGAGATCGAGTTGTTCCAGTTGTGGTCGTGGTTGTGTTGAGGCTCCTGAAGATCCCGAAGGCAACGTCAGGGTGGTCGAGACTCCTGAAGATCCCTCATCTAGGTGGGGGCAACGTCATGGTTGTCCATTCTTCACTTCGCAGGATTGTTTTCCTGTTTGATCCGCCGTCTGGTGGCACTGTTCGTTTGTGTTGGACTCACTTCTCTCCCTAGTCTTGTAGCTCGTTTTTGCTTTGTTGTATTTTCTTTTGCTTGTGTGTGTTGTACTAACTGATTTTTCCAGTTACCGATTTATCGGCCTCTCGAGTTGTCCGACATTTTTGTCGTTAACTCGAATTCTTACCTTATCAAAAAAAATATATATATATAAAGTTTGCAATCAGATTGAAGAAACAAGCATGTACTGGTGTAGTCATTAATATTTTTTTGGGGTCAAAGTGACGATTAATACCTTTGAAAAATGATAAAGTGGCATAAATAATTAGTTAGCGATTCGTATGACACGGCACCTATTACTCTCATCTACTCCGTAATTAAGATTCCAATTTCCAATTGAATAGAGGTTTGGTGAATTGAGTTGGTTATTCCAACTTTGATTGAAAGAGACTGCTCACCGAATTAATTCTGCACCTTTCTTTTTGGTACTCCTAAATTGCCCCACTTCTGTACAAAAGAAGGGGTTCACACTCCCACACAAACAAACAGTATCGGAGGTTTGACCTTTTAATTGAGTGAGAGCGTGGGTGTAACACTCACACTCACACTCACACTAACGATCAAGGAGCCCATGGCTAATGTCAAACCTATTCGTTGCAAAGGTGTGAATTTGTACTGGTAATTGATGCTGATTTTTTTTTTTTTTTTTTTTAAGGAATTAGCTGGTTAATTTGCAGCGGCGGTGGCTCGAATCGCCGGGGAGCCGCTGGTTATAGAGGACGTGGTGGTGGCGCCTCCCAGGACCCGGGAGGTTAGGCTGAAGATCATTTGCACTTCTCTCTGTCACAGTGACGTCACCATCTGGAAATTGAAGGTTGAAAAACCATGTCTTGTTCTGCTGTTTCATTAGGACAAACAAACATATTTATTTATGATTATAATTTGAAAGCCTTTCAATTTGTAGGATCCCCCTGCTCTTTTTCCAAGAATCCTTGGCCATGAAGCTGTTGGGTAAATAATAAATACAGATTCAATTTCTTCTTTTTCCTATATATGATTGCTGGCCAAGTATATGCAAATCATCTAAATCTGTGCTTAGCATTTCTTACAGACCAGAACTGCATACAGTACTTTATTGGTTAAGTTCAACACACCGTGAGGATTAAATCCATTCGTTTTCAGGGTGGTGGAGAGCGTCGGAGAGGGTGTCGATGAGGTTGCGGAGGGAGATTATGTGATACCGACGTTCATGGCAGACTGCGGAGAATGTAGAGACTGCCGATCGAAGAAGAGCAATCTGTGTTCAAAGCTGCCCTTCAGTGTCTCCCCGTGGATGCCCAGAGATGCAACAAGCAGGTTTACTGATCTCAACGGACAAGTTTTGTACCATTTTCTGCATGTGTCGAGCTTCAGTCAGTATACCGTTGTCGACGTCGCCCATGTAACCAAGGTCGACTCTGCAATCCCCCCAAACAGGGCATGCCTCCTCAGCTGCGGAGTCTCTACAGGTAAAATGCATGATTAACTAAATCTGTGGATTCTGAGCTCTGTAACAATTTTTATAAATGGTTTAATTTGAAGGATTTGGGGCTGCTTGGAGAACAGCAGACGTTGAACAAGGATCAACCGTTGTGATAATCGGTCTTGGTGTCATCGGACTTGGGGTAAATCCTTGCTGCTCTTTCTTTTCACAATTAACATCACCAATTGTTTGTTTGGTTCATCATTTATTATATTAAAAAGGTAGCAGAAGGGGCAAGGCTATGCGGGGCTACTAGGATTATTGGTGTGGATGTGAACCCGGAGAAGTTTGAAATAGGTGATTTGAAATGAAAGAAATACATGTCTCTCTTCAGCTCGCATTTTGATTTGAATCATAACACTTTTAATGTTCTTTTCAGGACAAAAGTTTGGGGTTACGGACTTTGTCAATACTACCATTTGTGGAAAAAAAACTTTAAGCGAGGTCCTTAAACTTATAATTCATTATCTTGTTTTCAAGCTGTAGTAAAGTTTTTTAGCAACTAAATTACAAAGAAAGCATTTTGTGCTTCTGATGCTATGTTTGAACAGGTGATTAACGAGATGACCGATGGTGGTGCTGACTATTGTTTCGAGTGCGTTGGAATGGGATCATTAGTTGAAGAGGCCTATGCTTGTTGTAGGAAGGTTATTAATCTACAGTAATTTCTGTTTTATAGGCTGTTTTCAAGAAATTGCAAATATCAACTACTAACTCTTTGTATGGATTTTGAACTTGAATTGTAGGGATGGGGAAAGACAGTAGTGCTAGGGGTGGATAAGCCAGGTGCACAGCTCGCATTTAGCTCACACGACGTTCTACACAACGGGAGAACTCTCATGGGTTCCTTGTTTGGCGGTCTCAAGCCGAAATCCGACGTTCCTGTCCTGGTTAAACGTTACTTGGACAAGGTGGTAAGAAGAACTTGAGCTACTTGACAAGGATTTTGTTGGAATTACCCTGAAATTGTGTTTTGTTAAACCGTTGATCAGGAATTGCAGCTGGATGAGTTTGTGACCCATGAGTTGGGTTTAGAAGACATAAACAAAGCCTTTGAGCTGCTCATAGAGGGAAAATGCCTTCGTTGTGTTGTGTGGATGTGAAGATCCAAGTAATGAAGATTGGTATATTATGATACATTTTCTTGTAAACATTTGCTGTCTAAGAAAGTGGTAGTGCTTTATATCAGAACGTACTCAGAAGCTATCGCCACTTCAATGAAATTTGGAATGAAGCTGAAAAAAAAAAAATCAGTAAATTCAGGAAATTTTTTCATGTAAACACGCACGGAGTTGGGAGGTATGCCTCGACGCTCTTATGCGTCTATATTAGTCCCAAAAAGCAATCGTTTTGGACATCTACAGGCGACATAAAATGCAGGATTTCCACCCAACAAAGCGTCACCAAATCACCTTGATGGAGAATGGTGTCGATGTCCTCTGCGTATAAATAGGCTCAATGTAAATAACAAATATCTTAAATTCCATAAATATCAAGTCTTAGTGTGAAAGTCCGGGTCCGTCCGGACATCTTATATACTAATCAAGTTATATTCCAACTTTATATGTGAGATGTTATATCCCAATACTTAGTGTCTTACAAATAAAGTTTTAAAATACCTAAATTTAAACTAATATGACAATTCATTTGAAGAGTGATTTTCTTCTAAGTATGGATTAAATATGTTTAGCTAAAAAATGAATAAATATACTTTGAAAATAGCCATGTGGGTGAAAAGAAGAATAAAAAAATATCACAACAACATTAATTTTTTTCACACCAAATTAAACCAATTTAGAAGCACTAAGTAATCAATTTAGGAAACTAGATCAGTTTTGTTACAGTAAATCAAAACAACATGAATAACTATTGACTATCATTAGAAGATTTGAGTGAATAACAAAATCAGCAAATTAAACCAAATAACAAATAAATATTGACTACCCATTTACGGATTTATCAAATATATTTAGACTCTAGTAAAACAGAGTGTTATGGTAAAAACGAGTGTATTAATCTAAAACGTTGGATTAGGATTTAATGAATGGACCAGATTGAATCATAAGAGGTGCAAGAAAATTAAAATGGAACACATGTATCTGATTAAATCACAATCCTTATTTTGTGGGATTTACTTTCCCCCAAAATCACATATGTGATTCTCTCTCCCAAAAAAAACGATGCTTTTTCTCAAAAAAAAAAACGTTGCTTTCTCTACTCTTAAAAATCGTCCTCAACCTCCATTGAAGTTCATCGTGAAGCTTAAAGTTCCGAAGTTGTCTCCCTTGAATCATCTTCGTCAACAATTTTCAACATTTGTGTAGGTTTGTCGTCTTACCAAAATAGGTATTCATCTTCAAACTTTGATTTTTGCCATTAAATTTTAGGTTTTTGATGTTGATTTTTTGGTTTAAATTCGATTGTCTTCTCCATCATCTCTCCTCCCTTCTCTATCGATCAGACGAGATTCTGCAATTTTCAATTTTAGGTTTTTGATGTTGATTTTTTTGTTTAAACTCGACTTGCAGGTGTGGTTTGTATGATAAGTTCATGAATTAGGTTTTTCAAAGTTGTTTCGAATAATCAACGTTAGATGCGTATGGTTGTAGTCGAGATGAACATTGTTTCATGCGTGAACCCTCGTACCTCGAGTACTGTTGTGATATTCAAAATCGTTTGTTCGATATTCGTGTTGTCAGTGTAAATATTCATGTGTGTATTTCATCTTTTTATAAGTATCGTCAACGTATTTAAGTTCTGTTTGATATTCACGCTTCATATGTTGATGTGCAAAAGATATTCATATATGTGATATGCAGTTGTATGAGTATGATATTCACAATTCATGTGTTGATATGCAAAATAAATATTGAGTGTTTAATGACATATGCATTGATACTCACTCACTCTTTTATATGATATTCATGTTTTGAAGTATTAATTGTTATTCATGTTTAGGTTTCATGTCATTAGTTTCTTATATTCAAGTTTGCCTACAAGAAGGTCAGATGATGAATTCCACAAATTGTTCAACAAACTGAAGGTGATAATGTAACTAAGCTACACTAAATCTCCACAAGCTATAGAGAACACTGAAGTTGGGGATGGGTCTCTACATGTTACAACCACTCGACCGATGAATAAACACATGAAGCTCATGGCTGGTTGTGAAAAGGATAAGACCAACTGTTAGATGTGGTCTTACGTTTGCTCGTAATGTTAGATGTGGTCTTACATTTGCCCATATTGTTAGCTACGTTATTGAATATTTCCCTTGTGCACACAAATATTTGATTTTAATAGGATATGAGCGGTAGAACAACTTTCTATACGATGTATGTGATATTCAGTTGTCTGTGTATGATATGCACACTTCTTTTTATGTTATGCAAATTGTATGTTGAGATATTCATGAACTTGTCTAAGTGCGATCCTAATATGAGATTTTAAAAGCATGATGAATATCACTTAGCGAACAATGAATATCAATACCAATGAAGTGCATATCCATTCAACAACGCACTCAGTATATAAGATAATGAATATCAATGCAACACGAAGCACATGAATATTATATAAAAGAGTGAATATTCAAGACAATATGATGAATATCATTTATAGTATCATGTATATTCATGAATATCATTACATTGGCTTGAATATGCCTTACCGATTCTTGAATATCATCAGTATTTTCTTGTATATCATTTCACAAGTATCATTAAAGTGACTTGAATATGCCTTAACGATTCCTGAATAACGGTTATAATACAATGCATATCAGTTTCCGAATATCTCTCATCTTCTTTCAGGTGAGATTGCAATCATAACAAAACCACAATTCTTTCTTTTTTTGAATATCATCATAGTGGTTTGAAGATTTTGGATGCAAATTCCCGTCTTCTCTCCAATCTTGGTGCAAATCTTCCTTTTTTTGATTTTATTAATTAGAAAAATCCCCAACTACCATTGTGATATTCACTCACATGTTACACGCCCCACTACACCCCAATATTTCTATTCAAATCCATCTGCCCATCATCTTTAATCTGACGCTCCAAGTGGACACAAGACTCGTTTTACTTGAGCATCCCCTCTTACCAAATATACTTCTACTGATTCATTAGAATTTAGAAGAGTAATTTCAGTGAATCAACAAAGTAAAAAATTCAACCAAGCTAATAGAGTAACAGTAACATACCCAAATCATGTCAAGTGTCAAATTAAACCCTTAACAAGGAAAATTCCAAAATTCCCAATCCGGCAATCATATTCAGAATAGTAAAACTCCCAAATTCCCAATCCAAGCTAACAGACGAACACTAACAGTAGCAATCATAATCAATTTCATTCAAAAATCAAAATATAACTAGATTAGATTGAAAAGAATTGTGCATACCTAAATCCAAAAATCATAAAATTGCAAGAAAACAAACCTGAAATTGAAGGATTGAAAATGAGTGGAATTCGAAGTAATAAAGCAGATTGAGCAGTGATTCAACCGGCGAGCGAGAGATTTTTCGACCGGCGCCCGAACTGATTTGACCGTCGAGCGGCGACCGAGCCGACAACAACACACCGCAGAAGGCAGAGGCGCAGATGGAGATCGAAGACTCAAACTCGAAGAGGAAAAGAGATGGATAAGATGAATTTGTGGGGCTCCTTCCAGTAGATTATAAAAAAAAAATTCTGACCATTGTAAGAGGCTGCTGACTCCATAGTTAAGGAGATTTGGGAAATACAAACACCACATTCATGGAGAACTGAAGATGAAGAGACTCCAGATGGGGAAGATGAAGAATTGAAGATGGGGCCTCGAGTTACAATCTAGAAAGACGTCGAAAAGGAAAAAGGAGAGGAAAAAAATATCTATTATAACTTAAATAGTTAATTGGCCGAAAAAATTAGAGAAATAGCAACCAATACCCCAAATCATATATGGCTTTGCAATTCTATTCTAGTACTTTTGTTTTTTGCAAATATATCTTATTGACTTATTTTTGGCTTGTTTTTTGCAAAAATATCCTACAAATAAAAAGGTAAATTAAAATCTGACTTTACCTTTTCTTTTGGAAAATAAAATATGATATGACACTATTTTAAATACGAAAAAAAGCAAATCCCAAATAATTTTGAAATCCCAAATGAAATCTGAAAATTTCGCAACTGAAAAAAAAAAACCAAGCCTCTCTCCCATATCTGATATTTTCCGGCGGAATGTCCATCTTCTCCGGCGGAGTGTAGATCTGTTTTTTTACCGACGAATTTAACCGATTCCGGCGTGAAGGTTTCTCTTCCAGGTTTGTTTGCTTAAACCTTTCTTCACCCATTCGAGGTAGCTTAAACCCTTCTTCACCGTTCGAGGTAGCTTAAACCCTTCTTCACCGTTCGAGGTAGCTTAATCCCATCGCCGCTTGAGCTCCGATTAAGGCCCTTGCGATTCGGTCACGAATCCGATTCATCTGCCTCTTCTGTCTATCTCCTTCGAGCCTTGTTGTTCATTTGGGTTGCTCCGATTAAGGCCCTTGCTGTTGGAGGTAGGTATGTCAAGTTTTTCAGAGTTCAAGTCAAGTAACGCCATTTTAGGGTTGCTCCGTTGCTCTTCATTTGGTTTTTAGGGTTGATTCGCTGTTGTTTGAGCTGAAATGAAGTGAGGAAGTGAGGTTGAATGCAGCGAATTGTATAAACCTGTGAAATTCGTGTTTGTAAAATGAGAATGTCAGATTATGTTTGTTTTTGTCACAATTACAGGAATTACCATTGTTTCAACATTTCTTGTCAGCGTTGATGAAATATTTGTCACATCGTATAGTGTTATTGTTGAAATGATCAATTTGATTGTCATGAATGTCAGATTATCTTCCTTACTTAAAATTATAATGTTTATATTTTCCTGACATTATAGCTCTCTTACTCTTGCAACTTTCTTGTCTTCTCGTGTGATCTCTACAACTGAGTATGTTGAGTTAGGTGCTTAGAAAAAGCTTAAATGTTGATATTTTATGTTGTTTGTCTATCTCCCCTAGTGTAGCTGAAGTGGTGTAGTTCTCCATATTGAAACGGAGGAGATTAAAATGGGTAAAAAGGTAAATTTTGTTTAGCTCATTGTGTGTAGTTTTCCATAGTTGACATCCTGTCAGTTTATGTTTAAGTCTAAGTTCGTTTTGTATTTATTGACCTTGTATAATTTGTATTTTTTAGGGTCATTTAATGAGATTTGAAGGGAAAAAGTTCATCGGCAGAGTCAACCAAAACTGTCGGCGTGAATTGCTGAATCTTATTGAGAAATGCCTCTCCCCTGTGGACTGGCAGAGGATAATAGATGGTCCATTTGGACCTACTGTGAAGATGGTTCGTCGCCAAAACTTTTCATGCCAGCTTGTACATTACGTTTTATTCCGTCAAGTAGAAACGAGGAAGTTGTGGGAGACGTGGTATGACCTGCAAGGACAACTGCTGCGTTTTTCAATGAAGGAATTTGCACTTGTGACGGGGTTATGCTGCCACAGAATGAAAGATAATGAGCTGAACCCGGATAAAAATGTCGTGAAAGAGTTATTTGATGTACAAAATTTGACGTTGGCTGAGCTCGAGTCTTTATTTATGCGTACACAGCTTGATAGCCCTTTGAAATATAAGATGACATTATTGATTATATTAGAGGGCGTCATTCTTGGGGTTGAGAAAAAAGTTCGCATAAGCACAAGTCATGTGAAATTATTGGCTAATATCGATCGATTCACGAAATTCCCATGGGGCAGGGTTAGCTACATTGAAACTCACCAGGGATTGAGTTCAACGGTGAAGAATAGATTGGAAACGGTTGAAACAAGCAGAGACTCAAGTGCAAGGTTGGGTTACAAACTCAAGGGGTTGCCAATGGCCTTTCAGGTAACATGACAGGATGTAATGTATATTGTATTGAAGTTGGTATTGTAGTTACAATATATTGATGGTTTGGCTGTTCAGGTTTGGCTGTTTGAAGCTGTTAAACCAATTGCTTCAGCGTTTGCACATTTGGTGGATAAGGAGGCCTACCCATGCGGTCTACGATGGTCATCAAATTCACAACCTGATGCGATGGCTGTGGAGTCTTTCTTAGGGAAGGCCACATCCCGTTTTATTCCAAATGTGGTGTTGATAGAGGAAGAAGCAGAGGTGGAGGTCTTAAAATAATGCAAATTTTATGGGGAAGTGAAGGACACTTACTTTGACAAGGCAGTTGAGAAATTTGAGCTAAGTAATAAGAGGTCTATCAATGGTAGAAGAAAAGGAAAGAATGATTCGGACTCTGCCCCTGCTACAAAGTCCTCGGGCCTGGATGCAAGACAGGTGATGTGCGCTATGAAAGAGCTTCATGAGCGTATGACTAATTTGGAAAACCAAGTGGACGCAGGGTTTTGTGCTATGAATAAAACCTTGGGCATAATGCAACAGATGATCAAGGAGAGGGTATTCAACAAGTCAGGTTTAACAAGTGATGAACAAGAGGAAGGGGAGGTAAGATAACTGTCAACAATCGTTATTAAGTTATGTTTGGGAACTTAGATATATATATGTCGTGGAAGCTCAAGCATTTGTACTTGTGTAGAATAGTAATGTCATTTTGAATTGTAATTTAGTTATGCATAAAGCTCTATTTTTGACAAACATTATAGAATGGTGCACTTACTGATTATTCTTCTGAGTTAAATCTAACTTGTAATTTATTGAAGCAGAATGGTGTACATGGTCGTGATGAGGATGTCAGAATGGATAGAATGGGGGGGGGGGTCTGATTCAAATCCCCTACAGGATGACGATGATGAAGGTGTCACTAAAGTCGACAATGGCAATTTAGGAAGCATGGTTGTTTATCGAGAGCAAAAGGATGATGAAGATAGTGCAGTTCAGAGAGATGATGTTGAGGGTGCAGTAGAAGATGAGGGGGAAAATGGAGAAACGATGACAAAAGAAAAAGACGATAAGAAAGAAGGAAAGCAAGTTGCAAGGAAGACTCATTCAGAAAAGAAGAAGGATGATAAAGATGGTGCAGTTCAGAGAGATGATGTTGAGGGTGCAATATAGGATGAGGGGAAAAGTAATCGCAAGGAAGGAAAAGTAGTGACAAGGAAGACTCTCTCAGAAAAGAAGATGGGTGATGAAGATGGCGCAGTTCAGAATGAGGCGAAAAATAAAATAGGGAGGACAAGAGGAGTTGAGGTATGCATCAATAAACCATCCTGACAGGATGGTCCCTCAGATCACCAACATGTTATTTATGAAAAAACTTATTTGCAGACGCAAAAACAAGCTGAGGTGGAAGGAGAGTCTACCAAATAATCAATTGGACTCTCAACAAGAAAAAACAGCTCAACAAAAACAATTGATACAACTGGTGAACTGAAGGACCATCCTGTCAAGAAGAGAAGACTGTCCAGAGTAGCCGATAATCCCAAACGATACAAGGTTTCAACGCCCAAAGGATTTTCAAACATGAATAAATTGCAGTGTTGGTTAGACTCGAAGGAAAGGTTAGGAAGTTGTCCCTCCTGTCTTGATTATATGAACCTGTCTTGAAGATATGAATGCGTGTTTGAGGTGTTAATTAAACCATGTTATGATGCAGTGAGGAAATTGTTTCTCCAACTGGAGAATATCTAAAGAGGGAGTTTTTTGAGCCATTGTTGCAACCAAAGGGGTGGCTGAAATCTAATGTAAGCTCCTTTCATTTTTTATATAAATTATCGTGGCATGCAGCAAATTTGTGGTATGACATATATTTTTGGTTTGTAGCACTTGGACGAATGTATGTATTATCTTGGGTGTCGCGTGCGTGACAAACCAGTGACAATATTGGACACCTGGTTTCAACGTAATTTGGACAAGGAAATGAATAGATGGTTATCAGATAAGCAAAGTTATGTTGCTAATGGAGGTAAGATGAGATACCTACATGGGGAACTGCCTGCAATTTATGGGAAGGATTGGAAGGATGTGGATCGTATATACCTCCCCTTCAATTTCAAGGACAAACATTGGGTAGCTCTGGAGATACAACTAAGTAAATGGTGTGTCACTGTATACGATCCCGACGTCAATTTGTTCAAATTGTCGGAAGTCCATAGGCTCCTTGCAGAGTTGACATATATTCTTCCTGTCATGATAGCACAATATGAGCCTTTGGCAACAATTTATGAACATAGGCGGGGAAATCCCCTAAATGTGACTTGTGTTCCTACATTGGAGAGAAACAAGAGAGGGTAAGTTGTTTACATAAATTGTTCATTTGTTTGTGTGAAATTGGTTATAATATCAGCAAACCTACATTTCTTACTTGTGTGCAGGGGCGATTGTGGCGTCTTCACGATCAAGTACATAGAAATGCTAAGTTTCGGACGTCAAAACATCGTGAACGTGGGTGACAAATTTATGGATGAGTACAGAAAAAGGATAGCCGATAGTATATTCGATATGAACTGGTTTGACTAGTGGAGGATATGTTATTCACTTTCATGTAAGCTTCACTGTAGTTGGGATAGTGCTAGTGTTGTATGATTCCTTGTTGGGGGGTTTTCGCTAGAATTGACTTGTATTGTTGACAATAAGTTGTGTTGAGATTGTTTTGGAAATGTAGCAATATTGGCTATTGCATTTCTTGTTCAAAATTCCTGCCAGTGTTGTTCAAAATTCCTGTCAGTGTTGTTTTGGAAATCTAGGGTAATTGCCAGTGTTGCACATATGTTATTTGTCACATTGTATACTCCTATTGTCGGAAATATCCTTTTTTTCTGTTGTTTTAGGGTACAAAATTATTTTGTAATATTATTTGTTCACCGATTTGACCGTTTTAATAATATTTAATTTAGAATAAAAAGCGTAAGACATACACCGATTTACCTTTCTTCGAAGTTCGAATTCTCCCAAAAGCCCCTTCGTGTTTACCTTCCAAAATTCCCTCCACATTTCTTCTTTTTCCTTCCCAAGAAGGCGACTCTGCAAACATCCATCATTGTTATCAGACATTTTCTTCTTCCCCAGAAGGCGACTCTTCAACTCCTCCATCTTTCTCGATTTATGCTTACTTACTCTTGAAGTCCATCTCCACATTTTCTTACTTACTCCCTCCTCCATCTTTCTCCATTAACGCATTACAAAAGAACCCTAGAAAATGGTAGTCCTTAGAGACCGTAAAGAATCGACCCCAAAGAAGAGTGGTGAGAAAAGGAAGAGAAAAGAAGACGACAGCCAGTTTCGAAAGAAGAAGAAGCAGAGAGGCGTAGTGCAGGCGAAAGGCAGAAAAACTTCTAACAGTTCCATAGGGAAAAAAGCCGCAAAGGGCAGGTCGAGGCCAAAAGCGAATGATGAAGAGGGGAATAAACCCTTAATCTTTAAAGAGGATGTAAGTTGTCTAAATTTTTTTGTTTAGGGCTTAGCGTATTTTTCAATTGTCCTGTCACCCATCTGAAATGGTTTACTTTGTATCAGGAGTGTTTTTTAGGGTTTTATGTTTTTTCATCTGTCGTCTGAGGCTTCTGAAATGGTTCAATTGCGTGTGTTTATGGTTATTTTTATTTGGCTTGCAGATTAGGTACATTTATTTCAGAGGTGCACCTTTCTACGGCAGAATTAACATAAACTGTAGGGTGCACTTTGTTCGTGAGATTGAAAACAAGTTGACACATGTAGATTGGCAACGGGTTTTGGATGGCCCGTTTGGAAAAGTTTTGAAAATGTTGCAACATGTATCATTTTCTTCACAGACAGTGCATGCAGTTCTATTTAAGCAACTTGAAACAAAAAAGAAGTGGGAGTCTTGGTATGAGGTGGCATGGAAAGAGTTGAGGTTTTCGATTAAGGAGTTCTCTCTCATAACTGGACTGAATTGTGGGGAACTTCCATTTGTGGATACTAAAGCAGACGGGCTAGTAATGGAACATTTTTTTGGTAGTCCTGGTGGTCCTAAGACGACCATACAAGATGTTTACAACAGATTTAAAGAACATCGTGAATTGGACAACTACAAAATGAAATTGGCACTATTGTTGATAGTTGAGGGTCTGTTGCTGGGAGGGGATAAGAAGAGGCTAGTGAAGCCGCTGCATGTTAGGCTGCTGGAGAATATGGATAACTTTTGGGATTATCCATGGGGAAGGGTTGCTTATGAAGAGCTTCACAAGTCATTGACCACAGCATTGGCCAAAAGGATGCAAACAGTAGAGAAGGCAAAGCTACTCTCTGACACACCAAGAATTCCATATTCCATTCAAGGCATGCCAGTTGTGTTTCAGGTAGTTTTATTTGCAGCATAGTAGTATACTTTATGCTATACTATGACAGGATATTTCAGTACTGGGTGACAGGATCGTGGTGAATATGCAGGAAGTTTTTCTTGTTTGATTGACACTACATAGTAGTTTTCCAACATACTATTAATTGCATTCCAGATTGTTTTAGGGTGACCTGATCTAAATTTGTAATGGTTGAAATATTAATTACTGAATGTGTTTTTATTTACAGCATAGTAGTATACCTCGTCTTCACGTTACCCCATAGGTGAAGTGTGCAACAACCATGCTTTGCGAAGATATAGCGCTCTCTTAAACCTTTGTATATACTTCCATGACGGTCAGACACAAATACGAGGTCATGATCGTCGGCAACAACAGAGCGTAGGTGTCGGAAGAAATACGACCATGAACTATCATTCTCGCTGTCAACAACAGCAAAAGCCACTGGATATATTTGTCTGTTTCCGTCTTGTGCCACTGCAACTAGAAGTGTGCCTCTGTACTTTGATCCAAGATGGGTACCATCCACAGTTATGACCTGCAGTAGTTTTCAATCAGCTCTACAATGTCATGTATCGATTTGACAATAGTATCACGGAACATGACAAGATGGAAATATACCTTTCTTAAAAACTTCATTCCATTGCGCCAAGCCCCCAAGCTGATGAAACAATACTTGAATCGACGATTAGAGTCTACTTCAACATGTGTGACTGTCCCTGTATTCATCCTTTCGAGCATGTACATGTATCCATGAATCCTATTGTAGCTTTCTTCAGCTGTGCCTCTTATCCTGTCAATGGCGGTTAAACGTGCTCTGTTTGCCTTGTCGTAACCAACTGCCACTCCCATTTTCTTCATGCTGTCTTGAATTTCGGCAGCATGAGGTCCGGGACATGTACCGACTGTGTTAAATCTGTAACAGGATTGTATATGTAACATGCTAAGGTTAGTTCATAGACATGCTTATATATGATCGTACTGACAGGATAGTTTACTTACCTTGACATAATATGGTCAGCAATTACGCTTGAACTTGCATGTCTGTGGTAATTATGCTTTAGCTTCATGCCACATGTATGCTGTCCACAATACTTCCTTACTTGAAACAATCCTATGCTGCCAAGAGCGGTCCCACGACAAAAAAATGTGCAACTAGGATCAATGCACATTACCACATATAACTTCTTATCAGACTTTTGGACGTGCATCTGGAAGCACCTCTGTAATGCCATCAAGGATAAACGATCCTTAAGATCCTTCTTGCAATTGAAGTGCTCTCCAACTTTTATTTCCAAATTATTGCCGCTCATCCCATTATCCTCCATTGGCTCATCCAATTGCCTTTTACACAACCGTTTGCTACGATAGTACTTAGCTTCAATCTGTTGTAGAACTTCCTCATCAATGTCTATGAATAAGTTTTCGACTTCATTAGTGTCATCCAACAATGTCCCTTCTTCAACATCCTCCTCAAGGTCATCCCAATCAAAATCTCGCCCAACGTCTTCCCCATAATCACTCTCAATGTCAATACAGTCCTGTATTCTTTTCATTCCTGTGGAAGACCTTTTTTCTCTCCCATCAGTTTCCGAGTCTGCCTCAGATTGGCTCACCAAGTCAACTATTTGAACTTCCCCATTGTTTACACGCCAAATTTTTTGTTTAAGTTCATACATGTCACAATCAACGATATTCCGTATTTCGTCAGTGGGATAATTGTTGCTTACCTTATTGTTCTTGTCGGATTTGGGACGATCAGTGACAGGATGGCAATCTACCATAGCCTCGGGCTCTGCCTCTTGAGTTTGTGTTAACGGTGGCACAGTCAGACACATTGTGATGTCCTCGTCATCACTTCTACTTGGATGGCAACCTACCACAACCTCTGGCTCTTTGTTTCCCTTCTTTTTCATACTCGCATATAACTCGATAGGCCAAATGTTATCGTGCGAGTGTGCGTTCAAAAACTTTAACGCACCAAGGTCCTTGTCATCTTTGACATCGATTGGTTGTGCCAGTGGTTTCCACGATGACATATATTTTATCTCCATTTCATCTATCTCGTCGATGCATTTAATCTTCTCAACTAACTTTTTCCTGAGATTTGAGTAATTCATATATGCATACAAAAGAAGTCCTGTTGTCGTTGTGATCCCATCAAAAATCCACTTGTTTCCCTTACATGTCCATTCACCACCTGTTTTCAGAGTCAAGTAGTATGATGTTGAACCTGTTACACGAACAAAAAGCAAACACAAGTTCAATACTTTATTAGGGCCAAACGGGGACCCCCGTATGACAATGCCCTAACACCGACATGAAAGAGTAAGCAAGACCACAAAAGATTTTATTGTAAAGAAGAATAGGTATAAGAACGTGAAAGTCAGAACTCACCCATTATTAAACTTCTTATATTCCAAAGACATTGAAGACGCTGCACAATCTATTTTGAAGCTTTGTGGATTTAAGGTATTGTGGTGTTACGGAAGCTTTGTGCAGGTTTACAGGTTGGGTTATGCTTGGATAACAATCCCTAACACGTGGGTAAATGGGTAGAAATTGGAGGGAAATTTTAGAGGGAAAATAGAGGTTTTCCCTCTAAGTGTGTACTACATTTTCAGAAGTCATATCAGGTGAATAGTTATGAAGCAATATTTCTCCAACAAAAACAGCTAAATAAACCTCAGCGGGGACCCCCGACCATTCCTTCTCATTTTTCCTCAACAATCCCTAAACCCTCTCTGCGCCGAACTTGAAGGTAACCCTCTTTGTTTATTGTGTGGTTTTCATACTGGATCAGTAAGCATGTATCACTTATTTTTTGCTGCAAATCTTTCTTTGTTTCTGCAGTACTCGAGTACAATGTCATCCAGCGACACCTCAAGTTTTCAAAGCGGGGACCCCCGCAAATATGAACATCCACTTTCATCTCCTATACCTTCTCAATTAGAGGAGAAGTTGCAAGAAGAGTTAGACATGTTGCTAACAAATAGCCCACGTTCCAACATGTTGGGTGAAATAATCACACGCCTACGTACTGAGATACATGAACTTGGACAGAGAATCATGGAACTCAATACAACTGAGATGCAATTCGATCATGCAATTTGGCGACTAAATGCAAGGGTGGCAGAACTTGAAGCTGAAAACAAGGCACTACACTCCCAGGCAAACTTCAGAAACCATGTAATATTTCCTATTTTTGTGTTTGGTGCTGGTGTGATTCTAGGGATTAGTGCTTTCAGCATTTGTAATCGAGCATGTAGGCATGGTTGAGGATGAATTGACTATGAAGTATGTACCTCATGACTTTGGTTTTTTATGTAAGAGGCTGAATTTTATTTTCGAATAGTTTTAGAAAGCATGGTTTCAGCATTTGTAATCTACATGTCAGATTGCCAAAACATTAATGTCGACACTACACACACCGACAATTACCTTACTAGAATAGTTGTCAACTGGATACTATCATTACATTCCTACAATATTGTAGCGTGGGCTACCATTACATTTCTACAAAAAGGATAGTTGTCAACTGGATGCTATCATTACATTACTAGAATCACAACTACCTAATGTCAAACTACTCATGCACGCGGAATGCATAGCCTTCATAGGCGCTACGTAATACACAATCCTTTAGGATTTCTTGCCAGTGCCAATCCTGTCAAAGACCAAAAACACCGTAGTTAATCAACCTTGTTAATCCTGTCAATGACCAACTCTACTTTTTTTTACCGGGAATTACCTTTTCTAAAATATAAGGGTTTCCAACTATAATAAGCAATGATCGGGCACGAGTCAGGGCAAAATTTAACCTCTTCGGGTTGCTCAGATATCCCATGCGGAAGGTCCTATCATATTCATCGTGGTTAGCGGTCGATCTGACTGTTGACAGGATGATCACTTCCTTTTCTTCACCCAGAAACTACTCAACCCCGCCAATCTCAATATGCCTCATACGTAGAGACATGAGAGCCTTCCTTATCTTTAGTACTTGTTGTGGGAAATGGGTAATAATCCCGATGTCTTGCTCAGGCACATTCCTTCTTATCAGCCTCTGTACGAGCTCAACCACCTTGCTAGCTTCAATCCTATTAAACCATGATGGGCTGCCCTTTTCCCTCTCATCAAAGCCTTGGATGCCACAGAACATGAAAGGGAAGTTCCTATTGGGAAGCATATCAGCCCAAGGTAAGAAACATGTCTTACTGTCTTCTCGATCTAGCCTCAATGCTCCACTATAAAATAGTTGAAGGAACATTGACAATAGCAGGGTGGATCCGGTAATTGTTCAACAACATTGTGACATAATTAGGATCCCCTGATCTATAAACTTCAAAGTCCAATAGCCTCTCTAGAAAAGATCTTCCCAAACCATAAGCCTCAGCTTGCTTTGAAAAAATATCAGGCCCAAGTTGTTTGGGATCACCACAAAGAACAATAACTGTGTTCTTTTCTATGAGGGTTGATATAGGGATCATTGTCTCTGGCTCTGAAACTTGGCTTGCATCATCTAAGATGATGTGGGAGAAGTGGCCACGGTTAACCCTTTCAGCATGATAGAGGTAAGATGCACTCGTGTATGTCGTTATTATTATCTTGTACATGCGGAGTGCATCTCGAGAAGGGCAAGTGAAGAAATCAGCACTGTAGGTGCAGAACCTCAACAATGAAGCGTTTATTCTTTGTAAGGGACGATGTGTGGCATTCAACCTATAAATATCTTCCTCCCTAAGTGAAGGACACTCACAAAGGATTTTCTCTAATATGTGATCTGCCGCGCAATTTGAATAAGCACATACCAGTATATGAGAATCACGTCTAGTTGTATAGAGTTGTAGGATCACCTCCACCAGTGTTTTTGTCTTTCCTGTTCCCAGGGGTCCATAAATCACATAAGGAGCTCCTCCTCTGCAGCCTAAAATTAACCGAACAGCATTTTGTTGTTCCTCATCAAGAAGAAGTGAGATAGGCACAAAATTGTTGGTTGTAATCCTCCGTTTTGACTGATACTCATGGGGAAAGAGGAAGTTTTCATGTAATGCCTCTGCAGATAGAATGGCTTCATGAAGCTTACGGAAATTTGTCCCGTTGAACACAAAACAGATTTCATACACATTGCTATCTATATGCCTTTGGTAAAATTCATCATTAAATTGCAATACTAATTCATCAGCTTCAACAGGGTCGATCACGCCCTGTTCAAAGAACATTAGCAAGTTCAACATGAGAACATAGCTTTGACAACGATAATTCGTGCAATTTCATAATTCATACCGACAATTGTATATAACACTTTGACAAAAAACATAAGATACCTAACATTATTGACATACCTGATGGACAGAATATTCTCCATAAACATTCACCACATCTCCACTGACAACTGAGGGCCTTCTTTCACCTAGTCCTGGCACTTTAAGTGATACAAGCATGACATTATACCTTTGTCTCAAAGTAACAAACTTCATATTATAAGCTTTGACATACTCATGTAAACAAATATATAAAAAAAGTCATTCAACAACTTGGTACTACGGCAGAACGATGCCATTTAGCTATCCCCTCAGTCCCCCAACCCCCATACATAGAAAACATAACACTTACCATAATCAGAAGTTCCTCCACCCCTAACAACTCAATGAAATACGACACATAATTTTCCTCTGTTAAGCCTTGTAAGACCACTTCAGGGATTTCCTCAAACTCTATCGCTTTCCTGATCTGTGTTGGTATGTTATATGGTCTCTGAGGTGCCAAAGCTTTGGATACCTCATCTTCAGCCAAGAGGAAGACAAGTCGTTCAATAATCCCCTGACCAGTTTGGATATGCAGTATAGATGTGAAAAGGCCAATCTCCTTGGGCACACAAGACATCCATATAGTCAGGCTACCATGTGGGTTCAAATTTCATTCCTCCATATCAAAACAAGGGACAAAATCTTCCTCGGGTATGTCATCTGGCTGGCCAGATGGAGGTTTCATCAATGACAACACAAATGAATCTTCAGGAATTGAAGCATAAATCTTCACACCCCAAAGCAAAATATATTCATCTGTGGTGTTTTCTATGGTGAATGACGCCACGGCAACCTCGTTCACAGGAACCGATTGAGGCTTTCCTCCAACAAATGGAAACGGCACAGACACCATGACAGGACCCTCCTCAGTTGGCGATGATGTTGTGACTGAAGGAACATCGATGAAGCCAACCTCTCCCTTGTCTCCAATGGTGGAGTATTCACCGTCCATACCTATTTGCCACTCAATTAAAATCCAACTGAAGTTTGTGACTCCCCAGGAAAAAACACCAACAACCACACGAGCTGCTCTAAGGAGAGGAAAGAGATGGATAAGATGAAGTGAAACAAAGAGAGAGTAGAACTGGAAGTATGTATAGTTAGGATAGTCAAACAACACACACTCCAATGAGATGGGGTAGATGAAGTGCCATTACTATCTCCATAAAGTAAGACCTATGCGAAGTAAATCAGTTTGAATACGGTCACATTTGTCAATCATACATTATTAAACTGTGAAAATAGTATAAATAGTATGTCACAATAACAATTTAAAATGTCACGCTTTGGAAATCACCAGCACTACAAGTGCCTCCTCTGTACCTAAAAATACTCAAACATGGAGCATTTTCTAATTAATATATCTTTAAAGTAGATTGGTGAGATGAAGTGCAATTAATATCTATGTAAAGTAAAATTGCCAAAGAAGTATAGCATCAGGAACAGGAGATCTAATTAAGACATCTTGTATTTAGATTAGTGAGATGAACTATCCACCTTCTTAGTAGACATATATCCAATTTCAACGTTGTAGTTATGACATTTTTATTTCTAAGTATGATAATTGTTTTCCTAAGTCCGACAAGAACTTTCTATTATAGCAGGAAAAAAACCTTTTCAATATAACTACCAGTTCATCCAGACTAGAATTATTTCTTTACTTCAGAAAATTTCCACTTCATCTCTTCACTTGGGTTTTATATTTGCTCCCTTCTGAATATTTGTTTTTACATACTTTAGCCCTAGAATCATTTCTTTAACTACCAGTTCATTCAGACTAGAATCATTTCTTTACTTCAGAAAAAAAACCTTGTCAATATAACTACCAGTTCACCTTGAAAACTGCTTCTTAATCAATCTGCTGAGTTCAACAGTTCTTCGGGTTCATATGCTGAGGTTCAACCCTTCTCTCGCCCATCGCCATTCCTTTTTAACAGTTGCACAGTTCGCCATGGAGATACATCGTCATTCTTGTTTACATCGCCATGGAGATACATCGTCATTCCTTTTTTACAGTTGCACAGTTTGCCATGAAAAAAACCCTATGAATATAACTACCTACCAGTTCAAACTTTCACTTTAACAGTTACAAGGACGTCTGCAGAATGGAAGGGAGAGGGAGGGGAGGGGAGGGGAGGGAGGATGGGTTTAAATCTTTCACTTTCAACTGTTGATGCACCGGCCGACGGGATGGAGGAAGCCGGGATGGCCGGGAAGTGGGCGGGAAGTGGGAGGGAAGTGGGCGGGAAGTGGGAGGGAAGGGGGCGGGAAATATTTTGGGGTTTTAGAGGGAAATCCTAAAAATTATTATTTTACTATTTTGGGCTTTTTGTTTCCTTTTTCTTTTCATGCTTTTTTTTTATTTTATTTCATTTCTGAATTAAAAGAAAAAATTAAATATTTTGCAAAAATATCTCATTTGGTGTATATATGCAAAAAAAAAGTCAAAGTGATATATATGCAACTCACTAATGCATTTGGGGTATTTTTGCAATTCGGTAAAAAAATTATTGGGTCCCAAAATTTATGGGATCCTGTTCAATCGATCCTCATGCACTTGCCCATCTACGGGCTTGGTGACATCGACAATAGGTGATACTGAAGTTCTAGATGCTTTTCTAAAGCGTCGAGACAGAAAGCGTAAACGGATTTTGTTTGTCAATTGTGCTTAAAAAAAACGTCGGTTAATGACACATTTTCTAATAGTGCATAGGGATGACAATTAGTCGGTTGATGGATGGAGCACTTTCATCACCCGTCCTTAACCTTTTCAGATGCACCTAGTGGCGGATCCAGGAATTCTTCGAAAGGGGGTCACAAAATCGTCTATGAAAAATTATATAATATTGTTTAGCATTAATCACATTACTATTTGTATAATTTTTTGTACAAATCTTATATACTAGGTGGATTATTATGTTTTGAAAAAACATTTTTAACTAATTTACAATTTTGAAAACATTTTTGGACAAATAGTAAGGAGAACTACCTAAAAAATATTAGTATCAAATATATTGTGAGAATTTTAAATAAGATTAATTCAATTACCTTACAAAATTTTTAACTTATTTCATAATCATGATGGACAAAAATAGGAAATACAAATATTTGTATAAAAGAGAAAATAAAGGACACAAATTGTTATTTATCTAAAAAGAAAACAATACAAAAGATGAGAGATGGAGACTTGAACCCCAAACCTTTGGGTTAAACTCATGTTCCACAACCAATTGAGCTAATAACTCTTTTTGTTTACATGTACAAGACATTAATATATATTTTTTTATTTTATTGTTTTAATATATGACTTGATCCAGTGGAAGGGAGGTCACCGGACCCCCCAGGACCCCCTGGATCCGCCTCTGGGTGCACCCATATGTTATTCATCGGGTGAATCGGGTGGGTCATGTCATCCATGAGTGATTAAAAATAACGATTTAATATGACTTATAATATCCATTTTAAGTATTTTAAGACATGTAGTACAAAAAGTCTTGTTAATATTATAAGTGATATGTAATATATAGGTTATAAAAGAGTTTTTTTTAATACAAAAGGAACATCTAAATTAAAAATGAGAACAATATCAAAAAAGTGGAGTTTAAATGTTTGTGAATTTTATACTAAAGATATACAATTATGCATATATTTCAGGTGTATCGGATCAGGTGATGGGTGAAAGACCTTCACCCGTATCCGTCCATCATCCAACATTGTTCGGGTTTTCATCCAACTTTTCGGATCAGGTGAATTGGGTATCCATCGGATGTGGATGAGATTGCCATCCAAGTAACTCTTTTTTGTATGACCAACTTCCAACAAAGGTTATAAGATTTCAGTTTTTGTTTTTATTATTCAAAAAAAATAAGGTTATCTAAATCGTCTTCTCATAAGCATAGGTTAATAATTCTCTGTTAACTTAAAAAATTAAATTGCTTAAACCCTGTAGAAAACATTAAAATCCCTGATTTAGTCAAATCTCACATCTTTCCACATTAAGAAAACATTTATCTAAAAGATTTTTCTATTGTGTGCCCATGGGCACACTTTAAAAACTCCAGTTTTAGCAATAATTTTTTTAGTCATTAAATTAATTTTTCTTTTGCTAAGGGTTTACACATTTTCTTTTAGAGAATATTTTGAAGACAATTTCATATTTTAGCTTGTTAGCATGTGCCCATAGACACACACTAGAAAACCGCTATCTAAATGCTAACAAATTTGGGATGTTTCTAATTGATCCTAGATAATTAAACTTAGATATAAGATATAGCTTTCGAGTGTGTTTGAATGGTTACAATAAAAGGTTTTGGTAGTTGTTTGGAGTAGTTTTGTTTTAATTGCCTAAATAGGACACATGAAAATTGATTTCCCATTTTTCAAAATTATAAAATAGAATTTGTAACTTGTAACTAGTTAAAACTAGTTTTTAATATACAAATACAATTTAGTGATTTTTAAGAATTTCAACTCATAATTTACCTAGTTATCCAATTATAACTCAAACTTCAACTACAACTAGTTAATTAAGGTTTATTATGCACATTATATCGCAGTTACTTTTCTTCATGATTTTGCAAGTTAACATTTTGAATGTGACATTTGAAAATCTAATTAAGAGCTTTATTTAGTGTTTCAGCATAGTCGTTCATGCTCAAACACATGATGAATAAGGGTCATTGATGTCCTCGCACTATCACAAAAATATTATTTTAACCCGTAATAAAATAATCCGAATGTCCTATATCCGGTATAATAGGGAGTTAGAACAATAGAAAAATTAATTTTCTTTTAAATTTTGTGATAATAATAACAAATAACCCGGATATAAGGTAATACGTCCGGGTTATTTAAGTACACAACTCTTTGAGCCATGTACAAGAATAACCCGGGCGTTTTTTCCCTTAATATATCTGAGATATTAGGTAAAGTAATTGAATAATATAACCCGAATATTTTTATATGAACCACGCCCGGGTTATTTGCTTACATATTATCGAAGTGCGATTAGAATATATCCCGGATATTTGTACATCTGGAATATTTACTAAGTTCGCTGATAATATAGATCTTGATTTTTTATAAATCCGGGTTATTTAATTTTAAAAAAACAAGTTTCAGAATACGCATCTGTTGCCTTGTACACACGATAAAATACTCGATCTAAATCCTAACTTCTCATCTTCTTCGATTGTGCTGGTGGAACGCTCAAATTCATTCTTCGATTGCTTCACCGGTGCATTGTTGCTTGTTTTCTTCTTCAAACCATAGCTTTTTCAGAGGAGTCGTCTCGACTATTCCCTTCCCTTCCCCTCCCCACCGTCCTCAAGGGCAACTTTAAGGTCATCGACGACCCCAAAATTTTCCCTTTTCCATTTAATTCCTTATATTTTTACTTGAAAGATGGATGAATCTATCAAAATCTTAATATAATATGTTGCCTTTCATTTGATATGATAGTTGGTGTGTGTAATAAGATAATTACTCTAATAAACTTTTTAATTATATGCTTTTAGCTTAATTATAATGGTGGAAGTGGTGGGTAATTGGCAGTCATAGGAAGGTATAGATTCTTTTTTATATATAAAATGAGACTATTTAGCCCGGACCTGTAAAGGCCTGGGTTGAAAAGTTCCTTTTTTTTTGGAAACCAACTACACTTTATAACCGGATGTGTAAAAGTCTGGATTAAATATTCACCCCTATATAACCCGAGCGTGTTTTTTACATCCGGGTTATTTGATCTATTATCCCCTCAAGATGATACCCGGATCTATTTTACCATATATCCGGGTTATATTTAGAAAAGCGCCCGTGTTAAAATACTTATTTTGTAGTAGTGTCGACAACATGTATAAGGCTCCGTTCAACAACTCAAAGCTTATTTGAGATGAAGTTGGTTCGGTAGATGAAACTGATTGATTTTGATTAAGGAGATGAATTTCATAATTGAATTAGCTAGTTGATTATTTGTAATGACCTAGATGTGTGTTCGGTTCAACAAAACTGATTAAGTAGCTTATAGATGTAAAATTATAAAAAAAAAGGATATAAAGGATTTAAAAAAAAATAGTGTATGCGTTTTATTCCTGGATTATGTAAGACCCTAAACCTTAGAAGTGCTAGTCCATGCCAATCCGAGGACTTCTTAGGAGGTCACTCATCCTGGTACTAGTCCTGCCTAGCACGCTTAACTTTAGAGTTATTTATCCTCACTTGAACCCTGAAAATGAAGAGTTCTTACTCTAATCCTTATAAAGGATTACAAATATGGGGTGATACAGATTACACGAACTTCATCTTATAAAGAATTACAAATCTAGGGTGTCACATTCAATAGACATGAACTCCATCGTACAAAGTTAACAAGTATGTGCTTTATGGACATATTTGAGATTGCAAGAACACCGTTTTGATGGTGAGGGTTATCTTGTAGTGATTGATGAGTTCATGAATACTATTTTTACACGAAGGTCACATGTGATTGTACAAGTGATTGCTTATCCTAATGCTCTGCTAACTTGTCACGGGTCATGAATTTCTCTGAAATGTTGTGTTGTTCGAAGTTTTCCAAAGCAGATGGGCGTTTAAGTTTCCGCAACTCCATAGGCATAACTACATAACGTTTAATGACGACGTACATGTTACCTTACAAAAATTTTAACTTATTTCATAATCATGATGGACAAAAATAGGAAATACAAATATTTGTATAAAAGAGAAAATAAAGGACACAAATTGTTATTTATCTAAAAAGAAAACAATACAAAAGATGAGAGATGGGGACTTGAACCCCGAACCTTTGGGTTAAACTCATGTTCCACAACCAATTGAGCTAATAACTCTTTTTGTTTACATGTACAAGACATTAATATATATATTTTTATTTTATTGTTTTAATATATGACTTGATCCAGGGGAAGGGAGGTCATTGGACCCCCCAGGACCCCCTGGATCCGCCTCTGGGTGCACCCATATGTTATTCATCGGGTGAATCGGGTGGGTCATGTCATCCATGAGTGATTAAAAATAACGGTTTAATATGACTTATAATATCCATTTTAAGTATTTTAAGACATGTAGTACAAAAAGTTTTGTTAATATTATAAGTGATATGTAGTATATAGGTTATAAAAGAGTTTTTTTTAATACATAAGGAACATCTAAATGAAAAATGAGAACAATATCAAAAAAGTGGAGTTTAAATGTTTGTGAATTTTATACTAAAGATATACAATTATGCATATATTTCAGGTGTATCGGATCGAGTGATGGGTGAAAGACCTTCACCCGTATCCGTCCATCATCCAACATTGTTCGGGTTTTCATCCAACTTTTCGGATCAGGTGAATTGGGTATCCATCGAATGTGGATGAGATTGCCATCCAAGTAACTCTTTTTTGTATGACCAACTTCCAACAAAGGTTATAAGATTTCAGTTTTTGTTTTTATTATTCAAAAAAAATAAGGTTATCTAAATCGTCTTCTCATAAGCATAGGTTAATAATTCTCTGTTAACTTAAAAAATTAAATTGCTTAAACCCTGTAGAAAACATTAAAATCCCTGATTTAGTCAAATCTCACATCTTTCCACATTAAGAAAACGTTTATCTAAAAGATTTTTCTATTGTGTGCCCATGGGCACACTTTAAAAACTCTAGTTTTAGCAATAATTTTTTTAGTCATTAATTTAAATTTTCTTTTGCTAAGGGTTTACACATTTTCTTTTAGAGAATATTTTGAAGACAATTTCATATTTTAGTTTGTTAGCATGTGCCCATAGACACACACTAGAAAACCGCTATCTAAATGCTAACAAATTTGGGATGTTTCTAATTGATCCTAGATAATTAAACTTAGATATAAGATATAGCTTTCGAGTGTGTTTGAATGGTTACAATAAAAGGTTTTGGTAGTTGTTTGGAGTAGTTTTGTTTTAATTGCCTAAATAGGACACATGAAAATTGATTTCCCATTTTTCAAAATTATAAAATAGAACTTGTAACTTGTAACTAGTTAAAACTAGTTTTTAATATACAAACACAATTTAGTGATTTTTAAGAATTTCAACTCATAATTTACCTAGTTATCCAATTATAACTCAAACTTCAACTACAACTAGTTAATTAAGGTTTATTATGCACATTATATCGCAGTTACTTTTCTTCATGATTTTGCAAGTTAACATTTTGAATGTGACATTTGAAAATCTAATTAAGAGCTTTATTTAGTGTTTCAGCATAGTCGTTCATGCTCAAACACATGATGAATAAGGGTCATTGATGTCCTCGCACTATCACAAAAATATTATTTTAACCCGTAATAAAATAATCCGGATGTCCTATATCCGGTATAATAGGGAGTTAGAACAATAGAAAATTTAATTTTCTTTTAAATTTTGTGATAATAATAACAAATAACCCGGATATAAGGTAATACGTCCGGGTTATTTAAGTACACAACTCTTTGAGCCATGTACAAGAATAACCCGGGCGTTTTTTCCCTTAATATATCCGAGATATTAGGTAAAGTAATTGAATAATATAACCCGAATATTTTTATATGAACCACGCCCGGGTTATTTGCTTACATATTATCGAAGTGCGATTAGAATATATCCCGGATATTTGTACATCTGGAATATTTACTAAGTTCGCTGATAATATAGATCTTGATTTTTTATAAATCCGGGTTATTTAATTTTAAAAAAACAAGTTTCAGAATACGCCTCTGCTGCCTTGTACACACGATAAAATACTCGATCTAAATCCTAACTTCTCATCTTCTTCGATTGTGCTGGTGGAACGCTCAAATTCATTCTTCGATTGCTTCACCGATGCATTGTTGCTTGTTTTCTTCTTCAAACCATAGCTTTTTCAGAGGAGTCGTCTCGACTATTCCCTTCCCCTCCCCACCGTCCTCAAGGGCAACTTTAAGGTCATCGACGACCCCAAAATTTTCCCTTTTCCATTTAATTCCTTATATTTTTACTTGAAAGATGGATGAATCTATCAAAATCTTAATATAATATGTTGCCTTTCATTTGATATGATAGTTGGTGTGTGTAATAAGATAATTACTCTAATAAACTTTTTAATTATATGCTTTTAGCTTAATTATAATGGTGGAAGTGGTGGGTAATTGGCAGTCATAGGAAGGTATAGATTCTTTTTTATATATAAAATGAGACTATTTAGCCCGGACCTGTAAAGGCCTGGGTTAAAAAGTTCCTTTTTTTTTGGAAACCAACTATACTTTATAACCGGATGTGTAAAAGTCCGGATTAAATATTCACCCCTATATAACCCGAGCGTGTTTTTTACATCCGGGTTATTTGATCTATTATCCCCTCAAGATGATACCCGGATCTATTTTACCATATATCCGGGTTATATTTAGAAAAGCGCCCGTGTTAAAATACTTATTTTGTAGTAGTGTCGACAACATGTATAAGGCTCCGTTCAACAACTCAAAGCTTATTTGAGATGAAGTTGGTTCGGTAGATGAAGCTGATTGATTTTGATTAAGGAGATGAATTTCATAATTGAATTAGCTAGTTGATTATTTGTAATGACCTAGATGTGTGTTCGGTTCAACAAAACTGATTAAGTAGCTTATAGATGTAAAATTATATAAAAAAAAAGGATATAAAGGATTTAAAAAAAAATAGTGTATGCGTTTTATTCCTGGATTATGTAAGACCCTAAACCTTAGAAGTGCTAGTCCATGCCAATCCGAGGACTTCTTAGGAGGTCACTCATCCTGGTACTAGTCCCGCCTAGCACGCTTAACTTTAGAGTTATTTATCCTCACTTGAACCCTGAAAATGAAGAGTTCTTACTCTAATCCTTATAAAGGATTACAAATATGGGGTGATACAGATTACACGAACTTCATCTTATAAAGAATTACAAATCTAGGGTGTCACATTCAATAGACATGAACTCCATCGTACAAAGTTAACAAGTATGTGCTTTATGGACATATTTGAGATTGCAAGAACACCGTTTTGATGGTGAGGGTTATCTTGTAGTGATTGATGAGTTCATGAATACTATTTTTACACGAAGGTCACATGTGATTGTACAAGTGATTGCTTATCCTAATGCTCTGCTAACTTGTCACGGGTCATGAATTTCTCTGAAATGTTGTGTTGTTCGAAGTTTTCCAAAGCAGATGGGCGTTTAAGTTTCCGCAACTCCATAGGCATAACTACATAACGTTTAATGACGACGTACATGTTACCTTACAAAATTTTTAACTTATTTCATAATCATGATGGACAAAAATAGGAAATACAAATATTTGTATAAAAGAGAAAATAAAGGACACAAATTGTTATTTATCTAAAAAGAAAACAATACAAAAGATGAGAGATGGGGACTTGAACCCCAAACCTTTGGGTTAAACTCATGTTCCACAACCAATTGAGCTAATAACTCTTTTTGTTTACATGTACAAGACATTAATATATATATATTTTTATTTTATTGTTTTAATATATGACTTGATCCAGGGGAAGGGAGGTCACCGGACCCTCCAGGACCCCCTGGATCCGCCTCTGGGTGCACCCATATGTTATTCATCGGGTGAATCGGGTGGGTCATGTCATCCATGAGTGATTAAAAATAACGATTTAATATGACTTATAATATCCATTTTAAGTATTTTAAGACATGTAGTACAAAAAGTTTTGTTAATATTATAAGTGATATGTAATATATAGGTTATAAAAGAGTTTTTTTTAATACATAAGGAACATCTAAATGAAAAATGAGAACAATATCAAAAAAGTGGAGTTTAAATGTTTGTGAATTTTATACTAAAGATATACAATTATGCATATATTTCAGGTGT
Source organism: Rheum nobile (assembly GCA_027886185.1). Taxonomy (NCBI): domain Eukaryota; kingdom Viridiplantae; phylum Streptophyta; class Magnoliopsida; order Caryophyllales; family Polygonaceae; genus Rheum; species Rheum nobile. The sequence continues at coordinate 879,925 of WOAB01000163.1, forward strand.
ATCGGATCGGGTGATGGGTGAAAGACCTTCACCCGTATCCGTCCATCATCCAACATTGTTCGGGTTTTCATCCAACTTTTCGGATCAGGTGAATTGGGTATCCATCGGATGTGGATGAGATTGCCATCCAAGTAACTCTTTTTTGTATGACCAACTTCCAACAAAGGTTATAAGATTTCAGTTTTTGTTTTTATTATTCAAAAAAAATAAGGTTATCTAAATCGTCTTCTCATAAGCATAGGTTAATAATTCTCTGTTAACTTAAAAAATTAAATTGCTTAAACCCTGTAGAAAACATTAAAATCCCTGATTTAGTCAAATCTCACATCTTTCCACATTAAGAAAACGTTTATCTAAAAGATTTTTCTATTGTGTGCCCATGGGCACACTTTAAAAACTCCAGTTTTAGCAATAATTTTTTTAGTCATTAATTTAATTTTTCTTTTGCTAAGGGTTTACACATTTTCTTTTAGAGAATATTTTGAAGACAATTTCATATTTTAGTTTGTTAGCATGTGCCCATAGACACACACTAGAAAACCGCTATCTAAATGCTAACAAATTTGGGATGTTTCTAACTGATCCTAGATAATTAAACTTAGATATAAGATATAGCTTTCGAGTGTGTTTGAATGGTTACAATAAAAGGTTTTGGTAGTTGTTTGGAGTAGTTTTGTTTTAATTGCCTAAATAGGACACATGAAAATTGATTTCCCATTTTTCAAAATTATAAAATAGAACTTGTAACTAGTTAAAACTAGTTTTTAATATACAAACACAATTTAGTGATTTTTAAGAATTTCAACTCATAATTTACCTAGTTATCCAATTATAACTCAAACTTCAACTACAACTAGTTAATTAAGGTTTATTATGCACATTATATCGCATTTACTTTTCTTCATGATTTTGCAAGTTAACATTTTGAATGTGACATTTGAAAATCTAATTAAGAGCTTTATTTAGTGTTTCAGCATAGTCGTTCATGCTCAAACACATGATGAATAAGGGTCATTGATGTCCTCGCACTATCACAAAAATATTATTTTAACCCGTAATAAAATAATCCGGATGTCCTATATCCGGTATAATAGGGAGTTAGAATAATAGAAATTTTAATTTTTTTTTAAATTTTGTGATAAATAACAAATAACCCGGATATAAGGTAATACGTCCGGGTTATTTAAGTACACAACTCTTTGAGCCATGTACAAGAATAACCCGGGCGTTTTTTCCCTTAATATATCCGAGATATTAGGTAAAGTAATTGAATAATATAACCCGAATATTTTTATATGAACCACGCCCGGGTTATTTGCTTACATATTATCGAAGTGCGATTAGAATATATCCCGGATATTTGTACATCTGGAATATTTACTAAGTTCGCTGATAATATAGATCTTGATTTTTTTTAAATCCGGGTTATTTAATTTTAAAAAAACAAGTTTCAGAATACGCCTCTGCTGCCTTGTACACACGATAAAATACTCGATCTAAATCCTAACTTCTCATCTTCTTCGATTGTGCTGGTGGAACGCTCAAATTCATTCTTCGATTGCTTCACCGGTGCATTGTTGCTTGTTTTCTTCTTCAAACCATAGCTTTTTCAGAGGAGTCGTCTCGACTATTCCCTTCCCCTCCCCACCGTCCTCAAGGGCAACTTTAAGGTCATCGACGACCCCAAAATTTTCCCTTTTCCATTTAATTCCTTATATTTTTACTTGAAAGATGGATGAATCTATCAAAATCTTAATATAATATGTTGCCTTTCATTTGATATGATAGTTGGTGTGTGTAATAAGATAATTACTCTAATAAACTTTTTAATTATATGCTTTTAGCTTAATTATAATGGTGGAAGTGGTGGGTAATTGGCAGTCATAGGAAGGTATAGATTCTTTTTTATTTGTAAAATGAGACTATTTAGCCCGGACCTATAAAGGCCTGGGTTAAAAAGTTCCTTTTTTTTTGGAAACCAACTACACTTTATAACCGGATGTGTAAAAGTCCGGATTAATTATTCACCCCTATATAACCCGAGCGTGTTTTTTACATCCGGGTTATTTGATCTATTATCCCCTCAAGATGATACCCGGATCTATTTTACCATATATCCGGGTTATATTTAAAAAAGCGCCCGTGTTAAAATACTTATTTTGTAGTAGTGTCGACAACATGTATAAGGCTCCGTTCAACAACTCAAAGCTTATTTGAGATGAAGTTGGTTCGGTAGATGAAACTGATTGATTTTGATTAAGGAGATGAATTTCATAATTGAATTAGCTAGTTGATTATTTGTAATGACCTAGATGTGTGTTCGGTTCAACAAAACTGATTAAGTAGCTTATAGATGTAAAATTATAAAAAAAAGGATATAAAGGATTTAAAAAAAAATAGTGTATGCGTTTTATTCCTGGATTATGTAAGACCCTAAACCTTAGAAGTGCTAGTCCATGCCAATCTGAGGACTTCTTAGGAGGTCACTCATCCTGGTACTAGTCCCGCCTAGCACGCTTAACTTTAGAGTTATTTATCCTCACTTGAACCCTGAAAATGAAGAGTTCTTACTCTAATCCTTATAAAGGATTACAAATATGGGGTGATACAGATTACACGAACTTCATCTTATAAAGAATTACAAATCTAGGGTGTCACATTCAATAGACATGAACTCCATCGTACAAAGTTAACAAGTATGTGCTTTATGGACATATTTGAGATTGCAAGAACACCGTTTTGATGGTGAGGGTTATCTTGTAGTGATTGATGAGTTCATGAATACTATTTTTACACGAAGGTCACATGTGATTGTACAAGTGATTGCTTATCCTAATGCTCTGCTAACTTGTCACGGGTCATGAATTTCTCTGAAATGTTGTGTTGTTCGAAGTTTTCCAAAGCAGATGGGCGTTTAAGTTTCCGCAACTCCATAGGCATAACTACATAACGTTTAATGACGACGTACATGTAACAAATTTTTGCCTAATAAATGTTGTATTACTTAGATTATTGTTTGTTCATGAATTGCAACGTTGATCCTTTGATCATGAATGAAATCTTAACCTTTTTATTTTTTGGTGGTTCTTGTAATCTGAATCTTTTTTTTTTCAAAGCAAATAAGCTCTATTTTTTGTAGTTTGAAGACCTTGATTACACGACATGTGGTTCCTAAAGCAGATAGCTCTTGTGGTTCCCTAGGACTCTTTGACATGGAAGCTTGTTGGCTAATGATGTGCCTTTGTTTCCTATTAAAAGCTTTGCATTCATGACTTTTGTTTTCTGCTAGAATTTTATGTAGTTGTGTTCAGAGGAAAGAGATGGAATGCCCTTTTACGAGCTCCATCCACTGGGTATAGAAAAATACTATGGCATGCACTTGTGAATGTAAAAATCTCAAACTAAAAGAACATTCGATGTGCCTATGTAATGGATTGTAAGGATTGTTAATAATACACAAACATAAATAAACATTCAAATGATCTTCGAACATACAAATGGATTTGCAAATTAGCATCTAAACTCTTTAGTCTAAACAAAGCTCTACTGATAAAGAGTTTCTAAGCTCACACCAGGATTAACAAGTTGTAACACCAAACAAACCAGTTGCTTCAAACGTCAAAGTTTCATGTGAAGGAAAATTAGTTAACTAGAGCTTAAGTCACAACATAACCAAACTTGTCAATCAAAATTCTGAGCTTAGTTAGTTGTTTGATGCTTAAGCTACCTACAATTGACATACTGCAATAACTAAGTCACATACAAAAGAACTATCTGTTAAATTGTATGAGGCTACTTCACATCGAGTATCAACAACACTCCATGTATACGATGTATGATCGAAATTGAAGAGACCAAGATAAAATTTTCCCCATATTCTTTCTTTAGTCCCGTAGTATCCCCCCAATATTAGAATTTTTCCCAAATTTCATCTTCGATAAGATTCATAAATCTCCGTAAAATTTCAACGCCGAACGTCTCTCATGAAACTTACGTTGGAGTTGTTGTCCAATATCATCTCCAATAAACTTTCATCTCTCTCCGAACAGAGCCTAAGGTAATAATAGTAGTTTACGAAAATGTTACTATCAGATTTACAATACCATCAAACTAAAATCAAAATATTACCTTCAAAGGTTTTGTAAGAGAATAAGTTAATTTGATGAATTTTTTTGTAAATATTTAATATGATTTTAAAGTTATCGAATTGAAAAAATAAGCAATAGCGACAAAATGATACATTAGTAATGGTTTTGATGGTTCAAATAAACCAGAAAACATTTTCTAATGACAACCAAGCAACAAAAATAATTAAAGATCTGGACAAATACACACATAATATGATTTCTTGCTGGAATAGAACCAAGAAATGGAATCCAGATTGCTTAGAAATCAACAATACTACTGCTAAAAAAGAAGGCAAATAACAAAAAACATAGAAATCTGAGGTGGAAAAAACCACCAGACAAGGTTGTTAAGATAAATCTTGACGGATCCACTAAATCAAATGGGAACTCTGCTTCTGGATTCATTTTTAGAGATAATAAAGGCGAACCAATTATAATCCATGCCGAAAAATACGGTGTTTCATCTACACTGAAAACTGAGGCTCTAGCATTCCGAAATACAGTCTTAAAAGCTAAAGAAATGAAAATCGAACAAATCCAAATCGAATCTGATAACTTAACAATAGTTAATGTCCTTAATAAGATCTGACACTGTCCATGGGAGATCGAGATTATTATCTCAGATATCCTATGTTTATTACTGTCCTTTACGATAGTGCAGACTAGTCATATTTTCTGTGAGATCAATTCGGTGGCTGATCACATTGCAAAACTTAGCCACTCAACCTCACTGGACGATATCCAGACCAACCTAGAGCTCTGTGTTCTCATCTGAAAGGATACTATAGGCTGGTTTTCAAGTAGACCTTGATACCAGTCTAATTCTTACCTTATCAAAAAAAAGTATGATAGATTATATTTATAGGAAATTCTCACGGCGAGAACCGTTCTCAGTCGTTGGATTTGAGTGAGTAGATGGTTTGAATGGCGGGAGAGGGAATATGGTAATTTTATTTTTGGACAATTTTTAATACAACATTAGATAAAAAGTCCATCAAGGCCCAAATTAGTTCATCTACATGGTCATGTGTCAAACACATGAGTCATCTAAATGAGTTGACTGGTAAACATGGTTGTTTATCGCACTGTTGTCCCCTCCCTTCGGCCAACTTGTGTTTGTCTTAAATTTTCAAAATGCACATATACAATCCAAATTCACATACTATGCAATACAAAAGCACATATAGTTCATTTTGTTGACCGATCAAGATTTTATTTTTCCATCTTCCCGGCCAACTTGTGAATGTTTAAAAAATTGAAATGCACATAGTGTACAATCCAAATACACATAGTGTACAATACAAAAGCACATAATGAGAAAACTCTTGAAAATTTTTGTGGAAATTATACAAAAGTACATATAGTTCAACCAAGATTAGTTTTTCCTCAACCAACTTGTGTTTGCCTTAAGAATTCAAAATTCACAGTGTATAATACAACATCACATATAATTCAACCAAGATTAGTTTTTCCTCAACCAAGAATATTTTTTGCCTTACAAGTTCAAAATGCACATATTGTACAATCCAAATGTTGTGGGCACTCCGATGTTATGCTGAGGCTGAAGCCATGCTGTGGGCACTCCGATGTTGTGCTGATCGTGGGGTAGGATCAGTGGTGGTTGAATCCGATTGTTTGGCACTAATCTCAAAAGTGAGGCGAAAGCGTGCGTGGAATCTATAAGGTACTCAACTGAAATAGGACGAACAGATCTAACATGAAGTATAATGTGCCGCTAGAGAGCAATCTATAAGGTACTCAACTGAAAATGCGACGAAATTCTTGAGCATAACTCCACACAAGGAAACCACATGAACCACACAACCATGCCCTTGACCTCTACCAAAACAACATCTCGAACCAAACACATCAGGGAAATCCCCACCCATTTAAAGCTTCTCAATCATTTTAATTTTGTCTTGAAAATGAAGATAAATTGATGTGAGGATCAATGTTCTTATTTATAATAATTGCGAATAAAATGGGCACTATGGGCTTTGTGGTTGTTGAATAAAATGGGCTTTGTGGTTGTTGTTATTTATTGTTTTTTTATTCAATTTATTAGAAGGAGTAATTGCAAGAATACCAGATTTCCAATATCAACTTGCAAAAAACCCATGTTTTAAAATATACTAGGAGGCGTAGCCCGTGCTTCGCATGGGATAAAATATATTAGTATTTTGTTTTTTTTATAATATATAAACGATAATTTTGCATTGTTATGTGTTAGTTTTTTTATTTATAAGAGACCATCTGTTTATTTTTCTAAGACTTGGGGTCTATTTTATAACGATTTGTGTTTCGATAATTTAGTTTGTAATTGTGACTAATATTGAATAGAGTATTTGATTTTGTTTTAAAAAAAAATGAATTTGTCTTATATTGATTTGTCTTATACTGAGCTTGGTTATTATTGTCATTGGAATGACACAAATGTATATTTGTATAAACAATAAATAATACTATCTTACAATGCAACCTTCAGAAAGTTTTTAATACATGAAGAACTCTAGAGAAGCTCTTACAATCAAAGCCATATATATTTACAACTCCAGACCCTCATGGGTATGCATAAACTGCAAATAATGAGGATCTTCTGTTAGTTTGGACAAAATTAATTCTATTGCACACATTTGTTCTCCTACAGAACCTGACCCTGTCACAAGGCGGTCAGTCAATCCAATATATCCATTATCCTGCGGAGATATCTTAATACCAGCTTGAGAGTCTTCAACAAACGACCTGCTCAGAATCAAATTTAAATTATGTTGTGAGCTATATAGCATGATGGTTAACAGTCTGGGGGAGAGCAAAATGGAGTAGCTTATCAATGGAAATGACATGTTCCTACTTTGCAAAAGATAACTCATAACTCATGCAAATATTGTGGGATCATATAAATAAGTGAATGGTTTCCCCTTTTCTTGATAACAGGCCAGATAAGAAATCTATAGGGTGATTTATTTGTAACTTGATGAAGTACCTTGTCCTAGTGGAGAACAACCAATGCCTTCCTCACTGAACCATGCCTGCTCTTCAACAACAAAGGATGTAGTGACATTGAGCAATGGAACATTAAACAACTTTGAGACCAAGTTAAAGACTGTCACTGATACCCCAACAGCTGCCAACTCAACCGAACCTACAAAAGAATGAGAAATATTACAACTTTAGTACTTTCAACCCAAATATTCAGGTAGATACAATTCCACAGTTGTAAACAACAATGGATTTAAACATAAGACTGTTCAAGTACACATTCCTTTCTGTAAAAAAGAAGGCTAGGAGCTTGTATCAAACTCAACCATGCCATGGAGCAACCCAAAAACTTAGCAATAAGTTTCTCATTACAGTATTTGACAAGTAACTCTAAACATCCATCTTGTAGAAGCATATAAAGAAAGGGTTGCTACTTATGGCGAAATTAAAAACACCTCATAACTAAATGATCAACAATAAGCATAAGAATAATGAGAGCGCAAAAGGTCAGAAACAGATTTTATGGTGGGGATTCATTCAAAGGTTAGAAAAGGAGAAAAAAGGTTCAATCATGAAGGACAAAAGAGTTGCTATTGTTATTTTTTAAGATTGTCACTATGTGATGATAAGAAACAAAGGATTTAGAGGAACCTTAAATAACTTAGAACCTTCAATCTAAATCAAGGGAGTAGCAAAATGTGCCGTACTTGACAAAATCAAGGGAATTGCAAGCTTTTATAAACAGAATCAAGGGAGCTGAAACCTTTGTAGGAAAAAGAAAGATCACTTTGTCACTAATAAGATGGTCAGAATGTTAATTTATTCGGGATTTCATGTTTCAAAGGATGCCAGCTATCCTTCTTGAGAAACAGAGTAGAATCTGAAATAATCATATAAATGTCAATATGACAAGATTAATCATTTGTCAAGCTTCAGAAAGAATGCTATAACCTTGTTATTCTGGAAATTTCCTCCATCATTTGATGGGCCATAGTGAACTGGATTGTATGGTGAAGTACCAACTGGAAGAATGGCATAAGGATATGGCCCATGGTGAAAACCAGCATATGAAATACCTGGAAAAAAACAAATTGAGTAATTTACTTGGCACTCATATACCTAGACTTTATACGTTAAAACACAGTAGCAAAATTCCATCATAAAGAAGGCCATTGTAATTTGTAACTCACAAAAGGAATCAATATATTCAAATAAAAACTGCTTTGAAGGCAAGAGCTAGGAGCTCAAGACCAGAACCATAATATCAAATAATAGCAACAAATATTAGAAATATTGAAATTTGCATGAAAATTATAATAATTTAGGAGATGAAGAAAAAACTTAATAATTCAAGTGAATGAATATAGATTTATGGTATGAAATATTCTTAAAAAACAAAAATTTAAGTTGTTGATGTTTTGACATAATGGTCATGATTTTGAGATCTTATCTCTGAGCATAAGGCACGTTTTAAATAAGAACTTATCCTCAAAGTAATAGCTAGGAGCTGAAGATCACAACATCAACAACCCATATAATCTTGAAAGAGGTGGTGATTTTATGCTTCTTTCTCTTATTTATATGATCCCACATGAATGATGAAACCACGACTTTTTATTCTACAAAGTACAAACAGAGGCCCTAAAGTTCTTTCAACCAGGTATATCATCATCAGATCATGAATAGAGTATTTCAGCAAAACTGGTACTGGAATAAAGGAAAGCATATCAGATTGAAACATGATATCTGGTGCAAGGAGAAAGCAGATGCCAATAATTTGTCATAGTTATGCCACTGGGACATCCTCATAAAGCTGATCAAACAGAAGGGTCTCAAACCTGGATATGAGAATTGGGTATGCATAAACTGCAAATAATGAGGATCTTCTGTTAGTTTGGACAAAATCAATTCTATTGCACACATTTGTTCTCCTAAAGAACCTGACACTGTCACAAGGCGGTCAGTCAATCCAATATATCCATTATCCTGCGGAGATATCTTAATACCAGCTTGAGAGTCTTCAATAAACGACCTGCTCAGAATCAAATTTAAATTATGTTGTGAACTATATAGCATGATGGTTAACAGGCTGGGGGAGAGCAAAATGCAGTAGCTTATCAATGGAAATGGCATGTTCCTACGTTGCAAAAGAAAACTCATAACTCATGCAAATATTTGTGGGATCATATAAATAAGTGAATGGTTTCCCCTTTTCTTGATAAGATAAGAAATCTATAGGGTGATTTATTTGTAACTTGATGAAGTACCTTGTCCTAGTGGAGAACAATCAATGCCTTCCTCACTGAACCATGCCTGCTCTTCAGCAACAAAGGATGTAGTGACGTTGAGCAATGGAACATTAAACAACTTTGAGACCAAGTTAAAGACTGTCACTGATACCCCAACAGCTGCCAACTCAACCGAACCTACAAAAGAATGAGAAATATTACAACTTTAGTACTTTCAACCCAAATATTCAGGTAGATACAATTCCACAGTCGTAAACAACAATGGATTTAAACATAAGACTGTTCAAGTACACATTCCTTTCAGTAAAAAATAAGGCTAGGAGCTTGTATCAAACTCAACCATAGAATGGAGCAACCCAAAAACTTAGCAATAAGTTTCTTATTATAGTATTTGACAAGTAACCCTAAACAGCCATCTTGTAGAAGCATATAAAGAAAGGGTTGCTACTTATGGCGAAATTAAAAACACCCCGTAACTAAATGATCAGCAATAAGCATAAGAAGCGCAGTTGTACCCAAACGACCAACAAATACAGTGTTAAGCAACGATGCAATGGGTTCAGCAGCCAAAGCCAAGGCAGCAGGCAACGGAATAGGATGTGTGTTTGAACTTACCCACAGAAACAGATCTGGTGCACCGTGCATACCTGAATAAAATTCACAAGGTTAGTACTAGTGCTGCTGAAGCAAGTCTTACCAAAATCAGTAGATATTTAATTTTCTTACGTGTAACATAGATTATTATTCAGTGATTGAATCCCATCTGCAATAAAATTATTCTCGTCCCAGATAACATGGTAGTGAGCTGGCATGCTGGTCCCCTGTTGATAACAATTTCTAGCTTATACATCAAAGGGTCTCGAGATTCAGGAACCGCGCAGAGAAGGCCAGGGAAATTAGGGTTCTGTTTGAGAGGTGTTTGTGCAAATAGCAACGGCGATTTGGAGCTGGAAGGGCAGTCTGACTTGGAGACTTGGAGTGTAACCCTAATAGCTATGGTAATCCAACTGGACCCAAGGCCCAAAATGCTAATTATATAGATTGGGGTTGCAAAATTAGGCCCATCTCAGAATTGTTTTAGTATTTTGGGATTAAAAGCTAGTGTTCATTGCCCCAATGAAGCTAACTTTTAAATATATATTGATTGCAAAAGTACCAACTTTTTGTACTTTTTGTGGTATTTTTGCTATTGTTAAGGGTTGAATTTAACTTCTCTTTTAAATGAAAAAGTCAAATAAATCATTAAAATTTATAAAAAGAAAATCTTAATCCTACTAATCTAACCCTAATTAATCCCAAATCTCAGAATCTTACTAGTCTTCCTCTTCCTCCTCTGACCTCTACGACTCTCCTCCGACCTCGTCGACTCCTCAACACCTCAACCACACAGTACACCTCACGCGCCGCCGTCCCTGTCCGCCTCCGGCATCCTCCACTGCTATTACAGGCGCCGAAACCGTAATCTACCTCCGACCGATTCGATTTCTCGATCCCGCAACCAACGCCACCACATCTTTCTCCTCCCGCTTCTCCTTCTCCATCACCCGATCCTCTTCTCTCCGCTCTCCCGGTGACGGCCTCACCTTCATCATCGTTTCAAACCCTAGATTCTTTTCCTTCTCTGACGGGTCTCATCTAGGCCTCCCTAGATTCCCCCGATTTTCCAAAGATTCGTTCGTCGCCGTGGAATTGGACACCAATCTCGACAGCTCTCACCGAGATCTCAGCGGGAACCATGTCGGCGTCGATATCAATTCACTGATTTCAATCTATTCCGCCGATGCTCACTCGAAATGCTTCGATCTTGGGAATGGAAGGCGAATCACTGCTTGGATTGAGTACATAGATTCAGAGAAGCAAATCAAGGTTTGGCTGAGTTACCGCCGCATAAAATCCCCAATCCCTGTTCTTGACGCTTCGCTTGATCTCTCCAAGCATCTCAGGGAGTTTATGCACGTCGGATTCTCATCTTCCAACGGCCGATACGGCTCAGCGGTCCATGTCATCGAGCAATAGCGATTCAAGACTTTCAGATTCCACAATTCCACCGCCACTCCAACTACAAGCAGGGCTGAGGCAGCGGGGGAAGATGGCTTTCAAGTAGGAGGTGTTGAGAAGGCTCAGAGAAGCCTCTGCTTCTGACGCCGAGGCTGCCACCATTGGAGCTGAGGTCTTGTGGGGCTCTTCACTTTGACGCATCTAAAGCAGAAAAACAGTAGTCGAGGGAGATGGAGGGGAACAACTTGGGTCGGGTAGCAGGGTTGTGGAGGAAGAGCGTCTTGGGGTCGGGCTGGTCGGAGAGCCATCAGACAAGGTTGTCGGAGGAGGCCGCCGGGGATGAGGGGAAGGTGAGGCGGTACATGTGGGGGGAGAAGAGTAAACCCTATTATCAATCGAGTGTTAAGAAGTAATTAACAGTTGTTAAAAGTATAATTTTCACAAAAGAAAAGGTAAATGAAAATATGATTTTATCTTTTTTGTTTTAAAAAGTTTTGCAGCTTTTTGGTAGTTTTGCAATACTTTTAAAAACCCTGTATTTTTGTAAAGAGCTATCAGAAACTTGATATTTTTTGCAATGCCGCCTTATTAGAATTATTTGAAATTGCGGTTTTCAGCCCAACAAGCTAAATAATGACACCGTACAAAAAATGCCTTTATTGGAAGGGTTGAACACGTACAAAAAGAAATAGAGAAATGTTTTTTTTTTCCTTTTCGAGAATTTCGCGAGGTAACCTTCAGGTTTTTCAAATTCCGCGAGGTGCCCACAAGTATCAACTATTCCGTACGGTAACCCTGAGTTTTCTAAAAAGTCCGCAAAATGACCCTCCGTTATCTCCACCGTTAAAATGCGGTTAAATCAATATTTTTTGAAAATAAAATAAAATATTTAAAAAAAAACATATGGCAGCCATTAATTATTAATTAAAGAAATAAGAAAATAAAACAAAAAAAATTAACCCTAAACAAAAAAACACACGTCCCAACAAAGAAAAGAGTTAAATTTTTTTGTTTTCTTATTTCTTTAATTAATAATTAATGGTTGCCATGTGTTTTTTTCTTCTTTTAAAAAATAAATAACAACAATTTTTAATTTTTTTTTTCAAAAAATATTGATTTAACCGCATTTTAACGGTGGACATAACGGAAGGTTATTTGACAAACTTTTTAGAAAACTCAAGATTACCACGAAGAATATTCCAAACCTGTGGACACCTTGCGGAATTTGCAAAACCTGAGGGTTAACTCGCAGAATTACTGTTTTCTTTTTTATTATTGAACGTACCGATCAATTTTTTCTTTTTTAATTTTCTTTTCCTTTGTGTTTGTGAACAACCATACGCATGTAAAACTTTTTATTTTCATATTATTTTATTATGATGTTCTTTTTTGGCTTGCACAGGAAGCCAAAAGAATTATTCGGAGAGTTTGCTCTGTGAAGAGTTGAGAAAGTTTTCGATGAGAGGATTGTGATGGATCCAGAAGAAAAACGGTGTGGTTGGTTCCGAATTAGCGTTGTTTGGAGTGGCACCACTGAATAAAGTGAAAAAATCCAATGGGTGGGAATATGAATGCAGAACGCTCGGGGTTAAATTTCCACCTTTGATCGAAGGAGTTCCAAATTGTTGAAGAAGCCTTAAATGGTACTCCCTCCATCCTATATTGTTTGTCTCGTTTGACTTTTTTACACTGTTCATAATTAAAGAGAATCTTCAAGATTTCTTTCAATATATAAGAAAAAATATAGTCATGTGAGATCTTGTTTGATTCGTCTCAACGAGTACTTTGATAATATCAAAAATTATAATTTTTAGGATTATCTAATTAGAGATATTAACCATATAAAACCCGCATCGACAAGTATGCCCCTCCCACATGAGACAAACAAAATGGGATAGAGGGAGTATAATAATGAGAGCAATACAACAAGAAGATGAGAAGTGGGCGGATCATCAGGAATCAAATTTTGATTTTTTTCCTCTTTTTTGTTTCTTTAAATCTAACTCTTCCTTGAGAAAGTAGAAGCTAGTGAGTATTTTTTAGTTTAGAGTTGGGATTACCATCAAGCTTCCCCTTTTTGTTCGATTGAAAAACATGTTTGGAGGTTGTTCAAAGGTTTGGTGTTGAGATTACCCATAGAATAACTAATTGGTTTTCCAAAGAGATTCTTGGGATAAATCCATAGGTTTTGGTACTGGAATTGTCCACAGATTAACTATTGGAGTTTCCATAGTGATAGGCTTTAGTCGTGTACACCTAACAAATAACCTCAAAAACCTAACTAATATAGTCGGATAAGTAAGGATCGATCCCACAAAGAGCCAAATATTCTTCCTGTATGCAGAGATTGTATATCAATAGTAACAAAATGGGTTTTTAGGATTGTAGCAAGTAACAATGAAAACGAATGAAAAGAGTTTGTAAATAATGGATGTGAAATAGCTCAGTCAAATAAATATTCACACTTTAATTTGATTGATTGATCATTGATTATCTCAAGTTCTTTAGACCAATGAATGTTCCTATTCCTTTTCTTAAGTTATTAACAGGACAACCAAACCATGAGAATACTAACTATCAAATAACCAGAAAACCATCCAGATTCAATTCAATAGCAGCAGGAAGTTCAGGAATTCCAATAGATACATGCAACTAAAACAACCAATTTTACTTAGCATGCAATCAATTCTCTCTACAATAAACTATTCCAACCAGTTCTAGAATATCGTAGTTGCTACTCTGAATTAGGTATTTCAACTAGAAACAATCTAACTCTAGCACAAGAATAATACCAATAATAACTAGTTGATCAGGCTAGTCAAATCAGCAAAACTCAAAGGGATGAAGCACAAGAGAATCAATACATTCAAAGGAATAGAATAAGAGTTATAATCTTACAACCAAATCAAACGAAGGCTTCAATTGTCTGACTAAGCAATGTAAACTTAGTTCTTCATAGTCTTCTAAAACACAAAAGCTCTCTAAGGAAAAATAACGAACGATGATGAATGATGATAAAAGCGATAATAAAAGTCTGATGTTTCAAAAGGAAGATAATAACCTAGCAAATCAAATCTTCCTAAGATAAAAATTATAATCTCCTAAAAATATAATAACAGAAATAAAAGGAAATAAAACAAAATAAACAAAGATCTCGGACGAAATCCCGAAACGCTCCGCGCCTGGGCCGCGACCGCGGCAATTATCCAGCGATCGCGGTTTCTTCTGTGTGCTCCCGCGGTCTCTTCCTTTGCGGCTCTCTCCCGCGGGCTCCCTTCATGTGCCGATTTCGCAACACCCACGCTCGCAGCATTGCTCTGCCACGACTACTGCTTCTCGCCCGCGGCCGCGGTCTTCTCTCAGTGGCCTTCATTGCTCCTTAATGCTTCAATACTCCACTAAACTCCTTCTCTTCACCACTCCTTCTCTACAACTCCATTATGCTAGATTGTCTCCTAAATCCACACAAATGGTGCCTAATAATCCAGTAATAACTCATAGTTACGCACTACAAAGTAGAGCGTATTACATAGAGATTGTTGGGGGTTGCCCATAGATTATCTAATGGGGTTCTTGTAGAAATCGTTGGGAGTTGTTCATGACTAGAAGAGTAAATGATTATAGTATTAAGTCTTGAGTTGGGGTTGAATTTTGGGGTTTGGAGTTTAGAATTTGGGTGTTGGTTTTTCTAGAGAGTCTCTCTAGAAATAACAATATTTTGGATGTTGTTTCTAAATGCAAATATGACAATTCAATCTTTTTTTATAATAGTAAAAGACTAGCTTAGTACTTATGCCTTGCATGAGATTTGTTTATCCTGTTCACATTTAGATAACAGAAATTTTACAAGTATTATATATTTAATTGTCATAGAAATATATATGTAATGAGTGACAATGTAAATAAAATTACAACGCATGGTAATATAAATAAGTGAATACTAATAAGAAACTAACAAAGATGAATAAATTTCATAATACGTTGAAAAAAATCTCTACACCTAGAAAAAAAACATGAATGTTGAAATAAAAATGGAATATTTAAATTGAAAAAAATTAAAGGAGAATAAAACAATGTCGAAAAAGAGATGACATTCTTCATAGATTTATTAAGAGTAACAAAAGGAATATAATAGTTTAGAATTTTATATAAAATATTCTCGCAAAGTTGCTATCGTCATTGACATAACCTCTTCTCAAATTAGAGAATAGAACAATCTTCTAGTACGTTTAATTTGTCTTGTAGATAGAGGATATATGTACTAATATAATAGGAAAGAGATTTTAAGAGCATGAATAAGAGATTCTGAGAGCATAATATTCTGAGAGCGTTTAAATGTGATCGGGGTTCATACGATGTTGTCAGATCTCACTTAGCTATGACACGTGTTCGGGTATAATAGGAAAGAGATTTTAAGAGCATGAATAAGAGATTTTGAGAGCATAATATTCTGAGAGCGTTTAAATGTGATCGGGGTTCATACGATGTTGTCAGATCTCACTTAGCTATGACACGTGTTCGGGTATGTGGAATACAAGTATGTATGCATATATACTTGAGGTTTGAATAAGAAAATTAAGAATATGTTATGTTACCTATAAGGAAATAGTGTCCAAGAGAGGAAAACATGTCTATAAGACAATACGACATTGAGATTAAATGAGTAGTCGTTCCCCTTGGGAGAATAATCTTTGCCTTGGAGGGAGCAACAGTTCCATGCGGCATGGTTAAACTTTTCACCACGTGTTTAATGTGTTATAACTTTCACGCTAACCCTCGTTAATAACTACCTTAATTTATTGGTAGATGATGGGAGTCGTTGATCATCCATGATAAGCATTAAGAAACATTAAAAAGAAAGAAAAAGATCTTAGTAAAAATCTATCAAAACTTCAATATTGTTGATGATTGATGAACTTCAAAAAAAAACTTACAACGCTTACAACTTACACTAACAATAAAATATGATAACAATATTGCAACAGCCCTAGCAGCCGCCTGGTAACACTCTAAGGCACATCGATGCATTAATTCCAAAGATAGGTAATAAGAAGTTAACCATAGTCCACAATTCATCTCCCAATATAAGTCTTGAAGTAAAAATGTGCATACCTATCTGAATGGGTTTGGCTGATTCGACACCACACATATAAGGTGAAGCTCCTGACACCCATGTGAGTGGTAAATGAGCCACGTACATAGAACGAGATCGCCATTGCCATTGGTAGCGACATAAACATAACCCATTTATGCTGATAAGTCTCTCTAACATTCGTGATTATATCCAATACCAATGCTTTAAGGAAATAAATCAAACTAAATAGAAGGCAATGCTTCTGGAAGGATTTGAAACCTTCAACGCCTATGATCGCTATAAGCCTATACTCTAATGCATTTGGCACTAGATAATCTTACCCTATGACACCTATGTCTAGGAGGTCCTCAACAATATAAAAAAGACAACCGGAGTGAGAATGTATCTAATTGTGACCCAAACTATTTGGGCTATCAACATGGCCCTATGAAGGCTAAGGTCATATAATTAGATTGCATGTCTTGGCTAATGCATGATGCAGTTGACACAATGTTGGATATGACACTATATACAACTAAACCTACGAGAACACCGTCATTATTCGTCCCAGCCTAGGATGCCATCACAAAAATAATTAATCTACCATTAGAGGTCGCTAAGGACCAATCAATGACCTCACTCCCATGTGTTACAAAGGCTAAAAAAATTGCAATATGAAGGGTATGAGGACATGATATTAACTCAAGAATGGGTATAACAATGGTATAAGAAAGAGAGAAATGATGATGAAGACAATGTACACAAGAACTGCCTTCAAACTTGAAATTGGATTACTGTGCAAAATATAGAGCCATACACTCAACATATGACACTAGAGAGATGTAGATCGAGATGTGCTCGTGATGAAAGAAGGTCGATACAAGGCTTGCACTTGTAGTACTGTCCCTTGAAAATATTGAAATGCACTTCCACGAACTCTTACAACGCATCACCGAAGATGATATCCATAGATATTGTGACATTTACAATCAACAAAATCATGACTTTCAATAAACTTCTCCGTGCCCTTATCATATAATGTAGTACTTTAATGTAAGGGCTAATTAGAGGGTACCTTATAGCTTTGTAAACCATGAAAATTGTCGTCGTTTAGATTCCATCACACTAATTGTTTTTCTGAGTACCAATTAGGGGCCACAATATCCATCAAGATAATTCAGCTCATGTGATTAGACTATAAGTCACTCTGTAAGGGTATATCATATCCATGCCTACTTAAGTTGCTAATGAGCCGAACTTAAACATGGATATTCAATGAATTCAACACAAATAGAGACTATGTACATGCTTAAATGATGAAAGGTAGTAAAATTTAAATGTTGTAGTGCAATTAGAGCAAAAGGCACACCTTGATTGTAATATTCAAGACCATAAGTAGGAAAAATATTGAATCTACATCATCTTCTTGTTGTGAAAAACTGTTCCCCGCATTCCCACACAAGACCACGTCCGAGGGTCCTAATTGATACCATAGATCACCTCCAATCCGGAGGGTACATCCAAAGGTCAATATTAGTCAATATCATAGTTATAAACTTGTAAATTAAACAATAGATAACTACTTAAAAAGTGTATCGTATCGTCTTAGCTTGGAACCATGTGGGGTGTGAAAGTTGTTGATCAAATCTCTAGTAACAATGCCACTTGGATAAGGCAGTCAAAAGTCTTCTATCATGGGCTGAAAATTAAAATTAATATCAATTAAATTGATTAAATTTATTATCACAAAACAATGTAAAGAACATGTGTAGCTCACACAAAATAAGAAAGGAATAATCCAATGTGGAGATAGTTCTATCAAATCAGATTTCTCGCCTTTACATGCCTGAAACAACGTGAGTCATAGCTAGTAGATAAGTACCAACACCTCATGCTTGTAAAGTAAACGACATAAACAAACCTTTTTTTAGTTAGTATATATTTTCCAATTAATTTGATGAGTATAAAGTAATTTTTGTAATTAACACAACAATGTGTTTGAAAGACAAGATAGGGTAAAAAGAAATACTCAGAGAAGTCAGCAAGCACACAAAAATAATATAATGTCTTAAATTCAATAGTTAATTCTTTGACAAAACAATCTTATCATCCCAATTGTCTTATATGATCAAGTTGTAGCATTATACTATATACTCGTAGCAAAGTGAGCAGAAAAGATAACATGATACAACATATAAGAACTATGGTTTATAAAAGGGTAAATTTTTGTTATAATACAAAGATGAGATTATGTTTTAAAATTAAATTGGAAACAAAAAATTGACCAATTGAACAACATATAGACATAAGATCATAACAAGAATAGATTACAAGTAGGCAAAATACAAAAAACTATCAAAGATATATACAATATGCATCTTTAAAATATAAAATTGGAGTATTGGAGGGGGAAAGAAGCATATGTACCACTAAAGGCTATCTCACACACTAAAGTAGGTTTATATTATGATGTCCTCTTACATTGTGATGGGCCTGGACCTAATGCCTAACTTACTCAGAATAAATATATACATTTTCATAGTATGGAATACCCGAGCAATGTAGCAGACAATGTTAGCGTGAGAACTAGCCAATTGTCAAGTTCACCTTCATAAAAATAAGTTTGTAACAATAGAATTGATTAATATTGACTGCAGGATGTTGCCTCCGGTTGTAGTCTCCAGCATAAGGCAATCTATGGTATTGAACCTCCGGATGTATCCTTGCGTGGGCATGCTTCAAACGTTTTTCCACAACAACAAAAGAATGTAGGTCAATAATTTTCTTGCTTTTGGTCTTAGAGCATACAAACAAATTTGTGCCTTTTGGTCTAATAATATAATGTTATCTCTTTATAGCATTGTAATGTTTAATTTTTATTGTCATCTGTGAATTGTCATTTTTCATTTAAGCATGGACATAGTTTCTAGTTATGTTTTATTGAATGAATGTTCAGGCTTAACTTCATTTCATTAGCTCTATATGAACGTTGACTAAAATAAGTGGAGAAGCTAGTACATTCTGATGGATCGAAATAAAGTGTGGTGGAAGCGAGGGTTTTAATAACGTATATCTAGTCAAAATAAAATAAGGTAATGGATATCGAAGTATCCTAAGATTAACCTTTTTTTTTGAAAAATTATACCTCTACTTACTTGCCAAGTGTGGTAGTTTTCATGATGACCAAAACAAAAAGTTTGGTAGTTTTCAACAGAAAGAATACATGTGATCTATTTCGTCTGTCATCACATTGATTCTCTTTCTCTTTCGTTTATCCTTTTCTTTTTCTAGGTTTGTAATTAATTCTCTCATTAGTGAAAAGTAATGCTAAATTTCTTGGCATGAGTAATAGTAATGATTATAATTGGATTGTAACTGGATAATATAATTATCCATAGAGTACGACCTACACATACTTTGTATCATAAATTCCTATGATCACATATCTTAATAATAGGCAAAACATTTCTTCCTTATTTTGCCATTAATATCCAATAATTGAACTACCCTCTTGAATTCATTTACCTTGTCGTCGTGAACTTGTTTTTTGTTTATGTTCACTTTCTTCCACCGTCTTTGCGCACCCATAACCAAATTAAGTACTAAAACTAAATTAACCAAATATGAAAATCAATTACAGTATAGGCAACGTTCCTCTTGGAGTCATGTTAAACTTTCTGTATGTATGCGTTCATAATTTTTTTGGGTGAAATGTAAATTTTCATTCCAAAAAAGCTCGGAGCACATAAGGCGTGTGCATCTGGCTGAACTATGCCCGAAAGCTTACAAAAACATAGCAACAACTATGCGTCAAAATGTCGACTCACATGCGAGCGACTTACAAGACTAGAAATCGATAGTACCAAATTGAGTTAAGACATGTGGATACAAGGAAAGCACGACCTTATATACGTGGGTCTTAACCCAATGAACGATGTTGTCGACCTGTAATGTGATGCCTTCACAAATCTTCAAATTTCTCGCCTTCCATAGGGAGTACACAGTGGCTCCAATGCCTATTCTCTTGGCCCTACACTAGTGAGGCCGACCCCCGTTGCTGCCTGAGAAAACCTGAATTGCCTCGAGTCGGCATGGTTCATTTCCTGGGATCTTGAGCCAAATCTTGACCCGCTTCTATACGTCTCTATTGAGAGGGAAGTCGGAGAACATATGTTCAACAAAATCAGACTCGCCTGGGCACAAAGGACAAGTTGGATCCAAGTGAAGGAATTGGAGTCTGTCCTTGGTGGGAAGGGCGCCACGAGCGGCGAGCCAGAGAATGAATGAGTGTTTAGGTGTCAGGCCAGACTGCCACACAGTCTTATACCAAGGCACCCACTCTTTTACCTGTCGGAAAATGTCATAAGCAATCCCAACCCTGATGGTATTGTTGTGAGCAAACAAGTTGAGTGCCAAAATGGCCTCTTCCACAGAGGACAGTTTGCCGATGATGGCATCTCTGACATTGAGAAGCCGCTTGATAATAGGCGAGTCCCTGTCATGTATAACCCAATGCCAGACATCAATGGATTATAGGAACTCAGAGTGGATCCATCTGACCCAAAGTGTGTCTTTCTTGCAGTGAATGTTCCAAAGGGTCTTCGTCATAAAAGCATTATGCCAAGCTTCAAGATCAATAAGCCCGAGGCCGCCTTCAGATTTTGGGAGGCAGACTTGCTCCCATGCCACTCTAGCGGTCTTCCAAAGGAAGTTGCAGCACAATTTGACGATGTTACCGAGCACAACCGAGTGCATATGCATAATTGAAACCCAGAAACCTACGATACCCTGGATCATAGAGCGGATAAGCTCAACTTTACCCGCATAAAATAGAAGAGCTCCCGACCAACCCCTAATGCGCTCGCTGATTTAGTCAATAAGAGGAGCATAGTGGCAAGCATTGAGCCCAGAAGCGTGAATGCAAATGCCAAGGTATCAGAAGGGGAAGTCTCCAACAGTGAACCCGGTGGCAAAGATGATAGCGTTCCTGTCGTCACCCAGGACACCGACAATGAAAATGCTGGATTTCTCTTGGCTCAACACAAGCCCAGAGCAACTACAGAAGAGATGAAGAGCATCCAGAAGGATCTCAACAGAGGGAAGATATCCTCGACACATAAGCATAATATCGTCCGTAAAAGCCAAGTGAGTAAGACCGATGTCTTGGCATTGAGGATGAAAGTTGAAATCAGATCCAGTAGTGGCCTTGCGGAGAAGCTTGGATAGGTACTCGATGCAGAGGATGAATAGAAGTGGGGACATCGGATTGCCCTGTCCCAGCCCTTTGGCCCCTCCGAAATGACCGTGGAGTTGGCCATTTATAACCACCGAGTAAAAGGAGGTAAGGACGGCTTCCATAACCCATGCAATAAAAGGAGCCGGGAACTTCAGACCTTCTAAGACATCCAGAACAAAGTCCCAAGACACCGTGTCAAAGGCCTTACGTATGTCTACTTTAAGCATACACCTTGGCGAAGCCTTTTTCTGGTTGTATTTTCTGAACAACTCTTGGACCAAATGAATATTCTTAACAAGACTTCTCCTCTTGATGAGGCCCCCTTGTGCTTTGTCAACTAGGCAGTCCATAATTGACCCTAGTCTGTTTGCAATTATCTTGGTGATGATCTTGTAAACAACGTTACAAAGGGAAATAGGCCGGAAGTCCCCAACCTTGGTGGCCACATCAGTCTTGGGGATGGGAGCGATGGCTGAATGGTTGAGTTGCTTGAGTAAGTGTTGTGAGCCAAAGAACTCTTGCACACTGGCAAACACAAGGTTGCCCACAGTAGGCCAAGCACTTTTGAAAAACTTGGCCGAATAGCCTTCTAGCCTAAGGGATTTGTCGTCCCCTATGTCCCATAGAGCAACTTTGACCTCCATAATTGTGACCGGGTGGATGAGCTCAGTCCCCTGATCAGCAGACACAACGACACCCTGAAGGAAAACTGAACTGTCAACCCCAACTGTATTCACTGAACTCCCGAGAAGCCCTTCATAATAAGCAACAAACTCCGAAGCCACTTCAAGCTCGGAGGTAGTGACTGCCCCATTCTGTTTTTCGATGCGAGCAATATGATTGCGCCTTGACTATTTCCGACATCGACCGTGGAAGAACTTTGTGCATCTGTCAGATTCCAATGTATACTTGGAGTTAGCTTGCTGGGCAACAAACAAATACTCTGCTCTAGCCAGTTGGCTGGCTAAAGTTTTATTTTGACCAAGCAAGGCCTGCAGCTCAAGAGAAGATGGATCATTTAGATGCAGAATCTGGGCAGACTTAAGCTCCTTAGTGGCCACCTTGGCCCGGGCCGAGATATGGGAGAAATTTTTCCGGTTGAGAAGTCTAAGAGGGCCCTTGTGATACCCCGTATTTTTGTAAGGTTATTTTGGGAATTATGGAATTTTCCCGAGTACCCGTTGTGTACGTCGGATTTAATTCAGGTAGCTTGAGACATTCTGTAATGTGCTCTATATCTGTAATATTTTTCTCAGTGAAATAATATACAGACAAGGTGCCTTGAATTTTAAAATGTTGTTCGCGTACGATAATTTTTATCCCGGTTTATCATCATGCTCGTTCAAAGCCGAATGGGCGGGAAAAGGGGGAAACGGCGACCGCCGTTCAGAAACGGCGACCGCCGTGGTTGGGCCCGAGATGTCAGCGTGTCAGCTTCTAGCTGGCCGCGACAGGCCTAATGACGGCGACCGCCGTATTTACGGCGACCGCCGCGTGCCCGCCGTAGGCAAAAATACGACGACCGCTGTGATTGTCCAGTGGGCTTTGCCCGATGGTCGCCGGCGTCGTTCGAGGCGCGCCGTTGTGTCGTTTGCCGCGTCTGAGGGTTTGCAGCTCACTCCTTGGGGTTTGCCTATAAATAGGTGAGCTGGGACATGGTTTTTGGGTCATCTACAACCCCGAATCGCTGCCAAATTCGCCTCTCGCCGGAGTTTTGTTTTCGCCGGTTTTCTTGTGCTCGCCGGAGGTCTCGCCGGTGTTGCTTTGGTGTGGTTCCTGAGTGCCTTTGTGAAGCTTTTGGTTAGCCTTGGAGGTTAGAAGCCAAAGCTAGTCGAAGGAGGCCGAACCGCTCGTGTTTTGGGGTGAGTTTTCTCTCGTTTCAGTCGGCCGTGTTCTTCACGGCGACCGCCGTGTTCTTCACGGCGACCTCCGTATTCTTCACGGCGACCGCCGCCAAGAACGGTGACCGCTGCCAGTGCCCAGAATGCCTTCGTGGCTTTGGCTTGGTCGGTTGTCGTCGTGGCGTCTTTCCTTTCGTGTTCTTTCGCCGTGTTTAGATTCGTACTGTTTATGTCGGATCTAACTTAGGGTTCCTTTTATGGGTCGACTCGAAGGTTGTTGTGCTGTCAGAACTATACCGTGTCGAGCCCGAAATCCAGTGACGTCTTTAGACTATTCTACGGAGTAAGGCAAGTGGCGGTTCGCTCTTGCTCTTTCGTTCCATATTTACATTAATTATCAGTAGTTTATCTGAGTAATTAATTTGGAATGAATATTCTGTTTGTCTGGAAACGGTTTTGATAAACTGTTTTGAAAATCATATAATAGGTTGTATATCTGCTAGAATAGCGCTATTATCTGTGATCGCCTTTCGGGCCTTTATGTGGATTTATCCTGTAATGTTGTGGTGATGTAACTGTTTAGTTAGCACTGTTAGATAGGAACGTTACTCGGACTCGGTCCAGTCGTTTCTTTATAATCTGGTATCGGGATGGCTCGTCCCCATCTGGTACTATTCTATGATCATGATCGGTCTCTTACACATGTGTGTAGAGACAGGACACTTAGCTGGTGTCACAAACCTTTCGGTATATGTCACTCTCGACGAAACGTATACTAAGATGTGTCGTCCCATTGGTGGGGTACACATGTAAAAGTCTATAACGTGATGTGTGTTTTTGAAACATAAATCAGATAAGTGCTACCTTGACACACATAATTAATACACCTTGGGCGAGTAGTGCAGCTAAGTTCAGTGTAGCTAGGAAAACTCGTCTTGACTCGAATGTAGTACGTTCTCTTTCCAATCTGGATTCGCTGTAGGCGATGAGGTTGGTCGTGAACCGAAGCATCTCAGTCAGTTTTAAATCATTGTTGTATGATTCTGTAATATTCCAGATTTGTCATACTTCCTTAAAGACTCATTTCAGTTGGAGTCTTCTTTCGAGTCGATTTCTGTGAAGATTCAGTCTTCCAGAATCTTCTCTTGTGCATACCTCTTGTTTATTCCAGTAGGAATATGATGGTTGACTACCGTTATCGGTTATTATCCGAGAAGCGATGAGTCTAACCTAATATGACTGCTTCGAACCAGTCTGCTTTATTCCCTTGCTAGTCTATTCATTTAGACTAACCAACCAATATTTTCCCTTGTATGGTTGGCTGGTGTCATCCGTTTGATTCGGCACATCAGTTAAGAAGTAGCTCAGAAGATTAGAAGGACTATGAAGTCGGCGGTGGTTTTTGAATGTTTTAATTATTTCTTTAATCAGGTTATGATCCTTTGGACAATAACTCCGATTGTAACTTACTTTCTTAGTCTTCCGCTGTGTTTGGTTTAAACTATGTTTTGACCTATTCGGGATTGGGTTGTAATCCCGTAACTCTTGTTTCCTCGACAATGTTATGTTTTGGAATTTAATGCTTGATCTTTGTGTATCAATTGCATTTCATAAATCATATTTATTTGGTAAAGCCTTGGGTGATCTCGGTAAGGAACACTGGGGTCACTGGCGGTAATACCTTTCCAAAAGGGTTAAGTTTTGGGGGTGTTACAGTTGTGGTATCAGAGCCAAAGGTTTTAAAACGGGTTTGGGATTTTATAAATCAATTATCCGTTTTTGAAAATGCTTTAAAGAGGGCTCTGAATTTTTATTCTGAAAAGAATTTAAAAACACCGTTCATAGTCATGTCTTCTTTATAGTCTGATATAGTAAGCTTGCTTCTATGTCTAGAAAGACTAGTTCTTTCCTTATTGTTCGATAGGATGGGTGTCTGCTTTTCTATTGGTAGGGGGTCGAAAGACGCCAAGTCGGATCAGTCGAGGCTAGATTTTCCGTTACCTCAGCGATGTTTCGAGGTTGGAGGCCCGAGTAGCCCACCCGAAGACGTCAAGCACGTTCTCCCCGAGTCGGTTGTCCTTGTAGCCAGGAATGCTATGGTCCCTAGACTTGCACATGTGCCGCCACCAAGGGTGGAGGGAGTACAGGAATGGGAGCAGGAAGACGAGTTGTCAAGGTATGAACAAGGGGTTTACCAAGACGACTTTCTGCTGGGACCAATTCCCGAGGAGATCAAGTACGAGGAGGAGGAAGAGGAGATGCTTGAGCAAGATCCTGTCGAGGACGAGGAGATGATCGAGGATGATTCCGAGGATGAGGATCCCATCGAGGATGATCCCGAGGATGAGGATCCCATCGAGGATGATCCCGAGGATGAGGATCCCATAGAGGATGATCCAGAAGAGGATCCAGAGTTGAACCTTGGAGGGCAGAATCAGGAGCCCGGTACAGGATTGTCACCAGTGCCAGAGTACGCACCCATGTCAGAAGCTGATTAGGAGGCACTGTATACCGAGTACGGTATTGGGAGAAGTGACAGGGAATCTCAGCCTATCCCTACTCCAAGGAGATGGAGGTCGGAATCCGAGTTGTAGGAGATTCTCCGCCAGAGCGAGGTAATCTCCGCAGAACAGCAGCGTCAGAGGGATGAGCTGATCGCCAGTACTCAGAGGAGGGCTGGAATAGGAGGACCAGTCATGGACGACCCATACTTTTCTATGGCTGAGCTAGGACTATGTGCTTCAGGGTCAAGCAGGGTGTGAAACCCATCGCCAGAGCTCGATGGTGAGCCTAGCCCGAAGAGACCATGCACGAGTAGCCAGTCGTATGGGAGACGTTTTGGAACGCCTTGAGGAGGAGTGGCGTTGCCTATCGTAGTAGTTCGTTTCTTAGTATTCCAAGTTGTACTTTGTGTAATATTTCAGTATTGCGGCAAGTACTTTGAGAAACACTTATATCTTTGAGCAATGTTGTCCTAACGCTCGAATGATAAACTTATGTGTAACTTGTGTAAGAATTCGAAGGTTCATCTATAAAATACCAAGTTGATCTATTCTGAGTGATTTATTTACATTGATATATTGCATAAGTATGTTGCATAATATTAATGTATTGAATGCTTGGAATTGGATCGGTAAACAGATGGTGAACCCAAGAAGCACGAGAAACTCGACTCGAGCCGGTGCTGGGACCAGCCAAAACCCCAGACCAGCAGGAAGAGGTGTTCAGGATGAACACGAGTCTGAGTCTCGCGTCCAACAGAGGCGTGAAGGTCAGGATCAGACCCAGGCATCGACGTTGTTTGACGCTGCAGCTGTTGAGGCGATCCGTGGGATTGTGATGCAGGCTATTACTGATGTCTTGAGACCAAGTGCGCCTCAAGCACAAGAAGTGCCTATTCATGCAGCGGTTCCTGATGTTGTGGAACCCAGAAACCTTGTGATTCAGGAGACTGCCGTTAGGGCGAGGGACAGCTATGGTCGCGCTCTTAAGACCATTACTTCCATGAGACCCGACTGCTATAACGGGAAAGGGGAGCCAGTGGCAGTGACTCATTGGTTCTCCCATATGGAGAGGCTGTTCAGGAATGTGGAGTGTACGGAGGCCGAGAAGGTCCATATCGCTTCTCTTCAGCTGAAGGAGAAGGCTAGCGAGTGGTGGGAGAGCACTGGTTTGGCTGAGAGCCCAGTGTTGACTTGGTCGATGTTCAAGACCAAGATGGTTGATCGCTTTTTCTCTCGTGCTATGAGAGAGGAGAAGCATAAAGAGTTCTTGTACCCTCAGACTGATGGTCTGAGAGTGACCGAGTTGGCATCTAAGTTCAACCATCTTCTACAGTACGCCACTGCCGAGATCACCAGCGAGGCTCAAAAGATCTGGTACTTCCACGAGTGGATGAACCCGGATATCAAGCCATTAATGGTGCACCACACATGCTCTACCTTGGAGCAGTATGTGGATTGTGCCTATAAGCTGGAGGTAACTCTCGAGGAGTCGACCAAGAGGCACAACCGACAGAAGTCGATGCAGAATCAGAACCAGGGAGGTGGTTTTAAGCGCCCTGCGCCACCGTCTAACTTCGCCAAATCCGGCAGAGCTAAGACGGAGATGACACAAGGAGGATCGACTCAGCAGTCAGGGCATACCAGGAGTTCAGTTCAGTGTTATAACTGCGGTACTGCTGGACACAAGAGCACTGAGTGTCGGAAGGAGAGGAGGCCATGCTTTGGGTGTGGACGTGATGGTCATCTGCAAAAGTTCTGCAAGCAGGGGAAGCATAAGGGAGTAGAGTCGCAGCAAGGGTCAGTTCATCAGAGT
The DNA here is from genome assembly GCA_027886185.1 of Rheum nobile. NCBI lineage: Eukaryota > Viridiplantae > Streptophyta > Magnoliopsida > Caryophyllales > Polygonaceae > Rheum > Rheum nobile. The sequence continues at coordinate 907,746 of WOAB01000163.1, forward strand.
AACCGACCTAGGTTTAAGCCTGCCGAGACTCCTAGTCCTTCAGTGCAGACGACTGCTCAGAACAGGGGAAAGGCCCCAGCTGTTTCTGGAAGTCAGGGCCAACGCTTGTACGAGATGCGTGAGGTAGATGGACCCAACGCTCCGATTGCTCAAGGTACTCTATACCTTCACTCTACTTCAGTGTGCATTCTGTTTGATTCTGGTGCTACGCATTCCTTTATTTCAGATAGTTGTGTTAGCAAGTTAGACTTAGTGTGCAATGATTCGTGCGACCCTTTCGTCGTTAATCTTCCTAATGGAGAACGTTTGGTGGGAACCAAGCATTTGTCCGACTTTTCGATTACCATTCAGGGTAAGGAATTCGAGGCAGATTTAATCTGCATAGCCATGGCTCCATACGACATTATTCTCGGTATGGATTGGCTGATGCGTCACAAGGCGGTGATCGACTTTAGTTCAAGAACGGTGACGGTGTCATCCAGGGGCCAATTCGTGTGCAAGTTCAAAGGTCGAAATGACACTGATAACGGCAAGCTGATCAATGCGATGGCTGCGTTTAAGCTACTACGACAAGGATGTGTCGGGTACCTTTGCTACTTGGATTCGCCCGAGGGGGATGGACCTGAGGTTCTTGATATTCCTGTAGTTAGGGAATTTTCGGATGTCTTTCCGGAAGAAATTCCAGGATTACCCCCAAATCGTGACGTAGAGTTTTCAATTGATCTTGAGCCTGGTACGGCGCCGATTTCCAAATCCCCGTATCGGATGGCTCCAGCTGAGATGCAAGAGTTGAAGAATCAACTTGAAGATCTTCTTGACAAAGGTTATGTCAGGCCGAGTGCATCGCCGTGGGGTGCTCCGGTTTTATTCGTCAAAAAGAAGGACGGATCGTTCCGACTTTGTATCGACTATCGAGAGTTGAACAAGGTGACGATCAAGAACAAGTATCCTTTGCCTAGGATTGATGACTTGTTGGACTAATTGCAGGGAGCAAATGTGTTCTCCAAGATCGACTTAAGATCTGGATATCATCAACTCAGGATTCGGGAGCAGGACATTCCTAGAACTGCGTTTAGGACCAGATATGGTCATTACGAGTTCATAGTGATGCCTTTTGGGCTTACAAATGCTCCAGCTGTCTTTATGGATTTGATGAACCGATGTTTTCACCAGTACTTGGATAAGTTCGTGGTAGTTTTCATCGATGACATCTTGATCTACTCTCCGAATGAAGAAGTCCACGAGGAACATCTACGGATTTCCTTTTCGATCCTTAGACAACATCAGCTTTATGCTAAATTGTCTAAATGTGAATTCTGGATGAAGGAAGTGGCTTTCTTAGGCCACGTGATCAATAAAAATGGGGTTATGGTTGATCCCCAAAAGATTGAAGCGGTGGCTAAGTGGACACAGCCCCAGAACGTAAAAGAGGTGCGCAATTTTCTTGGACTTGTCGGGTATTATAGAAGGTTTGTAGAAGGATTTTCAAAGATCGCTCTACCGATGACCAATCTACTCCGCAAAGTCCACAAGAAGTTTGTCTGGAATGACAAGTGCGAGGTCAGTTTCCAGGAGTTGAAGCGACGGTTGACCTCGGCACCCGTGTTAGCACTCTCAGAGGGGAATGACGATTATGTGGTCTATAGTGATGCTTCCAAGTGTGGTCTTGGTTGTGTTTTGATGCAAACGGGCAGAGTCATTGCTTACGCATCTAGACAACTCAAGACTTACGAAGAAAACTATCCGACCCATGATCTTGAGTTAGCAGCGGTTGTCTTTGCGCTGAAGATTTGGAGGCATTACCTCTATGGTATAAGATGCCAAGTCTTCACTGACCACAAAAGTCTCAAGTATATATTTACTCAGAAGGAGTTAAATATGAGACAACGCCGCTGGCTAGAGTTGCTCAAGGACTACGACATGGAGTTGTTGTATCATCCGGGCAAGGCTAATGTAGTAGTTGATGCGCTAAGCCGGAAGACAACGCACGAGACTGTGGTTGCGTTGCTTACTGCTCAGACCAAGCTAAACCAGGAGTCATGCGACATTGAAGTCTTGTATGACCAGCGTAGAGGGTACCTGAGTATGATGGAGATTCAGGCTACACTGCTGGATCAAATCAAAGAAAAGCAAGTCGATGACATCATCTTGGTAAAGTTAAGCAGTGAAGTGATGGATGGGAAAGCTCCCAGTTTTGTGGTTCAGGATGATGGATCACTTTGGTTTCAGGATCGGATCTGTGTGCCTGACACAGAAGGTCTTCGTCAGTTGGTGATGAGAGAAGCTCATTCATCTGCTTATTCTGTGCATCCTGGCTCTAGCAAGATGTACAAAGATCTCAGGAAGAAGTTTTGGTGGCCAAACATGAAGTGGGACGTAGCAGACTTTGTGGCAAAGTGCTTAACTTGCCAAAAAGTCAAGATCGAACACCGCATACCAGGTGGTGAGATGCTACCTCTCCCCGTGCCAGAATGGAAATGGGAGGACATTTCCATGGACTTCGTCACTGGGCTACCCAAGACTCGAAGTCAGAGAGATGCTATTTGGGTAATTGTGGATAGGCTTACGAAGAGTGCTCATTTCATAGCCATCAAGACCACATGGGAAACCCAGAAGCTAGCCGAAGTTTACCAGAAGGAGATTGTCCGCTTACATGGCATTCCTAAGACCATTGTATCGGACCGAGATGGCCGTTTCATGTCAAGATTCTGGAAGGAACTTCATAAGGCTATGGGAACCGAGTTGAGGTTCAGTACAACATTTCATCCTCAGACAGATGGCCAGTCTGAAAGGACCATCCAGACTCTGGAGGATATGCTTAGAGCTTGTGTGCTCGATCGTCCGACTAGCTGGGAGGACAGCTTGAGTCTGATTGAGTTCACGTACAACAATAGCTGGCATGCTACAATCAAAATGGCTCCGTTTGAAGCTTTGTATGGTCGCAGATGCAGATCTCCGATTTGTTGGGACGATAATGCCGACAAAATTCTGCTTGGACCAGAGTTGGTCGAAAGGACGGCTTCAGACATTGCTTTGATCAGACAAAGGATGTTGACCGCTCAGAGTCGAAAAAAGTCCTACGCAGATCGGAAGCGCAGGACTGTCGAGTTCGAGATCGGTGACAAGGTTTTTGTCAAGGTGTCGCCTTCCAAAGGAGTTTTCACATTTTGGTAAGCGTGGGAAGCTTAACCCTCGCTACGTGGGACCATTCGAGATTTTGGATAGAGTGGGATCTCTAGCGTACCGTTTGGCGTTACCGCCATCGGCTCACCCGATGCATAACGTGTTCCACGTGTCTTTACTCAGAAAGTATGTGCCAGATGAGTCTCATGTGCTTAGTTATGAGGACATCGAGATTCAAGCTAATGGTACTTATGAAGAGTTGCCCGTGCGCATTTTGGAGCGTCGGGAGAAGCATTTGCGTAACAATATTGTGCCGTTGGTACGAGTGCTGTGGTCCAAGTCAGGGACCGAAGAAGTTACTTGGGAGACATGGGAAACCGAGTCAGATATGCTCAGGCGTTTTCCCGAGTTATTCTCGACCTAAGTTTCGGGGTCGAAACTTCTTGTAAGGGGAATGAGATGTGATACCCCGTATTTTTGTAAGGTTATTTTGGGAATTATGGAATTTTCCCGAGTACCCGTTGTGTACATCGGATTTAATTCAGGTAGCTTGAGACATTCTGTAATGTGCTCTATATCTGTAATATTTTTCTCAGTGAAATAATATACAGACAAGGTGCCTTGAATTTTAAATTGTCGTTCGCGTACGATAATTTTTATCCCGGTTTATCGTCATGCTCGTTCAGCCGAATGGGCGGGAAAAGGGGGAAACGGCGACCGCCGTTCAGAAACGGCGACCGCCGTGGTTGGGCCCGAGATGTCAGCGTGTCAGCTTCTAGCTGACCGCGACATGCCTAACGACGACAACCGCCGTATTTACGGCGACCGCCGCGTGCCCGCCGCAGGCAAAAATACGGTGACCGCCGTGATTGTCCAGTGGGCTTTGCCCGATGGTCGCCAGCGTCGTTCGAGGCGCGTCGTTGCGTCGTTTGCCGCGTCTGAGGATTTGCAGCTCACTCCTTGGGGTTTGCCTATAAATAGGTGAGCTGGGGCATGTGTTTTGGGTCATCTACAACCCCGAATCTCTGCCAAATTCGCCTCTCGCCGGAGTTTTGTTTTCGCCGGTTTTCTTGTGCTCGCCGGAGGTCTCGCCGGTGTTGCTTTGGTGTGGTTCCTGAGTGCCTTTGTGAAGCTTTTGGTTTGCCTTGGAGGTTAGAAGCCAAAGCTAGTCGAAGGAGGCCGAACCGCTCGTGTTTTGGGGTGAGTTTTCTCTCGTTTCAGTCGGCCGTGTTCTTCACGGCGACCGCCGTGTTCTTCACGGCGACCGCCGCCAAGAACGGCGACGGCCGCCAGTGCCCAAAATGCCTTCGTGGCTTTGGCTTGGTCGGTTGTCGTCGTGGCGTCTTTCCTTTCGTGTTCTTTCGCCGTGTTTAGATTCGTACTGTTTATGTCGGATCTAACTTAGGGTTCCTTTTATGGGTCGACTCGAAGGTTGTTGTGCTGTCAGAACTATACCGTGCCGAGCCCGGAATCCAGTGACGTCTTTAGACTATTCTGCGGAGTAAGGCAAGTGACGGTTCGCTCTTGCTCTTTCGTTCCATATTTACATTAATTATCAATAGTTTATCTGAGTAATTAATTTGGAATGAATATTCTGTTTGTCTGGAAACGGTTTTGATAAACTGTTTTGAAAATCATATAATAGGTTGTATATCTGCTAGAACAACGCTATTATCTGTGATCGCCTTTCGGGCCTTTATGTGGATTTATCCTGTAAATGTTGTGGTGCTGTAACTGTTTAGTTAGCACTGTTAGATAGGAACGTTACTCGGACTCGGTCCAGTCGTTTCTTTATAATCTGGTATCGGGATGGCTCGTCCCCATCTGGTACTATTCTATGATCATGATCGGTCTCTTACACATGTGTGTAGAGACAGGACACTTAGCTGGTGTCACAAACCTTTCGGTATACGTCACTCTCGATGAAACGTATACTAAGATGTGTCGTCCCATTGGTGGGGTACACATGTAAAAGTCTATAACGTGATGTGTATTTTTGAAACATAAATCAGATAAGTGCTACCTTGACGCACATAATTAATACACCTTGGGCGAGTAGTGCAGCTAAGTTCAGTGCAGCTAGGAAAACTCGTCTTGACTCAAATGTAGTACGTTCTCTTTCCAATCTGGATTCGCTGTAGGCGATGAGGTTGGTCATAAACCGAAGCATCTCAGTCAGTTTTAAATCATTGTTGTATGATTCTGTAATATTCCAGATTTGTCATACTTCCTTAAAGACTTATTTCAGTTGGAGTCTTCTTTCGAGTCGATTTCTGTGAAGATTCAGTCTTCCAGAATCTTCTCTTGTGCATACCTCTTGTTTATTCCAGTAGGAATATGATGGTTGACTACCATTATCGGTTATTATCCGAGAAGCGATGAGTCTAACCTAATATGACTGCTTCGAACCAGTCTGCTTTATTCCCTTGCTAGTCTATTCATTTAGACTAACCAACCAATATTTTCCCTTGCATGGTTGGCTGGTGTCATCCATTTGATTCGGCACATCAGTTAAGAAGTAGCTCAGAAGATTAGAAGGACTATGAAGTCGGCGGTGGTTTTTGAATGTTTTAATTATTCCTTTAATCAGGTTATGATCCTTTGGACAATAACTCCGATTGTAACTTACTTTCTTAGTCTTCCGCTGTGTTTGGTTTAAACTATGTTTTGACCTATTCGGGATTGGGTTGTAATCCCGTAACTCTTGTTTCCTCGACAATGTTATGTTTTGGAATTTAATGCTTGATCTTTGTGTATCAATTGCATTTCATAAATCATATTTATTTGGTAAAGCCTTGGGTGATCTCGGTAAGGAACACTGGGATCACTGGCGGTAATACCTTTCCAAAAGGGTTAAGTTTTGGGGGTGTTACAGCCCTTAAGGGCCTTGAGTTTCTTGCAAAGCTGGAATTGAAGGAACCCCACATACTGTTGTTGCTCCCAACTGTCTCTAACAATCTGTTGGAATGCCTCGTGATCCACTGATAAGCACTACTTTGTAGGGCTTAACTAAGAGTTATTAGAGGTTTTATTGGTGCCATTCGGGTAGATTTAGACACATTCTTGTGTATGGCGTTTGGAGGCGAAGTTGGTGTTTTTGTAGGTGTTTGAGCTACTTTGGAGATCATGAAGACACTGAGAAAGGAAGCCATCAAGAGAAGACGCCAAGGAGTGAAGAGGAGACGAGTTGGTGCAAGGCAAAGGACAAGAATGCCGAGCATTAACCGCGATCGCGAGCATGGGTGCCGCGATCGCGGGACTCAGAGCATGTCAAGAATTTCCTACGGGTGCGGAGAGATTGAAGGGCGCGGAGCCACATGGGCCGCGATCAAGGTCCACCACCCGCGATCGCGGGTCTGACACGGCAGAGGCTCGGACTTATTCCGAATTATCTTTTTAGTTTTCTTTTCCCTTTTTCTTATTTCTATTTCAGTTATTTTTCTTAATGGGCTAGGTCATTTGTTAGGGCCCTATAAATACTTTCTTTTAGCATTAGGGTTGAAATCTTCCACACTTTAGTTGCAATTTTCATTCATCGTTGTTTTCTTTTCCTTTGAAGTTTTCACCATGTCTATGAGGAGCTAAGCCTCTTTGGCTTAGTCCGGTAATGGAAGCATGAGTTTATTCATCTGGTTGTGAGGTTTTGCTCCTATCTATTTATTCCTATTGAGTTATATTATCTCTTCTAAGCTTATTCCATTGGATTTCATTAATTGCACTAGCCCGCGCAACTAGTTGTTATTGGTGATTTTCATATTGCTAGGATTAGGAAACTGTTGGGCTAACGTCCTATTCTGCTGTAGCAACTACAATTTACATGCTCTGGTTGAAATTGTTCTATTGTAGGGAGAGATAATTACATGGTAAATGCATCTGAGCGAGCATTCTGTGTATCCTGGTTAATTCTTATATGCATTGCTGCCTTTGGGTTGAACCTTTAATGGTACTAGGGTTATTCATTGGTAAGGGTTCTTTGTGGAAGGTTTCCCTCTGAATTTACATAAGATCGGGACAGGAATAACCGAATAGGAAGATAGGACTTAATCAATGAACAATCTTTGAATGACTTATGTGGACATTACTTGGCTAAGTGTTTTTCTCTCTTGATATTTCATCCATTCTTCTTTGTTTTGTTTGTTTTGTTTTCAACCAACCGACCATAAAACCCCCCTTTGTGACATTGCATGCTACCACCATTGGTTCCTTCCTTCTCTGTGGGATCGACCCTGACTTACTTACTATACTTTGTTTAGTGAGGATTTTAGGATTTACTTTTGATTAGGGGTACGACGACTACCCTCCTATCAAATTTTGGCGCCGTTGCCGGGGAAGGCAATTGCGGATTTTTGGTGTTTTGCATGCTTTGTGTGTTTTCGAATTTTTTTCTGTGTGATTTTCGTGTGTTTCCTTGTGTGTGTGGACCTATCTTATGGTCCACACCCGTACTGCTGACTCTCCACCTTTATATCTTGATCCAGAGATTGAGAGAACTTTCTCCCAAGGACGCAGAGTGAATCAAGCTTTGGTCTTTGAGAATCCCACTTTTGAGATGGCGGACGAGGTACCACCACCTACGTTGAGGCAGCTGACTGCGCCTAACTTGACGCAGCAGCCACTGGCCGTACAATTCCCTGAGCTAGGCACGGGAGTGAACTTTGAGCTCAAGTCTGGTCTTATCCATCTTTTGCCTCAGTTCCATGGGCTAGCTGGAGAGGACCCAAACAAGCACCTCTCGGAGTTCCACGCCGTGTGCAGTTCCATGAAGCCACGGAATGTCACTCAGGATCAAATCACGTTGAGGGCTTTTCCTTTTTCACTTAAGGATTCAGCCAACGACTGGTTTTACTACCTCACCCCAGGAAGCATCAACACCTGGGAGAAAATGAAGAAGGCGTTCCTGGAAAAGGACTTTCCAGTAATGAAGCTAAACAGTCTCAAGCGCAACCTGAGCAACATTGAGCAGCATGGGACAGAGACGCTCTACGAGTACTACGAGTGTTTCAAGAGGTTGTGCTCTAGCTGTCCCTATCACGGGTATTCAGACCATGATTTGGTCTTATATCTGTACGGGGGATTACTGGATGAAGAGCGACGAATGGTGAACGCGGCGTGTGGGGGAAACATACTGAACAAAACCCCTACCGCTGCATTTGAGATATTCAGCGAGTTGTCGGAAGGCTCAAGGCAATTCAGCAAGAGGGCGAGCGCCCAGGCTGTGAAAGCCACTTCAATTGAGAATGTTCCCCCATCTATGGCGAGGGAAGTGAGCGAAATGAAGGAGATGATCAAGGTTTTGATGAGGAAGGAAGGACCCCAGTGGGTCAAGGAGTACGAATTTTGCTATGCCACCACGCATGCAACTGACGCATGCCCTACGCTCCATGAAGAGTCCACTGAGCAAGTCAACGTTGTTGGGGGGTACCAACAAAGACAACGGTACGACCCCTACTCCAGTACCTATAATCCGGGGTGGAGAGACCATCCTAACTTGAGGTACGGGAACACGCACAATGTGAAGAACCCCCCTGAGTTCCGACCAAGACCCCCTCAGCAATACCAGCAGCAGCAGCAGTACCCCCATCGACCATTCCAAGGAGGCCAGCAGTTCAGAGGCCCAGCAGAGCAGATACCGCAAGGACAAGGAGCTCCTCGCGCTATGAATCTAGAGGACCAGGTCAATACACTGGCGCAACACATGACCATGCTGACGCAGACAGTAGGAACCATGCAGCAAAACATGGTTCAGTTCCAACATGAGACCAAGTCCAGTATCCAGAACCTAGAGAAGCAGGTAGGGCAGATCTCCCAAGCGGTCAGCAAGCTCGAAGCTAGAGAGTCACGAGCACTCCCATCTCAAACTGAGATTAATCCAAGGCAAAACGTCAACTGCATGACGTCAAGGCCAAGATGAGAGAATGAAGAAGAGAAGCTGGAATTAAAAGAGAAGTACGAGGCAAAACCGCGATCGCGGGGCGACAGCCGCGATCGCGGGTTTACGGAGCCAAAAGCCGAGAAAAACTTGAGCATAAATTCGAGCATTAACCGCGACCGCGGGCATGACAACCGTGATCACGGGGAACCAGTGCGAGAACCGCGATCGCGGGTTGACACCCGCGATCAACTCTCGGAAAGCGCTCTGCCTCGCAAGACATTTATGAACAAGTATGACTATCCGGAGGGATATTTTGACATCCCGGTGCCATTCCCTGCAGCATTAGAAGATGAAGGGAATACGAGAATATACTGCGAGATATACCAAGGCTACCCGGAGAGCCCCTTCTTGAGAGAGCTACGCAAGACCATAGCGGAGCAAAAGGAGCGATCTAAGAAGAAGCCAAAGGTCAAGAAGGATGTCTCGGTTGTGGTGCAGAAGAGGATTCCCAAGAAGTGTGAGGATCCTGGAATGTTCAGCGTGCCCTGCAAGATTGGGGAGACTGAATTCAGCGAGACATTGCTGGATTTAGGAGCTTCAATCAATGTCCTGCCACTGTCCGTCTACAACAACCTCGACGTCGGACCATTAGAGAGCACGGAAATCGTCATCCAACTGGCTGGCAACTCCGTCATCACTCCTGAGGGCGTTGTGAAGGACGTACTGGTAAGCGTCGATACCCTTGTTTTTCCTGCAGACTTCTTTGTCATGAACACAGGGGAACGAGGAGGACGAGTAATGCTAGGGAGGCCTTTCATGAAGACCTCCAACACAAAGATCGACGTGGGCAGAGGCACAATCAGCATGGAGTTCGACAAGAGGAAGACAGAGTATAGGCTGGAGAACATTCCGGAGCATCCTCCAGATACAAGAGCAAGGAGTACGGTTGCAGGAGGCAACCCCGGATGAGAAGTACAGCAGGACGTCGTGCCGCGACGATAACTATGGCGCTGCTCGGGAGGCAACCCGAGGTATGAGTCGTTGAACTCATTTATGTTTTTACCTTTCTTAGGACTTAGATTTTATTTTTCTTTCTTCTTCTTTGCACTTGTTTTTCTTTTTCTATGGGCACTAGAACTAACTATGCAGCGGAGGCCAGCATCCAGCACCCGCGATCGCGGTTTCACACCCGCGATCGCGGTTTCCCCTCGGCGATCCATGGCGAGTTCTAGCAAAAAAAAACAAAAAACAAAAAAAATCAGATTCAAAAAAAAAAAAAATCGCCCACGGTTTAATAAAACCGGCGCGTTTTTCGAGGCAGTCAGTGCCTCGTAACTCGCACCGACTATTACGGATGCAGGGGCATTAACCCCGTGATCGCGGGCCTTCAGCCCCGCGATCGCGGGTGTTCATCGCGGCAATTATAAAAGGCGAGAGGCGGTGGAGGCATTTTACAACACCTCCACCACCACCTCTCACTCTCACCAGATCAGATCTCCGACCCCGACCACCGCGACACCCCCCTGCAGCCTCGCGACTATCGTTTCGACGCCGCGACGTCGTTTGGGTGAGATCTCCATTTTCCAACTCTTGGATTTCTCATAGCCTCACGAGCCGCGATCGCCGGACCCACGCCAAACCCCGCGACCACCGCAGCGCCACCGCAAAGCCCCAGAGCCATTTTTTCTCAAAGTTCGCTGCAAACCCAGAAACCGCGATCGCCGGCATCAACCCCGCGATCGCGGCCCATCTTCTCCAGCGAGCTTCGAGTCGAGCATAAACCGCGCCCCACACCCCGCGATCGCGGGTCCCTCCGGTACTCTTTCTGTTGTGCTTTCTCGCTCCTTTTTCCCACCATGGCAGCCTTCGTAGGCAACATGAGGAGCCAGAGGCACATGTGCTACTACGAGACGTTCAGCGCGCGGAAGTTCGTCCAGACGAAGTTCTTCGATCGGCCAACGCTGCAACGACTCGGACTGGAGGACTGCACACAACAGTTGCTGAGCCACGGAGGGCTCGACAACTTCATTGACCTAGCCGCCCCGTCCTCACACGAGCTAACCCTGGAGTTTCTGGCCACGCTGGAGCGCCACGACGACGGGATCACGTTCAACCTGCTGGGGCGGCAGAGGATGATGTCCTACCAAGGTCTGCGGGACCTGTTTGGCATTACTGAGGCTCCCACCGAGGATTGGGAGGCCGCAAGCACCTTGCCATAGCTCTTCTGGCAGGATGCGACCCGGGAGGTACTCAACCCCAGCGCCGACGAGTATAACTACAAGCTGACGCACCCCTGTCTGAGGTTGGCGCACAAGGTGCTCGCCATGTCCTTCCTGGGACAGGAGGAGGTGAACAAGGTTCCGATGCTGGACCTTACAGTGCTCTGGTGTTTGACACCAGAGAGCCACAACACCCCCGACTGGGTCGATTTGTTCCTCTCCAGTTGTCTCGGGCTGAGGGAGAAGACGGGCGGCAAGATCTCCATGGGGGGCATGGTGACGCTTATTGCCCAGCAATACGAGAACATCGCGGACCATTGGTATTTCCCCGCCGACATCTACACCTACAACATCACACTGCTGCGGAGATCCCATCTGCTGGAGGTCCGTGGTGGAGAGTACACCTGGCTCTCCAAGAAGGAAAGGACCCACCGAATGAGGCTGCCTCGTCCGATGCCTTATGGGCCCCGGGCGAGGGATTTTTACCTCTATGCCGATGGAGAGCAGGGGTCGTCGTCCGAAGACGAAGGGGACGACGACGACAACGAGGAGGAGGAGGAAGCGACTGCAGCGGTGGACATGGAGAGCGATGTGCCATCCCTGCTGCATTACAGGGGCCCACCTGTTTACCCTGACTATACCTACCAGGCATCTGGGTCTGGTAGTGGATCTGGAGGGGCGCCCTGGGACCAGCTCCTGGACAGAATGGCCAACCTGCAGCTGAGGCAGGCCGAGCATATACGAAGGAGTGCCGAGTGGGAACGCGGCATCTCCCAGTGGGCTAGAGGAGCATGAGAGGAGAAGCGTTCAGTGGGAACGCCAAGTCTCCACCCGTCTGGATGAGCAGGAGCGGCGGAGCGCTGAGTGGCAGCGCAACATGGAGGTCAACCTTGCATACCACGCCAACCGCCTGGACAGTCACCTCACCACTGTTGAGGACCAGGTGGTTCAGATGCAGAGGAGAGCTGAGGCTTTCTTCAACGCTTATGGGTATTGGCCTCCACCCTAGTGAGTCTTTCTATTTTCCCCTTATCTTTTTTTTGTCTTCCATACATTGAGGACAATGCATGATTTAAGCATGGTCACTATCTATCTTGTACATATTTATTTTCCAGCATTGTACTTTGATTTTTAGCATTTCGAATTTCAGCATTTCTTTTCAAAAAAAAAAATATCGAAAATCCTAGGACAAGCTGAAAACCTGAAAGGGCAGCTTGGGTAAAAAGCAGGTGACCCGGACCAGCGCTAGGCTGGGGTAAGAAGGTGTCGGAGTGACGTGAGCTTATGTGAGCACATCTATGAGAAAAATATGAGTGGCTAGGATGAAAACCCGAAAGGGCTCCTAGGCAAAATGAGTGAAAAGAAAAGGAGTGTTTTTAGGATCTCATTTTACCGACGGGGCGACATAAGTAGAGGAGTTGAAGAAGGATTGTCGGGTAGGTCACTCTGGGAGGCATAAGGAGTCATAGATGGTTGCTAGGATTAGAGGTCACTTTACACTATTGGATGTCCGGGTTGAGCTTGGGGGAAGTACTCTGCTTGCCCTCAAGTTTATTGAGTTGTGGATGTGTTGTAGATGAGATTGGTGCCAGGAGTTTTGGCATGGGTTATGTAACTCTTAGTTGGAGGATATGCCTTTCTTTTAGTTTACTCGAGGACGAGCAAAGGTCTAAGCATGGGGGAGTTTGATAAGCACTACTTTGTAGGGCTTAACTAAGAGTTATTAGAGGTTTTATTGGTGTCATTCGGGTAGATTTAGACACATTCTTGTGTATGGCATTTGGAGGTGAAGTTGGTGTTTTTGGAGGTGTTTGAGCTACTTTGGAGATCATGAAGACACTGAGGAAGGAAGCCATCAAGAGAAGACACCAAGGAGTGAAGAGGAGACGAGTTGGTGCAAGGCAAAGGACAAGAATGCCGAGCATTAACCGCGATCGCGGGCATGGATGCCGCGATCGCGGGACTCGGAGCATGTCGAGAATTTCCTGCGGGCGCGGAGAGATTGAAGGGCGCGAAGCCACATGGGCCGCGATCAAGGTCCACCACCCGCGATCGCGGGTCTGACACGGCAGAGGCTCGGACTTATTCCGAATTATCTTTTTAGTTTTCTTTTCCCTTTTTCTTATTTCTATTTCAGTTATTTTTCTTAATGGGCTAGGTCATTTGTTAGGGCCCTATAAATACTTTCTTTTAGCATTAGGGTTGAAATCTTCCACACTTTAGTTGCAATTTTCATTCATCATTGTTTTCTTTTCCTTTGAAGTTTTCACCATGTCTATGAGGAGCTAAGCCTCTTTGGCTTAGTCCGGTAATGGAAGCATGAGTTTATTCATCTAGTTGTGAGGTTTTGCTCCTATCTATTTATTCCTATTGAGTTATATTATCTCTTCTAAGCTTATTCCATTGGATTTCATTAATTGCACTAGCCCGCGCAAGTAGTTGTTATTGGTGATTTTCATATTGCTAGGATTAGGAAACTGTTGGGCTAACGTCCTATTCTGCTGTAGCAACTACAATTTACATGCTCTAGTTGAAATTGTTCTATTGTAGGGAGAGATAATTACATGGTAAATGCATCTGAGCGAGCATTCTGTGTATCCTGGTTAATTCTTATATGCATTGCTGCCTTTGGGTTGAACCTTTAGTGGTACTAGGGTTATTCATTGGTAAGGGTTCTTTGTGGAAGGTTTCCCTCTGAATTTACATAAGATCGGGACATGAATAACCGAATAGGAAGATAGGACTTAATCAATGAACAACCTTTGAATGACTTATATGGACATTACTTGGCTAAGTGTTTTTCTCTATTGATATTTCATCCATTCTACTTTGTTTTGTTTGTTTTGTTTTCAACCAACCGACCATAAAACCCCCCTTTGTGACATTGCATGCTACCACCATTGGTTCCTTCCTTCTCTGTGGGATCGACCCTGACTTACTATACTTTGTTTAGTGAGAATTTTAGGATTTACTTTTGATTAGGGGTACGACGACTACCCTCCTATCATCCACCAACATGTTGAAAAATTTGAACGGCTTGCGCCTCAGCGCCCCGGAGAGAACATACCTAGCAAGGCAAGCCGAGTGGTCTGAAAGGGGCCTTGGGGGGGAGGGGGGAGAAGAAACCTTCCCAATGCGTTTTCTCGGAGAGCAGGTTGTAATTGGCCATAATTCTATCAAGCTTGCTCCAAACGGTCCCATTTGACCAAGTAAGACGGGGGCCTGAGGCGCAGATGTCACAAAGCCCAGCCTCTGCAGAGAAGTTAACTAACTCTGAAATCTCCCTAGTAGAAGCTTCACTTGCACCATTGATCATTTCATATCGACTAAGGATACAATTGAAGTCACCAAGAACAAGCCAAGGCAAGTTACAAGAGGAACTAAGGCAAAAAAGTTCTTCCTAAAGAGGCCTCCTAGCAACAATTGAGTGAAGACCATACACAAAGGTTGCCAAAACAACATTGCCAGAAACTTTGGAAGTAGCCATACAATGGATGTGTTGCGCACTACGACCAATTACATTAATAGAAACAATACAAGGATCCCAAATAACTAGAATTCTACCTGCTCCGTGCAAGTCAAAGTTGTGAGCATAGCCCCATCCACGTAGTTTTCTAGTCATCAAATTCATCACCTGATTAGCGGTGAGCTTAGTCTCGAGAATCCCCATCAAGCTGACTTTGTGCTCGTTGAGGAATGCTCGTACACCATCTTTTTTATGGGGAAGATGGAGTCCCCTTAGGTTCCAAGAGGCGACAATCATCATGCAAGGTCCTAGCTACGGCCAGGCCTATAAAGAAGGATGGATTTGTCTATGCCAATGCCCTTACCGGGCGGACGCCTAATGGGCTTAGTGGTCGGCCCCTTGTTGGCCGCCTGAGATTGTGTTGTTATGATGCACAACTGCTTTGAGAGCCTTGTGACTGGTAACACAAAAGTTGCTGATTTGAGAGCCCGCTTGGCCTTTCGGTTGAGCACAACAGTGTACTCGCTGTCCTCCTTGTCCACTTGAGCAATTGGACCAACCTCCAAGGGTGACTCCGAAATATGAGACTCACATTCAAAGATTAAAGGTGTGGAGACGTGAACCTTAGTCTGGGGAAGAAGCGGAGTCACCAAGCCAGCATCAGCCAAGGGAGTGACGTCCGAGTCGGAGCAGAAGCTAGAGGCAGGGGCTGCTACCTGAAGATCATGCACAACTGCGTCTGACTGGGTTGGCTTGGCTTCAGCAGAAGGTTTGACCATTGCTGCAACTAGGCAAGAAGGATTGCCTGGTTGCGGTGCTTTGCAACTGCCAGTGGTGTGGCAAAAGCTATGACACCGAAAAAGTTGGCAGATTTTCATAGGCAACATCGTAGTGTTTGGAGTGACCATCACTGTACTTGAGTGGAACTTGGTCTTTGAGGGGCAAGCCAAGGTCGATCTCAACAAGGACCCTTGCATAGTCAAGACGATCCTTCGTACGAGTGAGCATATCCGTATACAATGGAGTGCCCAATTTAGAAGCCATACCACCTAAGATTTCATCACTCCAAAGGTGTGGACCAAGTCCCTCAAAACGTACCCGAACCGGGGCAAGGCAGTCGCTAATTTTCTCTTCGAACTCAAAGCTATCGGGCACCTCTTTAAGCATAAGTGGCCGGCCAAAGGCGAAGTAGGGACTGCCATAAAGAACTGCCTCAAGGTCTTCCTCCGAGTTGAACTTGAAGATCAACCAACCGGAGGTGTGCGGGATGTACTTGAATCCAACTTTCCAAGAGGTGCAAATATCAAGCAACGCTTTCTTACCCGGATTTTTTTTGGCAAAGTAACAAAGGAGTGCATGTCCCCAAGCTTCCTTGGTTGAGAGGATATGATGATCAAGGACTTCAACGAAATCATTGTCGCTTGGGATGAACTTCAATTGGGACCCAAGCTTGAAGTCGTTTCGGTTATCTTTGAACATGCTAGCCTATTCCTTCTTGGGCGCTGGCTCGGCAAGCTCAGGAGCTGGGTCCGGATGGGGCACGGGTGGCCTGCTCATTTGGATCGGCCCTCCCATCAAAAAGATAGGATTGCCACTGGAGCTTGGCGCCGCTAATGCAGGAGGCGCGTTGTTGTGAGCAAGTGTTGTGCCACTGTTGCCAGCCCCTTGGCTTGATGAAGGGCCAGAGGCAATGGCTTGGGCATCGGGGCAAGGAGCTGCAATTGGAGCTTTAATGGGCGTAGGAAAAGTGCCAGCACTGGCACCAACGAATATATGGCTGCTAACATTAGCATCAAGTCCCTTAGAGGGGGCAAGAGGAGGCTGTTTTGTGGAGTGAAGGGCAGGCGGTTTGGTGGAGGGTGGTATTGAGGAGGTGGTATTGTGTTTGGGGGGCTGAGTTGCTTTTCTTCCCATTGTGGAAAGTCAGCAGAGCTACTTCCTAGCTGTAGGGGAAGGCTTGGCCAAAAGCAGCATGGGCAACAGTAGGTAGTGCGGTTGGCTACAGGCCTAAAAACAACTAGGAGTAGCAGAGAGAATCTGGTCAAGGATAGGTAAAAAAGGGGGGGGGGGAAAAGCGGCAAACACCAAATTTAAAATTTTGTGGGGCTAAGAGCGGATTGAAAGAGGCAAAAATACCTGGTTTGAGCTTGAGTTTTGTAAAGAACACCAAGAACAAGGATGGAGAACTCAAGAACAAACAAGGCAAAAGTGGTTGGATTTAGAGAAACCAACCAAAAATAAAGGGAGGCTAAGCTAAATGAAGGTGTTTAGTCCAACCAAAACCCAAAAAAACAAAGAACCCAAGAAAAACAAGGGAAAAAGAAAAGAAGAGGGGCTAGACGAAGTGAAACCAGCCACAAAAACAAAAATTTTGTGGGTGAAATATGTGGGAGAAGTGATCAATGGAGGCGAAGAGGAAGAAGATAGAGAAGGGAGCCGGTCACTATACGGTAGAGCATGGTGGAGGAGCAAGGGAGGGAGGGAGAGGGTGATATTTTGTGGGAAAAATATGTGGGTTTGGCTGATTCGACACCACACATATAAGGTGAAGCTCTCGACACACTTGTGAGTGGTAAATGAGCCATGTACATAGAATGAGATTGCCATTGCCATTGGTAGCGACATAAACATAACCCATTTATGCTGATAAGTCTCTCTAACATTCGTGATTATATCCAATACCAATGCTTAAGGAAAGAAATCAAACTAAATAGAAGGCAATGCTTCTGGAAGGCTTTGAAACCTTCAACGCCAATTATCGCTATAAGCCTATACTCTAATGCATTTGGCACTAGGTAATCTTACCCTATGACACTTATGTCTAGGAGGTCCTCAAGAATATAAAGAAGACAACCGGAGTGAGAATGTATCTGATTGTGACCCAAACTATTTGGGCTATCAACATGGCCCTATGAAGGCTAAGGTCATATAATCAGATATCATGTCTTGGCTAATGTATGATGCAGTTGACACAATGTTGGATATGACACTATATACAACTAAACCTATGAGAACACCGTCATTATTCATCTCAACCTAGGATGCCATCACAAAAATAATTAATCTACCATAAGAGGTTGCTAAGGACCAATCAATGACCTCACTCCCATATGTTACAAAAGCCAAAAAAATTGCAATATGAAGGGTACGAGGACATGATATTAACTCAAGAATGGGTATAACAATGGCATAAGAAAGAGAGAAAGGATGATGAAGACAATGTACACAAGAACTACCTTCAAACTTGAAATTGGATTACTGTGTAAATTATAGAGCCCTGCACTTAACATATGACACTAGAGAGATGTAGATCGAGATGTGCTCGTGATGAAAGAAGGTCGATACAAGGCTTGCACTTGTAGTACTGTCCCTTGAAAATATTGAAATGCACTTCCACGAACTCTTACAACGCATCACCGAAGATGATATCCATAGATATTGTGACATATACAATCAACAAAATCATTACTTTCAATAAACTTCTTTGTGCCCTTATCATATAATGTAGTACTTTAATGTAAGGGCTAATTAGAGGGTACCTTATAGCTTTGTAAACCATGAAAATTGTCGTCGATTAGATTCCATCACACTAATTGTTTTTCTGAGTACCAATTAGGGGCCACAATATCCATCAAGATAATTTAGCTCAAGTGATTAGACTATAAGTCACTCTGTAAGGGTATATCATATCCATCCCTACTTAAGTTGCTAATGAGCCGAACTTAAACATGGATATTCAATAAATTCAACACAAATAGAGACTATGTACATGCTGAAAGGTAGTAAAAATTAAATGTTGTACTGCAATTAGAGCAAAAGGCACACCTTGATTGTAATATTTGAGACCATAAGTAGGAAAAATATTGAATCTACATCATCTTCTTGTTGTGAAAAATTGTTCCCCGCATTCCCACACAAGACCACGTCCGAGGGTCCCAATTGATACCATAGATCGCCTCCAATCCGGAGGGTACATCCAGAGGTCAATATTAGTCAATATCATAGTTATAAACTTGTAAATTAAACAATAGATAACCACTTAAAAAGCGTATCGTATCGTCTTAGCATGAAACCATGTGGAGTGTGAAAGTTGTTGATCAAATCTCTAGCAACAATGCCACTTGGATAAGGCAGTCAAAAGTCTTCTATCAAGGGCTAAAAATTAAAATTAATATCAATCAAATTGATTAAATTTATTATCACAAAACAATGAAAAGAACATGTGTAGCTCACACAAAATAAGAAAGGAATAATCCAATGTGGAGATAGTTCTATCAAATCGGATTTCTCGCCTTCACGAGCTTGAAACAACGTGAGTCATAGCTAGTAGATAAGTACCAACACCTCATGCATGTAAAGTAAACGACATAAACAAACCTTTTTTTAGTTAGTATATATTTTCCAATTAATTTGATGAGTATAAAGTAATTTTTGTAATTAACAAGACAATGTGTTTGAAAGACAAGATAAGGTAAAAAGAAATACTCAGACAAGTCAGCAAGCACACAAAAATTAATATAATGTCTTAAATTCAATAATTAATACTTTGACAAAACAATATTATCATCCCAATTGTCTTATATGATCAAGTTGTAGCATTATACTATATACTCGTAGCAAAGTGACCAAAAAAGCTAATATAACACAACATATAAGAACTATGGTTTATAAAAGGGTAAAATTTTATTATAATACAAAGATGAGATTATGTTTTAAAATTAAATTGGAAACAAGAAATTGACCAATTGAACAACATATAGACATAAGATCATAACAAGAATAGATTACAAGTAGGCAAAACACAAAAACTACCAAAGATATATACAATATGCATCTTTAAAATATTAAATTGGAGTATTGGAGGGGGGAAAGAAGCGCATGTACCACTAAAGGCTATCTCACACACTAAAGTAGGTTTATTTTATGATGTCCTCCTGCATTGTGATGGGCCTGGACCTA
Source organism: Rheum nobile (assembly GCA_027886185.1). Taxonomy (NCBI): domain Eukaryota; kingdom Viridiplantae; phylum Streptophyta; class Magnoliopsida; order Caryophyllales; family Polygonaceae; genus Rheum; species Rheum nobile. Next base: position 927,385 of record WOAB01000163.1, read on the forward strand.
ATGCCTAACTTACTTAGAATAAATATATACATTTTCATAATATGGACTACCCGAGCAATGTAGCGGACAATGTTAGCGTGAGAACTAGCCAATTGTCAAGTTCACCTTTATAAAAATAAGTTTGTAACTATAAAATTGATTAATATTGACTGCAGGGAGTTGCTCAATCTTCGACACGAGATCTTCCATCTGAATGAGAATCCTTAGACTTGTCTGGCTTTTGAGAGCGCAAACAGGACGAGCTCTTGTGCTTGTGAAACCCAATCTTTAGCGCTCCGGTATCCACCAATTCATCACCTTCTTTCTCTTCCACCATGGCTGATGTTGCACTCTTACATTGAGTCATGTATTGGATTCAGTCGGCTGATCGGATAGTTTTTTTTTTTTTTTTATCAAACGAACCAACTATATTAAACATGAGAAGGGAACATTACATCAGCTAATCTAGAAGGCAAACTAAAAACATGAGAATAACAAAGCAGAGGCCCCAAAGGGCTGAGACAGAAAGCAACCATTGCCAAACAAGGCAAGGAAGGACTAAGCAAAACTACAAGAAACGAAAAAAATAAAACACCGACTGCTAGCAAAGGAAGACCCCAAGTAAAAGCCCTTGAATCCAAAAGATCAGTGATTGTGCTAGGTTTTAAAGATTTACTCCCTATCACAATCAAAGATCCATTAGACAGATCAAGAGAAGCTATTACCAGCCTAACAAGAGCCTCAACAATCAACAGATGCTCAACAATACTTGGTTTAAAGACATTACTCCCAAGGACTGCATAAGATCCATCAAACTGAAACAAAGGACAAGGCAAGCCATCAGAGCCATTCATCCACAGACTAACAGCAATAGGCTGTACAAAAATAACACAAAAGGAAACTAGAACACTAGAACTTACAAAACAAAAAGAACCAAAACAACCAGCACAGTCCGAGTAGCAGGCAACAATGTAAGAGTAACATCTGCAATAAGGAAGGGTCATCAGCGGAGGAGCGCACATACTGGACAAATTGTCAACAACATTCCCTGGAATTTCTTCCATATGCAGCACAGCCAGAAGAACGACAAATCCGCAGCCAAAAGACCCAAGCAGATATCACAAAGTCTCGGACCAAAGAGACAAGAAAGCTCTGACCGAAGAACGCTGAAGAAGAAGACCGGCGGCGCCCAAACCAGCAGAGCCCCAAAATTATGGTCAGCACAACAACAAGAAACCGGCCTTGACGAAGCAGCGTCAGCGGCGATCTGGATCTAAATCTGCAATTGGAGAAGCAGTGGCACCCGACGCAAATTCACAAAAACCACAAATCGACAAGAGGGCTGCGACTACGGCGGATCTCGGCGAGAGGTGGCGGCGCGGTGGGAAAAACCTGTACAAGAAGCAGAGGAAAAGCGGTGGCGGCACAGAGGAAAAGCGGTGGCGGCGCGGAAGGGGGAAGCAGAAAACCTGTACAAGAAGGAAGAGCGGTGGCGGAGGAAGAGCTTGTACAGAGAAACAGAAAAACCCCCACAGAGGAAGAGTGGTGGAAGAACGGTAGCGGCGCGGTGGAAGAGCGGTGGCGGCGTGGAACGACGAACTAGCACAAGGCTAGAGAAGAACCCCTACAGAGGGGGAAAATGGAGTTTCCCTCATCAGGAGGGTAACCCGGTCCCCGTTGATCGGATAATTAAGAATTCAGAAAAGAATAGGTCAATTCAGGAATTTGCAAAGAACAAGTGGATATAATCAAATATGGTTGTCAGAGCATAGTTTATAAGTTACAACTAGTCAATGTCCGAAGCTTAAAAAGCGATGTACATTTTCCTCTAATTCATTGATAGTTTCAAGATGCTTCAAAAGCGACCCACAAATATAAACAAAGAATCAAATTGGATTAATTTAAAGATAGATTAAAGGGTTTTATAATATAGTAAGATCACAAAGTTTGTCAAAAAAAAAAAGAACAGACTAAGAGGATCGGAGTACCAAAAAGGAGAACATCATTGAGATGCAAGAGGTAGGCTTCAAATGTTTAATTCAGATTTGTTGTTTTGGTGTTCATTTGTCTAATCTAGGTTTGAGAATTGATTAATTAGATGCTCGGCCGTGGAGAAAAACTAGATTGGTGATAAGTCTCTCTTTTTCGCATATGAGATGCAAAGCAGGGTTTGGATATTAGATAGTTTTTTCTGACTGTTATAATGTCCGGGTTCTGAGTTACAATTGAATTGGATATGGCCGGTGTCTTCTTATTACTTTTTTGATCTGTAAACTTGTAAATTTATATACTCCATCTTCATTTTCAAGACATTGCTATTCATTTATTTTATTCAATTAAGGGCTCGTTTGGTACGATTCCAAGGGAATGAAGAATCGGTATGAGAATGGTTGATTCCCGTATTTACGTTTGGTAGAGCTCGGAATGAGAATTAAATTGATTCCTTGGAATCACCCATTCCAAGATTTATGAATAAATTGATTCCCCATATAAAATCATGGAATGAGCCATTTCAAAATAAAAAAATAGCTCATCATCTCTTCTCAATAACATTAAATGAGATTTGATTCTCACACTTAACCAAACAATAAATTTTTGGAATAGTTGATTCCGGAAACATATCAAACACTATGTCACAAGAATGATTTATTTCGATTCCTAGTTCCATTCCGATTCATTATTCCAATCCGATTCCAAATGTTATACCAAACGAGCCAAGGATTGGGCCTTTGCTTTGTTTAAACCAAATTTCACACCAAGGATAACCGCCGTAAGTTTAGTAATTACATGTTCTTCTTACTTAATATATAGGTGATAAATGAACATTCAAGCATTCATACAACAAAGACATCACCAACTCTTAGATATGTATGTTGTTAGTTTATGCGTAGAGTTTGTTTGCTAGCTATACAAAAGCACTTCATAATTACGTATAAACATTTTTTTATGACACAAGTAATTTCTCAAATTTTAATACTCGAACAATAATTTTTTTTATTCTTTTACTACATATTGGAGTACCTTTTTACTACATACACAAATTAATAAAACACACATATCTATAAAAAAATTAATTTTGAGCCAAAGCATATTTTATTAGACAACCATATTTTTTTTGTATCAACAAAAAAACTTTTATATATATTCATACTAAACAAATCCTTAATTATCAACAAATAAAAAATTCATTACTATAGATGTGTTTGGTATATATGTCTATATATGAAAAATATAATTAGTATTGTGTTTGGAAGTTAGCTATAATTATATTATGACACCTTACATGAGAAAAGTCTATTGTCACCAAACGAAAATTGGTTTGTTTTTCCAAAAAAGAAAATTGACTTTATTTTTTATTTAATTATTAGTTTATTTCCATCCAATCAAGCTAATGGTTTTGTTTTTTAAAAAAAAATTAGATTTAGATTGATGAGTAGGAAAATATACAAGCACAAAAGGCATCAAGTTTAGTCAAATCACTAACACAACCACAAAGGCTAGAAAAACAACCCGACGACAAGGGTTAGGAAGATGACTATGAGGGTGCTGCTGTATTGCTCCTGCATCTGAAATCCGTTGAGCGTCTCTTGAAGTTGGCATTAGCGTAGTCCTTCATGGCGGTCTTGATCCAGTTTGCGCATTCTTCTACGGTGATGACTTTGTTTTGGTAGATGGCAAGGTTGCGACACTTCCAAGTGAAGTAAACAAAGTTAGTGAGGCAACTTCTTTTGAAGAGGTATGTAAACGAGTGCTAGGAGGTGCTTTGGGAGAGCCAATTGTTCCAAGAGACAAGATCCATGAAGTGTGAGGCAATACCAAGCCAATCAAGCTAATGGGTTGGTTGCGTTGCATGTGTAAGTAAGCATGAGCTCTGATGTGATCCGCTACGAATACACGTTAGGCCCAAAATCAAACTATGTTGGAGATTGGGCTTTGAATGACCATCGTGTGCATGAGTGCATAATCGAATAGGCGATTATTTTTTGTTGTTGTGTGCAATTTATTTAAGAGAAAAATTATTTTCTCATTACTAATTATTAGGATTTGACTTCGAGTGAGACCTTAACTTCAAATAGAAAGGGATCCTTATGTTGAGTCAGAAACAAAGATATACGATGTTACAAGGTGTGAATATGCTCAATTTACATCTCAAATATTTCAAGACGAATTAGAATTCATAATATCCAAGCATAACAAACTTTAATAAGGCACAAATAAAACATTTCAGAATCTCAACACTTAAGTAACGAGAGTTGAAAGAAGATAGAATAATTAGAGCGGAGCAAGAAGCACTCTTCGATATCCGATGCCAAGAAGTTGTTAGGGATCTATATGCAGAGTGCTTCACAAGTAGAGTTAGAAAGAAAAAGAGTTGTCGTCACAAATTGAGGATATGCTCAATTTGCATATCAAATATTTCAAGACTTTATATGAAGTCATAATTATAATCCAAGTACAAGAAAGTTTCAATCACAAAAAAAACATTTCAAAATCTGAATATTGAAGTAGAGAACTCAAAGAAGATGTGAGAGATAGAAAGAGCAAGTAGTACACTCTTTGGTGTTTGCTTCAAAAGAGCTTCATATACAAAGTGCTACATGTGTTAAGTTGGCAACAAAGAGAGCCGATGTAGTTTGCATATAAAAAAGGGTGCAAGATGAATTGAAACTCATAATATCAAAGAACAAGAAACCTCCATGTACAAAGGAAGCATTTAATAATCTCAAAATTGAAGTAGACAACTCAAAAAATATTGAAGAGCTAGAGCCTTAGCAAGAAGTGTTGTCTTCGGTATATGATGTTAGAAGGTGAGATGAGGCTCAATTTGCATATCAAAACATTTCAAAATCTCAACATTAGAGTTGAGAGCTCCAAAACAGAGAAAAAAGTACCATATACAGTATCAGATGCCAAGAAGTTTGAAGAGCTTATATAAAATAGCTTTACATATTGGGTTAGAAATAAAGAGAGATCATGTAATTTTCATAGCAAAACATTGCAAGACAAACTGAAAGTCATTGTAAAAAATGACAAGGGACTTTCAAGCACAAAGGAAGTATTTAATAATCTCAACTATGAAATAGAGAACTCAAAGAATACGGAAGATAGCGTGAGAATAAGAAGTACACTCTTTAATATCTGAAGCAAAAAGGTTTGAGGAGCTTTATATACATAGTGCTTCACTTGTTGAGTAAAAAATAACGAGATCTAACGTCATAAGTGTGGAAAGGCTCGAATTGCATGTCAAACATTGGAAGAGGAATTGGAAGTCATATTATCCTAGCACGGAAAGCTTTCAAAATCTCAACAATGAAGTACAAATCTCAAAGTAGATGGAAAATATAAAGCAAGAGCAAGAAGTAAAGTCTTCAACATCATATGCCAAGATGTTTGAGGAGCTTCATATACAAAGAATTTCACATATTAATTCAAAAACAAAGAAAGTCAATGTCATTTGCATATCAAAATATTACAAAAGGAATGGAAAGTCATAGTATCTAAGCACAATGAGATTTTAATCACAAACAATTCATTTAAGAATATCAACATTAAAGTAGAGACCCCAAATAAGATTGAAGAGCTAAATAGAGTAAGAAATGCATTCTTTTGTATGTGATGCGAAGTACTTTGAGGATCTTCATAATATAGAAAGAGATCCTTATGTTGAGTCATAAACAAAGATATATGAAATATTCTCAATCTGCATATCAAATATTTCAAATATATTATAAGTTATAATATCTATGCTCGACAAACTTTAATTAGGCACAAATGAAGCATTTTAGAATATCAACATTGAAGTAACGACAACTCCAAGAAGATGGAATAATTAGAGCCAGAGCAAGAAGCAGTCTTCGATATCCGATGCCAATTTTTTTAAGAGCTTCATATACAAAGTGCTTCACAGGTGGAGTCAGAAACAACCAATGTCACAAGTTGAGGATATGCTCAATTTGCAAATTAAAATATTCCAAGAGGAATTTGAAGTCATAATGGCCAAGTACAACAAACTTTCATTCACAAAAAAAAAGCATTTCAGAATCTCAATATTGAAGTAAAGAACTCAAAGAAGATCCGAGAGATAGAAAGAGCAAGTAGTACACTCTTTGGTATTTGATTCAAAGGAGATTCATATACAAAACGCTATACATGTTAAGTTGGCAACAAAGAGAGCCGATGTAGTTTGCATATCAAAACATATCAAGATGAATTGAAACTCATAATATCAAAGCACAAGGAACTTTCATATACAAATGTTCTCAAAATTGAAATAGACAACTCAAAGAATATTGAAGAGGTAGAGCCTTAGCAAGAAGTGTTGTCTTTTGTATCTGATCTCTAAAAGTTTGAGAAGCCTTATATTCAAGGTGTTTCACTTTCACAACTCGAGCAATGAAAAAAGAGTACTGATATCATAAGGCGGGGTGAGACTTAATTTTCATATCTAAACATTGCAAAAGGAAATGAAAGTCATAATATACAAGAATCAATTATTTCCTGTAAAAAGGAAGCATTTTTAAAATCTCAACATTGAATTAGAGAACTAGAATAAGAGCAAAAAAGTACAATATTCAAATTTTGATGTCAAGAAATTTGAGGAGTTTCATATACAAATTTCTTCACATGTTAAGTCAGCAAATAATCTCATTGATGTCACAAGGTGAGGAAAAGCTCGATTTGTATATTAAACTATTGAAAGGTGAATTGAAAGTCTTATTATTCAAGTACAAGAAGCATCAAAGCAAAAAAAGGCAGCATTCCATAATCTTAACATTGAAGTTGAAAGCTTAAAGAAGATAGAAGAGCTAGAGAGAAAACAAGATGTAGAGTCTTCAACATTGATGTTAAGAAGAATAACGAGCTTTATATACAAAGTACTTCACATGTTGAGTAAAACAATAGAGACGATTTCACAATGTGAGAAGAGGTTTAATTTGTAGATAAAAGCATTAACACAAGAATTAGAAGTCATATTATCCAAGCGTAAGGGAAGAATTTCATAATCACAATATCGAAGTTGAGAACTAAAAGAAAATGGAAGAGCTGGAGCGAGCGAAAGATGTACAATCTTCGGTATCAAATGCCAAGAAAATTTTGGAGATTCATATACAAAGTGTTTCACCTGTTGAGTCAAAATGTTGTGAGACCAATTTGCATATCAAACATTTAGCCCAAATACCCCACCGGGAAGCTCGAATCAATTTTTAATATAAATTAAATTTATGATTTATATATCAAATATAATTTTGCCATCGAGAAAATTGTCTAGAATGCTTCCTTTTATGGGTAGGAGAGTGCTGATGAGAGAGAGACATGGTCCACTCTTTATAAGAAATATATGCACTGTTAACAGTATTATGAATATGTGCAGGAAGTTTTCTAAAAATTATGGAGTTACGATCTTTCCAAATGTTCCACCAGAGAAATAGGACGGGAACAATATCTCTATTTTTGGAGTGAAAGAATTCCATATTAGACCAAAAATCGTTTTTGAGGTCAAGACTATATGTATGACCAATGAGATTTTGAAATAATTGTAAGCATTCTGAAGTGAAAGAACAACCAAAAAATAAATGATTTCAATCCTCTGAAAGATAATTGCAATTAACGTCGTCACTTGAAGAAAATATCTGACACTTGCATAAAATACAAAGAAATAAATCTGAACTAATCCATTCTTTTGAAATATATACCAATAAAAAAATATAAAAGAACTCCCATTGATACTGGGAATTAACAAAACTTATTTCAAAGAAATCAATAAAAGAGGGGCAACATAAGGTGGACCGAACAAGAAGCGGGGATGATGACCTCGTTCCTGTTGGTCAAAGGTGTGAAGGCAGCGGTGAGGCGGCCAAATGACGAAGTCAGATCTGGGCGAAGAAGAACATGAGCAAATTATAGGGATTTAGATGTTTTAAGCTGAATTTCAGAAAATAATTTTATTGAGTTGTAGTGTGTTAGACAGAGAACGATATTATTGTTCCCTAGGCAGTAGAAATAGTAAATATTCAAGAGTAACAGCAAGACAATTCCTTATAGAGGAAACTCTATCAACCAACTAATTGAAAAGAGAAAAACCTCTATTTCTAGATGTTACCCTAGGAGGATTTCAAACCTTGTATACTTGTATTATTAATAAGTTATATAATCTCACAAGTTTTCTCTCTACCTATTCTCACACAGATCCTAGGTTTATAGACTTTGAGTGCAATCAACTCACAATAACACAAGAACACAACCAAGACTCTAAGCAAGTACTCACAACACTAGTTCGTACCTTGCCTTTGAATCTTTGATCTCAACTTGCAGTAGCTCTTCAGTATGCTTCGGTTGTGGTAGATGAGATACCTTTCCCCAAGGTATACTCATCTATTTATAGTGTTGATAAGATCTCCTTACCAAATACCTAAATAGCTATCAATCCACTATACAAGGTAACAGTGAAAGATTTTCTTTCTAAACTAAACATTCCAGCTCGTAAAGCCATAGTTTCTATACAAAAAGTTTCCTAAGACACGCTAACTAAGACTTCTTCCTTCAAATAGATCTTCCAATCTTGTTTCCATATATAACGGTCTACACCTGGTAACAGCTAAGCATTCCATGCGTTTCCGCATTGTTCCTTATTCGCTCTTTCCATGTATAACTGTGTCCTTGTATAAAATCTACACGTGCTTCATATCTTCAATTTGTATCCGCGTAACAGTTCCTTGTTTCCACAACGTTCCTTTGCACTCCTCTGCTTTCTCTTCATCACATGATTTCTATTGTTCCCTAATTCTTTCATAAAACCTGAAACTCATAAAAACAATATAAACCATAAAATCTAATGGTGTTTATCATCATCAAAACTAGAGGAAACGTCAAGGTTCCAACAAGTTTTCTAACATCTAACTTATGATCTCATGCAGAAACTTGATACAAACCATATATGAAAGAGTAACATACATTTTGATGCAAAACTTGTTACTGTGATCTACCTGGAGAATATAGCCTCAATTGTGACTCCTCTACTTAGTCCACACGAGCACGGTACTAGATCGTCTTGCCTTCGTTTGCTAGAGCGAATGGAAGACCCAAATCTCACGCTTGCACAAGGCTTTCTTTCGTATGTATGTTGTGGTGTTAATTGTGATTCACAATCACATGTACGCACCTTTCATGCATATATAAGAAAAGGATTATCCTTTTTGTATTATCTTATAATATATTAGGAAAGTATAAATATATATTATCTTATCTTATATCATATATCTTATAAGATAAATCTCCTTTTAACTAGAAAGGGATGTTATGGTTGATACAATATCTTATCTTTCCTAAAGATATATTTCCTTATGTCATCAAGTAAATAGATAACTCTTTATTATTACTTGATGAATAATCCACTCTTCCAATATTACCATATGACCGAAATTCCCTAGTCTCACTATGGGCCTCGGGTTGCTTTGATCTAACCCAATTATTCTATTGTGTGTGACCTTATCGGACCCGAATGTTATAGCAATGGGCCAAATCCAATTTATCTCATAAGTCATAGTTGGCTTCTAGCAAACCACTAAGACTATCTAAAATATCCGGATTATAAATCCCCATTATTAATCCTACTCTATCATTAGTAATTGACATCTTGATTAAATGGCACATCTTCCTTCACAAATAGATCTGGTGTTAAGGCCCCAAATTTGGAAAACATCGGTGAAGTTACTTGCTCGTTGGAGAATCTATAGAGGTAAGAGTGAGGAGATGAGGAAGTGGTGAGCAAATTAAGGCCGGTGAGAGCAGCGCGGTGGTGGTCGGCGATCTCCTGCCTCCTTCCTTGTCTACTTCAATGAGAAATTAAGAAGTGGGTTGTGGGAGAGAGAAAGAAAGACATGGGGATAGGGATGAGCAAAATCTGGGCCGGCCCGTAAATTTAGACCGGACCGGACCGGTTCTAACCGGTCTGGTCTAGAGATTTCTGGATTTCCGGGTCCGGTCCGGCCCGGTGTTTTTAAAAATCCTAAACTTTTATTCGGTTTGAGGTTATTTTACATTTGAAGTATAGGGTTTAGGGTAAATTATATTTAGATTTGATGATTTTTTTCATGTTTAAATTTGAATAAATTATATTTAAATTTAGCAAAAATATAAACCGGTCCGATTCGAACCAGATATTTCCGGTCCGGGTTCCGGTCCATCATTTTTGGGGTTCTGGGTTCCAGTCCGGGTCGGTCCGGTCCGGACCGGGTTTGGACCGGTGCTCAACCCTACATGGGGATGAAAGAAGAAAGATATCATTCATATTCCTCAATTTTTTTAGTATATCAGAAGTGTACAGATTTGATATTCGGATATCAAATTGATATTGGGTGATATCTATATCTTATTTTACCATTCATTAGGTATGGATATGGATGATATCCATACCCACATGCGATATCTTGATATGAATACCCACATGTAGAGCTCTCAAAATTTGAACTGACCCGCAAACCCAGCCCAACGCGACCCGCGTTTTCTCTAGGCTGAGGCCCGACCCGAAAAATATTGGGTCAAAAGTGACCCGACCCGTTCGACCCAAAAATTTCTAGGTTAGGTTATTGACCCGTTGGGTCATTATAAATGTGTTTATATTTTATATATTAAATATTATAATATATTTTATTATTAAGATATTATCTAATAATAAATTTTTGTTTTATTATTTTATATTTTAAAATATTATTTTAATATTTATTTTATAAAATTTTGACATGGCGCTCTTGACCCGTTGGGTCGACCCGGAATCGTACCTGACTCGTTCCACAATCAAGTCGTAAATTTTGACCCGCAATCAACCCGACCCGTAAATGACCCGACCCGGTATGCTAAAACTCGAACCCAACATGTTTGACACCTTTACCCATATGTATGGTTTGAGAGGTTGAGAGAAGGAGAGCAATAGACATTACTAGATGGCCGGCGAGAGAGTTTAGAGAAATTGGTGGAGATTAAGGTTAGAGTGGTTAAGCTTTTATAGAGGGGTTCATGAATAGGGTAAATCAAAATAAAATCTTTTCGAATTATTCACTTACCAAAAGTAATCCCTTGTTAGCCGAATTCTTCTCAATGAAGATTTTTCTCTCTCCCAGGTAACGGCTACTTTTCACCTCTTTTACTATGTTGGACGTTCCTTTTGGCAGAGGCCTCAACTCACATTCAAATTCCCCTAGCCGTTAAGCAACATTCACATGGTATCATATCTCAACATTCCCATAAATGTTCCACACATTTGTTCCCCTGAGCACAATAAGCTTTGTTCCCTTCACTAGTTACCATGGATGAAATAAAAGGATCTGGTTTCGATGGCATTGGGCATATTTGGTAACCATGTGAGTTTTCAGTTTTTTTTTTCAAAACTAAAAATAGATTTAACTAATAACCAAAAAAAATGCTTCAAAACTAGAAATTTGAAACTCACAGGGTTACCAAACGAGCCCATAGGGATGAAAAGCATAACATAGTGTATCCAAACAAATAATTCATGGTGGAAAAGCAAAGATCTAGACAATCAAACCTAGTAAAGTTGGAAAAGAAATAGGAAGATCATAGGGAACATTTACTTGGATCAAGGCTTAAGGGTGGGTGTAACAATCAACTATCATTTTGTCTTATAATGAGGGTTCAATAGATCAAGTTGGTTGTGTAGGTCTCAAGTAAATTGTCCACATGCTTTGTTATAGAGACTAACAATCATCAAAGTCACTTTGCAAGATTTCAAGAAACATTGAAACACAAAACTAGGGATGAGCATCGGTCTAAAACCGGACCGGACCGAAACCCGAAACTTGAAAAAATGATGGACCGGAGTCCAGACCGGTCCGATTTGGACCGGTTTATATCCTTGCACTAGAGGAACATGAAAAAACCCCTCAAATCTAAATATAATTTTGCATAGATGATAAAACCTGGCACTTGCAATGGAATGCCATTGTGCCATAGTTTGCATACAACATGTTAATAATATAAAACCTATAACTTGCATAAAGTTTTGGTGGAGAGTAGAGGTGTGCCACATGAAGTTTTAGGGTTTTTTAATAAATCGGGCCAGACCCGACCGGATCAGTATTTAGCCCGGACCGGACCCGAAAATCCTAAATTTTTGGACCGGAGACCGGACCGGTTAGAATCGGTCCGGGCCAAATTTCCGATCTGGCCCGGAATTTGCTCAACCCTACACAAAACACATAGAAAATCTCCATAAACAAGAATTTATCAAGTAATAAGCAACTAATGCGTTGTTCCCTGTTTAAATATGATCCAATTAGTCAATCATTGAGGGAATAATGGACTGAGACTAGCTCAATTCAAGGAGATCATGCCTAGAAGCATCCTAAGATGTTCATAAGGCTATATATCCAATGCTTTAGTGAAAATGTTGACAACTTGATCTTCGATCCTACAATGATCCATCTTGATAAAACTTTCTCAACATTATCACGAACAAATGGTGATGAATATTAATATGTGTGGTACGAGAATAATGCACTTGATTTTTTGAAATGTTAATAGAACTAGTATTGTAGCACATAATGAGAACAATGCTAAGTCACATACATAATCCTCTAGTTGTTGCTTAAGCCATAATACGTGGGCACAACATGCATCGACATCCACATACTCGGTTTCAACGGTTGAGAGAGAAACTGAATTTTGTTTCTTTGATTCCAAGAGACAAGACATGGGCCAGGATACTGTGTCGTTCCAAAAGTACTTTTCCTATCCACTAGGTGGCCAGCAAAATCAGCATCTATGTAGCCAACCAATTCAAAGCCATTGTTCCTTGGATACCAAAGACACAGATGGTCGTTCCCGTTCAAGTACCTCAATATTCTCTTCACTTCCTTCAAGTATGATTCTTTTGGATTTGTCTTGAATCTTGCACATAAACACACATTGAACATGATATCTAGTCTGCTTGCAGTGAGATAGAGAAATGAGCCAATCATTCATCTTTACATGGTTTTGTTTACATCTATGCCATTCATATTTGTATCCAAGAGTGTTAGGAGAAATATGGGTATCGATAGTTTAGAACTTTCCATACCATACTTCTTCAACAAATCCTTGATGTATTTATGTTGATGTACCAATGTTCCCTTTTTCACTCTGTGAGACTTGCAATCCCAAAAAGAACTAATGTTCCCCTACCATGCTAGTCTCAATCTCACTTCTCACAAGGTTCTGAAAGCTTTCTACAAGTGCGGGTTAGTGGAAACAAAAATAATATCATCAACATATACTTGAACAACAAGAATATCACATTTCTTTTCTAGCAGGAACATTGTCTTGTTAATTGCACCATATTTCTACCCATTAGATATATGAAACTATGAAAACCTATCACACCAAGTTCGTGGAGCTTGCTTGAGGCCATATAGTTCCTTAGCCAAGACGTACACATAGTCAGGACAATTGGCATCTTTAAAACCTGGTGGTTAATGCACATCGACTTCTTCTTAATGGTATCCATTCATGGAAGGCATTCTTGACATCCATTTCATAGTGCATGAACCCATTGTGAGTGGAATAGGCTATGAGTAGACGAATGGCTTTAATCATTACAACTAGAACATATGTTTCATCATAGTCAATCCCCTCTTGTTAGATATAGCCCTTTACAACCAACCTAGCTTTGTTTCTTTTCACTGCTCCCATATTATCTAGCTTGTTCTTAAACACCCAGCTAGTGTCAATCGCTTTATTGTGTTTTGGCTTAGGGACCAGTCTCCACACCTTGTTCCTACCAAATTGATGTAGCTTTTCTTTCGTGGACACAATCCAGTTAGGATCCTTGAGAGATTCCACTATCGCCTTTGGTTCTACAAAAGAGATAGATGCATTGAAAGCATAAAATTTTATAGTGGAACGAGTACCTCTTTGATCAAATGGTGTGATGACTTTGTCGACTAAATGGTCCTTCTTTTCACGATAATTTAGTCTCTGGAATTTGAGAACCAAACGTCCTAGCAACATGAGCGGGTACAAGAACGGTCGCAACATCATGAGTTGTTCATTCTTCAACATCACCGACATTAGATGACTCTTCTTCCCCATGAACGCTTGATTCATATTCACTGTGAGAACTAGTGGGAATACCAGGTGAAGAACTGAGTGCTTCATTTTGAGCATTTGCGGCAGTAGATGGTGAAAAAACATCAGTAGTGAAATCTTCTGTGGTAACAATATCACAAATGGAGGGTTGGTGTCCCTATGGAGTTGTTAGTGCCACCACTAGAATTGGACGCACCATTCCATGTGCTTGGGTCATCAGGGGATTTACATCATCGTCATCATCCTAGTTCTCCCTTTGCATTTGAACAAAGTTAGAGTTAGGGAACGTTGGAGTCTCTCCATCACCAGTATCTTTTGAGTTTTCATCAAAGACCACATGAATGATCTCTTCATCTTTCTTGGTCCTTTTGTTGAAAATCATGTAGGTTGTACTATTGGCGGTGTATCCAAAAAAATGCCTTCATCACTCATTGGGTCAAACTTGCCTAAGTTGTCCTTCCCCATTGTTGTGAATAAAGCACTTGTAAGCAAACGCTCACAAATGGGATACATTGGGTGTTCGTCCCCTGATTAGTTCATCAAAAGTTATATTGAGTAAAGGGAGAATCATAAAACGATTAAGGATATAATAAATTGTGTTGATGGCTTCAGCCCAAAAGTAACATAGAAGATTGCTAGCTGTGATCATGTTTCTATCCATGTTTTCAAAGGTGCGATTTTTCCGTTCAACGACACCATTTTGTCGAGGAGTCCTAGGAGCAGAGAAGTTGTGAGTTATTTCATGTTCCCTGCATTAGTCATTAAACCAAGAATTCTCAAACTGCGTTCCATGGTTGGATCCCACCGCTTTTAGCTTGTGTCTAGTGCTTGTTTCCAACTTCTTGATGAAATACTCGAACTCGGTGAAAGCTTCATCCTTAGAGGAAAGGAAAATTGTCCAAGTAAATATAGTATTATTATCGACAACAAAAACATACATGTTCTCAAGATAGCTTTTCACTCTCATGGGACCACAGAGATCCATATGGATTAGTTTCTAGAGGGTGAGATGAAGTAACATCGTTCATGTTCTTAAAAGAGGTATGAATTTGTTTTCCTCTTATGCAAGCCTCGCAAACTTCATCCTTGTCGGGTTGAACTCTTGGGAACATTCGACTAGATCTTGTGATGAGCTTGTGAATGAGATGAGGGTTAGCATGTACAAGTCCTCTATGTCATAGTTTCGTCTCATCAACAAGAGACACAAAGAATAGTTCCCTCTTTGGCTTGAAGTTTGTGTCAACAATGTAGACATTGTTGAATCTTTTATCTTTTCAGCACAATTTCCTTGGCTTTTCGATCCTTCACAAATCGTTCTTTAGTGGTCAATGTGGTCTTGTTGTCTCCTTGATCACGTAGTTGTGCTACACTCAACAAATTAAAACCAAGTTCATTAACCAAACTAACATCACTTAAATTGATGTGATCATTCAATATGGCTTCTCTAGTTCCTACTATCCCTCTTTGTCTCTTATCTCCAAAGGAAACGTTCCCTCCAGAGCGTTGGTAAAGTGAGGTGAGGTTGGCATTGTTCCATGTCATATGGCACGATCATCCACTGTTGATGAACCATTGATTGTTCCTGCTCACTTCAACCTACACAAAATATGTTAACATATGATGACCCATAAAAACGTTGCTTTACGTGGCCGGTGAGAGGCAAAATTATTTTATTCCTTAGGACTAGCATAGTAATACACTAACTATCATCATAGAATTCATTAAGATCTACGTCATTATTAGCATTGTTCCTTCTTTTGAGATGATCCTTAGTGAAAGCTTTCTTTTCGTCACATACTCTCTGATAATGAAACATTGTTCCCACAGTGCCAACACAGCTTGTAGTAGTTATCCATATAGTATTTAGATTTAGGTTTGGGAGACCTATAATCTGATTAATAACCCTCTTTTCTACATAAGGGTATAAGTATAATTTTATTTTTATATTTTATTTTAATAAAAACTATGGCAAGTACTATAGTATTTCAAAAATTGGAAATAAATTAATCAATTTCTTACCCTGAAAATGTTATATCTTTAAGTCATGATTTGTTTAAATTTATTTTAACACTGTTAATTTAAATTAAATAAACTTATCAATTTAACATAAATTATTTAAGTTGAGATTAACAATATGTTAATTGCAATTTAAATATGGTTAAATTTATAAGAAAAAGGTGACTTACGCTTAGAACTAACCTCATTTAATTTTTCTTTCATCTTAAATTTGGGTTAGAATGTATAATTAAACTTAGAATAATATTATAAATAAGTTTGGGAAATTTAAAATAGGGGTATTTTTGCCACAACTTGAGAAGTTGGACAAAAATTTGTAATTAAGCAAGAAGTGGGGGGCCACGATCGTGAAACAGGGCTGCCTTCTTCAACCTTCAGTCGCGCGCATCTGGAGCTATTTCCATGGCCGATTTCGCTCCTGATTCTGGCTCGTTTCGTCAAATTAAAGTGTCGGAATTGAATATTAGGTTGTAATGCATTAAAAGCTTCAATCAATTGACAGGATTAAGGCCTATAACGCCAGGATTTAAATCCGAAATCAATCACATCGTTTTGGGTCGGTTGAAATCAAATTTTGACAATTCGTTCATATCCGAATGAAATGGGAGGCGATTTTTGCAGGATTGTGTTGAGAACATTTCAAGCTACCATTAACGTATAAATACCCCTTCAATCGTTCACAAAATTCATCCAATTTTAAGCTTTAGGGTTCGTAGAATTTCAGAGTTTCCGGGTGTTCTTGGGCAAATTGTCCCACCTCAGTGCATCTCCGCCTACGGTTCTGGTGTCCAGATCTTCGTGTTGAAGTCACGAATCCCACACCGCCAACTATGAGCCATTTGGTTTCCGATCGAGCCTGAATTGAGCCATTTACTGAGCCATTGTCCAAAACACGTTCGGGTATGGGTCCGATTTGGGTATTTTTTTGTTCTTTTGATTAATTCTTGATTTAATTCGGTTAGCTAAGATTAATTGGGGTAAAATTATGTTAATTTTACTTTATTAGTATTGAAATTAAAATAAGTATAATTTTATTGTAATATTTTAAGTAAATAATTTCATTATTTAATATTATAAGGCATATAATATATAGTTAAATGGTTAACTAATATTATAAATAAATAATTTAATTTAACTTAATTTTAACATGATTATTTAGAATATACGACTAAAGGATTTTGGTATCGTGTAAATAATCGATATATTTAGGTAACCTCAACAATTGATTTATTTTTGACTTAAACCAATCCAATTAGAAATCGATACGAGTAACATTCAATTTCCATTTATGAATAAATTATCTAATTATAATTTGTTTTTGTCTAAGTTGGATACGTCTCGTTATCGCTTTTGGGAACTGGAACAAACCGGGAATCCAGTTTGTTGGTTCAGAGCAACTTCTTCCGTGATGTTACACCGTTCAATCAATATCTTAACTCGAGGCAAGTGGTGGTTTGCTCTTGCATGTATTCCATATTTTTTCTTAATTGACAATTAATCAATTGTTATAATTAAGTTGTGATAAATATTTCCATATTGTGTTTGGGAACTTGCGTGATATAATGGTGTGGTAATATATGACTTATATATTAGGTTGTATATATTGCTAGAGATGACACTTGTGTTTATATTTTTATTACCGTAGGGTGATAGTATTCATTGGAACGCTATATACCTCGTGAGGTTTAGCTGTTTCTTTATAACTTGGTATTGGAAGGATTATTGCCCTAATACTTTTGGTCATGACCGTACCCCTATTCAAATATAAGTGGTGGTGCACTTAGCTAGTGTCGTTATTTGGAATTTGTCCCATGATATTTCTCGTATCAAGATTGTGTGGATTAAAAGCTTTAACGTAAATGCACGTTTTGAACTTCAATAAGATAATTGATTTTATGCACATAATTAATATAATTCGGGCGAGAAGTACAACGTGGAAACCACTCAGGCTCCTGTCTAAGCAAGTCCTCTTTCCAATATGAATTTGCACAACACGCATGTGGGGAGGTTGGTTGAGGACCCAATTAGTCAAAGGAGTCGATTTAATAACCTCGGAGTGTTATAATTGTAAATGTTCCCAAACAAATACATAAAATTCCCATAAGACTCAGTTTCATTGGAGTCTTCTCTTGAATCATGTCTCTTCCTATGTTTAAGTGGAATTAGAGTAGTATTATACCATTTATCGAGCATTATTCAAGAAACAAAGGTATTAACTATATACAACCACACAAAACCTCACATAAATAGCCTTGCATAGTCTTTCATTAGACTAACTAACCTTTTCTTTTCCTTGCATGGTTGGCTAGTGTCACCCGTCCCATATGACACATCAGTCGTTTGTCCCAGGCTATCTTGAAGTAGTGAATCAGAGAAGAAGGCTTGCAGTTGAAGTTGTATTTCCAGATATAATTTTGAAGTTGTTTGATATCAATTTAATCTTCGTTATAAATGTAATAGACTATAATATCTAGATCACCTAGCCATGTATTTAGGGTTTATATAAAGTCTTCCACTGTATTTCATATTGTTTTATAAAATTAGTCTTCTCAATTTACGGGAGGAATTTTAATAAAGATTAAATATTTGTTTCACAAGTCTTCCGCTATTAATTCTTTGTTATCAATGTATTTATGCATAAATCGCCGGATTAAAGCATGAGTTGGCTTTGGACTTTAAAGTCTAAGGTCACTGGCGTGTGGCACTACCGATATAAGTCGGGGGTGTTACATTCTTTGTCTCTAACCTGGTTGGGAACATTGGGAAGTTTTCCATAGGATTGCATATGAAATATTTTATGAGTGGGTTGACCGGTGTACCAGGCTTGGTTCTCCTTAATGCCACTCTCTAGTACATTCACTCTCTCTTCTAGGTGAGCATCTTTCTCCTTAGCGGTTTGGAGTTCTCTATCCTTAATATCTTTCAATTCTTGCCCACTCAATTCTTTCTCTTTTTCCTTAGCCTTTCCATCTATGTACCCTTAAATGGGCTTGACCTAGACGGCTTAATAAATAGAATTGTATTATCATGGGATTTCACTTGTGACATTTTCCACTCAAGTTTGGTTAAGGAAGGAGAGGGATTTATATATGTCAGCACGCATGGTAACAATGTCAGATTTCAGAGAAGCGTTCTCTTTTCTTAGAGCTTTAAGTTCATTTTGAGTTTCATCACATAAATTGCATGCAACGGTTGACGAACTAGGATGGTTTTTAATAGATTCTTATTAAAGTCATATCATTCCTCCTCAAATTAGTGAAGTTCCTCTTGGACTCTTAGATTTTCCTTAAACATTCTCTTAACAATCACAACTAGTGCATTCTTATGAAACTCTTTAAGAGAATTGAAAAAGGCTTTTGGACATAACTTTTCCTTACAAGTGCTTGACTTAACACCCAATTTGTGCTTAACCCATGATTCAGGTTCATCATCAGAGTCTTCACCCCATGCAGCAACAAAAGCTTTATTCGCGTTGTTCCCATGATTGTCATCTTTGGGGCACGTTTTTGCATATTGTCCTTTTTCACAACACCTGTAGCAAGTAGCATCCTTGATTTCCCTCTTATATCCATTCTTCCCTCTATTGCCTTGGAATTTGGCCTTTTTGATAAAGAGAACGCATGACCTTAGTGATAAGAGAAGTTTTCGAGTCCATGTCATTCTATAGGTCTTCATCACCATCATTCTCAACAAGGTGCATAGTTTTCCCAACTCTTAGAGCAATTCCCTTGTTGGTTTTCTCCTTGACTAGTTGGTCGTGTGCCTCTTATTGCTTGATCTTTCCAAACACCTCATGAAGAGTTAAGGAGGGGTGTTTGCATTCTCCTTCAAGAGACCCTTGGTGAGGTTGTGCTTGGGAGTTAGTCCTTCAATGATAGAAAGAACCTTCTCCTTTGGAAGCACTTTTGCGTTAGTGAAACCATGTACTATGAGGCGAATAATGATAGCCTCAAAGCGAGATTGATAGGATGAGACGAATTCTCCTTCAAGCATGAAAAAGTTGTAGAAGTCTCGTTCGGCTTGGAAATGATGACCTCCTTGCAGATCAGGATTGTCCATGTACATTTATTTCAATGTTGTCCACTTGGCTTTTGCAGTTGCACAAGAAATAAGCTTGGTGACATCGTTATGGACAAAGGCATTGTTGACAAGCATAGAAGCTTTGAAGTTCTTTTCCATGCCCTTGTAGTCGTTTGGACCCTATTCCTTAGTACCAGCAAGAACAACATCCTCAACCACATAGTTACACTTCATAATGATCAACCAAGCTTGGTAGTCATTACTCTTTAACCACACTAAGAACAAGTTCTTTCATTGTTGATATTCATTAAGAAGGAGGAGTGGAGGCTTGTTGTTCCCAACTCTAACTTCATGACCCATAGAGGAAGTCATTGTTACTTGTCAACCGCGAGTAACACAAAATCTAAAGCAACCTACTATGATATCAATTGTTGAATCATTAGTGTGTAAGGTCAAGGAACAATCTTACTGTTCCTTGGGTAGCAGAAATAAATAAAGATCAATTTAAGGTAACAACGCAATTCCTTATAGAGGAAAACCCAATCATCCAACAAGTTGATCAAGAAAAACCTCTACCTATAGGTGGTTAACCTAGTATTTCAAACGTCTACTTTTGTTATTAATCGGTTACAAACAATAAAGCAAGTAAGGGTTTCAAATCTAGCCATCCACAGTTCCTAGATCACCTAGACTCCTAAGCAAGTGACTGCAACCTAACAACCTAAGTAGAATCAACCTTAAAACAAAGTACTTACACAAAGCTCATATCTTTGCGTTGTGTTCCAAGCCTAATACTTGACATGTAGTATATATAGTCCTATGATAAGATCTTAAACATTCTATCTTTAAGTCGGCCAATACATGCCAACTAAAAAATCTTGTTTTTAACTATTCTTATTTCCATAAACATAAGACACTTTTATCTCTTTATCAATATAGTTTACATAAATAAGACTTCATCAAACTTTATCTAAATATTAATCCTTGCGTATCAAGACATTAAAATATCTTCTTTTCTTATTTGACTAATATCAACCAAGTTCCCATCGCTTTTTCTCTTCTCATCAGCGTTGTTGCCTTCTTTACTCTTCACATACGGTGCATGCTTCATCTCTTTGTTCCTGCGTAGCGCCTCTGTTCCCTTATTGACTCTTTGTTCCTCCACTTCTTTGTTTTGCTTCACTTGGTTTGCAAAGTTCCCCAATTTGTTTATTCAACCTGAAACTCATAGAAACAAGCAAACTATAAAACCTAATCGTTCCAACACATGACTTTTGTTAAAGTGCGTAGATTTTTGCATATATGTGCATAAACGTTCGCCTGAATGTGCATAAATTTTGTACTAGATATACAAAGTTTATGCCCAAAAAACATCCATTCCGAACTTTTCCCAAAAAAACCCGTTTTATTACTTATATTCCGCCTATGTCGTGTTATATCTGATTTTTTTGCATTTAAGTAAGGGGGAATTCAAAGCCTTTAAGTTTTTTCAATCTCATCCCTAATGGAGACTCATTCTCACATGATCATCCTTTGATTATATTGGAGGTACTTAATTTATTTCTATGAATTTTTGATAATAAATCACATAAGTTACACAATATATTATCAGTCTTATTATACATTTGAGGCCTATAAGACAAATTGGTATATTAAGTTACCCCTTTGGGACACTTTGGTATTTTTTAAAAATACCGCAGACAAACAAGTATTTAAAGTGTGCTCAGGCGGACAAACTAGTATTATTTCTCGTTGGAGGTCAGTCAGATCCGGTTTACTAATTTTAAACCGGTTTAAAACTAGATGAAGCAACTTGAATTTTTTATAAAAATACCGAACCAGGGCCATATCGATATTCACGATCTTCCCTCGGGAGATTCAAGGCACTTCGGAAATAATCAAAGTGATTCAATTTGAGAGAACTCAAATCGATTCGATTGAGAGGGTGACCTGTACAAGTAGTGAAGATTGAGAGAACTCAACGAAAACCTCCATGGCATAGTCGGAAAGATCTAGCAATGGTACATAGTCAGAAGTAGCTACATTCGTACATAATGCAAATTTTATAATAGTAAGTCAGATCTGAATTTAATGTTTTGAAATTAGGGATATTTTTCGAATTTGGTTAAACTAAATGAGTTTTCTTAAGACATATTGTTGGAACCATGACGTTCCCTCTGATTTTCATGATGACAAACACCATTAGGTTTTATAGTTTATATTGTCTCTATGAGTTTCAGGTATGATGAAAGAATTAGGGAACAATGGAAACCATGTGAAGAAGAGAAATAGAGGAGTGCAAGGAACGTTGAGACAACAATGGAACAATGACGTTGAGCATAATGGAATTGTGATACACGTGTTGTGAAGGAAAAACAACAAAGGGAACATCGTGGAAAGGAATGATGCGGTGACGCATAGATTGCTTAGATGAGAACTTTGGAAAGACTGCTATTTATGGAAACAAGATTTGACGATTTCTTATGCTGCAAGGCTTGAAGAATTATGACGAATTTAGCATGTCTTAGGATGTTTTATACATGGAAACAATGAGTTATAAGGTTGTGATTTTTAGTTTAGGTAGAAATCTTGTCTGTTACCTTATATAGCGATTTGTTGGCTATCGGGTTATTTGGTAAAAGCTCTTTCCTAGGACTATATATATATATCCGTGCATACCTTAGGGTAATCACACACAACACAAGGCATACAAAAACGAAAAGCTTCTTGAAGATAGAGATAAAGATCAAGATCCAAAGTCAAGGTACGAACTTGTGAGTACTTGCTTAGGTTTCTTGTTTGTTGTACGTTTTATACACATAAGAGTCTAGAAACCCAAGATATGTGTGAGAATAGGTGGAGAGAAGAAATGTGAGATTGTACAACTTATCAATAATACAAGAATACTTTTGAAATCCTCCTAGGGTAACACCTAGAGGTAGAGGTTTTTCCCAAGCCAACTATTTGGTTGATTGAGTTTTCCTCTATAAAGGAACTGTGTTGTCGTTACCATATGAAATATTATTTCCGCTGCCCAGGGAACAATCCTACCGTTTCCTGTCTAACACACTATGATTCAACAATTGGCATCAGAGCAGGTTCGCTCTAGATTATGTTTTTATTTTCAAATCCACATGTAACAATGTCTTCAAGTCACGAAGTCGAGATTGGAAACAACAAGCCACCGTTCCTTGTTGAAGGACAATACGAACACTAGAAGGATTTCTTCACATCCTAGGTGAAGAACAATGACTACCAATGCTGGAGAGTCATTGAAGTTGGTGATCAGAAGGTTGAGGAAGCCTTCATCAAAGGAACCAAACCTTGGAGTCAAGATGATTTCAAAATCATGGAGAAAAACTCCAAGGCATGCATGCTCATCAACAATGCCCTCAGTGCTAAAGATGTTTCAAAGTTGCAATCTTGTGCAACTACAAAGGAGATGTGGACAGCCCCAGAACAAATGTACATGAGAAGTACATACCTTCGAGGGATTGATCATTTTCCAGCAAAGAAGGACTTCTACAACTTCACCATGATCGATAGTGAATCTGTTTCCTCATATCAATCTTGATTTGAAGGAATCATCGCTCGAGTTGATGCTCATGGAGTCAAGGAGACTGAAATTCTTCCCAAGGAGATGCTAGTCATCATTATTGATGGACTTCCTCCAAGGCACAAGATGACTAAGGCAATAATGAAAGAAAATCCCACTACTCTTACTCTTACAATTCATGAAGTGTTTGGTAAAATTAAGAAGTATGACGATGAAGATAAAACTATCAAGCCTAAAGGCGTAGCTTTGATGGTTGAAAAAGTTGTTAAAATGATTGAAAGTAACAAGGATGAGAATCTGGATGGTGTTGATCCAGAAATTGCTCTTCTCATCAAGACCATGAAAACTCTCTATCGCAAAGGCAGATCATACGGGAATGATGGGGACAATGGTGAGAAACGTGATATCAAAGATGTTACATGCTATAACTGCAAAGACAAGGGTCACTATGCTAACAAGTGTCGTAAAGGGAACAACTAAGACAACTCCAATGGTGACAATTTTTGGAACAATAAGAAGAAAGCTTTCGTTGTTGTTTGGGGTGATGAGTGTGTCGACTCTGATGATGAGAAGCCAGAAGCTTGGGGTAACAACAAAATACTGACAATTCCTCTTCTATTGACCATGTTCGCATTGTACCTTATGGTGGTGCTACGTTTATTGAGGGCCATACTTTAGCTCCACATGGAGGAGTTTATATTGACATGTCTTCAATGAAAGTATGATGCATTTGCTTTGATACTTCCATAGTGCCTCAATGTTGGAAAAGTGGAAATGAAGCTTATTCTTGCTCTGCACGTACACTGTGTTGGTCAATACTTTCATATGGGTTGAACCTTGATTGCATCTTGTTGAATCGTAGTGTGTTAGACAAGGAATGATGTGATTGTTCCCTGGGTAGCGGAAATAATATAGATTCAAGAGTAATAATCAAGATAGTTCCTTATAGAGGAAACTCTATCAACCAACTAGTTGAAAAGAGAAAAACATCTACCTCTAGGTGTTACCCTAAGAGGATTTCAAACCTTGTATACTTGTATTATTAATAAGTTGTACAATCTCACAAGTCTTCTCTCCGCCTATTCTCACACAGATCCTAGGTTTCTAGACTTTGAGTGCAATTAACTCATAACACCACAAGAACATAAAGAAAACCCTAAGCAATCAAGTACTATACCCATACCTTGCCTTTGGATCTCCTGATCTCAACTTTGCAATAAGCTCTTCATGGACTTCGGTGTGATAGCTGAGATGCCTTTCCCTAAGGCAAACTCATCTATTTATAGTGGTGGACAAGATCCTCTTACCAAATACCTAAATAATCTATCAATCGTCATACAAGGTAACCGTGAAAGATTTTCTTTCCAACTAAACAATTCAGCTTGTAATCTCATAGTTTCCATATAAAAACTTTCCAAAGACTCGCTATCTATCACTTCTTTCTCCAAGTAAATCTTCAAATATCGTTTCCTTGTGTAGCGATCTTCACCTGGTAACAAGTGGCAACTCCCGCTTCCACGCATTGTTCCTGAAATGTTGTTTCCATGTATAAAAGTTTCCTTCTACGCGCTTTTCATATTTCCAATTTACTTCTGCGTAACCGTTCCTTGTTTTCACAACGTTCCGTTGTACTCCTCTGCTTTCTCTTCTTCACATGATTTCCATTGTTCCCTAATTCTTTCATAAAACCTGAAACTCATAGGAACAACAAAAACCATAAAACCTAATGATGTTTATCATCATCAAAACCAGAGGTAACGTCAAGGTTCCAACAATTTCCCCCTTTTTGGTGATGACAAACCCATTCAAAAATTGTTCGATCAAAACAGAGAGTAATAAACAAGTCAATATAACTAATCATGCATCTAAGATCAGGTGTTAAGAAAAATGTTATGTCAAATGAATCATTACAGTTCATACCTTCAAGTTGCATCATCGTTCCCCCTCAGTACTAGCATCGCTAAAAAATTCATAAAGAATTATGAACAATAAAACTGTTACCTCTCTTTACCGAGTTCATCGCACAATTTTCCACACTCCCCCCTTTTGGCATCATCAAAAGTAACCAGTGGAACAACAAGAGCTAAGAAAACAAATTACTAGCAAAATAGAAGTTCATTAAACTAGCAGGGAATTGATTACAAAACATCAAAAGCAACTTGACAAACAACACAAAAGATCAAAGAGCATGCAACTTAACAAAATAACATAGTAAAGTCAATAGAAGAGGGAATAACGGGATGGATAGAAAAGGGGTCCACTAAAGACTCAGAATCCTCCTTTTGGTCCTTGTCCTTGTTGAGGAAGTGTTCAAGAAGCAGCCACAAAATATTCTTTATCTCACGCAGCTCAGCCAACATCTGGCCTTGCATAGAGCTGCTCCTCGATGTTCTCTCACCAGCTTCTCGCTTGATGATCTCGGATGCGGGCAGAGTTCCCTTATCATCACCCCGATACTTCATCTTGTTGATGTTCACCATGTCTAACTCAGTGACCATGGGAACCTCACCTTCTACTTTGTAAACCTTTTCATTATGCAAAATCAACTTGATCACATTGGGGTAGGCTAGGGAGTGAGTCTTGGCAGTGCATTTCTCCATGTGTTGCAGGATGACCCTAGGAAGGTCAATCTTCTCTTTGTGCCAAAGCTTGTCCAACAACAACATATCGGTATTGGTGATCGCATTCCTCTTTGTTGAATCGTAGTGTGTTAGACAGGGAACGGTGTGACTGTTCCCTAGGCAGCGGAATATATAAAGATTCAAAGTAACAAGTAATTCCTCAAAAACATATACTTGTATTATTAAGAATTGTACAATCTCACAAGTCTACTCTCCACCTATACCCTAGGTTAAAGACTTTGAGTGCAATCAACTCTCAATGACACAAGAACAAAACAAGACCCTTAGCAAGAATTACCCGTACCTTGCCTTAGACCTTTGATCTCAGTTTTCCGCAAGAGCTCCTTGGTATGCTTGATGGTTATAGCTGAGATACCTTTCCCCAAGGCAATCTCATCTATATATAGTGTCTAACAAAATCCTATTACCAAATATCTAACAATCGACATATATGGTAACAGTGAACAATTTCGTTACCAAATATACTATTTAGCTTATAAACACATGGTTTCCTTCTATAAACTTTCCTAAGACTCATTATCTTCTTCTTCTTTTCCAAGTAAGACTCAAAATCTCGTTTCCTTGTATAATGGAGTCAATCTGGTAACAGTTGGCACATCTTTGCGTTCCGCATCGTTCCACAAACGATGTTTCCATATATAGAAGTTTCCTTGTATAGGAACCACGCGCGCTTCATATTTCCAATTTGGTTCTCGCATAACTATTCTGTGTTTCTACATGTTCTATTGCAGTCCTCTGCTTTCTCTTCTTCATACATTTTCCATTGTTCCCTAATTCTTTCATAAGACCTGAAACTCATAGGAAAAACAAGAAAACATAAAACCTAATGGTGTTTATCATCATCAAAACCAGAGGGAACGTCAAGGTTCCAACAATTTCCTCCTTTTTGGTGATGACAAACCCATTAAAAAATTGTTCAATAAAAACATAGGGTAAAAAGCAGAAAGATACAAGTCATAATGTTTCTAAGATCAAGTGTTTAAGTAAAATTTTATATCAAATGAATAAAGGCAGGTCATACCTTCAAGTTGCATCATCGTTCTCCCTCAGCACTAACATCGTTCAAAAATTCATAAAGATTTAGGAACAATAAAGTTGTTACCTCACTTTACTGAGTTCATCACAATTTTCCACACTTCCCCCTTTTGGCATCATCAAAAGATAAACACGAGAACAATAGGACTATTGTGGCAAATTATGAGCAAAAGAAAGATCATATATCAGGCAGGGAATGATTACAAAAGATCATAGAAAACATAGCAAACAACTAGACAAAATCAAAAGAGCAAGCACAATCACAAAATAACATAGAAATTCAAGAGAAATAGGGAAAGACGGGCTAGGATAGGGAAACATGTCCACTCAAGAATCAGAATCCTCCTTCTGGTCTTTGTCATTGTTGAGAAAATACTCAAGAAGCAGTGAAAGAATGTTCTTGATCTCGCGCAGTTCAATCAACATCTGGCTTTGCACAGAGGCACCTTTTGATGTTCCCTCTCCGGCTTCTCGCTTCAAAATCTCAGACACAGGCAGAGTTCCCTTGTCGTCTCCCTGAAATTTCATCTTGTTCACATTCACCATATCTAACTCGGTGACCATGGGAACTTCATCTTATTAATGTTCACCATGGCCAACTCAGTGACCATGGGAACTACACATTCTTCCCGATAAACTCCGTTTTCTTTTTTTTTTTCCTTTTTTTTATAACTCTTTTTGCAGCAAAGTAGTCGTTCCTCTCTTCAGTTCCATCAAATCAACATTCAATTCAATACTTCTCATTGAAGCAACGTTCACTTGCAAATATCAACGTTCGACAGACTGTTCCTGTCCACTATTCCTTTCTCAGTTCCCCCTTAGGCAAAGCTCCATCAAGACAACTCTGAGTTGCTTGAGTGGATAGAAAGGCTAGTTTGGATATTTTAATGGGTTCACACAAAATTGCAAAGATATATCCAAACAAAAATAGAGGTAGGGAACAATGACGATCCAGATAATGATTCCGAGTAAAATTTGGCAAACAAAGAAAGGTGCATAGGGAACGTTTACCTGGATTCAAGCTTGGGACGACAGTGCAACCAATTATGATTTTGGCTTGTAATGAGGGTGCAGATAATCAAATCGGTTGCTTTGGACATGAAAGAAGATGTTATCAAGTAACCCTGAAGCACAGATGATCAAGTAGAGAAGTAGCATGTAATATATGATATCATGTAACACATAGCACACAACAAGACATGATGAACTAAATTTTACAACTAATAAGCAACATAGAAGATGTTCCTTGAATACGATTGATCGATTTAGCCAATCATGGAGGGAATAGTGGATAGTGAGTTCCTCAGTTTAGTGAGATCATCCCAAGGAGCATTCTCAAATACTCAAAGAGTTTTATATCCAGTGCTTTGGTGCAGATATCTACAACTTGATCCTCTGTCCTGCAACGATACATTCTAATGAAATATTTCTCAACATTATCACGAAGAAAATGGTGACGAATATCAATATTCTTAGTACGTGAGTGATGAACAGGATTTTTGGAAATGTTGATAGCACTAGTATTATCACACATAATGGGAACGGTGCCAAAAGACATACCAAAATCCTCCAATTGTTGTTTGAGCCACAATACCTGAGCACAATAAGATGCAGCAGCTACGTACTTAGCTTCGACGGTTGAAAGAGCAACAAAATTTTGTTTCTTTGATGCCCAAGAGACAAGACATGGGCCAAGGAACTGTGTCGTCCCTGATGTGCTTTTGCGATCCACTAGGTGGCCGGTAAAGTCAGCATCAGTGAAACCCACAAGTTCAAACCCACTGTTTCTTGGATACCAAAGGCAGAGATCGTCGTTCCCCTTCAAGTATCGCAAGATTCGTTTGACTTCAGTTAGGTGTGACTCCTTAGGATTTGCTTGAAATTTAGCACAAAGACACACACTAAACATAATATCTGGCCTATTCTCCATTAGATAGAGTAATGACCCAATCATTCCTCTATGCATTGTAGCATTCATATTTTTGCCATTCAAATCTGCTTTATCTTGATGTTTGAGTTCAACACAACTTCTCATGTTCTTACAATTTCTCAACATCTCTTATATCCAAGGGCAACGGTTCCCTTAGAGTGTTGTTGAAGTGAGGTGAGGTGATCTCTAGTTCCCGTCATATGGCATGAGCATGCGCTATCAATGAACCACCTGTTGTTCTCCCTCACTTCATCCTACATTAAAAGAGTTAGTGTTTGGCGACCCAGGCAAGCTTGGCTTTACCTGGTCGCTTAGACACAAAGTGATATTCTATAGGCTTAGCATGGCACATATTAGGAGATGCATCATAATCATTCAAATCAACATTGTTACTTCGACTGTTCCTGCGTTGAGTGTGCTCTTCAGTGAACTTTTGTTTCTTAGCACAGTTTCTCACAACATGACCATTGTTCCCACAGTGCCAGCAAATCTTATAATAGTCCCCCAAGGTGTACTTATGGTTTGGGACGGGCATGCTACGTTGCTTGGCTCTAACTGGGTTAGGTGTACTAGGCAGCTTTCCCTGGGATTGAATAAGATACATCTTATGGGCAGGTTGACCTTTGTACCAAGATTGATTTTCACTCAGCCCACTCTCCAGAGTCTTCACACGCTCTTCTAGGTAAGAGTTCCTATCCTTAGTACTATGAAGTTCCCTATCTTTTAACTCTCTAAGCTCAAAGGTTGGTTAACTCATGTTCCTCACTCTCTTGTTTTTCACCTTTGTACCCCACACCATACTTGGACTCAACAAAGGTAATCTCTTCTTCCTTAAGCTTTTGCTCAACTAGAATAGAGTGACTTTTATCAATATGAGCTTTCATCTGAGACAGTTCCCTAACAGTGCTAAAGGAACTAGGTTCACTGTGAGTAACATCACTTTTAACACAAGGAACAACAGAGGAACAAGCAATTATAGATAGAGATTCATTCAATTCGATGCATTTATCCTCAGCATTATTCAAGTCATTTTGTGTTTTAAGGTTCTCATTATACATGCTTTTGATAAGAGAAATCAAGGACTTTTTATCAAAATTGACAAGAGATTCAAAGAAAGTTTCAGGATCTACCTCTTGTTCTTCACTTGATGACTTCAGAGTCATTGCACACATTCTGTTGTTCCCCCATGCCTCTG
Organism: Rheum nobile; assembly: GCA_027886185.1. Taxonomy (NCBI): domain Eukaryota; kingdom Viridiplantae; phylum Streptophyta; class Magnoliopsida; order Caryophyllales; family Polygonaceae; genus Rheum; species Rheum nobile. The sequence continues at coordinate 957,837 of WOAB01000163.1, forward strand.
GCTCGTCATTATCATAGTTGGCACACTCATCACCCCAGATAGCAAGAAAGCTTTCTTCTTGTCGTTCCTAGTATTGTCACCGTTGGTGTTGTCTGAGTTGTTCCCAATCCCGACTTCATGAGTTGAAGACATTGTTACCTATGAATCTGAAAAGAAAACACACAATCTAGAGCGAACCTGCTCTGATACCAATTGTTGAATCGTAGTGTGTTAGACAGGGAACGGTGTGACTGTTCCCTAGGCAGCGGAATATATAAAGATTCAAAGTAACAAGTAATTCCTCAAAAACATATACTTGTATTATTAAGAATTGTACAATCTCACAAGTCTTCTCTCCACCTATACCCTAGGTTAAAGACTTTGAGTGCAATCAACTCTCAATGACACAAGAACAAAACAAGACCCTTAGCAAGAACTACCCGTACCTTGCCTTAGACCTTTGATCTCAGTTTTCCGCAAGAGCTCCTTGGTATGCTTGATGGTTATAGTTGAGATACCTTTCCCCAAGGCAATCTCATCTATATATAGTGTTTAACAAAATCCTATTACCAAATATCTAACAATCGACATATATGGTAACAGTGAACAATTTCGTTACCAAATATACTATTCAGCTTATAAACACATGGTTTCCTTCTATAAACTTTCTTAAGACTCATTATCTTCTTCTTCTTCTTTTCCAAGTAAGACTCAAAACCTCGTTTCCTTGTATAATGGAGTCAATCTGGTAACAGCTGGCACATCTCTGCATTCCGCATCGTTCCACAAACATTGTTTCCATATATAGAAGTTTCCTTGTATAGGAACCACGCACGCTTCATATTTCCAATTTGCTTCTCGCGTAATTGTTCCGTGTTTCCACACGTTCCATTGTAGTCCTCTGTTTTCTCTTCTTCATACGTTTTCCATTGTTCCCTAATTCTTTCATAAGACCTGAAACTCATAGGAACAACAATAAAACATAAAACCTAATGGTGTTTATCATCATCAAAACCAGAGGAAACGTCAAGGTTCCAACACTCTTCTCTTGCCTAGGAACGACAACCTTCATGATGATTTGATGCGTTATTCGTTGAGGCAGAGTAAGAGTGGATACATGAGTAGCTCCAGATTTAGCCTTGAAGAGCCTTTGAGCACTGGCCTCCTTGGCCTTTTTCTGAGTATTAGTGACCTTGTCACTCGGAATGTCGTAAAAACTTTCAGCAGTAACACCCAGCAGACGCGCAAGCTTGAAAACAGTGAAAGATAGATCTTCCCCAGACACAGACGATGTTCCCAGCATAGTCGAAGAAGAATTGAGACGGAAGGAACTGCAAAACTCATGAACCTGATCGGGGTTGACCAAGACACGGTTGGAGACGAGATGTTCCCAGCCTTGAAATTTGAGTCTCTCCAATACTTCCTCGAAACCATTCTCAGAGAGGAAGTTCTCTGGGATCAACAGTTGTGGGATGATCTTCTTCCCGTTAGTGGAGGCGGGAACAACAAACTGTTCCTCAATCTTCTCCTTCTTCGGCTCGACTTTCTTTGTCGATCGCAGTCTTTGCTTCAAGGTGCCAGGAGTTGTCTCGTCGACATCTGACTTGGTAGGGGTGGAGAACTCAGTAGCAGCCCGATGTTCCCTAGTGCATTGGACGTCTGAATCCTCTTCTATGTCATCAGAGCCAATTGTGTGTTTGTGATTCTTGCTTGGGGGGATAGCTTCGAGTGGGCGAGTTCCCAATTCCTTTTCCACCTCAGCCATAGCCTCATCCTCATCGTCTTCTTTGTCCTTGGGAGGAGAGGTGATTTCCTGATCAGCGGCAACCACCAGGTCTCGGGACGACACCGGAGATTTTTCTTTTGTAGGTGACGTCGTCGTTCCTTGAGGTTGTTCCTCTTGAGGCTGGTCCTCCTGTAATTTGGCGATTAAGGAGGTGATTTCTTTGGCAATCTCTGCCACGTCGGCGATGGAGGTGATCGGCTTGGAGGATGGGGTGCGAGTAGCCTTTTGTGCCTCAATGGTTTGCTGGAGAGCGGCCAACTGCTCGTCGTTAAGTGCGGAGACATCAATGGAAGGGACATAGGTTGAGCTTGTGTTGGCCATTGGGTTGTGTTTGAGAAAGGGAGAGATGGAGGTGTGTAGGGTTTGAGGCGGCAAAAAGCAAAGAATGGCGGTGAAGGATTTGGAAGCGAGAGAGAATTGGGAGCAAGAGATTAGAGGTGGTTTGGGTTAAGGAAAGGATAAATATATATAGGAGGGGGAGATAATTGGTAAAGGGAAACAATGGAAATCAGAAGATATTCTTACCAAAAAAATCCCGCTGAAAAGATCATCCAATCCGTCAACTCAATCTGTTCTCTCTCCTCTGGTAACAGCTCTTTTTCTCTCAGTTCTGCAAAACAGGTTGTTCCTCTCTGCAGAGCCATCAAATCAATATTCAATTTCTCGTTCTCAGTGAAGCAACGTTCACCTGCAAATCTCAATGTTCCTCAGACCGTTCCCAACACTGATGTTCCTGTCTCTGTTCCCCATGAGGCCAAGTTCCATCCAGATGACACCGAGACACTTGAGTGGATGAAAAGGCTAGTTTGGATATGTAATTGGGTTCAAACAAAATAGCAAAGAATCCAAACAGAAAAGTAGGGTAGGGAACAAAGAAGATCCATATAATTATACCCAGTAAAAATTGGTAAACAAAGAAGAGTTCATAGGGAACGTTTACCTGGATCATGGCTTAGGACGACAGTACAACCGATTATCCTTTTGGCTTATAATGAGGGTGCAGATAATCAAATCGGTCGCTTTGGGCTTGAAAGAAGATGTTATCATGTAAAGTTGAAGCACATAAGATCAAGAATAGAAGTTGCAAGAGATTATGATATTATGTAACACAAAGCACATAGCAAGAATGAACAAACAAACATTTTGCAAATAACATGCTGCATAGAAGATGTTCCCTGATTAATTTGATCGATCTAGCCAATCATGGAGGGAATAGTGGACAGGGAGTTCCTTAATTCAGAGAGATCATCCCAAGGAACATTCGCAAATGCTCAAAGGGTTTTCTATCCAGTGCTTTGGTGAAGATATCTGCAACTTGATCCTCTGTTCTGCAATGATCCATTCTAATGAAAATTTTCTCAACATTATCATGTAGAAAATGATGACAAATATCGATATGCTTAGTACGTGAGTGATGAACATGATTTTTGGAAATGTTAAGAGCACTAGTATTATCACACATAATGGGAACAGTGCCAAGAGACATACCAAAATCCTCCACTTGTTGTTTGAGCCACAATACCTGGGCACAACATGATGCAGCAGCTACGTACTCAGCTTCAACAATAGAAAGAGCAACAAAGTTTTGCTTCTTTGATCCCCAAGAGATAAGGCATGGGCCTAGGAACTATGCCGTCCCCGAAGTGCTTTTGCAATCCACTAGGTGACCTGCAAAGTCAGCATCAGTGAATCCCACAAGTTCAAACCTACTGTTCCTTGGATACCAAAGGCAGAGATGATTGTTCCCTTTTAGGTACCGCAGAATCCGTTTGACTTCAGTTAGGTGTGACTCCTTAGGATTTGCCTGAAATCTAGCACAAAGACTCACACTAAACATAATATCTGGCCTACTTGCCGTTAAATAGAGTAATGAGCCAATCATTCCTCTATACTGTTAGGAAACGAAACTCTGGAACTTAGGTTCCCCTGAGAGTTCCGTTCCTCAGTTTCTCTACTTTTGAAGATGACAAATATTATGATACTAATGTTTTATCTCAAAGATGTGTTTTAAGGAACCACAGGAAATTACCTAAGGCAGGAAAGCCAAACAGAACAAGGGAACCAAAGGAACAAGACAGCTGAAGGAATCCAGAGGAACCCAGGTGTGCCCAGAAATGAAGCTTGCGACATTGCGATTCCCGAGAAATCTGGGAACACACAACCTCGGACAAAAGGTGTCGAAAACGACTTGTCCGAAGCTTCCAAAAGTCTGCCAAGGTCCAAGAGCTAAAGAACAAGATGCCTAGAGAACCTCTACCTCGGACAGAGACGATGAAAGCGATAACACATGAAGACGTTGCTGTCCAACAGACGGTTCCCAAGCGGCCAGCTTACTCAACCTTGGACGAAAGCGTTTTGACAACGACACCACAAGGCTCGTCTGAGGTAGTTGACCAACCAAGAGAGATTCTGAGCTGCCTAGGTTGTTTGCACATGCCAAGAACAACGTGGATCAAGGAGAACCACTAATCCTAGGGCAAGCTCAATCCGTGGAAACCAAGAGAGGATCGAGCTGCGAAGAATCCTCTATAAAAGGAAGACTAACCCAAGGGTTATCTTTATGCACTAAAACAAGAACTCACACTCATTAGCAAATATCTAGTGTGAACCTCAAAACAAAGATCATCAAAGCAAACCGAGATCAAGAGGAACCAGTCAAGGAAGAAGAGCTGAGTGCTAAATTCCTGTGACTGTAAGTGATAGTTCCTAGGTGCAAAAGTCTGTTTCTTGGATTGATTATTGATTGTGTTAAGTTATCTAGGATTGTCTAACTGTGTGTAAGGCAAAGGAACTGTGTGTTCATTCCTAGGATAAGCTGTAACCAAAAGAGATAAGAAATCAAGAAGTAGACTTTGAAATCCTTTCGAAAGAAAGGTAGTGGTTTTTATCCTGGATTGCTAGTTGGCAATCAAAGGTTTCCACTATAAGGAACTTGTCATTTGTTTGATTGTTTATCTTCCGCTGCGAAAGGAACTGAGAATCGTTATTCTGAGTTCCTTAAGCTTTTATCTAACAATCACGATCCTACAATTGGTATCAGAGCAGGAAAAGCTCTAGATCTTTGATAAGTTTGCAGATCATGTCTCAACCAAGCAAGTTTGAGCTAAGAATCTCCACCAACAAGCCACACCTTCGCAAGAAAGGAGAAGAAACATGGTGGGAAAAGTGCATGGAAAGCCACATCAAGACCAACGACTACCAATGTTGGAGGATAGTCGAAAATAGAGATGGCCACGTCGATCTTACCATGAAGGAAGAAGACTGGAAACCAGAACATTATGTCATCATGGAGAAGAATGCCAAGGCAAGACAGTTCATCCTCAATGGATTGGACAGAGAGGACATGGACAAAGTCATAGGCATTAAGACGGCCAAGGAGATATGGAAAGCTCTCAAGGAGATGCATGAAGGAAGTGAGGAACTAAAGCAAAGCAGAAAGTTTGCTTTGGAAGGAGAATACCACACCTTCAAAATGATGGAAACTGAGACCATCTCAGAGTACTACTCTCGCTTCAATAGATTAATTGGAAAGTTGACGGCGGCGGGAGTTGATCTTGATGAAGTCTCCAAGTCCTTGGTGATTATCAATGGACTCAACTCCAAGTTCACCATTCTCAAGGGAATCATGAAGAAAACTCCAGGCATCCAATCCCTTCCCTTGACCCAAGTCATAGGGAAACTGGAAGTTGAAGAAGGAGAGCACACTAAAGCCAATGCCGATAAGAAACTAGAAAAAGGAATCGCCCTCAAGATCTCCAAAGCCTTCTCTAGGCTCGAGATGGAGGAAGAGAACTCAGACCTTGAAGAAGAGGAGGACGAACTAACAACCCTCTTCACAAAGAACATCAAAAAATTCTTTGTGAAGGGAAGGTTCCAAAAGGGCAGTTCCTCTCACAATGGACCAAGAAGAGATCTCAAGGAAGTCTCCTGTTATGAGTGCAATGAGAAGGGACACTACGCTAAGAACTGTCCCAACAAAGAAGAGTCCAAGGAAGAGGAAAGACCTCAAAGAAAGAAGGCTCTCGTAGCATCATGGGGAGAAGACTCAGATGGGGAACTGGATCTGAGTGGCTTCTCTGGAGGGAGATGTCTCATGGCAAAAGGGGACTCAAGCGACTCAGAAGACCTTGAGGTAACTTCTGACGATCTCTTAAAATCCCTAGTTGATTGTGATAAGAAACAACTTCTTAAGATCATAAAGAAACTAGGAAAGGAAACCAGTTCCCTAGTTGATTGTGAGAATTTTGTTTGGAGTAAGAAACTTGATGAAACTGAGAAAGACCTAGTTGAAACTCACTCCAAACTCATTGATATTAGGAATATGCATGCTAGTCACCTCAAAACTTGCAAATCTTGTGATGAAACTAGCATAGATTCTGTCAAAGTTCCCTTACATGCTAATCCACCTGGAAATGACATGCTTCAATCCATAATGGATAGGTTAGACATTCTCACTAATTCCATTAATGAAAAAACGATAAATCAAACTGTTTTTGTGAGACAACGACATGGAATAGGATATGTCAATAATAAAGGGAACAATGATGCTGAAGAAGAAAAGGCTAGGCGAGAACTTGTTGAGATGAATGAGAACCTCAGTATTGCTCTGGCCACTTCTCGTGATAGGAATCAATTCCTATCAGAGAAGATCATGGTCCTTGAGAACAAGGCTGAGGGCCAAACGTCTCAATGAAGGTTCTCAAAGTCCTAAGAAGGAACCAAAGGGAAAAGAAAAGATGGTTCTTGAAAACCAATGGTTCACCAATTCCTTTGCTCCCAAAAAATATATTGACATGGCTCATAGCAAGGTTAGAAACAATGTTGATTTTAACAAAAGGAAAACTGAAAAACCTTTTAGGCCAGGAAAAGAAAAATATGGACATGTTGTTTACAATCGTTTGTGTACCTACTGTGGTAAGAATGGTCATTACAACACTGATTGTGCTAAGAAAAGGAATTTTGAAAAGGAGAAAAGTACTCATTACCATGAAAGGAACCAGTTCCCTGGTTATTCACAGACTCGGAATGCTAATCCCCCCAGTAAAGCCAAGCTTCGCTGGGTTCAAAAATCTTAGTTCCCTTGTGTGCAGAAAGAAGAGAGGCAACCCCAACTATGGTACATTGACAGTGGTTGCTCATGCCATATGACCGGAAGAAGAAATCAAATGACATCTCTTCAACTTCTCCAAGGAGGGAACATATCCTTTGGAGACAAAAGCAAAGGGAAAATCTGTGGAATAGGAACTGTGAAACTCAACGATCACATTCAGGTAAACAAAGTTCACCTTGTTGATAGTCTTGGTTTTGATCTAATAAGTGTGTCACAGCTGTGTGATCAAGGAGACAATGAAGTCAGATTTAGATGAAACGAATGCTCAGTTCTTGACTCCTCAGGACAAATCATCCTAAAAGGAAAGAGATTCAACAATGTTTACATTGTTGATCCATCCTTCGTCCCCAAGGAGAAACTGTGTCTCTCAACCGTGAATGACCAAGCTGAGTTGTGGCACCAACGCCTCGGTCATGCTAGCACTAAGCTGATTCAAAAGCTACACTCAAAGGAACTAGTCAGAGGATTGCCAAAGCTGAGTGGCACATCTAAGGAACCATGCTCTGACTGTGTAAAAGGAAAATAGGCTCGTAGTTCCTTCAAATCCAAAAACATGGTAAGCACCTCAAGGCCTCTTGAGCTCATCCACATGGATCTTTGTGGACCCATGAGAGTTCAAAGCCTAGGAGGGAACATGTATATTTTTGTTATTGTCGATGACTTCTCTCGCTTTACTTGGACCATTTTCATTAAATCTAAAAGTGAAGTCATTGATCCCTTTAAAGACCTGGTTCCCTTGTTAGAAAAATCCCTTGATTGTTCACTTAATGCTATTCGGTCTAACCATGGTACCGAATTCGAAAATGGAGAATTTCTAACCTTTTGCAGTGAGCATGGCATTGATCATAACTTCTCTGTACCATACACTCCTCAATAGAATGGAGTAGTGGAGAGAAAGAATAGGACCTTGGAAGACATGACTCGAACTATGTTGATCTCAAGTGGACTCTCCCAATCCTTTTGGGCTGAGGCGATCAATACAGCATGCTACATCATCAACAGAGCCATGCTTCACCCTATCACAGAGAAGACACCCTATGAACTCCTAAGAGGAAGAGTTCCCAATATTTCTCATCTAAGGGTGTTCGGATGCAAGTGCTTTGTGCACAACAATGGAAAGGACAATCTTGGCAAGTTCGACCCAAGAAGTGATGAAGGAATCTTCATTGGATATGCCTCAGGCAGCAAGGCATACAAAGTCTTCAACAAAAGAACTAAAAAGGTAGAAGAAAGTGTTCATGTCATTTTTAATGAAAAATCACTTGGAAAGATTGTGCAGAACACCACCAATTCCTTTGAAGACCCGTTTCCCAAGTCATATCAAGAAGATCCAGATGAAGATGTCACTCCACCCAGTTCCTGTCCTGCTGCTCGGAACCCTCCAATGGCTCCTCCACCAGTTCCCATGGATAATGAACAACAATCCATTTCTGGGAACCATGAGCATGACGACAACATCTGTGGAGACCTCAATGATTCATCTTCCCACATGTTCTTCAATGGAGAAGGTGACCCCAACCAGGAAGCTGAATGCTCAACTCAGAATGTCTCTACATCAAATACTTTGGCTTCCAACAGAGAAAGAAGAGTCGTCAAGCCTCCAGTCAGGTATGAACATCTAACTTTCTTTGCCTTTAATGCCTTTCTGTCTATTGTGGAACCAAAAAACATAGGTGAGGCACTGAAGGATGCGGACTGGATCCAAGCCATACAAGAAGAGCTTCATCAATTTGAAAGGAACAAAGTCTGGCATCTGGTTCCTCGCCCCAAGGATAAGCACATCATAGGAACCAGATGGGTTTTCAGAAACAAGCTAGATGATACAGGAGCTGTGATAAGGAATAAAGCAAGACTTGTAGCTCAAGGATACAATCAACAAGAATGAATTGACTATGATGAAACCTATGCTCCAGTGGCAAGGATCGAAGCAATAAGGTTGTTGATTGCCTTCGCATCTCACAAAGGGTTCAAGTTGTTCCAAATGGATGTGAAGACAGCCTTCCTCAATGGAATTCTTCAAGAAGAAGTCTATGTCAAGCAACCTCCTGGTTTCGAAGACGACGATCATCCATATCATGTCTACTTCCTAGACAAGGCATTGTATGGCCTCAAGCAAGCTCCCAGAGCATGGTATGATCGTCTTGCCCAGTTCCTACTTTCAAACGGCTACAGACGTGGAATTATTGATAAGACCCTCTTCATCCTAGAAAAAGAAGGTAACATCTTAGTGGTTCAAATCTATGTTGATGATATCATTTTTGGTTCCACTAACCTGTCCCTCGTAGACAAGTTCAAAGATTTGAAATGAGCCTAATTGGGGAACTCACTTTGTTCCTCGGATTACAAATCACTCAAAAGGAAGATGGTATTCAAATCCACCAACAGAAGTATGTCAGGGAACTACTGAAGAAGTTCAAAATGCATTCATGCAAGCCTCTCTCCACTCCCATATCCACCATTGCCCATCTGGATAAGGACCATTCGAGTCCTCTAGTGGAGGAGAAGCTCTATAGAGGTATGATAGGCTCACTCATGTACCTAACCGCTAGTCGACCAGACATTGTCTTTGCTGTTGGCTTGTGTGCTAGGTTCCAATCTTGTCCAAGAGAAACCCACTTGGCCGCTGTGAAGAGAATACTTCGATACCTCAAAGGAACTGACGATCTCTGCATTTGGTACCCCAAAGAATGTCCCTTTGAGCTCATGGGTTTCACTGATGCTGATTATGCCGAATACTTGGTGGATAGGAAGAGCACTTCTGGAATGGCACAGTTCCTAGGCCCTTGCCTTGTGTCATGGGGATCAAAGAAACAAGTTTTAGTCTCTCTCTCCACCACAAAATCCGAGTACATTGCGGCTGCCTCTTGTTGTTCCCAACTTCTCTGGCTAAAGCAACAACTCGCGGACTTTGGTATGTCTTATGGCCCTCTCACTATTCTTTGTGACAACACTAGTGCCATAAACATTTCTAAGAATCATGTGCATCATACTAGGACTAAGCATATTGACATTAGACATCATTTTCTTAGAGATCATGTTGAGAAGGGAAACATCATTATGAAATTTTGTAGAACTGAGGATCAAATTGCAGATATATTCACCAAGGCATTGAATAGAGTTCCTTTCGAGAACCTCAGATTGGAACTAGGAATGATTCCTATTACTCAGTAGTGACCTTAGTTCTGAGAATTCTTTCCAGTTCTCCTGATTGACTAGTTTAAGATATTTAACTTGTTGAGTCTTAATGTCCTTGTGTTAAATCTTTTGCCACAAACCCTTCTTGTCATAATGGTTTCTTAAAAGGGCTTAGATAAATTTTTCTGGTTCGTTTCCTTTTGGTCCTCATTACTTTTTCAACTCCTCATTGTTCAAATTTTTTTTGATGGCCCAAAAGTCACAATCTGATCATATTTCTAACCCAACATTACATGCCGAGATGATGATTGTGTACTAAGACCTACCCTTGCCTCATTGCTCAATTTAATTCTCTATGATCCATCTCTAAACCCTTTCTGAGAATTATTGTGCAATGCGATAAATGGCCTACCCTGATTCCTTGTATGGAAACGTACTGTTTTTGGTTCCTTTGCTTTAACCCACACCAAAGGTTCCCATACATTCCTCTAGCTCGCTGAAAATGTCGCCAGAAAGGAACCAGAACGTAGCGTCTCTCCAACGGCTCGCTTGGCTCTCCCAAACGCTATTTATGGCATATTGGCAGGGATAAGGCATGTCTTATCAGTGGCAGACCTCCCTCTTCTTTGAATGGGTCAAATTTTGAATTTAAGTTAGCCGTTCCGAAAAGCTGCAACCTTCTTCAATGCTTCGGATTTGCCTTGATCTTCTCAACGGCTGGATTTGCTTCAACGGTCACCTCAACTCTTGGCCATCCCAGATCTTCAACGCTCTTAAAGAGGTGCTCAGTTGCTCCGAGTTGATCACACAAGCTCTCCATCTCTCTGATCTTCTACCTCTCTTTCTCTTCACACAGCAATCTTCTTAAGCTCCTCTCAAATGGCCAACCCTAACCCAATCGTTGTTATGGATGAAGAGGAGGCTGCTTTTCTTCAAGCATTTCGCGAAAAGAAGGCTAAAGCCTCCTCCTCCAAGCCTGTTTCTGCCTCCACTTCTTCAAAATCCCTCCCCAAAGAAAACCCCGTGGCGAAACCTGCAGAGAAACCAGAAGAGAAGCTTGAGAAACCACCAAAGGATAAGGAAAAGGTGGAAGAGGAACCAACCATGCCCAAAGAAGAGGAGCAAGCCATCACTTTGGCTTCAGAGTCAGTCACAAAATCAGTTTCTAAAGGCGGGTCGCATGATTCCTCTCCGGATAAATCCCTTCAAGAGATCCTTAGCCCCGAGCCTTCCCTGATCAGCCTCAAATCCAAAACTTCCAACCCAGGCCCCTCTATCGCCACAAGAATGCAACAGAGGAAGAGAAGCTCCCAAGCCATTGTTCCCTATGAAACCAAATCCACAAAAAAGGGCCAAAACCACCACCCTCTATGTCTCCTCTTCCTTCTCCAAAAGGAAGATCCTAAAATCTCTCATTATCGGCAGAGAATTCTGGACCCAGGAGTTAGAAGAAGAGGATGAGGAATTCTATGGAGAAGCTTTGGATGAGTTCCACTCTCTGTTGCAGTTCCAAGGGTGGGACGAGATACTATGCGAGCCTTTCTCTGCTTCCGACGAGGTTGTCCGAATGTTTTACCAATCTATGGAGTTTGTACCCCAGAAGGAGAACTCTCCCTGTCACGACGCCATTCTTATCTGGAAGGGAACCAGCTATCCCTTGTCTGCCAACTTGATCGCGTCTGCTCTAAGGCTCGAGCCAAGGTCTGGGTTTGGCATTCTTCCTCAGAAGAAGGGATGGCCTAAAGGAAAAGGGTTCAAGTCCAAAGGAGCAATAGTGAAGAAAATTTATGATGGCGCATCCCCCTCATCTTTGGAGACGAAGGATCTCTCCATCACAAACCGGCTACTGCATTTCTGGATCACTCGCAACTTGGTTCCCAGGCAAGAGCACATGAACGAAGTCCTCATCACCGACGCCATCTACATGGACAAGGTGCTCTCCGGTTTTCAGCTGGATCTTCCCCGTATTGTGCTGGCTCACATGCAATTCTGTGCATCCCATGACTCCCATGCTTTACCCTTCCCTCACATCATCAAGAAGCTACTCTCTAACCTCAATCAGTACCCAGAAGACTCACCCGAGACTGCCTACAGCAAATGTCTTACCATGCACACAGTTCGGAAGCTGAAATCTAAGGAACAACAACCCAACCCTGCTAAAACAGAAGAAATCCCGCCTAAGGAAAAGGCGAGTTCCCAGGGCCGTTCTAGTTCCCACCCTCAGCAACCCCCCTCTTCAGACTCCTCTACGATCCTCCTTGCGTTGGATCGTATTGAAAAAGCTATCTTGGAAGGCTCGACTGCCAACACGGTTGCCATCCATGATCAAGTAAGAGAGTTGGGGCGTATCAGTTCTGCTGTCGAGAGTCTGGTGGAAGTTCTGCAGAAGGATTGGCAAGGTGCAATCAGTGCTCATCAGGCCGCGGGCCAAAATGTAGGAACCGACGACAAGGATGCAGAAGAGGAGGCCGCTACTACGCCATAGGAACGCTTGTTCTAGGTTCCCAGTGCTGCAACGCCACAGCGAGCTAGTAGTTTTCCTTATGATCCTACTCCCCTCTTCTATCCCTTTTGTTGTCTTTCTTAAGATTGCTGTTGTTGTCTTCCTTGCTATTTGCTGTTTGTGTTGTCAGTTGTCAGTTGTTATGTTGTGGTATACGTGTTTTGAACAATGATCAATGAAGCTTTAATGACTATATTTGGAATCGTTCCAATGATCAATTTGTCTTTGCCTTAACGTTCTCATTATGATTTTTTTAGGCTTGATGCAATTGCATATTCACTTGGATATCATGTTCTTAACTTGTACTTAATCTTTTCGATGATGTCAAGAGGGGAAAGAAAAGGATAGGAACCTTGAACTTTGGAGACTACTGAATTAATAGGAACTCTGAACTAGTTCTATTTCTAAGGGGGAATTTGAAATAAACTTGTTCACTTGCTTAGGGGGAATTTGCAACCATTGAATGTTCTATCACTAATCTGTAATGTTGTAAATCCCGTTATCTCAATATGGTCTCATAAGATTCAAAGTCCTATTATGTTGTCAGGTTCCTTGTATTTGTCATCATCAAAAATGGGGAAATTGTTAGGAAACGGAACTCTGGAACTCAAGTTCCCCTGAGAGTTCCGTTCCTCAGTTTCTCTACTTTTGAAGATGACAAATATTATGATACTAATGTTTTATCTCAAAGATGTGTTTTAAGGAACCACAGGAAATTACCTAAGGCAGGAAAGCCAAACAGAACAAGGGAACCAAAGGAACAAGACAGCTGAAGGAATCCAGAGGAACCCAGGTGTGCCCAGAAATGAAGCTTGCGACATTGCGATTCCTGAGAAATCTGGGAACACACAACCTCGGACAAAAGGTGTCGAAAATGACTTGTCCGAAGCTTCCAAAAGTCTGCCAAGGTCCAAGAGATAAAGAACAAGATGCCTAGAGAACCTCTACCTCGGACAGAGACGATGAAAGCGATAGCACATGAAGACGTCGCTATCCAACAGACGGTTCCCAAGCGGCCAGCTTACTCAACCTCGGACGAAAGCATTTTGACAACGACACCACAAGGCTCGTCTGAGGTAGTTGACCAACCAAGAGAGATTCTGAGCTGCCTAGGTTGTTTGCACATGCCAAGAACAACGTGGATCAAGGAGAACCACTAATCCTAGGGCAAGCTCAATCCGTGGGAACCAAGAGAGGATCGAGCTGTGAAGAATCCTCTATAAAAGAAAGACTAACCCAAGGGTTATCTTCATGCACTAAAACAAGAACTCACACTCATTAGCAAATATCTAGTGTGAACCTCAAAACAAAGATCATCAAAGCAAACCGAGATCAAGAGGAACCAGTCAAGGAAGAAGAGTTGAGTGCTAAGTTCCTGTGACTGTAAGTGATAGTTCCTAGGTGCGAAAGTCTGTTTCTTGGATTGATTATTGATTGTGTTAAGTTATCTAGGATTGTCTAACTGTGTGTAAGGCAAATGAACTGTGTATTCGTTCCTAGGATAAGCTGTAACCCAAAGAGATAAGAAATCAAGAAGTAGACTTTGAAATCCTTTCGAAAGAAATGTAGTGGTTTTTATCCTGGATTGCTAGTTGGCAATCAAAGGTTTCCACTATAAGGAACTTGTCATTTGTTTGATTGTTTCTCTTCCGCTGCGAAAGGAACTGAGAATCGTTATTCTGAGTTCCTTAAGCTTTTATCTAACAATCACGATCCTACATATACATTGTAGCATCCACATCTTTGCCATTTAAGTATGCATCAAGGCGAGTGTTGAGAAATAGGGGTATGAATAGGTTTAGATTTATCCATACCATACTTCTTCAACAATTCCTTGATGTATTTTTGTTGATGTACTCTTGTTTCCTCAGAAGATTGGGAGACTTGTAATCCAAGGAAAAAGGACAATTCCTATATCATACTCATCTCAAATTCACTGCTCATGAGATTTTTGAATTTCTCTACAAGTGCAGGGTTAGTGGAACCAAAGATAATATCATCAACATAGACTTGAACTATGAGAATCTCACCTTTGTGTTCCAAGAGGAACAGTGTCTTGTTGATCGCACCACGTCTATATCCATTGGAGATGAGGAATTGTGCCAGCCTGTCATACCAAGCACGAGGTGCTTGCTTAAGGCCATACAGTGCCTTGTCTAGTGCATACACATGGTCAGGACGATCTACATCTTCAAAGCCATGGGGTTGTTTCACATAAACTTCTTCTTGAAGGTAGCCATTGAGAATTGTTGTTTTGACATCTGTAGAATCGAGTGTGTTAGATCAAGGAACGACAAGTTTGTTCCTTGGGCAGCGGAAAATAACAACAGATTAATAAGTAGCAAGCTCAGTTCCTTAGAGAGGAAAACTCAATCAACCAACTAGTTGACTGAGAAAAACCTCTACCTCTAGGTTTCCCTAGTAGGATTTCAAATGTCTACTTATGTTATTATTCCAGGAATTACAACAAGCAAGTCTTCTCTCAATCTAGTTTACTCCTAGATATCTAGACCTCTTAGATGTAATGTTCCTAATAACACCTAAGACAAACAAAACCCTAACAAGTACTCAACTCACCAAAGTCTCGTCCCTTGTAAGTTTTCTTCTTCTTCCTTCAAATACTCTTCTCTTCTTTCGAATGCTCTACTCTTGTTCTGAATGCTCTGCTCACTGAGGATGCTCTCTGTTCTGTGTTCTATCTCTCTTGTTGAATGCAGTTCGCAGCTTTCTAATATATAGTCTAGGAAATTCTCATATTTTACCCTAGTTTTACTTAAGGAAAATAAGATAATAAAATCTCATACAATCTTTTCTAAAATCATTCTAACCACAATATCTCTCTACCGAGATCTTCCTTGAGGCCCAAGTTGCAACTTCATAATCTGTTTCCATAAACAGATATTCGGCAGCCTCTAGGGTTTCAGCGCGCGTCCTCCGTTCCTTGCGCTGTTCCCTTGTTCTGTTCAACATCACGCGTCCCTTCTTTTCTTCTGTTCCAGCGTGTTGTTTTGTCATTGTTGGCTTCTTTGTTCCTTTGCTTCTCTGTTTTGACTCTTTATTGGTTTTCATCGTTCCTTTTCATCGTTTCCTGAAACTCATAGTCACACTAAAAACCATCAAAAGCATTTGAGTTTATTATCATCAAAACTAGAGGGAACGTCGTCGTTCCAACAATTTCCCCCTTTTTGGTGATGACAAACTCCTTCAAAATGTGCAAGTCAAAATACACAGTTCAAAACATACGAGTAAGAGGCAGTTTCACATTTAATCACACAGATCATATGTTCTAAATGTCAATAGTGTTCTCCCTTAGAATGTGCATAGAGAATTTACCTTCAAGTAGCTTTGTCGTTCCCCTTAGCACTAGCTTCTGTCATCAACTCTTCCTTGGGTTTCACATTTTCCATACTTCCCCCTTTTGGCATCATCAAAAGTTTCACAAATGACAGAAAGACTTGACACACATGCAACTCATAAGCAAAATAGTTCATTCATAAAGTTAGACGAAGTACAAAGCATAGGGCATAGACAGCTAAGTTCAAAAGATAAGGAACAATCACAAAAAGAACATAAAAACATAAGAAAAACAAGAACAAAGGGTCAGACGGACAGGGAAAGGAACGAAAAGCACTCAGATCTCAAGGTCTTCAGCAGAGTCTTCGGCTTTGCTCAGAAAGTGATCCAAGTGCAATGTCA
The DNA here is from genome assembly GCA_027886185.1 of Rheum nobile. Classification (NCBI taxonomy): domain Eukaryota; kingdom Viridiplantae; phylum Streptophyta; class Magnoliopsida; order Caryophyllales; family Polygonaceae; genus Rheum; species Rheum nobile. The sequence continues at coordinate 974,046 of WOAB01000163.1, forward strand.
TGGTGGAATTCAGTTGCTTGAGCTCAACAAGAATTTGATGCTGAATTGAGCTTCCCTTAGACGTTCCTTCACCAGTTGTTTTCTTTGCAGCGACAGTGCCCGTTCCCTTGGTATCGCCTTTAAATTTCATCTTCTCCACATTATGACTGTTCCTTGGCCTGTTGGAGTTGAAGGATGTAGGCATCCATCTCAGCGTCGGTCAATTTATCGATGATGATCTTGCTTGGGGAATCCATGGAAGCAGAGAGCTTGAGAGATTTGAGTGCTAAGAGATATCAGAGAGAGTAGTGGCGGTGAAGGAACTTGAGGAGATATGCCATATATATAGGAACAAGATAAAATCTTTTCCAAGATAAAATCTTTTCCAAATAAATCTTTTCGGATCTCAACCGTCTCCAAGTTTCCTTCTTTTCAAAAATTTCCATCAATAGCGTCTTCTCTCTCCAAAAGCAACGGTCACTTTTTGCTTGGTAGCCGCATCACTGTTCCTATCTCAGATCAGTCAAATCACACAGGGAGCCGTTCCAACGGACACCTGCAACTCAATTAATGCGAGCCTCTGATTCAAATTCAACATTCCACACCTATCAGTTCCCCCTTAATCTGAGCAACGGTCTTCGTTCCCCCTGAGACCAAGAGTGCTTGCGAGGCTTGTCTGGATATTTCAATGTTGGATTCACGCAAAATATAGTATATCCAAACATATGGTAGGGAGAAAAGAAACTCAAATAATTATTCCAGTAAAAAGTTTAACAAAGAAGGATCATAGGGAACGTTTACCTGAATCGCGGCTAAGGTAGGCTGTACAACCAATTATCATGTGGGCTTGTAATGAGGGTTCAATCATCAAATTGGTTGTTTTGGTTCTTTAAGAGAGATGTTAGCATGTAATCAAGTAATTTAACACAAATCAAAAGACAAAGTACCTAGACCCTAAGACAAGGTAATTCGAACACACAAAAATCATGAACATTCATATCATAAGAAGCTAGTAAACAAGGAACTTCATGAAATCTGTGAAACAAGTTAGCCAAGCATTGAGGGAATAATGGGTGTGAAGGTCCTCAATTCAGAGAGATCATGCCAAGGAGTAATCGAAGATACTCGAATGGACCTTTGTCTAGTGCTTTGGTGAAGATGTCTGCCACTTGATTTTCAGTCCTGCAATGTTCCATTCTAATAAAGCCCATGTCAACATTATCACGTAGAAAATGATGACGAATGTCAATATGCTTAGTACGTGAGTGATGAACTGGATTTTTTGAAATGTTGATGGCACTAGTATTATCACACATAATAGGAACGGTGCCAAGAGACATACCATAGTCTTCCAGTTGTTGTTTAAGCCACAATACCTGAGCACAACAGCTTGCCGCAGCGACGTATTCAGCTTCTGCAGTGGAGAGGGCCACAGAGTTTTGTTTCTTGGAACCCCATGAAACGAGACAAGGCCCAAGGAACTGTGCCATTCCAGAAGTGCTTTTGCGGTCTACTACGTGCCATTTTGTTGTTCCCTTGGTCGCAAAGTTGTGCAACACTCAACAAACTGAAACCAAGTTCATGAACTAAACTAACTTCTTTTATCGTGATGTTGGAGTTTAGTTGTATTTCGCCTGTTCCAATGATTTCTCTGCATCTCTTGTCTCCAAGAGCAACACTCCCTCTAAGTGTTTGTGAAGTGAGATGAGTTGGTCTTCTTTTCCGGTCATGTGGCATGAATAAGAGCTGTCAATATACCACTTCTCGTTCTCCCTCACTTCAGCCTGCACAGAAAGAGTTAAGGTTTGGCGACCCAGGCAAGCTTACCCTTACTTGGTCGAGACACATAATGCAATTGTTCCATAGGAATAGTTCTAACATTAACAGCAGATTTCTTCCTAGTCTTAGCATGATTATGATTATGCACATGTGAATCATCATAGAAATCATTCAAGTTCACATTGTTACTCCTACTGTTCCTTCTCTTTGTGTGCTCTTCAGAGAACTTCTTTTTCTTTTTGCAGTCTCTTTGCACATGTCTGTTGTCCCCACAAAACCAACACAGCTTGAACTGTTCCATCTGAACATACTTCCTGTTGGGCACGATGCTTTTGCGTTGCTTCGCACGTTCAGGACATGGAACATTAGATTGTGTTCCCTGAGATTGCTTGAGGAAGATCTTGTGAGCGGGTTGTCCAGTGTACCATGACTGGGATTCATCCAAGCCGCTTTCAAGTACTTTGATACGTTCCTCGAGATGTTGATTCTTCTCTTTAGTATCTTGAAGTTCTCTATCTCTTGCTTCACGTAGTTCCATGATGGATGAGTCCTCTTCCTTTTGGTTGGGACCTGTATAGCCAATTCCATACCTTGCTTTGACGAACTTGATGCTTTCAGCTTCAGCCTTCTGTTCCATCAGAACAGAATGAATCTTGTGCACATAGGACTTCATCTCGGATATCTGTGCTTCAAGCTTACTTGGACTAGCTATACTCCTTGCATCAGTATTGTTAGAAACTTCATTCATAAGCAAAGAGACCTTTTCATTTCTTAATCTCTGAAGTTCCTCATGATTAGCATCACGTGAAGAACAAGGAACATTTGAGCTACTAGCAGTGTTAGAAAGATTTTCTTTTAAACTACTACACTCATCTTCAGAATTAGCAAGTTCCTCTTGTGTTTTCAAGTTTTCAGAATACATTTCCCTTATGAGAGCAATTAAGGATTTCTTATCATAATTCACAAGAGATTTCAAGAACATTTCAGGATTTACCTCGAGTTTCTCAGAGGAGTCGTTGATGGCCATTGCACACATCTTGCCACTCCAGGCTTCAGGATCTTCACCATCTGAGTCATCATCATTTCCCCACACAGCAACGAGAGCTCTCTTCTCATCGTTCCCAGAAGGTGTGCTTGGTTTCTTGGGCTTTGGGCATGAACTAGAGTAGTGACCCTTTTCATTGCAGTTGTAGCATGTGATATCCTTGATGTCACGAGTCTCACCGTTCCCACCTCTACTGTTTCTTCCTTTGTTGTAGAAGGAACGCATGGGTTTAGTGAGCAATACCACCTCAGGGTCATCGGATCCATCATTGTCATCGAGGTTGTTCTCAATTCTGTCGACAGCCTTTCCAACCATCAAGGCAATTCCCTTTTCTTTGGAATCCTTGTTTCTTGCAGCCTTTTCTTCGTTGTCATACTTTTGTATCTTGCTGAATACCTCATGGAACGTCAGTTTGACGGTGTTGGGATTCTCCTTCAGAATAGCTTTGGTCATTGCATGACGATGAGGGAGACCATCAATGATTATGAGGATTTTCTCATCGGGGAGAATTTCCTTATCGGTGACGGAGTGAGCAGTGAGATTTGCTGTGATCTTCTCAAATCGTGCTTGGTAGGAACTCACATCTTCCTTGTCATCCATTTTGAAGTTGTAAAAGTCCTTCTTCGCAGTGAAACGATCAACTTCACGCAGATCCTTGCTTCCCATATACATCTGTTCCAAGGCAAGCCATTTAGCATTGGCCGACTCACAAGATTGGAGTTTTTGCACATCTTGCTGATTGAGAGCGTTGTTGATGAGCATGGCTGCTTTGCAATTTTTCTCCATGATCTGGAGATCGTCTTGATCCCATTTCTTCAGTTTCAACTTCTTTTCTAGATCTGCAATGTCAATATCACCAAGAGAGATCACCAACCAACATTGGTAGTCATGGCTTTGCACCCACTTGATGAAAAGTGTTTTCCAATGTTGATATTGTCCAGCGAGCAAGAGAGGAGGCCTTGAGGAGTTCAAACCGACTTCGACAGTACTGGGAGCCATTGTTACCTGTAAAATCTGTAAGTAACACACAATCTAGAGTATCTGCTCTGATACCAATTGTATAATCGAGTGTGTTAGATTAAGGAACGACAAGTTCGTTCCTTGGGCAGCGGAAAATAACGACAGATTAATAAGTAGCAAGCTCAGTTCCTTAGAGAGGAAAACTCAATCAACCAACTAGTTGACTGAGAAAAACCTTTACCTCTAGGTTTTCCTAGTAGGATTTCAAATGTCTACTTATGTTATTATTCCAGGAATTACAACAAGCAAGTCTTCTCTCAATCTAGTTTACTCCTAGATATCTAGACCTCTTAGATGTAACGTTCCTAATAACACCTAAGACAAACAAAACCCTAACAAGTACTCAACTCACCAAAGTCTCGTCCCTTGTAAGTTTTCTTCTTCTTCCTTCAAATACTCTTCTCTTCTTTCGAATGCTCTGCTCTTGTTCCGAATGCTCTGCTCACTGAGGATGCTCTCTGTTCCGTGTTCTATCTCTCTTGTTGAATGAAGTTCGCAGCTTTCTAATATATAGTCTAGGAAATTCTCATATTTTACCCTAGTTTTACTTAAGGAAAATAAGATAATAAAATCTCATACAATCTTTTCTAAAATCATTCTAACCACAATATCTCTCTACCGAGATCTTCCTTGAGGCCAAGTTGCAACTTCATAATCTGTTTCCATAAACAGATATTCGGCAGCCTCTAGGGTTTCAGCGCGCGTCCTCCGTTCCTTGCGTTGTTCCCTTGTTCTGTTCAACATCACGCGTCCCTTCTTTTCTTCTGTTCCAGCGTGTTGTTTTGTCATTGTTGGCTTCTCTGTTCCTTTGCTTCTCTGTTTTGACTCTTCATTGGTTTTCATCATTCCTTTTCATCGTTTCGTGAAACTCATAGTCACACTAAAAACCATCAAAAGCATTTGAGTTTATTATCATCAAAACTAGAGGGAACGTCATCGTTCCAACAACATCCATTTGGTACAATGTGAAACCTTTGAAGGCAGCGTAGGCGATGAGAAGTCGAATGGCTTCGATGCGAGCTACCGGAGCATATGTCTCATCATAGTCTATTCCTTCTTGTTGATTGTATCCTTAAGCAATCAGTCTCGCCTTGTTCATTGTCACAGTTCTAGAGTCATCGAGCTTGTTCCTGAATACCCAGCGAGTGCCAATAGCATGCTTGTTCTTGGGCAAGGGAACCAGTCTCCCTAAACCCTAAACCTCTACCTCTAGGTGTTACCCTAAGAGGATTTCAAACCTTGTATACTTGTATTATTAATAAGTTGTACAATCTCACAAGTCTTCTCTCCACCTATTCTCACACAGATCCTAGGTCTCTAGACTTTGAGTGCAATCAACTCACAACAACACAAGAACATAAAGAAAAATCCTAAGCAATCAAGTACTATACCCGTACCTTGCCTTTGGATCTCTTGATCTCAACTTTGCAATAAGCTCTTCATGGACTTCGGTGTGATAGCTGAGATGCCTTTCCCTAAGGCAAACTCATCTATTTATAGTGATGGACAAGATCCTCTTACCAAATACCTAAATAATCTATCAATCATCATACAAGGTAACCGTGTAAGATTTTCTTTTCAACTAAACAATTCATCTTGTAATGGATATAGACGTGGTGCGATCTTCAAATCCCGTTTCCCTGTGTAGCGATCTTCACCTGGTAACAGCTGACAACTCCTGCTTCTACACATTGTTCCTGAAATGTTGTTTCCATGTATACAAGTTTCCTTCTATGAAATCTACGTGCTTTTCATATTTTCAATTTGCTTCCGCGTAATCGTTCCTTGTTTTCACAATGTTCCGTTGTACTCCTCTGCTTTCTCTTCTTCACATGATTTCCATTGTTCCATAATTATTTCAAAAAACGTGAAACTCATAAGAACAACAAAAACCATAAAATCTAATGGTGTTTATCATCATCAAAATCAGAGGGAACGTCAAGGTTCCAACACATCTGTTTTGATACTTCGTAATGTTTGTTATTCATAAGAACTGGATATCACAAATCATACCACCAACTGGTGAATATATCCCAAATTGCTGAAGAAATGCTATGACTTCTTTTGTCGGTTAATTAAGGGAAGGGAAAATTATACTTTGCCCTTTGCTAAGTGGTATGCTGGAATTACTAGCCTTTGCTAAGTGGTATGCTGGAATTACTAGCTGAGGTAGCCTTTTTGTGTTTGAATAGATATTATTGTGTTTTGTTTCCTTACATAACATCCACTCCATTATGAATATTGACAAGGACATGAAAGTTATTTGCTATTCGGAAAAGTATACTTCATAATATATATGAGTGCAGACTGTACAGTAATCCATGTCCCCATCAGTGTTTTTCTAGTGTAATTATTTATGTTGCTTGTAATCTTTTTGATTGATTGTTCTATCATCAAGTCCTGGTGCAACAATTGGTGGTATGTGTGCTACATGTTGCTCTGGCTCCTTAGTTGTAAGGTCATGTTGTCTTTCACAAGTTAATTAGAAAAACCATGGATTGATTTTTTCTATGTATTCCTATTATAAGAGTTTTCAGTAAAATAAACACCTAATATACAAATAGAGTGCAGCTTGTAGCTATATCTTTATTTATTAATACAAGAAGTGCGAGTAGTAGCATTTTTTTAAAATCTCATTACCATTATTTCTGAAATGCAGGTACGGAACAATGCGGGATAATGTCATCAATCTAAAGGTATGCCATTTTCTTTATCATGGTAGCTATGTCTTGTTAACTGAACTAATTTGCATGTTGGTGTACCTCGAAGTTTGTCATAGCATTAAATTTGCATCACAATAAATTCATATTTTTAATAACATCATACTGATTGTCTGATTTCATTGTCACTACTTGTGCAAAAAAAGTGATATGAAATTGACTTTATATGAGATAATAGCGAGGCTAAATCTATTCGAATCAACACAAATAATATATTTTACTTCAATTTGAACTAATGACATCTTTTTTTATGGTAGGATTTGCTTTTTTAAGGATCAAGGAGGAGTATTATGTATGAATCTTGGATGAAGAATCAAGATTCTTGAACGGAGATTGGTGAAGTTGAAGACTTGTCGTATAGTTGTTTTGTCAACTTAATTTTCTAGATGAATTGTCTTAATTATAAATGAAGATTGAATACTTTACACTTTTACTATGATTGCTTTTTGGGCTTGTAGTTTTTTATGTTTGTTGCCGTGTACGAGACATCTTAATTGTCACTTTTCCCTTTTTTATTGTGATTTAGTAAAAGAGAATTAGTTAAATTTATAAAAATTAATAATGATTAAATTCACTCGAAAATCACCCGACCCACCCGAGGATCGGGTTCGGATGATATACCCCTTCGGGTGCGGGTCGGATCGGGTGACCGAATTTAAAAACCGGGTCGGGTGATGGATGTGGTCCACCTGTCCATTACCCAACCCATTGCCATCCCTAAGTGTCACTCATACCTCTACACTGACTCTGCCTCATCGAATAGCGCATCAAATCATTATGAAAGTTGTCGTTCTTAGGCAAGAGAATAGGAACACCATCACTGCCACCGACTTGCTGTTAATGGATACATTTTAGCACAAGGAGAAGATTGACATCCCAAGGATCATTCTTTAGCATATGGCTAAGTGCACCGCCAAGGCTCACTCTCTAGCCTATCCCAATCTGGTCAAGCTCATTTTGCAAAAGAAAGGTGCCTACAGAGCTGAAGGTGAAGTTCGCCTGACCACAAAGTTGGAAATCGTCAATATTCAGAAGATGAAGTACCAAGGGGATGACAATGGAACACTTCATGCGTCTACGCTCATCAAGAAAGAAGTTGGTGAAGGGTCATCGAAAAGTGGCTCAATATAAGGCCAAATGTTGGCTGAATTGCGTGAGATCAAGGTTTTGCTGAAGCTGCTTCGTGACCACTTCCTCAACAAAGATGGAGAATGGAAGGAGGATTCTAATTCTTGAGTGGACCCCTTTTCATATCCAAGCCCGTTTATCCTATCTTCTCTTGATTTTCTATGTTTTCATGTTTTGTTGATTGCACTATGATCTTTTGTGGTTGTTTACCAATTTTTTCTATGATGATTGTAACCATCTCCCTACGATAATTATTGAACTTTAATCTTGATATTAATTTGTTGCACTAGATATGTTGTTCTACTAGTTACTTTTGATCTTTTGATGATGCCAAAAGGGGAAAGTGTGGAAAATTGTACGATGAACTCTATGAAGAGAGGTAACAATTAATTATTCTAATTTTTTTATGAATTCTGAACGATGCTAGTGCTAAGGGGGAATGATGATGTAACTTGAAGGTATGAAATGCAATTATTCATTTGATATAAAATACTGCTTAACACTTGATCTTAGATGCATAACTATTAATATTGACTTGCTTATTACTATCTGTTTTGATCGAACATTTTTTTTTGAATGGGTTTGTCATCACCAAAAAGGGGGAAATTGTTGGAACCATGTTGTTCCCTATGGTTTTTATGATGATAAATACCATTATGTTTTATGGTTTATATTGTCTCTATGGGTTTCAGGCTTGATAAAAGAATTACTATTTAATGGAACCATATGAAGAAGAGAAACAGAGGAGTGCAAAGAACGTTGAGACAACAATGGAACAGTGACGTTGAGTATAATGGAATTGTGATACGCGTGATGTGAGGGAAAAACAACAAAGGGTACGGCGTGGAAAGGAACGATGTGGTGATGCAGAGATTGCTTAGCTGGGAACTTTGGAAAGACTACTATTTATGGAAACAAGATTTGATGATTTCTTTGGCTACAAGGCTTGAAGAAAGGGGACGGATTTAGCATGTCTCATGATGTTTTATACATGGAAACAATGAGTTGTAAGGTTGTGATTTTTAGTTTAGGTAGAAATCTTGTCCGTTACCTTATATAGCGATTTGTTAGCTATCAGGTTATTAGGTAAGAGATCTTTCATAGGACTATATATATTCGTGCATACCTTAGGGTAATCACACACAACACAAGGCATACAACATCGAAGAGCTTCCTGAAGATAGAGATAGAGATCGAGATCCCAAGTCAAGGTATGAGCTTATGAGTACTTGCTTAGGTTTCTTGTGTTCTTTTTTGTTGTTAAGTTGATTACACTTAGAGTCTAGAAGCCTAGGATCTGTGAGAGAATAGGTGGAGAGAAGACTTGTGAGATTGTACAACTTATCAATAACAAGTATACTTTTGAAATCCTCCTAGGGTAACACCTAGAGGTAGATGTTTTTCTCAAGCCAACTATTTGGTTGATTGAGTTTTCCTCAGGAACTGTGTTGTTGTTACCATCTGAAATATTATTTCCACTGCCCAGAGAATAGCCCTACCGTTCCCTGTCTAACACACTACGATTCAATAGACATCTCACTTATGTTGTCGTTAATGCAAGGATTTGGTGTGAAATTTGTAATTTCGCTGTATTATGTCATGCGCACAAGTTGTATATGTGCCTCTTTAGGTATTTTAGGTGTTTAGATGGCTATGAACTTTGCTAGTGATGCGTTTCATTGGTGATGGGAGATATTTAATCAAGATAATTATGATTGAATTGTTTACTTTTTCTATTAGATCTCTGGTCCATTTTTTATTTGTTTAAGTTTGTTCATTTAATTTTAAACCGGTTTAAAATTAGTAAACCAGATCCGACCGACCTCCGACGAGAAAGAATACTAGTTTGTCCACCGAAGCATATTTTTAATACCTATTTTTCCCCGACGTTTTTTAAATACCAAAGTGTCTCAAGAGGGCCACTTAATATACCAATTCATATATTCGGCCATACATTTGATTATCTTAAGGGGACTTTCTATCTTAATAATTTATAATATTAGATTACATCTTAGGGGCTTGATCACATTAAAATGGTTCCCTATATGGGAAATGAGAATAAACTTGATTCTTGGATGGGCTCTCATCCAAGGATGGAGATTAGACTTTCATTTAAGCGGTCATGTATATGACACATGACCAACTAAAATGGGTTGATTTGGCCACATGATCGGTCAACTCCGGTCTCCAACCATTTTTTTGGGGCCAATTTTTTTCCTTTTCAGGCCAAAATTTTCTATGTCCATCCAGTGCAAAAGTTACGCACATTGAAGCCAATTTCGCATACACATTCGCGCAAGATTTCATGCATATCAAACTAGCCGAAATATTTTTTTCCGCCTAATTTGTTTCTCCTTGGGCCAATTTTTTTTATGCACATCTAGTGTAAAAGTTATGCACATTTAGACAAAAAGTCATGCACATATTTTAAAAAGCAATGCATTTAAAAAATTAAATGAAATGCACATCTAGTACAAAAATTGATGCACATGTAAACTAATTTATGTGCACATACATGAAAAAATGTATGCTTTTTAAAATTCATGTACACACAGTTTAAAACTCATGCACATTTCAATGCAACCACGATATATGCACATAGTACAAATTTGGTACACATACAAGTCATTATTCATGCACATATGGGGGAAAATGTATGCACTTCACAAGTCATGCACACATAGTTTAAATCCCCACGTTTTAATTAAAAAACATGATACACGCACACCTAGTACAAATTATCAGGTCATTATGCATACACATATAGGTACAAACATATGCACTTCACAAATCGTGTACACATAGCAAAAAACTCATGCACATTTTTATCAGAAAATATATGCACACACATTACAATTGAGATGCATATACATGTCAATATATATGCACACAAAGGCCAAAACATATGCACATTTCATCTTAGGTGCGCACGGGAAAAACAATAATTGTCCAAGAAAAAAAATATGGTAGGTCAAAACTTGTGCACATATGGGTCAATATCTATGCACACACATCCAAAACATGTGCACATTTAATCACAAATGGGTGCACGAAAAAAAGAAAAAAAAATTGGACGGTCAATGCCGTCATTGACCATCAGATACTTGTTTGACCTATCATGTTGATCAGTCAAACCTTCTAAATGGACATTTTTAATGAAAGTCTAATCATAGCCCTGGGTTTTTTTTCCATCTAAGGACCAATTACCATATGTAGAGTTTTTTCCTCCCAGAGGGTAAGTGCGATGAAATTGATAAGATCAATAAAGAATTATTTTAGAATAAGCATAATCCTAACTACCGATCTCTCCTTAGTTGGGAAAAAAAGTTATCAACCAAAATATTTTGTCGTCCTAAACATTCGTAAAGCAAAACATAACAACATTGTCCTCAAAATGAAATTATTATGGAAAATTTCAACAGAATCTTGATAAAGTTTGGGTTCGGGTTATTATGAAAAATATCTCAACTCAATGAACATTCTCTCACCCAATAAAAACAATAATCAATCCTGGCAATTTGGTCGTCTTTTTCACATTACTGAGCAGTTTAAAAAGAGCTCTTTTGGCAATTGAGGAATAGTATCTTAATCATCATTATTTTTTTGGGATTTTATTATATTGTTATACTTAGTTTAATAGATTTAATTTTTTGTTAATTTGATAAAATAAATAACATTATTCAACTACATAATTTGTCTATATTTTTTTTCCTAAATAAATTATAAAAGTTATTTAATTTATACTTACATAAATTTCGTGCAAAACACATACACTAAGCTAGATGATAATACTACTATATTCTAGACACACAATTTTTCGTTATTTTTTTTGTTATTAACAAATAGAAGGTACCCTTACATAGTGGAAGAAACACCTAAATCATCACAACGTATGATTTTACAAGCGTATTACATGCTAGATGAAGACTAGAGTCGAGACAAACGCAATTGCTCACGTGGAAGATTTGGAGCAATGTAGTCCATAATAGTACTACGAAGTACGATAGGGAAAACGTACATTTTGTTAGGAAACGGAACTCAAGAACCTCAGTTTCCATGAGAGTTTCTTTCTTCAGTTTCTCTACTTTTGAAGATGACAAATACTTTGATACTAATGTTTTATCTCAAAGATGTGTTTAAAGGAACCACAGGACAATTGCTGAAACCATGGAAGCCAAACAAGATAAAGAAACCAAACAAGCAAGTCAAAGGAACCCAGAAGTGCCCAGAAATGCAACACGTGACTTTGCTTTTCCCGATGAAGCTGGGAACACAGAACCTCGGACAAAAGATGGTGAAAGCGACTTGAGCAAAGCTTCTAAAGCCTGCCACCGTCCAAAGGAAAGCTCCAAGATGTCTAGAAGGCTGAACCTCGGACAAAGGTTGCTGAAAGCGACATGTCACAAGGTTGTCACCATCCAGAGGATAGTTCCAAAGTGTCTAGGTTGCTGAACCTCGGACGAAAGGAGTTGGACAATGACATGACAGACTTGCCTAAAGCAGTTGACCAACCAATGTGGATTCTGAGTTGCCTAGGTTGTTGGTACATGTCTAAGTCAGCGTGAATCAAGGATTACCACACAACCTAGGTCAAGCTTACTCTGTGGGAACCAAGAGAAGATCCAACCTCGAGGATCCACTATATAAGGAAGATAAGCTCCGCTGTTATCTTCAAGCACTACAACAAGAATCACACTTCATAGCAAACATCATAGTGTGAGCTCTCAAACATATCGTCAACCAAAACCAAGATCAAGAGGAACCAGTTAAGGAATCTGAGAGTTGTGTGCTAGTTCCTGTGACTATAAGTGAGTTAGTTCCTTAGTGCTTAGGACTGCTTCTTGGATTGATTATACTTGCTGTTAAGTTTATCTAGGATTGTCTAACTATATATAAGACAAAGAAACTGTGTGTTTGTTCCTAGAGTAATCTGTAACCGAAGTGATAAGAAATCAAGAAGTAGACCTTCAAATCCTTTCGAAAGAAAGGTAGTGGTTTTTATCCTAGATTGCTAGTTGGCAATCGAAGGTTTCCACTATAAGGAACAAATTCATTTATATTTGATTGTTTATTTCCGCTGCAAAGGGAACTGTAATCTGTATTCTCAGTTCCCTTGTTCTTAATCTAACAATCACGATCCTACACATTTGTTATAGCCAAGAAGTTTACGGCTCTGTTGTTCTCCTTGTAGCAATGATGAACCTGAAACGAAGTAAAACAACGAAGAAGCATTTTAATTTCATGGATAATAGGAAATAATTCCCAAGGGATTTTCCAAATTCCTCAAATTGCATTAATGATTGATAAGTTATCCCCTTCGAGGACTAAATACTGAATGTTTAGGCAAATAGCCCTATGAAAACCTTCAAGAGCGGTAAAAGCCGCATCTTTAAGTGGAGAGGAGCAGATAATATGCATCCTATCTAAAAAGACAACCTCTCTGAATTGGTTGCGAAGATTATGCCAATATGACTAGTAGCATTTCGTTTTACAGAGGCGTCGAAATTAACTTTGCTCCAATTTGGTGACGGTTTAGTCCAACGTGTAAATCATGATTTTCTGGTAGTAGCAGTCTTTTTATAGCAAGATGATCGATATAGATTGGATAGAGAAGCTAGCTGTTAGGAAATAGAACTCTGGAACTTCAGTTCCCCTGAGAGTTCCTTTCCTCAGTTTCTCTACTTTTGAAGATGACAAATATTATGATACTAATGTTTTATCTCAAAGATATGCTTTAAGGAACCACATGAATATACCGAAGGCAAGAAATCCAAACAGGACAAGAGAACCAAAGGAATAAGACAAAGAAAGGAACCCAGAGGAACCCATGTGTGCCCAGAAACGTAGCATGCGAGGTTGCGATTCCCGAGATATCTGGGAACACCAAACCTCGGACAAAAGGAGGTGAAAGCGACTTGAGAGAAGCTTCCAAAAGCCTGCCACCATCCAAGAGCAAGACTCCAAGATGCCTAGAACAATGAACCTTGGATAGAGAAAGGTGAAAGCGACAGGACATGGAACATGTCGCTGTCCAGAAGACAGTTCCCAAGCGCCCAGAGTGTTGAACCTCGGACAAAGGAAGTTGGAGAACGACTTGGCTGAAGAGGTTGACTAACCTAGAAGGATTCTGAGCTGCCTAGGTTGTTTGCACATGCCAAGAACAACGTGGACCAAGGAGAACCACTTATCCTAGGGTAAGCTCAATCTGTGGGAACCCAGAGAGGATTAAGTTGCGAAGAATCCTCTATAAAAGGAAGACTAACTCAAGAGTTATCTTCAAGCACTCAGACACGACTCACACTCATTAGCAAATATCTAGTGTGAACCTCCAAACAAGAACATCAAAGCAAACAAAGATCAAGAGGAACCAGTCAAGGAAGAAGAGCTGAGTGCTAAGTTCCTGTGACTGTAAGTGATAGTTCCTAGGTGCAAAAGTTTGTTTCTTGGATTGATTATTGATTGTGTTAAGTTATCTAGGATTGTCTAACTGTGTGTAAGACAAAGGAACTGTGTGTTCGTTCCTAGGATAAGTTGTAACCAAAAGAGATAAGAAATCAAGAAGTAGACTTTGAAATCCTTTCGAAAGAAAGGTAGTGGTTTTTATCCTGGATTGCTAGTTGGCAGTCAAAGGTTTCCACTATAAGGAACTTGTCAGTTGTTTGATTGTTTATTTCCGCTGCGAAAGGAACTGAGAATTGATATTCTGAGTTCCTTAAGTTTTTATCTAACAATCACGATCCTACACTAGCCAATCGTTATAGAGAATATATGTACTATTAACAATGTGAGTAGCCTGTTGATGTGAACTCCTGAAAATAATAGAGTTCCTATGTTTCCAAATATGCCACCAGAGAAAGAGGTTGGGGACTATGTTCCTATTGTGGGTGTGAAAGTAGTGAATGTTAGACCAAAAATCATCTCTGGAGTGAATGGTGTAATTGTTGCCAGTGAGCAGTTGAAGTTGTTGTAAAGAGTCAAGGGTAAAGGGACATTCAAAAAAAAGTTAATTGGAATCCTCCACATTCAGGTTACAGAGGCTAGGGCAGGGTAATTGGGTCCATCTTGTATCATAAATTGTACAGAAATTAGAGAAAAGGAACAAAGAACAAGACATGTGCACAAGTGTTAGTGATCACTTGAAGGATAACAAATCTATATGAATAGGTTGCCAAGCTTTTAAAATTTGGTAGGAGTAGGCCTCCTTAAAACTATTAGCCCTCGATTTGGCCTTTATGTATACTTATTTTCACATCCTTCTCTCTTGTGTTGTTTTATTATTGTGAAGGATTGCATGCTCTATTTGGTGACAAAGCATGCAGATGTTTAAGATGGTTCATTCAAGTACAAACATGTCAGACCCAATACGAACTGTGGCTAAATTCGAGTTTGTGTTTAATGACATTGATTTGTCTGATTGGGTCCTTCACATTGAGATCATGGAGGACTCTCTAGATTTCAAGTCTAATCACGAGGGATGTGATAGTGTCACAATAGGAAGCGGATGAGAGAGATTTTGGAGAAGGAAATTGGTTGGTTGCCTTATACATGTTTCAACTTCTATGCATTGAGTTTAATTCTTTATTACGTGCTCCATCATATTTTACATTTGTTTGATAGCGTTTCTTAATTGTTTTCTAGGTTTTTATGTGTCCTACCAAAAAGGGAACACTCAACAAGATATAAACATAAATGTTAAGTGATCCATTTGAAGACAATTGGTAAGAAAAAATATTATCTCTTCAACAATAAAGTCATTAATTATTGTAATATTCATGCTTGGATCTTATAATGTATGGAACCACTGAGTCCATGATGCATCTACATATACATGATCTTTTTGAAGCATGGTCTGCAAGAGTTTGCATCTTCTACGATAAAATACATATTAAATGATTTTTCTTTTGCAGATGTAAAAGATGAAGCTACTCATGATACCGATTCACATTGTTATAGAGTTGTCAAAGTTAAAACTATTCACATTAGTTCTCCCATTGTAGCTGCAAAATTTCTCTTTATTTACAAGTTAAGCATCCTTTATTTCATCTTAGTGAGTTGTTGTTTATCTTTTCCTACCCATTTAAGTTGCTAACGTCATGGTGTAGTTATTCAAAAATGGCATGATTGAATCACAACAGAGGGACGTGACCTTGAGAATCACTGCATCTGGTATTTACTATCATCGTTTTACTTTGATGGAACATTTTTCTTTGTTTGGCAAGAATGGATGATAACTTTTGGATGTGCGTAGAGTAGTTCATAATAAATTTATTACTATTGTGAGAAGAGGAAGCAACTTTGATGGAGTTGCTGAAATTTATGTACAACAACACTCTAGGTGCAAAGACAATTCTTGATTTGTTTGGTGTATTGATCGTTGTAGACAAGTATCAAGTTATTTCTTGTATTGAGCAATTGTAGAAGATGCCAATATCACTAGAATATGCCCTTATATTTCTTGAGCTTCCTTCAAGTGTTGTAGTTGGTGAAGTAGTTCAACCGCTTATAGATGAAACAAAGTAATATCTTGCAGCTCGTTTTAGCGATTTCACCATGTAAGTAGTATGCCTTATGCATTTTAATGTGTGGCCTTGTTACAACAACCGTGGCATAATTTACTGATGTGGGTTTTCTTTAATACATACTTGTTTATGTAGAAGAAGTTCCAGAGAACAACTGATGACATTGCCTCTTTCTTTCGTTGAGGTTGTTCTTGGTAGTGGTGGTATGCAAGTGTATTCAGAAGATTCTGTTTTTGATTTCGCCATGAAATGGGTGCGTGAAAACTATGTCAAACTTGAAGATTGCCAACACATCCTCACCAAGCGATTGTTGTAGTTCTTATTCTTCCCAAACATGAGTTCTTAGAAGTTGAAAGAAATCATTGTTTGCCTTGAGTTGGACCATGAAGGTGTGTGTAAGCTTGTGCGCAATGCCCTATTTTTTAAGGTAGAAGGAAATACAAGAGCCTTATCGGCCACCAACAAGGGTTGTATAAAGCGCAACTACGTGTTTTGTCCTATTAAGGTTGTGAGGTTTGAACTGTCTCGACCTCGCTGTGTGGTCCACTGTCATCTGAAGAAAGTGTAACACCCCCAAAACTTAACCCTTTTGGAAAGGTATTACCGCTAGTGACCCCAGTGTTCCTTACCGAGATCACCCAAGGCTTTACCAAATAAATACAATTTATGAAATGCAATTGATACACAAAGATCAAGCATTTAATTCCAAAACATAACATTGTCAAGGAAAACAAGAGTTACGGGATTACAACCCAATCCCGAATAGGTCAAAACATAGTTTAAACCAAACACAGCGGAAGACTAAGAAAGCACATTACAAACGGAGTTATTGTCCAAAGGATCATAACCTGATTAAAGAAATAATTAAAACATTCAAAAACCACCGCCGACTCCATAGTCCTTCTAATCTTCTGAGCTACTTCTTAACTGATGTGCCGAATCGAACGGATGACACCAGCCAACCATGCAAGGGAAAATATTGGTTGGTTAGTCTAAATGAATAGACTAGCAAGGGTATAAAGCAGACTGGTTCGAAGCAGTCATATTAGGTTAGACTCACCGCTTCTCGGATAATAACCGATAACGGTAGTCAACCATCATATTCCTACTGGAATAAACAAGAGGTATGCACAAGAGAAGATTCTGGAAGACTGAATCTTCACAGAAATCGACTTGAAAGAAGACTCCAACGGAAATGAGTCTTTAAGGAAGAATGACAAATCTGGAATATTACAGAATCATACAACAATGATTTAAAAGCTGACTGAGATGCTTCGGTTCACGACCAACCTCATCGCCTACAGCGAATCCAGATTGGAAAGAGAACGTACTACATTCGAGTCAAGACGAGTTTTCCTAGCTGCACTGAACTTAGCTGCACTACTCGCCCAAGGTGTATTAATTATGTGCGTCAAGTTAGCACTTATCCGATTTATGTTTCAAAAACACACATCACGTTATAGACTTTTACATGTGTACCCCACCAATGGGACAACACATCTTAGTATACGTTTCGTCGAGAGTGACGTATACCGAAAGGTTTGTGACACCAGCTAAGTGTCCTGTCTCTACACACATGTGTAAGAGACCGATCATGATCTTAGAATAGTACCAGATGGGGACGAGCCACCCCGATACCAGATTATAAAGAAACGACTGGACAGAGTCCGAGTAACGTTCCTATCTAACAGTGCTAACTAAACAGTTACAGCACCACAACATTTACAGGATAAATCCACATAAAGGCCCGAAAGGCGATCACAGATAATAGCGTTGTTCTAACAGATATACAACCTATTATATGATTTTCAAAACAGTTTATCAAAACCGTTTCTAGACAAATAGAATATTCATTCCAAATTAATTACTCAGATAAACTACTGATAATTAATGTAAATATGGAACGAAAGAGCAAGAGCGAACCGCCACTTGCCTTACTCCGCAGAATAGTCTAAAGACGTCAACTGGATTCCGGGCTCGACACGGTATAGTTCCGACAGCACAACAACCTTCGAGTCGACCCATAAAAGGAACCCTAAGTTAGATCCGACATAAACAGTACGAATCTAAACACGGCGAAAGAACACGAAAGGAAAGACGTCACGACGACAACCGACCAACCCAAAGCCACGAAGGCGTTCTGGGCACTGGCGGAGGTCGCCGTATTCATCACGGCGGTCGCCGTGAAGAACATGGCAGTCGCCGTGAAGAACACGACGGTCGCCGTGAAGAACACGACGGTCGCCGTGAAGAACACGGCCGCCTGAAACGAGAGAAAACTCACCCCAAAACACGAGCGGTTTGGCCTCCTTCGACTTGCTTTGGCTTCTAACCTCCAAGGCTAACCAAAAGCTTCACAAAGGCACTCTGGAAACACACCAAAGCAACACCGGCGAGACCTTCGAATTCCGGCGAAAACACAACTCCGGCGAGAGGCGAATTTGGCAGCGATTCGGGGTTGTAGATGACCCAAAACCCATGCCCAAGCTCGTCTATTTATAGGCAAACCCCAAGGAGTGATCTGCAAACCCTCAGACACGGCAAACGACGCAACGGCGCACCTCGAACGACGCCAGCGACCGGAGGGCAATGCCCACTGGACAATCACGGCGGTCGCCGTAATTTTGCCTGCGGCGGGCACGCGGCGGTCGCCGTAAATGCGGCGGTCGCCGTCGCTAGGCCTGTCGCGGCCAGCTAGAAGCTGACACGTTGACTCTTCGGGCCCAACCACGGCGGTCACCGTTTCCCCCTTTTCCCGCCCATTCGGCTTTGAACGAGCTTGACGATAAACCGGGATAAAATTTATCGTACGCGAACGACAATTTAAAATTCAAGGCACCTTGTCTGTATATTATTTCACTGAGAAAAATATTACAGATATAGAGCACATTACAGAATGTCTCAAGCTACCTGAATTAAATCCGACGTACACAACGGGTACTCGGGAAAATTCCATAATTCCTAAAATAACCTTACAAAATTACGGGGTATCACATCTCCTCCCCCTTACAAGAAGTTTTGACCCCGAAACTTAGGTCGAGAATAACTCGGGAAAACGCCTGAGCATATCTGACTCGGTTTCCCATGTCTCCCAAGTAACTTCTTCGGTCCCTGACTTGGACCACAGCACTCGTACCAAAGGTACGATCTTGTTGCGCAAATGCTTCTCCCGACGCTCCAAAATGCGCACGGGCAACTCTTCGTAAGTACCATTAGCTTGAATCTCGATGTCCTCATAACTAAGCACATGAGACTCATCTGGCACATACTTTCTGAGTAAAGACACGTGGAACACGTTATGCACCGGGTGAGCCGATGGTGGCAACGCCAAACGGTACGCTAGAGATCCCACTCTATCCAAAATCTCGAATGGTCCCACGTAGCGAGGGTTAAGCTTCCCACGCTTACCAAATCTGAAAACTCCTTTGGATGGCGATACCTTGACAAAAACCTTGTCAACGACCTCGAACTCGACAGTCATGCGCTTCCGATCTGCGTAGGACTTCTGTCGACTCTGAGCGGTCAATATTCTTTGTCTGATCAAAGCAATGTCCGAAGCCGTCCTTTCGACCAACTCTGGTCCAAGCAGAATTTTGTCGGCATTATCGTCCCAACAAATCGGAGATCTGCATCTGCGACCATACAATGCTTCAAACGGAGCCATCTTGATTGTAGCATGCCAGCTATTGTTGTACGTGAACTCAATCAGACTCAAGCTGTCCTCCCAGCTAGTCGGACGATCGAGCACACAAGCTCTAAGCATATCCTTCAGAGTCTGGATGGTCCTTTCAGACTGGCCATCTGTTTGAGGATGAAACGTTGTACTGAACCTTAACTCGGTTCCCATAGCCTTATGAAGTTCCTTCCAGAATCTTGACATGAAATGGCCATCTCGGTCCGATACAATGGTCTTAGGAATGCCATGTAAGCGGACAATCTCCTTCTGGTAAACTTCGGCTAGCTTCTGGGTTTCCCATGTGGTCTTGATGGCTATGAAATGAGCACTCTTCGTAAGCCTATCCACAATTACCCAGATAGCATCTCTCTGACTTCGAGTCTTGGGTAGCCCAGTGACGAAGTCCATGGAAATGTCCTCCCATTTCCATTCTGGCACGGGGAGAGGTAGCATCTCACCACCTGGTCTGCGGTGTTCGATCTTGACCTTCTGGCAAGTTAAGCACTTTGCCACAAAGTCTGCTATGTCTCACTTCATGTTTGGCCACCAAAACTTCTTCCTGAGATCCTTGTACATCTTGCTAGAGCCAGGATGCACAGAATAAGCAGATGAATGAGCTTCTCTCATCACCAACTGACGAAGACCTTCTGTGTCAGGCACACAGATCCGATCCTGAAACCAAAGTGATCCATCATCCTGAACCACAAAACTGGGAGCTTTCCCATCCATCACTTCACTGCTTAACTTTACCAAGATGATGTCATCGACTTGCTTTTCTTTGATTTGATCCAGCAGTGTAGCCTGAATTTCCATCATACTCAGGTACCCTCTACGCTGGTCATACAAGACTTCAATGTCGCATGACTCTTGGTTTAGCTTGGTCTGAGCAGTAAGCAACGCAACCACAGTCTCGTGCGTTGTCTTCCGCTTAGCGCATCAGCTACTACATTAGCCTTGCCCGGATGATACAACAACTCCATGTCGTAGTCCTTGAGCAACTCTAGCCAGCGGCGTTGTCTCATATTTAACTCCTTCTGAGTAAATATATACTTGAGACTTTTGTGGTCAGTGAAGACTTGGCATCTTATACCATAGAGGTAATGCCTCCAAATCTTCAGCGCAAAGACAACCGCTGCTAACTCAAGATCATGGGTCGGATAGTTTTCTTCGTAAGTCTTGAGTTGTCTAGATGCGTAAGCAATGACTCTGCCCCTTTGCATCAAAACACAACCAAGGCCACACTTGGAAGCATCACTATAGACCACATAATCGTCATTCCCCTCTGGGAGTGCTAACACGGGTGCCGAGGTCAACCGTCGCTTCAACTCCTGGAAACTGACCTCGCACTTGTCATTCTAGACAAACTTCTTATGGACTTTGCGGAGTAGATTGGTCATCGGTAGAGCGATCTTTGAAAATCCTTCTACAAACCTTCTATAATACCCGGCAAGTCCAAGAAAACTGCGCACCTCTTTTACGTTCTGAGGCTGTGTCCACTTAGCCACAGCTTCAATCTTTTGGGGATCAACCATAACCCCATTTTTATTGATCACGTGGCCTAAGAAAGCCACTTCCTTCATCCAGAATTCACATTTAGACAATTTAGTATAAAGCTGATGTTGTCTAAGGATCGACAAGGAAATCCGTAGATGTTCCTCGTGGACTTCTTCATTCGGAGAATAGATCAAGATGTCGTCTATGAAGACCACCACGAACTTATCCAAGTACTGGTGAAAACATCGGTTCATCAAATCCATAAAGACAACTGGAGCATTTGTAAGCCCAAAAGGCATCACTACGAACTTGTAATGACCATATCTGGTCCTAAACGCAGTTCTAGGAATGTCCTGCTCCCGAATCCTGAGTTGATGATATCCAGATCTTAAGTTGATCTTGGAGAACACCTTTGCTCCTTGCAACTGGTCCAACAAGTCATCAATCCTAGGCAAAGGATACTTGTTCTTGATCGTCACCTTATTCAACTCTCGGTAGTCGATACAAAGTCGGAACGATCCGTCCTTCTTTTTGACGAATAAAACCGGAGCACCCCACGGCGATGCACTCGGCCTGACATAACCTTTGTCAAGAAGATCTTCAAGTTGATTCTTCAACTCTTGCATCTCAGCTGGAGCCATCCGATACGGGGATTTGGAAATCGGCGCCGTACCAGGCTCGAGATCAATTGAAAACTCTACGTCACGATTTGGGGGTAATCCTGGAATTTCTTCCGGAAAGACATCCGAAAATTCCCTAACTACAGGAATATCAAGAACCTCAGGTTCATCCTTCTCAGGCGAATCCAAGTAGCAAAGGTACCCGACACATCCTTGTCGTAGTAGCTTAAACGCAGCCATCGCATTGATCAGCTTGCCGTTATCAGCGTCATTTCGACCTTTGAACTTGCACACGAATTGGCCCCCGGATGACACCGTCACCGTTCTTGAACTGAAGTCGATCACCGCCTTGTGACGCGTCAGCCAATCCATACCGAGAATAATGTCGTATGGAGCCATGGCTATGCAGATTAAATCTGCCTCGAATTCCTTACCCTGAATGGTAATCAGAAAGTCGGACAAATGCTTGGTTCCCACCAAACGTTCTCCATTAGGAAGATTAACGACGAAAGGGTCGCACGAATCATTGCACACTAAGTCTAACTTGCTAATACAGCTATCCGAAATAAAGGAATGCGTAGCACCAGAATCAAACAGAATGCACACTGAAGTAGAGTGAAGGTATAGAGTACCTTGAGCAATCGGAGCGTTGGGTCCATCTGCCTCACGCATCTCGTACAAGCGTTGGCCCTGACTTCCAGAAACAGCTGGGGCCTTTCCCCTGCTCTGAGCAGTCGTCTGCACTGAAGGGCTAGGAGTCTCGGCAGGCTTAAACCTAGGTCGGTTGCTCTGATGAACTGACCCTTGCTGCGACTCTACTCCCTTCTGCTTCCCCTGCTTGTAGAACTTTTGCAGATGACCATCATGTCCACACCCAAAGCATGGCCTCCTCTCCTTCCGACACTCAGTGCTCTTGTGCCCAGCAGTACCGCAGTTATAACACTGAACTGAACTCCTGGTATGCCCTGACTGCTGAGTCGATCCCCCTTGCGTCATCTCCGTCTTAGCTCGGCCGGACTTGGCGAAGTTAGACGGTGGCGCAGGGCGCTTAAAACCACCTCCCTGGTTCTGATTCTGCATCGACTTCTGTCGGTTGCGCCTCTTGGTCGACTCCTCGAGAGTTACCTCCAGCTTATAGGCACAATCCACATACTACTCCAAGGTAGAGCATGTGTGGTGCACCATTAATGGCTTGATATCCGGGTTCATCCACTCGTGGAAGTACCAGATCTTTTGAGCCTCGCTGGTGATCTCGGCAGTGGCATACTGTAAAAGATGGTTGAACTTAGATGCCAACTCGGTCACTCTCAGACCATCAGTCTGAGGGTACAAGAACTCTTTATGCTTCTCCTCTCTCATAGCACGAGAGAAAAAGCGATCAACCATCTTGGTCTTGAACATCGACCAAGTTAACACTGGGCTCTCAGCCAAACCAGTGTTCTCCCACCACTCGCTAGCCTCCTCCTTCAGCTGAAGAGAAGCGATATGGACCTTCTCGGCCTCCGTACACTCCACGTTCCTGAACAGCCTCTCCATATGGGAGAACCAATGAGTCACTGCCACTGGCTCCCCTTTCCCGTTATAGCAGTCGGGTCTCATGGAAGTAATGGTCTTAAGAGCGCGACCATAGTTGTCCCTCGCCCTAACGGCAGTCTCCTGAATCACAGGGTTTCTGGGTTCCACAACATCAGGAACCGCTGCATGAATAGGCACTTCTTGTGCTTGAGGCGCACTTGGTCTCAAGACATCTGTAATAGCCTACATCACGATCCCACGGATTGCCTCAACAGCTGCAACGTCAAATAGCGTCGGTGCCTGGGTCTGATCCTGACCTTCACGCCTCTGCTGGACGCGAGACTCAGACTCGTGTTCATCCTGAACACCTCTTCCTGCTGGTCTGGGGTTTTGGCTAGTCCCAGCACCGGCTCGAGTTGAGTTTCTCGTGCTTCTTGGGTTCACCATCTGTTTACCGATCCAATTCCAAGCATTCAATACATTAATATTATGCAACATACTTATGCAATATATCAATGTACATAAATCACTCAGAATAGATCAACTTGGCATTTTATAGATGAACCTTCGAATTCTTACACAAGTTACACATAAGTTTATCATTCGAGCGTTAGGACAACATTGCTCGAAGATATAAGTGTTTCTCAAAGTACTTGCCGCAATACTGAAATATTACACAAAGTATAACTTGGAATACTAAGAAACGAACTACTACGATAGGCAACGCCATTCCTCCTCAAGGCGTTCCAAAATGTCTCCCATACGACTGGCTACTCGTGCATGGTCTCTTCGGGCTAGGCTCACCATCGAGATCTGGCGATGGGTTTCGCACCCTGCTTGACCCTGAAGCACATAGTCCTAGCTCAGCCATAGAAAAGTATGGGTCGTCCATGACTGGTCCTCCTATTCCAGCCCTCCTCTGAGTACTGGCGATCAGCTCATCCCTCTGACGCTGCTGTTCTGCGGAGATTACCTCGCTCTGGCGGAGAATCTCCTACAGCTCGGATTCCGACCTCCATCTCCTTGGAGTAGGGATAGGCTGAGATTCCCTGTCACTTCTCCCAATATCGTACTCGGTATACAGTGCCTCCCAATCAGCTTCTGACATGGGTGCGTACTCTGGCACTGGTGACAATCCTGTACCGGGCTCTTGATTCTGCCCTCCAAGGTCCAACTCTGGATCCTCTTCTGGATCATCCTCTATGGGATCCTCATCCTCGGGATCATCCTCGATGGGATCCTCATCCTCGGGATCATCCTCGATGGGATCCTCATCCTCGGAATCATCCTCAATCATATCCTTGTCCTCGACAGGATCTTGCTCAAGCATCTCCTCTTCCTCCTCCTCGTACTCGATCTCCTCGGGAATTGGTCCCAGTAGAAAGTCGTCTTGGTAAACCCCTTGTTCATACCTTGACAACTCGTCTTCCTGCTCCCATTCATGTACTTCCTCCACCCTTGGTGGCGGCATAGGTGCAGGTCTAGGGACCATAACATTCCTGGCTACAAGGAAAACTGACTCGGAGAGAACATGTTTGACGTCTTCGGGTGGGCTACTCGGGCCTCCAACCTCGAAACATCGCTGAGGTAACGGAAAATCTAGCCTCGGCTGATCCGACTTGGCGTCTTCCGACCCCCTACCAATAGAAAAGCAGACACCCATCCTATCGAACAATAAGGAAGGAATTAGTATTTCTAGACATAGAAGCAAGCTTACTATATCAGACTATAAAGAAGACATGACTATGAATGGTGTTTTTAAATTCTTTTCAGAATGAAAATTCAGAGCCCTCTTTAAAGCATTTTCAAAAACGGATAATTGATTTATAAAATCCCAAACCCGTTTTAAAACCTTTGGCTCTGATACCACAACTGTAACACCCCCAAAACTTAACCCTTTTGGAAAGGTATTACCGCCAGTGACCCTAGTGTTCCTTACCGAGATCACCCAAGGCTTTACCAAATAAATACAATTTATGAAATGCAATTGATACACAAAGATCAAGCATTTAATTCCAAAACATAACATTGTCAAGGAAAACAAGAGTTACGGGATTACAACCCAATCCCGAATAGGTCAAAACATAGTTTAAACCAAACACAGCGGAAGACTAAGAAAGCACATTACAAACGGAGTTATTGTCCAAAGGATCATAACCTGATTAAAGAAATAATTAAAACATTCAAAAACCACCGCCGACTCCATAGTCCTTCTAATCTTCTGAGCTACTTCTTAACTGATGTGCCGAATCGAACGGATGACACTAGCCAACCATGCAAGGGAAAATATTGGTTGGTTAGTCTAAATGAATAGACTAGCAAGGGTATAAAGCAGACTGGTTCGAAGCAGTCATATTAGGTTAGACTCACCGCTTCTCGGATAATAACCGATAACGGTAGTCAACCATCATATTCCTACTGGAATAAACAAGAGGTATGCACAAGAGAAGATTCTGGAAGACTGAATCTTCACAGAAATCGACTTGAAAGAAGACTCCAACGGAAATGAGTCTTTAAGGAAGAATGACAAATCTGGAATATTACAGAATCATACAACAATGATTTAAAAGCTGACTGAGATGCTTCGGTTCACGACCAACCTCATCGCCTACAGCGAATCCAGATTGGAAAGAGAACATACTACATTCGAGTCAAGATGAGTTTTCCTAGCTGCACTGAACTTAGCTGCACTACTCGCCCAAGGTGTATTAATTATGTGCGTCAAGGTAGCACTTATCCGATTTATGTTTCAAAAACACACATCACGTTATAGACTTTTACATGTGTACCCCACCAATGGGACGACACATCTTAGTATACGTTTCGTCGAGAGTGACATATACCGAAAGGTTTGTGACACCAGCTAAGTGTCCTATCTCTACACACATGTGTAAGAGACCGATCATGATCTTAAAATAGTACCAGATGGGGACGAGCCACCCCGATATCAGATTATAAAGAAACGACTGGACAGAGTCCGAGTAACGTTCCTATCTAACAGTGCTAACTAAACAGTTACAGCACCACAACATTTACACGATAAATCCACATAAAGGCCCGAAAGGCGATCACAGATAATAGCGTTGTTCTAACAGATATACAACCTATTATATGATTTTCAAAACAGTTTATCAAAACCGTTTCCAGACAAACAGAATATTCATTCCAAATTAATTAATCAGATAAACTACTGATAATTAATGTAAATATGGAACGAAAGAGCAAGAGCGAACCGCCACTTGCCTTACTCCGCATAATAGTCTAAAGACGTCAACTGGATTCCGGGCTCGACACGATATAGTTCCGACAGCACAACAACCTTCGAGTCGACCCATAAAAGGAACCCTAAGTTAGATCCGACATAAACAGTACGAATCTAAACACGGCAAAATAACATGAAAGGAAAGACGCCACGACGACAACCGACCAAGCCAAAGCCACGAAGGCGTTCTGGGCACTAGCGGCGGTCGCCGTTCTTGGCGGCGGTCGCCGTATTCATCACGGCGGTCGCCGTGAAGAACACGGCCGACTGAAACGAGAGAAAACTCACCCCACAACACGAGCGGTTTGGCCTCCTTCGACTTGCTTTGGCTTCTAACCTCCAAGGCTAACCAAAAGCTTCACAAAGGCACTCTGGAAACACACCAAAGCAACACCGGCGAGACCTTCGAATTCCGGCGAAAACACAACTCCGGCGAGAGGCGAATTTGGCAGCGATTCGGGGTTGTAGATGACCCAAAACCCATTCCCAAGCTCGTCTATTTATAGGCAAACCCCAAGGAGTGATCTGCAAACCCTCAGACGCGGCAAACGACGCAACGGCGTGCCTCGAACGACGCCGGCGACCGGCGGGCAATGCCCACTGGACAATCACGGCGGTCGCCGCAATTTTGCATGCGGCGGGCACGCGACGGTCGCCGTAAATGCGGCGGTCGCCGTCGCTAGGCCTGTCGCGGTCAGCTAGAAGCTGACACGTTGACTCTTCGGGCCCAACCACGACGGTCGCCGTTTCTGAACGGCGGTCGCCGTTTCCCCCTTTTCCCGCCCATTCGGCTTTGAACGAGCTTGACGATAAACCGGGATAAAATTTATCGTACGCGAACGACAATTTAAAATTCAAGGCACCTTGTCTGTATATTATTTCACTGAGAAAAATATTACAGATATAGAGCACATTACAGAATGTCTCAAGCTACCTGAATTAAATCCGACGTACACAACGGGTACTCGGGAAAATTCCATAATTCCCAAAATAACCTTACAAAAATACGGGGTATCACAGAAATAAGGGTGTGTTGATCTATTTGGATCAAGATTAATCGCTTCTGATGTGTTCCAGCTAGGTGGAAGACAGTTTAGCCTTGTTCCACGATGATGTGAGAACAAACACTTGGGTTTGTTTATGGCCATAGTCAAAGTGTAGGATTGTGATTGTTAGATAAATAATCAGGGAACTAAGAATATGAGTATTCAGTTCCCTTCGCAGCAGAAATAAACAATCAACTAAATGAACAAGTTCCTTATAGTGGAAACCTTCGATTGCCAACTAGCAATCTAGGATAAAAACCACTACCTTTCTTCCGAAAGGATTTCAAGGTCTACTTCTTGATTTCTTATCTCTTTGGTTACATCTTATCCTAGGAACAAACACACAGTTTCTTTGCCTTACACACAGTTAGACAATCCTAGATAACTTAACACAAATTATAATCAATCCAAGAAGCAGTCCTTAACACCAAGGAACTAACTCACTTACAGTCACAGGAACTAGCACACAACTCTCTGATTCCTTGACTGGTTCCTCTTGATCTTGTTCTGATTTGATGATCTTGTTTGAGAGCTCACACTAAGATATTTGTTGTGGAGTGTGATTCTTGTAGTTGTGCTTGCTGTTGTCAAATAAGTACACTCGCCTTTTATACTCCAAAGGCTGGTTCGCTTCCAGTTCCCATCAAACCGAACTAGAAGCTCAATCTAATGGTGATCCACAAATTCTGTCAACTAGGTTGTCATAGATGTTTATCTGTGCAAGACAACTTCCTTAATGAGCTAGGAAACAACATGGGTAGTTAATAGCCGTTTGTGTCAGTCCAACGATGATGGGACAGTTGCTTTCCGCTTCTCTCTATGGCTCTAGGATTTCTGCTGACACATCTCACCTACTCTAGTTCCTTCCAACAGTGATGAGGTTCCCATGTGCTAGCTCCCTTGTGGATTCGTCACTCTTCTCAAGCCTATACTTCTTCAATAGACTTCTTTTATACGTGTTCCCTTGTGAGCGCTTCCTCGCTCACTAGTTCCTTTGAGTGTAGCTTGTGGATCAGTTTGGTGCTGGCGTGACCAAGACGTTGATGCCACAGCTCCGTTTGATCATTCACTATTGAGAGGCAGAGTTTCTCCTTGGGAACGAATGATGGGTCAACAACATACACATTGTTGAATCTTTTGCCTCTTAAGATGATTTGTCCCGAGGAGTCTAGGACAGTGCATTCACTTGACTTGAATCTAACTTCATTGTCTCCTTGATCGCACAGCTGTGACACACTAATTAGATCAAAACCAAGGTTATCAACAAGGTGAACTTTATTTACCTTAGTGTGGTCATTGAGATTTACGGTTCCTATTCCACAAAATTTCCCTTTGCTTTTGTCTCCAAAGGAGATGTTTCCTCCTTGGATGGGTTGAAGAAAGGTCATTTGATTTCTTCTTCCGGTCATATGGAATGAGCAACCACTGTCAATGTACCATAGTCGAGGTTGCCTCTCTTCTTTCTGCACACAGGGGAACTAAGACTTTTGAACCCAGCGAAGCTTGGCTTTACTGGAGGGATTAGCATTCTAAGTCTGTGAATGACCAGGGAACTGGTTTCTTTCATCGTAATAGGCATTTTTATCATTTTCAAAGTTCCTTTTCTTAGGATCATTTTTTCCACAGTAATAGCATAAGCGATTGTAAATAACATGCCCATATTTTCCCTTTCCAGGTCTGAAGGGTTTCTCAGTTTTTCTTTTGTTGAAATCAACATTGTTTCTAACCTTACCATGAGCCATATCCACATACTTTTTATGAGCAAAAGAATTGGTGAACCACTTGTTTTCAAGGAATGCCTTTTCTTTTCCTTTAGGTTCCCTCTTCGGACTTTGAGAACTTTCATTGAAACGCTTGGCAACCTCAGCCTTGTTTTCAAGAACCATGATCTTCTCTAATAGGAATTGATTCCTATCTCGAGAAGTGGCAAGAGCAGTACTGAGGTTCTCATTCATTTCAACAAGTTCTCGTCTAGCCTTTTCATCTTCAGCATCATTATTGGCCTTGTTGTCAACATACCCAATTCCATGACGTTGTCTCACAAAGACAGTTTGATTTATCATTTTTTCATTTATAGAGTCAGTGAGAATGTCTAACCTATCAATTATAGTTTGAAGCATATCATTTTCAGGTAGGTTATCATGCATAGGAACCTTAACAGAGTCTACACTGGTTTCATCACAAGATTTGCAGATTTTAAGGTGACTAGCATGCACATTTCTAATATCAATGAGTTTGGAGTGAGTTTCAGCTAGGTCTTTCTCAGCTTCATCAAGTTTCTTACTCCACACAGAGTTCTCAATAGTCAAGCATGCAATTTCATCTTCACAATCATCAAGTTTTTGTTGAAGGGAACTGGTTTCTTTTCCTAGTTTTTTTATGATCTTAAGAAGCTGTTTCTTATTACAATCGACTAGAGTCTTTAGAAAGTCATCAGAAGTTACCTCAAGGTCTTCTGAGTCGCTTGAGTCTCCTTTTGCCATGAGACATCTTCCTCCAGAGAAACCGCTCAGATCCAGTTCCTCATCTGAGTCTTCTCCCCATGATGCCACAAGAGCCTTCTTCCTTTGAGATCTTTCATCTTCTTTGGAGTCTTCTTTGTTGGGACAGCTCTTAGCGTAATGCCCCTTTTCTTTGCACTCATAGCAAGAGACATCCTTGAGATCTCTCCTTGGACCATTGTTAGAGGAACTGCCTTTTTGGAACCTTCCCTTCACGAAGAATTTTCTGATGTTTTTCGTGAAGAGAGTTGTAAGTTCGTCCTCCTCTTCTTCTAGGTCTGAGTTCTCTTGCTCCATTTCAAGCCTTGAGAAGGCCTTGGAGATCTTGAGGGCAATTCCTTTCTCCAGTTTCTTGTCGGCATTAGCTTTGGTGTGTTCTCCTTCTTCAACCTCCAGTTTCCCTATGATCTGAGTCAAGGGAAGAGATTTGATGCCTGGCGTGTTCTTCATGATTCCCTTGATGAGGGTGAACTTGGAGTTGAGTCCATTGATTACCACTAGTGACTTGGAGACTTCATCAAGATTGACTCCAGCCGATGTTAGCTTTCCAATCGGCATGTTGAAGCGAGAGTAATACTCAGAGATGGTTTCAGTTTCCATCATTTTGAATGTGTGGTATTCTCCTTCTAAAGCAAATTTCCGGCTTTGCTTCAGTTCCTCACTTCCTTCATGCATGTCCTTGAGTGCTTGCCATATCTCTTTCGCCGTTTTGATTCCTATGACTTTGTCCATATCTTCTATATCCAGTCCATTGAGAATGAACTGTCTAGCCTTGGCTTTTTTCTCCATGATGACATAATGCTCAGGTTTCCAATCTTCTTCCTTTTGGTTGAGATCGACATACCCATCTCCATTCTCGACTATCCTCCAGCATTGGTAGTCATTGGTCTTTATGTGGCTTTTCATGCACTTGGCCCACCATGTTTCTTCTCCCTTCTTTCGGAGATGTGGCTTGTTGGTGGAGATTCCGAGCTCAAACTTGCTTGGCTGAGACATGATCTGCAAACTTAACAAAGATCTAGAGCTTTTCCTGCTCTGATACCAATTATAGGATCGTGATTGTGAGATAAATAATCAGGGAACTAAGAATATGAGTATTCAGTTCCCTTCGCAGTGGAAATAAACAATCAACTAAATGAACAAGTTCCTTATAGTGGAAACCTTCGATTGCCAACTAGAAATCTAGGATAAAAACCACTACCTTTCTTCCGAAAGGATTTCAAGGTCTACTTCTTGATTTCTTATCTCTTTGGTTACATCTTATCCTAGGAACAAACACACAGTTTCTTTGCCTTACACACAGTTAGACAATCCTAGATAACTTAACACAAATTATAATCAATCCAAGAAGCAGTCCTTAGCACCAAGGAACTAACTCACTTACAGTCACAGGAACTAGCACACAGCTCTCCGATTCCTTGACTGGTTCCTCTTGATCTTGTTCTGATTTGATGATCATGTTTGAGAGCTCACACTAAGATATTTGTTGTGGAGTGTGATTCTTGTAGTTGTGCTTGCTGTTGTCAAAGAAGTACACTCGCCTTTTATACTCCAAAGGCTGGTTCGCTTCCAGTTCCCATCAAACCGAACTAGAAGCTCAATCTAACGGTGATCCACAAATTCTGTCAACTAGGTTGTCATAGATGTTTATGTGTGCAAGACAACTTCCTTAATGAGCTAGGAAACAACATGGGTAGTTAATAGCCGTTTGTGTCAGTCCAACGATGATGGGACAGTTGCATTCCGCTTCTCTCTACGGCTCCAGGATTTCTGCTGACACATCTCACCTACTCTGGTTCCTTCCAGCAGTGATGAGGTTCCCATGTGCTAGCTCCCTTGTGGATTCGCCACTCTTATCAAGCCTATACTTCTTCAATAGACTTCTTTTATACGTGTTCCCTTGTGAGCGCTTCCTCGCTCACTAGTTCCTTTGAGTGTAGCTTGTGGATCAGTTTGGTGCTGGCGTGACCAAGACGTTGATGCCACAGCTCCATTTGATCATTCACTGTTGAGAGGCAGAGTTTCTCCTTGGGAACGAATGATGGGTCAACAACATACACATTGTTGAATCTTTTGCCTTTTAAGATGATTTGTCCCGAGGAGTCTAGGATAGTGCATTCACTTGACTTGAATCTAACTTCATTGTCTCCTTGATCGTACAGCTGTGACACACTAATTAGATCAAAACCAAGGTTATCAACAAGGTGAACTTTATTTACCTTAGTGTGGTCATTGAGATTCACGGTTCCTATTCCACAAATTTTCCCTTTGCTTTTGTCTCCAAAGGAGATGTTTCCTCCTTGGATGGGTTGAAGAGAGGTCATTTGATTTCTTCTTCCGGTCATATGGAATGAGCAACCACTGTCAATGTACCATAGTCGAGGTTGCCTCTCTTCTTTCTGCACATAGGGGAACTAAGACTTTTGAACCCAGCGAAGCTTGGCTTTACTGGGGGGATTAGCATTCCGAGTCTGTGAATGACCAGGGAACTGGTTTCTTTCATGGTAATAGGCATTTTTATAATTTTCAAAGTTCCTTTTCTTAGGATCATTTTTTCCATAGTAATAGCATAAGCGATTGTAAATAACATGCCCATATTTTCCCTTTCCAGGTCTAAAGGGTTTCTCAGTTTTTCTTTTGTTGAAATCAACATTGTTTCTAACCTTACCATGAGCCATATCCACATACTTTTTATGAGCAAAAGAATTGGTGAACCTCTTGTTTTCAAGGAATGCCTTTTCTTTTCCTTTAGGTTCCCTCTTCGGACTTTGAGAACTTTCATTGAAACGCTTGGCAACCTCAGCCTTGTTTTCAAGAACCATGATCTTCTCTAATAGGAATTGATTCCTATCTCGAGAAGTGGCAAGAGCAGTACTGAGGTTCTCATTCATTTCAACAAGTTCTCGTCTAGCCTTTTCATCTTCAGCATCATTATTGGCCTTGTTGTCAACATACCCAATTCCATGACGTTGTCTCACAAAGACAGTTTGATTTATCATTTTTTCATTTATAGAGTCAGTGAGAATGTCTAACCTATCAATTATAGTTTGAAGCATATCATTTTCAGGTAGGTTATCATGCATAGGAACCTTAACAGAGTCTACACTGTTTCATCACAAGATTTGCAAATTTTAAGGTGACTAGCATGCACATTTCTAATATCAATGAGTTTGGAGTGAGTTTCAGCTAGGTCTTTCTCAGCTTCATCAAGTTTCTTACTCCACACAGAGTTCTCAATAGTCAAGCATGCAATTTCATCTTCACAATCATCAAGTTTTTGTTGAAGGGAACTGGTTTCTTTTCCTAGTTTCTTTATGATCTTAAGAAGCTGTTTCTTATCACAATCGACTAGAGTCTTTAGAAAGTCATCAGAAGTTACCTCAAGGTGTTCTGAGTCGCTTGAGTCTCCTTTTGCCATGAGACATCTTCCTCCAGAGAAACCGCTCAGATCCAGTTCCTCATCTGAGTCTTCTCCCCATGATGCCACAAGAGCCTTCTTCCTTTGAGATCTTTCATCTTCTTTGGAGTCTTCTTTGTTGGGACAGCTCTTAGCGTAATGCCCCTTTTCTTTGCACTCATAGCAAGAGACATCCTTGAGATCTCTCCTTGGACCATTGTTAGAGGAACTGCCTTTTTGGAACCTTCCCTTCACGAAGAATTTTCTGATGTTTTTCGTGAAGAGAGTTGTAAGTTCGTCCTCCTCTTCTTCTAGGTCTGAGTTCTCTTGCTCCATTTCAAGCCTTGAGAAGGCCTTGGAGATCTTGAGGGCAATTCCTTTCTCCAGTTTCTTGTCGGCATTAGCTTTGGTGTGTTCTCCTTCTTCAACCTCCAGTTTCCCTATGATCTGAGTCAAGGGAAGAGATTTGATGCCTGGCGTGTTCTTCATGATTCCCTTGATGAGGGTGAACTTGGAGTTGAGTCCATTGATTACCACTAGTGACTTGGAGACTTCATCAAGATTGACTCCAGTTTCCCATATTTTCCCTTTCCAGGTCTAAAGGGTTTCTCAGTTTTTCTTTTGTTGAAATCAACATTGTTTCTAACCTTACCATGAGCCATATCCACATACTTTTTATGAGCAAAAGAATTGGTGAACCCCTTGTTTTCAAGGAATGCCTTTTCTTTTCCTTTAGGTTCCCTCTTCGGACTTTGAGAACTTTCATTGAAACGCTTGGCAACCTCAGCCTTATTTTCAAGAACCATGATCTTATCTAATAGGAACTGATTCCTATCTCGAGAAGTGGCAAGAGCAGTACTGAGGTTCTCATTCATTTCAACAAGTTCTCGTCTAGCCTTTTCATCTTCAGCATCATTATTGGCCTTGTTGTCAACATACCCAATTCCATGACGTTGTCTCACAAAGACAGTTTGATTTATCATTTTTTCATTTATAGAGTCAGTGAGAATGTCTAACCTATCAATTATAGTTTGAAGCATATCATTTTCAGGTAGGTTATCATGCATAGGAACCTTAACAGAGTCTACACTGTTTCATCACAAGATTTGCAAATTTTAAGGTGACTAGCATGCACATTTCTAATATCAATGAGTTTGGAGTGAGTTTCAGCTAGGTCTTTCTCAGCTTCATCAAGTTTCTTACTCCACACAGAGTTCTCAATAGTCAAGCATGCAATTTCATCTTCACAATCATCAAGTTTTTGTTAGAGGGAACTGGTTTCTTTTCCTAGTTTCTTTATGATCTTAAGAAGCTGTTTCTTATCACAATCGACTAGAGTCTTTAGAAAGTCATCAGAAGTTACCTCAAGGTCTTCTGAGTCGCTTGAGTCTCCTTTTGCCATGAGACATCTTCCTCCAGAGAAACCGCTCAGATCCAGTTCCTCATCTGAGTCTTCTCCCCATGATACCACAAGAGCCTTCTTCCTTTGAGATCTTTCATCTTCTTTGGAGTCTTCTTTGTTGGGACAGCTCTTAGCGTAATGCCCCTTTTCTTTGCACTCATAGCAAGAGACATCCTTGAGATCTCTCCTTGGACCATTGTTAGAGGAACTGCCTTTTTGGAACCTTCCCTTCACGAAGAATTTTCTGATGTTTTTCGTGAAGAGAGTTGTAAGTTCGTCCTCCTCTTCTTCTAGGTTTGAGTTCTCCTGCTCCACTTCAAGCCTTGAGAAGGCCTTGGAGATCTTGAGGGCAATTCCTTTCTCCAGTTTCTTGTCGGCATTAGCTTTGGTGTGTTCTCCTTCTTCAACCTCCAGTTTCCCTATGATCTGAGTCAAGGGAAGAGATTGGATGCCTGGAGTGTTCTTCATGATTCCCTTGATGAGGGTGAACTTGGAGTTGAGTCCATTGATTACCACCAGTGACTTGGAGACTTCATCAAGATTGACTCCAGCCGATGTTAGCTTTCCAATCAGCCTGTTGAAGCGAGAGTAATACTCAGAGATGGTTTCAATTTCCATCATTTTGAATGTGTGGTATTCTCCTTCTAAAGAAAACTTTCGGCTTTGCTTCAATTCCTCACTTCCTTCATGCATGTCCTTGAGTGCTTGCCATATCTCTTTCGCCGTTTTGATTCCTATGACTTTGTCCATATCTTCTATATCCAGTCCATTGAGAATGAACTGTCTAGCCTTGGCTTTTTTTCTCCATGATGACATAATGCTCAGGTTTCCAATCGTATTCTTTTTGGTTGAGATCGACATACTCATCTCCATTCTCGACTATCCTCCAGCATTGGTAGTCATTGGTCTTTATGTGGCTTTCCATGCACTTGGCCCACCATGTTTCTTCTCCCTTCTTTCGGAGATGTGGCTTGTTGGTGGAGATTCCGAGCTCAAACTTGCTTGGCTGAGACATGATCTGCAAACTTAACAAAGATCTAGAGTTTTTCCTGCTCTGATACCAATTATAGGATCGTGATTGTTAGATAAATAATCAGGGAACTAAGAATATGAGTATTCAGTTCCCTTCGCAGCGGAAATAAACAATCAACTAAATGAACAAGTTCCTTATAGTGGAAACCTTCGATTGCCAACTAGCAATCTAGGATAAAAACCACTACCTTTCTTCCGAAAGGATTTCAAGGTCTACTTCTTGATTTCTTATCTCTTTGGTTACAACTTATCCTAGGAACAAACACACGGCTTCTTTGCCTTACACACAGTTAGACAATCCTAGATAACTTAACACAAATTATAATCAATCCAAGAAGTAGTCCTTAGCACCAAGGAACTAACTCACTTACAGTCACAGGAACTAGCACACAGCTCTCCGATTCCTTGACTAGTTCCTCTTGATCTTGTTCTGATTTGATTATCTTGTTTGAGAGCTCACACTAAGATTTTTGTTATGGAGTGTGATTCTTGTAGTTGTGCTTGCTGTTGTCAATGAAGCACACTCGCCTTTTATACTCCAAAGGCTGGTTCGCTTCCAGTTCCCATCAAACCGAACTAGAAGCTCAATCTATCGGTGATCCACAAATCCCGTCAACTAGGTTGTCATAGATGTTTATGTGTGCAAGACAACTTCCTTAATGAGCTAGGAAACAACATGGGTAGTTAATAGCCGTTTGTGTCAGTCCAACGATGATGGGACAGTTGCTTTCCGCTTCTCTCTGTGGCTCCAGGATTTCTACTGACACATCTCCCCTACTTTGGTTCCTTCCAGCAGTGATGAGGTTCCTATGTGCTAGCTCCCTTGTGGATTCGCCACTCTTCTCAAGCCTATACTTCTTCAATAGACTTCTTTTATACGTGTTCCCTTGTGAGGGCTTCCTCACTTCACTTCCACCGAGTTCCCTTGCTGGCAAACTCCGGTTCCCATCAGCGTAAGCTTCTTGCTTCGCTATCCTTCTTTGTTCCTTTGTTGTTTGGCTTTCATGGTTTCAGTAACTGTCCTGTGGTTCCTTTAAGCACATCTTTGAGATAAAACATTAGTATCAAAGTATTTGTCATCTTCAAAAGTAGAGAAATTGAGAAAAAGAACTCTCATGGGAACTGAGGTTCCTGAGTTCCATTTTCTAACAATTTCCCCCTTTTTGATGATGACAAATATAAGGAACCTGACAACATAATAAGGACATGAGATTCATGAGAACAGTTGAGCTAAGAGATTTACAACTTTATGAAATAATGAGAGAACATTCAATAGTTGCAAATTCCCCCTAAGCAAAGGAACTAAGTTATTCGAGTTCCCCCTCAGAAAGAGAACGGGTTCAGATTTCCTATAAGTCATGTAGTTCCAAGAGTTCAAGGTTCCTATACATTTTCCCCCTTTTGACATCATCGAAAAGATCATTTAACTTATCAAGTGTAGGATATCAATGGAAATAAACAGTTGCTTTAAACCCATGAAAGTCACCATAATAGAAACTTAAGGCAAAGACAAATAATGCATTAGAAAAACTCCCGAAAATGTTCATTAATCATTAAAACCAACACATTGTTCATAGATGCATAGAAGAAAGACAAACAAAGATCACAATCAACTTGAAACAATCAAAAGAAAGGATAGGAGAGGTAGGTAGAATCATAGGGAACTACTAGCACAATGTGTTGTTACAGCACTGGGAACTAGGAAAGTCATTCTTGTCGCTCTGTAGTTTTGTAGGATCGTGATTGTTAGATAATAACTCAAGGAACTCAGAATATGGATTCTAAGTTCCCTTCGCAGCGGAAATAAACAATCAAACAAATGACAAGTTCCTTATAGTGGAAACCTTTGATTGCCAACTAGCAATCCAGGATAAAAACCACTACCTTTCTTTCGAAAGGATTTCAAGGTCTACTTCTTGATTTCTTATCTCTTTTGGTTACAGCTTATCCTAGGAACAAACACACAGTTTCTTTGCCTTACATACAGTTAGGCAATCCTAGATAACTTAACACAATCAATAATCAATCCAAGAAACAGACCTTCGCATCTAGGAACTATCACTTACAGTTACAGGAACTTAGCACTCAGCTCTTCTATTCCTTGACTGGTTCCTCTTGATCTCGGTTTGCTTTGATGATCTTGTTTAAAGCTTCACACTTTGATGTTTGCTATGGAGTGTGATTCTATTGTGAATGCTTGAAGATAACCCTTGAGTTAGTCTTCCTTTTATAGAGGATTCTTCGCAGCTTAATCTTCTCTAGGTTCCCACAGATTGAGCTTGCCCTAGGATAAGTGGTTCTCCTTGGTCCACGTTGTTCTTGGCATGTGCAAACAACCTAGGCAGCTCAGAATCCTTCTAGGTTAGTCAACCTCTTCAGCCAAGTCATTCTCCAGCTTCCTTTGTCCGAGGTTCAACACTCTGGGCGCTTGGGAACTGACTTCTGGACAGCGACAGGTTCCATGTCCTGTCGCTTTCACCTTTCTCTGTCCGAGGTTCATTGTTCTAGGCATCTTGGAGTCTTGCTCTTGGATGGTGGCATGCATTTGGAAGTTTCTCTCAAGTTTCTTTCACCTCCTTTTGTCTGAGGTTTGGTGTTCCCAGATTTCTCGGGAATCGCAACCTCGCATGCTACGTTTCTGGGCACACCTGGGTTCCTCTGGGGTCCTTCCTTTGTCTTGTTCCTTTGGTTCTCTTGTCCTGTTTGGCTTTCTTGCCTTCGGTATATTTCTGTGGTTCCTTAAAGCACATCTTTGAGATAAAACATTAGTATCATAATATTTGTCATCTTCAAAAGTAGAGAAACTGAGGAAATGAACTCTCAGGGGAACTGAAGTTCCAGAGTTCCGTTTCCTAACAATTTCCCCCTTTTTGATGATGACAAATACAAGGAACCTGGCAACATAATAGGACTTTGAATTTCATGAGACCAGTTGAATTTAAGGGATTTACAACGTTATAAAATAATGAGAGAACATTCAATGGTTGCAAATTCCCCCTAAGCAGATGAATGAGTTTATTTCAAATTCCCCCTTAGAAGTAGAATGAGTTCATGGTTCCTAATAGTCCAGTAGTTTCCAAAGTTCAAGGTTCCTATCCTTCTTCCCCCTTTTGACATCATCGAAAAGATCAGTTAACATGTTAAGAACAGGATATCCAAGGAAATAAACAATTGCGTCAAACTCATAACAGAAACCATAATAGAAACTTAAAGCAGAGACAAATAATGCATTAGAAACGTAGCCAAAGGAGTTCATTAGTCATTAAAGCTTAATACATTGATCAGACATGCATAGTGGAAAAAGAAACAAAAGATCACAAACAGCTTGACATAGACAAAAAAAGGATAGAAGAGGGGAGTAGGACCCTAGGGAACTACTAGCACACTGTGATGTTATAGCACTGGGAACTAGGAGAGACGATCCTATGACAACATAGTGGCCTCCTCTTCAGTTTCCTTCTTTTCTGCAGTTCCTTCATCTTGGTCTGTTCTCATCTTATCGGCCTGATTACCTCCAATTGAGCAAGGTTAAGATTGAGGTTTTTCTTGGCCATTTGAGGAGCTTTGTGTTTCGAGAGAGACAGGTGAACATGAGATTGAGAGAAGGCGTGAGAGAACAGAGTGCTCGGCTCAATCAAACAGGAAACCTTAAATAACCCTTGAGCAATTTTGGAGCCGTTGAGAATCAAGCCATTGGAGATATTTCTGGGAACTCTGAAGAGTTGAAACGGCTAATTTTCTTGAAGCTTTTGCGCCTTTGCAACGGTCACAAATTCAAAGATTAGATGCTAAAAAATGGCAACTGTTCAAGGCTGAGAAGACGTCTCTGACGCTGTGAGATTTGCCATAAATACTGTCTTGGGAGGAGCAATTCTCTTACTAGCCGTTTAAGGGGTAGCCCATCCTAGTTCCTTTCTGGCGAAATTTTTAGTGTGCTAGAGGGATATATGGAAACCTTTGATGTGGGTTTTAAAACATAGGACATGAAAGTACGTTCCCATAAAAGAAATCGGGAAAGGCCATTTATTGTATTACACACTAGTTCCCAGAGAGGGTTAAGAAGAGGATCATAGGGAAATAGATTGTGTAATGAGGCAAGGGAGGGTCATAGTACACAATCATCATTTCGGCTTGTATTGTTGGGTTAGAAAGATGATCAGATTGTGACTTTTGGGCCAACAAAGAAACTTGAACAATGATTGAATTTTAATAAGAGATGAACAACCAAGGAGAAGAACTAGAAAATTTTGTCAAAGCCTTTTGAGAAACCATTATGAATATGAGGGTCTAACGCAAGAGAAATGACACAAAGATTCCAAGATAAAGACAAGTAGAGAGTTCTGAACTAGTCAATCAAGGGAACTGGAGAGAAACTTTAAACTAAAGAAACTGCTAGTTTATAGGAATCATTCCCAGTTCTAATCTAAGGTTCTCGAAGGGAACTCTATTCAAGGCTTTGGTGAATATATCTGCAATTTGATCTTCAGTTCTACAAAATTTCATAATGATGTTTCCCTTCTCAACATGATCTCTAAGAAAATGATGTCTTATGTCTATATGCTTGGTCCTAGTGTGATGCACATGATTCTTAGAAATGTTTATGGCACTAGTGTTATCACAAAGAATAGTAAGAGGGCCATAAGACATACCAAAATCCGCGAGTTGTTGCTTTAGCCAGAGAAGTTGGGAACAGCAGGAGGCAGCCGCAATGTACTCGGATTCTGTGGTGGAGAGGGAGACTGAGACTTGTTTCTTTGATCCCCATGACACAAGGAAAGGACCTAGGAACTGTGCCATTCCAGAAGTGCTCTTCCTATCCACCAAGTATCCATCATAATCAGCATCAGTGAAGCCCATTAGCTCAAGGGGACACTCTTTGGGGTACCAAATGTAGAGAGAGTCAGTTCCCTTGAGATATCTACGTATTCTCTTCACAGCAGCCAAGTGGATTTCTCTTGGACAAGATTGGAACCTAGCACACAAACCAACAGCAAAAACAATGTCTGGTCGACTAGCGGTTAGGTACATAAGTGATCTTATCATACCTCTATAGAGCTTCTCCTCCACTAGAGGACTCGAATGATCCTTATCCAAATGGGCAATGGTGGATATGGGAGTGAAAATAGGCTTGCATGAGTCCATTTTGAACTTTTTCAGTAGTTCCCTGACATACTTCTGTTGGTGGATTTGAATACCATCTTCTTTTTGAGTGATTTGTAATTCGAGGAAGAAGGTGAGTTCCCCAATTAGGCTCATTTCAAACTCACTGCTCATCAAGTTTTTAAACTTGTCTACAAGGGACAGGTTAGTGGAGCCAAAAATAATATCATCGACATAAATTTGAACCACCAAGATGTTACCTTCTACTTCTAGGATGAAGAGAGTCATGTCAATAACTCCACGCCTATATCCATTTGAGAGTAGGAACTGAGCAAGTCGATCATACCAAACTCTGGGAGCTTGCTTGAGGCCATATAGTGCCTTGTCTAGAAAGTAGACATGGTCTGGATGATCGTCGTCTTCAAAACCAGGTGGTTGCTTGACATAGACTTCTTCTTGAAGAATTCCATTGAGGAAGGCCGTCTTTCCATCCATTTGGAACAACTTGAACCCTTTGTGTGATGCAAAGGCAATCAACAATCTTATTGCCTCAATCCTTGCCACTGGAGCATAGGTTTCATCATAGTCGATGCCTTCTTGTTGATTGTATCCTTGAGCAACGAGTCTTGCTTTGTTCCTTATCACAGCTCCTGTATCATCTAGCTTGTTTCTAAAAACCCATCTAGTTCCTATGATGTGTTTATCCTTGGGACGGGGAACTAGATGCCATACTTTGTTCCTTTCAAACTGATGGAGCTCTTCTTGCATAGCTTGGATCCAGTCCGCATCCTTCAGTGCCTCACCTATGTTCTTTGGTTCCACAATAGACAGAAAAGCATTGAAAGCAAAGAAGGTTAGATGTTCAAACCTAACTGGAGGCTTGATGACTCTTCTTTCTCTGTTAGAAGCTAGAGCATTTGATGTGGAGACATTTTGAGTTGAGCATTCAGCTTCCTGGTTGGGATCACCTTCTCCATTGAAGATCATGTGGGAGGATGAATCATTGAAGTCTCCACATATGTTGTCGTCATGCTCATGGTTCCCAGAAATGGATTGTTGTTCATTATCCATGGGAACTGGTGGAGGAACTAGTGGAGGATTCTGTGTAGCGGATTGGGAACTGGGTGGAGTGACATCTTCATCTGGATCTTCTTGAGATGCCTTAGGAAACGGGTCTTCAAAGGGAGTGGTAGTGTTCTGCACAATCTTTCCAAGTGATTTTTCATTAAAAATAACATGAACACTCTCTTCTACCTTTTTAGTCCTTTTGTTGAAGATTTTGTATGCCTTGCTGCCCGAGGCATATCCAATGAAGATTCCTTCATCACTTCTTGGGTCGAACTTGCCAAGATTATCCTTCCCATTGTTTTGCACAAAGCACTTGCATCCGAATACCCTTAGATGTGAGATGTTAGGAACTCTTCCTCTTAGGAGTTCATAGGGTGTCTTCTCTGTGATTGGGCGAAGCATGGCTCGATTGATGATGTAGCAGGCTATGTTGATCGCCTCAGCCCAAAATGAGTGAGAGAGTCCATTTGAGATCAGCATAGTCCGGGCCATGTCTTCCAAAGTTCTGTTCTTCCTCTCCACTACTCCATTCTGTTGAGGAGTGTATGGTGCAGAGAAATTGTGATCAATTCCATGCTCACTGCAAAAGGTTAGAAATTCTCCATTTTCGAATTCGGTACCATGGTCAGACCGAATAGCATTGAGTGAACAATAAAGAGATTTTTCTAACAAGGGAACCAGATCTTTAAAGCGGTCAATAACTTCACTCTTAGATTTAATAAAGATGGTCCAAGTAAAGCGAGAGAAGTCATCGACAAGAACAAAGATATACCTGTTCCCTCCTAGGCTCTGAACTCTCATGGGTCCACACAGATCCATGTGGATGAGTTCAAGAGGCCTTGAGGTGCTTACCATGTTTTTGGACTTGAAGGAACTACGAGCCTGTTTCCCTTTTACACAGTCAGAGCATAGTTCCTTAGATGTGCCACTTAGCTTTGGCAGCCCTCTGACTAGCTCCTTTGAGTGTAGCTTTTGAATCAGCTTGGTGCTAGCATGACCGAGGCGTTGATGCCACAAATCAGCTTGGTCATTCACAGTTGAGAGACAAAGTTTCTCCTTAGGAACAAAGGATGGATCAATTATGTAGACATTGTTGAATCTTTTCCCTTTTAGGATGATTTGTCCCGAGGAGTCAAGGACTGAACATTCGTTTGATCTGAATCTAACTTCATTGTCTCCTTGATCACATAGCTGTGACACACTTATTAGATCAAAACCAAGATTATCAACAAGGTGAACTTTGTTTACCTGAATGTGGTCGTTGAGTTTCATAGTTCCTATTCCACAGATTTTCCCTTTGCTTTTGTCTCCAAAGGATATGTTCTCTCCTTGGAGAGGTTGAAGATAGGTCATTTGATTTCTTCTTCCAGTCATATGGCATGAGCAACCACTGTCGATGTACCATAGTTGAGGTTGTCTCTCATCTTTCTGCACATAAGAGAACTAAGATTTCTGAACCCAGCGAAGCTTGGCTTTACTGGGGGGATTAGCATTGCGAGTCTGTGAATAACCAGGGAATTGGTTCCTTTCATGGTAATGAGTACTTTTCTCCTTTTCAAAGTTCCTTTTCTTAGCACAATCAGTGTTGTAATGACCATTCTTACCACAGTAGGTACACAAACGATTGTAAACAACATGTCCATATTTTCCTTTTCCTGGCCTAAAAGGTTTTTCAGTTTTCCTTTTGTTAAAATCAACATTGTTTCTAACCTTGCTATGGGCCATGTCAATATATCTTTTGTGAGCAAAGGAATTGGTGAACCATTGGTTTTCAGGAACCATCTTTTCTTATCCCTTTGGTTCCTTCTTAGGACTTTGAGA
This sequence comes from Rheum nobile, assembly GCA_027886185.1. Classification (NCBI taxonomy): domain Eukaryota; kingdom Viridiplantae; phylum Streptophyta; class Magnoliopsida; order Caryophyllales; family Polygonaceae; genus Rheum; species Rheum nobile. Next base: position 1,018,170 of record WOAB01000163.1, read on the forward strand.
GCCTTCATTGAGACGTTTGGCAACCTCAGCCTTGTTCTCAAGGACCATGATCTTCTCTGATAGGAATTGATTCCTATCACGAGAAGTGGCAAGAGCAATACTGAGATTCTCATTCATCTCAACAAGTTCTCGCCTAGCCTTTTCTTCTTCAGCATCATTGTTCCATTTATTATTGACATATCCTATTCCATGGCGTTGTCTCACAAAAATAGTTTGATTTATCATTTTTTCATTAATGAAATCAGTGAGAATGTCTAACCTATCAATTATGGATTGAAGCATGTCATTTCCAGGTGGGTTAGCATGCAAGGGAACTTTGACAGAGTCTATGCTAGTTTCATCACAAGATTTGCAAATTTTAAGGTGACTAGCATGCACATTTCTAATATCAATGAGTTTGGAGTGAGTTTCAGCTAGGTATTTCTCACTTTCATCAAGTTTTTTACTCCAAACAGAATTCTCGACAGTCAAGCAAGCAATTTCATCTTCACAATCATCTAGTTTCTGTTGAAGGGAACTGGTTTCCTTTCCTAGTTTCTTTATAATCTTAAGAAGTTGTTTCTTATCACAATCAACTAGGGATTTTAAAAGATCGTCAGAGGTTACCTCAAGGTCTTCTGAGTCGCTTGAGTCTCCTTTTGCCATGAGACATCTCCCTCCAGAGAAGCCACTCAGATCCAGTTCCTCATATGAGTCTTCTCCCCATGATGCTACGAGAGCCTTCTTTCTTTGAGGTATTTCCTCTTTCTTGGACTCTTCTTTGTTGGGACAGTTCTTAGCGTAGTGTCCCTTCTCCTTGCACTCGTAACAGGAGACTTCCTTGAGATCTCTTCTTGGTCCATTGTGAGAGAAACTGTCCTTTTGGAACCTTCCCTTCACAAAGAATTTTTTGATGTTCTTTGTGAAGAGGGCTGTGAGTTCGTCCTCCTCTTCTTCAAGGTCTGAGTTCTCTTCCTCCATCTCGAGCCTAGAGAAGGCTTTGGAGATCTTGAGGGCAATTCCTTTCTCCAGTTTCTTGTCGGTATTGGCTTTGGTGTGCTCTCCTTCTTCAACCTCCAGTTTCCCTATGATTTGTGTCAAGGGAAGGGATTGGATGCCTGAAGTGTTCTTCATGATTCCCTTCAGAAGGGTGAATTTGGAGTTGAGTCCATTGATGACCACTAGGGACTTGGAGACTTCATCAAGATCGACTCCCGTCACTGTTAACTTTCCAATCAATCTGTTAAAGCGGGAGTAGTACTCTGAGATGGTCTCAGTTTCCATTATTTTGAAAGTGTGGTATTCTCCTTCCAAAGCAAACTTTCTGCTTTGCTTTAGTTCCTCACTTCCTTCATGCATCTCCTTGAGAGCTTTCCACATCTCTTTGGCCGTCTTGATTCCTATGACCTTGTCCATGTCCTCTATGTCCAATCCATTGAGGATGAACTGCATGGCCTTGGCATTCTTCTCCATGATAACATAGTGTTCTGGTTTCCAATCTTCTTCCTTCATGGTGAGGTCGACATAGCCATCTCCATTTTCGACTATCCTCCAGCATTGGTAGTCGTTGGTCTTGATGTGGCTTTCCATGCATTTTTCCCATCATGTTTCTTCTCCTTTATTTCGAAGATGTGGCTTGTTGGTGGAGATTCCGAGCTCAAACTTGCTTGGTTGAGACATGATCTGCAAACTTAACAAAGATCTAGAGCTTTTCCTACTCTGATACCAATTGTAGGATCGTGATTGTTAGACAATAACTTAAGGAACTCAGAATATGGATTCTAAGTTCCCTTCGCATCGGAAATAAACAATCAAACAAATGACAAGTTCCTTATAGTGGAAACCTTTGATTTCCAATTAGCAATCCAGGATAAAAACCACTACCTTTCTTTCGAAAGGATTTCAAGGTCTACTTCTTGATTTCTTATCTCTTTTGGTTACAGCTTATCCTAGGAACAAACACACAGTTTCTTTGCCTTACACACAGTTAGGCAATCCTAGATAACTTAACACAATTAATAATCAATCCAAGAAACAGACCTTCGCATCTAGGAACTATCACTTACAGTCACAGGAACTTAGCACTCAGCTCTTCTATTCCTTGACTGGTTCCTCTTGATCTCGGTTTGCTTTGATGATCTTGTTTGAAGCTTCACACTTTGATGTTTGCTATGGAGTGTGATTCTATTGTGAATGCTTGAAGATAACCCTTGAGTTAGTCTTCCTTTTATAGAGGATTCTTCGCAACTTAATCTTCTCTGGGTTCCCACAGATTGAGCTTGCCCTAGGATAAGTGGTTCTCCTTGGTCCACGTTGTTCTTGGCATGTGCAAACAACCTAGGCAGCTCAGAATCCTTCTAGGTTAGTCAACCTCTTCAGCTAAGTCATTCTCCAGCTTCCTTTGCCCGAGGTTCGACACTCTGGGCGCTTGGGAACTGACTTCTGGACAACGACAGGTTCCATGTCCTGTCGCTTTCACCTTTCTCTGTCTGAGGTTCATTGTTCTAGGCATCTTGGAGTCTTGCTCTTGGATGGTGGCAGGCTTTTGGAAGCTTCTCTCAAGTCGTTTTCACCTCCTTTTGTCCGAGGTTTGGTGTTCCCAGATTTCTCGGGAATCGCAACCTCGCATGCTACGTTTCTGGGCACACCTGGGTTCCTCTGGGTTTCTTCCTTTGTCTTGTTCCTTTGGTTCTCTTGTCCTGTTTGGCTTTCTTGCCTTCGGTATATTTCTGTGGTTCCTTAAAGCACATCTTTGAGATAAAACATTAGTATCATAATATTTGTCATCTTCAAAAGTAGAGAAACTGAGGAAAGGAACTCTCAGGGGAACTGAAGTTCCAGATTTCCGTTTCCTAACAAGTTTCCTCTTCTTCTTTAGTATCATTCTTTTCCTCAGTTCCCTCATCCTTGCCTGTAGTCGTCTTGGAGTGGCTTGGGAACTTGCATTTTCCTTAGGCAAGTCCGCTTTACATCGGAAGGATCATCCAGGTGGTCTTTGGTTTTGAGCCTTTTCATAGTTCCCATGGTGAGGAACTCTCTGTAGGTGGTTTCTTTGGTTTTTTTTTTTTGAGGAAAGGGCAAAGCATGGGAGTCATGGGACGACAAAATTGCATGTGGGCTAACACCAACTAAGGTAGATCAACTTGTTCCCCAGACAGAATCTTTTCCATGAGGATGGCATCCGTGATGAGGACTGAGGCTCTGTGCTCTTGCTTGGGAACCAGATTCCGAAGCGAGTTTCTACTAGCCGTTTGGGAGTTCTGCCTTTCCTAGTTCCTTTCTGGCAATTTCTTCATTGTGCTAGAGGGATATATAGGAACTTCTAGTGTAGGGATTTAAGACATAAGACATGAAAGTACGTTCCCATAAAAGAAATCAGGGAAGGCCATTTATCACATCGCATTCTAATTCCCAAAGAGGGTTGAAAGATGGATCATAGGGAACTAGATTATGCAATGAGGCAAGGGAGGAGCATAGTACATAATCATCATTTCGGCTTGTATCATCGAGTTAGAATATGATCACATTGTGACTTTTCGGCCAACAAGGAAACTTGGACAATGATTGAATTTCAATGAAAAAAGGAACATTCAAGGAGAAAAACTAGAAAGATTTATCAAAGCCTTTTGAGTAACCATTATGGATATGAGGGTCTATTACAAAAGAGATAACACAATGATTCCAAGACACAAATAAGCAAAAGGATCTGAACTAGTCAATCAAGGGAATTGTAGAGTAACTTTAAACTAAAGGAACTGCTAGTTTATAGGAATCATTCACAGTTCTAATCTAAGGTTCTTGAAGGGAACTCTATTCAAAGCTTTGGTGGATATATCTGCAATCTGATCTTCAGTCCTACAGAATTCGATAATGATGTTCCCTTTCTCAACATGATCTCTAAGAAAATGATGTCTTATGTCTATATGCTTGGTCCTAGTATGATGCACAGGATTCTTAGAAATGTTTATAGCACTGGTGTTATCACAAAGAATAGTGAGAGGACCATAAGACATACCGAAATCTGCGAGTTGTTGCTTTAGCCAGAGGAGTTGGGAACAGCAGGAGGCAGCAGCGATGTACTCGGATTCTGTGGTGGAGAGAGAGACTGAGACTTGTTTCTTTGAGCCCCATGACACGAGGCAAGGGCCTAGGAACTGTGCCATTCCAGATGTGCTCTTCCTATCCACCAAGTATCCAGCATAATCCGCATCAGTGAAACCCATCAGCTCAAAGGGACATTCTTTGGGGTACCAAATGCAGAGTGAATCAGTTCCCTTGAGATATCGGAGTATCCTTTTTACAGCAGCCAAGTGGGTTTCTCTTGGACAAGATTGGAACCTAGCACACAAGCCAACAACAAAAACAATGTCTGGGCGACTAGCGGTTAGATACATGAGTGAGCCTATCATACCTCTATAGAGTTTCTCTTCCACTAGAGGACTCAAATGGTCCTTGTCCAAATGAGCAATGGTGGAGATGGGAGTGGAGAGAGGCTTGCATGAATCCATTTTGAACTTCTTCAGTAGTTCCCTGATATACTTCTGTTGGTGAATTTATATACCATCTTTCTTTTGAGTGATTTGCAATTCGAGGAAGAAAGTAAGTTCCCCAATTAGGCTCATTTCAAATTCACTGCTCATCAAGTCTTTGAACTTGTCTACAAGGGACAGGTTAGTGGAACCAAAAATGATATCATCGACATAAATTTGAACCACTAAGATGTTACCTTCTTCTTCTAGGATGAAGAGAGTCTTATCAATGACTCTACGCCTGTAGCCATTTGAGAGTAGGAACTGGACAAGACGATCATACCAAGCTCTGGGAGCTTGCTTGAGGCCATACAAAGCTTTATCTAGAAAGTAGACATGGTCGGGATGATCATCGTCTTCAAAGCCAGGTGGTTGCTTGACATAGACTTCCTCTTGAAGGATTCCATTGAGGAAGGCGGTCTTTACATCCATTTGGAACAGTTTGAACCCTTTATGTGATGCGAAAGCAATCAACAATCTTATTGCTTCAATCTTTGCCACTGGAGCATAGGTTTCATCATAGTCGATGCCTTCTTGTTGATTGTATCCTTGAGCAACGAGTCTTGCTTTGTTCCTTATCACAGCACTTGTATCATCTAGTTTGTTTATGAAAACCCATCTAGTTCCTATGATGTGCTTATCCTTGGGGCGGAGAACTAGATGCCATACTTTGTTCCTTTTAAACTGATGAAGTCCTTCTTGCATGGCTTGGATCCAGTCTACATCCTTCAGTGCTTCACCTATGTTCTTTGGTTCCATAACAGATAAGAAGGCATTGAAGGCAAAGAAGGTTAGATGTTCGAACCTGACTGGAGGCTTGATGGTTCTTCTTTCTCTGTTGGGAGCTAGAGCATTTAATGTGGAGACATTTTGGGTTGAGCATTCAGCTTCAGCTTCCTGGTTGGGAACACCTTCTCCATTGAAGATCATGTGAGAGGATGAATCGTTGATGTATCCACAGATGTTGTCTTCATGTTCATGGTTCCCAAAAATGGATTGTTGTTGATTATCCATGGGAACTGGTGGAGGAATTTGTGCAGCAGGGTAGGAACTGGGTGGTATGATGTCTTCATCTGGATCTTCTTGAGGTGGCTTGGGAAATGGGTCTTCAAAGGGAGTGGTAGTGTTCTGCACAATTCTACCAAGTGATTTCTCATCAAAAATAACATGAACACTTTCTTCTACCTTTTTGGTCCTTTTGTTGAAGACTTTGTATGCCTTGCTTCCGGAGGCATATCCAATAAAGATCCCTTCATCACTCCTTGGATCGAACTTGCCAAGGTTGTCCTTCCCATTGTTGTGCACAAAGCACTGGCATCCGAACACCCTCAGATGTGAGATGTTGGGAACTCTTCCTCTTAGGAGTTCAAAGGGTGTTTTCTCTGTGATTGGGCAAAGCATGGCTCGATTGATGATGTAGCAAGCTGTGTTGATTGCCTCAACCCAAAATGATTGGGAGAGTCCACTTGAGATGAGCATAGTTCGAGCCATATCTTCTAGGATTCTATTCTTCCTTTCTACTACTCCATTTTGTTGAGGAGTGTATGGTGCAGAGAAGTTGTGATCAATGCCATGCTCACTGCAAAAGGTTAGAAATTCTCCATTTTTGAATTCGGTACCATGGTCAGACCGAATAGAATTGATGGAACAATCGAGAGATTTTTCTAATAAGGGAACCAGATATTTAAAGCGATTAATGACTTCACTCTTAGATTTTATGAACATAGTCCAGGTGAAGCGAGAGAAATCATTGACAAAGACAAAGATATACATGTTTCCTCCTAGGCTTTGAATTCTCATAGGTCCACAAAGGTCCATGTGGATGAGTTCAAGGGGTCTAGAGGAGCTTACCATATTCTTGGATTTGAAGGAACTCCTTGCTTGTTTCCCCTTTATACAGTCTGAGCATGGTTCCGAAGATGTGCCACTTATATTTGGAAGGCCTCAAACTAGTTCCTTTGAGTGTAGCTTGTGGATCAGTTTGGTGCTGGTGTGACCAAGACGTTGATGCCATAGCTCCGTTTGATCATTCACTGTTGAGAGGCAGAGTTTCTCCTTGGGAACGAATGATGGGTCAACAACATACACATTGTTGAATCTTTTGCCTTTTAAGATGATTTGTCCCGAGGAGTCTAGGACAGTGCATTCACTTGACTTGAATCTAACTTCATTCTCTCCTTGATCGCACAGCTGTGACACACTAATTAGATAAAAACCAAGGTTATCAACAAGGTGAACTTTATTTACCTTAGTGTGGTCATTGAGATTTACGGTTCCTATTCCACAAATTTTCCCTTTGCTTTTGTCTCCAAAGGAGATGTTTCCTCTTTGGATGGGTTGAAGAGAGGTCATTTGATTTCTTCTTCCGGTCATATGGAATGAGCAACCACTGTCAATGTACCATAGTCGAGGTTGTCTCTCTTCTTTCTGCACACAGGGGAACACTAGTGGAAAAAAACCTTATAGAGGCGGGCCTTTGGACACTTATTGAGGCGAACACCGTTCACTTCAACTAAGGGGGTTGTAACAAGTAGAGGCACTTTTTGAGGCGGGCATTTTATGCCTCTAAAAGGACCTTATTGAGGCGGGCCTTCTAAGCCCGCCTCAACAAGTTCCTCACTTTGGCGCCAAAATGAGGGACTTGTTGAGGCGGGCTTAGGAGGCCCGCCTCAATAAGTAAACACTTGTTGAGTCAGACCTCTATAGGCCCGCCTCAACAAGTCCCTCATTTTGGCGGGAGTATATACTTATAGAGGCGGACGTATACAAGCCCGCCTCAACAAGTAGACGCTGAAGATCAAGAAGAACATCCATTTCAGAATAGGTTCCTGATTTTATTCACAGAATAATATACAACAAACAACAGATTTCATCAGAGTACAGTCAGGTTCTCAACAATAGTTTACATGACAAGTAAAAACAAGTTCAATCCGATAACAAATACTTCGATGTAAAATACTGTGCCCATTGCTCACGAACAACATCCATTTCTTCATAAGTATACGATGTCTTCCTCTTAGGATATAGCTTCATAAAAAATACAGAAATTATTGACAAAAAACACAAATACTATCAATATATAGTTAGTTAAGTTACATACCTTATCTAGTCGGTCATTAGAGTCATAGAGTCACGTGACAATATCTAACATGAACTTCATGACATAATAGCCACACTCGGTTCCGCCGCTTTGTTGAGCGCACTAATTACACAACATAAGGGGGTTGTCTTAGATACAAGGCCTTTGATTATAAATAAACAAACCTAAAGCGTATAAAATGCTATATGTACCTCTATATTGCAGACTCTCAACGTCTTACATTTTCCTATTAATTTCTTGCACTTCCCACCTTGATACTTATACACTTGAAATGCCCTAGAAAATCAACATAATACACTCATGAAACTGATATTGTTAATATTCCAAAAAAACTAATTCGTAAGCAAAATAACTTACAAATTCATGATTCCAGATGCATCAGTCATTCTGTTGCCTTGACCTTTTAGAGAATCGAAAAGATAGACCTGTGCTCTAAATAGGTCTATCACGTACAGAATCCAATGATTGCTGCATCATTTAAAAGTAAATTGATAAATATTAATGATTGCTTAAAATACTAATTATATATGAAACTTATTGAAAACACTTACTCTTGATTATATGGGAGCAAAAACTATTTGGCACTGTTAGAATCTTTAATCGTATTCTTAACAGTTTCAGCATTGAACACACGTTGCAAGTAATCTGCTGGAACAGTTGCATCGGCCCTGATTCTAGTGCTTGACACTATCTCAGGACAAATGAACCCAATTCGAGAATTTTCAAATGCATATGTGTGATTGTCCAATAAATACCTGCACATTTAAAGGTATTTGATTAAACGATTATGAATGGTAATGTAAAAATGATTAAAGAAAAAACGATTAAGAATGATAGTTGACAATTAAAAGATAAAGACTGATCAAAACATTTACATCATGTAGACTTGAATCACATAAATGTTTAAGCACGCCCCCTTAAGGAACTCTTCTACATCGGATGCAGTGACGTATGTTTCTTGATCTCTCACATAATTCCAAACCGAGGCATCCAATGGGATGGGAGTACTATCATATATACCACCCGGCGCCGAAGACATAATAAAATGCAAGTATTTGCATGACTGGCCATGACCTCGAATTTCTTCGTTTTCTGCTTCCTTCCTTTTGGCGACTGATTCTTCCGTTTTATGATCACAACTACCAATCGCCTCTTTGTTGGACTGAGACTTAAGAGTTATTTGGACATGAAATTTCCAAAAAATAATAATGAAGTAACATTTGTATTATTGAGCACAAAGGTCTTACCTTTGTATTTTTGGCGCTGTCATCCACCTTTTTAGAGAGAAATGACTTGGACTTCTTTGTTGGGCGTGGAGTATAGTCCTATATATAGAATTATAGATGAGCAAGAGTGAGTAATGTGGTGTACATTATTATTGAGCACAAAGGTCTTACCTCGTCGTCTTCGAAAATCACTAAGCGGATCGGCCATTGCACGAAACTACCCTGAGCACCGCCTAAGTTAGTGAAACCATCACCCGTAGGTACCGGAAGAATATCATCATTATGTCCATCATAAACAAAATCAACTTGGACTTTGTAGTGATCAGGCTTCATCGGTGTAAAGTGTTGGGACGATGCACCGTTTGAGGGTTGTACCATACCATCCGCTACGAGCACTTTGTTACCAGAATCTTTATCCTCAAGGACAAGATGGCATGGAGTCCTTTCCTGCATATAAAGTAAAATGAAAATTGCAATACTAAGGTTGCGGCATGGAATTTTAATTCATGTTATAAGAGGTCTTAGCATGAAGAGTTCATGACAATACTCAAACTCAATCATACCTTTAGCTCACGTGGTTGCGGTGTGGAATCAGGACGAGTGGTATAGGAAGCATTAACATCAAGTTCAAGAACGGGAGTAGAAGTGGAGTTTGGTTGATTTATATGTAACATGGAGCGTAGTTGCTTTTGGAGGGCCTCAGCCACCCTTTTATCTAATTCACCTTCAAACTCCTTTCTAATTTCAGCTTTGATCGATTCGATCAGATCTGATGAAGCTTCACTAGAACATCTTCTCCGTCGTTCTCTTGGACCGAAAGCAACTCTATAACCAACATTTCCACCCATTGCCTTGACACGGCCACGATGATCTTTTTTCCCAATAGCTTTGGTGAGGGCATCCTCATCATCCTCGAAAGTAAGGTTTCCTTTTTCTTCTTCTTCGATATACTCCTCCTATAATGCCAATTAGGAAAGTATAAATTAGTTCATATTTCCAAGTCAATTGAAGTAAATATTCATTAAAAAAGCACTACTTACAACTTTTCTTGCAATTTCTACGGCTTCCTTATCGTTCGGGTTAACTTCCCACTTTCCATCCTTACTTCGAACTTGATGAGCCAAAACCCACTCCTTTGATCTATATTTTCTAGCTCTAGGAACCGATGAGTTCACTGAGGAGCTACTTGACAGAGATAAAGCTGCTTCCGATGGGAGTCGTCCTTCTTTTATCCACTCGTGTCATTTTCTAATATAACCCGCCTGGCCGGTGAGATGAGGACAATTGTTTAATACTGCACTTGCCCTTGCTTTCTCACTACGAGCCTGTCAAAAGGCACATAGATTTATAACCAACGATTTCCGCTGACTAGAAATCTTTAATAGTAAAAAGAAATAACATTATTACCAATGACTCCGGCTTGTAATATTCTTTAAGAAAAACTGACCAATCAGCCTCTGTAATGTGGTGGTAGATTTCCCAAGGCATCTTGTTTGTAGGATATTTCGACGGCTTTTGCTTCTTAGTTATCCATCGACGCACCAACTTGCTCTTGAAATCTCTAAATCGTTTTGCCACACAAGAATGAAAGTATTTTTCCATTGATTTATCTACATCCTCAATGATGTGGAACATAAGCTGTGGATTTTTACAATAAGTTAGATTAATTGTTAATATAGTATATATTTAAAACAATTTAAAATGTCATTATACCTTGGTCTCCTCCCAAAACCCTTGCCTCGTCTGCTCATCTATCTTTCGGTATTGTTTCTCGTTAATATTAATTCTTTGAGCACAACTCCCAACTTGCTTTCCGTATTCTTTTGACCACTCGCCATCAGGGACATTTAACTCATTAAACTCAAGGTGCATAGGCTTTTTTACTTGAACTCCTTTTGACGGACCACGCCCTTTAGCGATCTGTGTAATCGCGCTAACACCTTGTGATTCATGATCACCTTGGGTAGGGAGAATAGCATTTCCACTTTCGTTAGACATAGTGGCTAGAATTCCTGCAACAAGCACACACAAAAAAAGAATTCCTGCATCAAACACCTTCAGTGTGCCGCATCAGAAAATTAACATTCTTAACTAAATTTATGATGAATATAAATCAAATCTTTTGCTCTTCATTTTCACAAACTGGAAGCCCAATCAAGGAATCAATTAGGAAGGGAAAAGACTATATCGTAAGGACTGATCTTAAGGAGTATTCCGACAAACCGATTAAGCTTCTAACAGAGCCAAACCTTCCTGTTTTCAAAAAAGAAAGTTAGGTCAAGCCAGGCCGAACCTGCAATGATCTACTAATCACGAACTCTTATCTAATACAGAAATAAAAATCCAAAACCAAAATGGTTACACAACAGTAGGATCAAATCAAAAGCATTGAATAATAATACAAGATCAAGTCCAACTTGTACAATACCAAATAAGTCCTAAGAAAATTATTAAATATAATAGGAGTGCCATAAAGGTAGCACACTTACAAGGATTTGAATACTACTGGGCTCATACCCATATCAACCAATAAAAGATTCAATCTACGTCTGTAGATTGTATTTCCTTGTACCTTAGTAATCACATATATAGTCAACCTGGTTTAGCAGCCATCGAACCATACATAGTTTCTATCAGTAAAAAAAATTAAGAAAAATCATGTAAGCCATTGAAACAAAGGTGAAGTTCACAACGGAAACAGAAGCAAGCAATCGAATCAGCAATTATAAACCAATAAGAAGCTCAACAACTTCTGAATTTATCAGCAACTTACTAGCAAAGCCAAGACAGAAAATTCTATCAAGCACATCTCGAAACTGAGAGAAGCATGTGAATCACAAAATCAAGCCCAGTAATAAATTAGAAATTAAGATTAATGTATACACAAAACACACAAATTCAGGCATGAGAAATCTGCTCCCGGGGACTCTAAATTCAGGCACGAGAAATCTACACAAAACACACAAATTCGAAATTCATGATTAATGTAACAGAAGGCACGAGCTTTCAATAGGCAGAAAAAGACGAAGAAGAAGTATATAATTAAGATTGATGAAGTTGAGGTCGACGACAATACGAGCAAATTAAAGTGTAGAGTTTAGCGGAATTGGAGAAGTAAAATAGGGTGTCAGATGAGCTTACCAGCGGAATCGGGTGAGGTTGAGGATGGCGTTTTGGTGAAACCTCGAGTGCGTTATTGATACTTGTTGAAGGGAGTATTAGAGGGAGCTCGGCGAAGGGAGATGAAGTTGGAGCTCGGGAAGACGGAGCTCGGCAAAGACGAATACGAAGAGGAGATGAAGGCGTGGCAGCTGTTTTTTTTTATTAGGGTTGAGCTTATAGAGGCGGGCCTAACACGCCCGCCTCTATAAGTATTGGTATAATAGAGGCGGGCCTTACATGCCCGCCTCTATTGGACATACTTATTGAGGCGGGCCTATTAAAGCCCGCCTCAACAAGCTTTAATTGAGGCGGGCTACTTGGCCCGCCTCAATAAGTTATCATTAGAGGCGGGCCTTGCCCTGGCCCGCCTCTAATACTTTAGCGGGAAATGTTTTTTCGGATACTTGTTGAGGCGTATATTAATTTGCCCGCCTCAAAAGATGTTTTTGAGGCGTATAAATTAATTATCCGCATCAAAAACCAAAAAAAAGTGATTGTCTAAGTCGTTGTTGAGGCGTATTGAACTATGTACGCCTCTAAAAGGGAGCCTCAAAAAGCATTTTTTCCACTAGTGGAACTAAGACTTTTGAACCCAGCGAAGCTTGGCTTTACTGGGGGGATTAGCATTCCGAGTCTGTGAATGACCAGGGAACTGGTTCCTTTCATGGTAATAGGCATTTTTATCATTTTCAAAGTTCCTTTTCTTAGGACCATTTTTTCCACAGTAATAGCATAAGCGATTGTAAATAACATGCCCATATTTTCCCTTTCCAGGTCTAAAGGGTTTCTCAGTTTTTCTTTTGTTGAAATCAACATTGTTTCTAACCTTACCATGAGCCATATCCACATACTTTTTATGAGCAAAAGAATTGGTGAACCACTTGTTTTCAAGGAATGCCTTTTCTTTTCCTTTAGGTTCCCTCTTCGGACTTTGAGAACTTTCATTGAAACGCTTGGCAACCTCAGCCTTGTTTTCAAGAACCATGATCTTCTCTAATAGGAACTGATTCCTATCTCGAGAAGTGGCAAGAGCAGTACTGAGGTTCTCATTCATTTCAACAAGTTCTCGTCTAGCCTTTTCATCTTCAGCATCATTATTGGCCTTGTTGTCAACATACCCAATTCCATGACGTTGTCTCACAAAGACAGTTTGATTTATCATTTTTTCATTTATAGAGTCAGTGAGAATGTCTAACCTATCAATTATAGTTTGAAGCATATCATTTTCAGGTAGGTTATCATGCATAGGAACCTTAACAGAGTCTACACTGGTTTCATCACAAGATTTGCAGATTTTAAGGTGACTAGCATGTACATTTCTAATATCAATGAGTTTGGAGTGAGTTTCAGCTAGGTCTTTCTCAGCTTCATCAAGTTTCTTACTCCACACAGAGTTCTCAACAGTCAAGCATGCAATTTCATCTTCACAATCATCAAGTTTTTGTTGAAGGGAACTGATTTCTTTTCCTAGTTTCTTTATGATCTTAAGAAGCTGTTTCTTATCACAATCGACTAGAGTCTTTAGAAAGTCATCAGAAGTTACCTCAAGGTCTTCTGAGTCGCTTGAGTCTCCTTTTGCCATGAGACATCTTCCTCCAGAGAAACCGCTCAGATCTAGTTCCTCATCTGAGTCTTCTCCCCATGATGCCACAAGAGCCTTCTTCCTTTGAGATCTTTCATCTTCTTTGGAGTCTTCTTTGTTGGGACAACTCTTAGCGTAATGCCCCTTTTCTTTGCACTCATAGCAAGAGACATCCTTGAGATCTCTCCTTGGACCATTGTTAGAGGAACTGCCTTTTTGGAACCTTCCCTTCACGAAGAATTTTTTGATGTTTTTCGTGAAGAGAGCTGTAAGTTCGTCCTCCTCTTCTTCTAGGTCTGAGTTCTCCTGCTCCATTTCAAGCCTTGAGAAGGCTTTGGAGATCTTGAGGGCAATTCCTTTCTCCAGTTTCTTGTCGGCATTAGCTTTGGTGTGTTCTCCTTCTTCAACCTCCAGTTTCCCTATGATCTGAGTCAAGGGAAGAGATTGGATGCCTGGAGTGTTCTTCATGATTCCCTTGATGAGGGTGAACTTGGAGTTGAGTCCATTGATTACCACCAGTGACTTGGAGACTTCATCAAGATTGACTCCAGCCGCTGTTAGCTTTCCAATCAGCCTGTTGAAGCGAGAGTAATACTCAGAGATGGTTTCAGTTTCCATCATTTTGAATGTGTGGTATTCTCCTTCTAAAGCAAACTTTCGGCTTTGCTTCAGTTCCTCACTTCCTTCATGCATGTCCTTGAGTGCTTGCCACATCTCTTTCGCCGTTTTGATTCCTATGACTTTGTCCATATCTTCTATATCCAGTCCATTGAGAATGAACTGTCTAGCCTTGGAGTTTTTCTCCATGATGACATAATGCTCAGGTTTCCAATCTTCTTCCTTTTGGTTGAGATTGACATAGCCATCTCCATTCTCGACTATCCTCCAGCATTGGTAGTCATTGGTCTTTATGTGGCTTTCCATGCACTTGGCCCACCATGTTTCTTCTCCCTTCTTTCGGAGATGTGGCTTGTTGGTGGAGATTCTGAGCTCAAACTTGCTTGGCTGAGACATGATCTGCAAACTTAACAAAGATCTAGAGCTTTTCCTGCTCTGATACCAATTATAGGATCGTGATTGTTAGATAAATAATCAGGGAACTAAGAATATGAGTATTCAGTTCCCTTCGCAGCGGAAATAAACAATCAACTAAATGAACAAGTTCCTTATAGTGGAAACCTTCGATTGCCAACTAGCAATCTAGGATAAAAACCACTACCTTTCTTCCGAAAGGATTTCAAGGTCTACTTCTTGATTTCTTATCTCTTTGGTTACAACTTATCCTATGAACAAACACACAGTTTCTTTGCCTTACACATAGTTAGACAATCCTAGATAACTTAACACAAATTATAATCAATCCAAGAAGCAGTCCTTAGCACCAAGGAACTAACTCACTTACAGTCACAGGAACTAGCACATAGCTCTCCGATTCCTTGACTAGTTCCTCTTGATCTTGTTCTGATTTGATGATCTTGTTTGAGAGCTCACACTAAGATATTTGTTGTGGAGTGTGATTCTTGTAGTTGTGCTTGCTGTTGTCAATGAAGCACACTCGCCTTTTATACTCCAAAGGCTGGTTCACTTCCAGTTCCCATCAAACTGAACTAGAAGCTCAATCTAACGGTGATCCACAAATCCCGTCAACTAGGTTGTCATAGATGTTTATGTGTGCAAGACAACTTCCTTAATGAGCTAGGAAACAACATGGGTAGTTAATAGCCGTTTGTGTCAGTCCAACGATGATGGGACAGTTGCTTTCCGCTTCTCTCTGCGGCTCCAGGATTTCTGCTGACACATCTCACCTACTCTGGTTCCTTCCAGCAGTGATGAGGTTCCCATGCGCTAGCTCCCTTGTGGATTCTCCACTCTTCTCAAGCCTATACTTCTTCAATAGACTTCTTTTATACGTGTTCCCTTGTGAGCGCTTCCTCGCTTCACTTCCACCGAGTTCCCTTACTGGCGAACTCCGGTTCCCATCAGCGCAAGCTTCTTGCTTCGCTATCCTTCTTTGTTCCTTTGTTGTTTGGCTTTCATGGTTTCAGTACCTGTCCTGTGGTTCCTTTAAGCACATATTTGAGATAAAACATTAGTATCAAAGTATTTGTCATCTTCAAAAGTAGAGAAACTGAGGAAATGAACTCTCATGGGAACTGAGGTTCCTGAGTTCCATTTCCTAACACAAAGGTTCAGAATGTTTCACGTTAGATTATGAGTTTGAAGTGATGAAGAAGCCATCGGGGGATTTTATAAGCAATCACAAGAAAGGCAAGCAGAAATTAGTGAAGCACACTATTATTGGCGGGTGTGTGAGGAAGGAGAACCAATTGTTGTTGGAAGACCCGTGGGAAAAGTTGAAGGCTGACACCGAGTATTTCTTCAACATCTTCGAGCCACTCTTACTGTCAACCAACTCCTAAACTTATAGAAGCCGATATTTCACCAAAAAAATTACTTGTAGCAATTGGTGCAATTCTTATACCATGTAAGGAAATAAGGTAAAATATAGTGTGATTGGGCCATCAGAGTTGCAAAGAACGCTTGTTGGCCAATTACAATGGTGTGAGGAGGATGTGAGTCACACAACGAAGAAGACACGGGTGAAAAAAAATACCGAGTAGTAAAAAATAGGATAGCTACTTATTCGCATCAACATCCACTTCCTCAGCTTTCTTCATCCTCTTCTTACCCTCACTCCGGTATCCCCTCTGCCATCTCCTCATCCAGTTGTCCTCCCCGCCCCTGCGGCTTGTTCCCCTTCCTCATGAACCTCCCTTATCCCCTTCACATCCGCCTTCTCTCTCCCCTTTAGTTGCTCCTTCCCTATTCTGTGAACCCTTTATCCCTCCTTTTATGGATTTTCTGCCTTTGGGTGGCGCTAATCTTGTCCCCTCCCCCCTGTATATTCCCACCGTCAAGAACCACCAAGTGGGGCCCTCTAGACATCCTACATTCCCGAAAGTCGACATTGGGAATCGTATCACTGTCGGTCTCACCCATATCCACTTTGAGTGTGGATGTGAGGATATAATGATTGATTATTCTGAGGAAGAAATCGATGACCAAGTCCGGAATTGGAGCCTCTGTCTGGTTGGAACTGCTATGGATGACAAAACACCTTTCAATGTCATGAGAAGATTCATTGAAGCATGTTGGACCTGGTGTAATGCTCTACTTAAAGTACAACTGAATGAGAGTGGTTTGTTTATTTATAAGTTCTCTTTCCAAGAGGACCTTAATTGCATGCTCAAGGACAGCCCAAGGATGGTCGGAGGCTCTCGTCCGCTCATCCTTCGACGCTGGCAAAGACGAATCACTATGGATTTGTCTTGTCTCAGAACCATTCCCGTATGGGTCACCTTCCCCGACCTCGGTCTTGAATACTGGTGTAAACTACTCTTCCGCAAGATTGGGTCAGCAATTGGGAATGCTCTGTATATTGACAAGGTGACAACTACAGAAGAGCGAATTTCCTACGCGAGAATTATGGTCGAGATCCTGGCTCACACTCATCTCCGACGTAAAGTCCTTCTTCGAGGTAGTGATGGCTCCTTGAAGAGTTGCCCCAAATCTGGTAGCACTTCCTCTCCTGATGGTGCTCCAACCGATGCTTCGGTTGCTGCCAATCCTCCTAATGTGGTGCCCCCTCAGCCTGTTACCCGTAACCCTAGTTCACCGCTTGGCATTTTAGGCACTCCATTATTGCCCTTCCCGCCTTGCATACAAGCCCAAAGGCAGGACAATCTTCAAGGCCTAATTCAATTCCTTCCTCTAGGCTTATTCACCCCACCCTGGCCCATGTGTTTTTGCCTCACTCATCTTGGACCCAAGTCACATACCACAATAAACATCATCGTCGTTGCCGCTTCATCCATAGAATCCGCCTCCCACATATCCATAAATCCATTCTACGTCCTCTTTCTAGTATGCCCATCCGACCTCATCCATCTTTTCTTCCTAATCCTCTCTCTAATATCCATCACCTCAACTATTCTCCATAATCAATCTAGAGACCCCCTTCATCGACCTTCTGTTGGGATTACTCAATCTCTAGATTCTTATCCTAATCTTCCTCTTCCTGGTTCCCTACATGATCCCCTCACCTCTTTCTCTAGCAATCAAACCTCTGTCTCAACCCTCCATTCCTTACAAAATGGCTCAAGGAGTTTTGTTCTACCCCCACTACCCTTTATCTATGGATAGTGTCAAACTTGGATGTTGGAACGTTCGAGGGTTAAAAAAGCTCCCAAAGAAGGTTGATCTCAAAAGCTTTGTTGGTTGTGCAAGGCTCAATCTCATTAGAATATTGGAAACTCGTGTTCGTAGAAACAAGGAGGAAATGATTGGCAATAACCTCCTCAGTGGCTGGAAGTTCTTTTCCAATGGCTCTATATCTGCTAATGGCCAGATTTGGCTTCTATGGCACCCCGCAATCCTATCAGTTCATGTTGAATCCTTCACCCCTCAATCTATCCACTGCCTTGTCTCACATCCTCATACTTTAGATTATTTCCATGCCACCTTCATTTACGCTTTGAATGATCACGGGAGTCGAGCTATGCTCTGGAACGAGCTCTGTCATATTGGCTCTTCACTCTCATCCCCTTGGCTTGTTTTAGGGGACTTTAATATTGTTCTGAAATCTGATGAAAAGATTGTCGAGGGACAATACAATCCTATCCTAGACATATCTCTTATGAGCTTGGACTATGCTTGAATTCGGCTTGTCTATTTGATATAAGGTACACTCGCAACCTTTTCACATGGAACAATAACCAATCCAATGGTGATCGGATCTAGTGCAAGCTCGATCGGGTACTCGTCAATAATGCTTGGCTTTTGAGGTTCAGTCAAGCAAGTGTATAACTATACGATATAACCATAGTATATAACTATACGATAGAATCATAATATATAATTATATTATATAACTATACGATATAACCATAATATATAGCTATAGTATATAACTAAACGATACAACAATAGTATATAGCAATAAGATGTAATTATACGATATAACAATAGTATATAACTATATGATATAACAGTAGTATATAATTATACGATATAACCATAGTATATAACTATACGATATAACAATAATATATAACTATACGATATAACAATAATATATAACTATACGATAGAATCATAATATATAATTATAGTATATAACTATATGATATAACAATAGTATATAACAATACGATATAACTATATTATATAACTATACGATATAACAATAGTATATAACTATACGATATAACCATAATATATAACTACAGTATATAACTATATGATATAACAATAATATATAACAATACGATATAACCATAATATATAACTATAGTATACAATAATAGTATATAACTATAATATATAATCATAGTATATAACTATAATATATAACCATAGTATATAACTATAGTATATAACAATACGATATAACCATAATATATAACTATAGTATATAACAATAGTATATAAGTATACGATATAACTATAGTATATAACTATACGATATAACCATAATATATAACTAATAACTATAGTATATAACTATACGATATAACAATAGTATATAACAATACGATGGAACCATAATATATAACTATAAGATATAACTATATTATATAAATATATGATATAACAATAGTATATAACTATATGATATAACAATAATATATAACTATATGATATAACCATAGTATATAATTAAGAAATATCCACATTGGATTGAGTACTTACAAGATCTCCATTTTCAAGCGTTTCATCCAAAATAACCTTGAACAATTATAATTGTACAAATATTAGATTCATTATAATCTTTAACGAATATTACATTTATTATAATCTTTAACAAACAATTATGCATTTCTAAGGTTACAAGCTAACTACGTACATAATTTATACATATAAGTACGACAAAAAGTTTCTCTTAATTTTGTATACATATATAATACTCAAATACAAGCATACAAAAACCCCATAATCGATCGATGGATATTAAACGTCACAACCTTGTATTACGTGTTACATGATGGAACAACATTGGAAATCACATATTGCTATATATATTCAAACAAAAGCTTTCCAATTCTAGCTAATTATATAATTTATCACAATTGTACACTAACATAATGTTCAAAACTAAAACATCTGTTTCTAACGACCGAAAATCCACTGTTTTTTTTTAAACGCTATGACGTAGCGTTTAAGATTCAACCGACTCGATGAAAACATATCGATTTTAAACGCTATTCGGTTTCATCGAGCTGGTTTCGATTTTTTTTTAAAATCTCAATAAATCCAAAAAAAATCTCACATCACAATATGACATTTAAAAAAAAAGTTAAACGTTATCTCATAACATTTACATAACATTTACTGTGGGATGCAAAAAAAAAAAAAAGTGGTGCGAAACCTAACCCCGTCAAAATAACCTTATTTCATATTTTGCCTTTCGCAGGCAGCTCACTCTGTCACTCGACCAGTCAATACTCCATAGGACCATACTCGTTCTCTCGCTTTCGCTAAAATCACTTTCACCCAAAGTCCAAAGGTAAGTTCTTTTTTCCCTTCCTCCCAACTCTTAGTAACCCTAAATTTTGGAAAAACTTGTGCAGTTTAGATGAATTAGGTCAGAGGGAGTACCCCAAATCTGTAGCTTGTAAACGACTTAATCCCAGTGACCCTAATTTGGTACTAGTTTCGAAGGTAACCCCAAGTGTGTACTTTAGGGTTTCGAAATATTCTTAGTGGGTTAGATGAATTAGAAATTTGGAACGGGTACAGCAGCTGTGGGGTAGGTTTTCCACTCAGAATCAACAAATCATTAAGTACTGAATCGCATGTTTTGGTGTTGACACTTTAAAACTTTTTTTGTTCTGGTTGTGAAGTGTTTATTCTGCCCATTTTCGTTTCTTCTTCCATAGTAATTGCTAAATGTATCTTTGTGTTGAATCACCCTTCCTCCAGAAAGAGTGGATTTCTTTTGCAACTTTTGGACTAGATGAGAAATTTATTTTGGCATGAATCTATCTAGATTGTTCCAAGTTTGTTTAAAACAATATTTTTTTGTTATCTTGTATTTGTATTAGATGTGGTAGTATATCTTGAAGAGCTAGCTTTGAATCAGCCAAATGAAGATTATGTTTTACCCAATTAAAAAATGATGATTGTGTGGCAATTTCTATGACTAATGAATTGCCATTTGATATCTACTTGCCTTCTAAAAAGGGAACAAGGAAGAAGACTTGTACAAGTGTTGGTCCTCAGTTGCAAGGAAAAAGGTTATTTTTTATGACTAGGTTGCCAAGTGTTTATACTAGCCAAGAGAATTCTTAAGGAGAAACTCATGCCATAATTACTATAAAGTAGCTTTTATGCTGGAATCTATGAGTCAAGTGTAAAAGGATCATGTGCAGTTAGTGTGGCTTTGCCCTGCATTTGAATAAAATAAATTAGAAGTTGGGTAGGAGTAGGCTTCCTCTATAACTATGCCCTAGATGTGGCCTATATGTATAGTACTTACCAAATCCTTCTCTCTATGGTGATTGGTAACAAGGCTGGGAGAGATTCATTCAAGATTGTTGATTTGATTCGAGTACAACTGTACAAGCATGTTAGTCCCAACGGCAACTGTGGGGAATTTCGAGTTTGCTTTCAATGACAGTGATTTGTCTGATCGGGTCCTCCACATTTAGATCATGGAGGACTCTTTAGATCATGGAGGACGTGATCGTGTTCTCAATAGGAAGCGTACAAGAGAGGATTTGGAGAAGGAAAATGGTTGGTTACCTTCTTTATATGCATTGAGTTTTATCCTTCTTTTCTCACGTTTTTTGTATTAAAATGATTCTTCCTTTTGGTTGGGAATCTTTGCAGCTGTTTGACGGTTTTTAACTTTCTCTACCTAGCAGAAAGGGAACATTGCACATGACATGAATATAAATGTTAAGTGATCAATCAAAGAGAAGAGTTATCATGTAAAATCCGGTTGTCAATGCTAGCCACTGACAATTCTTAAGAAAAAATAGTTGCTTTCTTAACAATGAACCAATTAATTGTTGTAGTATTCATGCTTATATTCTGGGATCTATAAAGCACCGCACCACTGAGTTCATACATGTTAAGTGATTTTGTTTCTGTGGAGGTAGAAGATGATGCTGCTCGTAGTCACGGTTCAGATTGTTCTACAGTTGTCGAAGTTAAAACTTTTCACATTAGTTCTCCCATCGTAGCTGCAAAAAGTCCCTTCTTTTACACGGTAAATATAAAATATCCTTTGTTCTATTTTATTGACTTGCTGCTTTATCTTTTTCTACGCAAATAAGTTGCTAACTCTATCATGGTGTAGTTATTCAAAAATGGCATGAAAGAATCACAGCAGAGGGATGTGACCTTGAGAGTCAATACATCTGGTTTGTACCCTGCTTGTACTCATTTGATCAAAGAGTATTCTTTTTCCCGGAAGGATGCAATATAAATTTTGGATGTGCGTCTAATAGTTCATAAATAGTTCTTTCTTCTTATCACAACGATCTTGAGCAGAGGAAGCAGCTTTGGTGGACCTTCTGAAATTTATGTACAACAACAGTCTAGGTGCAACTACAGTTCCTGATTTGTTGGATGTGTTGGTCGTTGCAGACAAGTTTCAGGTTATTTCTTGTATGAGATATTGTATTCAGCTGTTGCAGAAGATGCCCATGTCACTAGAATCTGCACTTCTATATCTCGAGCTTCCTTCAAGTGTTGTAGATAGTGAAGTAGTTCAGCCACTAATACATGCGACAAAGCTGTATCTTGCTGCACGTTACAGGGATATCAGCAAGTAAGTAGTATGTCTTTTGCAATTTAATGTGTGGCCTCGTTACAAGGATTTCTGTCATTATTTGTTTTTCATCTTTTGTTCCTTGTTGAACCATTTGCATGGGTTGTTAATACATTTAATTATGTGGATTTGTGTTCATTCTTGCTTGTTGATGTTGAAGGTCCCGAGAAGAAGTGATGGCCTTGCCTCTTGCTGCTATCGAGGTAGTTCTCAGTAGTGATGGTCTGCAAGTGGTTTCAGAAGATGACGTTTTCGATTTTGTCTTGAAATGGGCGCGTGAACACTATCCCGAACTGGAAGAGCGTCGAGATGCCCTCTCCAAGCGATTGTCGCAGTTGGTATGTTTCCGAAACATGAGTTCCAGGAAGTTGAAGCAAGTTCAGGATTGCCCTGACTTTGACCATGAACAAGTGTGCAAGCTTGTGTTCGATGCCCTCTTCTTCAAGGCTGAAGGGCGAACCGTCCGTTCCTCAAGAAACCTATCAGCTGCCAATAGCGGTTTTGTAGAGCGTGCCTACGCCACTCGTCCTATTAAGGTTGTGCAGCTTGGATTGTCCCGGCCTCGCTGTGTTGTCTACTTTGAGCTAAAGAAAGAAGAGTGTGCGGATCTATACCAATCAAGAACAATCGTTTCTGACATGTTCCACCTAGGTGGACAGTGGTTTTCCCTCTCGCCACGATGCTTCAAGGACCAACAAAGCTTGTTGTACCACTTTGGTCTATTTGTGGTTGTGTACAAAGGTTCACGGAGTTTCACGTGTGACTACGAGTTCGAAGTGATGAAGAAGCCATTGGAGGTGTTCGAGAGCAAGCACAAGTACAAGGCGCAGAAATGCATCCCTAAAAAGACCATAGTTCTGGGGTTCAAGAACCTGTTTGGAATCCAGTGGGAAGACTTCATGGCTGATGAAAGCGAGTATTTTACACCTTCGAGCCAATATGACCATCAACAACTCCCAGACTTGACACGTAATTGTAAGGCTTCTTCTAGGGCAAAGTTGAAATTGTAATTTTGAAGGACTTAGATCGGGTTGGAGTAGCTGGGCTTCTTTTTGTGCAAAATCAGTGTTTGTGATATATGTAAATGGTGGTCTAACTTGTTTGCTGGTCTCAAACCAAAATCTGATGTTCCTGTCCTGGTTAAATCTTACATGGACAAGCTAAAAAGCTTCTTGCTGTTTATTTATGTATGAATTTGTGTTTGTTAAACGGCTCCGGGATTGAGTTTGTAATGGATGAGTTGGGTTTATTTATGTATGAATTTGCTGTGTCGAGTGGATGTCAAGTGAGGAAGATTGATCCCTCTCCTCTCATCAATTTCTCTCTTCGAAATCAAAGGCTCCTCTCTCTGCGTGGGGTTTGGACGTTGGTTTCGAGTGGCAATCGTTCTCCCTCCCCATGGACTGCTATGCGACTGGTCTCCCTGAGATCTGCAAGTTATCTATTCTCTTTTGACTTAATCCGGAGTCGTTCTCTGTCTCGTAACGGCGCTCCTCCAGACCATAAGATCAAGTCGTTCTCATAAATCATACTGGAAATAACACCCTTCTCGACACGACTATTCAAAGCGTTAACTTCGAACCTAATCTAATTCATATCCATAGTAATCTCAGATATTTCTACCTGAACCCACGATCTGACTTCCAATAGCGTATGCTACTTTTAGATCTTGACTAAGAGCTTTTCCATGTCCTTTGATCTATATTGGATTTTATCTTGCTGGGATTATGCTTTCCTGTTGTTTTGCAGGATGAGAACGACTTATGCACCTGGACTACAAAAAAGCATGCTTCTGACACTGAAACTGATATGGATTCTTCTAATCTTGATTTGTCGAGTTATGTATTCTCTTGTGGTTGTTGCTCTAAAACTGCTGTCTTTGATTCTTTGTTCAAAGTCTTTAGGAAACAAACAGTTGGAAAACTTCCCCACGACTTTTTTTACCAGAGTAAAAGTGACTACTATTGTGATCTGATGAACCTCATTCTTGACCACGGTTATGCCATTGCACACAGACCCCAGAAACCGAAATGTATTTACAATGATCTGATTTATTTTGGTGGTTGTTTACCCTCTCTTTTTGTTATTGAATTTTTGAACAAGTTTTGTACCTTATTGAACTTATGTTGCTATATTCGACAATTTTCTATTGTTGTTTGGCATAATCTCTTCTACCTGTTTAATGTTGGGTTATGGAGCCTGAAGCGTAAGGATGTACGCGTAAAGACAGAGAAGGCAACTGAGAGGAGCCGTCGGGTCGCGGTGAGACTGGACGCCCCGCGGTGGGCGTCGGTTTTACAATGGATGGACAACTGAGAGTTACCGCCGGGTCGCGGTGAGACTGACGCCCCGCGGTGGGCGCTGGGCCGTTTCTCGCGTGTTGAGTTTTTGGGCCCATTAGGTTTAATCCGTGTTTGTTATATAACCCTAGTTGATCAATTGTAATCTTTAAGTCGTCGTCGTCATTGTTATCACATTCAAAGAGAGAAAAAGTATCCTGGCTTGGTAGTGCCCCTAGACGTAGTCATTCTTGACGAACTGGGTTAACAATTCTTGTGTTCTTTGTCTTGTTTTCTTGTCGTTACTACGTTCAAATCCTAACAACTGGTATCAGAGCTGGTTTTGGAAGTAACGATGGGAAGCGGAAAGTCACCAGTGGAGAAGTTCGATGGCACGGATTTCGGATTCTGGAAGATGCAGATCGAGGATTACCTGTATGGTAAAGATTTGTATTTGCCGCTGGGTGAGAAGCCGGAAGACATGAAGGAAGACGAGTGGAAGTTGCTGGACAGGAAAGCGATGAGCGTGATCCGCCTGTCGCTGTCCAGGAACGTGGCACATCACACGGTCAAGGCAGAGACAACGAAGGGGATGTTGTAAATTCTTTTCGCGATGTATGAGAAACCCTCTGCGGTGAACAAGGTTCACCTAATGCGAAGGTTGTTCAATCTGCGGATGACGGAGAGTACAGCGGTCGCCAATCACTTGAATGAGTTCAACATGACGATCGCCCAACTGAGTTCAATGGAGATTGATTTCGACGATGAGGTACAAGCCCTAATCTTGTTGTCTTCTTTACCAGAGAGTTGGAGCGGGACAGTTACTGCTGTTAGTGCTTCGGCGGGGAAGGCAAAGATCAAGTTTGATGAAGTGAGGGATCTGATTATCAGCGAAGAAATTTGCAGGAAGGCGTCAGGTTCTACCTCTGGATCAGCCTTGAATACGGATAGCAGGGACAGGTCAAACTCTAAGAAGTCGAATCGTGACAGATCAAAGTCTAGAGGGAAGGATAAGCCCAAGGACAAGAGCAAGATCAAGTGTTGGAATTGTGATGAGAACGGTCATTACAAGAGTGAATGTAAAGCACCATTGAAGAACAAGTCAGCGAATTCAGCCAGTGAGGATATTGCAGACGCGTTGACTTTGAGCGATTCAATGACAGGAACCACTGCAGATGCATCTATTCTGAGCGCGAGCAGTCCATTGGAGTCTTGGGTATTAGACTCTGGAGCTTCGTTTCATTCTTACAGCAGTGCTGATATCTTGGATCGCTACACCTCTGGAGATTTTGGAAAGGTCTATCTTGCTGATGACGAGGCTTTGAAAATCGTAGGGAAGGGTGATGTCAAAATCAGAGCGCCGAACGGATCTGTGCTGCAGTTGCATGGAGTGAGGCATATTCCTGGTTTGAAGAGAAACTTGCTTTCCATTGGCCAGTTGGATGACGAGGGCTATGAAGTAACCTTCGACTGTAACAGCTGGAAGATAACCAAGGGAGCTATGGTGGTAGCTCGTGGAAAGAAGGAGGGGACGCTGTACATGATGAGCAACGTCCGTGATCGCATTGCTGTTGCAGGAGTGAACTGTGATGCAGATTTGTGGCACTATCGTCTGGGCCACATGCGTCAGAAAGGGATGCAGGTGCTATGCTCGAAGGGCTTGCTGCCAGGTCTTAAGTCCGTTGAGATCGGGCTGTGTGAGGACTGTGTGCTCGAGAAGTAGAAAAGAGTGAGCTTTGCGAGAGGAGGCAGAACCTTGAAGAAGCAGAAGTTGGAGTTGATCCACAGTGACTTGTGGGGACCAGCACCTGTGACATCTCTGGGTGGAGCGTCATACTACATGACCTTCATTGACGATGCTACAAGAAAGGTATGGGTCTATTTTCTGAAGCAAAAATCTGATGCGTTTGATTCCTTCAGAAAGTGGAAGGCTCTAGTAGAGACTGAGACAGGTCTTAAGGTGAAGTGCTTGAGATCTGATAATGGTGGGGAGTATGAGCTTCGCGAGTTCAAGGACTTTTGTGCAGAGAATGGAATTCGCATGGAGAAGACCTTGAAAGGAACCCCTCAGGAGAACGGCGTGGTTGAGCGTATGAACAGGACCCTGAATGAGCGTGCTAGGAGCATGAGGCTGAAGTGTGGGCTTCCAAAGATGTTCTGGGCGGATGCAGTAAACACTGTTGCATTCTTGATCAACCGAGGGCCATCAACTCCCTTGGAGAATGGGATACCAGAGGAAGCTTGGAGTGGCAAAGAGGTAAATTTGTCTTTCCTTCGGATATTTGGATGCGTTTCATATGTTCACATTGCTCCTGTTGAGAGAAGCAAGCTGGATGCAAAGTCTATCAAGTGCACGTTCATCGGATATGGTGGTGATGATTTCGAATACCGGTTCTCGGATGAGCAGAGCATGAAGGTTATTCACAGTCGAGACGTCGTGTTCAATGAGCAGGTGATGTACAAGGATAGTCTGGGTGCATTAGAAACAGCGAGTTCTGAACCTGAGGTTGTGGAGTTGGATATCTCAAACTCGGGTGGGAGCAAGGCGGTTCAAAGTGACCAGGAGGCCGTGATTGAGGAGGAGCCGAGTACCCCAGTGATTCCGCTGCGGAGGTCCACCAGAGAGCGTGGATCGCCTGATAGATTTTCGCCTTCAAACTACTATCTGTTGTTGACTGATGGTGGTGAGCCAGAGTGTTATGCAGAGGCATCTCGTGGAGATCATGTGAGCGAGTGAAAGCTCGCCATGGATGATGAGATGGATTCGTTGATGACCAACGGAACCTGGGAGCTGGTTGAGCTTCCAGCAGGCAAGAAGGCATTGCATAACAAGTGGGCTTACAGATTCAAGGAGGAGGCGAATAGAAGGAAACGTTACAAAGCAAGGCTGGTTGTGACGCGAAAGACTCGCAAGGTCTTGCAGTTGATGAAGATTCGTGGAACTGAGAATCCTGCAAACATGCTGACTAAGGTTGTGACCTTAGAGAAGTTGAAGCTTTGCATGGCTTCAACTGGCCTTGGTAACTGAGTTGAAGGCCTGTCACTACTATCAGATATGGGTTGATGAGGAAGACGATTACGGTTGGATCAGTCTCTAGGTGGGAGATTGTTGGGTTATGGAGCCTGAAGCGTAAGGATGTACGCATAAAGGCAGAGAAGGCAACTGAGAGGAGCTGTCGGGTCGCGATGAGACTGGACGCCCCGCGGTGGGCGTCGGTTTTACAATGGATGGACAACTGAGAGTTACCGCCGGGTCGCGGTGGGACTAACGCCCCGCGGTGGAAGCCGTCGCCCCGCGGTGGGAGCCGCCGCCCCGCGGTGGGATCCGCCGCCCCGCGGTGGGAGTCGCCGCCCCGCGGTGGGCGCTGGGCCGTTTCTCGCGTGTTGAGTTTTTGGGCCCATTAGGTTTAATCTATGTTTGTTATATAACCCTAGTTGATCAATTGTAATCTTTAAGTCGTCGTCGTCATTGTTATCACATTCAAAGAGAGAAAAAGTATCCTGGCTTGGTAGTGCCCCCAGACGTAGTCATTCTTGACGAACTGGGTTAACAATTCTTGTGTTCTTTGTCTTGTTTTCTTGTCATTACTATGTTCAAATCCTAACATTTAATAATACTCTTGATAATCATTATGACCCTGTGCGTTACTCGTGGAGGTTTCTTCTCTTTAATCTTAGGAGATCTACAAATCTAATATATATCTACTAAACTAAAACATAATTACGCCACATGACACTCTCTCATTAAAATTGTCACATGACACTCCCTCATTAAAACCGTCACATGTCAATTTTTGCTTTTTTCAATGTTTTTAAATAAATTTAATTATAAATCAAAGATTATTACCCTAAACCTATCACTCATTAAATACAAATCAAGAACAAAGATTACAAGTTAATCACAAAGATTACAAATCCAAAATTTTCTAATTCTATACAAAATCCAAAATTTCATAATCTACTATATATATATATATATATATATATATATACTAAACTAGAACCTAATTACGCCATGTGTCACTCCCTCATTAAAACCGCCGCATGGCACTCTCCCATTAAAACCGTCACATGTCATTTTCTGCTTTTTTCAGTTTTTTAAATAAATCTAATTAAATCAAAGATTATTATCCTAAACTTATCACTCATTTTTTCCTAATTTAAATACAAATCAAGCACAAAGATTACAAGCTAATCACAAAGATTAAAATCCAAAATATCCTAATTATATACAAATCCAAAAATTTCCTAATTATATACAAATCCAAAATTTTCTAATTATGTGGATGATTGAGATACGAAATTATTGATCCGAAATTGATTTTAATATCAATATCATCTAGATCTATTTTCTAATATATATAGATTGATTTTAATAATTATAAATATTTTTTATTCAATATATATGACGTAAAGACCCGTGCTTGGCACATGAATTACACTAGTAAGACTTTAATTTATGTGCTTTTGATTATCTTCATGAGTAAGGTTCTGGTGTATATATAATGGCAGGTATAAAGTGGGGATTTTTTAGAGCCGTCAGATGAAGCAAACCGGTGGCTAAGATCAGGACACGTCACGCAATCATAATTTCAATAATAAGAAGCGCGCTCCAGTCCAATTTCATTTACGATGGCATCTTTCGTAAATAACCAAAAGGGTGTTGCCCTTCCTACCCTAACAAAACAAAGCGAACCCCCCAAAAACTCCACTATGTTCTTCGCCTCCCGATCCAAACTCTCTTCCGTATCCAAATCTCTTCCAAAATCATCGTCCATTTGCCAAAAGAAATATTTAATTTGCACAGAAGATCTCGTGAATTTGCACACAAGAACATCTGAAAAGAACGAAACGATTTTGAAGAAGATTTACATGGCGGAAGGGAGAAATGGTTCGAAAGGGAAAGAAAAATCCTCAAAAGGTAAACAAAGTCTCTACTCAAACCCTAAAATTAATTTTATTGTAGTTGTGTGCTCGAATTTAGGGTTCTAAGTTCAGATTTAGGGTTGTCTGCTCGGATTTAACTTTATTGTGCTTGGATTTGGCCTTTATGTGCTCGGATTTGGCATTTTTGTGCTCGATTTTAGCATTTGTGTGCTTGGATTTAGCGTTTTTGTCCTTGAATTATCTTGTTTGCTATGCTTTATATGGAGGAGTATGAACGTTAATACAATAGCTTAGACCATGGTTCTAGTGGTCTTTTGAATGTCTACTGGTATGTTGTTTGTGGTGTGTGATGTGCGTGTTTTTGCATTGGGAATTAGAAAATAAAACTCAACAGAAAATAAAAAACAAATTATGCTTGTTAGGTGAAAGGATCTAAACGATAAAAAAAAAACAAATTATGCAGGTTTGGTAAAAAAAGAACTCTTCTGAAAGGAAAAAAAAGGAATTTAATTTATTTTGAAAAAAAAGACTTGTGCAAGTTTGGTAAAAAAAATAAAACTCTGCTGAAAGGGAAAAATCATTAGGATCTGTTAAGGCCTCCATTAGTTAAGAAGTCATGATTTGGTGAGGCATTGATTTTTTACAAAACTTTGTAGCTCTTTTTAAGTGATTGAACAAATAAACAATGCATACTCATAAATGGCATAAATCATTCATCTCTCTTTCTCTGGTCTAAATTGTGATCAAAATCTGTAGCTCTGTTTATGTGATTGAACTACACATGCTTAGATTTATGCCTTTTGCATCTATCTTATGCTGTTGCATCTTGCATCTACGTTATGCTCTTAATTTGATTCACATTTATGGTCAATGTGATGTTGAAGGTGTATTTCCTTTAAATTTGTTTGTTGTCTACAACTAGTATAATTCACACTTCAGGATTGTTAGCAACAACAAACTAGTGATGCTTAGAGTGCATGAATTAACTATGTATAGGAGTGCTTTAATAAGAGTTGTATGTGCACAATTAAGATTTATCTGTGCATAAGCAAATCTTCTACCGAAAAGACTTTATTGAATTGATTTCTAGAGTGCATAGTATATAAGTGCTTTAATAAGAGATGTTTGTTCATAATTAAGATTTATCTGTGGACAAGCAAATCTTCTACAAAAAAACTTTATTGAACTGATTTCTAAAGTGCATGAATTATGTATAGGAGTGTTTTAATAAGAGTTTTCTGTGTATAAAACAAATCTTCTACAAAGAAGACTTTATTGAATTTATTTCTAAAGTGCATGAATTATATAAGAGTGCATTTTGGGATGATTTAATCTCATTCATTAAAAAATGCCCATTACCATGCATTCTGATGGGAGATCTTAATGGAATTCAAGATCCATCGGAAAAGAGTGGTGGCCCAGAACCCCATATAAACAAGTATAATAGATTATTACATGTGAAAAATGAATGTGATTTAATAGATATTCTGACTCAATGAAATGAATTCACTTGGAGAAAAAATAGAACATAAATAGATAAATTATATGAAAAATTGGACAAAATTTTAGTCCAACACCAAATTCTACAATGGTACCCGGAGATAATAACCAGGAACTATGCATTCACAACATCCAATCACTGTCCCATTTCAATTGAATTAAAAACTTCTACTCCTTTCTAAATTCAACTCTTCAAATTTGAAAAAGTGTGGATGACAGGAAAAGATCTCAGGAATATCGTTAAACAAGCATGGAGAACCAGATACCACGAATCCCGAATGTATAATCTTGTTAAGAAAACAGGTCTCCTAAACGACAAGCCAAAGAGTGGAATAAAAATATTTTTTGGAATATGTTCACCCAACTACATAACATTGAGGAAGAGCTTACTATAATTCAAAATTCAATTTGCACCGCTCCAAACAGAACACTTGATGATAAACAAACCAGACTAATAGCAAAAAAAGAACAATTACTAAACTTTCAGAAAATCTTTTGGAATCAGGGAGCTAAGACAAAACACATTAAATTCAATGACACTAATGTAAGCTACTTTCATAAAATAGTGACGGGAAAGAGGAACATGAAAATCATAAAGAAAACCAGAACACAAGAGGGAACCACCATCATTGGCGAAGAAAATGTTAGAAATGAAATCTGTATTGATTTTATCAAACGATTTAAAAGTACCTCAATCAATGAAACCATCCTTCGAGAACACTTTGACCTTATCAATACAAAAATTACAGATGAAGACAACATTGAACTAACTAAACAAGTTACGAACGAAGAGATCAAAATTGCTATTTTTTTGCAATTGGACATGATAAATATCCTGGTCTGGATGGCATGACTGCATAATTCTACCAAAAATATTGGGACATTGTAGGCCAATCAATTATCTAGGCTGTTAAAGGCCTCTTCTTGTCTGAAAAAATTATGAAACATGTCAACCATACATTTATCACTCTCATTCCTTAATGTGATAACCCCAACTCTACAAACCATTACTGATCCTACAATCAGCCTCTACTTAACAATCTATAAAGTAATATAAAAAATCCTAACTGAAAGACTGAAAAATCAGATGGAAAAATTAATCCACCCACTTTAGGGTGCCTTTGTTGCAAATAGAGCCATACAAGACATCGTTCTAATTTCACATGAAATCTTTCACTCTTTTCAATCAAGGAAAGGTGTAGAGGGCTACATTGCAATGAAATTGGATATGGAAAAGCATACGACCGAATTGAATGAAAATTCATTATATAAATCCTCCACAAGTTTGGATTTTTAAATTGTTTGTAAATTGGGTTAGAGAATGCATTTCAACTATGTCTTTCTTTGTACTAGTGAACAATGGACCAACATAAATCTTTCGACCGAAAAGAGGACTATGACAAGGCGACCCTTTATCCCCATTTCTTTTTATCTTAGGGTTGGAGATCTTGGCAAGAAAACTACATCAAGCATCCGATCGACCAAGAAAACCCCTTAGGTTTTCAAATTTCCATAAATGGAACTAGAATTCCTTTCCTGGCATTCACTGATGACATTATAATTTTCTCGAAAGCGAATCATCAAGATTGTAGGGAAATAAAAACAAATAATTGATGACTATTGTACAATTTCTGGAAAAAGATAAATTTTCACAAATCTGCTTTCCAAGTCACGAAGAAAGTACCAAATGTACAAAAACTACAGATTCAAGGAATTTTGACAATATCAAACATGACATCACTTGAGAAATACCTAGGGTGTCCTATTATCAACGATAGGCTTAACTCGAGCTCATTTGAAAATATCATTATCAAATCCAAGACACAACTTACCAAATAGAAGGCAAACTCCTTATCACAAGCCGGGAGAAAAACCTTGATTAAATGAAACCTTGTTGCTATGCTAAACTTCCTAATGCAAAGTTTTATGCTACCAACGAACACTCACAACAAACTCCACAAAATAAACAGATCTTTTTTCTAGAACAAGGATGCATCTTATAAACCACTTATTAGTTGGAATAAAATCTGCCAACCCCCATGCCTTGGTGGTCTGGGAATGAAAAAAATATAAAGACTTGAATTATTCTTTACAATATAAACTAATTTGGAAAATTATTGCAGATTCTAATAATTATTGGGTAAAAATTGTAACTAAAAAATATCAAACAAAACAACATATTCTAGACTACAATAAAAATAGGTGTTTTTTTCTTGGCAATGGTCCAAAATGGTGGAGATTCGAAAAGACTTTCAAAAAGGACTAAATTTTCAGGTTGGTGATGGAAAAACTATAAAGTTATGGAAGGACAAATGGATACTTAAAGAACCATTGGATCACTCTGTAGACATGACATCTGTAGATGACTCCAATGCCTATATTGAGAAGTTCATAGACAATAGTGAAAAATGGAATAAAGAAAAACTTGAGCAAATGCTTCCACCTGGTATTATATCCCTAATCATATCTACACTCCTCCCATTTAACCAGATTACTGATCGTATGTACTGGAAACCAGTAAGAACGTTTGGTTTTCCACAAAATCTGCAATGGAACTCATTACAAAAAGTACAAATTATACCGCGTATGACTCCTCGTGGATTTTAAAACTAGATACATATCTCAAAGTTAAGAACTTCCTCTAGAAAATAATAAAAAAATGGGTTACCGACAAAAACAAGACTACAAAAAAGGGTATTGCGACTCCTCAGGATGTGTCTCCCGTAACCACCAGACTGAAGGTACATACCTCTTGCTATTTGAATGCACTGACACACTACAAATATTATAAAAATCAATTCAGAAACTTGAAGATATATTCGCAATTTCAATTCTTTAAATCGAGGGATTGGGGAAATTATGGAAGAGATAATGAGTAATCGTAGAAGAGACAATTTCGTTGTATTGGTTGTTATTTGGTGGAGTATATGGTATCAAAGAAATCAGAACATTCATAAATGACAACCCGTAAACTAAAATCATTAAGGATATGACCAACTACATTAAAAACCTATGTTTTAACTTGAATAAAACTAAAACATGGAATGCAGACTGCACAAATAACACTAACGACACAATGAGAACAAGACCAAACAAGAGAAGACATAAAGATTGAGATGGAAAAAATCACCAGATAAGTTCACAAAAACTAATTTGGATGGATCCACAAAACCAAATGTAGACTCAACCTTCAGAATAATATTTAGAATGACAAAGCGGAACAACTACTAATCGATGTTGATGTGGTAAATCTAAAACGTTAAAAAGTGAACCTATTGCTTTTCGAAATGCCCTAATAAAGGCAAAAGAAATGAAACTTGAATATATTGAAATTGAAAGTGATAATCTCACAATTGTGAATGTTCTAAATCATATCTGACATGGAAAATCGAGATCATCATCTCCGATATCCTAATTCTGTTACAATTTTTTGTGATCGATAGTGCGGATTACTCATATCTTTCGTGAAATTAATGCAGTGAATAATCTAATTGCAAAACTTCGCCACTCTCTGTCATTGAAAGATATCATTACAAGTTTATAACTTAAGGTTTTCATCCGAAAGGATGCCATAGGCTGGCTTTCACACAGATCTTGAGACCGGCCTAATTTTCACTTTTTTTTAAAAAAAAAAGAATGATTTTTTAATGCATTTTTTAGATATATCCTCACAGGCGCGTGCGCATGAAATGGCTTGTGCGTAGGTTTTTGTCCACGTGCGCTTAAGTATCTATTTCAATATGCCCCAATTTTGTATCGGGTGTGCGTCGTTTTCTTGGTAAAAATGTGCATAATTTTTGAACCTTGTGTACATGACTTTTACAATGCATACGTTTTTACCTAAATCATCGCTTTTCCATTGAAGATGTACATTGATTTTATACCCTGTGTCTATAACTTTGTGAAAAATGCATAGATTTTTGTATATATGTGCATTAACATTGGCTTCAATGTGTATAACTTTTGTCCGAAAAAACACCTTTTTGAACTTTCCCAAAGAAACACCTTTTTTTCTTATAATTATTACAAATAAGATTTGCTATTCAATTGCTCAAGCATCAGTCACAACATATAGCTTTGTTACATGAACATGTTACAAGCTACTAAGTTAACAGAAATGACAAGGATAAATCCCACACCGCCTCCTGCAATGAATCCCTCATCCAGCTTCAACTTCTTCCTGGGCGCCAGGGGCGGGCAAACATCTGGCAACGGAGCTCCGCAGAGTCCCGGGTTATCCGCATAATTGTCCGCTGAAAAATTGACTCCAAAAAAAAGGTGGCATTGCTCCTGTCAGATCATTACTAGCGACACTGAACATCTTGAGCCCAGTAACGCTACGGAGTTGCGGAGGAATCTCACCTGAAAAGTGGTTATGATCAAGTAGAAGCTCGTTCAAGAACGAGCAATTGGCGAAATCAGCACGGATCATACCCGAGAAGTTGTTATCAAAGAGAACGAGCATCGTTACATAAGGAATCAGCTCATATATATTAATAGGAGTTGAACCAGTAAGTTCATTTACGGGGAGATCAAGCCTAATCAAGCTTGTGCAGTGGATGATCCCAACATGAAACTGGCCTTTTAAGCCCATACCTTGTAGGTCGATGATCAACACTCTGCTTTCTTCCCGATGCCAACACCCACTGAACCTGCAGATTGACCCTTCAGTAGTATTGGTAAAATCCCAATTCATTGAATTGGCCAAGTCTGGAAAAGAGTTCAGTATGGATTGCAGGCAATGGAAATCGGTGGTTGTTGCATAACTTAGATAAGCCCTCATTAGCAATTTCGACACACAACATACCAACACTTAGTGTAACAGAACAGGCCTGGATCCATTCATATTCATACGATTAACTTGGAAAAAGATGGGTAAAAATAAAGATGAAAACTCTGTGTCCAAATTGGTTGAAAAGCTGAAATTGAGTTATACCAGATGGTAAAAAGTAATGCTTTTATTATTTTGAAGCTCAAAGAAGCATATATAGTGGAGATCAAATCCTAATCTATAAATATATAAAGTAGACAGAATGTCCAATTAATGACTTTCAACTTAATGAGTTTTTTGTTTTAGTGTACTTGGTTGCAATTGACCACAGCTCAAAGAAACGTACAAAATTAATGGTTGTACTACAACTACATTTCTAAACCGAAGCCCAGAAAAAAGCTCATATTAAAGGTGTTGTGACTTGTGAGGCCCAAATTTCACAATATTAATTGAAAATACCCATAAAAAGGCCCAAATCCCACACACCAGCTCAAAAGGCTGGGCATGCTGAAAATTTAACAGACACATAAAAAAAACGTTGAGCATCTTCATATTCCTGCTTAAAATGAACAACCTAATAAGGGTACATCCATAAATTACACATTCAAAAAAAACTGATTGCATAGTGTACCTCCTTAAAATGAACAGCCTAATAAAGGTCCAATTTAGTGCTTATTATTGAGTATTAAACCCCCCAAAAAATATCAGCCAGAAATCAAACATCTAAAAAAACCTCATTCCATTAGTGTACCGCATTGAAATGAACAGCCTAATGAAGGTCCAATTCGAGAAGCCAACAGAAAAGTCTTTACTCTGTACCCGCTGAAAATCAAAGACCCCCACATTGAATATTAGCATTCACTCATCCTTCATCTCCACCTGTAAAAGCTCACCATGCAGCCCACTCCTCTTCACTTCAGTTCTCCCACCTACACACATAAACAACAATCATGGAAATGAGCTATGCATGCCTAAATCAGTTGGGTGAAGGGGTTAGGTCCAACATTCAAGTAATGATGTGTCGCAAAAAAAGGTAAAAATATCTATTTTCCAATCCGGTCATTACTAATTTAAATATACACGCATGAACATGTGTCCTCTACTCATACATGGGTTGTAAAAACAAGGCAATTTGCAGAAATGCACAAACCAGGTATACTATCATATAATTCCCAATCTAATTCATTCCAAAACAATTTTTTGTTGAAAGTGTAGACAGATACTTTGACTCAGAAGTGGATCAAATATCTAATAGGCTTGGATCTCTTGAAGATCTTAGTTTGCAGATTTTTGTCCTTCAGCAAAAAAAAATCATATGCAATGGCAATAATATAAATTCGTCAATCTATGACTCGAGAGAAATGAGACAACCAAATTTATTCCCTTTGAAAGTTGCTTCATTAGTAATATCATGTGAAACTTTAGCTACCTAGAGGGAAGGGGGGGGGAGGGGGGGGGGGGTGAATAAGCACTTGCTACTGAAACATAAATGTTTGAATTAACAAAACATGAATTGTTCATAGCGAGAGAAACAACAAATGCACGTTTATTTTTACCAGTCCGCATGTCTAGGAAGCTTAATGATGGGAGCCTTTGACATTTTAAGATCCCGTATACGAATACTGGCCTCATCCTCAGCGGTAACCTGGTTAAATATAACAAAAGCATAGAATTTTTCATGAAAGGTAGGATTAAGGAGGTCATATCTCTCAATGAAGCAACTACAAAACATAATTTTTATTTTAGACATCAATGAAAACGAATATTGACATATAAATTAAACTTATAAACACCCTATTATATATACATATAAAATAATCTTATATATGAGAAAATGCGCACTCCTTTGAACTTGCTGACAATACAGTCTTTCACTAAAAACTGGCCCACTCTACTTCACACATTTAACAAATCTAAAGCATATGAACATCTTAGTCATTCATTTCCTAAGGAAATGTACACACCAACAAAATACACACCTGATGCAAGGTCAGGTCCCCTCTAACATGATGAACAATCTCGATTAGTAAACTATAAGCTAAAGGCCTCAAGGTTTAAAAACACGGTCGTCCAGTTCCAACAAGGACCCTGAGAAGTTGTGAAGGAAGCAAATAACTATGAATTGGAGCACAAAGTACACAGATTGTACCATAGTGTATTTAAGCACATAGAAAATAGTCAAGGAAGACATGTCCTCAAAACCTATATTCCAAGACTTTTACCTCTCTTCCAACAAGCTAAGAAACAACTATCTGCAATCAAATAGAAAGTAATGGAGGGGAGCTGTCAGTTGGCTGCACTTTTTTATCAACAAACATATTCAACTGCGCTTCACTCACAAAGAGCAATATAGAAAAATCATAATCAACTGACAAAGTGATCAACACCCTAAAAAATCATTTAAAATAATTAGAAAGATATCACCGCATTCATCATGCTTATCAGTAACCAATGTTGCCTACTCAACACATGTCCAATTGTATACTAACAAATGAACACAACATATCAACAACTTCCATATTTTAAGTTCCTTAACAACACAACCGAGAAACACACTTCGAAAAACTTCTTGGCAGAAAGCCCAACTCAACATAATCTCTACATATCAGAACATATAGTTAGCTATTAGTTACAGAAACATCGCAGGGAACCCAAAGTGGAAACCATATTCACCATAATAATGCACAAATTCATACTTAGATTTGATGGATTTTGCTTTCAATTTGCACCAAACTTAATATTAGAAGCTCTCAAACAACAACACAAAATCTGCAAAGCCAAAATAAAGTATACACAAAACCTAAATTAGGGTAGTCCATCGAGTGTTTGTAAATGTTAAAATCAACACACGGTTACAACGACAGAGGGTTTGAGATAATTTATATGACGAGTCCAACAACAACATAACCTATTCAAACCCTAGAAATTTTCAAAAGGGGGAGACTTCACCTTACTCACCCGGTTCTGTAAACAACGAAATATGGAGAAAGATGTGCACTACAAGATGCATTCAACGCCTTCAGATCTCTGCCTCCATATGGTTTCACTCCCGTGCAAAGTCGTCCATGGATGATACTTCACTCCTCCTCCAACAAAGAAGTCGAAATCCAAGAGATCGAAAGAGCAAGGAGGAAGTCTACATCTGGAAACGACTGAACAAATGAAAGCGAGATGCAGGTAGCCTGATGAGGTTCGCCATGAAAGAGCTGAGGTTCCAAAGGCGGCAAAAAAGTACTTCAAATTTACAGACCCAAGATTTAATACATGTTCTCAATCTATACATTTTTAACTCCTCCAGTTTATTAACGGGGTTCATATACATACTCACAACTTTGTGATAATTATATCCCTTATACGTATACGTAACACGTACCAATACAATTAATTATTTTAAAAAAGTTCAGACAACTTTAAAAAATTAAAGATCGAAAATGAAACAAGCTCATAAGTGAACTACTACGCAAGTGCGTTGCATTATGCATTGGCATAGCAGTAAGCCAGTCCACTTTCGAACACAAAAAATATATTCAAATTCACCCATACTTTGGGCAAATTTGCAACTTGAACCAAGTTCATCCCAAGTTACTATTTTAAAAATAACTTCAACCAACAGGTTGTCAAATTTACCCTAAATTCTAAAATTTAGTGACAATAACACCTAATCTAATCTTTAATATGCAAAATTAACAAATTTTCCCTAATTTCTATAATTGGACATACATTGACCAAATTCAATTCTAATCTAACCTTTAAACTGCATAAAATCAACTAAATTAACACTAATTTTAACATATTTTAAGAAAAAGAACACAATATCTCATAAACAAAGTAAGTAATTTCGACCTAATTCACATTTGCATCCAATTTTTTTCATATTCGTCCAAAATTCACAACATACTCACCAAATTAAGCCCTAATTTGCCTAAAAACAACACGAATTCAGACAAATTTAATCAAAGTTGGAAGATTGTAGTTACCCTTGTTTCACCATGTTACGAGAGAACGAGTTGGAAGATTCGTCTCCGGACACACAAGTCATCAGCAAACAAGAGTCGCCCGCCAACTACCGGAGAAGCCCGTCGGAGCCCGCCGCAAGTAGAAGAGAGTAGTGAGAGAGGGTGAGGGGCTGAAATGGATCCGAGGAAGAGGGGGGGGAGGAGGGGCTGAAATGGATATGAGAAAGAAGAAGATGGAGGCTTTTTTGTCTTGTTTTTATTAGGATATAAATATTAAAAAGATTAGGGTACAAATATCATCACCATTTAAAGTGTAAGCATAAACACAAGTACATCATCCTCATTCACATTCATTGATGTATTTCATGTTGCTTCAATAAAATCAAATAATTATTGTTGCTTCAATAAAATCAAATTATTACTGTGCATTTTATAGGCACAATAATTACAGATAGAGTTTTAATATGTTCATGAAAAGTTTACATTCAACCTCATAGATCATAAAGTACAATAAACAACTACAATAACTTTATCAAAAAACTTTACTATCATTACTAATAGGCGTTTTGTCGCATGCACCTAGCAAAGTAAACCTCAAAAACCTAACTAATGTAGTCTGGTAAGTAAGGGTCGAATCCCACAGAGAATCAAGCTATATATCTTGTTTGCCAAAACAGTTACCAAATGATAACAAAGACAAAGGGGGGAGTTTATATGAATCTAACTAAGAAAACGATAAATAAAACATAAATAGCTTGGCTAGACAAATATCCACCTTCAGTTTGGTTGATCGATCATTGATTATCCCTAGTTCTCAACTCTCATGAATGTCCTAATCCCTGTTCTAAATTAATTACCAGTCCAACCAGTCCTGATAATCCTAACTATTAAACAATCAAGAAACCATCAAGATTCAATTTCACAGCAGCAGTAAGCTCAGGAATAGATAGGCTCATGCAATACTTAACAACCAGTCAGTACTCGACATGCAATCAATTCTCTCTACAATAAACTATTCCAATAAGCTCTATAATATCGTAGTTGCTACTCTGAATTAGGGATGAACAATATTAATCTCAACAAGTTGACCAGATTAGGGGAACCAACACTATAGATAATACCAATCTCAACTAGTTTGTCAGGCTAGGGAAACTAATATTAATAATACTAATCACAACAATTGATGAACTAGATCAACCAATAGAACTCAAAACCCTAATCATGCAGTATGAATAATACCAATAAAACTAGGTGATCAGGCTAGAGAAATCAGTAAAACTCAATGGGATGAAGCACAAGAGAATCATAACATTCAAGAATAAAGAAAGGAATAATCTCCAATATCAACTTCAAACCAAGGCTTCAATTGTTTAGCCAAAAACAAAACAAAGAACTAAACTAAGAAAAGGGAAAAGAGGAAGAAAGGTAAAACCCAACTTGGGGTAAAACCCAACTTCCAAAACTGAAGTTCTAAAGGAAGAATATAAAGACTTAGCAAAACCTAATTTCCTAAAAGATAACAATAACAATCTTCTAAAAATAAAACAAACGAACTAAAAGGAAATAAATAAAATAAATAAAATAAGCGAAAGATCTCGGACGAAAATCGCGTCTCCGCACCGCGCCAGGAAAGGAAATCCGCGACCGCGGAAATTCTTATGTCGCCCCCCTCAGCTAATGTCGTCCATCCGCGCCCGGGGCCAGGCTTCCGCTGCGACTTCTTCCGCGGCTCTCCCCGCGTCATTCCTTGGTGGCTCGCCTCCATCTTCAATGTCTTCACAATATGCACTAAAAACCATCAAATCAACACTTCTTCTCCAAAACTCCATTCTCCTATATTGTATCTTAAACACACATAAATGGCACCCAAATACTAGTAACAACTCCTAGTTACGCACTACAAAGTAGTGCTTATCAATTACTGAACAATAATACACAATGATGAACATATAATGCTTTATTCTCACAAAAAAAAGATCCAAAATAATACATGCAAATTGCATATAAAATACAAAAATAAACACTAATGCAAATCTAACTTCAAAAATAATAAACATATTATTTATACAAATAACATATATCTATACTATATAGAAAAATATTTATATAATGTTATATATAAGGCTATATATATACGTGGACAAAAAATAATAATAAAACAACAAGCCAATGAGTATAAAAGAAACCATACATCCACATTAGGAAAAGTGATTTCATTTTTAAGAATCATTGAAGAGTAATGTGCTGCATGTTTTTATGTTATAGAAACCATTACTAAAATTAGTTTCTTATGTACTTTATGACTTCAAATATTTGAAGAAGGACTAAAAAATAAAACACCGACACTTTAGAGTATAACACGTTCAAACTAAAACACTACAAATAATATGTTCATTAATAAATATATACAATTTCATAATTTGTCTTAACCAACACACAATATCTTACTTTGAAATATGAATATTGAAAATCAATATACAACCTACTCTATTAAAAATGATAATAAAATAAAATTAATATTTTAAATATATTCGTGCATAGTACGGGCATGATTACTAGTATATATATAGAACAAGGCACGTCCAAACAAATGCAACTCTCAATATATAAAAATTAGGTAATGCGAAGACTTCAACTCTTCAGTCTAATCGTTGAATCTTGCAAAATGAGGAAAAAAGTAAAGCCATGTGTTTGAAAACTCCAAGCCCTTCTGTTACGAGTGTCTTTTTTTTATAAGGTAAGAATTAGACTAGTGTCAAGGAGACCTTAACACTCAGCCTATAACATCCTTGCGGATGAGAGCTTGAAGCTCTGAGTTGTTCATGATATCGTTCAGAGAAAGGTTGTGACCAAGTTTTGCAATGTGATCGGCCACCGAGTTCAATTCTCTAAAGATATGGGAAACCTGCACTGTCTGGAAGGATTTTAAAAAACATAGGATATCAGAGATAAGAATCTCGATTTCCCATGGACAGTGCCAGATTTTATTGATAACATTTGCAATAGTAAGGTTATCAGTTTCTATTTGTATTTGGTCGAATTTCTTTTCTTTTGCTTTAATAAGCGCATTTCTGAGAGCAAGGGTTTCAGTGATGAGGGGAGTTGATATGCCACACTTTTCTATATGGATGAATATCGGGTTTCTCATGGTATTTCTACATATGAGGCCAATGGTAGATAGACCATTAGACTTGGTAGATCCATCTATATTAATTTTAACAAATTTATCAGGTGGTTTTTTCCATTTAGATTTTTGGTGTTTCGTCTTAGTTGTTGCATTTCTCATCGTGGGGCATTGTTCGAAGGTACAGTCTGGGTTCCATCTACGTGTTTTATTCCAAGCTGAGATAAGATTTTGAATATATTTAGGAGTATCTTTAATGATATCCCTATCAGGGTTGTCATTTGAGAAAGTTCTCTGGTTCCTCGAGAACTAGATGCCTCACCAGGCCACAGATAGCTCTGACAGCTCTATGGGGGAGAGTTTGAGTTTTATTTCATCAAGGATTTGTCCAATATGCTTGTTTGTGGGGTCAATTGTTCTCAGGTAGAGGCTAGTTGTTATATTAATTGTTGAGATTGTCTTTAAAGTATGTTCGCATTGGAAAAGGAAATGATTTATATCCTCCATAGGGTGGTTGCAGGAGATGCAACCTGGGGGGATGGACACTCCTTTTTCTTGTAGTCCTGATTTTGTTGGTAGTCCATTTTTTAGAATTTTCCAAAGAAATTTTTTGACTTTGGGATATGTGTTCATTTTCCAGATCCAAGAGGAGTCATAAGCTGAGACATGTTTATTTTTGTTAATGAGTTCCATGGCTGATTTCGTAGAGAACCATCCATTTCTGCTTGGTTCCTAGTACAGCCTATCAGTAATGTGGTTTACGGGGATTGGGATGCTCACAATCCTATACACCATATCATTTGGTAGCATTTGTTGGAGTTTTGTTTTGTTCCAGTTCATATTTTGGTCGAGGAATTCGTGGACTCTGCAGTCTAAGTTTGTTCCTAACGCGGGATTGATGATGTTGTAGAGAGGTTCGTTTAATGCCCGTTTATCTGTCCAAAACTTAATTGTTTTTCCATCGCCAATTTGCCAAATCAGTCCTTGTTGAAATTCTTTTTTGATGCTCATCATCTTGGACCATTGCCAAGAGCCATTTTTGCTATAGTCATAAGATATGAGGTGTATGTTTTTAAGGTATTTTTCATTGATTATTCTTACCCAGCAGTTGTCAGGTTCGGCTAAAATTTTCCAGAGTAGTTTGTACTAGAGAGCATAGTTCATATCTTTTGTTTTTCGAATGCCAAGGCCCCCTTTTGAAAGAGGTTGGCATACTTTATCCCACCCGATAAGGGGTTTATAGGAAGAGTCTTTATTCCAGAAGAAAGTTCTATTGATTCTGTCAAGTTCATTGTGTGTTGAGTTTGGAAGCATGAAGCTTTGCATGATAAAGTTTGGTTTAGTAGCAAGGTTGGATCTTATTAGAGTTGTTCTTCCTGCTTGTGATAAGGAGTTCG
This sequence comes from Rheum nobile, assembly GCA_027886185.1. Lineage (NCBI taxonomy): Eukaryota > Viridiplantae > Streptophyta > Magnoliopsida > Caryophyllales > Polygonaceae > Rheum > Rheum nobile. The sequence continues at coordinate 1,062,498 of WOAB01000163.1, forward strand.
CTTTCCATTTGGTTAATTGCGTTCTGGATTTAGTGATCATCTCTGCAAAGGTATTTGAATTGACCCTTCCATTAATGATCGGGCATCCAAGGTATTTATCCAGCAAGATCATGTTGGTGATCGTAAGGATACCTTGAATTTGTTGTTTTCGAGTGGTTGAAACTTTCTTTGTTACTTGAAAGGCTGATTTATGGAAGTTCACACTTTGTCCTGAGATCTGACAATAATCATCGATGATTTTCTTGATTTCCTTACAGTGGTCATGCTTTATTTTGGTGAAGATTATAATATCATCTGCAAAAGCCAGGAAGGGTATACGTGTTCCATTTTTAGTGATTTGGAACCCAAGTGGGTTTTTAGGTCGGTATGTAGCTCTTTGTAATTTCCTAGCAAGTATTTCTGCACCCATGATAAAGAGAAAGGGTGAGAGGGGGTCACCTTGTCTCAGTCCGCGTTTAGGTACAAAGATTTCAGTAGGTCTGTTGTTCACGAGTATCGAGAAAGATACAGTGGTCATACATTCTTTGATCCAGTTGATAAAGGCTGGGCAAAAACCAAATTTTCGCATGACCTCAATAATGAAGTTCCATTCAATTCTATCATATGCTTTTTCCATGTCAAGTTTAATCGCAAGGTATCCTTCAGCGCCTAGTTTGGCTTTGAAGGAATGGAAAATTTCATGGGCTATTAAGATGTTGTCTTGGATCGATCTGTTTGAGATAAAGGCTCCTTGAAGTGGGTGAGTTATTTTGCTCATTTTGTTCTTAAATCATTCTGTTAGTATCTTTGAGATTATTTTGTAGATAGTCGAGCATAGACTAATAGGTCTGTAGTGGTTTGTCGAATTTGGGTTTTCACATTTGGCTATTAATGTTATAAAGGTATGATTGATTTGTTTCATGATTTTCCCAGAGAGAAAAAAGCTTTTCACTGCTTGGATGACAGAAGGACCAACAATGTCCCAATATTTTTGGTAGAATTCAGCTGTCATGCCATCAGGTCCAGGAGATTTATCCTGACGGATCGCAATGGTGGCTTTTTTGATTTCTTCATTCGTTACTGGTTGGGTGAGTTCTTGGTTATCCTCGTGGGTGATTTCAGTTTGAATGAGTTATAGATGTTCGTGGAGAAGATTCTGGTTGATCAGTGCACTTTTGAATCGCTTGATAAAGTCATTACGTATTTCTTTTCTTATATTTCCCTCACCAGTAATCATGGTACCTTCATTTGTTCGGATTTGTTTGATGATTTTCCTATTTCTCTTGCCAGAGGCAATTTTATGGAAATAGCTGACATTTGTGTCGTTAAATTTGATATGTTTAGTTTTCGCTCTTTGGTTCCAGAAGATCTTTTGGAAGTTGAGAAGATTTTCTTTTTTTTGCGATAAGTCTAGTCTACTTACTGGCCAGTGTTCTGTCGGCATTAAGAGCAATGACTTTTTGTATTTTTGTGAGTTCTTCTTCAATATTGTTTAGTTGTGTAAATAGATTTCCAAAGGTGTTTTTGTTCCATTGTTTGGCTAGTTTTTTAAGAATTAATGTTTTCCTGGCGAGGTCGTACATTCTGGATCCATGAAAGCATGAGCGCCAGGACTGTTTGACCACATTTCTGAAGTCGTTCCTAGACATCCATACTTTTTCAAATTTGAAGGGTTGATTTTTGAAGTGGTTCAGTGTGGCAAGTTCAATCGAAATCGCGCAGTGGTCTGAGGTTGAGAAAGCATGATTCTTAGTGCAAAGGTCAGGATACCATTGTAGTATTTGATGTTGTACAAGGGTTCTGTCTAGTTTTTCATAGGTATTATTTATTTCCGTTTTGTTTTTACGCCAAGTGAATGTGTTCCCTTGAGTCGGGATATCTAAGAGTTCACAATTATTTTTTATGTTAAGGAGTCTATTGAATCTGGATGAGTTCGTTATAGCTCCTCCACTTTTTTCAGTATGATCTTGTATCTCATTCAGATCCCCTATTAGAATGCAGGGGATTGTACAGTTCATAATGAAGGTTTTGATATCATTCCAGAAGGATTTTTTGTTGGTTTCGTTTGGTAGGGCATACGCTATGATAATCATGAGTTCAATTTTTGTAATCGTGTTTGAGTATTTTAAACACGAGAATCTGGAGCTAGTAAGTTCTATTTGAATCATTTCATTGGGCATTTGGTATGACTTCCACATGAGGCACAAGCCCCCCGAGAAGCCGATTGTAGGTGTAAAGAGGAATTCAAACCTGACTTTTTTCCAGATTCGTTCATTTGGTAGTTTTTCTGTTCTTGTTTCAAGTATAGCGCAAAGTTGAATTCGTTCAATTTTGCAGAAAGATTCGATATCTGCCCACAGGTTTTTCCTGCCTAATCCTCTACAATTCCATACTAATATTTTCATAAAAAATGATCAAGGAAGAGGGAGTTTGTCAATTTTTGTTTTGTCAAGAGGCCTTGGTTTCTAGCATAGGGGGAGGGGTTTTTCCTTCCTAAACCTCTGCAATTCCATACTGAGTTTTTCATAAAAAATGATCCGGATATAAAAGCTTTTTCATGTTTCTTTCTTTCCAAGATATAAAAGCTTTGTCATGTTATGAGTGTCTTTAAACACAGATTAGTGTTGATTCGGTGTCATAAGAGCTGTCAATCGGGTCGGTCAAGTCGGGTTCGGTTCGGTTATTTCGGGTTCGGGTTGAGAACGGGTTGGGTCATTTCGGATAACAGGTCAAGCCGGTCGGGTCATTACAGGTCAGCGGGCAGTTCAGGTTAACCAACGGATCAAGAGCATCATTTTTTAAATATTTTATTCACTATTTAAATATTATTAAATAGTTAAAAACTAATTTAAATATGTCAAAATAAGTTGAAATGAATTAAAATAATAATATTATTAGTTATTTTAATGTAATTGATATTAGTAGACCAAAAGCATATTTTATTTTATTTTCTAATTTTTATTATATTAATTTATAAATTTCTACATTATAAAAAATTATATAAGTACAACAATGTTCTTTTTTTTAGGATACTAAGCATATTATCATTATTTATATTTCATTTATCATATATTTTATGTTATATTTTTATAATACTCCACATTTATTCATTAATCGGGTCGGGTTCGGTCTCGGTAAATTCGGGTTCGATAACTTCGGGTTATCAAAAATTTCGGTCAGGTCGGGTCGGGTCCAAAAGCGGGTCGGTCAGATCGGTAAAACGGGTTCGATCACTTTTTGACAGCTCTAGGTGTCATGCATCGATTGTTTTAATTAAATTTTTTCGATCTTATATAAGTTTAACACATATGCTCAATTAAGTTTTGTCAATTATTCTATATAAGTCTTAACACATATACAGAGCTCAATGATTTAAAGCAAATTGATATAATGCTAAGCAAGTGAATAAAATATATTAGTAGACATGGATTGAAAAAACATAACATAATTAAAATTTGTATTCTTGATTTTTTTTAATGATGAACTGTAGTGAAAAAAGTATATGTGTTACTATGATGACTTTCAGAAAAAGAGATTTCTAATGTTTATTTATTCTATCACGTGAAATTGCAAGGTTATTCCATTAAAATTAAGGTATATTGTTTTATTAAAAAATTAACTAGTTATAATAGAATAGAAAAAGTATAAACAAATACAATTTTTTTGTGTAGCATTGAAAAAAAAAAAGTTAGAGAAATATGGAGGGTAGTGTGTTAGTGAGGCATGAAATGGGAGGTGTTGTAGGAAGTATCTATACACATCTCAATAGTATGAAAGACCAAATGTCAACAATAAGTAGGACCACTTGGCTAAATCTTTTACAAAAACTTACCTACTACTTACTCCCTTCGATAAGAAATAAGTATCGTTTTAGCCTTCGATTTTTGTTAAGAAGTATATGTCATTTTAGAGTTTTAGGTAATGATTTATTGGTGAGTTACGAGGTATGTTATTGAAAATTGCACACATTGATTCTTTCTATGTAAATTATCTTTATTTATTCGGTAAAAAAGAGAAAAGTAATTATTAAAATGTGGATTTAAAAAAAATTGTAGTATTTTAGATTAATGATTGCATTTTTTAATAATTATATCAATTGCTAAAATGAAAAGTATTACTTAACCAATGGAGTAGTATTTACGAGAGATCTGGTCTCTATTGAAGAATTTGGTAACCATAGGCTGTATAACTGCATGCCTTCATCTGACTTCGAAAATAAAACAGGTATGTCACCATAAGCTCAGTTGGCCCTAGGGGTGGGCATGGACTTCGGTTAGTCGAGATTTCGATTAGTGCATTTATCATACCGTTAACCTCAATTAACTATACATTAGTTAACCATCGGTTTTTGTACGGTTATTCGGTTTACCAAACAACCATAATGTTAAAAAATAAATGTACTTTAGTGCTCTAGTGAAGCTTATTACTATTAGTGACTTTTTCAACTTTCTTAATGTTGGAACTTGGTGTACAATGCATGAAAGTAAAATTAAAAACACCAATTGATGAGTCCCGGTGATTGACCACCAAGGTGCCGACGCATTAATGCCACGACACTCAAGCATCGACCATGCTTCGATTCCAAGACATTTATGCGCACATCTATATCTAAGTCTCTAAGAGGCTTTTATCCTCTTTGTATTTTTGGTTATTTAGTTTCTTTAGTCTAGTCTTGCCTTAGTGAGTGTGAAGAGCCATTTGCACATGGGCTTCAACTCACTAAGGCCCATTAGAAGCTTTCCCTTGTTGGCTTGATGCCTAGACTATTTAAATCCATCTTTGGCTTCCTTGTTCATTTGGTTGAAGATTATAGAAGTGGAATATTTCCCTTAGGTTGAGTATATCTCCCTAAGGCCTCCACTTACTTCTATCAACCCCAAGCATTCAAATCTCTTCTCTTCTCTCATTCTCTTTCGAATCTCTCAAGCAAAGCATTCAAACACATTAGATCCAAGTTCACCCCAGCCAAGGAACCTCCAAGGGAGGTTCCCTTGGCCCTTAGTCTCCCCTCTTCCTCTCGGCCGTGAGTCTCCCCCAAGCTCCATTGGAGAACTAGCAAGCTCAAGAAGGAAGGAGAGTCTAGGTTGGCCACGATCTAGCTCCCTTGGGATAAAGAACCTCCTCTTGGGGGTTTGATTCTCATCAATTGGTATCAAGAGCCAAAGACCAAGCTAAGCCCCCTTTCTCCTTTCTCAAATTCGTTTTTTATGCTTATTTCCTTAGCTTGTACGAGCTCTCTTGTTGTTCCCATGTTGACCATGTGTTTTTGCTCATTTCCTTTCTCGCTAGCTTGAAATTTTTCTTGTTTCTTCATGTTTTTGTGTTCAGTTTTCATGCTCAGTTTTTTTCTTGTTTCCATGCCTTTTTTTTCATGTTTCCATGCTAGCTTAGTGTTTATTTTAGTTGCTTTGCTTCCCCTTCCCAAAACAGCCCCAAAATCCAAAAAAAATTGGCTTTCCGGCGCCCATCACCACCGCCGGCGACCGAACCACCACTTCTGCCACTTTGCTGCCACCCACCACCACCATATAGCCACCATCACCATCCCCCATTGCTGGCCACGTGCCCATGCCCCCTTGCTTGCTCCAATTTGAATCTCCCACCATTTGCATGTGCCTTGATATTTTGGGAGGGACCACACCCACCTTCCCCCTTGTCCTTTTTGGCTCCTTTAGCCTATTTTGGGTAAAGGACAAATTGTACCTTTGGCTGATTTGTTAGTGGGAGGAAAGAAAGGAAGCTTCCTTAGTGGGTCTTCCAAAAAGAGGTGGAATCATTTGTGGCAAAAGGACACTTTCCTTCTCTTCTCTTCTCTAGCCTTGTCCCACCCCATAAAAGGGACCTTGGCAAGTCAAAACAAAACACTATCCCTTGTTGCCACCCATTACCAAAAACAAACAAAAGTTGTTGTGGCTCCACTTTCTTTTCCAAGACACAAGCTATACATTTCGGCCTTTGCCTTTCTTTAAATTAGAAAAAGCCTAACAAAGTTCAAGAGGTCAAGACAAAGTCAAACAAGACCCGAATTCTAAAAAAAAAAAGTAAAGGAAAGAAAAGAAAACGAAAAAGCAAAGGCAAGGTCAAGATTCTTTTATCCTATTTCTTCGGTTGGGCCACAACCCTTGGTGGGCTCTCCCATCCTCACTTGACAACTTGGGCCACTAAGCCCTTCCCCCCATGTTCCTCTAGTCCTTTTCCATGACTATTCCCCTCTTATAGGATCCATAGGGTGGCCACATTGATACTCCGATTAGGCTTGTCATCCTAAGTTTCAAGTTGGACTTTACCACTTAGCCTAAAGGATACAATTTGGCATGGGTTGAAAGTGCATCGGTTCCATTTCAAAGTCTCAAGACACATGCAATTCTTCACCTTGACACCTCTTATTTGAGCTTTTGCCCATTGCGTGTGTTTGCTTGTCCTAGGCCTAGCTTGTCCCTTGCCTTGAGCCCTCATTGTTGCATTACTTGATTGCCTAGGTTTAGCTTGCTCCCTCTTTATTAGTATGAATTGCTTTGATTGCTTGGGACTCTTTACTTGATTTGCCTATTGTTTGTGCTAGGTGAGTCCCCATGGCTGAGCCGTATTGGCCCTATCTTGCTCGACCGTTGCCGGGCCGGCGCCCACGACGCCACACTCTTGACCCCATGCCCTTGTATGGGGGGGGGGGTCCTCATCCACGCGTCGTCCCTAGACCCGCCGCCGACTATGAGTTCAGTCGCCATCGTGAAGAGACCTTTGAAGATGAGGCTTGGGCAGATGTGAGCCACCGAGGATATGATCGTGCCCAAAGCCAACCCCGGCGCCCTCTCGACCGCCATGACCCAGGTTGGCTTCCGCCGCCCCGCGCCAACCGTGGCGCCAAAGTCCATGACCCGGGGTGGCTGCCGCCCATACCTTGCCCCAATTCGATTGTCGCGCGGCTTGCCGAGGAGAGCCACACCAAGGAGGCTGCCGCCCGCCATGAGGAGGCCACTGCCGAGGCCTTGCACGCTGCCCTAGCCGCCCTCCGCCGAGAGAAGGAGATTGCCAAGGCCACCGATGCCCGGATGGCCGCACTAGAGCATCGCTTAGCCGAGATTACCGAGATTGCCGAGGCCGAGCGCAGCCGTGCAAAGGCGGCCCCCACCGACGCTCGGCTGGCCGTCATTGAACACCGTGTGGCCAACTTCTCCACCGCCTCCCCGTCGCCCACGCCGGCTGTGGCACCGCCTACCGCACCCGCTCCAGCTCCGGCCTCGGCGCCCACACTAGCCCCAATGCTCGCACCCCTATCGGCCCTGATGGCAGCACCGCCGTCGGCCCCGAAGCCCGCATCTCCGCCGCCTCCGGTGCTAGATTGTGACCATACCCATGGGAAGGAAATTGTGGAGCATTCTCCGTTTGGTGTCGAGCACAAGACGAGCCAAGATAAGATCGCCGACACCTTGTCTAGGAGGTATGTATTTCCTTCTCTTTGTCATGATCACATTTTGGAGTTTTCACTTACTATATCATTACATGCTCATGACCCCTCCTCTAGCCCTACCCTAGCCGAGTATGCCACTTTGGAGGACCTTGCGGGCTATTATTGGGATGATGGTTTCCTTATCCGAGCGGGTGAGCATTGTGTCCTTAGGGCCTCCTCTAGGAATTTGTTGATTACGGATGACCATGAGAACCGTAGAGAGTTTGGGAATACAACACACATTGCTCCATTTGAGGATAATGTCTTTTGGCCTACACTTGCTCCGCTTTTCCCTAGGTCCCACCCTTCCGGTCCGCACACTCCCCTATCTCTTCTACCCACCCCTTGGGAAGACTTAGGCATAGTCTTTCTAATCGGATTGTCTACGCTTAAGAAAGGGAGGGATTCCATTTGTGTGTTACGCGACCACCTCCCTACGAGGGATCATGGAATCCCTTGTGGCACTTTACACCTTGCACTTGAGCTACATACCCTTCCGTTTGACCCTGGGGTAATCTTACACGGAATCTCTCATGCTATTGTGTTGGCTTGGGATCCTAGGTTTATGGGTCATTTTTGGAGGATGTTGTGGCTGAAATTTGGGAATAGCTTTACCTTTGACACTAGTAGCCACCTCCACCCCGGTACCTTGCTTAGAGCCATCCCTAGGGCCCCACCGCACCGTTGGCTGACCTTTCCGTTGCTTGTTGAGTTTGATTGTCCTAGGACATTGGCGAACATGCCTCCACCGTTTGCACGGATTCCAGCCCAGCGCCGCTCCAAACCCCGCCCATACGGCCATGAAGCCTACCAAGTGATCAAGTGGCTCGTCAATGATGCTTATATGGCGAAGCTTCCCGAGGGCTACACGACAACAATGCCATCCCATCTTGTTGTGCCCAAGGAGCCGCCCGACCGCTCTCGTATGCTCGTGCCTCTTTGTGTTAGTGGAGGTCTCCCTTACTCTACCTGCACCTTTAAGAAGGGGAGACGCGCCACCACACTTCCTCCATATCTCGGACTTCAAGCACACTCAAAGCGAGGACGCTTCGAAGCTAAGAAGGGAAGAGTGATGAGTCCCGGTGATTGACCACCAAGGTGCCGACGCATTAATGCCACGACACTCAAGCATCGACCATGCTTCGATTCCAAGGCATTTATGCACACGTCTATATCCAAGTCTCTAAGAGGCTTTTATCCTCTTTGTATTTTTGGTTATTTAGTTTCTTTAGTCTAGTCGTGCCTTAGTGAGTGTGAAGAGCCATTTGTACATGGGCTTCAACTCACTAAGGCCCATTAGAAGCTTTCCCTTGTTGGCTTGATGCCTAGACTATTTAAAGCCATCTTTGGCTTCCTTGTTCATTTGGTTGAAGATTATAGAAGTGGAATATTTCCCTTAGGTTGAGTATATCTCCCTAAGGCCTCCACTTACTTCTATCAACCCCAAGCATTCAAATCTCTTCTCTTCTCTCATTCTCTTTCGAATCTCTCAAGCAAAGCATTCAAACACATTAGATCCAAGTTCACCCCAGCCAAGGAACCTCCAAGGGAGGTTCCCTTGGCCCTTAGTCTCCCATCTTTCTCTCGGCCGTGAGTCTCCCGCAAGCTCCATTGGAGGGCTAGCAAGCTCAAGAAGGAAGGAGAGTCTAGCTTGGCCACGATCTAGCTGCCTTGGGAAGAAGAACCTCCTCTTGGGGGTTTGATTCTCATCCCCATAATTTTGACACGAAACAAAATAATATAATAAAAAAACGAGTTATTTAGTTTATCACCCCCATAATTTTGACACGAAACAGAATAATATAATACTAAAGCCGAAGAAAGAGGACTTGTTTAGTCTAGTGACTCTTTCAACACCTTCTTCCTTACTTTCACCTCTTATATGAGTTATCTCCACTAGATTGGTGTTTGACATCTATATAATTAAAGCAAGATTAACACCATAACATCAAATTATTTTAATCTCTTTTCAATATTAATTAGTACCCTAGCCTAAATCTCCCTCAATTCCAATATCTTGTGCTAATAAAATGTGTTTTTGCTCTTATTTTCCAATTTTTAAATCCAAACATATCCATTATATTATATATTCTATTGATATATTAAATATTCTAACAAATAAGTAAAAGAAATGGATGAAAAACTAAGCCCTTTGAATATGAAATCAATTAGTTATATATTGTTCTGAGTTTTGTCCCTTCCACTTAACAAAATTACTAGTTCCCCTTTTAATACTTTGTAGTACTCTTAATCACCATCAATCCCATTGTCTTGTGCCTACGAGCCACAATCACTATTTTATATATACATAACAAAAAAGGAAAATGGTGGTTGCATCTAGAGATATTCGATCCGAGGCAAAACACTCCATATCATTTTAGAATGTGTCCACTACTAGTAGGACACACTAGTTATCTTGTTATAATTCTATTTATTTTTAAATTATCGGTTAGTCGGTTAACCAAGACCAAAAAAACCCCTAACCATTACCATACCAAATAACTGAAAGTTACTTCGGTCGGCTAAATGAAATCGGAACTCGGTTTTTCTTCGGTAAGGTTAACCAAAAAATTGGTCAGTTTTTCCGTTTTTTGTTTGATTTTTTGGTTTTTCGTGTCCACCCTGGCCCACAAAATATTTCACTGCATAGTTTTGCCTCTCATTAAAAAAAATCTCATAAAATAAATGAAATTTTAACCTTATTTTTTGGTTGGCACAATAGTTCTTAATTTAATTATAAAATTTTGAAGCGTGAATAACTTATTAAATATTATGTGTTTGTGACTACCCGCCAATTTTGCCAAACAACTCTCTGAGCATTTTCCTTCAAGTATGCAAAATCAAGGTTGTTTATCCGTTCAGAACCGCACCAAACCCAAAAAAACCGAATTAAAAATTGAATTTCTGGATTAGATCAACTGAAAACCAAACCGAGTTATTTCGGATCAGTTATGTTCAGTTTGGTTCGTTTATATTTCACATGGTTTATTTTTCAATATTCGATTCAAGGCAAATTATATAATGTTTATCTAAAGTTTTGTTGCAATTCGGGTGAAGATGTCCGCTTGTGTGAGGAATGAGAACGCACACAGGCCGTCCACCGACCCTTAATCAATGGCCTAAACACGCGAAATATAAGCCTACAAAATAAGAAAACATTGGCACACGAATTCATTATAGGGGTTATCGTATAGGGAACACATGCCCATCACCCGCTTTTAAACTTGACCAGTCCCTCCAACTTCTCATCACTTCCATTTTCCTCACAAAACGAACTCCTTCTAAGGCGGTTTAGAACTATTCCTGCAATTTCGGGCAATTTTACTTCTTCATTTTCACAAAATCTTCAATCAAACTCCTCCGTTGCAAAAATGACGAAGAAAAATGGTAATTCCAATGGTCTACAAGCATTGAACCCTACTAGTTAATTGTGTTTAGAGATAAATTTTGAAACACTAAATACTTTATTAGCTGTAAAAAAAATTAACTAAACAATTATCTCATTTAAAGTACAATGTTAACTATGGTGTAAGACAATTATTTTCACTATGTTAACTATGAATGTTAATGATTTTATATCACTGTATGTGTTCATTTATATTCAACTATGTGTGCATAGAGTTTCAATTGTGTGTTCATGAAATAAACATTGTAAAAACATTTCCACACATAGCTATATCCATTTTCTTGTGTGTTCATTTAATTTGAGCTATGTGTGTATATATTTTGAACTATGTACTCAAAAAATAATAATTGCAAAACATTTGCACAGATAGGTACATTCATTTCTTGTGTGTTCATTTATATTCAACTATGCGTGCCTAGATTTTCAATTGTATGTTCACAAAATAATCATTTTTAAAACATTTGCACATATAGCTACATCCATTTCTTGTGTGTTCATTTATTTTGAACTATGTGTGCATAGATTTTCAATTGTGTGTTCATAAAATTAAAACTCGCAAAACATTTCCTCAGATAGACAGATCCATTTCTTATGTATTTATTTATTTTAAACATGTGTACGTAGATTTCCAATTGTGTGTTCATAACTATAATCATTGTAGAGCACACATAGTTCAATCCATTTCTTGTGTGTTTATTTATTTTGAACTATGTGTGCATAGATTTTCAATTGTGTGTTCATAAAATAAGCATTGTAAAACATTTGCATATAACTACATCAATTTATTCTGTGTTCAGTATATTATGAACTATGGGAGCATAGATTTTCAATTGCGTGTTCATAAAAAAAAATTGTGTATTCATAAAATAATAATTGTGTGTTCATAAAATTGGTACTGGAATGTCCACTTGTTTTTCTCTTACTCAAATAAAAATCTACAATCTAGGGCGCACAAAGTGGGTGTTTTTTCTTCATAAAATATCATTTTTTGAAATTAACTTTTCCTGTCAACTAAGTCGGATGGATCGAGTTTGGGTTGAGGTCAATCTGGTTTGGGTCAAAAACAGGTTTGAGGTGTCGAGTCGCTAAATTTGCGGGTCAATCGGGTCAGGTTTGGGTCGACCCATCGGGTTAAGAACGCATTGTTAAAGTTTTCAAAAATGATTACTAAAATATTAATTCAATTAAATTAAAATTTATTATTAAAACAATATTAGTATTATAAATATTTTAATCAAAAATATTTATAATATTCAATATAAACAATATACACACATTTGTAATAATCCCAACGAGTCGATGACCCAACCCATACATTTTTCGGATCACGTGGGTCGAGTTAGTTTTGACCCATTAATTTTCAAGTCGGGTCTTAACCCCAAAAGAATGGGTCGGATTGGGTTTGCGAGTCAGGTTAAGTTTTGACAAGCCTAGGTGTGTGCAAATATGTTTGTCTATGTGTTCATGACAACTAAAAGTTTGTAATCATATGCTATAAGTTTGTGAAATGTGGACGAATTAAGTGATGAACGTGTATTTATGTTTACATGTGTGTGCATATGTTTTCGAGAGAAATCATCTAACACTTTACACAGCTACATTAAAAAAATCAATGAAACCACTATTGAGTTTGAACGAACAATAACTGAAAACTCATTAAATCACCCAGATTCATGAATTTTTACTAAAAACTGAAAAGATAGATTTCAACACCAAACGAAATACTTGATTAATCTCAACACATGAAAAATTTGATCGAATCTGCACAAATTTAATAAAAACATTTATTTCAAAACTAATATGGTGGCATCTATATATCTAAGCAATATAGGAATTCATTAAACACTAAAATGAGCACTCACATATGACAGTCGGTACTACAAGAGTATAATACGATCTCGATCAAAATCAACTTGTAAAACCTAAGAATCGGTGAGGATCAAACACGAGCTACACAATATGTTAATTGAAAAATAATATCCGCTCTCTCACAACCTCACGATTAGAAGCAGATCAATGACTTAAAAAGAATTCTTAGTTCTCATATGAGTGGACATTCCGAGTTGATGCGTTCTCCTAAAGTTTTGTCAATATTTTTCAATGAGTTAGGTAAATGACCATTTGACAAACCTTTTTTTAAACTAATAGACCCTTAGTAAATATGGACCCCTCTCCCTAAATCCTACTCCCTACCCCCTAAATCCTGCCCCTTAAACCCTAAATCCTAAACCCCAAAAAACAATATTTTAGAGAGAGAAAAAACAAAGAAGAGAGAGGAAAATAATAATAAAATAAGCTAGTATGGGTAGGAAAAATACATAAAAACTAATAGGGGTCTCTTTTATTAATTGAAAACTCTTAAAGGGTCAATGGGCCCAAAAACCTCAATATTTTTTGTGTTGTCTAAAGTGGATACCCACGAAAGCCCAAATAATGATCATAATGGGCTATCTAATGGTTTGGCAATAATGCCTAATAATTAGGAAAGGTGGGCTTATTTTTTGGTTCAGTACGAGGGACCAAAAAATGAGGGAGTGTGGCCCATTGGCCCCCTAAAAGTTTCTAATTCAATAAAATAGCCCTAAATACTTTCTATTCATTTTCCAACAGCCCATTTATAAACCACATTCCACAAGTGGCCCCCACATCGTCCCCTCACTCTCTCTCCGGAAATCTTCGCTGGAAATCTCGCTCTCGCTCTCGATTTTCATCCGATTTTGATCTCGGATTTTCTGTCGATCTCTCTCTCGCTCACGCTTTCGATCTCAATCTCGTTGTCGTCTCCCACGCTTCATCATCTCTTGTCGATCAAATCTCCCTCTCTCTCTCGCTGGAAATCTCGCTCTTTTGCTCACGATTTTCATCCGATTTCGATCTCGGATTTTCTCTCGATCTCTCTCTCGATCTCGTTGTCGTCTCCCACGCTTCATCATCTCTTGTCGATCAAAGTCAGGTTGTAGCATTTCTCTATCGAACAGGTTTGATTTCTTCCTTTTTTAGCTTAAACTAGTTTCTATGGTTTCGATTACACCTACATTGCACTTTGGAGCACGCGTTAGTTTCGATTACACCTCTTTTCTAGTGTTTCGATTGCATTTCATTGTAGTTAAGGTTAGGTATTCAAGCGTTTTTATGTCCATTTCACTCTTTCGCTTCTAATGACACTATTTTATATGTCATTGCACTTTGAATGTTTCATGATAGTGTTTTATGACACTTGGTTGGCGTCATTCTTAGTTTATATGATCTTAATGACACTCTCCATGCTACATGGTGTCATTCTTAGTTTATATGATCTTAATGACACTTCTAGACACTATAAAATGATAATGACACTTCTAGCACCACAGTGACACTTTTATGGTGTCATTCTTAGTTTATATGATCTTAATGAAACTTGCCATGCTTCATTCCAGTTTATATGACACTATAAAATGATAATGACACTTTTTTATCCACAGTTGTCGATTATATATTTTGTTTAATGATACTTCTATCACCACAGTGACACTTTTTTATATGCTTCTAATGACATTTTCTACAAAATGCAGGTTTGAGCATGTCTACGATCAAGTGCAAATATTTTCTTAATCCGGCAGATCACTTTATGGCGAGGATTAATTTTTACCACATGCAGAATTTGTTTGATCTTTTGAAGGAAAATCTTCCCCCATCTGATTGGGATACGTTGTACAATGGCTGCTCTGGTCCTATTGTACAACTTGAATATAAACTGAAGTTACATGCTCAAATAATGCATTATGTGTTGTTAAATGAGATAGTGACTAAGAAAACAAAAGAATTGTGGTTTCTAGTTCGCGGCAATATCACTCGTTTCTCAATAAAGGAGTTTGCTGCTATAACTGGATTAAATTGCAATGCTTCTGATTTGCCTTCAACACCCCTACCTGAGTTTGACACTAAAATTGAGCTGGGTATAAAAAGGTGTACTTATGAGAAACTGCTTGATATGTTTGTGAAAGAGAAAGATCCAGTGAGAAAGCTGAAGTTTGCTCACGTGCTGATCCTTGAGGGAGTGATATTGACTAAGCAGCGAGGCCTTCCTATTGAATCCCATGTGTTTTCTCTGGCGTTTAATATGGAGTCATTTCAGAAGCATCCATGGGGTAGGGAATCATACATTCTCTTGATTAGATCACTTAGGCATGTCAATCGTGAAAACCGTGAAATAGATCAAAATTCGAGATTTGGTTATAATCTCTTTGGCTACCCGCTTGCTTTTCATGTACTAATGACAATTTCTTATCCTGAATGATACTTTTTCATACCTGCAATGAATTAGATATTAAGTTTAGTGACACTATCCATGCTTGCTTTTCCAGAATCATAATGACACTTTACTAGATCTTTTAATGACACTTTCCATGCTTTTAATGACACTATCCATGCTTACAATGACACTTTCCATTCCAGTTTATGACACTTTATTCCCAATGACACTTTATTCATTGTGGCTTGTTATTTTTTGTTTGGGGCTATGACACTATTTTTATCTATTGCATCATAATGACACTTTTTTAGAATTTATGTTAGTTCATATGCTTATAATGACACTATCAACACTTCATTCCAGTTTATATGACACTTTTTGGAGTTTATTTTTATATGTTGTTTCACTTTTTAATGACACTTTTAATCGTTACAGCTGTGGATACTGGAGACATTCCCAAATTTGATTGATGTTGCTCATTTCTCATGCAAACCTGAAAAAACATTGCCATATTGTCTTCGTTGGAGTAGTATAGATGACGAAAAGCTTGCCATACGGTTGCAAGTTTTTAATGCCGCTAATGATCCAGAATTTGTATGTATCCTTTTCTGCATTTGTATTATTTAACAATTCAATTCATTACTTTGATGTCTAATATAGTTTCTGACACTTTTCCCTTTTTTTTGTCTCTTTCAGTCTTCTGTTTTACCATCTCCTGCTGTGTTGGAACAATTCAAGGACGTTGGTTTCACAACGGAAGTGGCTGATGAAGACTTCGATGCAGTAGCTGAAAGTTGGATGTCTGGTGAAGAGGGTCTTGTTATAAAAGGCGAGTATGACGATGATGATGATGATGATGACGTTGAATCACCACCAAACAAATTGTGCATAGGTTTTCATCAAACTGATGAGGAGAATAAGGTCAACCCAATTGAATCAGTAAAGCTGGACAAAGGGAAACATGTATGTGGTGGAAGACTTCAACATCGTAGGAAGTCAGCTGCTAAAAAAATTAAGTTTGAAAAGGAGTGCAAGAGTGAAAAGAAGGAAAAGAGGGAACAGAAGGAAAAGAAGGCTAAGAAGGTAATGACACAATTTTCTAATGATATTTTAGTGGCATATTTGTTTGGTAATGACAGTTTATGACACTTTTCTTTTCTGAATTTTGGATGACACTATTTGTAATCACACATTATGCAATATTTGTTTACTAATGACACTTTTTCTTCTTGATTTTAGTTGATATCCCTCTAATGACACTATTACATAATGACTGTTATGTGACATTTGTTAATGACACTTTATTACATTTTTATATTCTGATGTTGTAATGACACTACTGCTAATGACACATTATGCATCACAATGACACTTTTCCTTCTTGGTTTTACTTGATATGAACACTATTATATAATGACAGTTTATGGCATATTTTTTAATGACACTTTATTGCACTTTTCTATTCTGATGTTGTAATTACACTACTTCTAATGACACATTATGCCATATGTGATTGTTAATGACACTTTGTACTAAACTTTGTGTTTTTGTGCAGAAATCATCATCCGCTATCCATTCGCTCAAGTTTAAATTCAAAGGCCATGTTGTTAATGACACTCTACCAACTCAAGAGAAGATAGAAAAAAAAAAGATCCTCCTGCGAAGAAAGAAGAGAAGAAAGCATATGAGAGCCAAAATATTCCTGAATGGGGACAAGTCCTTCTTGATAGTATGAAAGTTCAGCAGAGGGCCATGAGAGAGATTCAATTTGCTGTTAATGACAACAAAGGCTAGATTGAAAAATTGCTCAAGAATGTTAAAAGTATTCTAACTCTTCTCATGGGTAGAAACGAACCTTCTACGGATGAAGATGATGATGATGATCTTATTGAAGTGAATCCTAAAGGAGGACAAGATGAGGAAACAATGGTTGAGGGTGAGACTGTACAATCTGTAGCACCTGAGAAGGATGAAAATTATGTCGGCAAGGCTGATGGAACTATGGTCCAAGAGGTGGTTGATGAACAAATGGTGGACAATGTACAAGTAGCACCTAAGGAGGATGGAAATTCTCTAAACAAGGCTGACGAAACAATGGCACCTGATGAGGATGGAAATACGGTCAACAAGGATGACGAAACAATGGTCGATAATGTTGATTCTGAGTCACTTGTGGCTTATGGCAAAAATGTTGACTATGTTGAATCTCTAGTGATCGAAAATGTTGAAGAAACTTTGGTCGACAAGGTAACGACTGAGCCTGGTCCATTTAAATATGTCATTAATAGTGAGTGTGATATCCAAGACGGAACAACGTTTCGAAACATGGCTCTATATGAAGTTGCCACTGATGCAATGGATGAAGATAAATTTATTGCTCAAATTGCCAAAGAAGTTATGTTGCATTCAAGTGATAGTGTAACTGCTGGAGATGTTCAAGAGAAATCATTGATTTGCATTCCAGGTAACTCATATCAATCCCAAATACTCTAACTATATATCATTTGTGTATTCAGAATTTAATGCTTTGATGTGTTATGTTTTAGAATCTGTTACCGGTTGTTCCTCGAGCAAAGCTCAGCATGACCAAATATTTGATTCCTTGTTTGGAAATGATTGGAAGCAAGAAGAGGGAGATGTTGGGAAGAAAGAAGAGTGAGATGCCGGGAAGCAAGAAGGAGATGTTGGGAAGCAAGAAGAGGGAGATGTTAGACAACAAGAAGAGGATAACGATGGGAAGAAACAAGCGAAAACCATTCTTACTAAAAATAAGAAGGCCAAAAAGCGCAAGTACATTCCTCTTTCAAAGATACCTCATTTTCCTTCTATGATAATACGGATCATAAAGAACTCCATGACTTCCATCGTAATGGGTATGTATACTATTTTCTACTGATTATTATTATGGTTATGACATTTTTATCCAGAAATTTTAACTATGAACTTTATTTTTTTCTATCAGTGATCGAGAAGATACATTCCGTGGACATGAGGTCGCTTTAAAGCCTGAATTCTTTGACAATCTTATGAAAATGGAGGTTGGCTAGGAGATGAGGTAAGCTGTGATTGCAATGACACTTTCTTGTAATGACACTTTTCTTGCCTTGTGATGTTGTAATGACACTTTTGTTATTCCATGACAGTGTCATTGCAATATCACAGTGTTGTACTTCAATGTTTCCTAATGACACTTTTTTGTTCAACAAACAGTGTCACTTTAGTTTCAATAACACTTTTTTGTTCTACAATGACACTTTTATTTCAATGACACTATTTGTCTGCAGTTACACTTTATTTTTAATGATACTTTTTCCTTCAGTGACTCTTTTCTTTCAATGACACTTTTTGTTCTTCAATGACACTTTAATTTCAATGACACTATTTGTCTGCAGTGACAGTTTAATAATACAAATGACACTTTTTTCCTTCAGTGACTCTTTTGTTTCAATGACACTTTTTATTCTTCAATGACACTATTTAGTTTCAATGACACTTTTCGTTCTAGCTTCTCACTTTAATTTCAGTGTCATTTTTCTGTTGTTGTGTTGTAATGACACTTTTTTTATTCCATGACATTGTAATGACACTTTTCTGATTTGTTTACATGATCTTTGTACTAGTGAGACACTTTGATACAATAACACTATTTTGAATTGTTTACATGATCTTTGTTTTCTCAACATATTAGTGAGGCTCTTTTTCACATGCGCAAGCGTATTCATGAAAATCCTAATTTGTTCAAGGATAATGTGGTTTTGGATTGGCTTTGGTACAAGAAGTTCAATGCCAAACAAATCAAAAGATACATATCTGGTGAAGATAAGATTCCAGAGACGTTCAATTTGTATTTTGATGGTTCCAATCCAAACTATTTTGGCAAATCTTGGTACCATGGTGTTACAAAGGTATACACACCATTTAATTTGGAGAATAAGCATTGGATTGGTCTAGAAATCAACTTGGCTGAATCCAAAATCAGAGTATTGGATTGTGCTCATTATTTGTATAAGGACAACATGCTTAAGGCCTTCCTTCAACCTTTGTTGGATTTCTTGCCTGTTTTGATGTGTCGTACTGGGCGTTTCTCTCACCTTGGCACATTTGAAGAATTTTTTACCTGGTTCAGAGATATGTCTCTCCCGTAAGATTGTGCAAGGTAAACACACTTCTTTCCCTCCTCTATTACTTATGACAGATTATTCAATTGATTGACACAATTTTCCATTTGTTATTACTTTACAGTGGCAACTGTGCTATATATACAATCAAGTATATTGAAGCAATTGTTTCCGGAACAAGTATGGCATATCTAGATGATGCACATATGAGAGCACATAGGGAGAAGATTGCTATTGATTTGTTCAAGCATACTTGGACATGGGAACCTTTACCTGATGCATAGTGATCTTTATCTTGTTTTTTAGAACTATGATGACATTTTGGCACAAATCTGGATGTCTTTTATTGTAATGGTACTTTGTCGAGCAGAATTATGTAACCTTTTTAGTTATAATGTAAAGAATTCTGATGTATTGACATTCAGTGTTTTAATGACACTTTTATTCTAATGACACTATTCAGTACTGGTATTCTAATGACACTATTCCCATATTGTTTACTGATGACACTATTCAGTATTGGTATTCTTATGAAAAATGGATGTTGGCTAGGAGATGAGGTAAGCTGTGATTGCAATGACACTTTCTTGTATTGACACTTTATTTGTAATGACACTTTTCTTGCCTTGTGATGTTGTAATGACACTTTTGTTATTCCATGACAGTGTCATTGCAATATCAAAGTGTTGTACTTGAATGTTTCCTAATGACATTTTTTTGTTCAACAGGTCACTTTAGTTTCAATAACACTTTTCAAATACTTTCAACACCAGAGTGATTCTAATGACACTTTTCACAGAATTCCAATAATCTGACATTGTCTATAGAAATCAGAGATTCTAATGACACTTTTTTAATGTATATAACTCTTCAACAAAAAGTGTAATGACAATCTAGTATAAGTCTTCAACATAAAATCTATATTAATGACACTTTAGTATAATTCGACACTGTCAACACCACCATAAAATCTGTTTTAATGACACTTTAGTATAATTCTTCAACAAATTGTGAATTCTCTTTACTCCACTTGCATCATTTAGCCACTGCTGCTTGTTGCCGTGTTCTTGCATGTTTTTTTGTTGTGTCCAGCTACCCCACATGTTCCACACTTCACTGTCTTCTTTCTTGTCTTCTTAATGACACTTTTCTTAAATTCTCCTTCAGAGGGAAGCCTACGCTTTCTTTGCCTGCCAACCTTCTTTTTTATATTCTGGTGGGAGACATACTATCTTGCTAACATCTTCAGGTACAGTCCATGATGATTTCATAGGCACCGGGTATACAATTTCCTGGTATGCCATGCTCCACTTCTCAAAGTAATAATAGGGACTTAGAAATTCAGTAATTGTACCGTTAACCATTCGAATGACAGCCATGGCATGTGTACATGGGATTTTGTCCAAATCAAAAACCCTGTAGATGTATGTTCTGTTTGACAGATTTACTACACCAGTGAAGTTCCCACCAGATACCTCAAACTCAACCTGGTTTAGTTTCTTTACTTCATATCTTCTCGACTCCTTGTACCTTACCTCTACCACATTCTTCACATGTGGTGGCAATTATTTGTTGTTCCGTAATGCAAGTTCCTGGTGCTTATTAAACCAACTTGAAAGCAAAGCCCTAATGTAATCCAGAAGAGCAACTACTTGGTACGATCTAGCCTATCTCAAAACTGAGTTTATGCTTTCTAAGTTGTTTGTTGTCATTATGTTGTATCTGTCACCTGGACAGTGAGCTCGAGCCCACTTTTGCAATTTTGCAATAATAAGGTAGTTCGCCATTTCTGGATTGATGGCACATATTTGGTTAAACCATTCATCAAACTCTGTGATTGTATAGGCATCAGCTGCATTTGAGAACAATCTAATGACACCTTTGTCCTTGTATATTGTCTTCAGATTCTGTTTTAGGTGTCGCGTGCAAACCAGATGTGTTGCTGAATTGTACACTGTCTCTACAGCTTTTCCAATGCTTATGTGCCGATCTGAGATAATCATCAATTCAGGTGAATATGGGATGACATTATGAATTTGTTGAAAAAACCAAGACCATGATTTATCATTCTCTGAATCAACCACGGCATATGCAAGAGGATAGATTTGATTGTTTGCATCTTGCACAGTCGCGGTCATTAGATTGCCCTCAAACTTCTCATGTAGAAACGTACCATCCACCATGATAACCTACCAGAAAATATCAATGACACTTTAGATTTTTATTAATGACACTTAATTGTTGTTTTGGGGCGAAAAGATCGGACGACCTAAATCGCCTTAGACGGGGTAACTAGTCGATCGGGTGATAGAAAACAATCCAAACCAAATAAATAATAGACAAACAAAGAATAAATATAGAATAGCGAGATGATTTTATTAGATGTTGTGTTAATCGGATCGAATCGAGATACAACTTATCGTAGTAAGACAAGAGATCGGGTAGGACTCGACCGGTGGCTTTCAGGTTACGACCGGTGATGAATCAGCATGGATGACTCTCGGAGAGCTAAGCTTGGAGCAGATATGTTGTTCTGATGTATTTCTGAGCGAGAATGCTTGTGTGTGGCGTAATTTGTGTTTGTATCCTTCTTATCTTCCTCTTCGTCCAAATATGGTAAGTCTTTTTACTCCTCTTACCGTTATGTCTTAATCGTATATTTTATCTTCAATGCTGAGAGTAATGGCGGGGATTATGTCATTAAATCATTGTAGTTACGGTGGCTTGAATGTTGTGGCCGTTGCGTGATCTGGGCATTTAATGTATGGCGAGATTCTTGCGATCCTGTCGGAGGGCATTCGACCAGAGAAGTCTCGTCGCCTCCTCTGGGCTTTTCCCTTGTTCTTCCGATCTATCGTGGGCTTGGGCTTGATTTACTCGACCCGTTCTCCCAGGGGAAGTCAGGCCCAACAATAGCCCCAAGTTGCCTTGGGCTTTCGGTTTAAGAAAGGAAAGTGGAATCCGAGGCAACTTCCGTAAACACGATCTCCACCATCCTTTTTTGGCGCGTTTGTTCAGGGCCACGTGGCGTGTGATCGGGGAATGATGCGACACCTCTGCAAATCTTCACTTCCCTCCATAAATTCGGAGCAGAGGGAATCGATTAGTTTTCATCTCATCTTCCTTTGCAAGCTTCTTCTGGTAAGCTTCTCGGTCTCTCTCGCCATAGCTTTCTGATTTCTCTAGTCATAGCTCTTCGATTCCCCTCTCTTTCCATTCTCGAAATGGTTTCTAGCGAGGCTTCCGAGTTGTTGAAGACTCTTTCTGATCCGCATGAAGGCGAAGCTCCTCCTCGTTTCATCTTGAAGGAGTCGGATGTGCTGACTAGCACTTTGTCTCAGGCAGAACTGGATCAGATTCTTCAAGTTGGGGGCTTTCCCCCGGAGACGATCGCTAGGTTGCCTCATCCAGATGATAGGGCTGATGCTCGTTATGAAGGATGGGTTTGTTTTTATGCGTACCCATTTCGAATATGGCATAAATTTCCTTTTTCTCCCCTTGTTAGGGATTTTTTAGCTACTCTGGCGTTGGCGCCATGCCAAGTAATGCCTCAGGCGTGGAGAGTTCTAAGG
Organism: Rheum nobile; assembly: GCA_027886185.1. Lineage (NCBI taxonomy): Eukaryota > Viridiplantae > Streptophyta > Magnoliopsida > Caryophyllales > Polygonaceae > Rheum > Rheum nobile. The sequence continues at coordinate 1,085,251 of WOAB01000163.1, forward strand.
GTCTTGGACCTTGTAAATGTTCGATCTGGGGCCGATTTTGATTTTGACGCTCTGTGGTATAACTACTTCATTGGATCGAAGAGTTCCTCTCACGTTCAGTTGCGTATCCGACATGGTCGGAAGCCTTTGGTGCAGAATCTGGATGTCAACGACCGCGGATGGGGGTCGAAGTTATTTTTTGTCGAACGTTCTTCTCTGGAGAAGGATGGGGGAATGTCCGTTCTTATTGACGGAGTGGTGAGTTGAGAGTACGTATTTGTCTTCCTTTTTGCTTGTTTTATGCGTCTTAACTCTTTGTCTTAACTTTTCTTTTTTGTAGTTCCTGAACCAGAAGATTTGGAAGTGAGCAGTCGATCGGAAGGTTTGTCCAAGATTGTCCTAGCTGTCCCAGCGTCGGAGAGGAGTTTTACCAACGTCAATCTGTTGTCAGCATCCCCTTCTGGTCCGGAAGTCATGTCGACTGTTTCATCGTCTCGCACAAAAGGTAGACTCTCAGCTCTAGGAGTCCTTTACTGTTTTTCATTTTGTCGTGTACTTTAGGATTTCTCCTTTTTTGTTGTTTTGTCGTGTCAGGTTCCCCTGGTGGTCGAACGAGTGCTCGTCTGAGGGTAGTGTCAGGGAAAGGCCTGATCGAGCAAAGGAAGGCGGCGGCCAAATCCGCATCAAGCAAACCGGCTCTGGTGGATCTGACGGCTGCAGTCAAAGCTGGCTCCAAGAGGAAGGCGAGCGCTCGCCCTGAAGACGTCAAGGTGGAGGAGGTCCCTAGGAAGAAGGAGGCGACAGTCGAGGGGATCGGCAAGATCGGTGTCATCGGACAATCGATCGCCGACCTTTTTCACGCTCAAGACCTGACTTTGAAGTCGGAGGTCGATGACGTCTCCCCTCTTGATTGCATTGGTGAAGCGGGGTGCTCCGCGTGGAAGGTGAGTTGCCTTATGTTTGTGCTCTTTTCTTTTTCTTTCGTTCGACCGTGTTTTCTGATTGTGTGTCATGCTGTTGTGTGAGACTTCAGTCTTTCCAGTACCTCTTGGGGGCATACTCCAGTGTCAAGGCAATGGTCGTTAAGGCTGAGGACATGGCTGCTAGGTCAGATTCCGACCTTGCGTCCTTCAGGACCAAGCTGGAGGGAGCGGAGAGTCGTTGTCGTGAGATTGAGCGTCGCCTCACCAGGGAGTTAAAAAGTTGTCAAGGGGAGTTGGTCGCATGTCGGAAGGAGTTTGAAGAGTGCCGGTCAGGCGTTGAGGAAGAGGTGAAGCGGGCTTGGATTGCGGATGGCCAGATTGCTGGTGACGTTGGGGCCTTTTATGCGGTAAAGTCGCACATCGAGATGATCGAAGAGTTCAACGAAGGCAAGCATGAGCTCTGAGATCTGAAGGTAGAGAAGGAGACCTTAGACTCCATGTTCCCAAAGGGCGATCTTGGTCAGGAGCTGTTTTGCTTGGCCGGCGTCAGAGAAAAAGTCGTGGATGAGGGCGTCGACGAGGACGAGGCCCACTCTGGCAATGTCAAGCCGACTGACGAGGTAGCCTCTGTGGAGCCAGCCCCTTCCGAAGGTAATGCTGTTGTCCCCGATGCCTGATTTGTTTTCTTTGCGTAGTTTGACTTCGTTTGCCCCACCTGTGTGTGGGTTTGAATATTATGTGTTTTGGCGACCCGTCCACCATCGCGGGTCGCGTATTTGTACAAAAATGCTAGTACTTTTATTTACTGCAATTTGTCTTTACATATAAGATCGTATGTTTGCTTGTTTTGTACATGTCGTCAGACGTTCAAGAGAACTGTCGATGACGTTTTGTGTTTGATGTGTCGGTTTCGCCCGTGTGCTCCGTCGAGTGGGGCTCCCCGTATGTATGTGTGTAGAACAAGCCTTATGTTTTGTGTAAGGCAGGCGGTGTGCCGACGTGCCTGTGTTGTCATCTCCCCGTATTCCGATCGATCGTGTAATGTAATGTAAGCGCTTTTTGCGGATGACTGGATCCAATGTAAATGTTGTTCTTGTTGGTTCAGAAATGGTATAGCTTTATATGTGCTGCGTTCCAACTTCTCGGGATCGGTCGTCCGTCCTTGTCTTCTAATTGGTATGCCCCCTGTCCGGCTACTTCGGTGATTAAGTAAGGTCCTTCCCATTGTGGTGCTAGCTTTCCGTCGGATGGGTTCTTGGTGTTCTGGAAAGTTTTCCTTAGGACCCAGTCTCCGACCTTGAATGCCTTGATTCGGACGTTCTTATTGTAACTCCTTGCGACCTGTTGTTGAAATCTGACCATCCTGATTCGGGCTCTTTCTCTGATCTCGTCCACTGTGTCCAGGTTGTGTGCTAGTTCGATGTCGTTTTGCTCGTTTGTCTGAAGGTTGCAACGAGCAGTCGGAACCAGTAACTCGGCCGGGATGACCGTCTCACTCCCGTAGACGAGAGAGAAAGGTGATTGTCCGGTCGCATTCTTTGGAGTGGTCCTGTCGGACCAGAGAATGAGTGGGAGTTCGTCTACCCATTTGCCTTTAGCCCCAGTGAGGTGTTTCTTGAGGTTGTTGATAATGATTTTGTTGCTGGATTCGGCTTGTCCGTTGGATTGCGGATACCGAGGTGTGGACATGACCAATTTGATGTTCCATTGGTCGTAGAAGGCTCGAGTCTTATGACTGATGAATTGGGAGCCATTGTCGCACACGATTTCTGATGGGACGCCAAATCTGCACAAGATATTGCATTTTATGAATGAAATGACATGTTGATCTTTTACCTCTCTATAGGCTTCTGCTTCGATCCATTTAAAAAAGTAGTCCGTCATGGCAAGGAAGAAAACTCTTTGCCCCGACGCGGGCGGAAGCTTCCCGACAATGTCCATTCCCCACCTCATAAAGGGTCATGGAGCCAGAGTCGGATGGAGGAGCTCTGAGGGTTGATGATGGACGGGTGCATGCCGCTGACAGGCGTCGCACTTCTTGGTGTATTCCATAGCGTCTTTGTTCATCGTTGGCCAATAGTATCCGTTTCGTAGGGCTTTTCCCGAGAGGCTTCGTCCACCGGTGTGGTTGCCACACTCTCCTTCGTGTAACGATTGCAAGATATGTCCGACTTTTGGGGTCTTGAGGCATCGTAGGAGTAGCCTTGTAACAGATCTTTTGTACAAGATGTTTTCTATGATATCGTAAGAGAGTGCTTGTACCTTGAGCCTTTTTGCTTCTGTCTTGTCGTCGGGCAGAATGCCGTCTTTTAACCATCTGATGTAAGGTAGCATCCAGTCGTCATTGGTGTCGATGATGTCTTCTTCTGGTCGGTCGCCTATTTCCATGGCGACGAGTTCTTCAAGCGGTGTTGTTGACTCGACGGATGTCCTTGGGACGGCTGGCGTCATGATGTGGGCCAATGGTATGTACGGAAATTCTTTCGGGTCTAAGGCGGACCCTAGGTTGGCGAGTGCGTCAGCTTGGGAGTTAAGATCCCTAGGTACCTGTCTGATGTCGAATGCTTGGAATTGTCCGATCAGCTTCTTTGCTACCTCGAGGTAAGCTATCATTCTGACGTCTTTAGCGATGTACGACCCTTGTATCTGGTTCACGACTAGAAGGGAGTCGCAAATGACTTCGATCTCTCGGACCCCTAGGTTGCGAGCCAGGATGAGTCCGAATATGAGTGCTTCGTACTCAGCTTCGTTGTTAGTTGCGTCGCACTCACATCTGACGGCCTGAGCTATCTTGCCCCCTTGCGGCGATTTCAGTACGACCCCTAGACCCGATCCTCTAGCGTTTGACGCTCCATCTGTGTGGAGCTCCCATGTGCTTGTTTCATTCGTGGTGAGTAGTTGCGTCGCTTCTCTTGTGGCTTCTTGCTCTAGGGTCGGACTGAAATCGGCCATAAAGTCGGCTAAGGCTTGCGACTTGATCGCTGTCCTGGGCTCGTATTCGATGTCGTAACCACTGAGGTGTATAGCCCATTTAGTCATTCGTCCTGTGAACTCAGGTTTCCTCATGATAGCTCTCATGGGATGATTAGTGCGAACAGTAATAGTATGGAATTCGAAATACGGTTTGAGTTTGTTCGAAGCCATTACCAATGATAGCATGAGCTTTTCAAGTGACGAATACCTCATTTCGGCTGGCAGCAGCGTTCGACTGACGTAGTATATTGGTGACTGCTTGCCATCTTCTTCTCTGACCAATACTGCGCTTACGGCTGATTCTGACACTGCAAGATATAGAAATAAGGGCTCGTCGCCTTTAGGTTTGGTCAGCAACATGGGACTGGCCAGGTACTCTTTTAAGTTTTGGAATGCTGCTTCGTGTTCTCCCATCCATTAAAAGGACTTGTTCTTCTTAAGAGCGTCGTGGAAGGGTTTGCATTTGTCGGATGATTTGGAGATGAATCTGTTCAGAGCTACTATCCAACCTGTAAGCTTATGTACGTCTTTGACGCATCGGGGGGATCGAAGGTTGATGAGAGCCTTGATCTATTCTGGGCTAGCTTATATTCCTCTTTGTGTCACCATGTACCCTAAGAACTTTCCTGAGGACACTCCGAAGGAGCATTTAGTAGGGTTTAGTTTCATGTTGTACCTTTTGAGCACCTCAAAGCTGTCGCGTAGATGGTCGATATGATCTTCTTTCTTTTTCGACTTGACCAACATGTCGTCTATGTAGACTTCCATCGTGTCCCCAATCTGGTCTTTGAACATTTTGTTGACTAGTCGTTGATACGTATCCCCTGTATTTTTGAGACCGAACGACATTACTTTATAGCAATAGATACCTTGGCTAGTGACGAATGCTGTTTTTTCTTGATCGTCGGGTTCCATGAGGATTTGATTGTAGCCACTGAAGGCATCCATGAAGGTAAGCATTTCATGTCCCGCCGTTGCGTCGACCATGGCATCGATGTGGGGTAGTGGGAATGAGTCCTTGGGACAAGCTTTGTTGAGATCTGTGAAGTCGATGCAGACTCTCCATTTTCCATTCTTCTTCTGGACTACGACCACGTTGGCTAGCCATTCAGGGTAGTGGACCTCTCTTATTTTTCTTGTTTCCAATAAGCTTTTGACTTCGTCGTCGATTATCTTGTTCCGCTCGGGGGCGAACTTCCTGCCTTTTTGCTTGACATGAGGATGAGATGGATCCACATTTAATTTATGAGTAATAATGTTTGGAGATATTCCGACCATATCCTCATGCGACCATGCAAAACAGTCGGCATTGGTCCTGAGAAAGTCAAGGAGTTGTTGTCTGGTCGAGTCGTCCAAGTCCGACCCGACCCTTACCGTTTGATCTGGCTTTGAAGGATCTAGTGCGATCTCGTCGAGTTTTTCCATTTCTGGTTCGGCGTACCGACTAGGTCCTTCGCCGCTCTGTGGTTGCTATGCGGTCTTGTGTTTGACTGCGCTCTTCATAGAAGCGACGTAGCACTCCTTAGCGGTCCTTTGATCTCCTTTGATTTCTTGGACTCCCCATTCAGTGGGGAATTTGATGACTTGATGATATGTTGAAGGTACTGCCTTCATAGCGTGTATCCATGGCCTGCCAAGAATACAATTATAAGGAGACGGACAGTCTAGGACTAAGAATTTCACCTGTTGGTTGATTCCTCCAGCGTATGTGGTTAGAATGATTTCGCCAGTCGTATGCTTGACCTCACCGCTAAACCCGACCAGTGGGGTCGACTTCTTGATTAGGTCATTCTCAGTTAGGCCCATTTCTTTAAGAGCGCCAAGGGTCAAGAGGTTGGTTGAACTCCCTGTATCGATTAGTACTCTCCGTATTAAGCAATTACCAATGGATAAAGAGATTACCAGACCATCGTGGTGCCTATCCGACCCGTCGGAGTCGGACTCGTCGAATGTGACCGTCGGAAGGTTGGAAGTCTTCTTTAGCTTGAATTCTGATGATTCGGGCTTGTCGCCCTTGCTTTCCTTGGGGTGCCGCTTAGCCGCGGAGTATGTGTTTCCACATATGTCCGATCCACCTGAAATAGTGTTGACAATTTTTGTATGAATGGGATATGGGGGTTTGTTCTGTTTTACCTAGTCTCGTCGTTCCATGGTAGCTTTTGCCCGTTCCGAGATTACGTCGCGCAGGAGCCCCTGTGAGAGCAGCCTAGCGACTTCCTTTCGCAAGGCGATGCACTCGTCGGTCGAATGCCCGTGGTCGCCATGGAATTCGCACCATCGGCTCATGTCCTTCTTGACGTCCGGTCGGTCGCTCTTTCGGGGCCATCTTACCTCTTTTCCATATTTGTCGAAACTCTTGACGAGCTCCGACACGGAAACGTTAAAGTTATAAGACTGGACTCTAGGAGGCAACGCCGGACCGTCTCTCCAATCTTGTGACCTGTCTTGGAAAGAGTTTACCTCATATGGTTCATTTCGATTACGAGAATAGGGATGAGGATGCCTGTCTCGACGGTTGTCGGAGGGATTTTTTCGATCGGATGGATCGAATCCGCGTGAGGATTTACGCGACTCACGGTCCTCTTCCAATCTTACCTCGGCCATGGTCTTGGCCTGGACGTCTTCGAAGCTTTTGCATGGGTACTTGGTAATCTCGTCGTAAAGGTTGCTGTCTTTGATCAGTCCTTGTCTGAAGGCTTCGATGGAGGTTGTGACGTCGCAGTGGGGGATCGCCACTTTCTCCTTATTGTACTTGTTGAGATAATTCCTGAGAGGTTCGTTATACCTTTGTGTGACTCGGTAGAGGTCACTCGACTGCTTTTCGAGCCTCCGACTACTGGCGAATTGACTTTTGAAGGAGTTGACCAGATCCGCAAACGATGCAATCGTTCCCTGAGGCAAACGCATAAACCAAGTTAGTGCGGAACCTGCGAGGGTTGTGCCAAAGCTTTTGCACATGACGGCCTCGCGGTTCTCCCTTGAAACAGATGCAGCCATTAATTTTTGTTTATATATAGAAATATGGTCATCTGGGTCGCTGGTGCTGTCGAATGTCGCCATGTTGGGAAGATGAAACTTCTTGGGGATCTCGACCCTGGCGATTTCTTCAATGAACGGGGATTCTTCGAATCCGTCGGTCGCTTCCCTCTCGATTGGCTGCGGGACTCCTGGAAGCCTGTTGAAGCGATCGTCGTTCGTCTTCATGTGTTGGTCGAGCGTCTGCTGGAAGAGAGCCATGACGTCTGGTGGATTGGTAACCTGTGGTTCGTCGATTCGGGCCCCTGCCGACCCGATCGGTGTGGAAAAAGTGACATGGTTAGTCGAAAACGGATAGGCAATAGGAGTTCGAGATGTACCCTCTGCGTATCCGGATCGTCGCACGCCCAGGGGCGTTGGCTCGACGTTGTCCATGTCGAGGCGTGTTCGGACGTTGTTGTGGATGGGCATACTCCTAGATACCGAAGCCATTGATTGTACCTGCGACTTAAGAGACTCATTTTCACGGGTTAGTTGTGCGATCTTGGCTTCGGATTGGGTTGACAAAGCGGCTAGGGCTTCGGTCTTTTGGCGTTGCTCGGCTAGTTCCTCTTGTAGGGTGGCCATTTTCTGGGAAAGTTCTTGGAACTGGGTTGGAGTAGGATTTTCGGTGGTGTTCCATGCGATTTGGGTTTCGTCTTCGAGACGTGGTTCTTCAGAGTTGGTAGGTGGGTCAATAGTCATGGTTGGAAAGTTTCGGAAGGGTGATCGGCAAGTTACCCCACGGTGGGCGCCAAATTGTTTTGGGACGAAAAGATCGGACGACCTAAATCGCCTTAGACGGGGTAACTAGTCGATCGGGTGATAGAAAACAATCCAAACCAAATAAATAATAGACAAACAAAGAATAAATGTAGAATAGCGAGATGATTTTATTAGATGTCGTGTTAATCGGATCGAATCGAGATACAACTTATCGTAGTAAGACAAGAGATCGGGTAGGACTCGACCGGTGACGAATCATCGTGGATGACTCTCGGAGAGCTAAGCTTGGAGCAGATATGTTGTTCTGATGTATTTCTGAGCGAGAATGCTTGTGTGTGGCGTAATTTGTGTTTGTATCCTTCTTATCTTCCTCTTCGTTCAAATATGGTAAGTCTTTTTACTCCTCTTACCGTTATGACTTGATCGTATATTTTATCTTCAATGCTGAGAGTAATGGCGGGGATTATGCCATTAAATCATTGTAATTACGGTGGCTTGAATGTTGTGGCCGTTGCGTGATCTGGGCATTTAATGTATGGCGAGATTCTAGCGATCCTGTCGGAGGCCGGGCATTCGACCAGAGAAGTCTCGTCGCCTCCTCTGGGATTTTCCCTTGTTCTTCCGATCTATCGTGGGCTTGGGCTTGATTTACTCGACCCGTTCTCCCAGGGGAAGCCAGGCCCAACAATTGTCAAGGCAGAAGAGAAACATTTGTGATAGTTTAGACACTAATGAAACTTTTTATATATACTGTATTCTATTGAGATTCAATATTTTTGGTAATGACACTATTGTAATAGTGTACATAGTAATGACAGTATACACAATGACACTATTGAAAAAGTGTCAACACCACATCCACTAAGAGTGTCATTATAAATCATTCCAGTGAAACATTAATGACAGTTTCAAACTAATGACACTTTCTATATATACTTTGTTCTACTGACATTCAATATTTTTTTGGTAATGACACTTTACAGAGTAATGATGCAATGTTTAACATGATAATGACAGTTCTAGAAGCTTCACAGTTTTACATGATAATGACACTTTTGGAAATATTATATTTTTAAATGCTAATGACACTTTCTCTTGTGTTTCTATGACACATTATATTTTTTAAATGCTACAATAAAATTAGAGCATAATTGAAATAATGACACTGCTTCAATATTCCCAGCTCTTACATGCTAATGACACTTTTTCTGTGTGTTTAATGACAATGTTTGTTAATGACAGTAATGTTAGAAGCTTACCTTTCTCATTGCAGCAAAACCTCTGATCGATGCTCCTATTGAAATGAATACGTACTTGAAACGGTTTTGATTATCTACCTCAAAGCATGTATATGTTCCAGTGTTTACTTGTTTCAACATATGACAATATGAAGGTATCATTGCATAGTTTTCTTCCGGAGTACCTCTTATCAAGTTTCCAGCCCATTCCTGCGCTTTCCAGTAGCTCACATCTTGATACCACTCATTCCTCATATCATTCTGAATCATGTTAGCATTTGGTCCCTTCTTAACACCTATGAACCTATACTTTGCAAGAACAAACACGTTAATTTCATACGCAATCAAAAATCAATAAGATATGTAATTATATACTGTCACAAAATATTTTACCTTGTTTTTATCTGCTGAGCAACAGTTTTATATGTAGGTTTAGAGTGCCTTTCACATCTTGCATTAAACGAGCAAGTATGTTCGTCAATCATTTTCCTGATCTCAAAGTATTCAGAACCCTTCAATTTTGCAGCCCTTACTCTCCATTTGCAGTTGGCATCCATACATAACAGCTTGTATAATTCTGAATTTGACTTGAAAACTTTGTATCCAAAATTCTCACACATCGCCATATTTTTTATGGCAGTTTTCAAGTCATCTTTAGTCTTAAACAATTGCCCTACATGCAGAAAATCATGCCCTGTAGGAAGAGCCTAATCATTGACCTTTGAAGGTTTCCTTATCTTCAATGACAGTTTGTCATTATTCTGCGTACTAAAATCCAGAGGCAAGTCCTCTTCAGCAACCACCAAAGGCACTATGTCATCACACTGAACCCTACAATCTAACTGCAAATGCTCCTCAGCAACCACCATTCTATTCTCTTTTTGGAGTGCCAATACATGTTCTTCAACTGTCAACATATTAGTTGTAGATACATACAATGGAAGTGTCCATGATACTTGAGGACACTCATTGATTTCAACAAACGATTTATAATCTTCGTATGTATCAACTATATATGGCTCTGTTAGCTTCTGAAAAGGGTTCAAATGACCTAAGACTATGTCAGAACATGATGAATTGAGCTTGAACCTATCTATAATCATCTTCTTAAGCTCTCCTAACATCAAAGTGTCATTAACCATAAATTCTTTTGATGTGGTTTTGCCAGCATAAACACAACATCCCTCTTTTACTTCCCATTCTCCTCTAGAGAACACTGTTAGGATTCTCATCTACATCTATAACATGAAACACAACAATTTGTCTTAATGACAGAATAATTTTAATGACAGAATTTCATAGTGTTATTCATAATGCAGGAATTCAGAAAATTCTAATGACACTCTTGTTTAATCCTTTTAAACAATCACTATTTTCATATTGCGTTAAACAATGACACTATTTCTAGATTATGCACACACTCATTCTAATGACACTTTTTCAACAGTGTCATTATAAATCGTAAAATTCAGACAATTCTAATGACACTTTTGTTTTATCCTCTTAAATAATCCTTATTTCTTATTGCAATTTGTACAACAATGACACTTTTTCTGGATTATGCACACAATCATTTTAATGACACTTTTTGAACACTGAACACCACATCCAGAAAAAAAGTGTCATTATTAATCCAGAAATTCACAATGACAGTTTTATTAGAACAACCAAATTCAGATTTGGAAAGACACTATTTCAATGACAGTTATGATTCCAAAGACAGTTTTACATTACTTATTCGCAATGACACTATTTCAATCATAATCGAGTAATAGTGTCATTAGAACAACCAAATTCAGATTTGGAAGAGAAATTACTTGTTTCTAGTGCGATTGAACTTCAATCTCCTTGGATCTCTTCGATCAAACAATCGAAAGTTGCCTTCCCTACAATCGAAGCGAAGCCGAGTCCTCCTGTAGTCGCTGGCGTGTGGTGGCGTGCGGCGGCGGCATGCTACACTTGTAAGGTTTATGAAGATGAAGTTGATCATGTTTATAATAGTAATTTATTATGACAAAGAGCTAAATTTATAATTGATCTTAAAATTATATAGTTTATATATAATAGTTGAGTTGAGTCTCATAAAATTATTATATGCAATAATTGTTGAATATAAAAAAAAATTATTTTCACTAAAATACTCTCCACAAGATTAAATTACTTGCATTTATAGTTTAATTAGTTGTTTTATTATATTAAATTTGTTATTAAATCGTTTCTATTTGTCTTTTTTTTTTTTAAATATGGATAATGTTAGGAGAATCATTAGTTTTGATATGATTAGGATTCATTTTTGGAAAGGTGAACCCCAACTTGGTTAATGGTAACTACTTGGTTTATAAATGTATAAAACATTATAACAACTTGGTCAATGTTTGATTTAACGTCTATTTTTTATATAATACATAAAACGAATTATATATTTTTTATAATTTTTCTGATGTTTTTTTATTATTATTATTTATTTTTATTATTTTTTTGAATCGGGTTCTGAACCGAAACCGATATAAAACTGGTGGGAAACTGGGTTAAACATGAACCAGATCGAAACCGAAACCAAACCAGCGGTTCCTGATTCAGGTCCTGGTTCATGAACTGGCGGTCAACTCTATAATAATGGACTAAAGTGGCCGAATAAACACACATACTTTTTTTTTACAATATCCATCATTTTTTATTTCTTGCAAGACAATATCTAAACTTGATATTTTCTATAAAAGTGGAAGAAAATTAAAGTTGAAAAAAAGTGGGTGTTTTCTTCTTCAAAAATGGTATTCCCTCCGTCCCTTATTGATCTTTCCATTTGACCTCGGCACATTTACCGATGCGTGTTTTGTATCGTTAATATCTCTAATTATATATTAATAAAAATTATAATTTTTTGATATTATTAAAGTATTCATTTGAGACGAATAAAACAAGACCCCACATGACTATGTTTTTTCTTATATATTGGAAGAAATCTTAAAGATTCTCTTTCACTATGAATAGTGTACAAAAAGCAAATGGGAAGATCAATAAGGGACGGAGGGAGTACGTAGTAGTATTTTATAATAAAATATAAACTGTGTATTTTTTTTTAAAATGTGGTGTCATGGCAAAAATATTTTTTAGGAAAATACCCAAATAATATGGTGATTTTATGCAACTAAACAAATATATGGCTAGTTTAAAAATCTATTTATGATACTTCAAGGGTACTGAGTAGAGTTGTCAAGTTGGGTTCGGTTCATTTATTTCGGGTTCGGGTCATTTCGGATAACAGGTCAAGCCGGTCGGGTCATTACAGGTAAGGATGGGCATCCGGTCCGGATCGGACCGGACCAAACCGGACACGTACGGTCCAGTCCAGTCTGGACCGTAAACATTTTAATGTATGGACCGTGGACCGAACCGGATTTCATAATTTTCGGCATTTAAATTGTTTGATTACGGTCCGGACCGGACCGTAAATATTATGGACCGGACCGGACCGTAAAAATTATGCCCAAAAATGTTTTAAACCTTTTTTTTTAATTTTTACGGTCCGCATCGTATTTTTTACGGTCCGGACCGGACCAGACCGTAAGACCGGAAATGTAAAATTCTCGGACCGTGGACCGGTCCGTAAATTTACGGTCCGGTCTACTTTTGCCCATCCTTAATTATAAGTCAGCGGGCGGTTCGGGTTAACCAACAAGTCAAGAGCGTCATTTTTTAAATATTGTATTCACTATTTAAATATTATTAAATAGTTAAAAACTAATTTAAATATGTCAAAATAAGTTGAAATGAATTAAAATAATAATATTATTATTATTTATTTTAATGTAATTGATATTAGTACACCAAATCATATTTTATTTTTATATTTAAATTTTATTATATTAATTTCTACATTATAAAAATTATATAAGTACAACAATGTTATTTTTTTAGGATATTAAGCATATTATCATTATTTATATGTCATTTATCATATATATTTTATGCTATATATTTTATTAATACTTCATATTTATTCGTTAATCGGGTCGGGTTCGGTCTCGGTAAATTCGGATTTGGTAACTTCGGGTTATCAAAAATTTCGGTCAGATCGGGTCCAAAAGCGGGTCGGTCAGGTCGGTAAAACGGGTTCGGTCACTTTTTGACCTCTAGTACTGAGCAAAATTTGTAAAACCTCAGGTTTTTCAGGGTTACTATGAGAAATTTCAAAAAACTTTGAACACTACGAGGAATTCACAATATCTTGTGGGTACCGCGCGGAATTTGCAATACATCATGGCTAGCATGTGGAATTTGCAATATATCGTGGCTACAACAAGCATTTTTAATAAAGAAATAACTATAGCCAAATTTTATTTTATTTTGGAAAACACAAAAAATTAATCTCACTTTCAAGTCAACAAAAAATAATCTAAACTTTCAATCCATGAATTAAAAATAATATATAGGTTTTTGGTTAAATTTCCGGCTAATTCGATTACATGTAGTCGAGGTCTCTACGTTGTTGGACGTAGTTTCTCCTTTATACAAGATCTTTTTTTAGGTGTATGTTATCATCGAATTAGCCGAAATTTCAACCGAGAAAGTCATTTGTATTATTTTTTGTTCATGGGTTATGGGTTAAAAATTGATATTATTTTTTGTTGACTTAAGAAATAGGATTAGTTTCACATTATTTTTAGTGATTTTTTTTGTTTTGGTGTAGTATATAGCTAATTGTATAAAAATAAATGTCGAAAAATGTAAGGGAAGTTGCTTTCTATCTAGCAGAAATCATTGATTCCCTCGGTGTAAAATTTCTCTGTAGTTGCAAGAATTTTTTTTTTAAAAAAAACTTGTCCTTTTTTTCTTGTAGCACTCAACGATTACATTGGATCCATTGTTTTAAGGGCTTTTAAATAGGCCCAGATACTTAACCCAATCCCCTCAACAATAAAAAAGTTAAGAAAGTGGAGGGGAAAAAAGTAAGTTTCGAGATCAATTATATAGGCGCAATCTGGAAAGCATACACGCAGAATATTTGATCTTTCAATGCAATCACATGTAATTATTATACAAAATACAGTCATATATCATTTTCAGCTGAATTGATGAACCTGGACATCAGTTTTCTTTTTTGTAAAGGTGGGAATTTGGCAATCCTGTAATTTCGGACTGTTTTAATCACTTCTCGATCTGATTCGTTTTCGCTAACGCCATACGTTTGAAGGTTTTTTCTAGTGTGTCTAAGAATTCTTTTTTTGGCAATTATTTGATTAACTATTAGTTTAATCTTATTTATTAAGAATTTATCAATTCTCTATTAAGAAATATTTTAAAGATAAATTTTCTATTTAAACTTGTTAACATGACATACTAGATTTAAACTTGTTAGCATGACATACTAGAAAAACCGTACTTTGAATTACAGAAGACTTGATAATTTTTTTTATGCATCACAACTCACAAATGTCGTACTCAAATTAGCTTATAGTTGCATATATATGCGAAAACACATACTTACATACAAAGCATTGCTTATAATTCAAAAACACAAATCAACTGAACTTGAATTGAACAAAAGATAACATATGGAAAGGAAAAGAACACCATCTGCCTTTCTTTAATTTCAAGCATAACCATATAAATATAATCGAAGCATACAGCACCCCACAAAGCAAAGGATCCAGTGAGGTCCTTAGTCCTTTTCTCTCTCCTTCTTCTCCTCCTCCTCTGCCTTGTGATGGAAGCCAGGAATCTTCTCCTTGATCTTCTCCATGAAGCCCTTCTTCTCATTCTCTGGAGTGCCGCACTCCGCCGCCACCGGAGCAGCTGGAGGAGGAGGAGTGGCCACGTCCTCAGGCTTCTTGTGCTGACCTGGCAGCTTCTCCTTGATCTTGTCAAGGAACCCCTTCTTCTCCTCTGCAGGCTGAGACGACTCCGAATAAACAACCTCTTCCACGTGGATCTTCTCAACTGGCACCTCCGTGTCGACCTCCACTTTCTCTTCGTGCTTCACCTCCTCCTTGTGCAGCTTCTCTTTCAATTTGTCCTTGAGTGACTTCTTCTCCATCTTTTTCTTCTTCTTCTTCTCTTCGTCATCCCCTTCCTCATCGCTAGACTGAAACAATTTCAAAATTTACAAATTCGAACAACTAGTCAGTCGATCGATCATATACAGCGAGACCTAGACTGCAACAGGTTCAAATTAGCAATCGAATTCGTTTAAGAGTCAATCGATCATGAACAGCGAGATCTAGGCTGCTACGATGTCAGATTTATGATCGAATTCGTTAAATTAATTAGTCGATCGGCTATACAGAACTAGCGATGGATCGAGAAATTAAACTACTGTGCAGAATGAATTGAGAGAACTTACAGAGCTAGAGGAGCTGTCGGATCGATGGAGCTTCTCGCGGAGGGTAGATCCATGATCGTGCTTCTTCTCCTCCTCATGCTCGGAGACCTGAACCTTCTCCCCGAACTCGGAGACGAAGACTTCCTCCTGAACAGGCTTCTCGGCTTCTTCTTTCTTCTTCATGAAATCAAAGAGGCCGCGATCGGAGGTATCAACGGGCTCCTCGTTGTGGTGGTGGTGGGGGTTGTACTCCTCTGCCATTCTGTGCAGTGGACAGTAAATAGAGAGAGGGAAATGGAAAGGAAGGTTGTGGAATAATGTGGATAGTGCTTCGCAAGTTTGATTTGCTGTTAAGATGATGACGCTGTGATGTGTTTGGGGGGGTTTGAGGGGGTTTTATAGATGGGTTCTCACACGGAGTAGACACCACTAAGGAACATTTAAATTTAAAATAAGAAATAAGAATAATAAAGTAGGAGATATTTTTTAACTTTGTAACCGACGTTCATCACATTATTGCTAATCTCGGCCTCTCATATCTCTGGAGATTTCTGGTTATGGGACGAAGACGTGGATTTTAAATGGAGACGGGGTGGATATAGGATAAAAAACACATTCTCTCATGGGGATGGAGATTAATGCCGGTTTAAATGTTTGGTGGGCCCTTGGGTGAAATAAAAATGAATATTTTTGTAAATATAAAAGTAATATTTGAATATTTTTTTAATTTAAAAACTAAAAAAAAATATAAAATAATAAGAAAGTATTATACTATATGATAATTATATAAAGTAAATTTTTGATAGAATTAAACCACTTTTTATGTCCAACTTACAAGTTTGATTTTTTTCAAAGAATGAGATTTTATGATAAACAATTAATATAAGAAAGAAATATTAATTAACAACATTCAAATAAATTTTTTATTTATGTTCAAAATAAAAAATAAACCTCACAAAGAATATACAGAATAAATTTAAATAAAAACCAAATTCAAATAGAAAATAAATTGACTCACATATCAAATGAAATAAAATTGAGAAACGAGAAAAATATGCCACATATTAAAGAATAAATGTTATATAAAATAACTAGCACAATTAAGAAAATAAAAATCAACTAAAAGAAAAAAAGGCTTACATAAATGTAAAAGTGGAGTTATTGAGATTTGAACTTAAAACCTTTTAAAAGACAATTATACTTATCAACTAGACCAACTTTACTTTCTATATTTTTTCTATAAATTAATAATTATATTACTACTACTTGATGTTGGATTTGGGCCCCTTCCGACCTTGGACCCTAGGGCGGCTGCCTACCTAAACTATCCTTTGGGTCGGCCCTGACGGGGATAGAGCCCCCATCCCACTCCCTGTCTCGTCCCTGTCGGGAATCCCCACGAATATCTACATTGATAATCCTCGTGGTATTGTTCATTGAGTTTTACCACGGGATTATCCATTGAATATCCCCATTTGGAAACTCGAGGAGATTTTCCATGAGAAATTTTCATGGCTGAAGTCGAGAGCTTGCGGTATTATTTTCTATTTATAATTTAGAGTTGGTATTTTATTTGAAAAAATTGTGTAATAGACATTTATAAGTATTAGTATGCATGTACTATGAAATTTTAAGGACTTGTTTTTTATTGAATTCAACTCACGTATTATATTATTGTATTTTGTTTGACAATGTAGATTAATTGGAGAATCATAACAGAAAAACGAGTAAGAAAAATTTCGTGGGGGTTAAATGGGGATATTTATGGGAACTTGTTTGACTATAAGTAGAGAAATCGCATGAATTTTCACGAAAACACCCGAAACAAATGTTAATTGAGGAAATTTAACGGTGACGGAGACGGGAAGTGTTTTTCCAAACGGGAATAGGACAGGGGTACTACTCCCTATCCCGAACCCGTCCCATTGACATGCCTAACCTCTCATCACAATATTAACCATATAAGCATAGTACATGTGTTGGCAAGGTAAGAAATAGTTGTTGTAGAAATAGAGTATGGCAATCTATCTATCTATCTATATATATATAGAGATATTACAGCAAATGAATTTAGAGCCACCACAATGCTTCTGGTCCCACAAATTATATGTGTCATTTTCTTATTAATTCACTTTTTTTCATTAACTTTATATTTTAATTTAAATCACAATATCTAATCACAACTAACTTTAAATATTTTATTTAAATCACAATATCTAATCACAACTAACTTCAAATATATAAAAACTATATACAATTTTTTTATAAAATTTAATTTATACAAATTACACATACAATAAGCTTATAATATAAGTCAAAATAATATATGATATATTTCTTACTAAACTTATATATAAAATACATCTCATATTCATTTATGTAATTAGTAATATTATTTTCATGTGTTTGCATATATAATTTGACCTATATAAATTTATGTGCCAAAATCATACAATATACAAAATTTCTAACTCATAGAATATGTGTTTTTATAATCAAGCCCACTATATTATATTATTACATATACAAATTTTATGGCCCATTTAGAGTAAAATGACCCAAATAAATTTTATGGTCTCTCTCTCTCTCTCTCTCTCTCTCTCTCTCTCTCTCTCTCTCTCTCTCTCTCTCTCTCTCTATCTCTCTCTCTCTCTCTCTATCTATCTATCTATCTATCTCTCTCTCTATCTATCTATCTATCTATCTATCTATCTATCTATCTATCTATCTATCTATCTATCTATCTATCTATCTATCTATATATATATATATATATTGAATCTATTGAATTTCGAGCCACTAGAATGTTTTTGGCCCCACAAATCCTACGTGTCATTTTGTTATTAATCCACTTTTTTGCTTTAATATATATATATATATATAGATCTATGCTCTAGTAAAACGGACTCTTATGGTGAAACGAGTGGACAAATTTGGATCATTGGATGAGGATGAAACGGATGGACTAGATTAAATAAAGGAAGGTGCACAATAATTTGGTAGAAATGCACACACTAAATTTTTTACCCACCCGTTTTTTTTGGGATATGATTTTTTTCCTCTTTTAAATTGTATCCAAATCTGATT
The DNA here is from genome assembly GCA_027886185.1 of Rheum nobile. NCBI lineage: Eukaryota > Viridiplantae > Streptophyta > Magnoliopsida > Caryophyllales > Polygonaceae > Rheum > Rheum nobile. The sequence goes on from WOAB01000163.1 coordinate 1,103,514, forward strand.
CAGTTACCACAATTGACGTCTCTTCAATCTTCTCTCTCTCGTAGTACCGCCATTGAATCGTCTCTTCAATCTTCATACCTCTCTCTCTTTGAGCCCCTACTACTGCCACCACCACCAACCCCAACCTCAAACCCCAACCACCACCGCTTTCGGTGGCGGGGAAGGCCCCTTCGGCATTACCACTTCTTGATCTCAGGTCCCCCAACGGCGGCCTTCTACCCAACAATGGCGGCGGTTCGGCGGACGGGGCCAGCGCGACTGCACTTTACCCTCAATCGGTGGCGGGGAAGACCCATTCGCCGCCTTTAGAGATCGTGCGGTAGAAGTCGGGGAGGCCGAGGAAGTACGGCACGTCGGAGGCCGCTGCGGCTGCGAAGAGAGCGGTGGCGAGGAAGGCCCCTTCTCCTCCGTCTTCTTCCAAAAATCGCAAATCTTGCTGCGTACTTCCCTCTTTCTTCTTCAGATGGTTGCAAATCTTCGCAAATATTTGCAAATCTTTAGATAGTCTTTGTTGCGGGGCACTCTACGGTGACGGTGGGGAAGGCAGCAGCAGCACTCTACGGCGACGGCGGGCAGCAACAGCGAATACGACCACAATGGCAATGGGGGAGGCCGTCGACGCCAGGTATAAGCAACTCGATCGTTGAGTAATTAATTACCTAGTAATTAATTAGGTAATTTGATTGATTGATTGAACGATCGGTAAATTGTGTTGAATTTTTCATCAGATTATCTATTTCAGATTTTCAGGCCCTTGGCTTCATTTTCAGATTTTCAACCCCTCTCTCTCGCAGATCTGCCTCACCATCTCTCCCTCATCTCTCTCCCGCCGGCGACCCACACCGGCGACCCCCCACCAACCGAGCCGCACCAGCCCCGGATCGACCTCGACCCTGTCCACCAGACCCGCTCGCGAGCCACCAGCCCGGCCTCGCCCCTACACGACCCTCGTCTCTCCCGATTTTGTTGATTTAATTTGCTGATTTTGTTGATTTTACTTTGCTGATTTTATTGGTTTAATTTGCTGATTTTGTTGATTTTACTTTGCTGATTTTATTGGTTTAATTTGCTAATTTTGTGATTCACTCAAATCTTCTAAATTTGTTAGTCAATAGTTTATTCATCTTGTCTTGTAATTTGGATAGTCAATATATAATTCTGTGATTATGGATTATGTTTTTGGCCGTGAATGTGATATTCAGTTGTATGGAAGTGATATGCATTTTCCATACAGTGATATGCAGAATATACTTGTATGATATGCAATTTGTAATTATGGATTATTTCCTTGGTCGTGAATATGATATTCATTTTGTGTGGATGAGATATGCATTTTTTATAAATTGATATGCATAATATACTTGTATGATATGCAATTTTTTATGATAGATTATTTCATTGGTTGTGATTGTGATATTCATTTGTGGGGATGAGTTATGCATTTTCTATATATTGATATGCAGAATAAGCCGCGGGCATGGCCAAGGAAGATCTCGTTGAGTGATATTCTTGTCAGAAGCTGAGAAGAACAAGCTGCGGGCACGGAAAGGAAGTCGCGGGCGCGACCAAGGAAGATCTCGTTGAGTCCGGCCATGCAATTATTTGGATGAGATATGCATTTATTGTACAGTGATATGCATAATACACTTGTATGATATGCAATTTGTAATTATGGATTATTTGCTTGACCGTAAATATGATATTCATTTGTATGGATGGGATATGCATTTTTTGTACAGTGATATGCATAATATACTTGTATGATATGCAATTTTTCTCTATCCAATCTTCTTATCCTTGTACAGTGATACGCATAATATACTTGTATGTTTTAAATTGGAATATCAATTACCACAATGTGCATATATGTTCAATGTTTTTGAATATCAGTATATATACGATTGACAATGATCCATGATCACAAATAACAGTTATTCAATAATACTTGTATAATATTCATCTTTTTTGTGTCGATATGCAGATGTTTCGTGTCGATATGCAGAACGGTTTATAAATTTCTGGACCGAATGATCTACGTTTTCTCTCTCCAATCTCCTTCTAACTGCCTATTTTAGAGGTTTTTAATTTTTAGAAATTTAGAAAATCAGTAGGGATATTTTATCTCATGAAAACCACCCAATACACCCTTATTATACTCTCCAAATCCAACCATCCAATACTCTCAATCCGACGCTCCATAATTGTGCACTCGTTTCACCATAAGAATCGTTTTACCGGAGCGTGCCTCTCTCTCTCTCTCTATATATATATATATATTGGCCCATAAATTTATATATGTCAAATACATCTTATATATACAATTTTTATGACTTTTGCATATATAATTTGACATATATAAATTTATGGGCCAAAATCATACAATATATACAATTTTCAATTCAAAATACATGTACTTTTATAATGCAACCCACTATATTATATTATTACACATACATATTTTATTAACAATTTAGTGAAATTTCATACTAATGTATCTTAACAAAATTAATTTATATAATCTTGAGATTTTCTTCTAAACCTATTTTTACTGAAATTTCACAAATCCTACGTGTCATTTTGTTATTAATCCACTTTTTTTTCCTTAACATTATATTTCCATTTAAATCACAATATCTAATCACACCTAGCTTCAAATGTATAAAAACTATTTACAACTTTGTTGAATGCTTATACACTTTTTTATAAATTTTGATTTCTACAAGTTGCAAAAATAAGCTTATATATGTCAAATTAATATATGATAGATTTCCTACTAAACTTATATATAAAATACATCTTATATTCGTTTATGTAATTATTAATATTATTTTTAAGACTTTGCGTATATAATTGACATATATAAATTTATGGGCCAAAATCATATATACAATTTTCAACTCAAAGTACATGTGCTTTTATAATTCAACCCACTATATTATATTATTACATATACATATTTTATTAACAATTTAGTGAAATTTCAGACTAATGTATCTTAACAAAATTAATTTATATAATCTTGAGATTTTCTTCTAAACCTTTCAATTTTAACAACTCATCTTAACAACAATTATATCATATCAGATTTTTAATGAATTTGGTATATTGTACGTTCCCATTTAATAATTTTTATTTGATTATTATTTTCTATAAAAACTACATCGTCTTCATTTTCCGATTTTATAATGTTTCTCTCGGCTTATTGCTTATCATTTTGCTAAATATAATTTTCAGTTTTAAAAAATTAAATTGAGTTTGTTAATCACCAAGAAAATATTCACTAACAAACTGTGAAATATCAATTATAAATTACCAAGAAAATTTTGTTAAATCAAACAAAAAGTTTAACTAAAAAATCCAGGTAAATCTTTGTTGTAACAAACTTTCAATTTCATATGATTATACACATTATCAAGAGAAAATTAAATGTAGTACGTATACAAATTTTACAAGTATTTGAATTTGAGATAACTTTACACCTACATAAATTAGCCACTAGCCCACTGGTCACTACTGATTGATTAATTATTAAAATAACTTTTTAATTATCGTTTTCTAAAAGTAAGGATATAAATTAGAATCAAAATTTTAAAACTGTAGATGGGTCCATTATGTAATTACAAAAAAACTAAAAAAATGATATTTATCTGGCTGATTTATAATGATTTTTTTATATATTTTGTTGAATTATTTCATATATTATTTAAAAAAAGTTAAAATATCAAAGTTATTGTTTTCTCTTCGTTTGATCTCATATCCCCTTTCGAGATACCAAAATAATTATGGATCAACTTTGCTTATGTGTTATTTTGCGATTAATCCTATTTTTAGTTTACTTTTTTTCCCCTTAAACTAACTAAATTTATACTATATAAAATATTCAAAATTTCATCAAATAACTCAATTTTTCCGTATGAACTGTACCTTTGATCAAATATATACATTTTCTTTTATTTGGATATTAATTTTCACATTTATATTCTACAATAAAATTGTTATTAAATTTTTACTTAATATAAGGGTCAAATATATTATCCATTGTCAATATATGCATGAAATTTTAAATTGAGATTGCCTTTTGTTTTATCTTTTTTGAGTAATTAAATTGATTTTTTTAATAATCATTGAAATAAATATATTCAAATATTGAGTTCCACCTTATTTTTCAACAATTATTTTTAATATTCATTATAATACGATATTATATCATATTTATTAGGTTGATGTCACTTCTTTTCCATATGCATATGAAATATCTAAAACATAATATTTTATATCATAAAGTAGCTTGCTATGATAAATATTGGTTTCATAGCTAATTTTACGTATATTATTTTTTGTAAATATTAAGAAATCATTGTTTTACATTATGATTTTTACAAGTATCGTTGAGGGTGCAACAACAATGTCAGATCCCCATTGTTTAGCTATATATATCTTCTTGAAAAACATAAATCTTATTTTAATATAATTGTTTTTAAAATTTAGATTGGCCTTATTCATTAATTATACATATATATTTTTATAATTTTAAAATCTTCACCTGACTTTATTTTCACATGACTTTTATCCATGTTTAACCAAAAACTTGGTTTGAATGTATAATATAGTAGCTAAGATTTGAAAATTTGATTATGAATTGTTCAAATACCAAACTTAAAAAAACATAAAAAATAAAGATTTTGTTATAATACTTAATATTCAACATAAAGAGGATCATGTTCATGATTTTGTCAATTTAATTTTTTCTTTAAAAATTTTTCTATTATAATCCAAACATGAGGTATACATATTATGAATATTTTTGGCTTTCTTATTCAAAAGATAAAATTACTAATCTAATAGTTTTTGTCAATGAACCACACATTAATTATCTGTTTGAAATTTGTTTAAATTGTTTAAAAGACCATCTATTATATATCCCACGTATAAATAATTTTGTAAATTGGGAATAATTTTATCGAGATTTTTAGATTAATAATCATTATAATATTTCTATATTAACTATTCTCTAAATGAGTCTACATAAATTCATATATATCATAGCATATCATTTCCAATGATCTAGCAAGAATTATATTTTTCTAAAAAATACTTTGATATAAGATTAATTTAATTCAATCCTAATTTTTTTTTTCTTAAATTACATTTACCCATACAAGGTACGAGTTCTACACTAGCTGAGTTCATGTTGCTACCATGCCACTGTTTCAAGATTGAGTTTGTACTGTAATTTGATGTTATGTAGTAAAGTCTTGTTTAGAGAAACAATTAGGGGGTGTTGAATGTTATATAGTAAACTGGTCGAATTTCCAGATCTGTTAAAAATGGCCATGAAGGTCCCGTTGAGATATGGAATTTGATGCTGAAGAAGATGAAATTTTTGGGATTTTTTAAAGTTTTCTTATTTTTTTAGTTTTTTTTTTGAATTTTTGAATTACAAAATTAATATATGGGCATTTGGTGGAAAAAAAAAACTCGGGGTACCACGCGAAATAGGTACAACTTTGGGGCACCTCGCGGAGTTCACCTTACCTTAGGGGTACCAGGCGAAAAAACTGTTGATAAAATTAATAAGAATTTTTTTTGAATCATTCAACCCCAAACTATCATTCTCTTATTAGTTGGGAGAATATTTGTCAGCCAAAGTGTTTTGGGGGCCTCGACCTTGCCTACAATATCAACATTGCTATGCAAATGAAATTGCTCTGGAAACTAATTTCGGAATCAGACTGCTTCTGGGTTCGTATTATCTCAGAAAAGTATCTACAAAATTCTGACATTTTCTCTTACAAAAAGAAACCTACTGACTTATGGCAATTCTCCAAACTTTTGCAACTCCGCCAGGATTTCCGAAAGGGACTGTTCTTGCAAGTTGGTAATGGTTGTCATATTATGTTTTGGGAAGACCACTGGATTCCTAACTGTACCCTCACACAATTCGCGGGTAACCATGACCGTAATACTATAGTCTCCCACTTCATAACTCCAGATAAAAAATGGGATTTGGGTTCTCTACAACAAGTTCTTCCTTCACATCTAATCAACAAAATATTGAACTTTTTATACCTACATCTTACATACCTGATAAACTTATCTGGTACCCATCAATTGATGGTACCTTTTCGGTTAAAAGTGCTCGTTCATTAACACGTCAGTCGTATGAATCATCAAGCTTCCCAACTTGTTTTTGGAAATTACACATTCCTCTTAAAATAAAAAAATTCTCTAGAAATCTTTTTCTGACTCCTTACCCACAACTGATCGTCTTAATAGACATTTTTCGAGGGTTCCCTCTCCTTGTGTCCTTTGTAATTATCCTACCGAGGACTCTAATCATTTTTTTTTTGTTCCTTCACTTTCCAATGTCTACAATCATTTCACAATCTCATTGGTCATACATACAGTCTTGAGTCTAAAAATGATTTTTGGTCCAATATGGAATTCTTTCACTCCAAAAATAAAGATATTGTTTCAGTCCTTTTTCTCTAGTGGAACATTTGGAAAGATCGTAACTCTATAATCTTTAGAAAGCTTCCTATTCATATTCAGAATACCGCTAGTAGTGCTTATATTTCTTATAAAGAGTGGACCATGTCTCTTTCTCATCGGCATTCTCCTACCCATAAAAGAAAGCATTCCAGACACTTTTCTCGATGGGAAAAGCCTCCTCTTAACTGGATAAAATTAAATTTTGATGCATCGGTCAGATAGAATGATTCTATTGACATTAGATATGTATTTTGTAACCACTTTGACGAGGTGGTCTTTTTAGACCAAAGGCAGATTCTCTTCTCTTCCCCTATAAAAGTCGAGGCTTTGGCCGCCCTTGAGTGCTTTTGCAGGGCTATTTCGCATCATTTTAGGCGAGTAGTCCTTGAAGGAGACAACATTTCTGTTATTAATTCTATCCGTGGAATTTGGAAAAATTCTTGAAAAATATCTCCTATAATCATTGGAATTAGATCCCTGTTACGTGGTTTGAATGAATTTCAGGTTCACCATTATTATAGAGAGTCCAACAAAGCCGCAAATTTTCTGGTTATTTCGAACATCTCCCGATTCTCTTACGCAACACAATTACGGAGTATCTTTCGCCTCATCTTGGACATGAGTAATGCAGCGATCCCGACTTTAGCTTTTACATTCGGGCTCTACTCTTTACTCAGCTAGTACAAATTTATATAAAATCATCCGTTATGATGATTTATATATGAAGGATTAGCAAAAACTACCAGATTCCGAAACGCCGTTTGCAGAAATATCATGTTTTAGAAAGTATTGCAAATATGCCATAAAGCTGCAACACTTTTGAAAACCAAAAAGGTAAAATCAAAATAAGTAAAACGGCCTAAGATGCAGTTAAGTGTTAAACGGGTATATGAGTAAGCCTAATTATATACCTGTTCAACCGGTAGCACATCTCATCTTCCCCAATTAATGTTCTCCGCTGAACAACTTTTTTCCTTTCATCCCTGAACTCTTGAAGCGTATTCCTCACAGCAAATCCGAAATCGCCAAAGGCGAGAAGCCATTTCTCCCTTTGTCCAGCCCTTTGTTAAACCCTTTTTGAAGCCCTTTCTGAAGCCCTAGATCGACAATGGTGAGGACCAGAGGTTTGCAGTCTGCGAACGGCAGAGTGAAGAAGCAGAAGCCGAATGGTTCTACAGAGTCGAAGAGAAGGGTTGAGGAGAGCGCGAATGCGAAGGCGGCTCCAGTGGCGAGGGACCGAAAGAAGAGAGCCTACAGTTCGTCAGAGGAAGAAGAATCACCAAGTCCAGTCGTTTCGATGCAGAAGAAGAAACCGAGAATGGCTGAAGAACCAAAAGCCAAGAGGTCGAGGAAGGAGCCATCGAAGTCGGTTGGCGGGGTTAGTGATCTTCTCTAACTCTTAATTTTCTTGAAAAAAAAAACAAATTTTGTCTGATGCATGCTAAAATTAGGCTTATGTGAAAATGAGAACATGATTTGCTCTGTGATAAACAGAGCACGGAGAGATGTGAAAAATTTATAGTAGCCTAAACTGTTACATCCATATGGCCTGACAAGCGAAATTATTGTCTGACGAAACGAATTATCTTACCTGACAAAGTAAGTTTTAGGGTTTATGTGAATATGAATGTCATGTATTTGTTCTGTGGTTAGAATGTTAGAATGTCATAGTATCCTGATTCATGTTGATACAAAGGTGTAAGTTATACTATAGGGTAAATACTTATCCTCAACAACTTCCATTTGTCCTGGCAAACCGCAATGTAGTCTGATAAGTTATTTTGTATCCTGAAAACATATATCTTTACCTGACAAAGTAAGATGGTGCCTCTCTTTTATGTGAATATGAAAGTCATTCTTACCTGTCATGTATATGTGAATGTAATTCATTACAGATAAGTTACAAGTGGCATTCTGAGGAGTTGTTTTTCGGTCGGATAAATCAGAACTCACGGCTTCAGTATCTTTCTCTTATCGAGAACACACTAACTCGAACAGACTGGCATACAGTTATGCAGGGGCCCTTTGGCCCAATAATCAAAATAATGAAAAACATGAAACTGTCTGCTCAACTGATTCACCATGTCTTGTTTAGGCAACTAGACACAAAAAAGCAGTTTGAGACATGGTATGATCTTGGTGGACAACCATGTAGGTTTTCAATAGAGGAGTTTAGGCTAATAACAGGACTGAATTGTGGGATGCCCGGTGAGGAGGACAGTATGCAGGATAAGAATACAGTGTTTGAATTTTTTGGGGTGAGGAGTATTACTATTGCTAACCTTTTAAACAAGTTCTTATCCTATTGGGAGGAAAATGTATATAAGATGAAGATGGCCTTGTTGTTAATTCTTGAGGGTGTTGTACTTGGGGGTGATAAGAAGAGGAAGGTCAGACCCTTTCATGTCAAACTGACGGAAGACTTAGATCGTTTCAATAATTTCCCATGGGGTAGGAGTGCATATCTTGACCTCCATCAAAGTCTGGCTTCTGCTTTGGACACAAGAATGGAGACAGTTCAGGCTGCACTTGCAGTTTCAAACAATGCCAGAGCAGGATACACCATACGGGGTTTCCCGATGGTGTTTCAGGTAATGTGTTAGTAGTTGAGTATGTAAAACTGAGAAAGGTTAATGCCTCTGTTCATAATTGTGGATTAATTCCAATTCTGTTTGTTTCAGATATGGTTGTATGAGGCAGTGCCCCATATTGGCAGAACATTTGCCCAAAAGCTTACTAAAGTTGTACAGCCCTGAGGTGTGAGGTGGCTTAAATCGAGTAGGCCAAGCTTGGATGCGATTTCTGATGCCCTAGAGGGGAATTTCCCTGCTAAACAGATCCTTGTTGAGGAGGACGGAGAGGACTTGGGAGAAAGCTGTTATTTCCCGGAGGAGGAAGGACACAAATCCTTGGATGAGATTGTTAAGCACTTGAAGCCCAGAAGGAAAAATGCTGGTAAAAAGGCCAAGGGAGTTGGTAAGGGAGGGCAAGCTGGAAACATTGAGGGTTTCGACCCAAGGCAAATTATGTGTTGTTTGAATGAATTGCATGAAATGATGCATGCTCTAAGGGAGGAATTTATTGAGTTAAACAAGTTCATAAGAGCCAAAGCTCCTAGAACAGGGGCATCTTCATCCAGTGATCAAGATATCAGTACACACCAGGAGCTCTCTGGGGAGGTTAATAGTGATAATGAACCCAACATCCCCCAACACCAGCAGAGCATGAGGGAGGCAAAGATGGAGTCTGAGGCAAATGATGAAGAGGAAAAGATGGAGTCTGAAGATGACGAAGACAATGACTCCAAAGAGGGAGAGTCCGAAGAGACTGAGACTGATGAGGTATGTATGCCCAAAACTTTCAGTTATTATATGTACAGTTCAGTCCAGATGTACATATTTCAGTCCATTTGTGCACATTTCAGACCATATATCATCATTTCAGTAAAAAGTTCAGTCCATATATGTATTCAGTCCATATATGCACATTTCAGTCAATTTGAGCACAATTCAAAAAATATTTGCTTATTTCAGACCTTATATCATCGTTTCAGGAGACAATGGATGGAGAGCCAAATGCTGGTGAAATAGTTGTGTATGATGCAGGTAATGTAGGTGGTCAGAAAGAGGCGGGTGAAGATGTCGCAATAGTAGATGAGGAAGAAGAGCAAGGGGATGCAACAGATCCACTGTCAGTTCTTGTCCAAACTTGTACAATACTACATGCAGATGAGAAGCTGGTTAATGAGGCAACACCGCAAGATGTGGAGGGACTCATCAATGAGTTGGTTAATGACGAGTTGGTTAATGATGGGACTGTGGTGGCAACACAAGTTGAGGTGGCAACAAAAGCAGTGTCTGATGAGGGTGTGCATGACGGAGTTGTGGAGGAAGTAAAGGAAGCTGTTGTGAAGGGAGGAAGCAAGGTTGATGATGGAGGTGTTGATGTTGAGGAGGTAGCAAAGGGAGCTGATGTGGAGGGAAGGACCAAGGTTGATGACCAAGTTATGGAGGAACCGAAGGGAGATGTCGAGGGACAAAACACTGTTAATGAAGGAGTTATGGAGGAATCAACGAGAGATGTTGTGGAGGGAGGGACGAAGCTTGATGAGCTAGGTGTTGAGGCGCGGACTAAAATACAAGGTGAGAAGGTATCACAGGCTGATTTTGATGACGTGGGGGTGATGAAGGGGAGACCAAGGAGTCCAAAGTGCCGAGGAAGGGCAGACCAAGGAAGGGTAGCCAAGTTCCGAACAAGACATATCCAACTCGCACTCGCGAAGTTTCCGCCAAGGAAAAATCACCCTACCGCAATGTGGATGAGCAGAAATTGGCAAAAAAGATTACCAAAAATAGCAAGGTGGAAGGGATGACAGAGCTGGTAAAGTGGATGCAGAGTGAGAGGTTAGTGACTTATCCACTCTACTCAATAAGGAATTGATGAAATGAATGTCAAAAATGTTTCTGGCCTGACTTCTAGAATTCTGACCGGAAATTGATTCTTTGTGGACTGACTAACTTATATATAGTCTGTATATGTACTAATATATATATCCTTGTTTAATATTCAAATGAATATGTACCATCATGCAGTATTGAACCCCGAACTGGACCGGCCGGGCAATCATTGGACAAAGAGTTCTTTGAGATATTGTTTGCCCCAAAGAACTGGTTGGGCGGTTTGGTAATATTCCAATGCATTATTTGAAAATAGTATGCATGTGTAAAATAGTTTCGAGTTGATAGATTAACATTGTTGCACCATTACAGCATATGGAGCAAATGATGTTCCTTTATCGTCAAAGGATTTCAGAGGATCCACAGCGGTTTTCGAAGGTGGTTGTGCTTGACCCATATTGGCAGAACTATGTGCAACGGGAATTCGAGTGCTTCCAGATAAATTCTCCACGTAAGGGTAAGGATGAAATGTTGTCATACATGATGGGTTCATGTCCGGGAGAGTATGTGAAGAGATGGGATGATGCGGAACGCATATACACGTGCTTCAATATCGAAAGGAAGCACTGGTTTGCCTTAGAAATTGATCTATGCGACTGGTGTGTGACGGTTTATGACTGCAATGTGGATCTGTACAAAGACAAGGAAATTTTCGATATGATCCGCCCTATCGTTGAGACTGTTCCAAGATATGTCAAGATGTACGAGCCACTGGCAAAGAGATGTGAACCGTTATTGGACAATCCAATGTCGGTGTCCCGTCGTCATAACCTTAAGCAGAACAAGCGCGGGTAAGTATACATGTATTTATGCCCAAATAAATCCTTATCAAACGGCAATTGATATACATTCTAACGTGTTTTGTACATCGTGCATAGGAGATTGTGGGGTCTACACCTTGAAGTACATTGAGTTATTGATTCTCGGCATGTCAAACTTGGATCTGTCGTCGGACAAATTCATAGATGTACATAGAAGTCAAATGGCTCATAGTATTTTTAGATGTTGTTGGGATGGTCTTTAAGGACTTTTGATGTAATGTGGTGATTGCATTGTGTTGTTGGGAAACATTTGGCTAGGAACACGACTTATAATTGTATTTGAATTTCAGAGATACTGTTTTCAGCATGTTTACATGCTTGTGATGGTGTTTATGCCAGCCAAGATATTGGTTTTACATCAAAAGGCACCCAGGTGGGGTTAGATTTCGAATGTTTTCAGCATGTTTTCATTTAAAATGGTGGGGTTAGATTTTGAATAAAACCAAAGAGGGGGAAAAATTATGACTTAAGTCAGGCCAGATTACGGATTTACAGTACATATTCACATTTGTCAGGTTGTTTTGATATATCTATTTCAAATTCATCCTTTCCAGTTATTGCAAATCATCGTACAAAAACTCCCACATTGAAACCTAATATTTCCTACATTTAAAGGGTTTGAAAATCGAAAAATAGCCTGCAAAAAGGGGAGGGTGGGGGTAAAGTACACATTATAAATTTACAGTACATATTTAGCTTTGTCAGGTCATTTTTTAGAAATCTTATTCTAGGTCATCCAATGACTTATGGCGGAACTGGAAGAAACATCACAATGGTAAATAACCGTAGGAAAAGACAACGTTTTTAAGTGGTTTTGAAACCGAAGCTTTGTTCTACATATAAATGGTTATGAAACCGAATAAAAACATGGTACAAAAACAGTTAAAAAAGGTTACAGGGTTTATTATTTGAAAATAGCCTTGAAAAAGAGGGGGGTTAAAGTACACACTAACCTAAATTTGTGCTACATGTCAACGGTTATGAAACCGGGAAAAAAGGTACGAAACCGGATAAAAACGGTAAAAAACAGTTAAAACCGGTTTTCACCGCGGGGTTAGTTCTTGCGACCATATTAATTTTGGTTTTTTTTACTTACGTCAGTCAACAATATTGACTTACAGTACGTATTTACCTTTGTCATGTCATTTTGTAGACATCTTATTCGAAGTCATTTAATGGTAATTAACCGTAGGAAATCTTATTCAAAGTCACCCTTTCCAATGCATATTCTTATTTGTCAGGCGAGACTACGGATTTACGTCAGTCCACAAAAGCGAATTACAGTGCTTATTGATGTTTGTCAGGTCATCTGTAGAAATCTTATTCAAAGTCATCCAATGGTAATTAACCGTAGGAAAATCTTATTCAAAGTCATCCAATGACATTATCGTCTTCCCACTTGACATGAAATATGAATTCCTGCGACATTAACATACCATACCAAATATACTATCTCATAACCTACTGACTATATATAGTCACTATATGCCATTATCATCTTCCTACTTGACATACGTATCATAAAACAACAGAACCTCCTAAATACTAGACTGTATTACATTGTCACTAAACTAGATTCCTTCATCAGATACTAATTATGTGCGGAGGAGACAGATGATTCCGGGCCGTCACGCTGCGGAAGTTCATCAACAACATCTTGGGTGATAAATATGTTGATGAGAGCAACGGTTCTACCTTGGGCGGCAAGGGCGACAGCGTCTCCGCGGCGCTGTAAGGCCCTCAAGGTACGAGGCCCGCCATGGGGGGGAACTACTTCGAAGAAGTAAGAGGCGCCTAGATCGGAATCGTTAAAATAAAATAGTTGGTTTAGTAACCCATGGATTTCCCGTACCCTTTCAGCATGGGCCCTCCAGTTTTGCCTCCGTCCGCCTTGGTAGACATGGGTGGAAATCATGGCATCTTGTCCCCTTGAAGGGATGAGTCTCCCTCCGGTGTGGACAGTTGTGTAAACGAAGTGATCATTAAGGTCCCATTCATGGTTGTCAGGCTCATAAGCCATGGAAACAAAAGAAGCACGAGAACGGAAATTAGAGTTGTTAGGGTGATTTGAAGATGTTTTTGGATGAGGAAATTCGAAAAGTTTTTGTAGCGGATTGTGGATGAGGAAGAATGTGGATGAGGGGGTATATAAATAGTTGTTTGGGTTGGTGGCGGTTAGGGTTACATTCATGAGGGTGATTAAAAAATTCGAAAAATAAAACAACAGAACCTGTACAAAAACAGTTAAAAACGGTTAAAAACAGTTAAAACAGTTTATAACCGCGAGGTTAGTTCTTCAGACCAAAGCTTTATTCTAATTGTTAAATAAGTCAGTCCACAATAGATATTTACAGTACATATTGATATTTGTCAGGTCAATTTGTATAAATCTTATTCCAAGTCATCCCACGACTTATGGCGGAACTCGAAGAAACATCACAATGGTAAATAACCGTAGGAAAAGACAACGTTTTTAAATGGTTATCAAACCGAAGCTTTGGCAATAAGCTATTTTAAAGATGGGGTTAACTAGTTTTCGAATAAAACCAAAGCTTCGGCAATAAGCTTTGTCAGGTTCTTCTACTCTCTTATAGTATGTAATATCTTTTGTCAGGTCATGATGAAGAAATTTTATTCAAAGTCATCCTTTCCAATGCATACCCGATTTGACCCCTCTTAATTTTTAATTAAATATCGTGTGATCCCTCAACTACCCGTCATTAACTCCGGTATCCACTCATCCTTGTGTATAAATAGCGTTCTTGCCTTGTCCCAACCCCTCACATTTCCTGTCTCAAACTCCTCGCACTCCTCTCTCATTTCGAAAAAAATCTCTTGCAACATGGCCGACTCGAACGTTTTCCTGCAAGTGTACTGGGATGGGAAACTATCGCCATCGACCGGGGTGATGGCCCTATTGACTACGCACGAGTACAAGGGAAGGAGAACCCAACTCCTCAAAGTTCCAGCCAACAAGATGGACATCTGGTACGTCCATGGTCAGATAAGCATGCTCTCTCCCGGTCCAAAATGCTTAGTTTTTGAACAGGTCCCATCAGCCGGCCAGCGGTTTCTTCAACCGCTGCAGACACAGTCCGACTATGACGACCTTGCCCGCCTCGGCGAGAGGGTCGCCGGCGTCAAGGTGTATGTGGTGCTGGACACTCCAGATCTTTCTCTGGCCCAGTGATGATGGCCGTGGTGTTGGCCGTGGGGATGTTTTGTAATTTTTGTTTTTTGTTTTTTATGGTGTTTGGTATGGTTGTTTAGGGATGTAATGCTAGCATTTCAGGACAAAATGTTTATGTTTGTTATGGTTGTTTTGTAATGAAGATCCTAAACGTTTATGTTTGTTATGGTTGCCCGTAATCTCGCATTTACTACTTTTGACTATTTTCATTTCAGGACAAAACGTATCATGGTCATACTAAACGTACTATTGTTCAGGGCAAAAAGAGTAAAATTCCAGAGCAATAACATCGAATATGTGTACATGAATATTCATGACAAATGAAATATATTCAGGAGAACCCGCGTCTAATGGCAGAGTACTAACAACATGTGGTAATTGTATTTGAAATTGTGATGACAATTCAAGGATGTTTTCAAGGAAATTGGTGATTAATTCAAGAAATATTCATGTTTTACCTGCAGAAAACCCTCGTTTTATAAACAAGGAACCAGAATACATTGTCTTGGTAAACATACGGTTATGAGTAGTTATCATAATTTAACCAACAAGGTTACAAATTGGACAACGAAGACAACAAGTAACACCACAAGTACCACCACACCAAGTACAACTTTCAAAACGAAATTTTCTGTTTTGATATTCATAATGTCATTCATTGAAGTCGGTTGTTGGTAGATAAGATTTTGCCGAGTGGTTGCCCCGTGTTCTTCAACAACTCTTACGCTTTGAATGGACTCATTGGCGGGGTTATTATAAGCTTGACCATCCACCCATTTGAAGTATTTGCAATCGTGCCCTGCCTAAGGTTTAATACAAAATTCAACCAATCAACTAATTTAATTCTAAATGAAATCCCAATTTAAAAGCATATGTCGCACGGAATTTGACATTCAACAATACCTTCCATAATGGACACCCATAGAACTGTTTTCCCGAATTTTGAGTGTGTTTGCATGTTTGTATTGTTGCAGGGAAGCCATGGAAGCATTTTTTGAGTTGATGATTCACCAGCTGCATGCCCTCTCCTCCACGAATTTGAATTGGCAGATGATCTTCCTTGTGTCCAGCCGTTTGTCATCCTACAATGTCGGGCAACTTTTCGAAGACGGTGTTCCTCTTTCGACTCTGCGCTGTTCTTTGTTTTTCCTTCTGTGCCAATTTTCGATGATGACGGTGTTCCTCTTTCGTGCCCTCTCCAGAAGAGGATATTCCTTGTGCCCATACTTTGTTTTTCTTGTTTTTATTAAAGAAAGAGAAATGAAATGAAAGTTCAATGCCTGATGTGATGTGTGTCAGGTCAACATCTTTTTCTTATATGCAGAGTGCAGTCCAAAAAATTCAAGCGTTGTTGACACCGTTTACAAATACTTAAAAAACTGTGTACAAGCTTTCACCTTAAACCAAAAGAGTATGAAATGGGTTTTTAAACTGTACAAAAACTTCCACATTTACAGTTTTTCAAAATTAAAGGGACCCTAAAATGAAAATTTAATTGGGTTTTTAAACTATTTCAAGAGGGATAAGATACTCTCTATTATTTGCAACTACGGAGGCAACGATTTGACGCAGTCAGGCAATATTAAAGTCGTACAAGACGTTTGTTGCTTTGTCAGGCCATAATAAGTACACAACATAGGCTTTTGAATAAATCTTCAGCTGACGTCATCCTTATCCTTTCCACTTAACTCTTCTAGGGTAAGTTTTCAGGTTGTCACTTAATGTTGTATTTGCAATGAGTTATTTTGAATAGGTAAAATAATATAACGGGGCCAATTTTATTTAATAGATTTTATTATCAGTAAAAATAATCAAGTTTTTTCAATGAAAATAATTAATATTATTGAATATAAATAATTAATATTAGTCAATTATTTAGTAATTATGAGGCGCATTAGCAATTTTCGATTAAGAGGAGCGATTATGAAAAAAATAAGTAGATCAATTTTGCTGGAATGGATGAAACGTTGGGTTTTAAGATGGAATGAAAATGTTCCTTCAGCTTGGAATGGCCCATTACACAAGGAGTGAAATAAATTTCAAGTTTTTAGATTGACATGAAAATCGTACCAAACGAGGTCTTAATGCTTTTCCCAGGCTCTGGAGCAAGGTTCTTAAAAATACTTCGATGCTCGCACTTCCTTCTCTACATACTCAAAATTTGCCCTGATAACGTAGTTATAAGCCTTACAAACAACCATATGTCGACTGAGGATTAATGCTTGTTCTGTTTCTGAGATATGTAACATCGTACATAGTTTTTACCTTTTCGGGTTTCTCAGGCATTATACAAATTGTTACAGTACGTATTCAGGTTTGTCAGGTCACTTTGAAATAAGAGGGTAAGTTTGAAATTTTTCATTCCGATTTGACCCCTTAAAAATTTCACTAAAAGTACACCCTTACTTGCCCAAATCTTTTCTACCAAGTCTCTTCAAATACTCACCGGTCCATTACCAAAGTTCTCTACCAAGGATCTCCAAACACTCCCACTTTCCCAAATAGTCCCACTCCCACGTTCTTCAAATAATCCCTCTCTATACTCTAAATTCATGGCGGGAGAACATCACATTGTGACTGGGACATACTTATACGTAAATGAACTGCTTCAATCTGCCCGTGAAGTGAAGGATCATGTTGGAGGCCGGAAGATGACTGAGGCCGAATTCCAGGAGTACAATCGCAACATTATGGCCAGAGATTTGGAGTTGGTAAGTTTAATTAAGGATTTGCGCCGCCTCGGGCAGGAGCTTACTGCTGTGAGTCCGGAAGGGGCTCAGACCGAAGAAGAAAAGGCATGGATCAAGCTAAAGCTTAGACTGGTAAGGCTTTTGTTGTATATTTTCTTCCTATGTGCAAGGGCCGTGCGTACGATGCTTAATTTGTGTTTCTGCAGACTGAATGGGACACCACCTTCACTGAGCTCAACATAAAAAGGGTGTTGGACCATGCTCAGTCGCTGGAGGGAAAGCTGAAGTCCCGATATCTATCTTGATGGGATAATGTTTTCATAACAGTGTAGTTTCTGAGTATGTGTGCATAAGTGTTTTTAATGTATGAACTTTGCAATGCTAGTTTTTTTGTTCTTTTGTGTGTGGGAATGCCATGTGAAGGGCACATTTTGTTTAAAGTTGAACAACGTAATATAATGCTTCTGTTTATAAGGTTCAGACCATGTTAGAGTTTTACAGGACGTATTGTGAATTTATAGGTTGTATTTATGTATTACGTTTGTCAGTACAACTTCGCACCTGATTCTAGGGTTCTTATGAAGGTTCAAGATGACAAGTAAATCTTAAGCAAAATATTTAATTTATGTACTTTGTATATCATCCAAAAGGAAGCCCCCACAAAAAGAGGTGTGGTTTACGCCTATATAGACTTAAACCATACATCTTTTCCATGAAACACCCAACAACAACATTTACTAGCATAAACACCCAAAAACAACAACATGGTGACAATTGTAAACCCAAAAAAAACTAACCCATTCTCTTCCTATGATTGTCCATCATCAGTCCTTCTCCTCCTACAGTACTGCTTGTTGTGGCCTTGGTTGCCGCAATACGAACACCGCCTCCTCCTAGTATAGTTCCCCTCCCACGTCGCCCTGTATCGGTTAATTCGTGGCCTTCCAGGAGGACGTTTTACATTTGGTGGACAGCATGGAACGGATGACACGGCTTCATGAATTGACCATCGGCCTGTGGGAGGAACAAGATGCACAGTTTCCTTGTACACTTCTCTCACGCACTCGTTCTTGAACATGGGATGGACGAGATCAGTGAGTCGCACTCCCCTATCACTTGCAACCGCTATGGCATGAGCACAAGGAACTTTATCAATCTGGAACATGTTACAATCACATGTACGAGCATTAAGGTTCACCGAGTATCTACAAGTTCCTACCATGACCTCCGCTTTAAACTGGCTTAGTCTTCGAACACTCATCTTTGCTGCCCTTCTGTAGTTCACCTCTACCAGCCTGTACACAGAGGGTGACAAGTATTGGTCCCAGTTTGAGGCCGCTTCCCTTCTTTGACAAAACCATTTAGAAATGGTCTCAACAATCGCATCAAACAGAGCAAGAATAGGCCACTGACGCTGTGTTTTCCATAAGCCATTGAGACACTCGGCGTTGTTGCTTGTCATGATGTTAAACCTGTTCCCATGAAAATGCGCTCTCGCCCAGTTTTCAACTCCAGCTTCTTTTAGATATTGACCAATCTTTGGAGATGCAGCTATTATTTGAGCAAACTGATGATTGAACTCAGCTACTGTGTAAGCATGAGCAGCTTTTTTGAATATGCCGAAGAGGTCTTGCCTACCAAACTTTCTCTTGAAGTTTTGGTATATGTGATATATGCAATATCCATGCTTGGCGAAACGATAGCTATTTCTCATACCCTTCCCAATGCTAAGATGACGATCAGACACGAAATACAACTCGGGATGATCAGGAACAACAAGCCTCAATTCACTGAAGAAAAATGACCATGCATCATCGTTCTCACTATTAACAACGGCAACAACAAGGGGATATATTTGGCCATTTCCATCTTGTGCCGTTGCCAACAGAAGTATCCCCTTGAACTTGGCTGAGAGGTGAGTGCCATCAACTGATATTACCTACACACGCAGAACTATTTTCTCAGATGTTGTCCTGACAACAGAGTTATAAGCTTTGAAACTACGGTATATAGCCTGACAAAATGACAAATTGACTATTTCTCAGATGTTGCCCTGACACACGCAGAACTATTTTCTGTTTGTCACATATTCAGTCATATAGTAGATTTGCCTGACAAAGTAACTATATCTCCTGACGTAACAACATCACGACTGAATACTGACCTTTTTCAGATGTGGCGCTGCCCTTATCCATGGACCTAAAGTCCAGAAGACGTACTTGAAGCGTTGCTCAGCATCTCTGACTATTCTCGTGTATGTTCCCGGATTAGATTTCTGTAACATGTGCATGTAAGAGTACATTGCCTTGTAGCTATCCGCAGCTGTACCATGTGCCATGACCTGGGCGAAGAGCCGCGCTCGATTGGCTTTGTAGTAGCTTGTCCTTATCCCTTGCTGTAACATGAAATCCTGAATTTCTGAAGCAAGTAGGCCTTTACGGCCGTTTAAAAACCTAAGATGTAACGAAGTGAATCAATACATGCATTCATATTGGCCTTTGATCACAAAAATATATTCAATTGCAAGAAAACCATACTTGTGAAGTACTTTATCGGCAATCAGCCGAGAAGTTGCTCATTTGTGGTGATTGTGGTTTACTCTCATGCCACAGGTATGATCCGCAACATATTGTCGCACCATAAACAACAACGTTTTTCGATACAATGAGCCACGACAAAAAAAACTTGCATTTGTCGTCAACGCACGCAACTTCATAATTGGACTTATCGGACCTCTTCACACGCATCTCATAGAAGTTTTCCATTGCCAGGGAGAAGAGTGCAGCTTTGAACTCTTCCTTACAATTGAAGAGTTGACCAACCTTCATTGTTGGATATGAGGACTTGTTTGCACTTGTTTCCTCATCTTCAACTAACATTTCCATCTCCGCTGGATAGTACCTCTTTTGAAGCACTCTAAGCATGTCTTCATCAACATCAACCTCTTCTTCTTTATCATCCTCTATTTGCTCCTCGTTCTGTGTTCCCTCAATGCCATTAATTTCTTCCCACACATCATCTAGACCAACTGTATTCACATCATCCCCTGAAGCATACCCTAACCCTTCCACACCATCAACACAATCATCATCACCTGATTCATAATAGCCCTCATAGTCAAAGCCATCTTCTATTTCATCCTCCAAAGAAACTCCACTGTTGGCATAATCAGTCATAGCCTGCTTCCCTTTGTTTCTGGATGTAGCACCTTCAATGTCCTCATCATCGCTGCTCAATGATATAATGTCTTCCACTATCAGGGGACAATTTCTCTTGTATTTCCCCCTCACTTCATCCCTTTTTAATCTCCTTAACTCTGCATCGTTGTCAGCTTCAATAATTTCATCAATCGACCTGACATCTGTGTGAGGTGCTCTGTCTTGTTTAAAAAATGACCTGAAAAAGTCTTTATTATCTTGGCTCTGGCTCTGAGTTCGTGGTGGAGTTGTTGAAGGAAGAGTACGATGTTCAGCCCTTTCACTTTGAATCTCTTCCTTCTTTAAAAGGTTGGTGTACAACGCAATATTCCACTTTGCCGAATTACTCCACATATGTTCAAGAACTTGAACGCAGCAAGATCGTCGTCATCATTTATAAAGATGGGTGTAAGTTCTGGTTTATTTTCATAAGCGTATTGCACAATCAATTTTTCTTCATCAAATGGGTTCTTCTCAGTCCATTTGTTGCGCAGTGTAGCCAAGTCCATGTCAGGGGAAAGCAACATGGCTTTCACTATTCTATCACCCTCATACAACCACCTTTTCCCTTGTTCTTTCCATTCTCCACCACTGATGAACGTCACATACACTAGTTTTGAACCTACAAATAAATAAGGTTTTTGAACTTCACGTATACAGAACAGAGGGGAAAATTGATTGTTTTTCAGGAGAATTTACTTACCCATTCAAGCTGTATTTGCAAGCGTCAGGTGTTAAATATCAGATGCGAAATATCTCACGTGTAATAATTGGTCAGACTGCTTTTAAGTTCTCCAGGAATATTTAGGGATTTTTTCAGGGGAGGTTAGCTGGAGGGATTAAAGGTTGAGGGATGCCAGATTTTTTGGAGGGAAACTTGCCCGTCAATTCGAAGTCCACTTTGCTGAAATTTTTTCACACTGATGTGATGCCTCTGTCCACCGGCGGCTTCAACCTCATTAAGAGAGATTAACCCTTTTTTTATATATTTTTTAGACATAATATTAGTCAGCTTTTACCCATTTTTTATTTAAAACAAAAGCTAAATTACACACTCCACAATAGCAAGAATGTCAGAATCCGTACAAAATTCTGATACTTTTGCAATTCCGTTGAAAATCTTGGATTTTTATAACTGACAAAAACAAATCTGGTATTTTTGCTAATACGTCTTTATATATTCCTGTATAAAAAAAAAATACATACCGATTAACGGCTTAACGCTATTGGAATTTTGAAATCCTACCCGAGCGTTCAACCCGTACAGCCGGACACCGGCGGTGGATTCGTGAGAGAATCAATAATGGGGATTGGTCAATCGGGCACTGGAATTCCATACCATGAGCCATGTGACTGGTGGGCCACACTCTCATCGTTAATTACAAGAGATAACACGTGTCAAACTATGAAAAGACGAAGGGGCATTTTCCACAGACCGACCATCCCATTTATATAAGCCAACTGGCTCTCCCCTTTCGGAGCCCGGCCCCGCCGACCATCTCCAATCTCCACCTGCTTCCTCATTGCATCAGCGTGCATTCCTCTCCATTTATTTATTTCTTTTGGATAATGCCGACGTCTTAACTTATCTACTAACATCATTAACAATTACTCCCTCTATTTGGTAGATGTCATTTTAGTTTTTTTTCTTCTAATAAATAATTATCATTTTAGGATTTCAAGTAATGATTTATTGGTGAATTACTAGATGTGTTATTGAAAATTGTATATATTAACACTTTTTATGCAAATCATTTTTACTTATTGGTTAGAAATGAGGTGGTTAATTATTATTTAATAAATTTTAGATAAAGTATGTAGTGTTTTAGTTTAATGATTGTATTTCTTAAGAGTTGTGTCAAAGACTAAAACGACATATATTACTGAGCGGATGGAGTATCAATTTTCTAAAACTCACTAAATTTGGACCAAACGTATTATTTCCTAACTTATAATCTCATCAATTATACTCTTTTTCATAGCAGACTCAAGGTTACAATATTCACTAAATATCTCTAAGCAAAATAATCAAATGAAACGATCGAGCAAAATGCAAAATCCCTAAAGCCATAATGAGAAAAATCCATTACCCCGTCCAACTCGAACTAGGAAAATTTGTATCGTGATCAATTTAAATGATGTAGATAAAAAGTTCTATCAATTTTTTATTTTCTTATAAATGAGATATTTCAGTCTGAGCTAAAAATTGATTGTTACACTAAGTTAGACCTGTATAAGTCCGGGCCAGCCTGTCCGGCCCGATTTAAAAACCGGGCTTGGACAGTAATAGTGGCCCGCCGGGCCGGGCCCGACCCGGTGCATGAACGGGCCAGACACGGACACTCCTCTAGGCCCGTTCGGGCCTAGAGGCCCGGCCCGGTACCCGATAAAAATTTAAAAAAAATAAATATATTTATATATATATTATATATTATTCTAAATATATATAGTTATTAAATTTTCAGCCCTTATTATATAATATTTTAAAATTTTAGCCCTTAATATAGTATATAATTTATATAATTACATATAATATATAATATAAAACATAATTATATACTATAAAACATACTTACATATTATATAATACAAACCGGCCCGCCGGGCTTGGACAACGATTTCAGCCCGTTTGGACCGGGCGGGCTTAGCCCTGCCCAATCAACCAGGCTGGAATCGTCCCTAAAGCCCGACCCGAACCCGGCCCGGGCCCGAACTTGTACAGGTCTACACTAAGTCTACCGTCTACCTTACACAAGCAACCTCAGTTTCAAACAACAAACCCTATATTCGAACCTCAAAGAATTTTTGTTCAAAATCTATCCAAAAATTATACAATTTAAATAAATTTTATCACTAATTGCTACTTTCTCTACGTACAATTTGTATAAAAAATTGATTTCAAAATTTTCAACCCATAAACACTAAATTTCAAAAAAAATAACACAAATTCGGATAGATATAGAGGAGATATTGCATTTTTCCTCAAAGGAGTTGTGTGAAAATATGGGTAAAGTTGTAATGTTTAGGGTTATACATATCAAATTTTTAGTTAAAATTTTTTATTAAAAAAATTAAAAAATACATTTTAATTTTGAAAAAATTCTAAGAAAGTAAAGTTAAAAATTATATTAATATTTTTAAATCTCAATGGGGGATGTTGACATGTTGTAAGACCATGGATTTGTAATCCTTTATAAAGATTAGAGTGGTACCCATGTCAACAAGAATTCTTTCTTTTGGGGTTCAAGTGATGACAAGAAACTCTTAAGTTAAGAATTATAGGGCGGGAGTAGTACCAGGATGAGTGACCTCTTGAGAAATTCCCGTGTTGGCATGAGATGACGCTCTTAAGGCCTTTGGCCTTACAGGTTCATGTGAGAACGGATACCTAGGTAAGAACCGTGAGAACACCCGTTTTCATGAACACGCAGTATAAAGTTTATAAACATGTAAAAAAGAAGAAGATAAACACAGGGTACAACATATATGTGACATGACATAATATTTTTGTAAGTCGTTATATGTATTGTAATACCATTTACCATATCTCTTTAATAAACTATATTATATTAACATAAAATAGTTAAATTGTGTATATTTTCATATATATAAATTATTAGTCACAATATTAGTAAAATAAAAAGTATGTGCATTATAAAAAATTTCTAGCAAAATATAATATATATAGGTACTATTTTTTAAATCATATCACAAATATTATAAAATATTAAAATATTATCTCAAAAATGAAAAAAAAGAAAGATATAAATATTTTAATAACTTATTATATTCCATTAGTCTATATTTTTTTTATAAAAAAACTATTAAGATTTGGTAGTTTTTATTTTGTTCAATTATTGATGTATTCATATATTAAGAATTTAAAAAAAAATCACAAATTGACATAATGCAAAAAGTAGATATAGAATCGTTCTAGTTGTTTAGAGTTGAGATTACAGTCAAAATTTGACGTTTAAGATTGTTTATAAATTAAATTATCATATTTGACAAGATGTCATGTGGATTAAAATGTCTTAACTTAGTTAACATATATATCGATTAGTTTTTTATTGACACATATCTACTTATATCTAAATAATATTTGATAATATCTATTTAGTATGATACAAATAATTTATCATAGGTGGGAAAAGGGATAGGTGAGCTCCACAAAATCCCTTATTTGTTTGTCTTTTGGTATACAGATTTTCTTGGAGTTCTTCATTTTTTGGTTTGTGATTAACGATTATCGATCACTCGATATTTCAGGTATGTTTGGATATCGAATCACCATTCTTGTATAAAAAGTGAAATTAATATACATTAACTAAAATATATAAATAAGTTCAGTCGCTAAGTTTTTGCTTTTGAATTTTTAATTGTTATTGTGGTTCAGTGAATAGTATGTATGTCAACACCAAGGTTCTGGGATTTATTAATTATTGATGAGGATATGAAGGTTGAAAATAATTACCTTGAGAATACTTTTAATTAATTCAAATCCCAATATCATATTATGTGAATAAATTATGCTAGTTTTTAGATGAAGGTCAATCTTCAACATAGCTCATTTTAAGCTTGAAAAAATAAAAAAGAGTCAAAGATATGAAGATATATGCATAGCGATCTAAAATATGAAGATATCTACCTATTCATATTCATTTATTTGATTATAAATAAATTGAAACATAATTATTTAAATAATTTAACCTAAGATAATAAAATATGATTTTTCTTTAACGTTCAACTTTGACTTAAAAAATTATGATAATACTATTCATTTATTGTTTATTTTTTGTAGTATGATATTTTATATAAGCACTCGTGTATAAAAGTTAATCATATTTTATTGTAACAAAATGTATTTTACTTCTTCGATTTCAAAGCCATATTACTAAAATATTTAAGAACATTCAATCTCGTACTTGGCACGGACACAATGTTAATTATTATTAAAATGTCATCTAATCAAATCATATAAATTAAGACTAAAAATTCTTTTTTAGGGTTTCATATCTATATTCAAGGTGAAATCATCTTATTACTTTGATTTAAGCTCAAACATTTTTTTAATATATTTACTATTAGAACTAAAATTTTGTCTTCGTATTAATTAATATATATCCATTGATTTCAAAAAAAAATTAACATATCCATTAATAACAATAATAAAATCAGTTATTTAATTAATTATGAATTTGAGTTTGATAATTTTCATAAGCATAAATCAAAATAGGCAAAACTAATTAATTAATTATCTGTAACATCTCATTTTTGTAAATAAGGTACATATCAATCTAATAGGTCACATATTTTTTTTTATCAATTGTTAAATTTTTATGAATGAAAAATGCATCAAACTTTGATAAAATGAAATTTACACTAAGAACCTTCACATAAAATGTAAAATATGTAACCGCTATATATATATTTACATTATTAATTATCTCATGGTTTAATATCTATTTTTAAGGTCAAATCATCTTATTATCCTAATTTAAGCTCAAATATTTTAAATATATTTACTATCAGATACAAAATCTTGCCTAAGTACTAATTAATATGTATATCCATTAATAAAAATAAAGAAAAATTACTTTTTTGATTAATCGTTCATTTGAGTTTGATATTTTCCTAACCATAAATCATAATAGGCAATACTAAATAATTATCTTTTAGGGTGTGAATTGAGAAATTATAGAATTTCAAGTTCAATTAAGATTTTTCAAGTTAATATTAAATATGTGTAATTATAATATCTCATTTTTTGTAAATAACGTAGATAACAATCTAATCACTTACATATGTTAACCAATTCTTAATTTGTTATGAATAAACTTCGATAAAATGAAATTTTCACTAAGAAAAAATAAATAAAATGTAACCACGATATATGTATATTCCTTTGACAAACATATAAGAAAAGGTACTGTAAGAAAATATGTTAATTTAATAAGATCAACCAATCAAACTACATGCAATTAAAAAAAATACACATCAAAATGACTCACGAAGAGTCTATTAACCATTCATTATATGATCTCAATTAAACCTACATACAACATCAATTTTTTTCAGTCAAAAGAATGTCAACCTAGACTTAAATCTATGTATTATCAAATAACCTAGGTAGGTCAAGAAGTGTAGAACATTACAATAATGTGATTCACATACATTAATACTATTAATTTGAAATGAACAAAGAAAATAATTGTAAATTATCATTATAAACATTTTAATTTCATGGGTTCAAAAACTGATTTAAACTCACTTCGAAAAATCTACATATGATAGTAGTGAATATGGGTTCAAAATAATCTGGTATTAAATTAATATTTTTATGGTTAAAATAATTGTATTATCTACTAAATAGTAGATAACTTCTAACTAAGAAAATAGGTTGTTAAGATATTTGATTTCAAATATTTAGATTTTAAGTTGGCTAATTACTATTAATGCAATACTAAATAAAAAGCAAAAAAGTAACAATTTAACACATCAGTATGGTGGGTCCAAAATCATTCCGCTGATTCAAAATGGGTGAACTTTAATATATAGTTATAGATTGCTATGTTCTTATAAAAAAATTGCTTAAAAAATAGGGAAACTATGTTTAATTATTTTTAATAATAGATGGATATTAGATTAAATAAGAATTGTTACATTTAACAATAAAAAACCTCACTAATATTGTACATTAAATTGAGAAATTTGGTTGATTAAAATCAAATCTGATAGTTAGATAAATAAAACATAAATAATGTAAGATATATTGATTTGAAATCCATATATTTGGTTGGTTAACATCAAACTTTGTTAAGATTTATTAATTTAATAACAAATTAAAGAAAATGAAAATATCCACAATTTGACACATGAGTAATGTGGGTCCAGAATTGTTTTGGTGGCTCGAAAATAAATAGCTTTAATATATATAGAATTTGTTGATTATTTAATATAATGATAAATTGAAAAATAAAAAAAATAACACCTGAACAACTTTTTTCTAAAAATGCAATGGTAGGTTTAAATGGGAAAGTTTTAATATATAGTTTTAGATTTCATAGTCAATCGAAAAGCTTTATAAATAGAATAGAATGTGAACAATTTACATAGAGTAGAATAATTTTGCAAATGAATATAATGCAATGCCAAATTGAATCAATAATGAGGGAAAACAATGCAATATACTAAATAGAGGGGAGCTAATTCGGTGCACACGCATGTTCCCGTGCGAATGTGCACACGGAGGTGCGCAAGTCTGTGCAATATGGTGTACAAAAAGGGTGAGGTGCACAACTATGTGTAATCTGGTGCACAACAATGGGGAATGAGGTGCACATGTATTTTGGTGCATAATTGTGCATTGCATCGGTGCACAATTGGTCTCCCACATTAACCCACCGGAGTTCCGACATTGACCGCCGTTAACCGGGCATTGATCGACATTGACCTACCGTTGACCGGCGTTGACCCACCCTCATCGATCAATGAACTAGTGTTACACATAATTGTGCATGTGCACCATGTTAAGAATAATTATGCACCATGTGTAACAGCCCCAAAACGATGAGGTGTTACAATGCCAGAGATTTCCAAAAGAAATCCCCACAGGTGATACAGAAAGAAAGAAGTCAACTTTGGTGAATAATACCTAGGTGAAAACAAGTTTAAAGATCCAAAATATATCAAGGAAGAAAGTACTAACGATAAAACATAGTTTCTCACTTCACCATGAATCAATTTACTATAATATAATAAGGCTTCATAAAAATAAGACTCTACATTAACTAAGACAATAAAACTTATATCGTAAATCTCGAATATAAACCGGTTTAATAAACTACGATGAGTATTGCAAATAAAGTAATCAAACAATTCTCAGACCTTTATAATGGAGTTGACTCTAAGTCACACCTATACGGTTAGTACTAGCATTGCGTTCATCTTGCCAGACGACATCGACATCACTCTTGAGTGCAAGAGTATCTGATCATGTATAAAACATAGCCAGCCCCCACGATAATGGGGATTAGTCTTCAACAAGACTAACAAGTTATGTAAGTAACTTAAAACGTGCAATAGTGAAAGAAATGGATCACAAATAACCAGATACATAGCATGAGTTATAGCTAAATATATCACAACCAATATTGT
This sequence comes from Rheum nobile, assembly GCA_027886185.1. Lineage (NCBI taxonomy): Eukaryota > Viridiplantae > Streptophyta > Magnoliopsida > Caryophyllales > Polygonaceae > Rheum > Rheum nobile. The sequence continues at coordinate 1,132,518 of WOAB01000163.1, forward strand.
ATCATTCACAGACATGCAGGAAAAGCTACAGATGATCATGACCTAAAAAGCATGTATAATTTTACATACGTGTAGATGCGCAGGAACAATTAAAGTTGAACAATTCACAATAAGGATGTATTATGAACTATAGAGGCAACACCATCAAACCTTACCAAATAATGTACAATAAAACCTATATAAATCATGCTCACATGGAACTCAATACCAAGTCACAAAAAATTCACTCAATTTCCAATCAAGTCACAGATTCCAAATCTTGAAAGAGATCGTTCAAAATCTATACTCGAGTATGTTTTCACTTTAAAAGAAAACTTATTTTAACAACAAATGCAAAAATATTTTGAAAACATGTCCAAGCATGTCTTGGATAGGAAAGTAACTTTTGAATCCATATAATGGGTATTATCACCTCTATCAACGGGTCGGGAACAACAGAACTGATGGGTAACCCGGCCTTCCCTTAAATGGTAGAGCACTTCCTCGATCCGCTCCACTTGGGTAGAACCATTTGTCGAGGAGCATATTAGAAGAAAATAGTTTAAAACCATTCGGGATTGGAACCATCCGTACCCACAAGTATCACATTTCAGCAATATACTCATCAATGTATTTCAAGCCAAGACACACAACAAGGCTCATCCATATCATCAAACTTTCCTCAACAAAATACCATTCTAACACATTCGTCATTCATTTGTCAAAACAAATTATTATACAATATGATGTCTCTTCCAATATATAAATGTATTTCAATGCTTATAATTCAACAATGAACTCGACAATTATGCACAATCAAATTTCAATACGCATTCAACAATCAAGACATATCAATTATGTCAAAGTTCATCCGCAATCAATAAAACAATTCAACGTTCAAGCATAGCCAAAGTTCGGTACTAGTGCATAATCTGATACCCTAAACTCATACTACAACACGTAAACGCTCACAAATAACTTGCCTTAGTGAGGTTCAACATCAAGCACCCCTTTTTTCATAATCAAATATTCAGCCCACACGTTCCAAGGATTATGAAAACAATCAAGCTTTCAAACCCTTCACAAAAACATACAAATGCACATAACTTGTCACATATGCGTCCAAGTTAAAATCCGTAAAATTCCCCATGCTCGTGCAAGGATCCCTAACCTCATGATCTCAGTCACAAATTTACAAAAATTACGAAACTTGCCCATAATTTACAGAAATGCACAATATTGCCCAAATCTACATTCATCCACCTCCAATCTCCAAATTCAGTCAACCTAATCATGCCAACACATCGAGTAATTTCAAGTTACACTCCAATTGCGTATAAGAATCCTCAAATTGCTCATAAAAATAAAATTTTCATAAGTTAGGGTTTAAGGAATTTGAAAAATCTCACACAAGGAGAGCTTGGGAGAAACTAAGGGTGCAAGAGTTGATGGTGGCTCAAGGTTCCTTCTCCGGCACCAGCCTGCTGTGTGGAGTGAACGAAGCTCAATGACTGAGGCGGGAGGACGAGCTGTGTGTGCGACTGAGCGTGGACTGGTGTGGCCACGGCACGAGCTGGGCAAGGGAGCGAGTTGGTGGTGAGACGAGGCTTCTCGTGGCTGGTGGCCGCGTCTACTTCGGTGGTAGCTTAGCAAAACAAGGAGGAGAGCTTGGTGGGCAGAATAAAACCCCATGGAGGTTGTTTCTTCCAAGTTCACGTGAAGAAGATGGGGAGGAAAGAGATTTGGTTTTGGGATATTTTACGTAAATGGTTACAAGTTGGGTTGTGATGCGCCCCTGCCCACCATGACTGCAGCTGAGGAGGAGGAAGCCATGAGCATCCGCTCACAAGGGCCCATGACAAGATCGCGTGCCAAGGCCATCGCCAACGCCACACAATCGTTGATCGTGCGCGTCGTCGCTAGCCAAGGCAAGCCAGAGACCGCGGTCTCTCTTAAGCTCCTCGCGACCATCGGTACCGCGTCAACGACCCCTATCCTAGTCACTTAGACTCTTTTTCTATTTTAAGACTTTTTCTAGTTTTGGCACTATCTGTTTTAGAAGTTACTATTTTAGTACTTTTCTATTTCGGGCGTGTGTTCCACTCATGTTGAGTGGGCTAGCCCATTAGGCGAGACTCGGTCCATCCGAGTCCCACAACCTCTATATAAGGCCATCTCAGTCTCGTGTATTAGGGTATGTCATATTATTAATCAAATATTTAAGTTGAGTGCCCTAATTGCCTCCTTCCTTTGATTTAGTGTCACCAAACACTCTATCTTCTCATCTCCTTCACCTCCGCCGCCGACGCTACGGCCATGCTCGAACCTTTGAGCCTATCTCTCCATCGCACCTAGCCCTGAGGCTGTGATCCAGATCCATCTTCACTTCACTATCGCTAGCTTAGTGATTCGCCATCGTCACCACCACCACTCACCACCGCTCGCGTATCGTGTCTCCATTCATCGCGTAGTCTTCGCCGTGTGGTGGAACTCCCTACGCGTTCCCTCCATCACCACATGAACCTCAAGTCGAGACGAGCGACTCACATCAAGGCCTAGATCCAACGCCGCCGCGACAACTTGGCCGGCACCCGAAGACTGGAACGCATCAACTGGCATCAGAGCCTTTGGTCTTGTAAGTCACTATTTCAAGTGCATTTGTTCACGAAATGTTTTTCTTTCCCACTCAATTGCTTCCGCCATCATTTTCACAAAATTTTTTCTTGCTATCCATTGTTAAAAAATAAATAAATAAATTTTGCCATTCCCATCGGTTTCTCAAGTCAAGCACCTGGCAGAATTGTTTTCTCCATTCTTCGCAATTTTTGGTGTGATTTGTTAGTTCAGAGATCTTCCGAGATTTGAGTGATTAATTTCTGATTTTCTTGCGTAAAGTATCACTAATATTTTGCGTAATTTGAATTCTAGTTTTAGCCACCAAATCTACGAAATCTTTCTCTCTCCAATCACGAAATATTGTGTGATTTTCTTTCTTAAGTCACCAAGGCCGTTATTTGTTTTGATTCCTTCTTATCCGAGATCTGGTCAGATTCAAAGTCAAAGATCTCGTGAATTAAAAAAAAAACAGAATTTAAAAAAAAATATAAACAAGATTCGATCTTTTAGAAGTGGAAAGCCAAAATAAGGAAACCCTTCTTCTCCCACTCGGCCTTGGCTCACCTCTCTACCTTTCCGCCGTCTAGGTTCCTCCTAGAAGGTAAGTTACGTTAGCTATTGTTGATTGCTTGCGTAGAGGTTAGGATTATTTGCTTAAGTCTTGTTTGCTTTTCGTGCTTACTTCTCACACCATTATTGTGTTTAGCCTTAGCCGCCCTCTCGGCACTCCTAAACTGCCCACCTTCGTGGACTTGTGTGTCTTGTTTAGTGCTTGCTTGATTGTAGGTTGCTTGTGCCTCTTGTTCGTCTTACTTCGATGTCTGGTCATGTTGTTATAGGTAGCATGACGGCCCCGACTCATAATAATGGAGACGGCAACGACACCGGCAACGCGCCGAACCCTTCCTTGATTCCCCAACATGACCCCAACCTTGAAGATCCAATTCAGGAGCTCTCGGCTGAGAAATGCGAGATACAAGAGTTACGACGCCAAGTTGCTCAACTCCAAGCCACGCAGCGCGCTGCACCCGTGCTGCCCACGCCGACAACTATGATTCCGATGGATGCCGCGGTATGGCCTCTGATGCGTTCTTGCCTCCGAATGATGGTCAATAATTGAAGGCGGTGATGGATCTAGTCTTGGTTGGGAAGTCACTCGTCTCGTTGTCAAGCCTGCCGTGGAAGCCTTGGGTGAAACCCTTGTTGAATTGCATGAAAGGTTGACAAAGGGATGTGCGAACGTGAACAATAACTTTAGAGGTTTACTGACACGGTGGAGGAGCGAACCCGGTGGCGGTGGAATGGGTGTCATGACAACGATGGCGGTGGCGATGGCAACAACGAAGGAGTGGGTGCGATGGTGGGCGCGATAGCGAGGGCGAAGTCGATGGTGCGAGCGGTGAGGCTAGCGACGGTGGACTAGGTGCGATAGCGGGTTCGATAAGCGATGCGAGCGGATGTGAATCGAAGCGATTGGTGATTCGCGGCCTCAGGACTAGGCGTAATGTATTGGATATGTTTCTTGACAGGTCAAGCGTTGCCGTAGCATCGGCGGCAGAGTGAAGGGAGATGCGAGGATAGAATTAGGGTTGACGTCCGATCAAAGGAAGGAGGCAATTGGCACTCAAACTTAAGCTTTGATTAATTTAGACGTAAAGAAATACAAGAGGCCGAGTTGGCCTTAAATAGTGGACGCGGGACTCGGATGGGCCGAGTCTCGCCTAACGGGCTAGCCCATGCGACACACATAGAGCACAAACCCTAAAATAGAAATAACCAAATATGGAAACTACTAAAAATAGAGAATGCCAAAACTAGATAGTACCAAAAATAGAAATGTCTAACACTTAGTAAAATAACCTCTAAATGCTAAAGATAGGTGTCGTTGATGCGGTGAGGCATGGGACGCGAACACAAGGGGCAACGGCCACGTCTAGCCTTGACTGGGTTCGACGGTGGGTGCGCCAGTGTCCGAGTGTGATGGGCCTTCTTCTGCGATGCCGATGGTGGCGAGGAGCTTGAGCGCAAACTTTGTCTCGGGTGTGCCTTGGCCAGCGATGATGCATGCGATGAGGGATTGCACGGCGGCAGCGATGGCCTTGGCTCTCGATCTTGTAACTGGGCCTTGGGAGCGCAGGCTCATGGCTTCTTCTTCTTTTGTGGCCGTCATGGAGGGCAGGGTCGCATCACCCTCCCCCACTTGGCTATGAAGCGTCCCCGCTTCACCATCATCAAACTCGGGCTCCAAATAGGGTGTCAAATCTGCGACGTTGAAGGTCGCGTAGACTCCATAGTCGGCTGGGAGCTCAAGCTGGTAAGCATTATCTCCAATGGCCTTGATCACGCAGAATGGTCCATCTCCGCGAGGGGCGAACTTGTGCTTGCGCCGCGAGGGGAATCACTCCTTGCGCAAATGCACCCAGACGAGGTCTCCGGGTGCGAACACGATATAACGGTGCCCACGGTTGTGTTGCGAGGCGTATTGCGAAGCACAACGCTCCAGCTTCTCGCACGCTCGCCGATGTAGCTCTTTAATCTGCTCGGCATGGTTGGCCACGGTGATGTGCTCTGGGTCCTGCAGTGGGCGTGGTAGCATGTCCAACGGCGTCAATGGGTTCCTGCCGTAGACAACCTCGAAGGAGGTGAGCATGGTCGCCGAGTGCCTGCACCTGTTATAAGAAAACTCGACAACAGATAGTAAGTCCTCCCAACGCCTAGGGTTGGCCTTGAGCATGGTGCGACGGAGGGCTCATAGGGTTCGATTAGTCACCTCGGTTTGGCCATCGGTCTAGGGATGGTAGTTAGTGGAGAATAATAGTTTCGTACCTAGCTTTCCCCAAAGAGTTCTCCAAAAATGGCCAATAAACATAGAATCCCTATCACTCACAATAGTTTGAGGGACCCCATGTAAATGCACCACGTGCTCAAAAAATAACTCGCCTATCTCACTAGCACTATGGGTGGTCTTGCAAGCTACAAAATGGGCCATCTTAGAAAACCTATCCACAATCACAAAGATAGAGTCTTTACCTCGACGCGAGAGGGGCAAACCGTAATGAAATCCATGGAAATGTCTTCCCAAGGGCCGGCAGGGATGGGTAGGGGAGTGTAGAGGCCGTGTGGACTAGATTTGGCTTTGGCTCGCTGGCAAGTCACACAACTCCTACAATAGCGGGTCACTTGGTGGGTCATGCGTAGCCAAAAGAAGTGTTCCCTAAGCGCGGCTAGGGTTTTGGCAACGCCAAAGTGGCCACGACCATCGTGGGCTTTCTGGATAAGCAAGTGCCTAATGGATGAGCTAGGGATGCATAGGCGGCCTGCTTTGTACAAGTAACCCTAAGAGAGAAAGTAAGTGTCAAACTCACGGTCCTTAAGGCAATGCTCGAATATAGGTCCAAAGAATGGATCAAGCACATATAATTCCTTTATCAAAGCAAAACCAAGAACCTTAGTTTGAACATGAGTCAAGAGAACGTACCTGTGAGAAAGGGCATTGGCAACCACATTCTCCTTTCCCTTCTTGTGGACCACGACGTAGGGAAACGTCTCAAGGAACTCCACCCAACGAGCATGCCGACGGTTGAGGTGGGCCTGGCTCTTCAAGTAGCTGAGCGCGGCGTGGTCACTGTGAATCATGAACTCGCGTGGCCAAAGGTAGTGTTGCCACATCTTGAGCACACGAACGAGTGCGTATAGCTCCTTGTCATAGATGGGGTAATTGAAGGTGGCCCCGGTGAGCTTCTCATTGAAAAAGGCAATGGGCCGCCTCTCCTGGTGCAAGACACCGCCAATGCCGACGTCAGATGCGTCACACTCCATCTCGAAGTGCTTGGCAAAGTCAGAGAGCTGGAGAAGAGGGGCATGGCACAAAACTGCCTTTAGTGTCGCGAATGCCTTCTCGTGGGCCTCAAGCCAAGTCACTGTGGCCTCCTTCTTGGTAAGCTCATGCAGAGGCGCGGCGATGGAGCTGAAGTCGCGCACAAACCTCCTATAAAAATCTGTGAGGCCAAGGAAGCTGCGAACCATGGTCAGTGTTGTTAGCGTAGGCCACTCCTTAATGGCCTTGACCTTGTCTTTATCCACTCGCAGGCCGTCCTTGGACACCACATAGCCTAAGAAATTCGTTGTGTCCGAGCAAAAGCGACACTTGCCAAGGTTGGCATACAAGCCCTCACGTCTCAAGCACTCTAACACAAGCCTAAGGTGCTCGACGTGCTCGGGAAGGCTACATGAATAAATAAGAATGTCATCGAAATAAACGACAACAAACTTTCCTAGAAATGCTCTCAACACGTGGTTCATCAATCTCATGAATGTGTTGGGGGCATTGGTGAGCCCAATAGGCATGATGAGCCACTCATAGAGCCCATACTTCGTCTTGAAAGCGGTCTTCCATTCATCACCTTCCTTCATAGGAATCTGGTGATAGCCGCTCTTCAAGTCAATCTTGGAGAAGAGAGTCGCGCCGTGAAGTTCATCAAGCATGTCGTCTAGGCACGGTATTGGGTACCTGTACTTCACTGTGATTTGATTGATGGCAGGGCAGTCAATACACATGCGCCATGATCCATCCTTCTTGGGAACAAGGATCACAGGGACAACGCAAGGGCTTAGGGATTCCCTCACGTAGCCATGATCCAAGAGCTCTTGCACTTGGCGCTGCAACTCCTTGGTCTCCTCAGGGCCGACGCGGTAGGCGGCTTGGTTGGGTAGGGAGGCACCAGGCACCAAGTCGATTTGGTCCTCAATGCCTCACAAGGGAGGGAGGCCCTGTGGAAGCTCCTCTGGAAACACATCATCGAAGTCGGCGAGCAAAGCGGCGACGGTGGCCGGCAAAGGCACGGCGATGGGTGTCTTAGGGAAGCATGGAGTGGGCACCAACAGAAAGCAAGGCGCCTTGCCGCTCAAGGCGGCAGTGAGGTCGCTGGGCCGCGCGAGAAGCAGACTGTGCTCACAACGGCCTTGTAACGGGGGCGTCTGCGGCGATCGAACGGCCAACTACGAAGGCAGCGAGGCACTGGGTGCATTTTGGGAGGCACTGGGGTTGTGGACACCAGTGCTCAAGCCAGAATGGGGAATGCCTGGCCAGGTCTCAGTGGGCCTCTGTTTCGCCTTCCTAGCGGCAGTGCTGAAGGCACCATCATGATTCAGGGAGGCACTGGGTGGCCCACCTGAAGCGCTGTACTTCTTGGATGCAGTGCTTGTGGGAGACGAAAAATTGCCAGAACCGGAGGTGTTTTGCTTTGGCATGGCCGCTGGCGTCTCTCTCGGCCTTGTAGCGGCGACCTCAATGGCTTTCTGGCGATCTCTCTCAACCTGGTCCTGCAAGATCTCATGGGGAGACATTGGTAACAATGTGACGCGCTTCTCGTGGTAAGTAAACACATAAGTGTTTAAATATCCATCACGGAGCACGCGCTTGTCGAATTGCCATGGGCGCCCAAGCAAGAGATGTGTGGCGTCCATTGCAATGAAATCACAAAGAATGGAATCACAATATTGACCAATAGAAAAGGAAATTAAGCATTGGTGAGATACTGTGTTACCAGGGCTCGAGGAGATCCACTGGAGGGCGTATGGCCGCGGATGTGGTGTGGTGGGCAAGTCGAAGTGCTTCACCACTCTTTCATTCACTATGTTACAACAACTACCTCCATCGATGATGACACTCAAGGAAGCCGTTTTGATGAGGCATCTTGTGTGGAACAAGTTCTCGCGTTGGTCAACAAGGCTCGCTTCCTTGATGGTGAGGATGCGCCGTGTCACTAAGCTCAGAGGTGTGCCCGCATGGAGGGCGACAACTTCACACTCATAGGCGTCCTTGGCGTCTTTGATTCCTTCCTCTATGGCCTCGAGTGGGGCCTCTTCCTCCTCGTAGAACTCATAGCCGGTGGTAGTGGAGGAGAAGAACACCTTCTTCGAATTAGGGCAATCTTTCTTATAGTGGCCCCTGCCTCCACATTTGTAACACTCAAGATCACGCGCTCGCTCAGTGCTCGTCGATGAGGTCCTGGGCGCAGGCGCGCGGCTGGCAGTGGGCTGCATCGCGGGCTTCGGCTGGCGGCCTTGGCTAGACGCTGCAGAATCTGAGGCATGGGCTCGCACATTAGTAGAAACAGATTGACTAGGGGTAGAGTCATACCTACGTTGGCCGGTTTGCCATGTGTATTGCTTGCGGCGGTTGAGCTGATTGTGGATCTGCATCACCGTGTATGTCAATGTATTGATATCCTTGATTGGAAAGATCTCAAGTTGGTCTCGGATGGGAGCGTTCAAGCCACTCAAAAACTTCGTCCTTAGCGTCGAAGGGGCGACACTAATGCTGGCCTTGTAGTACATGTCCTCCAAATGTGAAAAGAACTCAAGAGGAGTCTTGGTGCCTTGGCGAGCCATGGTGATCTCCATCCTCATTTGGTTTCTGTAATCTGGGGGGACATACTTCATGGTCATGACATAGACCAGCTGGTGTCACTCAGTGACTGGAGGGAGACGGCGTCGAACGCAATCATCAACAAATCTGTGCCACCACACGCGAGCGACGCCTCGGAAGGGGCGACACTAATGCCGAGAAGCTCATTGACATCGAACAGAACGGGTGTCGGAGCAGGTTCTCTCAAGCGCGCGTCTTCGTGTTGCGGTCGTCGACTGGGTCTTCACGGCGCGCCGGTGTCATCCGCGTTGTAGCGGGCTTGGCTGTCGCGTGGCACAGAGGCTGGCACACATCGCTGGGAGCGCCTAGAGGCATACCTGTCATCAAAATCAAAGGGCTCAGAAAACTTACCTTGGGAGTCTTCGACGCGGTCAGAGCCGGTGTCATAGCCCGCTGATGTGGCGCACGGCGCGTAGCGGTCTCGCTGTGACACATAACCTTAGCGACTCTCAATCACCGATTGGATCCTTTGGAGACGTGGTTGAAGGGCCGAGGTCGATGGCATCAACCCCTTCCCTTTGTCCACGCGCGCATGGCTTGGGCCGACATCGGTGTGGCGTGGCGCAGCCGCTGCGTCGATGGGGATCATGGGTGTTGGTGTGGGCACGATTGGTGCCGCTCATTGCGTGGCTTGAAGTTAAGCCACTTTGTGTCCTAGAGATTAAATTTCTCTTTGCTCTGCCGAGATCTCTAGGATGGGATCATCGTGTGGTTGAGCTTGTGGTGGAACCAAAGCGGGGTGTTGTGGGTCGTTGTTGGCGCCGTTGCCGTCTCCACTCGAATGTGTAGGGGATATCATGCTACCTATAACAATATGGCCAGACATACGAGTAAAAACGAACAAAAGACACAAGCAACAACGATCAAGCAATCACTAGTCAAGCAAACAATGTTCACGTAAAGGAGGGCTAATCGGTTTGTTGTGAGGGCGGCTAAGGCTAGACACAAGTTGTGGTGTGAAAAGCAAGCACGTCAATCAAACAAGATCAAGTAATTAAAACCCTAATCCAAACGTAAACAAGTAACCAAACTAGCAAGACTTACCTTCTAGGGCTAACCTAGATGGCAGAGAGATTGAGAAGATGAGCCTAGGCCGATGCGAGTGGGTGCGTAGGGTTGCCTTATTTTGGCTTTCCCTACACTCGGTTGCCTTCTTTGTTATCTTTTTTTTTGTTAATAACCGATTGGTTTTTTTTTAATATAATAATAATATCCAAATATCTAGTCTTTGACTTTTTGTAGATATCGGATAAGGAAAAGAAACAAAAATAACGGCCTAAGTAACAAGAAAAGATCAAGTGAGATCTTAGAGATAGGAGAGAGAAAAGAAGATAAGATTTAATTTCTTATAGATGGAAATTTCGGCTAACAACCGAAAAAGCAAATCAAGCAAGATATGGAAACCAAATCAACGCATGAAACAAGGAAACAATCACAAAATCAAGCAAGATATCCGAATTACCAAACACACCAATACTTGGAGGGCAAGAAAAAAAATCCGGCCAAGGGCTTGCCTTGCGAAACCGAAGAGGACAAGGAAAGTTCGATTTTTTTTTTGATTATGCGGAAGCAAGGTTGATGGACAAGAAAAACAAAATTGTGAACAAAGTCAAGACTTGAGATAGTGACTTACAAGACCGCTGGGCTCTAATGCCAGTTGATGCGTTCTTGCCTCCGAATAATGGTCAATCGTTGAAGGCAGCGATGGATCTAGTCTTGGTTGGGAAGTCACTCGTCTCGTTGTCAAGCCTGCCATGGAAGCCTTGGGTGAAACCCTTGTTGAATTGCACGAAAGGTTGACAAAGGGATGTGCGAACGTGAACAATAACTTTAGAGGTTTACTGACACGGTGGAGGAGGAAACCCGGTAGTGGTGGAGTGGGTGCCACGACAGCGATGGCGGTGGCGAGAGCGATGGCAACAACGAAAAAGTGGGTGCGATAGCGAGGGCAAAGTCGATGGCGCGAGCGGTGAGGCTAGCGACGGCGACAGTGGACTGGTTGCGATAGCGGGTTCGATAAGCGACGCGAGCGGATGCAAAGCGAAGCGATTGGTGATTCGCGGCCTCAGGACTTGGCGCGATGTATTGGATAGGTTGCTTGACGGGTCAAGCGTTGCCGTAGCGTCGGCGGCATAGTGAAGGGAGATGCGAGGATAGAATTAGGGTTGACGTCCGATCAAAGGAAGGAGGCAATTGGCACTCAAACTTAAGCTTTGATTAATTTAGACGTAAAGAAATACAAGAGGCCGAGTTGGCCTTAAATAGTGGACGCGAGACTCGGATGGGCCGAGTCTCGCCTAACGGGCTAGCCCATGCGACACACACCCTAAAATAGAAATAAACAAATATGGAAACTACTAAAAATAGAGAATGCCAGAACTAGAAAGTACCAAAAATAGAAATGTCTAACACTTAGTAAAATAACCTCTAAATGCTAAAGATAGGTGTCGTTGACGCGGCGAGGCATGGGACGCAAACACAGGGAGCAACGGCCACGTCTAGCCTTGACTAGGTTCGACGGTGGGCGCGCTAGTGTCCGAGTGCGATGGGCCTTCTTCTGTGATGCCGGTGGTGGTGAGGAGCTTGAGCGCGAGCTCTGTCTCAGGTGTGCCTTAGCAAACGATGACGCGTGCGATGAGGGATTGCACGGCGGCGGCGATGGCTTTGTCTCTCGATCTTGTCACTGGGCCTTGGGAGCGCAGGCTCATGTCTTCTTCTTCTTCTATGGCTGTCATGGAGGGCAGGGTCACATCAGTCTCGCACCACTAAAGCTGGCCCAAGCCAACTGTGCATAGACAAAGGAAAAGTGTTGATGCCCTTAACCTCAAACCCGCAGCCACGTCTACAACGGATACAGTCGGTGATAGAAAGACGCCAAGGATATGTGTCATAGCGCGAACGCTACGCACCGCGAGCAACCCCTGTTGGCTATGACAGCGGCTCCGACCGCGACAATGATTCTCAAGGTGAGTATTCTGAACCCTTTGACTTTCATGACATATATGCAGCCAGAGGAACTCGATGCCGCCGCGCCACTGCCTCAACACCTCGCGATGGACGTGTACGCCGCGATGAACGCGACTCCGGGCTCCTGCATCGACCCGTCCACACCTAAGCCGTTGAGCCGTGTCAGCATCGACATGCCCCCACTCCAGTGCCTTTCGACGTAAACGACCATCTTGGCCACCAAAGCACGCGCTGACGGGGCTAAAAGTGCGCAATGCAAGTATCGTTGATTAGCCTTATCAAAGTAAAAAGTCCTAACAGACCTACTAAACAGATGTATAGTAAGCAAGCAAGGGTCGAACCCACATGGAAGATCTGATGCAGCATGCAATTGTGAATGACAAGTAACAAGCAAGGGGGGTTTAGTTATCAAGAAAGAACAAAGCAAGCAAAGCAAACAATTTTGGTTGAGTAGAGAAAAAATAATGGGGAAAGTAGTCCTACTAGAGCGAGATCCATAATACAGAGATATAATTTGATCACAGAAATCTATTAAATCCAAGTTCTTTTACTATCCTTATAGTTGTTCCCACCCTGATCTTAAATACTATCGATTCTCACAGTTGTCGATAGACTTATTACTATGCCAATGATAAAGCACCACCGATTCTCACAGTTGTCGGTATACTTTACCACCAACAAAGCAATAGCAATACACACAAGGATATAGGATACATGCAAATAGAAAGACACCTTACTACTTAACATGCAACTGATTGTCACTCACGATTGTACGCTCGGAACCCCTATACGCACAATCGTGTATGCCACTAGATATGCACTCGGAACCCCTATATGCACTCCTAGCAATTGATAAAAAATATTCAACCTAGTTGATCAGACTAGGAAGAACAATAAGAAATCAATATTCAATATAACCAAGAGAATCAAACCAACATTTATAAGGATCAGAACAAGGAATAGAAATCTCACAAACACATCAACTGTATTGCTTCAAACGTCTAGTAGAACAAAGGGGAAGTTAGTTCTCCATCCAGATGAGAATGAAAACTAAAGGAAAAATAATGTATGATGTAAAGTAGTAACGAGTTGTAGCAGTCTGTAGTCTATGCCTCTTAACCTAGAAAGAGGGCTTAAATAGTCTTAGGAAAACTAGGTTAAAACTAACGAAAATAATAAAGGAAACAAAATAATAAAATAACAAAGTCTGAACGAAATAAAAGGAAATAAATGTCTCTGGCCGCGAGGCATTGAACACGGCCACCGCGGAGCGTCAGGCTCTCCACCGCGGGGCAGTGGCTTCCTCTGGCGCGGGGCGTCAGCCTTCTCTGGGAGTCACCGCCGAGCCGCGGTGATTCTGGCGCGGGGCGGTGAGCTCGCTCACTCTCTTCTTCTGCTGCTCTTCATTACTACCAAGTGTTAGTAGTCTTCTCCAAGTATGCTCCAGCAGCTCCATCTCCATCTGTAACACCCCCAAATCTTAACCCATTTGGAAAGGTATTACCGCCAGTGACCCCAGTGTTCCTTACCGAGATCACCCAAGGATTTACCGGTTTAAATAAAATTTAAGGCATACAATGATACATAATGATCAAAGTATCCAAAACAAAACCTCAATCAAATGAAACATGAGTTACGGGATTACAACCCAATCCCGAATAGGCCAAACACAGAGTTTAAACAAAGTACAGCGGAAGACTTATAAAAGATATTACAAAAAGGGTTGTGATCGTAATGATCACCTGCCCAAGGATCTCAACCTGATTAAAAGTAATTATTAAAACATCCAAAAACAACCGTCGTCTTCATAGTCAATCTAGTCTCCTTATCTTCGCTCTATCTGATGTGCCGAATCGAACGGATGACACCAGCCCACATGCGGAGAACAATGTTCGTGGGTTAGTCTACTTGAATAGACTAGCAAGGGTAAAAAGCAGAGTGGTTCGAGTGATCGTAACCGTTTACTATCATTGTCCCTCGAATAATAACCGAATGGACGATACATAACCCGGCACTTTCACGGAATAACAACAAGAGGTATGCATGAGAGAAGATTCTAGAAGACTTCATCTTCACAGAAATCGACTCGAAAAGAGACTCCAAGAGATTGAGTCTTTAAGGAAATATGACAAATCTGGAACGTTTACAGCATCATACAACAATGATTTAAAAGTTGACTGAGATGCTTCGGTTCACGACCAACCTCATCGCATACAGCGAATCCAGATTGGAAAGAGAACGTACTATGATCAAAGTCGAGACGAGTTTTCCTAGCTGCACTATAACTTAGCTGCACTACTCGCCAAAGGTATATTAATTATGTGCACTCGGGCACTTTATCTTATTTAATTCCAAAACGCACATCACGTTATAGGCTTTTAAATCATCTCATCCATCGGGATAAAGAGATACCGTCGGGAACTAAATCCATGGACGGAGTTGACTCGGGAACTAAATCCCAAGAGTCGAATCGAGAACTAAGTCTCGCGGGAACTAAATCCCTAGGAGCGGAGTTGACTCGGGAACTAAATCCCATGAGTCGAATCGGGAACTAAATCCCTCAAGGCGGAGTCGGGAACTAAATCCCTACAAACGGCATTAGAGAAGGATGGTAGGAACTAAATCCTAACCACCAGGTTATCAAGAAACGACTAGCACTCGCAATGAGATACACAGTAGCGTTCCTACGAATACTCGTGCTAACTAAACAGTTCAACACAACAATAACTCATAACAATGCCCTCAAGGCCCGTTACAAATAAAATAGCGTTGTTCTAACAATATACAACCTATTATAATATCTGTATTAATTCATATATATATATATAATAGCGTTGTTCTAACAGATATACAACCTATTATAATATCATATTTTAGTTTTCCAAAACAGTTAACAAAACCGTTTCCAGATGAACACAATAATCATTCCAAATTAATTACTCAGATAAACTACTGATAATTAATGTAAATATGGAACGATGAGCAAGAGCAAACCGCCACTTGCCTGGAATAGATTCGGCGATGAATCTGGACGAGACGACTATCGAAAATATCCTTTCCGAGGATATGGCTTAAGCTTCAGAATATTTCTACCAGAGTACGAGTCCACACGTAATCCAGCCGATCACGTTCTAACTAACAAATTAATTATCTATCAATTAATTTGACTGGACGAATTTAAGGAATTATATTTAATAAATTTCTATGATATTAAATCATAAAATATTTATTAAGATTTCCTAAGAAAAAATACGGACGAAAGGGGATCGAAATTATACCGCTCGAATAATTTCGGGTTGAATTTGGGCTGGAAACGAATTATGGGCCTCTCGGCCCAACAACAACAAGATAGAGGAGGGGGCCCCACCAGCACTGTTCCTCCTTCTTCCCTGTTCGAACAACAATAGCACAGCAACAGGGCACAACCACAACGACGACCACGCGGGGGCTTCGCCGGGGCTTCTCGACGCCAGGGAGGCAGCAACCAGCGGCGGCGGCAGGGAGGAGCAGCAGCACGGTGCTACGACAGTGGCAACATCTTCGCCCCTTCATCGTCGGAGCAGCGGCTCTGTTTTCTCCGGGGAGGAGCTCATCGACTTCGGCTTTCGATCGGTCTCGCCGGTGGGAAGGAAGTGGCTCTCCTTCTCGTCGGGGAGGATGAGCAGCCAGCAGTGGCGACGCACAGCACCACGCAGCTCACGACAGCGGCAGCAGCAACGTCGACTTGGTCGCGGCTCGCCGGAGAAGAAGGCAACCGAGAGGGGAGCTGGGGAGTGAGAGGAAGGAGGGAGATCGGGGCGAGACGGGATCAACCTTAAATAGCCTCATGGCCTCCGACAGCTTCCAAGCTCAGCACGCGGGCAAGCATGGCCGGGAGGGGCTCGAGGTGAGCATGCAGGGAGGAGCTCGAGGAAGGCTATGCCGGGGAAAGGCTCGAGAAAAGCGTAGGGGAGACAAGGTTTAGAATATAAAAATGGGGATGGGTATTTAACCCCGGAAATTATCTGTTTGTCTCCAAACAAATATTCTAAATTCCGAAAATAAATTGAATGTATATTATACCACTCAGGGAATTATTTCGGATATCATGGATATTTCAGAAAATCCAAACTCCACTGAAACCGAAATAATTAATTAGTGAAGGTTGGGAAAAATTACCCGAATATCCTTACTAAAAATTGAGGGATATTACATCACCTCCCCCTTAAAAGAAGTTTCGACCCCGAAACTTGGCCGAAAACAACTCGGGAAAGCGTCTAAGCATATCCGCATCAGTTTCTCAGGTTTCCCAAGTAACTTCTTTTATCCCAGACTTGGACCACAGAATTCGTACCAACAGTACGATCTCGTTGCGCAGTTGCTACACACGGCGTTCGAGAATGCACACTGGCATCTCCTCTCAAGCATCATTGCCTGAATCTCGATGTCCTTAAATCTTAGCACATGAGACTCATCTTGGCACGAATTTCCTTAGCAAGGATACGTGGAACACATTATGCACTGGGTGTGTTGATGGCAACAATGCCAAACGGTACGTTAGAGATCTTACTCTATCCAGAATCTCGAATGGTACCACGTAGAGAGGGTTAAGCTTCCCACGCTTACCAAACCTGAAAACACCCTTCGGTGCCGATACTCTGACAAGTACCTTGCCACCAACCTCGAACTCAACACTTTAACGCTTCTGATCTGCGTAAGACTTTTGTCGACTCTGAGCGGTCAACAACCTTTGTCTAATCAAAGCAATGTTCAAAGTTGTCCTTTCGACCAACTCTGGTCCAAGTAGAATCTTGTCGGCGTACTCAACCCAACAAATCTGAGATCTACATCTGTGACCATATAAAGCTTCGAACTGAGCCATCTTGACCGTAGCATGCCAGCTATTATCGTACGTGAGCTCAATCAGACTTAGGCTGTCTTCCCAGCTAGTCGGATGATCGAGTACGTATGCTTCTTAGCATATCCTCCAGGGTCTAGATGGTCTTTTCAGACTGACCATCTGTCTGAGGATGAAATGCTGTTGAATCTCAATTCAGTTCCCATGGCCTTGTGAAGTTCTATAAATTTGACATGAATCGGCCATCTCGATCCGATACAATGGTCTTAGGAATGCCATGTAAACGAACAATCTTCTGGAGAAAAACTTCTGCTGACCTCTGGGTCACCCAAGTAACCTCAGTTTCCAATGCAAATACTATTGCTGCTAGTTCTAGGTTATGTGTCGATCAGTTTGCTTCATAGGTTTTCAATTGTCTAGATGCGTATGCAATAACCTTGTCTTTCTGCATCAAAGACACATCCCAACCCATTTCTCGAAGCATTACTATAGACCATA
Organism: Rheum nobile; assembly: GCA_027886185.1. Classification (NCBI taxonomy): domain Eukaryota; kingdom Viridiplantae; phylum Streptophyta; class Magnoliopsida; order Caryophyllales; family Polygonaceae; genus Rheum; species Rheum nobile. The sequence goes on from WOAB01000163.1 coordinate 1,149,845, forward strand.
TAACCATCATTCCTTCCGACAATGCCAAAACTGGTGCATAAGTCAGATACTGGTTCAACTTCTTAAAAACTGGTCTTGTACTTGTCATCCCAGAAAAACTTCTGGTGAACCTTGTGGATAGACTGGTCATAGGTGGAGAGATCTTAGAAAAATCCTTCTATGAACCATCTATAATGTCCTGCAACCTCTAGGAAACTGCGCACCTCGCTCACCCTCTGAGGCCGCTTCCAAACAACTACTGATTCACTCTTCTGGGGAATAACCATAACCTCATTCTTATTGATCACATGGCCTAAGAAAGCCACTTCTAGATCCAACAATCACACTTAGCCCACTTTGCGTACAACCGACTTGGGCTAAGGACCGATAAAGCAATCCGCAGATGTTCCCTGTGAGCTTCCTTGCTCGGGAAAAAATCAAAATGCCATTGATGAAGACCACTATGAACTTATTCAAGTACTGGTCTAAAACATCGATGCACTAGGTTCATGAAAACTGCTGGAGCATTCGTAGATCCAGATGGCATGACTACAATCTCATAGTGACCATCTCTCGTCCGAACGCAATCCTCGGAATATCATCCTCACGAATCCTGAGCTGATGAAAACCAGATCTCCGGTCGATCTTGGAGAAAACTTTTGCTCCCTGTAGTTGCTCCAACAGATCATCACTCTTTGGCAACAAATACTTGCTCTTGATCGTGACTTTGTTCAACTCTCGAAAGTCAAAATAAAGTCGAAACGGTCCATCTTTCTATTTTGACAAATAAAACTAGGGCACTCCTACTCAAGGTGATGCACTCAGCTTTATATAGCTTTTGTCAGGAAGATTCTTGAGTTGCTTCTTCAACTCTTGCATCTCAACAGGAGCCATCCGGTACGGTGCCTCAGAGATCGGCGTGGTACTCGGCTCGAGATCAATTGCAAACTCCACGACACGATTCGGGGTATCCAGGAATATCTTCTGGAAAGACACCCGTAAATCCTCTAACCACAGAAATATCAAAAACTGAAGTCGATCACTGCCTTGTAACGCTTCTGTCAATCCATACCGAGAGTAATTATCGTATGGGACCATGGTTATTTCGGTCAAATCGTTTTGAATTTCTTACCATTAATGGTAATCGACAATCCGACAGACGATTGGTTCCCACTAAATGGTCACCATCTTGGACCAGCCCACTACATGGTTCACAGACGACTCACTAGTGGCTCCGAGCCCAGGCCCAGCCATTACCAGCGTCCACTGTTGCCATGAGCCGCTGTCCATACATCTCAACCCATCCTTGGTAGCTCCACCTAATTAATAGGTAGCCATCTCCTAAGAGGTTGTTGGTGAGTCTCGAACACGAGACCTTACCCCATACCAAGCAACGAAACATTAACTTGGTATAAACCAAAGGTTCATATATAAGAAGAGTTACAACAAAAGGTTCACAACCTCGTTGTACACACAACTTAACTTACAACCATCCAAAATTAAAGTCTGGGTAGCACCCACATCAACAACACATTAACAAAAGTGTAATACCGATATAAAGTACTCTAAGCATTAGGAGCATAGGGTCCATCCGCCTCACGCATCACGTAAAGACGTTGACCTTGGCTTCCTGAAGCCACCGGGGCTTTCCCTTTGTTTCTCGCAGTTGTCTGCATTGAAGGACTAGGGGCTTCCACCAGACTGAACCTGGGTTGGTTGTTCTGATTAACAAATCCCTGCTGTGACTCAGCCCCTTTCTGTCTCCTCTGCGGACAAAATAACTGCTAGTGTCCTTCCTTTCCACATGCATAGCACGTTTTCTCCTCCTTCGGACACACATTACTCTTGTGCCCGTAGGTACCACAGTTGTAGCACTGGATCAGGCTATTGCCCTGACCCGAACGTTGCGTAGACCTATCCTGAGTAATATTCGTTTTTGCTCGGCCAGATTTGGCAAAATCAGATGGTGGAGCGGGACGTTTAAACCCACTTGCCTTAGGCTGGTTCTCCCCTTGCCTCTGGCTATCACGCTTCTTGGTCGACTCTTCCAGAGTCACCTCTAACTTGTAGGCTGCATCCACGTACTGCTCCAAAGTCGAGCATCCGTGACGCACCATCAGTGGCTTAATATCTGGGCCCATCCACTCACGGAAATACCAGATTTTCTGTGCCTCACTGGATATCTCAGGTCCAACATACTGTAGCAAATGATTGAACTTGGTGGCGAGCTGATATGAATATGGCCCATCAAGACTTGGCCAAGCAAGAAGATCCTTCAAACATAGATGATGATTCAAGCCAAGACGGGAAGCTAGGCCAAGACCGTGACATTGCCTCGGACACCACCAGAAAACACGGGCCCAATTCAGATCCGGGCTGTAAAGAAGCTAAAAAACCCGGAGACCACTCAAATCCGGGTTATAAAGCCGATGCTATCACCAGAGAACCCGGCTAGGCCCTCCATCCAGGTTAAAAGCCCACGTGAAGAATATTTGAAGACTGATGTTATTTCCGATTTATTGCTGGGGTTTTTAAACATTATTAGACAATATTTTAATTCCCTAAATGTCCATTAATTGGTGTTTTGATTAGTGGACACGTTTTAGGATTAGTGGGTTAATTATTAGCATTTTCTTTAATTTCTCTTTAGTAACCGTATTGCTAGGTTATTAGGAAAACTTTTGGCTCATTGTTCAAAACGTTGAATTGAATCCAGAATCAGAATATTTCAGTTTTAGAGTTTTCTTCTTGTTCATCAAACTTGTGTGTGATATCAAGTTCTTCCCTTGAGAGATTTGAGTGTGTTGTATCTCGAATCTCCCTAAGTCTTTCTCTTGTGACTAGTGTGTCAAATCTAGCCATAAGGAGATTGCTTATCCCTCACTTCCATCACCCATCACAATCGATTCCATCCATCATCAACCGTCATTTTGCTGAACTTCCTCCCCGGAACTACCAGCGACCCTTCGGTAGAAAAATCATATCTTTTGATCCACCGCCCAGAAAATTCTGAAAATTGGAGGACAGAAACTAGACTTCCATATCTATCTACTGTCGCCGGAATCTCCCAATTCGGAGTTCGGAGCAAGGAGAACGACCCCACTGAAGTTAGATCAAATTCTGGAATTCTGCTGGGGGTTGCTGTCCTGCGTTCTTGAGTTCCGAGGCGCCTTGTCGAGCAATTCTTGCACTGTGGCCATCCCGATCCTTGATCATAACATGTGGTATCAGAGCTACGTAAGTCTTGCTCGTATTTGTCTTCAAATTCTTGCAATTTTCGTAGTTTATAGCTCTTGATTTCGTGCCCTGCATTTTGTTGAATTTCCGATTGAAGTTTAGTGTCTAGTGTCTTCAGTTTGTGTTGCTTTTGTGATTTGTTTTGCTTAGTGTCATAGATCTGCATTTATGGTGTTTGAACGTCACAAAACCAGGCTTGAACAAGGTAGGAGACGGCAGTTAGGGTTCGAAAATTAGGAGATCAGACGTGCCACAAATCTAGGAGAAGTGGTTGAGTTTGTTGCTTCAAATCTGATTTCAAAACTTAAAAGCTGCCGTGTGATTTTTGTTGAACCAGCCGTGACCTTTAATAGTTGCATATAGTTTAGGAAATTTGAGTCTTTAATTTTATTTCATTTGGCACTTGAAACAACCTACCTAAAGCACCTTAAGTTATATTCAATCCAAATTGTCAAGTGGAGGAACTTCCGAGAGGTGTGTACACTATAGGTTGATCAAGTAGTTCATTTTATTTTCATTACTTTCATTCGTATTAGTCCAAAAAAAAAAAAAAAAAAAAAGAAGTCGGCCTTTTTACAAAAAAAAAAGAAAAAAAGAAAGGAGAAAAGACAAAGGCCTTAAGTTGTTCATCCTTGTTATATTGTGATTCTCCTAGTGATCTTGTGAAGTGCTCGTAATTGTGCTCAAATCCTCATTGTAAGCTGCATTCCTTTGTAATCTTGCTTGAATCATCCATAGTAAGTGACAATAGAGGATAAGTACTTACGAAACAATTTGAAATTACATCTAATTTAAGTGCTTGAATCAAGGTTGTAGTGCACTTTATTTTCTATTTTGTGAGTCCTTTGCATATAGAAAGCCTACCTTGACCTTTTTCCGAGCTTGAACTTGAAAAATTTGCAAGGAGTTGTTGATAAGTATAAGCTCCTTACTAGCTCTAGGGACCATTGTTGTTTTCTTGTTGGCGTGGGCTGTTGTGTGGGTTTTTCTTGTGTAGGAAACAATGACGAGACCTAAGGACAAGAACATGGCCTCGGAAGTTACCCTGGAGACAATACTCTTGGCCATACAATCCTCCAAGGAAGAAGCCAAAGAGCGAGATCGTCAAGCCGAGGAGCGAACTCGACAATTCTTGAAAACCATTAGAGACGAGAAGGCTGCCTTCATGAATGCCATGGAGGAGAAGTGGGACCTTGCTCACGGCCCATCACCGAGCCAATCTCAAGAGGTGTCCCAATCCTCACCGAATGTGAGCACTTCAAGGGGAGAATTCGGTATGACTCCTAAACACTCTTCTCCTTATCTTGCATCTATTCCCACTAGTGTACCCGTTGAGAATGAGGGGGATTTAGAGAAATTGCATGTTGTGGCTGCCCAAGATGAATGTTTTGTGACCAAAAAGGTTTTGATAGCCTCGGATGTTCCAAGTGTACCTAGTCAAAGAGAGGCTATCTCCCCCACTAGGTGCCCTATTAAGGGGAAAGTGTGTAGCGTCATAGTGGATGAAGGGTCATGTTGTAACATACTTGACCAAGAAGTAGTAGAAAGATTTCATCTAACTACTACTCTTCACCCACAACCCTATACACTTTGTTGGTTGAATTCCAACACTCATCTTAAAGTCAAGGAGCAAGTCACAATTCAGTTTGCCATAGGGGGTTATGGAGATGAGATTGTGTGTGAGTCAAAGCCAAATATAAAATGGGCAATTAGAGGCAAAGGAGGAACTTCTAATCATATGTTCTTGACCAAGTCTTTTATGCCTCCATTCATTACATGCTCTCAACCTTTCATTACATTTTATAAGACTAACTCTATTAATGAAAATGTTGTGGTGTTGCATAGAGCTTCTAGTGGTCTTATTGTAGGTCAAGAAGGCAAGCACATCAAGGACTCAAAGCTGGAGTCCGGGATGGTCCCATTTGAGCCTGGAGAGAAAGGCGCTCCACATAAGGAAAGTCCTTGCTTGGAAGGAGATAAAGACCTTGACGAGCTGGATTCGAGGTCGAATCTCTTTCAAGGGAGGGAGGATGATATGAATATGGCCCATCAAGACTTGGCCAAGCAAGAAGATCCTTCAAACATAGATGATGATTCAAGCCAAGACGAGAAGCTAGGCCAAGACCGTGACATTGCCTCGGACACCACCAGAAAACACGGGCCCAATTCAGATCCGGGCTGTAAAGAAGCTAAAAAACCCGGAGACCACTCAAATCCGGGTTATAAAGCCGATGCTATCACCAGAGAACCCGGCTAGGCCCTCCATCCAGGTTAAAAGCCCACGTGAAGAATATTTGAAGACTGATGTTATTTCCGATTTATTGCTGGGGTTTTTAAACATTATTAGACAATATTTTAATTCCCTAAATGTCCATTAATTGGTGTTTTGATTAGTGGACACGTTTTAGGATTAGTGGGTTAATTATTAGCATTTTCTTTAATTTCTCTTTAGTAACCGTATTGCTAGGTTATTAGGAAAACTTTTGGCTCATTGTTCAAAACGTTGAATTGAATCCAGAATCAGAATATTTCAGTTTTAGAGTTTTCTTCTTGTTCATCAAACTTGTGTGTGATATCAAGTTCTTCCCTTGAGAGATTTGAGTGTGTTGTATCTCGAATCTCCCTAAGTCTTTCTCTTGTGACTAGTGTGTCAAATCTAGCCATAAGGAGATTGCTTATCCCTCACTTCCATCACCCATCACAATCGATTCCATCCATCATCAACCGTCATTTTGCTGAACTTCGGGTATTCCACTGCCCTCATATCAAAGGGTCGGGGGTTCGATTCCCCCCTCCAACATCCTGGGGGATTAACAGGTGCAAGCCTCCCTCCAGGTTGGGGTGCAGGGGCTGCAGCCCTGCTCTGTGATCAGGGCGCCAGCGGTCAGACCGCCGATTGAGGCAGACCGTGGGCTGGGCCGCTGGGTCAGACCGCCGATCGAGGCAGACCATGCGAAGGCGGACCCAGGTGGGCTCGGATCACATCATAAAAGTGCACTTTTATGATGTGATCCGAGCCCACCTGGGTCCGCCTTCCCATGGTCTGCCTCGATCGGCGGTCTGACCCAGCGGCCCAGCCCACGGTCTGCCTCAATCGGCGGTCTGACCGCTGGCGCCCTGATCACAGAGCAGGGCTGCAGCCCCTGCACCTCAACCTGGAGGGAGGCTTGCACCTGTTAATCCCCCAGGATGTTGGAGGGGGGAATCGAACCCCCGACCCTTTGATATGAGGGCAGTGGAATACCCATCATATCACCAATTGGGCTGCAGCTCAATTGGTGATATGATGGGTATTCCACTGCCCTCATATCAAAGGGTCGGGGGTTCGATTCCCCCCTCCAACATCCTGGGGGATTAACAGGTGCAAGCCTCCCTCCAGGGTTGGGTGCAGGGGCTGCAGCCCTGCTCTGTGATCAGGGCGCCAGCGGTCAGACCGCCGATTGAGGCAGACCGTGGGCTGGGCCGCTGGGTCAGACCGCCGATCGAGGCAGACCATGGGAAGGCGGACCCAGGTGGGCTCGGATCACATCACGAGCTCTGTCACCTTCAATCCATCAGTCTTAGGATATAAGAACTCCTTGTGTTTCTCCTCCCTCATAGCTCGAGAGAAGAAACGATCCATCATCTTGGTCTTAAACATTGACCAGGTCAACACCGGGCTATCAGCTAAGCCGGTATTCTCCCACCATTCACTGGCTTCCTCCTTCAACTGTAGAGAAGCTATGTGCACTCTCTCCGCTTCAGTGCACTCAACATTACGAAACAACCATTCCATATGTGAGAACCGATGAGCCACCCTGACTGGCTCTCCCTTTCCATCATAGCTGTCAGGTCTCATAGAGTTAATGGCCTTCAGCGCTCGGCCATACTCTCCTCTATCCCTGATCACGCTTCCTTGTAGTACCTGGTTCTCTTATTCCTCAAACCTCAGAACTTCTGGAGGTACTGGCACTCTTTGTGCATGAGGTGCGATTGGCCTCATTATCTCGGTGATTGCTTGCAGAACAATCCCCCGAATTGCTGCGACAGTCGCTGCATCGAGCACTACTGGAGCGTCGGCCTGAGCTTGGCCATTGCCTCTTGGATTATTATTGAAGACATACTCACGCTCTCCTGATGGGTCTGTAACATTCCTCGGGTTTGGTCTGGGGTCATTACTCGGCCCAGCACCAGCACGGATAACGTTCCTTGTGTTCACCATCCGTTTACCGATCAAATTCCAAGGATTTTATCACATTAATATCATTCTGATATATTTATCGTAATAAAATCAACTTAGAATAGATCAACTTGGTAATTTCTATTGATGGACTCAAACCGAGTTACTAGGTTCTACAACCTCAACTCACAACGAGCGAACTGGGAATCAAGCCTAACTGGAGATGGCGAAACCACCTCGGCTTCTCCCGGGTTCCTCTGAAGAGAACATAATGCACCCATATCTAACGGGGCAACGGGAAAGGAATTAGTCTTTCTAGACATAGAAGCAAGCTTACTATATCAGACTGTACAGAAGACATGACTATGAACGGTGTTTTGAAATTCTTTTCACTTTGAAAATTCAGAGCCCTTTTAAAACATTTTCAAAAACGGATAAATGATTTATAAAATCCCAAACCCGTTTTAAAACCTTTGGCTCTGATACCACAACTGTAACACCCCCAAATCTTAACCCATTTGGAAAGGTATTACCGCCAGTGACCCCAGTGTTCCTTACCGAGATCACCCAAGGCTTTACCGGTTTAAATACAATTTAAGGCATACAATGATACATAATGATCAAAGTATCCAAAACAAAACCTCAATCAAATGAAACATGAGTTACGGGATTACAACCCAATCCCGAATAGGCCAAACACAGAGTTTAAACAAAGTACAGCGGAAGACTTATAAAAGATATTACAAAAAGGGTTGTGATCGTAATGATCACCTGCCCAAGGATCTCAACCTGATTAAAAGTAATTATTAAAACATCCAAAAACAACCGTCGTCTTCATAGTCAATCTAGTCTCCTCATCTTCGCTCTATCTGATGTGCCGAATCGAACGGATGACACCAGCCCACATGCGGAGAACAATGTTCGTGGGTTAGTCTACTTGAATAGACTAGCAAGGGTAAAAAGCAGAGTGGTTCGAGTGATCGTAACCGTTTACTATCATTGTCCCTCGAATAATAACCGAATGGACGATACATAACCCGGCACTTTCACGGAATAACAACAAGAGGTATGCATGAGAGAAGATTCTAAAAGACTTCATCTTCACAGAAATCGACTCGAAAAGAGACTCCAAGAGATTGAGTCTTTAAGGAAATATGACAAATCTGGAACGTTTACAGCATCATACAACAATGATTTAAAAGTTGACTGAGATGCTTCGGTTCACGACCAACCTCATCGCATACAGCGAATCCAGATTGGAAAGAGAACGTACTATGATCAAAGTCGAGACGAGTTTTCCTAGCTGTACTATAACTTAGCTGCACTACTCGCCAAAGGTATATTAATTATGTGCACTCGGGCACTTTATCTTATTTAATTCCAAAACGCACATCACGTTATAGGCTTTTAAATCATCGCATCCATCGGGATAAAGAGATACCATCGGGAACTAAATCCATGGACGGAGTTGACTCGGGAACTAAATCCCAAGAGTCGAATCGAGAACTAAGTCTCGCGGGAACTAAATCCCTAGGAGCGGAGTTGACTCGGGAACTAAATCCCAAGAGTCGAATCGGGAACTAAATCCCGCGGGAACTAAATCCCTCAAGGCGGAGTCGGGAACTAAATCCCTACAAACGGCATTAGAGAAGGATGGTAGGACCTAAATCCTAACCACCAGGTTATCAAGAAACGACTAGCACTCGCAATGAGATACACAGTAGCGTTCCTACGAATACTCGTGCTAACTAAACAGTTCAACACAACAATAACTCATAACAATGCCCTCAAGGCCCATTACAAATAAAATAGCGTTGTTCTAACAATATACAACCTATTATAATATCTGTATTAATTCATATATATATATATATATAATAGCGTTGTTCTAACAGATATACAACCTATTATAATATCATATTTTAGTTTTCCAAAACAGTTAACAAAACCGTTTCCAGATGAACACAATAATCATTCCAAATTAATTACTCAGATAAACAACTGATAATTAATGTAAATATGGAACGATGAGCAAGAGCGAACCGCCACTTGCCTGGATTAGATTCGGCGATGAATCTGGACGAGACGACTATCGAAAATATCCTTTCCGAGGATATGGCTTAAGCTTCAGAATATTTCTACCAGAGTACGAGTCCACACGCAATCCAGCCGATCACGTTCGAACTGACAAATTAATTATCTATCAATTAATTTGACTGGACGAATTTAAGGAATTATATTTAATAAATTTCTATGATATTAAATCATAAAATATTTATTAAATTTTCCTAAGAAAAAATACGGACGAAAGGGGATCGAAATTATACCGCTCGAATAATTTCGGGTTGAATTTGGACTGGAAACGAATTATGGGCCTCTCGGCCCAACAACAACAAGATAGAGGAGGGGGCCCCACCAGCACTGTCCTCCTTCTTCCCTGTTCGAACAACAACAGCACAGCAACATGGCACAACCACAACGACGACCACGCGGGGGCTTCGCCGGGGCTTCTCGACGCCAGGGAGGCAGCAACCAGCGGCGGCGGCAGGGAGGAGCAGCAGCACGGTGCTACGACAATGGCGACATCTTCGCCCCTTCGTCGTCGGAGCAGCGGCTCTGTTTTCTCCAGGGAGGAGCTCGTCGACTTCGGCTTTCGATCGGTCTCGCCGGCGGGAAGGAAGTGGCTCTCCTTCTCGTCGGGGAGGATGAGCAGCCAGCAGTGGCGACGCACAGCACCACGCAGCTCACGACAGCGGCAGCAGCAACGTCGACTTGGTCGCGGCTCGCCGGAGGAGAAGGCAACTGAGAGGGGAGCTGGGGAGTGAGAGGAAGGAGGGAGATCGGGGCGAGACGAGATCGGCCTTAAATAGCCTCATGGCCTCCGACAGCTTCCAAGCTCAGCACGCGGGCAAGCATGGCCGGGAGGGGCTCGAGGTGAGCATGCAGGGAGGAGCTCGAGGAAGGCTATGCCGGGGAAAGGCTCAAGAAAAGCGTAGGGGAGACAAGGTTTAGAATATAAAAATGGGGATGGGTATTTAACCCCGGAAATTATCTGTTTGTCTCCAAACAAATATTCTAAATTCTGAAAATAAATTGAATGTATATTATACCACTCAGGGAATTATTTCGGATATCATGGATATTTCAGAAAATCCAAACTCCACTGAAACCGAAATAATTAATTAGTGAAGGTTGGGAAAAATTACCCGAATATCCTTACTAAAAATTGAGGGATATTACATCACCTCCCCCTTAAAAGAAGTTTCGACCCCGAAACTTGGCCGAAAACAACTCGGGAAAGCGTCTAAGCATATCCGCATCAGTTTCTCAGGTTTCCCAAGTAACTTCTTTTATCCCAGACTTGGACCATAGAATTCGTACCAACAGTACGATCTCGTTGCACAGTTGCTACACACGGCGTTCGAGAATGCACACTGGCATCTCCTCTCAAGCATCATTGCCTGAATCTCGATGTCCTTAAATCTTAGCACATGAGACTCATCTTGGCACGAATTTCCTTAGCAAGGATACGTGGAACACATTATGCATCGGGTGTGTTGATGGCGACAACGCCAAACGGTACGTTAGAGATCTTACTCTATCCAGAATCTCGAATGGTACCACGTAGCGAGGGTTAAACTTCCCACGCTTACCAAACCTGAAAACATCCTTGGGTGCCGATACTCTGACAAGTACCTTGCCACCAACCTCGAACTCAACACTTTAACGCTTCTGATCTGCGTAAGACTTTTGTCGACTCTGAGCGGTCAACAACCTTTGTCTAATCAAAGCAATGTTCAAAGTTGTCCTTTCGACCAACTCTGGTCCAAGTAGAATCTTGTCGGCGTACTCAACCCAACAAATCTGAGATCTACATCTGTGACCATATAAAGCTTCGAACTGAGCCATCTTGACCGTAGCATGCCAGCTATTATCGTACGTGAGCTCAATCAGACTTAGGCTGTCTTCCCAGCTAGTCGGATGATCGAGTACGTATGCTTCTTAGCATATCCTCCAGGGTCTAGATGGTCTTTTCAGACTGACCATCTGTCTGAGGATGAAATGCTGCTGAATCTCAATTCAGTTCCCATGGCCTTGTGAAGTTCTTGCTATAAACTTGACATGAATCGGACATCTCGATCCGATACAATGGTCTTAGGAATGCCATATAAACGAACAATCTTCTGGAGAAAAACTTCTGCTGACCTCTGGGTCACCCAAGTAACCTCAGTTTCCAATGCAAATACTATTGCTGCTAGTTCTAGGTCATGTGTCGGTCAGTTTGCTTCATAGGTTTTCAATTGTCTAGATGCGTATGCAATAACCTTGTCTTTCTGCATCAAAGACACATCCCAACCCATTTCTCGAAGCATTACTATAGACCATATAACCATCATTCCTTCCGACAATGCCAAAACTGGTGCATAAGTCAGATACTGGTTCAACTTCTTAAAAACTGGTCTTGTACTTGTCATCCCAGACAAACTTCTGGTGAACCTTGTGGACAGACTGGTCATAGGTGGAGAGATCTTAGAAAAATCCTTCTATGAACCGTCTATAATGTCCTGCAACCTCTAGGAAACTGCGCACCTCGCTCACCCTCTGAGGCCGCTTCCAAACAACTACTGATTCACTCTTCTGGGGAATAATCATAACCTCATTCTTATTGATCACATGGCCTAAGAAAGCCACTTCTAGATCCAACAATCACACTTAGCCCACTTTGCGTACAACCGACTTGGGCTAAGGACCGATAAAGCAATCCGCAGATGTTCCCTGTGAGCTTCCTTGCTCGGGAAAAAATCAAAATTCCATTGATGAAGACCACTATGAACTTATTCAAGTACTGGTCTAAAACATCGATGCACTAGGTTCATGAAAACTGCTGGAGCATTCGTAGATCCAGATGGCATGACTATAATCTCGTAGTGACCATCTCTCGTCCGAACGCAATCCTCGGAATATCATCCTCACGAATCCTGAGCTGATGAAAACCAGATCTCCGGTCGATCTTGGAGAAAACTTTTGCTCCCTGTAGTTGCTCCAACAGATCATCACTCTTTGGCAACAAATACTTGCTCTTGATCGTGACTTTGTTCAACTCTCGAAAGTCAAAATAAAGTCGAAATGGTCCATCTTTCTATTTTGACAAATAAAACTAGGGCACTCCTACTCAAGGTGATGCACTCACCTTATATAGCTTTTGTCAGGAAGATTCTTGAGTTGCTTCTTCAACTCTTGCATCTCAACAGGAGCCATCCGGTACGGTGCCTCAGAGATCGGTGTGGTACTCGGCTCGAGATCAATTGCAAACTCCACGACACGATTCGGGGTATCCAGGAATATCTTCTGGAAAGACACCCGTAAATCCTCTAACCACAGAAATATCAAAAACTGAATTCGATCACTGCCTTGTGACGCTTCTGTCAATCCATACCGAGAGTAATTATCGTATGGGACCATGGTTATTTAGGTCAAATCGCTTTGAATTTCTTACCCTTAATGGTAATCGACAATCCGACAGACGATTGGTTCCCACTAAATGGTCACCATCTTGGACCAGCCCACTACATGGTTCACAGACGACTCACTAGTGGCTCCGAGCCCAGGCCCAGCCATTACCAGCGTCCACTGTTGCCATGAGCCGCTGTCCATACATCTCAACCCATCCTTGGTAGCTCCACCTAATTAATAGGTAGCCATCTCCTAAGAGGTTGTTGGTGAGTCTCGAACACGAGACCTTACCCCATACCAAGCAACGAAACATTAACTTGGTATAAACCAAAGGTTCATATATAAGAAGAGTTACAACAAAAGGTTCACAACCTCGTTGTACACACAACTTAACTTACAACCATCCAAAATTAAAGTCTGGGTAGCACCCACATCAACAACACATTAACAAAAGTGTAATACCGATATAAAGTACTCTAAGCATTAGGAGCATAGGGTCCATCCGCCTCACGCATCACGTAAAGACGTTGACCTTGGCTTCCTGAAGCCACCGGGGCTTTCCCTTTGTTTCTCGCAGTTGTCTGCATTGAAGGACTAGGGGCTTCCACCGGACTGAACCTGGGTTGGTTGTTCTGATTAACAAATCCCTGCTGTGACTCAGCCCCTTTCTGTCTCCTCTGCGGACAAAATAACTACAAGTGTCCTTCCTTTCCACAGGCATAGCACGTTTTCTCCTCCTTCGGACACACATTACTCTTGTGCACGTAGGTACCACAGTTGTAGCACTGGATCAGGCTATTGCCCTGACCCGAACGTTGCGTAGACCCATCTTGAGTCATATTCGTTTTTGCTCGGCCAGATTTGGCAAAATCAGATGGTGGAGCGGGACGTTTAAACCCACTTGCCTTAGGCTGGTTCTGCCCTTGCCTCTGGCTATCACGCTTCTTGGTCGACTCTTCCAGAGTCACCTCTAACTTGTAGGCTGCATCCACGTACTGCTCCAAAGTCGAGCATCCGTGACGCACCATTAGTGGCTTAATATCTGGGCCCATCCACTCATGGAAATACCAGATTTTCTGTGCCTCACTGGATATCTCAGGTCCAACATACTGTAGAAAATGATTGAACTTGGTGGCGAGCTCTGTCACCTTCAATCCATCAGTCTTAGGGTATAGGAACTCCTTGTGTTTCTCCTCCCTCATAGCCCGAGAGAAGAAACGATCCGTCATCTTGGTCTTAAACATTGACCAGGTCAACACCGGGCTATCAGCTAAGCCGGTATTCTCCCACCATTCACTGGCTTCCTCCTTCAACTGTAGAGAAGCTATGTGCACTCTCTCCGCTTCAGTGCACTCAACATTATGAAACAACCGTTCCATATGTGAGAACCAATGAGCCACCCTGACTGGCTCTCCCTTTCCATCATAGCTGTCAGGTCTCATAGAGTTAATGGCCTTTAGCGCTCGGCCATACTCTCCTCTATCCCTGATCATGCCTCCTTGTAGTACCTGGTTCTCTTGTTCCTCAAACCTCAGAACTTCTGGAGGTACTGGCACTCTTTGTGCCTGAGGTGCGATTGGCCTCATTATCTCGGCGATTGCTTGCAGAACAATCCCCCGAATTGCTGCGACAGTCGCTGCATCGAGCACTACTGGAGCGTCGGCCTGAGCTTGGCCATTGCCTCCTGGATTATTATTGAAGACAGACTCATGCTCTCCTGATGGGTGTGCAACATTCCTCGGGTTTGGTCTGGGGTCATTACTCGGCCCAGCACCAGCACGGATAACGTTCCTTGTGTTCACCATCCGTTTACCGATCAAATTCCAAGGATTTTATCACATTAATATCATTCTGATATATTTATCGTAATAAAATCAACTTAGAATAGATCAACTTGGTAATTTCTATTGATGGACTCAAACCGAGTTACTAGGTTCTACAACCTCAACTCACAACGAGCGAACTGGGAATCAAGCCTAACTGGAGATGGCGAAACCACCTCGGCTTCTCTCGGGTTCCTCTGAAGATAACAGAATGCACCCATATCTAACGGGACAACGGGAAAAGAATTAGTCTTTCTAGACATAGAAGCAAGCTTACTATATCAGACTGTACAGAAGACATGACTATGAACGGTGTTTTGAAATTCTTTTCACTTTGAAAATTCAGAGCCCTTTTAAAGCATTTTCAAAAACGGATAAATGATTTATAAAATCCCAAACCCGTTTTAAAACCTTTGGCTCTGATACCACAACTGTAACACCCCCAAATCTTAACCCATTTGGAAAGGTATTACCGCGAGTGACCCCAGTGTTCCTTACCGAGATCACCCAAGGCTTTACCGGTTTAAATACAATTTAAGGCATACAATGATACATAATGATCAAAGTATCCAAAACAAAACCTCAATCAAATGAAACATGAGTTACGGGATTACAACCCAATCCCGAATAGGCCAAACACAGAGTTTAAACAAAGTACAGCGGAAGACTTATAAAAGATATTACAAAAAGGGTTGTGATCGTAATGATCACCTGCCCAAGGATCTCAACCTGATTAAAAGTAATTATTAAAACATCCAAAAACAACCGTCGTCTTCATAGTCAATCTAGTCTCCTCATCTTCGCTCTATCTGATGTGCCGAATCGAACGGATGACACCAGCCCACATGCGGAGAACAATGTTCGTGGGTTAGTCTACTTGAATAGACTAGCAAGGGTAAAAAGCAGAGTTGTTCGAGTGATCGTAACCGTTTACTATCATTGTCCCTCGAATAATAACCGAATGGACGATACATAACCCGACACTTTCACGGAATAACAACAAGAGGTATGCATGAGAGAAGATTGTAGAAGACTTCATCTTCACAGAAATCGACTCGAAAAGAGACTCCAAGAGATTGAGTCTTTAAGGAAATATGACAAATCTGGAACGTTTACAGCATCATACAACAATGATTTAAAAGTTGACTGAGATGCTTCGGTTCACGACCAACCTCATCGCATACAGCGAATCCAGATTGGAAAGAGAACGTACTATGATCAAAGTCGAGACGAGTTTTCCTAGTTGCACTATAACTTAGCTGCACTACTCGCCAAAGGTATATTAATTATGTGCACTCGGGCACTTTATCTTATTTAATTCCAAAACGCACATCACGTTATAGGCTTTTAAATCATCTCATCCATCGGGATAAAGAGATACCGTCGGGAACTAAATCCATGGACGGAGTTGACTCGGGAACTAAATCCCAAGAGTCGAATCGAGAACTAAGTCTCGCGGGAACTAAATCCCTAGGAGCGGAGTTGACTCGGGAACTAAATCCCAAGAGTCGAATCGGGAACTAAATCCCGCGGGAACTAAATCCCTCAAGGCAGAGTCGAGAACTAAATCCCTACAAACGGCATTAGAGAAGGATGGTAGGAACTAAATCCTAACCACCAGGTTATCAAGAAACGACTAGCACTCACAATGAGATACACAGTAGCGTTCCTACGAATACTCGTGCTAACTAAACAGTTCAACACAACAATAACTCATAACAATGCCCTCAAGGCCCGTTACAAATAAAATAGCGTTGTTCTAACAATATACAACCTATTATAATATCTATATTAATTCATATATATATATATATAATAGCGTTGTTCTAACAGATATACAACCTATTATAATATCATATTTTAGTTTTCCAAAACAGTTAACAAAACCGTTTCCAGATGAACACAATAATCATTCCAAAATAATTACTCAGATAAACTACTGATAATTAATGTAAATATGGAACGATGAGCAAGAGCAAACCGCCACTTGCCTGGAATAGATTCGGCGATGAATCTGGACGAGACGACTATCGAAAATATCCTTTCCGAGGATATGGCTTAAGCTTCAGAATATTTCTACCAGAGTACGAGTCCACACGCAATCCAGCCGATCACGTTCTAACTGACAAATTAATTATCTATCAATTAATTTGACTGGACGAATTTAAGGAATTATATTTAATAAATTTCTATGATATTAAATCATAAAATATTTATTAAATTTTACTAAGAAAAGATACGGACGAAAGGGGATCAAAATTATACCGCTCGAGTAATTTCGGGTTGAATTTGGACTGGAAACGAATTATGGGCCTCTCGGCCCAACAACAACAAGATAGAGGAGGGGGCCCCACCAGCACTGTTCCTCCTTCTTCCCTGTTCGAACAACAACAGCACAACAACATGGCACAACCACAACGACGACCACGCGGGGGCTTCGCCGGGGCTTCTCGACGCCAGGGAGGCAACAACCAGCGACGGCGGCATGGAGTAGCAGTAGCACGGTGCTACGACAGCGGCGACATCTTCGCCCCTTCGTCGTCGGAGCAGCGGCTCTGTTTTCTCCGGGGAGGAGCTCGTCGACTTCGGCTTTCGATCGGTCTCGCCGGCGGGAAGGAAGTGGCTCTCCTTCTCGTCGGGGAGGATGAGCAGCCAGCAGTGGCGACGCACAGCACCACGCAGCTCACGACAGCGGCAGCAGCAACGTCGACTTGGTCGCGGCTCGCCGGAGGAGAAGGCAACCGAGAGGGGAGCTGGGGAGTGAGAGGAAGGAGGGAGATCGGGGCGAGACGGGATCGGCCTTAAATAGCCTCATGGCCTCCGACAGCTTCCAAGCTCAGCACGCGGGCAAGCATGGCCGGGAGGGGCTCGAGGTGAGCATGCATGGAGGATCTCGAGGAAGGCTATGCCGGGGAAAGGCTCGAGAAAAGCGTAGGGGAGACAAGGTTTAGAATATAAAAATGGGGATGGGTATTTAACCCCGGAAATTATCTGTTTGTCTCCAAACAAATATTCTAAATTTCGAAAATAAATTGAATGTATATTATACCACTCAGGGAATTATTTCGGATATCATGGATATTTCAGAAAATCCAAACTCCACTGAAACCAAAATAATTAATTAGTGAAGGTTGGGAAAAATTACCCGAATATCCTTACTAAAAATTGAGTGATATTACACCATCCTCATGTCTCCATCTAAGCTGTAAATCCTGGGATATCTTCACTTCTCTCCATAACTTCAGGGATCACAGACTTAACTCCAAAACTCATCAAAAACTCCTCCAAATCATGCTAATAATTGCTAGTAAAGGTGTATGAAATAACACCTATCAAATTCCCCCATACTTAGACCTTTACTCGTCCCGAGTAAGCTAAAGAAAAACCTACTCTCTCAATCAACACCAAGGTCTCAGGAAGTATAAGAAAATATGACACTAGCAATTACAACATACCAACAGTAAGCTCCAGACAACCAAAACAAGTGATGCCAAGATAATTCTAATCCTAACTCCAATCTAGCTCCTTATCGCTCCAGAGTGGCCTACCCGAACTCCTTATACCACCTCTTCTTATGACACCTCGCCAAGAAATAAAGAGAAGTCCTAAAATCACTCTTATTCTTTTACGCTCATCTTGCCAAGGCGCCCTTTCGGGTTTTCACCAAGCCACTCATTTCATTTTGCTAGATATCTCACATATACTCACATCACTCCAGTCCAATATTGCCCTGGTCTATACCAGCCAGACTACCTGCTTTTTACCTGAACTGCCCTTTTGGGTTTTCAGCTCATCCCAGGATTTTGGTTGCCTTTTTACTTCTTTTTGGTTTTTTTTTGAAATCTAAAACTCGAATGGGAAATACAGTACACGAAAAGAAAACAATATGTACAAAGGATAGACAGATAGCAAGTCTAAATCCCTCCTCCATACTTAAACCGAACATTGTCCTCAATGTAGAAAAGAGAACATCAACTGAAATAGGGGAAGAAGAAAACAAACTCACTGTGGGCCTGATGGTGGTAGTGGTGGGAACCTCCCAAAGTAGTCCCTCATATGAGCGTCCATACCGTCCAAACGCTCATCTACATCACTGCGAAACTGGGCCTGCCAAGTCTGCAGACTGGTCTCTACTCGGGTGTTCCAGTGCGTCTGCTGCACTGAGAATGCATCAAATCTCGAATACAACTCCTGCCAAGGTGTGGCAGTACCATAAGAAGATGAGGGCGCGTCATAAAGTGTAGGCATAGGAGTGTCCCCGCTCGCAAACTCAGCAGCAGCAACAGCACCACTAGGGCCCTCTCCATATGGGCCTGAAGGAGCAGCAACAGGGGTATCATCAGTCGTCATCCTGCTATCACTAGAGATCCACCAATCCGCAAATGAAGGGGAATAAGCGAACTCCCGTGGGAGAATCAGAATGTGGCCATCATATGACGACCATACCAAATCACCATCCTTTCCCAATGGCTTCAGCATCGAGCACACCTTCATGTGCGCCATATCATACACCACGTAGGCAATAGGCCGAGGAATCTGATCGCAAGCTATCACTCCAGCACAAAGGAGGGTGATCAAGCCACCCCCACAGATATCACGTGGCTCACCATCACGAATCCTCTTCAAGGAACCCAAAAAGAGGGTAGCCCAACACGGTGTGTACTTAACAACCTCCAAGATGCTCATAAACCACTGGAAATCCTTCAGAGGAAACTTTCCATCATCAGCATGGCCAAAAAAGTCTCTCATCATCACCTTGTGGATCAACCGTAGACACGGGTTCACCAGCTTCGAATTCACCTCCTGACCCTTCCTGAACGTCCTGCCCGTAGCAGCCTTCCAGAACTCTATCATATCAGACTCTAGAATGCCACCAGACCACCCATCAGTTGGCAGCTTTGTAATGCCCAGGGCATCACGCACCACCTTAGGGGACAACGAATAATCACGCCCATTGTAAGTGAACGTGACCCTCATCATCCTCTTATTGTCGGAACCATCAGAGTACCTCTTGAAGGAGGCGATGAACTGGTAACAAAGCTTGGGATACGCAGGGGCAGCCAAGTTCAGAAACGTCCCCAACCCACACTGTGCCAGACACAGGGACACACACGCCAATAAACCCATCTCAGACAACGTAGGCTTGTGAAAGAATTTAGTCGCCAACACCTTCCTTTCCTTCACCACATTATAGACCTCATTCTCATCCCTCGTAGACACTTGCTTCCTACCCTTAGGTGCCATAAGTAATGAATGTAGAATTTCAAAACGAAGGGCAACCAAGAGAACTTACAAACGAGCAAACACGCAGCCAAGAGGTCTCGCCGCGGGGCGGTGAACGAGTCGCCGGGTCGCGGTGGGACAACTGGGAGCTTTGGCCGGGTCACGGTGAAGTCGGCGCGAGGCGGTGGCAGCAGCGACGCGAAGCGGGACTGAAGCGAAGCAGTGGGGTTGTGTTTGGCTTGTTTGTGAGGCTAGACTTCCAATTGGTGAATTGGGGGCTAGATTCGGATCAAGGTCGAGAGAGATTTGAGGGAGAATGGGGCAAGTTCTTTGGGGGCTTGAGAGTGATGTTGGGAATGGAGTGTTTGTGAGTATAGGGGCTAGGTCAGGGAAGGGAAAGGTGAAAGGGAAGAAAAGGATGATGGGCCGGCTGGTACAAGGCCCAAAGAGAGAAATCTCGGCCCAAAAGTGGGCCCAATCCGTCAAAACCTTAGTTACCACTCAAGAAATAAAACTTTTACTCACCCATTTAAGGTTTTTTCGGGGCCCTTTATTCTTGTAAATTATTATTTTTTTTCGGAGAGGGAAAATATACCAAAAATCCACCGCGGGGCGGTGAGCTCCACCGCGGGGCGGTGAGGGTCGCCACGGGGCGGTGACATAGCTGAGAACACCATCTCTCCATTTACTTTCATACCTGAAATGTAAGTAACAGGCGAACGAAACAAAGCAAAATAAACTACTAAAAATAATCTAAGGAAAAGAAAAGAAACAAAGAAAAACTACCACGGGTTGCCTCTCGGACAGCGCCTTAGTTAACGTCGTTGGCTCGACGTACTGCAGATCAACTACCACCTAGAATAGGATCCCCTCGGAATCCTCTTACTCGTCTCTTCCTGTCGAGACTTCCCATGTAAAGGTTGAGACCTTAGACCATGTTCCCTCTTTGCCATCAACTCCATGCTTACTTCCTTTGGGGCATCTCCCCCATACTTAGAGCGATGTGGGGGCCGATATGGCTCAACCTGAATACGCTGCATGTCACTAGATAAAGGCTTACAGCCTTGTATGGTTAGTGCAGGGGGCAAGTGCCCAAAGTAGAGGGAATGGAATCTCCTATATCATCCAACACGACATCACCAACATGCAACTCATGCAACTTAATAGGTCCAGCAATAGTAGAACACTCAACTACGGTATCTACTGCACCAGTTTTAACATTTTCATGCACATGATTATCAATATCACTAATGCAGCAAGGAGCAGGCAATTCAATGGAGTTGGCCTTATGAATATTGTGTTAAAAAATTATTCCATCAAATTCCATAGTTAAAGTTCCACTATCTACATCAATCTTTGTCATGGATGTTTTCATAAAAGGTCGCCCTAGCATCACCGGGGCAACCTGTTCATCATAGTCCATATCCATAACAAAGAAATCAGCAGGAAAAATCAAAGGACCTATCCTCACAAGAATATCCTCCACAATACCCTTAGGGGGTACACAAGAACCATCAGTAAGTTGTATCACAATGTTAGAATCATGCAAGGGTCCTATTCCTAAATC
Organism: Rheum nobile; assembly: GCA_027886185.1. Lineage (NCBI taxonomy): Eukaryota > Viridiplantae > Streptophyta > Magnoliopsida > Caryophyllales > Polygonaceae > Rheum > Rheum nobile. The sequence continues at coordinate 1,171,287 of WOAB01000163.1, forward strand.
TTCAATCAGTGAATAAGGTAACACATTAATTGAGGCACCCAAGTCTAACAAGGCTTTCTCAAATTGATGCTCACCTATAGTAATAGGAATAGTAAATGTACCTGGATCCTTGCACTTCTCAGGAAGACGCCTCTGAAACACCGCCGATGCATGTTCACCCACTGGAATTTTCTTTTGAACCTTCTGCTTCTGAGTCCTCTTCACGGTGCACAACTCCTTCAAGAACTTGGCATATCGAGGGACAGCCTTGATAAGCTTGATCAGGGGGATGTTCACCTCACATTCCCGAAATGTCTCGAACAGATCACTGTCTTCAGCTACTCTCTTGGCGTTCAGCGCCTCAGGAAAAGGTGCTGGTGGCTTCTCAGAACCTAGAGGGGGAAACACGGGGCGAACGTAGTCATCAACACATAACTCATCAGCGGAGCTGGATTGTTGAAGGCCAGGTCGCGGCAAGCCCACCGCGAGGCGTTGATCATCACCGCGGGGCGGTGGGGTCGTGGTGTGTTTACTGAGATCAGCCGCCGGGTCGCGGTCAGAGTCGCCGTGGGGCGATAACAGCAGTGTTTCCTTCCTGGCTTCAGCCTCAACTTTTCACCGGGTCGCGGTGGGGTCCACCGCGGGGCGGTCAACATTTTTCTCCTTTACAGCTTTGTTCTCCTCTTCAGTACTAGGAGCAACGACCAATTTCGTACCACTTCTGAGAGTAATAGCACTTACATTCTCTCTTGGATTCACAGTAGTCTGAGATGGCAGGGAGTTAGATGTCCTCTGGTCAATCTTGGTCACAACATCAGCTAGTTGACCAATCTGCCTCTCCATGTTTTTAATACTTGACTCAGTAGCCTGCACATGCGTGGCGAAATACTGAGTCAGAGTCTTTAGCATCTCTTCAGTAGAAGCACCAGAGCTTTGGCCTTGAGGTTTCTGTTGGTATGGGACTCTCTGCTGGTATTGCTGTTGTGCCGAATGTTGACCACCTTGACGGTCACTCTATCTAAAACCTGGGTGGTCTCGCCCTCTCGGATTATAATTGGGTTGTCCACCAAACTGCGGTCTAGGGGGTCCATAACCTCCTATAGCATTAACTTCAGCAACACCCTCCTCCTGCAGCTGAGGACAAGTGTCGGTGGGGTGGTATTGATCAGAGCAAAGCCCACATGCCTTGACTTGTTGAGGGGCATTCTGGTTCGCCATCCTCTTCACCATCTCTTTCAGCTCGGCTAACTCAGTCAACACTGGGCTTGGTCCTGCAGGGGTCACAACATTGACCGCCTTCCTTTGGTATGTCTTCCCAAAAATCCTGGTGCTCTCACTCATCTCCTGGAATCTCTCCATGGCTGCATCCGGTGTCAGATTCAGAATGCTTCCACCGCAAGCAGCGTCAACCATCCTTCTCTCTTGGTCCAGCAGACCATTGTGTAAATAGAGGACAAGGTCCTGCTTGGCGTATCCATGGAACGGGCAGCTGGAGCAAAGTCTCTTGTACCACTCAAGATAACCATACAGCGTCTCATCACCAGCCTGCTCAATATTGGCAATTGCCTTTTTCAAGGCATTCGCCTTCTTCGTTGGAAAGTACTTGTCCAGGAATGCCTTGTGCAGTTTATTCCAGGTATCTATGGTTCCTGGTGGCAAGTGATAGTACCAGTCGCTTGCAGAGTCTAGCAGGGAGAAACCAAAAGCTCTCATCTTGATTTGGTACTCCGTCACGTTCCTGTGCTTCATTGTCATGCAGACATTGTGGAACTTGCCCAGGTGAGAGATCGGGTCTTCTCCACTCAAACCGTGGAACTTCGGGAGATAAGCAACAACTCCAGACTTCAGCTCAAAATTCACCCCTTCGCCAAGCGCAGGGATGACGACAGCCAGGGGTTGTGCTCCAATATTCGACTCAGTAAGCTCTCTCAGAGTGCCAACCATTGCGACAGCAGGGATGTTAATTGTCTCAGCCTCAACTGTCTCAGCTATCTCAACCTCTTCTTCTTCTTCTCCTTGATCGCGTAGGTTCGCAAGGAATGATCTGTCGATTTCTGGATCAAAAGCTACGAGAGGAGAGTCAGTAGAACGAGTGTCGACCATAAGATAGGTCTCCACCAAAAATCAATCACAAAAACACACAACAAAAACAGAAAACATCCCCGGCAACGACGCAAATTTGACGGGGCTAAAAGTGCGCAATACAAGTATCGTTGATTAGCCTTATCAAAGTAAAAAGTCCTAACAGACCTACTAAACAGATGTATAGTAAGCAAGCAAGGGTCGAACCCACAGGGAAGATCTGATGCAGTATGCAATTGTGAATGACAAGTAACAAGCAATGGGGGTTTAGTTATCAAGAAAGAACAAAGCAAGCAAAGCAAACAAGTTTGGTTGAGTAGAGAAAATATAATGGGGAAAGTAGTCCTACTAGAGAGAGATCCACAATACAGAGATATAATTTAATCACAGAAATCTATTAAATCCAAGTTCTTTTACTATCCTTATAGTTGTTCCCACCCTGATCTTAAATACTATCGATTCTCACAGTTGTCGATAGACTTATTACTATGCCAATGATAAAGCACCACCGATTCTCACAGTTGTCGGTATACTTTACCACCAACAAAGCAATAGCAATACACACAAGGATATAGGATACATGCAAATAGAAAGACACCTTACTACTTAACATACAACTGATTCTCACTCACGATTGTACGCTCGGAACCCATATACGCACAATCGTGTATGCCACTAGATATGCACTCGGAACCCCTATATGCACTCCTAGCAATTGATAAAAAGTATTCAACCTAGTTGATCAGGCTAGGAAGAACAACAAGAAATCAATATTCAATATAACCAAGAGAATCAAACCAACATTTATAAGGATAAGAACAAGGAATAGAAATCTCACAAACACATCAACTGTATTGCTTCAAACGTCTAGTAGAACAAAGGGGAAGTTAGTTCTCCATCCAGATGAGAATGAAAACTAAAGGAAAAATAACGTCTGATGTAAAGTAGGAACGAGTTGTAGCAGTCTGTAGTCTATGCCTCTTAACCTAGAAAGAGGGCTTAAATAGTCTTAGGAAAACTAGGTTAAAACTAACGAAAATAATAAAGGAAACAAAATAATAAAATAAAAAAGTCTGAACGAAATAAAAGGAAATAAATGTCTCTGGCCGCGAGGCGTTGAACACGGCCACCGCGGGGCGTCAGGCTCTCCACCGCGGGGCGGTGGCTTCCTCCGGCGTGGGGCGTCAACCTTCTCTGGGAGTCACCGCCGGGCCGCGGTGATTCTGGCGCGGGGCGGTGAGCTCGCTCACTCTCTTCTTCTGTTGCTCTTCATTACTACCAAGTGTTGGTAGTATTCTCCAAGTATGCTCCAGCAACTCCATCTCCATCCTCATGTATCCATCTAAGCTGTAAATCCTGGGATATCTTCACTTCACTCCATAACTTCAGGGATCACAGACTTAGCTCCAAAACTCATCCAAAACTCCTCCAAATCATGCTAATAATTGCTAGTAAATGTGTATGAAATAACACCTATCACGCGCACACCGTGCTACGGCTCCTATGGCTATGGTTCGACTACGTCGACAATCCACGATGACTTCAACGAGTTCGACGATGAAGAGATGGAAAACTCCGGCATGATCAACCCAGGCTCCTACCACCCTCCCCTTGGTGATCCCATTGAGCTCCAGGACAGGCCCGCGGATTGGATTCCGCCCCCACGCCAACAAGCAGGCCCACACCATTATGTCCAAGGCGATGCTACGCGTGAAACTCGTGGCTAGCATCACGACTTTTGTTGCCGTGACGATGCCTTTGCCCCTACACGACGATAGCGACGCACCGAGATCACATCACCCGCGGTCTTCACCACTGACGATGTCCAGGATGGCCGCGCCCGCCGACAACTTCGTCGCGCCCAAACCCCTGCACAACGTGCTTATGCGCCCCAGCCTGCTCAGCCCGCCCCATGACTTAGCCGCCACGAGGTAAAGGTAAAAATTGAGCATTTCTTTGGTGAATATGATCCGGCTGTTTTTCTTGAGTGGGTGCAGGCTACAGAGTACACTTTGAGATATTGTCACAACCCCACGGACGAGCATGTGGACGCGGCAACACTTCACTTCTGAGGCGCTGCACGCGTTTGGTGGCACAGGTTCGTTGATGATCGCGTTCGTCGACACCTTGTCCCCATCACCGAGTGGAACCATCTTGTCTACGTCATGACACAGAAGTACGTGCCCGCCGACTATAGAAACCAGATATGGATGGAAATTGCCATGGCACGCCAAGGCACCAAAACGCCTCTTAAGTTCTTCTCTCACTTGGAGGACATGTACTACAAGGCAAGCATAAGTGTCGCCCCATCCACCCTTCAGACAAAGTTTCTTAGTGGCTTGAATGTGTCAATCCGTGACCAACTTGAGATTTTGCCCATCAAAGATCTCAACACCTTGACTCACACCGCGATGCAAATCCACAATCAACTCTCGCGTGGCCGGAAATCATCTTGGCAAAATCAAGGCCAACGAAGGTATGATTCTAACCCTAGTCAATCCCTTACTACTAATGTGCGCGCTCCACCCTCAGGATCCACCGCGTCGAGCCAAGGCCGAAACGCCAAGACCGTGACGCCAAGCTCAACGGCCGCTCACCCGACCGCGCCAAAGGCCCCCTCCCCGGGCAATGACCGCACACGTGACATTGAATGCTTCAAATGTGGAGGGCGAGGCCACTACCAAAGGGATTGTCCGAACAACAAGAAGGTCCTCTTCTCCAACATTGCCGCGGGCTATGAATCTTACGAGGAGGAGGAGGCCCATCTTGAGACCATCGAAGAAGGATTCAAGGATGACACCTAGGAGGCCTACACGTGTGAGGCTACCGCGCTCCATGACGGCACGCCTCTCAGCCTTGTCACGCGCCGCATTCTCACCGTCAAGGAGGCCACTATGGTCGACCAACGCGAGAACCTCTTCCACACGCGTTGCCTGGTCAAGACGGCATCCCTGAGTGTCATCATCGATGGGGGCAGCTGTTGCAACATCATCAATGAGAAAGTGGTCAACCACTTCAGCCTGCCGACCACGCCTCACCCACAGCCTTATGGCCTCCAGTGGATTTCTTCGAGTTCTGGTAACAATGTAACTCATCAATGTCTTATCTCTTTTTCCAATGGTCAGTATTCAGACTCGGTCCTATGTGATGTCATTGCGATGGACGCCACACATCACTTGTTGGGACGTCCATGGCAATTCGACAGGCGCGTTCTTCACGATGGCTATTTAAACACTAACGTGTTTACTTACCACGGGAAGCGCGTCACCCTCTTACCCATGTCTCCCCATGAGATTTTACAGGATCAGGTAGAGCGAGATCGTTAGAAGGCTATCGAATCAGCCGCGACTGAGGCCACGCCGCCGCGATCCAACCCCAATTCTGGCGATTCTTCAACGCTCCCAAACACTGGAAATAGGAAGTCGCGTACTCCCCCAGGCCACCACAACGACCCTACCAAAACTAACCGCGCAGCCAACAACACCGTGCCCAAGGACAAAACGCGTTGCATGGACATTGTGAGTACCATGCCGAAGAGCCTCACGATGCAAGGTCATTGTGAGCACCGATTGCTTCTCGCGCGACCAAGCGACCTTACTACCACTTTGAACGAAAAGGCACCCTGCTTCCTGTTGGTGCCAACACCCATCATGCACAACGCGCCCATTGCCGATCCTTTGCCACCGGCTATCGCCGCGTTTCTCGATGAGTTCGCCGCGGTATTGCCAGAGGAGCTTCCCCAAGGCCTCTCACCCTTGCGCGACATTGAGCACCAAATTGACTTGGTGCCTAGTGCCTCGCTGCCAAACCGAGCCGCATATCGTGCCGGCCCTGAGGAGACCAAGGAGTTGCAACGCCAGGTGCATGAACTTCTAGATCGCGGCTACGTGAGGGAATCCTTGAGCCCTTGCGCCGTGTCGGTGATCCTAGTGCCTAAGAAAGACGGGTCATGGAGAATGTGTGTTGACTGCCGCGCCATCAATCAAATCACGGTAAAGTACATGCACCCCATTTCGCGCCTCGACGACATGCTAGATGAGCTCCACGGCGCCACCCTCTTCTCCAAAATTGATTTGAAGAGCGGCTATCACCAAATCCGCATGAAGGAAGGTGATGAGTGGAAGACCGCGTTCAAGACAAAATATGGCCTTTATGAATGGCTCGTCATGCCTTTTGGACTCACCAACGCCCCGAGCACGTTCATGAGGTTGATGAACCACATTTTGAGGGAAATTCTGGGCAAATTTGTTGTGGTTTATTTTGATGACATTTTGGTGTATTCACGTAGTCTTGATGAGCATGTAGAGCACCTTAGGCTTGTGTTAGAGTGCTTGAGATGTGAGAAATTGTATGCCAACCTCGGCAAGTGTCGTTTTTGCTCCGACACCACTAACTTTTTGGGCTACGTGGTCTCCAAAGATGGACTGCGCGTGGATGAAGACAAGGTGAAGGCAATCCGGGATTGGCCGACGCCTACAACTCCAACCATGGTACGCAGCTTCCTTAGCTTGGCAGGTTTTTACCGGAGGTTTGTCCGCGACTTCAGCTCCATCGTCGCGCCCCTCCATGAGCTCACAAGGAAGAGCGCCTCGGTGAATTGGTTGGAGCACCACGAGAAAGCTTTCATGCGTTGAAAGAGGCCCTGTGCAACATGCCCCTTCTCCAACTTCCAGACTTCAACAAACACTTTGAGATTGAATGCGACGCGTCAAATGTCGACATTGGCGGCGTCTTGCACCAGGATAAGAGGCCCATCGCATTCTTCAATGAGAAGCTCACGAGGGCCACCTTGAACTATCCCACCTACGACAAGGAGTTCTATGCCCTCGTCCGCGTGCTCAAGACCTGGCAGCACTACCTCTGGCCCCGCGAGTTCGTCATCCACTCGGACCACGCGGCCATTAGCTACTTGAAGAGCGAGGCCCACCTAAGCCGCCGCTACGCCCGTTGGGTGGAGTTAATGAAAACATTCCCCTACGTTGTTGTGCACAAGAAAGGTAAGGAGAATGTGGTCGCCGATGCCCTTTCTCGCAGGTATAACCTCCTTACTCATCTTCAAACTAAGGTTCTTGGCTTTGCTTTAATTAAGGATTTATACTTGACTGATCCCTTCTTCAAGCCTATTTTTGAACACTGCCTTAGAGACCGTGAGTTTCAGACATATTTTCTACATGAGGGTTACCTATACAAGGCCGGCCGCCTATGCATCCCTAGCTCATCCATTAGGAACCTACTTATTTAGGAGGCGCATGAAGGTCGCGGCCACTTTGGGGTTATAAAAACATTGGCCGCCCTTCGCGAGAATTTCTTTTGGCCACGCATGACCAACCAAGTGACGCGATATTGTAAGAGCTGTGTGACATACCAATGCGCTAAAGCGAGTTCAAGTCCCTACGGCCTCTACACGCCTTTGCCAATCCCTCTCGGCCCTTGGGAAGATTTGTCCATGGACTTTATCACAGGTTTGCCTCTCTCTCGTAGGGGTAGGGACTCCATATTTGTTATTGTGGACAAGTTTTCCAAAATGGCCCATTTCTTGGTGTGTAAGACCACCCATAATGCTAGTGACATTGCCGAGTTGTTTTTTGAGAATGTGGTGCGATTGCATGGGATCCCTACGTCTATTGTGAGTGATAGGGACACTAAATTTATGGGGCATTTTTGGAGAACTCTTTGGGGAAAGATAGGGACAAAACAACTCTTTTCCACTAGCTACCACCCCCAAACCGATGGCCAAACCGAGGTGACCAATCAAACCCTAGGCGCCCTTCTCCGGACCATGATCAAGGCCAACCCCAGGCGTTGGGAAGACTTACTTGCTATTTTTGAGTTTTCTTACAATAGGTCTAGGCACTCCACGATAAGGCTCACCCCATTCGAGGTCGTCTATGGTAGAAACCCCTTGACACTGCTGGACATGCTGCCGCGACTACTCAAGGACAATGTGCACACTACCGCGGCCAACCGCGCCGCGCAGATCCAGGAACTCCATTGCAGAACTCGTGAGCAGCTGGAATGGCGCGCTACCCAGTATGCATCACAACACAACCGCGGTCGCCGTCGCATCATATTCGCACCTAGAGACATGGTGTGGGTGCACCTCCGCAAAGAACGCTTCCCGGCCAAGCGCAAATCCAAGTTAGCGCCGCGTACCGATGGTCCTTTTCGCGTTGTGAAGGCAATTGGAGACAATGCTTACGAGCTCGAGCTACCAACCGACTACGGTGTCCATGCAACCTTCAACGTCGCCGACTTAGCGCCTTATGTGGACCCTGAGTTCGATGACGGTGAAGCGGGGATGCTTCACAACCAAGTGGGGGAGGGTGATGCGCTCCTGCCCACCATGACTATGGCTAAGGAGGAGGAAGCCATGAGCATCCGCTCACAAGGGCCCATGACAAGATCGCGTGCCAAAGCCTTCGCCAATGCCACACAATCGTTGATCGTGCGCGTCGTCGCTAGCCAAGGCAAGCCAGAGACCGCTGTCTCTCTTAAGCTCCTCGCGACCATCGACACCCCGTCAACGACCCCTATCCTAGTCACTTAGACTATTTTTCTATTTTAAGACTTTTTCTAGTTTTGGAACTATCTGTTTTTAGAAGTTACTATTTTAGTACTTTTCTATTTCGGGCGTATGTTCCACTCATGTTGATTGGGCTAGCCCATTAGGCGAGACTCGGCACATCTGAGTCTCGCGACCTCTATATAAGGCCATCTCAGCCTCGTGTATTAGGTTACGTCATATTATTAATCAAAGCTTTAAGTTGAGTGCCCTAATTGTCTCCTTTCTTTGATTTGGCATCACCAAACACTTTATCTTCTCATCTCCTTCACCTCCGCCGCCGACGCTGCGGTCACGCTCCAACCTTCGAGCCTATCTCTCCATCTCACCTAGCCCTGAGGCTGCGATCCATATCCATCTTCACTTCGCTATCGCTAGCTTAGTGATTCGCCATCGTCACCGCCACCACTCGCCACCGCTCGCGTATCGTGTCTCCATTCATCGCGTAGTCTTCGCCGTGTGGTGGAACTCCCCACGCATTCCCTCCATCACCACGTGAACCTCAAGCCGAGACGAGCGACTCACATCAAGGCCTAGATCCAACGCCGCCGCGACAACTTGGCCGACACCCAAAGACTGGAACGCATCAGGTTGAAAGAAAATATCTAAGGGTACCAATATAACCCTTTAATCAACGAGAAAAAATTAACAAATCGGTCATAAACCGCACTGACACTACATGCGTAATACCGAAAATTCTAACACACGATGCGTTACTTATAGACTATATAAATTAAAATAAAATATAATTAGATAATAATATTAGTACGAACCTAATGGTTAAGGGATATTTCACTATATTACAAATAAGGTTAACAAAATAAAGTTGAAACGGATCACATTGACATTTGAAACTAAATAAAATCCTGAGTATTACACCATGTTACCAGTAATTATGCAGCATGTTACAATTAAAAGTTTATAGAGATAATTGTGCACTGAGATGGAATGTACACCACATTACAAAGAACTTATGCAGTGACATGGTTGTGCTCCATGTCATAAATAAATATGCACCACGTTACAAATAATTGTGCACTACAGTTCATGTGTTTGTGCAATGAGATGGAATGTGCACCATTTTAAAAAGTAATTGTGCATTGAGAAGGTTGTGCACCTTGTCATAAATAAATGTGCACCACATTATAAACAATTATGCACCACAGTTCATGTGTTTGTACACTGAGATGGTTGTTGTGTTTGTGCACTCAAATGGAATGTGCACCATATTTAAAAATAGATGTGCATTGAGATGGTTGTGCACCATGTCATAAATAGAAGTGTTACCATGTTACAAATAATTGTGCACCACAGATCATGTGTTTGTGCACTACTATTGTATTTAAATAAAGGGTCAATTGCCGAAAACCACCCGTTGAATGGGCCATATTGCTCAAAACCACCCCTATATTTCAATATTACCGGAAACCACCCGAATAACGTCCGCTGTTACAAAATCACCACTCGTTGTCTGACTCCATTAGAAAAACGTTATGTGTGTGAACATATGCTAACGGTTCCATTTCTTTATTATTTTTTATTATTCAGGTTACATTTTCTAATCTAAAATAAAAGTAAACAACAAAACAAAAAAAGGTAAAACTTGGGTAAAAAAACTAAAATCTAATCTTAAAGAAGAACTTGTTTCAATCCATAACATGTCTCAAGCACACAAGTTTTCTGGGGTTTTTAACAATTTCAAACAAATATAATATGGACCCAATTAAACTACCAGATCCAACAAATTCAGATTCAATTTGGGGGAAAATCAAAATTGGGGGGAGGGGGGGGGGGGGGGGGGGGATTTATGGGGTTTAGTAAGCATCGGTAAATTAGGCCAAATTCCCACCACGATTTGGTTCAGAATCTTCTCAGGAAAGGTTTTGAGGTTGTGCGAGGGGACAATTCAGTGTTGGAGTGATGAATCGATGAGTTGTCGGTGCTGCAGTGCGAGAGGAGAAGCATCAGTAAGTGTTTGGGGCGTCTGAGAGAAAGCCACTGCCGCCGCCAGCCACCTTGGGTAACACCAAGATTCAAATCGTACCATATCCGAGCCCAACCGTGCCCATCCGATCCATCTCCGAGCCGCCCGAAATTGGATCAACGCACCTCTGTTTTTCAAAAACAAAGAACGAGATGTGCCGCCTTGGTGACTCTCGTCACCACCTTTGTGACGCTTGCCCAGACACCGCCTTGGTTGCCGTCTGATGCCTCCACGTGACCGTCGTCCAGCTCCGCCTCGTTGCCGGTCTCGCCCCTGTCGTCGTCTACACCGATCTTCTAATATTCATGTTGTGCTCTCTATAATTTGCAATGAAGCAAATGTTGAAGAAGCGTGGTGGGCCCCTCTTTTTGTTTTTAAGGGTTTTTATTTATATTTCTATTATTTTACTTTATTTTGGATTTAAAGAAATTTGAGAGTAGGCACGTGGATACATGTTAACGTTTTTCTAACGGAGTCAGACGACGGGTGGTGATTTTGTAACGGCGGACGTTATTTGGGTGGTTTCTGGTAATATCGAAATATAGGGGTGGTTTTGAGCAATATGACCCATTTAACTGGTGGTTTCTGATAATTGACCCTTAAATAAAATACAAATACACAATTCAATAAATTTATGGTGCACCATGTCATGAATAAATGTGCACCACCTTACAAATAATTGTGCACCAACATTCATGTATATGTGCATTGAGATGGTTGATATGTTTGTGCACCGCTAAATAAAATACAAGTGTACAATTTAATAAAATTATGGTGCATATATTCTGGTGCACTTTTCAACGGACTTTGGTACCCAAAATGATACAAGTTGGGGCACAAGAGTTGTTTTTTGCACAAATGTTTATATTATGCGAATTATACGGATAAAATTTAACGTGCCAAATTTTATTTATTTGCACTTTAAACTCCGTTCACACCTCACTCATATTAGTAAATAGAGTATCTTTCAACTTTGCATCAATTTTGAAAAGAATTACCTCTTAAATATACGTTGCTTTGACAATAACCTAAAAAATTTAACCACAAGTACTTGCTATAAGAATCGAACCTTAGATATAATGATAAATGGTAAAAAAACCATTGAGCTAAGGTAGTTACCTTTTTTATGAAAGGAAATTCGTGTATATTATAGCATATCAATGTCCGCAAGGTCAATCATGCCTTGAGGAATACATAAATACACGACTTTACTACCTGTAGTAATAGTTAATCTAGCAGCTAAGTGCGGGACCATATTGCCGGAACGACCCACAAAAGAAAAGGAAACACAATGGCAAGACTCACACAACGATAGAACATCAACAACCAGAGAGTCTACATAAGACGGCCCATGTCGTCGGTCACGTAGGCCACTGATAAGCCCCAGGGAATCAGACTCAATAATCAGTTGCTTGTGGCCCAATCTGAGCGCAACTTGAAGCCCCCAGCGGCAAGCCAAAGCTTCACCTAGCAACGCATAACCTGTACCAGGTACTGAAGTACCAGCAACAAAAACAATTCGTCCCGAGGAGTTATGGCATACCGCACCCAAGCCAAATGTATCGCCACTAACAACATCATCCAGATTGAGCTTCAGCTGGCCATTAAGCGGCGCTTGCCATGCTGCAGCAGACGCCAGAATTGATGTCGACAGCGGTGGTAGACGCTGCAGTAAACGGTCATAGTCCGAGATGAACTTCAGCAGCCCTGTATGCAACACATCCCCATTAACAAAGTGGTCCTCGAACAACATCTTATTCCTCCAAATCCAGGACACCCAACAGTGGACAAAGAATTCTTGGACACCGTGCACACCATGGATATCCCGCAAGGAGAGAATTGCCTGCTGTACAGTAGTAAAAACAAGACTCCTTGCCCAGCCCAACAACAAGGAGCCAACCCACGCAAGGTCAGCTTCCGGGCACATCACAAGTGAGTGCCACACATCCTCTGTCGCCAAATCACAATGCCCACACAATGGAGAATCAGTCACATGTCTCCTGCACAAGGCTTCCTTCACAGGGAGAGTGTCAGAGCATACACGCCAAGCAAAACTTTTAAGCTTAGGAGGACCCTTCATAGACCAAATCTGACGCCATACATCCCGATCATCCCCACTGAGACGACTCTGCCAGTCCTCGATCGTATGACAAGAGCCGAGCCAATAGGCCGATCTAACGGAGAATGCACCATCCCTATTCGGCCACCATACCATAGAATTCGGATGGTAGTGCCGAGATAGGGTAATGCCCAATATGGCGTGAGCATCAGTTGCACATAAAGTAGCACTAACCAAAGCTGAATTCCAAGCACTTCATAGACTCATAATAATAATAACATAAATTAATGTAAAAAAATTTAAACTTATTAAGATGTAGTAAAATTAAGTGTTAAGAAAATATTCTATTTGGACAATTATGTCATCTAATTAAATCCAAATACTAATGATAATTCTATTTGGTATTTAATTTATAAATTATAAAAACCCAATGTCTATTTACTTTGTAAATTCTAATTAATTTTTTTACATACTCTGCATACTATATTGATGTTTATAAATTTGACGGTCAAAACCTCATTTATGTAACCTAACTTTTTTTAAAGGACAAAAATTTACTAAGTAATCTAATTAGTTATTAGTTATTGATCTATGATGGAAATAAAAACTTATGTACTATCAAACTTCGTACTACATATTATTACTAACATTATTGTGGTTATGATACATATTTGGTTTAATTAAGAAACATGTGAAGGCTACCAAAAAATAAAGCTTATAGTTATGACACTCAATATAAGGGCATAAAACCGACTAGGTGGCCAATTGCCATACATCAAAAGTAACGCGTGAAATTATGGAATAATAATTTAGTACTTCGTATGAGTTAAGTACGCAACTAATAGCATGAATATGAAACAAAATGGATTTTACTCGAAAAAAACGCCTATAGCTTTAGCTTGTAAAATTTATTTGTAAGGGCATTTAACTTTCCTATATCAAGAGTCGAGATGCACTATATATAGCTCTTACAGTTATCAAAAGGCCATATGACAATTCATAATTCAAGTATGTTCAAGCATAGCTATCTAAATGGAATGTTGCAGGCATACTAGGTGATTTGAGATTTAATAAGTACGTATGTAGTTCATACGGTAAAATTTAGATAAACCATTACAGATGAGAAATTACAACAATGAGATTAAAAAATTCCAAAACTATGGTGTCTTAAATAGTTCGACGTGTGTTCATCCTTTCAGTCATATATTGTCAATTGCCAATTATATTTACTATTGTATTTTAAACAGATCGGTGGTAGAAAGTGATGTATTAGTACTTTTCAAATAGTACAAGTGTTTGGTGTGTGTCGACAATATATCGAATAAACAAATAAATCTTAACAATAAGTATAATGTCAATTAAATATATATTTTAGGATAAGCAAAATCAAGAATTTCAAATCTCCAAGAAATATTGCCATTCCATGTTTCGTCATTCTTTTCTATATGTTACTTACTCAGTTACTCTTCATTATGCCTGAAACACATCAAAGGCAAACCTAATGTATACGCATCTACATATCAATTACAAGACACCATATTTCATAGTTATCTCCTAATAGCAGTAATTTACACATTTGATAACAAGTATGTTGTCTATAGAAAGTTGGGATATCTTTCACCAAATATTCTCACAAAGGTTAGAGTCATCATATTCCAATGTTTTTTCATCAAAACTATCACTCATAATTTATCTATTTAATTAATGATTGGATTTTCATGTTGTAATATAAAAATACAAACAAAAAAATTATTAATTTGATTTGGATTAAGTGTTTTTCTATAAGAACAATGTGTGTATATATATATATATCATACTGATAATATTGAAATTTATGAAATTAAAAGTGAACTAAAAAGTAATAGTATTATAACAAAAAATAAATGCATAAAAATTACAAATAAATAAACTATAATTTTCAATAGAAAAAATAACAAAATAATCCATACAATATTTAATACGGAATTGATAATATTAAATTTCATATTTATTTAAAATTCACAATAATTATGAAAAAATAGAATTTTGAGGTGTAATAAAAATTTATACTTAAATTTTCTCCTTCCGATACCATTTGCATAAAGTCTTCATATTGGCTCTTTTCTTGCTCAAAATTTTTTGTATCTTATTCTTTTCCATTTAAGTATCTAAAAAAGATCATGATATATGGAATAAAAAAGACAAACTAGTTATTTTCTTATCAAAACATTTTATATAATCAAAATCACATGTAACGTGCGAAAAAAATGAAGGAATACCAATACGATGTCCAAATAGATGAATATTAGTACAACCATCATAACAATTTGAAGGATTGCGAAAATGTAAAAAATAACAAGTAGTTACGATTTATAGATCTGCATAGTTATTTTGCAATAAATTTAACAAATCAATTCTAAAGATACTATAAAGTTTTTTTAGAATTCCGTTAAATCTGTTTGGTTTAGACTACATTTTTTAGAATACATGACAAATACTCGATTTTCCCGTGCGAAGCACATGGCCACGACAAATATATCTATCTATATTTAAAAGTTAGCATTCTAGGTCATTGAATGCTAACTTTTAAAGACAAAACCAAAGGAGAAAGCTAACTCATTTGTAAGAGAAAGTCAACCTAAATTCTTAAATTTTCTAATCTATAAAACCTATAAAGTTAGCTTTTTTGGTCTCAATTAATTCCCTCAATATTAATTCAAATCAGTGTAAATATGTATATATTTCTTTTTAACCCCTTAGCCTCGTTAGTCATTGCATTAGTGAATCGTCATATTTAACAACCCAGGGAAAAAACGTAAGTATACCTTCTAACAATTAAACATCTAAATAAATGTTCAAATTAGTGCTTGCAAGTGAATATTAAACCCAAAAAAAAAGACCAAAACTTTGGTGTTGTGTGGCTGTATAAAAAAAGGCCTGAAATCCAGAAGCTAGATGAAAAGACTAAGGCCTGCAAAAAATTGAAAAGCCACAAATTGAACAACACCTACAAATACCCAAAAAAAGGTGCTTGCATTAGTGTAGATGCTTAGAATAAAACAGGCAAATAAAGATCTGATTCAATGCTTACAACTGAATAGTAAAACCCAAAAAGAAACACCCAAATTAAAGTAGTTGTGAGGCTGAGGTTGTACCAACTTAGTGATTACAAATACACACACAAGAAACGATCAACTCCCAAAAGCCAGCTGAAAAGGTTGAGGCTGTACTTGGTAAAAATTAAACATCCATAAATTGAACAACAATAAAAAATTCAAGAAAAAAACGTCCAAATTCCAAAAAAAACTGAAAAGGCTGAGTCTGTACCTCTCCCTCATCTCAACCTATATAAGATCGTCAGCCAGCCCACTACTCTTCACTTCATTTCTCCTACCTACACACATAAATAACAATCATGGAAATGAGCTACACAACACTAAACCAGTTGGTTGAATGGGTTAGGTCCGTTACTAATCTGTTCAAGGAAGCTTTTAACAACCTCACTATCCAAAAATAGGTAAAAATAATAATTTATTTTCAAATCAGGTCATTACTAATGTTAATATAGACTAATTAACATTATGTCCTCTACTTATATAGGGGTTGTACAAAACAAGGCAAGTTGTAGCAACGCACGAAGAAGGTATAATACCATAAATTACCCAATCTAATCCAGTTACATTGTTTTCCTTAACATATTTTCCTTTCAGCATTTATTGTCCTTTCCTATAGTATTTATGAAATAAAAAAATTTGACCAACCACGAGCATAAGAGCCAGGTAGGTTAAAGCATATACCCTCAGATTTTGACCTTACACTTGACAAATTACAATGGATTGGAACCTATTTTTGTTTACAGCAGGCGATAATAATTAACACCAGAAGACCACCTTTGAGGAGGAGGGCCTTCAACCACCCTGAAAAATACCCATGAGGCTTGACCGAGAGGATGGGAAGGATATCTGTCAAAGGAGAAGAGAAAATTTTCCAACGAGTGATTCCCAATGGAAGAAGTGGGTATTAACTTTAGTTTTAAGCCTTGTAATATGTATCAAGATGATACTTTATATGGGCAAGCCAAAGATCCACTCGATTCATGAAGTTTGCTTAGAAATTTATGTCTTCTATGCAAGAAAATTTAAGAATTTGTTTGGTATATTTAGAAATTCAAGTCAAACTAATGTGTAGTGGTGTTGTTACTATATTTTGTGATTGCTTTGAGTGTTGGACCTAACAAGCTTCTAGCATGTGAAATTATGATTGATAATAATGACTAATTTTATATCAGCTACTAAGTACTAATTCCTTTCTCCCTGTTTATATCAGTTTTGACTTTTTAGGACACAATCAGAGTATGTTGGCCGTCTTGCTGCTGCAGTATGTTGCTCTTCTTTATATGTTCATTGTAAGAACTTATATTTGATATTTGATAAGCTATATATTTTTATGATACTTCCATGTTTCTTAATGCATTTCTCAGTGGAGATATATGTATTTTGCATATATACTTTGTCATATGGATTCCGAGAACCATTGTACTAGGAAGTAATACAATTAACCAGTTTCATATAGACATTAATTTGGCACCGTGATTTTCCCGACTAACATGAATAATATATCGCAAACTTACGTCATTTTTCTCTAACCTCTCGCAGTTCGCTACTCAACATTAGCAACCATTGTCATTGTCAATCATGTCGTCAGCTCCATTCTTCCTCTGTCAAAATAATGGTACACACTAAGCATGAGAACATATTGTTAGCTATTAGCTCCAAATACATGACAGATAAACAAAAGTGGAAAACATATTTACCTAATTAATGTTCAACTTCATACTTAGAACTGATGGATTTATCTTTCAATTTGCAACCAACTGAATATTAAAAGCTCACATCCAACAACCCGATTTCTACAAAGGACCAATAAAGTATACACAAAAGAAAAATTAGGCTAGTCGACCATATCTTTGTAAATGTTCAAATCAAAACAGATTACCAAAGATAAAAGGTTTGAGAGAATTTATATGTCAAGTTCAAGGACAGTACAACCTAATCAAACCCTAGAAAATTTCAAAAGGGGAAAATTTGTCCTTACTCACCCATTTCTATAAACGACAAAATCAGAGCAAGATGTGGACTACAATATGAATTCAACGGCCATGGATGAGATCAACGCACCGTTACTTCAACAAGAAACCAAGAACTAAGGACAATAGAAGAAAATACTTCTTAATACATCAATGAACGAATTACAAACCTCGAAAGGGAGTGCTGCCCCGATTTAATTGAAGACCAAAATCAAACAATAATCCTTCAAAATGGCCAATAGAACAACAACTATAGTGATTTTGCGAGAGATCAAAGTATGGGAGGGAGGAGACGAGTTTTAATGGTGTTTTGGCTTCGAGGGTTGCTTTGGAGATGTAGAGGACCGACAAGGAGATAGACCCTTCAATCAATAAAGTAGTGTTTAATTTATTTGGGTCTTTATATTTTTTAAATCAATATATATCTCACATACATATTTACAATCTCATAATTTCATGAACTCCATAAGTTAATTAATTAACACTCAAATATGTAATATCTAGAAAACATATTATGTATATGAAGACCTTAGCCTACCGAGACAATTTATTAATACAACTACCTGATGAAATTTGTTTCTTCAAAAAAATACATAAATAATTTCACGATATCCTTTTAACATAGATAAAGAGTAAAAATAAAAATGTTAAAACTTTACATATATATATATATAATAGTTCAAAAAACTTACCAAACATATTACTCTATCATTTTAAAATAATACTAAATCATACAACACATGCATCTAAACAAATAAATAATTACATTATACAACTTCAAAGTCATGTATCCGAAAAAACATATACATTAATTTCAACAAAAAATGCAAAACTGTAGATATATTTAGAAATAAAAAACGCAAAATTTTCACACACATAACATCTAATTAATTGTTCATATTAAAAAATAGAAAAATTCAACTCATGCTTAGGAAACAAAAATTGGCCTCGTGCAAAGCACGAGGTAAGCCTACTAGTAAATGTTCAAATCGAAACAGATTACCAAAGATAAAAGGTTTGAGATAATTTATATGTCAAGTTCAAGGACAATACAACCTAATCAAACCCTAGAAAATTTCAAAAGGGGAAAATTTGTCCTTACTTACCCATTTCTATAAACGACAAAATCGGAGCAAGATGTGGACTACAATATGAATTCAACGGCCATGGATGATATCAACGCACCGTTACTTCAACAAGAAGCCAAGAACTAAGGACACCAGAAGAAAAGACTTCTTAATACATCAATGAACGAATTACAAACCTCGAAGGGGAGTGTTGCCCCGATTTAATTGAAGACCAAAATCAAACAATAATGCTCCAAAATGGCCAATAGAATAACAACTATAGTGATTTTGCGAGAGATCAAAGTATGGGAGGGAGGAGACGAGTTTTAATGGTGTTTTGGCTTCGAGGGTTGCTTTGGAGATGTAGAGGGCCGACAAGGAGATAGACCCTTCAATCAATAAAGTAGTGTTTAATTTATTTGGGTCTTTATATTTTTTAAATCAATATATATCTCACATACATATTTACAATCTCATAATTTCATGAACTCCATAAGTTAATTAATTAACATTCAAATATTTAATATATAGAAAATGTATTATGTATATGAAGACCTTAGCCTACCGAGGCAATTTATTAATACAACTACCTGATGAAATTTGTTTCTTCAAAAAAATACATAAATAATTTCAAGATATCCTTTTAACATAGATAAAGAGTAAAAATAAAAATGTTAAAACTATACATATATATATAATAGTTCAAAAAACATACCAAACATATTACTCTATCATTTTAAAATAATACTAAATCATACAACACATGCATCTAAACAAATAAATAATTACATTATACAACTTCAAAGTCATGTACCCGAAAAAACATATACATTAATTTCAACAAAAAATGCAAAACTATAGATATATTTAGAAATAAGAAGCGCAAAATTTTCACACATATAACATCTAATTAATTGTTCATATTAAAAAATAAAAAAATTCAACTCGTCCTTAGAAACAAAAATTGGCCCCGTGCAAAGCACGGGGTAAGCATACTAGTATATATAAAAGTTAGCTTTCAGGAGCAATAAATGAGAGCTTTCAATGCTTTTGCAATAGAAAGATAACCAAATTAGAAAATAATATAGTTTAAAAAAAACAGTATTTTAGAACATTTAATAAATTACCATTAAAGTTTTGAGAAAAATTGAGAACTAATAGAGTTTTCAATATCTATATCTATATGAAAATGAATAAATATCAATATCAAATAAAAATAGCAATGCATATTTTTTTATATTTCAATATGATCCATCTATTGCACCTAAAGAGTAATGGCAACGATAATTTTTATTATATCAATTACAAATATTGTACATAATTCTTTAATATAATTCATTTCAAAAATCTTATAGCAATAATTAAATTATTAATATATAAATATATAACCTATTATGTTATGTTGCAATGTCATAATAAAATAAACTATAAACTCAAACTCTCATAGAATTATTTCAAATCATCAGTAATGGTATCAATAATCAAGTAGTTATAAGTTTTATGAACTTAATTATGGTTTTATACCCATATTTATCCATTAATTGTTTGATAAAAAATTCTACAGTTATTAATTATTTGATAATATTTATACTTAAAGTTTGAAAATTTATAAAGAAATTCATAAATATATCAATTTATTTATGTTAGCAAGCATGGTCTGATTACATTTTTGCCATGTGTGTAGCATAACATAAATACTTTAGCAAATTTATTAGAAAAAGATCGATATAAAGACAAACTAATTTTTTTAATACAATATTAGTTACAACTACAAACTAACCCAATCAGAAATCATTAATAGATTCGACCCTAAATTTTAGAGAGAAAAAAAGGCGATCTCTTATGAAACACAAAAACAAAGACATGCTAATACAAATCTATATTAAAAAATACACACCAATGTAAAATTTATTATATAAATTATAAAAAATAAAACAATAATATACCCTTGTTTTTCTAATTTATATTTATATCATTCAATGTGTGATATTTTAATAAATTATACCAAATTATTAAACTGGCTAAATGACTGAAACAGATTAACAATATATATAAGCATTGGAAATATTTAGATACTACTAAATATTTCTACATACTAATTAACAAAAAATACAAAAAGGAACATATTTGATCTTTATCGAAGATGATGACGTAACTTGAATAATACAAATAAATCCCAAAAAAATTAAACATGAAAATCTATTAACAAATTCAAAATGAAGATGTTAAGACAATATATAATATATGTATATATAAACACTGATTAAAAACAAGTACACCTTATTTTATTTGATAAATTGAAGCTTAAATTTGTACTTTTACTTCAAAAAATGTATGAAATCCTTTAGATATGCTCTTGAACTCACTAACGATATGCTTTCATATTGTTTCAACTTCCTTTTGCTAAATAAAGTATATTAGTAAATTCAACATGAAAATATTAAGATAATATAAAATATTTCTAAATAAACTAATTTTCATATATAATAAAAGGAAAATATACGTTTTTTTACCTTAAAATTTATGTTCAAACTTCTTACTTGAAAATATAAAGGTGCTTGTTTATTTTTCTCTACCGTCTGACTTCTTTTTTGCAAACTATGAGCCTTTGCAAACCAAACACTGTCGGACCCCCTTTTCCAACAACTCTCCTTTTTGTATTTGAAGACAAAAGGGTAAGTGAAATTTCAAGATTGGATATTGCTTTTTAAATAATTCATTGCTCGTATATAAGCTTTTAATTTCAAGCCTTTTCATTATTTAACTATTCCTCCATTCAACTGAAATTTGAAAACGGTTGCTCCACGTCGCCTATTCGTTGGAGGGTTTATGATCATATCCAAGTTTACCATATATGTAACGTCTTGGCAATGAAGTGTCAAGCGTTTTTTTCCCTTCCTTGATAGTCTAGTAATGCTTTTTAATTTTACAACGTCAAGCCATGCTAATGCCTTCGATCTTCCTTGATAGTCGAGCATTTATGATCACTTTTATATTTATTTTACAACGTCAAGCCATACTAATGCTTGTTTTTATTATGAATCTAATAGAAGAAATTATCTTGCAATTAATGTGTGCAACAAATATTTATCATGCTAAAAATATTATTTCATGGTGATATAATTCATATAGATAAATTACGTATATAACCATATAAATGGGACATTGATTATTGAAATACTCTATTTTGTAATTACCTCTTTCAAACTTATCTATCTTGTGTTTTAATGGTTATAATTATAAATATAATTATACAGATAGATTCATATGAATATATTAATATATGATAAGAATTAGAATCACTAATATTAATATTTAGGTCAAATAAATGACTCGATCAAGGGTATAATCATATAATAAAAAGGATATATTTTATATCTTGTTTTCAAGATTTTTGAAATCTTGTGTAAGTATATATGTGGAATAGAGGAACGCTCCGGTAAAACGAGAATTATGGTAAAACGGAGGTATTAATCTGGGACGTTGGATGGAGGGTGATGGACAGATGGATAGTTGGGTCTTATGATTGATATGGTATGGGTGTAACCACCATATCTTATCTAAAAAGGCAGTTACTAGATTTTACAATTAAAATAAAATAATTAGGGACATTGTTATAGGAGAGAGAAAATCCAAAATCCTTTCCCAAAGATACGTTGCCAAGTTGCTCGTTCGTTCGTTCTCTCCATTGAAGTTGCTCGTTCATTCTCATCAACCTTGCCAAGCGTCTTTGTTCGATCACTTTGAATATCCCTCCTGGAAACGTGAAAGATCCATCATCGAGCAATCTACTTTTGGGTTGATCAACTCATATTATAATGAATAGAGGTTTGTAAATTGATTTTCCAGCAAAACCCTAATTCTATTTCATGATATGTTAATCTTATGTCTATTCTAATTGATTTTCGATCATATCATAGGGTTTAAATTCTGATTTCTTATTATGGTTTTTGCAATTTATGGTTTTTGATCATAACATGAGGATATTCGAGACCTAATCACTGATATTCATTGTCTGTTTGTAAATATTCAGTTCAAATTATGATTTTTGCAATTTGGAAGATACTTGTTGAAATACCCCATTATATGTTAAATAGTATAGTTGCTATAACAATTTATTTATAAAACAAAAGCAGCAGGGGATTATAATTAGAACCCTTGCCTCCTTCTTCCTGGTGTGCCCGCGCGAGAGAGAGAGCTCCGCCTCCTGCTGTCTTCCGCTCGCCCCTACTGCCGTTCACTTCCGCCGGAGAGCCCAACCGGCTGCTGCTGCCACCACCACTTTCTTTCCTTGGTTCGGATCGTGACGAGCTGGTGTGAGCGGCGGCGAGTTGCTGTGCGAAAACCCCGGACGCTATTGTGCGAGGGCAGCTTCTGCGCGGCCGGTAGAGAGCCGCCAACTTCTGTTCCTGGTTCTAGTTCAATAGTGAAATCAACATCACGTCTCGGTGCTAGCCCTAGCAGTTTCTCATGAAATACATCTGGATATTCGCGAGCGATGGGGATATCGTCTAACTTTACTTCATCCTTTCTTTCTTCTAAGGCATAACACACATAACTGGCACAACCCTGTCTTAATAGTTTTGCAGCAGTCATCGCACTAATGATTCTGCCAGAGTCTCTCGGATCATGACCCTCGAACACATGCACTAAACCTTCATCTGTTGTTACAGTAACTGTCTTCTTCCTGAAATCAAGAACGGCACCATGGCGAGAGAGCCAATCCATACCTAGAATGATATCGTAGTGCAACATATTGATACCTATAAGGTCAACCATCCATTCCCGACCACCTATGATGATCGGAAAGTTTCTAAGTCCTCTAGTCCCTACTAACTTATCACCATTAGGCAATCCTTCTTTCTGGTGTGCCCATGCGAGAGAGAGAGAGAGAGAGAGAGCTCCGCCTCCTGCTGTCTTTCGCTTGCCCCTACTTCCGTTCACTTCCGCCGGAGAGCCCGACCGGCTGCTGCTGCCACCACCACTTTCTTTCCTTGGTTCGGATCGCGACGAGCTGGCGTGAACGGCGGCGAGTTGCTGTGCGAAAACCCCGGACGCTATTGTGCGAGGGCAGCTTCTGCGCGACTGGTAGAGAGCCGCCAACTTATGTCCGTTGTTGCTGCTGCAACACCTTCCCGACGACAAGGCGAGCCACCGACGAGGTAAACCGCAGCTGCTGCGTGGTCTTGGTTAGTTGATTTCCATCTGAACTTGGGGCTCAATTGGTAGCTATATGATTGTTAAATTGGGCAGAATTGGTTCAATTACTGAAGGGAATTGGGCAGATTTGGATGCTTGGACAGAATTGGATTTTAGGTAATTTCAGTTTGGAAATCTGCAGGGAATTGTGCAACCCCAATCTGTTTTGGCTGATTGTGTGACTTTTGTGCAGCCCTCGATCTGTTGTGGATTATTCGGTCGATTTGTGTGGTTTACTGAAGTTGGTAATATTGGAGGTATGATTATATTAGGGGCTGAATTGGGGGTTTGCAGGTAGTGGCATAGTATGTGTTAAATTAATGCAAGAAATTGTTCAATTGTCGTCGCAGGTTCGTCCAGGATTAGTTTGCAAGGTTGGTGAATTTCTAGGGTCGTTGCCATTAAGTTTAAGGAAAGATGATTCTTGCTCCTACTTATTACGTATCTATTTTAGTATAATTATTTTCGTACATTACAAATTTCAGTAATTGATTGTGCACTTATCTATTATATTGATCTAGAATTGTAGTCATATAATTAAATGATTGAATGGTGTTGGTTGGTTGTTGTATCGTGTTATGATTGATGTTGGATCATTATGCGGTTGGTTGTTGTTAGTTGTAGTGGTTGGTTGTCGTTTGTTTGATGGTCGTTGTTTGCTTGTTGGCTAGTTGTTATTGGATTGTTGGTTTTTTTTGGTTGATTGTTTGTTTCGGTTATGAGGAGGGCATGACTGTTTATAGCTGGGCTGGGGTGATGATAGCCTCACCCGACCACGTAGAGGGTGATCTTGCGTTGGTTCAAGGCCACAATTGGATGGTGAGTGTCCCATCTTAAACCTATCCATGGATAGTGTGATTATCTAGGGTGATGATAGTCTCACTTGTTTATACTCGTGTGGTTAAAATTGGATTGAATGTATTTAACACATTGAAGGGTTGAATAAAGATGGTTAAGTAAAGGTTATGTGTTAGTAATGGTATATATTTTGATGTGTTATTAATTGGCATTAGATGGACGGTATATTGAACCTTTCCTATACTCTATTATTTTTTATTGATGATTCTTGCTAGTCTTTCATTAGACTAACCCAACCTCGGTTTATATTTCCGCGGTTGGCTGGTGTATCGGGTCCACCAGTCAACTTGTCTTCGCAAGTCCAGCGACAACAAGGGGGTTCTTGATCACAGTTTGTCTCCACAGTTAAAGACTTAGTATTTAGGCATCGGATTTGAAAATGTTTTATTAGCTACATGTTGTTTTGGATGTAAATTGATATTCTGAACTTGATGTAAGGTTTGAATGTTGTTTAAACTGGAAGCAGAGATTTCGATGTTGATAACTTTGTATATTTGGAAATGTTTTAGGTTTTTCCTTTCTAAAATCGCCTTATAGACCTTCGGGTCTACGACACTGTAATGCCTCTGGTTCGGGGTGTTACACTTGTGCATGAATATTGTTTGTTTATTCATGAATATCATTAACTTTATTCATGAATATCAATAAACATTACATGAATACAAAACAACTCATATTCAAGAATGCAATTACGCATTATTCATACATACTGTACTGATATTCGTGTGTTAAAATCAGCTTTTTGAAATTGAATCATGATCTTATGCTTTTGTTTTGTATATGATGAATATCGATTAACGGATTTTGAACATCTTGTTTGATGTTAAACTGATTATGGTGAAATGATATTCATGTACTGTTTATTGATATTCATGAATAAATCTATCGATATTCATAAAGTCTGTAATGATATTCGTTTACTGTGTACGGCATATTCATGTTGCTGATTGTGCGATATTCATAGAAATTGTGCGGATGTTCTCTCCATTCATGTTGTCGATTGTGCGATATTCATGTACTGTGTATACATATTCACGAACCACAATATCGATTTTCATACAATATTAAAAGATATTCACGTATTGTGTTCGCATTTTCATGCAACCAATAGGCGATATTCATATACACTGTAGTGATATTAATCAATTTGTGTTAATCACAATATTTGTAATAGAATCATGTTCTACCGGGCTTTTTTTGTATATTCATATACTTTGTACGCATATTCATGCATCCAATTCGTCGATATTCGTATAAAATGTAATGATATTCATGAAATTGTGTTTAGATTAAATCATGTTCTTCGAATGATATTCATATCCTTTTACTAGATATTCATTATAGTACTTAGATAGGCATCGTTGTATGTGTATTTGTCCTGCATATCGATGATACCAATTTGAATATTCCTGCTTTTTAACGATATTCAATATGTTGTGAACGATATTCATGTATTGAATTTGATAAATGATATTCATGTATTATGTATTGATATTCAAAATTTATTGCACGTGTCAAGGTCATGTACAAATAGTGTTTCAAGCGAAGATATGATGTTAGAAAGCTCAGAGGAAGTCATTGATGTATCGGAAAATGAAATATCAGAAGAAGATGATACAAAATCAAAGTTTGGAACATAGTGCATTTTGGCAGAAAGTGTGTTTTTGATGAGGATGATACAAAATCAAAGTTTTGCAAAGAAGAATTGCAATTTCGTTATTCGTATTATATTCCTAGATATTCATGTTTTACAAGTCGATTTTCATGTGTTTAGCATTAAGAACATTTAGCTTGGTTTGGATATAAATGATTTTTTTATTCGAATTCCACTTATTAATATTCATGTTTTTTGACCAGTTATTCATGCTATGCATTACATAATTCATAATTTTTGTAAGGATATGATGTGATTTATGTTGTACCTCTAATCTTGTTATAAGTCATATTCATTCAGTCTGTGTGCAATGGGAGTAACTTGTTGCTTGTAGCTAATTTATTGTATAGAAATATGAATATCATTCTATACCGGTTTGAATATCCCTACATTTTACCATGAATTCCACTAATAGATATTCATGTTCTTGGACCAGTTATTCATGCTATGCTTTACATAATTCGTAATTCTTGTAAGGATATGAAGGGATTTGTGTTATACTTCTAATCCTTTTACAAGTCATATTCATTCAGTCCGTGTGTAGTGGGAGTAAGTTGTAGCTTGTATCTAATATATTGTATCTAGAAACATGAATATCATTCTATACTGGTATAAATATCACTGTATTTACCATGAATATCATAACATGAATGTCTGCATCAACAACATGAATGTCACATAATACAAAATGGATATCAATGGTCAACAAATCATACAACACCATCAAAAAATGAAAACTGATCCAACATGAATATCAAATGCATTATAGTGAATATTACATCATAAATATCAACTACTCAACGCATGAAACCTACATCCAATATGAATATCAAAAGCATTTGTATGAATATTATATTAAACAATTTAAATATCAATTGTAAACAGTACAAACAATACCCCAAAACACCAAAACTGTTCCAACATGAATATCAACAATATTATAGTGAATATCACATCATAAACCCTAAACCCTAAACCCTAACCACTTAAACCTTAAACCTCTAAACCCATAAACCCTAACCCCTTAAACCCTAAACTCCTAAACCCTAAACCCATAAACCTTAAACCCCTAAACCCTAAACCTTAACCCCTTAAACCCTAAATCCTAAACTCCTAAATACTAAACCCTAAACATAAATAAAAGTACCAAAACTGATTGAACATGAATATCAAAAGCATTTGTATGAATATCACATCAAACAATTTGAAAATCAATTACAAACAATACAAACAACACAAGCAAAATACCAAAACTTATCCAACATGAATATCAACAGCATTATAGTGAATATTACATCATAAATATCAACTACTCAATGCATGAAACCTACATCCAATATGAATATCAAAGGCATTTGTATAAATATTACATTAAATAATTTAAAAATCAATTGCAAACAGTACAAACAACACCCCAAAATACCAAAACTGGTCCAACATGAATATCAACAACATTATAGTGAATATCACATCATAAATTTTGAATATCGACTACTCAACGCATGAAACTTACATCCAACATGAATATCAACAATATTATAGTGAATATCACATCATAAAATTTGAATATCAACTACTCAATGCATGAAACTTAAATCCAACATGAATATCAAAAGAATGTGTATGAATACCGCAACAAACAATTTGAATATCACATATAAAAATGTGAATATCAATGATCAATAACTCATACAACATCATCAACAAGCAGAATCTGAATCCGCGTGAATATCAACATTATTATAATGAATAACACCATAGAGAAACTTAATATCATATATACAATATCTAAAACCTAAATATCAAAACACATAAATTGTAACACTGTGAATAACAATATTATTAACATGAATAACAGTGCAGAGATGAGAGGTAACGAGGCGAATGATGGTCTGTCGGGGCTAAAACTGGGTAGAACGGCGCCAGCTTGGAAATTATTGGTTGTGAAGAGGAGTCCCGGAGACGATGACGGAAAGGATTTAGGGTTTAAAAAAAATTGAAAACCCTAACATTGAAAATTTGAAAGGATTGAGAAACCGAAAGGAATTAGGGTTCAAAATATTAGAGTAAGATACTTGTGGAGAAGCGAGGGATGAGAAGAATCGAATTCGAAGACGTCGTCGCTGATGATAAAGCGAGGAGGCGACATGGAGAAGCAAGCAACAAGGAGAAGCGAAGCTATGGTGAAGTCGTCAATGGCAGTTTCCTGCGACATAGAGGAACACGAGAGAGAGAAAGAGAGATGACGTCGTCGGTAACAAGAGGAGGCGACGAGGAGACACAATCGACGAGGAGAAACGAAGCTTGGTGAGATCGTCAATGGTAGTTTCATGCGGCAATAGAGAGAGAGAGAGAGAGAGAGAGAGAGAGAGAGAGAGAGAGAGAGAGAGAGAGAGAGAGCAAATGCGGAAAGCATCTGCTTGTTTCTGTTATGGAAAGATTTGGGATTAAAATAAATCTCACAAATCATGCTAATGAAGGAAATCATGTATGGGTGAATCAACCATCCTATTTTGCAATCCTCTAGATTAAATCATGGTCACCAATTCTATTATAATCCAATGTTCTAGATTAATACACTCGTTTATCATAACTCCTCGTTTTACTAGAGCCTAATTCATGTGGAATATACAAAAATTAAACACATTCGAATGAGTTGAAAAATATTCCAATCAATTGCTAATTACCACGACTTATGGTTTTGTGCAAACGTTTTTTGAAAATTTCCGGTGTAGATTAATAAGAAAAGGGGGACTTAGACCGTTGCTTGACAACTGGCACAAATTATTGAAACTTCATTGCTTGATTATTTGCATGAAAAATTTGTCATTTTTTAGTTTTAAACGGAAAAAAATAGTTTAAAAAATTGCAAAATGAAGAATGAATTGCACCTAATAATAATTTGATCTAAATACCTGAAGGATCTGCAGAATTGGCCAACATTGATAATTATCTCCTCATGTAAAAAAGAACTTTTTGTTGGCGTCATTGTCATGTTTAGCAATGCACCCATCATCTATTCAGATATATATATGCACGAATCACCTTTAGGTACATCACCGTTACTAAAATTCTCATAAGCCTAATGGTTCAGTTTTTTGTAACAATTTTCAAATTAAATTATATTTAATACGGAGTAGTAAACATTTATGTACCTTCCTATAACTGTGTGAGATAGTTGTCCAGTCGAAGATGAGGAGTGTAGTCTTGGACTGAAAATGAAAATTTTGGAATCTAAAATATTTGCTTTATGAATTATTATTAGATAGATATACAGATTTGAGTAATTAATTCATATATACAAAAAAGTAATAAAAGATAAAATAGTAAAACAAAGTTGTTAAGAAGGGGGACTGAATTCTAGACCTCTTCTATTATGAGTGTCTTTAACCATTGAGCTATATTAGAATATTTAGTTTATAATGAAAGATCAACAAAAAAATAAGAGATAATGTATCATATTTATTGGGCATTAATTGTACTCTTAGTCTACTTTATATATTTATAGATAGAACATTTAAGCCTTTTTAGAGAAGGACACGAGAAAGGGTACGGAGGAAGGGTATACAAAAAGTTATTTCCTTTATGCTGAATAATAATAATTTCAATTTTCTTTCAAATTCTTGCAATTTATATATTTTTAATATAACTTTAACAAATATTCAATTTTAAGATTGAATATTTGTTAAATATTGAAAAAGAACCTGAACCCGACTCGACTCGAACCCGACCCAAATTCGACCCAAACACGTTATTTCATATATATTATCTCATTTATATTAAATGTTTTATATATATTAGTAAATAACAATATAATATTGATCATTAAAAACGGACACTTCCGAACCCGAGCCAAACCCGATACGACCCCACCCGATTCGAGTTGAAATTTTTTACGACTCGGTCGATCCGAACCTGATTCGACCGAACCCGACCCGCCCTACCCAATTAATAGATCTATGTATCAATTTACTCGTATAATTTTTATCATGTCGGAATCCGCAAGCAACAATTCTGCCAGCGGTACCCACTCATGTGTGCCTGCCCCCGCCGCACGGTACCTAGTGATGCGCGCCTAATCTGGCGCATAGCTCCCACCACCGCCTAATCTGGCATGCGGCTTCATTTGCCGCCCGACCTTGTAGCCTTTTTCACCGGCTCAAAAAATCACTGTGGTTGATGCTAAAAGTAATCCCCTTAAAATTTTCTTTGGTAGAGAATAATCCCCTTAATTTATTACAGCTGGGAAACCATGAGAAGGAGAAAAAAATGCACAACAACAAAAAATTTCCCCTGAAAATTAACCAACACTCATATTGCACTCTTCAAATTGCCATCTTTCTACTTCAAAATCCAAATCTCAAACACCATAACCACACTTTTTTTTTCTGTGCAGAAAAAAATTGGCATACCAGCGGTGGTTGACATGCCGACACCGCCTTTGCTAGAGGCGACAACGATGATATCCTTAACCCCACGAATCTGAAGCGCGTTCGCCTTGCTCCCACTCAAAACTGAGAAACGCTTTACACCTCCCAATTTCTGAAGAAACACAAAATAATTGAGCAATTACAAGCAATAAACCAACCTCGTAATCACGAAAGTTCATCAATTTCAGTACCTGGAAATTGAAGGCAATCGATCTCAACGAGACCTTCGTGGCTATGGAAGTTTCAAAACAGAAGCTGAAAAATTCAGCCCTCTACGAACGTAGAGGTTTGTAGAAATCAACAAATTTAGAGTTTTTGTATTTGTTTTAATCATGGTGAAGAACGATTGCATTTTCTTTTTCAGTAGCCATTTGAAAATAGTTTCCCAGGGTTTGGGGGTTTTGTTTGAAGAAATCATCCTTACCATTTTTAACAGTATATAAACTGGTAGAATTACGTAGTTATCACTTCTATGAAAAATGGCCATTAAAAATGGCCATAAACTGGTAAAACGTGAAATTGTAATTGTGTGGTGGGGAGATTGAATTTCGAGATCGAATTCCAATTTTAATTAAAGAAGAGAAAAAGGGAAAATAATAGTAAAAATGGAATTTGATGCCGAAGAAGATGAAACATTTGGGATTTTTTAAAATTTTCTCATTTTTTTTGTTTTTTTTGAACTTTTTAATTAAAAATTAACAGATGGACATTTGGCGAAAAAAAACAAAATTTGAGGGTACCGCGTGAAATAGGTAGAACTTTGGGACACCTTGCGAATTTCGCCTGACCTCAGGGATACCAGGCGAAAAAACGGTTTTATCAATCTCTAGACACATGCCTTTGGGAATAAGAAAACTCTGCATTAGATAATTTGTTTTAGACAGAAGATTAGATTGGATGAGAATACTCCGTCCAACTTGGGACAACATGTTAAATAATTATTGAAATATGGGTCGGGGTTAGGCACGGATGGCCGTCCAAGAGAGATGAGAGTATTATGTGTACACATACGTTGTTTCATATGCGATCATTGGTCATTTTTATTTGCACACATAGGATAATTTCATAGGTTCTTATAAATATGCACACATGCTATTTTCGTAGGTTTTTATACATATATGATATGCACTGATGCACACATAGTGTATTTCACATGCACACACGTGTTATTTCATATGCACACAATGTTATTTCATATGCACACATATGTTATTTCATGTGCACACATAACACGTAGTGTATTTCATATGCACAAATAGGTTATATTTGAAGGAATATGTGTCCTTTAATCAAGATGACAAATACTAATGATAGAATAAGATTATTAATGGAGATGTAAAATCCAGATATTTAAGGTAGTCTTAGTGCTTTGCTAGAACTCAACTATGACTTATGGGATAAATTAGATTTATCCCATTGCTATTATACCCAGGTCCTATAAGGTCACACATAATAGAGTAACTGGGCTAGATCAAAGCAACACGAGGCCCACATGGGGACTAGGGAATTTCAGCCATGGTGTATTAATGGAAGATTGGATTATTCATCAAGAAATAATAAAATGTTATCTATTTACTTGATGATATAAGGAAATTTATCTTTAGAAAAGATAAGATATTGTATCAACAATAAATATCCCTTTCTTGTTACAAGGGAATGATCCATTATCTCGTGTGTTGAGAAAAACTCTCTCTTCCAACTACACCTAGGGTCGGCCATGCACTTTAGAGGAGAACTTGGAGTTTTCTCGTTTCGTTCTAGCAAATGAAGGCAAGGCGCGCGTTCTAGTACCGTGCTCATGTGGATCATGTAGAGGAGTCACACTTGAGGCTATATTCTCTAGATTCATCTCAGACAAGAAGATTTGCATCAAGAGGTATGTTACTCTTTTATATATGATTCATATCAAGTTTATGCATGAGATCCTAAGTTAAATGTTAGAAAATAGTTTTTGAAATTCTGCTTAAAGCATCTAAATCCTACAGTGGTATCAAAACCTCTTGCACAAATTGATATGATCATGATTAAAGTTGTTAATTTTGGTGTCAAGGATGAAGAGAAGGAGAAACTGTTTCTTCTACAAAGGAAGTTGCAGAGTGCCAGCGATCAGAACAAGCACTTGGAGGCTAAGGTAAGTCTTCTTGAAAACAATGGTTCTACTAACCAATCTTGGTATATAGGAACGAAAGCGCACAAGATTTGGCGTAAGCAAGCCACTGGGAACAGTACCACTGGTTTAGGCTACGTTGTTCCTAAGGCAGAATCAAGTGCACAAGGTGCAAGTCGGCACCAACCGAGGGCTGAGAAGAAGACACCACACAAGGAAACGTGGTTTCAAGGAAGAAAGTCTACACTACAACAGAAGCCTAGGCAAAGCTATGGGAGATGGGAACAATGTGGGCACTATGCTTTCAGGAACGATCGCAGATTTCCTACATCAAGGAACAATGCCCAACGAGTGCAACAACCCATGAGAGGTAAGTTTTCTAATCCTTATGTGCATTCTCGCTATATGGATTATAGAACTGTTGAGTCTTTTGGTGCTAGGATTAACCCAAGGGAACCCAACTTTGTTTGGGTGCCCAAGAACAAAACTTAACTTGTTTTGCAGGTAGGTGTGAGGGAACAACCAAGGAAGAGGCGTTTCATGGAGATTAATCCCTCATAACCTATAGGAACAGTGAGTTGGGAACTCACTGTGGTTTGGTAGGAAGTGATGAAGCTTAGGGAGAATGATTCCCAATTCAGAGAACATGAGATAACCAGTTCAGGGGAACGATGCCCAAAGAACGGTGAGGTCAAAGCGATTGGGAACTGTCCCATGGAACCAAGGAATGAGATAAGTATCTTTTCACAAGCATGCATGTTTACTTCATGTTTATGTTGATCCTTTGGATTGTATCTTGGAATGAAGTTCTTAGACTGACTTGTTTGGACTACTTGCATAAGTACCCCGATGATTGGCTAGAGAAGATGAGTTAAGTAAGAAGGAACTGTTACCTCATGTTGCCATGTGTTATGTGATTTTGTTTTGATGTTTTATCCTCTGAGTTATTATTCATTCTTGTGTGTGCGAATGTATGATAGCATGATTCATGATTTAACGTCAACATGGGTGTTAGAAAACATTCTTCTTTCAGCCCAAAGAAATCAAATTGATCTTTGAACCCTCATCATAAGCCGGCATGATAGTTGATTTCAAAGACCCACCCTAGCTGAGTCCAATGATGTTTGCCTCTATGAGCCCTTCTTTGTTGAGTCCACAACTGAGGTAAAACATTGAATGGTACAAAAGGCCTACCGAATTTTGATTTGGACTTCTTTGTCAAATTTTCTTAACCCTATAAATATATAGTCCAAATGTACCTTTATATTTGTTGGATATGCCATGAGGTTTTTTCGGTTGAGGATTTTGAAGATTCCAAAAGCTTGGGTGAAAGTTCAATTCAAAGGGAACACTACCTATTGAACATTGAAGATTGGCTGAAGTTGCAGAAGAGGGACGGTTCCCTGTGCAAAAAGAATAAGAAATCAGAATGTTACCTGATGAAAATAAGATAAAAAGTGAAAATTTTCCTCAAAAAAAGGGAAAGAAAAAATATCAGAATGAAGAAATCTTCCAAAAGGAACAGTGCGAATCTATATAAGAAAATGTTCCCAAATGGAACAGTGCGACAAAAGAAGCCATGAAAGGAAGTTTTGCTTGAAGATGGGACAATCCAAGTGTGGAAGGTAAAGGTTTTCAACTAGGGAACTTCATGGCATGTCTAACACATCCCCTCTCAAAAGAACCGAGCAGTTAATTCCTTATCTCTTGATTCTTCTATAACGTTTTCCGATATTTGTGATGAAGATGCTTCTTGATGATTGTGATTATATGTTTTATCACTCATGATTCTTATGTGGAGAACTTTTAGGTGTTTTGATGATGATAAACACCATGCATTTGATGGTTTGTACTTGAGTATTGTTTCAGGGAAAAACAAAGGCATGAGAGCTATTTGGAGAAGTTCTAGGGAACAATGGTTGTGACCAATGGATCAGTCATCCTAGGGAACAGTGAGAACAAAAGCATCAGAGCTCAAGAAGAAGAGAATGAATGGAGATTCCAGGGAATAAGAAAAACAGAGCAGAGAAGTTGTCAACGTTCTAGCGAAGAGGCAAATCGCGAGATATTGGGTCTAGGGTTTTGAATGTTTGCTTGGAGCACAAGGAGACGTTGGCCTTGTTTGGCCTAATATGTATAATGTCTTTATTTGCAAAAAGTACTTTTTCCCATCCTTACACACTTCCCCATACCACCCAAATTTCAAAAACTACTTTTCCCAAAAACGTACTTTTTAACCAAAAAAGTCTTTATAAATACTATCCCCAAACAAACCCGTTCACACAAGGAAAGTGAAGATTATGGAAACAAGATAATGCCAAGTTGGAAGATATTGTTTGTGGTATTTTAGGATATTGTTTGATGGAAAGATATAATGTTATTTATGGGATAATATATCAGATTAGACCATAAATAAATTATATTTTTGTCATCCTTTGTAGGCCTATAAATACAAGGCATTATCAACCTAGTTTGACATGCTTCCAAGAGAGAAAGAGGAGCATCCAAGAGAGAGACGACATTAGGAGCTTTGGAGGTTTTTAAGTTGCCATTGGAGAGCAAGAACATAGCTTGGAGTTCAAGAGACGAGTTTCAAGGCTGTTGGCTCAAGGGAACGTTTGAACTGCTCCTACGTCAAGGAGAGTTGCGATCTTTAGGAGCTTCGTAGGGGAAGTTTCTGAGGTAACGGGTAACTTTTTAGTGATTTTGAGTTTGTTATGAGTTGATAATACGTGCTAAGTGTTGCTAAGCATTGAGAGTATTCTAGTAGGGAAATCTAGTTTACGTTGGATTTTTGCTTGACTTGTGTAGCTCGTGTTTATCAATAAGAGAAGTAGACTTTGGAATCCTGCTAGGGTCACCTAGAGGTAGAAGTTTTTCCTTTTCAACAAGTTGGTTGATTTGGTTTTCCTCTCTACGTGATTGTGTTGCTATTTGTGATATTCCGATGTGCAATGGTATTGTTCCCTATATAGAAACAATACTTTACTTTGTTACTAACACTTGGTTTCGATCCAACAATGTATAAGGCCAATCTACTTATTATACACTTGCCCTGCAAATATACGTGTATTATTTCCCCAAATAGTAATACAGTATTATCTACAGAATATTAATCTCATCTCCTTAGTACTTACCACCAAAAAAGGGAAAAAAATATATTTACTCTTTAATTTGCCCATTTCCTACCTTTGATATTTGAAGATGCTTCGCTTCCGTATGTTGCAGTAAAAAGGCCAAATAGATACTATCCATCTGGGTGCGGTTGGTGAAGCCAGTTAGAGTAACAACTCCAAATCCTGCACCCTACTGGAAAACGCGACCATAGCCACGACGTTAGTCACGAAATCAACCTCAAATTTTGCCACGAATCGTGTTAGCCTCAAATTTTGCCATGAAACTATCCATAAAACCAAATTCAGGGCTAAAAAGGTTGTGGCTAAAGTTAGCCTCAAATATTGTGCATGAAATTATCACTCGTGGCTAATTAACTACAAAAATAGCCACGATTTTCATCGTGGTTAAGTTCATTTCAAGTAACAAAATTAGTCGTGGCTAATGTCGAGGTTTTTAGCCAGAAAACGAGTTTGTGGCAAAAATGGCGGCTATACTATTTCGTGGCTAATTATAGAGATTTTAGCCGCAACTTAACCATTGCTAAACTTGATACCAAGTATGAAGCTAATATAGGTTGGCTTAAAACTCAAATTTGCCCTCAACGTATATTCGAGGGTAAATTCATGGCAAAATTTTTAATCAATATTTCATCATCAAGCCAGTAATAATATAAAAATACTAATAAATAACAATACAATAAACCTTTAGTAATTTCCCAATACAGAAAATATATAAAATGAACCTGTTTTCGACCATACAAACATCAAAGATTTACCGATGCCATAAATGTGCCAAATATTACAAAGTTTTGATCATCCCATGTGCATTACCAAGTTCTCCAAATGATGCACGTGGTGTACCAACCATCATATACCACCTAAGTTCAATAATAGTTTGTTGATGTGCTTAAGAACTACAAAATATGCATAACTTCAACAACCAAAATCAACCATCCAAATAGAGTAACTAAGTCAAAGAGCCATCTAAATGCAATAACTAACTCTTTTGACTTAGTAGTTGAACAATGTTAAGGAGTTGGAATAGAGTCCGAAGGGGTAGAAGTACCTGTAGAAAGAGACAAACAAGAATTTTAGTAAAGTTATTTAGTTAATCCACTTGAATGAACATGAATTGAAAAACAATTAATCTATACACGATGTATGAATCTATGAATACTAAGCACCACAAAGATGCCCACTCCCAAAAGATAAATGCAGAAATTGATAAAAAACCCAGAAGACCAAACAACTAAAATCAAACATCTAACTTTAAGACTGACAATTACTCACATGGAGGCGAGGCGGGGAGGTGGCGATTGGCGAACTGGGCGGAGGTGGCGACCGGCGATGAAACACAGAGGCGAGGTGAGGAGGAGACGTTGCAGAGGGAAGGGGCGAGCCGACACTGTGGTGGGAGGAGACGATGCGGAGGCGACACACCATGGAGGGGAGAAGACGTTACAGAGGCGATGTCGTGGAGGGGAGGAGACGTTGCAGAGGCGATGTCGAGCAGGAGGAGGCAATGAGCTCAGAAGAACTTCCTAAGGTTGATATGGAGGCGACGCCATGGATATGGAGAACTGAACTGAAGAAAAGAAGAAGAAGCACATTGGTTGTATGGAGATCTGGTGATGGTCGATGAAGAGCAAATGAAGAGTTGAAGAAACGGCTGAGGGAAATTAGAGGAGGAAGTGGGAGTGGTCGGATAACTTTATGGTTTTATTTTTGTACTTAAATTTTCTGGATTAAATATATATATATATATATATATATATATATATATATATATATATATATATATATCTTGCGTGATCGGGTATCTTCCGAGTTAGGCCATTGGGTCGGGTCGGGTGGATAAAATATATAAATTATTTTTTTTGTTTTTAATTACACATAATTTTT
Source organism: Rheum nobile (assembly GCA_027886185.1). Taxonomy (NCBI): domain Eukaryota; kingdom Viridiplantae; phylum Streptophyta; class Magnoliopsida; order Caryophyllales; family Polygonaceae; genus Rheum; species Rheum nobile. The sequence continues at coordinate 1,209,351 of WOAB01000163.1, forward strand.
TTTATAAAAAATATATATATTTAAAAAAAACTAATTTTCTTATCAAACACGCTTTATTATACAATTCTTTTCAGCTATTTACTAGGACATAAGTCTTTATAATTACTTATAATGAACAAACCCAAAGAATTTAACCTAATTAGATATAAATAATCAAAGAAACTTTTACAAATTTGCCAATAAATTATAAATCACTTTATTCATTATTTGAGTTTGATGGAAAATCTTCTTCTCCGTCATCATTATAGTGTTAAACACATTGTCGTCTTCAAATAATGAATCAAGTGAGTTATAATCTCTTGGCTAATTTTTGAAATTCAAATAATGAAATAAAGTGAGTTGTAATTTATTAGCTAACTTGGAAATTATAAATCATCTTCTCCATGTTTTAATCGATAGGCTAGCTTTTGTGAACTTATGAAGCTTCCAAAAAATTAGTTGTTTTGTGTACTTATGAGTTTCGCCATAACCACATGGATATTGACATGGTGACTCCATAGCACTTGGTAAGTCTTGAATATGCTCCCACATTTGTTAACCACACAAATAAGGAATAAAAGATCCGTCCTAAACTCGCCCTTTTGTAGAAGTTTTTTTTTTGTCCTTCCTTAAAGCATGATCTAATTCCAATAAGCACCTATGACAATTAAATCATGAACCCTTTTTTTGTGTTGTAATTGATAGCCTTTTGTGTTATCCATGTAGTCAGGATACGAATACATACTTGCAATACTTCATCCACACAACAAGCCATATGCTAGAAAGTCACCCATTGTCCACATAAGAGTTTTATGCATCCTGAAATGTTCCCTCGTAAAGACTTCAAATGTTGAGAGTTGGCACACCCTATCTTCCATAACACTAGTAACTTATCAATCAAAGGTTTCATACAAATATTTCTCATTTTAGAGTTTTAGGTTACAAGGAATGTTATTGGATGTTGCACATATTGATATAATCTATACAAATTCTTTTTATTTATTGGTTTAAATGAGATAAGTAGTGGAGTATTAAATTGTAAATTTTAGAAAAATTTGTAATATTTTAGCTTAATGATTGTATTTTTTAATAGTTGTGTCAAAGACTTAAATGACACTTATTTCTTAACGGATTGAGTAATTTAGTATCGAGTTTGGCCACAAAATTATATTTAAGGGTGATTGGCTACGACTTCAGCCTCGATATTAGCTTCAAGTTCAGTTCGATGAAATTTAGTATCGACTTTAGCTGCAAAAATATATTTAAGGGTAATTGGCTACGACTGCAGCCTCGAAGGTAGCTGAAAGTTTAGTTCGATGCAATTTAGCATCGAGTTTAGCCACGAAATTATATTTAAGGGTAAATGGCAACGACTTCAACCTCGAAATTAGCTTCAAGTTTATTTCGAGGTAATTTAGTATCGAGTTTAGCCACAAAAATATATTTAAGGGTAATGACAACGACTTCAACCTTGAAATTAGCTTCAAGTTTATTTCGAGGTAATTTTGTATCGAGTTTAGCCACAAAATAATATTTATGGGTAAATGGCAATGACTTTAACCTCGAAATTAGCTTCAAGTTTAGTACGAGGTAATTTAGCATCGAGTTTAGCCACAAAATCATATTTCTTGGCTAATAAGCCACGATATATAATAACATAGTTTATTTCAAGGTAATTAGCCGTGAATTTTTATTTTGTGGCTATATTAGAGGCTAATACCTTCAAGTTTAGTCACAAATTATTTCGTGGCCAAAATTTCATGGTTATGGCCGCGCTTTCAAGTAGTGGCAGCAGTGGAGAAAGAAACAAAACAAGTGGATCAAACAACGAGGGAACCGGAAACAGATGCAAGCCATTTAAGCCTCAGCTGCATTACATTTGAGCATAACTGAATGCAAACAATAATTTCTACATCACTATACGTTAAAGAATCACATACTATCCACCTCGCATGGAAATAAATTATTGTTTGCATTACATTTGAGCATAACTGAATGCAAACAATAATTTCTACATCATTATAGCATTTTTATTGAAAAGCTCTAACATAATGAGTGCGTTTCAGGTACAATCAATGGATACTGTACAATTTGCGAAACGCTATGGGCCGTTGGATCGAGCATATCAATGGTTCGCATTTAAAGGAGTGAAATAAGGGGGCGCGTGTCACTTTCATCATTTAGAGTGACAATTTTGTAATAATCAGTAAAAAGGGGATGTTTCATTAAAACAAATAGAACTCTCTCTCCTCTCTATCAGTATTGCTCGATGTTCTTCCCCAATTCGATCCAAGGAGACAACCCTAGAAATCTTCAATCCTTCTCCTCGAATCGGTAGATCAAGCAAAGCTATTCAAATATGTTTCTCACATAGGTCGAAGATTGAATCCGTGTCGCTCGTGATCCATGACATGTTTGAATCATGTTTGCTCAAAATCGCGTTCGCTCGACATGATTTGTTCTTTATTCACGCCATGGCAAATACTGAGGAGCTTTCATCAACACCGGTTTGTAAGAAGGTAAAGAAACATTATGATGACTCAATTATGATATTGGATTGGATTTGCTCATCTATGTGCTGAATTTTGGATTTGTTGGAATGAAGTTGGTCTGTTGATGACCTGTCATTTGTCTCCATTGTTTGCTGAAGTTTTCTATAAATTTTTTGATGTTACATTTGCCAATTTGGACTGAACTTGAGATTCTGATGTTGTTTTCATTTTCACAATTTGGTTGTCATTTGATTTGGTTGCGTTGTTTGCGATGGCATATTTGGTATCCTAATGTTCATGTATATTACCTTAAAGTTCACGTTTTGTGCACCATAGAAAAGACAAGGTTCATGTGTTACATCTCCAAATAATTGATTTGACAAAGCCTATTAGCTCAAATGGTAGAGCAATGTGTATGTACACATAGATGTGGGTTCGAATCCCTCATAGGCTACATATTGTGGTTGTGAAAAGTCTCAGTTCAAGTTGAGTTCACATGTATCATGTTTAAGTTCATATATATTCCCTAGCAGTTCATATTTATTTTACTGAAAACATTTGTATGTGTTTTCCATTGTCTGTGCAGCATAGGTTCATGTGTGTGTGTGTCAATGTTCACATATAGTCATGTAATGGTCATATATAATACTTTGAGTGGGTTCGTGTTTGAGGTTTATTTTTCCTTGGTTCATAGAAACACTAAGGTTCATACAATACAAGTCAATGTTCATATATAGTCATCTAATGTTCATCGATATTCATATCAATTCCCCATACACAATTCCCACCTCCTAATGTTCATATGTTACATGTCAATGTTCATATATAGTAATCTAATGTGCATACATATTATTGTGAAAACAATATGAACAATATCACTTATGCAAACCCAATTCTCACCCCTTAACGTTCATATATTACATGTCAATGTTCATATGTAGTCATCTAAGGTTCACACGTTATTCTGAAAACATCATATTTTTCCATACTTCTAGCACCTTATGAATAAAATAAGGGCTCATATATAGTCATATCATGTTCATATATAATAACGTCGAGGTTCATATAAAACTTGTTGTTGTTCATGTCATTTTTTTTGCCTTTTTCAAGACTTTATCATATTCCTTATGTCAATTGTGTAAAAGAAATGTGAAAAAACAAGTAAGTTATCTATCATACGGGCATTTGAATGCATTTCAACTATGTCAAACTCACAAGAACTCTCTTAGACATTTCATCGAACAGTTTGTAGGTTTGAATCAACTCATCCACCCTAATCAAAATCAAACCCTCGCAATCTTGGAATAATTAGTGTGTTACATGTCCAAATAAACCAAAGATCAACCACAAAGAAAAAATACAATTCAATTTCAAAGTGCTTGAAGCAATTCAAAATCACATCCATGGCATTTTTTTAAAAGAAGAAATACAAAACCTAAATAGACGAGCACAATCTATGAAATAATTCGATATCGACTATGAGTTTTCAATATACACCACGAAGGCATCGACAAAGATGAAAAATGATTCGCGAATCATGGAGAACAACGGTGGAGAGCGCCGATGAAGAGCGTCGGTGAACAAAATTGGTACCGACATCCACGGAGGTTGGGAACGACAATACGAAAAAAAACGATGAGGTTTGTTGTCCAGATGAACAACCAATTAGTTTAATGGAAGAAATGTACCGCAAATTTGACAAAAACAATAGAAAACACGAAATCAATGGCACTGAAGATCCATCCGATTAACCTCGGTGCTTCACTGTGCGAAGTCGTGCTTGAGGCGGAAGAAAGAATTAGGGCGCAAAATGACGTAAATTCCCTTAATGGATTAAAAGAAGGAAAGCTTCCGTGCGCGTCCTCAACCCTGGATCTGCTCGATCGGACGATGCGAAATGCGAAGCATTTCGCACAGTAGAAGCCATATGTACATGATCCCAAATCCTATTTAAATTATTAATATTTTAAAAAATAAAAATCATACAGAAAAATTATAAATAAAAAACAAGAATTAATTAGAAAAAAGCGCTAAGATAAGAAAAATTCTAAATAAAACACAAGAATTAATTAGTCATAGCGGTTTTTTTTTTAAATCGCTAAGTGTGTTTCTATTTTACAACGCTTTTTAATAGCGCTCTTATTTTAATGTTGTCTATGGGAAATTTTGTACTAGATAGAAGATGTAATCTATCAACCAAGAGTTATAAATGTTATAACTAGTAAAAGTACGTACCTTGATCACATAGGTTTTATGGAAGTGTCAAAGTACGCCTAAAGTCTTATTTGAAATAGGATCTTGAAATCATACTATTCAAAGGGATGATTTTATATGAATAAAATGTGCATTAGGGTATTTATGTATAAATTTTTGTAAGCTTTTGCATGACAAGCATGATTTATATTTTGCATGTTTATTCTATTGTAGATATCATGTCTAGAAACGATAACACAACAATCAGCAACCTACGTTCGATTCTTGAGAAGAATAAGGTGAACGGAAACAACTTCCTCGATTAGGAAAGAAATGTGAGAATTGTTCTCATGTTCAAAGGAAGAGAGAATGTCCTTGACACCCCTATCCCAAAACTGACTGCTATGTCTACTCTAGAGAAGATAGAAGAGGAAAAAATGATCAAAGATATGTCCGTGATTGCCATTTGTCTTATGCTAGCCTCCATGGAATCGAACCTTCAAAAGAGGTTTGAGAAGATGGACGCCTATACCATCATTCACAACCTAAAAGTTATGTTTCAGGAATAAGCTAGGATGAAGAGATATGAGACTCACAAAACAATTCTTGATTGCAAGCTTGAGAAAGGCAAGCCAGTCAGTGCTCATGTGTTCAATATGATTGGACATTTTGAGAACCTGCAAAGACTTGGCTTCCCCTATAGTCAAGAGTTGGTTACAGACATCATACTCCATTCTCTGGAATATGGATTTGTTCAATTCAAGTTGAACTTCAATATGAATGGAGTTGGAAAGACACGTGAAGAGTTACATGGGATGCTCAAAACTGCTGAGGAAATCTCTCTATTGACACCAAGAAAGAGATCCGGTTGGTTAACAAGGGACAAGGGTAAGAAAGGGGCATCTGGAAAACAAAAGAAGCACGTGCAAGGGAAAGGCAAGCAAATTGCACAACCCAAGGCGACTTCCGAAAAGGCTAATGTAGCTGCAGACCATTATTGTTTCTACTGCAATGCAAAGGGGCGATGGAAGAGGAACTGTCCAAAGTACTTGGAAGAAGTAAAAGGATGGTTAAAGGAGTGATAGACCTACATGTTGGAAATGGAGCAAAAGTTGTTGCCTTAACAGTAGGAGATACTAATCTATCATTGCCCTCTGGTTTAGTTTTAGAATTGAATAATTGTTATTCTATTCCTGCTATTACCAAAAACATCATTTCAACTTCTCTATTGGACACTAAAGGTTGTGAATTCATTATTAATAATAATTGTTGTTCTTTTATATGGATGATATGTTTTATGCCAATGCTAAATTGAGTAATGGACTCTATATGCTAGATTTAGAATCTCATGTATATTACACAATTACTAAAAAGCAAAAATCAAATGATTTAAACACTACCTACAATATTCTCATTTGGGTCACATAAGCTTGAAACACATACAAAAGCCCAAAAGGATTGACTTCTAACCTCATTTGATTGTGAATCATTTGGAAAATGTGTATCTTGCCTAATGGGAAAGATGACAAGGTCATCTTTTACTGGGGTAAGTGAAGGGCAATTGAGCTTTTGGCCCTAATACATACAAATATATGTGGACCAATGAGCACAAAAGCTAGAGGTGGTTACATATACTTCATAACCTTTAGTGATGATTGAAGTAGATATGGATACATATACTTAATGAAGCATAAATCTGAATCTTTTGAAAAGTTCAACGAGTTTCAAAGAGAAGTTGAAAATCAACTTGGCAAGAAAATTAAAGCACTACGATCTTGTCATGGTGGTGAATATTTGAGTCAAGAATTTGATCATCATTTAAGAAGTTATGGGATTCTCTCACAACTAACTCCACCAGGAACACCACAACTGAATGGTGTATTTGAGAGGAGGAATAGGACCTTGTTAGACGCAGTTCGTTCTATGATGCGTTTTACTAATCTTCCAATATCTTTCTGGGATATGCTCTCACAATTGCAGTGTTCACACTAAATAGGACTCCGTCCAAAACTGTAGATAAGACACCATATGAGTTATGGACTAGAAGAGTTCCAAGTCTGTCTTTTCTAAAGATCTGGGGATGTGAAGCTTATGTAAAACGTTTACTAGCAAGACAAGCTTACACCCAAATCAGATAAATGTTTCTTTGTAGGGTATCCTAAGGAAACAAAAGGATACTACTTCTACAATCCCAGTGAGCACAAAGTGTTTTTTTGCTAGGGATAGTGTCTTTATGGAAAAATAGTATTTTTCCAAAAAGTGAAATGGGAAAAATGTTGATCTCGAAGAAGTTCGACAAGAGCAAAAAACTGATCAACAAGATGACATGGATTACACCATGTTAGATACGATGATATTTGGTGACACAATCCCGCAAGGGGAGGCAACCCATACGTTAGAGGCAGTGGAGTCTCAAGACCCCATTCCTATCGTTCCTCCAGAATCTGATTCTAATGAGATTTCACAAAATGTTGTGGAAAATGGTCTTGTTGTTCAGCCTACATATAGATCAGATAGGCACAGAACAAAGCCAAAGAATTATGTTGATTTCATATTGACTACGAGCTTGGACATCCTGCTTTTAGAAAGTGAGGAGCCTACTACATACAAGCAAGTTGTGGCAAGTCCAGACTCCAAGAAATGGCATATAACCATGAAGTCTGAAATGGATTCCCTGTATGAGAATCAAGTATGGGACTTGATAGATTTGCTAGATATGGTAGTACCCATAGGATACAAATGGGTTTACAAACTCAAAACAGACAATGATGAAAATGTAGCAGTTTTTAAAGCAAGACTGGTTGCAAGAGGCTTTAGACAGATTCATGGTATTGACTATGATGAAACCTCCTCACTAGTTGTTATGATAAGATCCATTCGGATAATCCTAGCAATTGCAACTCATTATGATTATGAGACCTGACAAATGGATGTCAAGACCACTTTTCTAAATGAGTAATTAGAAGAGGATGTGTACATGGAACAACTTGAGGGTTTTGAGGATCCATAGAATCCTAGGAAAGTATGCAAGCTTAAGAAGTCCATTTATGGACATAAGTAAGCATTAATGAGTTGGAATTTTCGATTTGATGAGGCGATCAAACAGTTTGATTTCATCAGATGTGAAGAAGAACCTTGTGTTTACAAGAAGTTTAGTGGGAGCAAAGTGGTTTTCCTAGTCTTGTATGTTGATGACATACTACTCATTTGGAAATGACATTCCTATGCTAGAGTCCGTGAAAGGATGACTTAAGAAGTGTTTTTCGATGAAAGACTTGTGAGAGGTTGATTACATATTAGGCATAAAGATCCATAGAGACAAGTCTAGGAGACATATTGGGCCAAGTCAGGGAACTTATATAGATAAGGTTCTTGACATGTTCAATATGAAGAGCTCTAAGAGAGGATTCTTACTTATGCAGCATGGCTTACAACTTAGCAAGACACAGTGCTCGGTAGCACCCGCTGAGCTAGCGGAACTAAGTAGGATTCCTTATGCGTCAACAATAGGATCCATCATGTATGCCATGATTTGTACTCACCCAGATGTTGCATACGCTTTGAGTATGTGCAAAACATACCAATCGAACCCAGGTAAAGCACAATAGATTGCAACTAAGAGTATCCTAAAGTACTTCAGAAGGACTAAGGATGATTTCTTGGTGTATGGAGGTGATGATGAGTTAGTTGTTGAAGGATATATTGATGTGCAGTAGAAGAGTTCAAAGTAAAGCATGATAGCTAATTCTATAATAGAAATTGAGTACATTGCCGCATTAGATGCAACATAGTAAGATATATGAATAAGGAAGTTTATTATCAGACTTGGTATTATTCCTAGTTATGCAAAGTTCACATGGATAACAACGTTGCAAGTCCGTTAACTAAACCTATACCTAAGCCTAAGTGTGATAGTCACTAGGGCTAAGGGTCTCAAGCACATTATTGGAGAATGGCTTTGAAATTGTATTGCTTTAAGATTATGGATGTTGATTTCATGATTGTTGAAACATTGAATCATGTTTGTTTTTGAAATAAAGTTTCATTATTATTTAATTGTGGTTTAGAATTAAATAAAATGTCCTTATAATTTATAATCATCAAATAGGATCATCATAAAAGTTATGGTGGATGAAACCCTATTAAGTGGACATAAATGACTCAATACAGGCTATTATGTAAGTTGATTGATAGCGTCATGTTTCATTGGCTATAGGGACATAGAGATGCCTAATCAATTACATGGATATGTATGAAGGATACATATTCGGCAAACCTACCTTAAGATTCTTCAAAATGGGTTGTAGAATTTTAAGTTGAACTATGATTAGTAGATTCATCAGACATGAGTGTGATATTCCTGATTATTAGTCTTTGACATTTTCAAACCACATTTCGTAAAAGGCGATGATAAGGCATTTGTCGTGACACCTTAAACAAAATAATCCTAACAAACCTAAACAAGTAGTCTGGGCAAGTAAGGGTCGAATCCACAGGGAGGAAGTGATCTTTCTAAATGTTAATTAGCATGCAAAGTAACAAGAAAGGGGGGTTTTGATTATCAAAAACAGTAAAGTAAACAGGTGGTCAACTCCTCTTCCTTCATAGATTTTTCTTGTCTCCTCAGGTGGTCAACTCCTCTTCCTCTGGATGTCTCCAATTAGCTCCTCCAGACCACCAAAACCACACTTCTCAACTCTAACTCCATAATCTCCAATTGTGCATAAAATCCAACCAAATGGTGCCTCAAACCTGGTAATAACCCTTAGATATGTGCTACAAAATATCACTCATCAAATCCCCCATGCTTAAACCTTGCTCGTCATCGAGTAAGCTAAAGTCAACCTACTCCTTCAATCAATCCCCAAGGCTTCAGGAAGCATAGAAAACTCAACCTCCAAGAATCATACCAAACAATAAACTCCAGGCAATCATACAAATAAGCTCAGCACAATAACTACAACATCAAATCAAAAATCTCAACACCCCACACAACCAAGCTAAAAGGAAAGCAGAGTACTTCCCCCAAGCTTATCCCAAACACCATAGAGTGAATAAATTCTAATCCTATCTCCCATCTATCTTCTTATCCCTCCAGAATGACCTACCCGAATCCTCCTTATACCACCTATTCTTATGACGCCTCGCCACGAATAATGAGAAATCCTAAAATCACTCTTCTTCTTTTTCGCTCATTTTGCCAAGGCGTCCTTTCGGGTTTTCACCAAGCCACTCATTTCATTTTTCAATAGATGTACTCACATAAGCTCACGTCACTCTTGACCACATATTACCCCAGCCTAATGCTGGTCCAAGCTACCTGCTTATTACCTAGGCCGCCCTTTCGGGTTTTCGACCTATCCCAGGATTTTTATTGTATGCCTTTTTTTCAATTTTTTGGCTTTTTTCATTTTTTAATTCTCCTCAACAACGTAGCAAGTATAGAACTCTCCCCCATGCTTAAACATTGCATTGTCCTCAATGTAATGAAAGACAAAATAATAGAAGCATAGGGAAAAGCAAAAAATAACTCACAAACGTCGCCAAGCTGCTTGGACGCTTCCGTTGTTGCTGGCGGTCTTCTCAATAAATGCCCAAGTCTCTGGTGGTGGGCGGGTGTCTTCATCAACTCTGTAATCTTCTCCTACCGTGCAACCAAAGGGAACCACTTTGGTGAATAGTGGTATAGCAATGATAGTAGGGTTGCACGGCCTTCTAGGAACACATGGTGGAGCCCAGATGTAATCATGGTGGAGGCTCTAGTGTTCCTCCTCCTTGACAACATGATGCACACCATCTCCATGGGGAACTCTGGACAGCTGGCCTTGGGTACCTCTTTTTTTTTTCTTTTTTTTTCTCTATTTTTTTTTGCCCCCCGTTTAAGGTTTTTTCGGGGGGTGACTTAGTGCAGGGAAGGAAGACTTACATTGGTGTAGAAACACCTTCTTCAATAGGCATGTGTCTCTTTCCTACAGGTTAGTCGGAAACAAAAACAAGAACAAAAACAAAGCAAAAACACACTAAAGAAAATGCAAAAACAAAGAAAGAAAAACATACCTCGGGTTGCCTTCTGGATATCGCCTTAGTTATTGTCATGGCTTGACATCCTACTCCAAACTCTCAACTTGGGTTGCTCAAAGCAACTGAACACTTGGGATCTATATCAGGGGGATGCCTCTTTGTATACTCCTTGTTGAGCCTTTCCCCCATGCTTGTGCACTTCATGATGGTTGGACCGCTGTTCATATCTATGAATGCACTTGCCATCTTTAGAAACGGTCTACCAAGCATCTCAGGGGCTTCATGTGTATCTTGCCCCGTATCCAGCATATAAAAATTTACCACTTGAATCAAGGCTTCCTTCTTGTGCTTCCCCTTCGGCTTCTTCTTGATCGCGCCCAACACCTTTAACATTTCCTTGCAGCGAGGGGTGCTGTCTGCCAAATGGACCAAAGGGATGGTTGCCTTGCAGCTACTAAAGGTGTCAAATAAGCCTTTGTCATTCTCCACCTTTTGGGTGTCCTTCATAGCTTCAGGGAAGGGTGTATCGGGATGCGATGCGATGAGCGGGATAGAGTTGAGATGCACAAACTCATCATAGGCAGCCTCTAGAGGGTTGAGGACTGCCGGGGTGTTTTCAAGAGGAATGGTTGTCTCTGGCGTATTTTCGCGATCACGGCACTCCTCCTCATCGTCGCTCCACTCCTCCTCTCCAAAGAAGTTCTCCTCCTCAGTCAGCCACTCTAGACGATGATAAGGATCAACCCAAACCTCATCAGCATAAATAGAATTTTAGATGTCGGGTCGCGGTGAGATATCACTAGGAGGCACTCCGTCCACCGCGGGGCGGTAGTCATCCCCGCGGGGCGCTGGACTCACCGCGGGGCGGTGTACTTGGCCGTGGGGAGGCGAGGTCGCGGTGGGGTTACTGAGGTTCACCGTCGGGTCGCGGTGGGAAGCACCGCGGGGCGGTAGGAGTCTCTCATCTTCAATTTCAACTTTATCAGTGCCGTTTTCGCCCTTGATCACCTTCTCTTCGTGGGATACCTCTATACTCTCCTGGACCTCCTTCTTCATGACCTTACTGGTCCCAATCTCAGCCTCTTGTGTATTTTCTGCTGCATGGACTTGTGGTTGTGCTGACTTCGACTCAAGCAACGCTTTACTCAGCTGGTTAACTTGGATTTGGAGACTGGAAATCGCCTCTTGTTGTTGTTGGACACTCTGAGCCATGGTTGTATGCATTGAGATCATGTTCTGGGCTACAGTTGCTATACTTTGCATTAGAGTGCTAAGTACATCAGCATTGGGTGCAAGCGAGCACTGTGGTTGATTTCCATATGGAACTAGGTTATAGTGCTCCCTCCACCCTGAGCTGTAAGTGTCCGGATATGGCTCCTGTTTCGGTCCCTGCGAGTTCAGACCTTGACGTGCATTTACTGCTGCTCTGAATGAGGGAAGTCCTAGACAATCGTCAGTGGTGTACAGCGCATCGCGACAGATTCTGCAGGCACTAGCTGGCCTTGCTGCACTAGGAGTTGGGTCGTATCCCCTCTCTGGAGAGAAAGAGCAAGGGTATGAGTTATCGCGCGGCTCTCCCCAGAAATCCATATCTGTGCCAAAAATCAAAAAGGAAAAACAAAAGTCAGTAGCACAGGTGTGGACCGTAAGATAGGTCCATACCAAAGTAACACACACACAAACAAACACAAAGAAAGATCAAATCTTGCCTCCCCGGCAACGGCGCCAATTTGATAAGGCGTTTGTCGTGACACCTTAAACAAAATAATCCTAACAAACCTAAACAAGTAGTCTGGGCAAGTAAGGGTCGAATCCACAGGGAGGAAGTGACCTTTCTAAATGTTAATCAACATGCAAAGTAACAAGAAAGGGGGGTTTTGATTATCAAACACAGTAAAGTAAACAGGTTTAGTTGACTTGAGAATATGAATGGGGAAAGTAGTTCCACTAGAACGAGATCCATAATACAGAGATATAAGTTGATCACTGAAATCTATTCAATCCAAGTTCTTTAACTATTCTATTGATTCTCATAGTTGTCAATAGACTTATTACTATGCCAATGGTAAAGCACCTCCGATTCTTACAGTTGTCGGTGTACTTTACCACCAACAAAGCAATAGCAATGCACACAAGGATATAGGATACATGCAAATAGAAAGACGTATTAATACTCGCATGCAACTGATTCTCACTCACAATTGTACGCTCGGAACCCCTATACGCACAATTGTGTTTGCTACTAGATATGCACTCGGAACCCCTATATGCAATCCTAGCAATTGATAGATATTACTCAACCTAGCTGGCCAGACTATGAAGAACAATGATAAATCAATAATCAATATAACCAAGAGAATCAAACCAACACACATAAGAATAAGAACAATGAATAGAAATCTCACAACCAAATCAACTGTATTGCTTCAAACGTCTAGCGAAACAAAGGTGTTTAGCTCTCCATGGGTTGAAAACCCTGGAGGCAGAATGAAGAACGAACTTGTAAAACTTAATTATCGTCTTGCAACTAGGTTAACAAAAAGAGTATTTAACCTAAATCCTAGAAGTGATAAAAATAATAAAAGGAAATAATAATAAAATAAAATAGGAAAGTAAACAAATCAAAGTGGGAATTAATCCCGTAATCTGGAAATTCTCTTCTCGCAAGCATCACGCCAGCAGCTTCTTCTCTCGGCCCAACTCATTCCAAGCAGCAAATCATCTTCGGCCCAACAAATGCAGCGCGCGGCCCAAATCCTTCCTTCATCAGCTCGCTGACGTCAACTCCGCATCATCTTCCAATTCTCCCACTTTCCTTTACTCCGCTTCTTCTCGCGCGCGAGGCTTCAATTCACGTGGGCCGATATCTCCTTCGTGGGCCTTTTAACTTCACGGCACATCTTCCACCAAATTCCATCTCAACATCACAGCAGTACGCGAGCTTAATTAATTGCTTCGCCCATCAGATGGCCGCAGAGCGCCATCCTTCTCTGAGACCCACCGCCGGGTCGCGGTGGCTCTAGTGCGGGGCGGTGAAATCGCCCACTCCAATGTGGTTCCTTCATAGATTTTTCTTGTCTCCTCAGGTGGTCAACTCCTCTTCCTCTGGATGTCTCCAATTAGCTCCTCCAGAGCACCAAAACCACACTTCTCAGCTCTAACTCCATAATCTCCAATTGTGATAAAATCCAACCAAATGGCGCCTCAAACCTGGTAATAACCCTTAGATATGTGCTACAAAATAGCACTCATCAAGCGACTATAAAGGCAGTGATCAGGATTGCTGAAAATTGAGTGAGTATAGTCACAGAAGAATGGAGAAGTCCTCCTATTTTTATATCTGTATATATATGGATAGGAACGATGTCTTAGCCACTTGAAGAGTAAGAACTGAAAATGCATGGCCATGCTCAAATGGATTAAAATTAATCATTTGTTTTGACAGTTCAAGCTCAAAGTTCAAGAAACAATTTGAATATTGATATGGATTACATAAGATGTCATCATATCATCAAATTGGACACTAAGAGACAAATGAATTGATATTACATAGTTGTTTAAGGACAAGTGAGAGATTGAAGGAACATGTGTCCTTTAATCAAGATGAAAATTGACTAATGATAGAATAAGATTAATAATGGAGATTTTAATTCGGATATTTTAGGTAGTCTTAGTGCTTTGCTAGAAGCCAACTATGACTTATGAGATAAATTAGATTTAGCTCATTGCTACTATACCCGTATCCTATAAGGTCACACATAATAGAGTAACCGGACTAGAATAAAGCAACCCGAGGCCCACACGGGGACTAGGGAATTTCGGCCATGGTGTATTATTGGAAGAATGAATTATTGATCAAGAAATAATAAAGTGTTATCTATTTACTTGATGATATAAAAAAATTTATCTTTAGGAAAGATAAGATATTATATCAACCATAACTATCCCTTTCTTGTTACAAGGGAATGATCCATTATCTCATGTGTTGAGAAAAACTCTCTCTTCCAACTAAACCTAGGGCCGGCCGTGCACTACGGAAGAAGATTTGGAGTTTTCTCGTTTCGTTCAAGCACACGAAGGCAATACGTTCTAGTACCGTGTTCATGTGGATCAAGTAGATGAGTCACACTTGATACTCTATTATCCATATTGATCTTAGACAAGAAGATCAGACTTATAATTTTTTAGATTAATTTTCATAAATATTTCAATTTCGCATTTTATCAACTAAATTCGTGCAGGACACGATGACACATACTACTTTTAAGTCAATTCCTCAAGCAAACAATTATATTATCACACCATTCCTCGTAAATGAAATCTACTGCATTATACAATTACTAAATTAGAAGTGACTAAGGTCACTTGTCACTCCTATATTAAATAACATAGACTTTTACCACTTATTTACTATATATTGCGCCACATGTTATGAATCGATTTGCCCTTATTATTTTTATGATATAAATTTTAAGTTTCTATTCAAGTGCGAAGGCCTTTAATGCTACAAGATGCAGATCAATCACAGTCGTAGACGTACGTGCGTGTAATTGTTACTCCTTTCACCATGTTAAGATTAATTCCCCTCCTAATTAAATTCACTTGGTCTAGCTGGTTGTGGAATGTGGGTGAAAGAGGAAGGTTGTCTGTTCAATCCTCCCAACAACACACCCCTTTTTACCTTTTTTTATTTTTATTTTCCACCTCCCCCTTAATTACCTAAAGTACACACCTTATTATTACAACTTAAGCATAAATGTTTTTATTTTATATTTTTCGTCCAAAGTAATCACATTTTAAGCATAATTTTTTATTATCTCTTCCTCCTCCCCCTTAATTACCTAAAGAATGCACAATTGTCATATAATTACAATTGAAGCACACATTTGTTATTTTCTCTTTTTGTCCAAAATTGTTACAGATTTGGATTTTAATCCTTACTATAAACATTGACGTTATTATATACGAACCTTAGATGACCATCTAAGTAAATCAACACATAACATATGAAACTCTAGTTTATTTTTATGGTGTACAATACGAAAAATAAAATCTTCATAATAATAAATATGAACCTTAATTAACTATATATGAACATGTACATGTTACATATCAACCCTCATAGACCAATTAAAATAATTTTAAACATGAATGTGCTCAAAGTTGTACATATGAACCCCATAGATTAAGGATCATATTTGGTAAACTAAAAGTTCATAATAACTATAATAAAGGTTCACATTAATAAACATGCATTTTAATTTGCTAAGCGTAAAAGGTGAATGGTTAATAAATATAAACTATACTCGAAGTTCACATTTATTACAATAGAGGTTCATACTTGATATACTCAATGATCGAATCTCTAATATAAAGTTTGTTTGTAAATATCTAATTTAATTTAGTTTGTAAACTTCTAGTATAAATTTTGTGAGCACCTAGTAGAAATATATGAACATCCAGTGGGTTCTAGTAAAACGAGTGTTGTGGTAAAACGGAAGGACAAACATGAGATGTTGGATGAGAGGTGATGGACGACTGGATTAAGAGGAAATAGAAGGAGTAATGTGTTCTTGTTTTCATAGGATTACTCTCTAAACAAGGTAGTTATAAAATAGAGGAGAACAATAATAAATGAATTTTAAATAAGGGAAGAAATAGAAAAAAATATCTTCTTCCAAATCTTTTTTATTGTGTTGAATGTGAAGAGAAATTTAAATTCCTACATGTTAATCACTAAATTTAAATTCGTTCAGATTGGTGATGATTCGCTAAATTAGAATTCGTTCTTCTCACTTATCGATTTTTTTCAGCGTTCATGAATATTGGTAATGGGTTTATGAACATCAATAAAGAGTTTATGAATATCGATCAAGTGCGTTCTGATGCTCTACAAATTCGCATATTTGTAAATTTGCTTCTTGAATATCGTCCATGTTTGTATGAATATCTTTTTTAGTATGCGAATACTTATTTTATTAAAGACATGAATATCACTATTTGAAATATGAATATCATACTCACTTAGATGAATATCACACTCAATTACATGAGTATCACATTTAGATACATGAACTTCATATTCAATTACATGAATATCACACTCAGTTATATGAATATCACCCCCCCTATCCATGAATATCGATCACTACCATATTACATTAATATTACCACCCTATTACATGAATATCATCACCTAATTACACGAATATCACCAACCAAAACGCGAATATTCTGTCTAATATCGTGAATATCATCTTCAATTGACTTTTTTCGAAGCTTTGATTCACGACAATTAACAATGGTGTAGTCTCACAAGCACATCATGAGTCATCTACGTTTTTTCCCTTTCATCCTCTTTGGTGGCATGCAAAAATCGAATACCACCATGAACCCTAAAAATTATAAGCCTCCGCTAGAGAACACGAACAAATCCTATAAATTTCAAAGTATAAATCAAATTGTTATCACAAATTCAATAATTGTAAGAACAATATCATTGTATTATGAACGAATGAAAATATCATATAAACAAATCTTAAACCCTCATTTGAAAAGCATAACATTTTTTAAGAAGTAATACAACCCTGAAAAACCCAAAACAATGGTTGAAAATTACAGATTCAACAACAAAAAATGAATAAAAAGACCATGAATATCACTACTATGCATCCGCAATTTCAACCAAAATTGAGAATTTGTGAAAAGACAAGGTTGAAGATTGAGAAGGAAACGAATGCAAAATATTGAAATTAACATACATGTTCGGGGAAACACACCGTAAATATCATTACTATGCATCTGAACTCTTCAACCGTTTAGACGAGATCGCGGGATAGAGAACAATATATGTCGGCGACGAAAAGCCAAGAGCTCTCCTTCAATGGAGGTTTAGGAGTTCATGTGGTGGGAGAGCAAAAACGTAGAGAGAAATTTGGGGAGAGAAATGATCATTATGAAAATTTGGAGAGATATGATTATTTAGAGAGCGAAAGAGATATTAAGCATATCAAACCTTCCATATAAGTTGTGATTTGGATTTAATCTTGTGTGTGCATTCCACCTCTTATTTTGCACTGGCCACTCATTTTTTTCTTATCCAAGGGATATGATTCTCCGTTTTACCATAACTCACTGTTTTACTAGAACCTAAATCTATGAACATATAATGTACATATGTGAACCTAAGTATGACCACACAATGCGATTAGGAAAAAAAGGGCGACGATGATGATATATATAGACTAAGAGGCCATGTAAAGAAGGATTCCATTCACGGCGTAGGTCGCTCCGGGTAATGGCGGTTTAGACCATCGTAGGGTAGTGGCGGTTTGGACCAGGGCGACGATGGATCTATGGGGCAAGGTGGGTCATGGGTGGTGTAAGGTCGAATATGTGTGATGAATCTCAATGATTTGCGATGAATCGAATCTAATCTACTTGGCTTTGGGGGGGTGGGGGGGAGGGAGGGAGAGAGGGATAGAAAGGATAGAGGACGCCATGGATGATATATACCAACATGGACGGTGGATGTCGACGGTGAGCTGTAACGCCCGCACAAGGCACAAAGAGGGAGAAGAAGAACTTGAGGAGTAAAATATGTCATTATAATGGAAATGATAAGACATACTTAATGTGTCCAAATATTTAGCCCAACACAAACTCGAATTATCCATAATGACTACCCTAACATTTTACTCATATGTAGAAAAGTTAATATAGATATTGGTCAGTAGAGAAACGATGTATATTTTTCTTATTTATACACCCATTATATTTGTTTGTTTTTATGGTTGAATCAATATTATACATATAAAAAATGGGTCTTTTGATGTGTGACCATGAACTTATTTCAAAATTATAAACTTGAGAAAAATATATCCAAACTTTACACTAAACTAGAATTATTAAACCATAAGAAGTTAATTTAAAAATATAAAATATATAAATTTAAGTGTAAACCAAATTTGATATTGTTACCTTGTGCTCATTGACACACATTTAAATAAGCTAATATTTTATATGCTTTACATACGTACTCTTATTAGCCCTCCATAATTTTAGCCTAGAAGGTGTAACACCTCGAACTTGAGATTGATTTATAAGGATTGAAGTGCTACTCATCTTAACATGAGCTCTTCATTTTCAGGGCCCAAGTGAGGACAAAGAACTATAAAGTTAAATGTGCTAGGACGGGAGCAGTACCAGGATGGGTGACCTCTTGGATAGTTCTCTTCTTGACATGAGATTACGCTTCTAAGGCCTCATGCCTTACAAAAGGAGACGTATTGACAATCAAGTAGGCATTACGTGTTTGTACCCTTAAATTATAAGGTTTGTTAACTTTATTTTATATGTGCTTAATTCTCGGTTTTTCTACATTCAAAATTTATGTTTGCAAAATTATCATAACCTTTTAGATTTTTTTTACTTTGTTCTATTTTCTAAACCTAATAAAACTATATCACACCGTGCAAGGCACATGTACTAAACTATTTTTGAAAAAATTCCATCCGAGTCCCCGTAGTTTTAGAAAGTCTTAGAAATATGTTGTGCTTTACATACTTTTACTCACATAGTTCAAAGTTGTAAACTTTTGTATTTACTTTTTATAAGGAAAAAATTAGGTTGATCCTAACACCAGTTAGAAAACCATCTTAAGGTATCCTTTCATATGAGAGCCTTCTCTAAATCAGACCACGGATTCAGAAAACGGGAGAGTGGCCCAGGAAAGCAATCTGATTAGCAACTTGATTCACTTCGCAAAAGATATGAGAAAAGCACACCTCTGAGAAGAAGAGCATGTCGTAACGAAAGACCGATATCACCATCTCAATCACCCAAGGGAAAGACCAAGAACCAGCAAGAACATTAATGTAATATCCCACTTAATTAGAACGGTAATATGGTAATTTTAATTTGATAATATAAAAGTTATGAAATTTATTTTATTTCTTTTAGATGAGTAATTAAAGTTTTCATTAACTTAAGTTCAAAGGTTGGGTTATGATAATTTTTAGTACAAATTATCAAATGGGTTATAATAGTATGGTAGAAATAAATAATTAAGAATAACAATGAATGTGGTTTTGGAAATTTTTAAATATTAAAATAAAGGTTATAAGATTTTAATATGTTTATCCATGTAGGAATAAAATAATACTTAACCTATGTAGGTTACATTTTTATGTCATGAAATATTTAAATTATGTTAAGTTAGGCTAATATTAATCTAAATAAAATAGTCAAGTTAACATAAAGTATTAAATTAAGGATAACAAAATGTTAAGTGAGATAAGGTTAAAATATGATAAAATGTAACTTAAATCTTAGAATTAACTTAATCTAAAATTTCATTCTTCATAAATTTGGGTTAAAATAATTATATAAACTTAGAATAATAAAATAAATAAATTTGGGTAAATTTTGTAATTTTTGAAAAGTTAAATAAGTGCAGTTTTGCCACAAAGTTGGGCAAAAAATGTGCAATTTGGCAAAATTTCTGGGTGGGGGTGTGCAATATGGCCATTTTCTTCAACCTCCAACCTTCCAATATGGCAAGTTTCCTTCCATGGAGATTTTGGACACGTTTTTGGCTCATTTTTGGAAATTAAAGCATGGGCTTTTTGGAGAATATCAAGACTAACATATACACATCAAACTCTGGTCGCAATTATGTTGATTTTGAAGAGGACTACTTGGTCGATCTAGGAGTGGCACCAATTGCAAAAACGAAGCAAGGTGGTGGTCGAAATCGTCGGTTGAACAACAACATCGTTCTTCTAGGGTTCGTGAGCTTTGGCTTCAAAATTGGATAAATCTAATCCATGGGTGAAGCTCTATTTATAGGGCTTTGATAGATCTCTAAAAACCATACAAATTGGTATAAAATTTGGCCCAAAATGATCTCGAATCGAATCTAGTTTTGGGCCAAATTTTATACCAATTTGTATGGTTTTTAGAGATCTATCAAAGCCCTATAAATAGAGCTTCACCCATGGATTAGATTTATCCAATTTCGAAGCCAAAGCTCACGAACCCTAGAAGAACGATGTTATTGTTCAACCGACGATTTCGACCACCACCTTGCTTCGTTTTTGCAATTGGTGCCACTCCTAGATCGACCAAGCAGTCCTCTTCAAAATCAAAATAATTGGAGACGAGGTCGAGATTGAGAGGATTGGCCATGCTAGTCACCACAACTGGGCTGCAAGTTATTGCGACCAGAGTTTGTAAAGGAAAAAATCAACATAATTAATCAAATTTCAATACAAATTTTATGTTTCCTATATGATAAATGGCCTTGAAATCATATAAAGATAAATATTTATGAACAAAATTTAAAGGTTAAAAGAACAACTAAAAGATAACAGATAGAATAATATATTCCTATTAATTTTTTTTTTTGAAATAATACAGGAACTTATACACTTGTTATTGAGTTTTGGTATTTTATTATACCATAATAAATTTGGTAACCTTGATTTCGACCACCACCTTGCTTCGTTTTTGCAATTGGTGCCACTCTTAGATCGACCAAGTAGTCCTCTTCAAAAACCCTCTAACCCCAACCTCGGTGATGCTCCGATGAGGGCGAATTTCCCCCTTTTCCGGCTAGTGTTCTTCACGCAAGTCCGGTGGGTGTTTTTCTTCAATTCGGTTTTGGGTTTCATTTGATTTTGATTAATATTGATTAATTACATTAATATAGGTTATTTAAAAATTATGTTAGGCTAAATTAATTTTATTTGTATTAAAATTAAATTAAATATTTTATTGGGTATTATCTTATATTATGAATTGTTAAATTATAACACTTCATCTAGATAATATTTTGGGTTAGAAATTATTAGGGTCATAAATAAATTATTAGATCAATTTATTTATGTTATGATTATCTAGAATATATGACTAAATGAATTTTAGTATCATATAAATAATCGTTTTATCGATAAGCCTTGAAATTGATTTATTTAAAGTTAAATAAATTCAATTAAAAACCGAGACTTGTATCCTTCAAATTTCGATCTCGAATAAATTATATAATAATAATTTAATTATTTTGTGTGATTTGGGTACATCTCGGAATTGCTTTTGGAACGGAAATAAAGGAGGGAGACAATTTGTTATTCGAAAGCAACCAATTCCGTTACGCCGTTCAACTTCTTCGTGACTCAAGGCAAGTGGCGGTTTGCTCTTGAATTTATTCCATATTTATCTGAATTGATAATTAATTAATTGTGCTAATTAAGTTGGGATAAATAATATTCTTAATCGTGTTTGGGAACTTGTGTGTTAAATTGGTTGAAAATGAACCTTATATATTAGTTTGTTTATATTGCTAGCAATGACCCTCGTATATATATGGTCAAGCTCTGGTGAAACGGAGCTAGCAATATATATATATATTGCTAGCTCTGGTGAAACAAACTAATATATATATATATATATATATATATATATATATATAGAGAGAGAGAGAGAGAGAGAGAGAGAGAGAGAGAGAGAGAGAGATAGTCAAGCTCTGGTGAAACGGAGCCTTCCGGTGAAACGTGAGGAGCGTTGTGGAGCGCTGGATCAAACTGATCAATGGCCAAGAGGCGCGCGCTTCTGTTGGAGCAAAATAAGAACATTGACGGCGTCAACTAACACCGTCAACTTTTCAAAATTCAAAAAGAAAACAAAAATAAGCAACCGTCTCCTAGACGCTTCATATTCCTCTCTCTCTCTCTCTCTCTCTCTCTCTCTCTCTCTCTCCCTCCCTCCCTCCATCGCTCTGCAACTCACTTTTCCACCATCGAAGGCACACAAAGCTCTTCATTTTTCCACGAAACGAACACAAAAGGTTCTTCGATTTCAAGCAGCTTCTAATCCATAGCAAAGGTAACGAGTTTTAACCTAAAAATCTGCATATTTTCGTTGCTAAAAATCTGCATGTTTATCTTAACCTAACCGACCTTCAACTATGATCGACGCTTAAAACTTTGATTTTCGTTGCTAAAACTAGAAAACGCAGTTAATATAAGTTGCATTTACTAATTTCCATTGTTCATTTGCAATATTTTATTTGTCGCATATTTCTCTAAGTTTAATACTAACTATTGCTTTATGTTATCTTTCCACAGGAGGAAGCGAAAATGGTGAGGTCGATGAGAGTAGCGAGAAGAGTACTTACATGTAAAATTTGAGTTTCATCAGATAAGGAAAACTTTAAATTGTTCAAAAATAGATGTTGTTTGTTCAAATGTGATGACGTTCATGTATTTATCACATAGTTCCAACTTTAAATTTTCTAGAAAATGTTCAAATATATGTGCTAGTTGTTCAAGAATGATGTGTTATCATTCATATTTTTATCAAATAGTTCCAACTTTCAATTTTCCAGAAAATGTTCAAATACATCTTCTATTTGTTCAAGAATATTCTAATGTTGTTCATGTTTTCAGTAGATAGTTCAAATTGTCAATTTCCAAAAAAGTTCAAGACATATGTCTAGTTGTTCAATTATATGTGGTGGTTGTTTAGTTTTTTTATTTGTATTTACATAATTTTTAATTGAAGATTACTTGTTGTGGGACAAAATATTAAAATGCTTTCTTCCAAATGTAGATCAAAACGAAAAACGTCTTTCAAGCGTGAATGAACTGCAAAAGATTATAGAGTTTAGAGATGCAACCATGATAGTGGGGGATGATTATACCTCTCAAATAGAGATTAGAAGCAAACAAAAGAATAACAGGGGGATTCAACATAAGAGGGCTTACACAACCTCAACCAAACATGGTGACAAATTAAAAAATACTTTGATCCTATTTTGATCTTTATATATTTTCATGTCTTCTTATGCAGTGCCTAAGAATGTAACATATTATTGACACAATAGTTCAAACTCCAAAAAAATCATATCTTACATTGTGTTTGTTCAAAAATATTATTTTGTATAGTAATTACTCTTATATAACATTTGTTTATTCAAATAGAATGATTGCTTGTTCAAACATTATATTTATTTGTTCAAATATAATGTTAGTTTGTTCAAACATTGTATTTGTTTGATAAAATATAATGTTTGTTTGTTCAAACATTATATTTGTTTGTTCAAATATAATGTTTATTTGTCCAGACATTATATTCTCTTCTTGTTACAGGCGTTGCATAATAAGCATATGTCTATTCTGTTTAATTTGTTACAACTTCACAATAGTGTACATAACATAAAAAATATTTATTTTGTTTTATATTCTATGCAGACAAAGAAACGCTTGCATTGTTTGTCGAAAAAAAAGAAGAGAAACAGGTTGTCGAAGAACAAGACCCTAAACACAACAAGAAGCAAAAAAGATTGAGTCAGCAACAAGAAGAACCAGAAGAAAATGTGAATGAGCCTCAACAAAGATCAGATTAAATAGAAGAAGAAGAAGCTGAAGATGAGATTGAAAACAACACAACACATGATGAGTCTGAAACAAGCTCAGATGATTCAGAAGAGAGTCAGTATAGAGCTGATGATGAAGAAGAGCACTCAGAAGATGATGATGAACAACTTCCATCTAAAAGAAAAAAGGTTAAGGGAAAATCCAAACGTCTAGATACTACAAGTGAGGATGAAGTAAGATTCAACAAAACAAGGGGGAAGAGAGGTTTTTCATGCATACAATACAGAACAAACCCGAGTAAGTTTGTCAAAGCTATTGAGAAATTGAGCAGTGAACAAAAAAAGGATGTGATGGGTATGGGTTTTGGATCTCTGCTCAACTTCAAACTCAGTGGAATACCAAGGTTTTTAGGTTATTGGCTTGTGGAAAATTTTGATGCTAACAAGTGCAGCCTCAAAATGGAAGATGGAAACCTTGTGCACATCGAAGAAGATGATGTACTTGTTGCAATGGGATTGCCGAAAGAAAGTCATAAAATAGAAATAAAGAGAAAGTCAATCAAGAAGAGAACCAAAGCTGATGAAGTCCATGAAAACTGGGTTAAACGATTCACAGAAAATGAACACCGCATCCTACCACGACATGTCTACAACATGCTAAAAAATACAGGAAAGGAGGTCCGTTCTTCAAACGGACGTTTATTGTGCGTTTTGTTACATTGTTGGTTGAAGGAAGCTCAAATGGCATAGCAAGTCTGTCATTGTTGAGAAGCTTGGAAGATGTTAACGGAATCAGAGACATGAATTGGTGTGGTTACCTGCTTGATTGCCTCGTGAAAACCACAAACAGTTGGAAAAAAAGCCTAAAGGAATGTTCAAGGGATCGCTCCCCTTCCTTGCTGTAAGTAATTGTTCAAATTTAACTATACACTATTTAACTGGGTTATTTGAAGCTTTGTTCAAATTCAAGGGAAATTTGTTCAACTTCAAGGGGGATTTGTTCAACTTCAAGGGGGATTTGTTCAAATGATGCTTTACTGTTGCAACATATCCTAAATATATATTTGTTCAACTTTATATCTAATTTGTTCAACTTTAACACTTTTTTTTCATTATAGTTGTTCTATGTTGACCGGATAGTAAATGGTAGAAGGACTGTACCACGAGCATTCCCAACGTTTATGAATTGGATAAGGAAAGAAATGACAAAAAAGAGCTTTACGAGATGAACAATGGAGGGTTTGGGCTTGGGTATGTGGACATCAGACAAACTATTCCATCAACATCAGAACTAGTTTTGGGTGAGGGTTCAAGAAGCAATCAGGAGGCGCAAAGGATTAAAGGAGCAAAGCGTCTATCAAAAGCTGACTATTTTGAGGTAAGTAATTTGTCATGTTATTCATGTTTATATGAGATTGTCCAAACTTTCAATTTTACTGCAAAATGTTCAAATATATGTGTTGTTTGTTCAAAAATATTATGAAGTTGTTCATGTTTTTAGCAGATAGGTCAAACTTCTAATTTTCAAGAGATGTTTGTATTTGTTCAGATATATGCGGTAGTTGTTCAGGTTTTTGTATTTACATTATTTGTTGAAAAGCTTTCTTTGTACTGTGTTGACATTATGTAACAAACATGATACAAAAACTCGCAAATAAGGCAAGAGAGGTAGCTACTATTTTGAATGAGTTGGCAGACAACATTTTCAACACCGAAGGCATACCTAAAGGATGAACCAATGAAAAGCATGCACAATACAACAATTGACCTAATTGTTGGCAAAGGTGAAGATGACAACAATGAAAAGAATGAGCACCTGGCCACACATTTTGACAATATCTGTCAAACTCTGAAGATCAGTTCTGGAATCATCTAGAACTAATCGAGTGCATGAAAAAGTTGAAAAGGCAATCAACGCACAAACTAGGGTGCAGAAGAAGTTTAGATTCAACAGAACATCAGTGGCAAAGAAAGTACACAACCAAGGGATACCAAACTTTGACCTCCTGCTAGGTGTTGACCTTGACATGACTATTGGTGAGATAGCTCGTACTTATCAGTGACCAACTAGAAGTGTTGGAGATCAGTGGGGACAACACCAGGTAAGTGAACATGAAGCCTTTTGAATGTCATTCAACAGTTTCCTTCAAAAAAGAAAAAACTAAAATATATCAATCATTAAAATTATTCTTAAAAATATAGAGCAACAGAAAAGGTGTGGCTGAAGAAGTTCAACAAAACACACCTTTTGTTGAAGAAGATGTAGAATGTAATCAGATGACATTTTTCCAAGAGGGATAAGAAGAGCAAGAAAATGTTACAAGAGTGGATAATGAAGAACCAGAAGGAGGAATTACTAAGGGACCACAACAAAAGACAACATGCATTGAGGTAAACCACAACTGCATCAAGGTCTGAAAAGTTCAAAATTATAGTGTTTATGTTCAAATTCAGGTATAAATTGTTCATCTTATAAAATATAAAAATGACAGGTGGTGACTACAACAGAGACAGACACACAAGAAAACACAAGAAAACACAACAAACATGGAGGTAAGAACACAACGACAACAAGCAGATTTATGAAGTTCAATTTTATAGTGTTTTTGTTCAACTTTATAGTGTTTTTTGTTCAACTTTAAATAATAATTTCTTCATTTTATAAAATATAAAAATAACAGGTGCTAACTAAAACAGAGACTGACAAACAAAATCAAGGAGGAATTACTGAGATGGTGACAGAAGGAGAGGTTCGTGAGGAACCACAAGATAAAACAAAAAACATAGAGGTAAACTACAACAACACATATCTGAAATTATAGTGTTTTTGATCACCTTTAAGTAGTTATTTGTTCAATTTTATAAATATAAAATTGACAGGTGGAGACGACAACAGTGACTGAGGCATCTAATGAATAAGGCAATACTGTGATGGGGAAGAAAGGGGAGGTGAATAATACAATACTTTCAAAAAGTTGTTCAAAAATATATTCTATTTGTTCAACTTCAAAGTGTTAATGGTAAAAAATATATCATTCGTCTGACAGTCACTGAAGATAGTTGATAGTCAACCACTACAACAACAAAACATTGAAGAAGTAAAAAAAATTGTACCAAAGTTAAGGATTTACGTAGGGAAGACAAGGAACGCACAAAAAAAACCAAAAGGCAATGAAAGAAGCTGAAAAAGCAAGGAAAGCAGCTGAAGAAGCTGAAAAGGACAAGAAGGTAATGGAAGAAGCAAAGAAGGCAGCTCAAGAAGCACAAAAAGCACAAAAAGCAAAGAAGGCGGCAGAAAAAGTGGAGAACGAGAAGAAAGAAGCTGAGAAGGCGAAAAAGGCATCTGAAGAAGCGGAAAAGGCGAATAAAGAAGCTGAAAAACAAGAAAGGGCAAAGAAAACAGTTGATGAAGTGGAAAAAGCCAAGAAGGCAACAAAAGATGCAAAGAAAACCAAGAAGGTCGTTGAAGAAGCACAGAAAGCCAAAAGGGCAGCTGCAGAAGCACAAAAAACCAAAAAGGCAGCTGAAGAAGCTGAAAAGGCCAAAAAGGCGGCTGGAGAAGCACAAAAGGCCAAGGAGGCTGAAGAAGCAGAAAAGGCCAAGGAGGCTGAAGAAGCAGAAAAGGCGAAGAAGGTGGCTGAACAAGCTCAAAAGGCCAAGAAGGCGGATGAAGAAGCTAAAGTTGGTGCGACAATGCATTCTGACTTTCCAAGGATCATCAACCCAACTCAAAAACACACAGATGAAGAGAAAAAGATTGTCAGATACATCACATTAACTCCTAAAGATATTGGGTAACTTCTTTTACCCTACTATTTCAAGGTTTTATATTATACAAAAACATTTACTAAAACATTTTAAGAAACGTAGGGAGATAATGTTTCAACATGAAAGTATTATAGCAGACTTATCTGACATGAGGAGTATCATATGTGAATCATTGATCTCAATAAATGTGATAAATGCTTGGGCGGTGATCCTGAATGAGAGAGAGAAGTACATGTCCAGCAAATCCACATCAAATTTTTTCGTAACTCCAGCAACAACTATAAGTACATTAGCGAATTTCTAGCTTTGAAAACTATTCACTGAAAAATACTGACACATTTATCTATGCAAGGATTTCTCTGTGGTGACTCTAGACAAAAAGGGCTATAAAACAAACTTGAAGATTCACAGAAATGCTCGATTCTGTTCAGGACATGGCGTTGCACACAACACTAGACCGTGCAACATTGGTATCTCAAATCATTTTAAACTCATTTCAATACATGTAGAATACTTTGTTCCCAGTTGACAAGGTTGTTTGTAATATAGGTATTCTTCCCAATATGTGCAAGCAGTCATTACTACGCCTTATGTTTCAATCTGAAGAGAATGTGCTTTGAAATCATTGATAATTCATCGTCAGGGGATCAAGCAGATGACAAGTATGGAGAGGTACCACTGGTAAGCAACACAAATTGTTCAACTGATAAAAACAGAATGTTCAAGTTTATTGCCTGGTTGTTCAAAATTAATATTATTCAACTATATAATGTGGTTGTTCAAAGTTGTTTATTTAATAGTTCAATTTCATTAATTTAATGTTCAAGCTCGTCAACTGAAGTGTTCATTTTTTATACTTGACAAAATGGATTGCAGAGGAAAATATATGCAGACTACTTGAGGTTGAATGGCAGTGAAGCTGTAGCAAAGATAATTGATGGAATGCCAGTAGAACTTTTAAAAATAAAATGGCGCGATAGCAAGAACAAGCTTCATTTTTTATACTTATCTATCTTATGCGACATATGGAGGCTTGCAACGGTGAAGGTTCCAACGGGTAGGAATGTGGATTCAAGAAAGAAAGCAGGAGGAACATGTTACCGTTGCGAACAAAATACCTGGCAACCATCCTTGGATCAGAACTGAATGGAATCCGAGCAACTGTAATAGGAGAAGCCTTGGAAACCCCACTTCCTTGATGTTTAGTGACAGACTAATTGTGTATCACTAGAAGTTTGTTTCTTAGATCTTGAAGACAAATACTTTGTTCCACTGTTTGCAGTTTGCTTTTGAAGTTATATTTAAAAAGTCATGGATGAACAAGTTTGTTAAACAATATAGTTTGTTGAACAGTTAAAACTTTTGGGTAGTTTGCTGGACATGTTCAATCAAGTTTATTCAACAAATTGTGATCTGCTATAACCATCGATCAACTATTTACATTGAAGCATAATTGTTCAAAGAGTTATGTATATTGTTCAAATATAATCTATAATTGTTCAACATTGAACTTAGTTATACTTCAAGATACTTTTGTTCAAATTTGACAATATTTTGTTCAATATGAAACTCCTCTCCACACGTCCGACGAACATAATGCTCGAAGTAGCAAGCAATATTAATCTGTGTATAATCACAATGTGTCCATAGAAAACATATTGTTCAACAATAATAACAAAATGGTCAAGAATAAAGACAACCTGTTCAACAAT
The DNA here is from genome assembly GCA_027886185.1 of Rheum nobile. NCBI lineage: Eukaryota > Viridiplantae > Streptophyta > Magnoliopsida > Caryophyllales > Polygonaceae > Rheum > Rheum nobile. Next base: position 1,238,891 of record WOAB01000163.1, read on the forward strand.
AATAACATAATGTTCAAGAATAACGGCAAACTATTCAACAATAATAACATAATGTTCAAGAATAACGGCAAATTGTTCAACAAAAATAGTTTTTTGTTCAACTCCTAAAATTTCTTCTCTGGACACGTCCGACTATTGTGATCAACATATTTCTTGCATACCCCACACCTCCTCGTCGCCTTTTTTGCTTTTGATATAGCAACCTCTTTATTGGGCTTGATACGACGACCACTGCCCTTGTTCTTTGCTTGTTGTGGAGGCAAAACAGATATATTGGTAGGCACACTTGTACCCACAAAAGACTCAAAAACCTTTTCTTTGCTCGATCTAGACTTGCTTGATGAAACGTTACTTGCTTTAGCAGATACATTGCTTCTCAAGCACTTAGTCAAATAAGATATGTGATCCTTTATCAGACATAGAAGTTCTTTCAGCTTAGCACAATCATCACCAATCAAATCAATACAACAATGGACCTCCGACCAAATATCATTAACGACAAACTTGCTTTCAACCATACCATCACATTGATCAAATATAACACCATTAACACCGATTGAAGGTTTGAGGATTGTATTTTTTGTCCACCGGTTAAAAACAACATTACTTGGGAACTGTTCAAGACATCTATCTTTAAACACCAGAACCATATGACGACATGGAATCCCGATCCTTTCAAACAACTTGCAAGTACATGTAGAAACTTCATCTGATACGGAAAATCTAACCTTGAAAGTCATACCACCAGGATCTCCAATGGTGTATAGTTCACCATCACATTCAACATATTTACTTATAAATCGACATAAAAAACATGCAGTATATATCTCCTCTTGAACTTCATAGAATAACTTCAATGTAAATACATCGACTGCATGCTTCTCCAAAGGTAAAGGAGTCTTGAGATCCGGTTTCTTAGACTCAGATTCACTATTCAATCTCCATTATTCATGCATACAATGTAAACATTAAATTAGTTAATAAACAATAACATATTGTTCAAACCTAATAGAGGTTTGTTCAATCATATCACAATGTTCAATAATAAGCATTGTTTGTTCAACAACTCTAGTATAATGTTCAAATATCTTGACGGTTTGTTCAAACATACAGAACCAACTAAAATGAAAAAATGATATGTTTTAATACCTTTGTGAATCCATAGCACCATCGAAAAGCATTACAAGCTCCACAAGGCTAAACGCACGGTTGTTATAATTTCCAAAAAAGCGGTTTTGAGACTCAGAAATCGATGTGGTACGAGAGTACCAAGATAGAAGCACATCACGGAAAAAAGTCGGGATCCAATTGTTGCGAATTTCAAAGATTTGTCTAAACCAACTGTGATCTTGCATATTGAGTTCCAACATTAATGCAGTCCACCTCTCCTCAAACATTTCAAGTTCAATTGTATGGCTCCAAACTAGACCATTCAACTTTGTTAAAAAATCACATGACTTATTCATTGAAGGGCCAATCTTCTCAGATGCTTTGGTCATGATATGCCATATACAGAACCTATGGCGAGTGTGATTAAACATCGTTTGAATTGCAACTTTCATTGCCAGATCTTGATCAGTTACCAAAATTCCCGGTTCTTTGCCACCCATAGCTTTCAAAAATGTATCAAATAACCAAGTGTAAGAAAGGATATGTTCTTTCAATAACAATGCAGTACCAAACGTCACACACTTTTGGTGACTATCCAACCCAGTAAACAGTACAAACACCATGTTATACCTGTAATAAGTTAAATTGTAAGAAGAAAGTAAACACATAAAACATTCGTTCAAAGGTTGTCACACATTGTTCAACAATATTCATGGTTTGTGCAACAACATCATCAACATCAACATCAACATCATTACATCCCATAGAGCTTGAAGCATTATCACTTGATACACTACTACCACCTGCGAAACAAATTACACAAATGTAATAAAAATATATTAAAACTTCAATCACCTTAATAACATGTCACTTAACAATTTATCTACTTAAATTGTTCAACTGTACCGGCGAATTGTTCAAAAACAACATTTAATTGTTAAGTGACGTAAATTGTGCAACAATATTAATATATAGTTCAAAAATAACTAAATATTGTTCAACTATCTTAGAATTCAAAGTCAACTTCAAAAGAAACATATGGAATACGTGAAATTCAAATAAAACAAAAACTAGTTCAAATACGTATGCGTATTGTACAACAATAAGACTACGACTAAGCAAAGCACGAAAGCAAACAACTTCAGCGCATCAACGAACACAGATCCAACGTCAGAACACAAACCTGATAAACAAAAACATATAAAAAGAAACGAGAAACGAAAGAACTATAGACAAACCAATTTCCATTGCAATTTTGCAGCGGTATGAGTCTTCACAGAACAAAACCTACGACAAAACAAATATCTTCAAACACCTAAATCGAGAACAAAGAGAAGTTAATCAGAACGTTATACGGAGTGCGAAATAGTAGAAACAATGGATCAGAGAAATGATAACTTACACAATAACAACAAATCGATTGAGCGAGATTCTTCAAAATCAAACATCGAAGCACCGATCTACAATGAAAGGGAGCGAATCACAGAATTAATTCAAAGAGCAAAGAGAAGAAGAACAAAATATCTGAATTCATAGCGCGCCCCCAAAATAACAAACCTAACGTCCAAAAAGTTACAAAAATGCCATTAATGAAACGGTGCCAACGATATTACAAAATTGTCATTAATGAAACGGCCATTAACTTCACCAGCGTGTCGCCTCTCCACCGTCCGATCCAACTCATCCAACGCTCCACACTCCTCATTTCTCACCTTAAGCTAGCTCCTCACATGAAGCTATTCCTATATATATATAGAGAGAGAGTTAACATCATGTGAGGAGCACTCTTAGGATGAAACGTGAAGAACATTCTAGACCAATCATTTCAATATTACCATATACCTTACCACATCCAATCCGGGTTAACGGTAAGCGTTGACCGACCGTTGACCGGTCAACATTGACTGCAACGGTCAGTCAATGTTGATCGATCAACACCCAGATTTTTTTATTTTTAGTTTTCCTATACGTTTTCATTATAAACTATTAATGAAAAAAACTGAACAATTAATTCCTAAAGTTGAACAAATATATGTTAAAAGTTGAACAATTAAAATTTGAACAATATTAAAGTTGAACAATTGTATCTGAAAAGTTGAACAATGGTATCTTAAAGTTGAACAAATTCATTTTGATAGTTAGACAATTGTATTCGCTATGTATATAAATTTGACCAATTGTATCTTAATGTTGAACAATTTCATTTTTTTAATAATTTTTTTGGGCTGGCCGTTTTTTCTGTCTTTACTATTGTTATTTTCCTACACATTTAGGATTTAGGGTTTATGTTTTGAACATATTGAGTTGTATTATGTTTATTACATTATAAACAAAACTTCTAGTTTATTGGACAATTATTAAAATTTTAATGAAGTATTGTTCAATCTATCTTTTATTATAAGTTTGAATTTTCATGCAATTTAAATTGTTCAACTTTTCTGGTTCAATTGTTCAACTTTATATATTGTTAAAAAAGTTGCTCAACTTGTAAGATACAATTGTTCAAATTCAAGAGAGAATTGTTCAATATTTTGAAACAATTTTATGAGGAAAGCGTGTAGGAAAACATAAATAAAAAATATTTTATTCCGAAAAAAAATTGGCCAAAAAAACAAAACTGACCGTTGCATAGTGAAAACAGATGTCTAACTATAAAAATGAAATTGTTCAACTTTAAGATACAATTGTTTAACTTTTTTGGTATAATTGTTCAACTTTATATATTGTTCAAAACATATTGTTCAACTTTTAACATACAATTGTTCAAATTTAATAGGGAATTGTTCAACTTTTTTAATTACAAATTTATGATAAAAACGTGTAGGAAAACAAGAAAAAAATTTGCCCGGGAAAAAAAAATTGGCCAAAAAAAAAGAAAACAAAAACAAAAACTAAATTGTAATTAAAATCTGGACAAAAAATTTGTTCAACTTTTAATATACAATTGTTCAAATTTAATAGCAAATTGTTCATTTTTTTAGAAACAATTTTATGATGAAACCGGTCAACGTTGACCGTTGACCGGTCAATGGTTAGATGTTGACCATATGGTGTGATTGAGTGTGAGAGGGTGTATGTTTGTTATGATGGATGTTCCATCGTAGCCTTCCATTGTCCCAAAATGGTTGGCTCTCATTCTTCCTCACGTTTCACCGTAAGCATCCGTTTCACCGGAGCCTGACTATCTATATATATCTATATTTATTTATTATCATACAGTGCTAAATGAACTTTGGTGTGGATTTGGTTTGGACTTGTATGCTTAGTTAGCACGAGTATTCGTAGGAACGATATTTACCTTGTGAGGTTTAGTTGTTTCTTTATAACTTGGTATTAGGAGGATTATTGCCCTAATACATTTTAGTCATGACCTACCCTTATTCGAATATAAGTGGTGGTGCTTTTAGCTAGTGCCATTATTCGGGATTCGTCCCATGATATATCACGTTTCGAGATTGGTGTGGATTAAAAGCTTTAACGTAAATGCACGTTTTGGAATTAAATAAGATAAGTGTTGTTTTGCATATAATTAATATACCTTCGGGCAAGAAGTACAATGTGGAACGCACCCGGTCTTTTGTCTAAAGTAAGTCCCCTTTTCAATATGGATTCACATTATGCAGTGATGTTGGCCGATGACCCAAATATTCAATGAGTCATTTTCAAAACTATGATGTGATAACTATAAACGTTCCCAAACAAATTCATTTAATTCCCATAAGACTCAGTTCGTTGGAGTCTTCTCGTGAAGCATGCCTTTTCTTTTGTTTCAGTAGGAGTATAGTAGTCATATACCATTTACCGAGTTTTATTCGAGAAACAAGGGTAATGACTATATACGACTACAAGAACCATTTTTTCACCATTTTTTAGTCTTTCATTAGACTAACCAACCTTTCTCTTTCCATGCATGGTTGGCTGGTGTCATCCGTCCTATACGACACATCAGTGGTTGGTCTCAGACAACATTGAAGTAACAAATCAAAGACAAAAGCTTGTAGTTGAAGATTGTGATTTAAAGTAATATTATTTTAAAGTTGTCTAGTATTGAATTAATCTTCTTAAATAAATATAATACTTAGAAAAGTTAGTCAGGTTTTTAGGGTTTATTTAAAAAGTCTTCCGTTGCATTGTAATTTCGAGTTGTAAAACTTATCTCCTCAATTTACGAGGAAAGATTTTAATAAAAGTTAAGTATTTGCGTCAAAATTCTTCTGCTATTTTTTATTATTTAATGTTTAATTATGTATTTAAGTATAATTATTCCGATTAAAGCCTAGGGTGACTTTGGACTTTACAGTATGAGGTCACTGGCGTGTGGCATTACCGACATAACTTGGGGGTGTTACAATAAATAACATACATGTTATCTCCCTTAATAGAAATGTTTTTAACCTTAATGCTTTCGCACTACGGATTCCTTGACGGAGGGCCAACAACTCTTCCATTCGTATAATGTTATTGCCACATTTTTGTACTTCCACTTGGATAGATTCAGCTTTCTCATTCCGGATGATGAACCTGGACGTTGCTTTGCCATGTAATAGTCTTGAACCGTGAAAGTTGATTTTGAAAGTACCTTGTTGATGCCTTTTCCACTTTAGTCTCCTAATTTTTCTTGGTTGTTTAATATTTTTCTTCTGACTTTCCACCTCATCATCGGAGGTGTTTTTTTCCTTCCAGTTCTAAGGTTGAATGTTAATGAACTGGTTATGTCTTTGATTGGGTTAGTTATATTGCGAGAAAAGATGTATTGGTTACATTGATACCAGATACTCCACCAAATGTCGATCAATTGTGAGAATTCCATTTTTGTTAATCTGGTTGATATTTCATTTAGTAGTTGGTCTGATCTTTTATTAATTTAAATCCAAATTGTTTAGGACAAATCCAATTTTACGATTTATTGATTTGAGTGTATTCTTTGTATGAGAAAACTTAATAAGGATGTGGATTAGGTCTTCATATACGTTGTCACAAAATTACATTGAAGGGGTAATGCAACCCCTTTCATACTAAGCCTAGCTTTTGTTGGGATTCTGTTATTCACAATTTTTGAATAAAGTTTTTAACTTTAAGAGAAGTATCAAGATCCATATCCATGATATGTTTTCCCAATTGGATGCATTTTTATTGATTGTTAATTCAAAGGTTGATTTGGTTGTGAACCATTCATTCTTACCTTGTCTCCGGTATAAACTGTCCTAAATTTATTTTGGTATCATGATTTGGGTTATTGTGGCTACTAGGTGTGGTGGTAATAGTTTCCTAAGTTCTTCAACATCCCAAATTTTATCAACCTTGATGTATTTATTCACGGTTGTGTTTTGATCCAAAGTGGATCAATTTGGATTTCATCAATGAATTTAGCTGGGATTGCCTAGTAATCAGATCCCAAACTAAATTGTTTTACCATTTCCAACGAACAAAGAAAGGACTTTTTGAAAACTTCCCTTAGTTTCATTAGGTTTCCCCATGCCATGAAGTATTTTCTTTTTTTCTTGTACTCAAAGATGTTTAGATTTTAAGGTATTTTTCAGTTATAAGCCTAACCCAAAGATTATTCTGTTCAACTAATAGTTTCCAAATAAATATCATTTGCAAAGCTTGGTTCATATCTTTTGTTTTCCTTATACCTAGGCCTCCATAGCATCTAGTTTTACAGATTTTGTTCAAACCAATAAGCCGGGTGAATATTTCCTCCTTGTTCCTAAAGAAGTTTCTATTAATTTTATCTAGTTTATTATGTATTGATGCCGACATCATGAAGCTTTGCATCGTGAAAATTGGTTTAGCCGAAAAATTAGATTGTATTAAAACTGTTCGACCTACCTGAGATAAAGAACTAGCTTTCTACTTTTTTAGTTGGTTCTTAGGGCTAAGAAATTATGTCTTGAAAGGTCTCTTTATTAACTTTTTTCCATTGAAGATATTTTCTATTGAACTACTATTAGTATGCTTAGAGTTTGTTGTATTTGGGTTTTTTGGCTATTCGTTACATTATTGGTTACTTGTGATAGTTTACTTTTTTCCTTGAGAAGGAACAATATTCTACAATGATAGCTTTTACCTGATTGCATGATGTTTAGTTTGCTTTAGCAAATATAATTATATCATTAGCAAATTCTAGAAAGGGAACAACAATTCCCCCATGCAAGTTTGAACCCAATTTTTTTTTTTTTTTTTTGTATTAGTATAATTCAATTGAACGTTTCTAGCTAATATTTCTACACATAAGATAACGAGATAAGGTGATATTAGGTCACCGTGACGCAGGCCCTTTCAGGAATGAAGGTTTCCGTGGTTCCATTATTGACCAAGACCGAAAAGGAGACTCTTTTGATACATTCCACAATCCAGTCTATGAATTTACTACATAAACCAAATCGTTGAAGGGTTAAGAGAATAAAGTTCCAGTCAAGACGATTATAGGCTTTTTTCATGTCAAGTTTAATTGCAATCCAATCCTCCTTCCTATTTTACTCAAAAAGAGTTAAATATTTCATGAGCAATTAGAATTTTATTCTGCATTGCTCTATCAGCTACAAACGCCCCTTGAAGGGGATGGATAGTCTTAGGTAGGATCGTCTTTATTCTCTTTGTTAAGATTTTTGATATAGTTTTGTAAATTGTGGAGCTTAAGATAATAGGTTAATAATTATGTGTAGATTTAGAGTTATCACATTTAGGGGTAATGTTAATGAAGGTATGGTTGATTTGTTTTAGTATTTTTCCATAAGAGAAGAAGCTCTTAATTGCTTTGATTACAAGGAGACCTACTGTATGCCCTTTTTCTAGAAGAAGCCCGCAGACATGCCATCCGGACCTGGATATATATCACTTCCAATGTTGAATACTGCCTTTTTAATCCCGTCATTTGATGGAGGTTTTGTTAGTAAGGTGTTATCTTCATTTGATACCTCCGAATTTAATGGTTCAAGGTACCTTCTAATTGCATTCAACTCTATGTTATCTTTTCTATACCTACTTTGGTAGTCCTTTTTAATTTTCTTTTTAATATTCTCCTTTCCAATGATGGAGGTTTCACTTTGGGTTCTGATTTCTTTAATTACTTTTTTTACTTCTTTTCTCATTTGCAATTCTATGAATATATTTAGAATCCATATATGTGGATTTCAGATGATTGATCTTTGCTCTTTGGACCTAATAGCATATGTGAAAAGATAGAAGCTTGTCCTTTTTATTTATTTGTCTGCCTTATCGATCTATTAGTTCAGGGGCCGAGTCCGCTACAATTTGTTTATGTAGGTTAGTAAGGTCTTAATCAACTTCTTTTAATTGTTTAAATATATTTACAAATGTCGCAAATTCTCTTTTTTGCATTACTTTTTAGCGCATAGATTTTCTTCACTAATTGGTACGTATTGGATCCCTCAACAGACTCTAATCCCGTTTAACTATATTCTTATAATATATTTTTTTTAGCCACGTTTTATCAAAATTAATGGGTTGACATATTATGTTTTGTTGGTTATCTAGATCAAATGAGATAGAGCAATGGTCTAACGAAGAGAAGGTGATATTCTTAGTGAATATACTATACCATTGTAGGATTTGGTCATATATTAGAGTTCTCTCTAGCTTTTCATAGAAATAATTTCATTCTGTTATATTCTTTCTCCATGTAAAGTCGTTACCTTCAGTAGGAATATCTACATATTCAAGTTCAATTTTGAAGGTTATTAATCTTGTGAATTTTGATAGATTAGGAGAATTCTTCCTAATTTTTCACTAGGATCTTGTATTTCATTTAGATCACGCATTATTAAGAATGGTAAATTTGTTTGCCTTTTAACTTGGGTTAATTGTTTCCAAAACGCTTCTTTGTCCCTTGGATTGGGAGGGGCGTATGCAAAGATTAGGATACAAGTTTGGTCTTTGTACAAGATTTTATATATAAAAGCTATAATACGGTTTGTTCGAAAAATGGGGTCAAGCGTTTCATTGTGAAGTTGGTACAATTTCCATAATACACAGATTCCCTTATAGATCCCATTGTCGGGGACCAGACGAGTTTATTAAAACTTGCTTTCTTTCATAAGATATCAGCATGTTGTTTTCTTTTTTTGTTTCTACAATTGCCATTCTTTGTAGTCTTTGCATTTTGCATAGTGTTTCAATTTCTGTAAAAAATTCTCCCGGCAAATTCTCTTACTATTCCACATGCTTATCTTCATTTAAAAGAAATTTTGTGTTTTTTGCAAGTATTTAGTTCTTGCATTTTACTATATATTACTTAATCGTAATGACCAATTTTGGTTTATTTAAGATAACATAATCTATTGAGTTTACATTGTTTATCTTATTCCTGATTTTCATGATAAATTGGATTAGCTTGCCCTTAGATAGGCGAGTCAATATTTCCCACCCATAACCACACAGATCAACAGATATATTTGTTGCATAGGCTTTTATTAAAATTTCCAGTTTGTCAATTATATCCGATATATGGTTGTTGTAATACCCTAAAGTTAGCAAATTTGTGTAACATAGAGCATATGGAGGACAACAACAAAGACCATTATTCTCTTTATTGTTCCCTGCTCGGTTAATAATTCGAGTACAAATCACAGTAATATACATTCTACCAAGAATATGCTTTCAATTCTTTAATAGTAATAAGAGAATCTTCATATTAGAGGAGAAGACACCCACACATTATCTATGTTGAGAGATGAGCATAATGCAAGGTTTAAAGAGTTTATACATGGATAGATACCCACATAAACTCTTGTTACTACGTGTATAATTTCGGACCTACACCACCACCCCAGATCCTTACTCAAGCTCAGTGTATTAGGAAAAATGTATTCATAATTTTTTCCAAGGTATTGGTAGTTCACCACTTGGATGAGATGATGATGGTGTCTTATAATGTTTCAAGAATAAGATTCATAAGATGGATCTTTCCTCATGTGAGGGCATATACCATGTATGAACAAATCGAGAAGAAGCCATTACCAAATAAGTGTTATACTCGCCTGCAATGTGAAATATAGATAGTTATTGTCATATTATAGACTAATGATGTCATAGTTGGTATAAATAGCATTATCTGTTGTAACAGAATGGTAAGTGAGTGTGTGTGAGGATACAGACATTTTGTAGCTTTCTCTCTCTTCTTGAGAGCTTCTCACCATTAATGGAGTTCTTCATCTTTTCTATCTGAGTGTTTCACATGGTATCAGAGCACAGAATGCTCAGATCGTGTTTTTGATGCTCTTCCGCGCGTTTTCTTTGTTATTTTGATCTTTGATTTTGTTCTTGATTCCAATGGAATCGCCGCAAGAATCTCCTGAGAATTCACCTCGAAATTCTCCGATTTTGAGAGGACGACGTCGATCTCGATCCGTCTCTCCGATTCATCGTGGTCGTACTCGTAATCGAAACAATCGGGATGATCGCGATGAGCATGATTACAACCGAGATGCTCGCGATAACCATGGACGAAATCGTGATCCTCTGAGGCTTTCTAATTCTGATCATCTTGGTAACCAGTTGATCGCGATGAAGCTGGATGGAACAAACTTATTTAACTGGAGCAAAAATGTCAAGATGGCATTAGGGGCGAAATTCAAGCTGTGACTCATTGATGGGAGTTGCAGACGGCCGGCTCCAGGATCACATGACGCTCCAGATTGGATTCGAGTAGACTACATGGTACGATGCTGGATCTTGAATTCAATGAATGGAAATTTTTTAGAAACTTTCACTTGTGTTGAATCTGCCTTCCAATTATGGCAAGAACTTGTTGAACGTTTTGGACAAACTAATGGACCATTGTTATATCGATTGAAGCAATCATTAAGTTCACTTGAGCAAGGTTCTAAGTCTGTTAGCGACTATTATTCTCAACTCAAAAAGATTTGGGATGAGATTACCTGCCTAGAAGAACCTCCACAATGTGAATGTGGTGCCTTGATGCGATGTGTTTGTGATTTAGTCCGAAAAGTGCAGGCTAAGGATGAAAGGAACAAATTGCTAGAGTTCTTGATGGGTTTGAGAGATGATTTTGATAATGTTCGAAGTAATATACTATCAGTTGATCCTCTACCTTTAGTAAATAGAGCATATTATCTAGTTCAGCAGATTGAGCGTCAGAAGCAGATCACAAGTTCTTTGCAAGCTCCCACCGATGGCCTTGCATGTTCTGTCAACAACTTCACAAGAAAGCAGTATCAGCAGTATGCAAAGTATTTTCAAGGTAGGGATACTGGGAGAGATGCTAGGAAATCAAGAGATGCTAGGAAATCAAGAGATGCAAGGGTCTGTGATCATTGTCACATGAAAGGTCTTTTATCCTTGGAAATTCAAGGATAAAAGAGCCAATGCTGTAGAGGCTTTCCAGGATAATCCTCTTGAACTTTCAAGCAAGCCTTCCACATTTGATACTACTTTGATCACTGCTATGTGTCAAGAGGTGGTCAAGATGCTTTGAGGCAATGAAGGATCTTCTCATTCTTCTGCAAACTTTGCAGGTAAAGTATCTCATTCATCTGCTATGTCTGTTCATTCTTCCACTGATGTATATGTTTGGATAGTCGATACTGGGGCCACAGATCATATGGTTTATGATTCTTCATTATTTTCTTCTCAAAGATCTCTGGATAAACCAGTTAAAGTTGCTTTGCCTGATGGAAGTTTGAAGTCAGTTGACCAAGTTGGTTCAGTTGTTATCAGTGACAATTTACAGATTGATGATGTCCTTTTGATTCCAGAATTCAAGCATAATCTATTATATGTTACCAAATTATTAGATGACAGTGGTTTGATTGGTATTTTGGAGCCTAATGGCATATCCTTTCAGGACCCTTTCACTAAGGAAAATGTGATCAAGGGGCACATAGTTGGTGGCCTTTATTTGTTGCAAGGTGCTTTCAGCTTAGCCAATGCTACTCAAGCAATCAAGGATACTTCTACTGCTGCAAATAAGCCTCTTCAAGACAATGTTTCTACTGTTCTTTGTAGAACCTTTCATGAGAGATTAGGACATTGTTCTTTAGGCAAACTTCGTCATTTACATTTACCTATGGTTAACTGTGACAGTTCAGCTACTCTGTTATGTGAAAGTTGTGTTTTGGCCAAGCAATGTAAGAATACTTTTCTCAGAAGTGAATCTGTTGCAGAGAAGCCTTTCGATCTTATACATTTTGATGTTTGGAGGCCTTATAAGACTCCCACATATGCTGGTGCTACATATTTTCTTACCATATTGGATGATAATACTCGTTTTACATGGGTTTATCTTTTTCAGTATAAAACTCAAGTAAAAGATATTATTCAGTCTTTCTTGGCTTATGTTGATACACAGTTTCAAGCCAAGATTAAAATGGTCAGGAGTGACAATGGAACTGAGTTTCTTCAACACACTTGTAAACAATTGTTTGCTGAAAAAGGCATTGTCCATCAACGAAGTATTCCAGGCAATCCACAACAAAATGGCAGGGTTGAAAGGAAGCATAGAAATATTCTTGAGACTGCTAGAGCAATGAGATTGCATGCTAATCTTCCTATTAAATTTTGGGGTGATTGTGTCACTGATGTTGTTCACATTATCAATCTCCTTCCTAGTTCAGTATTACAGTGGAAAATTCCTTTTGAATTGATGTTTCAGAGACGGGCTTCATTTTCTAAATTGCGAGTGTTATGCTGCTTATGCTATGGGAAGCCTAGCACAATGGCTAGAGACAAACTGGGGCCTCAATCTAGGAAATGTGTATTTGTTGGATATCCTGCTGGTCAAAGAGGTTACAAATTATATGATCTTGAGGCTCATTACACTTTTACCTGTCGAGATGTCATTTTTAATGAACATCTTTTCCCATACAAACTTGTCCCTAGCCCTGCACCTATGGATTTTTCTTTACCTGACTCAGTTGACTTACCCTTGGTTAATCCTGCACATGATATGCCTCAATCTTTTTCTAAGGATTATAGCTTGGCTCCTGTTCCTATAGAGCCTTCTTTTTCAGTTCATACAGAACCTATTCCCAATGTTTCTTCTCATGATGGGGACTTCTCCCTCTGTACAATTACACCCTATTCCATCTCCTATTATTCCTAGACGTTCTACTCGTCTTAAAACTCAACCAGCTAAACTCAAGGACTATGTTTGTCCTCTTCTTCCCACTTCTTCTGTATCTAACTCTTTCCAGGTTAGTAAGGTTTTTGACTTGGAAACTTTGCCCTTTGATTTTGCCCAATCTTTTTGTAACACTTGCTCTATTATTGAGCCTCGCACTTATAAGCAAGCTAAAGGCCAGGTTTGCTGGGAAGAAGCTATGGCTAAGGAGATTGCAGCCTTAGAGGCAAATCACACTTGGCACTTAACTGACTTGCCTCCTGGAAAGACTGTTGTGGGTTCAAAATGGGTGTTTAAGGTCAAGTTTAAAGCTGATGGGTCTGTTGAACGTTACAAAGCAAGACTTATGGCTAAAGGATACACACAAATTGAAGGGAAGGACTACAAATACACTTTTTCTCCAGTGGCCAAATTGGCAACTGTCAGAGTACTCTTGGCTGTCTCTACTATCAACAGATGGGATGTTCATCAACTCGACATCAATAATGCCTTTTTACATGGTTACTTGGATGAGGAGGTATACATGATTCCTCCTTAGGGTTATGCTTCTGCTCAGCCAGGTCAGGTCTGCAAACTTGAGAGGTCTCTCTATGGCTTGAAGCAAGCTTCACGTCAATGGAATGTTGAATTGATAGCTTCTTTATTACAACTTGGGTATACACAATCAAAGCAAGACTATTCCCTTTTCATCAAAAAATTTGAAGGTTTGACATCCATAGCTTTAGTCTATGTGGATGATTTGCTCTTAACAGGAGACGATGTGGATTATATTACCAAGACAAAGTCCAGTCTACATGCTGCATTTACCATTAAAGATCTTGGCTTAGCTCATTTTTTCTTAGGCCTTGAGATTGCCAAGACTGCTCATGGCACTGTGATCAACCAGAGAAAGTATAGCTTGGATATCATCACAGATGCTCATCTCTTGGATTGTAAGCCAGCCTCTTTTCCCCTTCCTCGTGGCCTTGATCTCTCCATTGAAATAGGTGATGTTTTACCTGATCCTGAGGTATACAGAAGGCTAATTGGTCGCCTCCTTTATCTCCATATCACTCGGCCTGACTTGTCCTACTTTGTTAAACATTTAAGTCAGTTCTTGAGTTGTCCCAGAGAGCCTCACCTTCAAGCTGCTCTTCATGTGGTTAGGTATCTTAAGGGCACACTTGACAAGGGTCTCTTCTATGCTGCTGATTCCAATTTGCATTTGGTTAGTTACAGTGATGCTGACTGGGCTGCTTGCAAATTCTCTGCTCGTTCCTTGAGTGGATACTGTGTTTTCTTAGGCAAGAATTTGACATCTTGGAAGACTAAAAAGCAGAAGACAGTCTCCAAATCTTCTACTGAATCTGAATACCGCAGCATGTCTTATACAACTAGTGAAGTTGTTTGGTTAGATGGCCTTCTCAAAGACTTTTTCATTCAAGTTCCTTTGCCTATTTCCCTCTACTGTGACAACAAGGCTGCCCAGCATATAGCCGCCAATCCAGTCTTCCACGAACATACCAAACACATCAACATAGATTGTCATTACATCCGTGAACGCATCACTGAAGGATTCCTCAAGACAGTTCATGTTTCCTCTCAGCTGCAGCTTGCTGATCTCATGACGAAGCCCCTTGGTGAAGCTCAACACAATTTCCTTTCCTCCAAGCTTGGACTTGTCAATTCTCCCAGTCAAGCTTGAGGGGGGGATGTGAAATATAGATAGCTATTGTCATATTATAGATTGATGATGTCATAGTTGGTATAAATAGCATTATCTATTGTAACAGAATGGTAAGTGAGTGTGTGTGAGGATACATACATTTTGTAGCTTTCTCTCTCTGCTTGAGAGCTTCTCACCATTAATGGAGTTCTTCATCTTTTCTATCTGAGTGTTTCACATGCAAGGGAAAGGCTTTTGTGTTGATTTTGTTGAGCTTAGTAATTGTCAACATGTAGTTAGCACATAACATTTTATTATAATCTACATATATTAGGTGTCTCAATGACATATCCGAGGATAATGTATAGTGATTGAGAAATAAGATATCCACAATTAAATTTGAACATCATCCATTAAAGGTTGTTCAGTTGGTTTATCATAAGAACCCAATCACATAGTTCATGGCATGATATATTGATAGCTTTGAAGAATACAATCACTGTAGATATGACAACAATGTAAGTATAGGACCACTAAAGAAGCCACAACAGTAATGTAGTTGTAATATGAAAGTCAAGAGATCAACAAGAAGCAAGCATAACACCTTCTGATTTGGTTTTAGAAGTTGAAGCTTAGATGCTTTAATTTCACACCCTTGGAGTGCATGGTTTCATTCTTCATTCAACTAAGGTTGGATACCTCGCTGGTATCACCTTTTGAAGCCCCAATGAGTAGAGTTTTAGAGTAGGCTTGTTTTCCTTTATCCATGGATAAGGGAACCGATATTGATTAAAGAGTTTCAAAGTAGGTTTGTTTTTCTATATCTATGGATAAGGGATAGTGAGTAAAGAAAGCAATAAACACACAGAAGCATGTAATAGAAAGATTCACCACCAGATACAAGTGCCTTTTGAGGAGAGTTATTCAAGTTGTAGTTAAATACACAAGAATTAATTGACTCAATTTATAGCCGAGATTATTTAGTAGAAAATAAGTAGTAAAGTCAATCCCAAAGAGAGATTTATAAGAATAGTATAAAATTGTTTTATCTTAGTTTTATTTAGAACTATTTTAGATATCTAAATTAATTTATAAGAATAGTATTTTAGGAAGATCTAGAAATATTTTGAGAATATTCTTGTTGTTGAAATTGGAAAAAAGAAGAAGATATATAATTGATTTCAAAAATAATATAAAATTACATGAAAATTTTAGGTGATGACATTAGGGCTGAGCACGAGCCTAAACCCGACCCGAACCGACCCGAACCCGAAAAGCCCGAAACCCGAACCCCTAAAAAAATGGGACCGAAGACCGAACCGAAAGTTCGGGTTCGGTTCGGGCTAAAACAGCATTCAGACGTAAAAAACAAACCAAAAACCGAACCCGAACCCGAACCGAACCCGAAATCTTAAAAAATGCGGCCCGAAACCCGAACCGAAGTCATGTGGGTTCGGGTTCGGTTCGGGTCGGTTCGGTCGGCCCGTGCTCAGCCCTAGATGACATGTGACAAAACTAACATGGCTCAATTTGGAGGCGACACATGACCTTAGGGAGATTCTACTTTAACATTATATAGCAGATATATAACATATTAAAAAAACATACTCAATATATTAGATCTAATAACATGCATAATTGTTAATCACAATCATTTATCTTCTTCATTGTTGTCATTTAGGTGCAAAAGGTTTAAACCCTAAAAGCAGTTAGTGAAATCCAAAATTCACAGGATTAAAAAAGGAGGAAATATCCCAAATCCAAATAAATTTCTTCGATTAACAAACTTCAAAAACTCATGTGACCTACTAGACATCCCTACAACATGCAACCCATTCACTTGGCGAAAATCCAGAAATGCACAAGACAACATACTGGAGAAGTTGGATAGAGTACTCGTTCATGACCAAATTCTACAATGGTATCCAAACATGATAACACACAACCACACATTTACACCCATGGATCATTGTCCCATATCACTATACATTACTAACTCCACAATTATAATAGCACAACCCTTCAAATTTGAGGTGATGTGGACTAAAAGGAAAGACCTAACCAACTTAATTAAACAAACATGAAGAAGTAACCACCAAAGTTCTCATATGTATGTACTAACAAAAAAACACAATTACTAAAAACAAAGATAAAACAGTGGAACAAAAAGGGAATATCTTTGAACAACTCAAAAAAGTGGAAGATGAGCTAATGACATTACAAAAATCCATGGTTACCACCCAAACCAATAAAATTACATTAAACAAAAGAACCTAATTAAAAAAAAAGTACACTTCCTATCTTACCAGCAAAAATAGTGGGGGCAAAGAGCAAATCACAAACACATCACCTTCACAAACACTAAGAGTAAATATTTTCACCGAATAGCCACATGAAAAAGAAACCGGAAAAATATCAAAGAAATAAAAAAGCACGGAAGGAACACAAATTATTGGACATGAAAACGTCAAGAAAGAAATTCAAAAAGACTTTGAAAAAAGATTTAGAAAATAACATATAAACCAGAGGAAAATCGAGGAAGCACTAAAATTCATACAAACAAAAGTTAGGCAAGAAGATAACCAACTCCTCATAAAACCAGTAACAAATGAGGAAATAAAAAAAGCACTAGATGGTATCAAAGAAGACAAATCAACTGGGCCAGATGGTATACCATCCGGATTCTGTAAACAAATACTGGAAAATCATAAGCCTAGATGTCATCAAAGTAGTAAAGAGTTTCTTTCATTCAGGGAAACTACTCAAACAACGCAACCATACTTTCATTACTCTAATACCCAAATGTGATAACCCAAGCTCAACAAATCATTATAGACCAATTAGCCTAAGGATGGGCAAAAGTAGACCGGACCGGACCGGACCGTAAGACCGGATCGGACTGTAAGTTTACGGTCCGGTCCACAGTCCGGGAATTTGACAATTCTGGTCTTACGGTCCGGTCCAGTCCGTACCGTAAAAACTACGGTCCAGACCGGTCGGACCATAAAAATTAAAAAAAAATCATTATTATTTTGGGCGTAATTTTTACGGTCCGGTCCGGACCGTAATTTTTAACGGTCTGGACCGTAAGCAAACATTTAAAACGGTAAAATATATGAAATCCGGTGTTCCCGGTCCGGACCTTAAAAGTTTTACGGTCCACCGGTCCGGACCGGATGCCCATCCCTAAATTAGCCTATGCAATACAATCTATAAAATCATATTTGAAATACTAACAAAAAGATTAAAAGACATTATCCCAGAACTAATTCGACTCATTTCGAGCGAAAAAAGGCAAAGAAGGATGGGTCGCTTTGAAACAAAGCATATGACAAAGTTGACTGGGAATTCATGCTACAAACCCTTGAAAAATTTGCCTTCTGCCACAAGTTTGTTAATTGGGTCAAAGAATGCACCGATACAGTATCCTTCTCAGTACTTGTAAATAATGAACCTACGGAACAATTCTTTCCCAAAATGGGACTAAGACAAGGAAACCCCCTATCCCCTTTCTTATTCATCCTAGGAGCATTATCCTATCGCGATAACAACAGAAAGCAGGTTCTGAAGCAACAAACCCCATAGGAATCAAAATCAACAAACAAGGCACAAAAATTCCATTTCTAGCATTCACTCTTGATATCAAGATTTTCTCTTCCACAAAACAAGCAGTTTGCACCAAAATTAAGAAAATCATTGATGACTATTGTGAAGTATCAAGTCAATTAGTTAACTTCCATAAATCAACATTTCAGGTTACAAAAATACAAACCAGAACACTAAATCGCAAATTCAACATATATTCAATGTACTATCAACCGACGGCCTCGATATATATCTTGGCTGCCCTATTATAAATGGAAGGGTAACAAGCTCCACTTTCCAACACCTTATTGACAAAACAACAAACCAACTCTATAAATGGAAAGTAAATACACTGTCTCAAGAAGGGAGACAAGTGTTGATAAAAGCCACATTGTCGGCCCAACCGAGCTATATAATGCAAAATTTCACCCTACCACCTAGCATCCATAAAAAGCTAGACAAAATTAACCGACAATTCTTTTGGAATAAGGATAACAACCACAAGCCTCTCATAGGATGAAACAAAATTTGTAAACCAACAAATAAGGGAGCACTAGGGATCAGGAAAAGCGAAGACATGAACAAAGCACTACAAATGAAACTAATCTGGAAACTACTAGTTGAACCAACTAATATATGGGTTAAGATCATCCCAGAAAGTACCTCAAAACAAACTCAATATTAGATTATGAAAGGAAAAAGAACACTAACTACTCTTGGCAATGTAGCAATCTTACAAAACTGCTACCAAAATTCAAAAAAGGCCTCCAATGGGATATAGGGAATGAAAGAACAATTAGATTTTGACTAGATAACTGGCTTCCAATTGGTAAGCTAATTTACCTAGCTAAAGATACAACACTCTTAAACAAGTCAGAAACAATGGACCAATATCTAAACCAAAACAAATCTTGGAAAACAAAAGAGCTACAAAAGCACTTTGATAATGATACAATCACAACCATTTTAAACAAACAACTACCCAATAATGAATTCCAAGACAACCTCTAATGGAAACACAACAGAAATGGTTGGTTCTTAACTAAAAGTGCAATGCCCATGATCTACGAGAATAAAGGTATGTCTGAAATAAACCTAAAATGGATCTGGCAACTAGACATACCCCCCAAAATTAAACACTTCATATGGAAAGTAAGTAAAAACGGTATATCAACCAAAGAAAAACTATATGAAAGACATATACCAATTCCCCTAGAATGCGCCATGTGCAACAACTCAAAGCAGTGGCGGAACCATAACATTTTGAAAGAGGGGTCACACTAGCTATAATAGTGACCAATAAAATACGGACAACCACATGATTATTATTGTTAATTGGAAGATGACCACAGTGGAAGCAAAAGCAAAAAAGTAAAGGGGTGTTACAGTCCTTTGTGAGGATCGAACACGCGGACGCGAGATCAATTGTACAACTAAATACCAAGTAGATTAGGTTTTACTTATGTCTATTATATTAACTGGTAAAAATTATATACAGAATTAGATGGAAAGGGGGGCACAAGACCCCGCTGGCCCCTTCCTGGTTCTGTCTCTAACTCAGAGGATGACATAACACACATTCTGATTAAATGCCCCCACACTAAATATATAATTTGAAGTATCGACCCACGAATAGAACACATACTTAGTAATCTGGACACAGACAACAAAAATCTTATACAACTACTTAGTGAGATTAAGGACAAAACTAGCATGAAAGCGATGGAAACCATATCAATATGCTGGTGGAGCATATGGTATCAAAGAAATCTTAAACATTTTAAAGACCAAAATAAGATTATGATACCAAACCTCACAATTTTTATCAAAAAAACAACAACAAAAGAGTGCAAAAATTGAAAAAGATACAGAGGAAAAGCCTGAAAATCATACACGACAAGGAACTAAAAGGAAACGAAAGAACATTAAATGGACAAAACCACCCATAAATGAATACAAACTCAAGTCTTATGCATCCAAAAATTAACCAAGGACCTGCTACATATTGTTACATTATTCGGGACCATCTGGGCCAACCAATTTCAATGGCCAATGGAACCTTGGGGGACATTTCCCCAATCCTAGATGAAGCTATTTCAATGCGTAATGACATTCGAAATGCAATCCAGCTAGGGATCTCAGACATCCAGATCGAAGGCGACAACATCAGCCTTATCAATGCCTTAACTGGCAATTGAGACTGCCCATGGGAAATTGAGTTAGTAGTATCAGATATACTACTCGACCTGCGGCAATTCTTATCCTGACGCATCTCCCATATTTTCCAGGAAATTAATATTGTGACCGACTTTATAACTAAATTATACCACAAATCAATTTCACCAAATTGTGTAGACATTTCAGATCTTTATGATCTCATCCGTAAGGATGCTTTAAGGCGGCTCAACTCGAGATAAGAGGAGCCCCTAATCACTTTCCTAATAAAATACAGCAGTTAGTGTAATTATTCAAATTATGAGCTCATTTGTGAAAGTTTCCTAAATGTTGTAGGGACTTCATCTTTTTTTTATTAGGGAGTTTCTTATCTTAAAAAGGACAGAGAAATGGGGAATCTTTATCATGGCCTCATGGGAGAAATTATGAACGTATTTTTTTCCCGTTCTTTCCTAATAAACCTTTGCAATTTGGAGCATTAATCAAGGCCCACACATACTCCATTCTCATCTATTAACTTTTCTTAATTTCATGGCTTGCATATACCTTCGGTTTTCAGTTGTTTCAATGAGGTCGACGGATTACGAGGGAGCGATTACTTTGAAATGATTAATGTAGACAAAAAACTACAGTACAAAATAAAAGAAATCTCATTATGGGGAAAAAATTGTTAGAAAATAAACTTGAATCGTTTAGAATAAAAGGAAAGTTGTTTCATTTGTCATTATCACCGACTAACTTATCCTGCATACCGACATACGTTCATTTAATTGTCGATATTATTCAATATAGTGGTACGTAACGTAATATGTTTCTTGTTGATGATTTTAGTGTCATCAAGAGACCATTTCCATATAGGAAATGGTGCCATTTAGTGTGATCGAGATTCATACAATACTATAAGATCTCACTTATCTACGTCATGAGTTTGGAGGTGTGCAGTACACACTCGTGTAAGCATACTTGAGATTCTGAGGGAGACATTAAGATTATGCGACGTTACCCATATGGGAACAATGCATCAGAGAAGTTAATTGTGTCTTTAAGACAGATCGACGTTACGTAAGGTTGAACGAGTGGTCGTTCCTTGGAGGGATCAGCCGTTCCCTAGGTGGGAACGTCAAGTTCCCTGGGGCATGGTTAAAGTTTCAACACGTGATAAATGTGTTATAACCGCCTTGGTAACCGTCAAAATAACTGCCTCTTAACTACCTTAAATCAGTTGATAATTGATAGAAGTAGTTGGATATTCTTGAATAAGGTTGGTAATCGTTAGTAACCGCTTGTAATCGCCGTAACCGTTCCCTGTAACTGTCCGAAAGCCTATATAAAGGCATTTCGGTGATAGTGTTGGGAGATCAGAAAAAACGCATGAGTTCTCTATCTAAGTTGAAGTCATACTCCACAAATACATGAACATAGTTTAGATCCCATCAGAAGCCTTGAAGGGAACTAGAGGGTTTGTCTTATCTCACTTCAGATTTTGCGGATTCTCTAAGGCTTAGTAAGGGGAAAATTTATGATTTCGGAAAGTGTTCTCACGATTCAAATCTTATCCGAGTTACAACACTCATTGATCGTTCCCTATTGAAGCCGAAGTCAACATCAAGAGAAGATCAAGACTTGTAGGGAACAGTCGCCTCAACATACATTGTTCCCTTATTCAGCATACATTTTCTTATAATCGAAATCAGATTTTTCGGATCAATGACGACTGTTCGTGGGATGACGACGAAGTTCCAGAAGTTGGAAAAATTCAAAGGGATTGACTTCCGCCGTTGGCAAAAGAAGATGCACTTCCTCTTGACCACCCTCAAGGTGGTATACGTCCTATCCACTCCCATGCCGAAGTTAGTTGATGATGAACCACTTGAGGCCGTGAGGAAAAGGAGCAAATGGGAGAACGATGACTACATTTGTCGGGGCCACATCTTAAACGGTATGTCCGACTCCCTCTTTGATGTGTACCAAAATGTTGAATCTACCAAGGAACTTTGGGACTCTCTAGAGTTGAAGTATATGGCTGAGGACGCTTCAAGCGTAAAGTTCCTTGTGAGCAACTTCAATTCATATAAAATGGCTGACTTAAGACCGGTGATGGAGCAATATCATGAGATACTCCGTATCTTGGGGTAGTTTGCTCAACATAAATTGAATATGGACGAGTCCATTTCTATGTCAGGCATTATTGACAAATTGCCTCCATCATGGAAAGACTTCAAGCACATGTTGAAGCACAAGAAAGAAGGTATTTCCCTTGTGGAACTTGGAAGCCACTTGCGTATTGAAGAGGGCCTTCGTTCGCAAGAGAAAGGAAAGGAGAAAGAGACTCTCAATTCTTCCACCATTAACATGATGGAAGAAGGTTCCCATAAGGGTAACAACAAGAAGGGAAAGAAAAGGCCGCACAACAACACAAACACCGGTCCCAACAAGAAACCCTCTCCAAAGGGGTGTTGGAACTGTGGGAAGCCTGGACATCTTAAGAAGGATTGTTGGGCTAGAAAGGGAAAGAAGGGCAACGTTCCCAACTAGTCTGCTCAAGGTTCTAAGGACCAATGGCATAAATCTCATCAAGGTCAACAAGGAACGGTTCCCTCGAATGGAACTGTTCCCTCTTTAGTAACATTTCCTGGTTTGGACTTTGTTTCTAATATTTTTGAGGCCTTCTTTGTGCAAGATGATGAGATAGCATGATGGGTTGACTCGGGTGCTACCACACACGTGTGTAGGGACAAGTCAATGTTCAAGACCTTCGTTCCCTTGGATGATGGACGTGTCCTTCATATGGGAAACTACTCAACTGCCCCAGTCTTAGGCAAAGGCCAAGCGGAGTTAGAGTTCTCTTATGGGAAGACTTTAATTCTGGAAAATGTGTTGTATGTACCCAGAATAAGGAAAAATATAGTCTCTAGTACTATCCTAAACAAGTTAGGCTTTCGGCTAGTGTTTGAAGCCGATAAATATATATTATCTAAGGGCGGTGTATTTGTAGGACGTGGTTATATATGTAATGGTATGTTTAAGCTAAGTATTAATAAAGTTATGAATTCAGCTTACATGACTTGTGGTCAAGGTTCTATTTCTTCTGAACATGTTGTTCCCTCAGTGGGAAAGGCCCCTTTAAAGGGTGTTGGTCCCTCGGAGGAAAACGTTTCCTCTCTATGGCATGCTCGACTAGGACATGTTCATTATAAACGCATGCTTGATATGTCTAAAAATTGTTTAATTCCTCCTTTTGATATGAGTATAGAGAGGTGTAGAAATTGCATGCTTACTAAGATAACAAGACAACCGTTCCCTAATATTCAGAGAAATAGTGTAGTGCTTGATTTGATACATAGTGACTTATGTGATTTTCATGCTTCTCCGTCCTTGGAAAATAAGAAATATGTTGTTACTTACATAGATGATTATTCCCGTTATTGTTATGTATTTCTATTGCATGCTAAGGACGAGGTCCTATATAAATTCAAAATTTATAAAACTGAAGTGGAACTTCAGTTGGGAATAATGATCAAAAGATTGCGCACCGATAGAGGTGATGAGTATTTTGACCCAGAATACTTCCAATCCGTAGGAATCATTCATGAAACCACGTCTCCCTATACACCATAACAAAATGGTGTATCGGAGAGGAAGAATCGAGTTCTTAAGGAAATTAGAGAAATTCAATTGTGATAAGTACACTCTTTTGAAAACACCATATGATCCGAGTGTTAAACTGTTCCCTAACAAGGGAAAATTAGTTATGCAATATGAGTACTCAAGGGTTCTTGGGTGCTTGATGTATGCCATGACAAGTACTAGGCTAGATATTGCTTTTACAGTAGGGAAGCTTAGTCGCTATACTAGTAATCCTAGTGCATATCATTGACAAGCGGTTCAACGGGTACTTCAGTACCTTAAGGGAATAGTGGACTTTTATCTTACTTATAGTGGATCACCCTCGGTATTGGAGGGATATTCAGATGCAAGTTGGATCACAAATGAAGAGGATCATTCTTCCACTAGTGGGTGGGTGTTCCTTGTTGGTGGGGGTGCCATCTCATGGGCTTCCAAGAAACAAACTTGCATCACGAGTTTCACCATGGAATCAGAGTTTGTTGCCTTAGCCGCTGTTGGGAAAGAAGCAGAATGGCTAAGGAACTTGATATATGAAATTCCATTATGGGAAAAGCCAATTTCACCTTTATCAATCCATTGTGATAGAGCTACAACTTTGGGTAAGGCATATAGCCATGTATACAATGGAAAATCACGCCACTTGGGTGTGAGGCATAGTGCGATAAGAGAGCTCATTACGCATGGGGTGATGTCGGTGGATTTTGTTAGGTCACAACAAAACTTGGCTGACCACTTGACGAAGGGGTTAGCTAGGGACTTGGTTTCCAAGTCGGCTAAAGGGATGGGATTAAGACCCATATAGTTTCTAGCGGTGGGAAATCCTTTCCAATTAACGTTGGGAATGGATTCAATGTGGAAAGCCTACACCTAGAAACTGAGAGCACAAAGGAACAGTCCCCAGGTATGTGCTCTGTTCCTACAAGTTTAGAGGTTGAAAGCAATTTCTTAATAGTTCCTTGGAAAAAGTGCAGATTGTAGGTGCACGATTGAGGATGCGTTCCTTAAAAGGATCTACCTATATGGGCGTGAAGATTGGCCGCTTCATGAAGTTTGGGTTGACTTCAAAACACTCACGAATGGATAAGGACTCAAGGCCATTAAGAGAGTCAAGTTAGACTATGGAATTGTATAGTAATTCATGTGTGTGTTATCTTCATGCATCCAAAGAGTTTGATTGGTTCAATCCTTAGGACACCATGATTCCCGGGTGTTTGAAATGTGTAATTACACTAAGACATAAATTCAATCGTTTCGATATTTGTGTTTATGCATGAGTTTGGGATGATAACTTGCTTATTTTGTGAATCAAGGATTACACTAAAATGCGGTACGATTGTTGGTGATTTTAGTGTCATCAAGAGACCATTTCCATATAGGAAACGGTGCCATTTAGTGTGATCGGGATTCATACGACACTATAAA
The DNA here is from genome assembly GCA_027886185.1 of Rheum nobile. Taxonomy (NCBI): domain Eukaryota; kingdom Viridiplantae; phylum Streptophyta; class Magnoliopsida; order Caryophyllales; family Polygonaceae; genus Rheum; species Rheum nobile. The sequence continues at coordinate 1,264,558 of WOAB01000163.1, forward strand.
ATCTCACTTAGCTACATCACGAGTTTGGAGGTGTGCAGTACACACTCGTGTAAGCATATTGAGATTCTGAGGAAGACATTAAGGATATGTGACGTTACCCATATGGGAACAGTGCATCAGAGAGGTTAATTGTGTCTTTAAGACAGATCAACATTACGTAAGGTTGAACGAGTGGTCGTTCCTTGGAGGGATCAGTCGTTCCCTAGGTGGGAACGTCAAGTTCCCTGGGGCATGGTTAAAGTTTCATCACGTGATAAATGTGTTATAACCGCCTTGGTAACCATCAAAATAACTACCTCTTAACTACCTTAAATCAGTTGATAACTGATAGAAGTAGTTGGATATTCTTGAATACGGTTGGTAATCGTTAGTAACCGCTTGTAACCACCGTAATCGTTCCCTGTAACCGCCCGAAAGCCTATATAAAGGCATTTCGGTGATAATGTTGGGACATCAGAAAAAATGCACGAGTTCTCTATCTGAGTTGAAGTCATACTCCACAAATACATGAACATAGTTTAGTTCCCATCAGAAGCCTTGAAGGGAACTAAAGGGTTTGTCTTATCTCACTTCAGATTTTACGGATTCTCTAAGGCTTAGTAAGGGGCAAAATTCTGATTTCGGAAAGTGTTCTCACGATTCAAATCTTATCCGAGTTACAGCGTTCATTGATCGTTCCCTATTGAAGCCGAAGTCAACATCAAGAGAAGATCAAGACTTGCAGGGAACAATCGCCTCAACATACACTGTTCCCTTATTCAGCATACATTGTTCATACATTTCTCAACTTCAAAAACAATCTTATCTAATTTATCCAACTTAGTACTAAATCATTAGTTTTAGGAATAAAACAACACCTCATATACGATTGTTTTTGAAGTATTGAGCCTAATTTAAGAAGCTCATCAAGGTAAGAAGGCTCATCAAGGTAAGAAGGCTCACTCATCCTATCCTATTTTTTAAATTAATCTATTTTATTTTCAGCAATTAAGAGCATTGAGCCTAATTTAAGAAGCTCATCAAGGTAAGAAGGCTCACTCATCCTATCCTAGCAAGGTAAATAATGACCTAGGAGGCAAAAAGCCTCCATCCTCTTCTTTTCCTGGGTACGTTCTTAATTTTCAGCCTCCATCGCTCTCTTGACCGAAGGAATTCATTACTGACTTGAGCGTCGGAGAGTCTTCCAAGGGCAACCAACCTCGGGTTTTTCAGGTAATTACAATTATAGTTCGTTAGAGTTGCCTAGTGACCGTTTCTCTACCTGAAATTTATTATGGTGAGATTTTTTCATCGAAGAGTCTTCCGGGGGCAACGACCCTCGGGTTTCTCTACCTGGAATTTATTGTGGTGAGATTTTTTCTACCACAATTGGCGCCGTCTATGGGAAGCGAAGTCGAGAATGGTTACCAAGAGAACTAACACGAGAATGGTTACCAAGAGAACTAACACGAGCTTGGTTGCGGTTGTTGATGGCCAAAGGGCCGAACTGGAGCAAGCATTGGCGGAGAGGGAGCGAGATAGTGCCACTTTTGAAGCGTCTCTGGCTGAGAGGGATGCGCAGCTTCGCGTGGCCAGGGAGGAAGTGGCTGAATTACGCCGGATGTTCGAGCGAGCATAGGAGAAGCGTCCCATGGAAGGGGTTGAGATGAACGGGGCCGGAAGAAGGTTGCACAATGCAATTGAAATCCGTACGCCGCGCGAGCAAGTCCCCCGGCGGGCTGTGAGCGGAGGGCAATTTGGAGGAGCCGACGGCGACGAAGCCAGATCTTTTGAGCGCGGGCGCAGCCGTGAGCGTCCTCGTAGGGAGGCCAGGGCGTCTTCTTTAGTGTCCCGACACAAAACTCGTCGTGGTGATGGGAGAGACCAGATCCGCAGGTCTGATTCTGGCCGAGCCAATCGTGAGGGGCGTGACCGTTCCAGGTCGCGCGGACGAGGTTTTCGGGCAAGGGAAGAGAGCGTGAGCTCAGGCAGAGACGAGGAGCGCAGAGCGTGAGCTCAGTTTTGTTGATATTATGTACTTTGAAATGTTTAAGAATCTTGGAAAAAAGCAAGAAGATCTAATCCTCGTCTCTACGCAATTGATGGGTCTCGGGTCGTTCCTTGTGTGGCCGCTGGGTATGCTGAGGGTAGATGACAAGGCTTTTGTCGTATATACCTATCAAATAAACCTCAATAAACAAACTAATGTAGTATGACAAGTGTTGGATCGTTAGAGTTACGTCTGAGGGAACAAAACCTTTGTTCCCACAGAAGGCACAGCGGATTTAAATAGCAAGAAAGATAACAGAACGAACTCACGATATATAGTGGAAAACCTTATTAGCAAAACTAGCTTCTCAAGGAAAAACCACTACCTTCAAGCTTCCGCTTGAGAGGATTTTGAACTGCGTACTTGTCTTATTAGTTTCTTGCTTGATTACACTTGTATCCTGGACTTCGACCTCTAAACAACCAGCTAGACTCGAAACCTCTTCTACAACGATGAATCAAACTCAACTCTCAAAGACTCACACGCACCTCACTCTCTTTTTCTTCTTTTCTTTTTCTCGTTCAAAGTCGTTCTCATCCGTGTAGTCGTCCCTAAGAAATGAATCCTCACTTTACTTAAATACAACTCGGCAGAAACCCTAATTGACACAAATTAGGAAATGCTAGAATCAGATTACAAGGATATGATTTTGTTTGTAAGATAAGATATCACAACCGATTATATTAATTAAGGAAGGAGTTCCCTAATTAATCCAACCGATTGGATATTATTCTTCTCTCTCCAATCGCCTTATCTTAGGAAAGATTACTAGGATAACACGATCGGGTCTTTTCTCTCTTTCCATATCTTCGCGCAATCCGGCTTGATCCTTGAAGCCGAAGTCTTCATCCTCTACCGCGTGGCTTCTTAATTTGTTTCCTTAATTCTGCACGCTGTATGACTTCTTTCCTTTTGCAGCCTCAATCTTGGTCTGTCACTTCATTTCCTGGAGAGGTAACAAAGCACTTGCTAAGTCTTTGTTTCCTATGAGATCCTCTGCTGCAACGCTCCCTGGGAAAACTCTTCTTGTCCCTGAAACACTTGGTACACATATTAGTTGAGTGTTTATAACCATCAAAACCTAAGGAATTCAACAAATTCCCCCTTTTTGATGGTGACAAGCACCCTTAACAATAAAGCATATACCAACTAGAACAAGACAAAACTGACAAGAAAGTTTCCCACTAAAAACACCGTTAGTTCCCCCTTAGTTCAGCAATACGTTTTACCTGTTCTGTCCCCCCTCAGACAATGCTACCTGTCATTTTCCCCCTTTTGGCATCATCAAAAACACAGTAAAGAGTTAGAGAAGAAAGATCAATGCCAGATAAACAAAAATACCCCTTGTCATTAATTTAAAAAAAAACTGGAAAACATGCAAGCACAACCAAAACAGACAAACATCAACCATTGTCAACTGCCACAACGGGCACATAAACCAGATAACAAGAAAACAGAACAAGGAGGGTTAGACAGCAAGGGAACAAAAGGGGATAGGATGGCAGGTAAGCGATCAGGCACCACTGTGACCAGCCGATTGAGCCGATGCGTGGTGAGAAATAAGCGCGCGTACATCCGCCATGAGAGTCCTCACATCCTTGCAGAGACTCCTCACGTCCTTCCCAAGAGATGACTCCTTGTTCAGTTCCCCCTCAGAGCTTTCAGCCTCAAACTCCTCCACCGCCTCAGAAACTGCAGGAGCACCCTCAACCTTCACCCATCCTTCATCCTCTTGAAGAACAAACTGCATCTTGTGCAGATTACTTGCATTGAAGGGGCGGGAGAAGATGCTCACTTCCTCCGACGCGTTGTATACTTTGTGGTACTCAAGGATCTTCTTGACAACGCGAGGGAAGGGAAGAGCATGCTGGGTGGTATTCCTGGCATGGGCCATGTGCTGCATCAGAATCATAGGGAGGCAAACGGGCTCCTTCTTCAGCAGTAGGGACAGTAGGACAATGTCTAAGATCAGAAGCAGGTTCCTCTTCTGTCCCCTTGGTGTGATGTTGCTGATGAGGAAGTTGTACAGTACTTTGTTAACAGCAGACATCTCAGAGATGTCGAGATCGGCACTACCTTGAGCGTTCTCAATCCCTGCAACAGCCAACACAGACTCTGAGTAGGCGAAATCTTTTGGCCACCTGCCCTTTGGGTATTCTCCATATCCTTTGTGAGGAACTCCCAGAGCCATGCCTAGTTCAATGCTTGAGAAAACATGAACTTCTCCATTCAACTTGTAGCTCCCTAGAACAGCATGGGGCCTCACCTCCATAGCAAACGTGGAGTAGAATTCCCTCAGCAACTCCTCATCCATCTCTACTTCATCTACAAACAGCTTGCTCCATTTCTGAGCCTTCAAGATGTCAAGCACCCCATCCAGAAAGTTCTCCTTGAGGAACTCAGGGTCCAGCAGCAGCTCCTTCACCACAGACTTGTGGCTCACATCTTTAACATCATCAGCCGCCACTGCCTTTTACTTTGGCTTTGGCCGGCAGACGACGCAGGCTTTGACGGACGGGAGCGGCAGACACCTTGGCTTTCTTTGCTTTGTTCCCTGAGAGGGGTACCGACTCCTCATCGGAGCTCACCGTTATCGCCTTCTCAAACTTCCTCTGAGAGCGTGTCTTCCGCTTGGAGGAGTAGGCAGTCTTCACCCTGCCGGATGCCTTAGGGGCCTTTGGGGGCTCCTCCACGTCCTCTTCCGTAGCGAGCTCCCTGGAGAGGTCTCTCACCACTGACTGAATCTTCTCCTTGACGGCCAGGTGCTCCTCCACCGTGACCGGGGTCCCTTGACCGGGCAACTCCTCTGTCTCCTCCTCAATGGGATCGGGATGGGTAGGCGAGGAATGTACCTCCTCTAAGTTAGTAGAGGAGATGGCTGTGGGGACGGCAGGAGCGGTGTTAGGGTTAAGGTTTTGTGGAGCGGGGTCTGAGTTTGGGACGATTGGGGCTATGTAGGGGACCATGGCGAGTTGGTCCTGGGTGGGTGATGGTGGAGGGGTGACAGTGGTGGTCACTGGGGTGGTGGAGGTGGAAGGTAGGGATTGGGTAATGGCGGTGAGGAGGGCAGGGTCTGTCCCCATGGAGGACAGTTTGGCAAGGAGGTTTTGGAGGTCTTGGGCAAGGTTAGTGTTTGAGGCCATTTTTTAGAGAGAGAGAGAGAGCACTGGGAAGATGAGAGGCAGAGAGGGAGAGGAAGATAACTTGAGGAAGATAAGGAAACAGTGAGGAGGAAACTTACCCGGAAGCCACAATATATATAGCCCTCACAAGATCTTCAAAGGTTTCCAAAGATAAGACCAAATCAATCTGTTTCCAAGAGATAATGAACGCGATCTTCCAACTTCGCAAAAATAATTCAAAATCTCGTCTTAATCCAACTGAGCCGGCTGAATTTCTCTTCCCAACTCTCTTTCATCAAAACAGCCCTAAATGCACGACGCGGCTCAACACAAATTTCCATCATTACAACTTGCAGACACGTCAACTCAACCTGCAGACACAAAAGCCGAATCGTTTCCCGCCAATCCAAAAGAGTAGTAAGGTGTGATGCTGGGGTTAGTTACCAGAGAGGGTACAAAAGACCATCACACCAAAGTATATGAGTTTTTGCGATTGAATTTTACATCATGCATAAGAGGTCTCCAGTTGTGGATGATAAGAGGGGTTCATAGAAGACTTTAAGCACGGCGGTCTGGGTAAGCTGTAGAATCAACTATCATTTGGGCTTATGATGAGGGAACAAAACATCAAGTTGATTCTTTTGGGCCGAAATAGAGCTGATTCATGTGACATATGATAACATAGATGACCATGCAAGACATTCAGTACATAAAGGAAGTGAAAGCACATAGTCAAGATTTTCGAAAATTAATACCCAAGGAAGCTAATGCATAATAAGGCATGAAGATTCGACTTTCACAGTTTACCACGTAATCTAGCCAAACATCGAGGGAACACAACACATAGACATGTAGTTAGGGGAACAAACCAGACTTCGTATGGAACTGAATGCAGAGTTCCCCCACAGGTGTTCCAATGAGAAAATTGGCGTTTGATCCCCCATTTGCCAATCTTTCTCGACACAGTGATGTCCTTCCTAGATGTACATGGTACCTGGAATTTTCACACAAGGAACATATTAGTCAATAAGTCCTTATCCCTATTTTCTTTACCTTTGACACCAGGTCTTTGAGTCTCAAGTATTCCATGCAGAAGTGAGGTGAGACTCGCTTTGTTCCCTGTCAGGTAACTGACCCTTGAATGAATGAAACACTAGGAACATTCCTCACTTTATCCTGCACAGAAAGAGTTAGTTCTTGCGAACCCAGACAAGCTTATGCTTTATGGGTTTGGGAGCAACATATCTAATCTTAGGAGGTTCAACTTCTATATGTTCCCTAGTAGTGCGAGCAATCTCCTCAATATGTTACTTCAGCAGGCACTCTTGCTTGTAATGACCAGAATGCCCGCAATACCAACAGACCCTTTGACACTTCAGATCTACATACTTGCTCTGTCCTGGCCAAATTGTTTTGTTAGCAATCCTTGACTGAAAATCAATATTATTGGACTTACTGCTTTGGGATTGCTTCAGCCAAATTGCATGAGCCTTCTGTCCATGATACCAAGCCTTGCCTTCCTCAGTCGAATTAGAACAGTCTTTGTCTTTGTTCCCTCCGGAGGAACATTCCCCCTTTTCTTTTACAGACTGTTTTCCTTCTACTTTGGAGCCTTTTTTCTTAGTGTCATCAACAGGAAGCTTAGGTTGATAGCCAATTCCAAAGCTAGGTACTTTCTTCTTTTCAGGTTTCTTTTTATTCTTGGCTGCAATAAAGACAATACCTTTTGGCTCGTCCTTCTGTTCCTCACTGAGTTTGGTTAGATCACTAGAAAGTTTTGCATTTCCTAGTTTTAACATTAAAGACTCAGCCTCGAGTGAGGAAACAGTGGACTCTAAAGACTTAATCTTTTCAGTGAGTTCTGGACACTCAGAGCATGTGTTTGAAGAGGAAGATGAACCTTTCTCAAGCGTGAGCACTTTTTCAGCCCAAACCTGATTTTCTTCGATCAGACCTGAGATCGATTCATCTTTCTCTTCGAGTTGCTCACTGAAAAGATTACTCTCGTAAACGAGATTCTTAATGAGAGAGATCAAGCTTTCTTTAGATTTGCATCTTAAGCTTGATATAAGATCAGATTCAGTTACCTCATCGTTGATTACCTCTCCCTTTGTCTCATTTGGAACTTCAACGGCCATTAAGCATACATCCCTGGAATGTGACGAATCTTCATCATCTGAGTCTGATTCTCCCCAGGTGGCAACCATTGCTTGCTTCCCTTCATTTGCTGGAGGCATTCCTGCATTCTTCTTGAAGTAGTTTCTGGCCATGTGTCCCTTGTTCTGACAGTGGTAACAAACCACATCTTTCATGTCTCTGTTCCCTTCAGAGGAACTGGGCGATTCCTTGTTCCGAGACCATATCTTCCTCATTGCCCTTGTGATAAGAGCAACATCTTCATCGCCATCCTCATCTTCATCGCCCGTTTGAGACAGATCAAATGCCCTTTCCACCTTCAAGGCAATGCTCTTCGCCTTTTCCTCTCCTTTCTTGTTTATCTTATGGTTATAGACAGAGGCGTTGCTTTCCAGCTTAGCAACCACCTCTTCCATAGTAAGAGTCTTGACGTCTGTTTGAGAGTAGAGGGCAAGAGCAATGGCATCCCACTGAGTGTTGAGACCTTGCATGAAGTGATGAGTCAACTTCCAGTCTGGCATTGTTTCACCAAGGTACTGAAGCTGACCAACTAGCCCATGGAACCTGGAGTAGTACTCTTGAATGTGTTCATCTTTCCCTTGAGAAATTTGGTCGTACTCCTTGAACAGGGAAAGGATCTTGTTCTTCTTTGAGTCTTCATTTCCTTGATGAAGACGTTTCAGGGCATCCCAGATCTCCTTGGCAGTCTTATAGCTCATGACTTTCTTGAGATCAGAGGGAAGAAGGGCCATGTGAAGGATCTTCTTAGCCCTGCTGTTTTTCTCCAGTTTCTTCCAATCCTCATCGGTGTAGTCGACCTTTGGTTTTGGCTTTGTCTCATCTGTCTCGTTCTTGATCACAAAAGGTCCGACTTCAATAACTTTCCAGAGCTGTCCATCAAGGGAACAGATATGGGACTCAATTTGCTCCACCCACCAGCTATACTCACCAGACTTCAGAGTTGATGGTTTCCAGAACGAATCACCGATTGCATTGCTTGACGATGACATATTTCCTGCAAATTCTGTAACGAAAACAATCTAGAGCACCAAGCTCTGATACCAATTGTTGGATCGTTAGAGTTACGTTTGAGGGAACAAAAGCTTTGTTCCCACAGAAGGCACAACGGATTTAAATAGCAAGAAATATAACAGAACGAACTCATGATATATAGTGGAAACCCTGATTAGCAAAACTAGCTTCTCAAGGAAAAACCACTACCTTCAAGCTTCCGCTTGAGAGGATTTTGAACTGCGTACTTGTCTTATTAGTTTCTTGCTTGATTACACTTGTATCCTGGACTTCAACCTCTAAACAACCAGCTAGACTTGAAACCTCTTCTACAACGATGAATCAAACTCAACTCTCAAAGACTCACACACACCTCACTCTCTTTCTCTTCTTTTCTTTTTCTCGTTCAAAGTCGTTCTCAGCCGTGTAGTCGTCCCTAAGAAATGAATCCTCACTTTACTTAAATACAACTCGGCAGAAACCCTAATTGACACAAATTAGGAAATGCTAGAATCGGATTACAAGGATATGATTTTGTTTGGAAGATAAGATATCACAACCGATTATATTAATTAAGGAAGGAGTTCCCTAATTAATCCAACCGATTGGATATTATTCTTCTCTCTCCAATCGCCTTATCTTAGGAAAGATTCCTAGGATAACACGATCGGATATTTTCTCTCTTTCCATATCTTCGCGCAATTCGGCTTGATCCTTGGAGCCGAAGTCTTCATCCTCTACCGCGTGGCTTCTTGATTTGTTTCCTTAATTCTGCACGCTGTATGACTTCTTTCCTTTTGCAGCCTTGATCTTGGTCTTTCACTTCAGTTCCTGGAGAGGTAACAAAACACTTGCTAGGTCTTTGTTCCCTCTGAGATCCTCTGCTGTAACGCTCCCTGGGAAAACTCTTCTTGTCCTTGAAACACTTGGTACACATATTAGTTGAGTGGTTATAACCATCAAAACCTAAGGGATTAAGTTCAAGAGATAACAAATGGGGGTATGGTTTGAGTTCTAAAGCTATGAAATTAACTAACAGAAGTAACAAAGATGTAAATAGATATTGACGAAAGAGCTCAGCCAGATAGATATCCACACTTCAGTTTGATTGGTTGATCATCGATTATCTCTAGTTATTTAACCCAATGAATGTTTCAATTCCTTTTCTCAAGTTTATTAACAGGACAACCAGACCCTGATAATACTAACTATCAAACATTCAGGAAACTCTTGAGATTCAATTCAATAGCAGCAGTAAGTTCCAGGAACTTCAGCAGATACATGCAACATAAAACAACCAGTTTTATTTAGCATGCAAATCAATTCTCTTCTACAATACACTATCACAACTAGTTCTAGAATATCGTAGTTGCTACTCTGACTCAGATATTTCAACTAGAAATAATCCAACTCTAGCATAAGAGTAATACCAATGGCCAATTAGCAAAACTCAAAGGGATTAAGTTCAAGAGAATCAATAACATTCAAAGAAGTAGAACAAGAGTTATAATCTTACAACCAAATCAAACGAAGGCTTCAATCGTCTAACTAAGCAAAGGAACTTGGTTCTTCATAAACTTGCAAAACTCTAAGACTCTCAATGAAAACTCTCAACTGTCGTTCTCTAATGTTGTCATCCAAACCTAAAGAAAACTAAGTCTTTTTAACCTAAGTAAATCTTCTAAAAATAACAATAACCGGAATATAATAATATAAAATAAAGGAAACAAATTAACAAGTGAATCTGCGTGTGAAAATCTTCCGCGTCCTTCTTGAATTGCAAGGCCGCAATTGCTGCCTCCTGGCCACGCCCGCGACATTCCTTTCCTGGCACTTCAGTGATCTCTTCCTTGGTCGCGCCCGCGGCTTCCATTCCGCGCCCGCGGCTTTGCCTTCCTCTGCTTCTGACGCACCAAACTCACTAAAATCCACCCTTTCTGTACTAATCATCCCACTCTCCTCAATCATAAATTAACTCCTAAACTAGTACAAACATCCCTCATAGCGTACTAACAATTCCTAGTTACGTACTACAGAGTAGAGCGTATCAAATTCCCCTATGCTTAGACCTTGCTCGTCCTTGAGTAAGCTAATGGAAACCTACTCCTGCAATGAAATACCCAAGGTCTCAGGAAGCACAACAAAATTCTCCACTAAGCTATCCACGCACCATGCTGAGTCTGGGTGTTCCTGATGTCAGCTACATCCGTAGTCAAACGATCCAAGCGAGTGGTAAACCGATGCTGCTCATCCAGAATATGCCGTTGGTCTGCAGCCATCTCTCTAATCGTCATGTCCATCTTAGCTTGGCGATAGGCCATCTTCTCTTGTCGAATAGAAATGTCAGACATAGTAGCCAACATCTGCTCCTGCCAAGAACTAGATGCACTAGAATGGCCTGCAGGACCACTCGAAGTGCCCGCCTTATACTGCATATCCGTGTCAGCGGCCTCATCATGGAGCCCCATATCCATCATCATATCGGTAGTCACCCCTGGGAACTCCTCATCAGCAGCTGCTCTATCCTCATCATCCTGATCATCATCATCAACCATATAAAAATCCCGAGCCGTAGGTCCAAAAGGAATGAAGCGAGGTAGGGTAAGATGATGGATGCCACCCTTCCCTGCCTTCCAGAAATACTGTCCCTGTGTAGAACCCAACAACCCCACCTTCTTCAGAGAGTGCTCATCATAGACATATGCGCCAGACAACGGCTGATAATTCTCTGGCGCTTCTGGTCCCCAAATTCTAGCAATTAGAGTGATCATCACACCCATAGCTATCTTGCCGGACTCCTTGTCGCGGACACGGAAGCAACTTGCCACAAATAGAGCAACCCAGTCTGGAATGGACTTACTCTATGGAGTCATGCACCAGAGAACTGACAGATCAGCCGCATAAACCTTGTTGACCTCACCATGTCCCAAGAATGCCATTGCTATTACCTTATGGGCTAATCTCAAGCATGGATGTGAAATCTTATAGTTGTACTCCCCTTTCTTATGCTTGAAAATCTCACCAGTAGCGGCCTGCCATAAGTCATAGTGTCGGGTGCCCATAACTGTCCACCCCTCAGTTGGTGGAACAGACACTCAAAAATTTTGTCTAAGTTCATCAAATTACAATGAGTGATCCTCATCATTCAAGTGAAACGTAATCCTATCCCCATCTCTTTCCAGTGTAGCCAAGAATTCCATCACGAAAAGGGGGTAGGTAGGAGCTCCCATAGGAACAAAAGCACCCAAACCACCTTGCTCAAACAAAAGCCTTATGCAGTCCAATAAACCCAAAGCATGCAAAATAGGCACATCAAGGAAGCGGGTTTGCACAATTTCACGATGACAAAGTGCATCCCAACGCTTCATTTGCCTTTTGTTCAACCGCTGCAAACCTCTACCAGACATTTCCAACCTTCAATTTTGAATTCAATACAAGAGGAGAGTGAGGAACTGATGTGACCATGGGTCCCATCAAGAGCTTCAAGAGAGCCTGGACTTCCAAGATGGCTCAAGTATTAAAGATGGAGCTCAAGTCTCATCAAGGAGAGCCAAAGCCAAGCCAAAGCAAGGCATTGGCCAAGACAAGGCCAAGGCACCGGGTGCGCCGGGCACAAGCGTCACCAAGGCCTACGTCCAAGATGACAAGGCAATCCCTGGTGCCATCACAAGGTCTAGGGCTAGGCGAGGATTTCCAAGAGCTAGGCGCGGACGAGGAGCAAGAGGAGCCACGCCAAGAGCTAGGCCAAGAGGAGAGCACAACGCCTAGCGCCAAGACAAGACGGCCGAGCGTGAAGAACCAAGGCGGCGCCGACGACCCTATGCCCGGAGCCATCACTCGGTCAAGGGCTCGCCACCTCCTCCAGGACCTCAAGAAGGGGTTGGCGTGCCAAGTGCCCCTAAGCCACGCCCGAGCCGACTTCTACACAAGTCTCCAAACCGGCGCCGAGAACACCGGCGCTTTAGGCCCGTGAAGAATCAAGCAAGGCGACGAGCCATCCTGGACCACTTGGCTAGGCGCAATGAGTGTCGTGGGTTGGCACATGGACCATTCCACCTCATTCCAGGCCCATTGCATGGGAGTATTTTATTTATTAAATAATGGCCCAACTTAAGACTTTCCTTTTATGGCCACATTTTTAGTATTTCTTGTTAGTAGGCCAAGTTCCGTATTTTTGTTATTTTTGTTGGCACTTTATGACAATATGTAGGCACTATATAAGTGCATTCCAATTCCTGAAAAGGTACGCAAGATTAAAACGAATTTGCCTTGTCAAAACTCTCTCTTTCTTCTTTGCTTCCTTGTGTCAAATTTCTAAGTGTTGCCGAGTGAGTTCATCTCGCCAACTCTTCTTCTTTCTCAATCAAGTCTGCGTCGATTCTTCCCTTCCCTTGAAGAACTAGTTGTGAGCCATCATTTTCACGCCAACAACCAACATCCACAACAATCATCTCGCTGAAGTCCTTCCCGGAACTCTCAGCGACACCTCAGTAAAAGCACCATAAATTTTGTTTCCGTGATCTAATTGCGCTCAAATTTAGAGGACAGAAACTAGACTTCATTATCTAACTACTGCCGCTGGAATCATTCAATTTGGAGTTCGGAGCAAGAAGAAAGACCCCATTGAAGTCAGGACAAATTCTGGAATCCTGTTGTCTTGAGTTCTTGTGTTCTGAGGCATCGACGAGCAAAGCTTGCACCGTGGCTTCACGATCCTTAGATCCCAACATTTGGTATCAGAGCACGTAAGTTTTGCTCAAACTCCTCATTTAAATTCAAGGTCCGAAGTCCTACAAGTTTTTTGTTTTCGTGCCTTTGCATTTGTGATTGTGAGTCTTGCGTCCGAGAGTTGTTCTTGCTTTTGTTCTTGATTTTTGCTTGCGTTTTGTGTCTTGCATCTAGAGTAGATCTAGAAGTTAGATTTACCTATAGTAATTAGATGTTTTTAGGAGTTTAAAGGCAGCCAATTTAGGAATTATTGGTGCATTGATTGCATTTAATATTTGCTGAATTTTTGAAAGTGTAACCTTCAAACCCATTCAAGTCTTAGACGTCTCATTTATTATAGGATCTTTGAGTCTTTATTTTCTTTATTTGGCACATAAACAATCTGAGTAAAATACTTACGTTAATTTCAATTGAGCCTTCTTGTGGAGGAACGAATCCGAAGTGCGTACGCTAGTGGTTACTCAAGTGTTTTTGCTAAGTTCTTTGTTTGTTATTTTCTGCATTTCTTACGTCAAAAAAAAAGAGAAGAACTTTAGAAAAACTCGGCTTGATATTGTACAAAAGAGCAAGCCAAGACAAGTAAAAAAAAAAAAATTGAAGAAGACGTACACTCTTTCTTTGTGAAGAACTTGTAAGTGAAGTTGTAATTCCTTTTGCTTGAGCTAACCTTAGTAAGTGGTAATAGGAAACAAGTACTTACAAGTATTGCTTAAGTTGCGAATTAACTCAAGCATTTGACAAGGATTGTGGTGCACTTTATTTTCAATTTGTGTGAGTCATTTTGCATATAGGAGCCACCCTAACCCAGAACTTGTTGGATTCCGAGTCCTAATTTAAATTAGGCAAATTTGGCAATCTTACTTGTTACATACCTTGTTGGAATTTTCTTGGATTTTGTGGCTGTCGTGTGCTTGTTTTGTGAAGGTTAGAGATGGTGAATCCCAAAGAGAAGCAAGATCCTTGAAGCACAACACGTGGTAGCTTTGGCTACTAACCTTGCAAGGAGAGAAAATGGAGATGTCAAGCTTGGGTTCATTATCACAAAGGGATTATCTTTACTTTCGAGCTTATGGTGTGTATCCTAACTCTCAAACTTACAAAGATCATATGCCTCGAAAGGACTTCTTCTACTATCGGGCCCATGGAGCATCATATAAAGAGGCTCGCTATCTTGCTCAACAAGAAGCCAACTCATACAAGAGGTACGAGCCTACACCTTATTTTAACAACTCCTACTCTTGTTCTTCTAACCCTTCCGTGCAGGCCAAGGGAGTCTATGACTCACCTTACTTATCAATTAGCACGTCCAAGGGAAGAGAAAGAGTGAGCCCACAACCTCGGGTTAGAACACGTGACATTGTATGTGTCATATGTGAATGGAGAGGCCACTTAGCTGAAATTTGCCCAAACCAATACTACACTTATAAGGATGAAAGTTCCTTTGAGAGTGAAGCTTTGGTTGATGATGTCTTCGTAAAGGACGTCCAGCTGAGTTCTTGCAAGGAGTCAATCCAAGTTGAAGATGCTTCTTGTGAGGAAGAGGTTGTCCAAGTGAGCTTTCGCAATGGGTCTCTACAACAAGAAGAACCCTTCCTAGAAGAAGTTGAAGCTAAGGATGTGGAACAGCCCAAGAAATCAGTTTTCAACCAAGAGAAGAAGGGTGTGGCAATGGAGCCTAATACAAGGGAAGTATCACTTGTTGCTACTTTTCCTATTCTATACCCTTTGCTTGTACATGAATATTTTTCTAGGGGTAGAGAATCTCATGTGTTGAATTCGGTTTTTGCATGTAGAACTAGGTATGCATGTATACATCATAGCTCACATTCACAATTGTTGTTGCATGCTAGATACCTTGTTCGATACATTACCTTTGTAGATAAATATGTCATGTGTATATCATGTTCCATCATCAAGCATATATCTAGAAAGAGATTGGGCGATAGTTGTGCATGGAGGTTCATTCATGGACATTCTATAGACCTAAGTTGGTTTGCTATTACATTTTCTTCTTTCTTATATGTTTTTTGGTGCCTCACTTCCATACTTTGCGTTTGTGCAGATTCATGTGAGTTAAGGCTCTTTCTAGAAGCGCATTTGGATTCGAGGACGAATCCTTTCGAAGGGGGAGAGGATGATGTGACCATGGGTCCCATCAAGAGCTTCAAGAGAGCCTGGACTTCCAAGATGGCTCAAGTATTAAAGATGGAGCTCAAGTGTCATCAAGGAGAACCAAAGCCAAGCCAAAGCAAGGCATTGGCCAAGACAAGGCCAAGGCGCCGGGTGCGCCGGGCACAAGCGTCACCAAGGCCTATGTCCAAGATGACAAGGCAATCCTTGGTGCCATCACAAGGTCTAGGGCTAGGCGAGGATGTCCAAGAGCTAGGCGCGGACGAGGAACATGAGCCGGAGCTAGGCGAGGATGTCCAAGAGCTAGGCGCGGACGAGGAGCAAGAGGAGCCACGCCAAGAGCTAGGCCAAGAGGAGAGCATAACGCCTAGCGCCAAGACAAGACGGCCGAGCGTGAAGAACCAAGGCGGCGTCGACGACCCTATGCCCGGAGTCATCACTCGGTCAAGGGCTCGCCACCTCCTCCAGGACCTCAAGAAGGGGTTGGCATGCCAAGGGCCCCTAAGCCACGCCCGAGCCGACTTCTACACAAGTCTCCAAACCGGCGCCGAGAACACCGGCGCTTGCGGCCCGTGAAGAATCAAGCAAGGCACCGAGCCATCCTGGACCACTTGGCTAGGCGCAATGAGTTTCGTGGGTTGGCACATGGACCATGCCACCTCATGCCAGGCCCATGGCATGGGAGTATTTTATTTATTAAATAATGGCCCAACTTAAGACTTTCCTTTTATGGCCACATTTTTAGTATTTCTTGTTAGTAGGCCAAGTTCCGTATTTTTGTTATTTTTGTTGGCACTTTATGACAATATGTAGGCACTATATAAGTGCCTTCCAATGCCTGAAAAGGCATGCAAGATTAAAACGAATTTGTCTTGTCAAAACTCTCTCTCTTTCTTCTTTGCTTCCTTGCGTCAAATTTCTAAGTGTTGCCGAGTGAGTTCATCTCGCCAACTCTTCTTCTTTCTCAACCAAGTCTGCATCGATTCTTCCCTTCCCTTGAAGAACTAGTTGTGAGCCTTCATTTTCACGCCAACAACTAACATCCACAACAATCATCTCGCTGAAGTCCTTCCCGGAACTCTCAGCGACACCTCAGTAAAAGCACCATAACTTTCGTTTCCGTGATCCAATTGCGCTCAAATTTCGAGTAGAGAAACTAGACTTCATTATCTAACTACGGCCGCTGGAATCATTCAATTTGGAGTTCGGAGCAAGAAGAAAGACCCCATTGAAGTCAGGAAAAATTCTGGAATCCTGCTGTCTTGAGTTCTTGTGTTCTGAGGCATCGACGAGCAAAGCTTGCACCGTGGCTTCACGATCCTTTGAATCTAACAGGAACGCACCGCAAACATCGAGAGAAATCTTTGTAGATGAATGAGCAGCGATCGCGGCTTAAGGACGGCGGTCGCGGCTCTCACGGCGGTCGTGGCTCTGCGTCTTGAGGAAGCGGTGTCGCGGTTTGAGGAGAAAGAAATTTTGAGGAGGAAGAAGAAGAACAAGGGTTTATATCTGCGGAAAAGCAGGGCCGCGATCGCAACATCAATTCAATATTTTTTTCTCAAGAGAATCATTATCGAGAAGGCAGCGACCGCGGTTGCATCCTTCACGTACAGGGCAAGGCCGTGATCGTGGTTTTTTGGCCGCGATCGCGGATTTGCCTTCAAACCCGTCTTTACCTGCAAGTTTAGTCTAGAAAAAGAAACAAAGGACAATAACAACAGAAGAAGATGATACAATGACAAGAAAAACTTCATACGTCGGGTTTCCTCCCGAGAAGCGCCTTGGTTAATGTCGTGGGCTCGATATAGTGCCTTGTAGATCAATGATCAACATCTGGTTCTTCAAGAACCGTCTCCTCTATGGCTTCCTTGTTGAACCCTTCATGATATGGTTTCAACCTTTGACCATTCACCTTGAAAACCTTGTTAGTCGTAGTCTCATACAATTCCGCAGCACCATGTGGAAAAACTCTAGCAACAACATAAGGTCCCGCCCAACGGGATCGGAGTTTGCCCGAGAAAAGACGTAGGTGAGACTGAATTAGTAGGACTTTGTCTCCATCTTTAAAGTCCTTCCTTAAATCGTTCTTGTCATGCCAAGCCTTTGTCTTTTCCTTGTAGTTGACTGCATTATCATAAGCTTCTATCCGCAATACCTCCAATTCTTGCAATTGTAACTTGCGGAATTCTCCAACCTCATCAATCCGCATGTTGTAGTTCTTCACAGCCCAGAAAGCCTTGTGCTCGAGCTGCACTAGAAGATGACAAGCTTTACCAAACACCAACCGAAATGGTGACATACCGATGGGTGTCTTGTAAGCTGTACGATAAGCCCATAGTGCATCATCCAATCTCAGACTCCAATCCTTCCTGTTCGGAGCTACGGTCTTATCAAGAATGGTTTTGATCTCTCTGTTGGACACCTCAGCTTGTCCATTTGTCTGTGGATGGTATGCAGTGGAAACTCTCTGCGTGACATGGTATTTCTTCAATAACGCGCTCACTGTGTTGTTGCAGAAGTGAGTTCCTCTGTCACTGATTAGAGCTCTGGGAATGCCGAACCTGGAAAAAAATGTTTTCCTTCAAGAAACCTGCCACAACTTTAGAATCATCAGTCCTGGTGGCCTTCGCTTCCACCCACTTGGACACGTAGTCCACTGCAAGCAAGATATAAATGTTCCCAAAAGAGTTAGGAAATGGTCCCATAAAGTCTATACCCCAAACATTAAAAATCTCACAAAAGATTAAAGGTGATTGAGGCATTTCATTCCTCTGGGACATATTTCTAACTCTTTGGCATCGATCACAAGATTGACAGAAACCATATGCATCCCTAAAGATGTGAGGCCAATAAAATCCTACATCTAACACCTTTCTGGCTGTCTTTTTCCCCCCAAAGTGACCACCACATGCATGAGAATGACAAAAATCTAAGACAGAAGTTACCTCATTGTCTAGAAGACATCTACGGATTACCTGATCAGAGCAATGCTTCCAAAGATAAGGGTCATCCCACACATAGAATCGCGCCTCACTGCGCCACTTGTCTCTCTGGGCCTTTGTAAAGTGTGGAGGAAACTCACTACAAACCAGAAAATTCACCAAATGTGCATACCACGGCTGAAAAGCCTGAATTCCGAACAAAGTGTCATCAGGAAACGTCCCCTGGATCTGCATCTGAGCTTGTGGTTTGTCTTCATCATGAACGAGCCTACTAAGGTGGTCAACTACCAAATTTTCATCCCCTTTCTTGTCTCGTATCTCAATGTCAAACTCACTCAGCAGCAAAATCCATCTGATCAGTCTCGGATTGGCCTCTTTCTTCGCCAATAGATAACGAAGTGATGCATGGTCTGTGTAAACGATCACCTTTGTGCCGAGCAGATAAGATCGGAACTTGTCCAGAGCAAAAACAATGGCCAACAACTCCTTCTCGGTTGTGGAGTATTTTCTCTGTGCACCATTTAGAGTCATTGATGCGTAGTGAATCACATGGGAATCTCGTTCCTCCTTCTGACCGAGGACTACACCTACAGCATAGTCATTTGCATCACCCATAATCTCAAAAGGGAGAGACCAATCTGGTGCTTGAATAATTGGGGCACTTGTCAGGCGTGCCTTCAACTCATCAAATGCCTTCTTGCTCTCTTCATTAAGCTCAAACGTCACTTCCTTTTTTAGCATCTCGTATAGGGGTGATGAGATCTTTTAGAGGTATTTAATAAACATGCGATAAAAACCTACATGGCCTAGAAAAGAACGCACTTCGCTTACATTAGTTGGATAAGGCAAAGACTGAACATCAATCTTAGCCTTATCGATCTCAATACCCTTAGACGAGACAATATGATCGAGCACTATACCCTGTTCTACCATAAAATGACACTTTTCATAATTCAGAACCAGGTTAGTGTCTACACATCTCTTAAGAACAAGTGACAAGTGATCTAAGCATGCATCAAAACTGTCCCCATGGACCATGAAATCATCCATAAACACCTCAATAAACTGCTTACCATACACCGCTGAAAAGTTACAGGCGCATTATACAACCCAAATGGCATTCTGCGATATGCAAACGTGCCAAAAGGACATGTAAATGTCATCTTTTCCTGGTCCTCTGGTGCAATGGCTACCTAAAAATAACTTGAGTATCCATCTAGAAAACAGTAGTAGGAATGACCAGCAAGTCGCTCAAGCATCTGGTCAATAAAAGGTAGAGGGAAATGATCATTCCTAGTTACCGCATTCAGCTTACGGTAATCAATGCAGACTCGCCACCCGGTTTGCATTCGGGTTGGGACCAACTCACCTTGTTGATTTTCGACAACTGTAATGCCCCCCTTCTTATGGACGACCTGTGTAGGACTCACCCACTTGCTGTCAGAGATAGGGTATATGATTCCAGCCTACAGAAGCTTCAGAACTTCTTTCTTCACTACCTCCATCATGGGCGGATTCAACCTTCTCTGTGGTTGCCTGGAAGGTTTGGCTTCTCCTTCCAGTAGGATCCTGTGTATACACGTCATGGGACTAATCCCCTTGATGTTTGCAATAGTCCACCCTATAGATGTCTTATGCTCCTTGAGCACATCCACCAGCCGCTCTTCCTGACCCTTGGTGAGCTTGTTCGAGATGATCATTGGCAGTGTATCCTCCTCTCCAAGGAAAGCATACTTAAGGTGGGCTGGAAGTTGCTTCAATTCGACCACCGATGCCTGCACTATAGAGGGCAAAAGCTTATCGCTGGGCAAGGTGAGTGGTATGGGTTGAGAGCCCGATGAAATAAGAGGACGCTTAGAGTAAGCATCCAATTCAGCGACAACTTCCTGCAGGTTAGTAGATAATGCGAATTCCAAATCTGTATCTACTATAGCATTTCCAAGACAACTTTTACATCTTCCAAACAACACACATCAAAGACATCTTGCATAATTGGATCAATCACATCAATAGAGCATAAAGAATGATCATCAGCAGGGTATTTCATGGCATCATAGATATTATACTCTACCCTTTCACCATCAAATTCCATAGTCAACGAACCACTACTCATATCAATTTTAGTGTTGGCGGTCTTAAGAAACGGCCTACCTAACAGAACAGGGGTTGCATGCTTGTCATGTTCCATATCTATCACAAAGAAATCAGCAGGAAAAATTAGTTTGTCAACCATCACAAGAACGTCCTCTACTACTCCTTTCGGATAAACATTGGAACAATCAGCTAATTGAATCACTATCCCAGTTTAATGCAATGGTCCAAGCCCTAAAGATTCATATAAAAAGTAAGGCAACACATTAATAGATGCACCTAAATCTAACATGGCTCTTTCAAACTTGGTGTCACCTATCGTATAAGGAATGCTAAACATGCCAGGGTCGCCATACTTCTTAGGTATTCGCCTTTGAAACATAGCAGACACATGTTCACTCACCTTAACCTTTTGATTCCCTTTCATTTTTTGGTTCCTTTTAATTGTACACAATTCCTTAAGAAACTTTTCATAATGAGGAACACTTTTGATCAATTTAAGCAAGGGAATGTTTACCTCACATTTACTGAAGGTCTTGAAAATCTCCTTGTTGTTCTCCATCTTCCTTGTGTCTTTCAGCGCTTCAGGGAATGGCGGAGCTGGTTTTTAGGAGCCGAGTGGAAGAAAATCCGGCCGAATATATGAGTTTTCAGCTTCTGAGGCAAGGCCGCGATCGCGGTTCTCAGGCAGTGACTGCGGCTTTGCCTGAGTATCGGCTTCTGCTTCAGCGTTCATTGGCCGCGCCCGCGGCTCCCTTTCCGTGCCCGTGGCTTCTTTATTTGCAGCTGGTTCGTTCCTTTCAGCTAAGGGGACGTTGCTTTCAATTTTGTCATCTAGCTTCCTCATACTTCTCAGCATGACGGCATTAACATTCTGCCTCGGGTTCAACTCCGTCTGAGATGGTAGTTTACCCGAATCCTTAGCTTCTAATTTGCTTAATGCTTGAGAAATCTGCCTAACCTGAGTCTCCAAGTTCTGAATGCTCGACTTGGTATCATGTTGAAATTGTAACATGCTACTCTGCATCGTGGTCATATTCTGAGTAAGAGCTTTGATCATATATTCTACAGACATAGATGAAATCGGGTTCTGTCCCTGAGGTCTATGATTATATGAAGGTCTGAATTGTTGTTGACCCCTAGGCTGCTGAAAGTGTTGCTGCTGCTGCTGGAATTGTTGGTTCTGTGAGTTCCCATATTCAAATTGGGGTGATCTCTCCACCCTGGATTGTAGGTGTTGGAGTATGGGTCATATTGTGGTCTCGGAGGTCCGAAACCTCCCACATCATTCACTTCACCTTCAGGCTCTTGAAGTGTCAAACATGCGTCCGTAGGATGGAGCGTGTCATAACAGATGTTGTAAGCCTTAACTTGATGCGGGTTACCTTTCACCATAAAACGCTTCATCATCTCCTTCAACTCGTTCACATCAGATTGCAGTGCAGATGATGGATGAGAGTCGGTTGCTTTGGCTGCATGAGAGCTCGCTCTCTTGCTGAATTGCCTTGAGCCTTCAGATAGCTCATAAAACATCTCAAAAGCTGCAGCAAGCATTTTGTTCAGAATATTACCTCCACAGGCTGTGTTCACCATTCTATGCTCATCATCAAGAAGTCCTCCATACAGATATAGAATGAGATCCTGATCAGAATAACCATGGTATGAACAACTTGATATTAGCCGTTTGAATCTCTTATAGTACTCATAAAAAGTCTCAGTAGCTTGCTGTTCAATGCTGCTGATGTTCTTCTTGAGGCTATTGAGCTTTGTTGCAGGAAAGTACTTCTCCAGAAAAGTTTTCTTCATCTTTGCCCATGTATCAATACTTCTCGGAGCTAGATAGTAAAACCAGTCATTGGCCGAATCCTTCAAAGAGAAAGGAAAGGCCCTCAACTTGATCTGATCTTCAGTAACCCCTCTCGGCTTCATGCTGGTGCATACAACGGGGAACTCAGAAAGATGTTTATTGGGATCTTCGCCATTCATCCCATGGAAGTGGGGTAGCAAATGAATCAATCCAGACTTCAACTCAAAGTTCACACCATCAGCCAGCTCAGGAAACTGTACAGCAAGTGGTTGTTGCTCTAAATTCGGTGCAGTTAACTGCCTCAAAGTCTGTTGCTCAGCCATTGCAACTTCGATAGGTTCCTCACGAACGGTTCAGCGGTTCCTGGAAAGTGTCCGTTCAATTTCTGGATCAAGATTTAAAATTGGATAATTAGTAGCACGGGTGTGAACCATAAGACATGTTCATACAACAGTTGGTAAACAATCACACACAAACACGAAAAGATTAAAACTCTAGATTCCCCGGCAACGGCGCCAAATTTGACAGGGCTTTTGTCGTATGTACCTATCAAATAAACCTCAATAACCCAACTAATGTAGTCTGGCAAGTAAGGGTCGAACCCACAGAGAATCAAGCTATCTATCCTGTTTGCAGAAATCATTTACCAATCATCAACAGTAACAAGGGGGGGGGGGGGGGGGTTGAGTTCTAAAGCTACAAACATAACTAACAGAAGTAACAAAGATGTAAACAGATATTGACGAAAGAGCTCAGCCAGACAGATATCCATACTTCAGTTTGATTGGTTGATCATCGATTATCTCCAGTTCTTTAACCCAATGAATGTTCCAATTCCTTTTCTTAAGTTTATTAACAGGACAACCAGACCTTGATAATACTAACTATCAAACAATCAGGAAACTCTCGAGATTCAATTCAATAGCAGCAGTAAGTTCCAGGAATTTCAGCAGATACATGCAACATAAAACAACCAGTTTTATTTAGCATGCAAATCAATTCTCTTCTACAATAAACTATCACAACTAGTTTTAGAAGATCGTAGTTGCTACTCTGACTCAGATATTTCAACTAGAAATAATCCAACTCTAGCATAAGAGTAATACCAATGGCCAATTAGCAAAACTCAAAAGGATTAAGTTCAAGAGAATCAATAACATTCAAAGAAGTAGAACAAGAGTTATAATCTTACAACCAAATCAAACGAAGGCTTCAATCGTCTAACTAAGCAAAGGAACTTAGTTCTTCATAATCTTGTAAAAACTCCAAAAACTCTCAATGAAAACTCTCAACTTCCGTTCTCTAATGTTGTCATCCAAACCTAAAGAAAACTAAGTCTTTTTAACCTAAGTAAATCTTCTAAAAATAACAATTACTGGAATATAATAATATAAAATAAAGGAAACAAAATAACAAGTGAATCTGCGTGTGAAAATCTTCGGCGTCCTTCCTGAATTGCAAGGCCGCGATTGCTGCCTCCTGGCCGCGCCCGCGGCTTTCCTTTCCTGGCACATCAGTGATCTCTTCCTTGGCCGCGCCCGCAGCTTCCATTCCGCGCCCGCGGTTTTGCCTTCCTCAGCTTATGACGCACCAAACTCACTAAAATCCACCCTTTCTGTACTAATCGTCCCACTCTCCTCAATCATAAATTAACTCCTAAACTAGTACACACATCCCTCATAGCGTACTAACAATTCCTAGTTTTGCACTACAGAGTAGAGCGTATCAGCGGAGGTCATAGTGGGAGGCAAGTCTGTGGAGGCAGAGTTCCTGGTGGTTAATGTCCCCTCATCCTACAATGCAATTCTGGGGCGGCCATGGCTTCATGCAATAGAGGCGGTGCATTCAACCCTACATCAGGCAATCGTGTTCCCTTTCCAAGACAAGGTGGTGCGTGTCCAAGGCGACCAACGGGCTGCGTGCCAGTGCTTGGGGTTGAAGGATTCGAAGGAAGCGTATTGATGGCGCAAGTTGTGCCTCAGGTTCTAAATGAAGTCGGCACCCTCCCTGCTGACAAGTCAGTGGAAGAGCTCCAGGATATCTCGGTAAGTGAATCTGAACCAGAGAAATACTTTTTGATTGGTTCTAACGTTTCAGGTGATGAGCTCGAGTCATTAGATGGGTTGTTGAGATGAAACAGGGAAGTGTTTGCTTGGAGCCCGTGTGAGATGCCCGGGCTCAGCCCAAAAATTGCGTGTCACAAGCTTGACGTCCGGGATAGTGCTAAACCAGTAATTCAGAGGTCCAGGCGATCTTCAGTTCAACACTCTAAAGCAGTCCTACTTGAGCTGGGCAAGTTGCTCGAAGCAGGGGCAATCAGAGGGGTTCAATAACCCACTTGGGTCGCGAACACAGTGGTAGTAAAGAAGAAGAACGGGGAGTGGAGAGTCTGTGTGGACTTCATTGATTTGAATAAGGGTTGTCCGAAAGATATATTCCCTTATCCAAAGATCGACCAACTTGTTGATTCTACGGCTGGCCATGCAAGAATGAGTTTCTTGGATGCTTACAGAGGATATCACCAAAATTCTTTTGTTCGAAGGAGACTAGGAGAAGACTGCGTTTATGACTCCTAGAGGAATCTTCTACTACAAGGTGATGCCCTTCGGACTTAAGAACGAAGGGGCAACATTCCAGAGGATGGTGGTCAGTCTGTTCTCCGATTTAATTGGGAAGACAATAGAGGTCTACATCGATGATATGGTGGTAAAGAGCAAGGAGCGTTCTGATCATCTGGAAGACTTTGCGCGAGTTTTCGATATAATGAAACGGGCCAAGCTGCGGCTCAATGCCTCGAAGTGCGCGTTTGGGGTGAGCTCGAGAAAGTTTCTGGGGCATTTGGTGATAAGGCGAGGTATTGAGGGTAGTCCGGATCAAATCAAGGCAATTCAGGCTATCCGAAGCCGTACTAATGTTAAGGAAGTTCAGAGGTTAACTGGAATGGCAACCGCTTTGAATCACTTTATTAGCAAGTCACCTGATAGGTGTGGGGCATTTTTCAAGGCTTTGAGAGGGGACATAATTTTTCAATGGGACGACGAGTGCGAGCAGTCTTTATCTGAGTTGAAGAAGTACTTGCAAGAACCTCCTATATTGTCTGTTCCGGAGCCTGGTGAAGAGTTAGTCATGTACTTGTCTGTGTCAGAGAGGGCTGTGAGTGCGGTGCTGCTCAGATAAGATACATCGGCCAGTGTACTATGTCAGCAAATCTTTGCTCGATGCAGAAACAAGGTACACATCCATAGAGAAATTGTTGTTGGCATTGGTTGTTGCTTCCCGAAAACTGAACCATTATTTCCATGCCCATGCAATTGCAGTGGTGACGGCCTATCCTCTTAGGGTCGTGTTGGACAACTTAGATTTGTCAGGCAGGGTGGTTAAGTGGGGCCTGGAGCTCGGGTAGTATGAGCTGCGATTTATCCCACGAACTTCAATCAAGGGTCAAGTATTAGCGGACTTTGAAGCAGAATTCGTAGGAGAGGTCCCCGACACACATGAGAAATCTTGGAGCCTCCAGGTTAATTTGCACCAAACTTGGGGGCTCTAGGTTGACAGAGCAAAGAATAGTAGAGGGTCAGGCACAGGTTTAGTTCTGAAGTCTCCATCCGGGGAAGTCATCTACACAGCGGTAAAATTGAAGTTCACAACAATGAATAACGAGGTTGAGTATGAGGCTTTGATTTTGGGCCTAAGGGCGGACAGAAACCTAGGAGAAGCAGAGTTAGTCATTTACTCAAATTCCTTGCTGATAGTGAATCATGTGACATGAGATTATGGGGCAAAATCAACTAAAATTCTTGCTTACCTAGAGAGGGCAAGGAGCTTGCTAGCAAAGTTTCGTGAGTTCCGGATGCACCAGATTCCAAGAGAGCATAATGAGGTGGCCGATGCCTTGGCTACCCTTGCGTCATCTAGCCTGGCAAAACCCGAAGAGTTCGTTCGTATTGAGGAGCTAGAGGAGCCGAGTATTTAGGGTGAGGATGTTATCTTTGTGGATGAGGAAGAAAGTTGGATGGACCCCATTTTTTACTATCTAAAAAATAGGGAGTTACCAAGCGACAAAAAAGAGGCAAATTAAGTTGATCAGGCTGAAGGCAGTGAACTACTGGCTGTCACCCGCAGGGGCACTGTACAAGAAGTCTTTTTCAGGACCTTATTTGAAGTGTGTTCCACCGTCTAAGGTATAAAATTTTCTCTATGAGATTCATGAAGGTGTGTGCGGGATTCACGCCGCTGGAATAAGCCTGGTGATGAGGGCTATGGCCCAAGGATATTGGTATCCGTATATGCAGAAGGATGCCGAAAGTTATGTAAAAAAATGTGAAAAATGCCAGAGGTTTGCCAAATTGATCCATTTGCCTGTTGCTGATTTGCATCTCTTGACACGTCCATGGCCATTCGCTCAGTGGGGTTTGGACATCGTGGGACCCTTTCCAAGGGCCCTAGGAAATAAGCGCTATCTCATAACTGCTTTCGACTATTTCACGAAGTGGGTGGAGGCTAAACCTCTGTCTGGGATTCGGGATAGTGACGTGAAGCAATTTGTTTAGGAGTCTATCATCACTAGATTTGGCATTCCTTATGCTTTCATTTCTGATAACAGAACACAATTTAATAGTGCCTCGTTTAAGTCTTTCTGTGCAGGCTATGTCATTAAGAATTTTTACTCATCAGTAGCGTATCCGCAAGAAAACGGGCAGGCAGAAGCAACTAACAAGGTCATACTGGATGGGATCAAGAGAAGGCTTGACAAGGCGAAGGGATTGTGAGTGGAAGAGCTCCCAACCGTCCTCTGGGCATACAGGACAACCCCTCAAAGGTCGACGGGCGAAACCCCTTTCGCCCTCACCTATGGGTCTGAAGCAGTAATCCCGCTGGAGATGGGTCTCCCTACCATCAGGATCGAGGCATTCGAATAGGGGGCAACGACCAGGCATTAAGGCTCGGTTTGGAGTTGCTAGAGGAAAAGAGGGAGGCGTCGACCATTCGTTTGGCTGAGTACCAATGAGAGCTGGTCCGGGCGCAAGGGAAATGTGTCAGGCCATGAGATTTCGTCGTAGGAGACTTCGTGTTGCGAAGGGTTCTCACCAACACTAAAGATCCCGTTGATGGGATGCTAGGCCCGAATTGGGAGGGGTCGTACCGGGTGACTTTTGCTCCAGGCAATGTCTCATACAAGCTAGAGGACATGTCCGGGAGGAGGTTCCACGCACTTGGAATGCCTCCAACCTCAAGAAGTTCTACATCTAGAGACGATGATGGCATGTGGGTACTCTTTTTTCTCTTCGTATGGTTTTTTCCCATGAGGTTTTCCTGCAAAGAGGTTTTAACGAGGCCTCCCGGGTTTACATTCTTAGCATTTTTGTTATCCGTACTGAATTGCTAGTAATGCCAAGACTATTTTGTTTTATATGTTGGTGATAACACTTGCAAGGGCCGCGTGTCCTCCTCAAATTGTTGTCATAACCACGCCTTCGGGCCACTTCGACATCTCATTGTCGTCGCGCCTTCAGGCCACCTCGACACCTCGTTGTCATTGCGCCTTAGGGCCAAGTCAATATAGCAGGGACACCACGCCTTTGGGCCACTTTGACATCTTATTGTCGTCGCACCTTCGGGCCACCTCGACACTTTGTTGTCGTTGCGCCTTAGGGCCAGTTCGATGTAGCAGGGACTCCTTGCCTCCGGGCCACTTTGACACTCTATTGTCGTCGCGCCATCGGGCCACCTCGACATCTTGTTGTCGTTGCGCTTTAGTGCCAAAAACCAATGCGGCAGGAGCTCCACGCCTTCGGGCCACTTCGGCATTTCACTGTCGTCGCGCCTTCAGGCCAACATAGAATAACACGAGAACGAGTATACATGATCATAGAGTCTAGAATCAACTAAAGCTCATAAGCCAAAATGCGCCAGACGTCAAGATTGACTGAAAAAGGCATTCTGTAAGATGTCACGTTTTGTTACAAACCGTGCCGAGGACCATGCCAAGCAGACGGGCGCCAGAAAGTAGCCCTCTATAAGACCGCACGGTTTGTCACAAACCGTGCAAGTCTTGCTGTAAACCGTGCCCTAGCCCAGAACTCAGAAAAACCAGCCTTCTGTAAAATGGCACGGTTTGTGACAAACCGTGCCAATCTGTCATCGACCGTGTTGAAGTGACGGGAGCCAGAAAGTCGTTCTTTGTAAAACGGCATGGTTTGTCACAAACCATGCCATATTGTCCTAAAATGTGCCGAGCTGTCAGGCGTTGAAAACTCATTCTCTGTAAGATGGCACAGTTTGTTACAAACCGTGCCCGTTACGCTGTAAACCATGGCTTCCTCGAAAGGTCGGAAAGGTCGTTCTGTAAAGCGGCACAGTTTGTCACAAACCGTGCCAGACCATTTTAAACCGTGTCGAGTCAAGATAACGGTGTCGATCAAAGTTACGGAGGGATTTATCGAACCCTCGATGCGAGGTCTAGCCTCGAGAGTCTGAGGGGCAAATTGATGAGGTAAATTAATGCAAATAATATCTTATCCATATTTTCTAATTAATCTGTTTTATTTTTAGCAATTAAGAGCATTGGGCCTAATTTAAGAAGCCCATCAAGGTAAAAAGGCCCACTCATCTTATCCTAGCAAGGTAAATAATGACCTAGGAGGCAAAAAGCCTCCATCCTCTTCTTTTCCTGGGTACGTTCTTAATTTTCAGGCTCTATCGCTCTCTTGACCGAAGGAATTCATTACTAACTTGAGCGTCGGAGAGTCTTCCGGGGGCAACCACCCTCGGGTTTTCAGGTAATTACAACTGGAGTTCGTCAGAGTTGCCTAGTGACCGTTTCTCTACCTGAAATTTATTGTGGTGGGATTTTTTCTACCACGTTTATATTTTTCAATAAGAGATTCATTCCACATACTTCTAGTTGCCTTATTGAATCCATAAGAAGTTTTTAAAAATAATTAAATTTTAATAGTCGATCGGTTTGGCAATAAGTTATGAAGTACAAGAGAACGAGAGATAAAATATGAAATGTTAGGAGATTGGAAAAGTGTCCCTAGCAGATTTTTGTACCAACAATGTAATGGAATAGATGACAATATATCTCTTTAGAACCTGATCGGCAAACTAGATTTTCAAAAAAAAACGATCAAAAGGAGGGACTTTTCTTCCAAAATTGATGGTAAGGAATTTCACCAATGATGGCTAGAGTTTCTTGAAAGAGAAGAGAGTGAGAAAAAACATGGGAATATGGGAGATTACATATCTCATTCCTTTAGTCAAAGTCCAAGCCCAAGCCCAAGCTTTTGAATAGACCTATCTTTAATTGCCCATGTTGGTTTTCATTAAAGGA
Organism: Rheum nobile; assembly: GCA_027886185.1. NCBI lineage: Eukaryota > Viridiplantae > Streptophyta > Magnoliopsida > Caryophyllales > Polygonaceae > Rheum > Rheum nobile. The sequence continues at coordinate 1,293,887 of WOAB01000163.1, forward strand.
TAATTAATACTCCTTTCTTATAAAAAAAAATGTCATTCTAGCGTTGTTTTCTGGATATTAGTAAGTGTAAACAGTATTATCTTACACCAATTGACATTTGGACATTTTCTAAATTTATGTCCGTTAAAGAGAGAACATCAAACTCGCTTTCACATTTCTCTAGAAGTTTTCAATTTCTACTAAAGTAAAACCGCATGGGAAAGGGGCACTGGAAATGGGAGAAAGGAAAAGGCACGACCTTTTATCTTCGTCCTTTTGGTCTTTAAATCAAAATTCAATATTACCCCCATTACACGTTCTTTCACCGGACAAACAATAGCACAACCGTCCACACACATTGTCGCATGTCTGCAGCCTATCCCAAACCCATCCGAGAGCTCCATTGTCATCCATACACACTGTCGCACGAGGGAAGTTGCAGCCAGCCCGTGTTGGTGCACCACCGGGAGGAGCAATGACAAGAAGAATCGAGCATGTAAAACACAACTTACAAGAGGATTCAAGTGATAATTTTTCGAAACTGATTGTGTTATGGATCGTATTTGGGCAAAAATTAATAAAATAGTGTTCAACAAAAGAGGATGTTTGGGGAATAAGACAACATAAAAAGTTAATAAAATAATACATTTTAATTAATTATTTTTCAAAACCCTTAATATGTGTACTTAAAAGGGCCTCTCAAAGTTAAACATCATCAAAACGACAAATGAGAAAATGGAAAAAATCACCTGAAAACATCATTAAAATAAACACTGATGGATCTACAAAAAATGAATGGTGAATCTAGTTATGGATTTATCTTTCGTAATAGTAATGGTGAACCGATTCTAATCTTTGGAGAAAAATGTGGAATCTCAAGCCCCCTTAAGACAGAAACCATAGCGGTTAGGAATGCTTTAATCAAAGCATATGAACTGGGTATTACTAACATTCAAATAGAATGTGACAACCTCACTATTGTTAACGTAATAAATAAGATCTGGCATTGTCCATGGGATATTGAAATTTTAATTTCTGATATCCTTTGTCTTTTACAACTGTTTTCTTCAGTGTAGGTCTGTCATGTCTTCCAAAAAACAAACATTGCGGCTGATTACATCGCAAAGCTGGGTCAGCAGAGTTATTTGGAAGACATTCAAGCAAATTTAGAACTTTTAGTTCTCATCCGTAAGGATGCTATAGACTGAGAAACCGTTTCTTCTATGGTTTCCGGTCTAATTTTTACTGTATCAAAAAAAAATTAAACATCATCAATGTTTCACATATTCAAAGTTGTTGGAAAAGTAAAAAGTAAAAATAATAGATATTTTAATTGAGGTGTAAGAACATTTTTACACAGAGTGTAAACGAGTATTTGTCCTTGTTTTTTTGTTCAATAAAGATTGTCATTTTACATATTTTGACAAGATTTTTCCAATAATACCCTCATTAATTAATGACATAAATTAATTATGTTCTTACGTGAGTGTGTAATCTCCTCTACACAACTCTTAGAAAGACAACAATTGAAAGTTTTAGGGGGTTAAGGTTCGCACCACATTTTTTATGCCACGCACCGCAATTTGGGCGGAACAGCGTTGCGCACAAATTTTTGTTTCTTCCTTGGGCGCCACAAGGTAGCGCCCAATGTGGCGCCCAAGATCCTGGTTTTTTTTTTTGAAAATTGATTTATTTTCGTTAATCCAACATTAACCTTTTAAACGCAACGTCGTAGCGCCCAAAGAGTTACCGTTGAATCCAACGTTTAACTTTTTTGGGAATATATAAGGGAGCCTTTTGGGTTTGATGTTCCACCGAAGTGAAATCACAAACTATTGAGAGAATGTCGTCCTCAACTTACGATGATGCACCCGGTCTTGATTCGATTAATCAAAAGGATTTACAGGTACATATATGATTTTTCCCAAAAATATTTCAAATTTAGTAAATTAAAACCGTTTGTTATAGTTTAGAACATTCATTAAAACGTACATACGATCATTACGTTAGGATGATCACATGTGTTAGCTTATACATTATGTTATTCATTTTACGTGGTATTTTCTGTATCCTCTATAGCTGTTAAATAAATAGGATGATTACATGTTTTAGGTTAGTGGACATTATGTTAGTCTTTTTAGGTGGTATTTTCGGAATCCTATATAGTTGTGAAATAAATAGGATGATTACACGTTTTAGGTTAATGGACAGTATGTTAGTATTTTTAGGTGGTATTTTCAGTATATTTGTTTGTGAAATGAATAGCATGATCACATGTGTTAGCTTATACATTATGTTAGTCTTTTGTTAATAAATTACATGTTATAGCATAGATATTATGTTAGTATTTTATTGATGAATTACATGGTTTAGCTTAGACATTAAATATGTATTTGTAGTTGTTATTTGCGGAAACCTCTAAGTTGTATATATTGGTCAAATGAATAGGAGTTTCAATTATTAAGTAAATTATATGTTTGTGGTTAGAACAACATTATATTAGTTTTTTGAAACCGTTCTTAGAAAAACCTCTAATGTATAATTTTTTTAAAATAAATAGGATGACACTAGTGATAGCGATTTTTCGTCAGTGGACTATTCTTCTCATTTTACTACAAGTGAGGAATAGAGTAATAGAGACACTATGATCAATTGTGCTAAGAATGTCGATTTGGGACTGTGTATGGTGATCGTCATAAGTAAATAATGGGTTAGAAATGTCATATTGTTGTGTGAGAAGTCTGGGTCATACAGATCGGCGGTGAAGAAGAAGAAGGTTCAGGGTCCCGAGGCAACCCTAAATGGAAAAACAAATCGAGGACAAAGAAGAGCGAGTGCCCGTTTCAGTTGCATGGGTTGTTTCGGGCACGTGGACATTATCCGTCTTTAGTGGATGCCACAACCATAATCTTTCAAGTAGTTTGGTTGGTCATGCATTTGTTGGACGACTTTCGCATGAACAACGTCATTGAGTGAAGGTTTTGTCTGCCTCCGACACAAAGCCGAAGGCTATTATGAGTCTATTTCTAGAGGAGGATCCCCAATGCTTGACATCAAGGAATCAATTGTACAATTTCAAGGCTAAGGAGAGGCAGAAATCCAAGGGGAATTTGACGATGTCGCAATACACGTTGGATTTTCTAAAGACGAAAGGTTATTAAGCAGACATCGACAGGGTTCGCACCGCTAATGGGAAGAAGGTTTTGAGTGACTTTTTTATTTGTCACCCCGACGCTAGACATTTGTTGCGTTTGTTCCCTCACGTCGTCATGATGGATACGACCTACAAGACCAATATGTATTTGTACTTTAGTTATCGTTATTACTACATCTAAAATATGTAATTGCATGTAAATCTTATATGTTTTGCATTTATAGGTACGGTATGCCTTTGTTGGAGTTTGTTGGATTCACTTGCACCAACCTTATGTTCTGTATTGCCATTGTATTCATGCCAAATGAGACAGTGGAGCACTACAAATGGGCCTTGCAGCGCCTTAAGATCATGTTCGAGAGACAGGAACCTAAGGCGATCATGTTAGATCGAGAGCTCGGAGATGTGAAGGATCTCAAAGTAGTCTTTTCGAATTCGCATAATCTGTTGTGTAGGGTCCATGTCAACCGCAACGAGGAAGGTTTTGCTAGGGATAAGATTGAAAACGTCGACCATTTTTGTGGTAATGTTCGTTGGTTGTTGAGGTCGCCCACTGAGGATGTGTACGAGGCACAACTTGAAACAAGGAAGTGGAAAGTTAGGTTGATGGAGTACGTGAAGACGGTATGGCTTGATCCGTACAAGAAGATGCTAGTTTGTGCATGGTGCGACACAATTCTCCATTTTGCCACAAGATCATCAAACATGTAAATTCATAAGTGAAACTAGGAAAACCCCTTTAGATACGTATCAATGTATATTAAGTGTAACTTGAGTTTTATTTTCAAGGTTGATAGTCAACACTCTATGCTGAAGGATAGGATCCAATCATCTGTTGGAGGCTTCGACACCCTCGTGCAGCAAATCAACAATATGTTCATTGACCAGGTTTGGGAATTCAGGGGTGATATGGAGCAAAGTTATTTTAAGGCGTCCACTAAGATCGTAAATGGGCCGAGATGGGTGAAGGTTTTTTTCAGCCGCATTATTTATAAGGTCTCGGAAAAGTGCTTAAGAATGCTATACAAGGAAGTTGTTAGGGCAAAGGAAGGAAAAATACCGAGGATTAATGTCGTGATGTTTTCTAGAGATCCTCCCTAGGCTTGCCATACCCACACATGATCAAGTATTATGTAAATGTCGGTGTCCCGTTGAAGCCAAGTGAAATTCATATTTTTTTGGAAGCAAATAAAGTGGGATGGAGTGGGTCTTGACGATCTCGCACCGGATGAGGACGACTTTATCGACAAAGATGATGTCACCTTAGGTGCCATGAGGGGAGATTGGACCACCAGTGATTTTCCCTACGATCTTAAGTCCGACCTTGCCCGTAGGTACAGAGAGTACCTTGACCCGAGATCGTGTACCATAGAAGAGTCCCCGACCATTGAGACCAAGAAGTGGAGACATAAAAAGAAGAGGAACGATACCAAGAGGGACCCGAGTTGGTTTGATCACTAGGTGGCGGGAAAAAAACAAGAAGGATAAGGAGCAGAAGAGTTAAGAAGGCAAAAAATCGTCTGTAGGATCCAATGGACGTCCTCCGAGCAATAAATCGCGCAACGGAGTTTCAAATGCCAAAGGTAGTACAACTGGACCACCTAAGGCCGAGAAGGATGTGATTTACCTTGGCTTTAACTAGGGTCGACAGAATATTGACCCGTTCATGTTTGGCTACATTTCTACAGTACAGAATGTAACGGGCAATGGTCATTGTGGGTACTATTCACTGGCTATATTATTAGCTTTCCAAGGAACTACTACAACGTCGACAGTTGTACACCCCGGCTAGTATTGTTACCCCGATAGCACAACTTATCAAGTTAGTGAATTATATTGGAGAGTGCTTGAGCCATCACTGGATGGAAGTTCCTATGGCCGGCTTGGCGTTTGCCACAAGACTCCAGGTGGATCTTGTTGTACTATCATGGAGTGGACCTCACACATGCCTCCCAATGTGGGCTCCCCGAGGCGCACAAACTTCCCACTACGGTGCATACGATAGCACTTGTAGGCAACCATGACCATTTTGTACCGGTATGCATTTCCACAATCGATCATCATTAACCTCTATTTATTTTGCTTGTATTCTAACCCTTGAATTTGTACAGGTTTGGCTAGTTAATGATATTTGTCCAATTCTACCCCCGCACGCCGTTTGGACCCGATTCAAAGATGCAAGTGTTGAAGGATGGGATAAACCATTTAGACTAGGATGAACGATTACGTCGAGGAACAGACGATGGCTGGTCGGCCCGCAATATTTCCTTAGTGATAGAACTTAGGGTATCCATCTACTAAAAACGTTGGATCGGGATGGAGTTGGATATGTTCGATCGATGTAAATCCACTCCTTTTCCAATTTGTAGAATCCACTATTTATATATATATTACGGTAATGTTTCAAGGTATACTTAATAACCTTCAATTTCATAATATATATAAGAAATTGAAACGACAAGTAAATCGAAACCGCAACGTACTTTATAATTTATTTAACCCATCCCAACTTCCTTCAAACTCTATAGATTACATTACAAAACCTAAATATTTGGGCCATATCTAGATATTGATAGTTACAAAGCCAACTTTATTTTATAAATCTTAAACTTTGTACTGTAATGACAGAGACCCAATACCCTAAACCTTAACCCTTAAACCCTAAACCCTAAAAAACCCAAATTGGATTCTCTCACACAACATTTGGGCTCCACCTAGTTGCGCCCAAGGGGTTCCTACTGTAACCCCTTGGGCGCAACTAGGTGGCGCCCAAATGTTGTGAGAGAATCCAATTTGGGTTTTTTTAAGGGTTTAGGGTTTAGAGCTCTCCCCATTGTTGGGTTATTGTCTCCGATTTTGGTCAGATCTTTTTGAATTTCAATTGTATGGCGCCAAAATAACTTTATGGGGGAAAAGGATTGGCTGGCTGCTAATACCCAAACATTTGGTCATTATGCATGGATTGAAACATTGGGGCCATATCTAGATATTAGATGTCATTTCTCCAATACAGTTGTACAAATATTATACCCTGTATTGTTAGTTATGAAACCCTAAACTCTAAACCTTAAACTGTAAACCCTAAAAAATTGAAGTTTGATTCTTTCTCACAGTGTAAGATTTATAATTTGAAGTTGGCTTTGTAAATAACAATATCTAGATATGGCACAAATATTTAGGGTTTAGGAGTACATACGTTCTCCCATGTGGATTGATAGAGAGAGCACCTCTTATTAACCCAAGAATATTTAGCGTTCTCCCATGTCAAATTCAAATTATCCCTTGCTCGTACAAGTAGAAGGATAATAGTTATAAGATTTCCATATGTGGCAAATTCTTTCAAAATGGCCCTGAAACAATGTGAGTGTAAAGAGAGTTGTCCATGCTTAGCCATTTCGGCTATACATTACAAAGTTTGACATGCGGGCCATATCTAGATATTGGAAATTATTTACCCGAAATAAATCTATAAATCTTATATTTTGTACTGGAATGTAGGAAAAACCTAAATCCTAAACCCCAAACTCTAAATCCTAAACCCTAAAAACCCCGAAACAAAACTCCACCCCACAGCCTTTGGGCGCCACCTAGTGGCGCCCAAAAGCTGTGTAGGGGATTTGTTTTGGGTTTTTTTTAGGGCTTAGGGTTTAGGTGTTCGGAATTTTGGGTTCCATAGATTACATTACCTAGTATGATATTTATGGGTTTATTTGGGGTAAAAAACATCCAATAGTTATATATGGCTCATATATTTAGAAATGTTTTTGCAAAGATACGTGTTCTTAGCCTTTTTAGGGCAATATGTTTAGGGGACTCCACCATAATATTATTCGCGAGGAAAATATTTTGGGCTTTGGTTGTATGACTTAGAGTTAGCGTTTACCTATGATTTGCTCCAAATGCATATGGGTTTTCAAAGGCGTAAAATCACAATACGAATAAAAAAACGTAAAACCACAATTCGAATCAACATAAAAGACGTAAATACATAATAGGAACAAACATAAAATGTCAGTACAAAAAAGTTAATACCATTCATAGTACGAAATACAAAATAGTAGCTACATCTTGTCGTCGCTCGACGACCCAAGAAAAGTCGATGCTTGCTTGACCGCTGCCTGCTCAACCACGGCCTTGGATGACTCACCCCTCTCATATATAGACGGGACATGCGCCGCTCGGGCTCGATACTCTGCTGTTCTGGAGGACTCGGGTGTAGGACTCGAGGACTAGGACAATCGATGTGAGGCCCGGATAAGCGGTTCAGCTACAGGAAGCTCATCGCCGTAGAAAATGGTCAGCATGTGGTCTTATTCCGGCCCGCCACCCTGTAACTAACTAATCTCCTGAACAAATGTTGTCGCCATGGTCAAACGCTATAAAACAAAAAATATTTGGTATACGTGAATTTCGAGAATAATAATAACAAACAGTTAATATCAAACAAATTGGTGGATAAACATACTCTATGCGCGTCCACATCTGGAGGAGGACCTTGCACAATACGAGGTTGGACTCGGGCGAGGGCGCTCACATACGGATGTGAAATCTGGAGATACCAGTCCAGGTACTCGTCGTCCACATCCCACGCTGAGAGAACCATCGAGCTCTCCAAAATGAATGTACATAGATGCTCATCGAGATGCTCCATGTCGCCCCAAGCGGGATCAAAAGTCAACTTGTACAACTGTCTCCCCAAGCGGGATCAAAAGTCAACGTACGATGGATCTATGACATCCAAGGGCCTGCTCTACTAATGTACAAACTGGCATACGAACCAATCAGGCATGTACAACTCATAAACGTCCAGGAAACGGATCGTCCCTCGGTATGTGGAGGCCCTATAGGCACCAACAAAATCTAGACTGCCATACAGCGTCCACCGTACATACAATGATAAAAAAAAGTACAATCGTGTAAATAATTATTCATACGGGAGACATAAATATAATAAAATTAGGTTGCTTACATCCTCGGGCCGATACTCATCCAAAATACGCCTATAATGTCGGTTGTTGTCCGAAGCACGTAGGGCGGTGCACTAGATATAATACCGAGCAACGCGTCGCTCATCGTCATCCCTGTTAGGGAGGAGGTTAGGATTCCCCAGGAAATATATGAAGTACGTCCATATCTACGCCCACAAATGAATTAATATATTTGGTTAACAAAATTTTAAAATTTTAATAATTAATACAACAACGTTAAATATAAGTTCAATTACCTGAAGTAGATAGGTGCACCCCGCTATGCCTGCAATCTCCCTCTGAGAAGCCTTGCCAAGGTTCCTACACAACCAGACAAGCACCCTGGTCCCCCAAGTTGTGCCGACGACACACCCCAAATCCTCGAACAACAGCAGCATCTTCACCACCAGGCGTTTCGTGGACTTATCCACGAAAATGCTGCAAGACATGGCGTGTCATAGGTATCCCGCCGCTATCGACTCGGGCTCGTCGTCGTCCTCTATCATGCATAGCAGGTGCACAAAAAACTCATAGGCTGTAACCTAACCCTTCCAAACTTCCTTCAACATCTCCAACTCGTCAATACCGAACATATACTCAAACACCTCCTGGCCCAACGTCTTCATCTCATCATCACCCGTAAATGGTATGCGTCAGGAAAATCCTTCTATGCTCAGCCCCATGATCCTCTCCACGTCGTGAAGCGTAATCATAGTCTCGCCCTACGAAAAATGAAAGTTGTTCGTCTTAGGGTGCCACATTTCGACGAACGCTAGCTACTATAAGAATGTGGTCGACCCTACCGAATTGAAAATTTCGGAGACGAATCAATCCGGTCTCCTCTACAAGCCAAAACCAGCTGCCCTTTAAAGGAACTCCTCCAGCCCTCGAAGTCAGTCGGGCAAGTATTACCCTTCAAACGCCGTACGAGGGGCGGTGTAGGCAGAAGAGGAGCATGCCAAATCCGGTGCGCAACGTGAGTCCCGAAGCTCTATAGCACCTCAAGCGACTCAATCCCGTATGGGGGGCCTCCTCGGAACGTAGAGCCTCACTAACGGGAGGGGAACGGGCTGCTGGGGGTGGGAGGGGGAACGGGCTCCTAGGGGGCGGGAGGGGGCTGGTGGACGGAAGGAGATCCTCCATAACAACATCATCCAAATGAGGACCCTCGGCCACAGTCTATCAGGAAACACATCTTCTAAAGGCGAATCGCCCATGTCACGGACGAGACTCTACGAAGCCAGATGCAAACAGACATCAAGAGATGGAAGTACATCTGAAAGAGGATGATCCGCTAATGGAACGGATCGAGATTCCACCCGACGTCCCGCGCGCATATTTCGTTTGATTCTCAAAACTACATCATGTTGTATTCAAATTATAATTTATTTTATGGAGATGTTTTTAATTATAAGCAATTACTACTATTTATCCGCACTTCATAACGATTATTTAGAGTCATTTTCTACCTTTTTGCATATATTATCTACACTTATTATAATAGTCCATTACATTTAACTAATTATTTACCCACTTACCTAAATTATTCGTATACTTCACTATTTTCATTTTTGCCTAAATTATTCATGTAAATTTTTTGCGCAAATTATTTTCTATGCTTGATAAAATATACTTCACTATTTTGCATACAATGATTTGTATATTATAACCACTTAACTAAAATCTCCAACAAATATATCTAATTTATATAAAATTCTTCTAATATTATACTAATTTCATTTAATCAAATTAAATTTATTTTTACAAATAAAATCAAAAAAATCTACTAGTATACGCATTTGCCTAAATTTATTTCATTACAATTCTAATTTAATATATTTTTTTATATTATACTAATTTAGTTTATGCAATTCTAATTTATTTTTACAAATAAATCATAATTCTAACTAGTATACGCATTTGCCAAATTTTATTTTATTACAAATCTAATTATTCATACAAATAATATAATGACAAATTAAGTAAATACAATAATTCTTATTAATTATAAAATTTAAAACGAACGAAAAAAATGTACCTTAGCTCGTTCTCGACGAACGTATCCTTGTGGCAGTGGAGGTGGGCTCGCCTCCACCACTTGCGCCACCGCCTCGACACTGACGGTCGCCGCGACGTCCAAGGCATTTTCCGACACCACCTCCGCCTGGGCCCCCGTCGTCAACTCCGATGCCAAGGACTCGCCGCTCTCCGTCGCCGGAAACTCACCACCCGCCGTCACCGGAGACGCCCATGCCACCTGCTCCCCTGCCGGCCACGCCCATGCCGCCTTTTCTTCCGCTGCCCTCGCCGCCGCCGACCTCGCCTCAGCCGCCCTCGCCCAAGCCGCATCCTCCTTTGCGTCGGCCGCCGTCGACCTCGCTAGAATTGGAAAGTTTTCCAGATCTGCCTGTTGCTCCGCCGCCGTTTTCTCCAATTCCAAATGCTCTGCCGCCGACCTCGCTTGCTCCGTTGTCGACCTCGCTGCCTCTTTCACCTCCTATCGCATCTCGCCACTCCTTCCGGTCCAAAAATTCGCCATTGCCGCCGCCTCTCTGTTTCGGGCTTGTTGGATCTTGTAACGCCTATGGTTTTTTTCTTTTTACGCTGGTGCTACTACGTAGCACCCAAAACGTTTTTTTGATAATATAAACTGGTTTAATTATAAACCTTTTTGAATAAATCTGTTTAATTTTAAACCGATTTAAGTCTATACGCTACCACGTAGCGCCTAGACCAATTTTTTTTAAAACATCTTGTGTGCAACCTCGTGGCGCCCAGATTGCAGTCAGATCGGTTCGGGTTTAAGCACATCGGTTTGGGTCAATTGTGGGTCGAGTTAGGTACGGGTTCGGGTCGACCCAGTGGGTCGAGAGCGCCATGTCAAAATTTATAATATGATTTTTTTTATGGGTATAAAATGATTTCTAAAATAATACTTTAATTAAAACAATAAAATAATAAATCAAAGAAATATTATTAAGTAATACTTTAATAATAAATATATTATAATGCTTAATACATATAACATAAACACATTTGTAATGACCCAATTGGTTGACCCAACCCAGAAATTTTCGGTTCAAACGGGTCAGTTCACTTTTGACCCAATACTTTTCGGGTCAGGTCTCAACCCAAAGACACGGGTCGGGTTGGGTTTACGGGTCGGGTCAAATTTTGACAACTCTAGGTGTGACGCATAAAAACGGCGGTGCAAAAATTGTCCCTGAAGTTTTAATAATATTAATTAAGGGTATTTGAGTCAAATTATAACATTTCTTAATAGTCGTGTCAAACTCTAAAATGACAATATTTCTTTATAAAAAGGGAGTAATATTACTTTATGAGTAAATAAACTACCTTCTCATTTGCTCCTCGGGTCTTTGGACTCTAGTTGGGCTTAATGGATCCGAAATAGTTTAGCCCTTGGGCCACATTTGGGCCTATCTTGCTTGAGCCCATACTTAGGGCTCGGTGCACCCCTTGGTGCAAACTCATATAAGTCGGGGATTGAGTGGAGGGTCAAATGCATAATGGGTCCCGCCTTGGGGTTTAGTGCGCAAGTCAGGCAAGCAGGTGCATAACCCGGGTGCTGGTCCGTGCAAACGCAAATGCACGGATTATTCTTCTACAGAGGAGACAACACAGCCCGTACAATTTCGTTGTTCTTACAAAGGCCACAGCACGGTCCGTGCACTTTTGCTACAGAGGGGACCGCACGGTCCGCGGCAGTCTTTTCCCGAAGATTTTTCTAGGGACGACGCATGGTCTGTGCACTTTCATGATTTTCTTGCAGAGGCGACCGCACGGATCGTGCCCTCCAATGCATTGTCCGTGCACTTTCGCGTTTTTCTTCCAGAGTCCACCGTACGGTTTGTGTGCTCCAGCGTACGGTCCGTGCGACTTCTGTTGATTCGGGTTCCAGCCCTTTGTTGTATTCTGAAAACGATTTCATGCCTCATGGCCATGCCCCAGCACTTCTTGAGAGATTCAAGGTATGTCAGCTCGTGTCAGACTTGATTTGAGTGCTCTGCGCTTAGCAACATCGTGTAATGCATAACCGATGTTGTGCTTTTGACACCAAGTCTCCATTGTGGCATAACCAATGCTGTGGTTTTGACACCAAGGTCCATTGTGGCATAACCAATGTCGTGGTTTTGACACCAACTGTCCATTGTGGCATAACCAATGTCATGGTTTTGACACAAAGTGTCCATTGTGGCATAATCAATGCCGCGGTTTTGAGACTAAGTGTCCATTGTGTACAGAGCAGCTTGTGCTCCATGCCCATGTGACAGCCTATGCCACTCTTGGTTTTGAGCAGTTGGTGCTCGCCTATTTTGGGTTTGACCTCACACAACCCATCAATATAGAATTCATAATAGACATAGTTGATAAAAGCCAAACCTCAATTGCAATATCAAAATGTAATAAAGCCTTTACAACACAAGAAAAAACATAAGGTAAAGGAAAAGGGGGCCTTGTCAAAATCACTTTGCAGGAAAAAAAACATGGCCGAAAACCATACAAAGAGGAAAAAGAGTACCCCCATACCAAGTTCTTAACTAAGGGTGGGATTGTGCCTTCTATGGGACGTCTCCGATGCCTTTACTCTTGCGCCCTCTAGTTGGCGTGTTTGGCCATTGACCGCCACGGTCTCCCTGTTCGGTGGGGCGCCAAGCGCGGTGTTCCCGCTTGCTTTGTCTCCCTAGACTTCCAAGCAATGTCATGTTGTCCTTTGGTCCCATCTGCTTATACAATCTCTCCATCGTGTGTAAAAACGATAAGCTGGTGCAAGGTCGAGTGTACGACTTCAATATTGTGCAGCCAATGCCTCCCTAGGACGACGTTGTACGAAGACGGGCCGTTTACCATTAGAAAATCTGCTACTATCGGTCTTTATCCAACGTGGACTGTCTCCCTCAACATACCCAGTGGCCACACCTAGAAGGACCCGAGCCCCAACAGTTGGGTTGACACGGGGGTGAGATCTTCTTGCACCCTTTCAAGCTTCTTGAATATTTCATAGTACATTATATCAACTGACTTCCCGAGTCAACCGAAACTCAACGTACCTCAAGGTGTCCTATGTTGATGATTAGCAGGAGAGGGTCGTTATGGTACAGCTGAAAGCCCTCCAATTCCTCGTCAATGAAGGCCAACTGCTGCCTTCCCGAGGTGCATGGCCTCTTACAGTCAGACTCCACGGCCTTCATGACCTCCAAGGTATGACAACGACTATGGTAAGCATGTCACACGACACCTGTTTGCTTGTTTGTCGCCTTTTCTGCCTCATTCACCCATTTGGCTTGCCCATCTGGCAAACCGCGTTGTAGGTGTATTTTGTGTTTGGCAAGCTTTTATAGTAACACGGCGAACACTCATACGACCAGTGCTATTAAACAAAGTAGTGCATTCCAACACAACCCCATGTTTTGATCGGTTGCTCGTGAGGCGGTCAAAACAAGATATGGAGGTGTCTTCTGTGGTAGTGTTGTGTAGGTCGCGCATTCCCTCTTTATACTTCGGAGTTCTAGTGAATTTGTCATGGTACAATGGGTCGGTGGAGATGTGTCTTCATTCTTTTTCTTCCTTTATTGGGATTAAAATGGTTTGGCCAATGAGCTTGGCTCTATGAAAGGGATTGGGTGAGCGGGAAAATGTCGTTTCTACTTCATCTTCTTCCATCGACTTTCAGAGTAAGCAAAGAATGGTTCCGCTCCCTGGCGTTATTCAAGATTTTGTGCCTTTGTTCCCAATTTCTTCCTTCAAATCTTCCAAGTAAGTTGTGTCTCATCATCTTCTCTTCTTAATTTTGTTGCTCGCATGCTGGATTTTTGAAATTTTGGGGTTGTGGTTATGGTTCTGGCAGGGCCGGCCTTTACGGTTGTTAACTTAGGGCGGCCGCCTAGGGCCCGAGGTTGGGAGGGGCCCATATCAAATATCAAGTACTAGTAATATATTTATTAATTAAGAGAGAAAATAAATAAAGTAAAGTTGGTCTAGTGGGTGAAAGTACAATTTACTTTCAAAAGGTCTTAGGTTCAAATCTCAATAGCTTCACTCTTTTCATTTATTATATAGGTCCTATTTCTCTTTTAGTTGATATTTATTTTCTTTAGCGTGGTAGTTTTTTTTTTGGTTCGTGAAGCCCTTTTTATTTTTTTGGCAAAATAAAAAACTCAAACTTTATAATTTTATCTTATATAATGTATATAACATTTTTCCTTTAATATGTAGTCCATTTCTCTTTTAGTTAATTTTAACATCTAATTTTCTTTATTGTACTAGTTTTTTCATATGTAAAGCCCTTTCTATTTTTGTTTTGAAAAATAAGAAATTCAAATTGTTTCGTTTTTATCTTATATTTGTATTAACATTTTTCTTTTAACATATGGACCCTATTTCTCTTTTAGTTAATTTTCATATTTAATTTTATTTATTGTACTAGTTTTCAATATGTGATGCCCTCTTTATTTATTTTTTTGCAAAATAAGAAACTCAATTTATTTTTATTTTTATCTTATATTAATTGTATAACATTTATCATTCAATATGTGAGTCCATTTCTCTTTTATTTATTTTTAATTTATAATTTTCTTCATTGTTACTAGTTTTTGTATAATGTAAAGCTCTTTTTATTCTTTTATGCAAAATAAGAAACTCAAACTTTTTAATTTTTATATTATATGTATATAATATTTTTCTTTTAATATGTGGCCCTCATTTCTATTTTAGTTAGTTTTAACTTTTTTTTTGTTGTACTGTTAAACCCTCTATTTCTTTTTTGCTACATAAACAACTCAAAAAAAGTTAATTTTTTCTTCTATTTGTTTTTTTTGTGAAAAAATAAACTCAAGAATTTTTTTTTCTTAAATTATGTATATAATGTTTCTCAATTTTATTTCATTTGATATGTGAGACAATTCCTTTTCAATTTGGATTTGGTTTTATATTTTATGTCTTTCGTATATTCTTTGTGTGGTTTATTTTTCATTTTAAATATAAATAATTGTTTTATATAAATGTTGTTAATTAATATATCTTTCTTATATTAATTGGTTATCATAAAAGCTCATTCTTCTAAGAAAATCAAACTTTTAAAATTTGGACATAAAAAGTGGTTTGATTGTATGTTTATTTACTTTATGTGAGTGTGGTTCCGGTGCGGAGCACTCTTCCCGTGCGGACGTGCGGACATACACTATAGGGCCTTATTTGTGCATTTTTGGGCCTTATTTGTGCACTTTTGCAAAAATTTTGAAAAATGCTTGGAAAAAAATTTCCAAGCATTTTTTGAAAAAGTGCATGCTCCGCACGTCCGCACGGGAAGAGTGCTCCGCATATGATCCAAACTCTACTTTATGTAATCAACATATATTATATAATATTTACTTCTTACATTTTAGATAAAAAAATTATTCAAGAATTACTTTTATACTTACAATGGCCATAATTTTTGTTTCGCCCTAGGGCCCACTAAATATTTGAACCGGCCCTGGGTTCTGGGTGGTTATGGCGACTCTAGGGTTTGGTGGAATTGGGGTTAGTTTAGGCTTCAGCATGGTTTATATTGGTTTTGAAGCCTTGTTGGTCTAATAGGAAGGAAAAGTGAGAGGTTGGAAGATTTATGAGTGATGATTTAGCCTCTGAAAGGAGCAGTTAGGGTGGTTCAGATGTGGCGTCGCCTTCGTTTCTCGACGGCGTTCTTGGTGGTGTTGATGCTTTGTACCGTTCTATTCCTTCTTGCTTTCTCTTCTCGATTTTTTTACATTTTCGCTTCTTTGATCTTTTTTCTAGAGTAATCCACGTTTGTGCTTAATAATTGTGGCCTTCGATATTAAGAGACATATTTTTCTTCTTTAAATGTGCTCTGTTTATCCTTTTTCTACCCAAGCCTCTTTAAGTCTTTGTTTCTTTAGCTCTTCTGTTGCACGCGCTCCTTCCATTTCTGTTTTTTTGCTAAGTCCTCGTCTTTTTCTTGTCAGAGGATTTTGTTGAGCGCGTCCATTCAGCTTCAAGTATTCATGATCCATGTCGAGTGAGACAAATTTCGATAGCGGTAATGCTTTTGGTAGGGAGGTGAAATACGCATACCGCAAGCACAAATCGGCTTCAAGTCCAAATTGAGAAAATATATCTCCATCGACCGAAGATACATCACGGAGAATGGCAAGAGATGATGTCCAAGCGTCAGGGTCCCGAGGTGGTCAAGGGGAGACGTCATCTAAAGTCATAGGAAACTCCAGAGGTCGCGGTCATCCCAGAAGGTTGCGCTTTGATGACTAGGAGGGCCAAGAAGAAGGGTGTGGTGGTGTATTTCTCCACTGCAAACCCTACTCCTGAGTAATCAATGGATGGAGTGAGGTGGAGATCCAACTATTTTTGTAGTCATCGCATAGATGTTGATCGTCCTTTAGCTCCTGTAGTAGCTCATGAGGAGGTTCCAATTCTTGATGAGCATTTCGGAGAGTATATGCATGGCTTTGGGGCTTAGCACGACCATTTCTCTCTTGACGTTAGAAAATTTAGCGCGCGACATTTCTTGGCCTAGGGGGTTGACTTATATCTTCGTGAGAATGGGGAGACTTCATTGGCAAGTGTTGAATATTGCCTTGCAGTTTTCGTATAAAGCGTTGAGTTGGGTTTCCTCCTTCCCCTCCTTGACTTCTTTCACGATTTCTTGGCCATGATGTGTCTCAGCCCTTCACATCTATATCACAACGCGTGGAGATTTCTAAGCAGGGACACCATCCAGTGTTTGAAGTCGGGATTATGCCTGGAGTACATCATATACTATGTCCTTACACTGCCAATTATGAAAAGGGATTCTGCAATCTTAGCCTTCACTCTTTGAGGGTTATTAGCAAGTTTTTGAATGTGTATAAGTGAAAAAATGGATGGTTTTAGGTTAGGGATCCCACACTTATGGCTTTCTACAACCAGATATTTTCAACTTTATTCACGCGGCCCGATAAACCTAACTAGAGGGAAATAGTCATGTGCAAGGAGCGATTCCGCAATAAAGGTGATGCGCTCAACTGCAAGCGCCTAATTATGCATGCAAATTTGAAGAAAGCGGGGCTGAGCTTGCCACTTTCTAAGGGACGCAGTAAGCATGGTACATTTCTTTCTCTTTCCTTCCTGTTATATTGGCGTTTTTGTTGTTTTCATTTTCATTGTATTCATTTGTATTCGTGCTTTGTGCAATGACTAATCTACCTTGGCAAACTTTTCAAACATGATGGGTTCTTCAATATTGTTGGAGAGGTCGAAAAAGATCGTTGAGGCATTGCAATCTGCTTCGTCCACTGGGGGTACAACGACGAGTGGAGTAGTTGTTGATCTTATGCCCACACTGTTTCCGAGCGCGTCGATTGGTCTTGAGGCTACCAACTCGTCAAATCCGCTGGTTGGTCAAGGTTGAACCAAAAAGGCACAGAGCCAGAAACGTCACAATGGAGAGACTCGAGAAATACGTGGCTCAAAGAAGGTGGGACCGAAGTCGCCGCGACGAAGAAGGTGGTCATGTCTTTGGAGGACGTGAATACGGGCCA
Source organism: Rheum nobile (assembly GCA_027886185.1). Taxonomy (NCBI): domain Eukaryota; kingdom Viridiplantae; phylum Streptophyta; class Magnoliopsida; order Caryophyllales; family Polygonaceae; genus Rheum; species Rheum nobile. Next base: position 1,311,541 of record WOAB01000163.1, read on the forward strand.
AAGGAGGAAGTTTACCGCGTCAGCCCTCTCTTCTCTAGATATTGGAAAGCTTGCCATTTGGAAGGAAACATGTAATGATATGAAGGATTAGCTCGCCACTATGCCCGCATAAGAGATGCGTTATGAAAGTATGAAGTATATTGAGAATGTAGGTTATTTTTCTTCATCTTGTCATTATTTGCATGTATTCCTTTTTTGACATTTATTTTGTCTTTATGGGTTGCATCCTCACTTGATTTTGCTCACTACCACCACCTCATGTGTTGCCTTGGAGGTGAAATAAAAAACGCCCAAAAGGACCACACATCTCGGTTGATATATGAGTTTACGTTCAAGCCGGTCGAGCAGTTAACTTCTGAGCGAGATGAGGTCAGGTCAAGAGTAAGAGATCTATAGAAAGAAGCCGAGAAGCGGAAGAAGGCTCTATCCAAAAAACAAAACGAAATGGAGGGTTTGAGGTCATTGAGGAAGCCATGAGGTATCTCAAGCTTGAATAGCTTGAGGTATCTCACCCGTCTTGAGAGAAGAACGTTATAATACCCCTCATTTTAGTAAAGAGTATTTTGGTAATTTTCCAAACTCTCGTACTGTAGTCAGATTATTTTCAGAGAAATTCAGACATTCTGTAAAATGCTTGATCTCTGTAATAATTCCCTGAGTGGAATAAAATACGTTCGATGTATTTTTTGGGGCTTAGAATATTTGTTCGGATACAAATATATTTAACCCGGGGTTAAATACCCAAGTCCATACTTTTCCCGGACAAAAAGGCATAGAATTGGCCTCCACCACACCCGCGGTCAGACCCACCGCACCCGCGGTCAGAATTGGCCTCCACCGCACCCCGCGGTCAGACCCACCGCACCCGCGCTGTCATCATACCTTTTCTGCTTCGCCGGACTTTGGCCGTCGTGTCGCCTGAGCTGCTTGTCCCATCTGGTCGAAGTTGAGGCGGTGAGGCGGTTTGGGGAGGTGCTTGCTTGGCCTATAAAAGGAGGAGACCTGGAGGCTTGGAAGGCACCCAATCCGAGCTCTCTCTCTCTCTCTCTCTCTCTCTTTCTTCCTCTTGTTCCATTGACGCCGGAAAGCTCAATCTCTCGCCGGAAAAGCTTCGTTCTTCACCGGAGCTCTTGTTAGAAGTGGTGGTGCTCTCAAGATGGTCCTTTGAAAGTCCAAGGAATCCAAAAGTCGAAGCCACCATGACTCGAGCCCCCGTCGTCTTCCCCGGTGAGGTTTTCTTCCTCGTCGTGTCGTCGGAGTTCTTCGTCCCCGACGACCGCACCCGCGGCAGAGCCACTGCACCCGCGGTGTGCCTGGGCGCTTGTGGTTGTGGCTTGGGTTTTGTGGTCTCGATTGGGATTTCCGTTCTTTCGATTTCGTTCGTTTTTCTTTAGATTCGTATTATTTTATGTCGAATCTAACTTAGGGTTTCGTTATGGATCATTCCGTAGGGATCTGAAATCCGAGTTATGTCCTCATTTCGGACCCGAAAACCCGTTGTCTTTGAGCTTCGTTGAGCTTCGTCTAATCTAAGGCAAGTGGCGGTTCGCTCTTGTTTATCATTCCATATTTATACTAATTATCAATTGTTTAATTGTTAATTAATTTGGGATGAATATTGTTTCGTCTGGGAACAGTTTTGATAATTGTATGTGATTTGAAAAGGAATATTATAATAGGTTGTATATACTGCTAGAAACAACGTTATTATATATATATATATGATTGAAATACAGATATTATAACAGGTTGTATATATTGCTAGAAACAACGCTATTATATCTGTTATTTGCCTCGATGGCATTGATGTGGATTATTGCTCATATGTTTTAACTGTTTAGGTAGAACGAGTATTCGTAGGAACACTATGTACCTTGCGAGGTCTAGTGGTTTCTTTATAACTGGTGCTAGGAGGATTTTTCCCTAGTATCCTTCGGTCATGACCTTACCCTTACTCAGGGTTTTGTGCACACAGCTGGTGCCGATATTCGAGATTTATTCCCTTCTACATCTCTTGTGAGGAGATATTATAAAAGCTTATAACGTAAATGTACGTTTTGGAATTAAATAAGACAAGTGCGTTTATGCACATAATTAATGAACCTTGGGCGAGAAGTACGTGGAAACTCATCTGGGCTTCGATTAGAGTAAGTCCACCTTCCAAATCTGAATTCGCATTACGCGGTGAGGTTGGTCGTGGACCCAAATAGTCAAGTCGCTTTTCAACGCTTGTGTGGAAATATTATATGTTCCCGAACATTGTCATACTTTCCGATAAGACTCAATCTTTTGGAGTCTTCTCTTCATATGTTTCCGTAAGACTCAATCTTTCAGAGTCTTCTCTCGATCATTATTCTTTGGATAATTTCAGTAGAAGTATTGAGGTTTACTATCGTCATCGGCTTTCATTCAAGAAGCGATGGGTCTAACCTAATACGACTACTTAGAACCTTTCTGTTTAACCCTTGCATAGTCTTTCATTAGACTAACCAACCGGTTATATTCCCTTGCATGGTTGGCTGGTGTCATCCGTCTCATACGGCACATCAGGTAAACTGCAGTTCCATGAAGTCTAGAAACGACAGTGAAGGCAGATGGAATTTTGAAGTGTTTTACCAAGGTTGAGATCCTAGGCGTGTGATTGCTAGATCAAGACTTTTGTGTCATTTATTTTAAAAAGACTTCCGCTATATTAAGACTTCCGCTGTAATATATTTTGGTTGTATTTGGATTATGGATGTAATTCCGAAACTTTGATTTAATCCAATACTATGACATTTCGTATTATAAATGTTGTTTTATGATTTGTATAAACTGGTTAAGCCTTGGGTGGCTTCGGATGTCGAATCTGAGGTCACTGGCGGTGATACCTTTCAAGGATATATTTGGGGGTGTTACAAACGTGGTGGCAGCCCCAAGCGTGAAAATCTTGAGAGATCGCACCCATCTTGAGAGAAGAACGCAGTAGCAGCCCCAAGCTTGAAAAGCTTGGGGGTCTCACTCGTCTTGAGAGAAGAACGCGGTGGTGAGGGATCTCACCATCTTGAGATAAGAATGATTACAAAGCGGTCACCTTGATGATGACTCTTTTTTTTTTCTTTTTTTTTTCATACATTTACATGTATTACTTTTTTGGGCGATGTTCCATGTCATTGGGAGAGTAACACCATTGTTGTATCACAATTTCAACATGCCATCAACAACTTCTTCTAAAACGTAAGGCCCTTCCCATTTAGGATCAAGCATCCCTCCATCGACACATCAAAGCACTTAAACCAGACGTTTTGAGGTTATGAGGATGTACCTTCTTTCCGTAATAGGACGCGATTCTTCTCTTGTACTCTTTGGAGTTTAGAGCCACAATCTCACATCATTCATCCCTCAAGTACATGTCAAGCTTCAGTGTATCAACGTTTGTTTTCTTATCAAAATCAAGCACACGTGCTTCTGCAATTAGAGTTTCTGTAGGACCCACCGTGTCCTTTCTATATGTCACGGAAAAAGGGGATTCTCTTGTCGCTCATCTTGAAGTGGTTCGATATGCACAGAGCACCAGCATGAGTAACTCTGCCCATCGGCCTTGCGTGTCTACTATCATACGTCTTAGATCATCCAGAATGAAAGTATTTACATTTTCCACTTAGTCGTTTGACCGGGACCGTGACCAATCATGATGGCGTGTGGTACTCAAAGTCGGCAAACCAAATTTTTCCACAAAAATGAACAAACCTTTGTCGTTGTAATCCTCACCATTGCCTCTGCCTCAACCCATTTTGTAATGTTGTCCACTATCACCAAGATATAAGGTTGAAAATTACCCTTGGGTGATCGACCCGCGCGAAAAATCCGACCCAATTATATGGATGATCACCCAAAGTAAACCAGATGACAAATGGTTGGTGGGTTGGGTGAAATGGATGATGGGTGAGTGATGGGTGATGTAAATCTCACCCATCACTCGATTCATCACCCACACTTCACCACCCACCCATTCACCCATTACAAATTATAGTTCTAATTCTATTTTATTATAATTTTATATCTTTATTTTTCTGTTTATGTTAAAAGTTGATATTTTAAGAATATTTTCTAATAACATCCATCAAATCCTTTAGCCAAAACAACTATTTTCATATATTACAGAAAGTGATTTAATTTTTGCACTTTGTTATTTTTCATTACATTTTTATTATCATAATAATATTAATAAAAATGTTATGCGGATGACCTGACCATCCCGAATCACTCGTGGGCCGTGCTGTGGATGATGGATGGGTCGGATACGGGTGAAATGATTTGCAGGTGATGGGTGGGTCGAGTGGAGCATTTAGCTTCACGAGTCGGATAATGAAATGGCTCCACCCATCCATCATCCGTCCTATTTCCATTTCGACCAGGATATAACAAACTTTCCCATAAGCTTTTAGGAAAGGTCCTAAGATGTCCATCCTCTGCATGACCTAGGAATATGGAGCTCCTTCGTCCAGATGAAGCGTTCGTTCTTCCTCATTGTGGTGAAGAAGGGGAGAGCGCGGTCAACGATACATGAACAGAACCTATTTAAGTAACTTACCATGTCATTCAAATTTTGAATCTCAACCATGGATCTCGAAGACCTCACATCCACAACTTCCACGAACTTTCTTGACTTGTGATGAACGCGGTGTGCTGCTTATCGCGCGGGTCCATTAGTACCAAATTTTACCTGGAGTAGGCATCTAGGCAACTAAGGATCACATGAGCATCGGTTGAATCGATGAGCTCGTCTATAAAAGGCAATGAATAACTATCTTTATGGCATGCCTTGTTTAGGTCTTTGAAGTCCAAACACATTCTCCACTTGCCACTGACCTTATTTTACCAATACAACATTTGAAAACCATTTCGGATACTAAACCTTAGGAAAGAAGTTAGCACGAAGCAAGTTTTCTACCTCAGCTTTTACAGCCTCGGAGTGTTCTTCGATAATTTTCTTCTTCTTTTGCACCACATGACATGTGGAATGATCAATATTCAAGGAATGGAGTGTGTCAGAAGAAGGATTACATTTTTATAAATGAATCGATTTATGATCAAATCAATCTATTTAACTTACGTAACTTCATAAGTATACTTTTTAAATATAATAGAACTTAATCCTTATATAAATCGGCTCATAATTTATGTATAGAGAAAATTATATAATCACTAACAATGGTTTCAAAAAATATCATTAATTATTTCCAATCTATATTATAATTGTGCATCACTTTTGCTTGAGTGTGCATCACTTTTATGTCAATACTTGCATAAGTTTATTGTATTGTTGATAAGCGCTACTTTGTAGAGCTTAAGTAAGAGTCATTAGAGGGTTTATTGGTGTCATTCGGGTAGATTTAGACACATTCATGTACATGGCGTTTGGGGGCGAAGTTTGGTGTATTTGGAGGTGTTTGAGCTATTTTGGATATCATAGGAGATACTGAGGAAGAAGTCACCATTAGAAGACGCAAAGGAAGTGAAGAGAAGAGTAGAAGAACAGTGTGATGAATTCAAATGGTTCGTTCTCTTTACTCAGATGTCCAAATGGAGTGATTCCAATTCGAGGAGTTAGATCTTGAAGTCTACTACAAGTCCTCAAAATATGAGCGCAATCCGAGTTAGGAATCAAAAGTTATGGCATTTTTTCCTGAAGTGTCGTAGATGTTGAAGGCCAATGAAGATTACCGCCCCCAGCGGCAGGAAGGCCACCGCACCCCGCGGTGGTAAGGCACTGACGAGATTTATTTCCGAGTTTTATTTCTATTTTTCTTTTATCCGAGACTTTATATTTTGGAATGTTATTATTTCCTTATTTTATTCCATTTTGGTTTCCTAGTATTTAAGACTATTTTAGAACACTTTGTGGTTAACCCTAGTGGCCACCGTTTTACGTATTTTTCGCTCACAAACCCTAATGGAGAACTAAACTTCCATTGTTGCACTTGACAATTTGAAGCCAGCAATTGATTGGTTGTGAGTTTTCTACTCTTGTTCGTTTTCCTATCAAGTTGGATTAATTCTTTTGTGTTTGATTGATTATTGGTTTATGTTGATTTATCTAGATTGATCACCTAGGTTTATTGATATCTTCCTAATTGCTAGGACTTGTGACTCCGGGTTCGGGTTGCATATCTAGTAGCAAGCACGATTGTTGCGTATAGGGGATCCGAGCGCTTCATCGTGAGAGAGAGTTAATTGCATGCTTATAGTAACGGGTTGTTTCTACTGCATGTATCTTGTTGAATCCTTGGTTGAATGCTATTGCTTCATTGAGTCTTGAAGGTTTTCGGATTTGATTTAGTAATAAGTACTATTAGGGCTGGTAGAACTAATAGTTATCTAAGATCGGGATAAGAACAACTATAGGAATATTAAGAACTTGAGATTGATAGAATTCCGTGATCGACCTATCTATTGTTGTGTGGATCTCTGTTGAGTGTGGCGCTTTTCCCCATTATATTTACAACCGTTTCCTGTGAACTTATTTACTTGCTTTGTTTACTTTGGTTACGATAAACATAAACAAACCCCCCCTAGTTCCTAGTTGGTGATAACGAATTGCACAAATTGATAACCTGACTCTCTGTGGGATCGACCCTGTCTTGCTTACTATACTACTTAGTAGGTATTTTGGGATTTATTTGATAGGCATCACGACTTTAGCTCTGTCAAATTTGGCGCCGTTGTCGGGGAGTCAAATTTTCTGTTTTTGTGGTTTGTTTGTTACCAACCTTGGTGTGGACCTATCTTATGGTCCACACTCGTGCTACTAATTCACCTCTTCTTGATTTTGATCCAGAGATTGAGAGAACTTTGTCCCAGGATCGCAGAGTGAACCGTACTTTGGTTTTTGACAACCCTGCATTCGAGATGGGTGATGCTGATAGAACGTTGAGACAGTTGACTGCGCCCGACCTGCAACAACAACCTTTGGCTGTGACTATTCCTGCTATAGGAGCGGGCGTAAACTTTGAGTTGAAGCCGAGGCTGATTCATTTGCTCCCATCTTTCCATGGACTGGCTGGAGAGGACCCAATCAAACACATGGGTAAATTCCACACAGTCTGCATGAGCATGAAACCGGCGAACGTTACTGAGGAGCAAATAAAGATGAGAGCTTTTGGGTTCACCCTGAAGGACACTGCTGATGACTGGTACTACCATCTGCCTACTGGAAGCATCGATACGTGGAACAAGCTGCATAAGGCGTTTCTTGAAAAGTATTTCCCTGCAAAGAAGGCAAACAGTTTGAAAAAGGCTATTAGCAACATTGAGCAGGAGGATGACGAGAGCCTGTATGAGTACTATGAGCGGTTCAAGAGACTTTGCTCAAGTTGTCCGTTCCACGGGTACTCCAATCAAGATCTGGTGCTCCACCTTTACAATGGTCTGCTAGACAATGAAAGGAGGATTGTCCATGCTGCATGTGGCGGCAATATTCTCAACACAACACCGGCAGCAGCTATGGAGAAGATTCATGAGATGGCAGAGGGCACAAGAAATTTCGGCAGAGCTTCTACCAAGAGAGGAGTCAATGCTGCTGACTCTAGTCGCTCTGCGTATGCCAGTGATATTGCTGAGTTGAAGGACATGGTGAGGAGACTTACGCTGCAAGGAACTCCTCAGCAACTCAAAGCGTGTGGGGTCTGTGCCGATCAATTCCACCCCACTGACGCCTGTCCTCAACTACAAGATGATTCGCCTGCTGAAGTAAACGCTGTAGGAGGTTATGGAGATCTAAGACCTCGACATGATCCCTACTCCAACACTTATAATCCGGGATGGAGAGACCACCCAAATTTTAGATGGAAAGATCAACAACAACAGCCTCAGTTTCAACAATAACAACAGCCAAGACCTCAATTTCTACAAAGGTCGCAAGATCCACAACCTGATGCGTCTCCTTCAACTGCAGATATGCTCCAAGCCTTGACAAAACATTTCACTACTCATGTTCAAGCCACAACGCCAAGCATAAAGAATTTGGAAATGCAGGTGAGCCAAATGGCTGAAGCCATCACGAGGATCGATGCAAAGATGTCGGGAAATCTACCATCTCAAACGGTAGTTAACCCATGGGCAAATGTTAGTGTTGTGACTCTCAGAAGTGGGAAACAACTGCCAAGCGCTGAGGAAGACGTTGTAGGAAAAGAGGAAGCTCTGGAGGAAAACCGCACCCCGCGGCACCAGCTTGCCGCCCCCAGCGGTAAGAAGGAAAATGAAGATGCTCTGACGACCACCGCCCCCCGCGGCAATGAGGCTACCGACCCCAGCGGTGACCTTGATTCTCAGAAATCTTCGGGTAGTTTACCGCCCCCCGCGGTGAACACTGGCCGCCCCCCGCGGCAACCTGCTGGAGCTAATGACGAGCCCTTTGTCGACACCTACGTTCGTCCTTACTTTCCTCCTCTCGGTTCCGAGAAGCCACCCGCCCCTTTTCCAGAGGCGCTCAAGGAGAGAAGGGTAGTCGACGACAAGGACCTCTTTGAGACTTTCAGCAAGTGTGAGGTTAACATCCCTTTGCTCAAACTTGTTAAAAGCATTCCCAAGTATGCTCGGTTCTTGAAGGAGCTCTGCACGATCAAGAGGAACCAGAAGCAGAAGAAAAAGAAGCAGGTCCAGGTGAGCGAGCAAGTATCTGCTGTATTTCAAAAGCGTTTGCCCAAGAAGTGCAGTGATCCAGGTATGTTCTCTATCCCTTGCACCATTGGTGAGACAAAGATTGATAAGGCTATGCTAGATCTTGGTGCTGCTATTAATGTCTCACCATTGTCGTTCTATGAGTCCCTTGGCCTGCCACCACTACAGGACACTAGAGTTATTCAATTAGCTGATGGAACCAATGTCTACCCGAAAGGGGTTGTTGAGGATGTCCTTGTTATGGTAGATACGCTGATTTTTCCCACTGATTTTTATGTTCTTGATATGGATGGTGGTACATGTGCATATATGTTGTTAGGTAGACCTTTCATGAAAACTGCAAATACCACAATTGATGTTAGAAGTGGGAAATTAACTATGGAATTTGATGGGGATGGAGTTGAATATAACATATATGATATGAAACCCGTCATTAACACCTCTTTGAACTTCGTTGATGTAATGAGTCCTAACCCTTTGGATGAATTGCAACCTATACTAGAGGATCCCATAGTTGACTTGCCTGTCGATATTACTGTATCTTCTAATCTGCAGGAAGTCACGGCTTTATTGGATGAGAAGGGTAAGTCTCCTACTTCTCTTTTGGGCATTGGCCCCACTGTGCTAACTCCGAGCGAGAAGCTCGTTCCCTCTATGATGCAGGCCCCTGAAGTTGAAGTTAAACACCCCCCTGATCGATCTAAGTATGGGGGGAAGGCGACTACGAAAGACAAGGTGAAAGAGCCGTTGAAGAAGAGGAATGGTCTAAGGTTCAAACCTTTCCATGATTGGTTCAGGAAAGAGGTGCTGAATGAGAGGGTACCTAAGGAACCCGATGCTGTGGATTAAGGTTGGAGTAGGATGTCAAGCCATGACAATAACTAAGGCGCTGTCCGGGAGGCAACCCGAGGTATGTTTTTCTTTCTTTGTTTTTTGCATTTTCTTTAGTGTGTTTTTGCTTTGTTTTTGTTCTTGTTTTTGTTTCCGACTAACCTGCAGGGAAGAGACCCATGCCTATTGAAGAAGGTGTTTCCACACCAATGTAAGTCTCTTCCTTCCCTGCACTAAGTCACCCCCCGAAAAAACCTTAAACGGGGGGCAAAAAAAAAAAATCGAAAAAAAAAAGAGTTCTACCGTAGGCTAGCTGTCCAGAGTTCCCCATGGAGAGACGGTGCGCATCATGTTGTCAAAGGAGGAGACATTAGCCCTACACATTATTTGGCAACGATGATGGCCGTACAATTGACAGCTGAGGAGGAGGAACACTAGAGCCCCCACCATGATTACATCTGGGCTCTACCATGTGTTCATTGAAGGCCGTGCAGCCCCGCCATACTTGCTATACCACTACTCACCAAAGTGGATCTCTATGGTTGCACGGTAGGAGAAAACTATGGAGTTGATGAATACACCCGCCCAACACTGGAGACCTGTGCGTATATTGAAGACCGCCAGCAAGAACGGAAGTGTCCAAGCAGCTTGGCGACGTTTGTGAGTTATTTTTTTTTCTTTTCCCTGTGCTTCTATTCTTTTGTCTTTCATTACATTGAGGAGAATGCAATGTTTAAGCATGGGGGAGAGTTCTATACTTGCTACGTCGCTGAGGAGAAAAATGAATAAAAAAGAGAAAAAGCCAAAAATTTGAAAAAAGCCAAAAATTGAAATCCTGGGATAGGTCAAAAACCCAAAAGGGCGGCCTAGGCAATAAGCAAGTGGCTTGGACCAGCATTAGGCTGGGGTAATATGAGGTCAAGAGTGACGTGAGCTTATGTGAGCACATCTATGAAAAAAAATATATGAGTGGCTTGGTGAAAACCCGAAAGGGCGCCTTGGCAAAATGAGTGAAAAAGAAGAAGAGTGATTTTAGGATTTCTCATTATTCTTGGCGAGGCGTCATAAGAAGAGGAGTCAAAGAAGGATTGTCGGGTAGGCCACTTTGGGAGTCATAAGAAGTCATAGATGGAGGCTAGGACTAGAATTCACTCACGCTTTTGGATGTCCGGGTTAAGCTTGGGGGAAGTACTCTCCTTGCCCCCAGGTTTGTTGATGATGAGGATGTGTTGTAGATGATATTGGCGCCAGGAGTTTTGGCATGGGTTAGGTGACTCTTAGTTGGAGGAGATGCTTCCTAAGACCTTGTGTGCTACATTGGAGGAGTGAACTTTATTTTAGTTTACTCGAGGACAAGCAAAGGTCTAAGCATGGGGGAATTTGATAAGCGCTACTTTGTAGAGCTTAAGTAAGAGTCATTAGAGGGTTTATTGGTGCCATTCAGGTAGATTTAGACACATTCATGTGCATGGCATTTGGGGCGAAGTTTGGTGTATTTGGAGGTGTTTGAGCTATTTTGGATATCATAGGAGACACTGAGGAAGAAGTCACCATTAGAAGACGCAAAGGAAGTGAAGAGAAGAGTAGAAGAACAGTGTGCTGAATTCAAATGGTTCATTCTATTTACTCAGATGTCCAAATGGCGTGATTCTAATTCGAGGAGTTAGATCTTAAAGTCTACTACAAGTCCTCAAAATATGAGCGCAATCCGAGTTAGGAATCAAAAGTTATGGCGTTTTGCCTGAAGTGTCGCAGATGCTGAAGGCCAATGAAGATTACCGCCCCCCGCGGCAGGAAGGCCACCGCACCCCGCGGTGGTAAGGCGCTGACGAGATTTATTTCTGTTTTTCTTTTATCCGAGACTTTATATTTCGGAATGTTATTATTTCCTTATTTTATTCCATATTGGTTTCCTAGTAGTTAAGACTATTTTAGAACACTTTGTGGTTAACCCTAGTGGCCACCGTTTTACGTATTTTTCTCTCACAAACCCTAATGGAGAACTAAACCTCCATTTTTGCACTTGACAGTTTGAAGCCAACAATTGATTGGTTGTGAGTTTTCTACTCTTGTTCGTTTTCCTATCTAGTTGGATTAATTCTCTTGTGTTTGATTGATTATTGGTTTATGTTGATTTATCTAGATTGATCACCTAGGTTTATTGATATCTTCCTAATTGCTAGGACTTGTGATTCCGGGTTCGGGTTGCATATCTAGTAGCGAGCACGATTGTTGCGTATAGGGGATTCGAGCGCTTCATCGTGAGAGAGAGTTAATTGCATGCTTATAGTAACGGGTTGTTTCTACTGCATGTATCTTGTTGAATCCTTGGTTGAATGCTATTGATTCATTGAGTCTTGAAGGTTTTCGGATTTGATTTAGTAATAAGTACTATTAGGGCTGGTAGAACTAATAGTTATCTAAGATCGGTATAAGAACAACTATAGGAATATTAAGAACTTGAGATTGATAGAATTCCGTGATCGACCTATCTATTGTTGTGTGGATCTCTGTTGAGTGTGGCGCTTTTCCCCATTATATTTACAACCGTTTCCTGCGAACTTATTTACTTGCTTTGTTTACTTTGGTTACGATAAACATAAACAAACCCCCCCTAGTTCCTAGTTGGTGATAACGAATTGCACAAATTAATAACCTGACTCTCTGTGGGATCGACCCTGTCTTGCTTACTATACTACTTAGTAGGTATTTTGGGATTTATTTGATAGGCATCACGACTTTAGCTCTGTCAATTGTGCATCATCCATTAGTGTACATATGCAAGTAACTTTAGTATGCTTTGTGCATTATTGTTTGGATTCATTGTGCATTATTATAAACACAAAGTTTGTGCACAAGTACATAACCATGAATATAGACAAAAAAGAGGCACAAACAGCATCGAAGAAAAGACTTACTCTTTACTTACTTTAGACTTAATTTCGTATCAAATTTACTAATTTGTGTCTGATAAACATGGAATGAAAATTACGTGATCTTAGTTATAAGATTTGAGAGTTTACAAAAAAAAAAGCATACAACTACTATATCTTTTAGTATTAAAATGATCCACATCACTTATATATTGCGATGTATATATATAAATAAAAGTGGTGCATTTCCGAATATACTAACAAAATTACACATGTGGGGTAATGCACAAGTTGCGTTAAATTCTCACCTCAAAAACCGTTCTCACCTGAACCTCCCCTTAAGTGACCTAATGAGCTTGGTGTTTGTAATCTACATTACCAATGGGGCAATGATATAAAAAGGCGACTTGTGAAATGAAGGTTTAATGAAAGACTTCCAATTTGCATGAATCAGGCCCAATTGGCCCTAACAAAACAAAATCGTAATGAAGAAGGATCAGTTTCGGCCCAAAACTGAGGAATAGAGCCGTATCCTTACCCACCAACTACAATTTTAATTTCCTCCCTTTTTTTGGTGGAAATTGCAAATTTAGCACAACTTTTTAGGTTATTATATCTCCTTATATTACAACATTCCACTTTGTTGTTGACACTTGACACCGATTTAATAAAACACATATTATTGGCCAAAACGTTGGTACTAGTATTATTATTCTTAAGTCGAGCAACTTAGGGAATTTAAGATACTCGCTAGTAGTCACTAATCATGAATGTATGATTGAACCTCGCCTAATTTGTTTTTCACTACTTTTTGGTTTTGTGGAGTTTTATATATAGGAATAGGAGTATTGATCTACATTTGTCAATAACATGTTAATTGGCTTTGTCAGCAGTAGTGGATCCAAAGATTCCTACAAGAGGGGTCACGAAATCAAAATCACATAACATTAATTTTAAACAAATGTAGCTACGAAGAGTTCATTACTACAAATAGATAACCACTGAGTCATTCAATCTCTTGTGATGGTAAAGGAGGTAAATCTTATTTACAGGTTGTAAAATATTAGGTTCTATTAAAAAAAGCATTCAATAGAGAATAGAGAAACAATCAAGTACCTGGCAAAATATATCGACTCGAAAGTGGTGGTAATTTGTTGTAGCACAACTCAAACGAAAGAGATTTTGAGCATTATCTTCCATGTTGAGAATGCTAATACCAGTTTTGACACAAAAGTTGTTAACACCTTTTAAGAGCTCATTCAATCCATTCTCCCTCAGTATTTGCAAACTTGTTTTGGTGTTTTGAATGAAACTCATGGCCTCAATAATATTTTGATCCTTTTGTTGCAAGAATTGTGACAAAGTACTTGTCAACCCCAATACTAGCTTCATCAAGTGAGCAATAAAATCAAATTGATAACTCTCCATCTTCTTGACCAAGCTAGAAGAAACTCCTCGAGTTTTCAAGTTGGTTCCATCACGAAATATATTTTCAAGGACTTGGATGGTTGAGGACCACAAAGATAGAAGACGAACAATGGTTGTAAAGTGTGAACCCCAACGTGTAGCGCCCGATCGAACTAAAGTTGCTTCTTGATTCAATCCTCTCACGATAGACATTTCACCATTTTCTAACCTCTCCACCATGGATTCATGTTGTTTTTGCTGGAATACATCCTTTCTTTTGCAAGAAGCTCCAACCATGTTCGTAATCATAGACAAATACTCAAGGAAATCACACACAAATTGATTATTTTGTGCAACGGCCACAACAACTAATTGGAGTTGGTGAGCAAAACATCGAATGTACCTTGCAAAATGGATTTTCATTTAATATAAGAGTCTTCAATCCATTAAGCTCACCTCGCATATTAGAAGCTCCATCATATCATTGACCTGTTAGCTTAGAGAGAGACAATCCATACTTAGCAAAAAATTTATCAAACCCACTTTTCAAAGATAGTGATGTGGTATCAACAACATGAACAACTCCAATGAAACGTTCCATCACTACTCCATGGTTGATTACATATCTTAAAACAATAGCCATTTGCTCTTTCATTAAAGCATCACGAGCCTCATTAACCAATAAAGAAAATAATTTGTCTACACTATCACTAATGATGAATTTTCTTGTCTCTAATGCACATGCACTTATAATATCCCTTTGAATCAGATGAGAAGTAAGTTCGTGATTTTTGGGCGCATTCTCATTCATCACCTTCCCAACATCAAGATTTCTTGAACTATAACAATCAAGAACTTCCAAATAATTTCCTCTATTAAGTGAGTTATTTTTTTCATCATGGCCCCGAAAAGCAAACCCTTGTTGAAGTAGCAATCTAACAACATCAACACATGCATTCAAATGAGTGCAATATGCAACCCTCAAAGCTTGGTTTCTAGAAAATACTCTTCATGTCAAACTTTCTCTTTGATTGTTGAAAGCAAATAATTATGTCTTAGCATTATTGTGTGTACTACTAGCATCTCCAACATGATCTCTAAACTTATCACTAGCTTTCTTCCAATTCCGAAATTCCTTTGTCATAAACACATCATCTCCTGATCTTTTTCCAACATCCCTTTTGAAAATATAACACCAGAAGCAAAACTAATATACTTCTACTGAAACGAAAGAAAATGCATGCTTCAAGAGAAGACTCCAACGAACTGAGTCTTATGGGGAATTAATGAATTTATTTGGGAACATTATATTTATCACACAAAGTCTTGAAAATGCCTCGATGAATATTTAGGTCATCGACCAACCTCACCGCATAATGCGAATCTAGATTGGAAAGGGGACTTACTTTATACAAGAGACCGGGCGGGTTCCACGTTGTACTTCTTGCCTGAAGGTATATTAATTATGTGCAAAGCGGCATTTATCTTATTTAATTCCAAAACGTGCATTTACGTTAAAGCATTTAATCCACACCAATCTCGCAATGAGATATATATCATGGGACGAATCTCGAATAACGGCACTAGCTAAGTACACCACAACTTATATTCGAATAAGGGTAGGTCATGACCAAAAGTATTAGGGCATTAATCCTCCTAATACCAAGTTATAAAGAAACAACTAAACCTCGCGAGGTAAATAACATTCCTACGAATACTCGTGCTAACTAAGCATACAAGTCTACACAAAAGTTCATCTAGGACCCTATGATAATAAATAAATATTTATATATATGAGGATCGTTGCTAGCAAATATACAACCTAATATATATATAAGGTTTATTTTTCACACCAAATTAACACACAAGCTCCCAAACGAAAATCAAGAATATTTATCTCAACTTAATTAAAACAATCGATTAATTGTCAATTAAGAAAAATATGGAATAAATTACAAGAGCTAACCGTCACTTGCCTTAAGTCGTTGTCGGAAAAACGATGTGTCGACGTTCGAGAGAATATCGATTCTAGTCGACGAACTTGATTCCCGATGATTCCGAGACGTACCCAATTCACACAAAAATTAATTATAATTAGATAATATATTTGATAACGGAATTTGAACGATATTTTTATCGGTTTCTAATTAGATTTATTTAAGTATAAATAAATCAATTATCGAGGCTATATGATATACGATTATCTATACGATCCTAAAAATTCCATTAGTCGTATATTCTAAATAATCATAACATAAATAAATTAATCAAATAATTTATTTACAACTTCTAATGAATTTCTAACCCAACATATGATCTATATGAAATGTTATAATTTGACAATTCATAATATAATACCCAAAAATATGTTTAATTAATTTTAACACTCCTAACATTACATTAACCCAAATTATCCCTAATTAATTTTAATTGGCAAATTAATCAAGATTAACCCTAAAATATGCCAAAAACACGAATTGGCTAATTACCCAAAATCGCGGATGAACATGCGTGCATTCAAAGTCTAGATCCAAACTCGACTGACCACCAAATGGCTCGTGGTTGGTGTCCAAGACGAAGATTTTCATACTTGAATCGTAAGTTGAGGTGCCCTAACGAAGGAGACTTGTACCCTGGAAGCCCATAAAAATTTTAGGAATGCCACAACCCTAACTCTTAAAATTGGATGAATTTAATCCATGGGTGAAAGGGTATTTATAGGGGTTTGGTAGATCTCTAAAAATCCTACAGATTCATATGAATTTTGGCCCAAAATGACCCCGAATCGGATCCAATTTGCCATAAAAACGTGATGACATGTATAAAACGATTTCTTGCCTTTTCGGGAGAAATTTGATCTTCACATCTATATCCCAACGCGTGGAGATTTCTAATCATGGACACCATCCAGTGCTTGAAGTTGGGATTATGCTTGGCGTACATCATATACTATGTCCTTACACTGCCAAGTATGAAAAGGGATTCTGCAATCTTAGCCTTCACTCTTTGAGGGTTATTAGCAAGTTTTTGAATGTGTATATGTGGAAAAATGGATGGTTTTAGGTTAGGGATCCCACACTTGTGGCTTTCTACAGCCAGATATTTTCAACTTTATTCACGCGGCCCGATAAACCTAACTAGAGGGAAATAGACGTGTGCAAGGAGTGATTCCGCAATAAAGGTGACGCGCTCAACTGCAAGCGCCTAATTATGCATGCAAATTTGGAGAAAGCGGGGCTGAGCTTGCCACTTTCTAAGGGACGTAGTAAGCATGGTACATTTCTTTCTCTTTCCTTCATGTTATATTGGCATTTTTGTTGTTTTCATTTTCGTTGTATTCATTTGTATTCGTGCTTTGTGCAATGACTAATCTGCCTTGGCAAACTTTTCAAACATGATGGGTTCTTCAACATTGTTGGAGAGGTCGAAAAAGACCTTTAAGGCATTGCAATCTGCTTCGTCCACTAGGGGTACAACGACGAGTGGAGTAGTTGTTGCTCTTATGCCCACACTATTTCTGAGCGCGTCGATTGGTCTTGAGGCTACCAGCTCGTCAAATCCGCTGGCTGGTCAAGGTTGAACCAAAAAGGCGCGGAGCCAGAAATGCCACTATGGAGAGACTCGAGAAATGCGTGGCTCAAAGAAGGTGGGACCGAAGTCGCCACGACGAAGAAAGTGGTCATGTCTTTGGAGGACGTGAATACGGGCCAAAGGAGGATGTTTACCGCGTCAGCCCTCTCTTCTCTAGATATTGGAAAGCCTTCCATTTGGAAGGAAACATGCAATGATGTGAAGGATTAGCTCACCACTATGCCCGCATAGGAGCTGCGTTATGAAAGTATGAAGTATATTGAGAATGTAGGTTATTTTTCTTCATCTCGTCATTACTTGCATGTGTTCCTTTTTTGACATTTATTTTGTCTTTATGGGTTGCATCCTCACTTGATTTTCCTCAATACCACCACCTCATGTGTTGCCTTGGAGGTCAAATGAAAAACGCCCAAAAGGACCACACATCTCGGTTGATATATGAGTTTGCGTTCAAGCCGGTCGAGCAGTTAACTTCTGAGCGAGATGAGGTCAAGTCAAGTGTAAGAGATCTATAGAAAGAAGCCGAGAAGCGGAAGAAGGCTCTATCCAAAAAAGAAAAGGAAGTGGAGGGTTTGAGGTCATTGAGGAGGCCATTTCGAAATAGCGCGATGAAATCCAAACTAAGGTGCAAAGGGAGCGCGAGAGGGCTGATCGCGCGGTACCTGACTGCTTCAAATCAAAGGAGTACAAAGCCACGGTGGCCGATGAAATTGGGCAACATTGGGAGCATGGCATCATGGTCGGCGTGAGGAAGGAATACACAAATTTTGGACAGATTAACCAACTGATTACGTAGTTTGCGCCCGAATATACAAGCTTTTTTGGCGAACCCCCGTTGTTGGATTTAGACGAAGAGGAGGAAAATGACGCTGTCAATGTCGCTTCCAAAAAAAAGGATGACACTCTTGTATCTTAGTTGCACAGTTTCTTTTTATAAACTCTTTTGAAACTCTGGCCATGAGTTGGGCATGTAATCTCGCACTTGGTTTTGCCTAATCTTGCATAAAAGTTGCCCTTTTTTCCTTCTCTGGCTTTTAACATTTATATTCATTTTCCTTCATTGATAATCCCTGTTAGGAGATGGACAAGGTGGCTGCCCCAAGCTTGGAAAGCTTGAGGAATCTCACCTGTTTCAAGAGGAAAACGTGGTGGCAACCCTAAGCTTGAGGGGTATCACCCATCTTGAGAGAAGAACGCAGTCGTAGCCCCAATCTTGAAAAGATTGAGGGATCTCATCCGTCTTGAGAGAAAACACAGTAGCAACCCCAAGCTTGAATAACTTGAGGTATCTCTCCCGTCTTGAGAGAAGAACGTGGTGGCATCCCCAAGCGTGAAAATCTTGAGAGATCTCACCCATCTTGAGAGAAGAACGCAGTAGCAGCCCCAAGCTTGAAAAGCTTGAGAGGTCTCATTCGTCTTGAGAGAAGAACGCGGTGGTGAGGGATCTCACCATCTTGAGAAAAGAATGATTACGAAGCGGTCACCTTGATGATGACTCTTCTTTTGTTTTGATTTTTACAAAATCTTTTTACATACATTTACATGTATTACTTTTTTGGGCGATGTTCCATGTCATTGGGAGAGTAACACCATTGTTGTATCACAATTTCAACATGCCATCAACAACTTCTTCTAAAACGTAAGGCCCTTCCCATTTAGGATCAAGCTTCCCTCCATCGACACATCAAAGCACTTAAACCAGACATTTTGAAGTTATGAGGATGTACCTTCTTGCTGTAATAGGACGTGATTTTTCTCTTGTACTCTTTGGAGTTTAGAGCCACAATCTCACATCATTCATCCCTCAAGTACATGTCAAGCTTCAGTGTATCATCGTTTGTTTTCTTATCAAAATCAAGCACGTACACGTGCTTCTGGAATTAGAGTTTCTGTGGGACCCACCGTGTCCGTTCTATATGTCACGGAAAAAGGGGATTCACTTGTCGCTCATCTTGAAGTGGTTCGATATGCACAGAGCACCAGCATGAGTAACTCTGCCCACCGGCCTTGCGTGCCTACTATCCTACGTCTCAGATCATCCAGAATGAAAGTATTTACATTTTCCACTTAGTCGTTTGACCGGGACCGTGACCAGTCATGATGGCGTGTGGTACTCAAAGTCGGCAAACCAGATTTTTCCACAAAAATGAACAAACCTTTGTCATTGTAATCCTCGCCATTGCCTCTACCTCAACCCATTTTGTAATGTTGTCCACTATCACCAAGATATAGGGTTGAAAATTACCCTTAGGTGATCAACCCGCGCGGAAAATCCGACCCAATTATATGGATGATCACCCAAAGTAAATCGGATGACAAATGGTTGGTGGGTTGGGTGAAATGGATGATGGGTGATGTAAATCTCACCCATCACCCGATTCATCACCCACACTTCACCATCCACCCATTCACCCATTACAAATTATAGTTCTAATTCTATTTTATTTTAATTTTATATCTTTAATTTATTTTGTTTATGTTAAAAGTTGATATTTTAAGAATATTTTCTAATAACATCCATCAAATCCTTTAGCCAAAACAACTATTTTCATATATTACAGAAAGTGATTTAATTTTTGCACTTTGTTATTTTTCATTACATTTTTATTATAATAATAATATTAATAAAAATGTTATGCGGATGACCCGACCCTTCCGAATCACCCGTGGGCCGTGCTATCGATGATGGATGGGTCGGATGCGGGTGAAATGATTTGCAGGTGATGGGTGGGTCGAGTGGAGCATTTATCTTCACGAGTCGGATAATGTAATGGCTCCACCCATCCATCATCCGTCCTATTTCCATTTCGACGAGGATATAAGAAACTTTCCCATAAGCTTTTAAGAAAGGTCCTAAGATGTACATCCTCTGTATGACAAAGGAATATGGAGCATGAATGGGCTTCATCTCAGAAGCGGGAAGGCATTGCTCTTTCTCATGCATTTGGCACTTATCACAACTCATTACATAGTTGGTCGCATCAGTTCTGAGGGTTGGCCATAAGTACCCTTGCCTCGTGATTTTGTGAGCTAAGGATCTCTACCCCGGGTGTCTTCCACAAACCTTGTTCATGAGCTTCTCTTAGAATCCTGGGCGTGTTCCCCATACTTACACAAAGCAAATCTGGTTCAACACACCTTTTCCTGTAGAGTCTCCCACCTCTCACACAATATCTCGTTGCCTTCAACTTTAATTTCTTAGCTTTTAAATATTTTTTGGGCAACTCTTCATGTTCAATGTAATGTGTGATGGGTGTCATCTAACAATCATCTGGATGGACGCTCATTACGCTAGCCGCGATACATTTGGACAATCGTCACTCGATCAGAACATTGTTCCCAACATCTAGAGGAAACGCAACACCCAACTTAACAAACATATCTTTTGTAACATATTTAACGTGGGGAATGGCATCAACAAAGAAAGCGTCGAGGCTAGAGACTAGAGCCTTGATATTTGAACAATAATCAAGCAACAACCCAGTTTTTACTGAAAATTCCCCAGTCAACCTACGGGCTACAATCTTCGAGTCAGTGTAGGCTCGAATCTTGTGTGCTCCATTAAGCAATACCATCTTTATCTCAGCTATCAAAGCTTCATATTCTGCCTCGCTATTTGTGACCTCGAACACAAAGTTGAGAGCTTATTGTGCCTCAAATGACGCATGACCTTTGAGAACAACTCCAGTCCTACCTCTTGCGTTAGTATTGGAGCAATCAACAAAAAAAAACGTTCCAATCATCTACGCTCAGCTCCTCTGATTCTGTAAAGATGGCTTCTACAATGAAATCAACGAGAGCATGGGTCTTCATAGATGTATGAGATAAATAAGACTTATAATATTCTGACAACTCTACTGCCCATTTTGTCATTCTCCCTGACAATGCGGGTTGGGGGAAGATTGCCTCAAAGGGTAGTCGAACAGTACTTGTATCGCATGTGCCTGGAAGTATGGACTTAAACATTGTGTCGCTGACACTACAACCATTGCAATCTTTTCAGCCAACGAATATCTCTTCTCAATAGGCTACAATACTCTGCTAACAAAGTAGACCGTGTATTGGCCTCCTTTGTCAAGACACCGCAAATTGTAAGCGGACTTACCACGACATAAATCTTGAGGTCTTCTCCATGAAAAAGGGGAGGAGATAAGGTTAAGAGTCTTGTCAGTTAGAGCTTTTTTTTTTGGAAAGATCGTTCAAGCTCCTTCGTCCAGATGAAGCATTTGTTCTTCCTCATTGTTGTGAAGAATGGGAGAGCGCGGTCAGCGATACATGAACGGAACCTATTTAAGTAACTTATCATGTCGTTCAAATTTTGAATCTCAACCATTGATCTCGAAGACCTCACATCCACAACTTCCACGAACTTTCTTGACTTGTGATGAACGCAGTGTGCTCCTTATCGCGCGGGTCCGTTAGTACCAAATTATACCTGGAGTAGGCATCTGGGGAACTAGGGATCACATGACCATCGGTTGAATCGACGAGCTCGACTATAAAAGGCAACGAATAACTATCTTTGTGGCATGCCTTGTTTAGGTCTTTAAAGTCCAAACACATTCTCCACTCGCCACTAACCTTATTTTACCAATACAACATTCGAAAACCATTTCGGATACTAAACCTTAGGAAAGAAGTTAGCACGAAGCAAGTTTTCTACCTCATCTTTTACAGCCTCGGAGTGTTCTTCGATAATTTTCTTTTTCTTTTGTACCACATGACATGTGGAATGATCAATATTCAAGGAATGGAGTGTGTCGGAAGAAGGATTACATTTTTATAAAATGAATCGATTTATGATCAAATCAATCTATTTAACTTAGGTAACTTCCTAAGTATACTTTTTAAATATAATACAACTTAATCCTTATATAAATCAACTCATAATTTATGTATAGAGAAAATTATATAATCACTAACAATGGTTTCAAAAAATAACATTAATTATTTTCATGTGCATCACTTTTGCTTGAGTATGCATCACTCTTATGTCAATACTTGCATAAGTTTATTGTATTGTGCATCATCCATTAGTGTACATATGCAAGTAACTTTAGTATGCTTTGTGCATTATTGTTTGGATTCATTGTGCATTATTATAAACACAAAGTTTGTGCACAAGTACATAACCATGAATATAGACAAAAAAGAGGCACAAACAGCATCGAAGAAAAGACTTACTCTTTACTTACTTTAGACTTAATTTCGTATCAAATTTACTAATTTGTATATGATAAACATGGAATGAAAATTACGTGATCTTAGTTATAAGATTTGAGAGTTTACAAAAAAAAAATCATACAACTACTATATCTTTTAGTATTAAAATGATCCACATCACTTATATATTGCGATGTATATATATATAAATCAAAGTGGTGCATTTGCGAATATACTAACAAAATTACACATGTGGGTAATGCACAAGTTGCGTTAAATTCTCACCTCAAAAACCGTTCTCACCCGAACCTCCCCTTAAGTGACCTAATGAGCTTGGTGTTTGCAATCTACATTACCAATGGGGCAATGATATAAAAAGGCGACTTGTGAAATGAAGGTTTAACGAAAGACTTCCAATTTGCATGAATCAGGCCCAATTGGCCTTAACAAAACAAAATCGTAATGAAGAAGGATCAGTTTCGGCCCAAAACTAAGGAATAGAGCCGTATCCTTACCCACCAACTACAATTTTAATTTCCTCCCTGTTTTGGGTGGAAATTGCAAATTTAGCACAACTTTTTAGGTTATTGTATCTCCTTATATTACAACATTTCACTTTGGTGTTGACACTTGACACCGATTTAATAAAACACATATTATTGGCCAAAACGTTGGTACTAGTATTATTATTCTTAAGTCGAGTAACTTAGGGAATTTAAGATAATCGCTAGTAGTCACTAATCATGAATGTATGATTGAACCTCGCCTAATTTGTTTTTCACTACTTTTTGGTTTTGTGGAGTTTTATATATGGGAATAGGAGTATTGATCTACATTTGTCAATAACGTGTTAATTGGCTTTGTCAGCAGTAGTGGATCCAAAGATTCCTAGAAGAGGGGTCACGAAATCAAAATCATATAACATTAATTTTAAACAAATGTAGCTACGAAGAGTTCATTACTACAAATAGATAACCACTGAGTCATTCAATCTCTTGTGATGGTAAAAGAGGTAAATCTTATTTGCAGGTTTTCATACTAGTACAATGTTGCATTATAGCTTCATTATCAATTCTTCTAAACATATCCCTCTCAATATAGCACATCAAACAATCAGTGAGAAAATGATCTCCCATCTTGTAACGCAAATTTATGTTCACAATCTTAATTGCAAAGAATGCCCTTTCCACAGTAGCAGTCGCAACTGGTAATACCAAAATCAACTCAAATACACGATATACCAAGTGAAAAGCAGTGTGGTATCCTACCTCAACCATCTTTCTAGCAACATCTACAATATCTTGTAGTATAAAAAAAATTCAATTTTCTCTCATCTCATAAATCCACATGTTAAGTTGTTCTTGAAGCTCCATTAAATCACACATTGAGAACTCATGTGCATACAACTCCGCAAGTCGAAGTATCTTTGACTCATTGAAATTAAAGAATGAGTTCTTAGGATCAAGACATCCAATACAAGTGAATAATTTTGTGTTTGACTCACAAATAAAATGAATCTCCATCTCTTGACCAATTTGGTCAATAACTTAGAAATGTTGTAAAATATTAGCTTCTATTAAAAAAAAACCATTCAATAGAGAATAGAGAAACAATCAAGTACTTGGCAAAATATATCGACTCGAAAGTGGTGGTAATTTGTTGTAGCACAACTCAAACGAAAGCGACTTTGAGCATTATCTTCCATGTTGAGAATGCTAATACCAGTTTTGACATAAAAGTTGTTAACACCTTCTAAGAACTCATTCAATCCATTCTCCCTCAGTATTTGCAAACTTGTTTTGGTATTCTGAATGAAACTCATGGCCTCAATAATATTTTGATCCTTTTGTTGCAAGAATTGTGACAAAGTACTTGTCAACCCCAATACTAGCTTCATCAAGTGAGCAATAAAAACAAATTGATAACTCTCCATCTTCTCGACCAAGCTAGAAGAAACTCCTCGAGTTTTCAAGTTGGTTCCATCACGAAATATATATTCAAGGACTTGGATGGTTGAGGACCACAAAGATAGAAGACGAACAATGGTTGTAAAGTGTGAACCCCAACGTGTAGCGCCCAACCGAACTAAAGTTGCTTCTTGATTCAATCCTCTCCCGATAGACATTTCACCATTTGCTAACCTCTCCACCATGGATTCATGTTGTTTTTGCTAGAATACATCCTTTCTTTTGCAAGAAGCTCCAACCATGTTCGTAATCATAGACAAATACTCAAGGAAATCACACACAAATTGATTATTTTGTGCAACGGCCACAACAACTAATTGGAGTTGGTGAGCAAAACAATGAATGTACCTTGCACATGGATTTTCATTCAATATAAGAGTCTTCAATCCATTAAGCTCACCTCACATATTAGAAGCTCCATCATATCATTGACCTCTTAGCTTAGAGAGAGAAAATCCATACTTAGCAAAAAATTTATCAAACCCACTTTTCAAATATAGTGATGTGGTATCAACAACATGAACAACTCCAATGAAACGTTCCATCACTACTCCATGGTTGATTACATATCTTAAAACAATAGCCATTTGCTCTTTCACTGAAGCATCACGAGCCTCATCAACCAATAAAGAAAATAATTTGTCTACACTATCACTAATGATGAATTTTCTTGTCTCTAATGCACATGCACTTATAATATCCCTTTGAATCAGATGAGAAGTAAGTTCGTGATTTTTGGGCGCATTCTCATTCATCACCTTTCCAACATCAAGATTTCTTGAACTATAACAATCAAGAACTTCCAAATAATTTCCTCTATTAAGTGAGTTATTTGTTTCATCATGGCCCCGAAAAGCTAACCCTTGTTGAAGTAGCAATCTAACAACATCAACACATGCATTCAAATGAGTGCAATATGCAACCCTCAAAGCTTGGTTTCTAGAAAATACTCTTCATGTCAAACTTTCTCTTTGATTGTTGAAAGCAAAGAATTATGTCTTAGCATTATTGTGTGTACTACTAGCAGCTCCGACATGATCTCTAAACTTCTCACTAGCTTTCTTCCAATTCCGAAATTCCTTTGTCATAAACACATCATCTCCTGATCTTTTTCCAACATCCCTTCTGAAAATATAACACCAGAAGCAAAACGCTCCATCTTTAGAAACACTATATTCCACCATTCCCATTTTTTGAACCACTCAACTTGAAAATACCTCATTTTATTTCCCAATTTCGTTCTTTGAAAATCATGTGAAAGTGGTCGACGAGGACCTTGAACCACATATGCCCTCCTAATATCATTTCTAACCCGAGGCTCGTATTCATTTATCGATTTCCTCAATGTTAGATCACTAATAATATTAATATCTCTCTCACATTCATTATATGTTCGACCTCTTTTTTTACCTTAAAGTACCAAAATCTTCATCTGTAATACCCCCGACTAATATTGGTAGTGCCACACGCCAGTGACATCAGAATTTAAATTCCAAAGTCACCTTAAGCTTTAATCGGACCAATTATGCTTAAATAAATATATAAATATTTAATAATAAAAGAGTAGCGGAAGACTTTTTGAAAGAAATACTTAACCTTTATTAAAATTTGTCCTCATAAATTGAGAAAAAAGGTTTTATAACTCGAAATTACAATACAGCGAAAGACATTTTAAATAACCCTAAACACATGAGTAACTTATCTAAGTTTTACACTTATTTAAGAAGATGAAACTAATACTAGACAACTATAAAAATAATATTACTTTAAATCACAATCTTCAACTGCAAGCCTTCGATTTGTTACTTTAAGGCTATCTGAGACCAACCACTGATGTGTCGTATAGGACGGATGACACCAGTCAACCATACAAGGAAAAAGAAAGGTGGGTCAGTCTAATGAAAGACTGTGCAATGGTGAAATGGTTATTGTAGTTGCATATAGTCACTACCCTTGTTTCTCGAATAAAACTCGGTAAACAGTATATAACTACTATACTTCTACTGAAACGAAAGAAAAGGCATGCTTCAAGAGAAGACTCCAACGAACTGAGTCTTATGGGGAATTAATGAATTTGTTTGGGAACATAAAATTTATCACACAAAGTTTTGAAAACGCCTCGTTGAATATTTAGGTCATCGACCAACCTCACCGCATAATGCGAATCTAGATTGGAAAGGGGACTTACTTTATACAAGAGACCGGGCGGGTTCCAGGTTGTACTTCTCGCCCGAAGGTATATTAATTATCTGCAAAGCAGCATTTATTTTATTTAATTCCAAAACGTGCATTTACGTTAAAGCATTTAATCCACACCAATCTCGCAATGAGATATATATCATGGGATGAATATCGAATAACGACACTAGCTAAGTGCACCACAACTTATATTCGAATAAGGGTAGGTCATGACCAAAAATATTAGGGCATTAATTCTCCTAATACCAAGTTATAAAGAAACAGCTAAACCTCGCGAGGTAAATAGCGTTCCCACGAATACTCGTTCTAACTAAGCATACAAGTCTACACAAAAGTTCATCTAGCACCCTATGATAATAAATAAATATTTATATATATGAGGATCGTTGCTAGCAAATATACAACCTAATATATATATAAGGTTCATTTTTCACACCAAATTAACACACAAGCTCCCAAACAAAAACCAAGAATATTTATCCCAACTTAATTAAAACAATCGATTAATTGTCAATTAAGAAAAATATGGAATAAATTACAAGAGCGAACCGCCACTTGCCTTAAGTTGCTTTGTCGGAAAAAACGACGTGTCGACGTTCGAGAGAATATCGATTCTAGTCGACGAGCTTGATTCCCGATGAAACCGAGACGTACCGAATTCACAAGAAATAAATTATAATTAGATAACTTATTCGATAACGGAAATTGAACGATATTTGTCTCAGTTTCTAATTAGAGTTATTTAAGTCCAAATAAATCAATTATCGAGGCTACATGATATACGATTATCTATACGATCCTAAAAATTCCATTAGTCATATATTCTAAATAATCATAACATAAATAAATTAATCAAATAATTTATTTACAACTTCTAATGAATTTCTAACCCAACATATGATCTATATGAAATGTTATAATTTGACAATTCATAATATAATACCCAAAAATATGTTTAATTAAATTTTAACACTCCTAACATCACATTAACCCAAATTATCCCTAATTAATTTTAATTGGCCAAATTAATCAAGATTAACCCTAAAATATGCCAAAAACACGAATTGGCTAATTACCCAAAATCGTGGATGAACATGTGTGCATTCAAAGGCTAGATTCAAACTCGACTGACCACCAAATGGCTCATGGTTGGTGTCCAAGACGAAGATTTTCATACTTGAATCGTAAGTTGAGGTGCCCTAATGAAGGAGACTTGTACCCTGGAAGCCCATAAAATTTTCAGGAATTGAGCTCTAATGACAAATCGTCTAACCAATTGGATCTGTATTGAGCAATTAGATTTGTGATTTCACCCTCTAACACCAGTCATGGTGGCCTCCGTATTCACTTCCATCTCCTCCCCTCGGCCGCCCCTCTTCTTCCACTCTCCCCGCCACCGCAAAATCCGCCGCAATTCGTGACCAGATCCACACTTCCGATGATGAATTCCTTGGCCAATTCCTCTCTCACTTCCCCACAGTCTCAATTCGCTAAATTCACTTGGGTGAAATTAATTTGGGGCTATTTGTCTACACTAGGGTTAAAGTTTTGGGACTATTTCGGGGGGAAATTGGGGCTAATTAGTTTGTGGAATAGTAAACGCATCAGAAATTTCATGTTTATATCAACAATCTTGAGTTATTATTTAACGAGTACACACTACAAAATAGGAAAGAATAAGTTGGAGTTGTAACTTCACGTGAATTAAGTCAAACAAATGTCGGTGTTTGGATCAAATTACTGTATTTCAAAAATATACATAACAAAAACTGAGAAACGCTCCCCTTCAGGGGAGCCGGCCCTAGCGGGCCTTGAAATCCCTTGGCCACCGCCTCCGACGAGCCACCGCCGCTTCCATGGCACCCGCCTCACTGGAACCCACCTCACCGGCCACGCGTCGCCAGCAGCTCCGTCTCCCCGGATCTCGCTCCCGGCCTCCCGCCGCCACCACCTCTCCCCCCGCTGCCTCCTTCTGCTCTCCCCTCCATGGTTGTTGAAGGCTTGGCCTTTTCGACCAGATCCAGATCCGAATCCGGATCCTGATCCATGGCTGATGTAGGCTCGTCCTCTTCGACCACCTCTACCCCCCCCCCCGGCTCATCCCCTCCTCCTTCGCCGCCGTCCAGCTCCCTCCCCTGTCCCCCCGCCGCCGCCTTCTTCCTCTCCGCCCTCCATCTCTGCCCCGCCGCCGCCCTACTCCTCTCCGCCCTCCTTCTCCGGCCCTGTCCCCCCGAGCAGATCTTGCTTCCTGGATTGGATTTGAGTTCTGTTTTTTTTTTTTTTTGTATTCAAGCTTGTGTGTTGTACTACTTTGCTTCTGTTGAGTTGATTAGTGTGGAGATCGAGTTGTTCCAGTTGTGGTCGTAGTTGTGTTGAGGCTCTTGAAGATCCAAACGGCAACGTCAGGGTGGTCGAGACTCCTGAAGATCCCTCATCATGAGTGGGGGCAACGTCATGGTTATCCATTCAACATTTCCCAGTAGTGTTTTCATGTTTAACCCGTCGTCTGGTGGCACTGCTCGTTTGTGTTGTACTCATTTCTCTCACTAGTCTTGTAGCTAGTTTTTGCTTTGTTGTATTTTCATTTGCTTGTCTGTGTTGTACTAACTGGATTTTCCAGTTGCCGATTTATCGGCCTCTCGAGTGGTCCGACATTTTTGTCGGTTACTCGGATTTTTACCCTTATAAAAAAAATGTCGGTGTTTGGCTGAAGAAGATGAAGACAGAAATTGTAATTTCTAAAAAATAATAGGGTTGTTTTGGTCTTTTAATCTCAATTTGACGGTCAAGTTAACGATTCTTGCTCTTGGGTGGTTCAGCGCTAACGGAATGTTTATAATGGGTGGTTAAAAATAATTTCTTCTATAACGGGTGGTTCCAGTAAAAATCGCGCGTTTAACGGGTGGTTTGCCGTAATTTTCTCTTGATAATAAAAGAGTAGCGGAAGACTTTTTAAAAGAAATACTTAACCTTTATTAAAATATTTCCTCGTAAATTGAGGAGACAGGTTTTACAATGCAAAATTACAATACAGCGGAAGACTTTATAAATAACCCTAAACACGTGAGTAACTTATCTAAGTATTACACTTATTTAAGAATATTAAATTAATACTAGACAACTTTAAAAATAATATTACTTTAAATCACAATCTTCAACTACAAGCCTTCGTCTTCGATTTGTTATTTCAAGGCTATATGAGACCAATATACTTCTACTGAAAGACTGTGTCGTATAGGACGGATGACAACAGCCAACTATGCAAGGAAAAAGAAAGGTTGGTAAGTCTAATGAAAGACTGTGCAAGGGTGAAAAACATAATGGTTCTTGTAGTTGCATATACTCACTGCCCTTGTTTCTTGAATAAAACTCGGTAAACGGTATATGACTAATATACTTCTATTGAAACGAAAGAAAAGGCAAGCTTCAAAAGATGACTTCAACGAACAAAGTCTTATGGAAAATTAATGATTTTTTTTGGGAACATTATATTTATCACACAAAGTTTTGAAAATGCCTCGTTGAATATTTAGGTCATCGATCAACCTCACCGCATAATGTGAATCCATATTGAAAAGGGGACTTACTTTAGACAAGAGACCGGGCGGGTTTCACGTTGTACTTCTCGCCCGAGTGTATATTAACTTTGTCCAAAACGGCACTTATCTTATTTAATTCCAAAACGTGCAATTACGTTAAAGCTTTTAATCCACACCAATCTCGCAATGAGATATATATTATGGGACGAATCCCGAGTAACGGCACTAGCTAAGTGCACCACAACTTATATTCGAATAAGTGTAGGTCATGACCAAAAGTATTAGGGCAATAATCCTCCTAATACCAAGTTATAAAGAAACAACTAAACCTCGCGAGTAAAATAGCGTTCCTACTAATACTTGTGCTAACTAAGCATACAAGTCCACACCAAACTTCATCTAGCACCCTATGATAATAAATATATATAATATATGATGGTCGTTGCTAGCAAATATACAACCTAATATATAAGGTTCATTTTTCACAACAAATTAACACACAAGTTCCCAAACGAAAATTAAGAATATTTATCCCAACTTAATTAAAACAATCGATTAATTGTCAATTAAGAAAAATATGGAATAAATTACACGAGCGAACCGCCACTTGCCTTAAGTCGCTTTGTCGGATAAAACGACGTGTCGACGTTCGATAGAAGATCGATTCTAGTCGACGAGCTTGATTCTCGATGAAACCGAGACGTACCCAATTCACAAGAAATAAATTATAATTAGATAATTTATTCGATAACGGAAATTAAACGATATTTGTCTTGGTTTCTAATTAGATTTATTTAACTCTAAATAAATCAATTATCGAGGCTACATGATATACGATTATCTATATGGTACTTAAAATTCCTTAGTCGTATATTCTAAAATTCTTAACATAAATAAATTAATCAAATAATTTATTTACAACTTCTAATGAATTTCTAACCCAACATACGATTTATATGAAATGTTATAATTTAACAATTCATAATATAAAATAATACCCAAAAATATGTTTAATGAAATTTTAACAGTCCAAACATTACATTAACCCAAATTATCCCTAATTAATTTTAATTGGCCAAATTAATCAAGATTAACTCTAAAATATGCCAAAAACACAAATTGGCTAATTACCCAAAATCGCGGATGAACAGGCGTGCATTCAAAGGCTCGATTCGAACTCGACTGACCACCAAATGGCTCATGGTTGGTGTCGTTGGATTCGTTACTTCAAGAAGAAGATTTGCATACTTGAATCGTAACTAGAGGTGCACTAACGAAGGAGAATTGTACCCTGGAAGCTCACGAAATTTTCAAGAATGCCGCAACCCTAACTCACAAAATTAGATGATATTAATCCATAGATGAATGGGTATTTATAGGGGTTTGATAGATCTCTAAAAACCCTACAGATTCATATGAAATTTGGCCCAGAACGATCCCGAATTGGATCCACTTTGCCATAAAAACGTGATGACACGTTTACGAAGATTTCTTGCCTTTTCGGGAGAAATTTGATCTTATTTTTGGGTGATTCTTCCCGATTTTTGTGGGATAATGTACCTAGGAATGTTACCTTAAAATCCCAATGTTCAATTGTCAAAATCGAGCTCGGATTTGGGCCGAATTCCTCCATGTCCGAGAGCTTGGCATGTTGAATGTGTTCTAGGGTTGTTCGGCCTTCAACTTGGAAATTCTATCAATTGGGGGCATTAAAAATCTTGATTTTAGAGGGATTAGGTTCAGGATTGGTTACGCTTCAAATCCCATGGGTTAATTTGGTGGAATTGGGCAAAATTGGCACCAAAATCCTCCATGGAAGTGAGCTTGAGGGTTGCGTTTTTGTGCCTTGGCTGGAGGTTGAAAAATCTCCCCATTTTTTCCTTATTTGCACACCCCCCCCCTATTTGGCTTAATTACGCATTTTTTCCCAACTTTTCAAGTTTTGGCAAAAAATTTCTTAATTTAACTTTTAAAAATTACAAAATTTATCCTAACTTATTAACTTATCCTAAGTTTATTTATACATTTTAACCCAAATTTAAGTAAAGGAAAAAAATAATTTAAGCTAGTTTTAAGCTTAAGTTGCATTATCTTATAAGCTTAACCATATTCAATTCAACATTTTATTATACTTACTTTAAATACTTTATTCTTAACCAGATAATTTTATTTAAATTAATATTAACATAATTTAAATAATTCATGACTTAAAGAGATATCCTACTTAAGTTAATTATTATTTTATCCCCTCATAGATAAACATAATAACTCTTATAGCCTTTATTATATATCTAAAAATTCCCAAAACCACATTCATGGTTATACGTAATTATTTATTTCTACACCATACTATTATAACCCATTTGATAATTTGTACAAAAATGATCTTAACATAATTTTTGAACTTAATTTAATGAAAATTTAAATTACTCCTATATAGAGATAAAATAAACTTCATAACATTTATTATTATCAAAACAAAATATATATAGAAATTATATTAATACCCTTATGATAAAATAAGGGTTATTTCACCATCAACAGTTTCAGATTCAATAGGAATAGCCGCAACATTTTCAGATTCACTAGGAATAATCGAAGACTCAACACTTGAACAGACAATCTCCTACTCCGCACAACATATTTATTCATAACCCTACTCAAAATAATTTAATTCAACAAAGTCCAATTTAACACATTAATTATTATTTTTTTGAAACAATTTAACACGTTAATTAAATCAAATGACAATTGACAACAACAAATGTAAAGAAACCAAATAAGTATAAGGTGTTCAAACAAACAAAAAACCTAAGGCCCCGTTTGGATCGCCTCATTATGGTTTATAAAATTTTCTTTATAGTTTATAATTAAGGGTCCGGTTCCAGTGAGGACGGTGCTTCATGATAGGATTGAGGATGTATGAGAGAAGAGAAAAAAATTAGAGGGAAAAACAAAAAAAAACGGAGTGAACAGTGGCGGAGGCGCGCGCCCTTATAGGGAAAAGCTTTAATTCGGCCTTGCAGTACAATTGCCGAATTTTTCGCGTATAATTCGCGAATAATTCGGCAAAAAAAAAATCCAAGTCAAAATTTTTCCCAGAAAAATCGATTTTGTGTGCATATCATATAACGTGTGTGTGCATATTAGATGCACTGTTGTGTGCATATGGTTTCTGAAATTGTGAATGCCTTTAACATAGTGTTTATGCTTAGAGGACTTGTGTGCACATCAAATAACCTGTGTGTGCACATCAATTATACTGCTGTGTGCATACTCCGTGTGTTCATATGGTCTCGGGTCGTGTGCATACCCGAAAATAAGTGTTGGTATGCACACATGTGTGTGCATACCAAATAACTTGTCGTGTGCACATCCATTATACTATCGTGTGCAGACCCCGTGTGTGCATATGGTCTCAAGTCATGTGCATACATGGAAACAAGTGTTGATGCACACAAACCATGTGTGCATACCAAATAACCTGTCGTGTGCACATCCATTACACTATCGTGTGCATACCTCATGTGTGCATATGGTCTCAAGTGTTGATGCACACAAACCATGTGTGCATACCTCGTGTGTGCATATGGTCTCAAGTGTTGATGCACACAAACCATGTGTGCATATCAAATACTCGTTATGTGCATGTCAAATAGACTATTGTGTGCATATCATCCACCTTGTTGTGTGCATATCCACTACGTGCGTGTGCGTATCAAATATAAGCCCAGGAATCATGTGTTCATACCGCAAAAATCATGTGTTCATACCCAGGAAATCATCCACCTTGTTGGTTATATGTGCACACACACTTTTTCGCGTATGCACACAGATGTGTATTTGATATGCACACATGTCTCTAGCATTAACAACTGTTCCCAGACATGCACACATTTTGAAAACCACATGCACACACCGAGCCTAACATATGCACACATACGTTCTGACATATGCACACAACAGTGTATTTCATATGCACACAAAATCG
Source organism: Rheum nobile (assembly GCA_027886185.1). Taxonomy (NCBI): domain Eukaryota; kingdom Viridiplantae; phylum Streptophyta; class Magnoliopsida; order Caryophyllales; family Polygonaceae; genus Rheum; species Rheum nobile. The sequence goes on from WOAB01000163.1 coordinate 1,345,763, forward strand.
ATTTTTTTTGCAAAATATTTTCCAGAAAATTCGCGAATAATTCGGCCGGGCCAAATTTTTGGACGCGCTTGGTGCATCCTGAGTCTTGACACGGGGAGCTGTCCTCATTTGAACTTTTCCCTATAATTAATACTATTTCTCATGCCTGTTTGGTAACATATTCTGAAGCACAATATCTTGTTCAAAGCACAATATCTTGTTTATAATCGAAATTGGCGGTTCCGGTCATAGACCCATCACCTCTATCCACAATCTCAACATTTGAGCAATTAAATTTAGGGACATATGGGATGAGAAACAAAAACTCATATAAACTCAAAACCCTAGTATTCCATTAACAACAACAAATGAATGAGATAAATTAGGCATGAGAGACAACAAGTTTGATTAAATTCAAATCAAGTCCCAATTTCAAAACTACATTAGGCATGATTCGCATGAAAGACAGCAAGTTTAACACAAGAAGCTAAGCTTCATCATTGTGGTAGCATAAATCTGCACCGTAATAAATTATTGATGACGAAGACGAGAACTTGTAACTCCGGCGATCCTAGTCTCACTCAATCTCTTTTCCGGTGTCCTGCGAACATAGAAAAGGGCCAAAGGGCAGGGCTTTCTCCCCCGGAAGACCCTCCGATGCTCAAATCAGATCTCCTTTCATAGAGATTGAGACTAGGGTTTCAGAGTCTTAGAACTGAATGAGAATTGAAATATATGGCTAGGGTTAGGATTACCTCGTTTATACTTGAAGCACATTAAATGGGTTTCCCTTCTCTTTAATGAGCCTCTTAATTAATCTATTTCTCTAATATCATTAATTAGATAATAATGATAAAATAAATAACGTATTTTTACCTCCACAAATGCCCATCGGATCCTTTAAGCTGAGTAAAGGTTAGAGGATTCAAATAATAGCTTGTTGAGAGCCTGAATGGCTTGCGCGGTCTATGACTTGGTATGTGCGTCTTGTTTTTCTTGAAGGGTGCATTCTTGCACAATGCTTGTATGCTATTTTGTGGTGCGTTCTTTCACAATGCCCGTGCGTTCTTACAAGGTGGTGGTGCGTTCTTGCACAATGCTAGTGCGTTCTTGCACAGTGTCCATGCATTCTTGCACAGTGGTGGTGCATACTTGCACAATGCCAGTGCGTTCTTGCACAACACATGTGCATTCTGGCACAGTGCCCGTGCGTTCTTGCACAATGGTGGTGCTTTCTTGCACAATGCCAGTGCGTTCTTGCACAACACCTGTGCATTCTTGCACAGTGCCTGTGCGTTCTTGCACAGTGCATGTGCGTTCTTGCACAGTGGTGGTGCTTTCTTGCACAATGCTAGTGCATTCTTGCACAACACTTGTACGTTCTTGCACAGTGCCCGTGCGTTCTTGCACAATGCCCATAGGCTATTCTGGGGTGTGTTCTTGCACGATGCTCGTAGGCTAAAACTTTATGATAGCTCATGACGTTGTGGCTCGAAGGCTAATAGAATGAAGATGACAGCTTGTGCCTCTGTTGCCCATAGGCTAATAGAAATAAGAAGACAACTCGTGCCCATGCGGCCTGTAGGCTAATAGAGTAAGACGGGTAGTAGTGCCTCTGTGGCCCGTAGGCTAATAATTGGCCATAAGTGGCCACTAGTTAGCCATAAGTGGCTATCTTGAGGTCACTTGGGCTGTCTGTAACAAATAGATCATTTCTAGAAAAAAGAGTGCTTTCATTGCATTTATATTCTCATGACAAAGAAAACAAAAATAAAACAGTGGAATTGGCAACTTAGTTGTGTGCTTCATTTTACTCGTCCGAGTGGATGATATAGAAGTTATCCGTGCAAGTTTTAATATCGTTTGTGTTTGGATTGAGTTGCTCTGTTTGTCTTGGTGCGAGCTTCTTGAACAAGTCGGTAGGGCTCATTCTGTGCCCCCCTTATGTCGATCTTTATTGTTGTTGAATCACTCATGCTCCGGACCTCAGTTTCAACGCCATAATTATAAGCCCTTCATAGCCATTATTTGATCTTAATCCCAAATGACCTCAATTTCAACGCCATAATTATAAGCCCTTCATAGCCATTATTTGATCTTAATCCCAAATAATTGACCATATTCGTCGATGGATCTCATATCTCTTTAATTAGCGCTTTCTCCCGAGTTTATATCGACATACTATGAACATGTAATAATCATATACTGTAATATACAAGTCTAATTATTTTAAATAATTTTTCAAATGAAACGATTTTAATAAATACGAATAATTAAATCTATTTACCGATCAGCGATCAAGTGGAATTGGGTCTTGGATTGAAATTGATAACCCGGTCCCTTGGGAATTCAAAGCAGGCCATCTCCATTTATTTTAAACTCATTCGGCCATGTGGCCCCCACCAATGCAATTCTCGTGTTGCAATTCGTGAACTTGTGGAATTGGGCTCTTGGCCCAACTTCGTACTTCAATTGCCAAGATGCCGTGAGGGCCTTGAAAGACAAAACAGCGACAGGTAGGGAGTGTGGCCCATTAGCCCTTTAGTAACTTTTAATTAATAAAATTAGCCCCTAGTAGTTTTTATGCATTTTTCTACCCCCAACATCTCCTTCCTGTCGGCCCCGGCAACATCCCCTGCATCCGCTCCGCCCTCGCCCCCTCCCCCGCCATCTCCATCGTCCCGCTCACCTTCCCCCACGTCGACGGCCTCCCCGCCGGTCTCGAGAGCACCTCCGACATCACCCCCGCCATCGCCGAGCTTCTCAAGGTCGCCCTCGACAGAATGCAGCCCCAGATCCGCTCCCTCCTCTCCGACCTCCGCCCTGACGTCGTCTTCTTCGACTTCACCCAGAGTTGGCTCCCTCCCAGTTGAAATCTGTAGATAAGGAGGGGGAGAGGGGAGTGATTTCACTGTCTATCTATTGATGAAAAGGTCAATCGAAGTGTGGCTTCAAGTGTGGCTTCAAGTCTTGAGTGTGACTCATGTTGTTATAATAATAGGTTTCATCCCTATTCATCTGCATTTCTCTCCCTTAATGTGCAGGCGCCCATTCAAACCCTCGAAACTAGAGATTGAGACGGTTAAAAAGACTTAGGACTATGATATGGAAGCTGATAATTGGGATCTTCCTGAAGATTCATGAAGAAGAAATTTATGGCATCATGGAGATTGTAGTATAAGTCTCCTAGTTTAGCACACAACATTTTTGAAGAAGAGAAGTTAGCTTTAGCCCACCATATGATCATCGGTTTAAATTGGTCATGTTTTGTAAATCATCTATGACGATGTTGTTAGGCGTTCACTCAACCATCTTTTGATTTTTGGCTGGTAAAATGTGAAACTGACAATGTTTCTTTTCCAAGGCTGAGCAATTTTTTTTCTCTGATTTTTCTCTTGAATGAATCAAGAGATGTGTTTGCATATTTCAGGAATGAACTTGATAGTTGGATGATGTGGCAGATAGCAGATTGTGTGCGTGAACTTTATAGTTGGCATTTATTGTGGTTATTGGAAGTCATTGCCTTGCTGGTGTTTCTGGCATACTTATTTGGAGATAGTCAATGCCTCTACACTGCTCAGGGTTTTGCTTGCTAGCAAACATAAACTTTGTAAATCCAGTATTCCAGTGACCTATATGGCTATATGGTCTGTTGTTTATCTGTAGCATTAACACTGGTCATTGTGTTGTATATACTTATTGTCATCTACACTGTTTGCTTTGGTTAAATTGCAAGTTTACCTTCTACACTGTCTGCACTAGCTTAAATTTGCATGAATGAACTTTGTGAGTCAAATCTAATAATAGTCTGTAGTCCTTGCTCATGCCTGAAGCTATGAATGTTTTGTAGCTATAATGCTCTTAGGCAGGAGGCACAACCTTTTCTGGTGGCTAGTAGGATGCTCTTCCAGCAACTGATGAGGCATATAATCCTTGAAATCGTCAGTTGCTTGCAACTGCAAGTACAAGCAACTAAAGACGTGTATTAGCTGCTAAGTACAATTATTATAGCTCATTATTTATTCAGCTGGATATTGCCAAGTTAACCTCTGATAACCATGTTTCGGATTTCTTTCCTGAAGAAAGATTTAATTTGCATAAATTAAGAAATGAATTTCTTATATGTAATCTAGATTATCTACATATGGGTATGGATTCATGATCATGCTTTTTTATCTTGCAAGCTAAAATCATGCTTTTTTTTCAAACTTCAGTGACACTTTAGATTCAATTACTGATGAACTTTTAATGACACTTTTACATACCAATGACACTTTTTAATACCAATTTAAATAAGTTCGATGACAGTTTGACCAAGTTCGATGGCGGTTTGACCAAATTCGATGACAATTTGACCTTCGATGACACTTTTACCAAGTCCGGTGACGGTTTGACCAAGTCCGATGACAATTTGACGTTCGATGACACTTTTACCAAGTCCGGTGACGGTTTCACATCTAAAGTGTCATTAGGACAGAGTGTCATTAGGATTATTTTTCACATTTAAAGTGTTCAAGTGACACTCTAAAGTGTCATTAGAACAAAGTGTCATTATGATTATTTTTCACCTCTAAAGTGTCATTAGGACAGAGTGTCATTAGAATTACTTTTCACCTCTAAAGTGCCATTAGGACAGAGTGTCATTAGGATTATTTTTCACCTATAAAGTGTTCAAGTGACACTCTTTAGTGTCATTAGAACAGAGTGTCATTATGATTATTTTTCACCTCTAAAGTGTCATTATGACAAAGTGTCATTAAGATTACTTTTCACATCTAAAGTGACATTAGGACAGAGTGTCATTAGGATTATTTTTCACCTTTAAAGTGTTCTAATGACACTTTAGAGTGTCATTAGGATTATTTTTCACCTCTAAAGTGTCATTAAGATATAGTGTCATTAGAATTATTTTTCACCTCTAAAGAGTTCTAGTGACACTCTAAAGTGTCAATAGAACAGAATAGAGTATCATTATGATTATTTTTCGCCTCTAAAGTGTCATTAGGACAGAGTGTTATTAGGATTATTTTTCACCTCTAAAGAGTTCTAGTGACACTCTAAAGTGTCATTAGAACAGAGTGTCATTAGGATTACTTTTCACCTCTAAAGTGTCATTAGGACAGAGTGTCATTAGGATTACCTTTCTCTTGACTCGACACTTTTTTACGTGTGTAATGACACTTTTTATATGGGTTTATGGATGTAATGACACTATTGTAAAAGTGTGATTGTAATGATAAAAAGTGTTATTGTGATGACAAAAAAATATAATGACATCATAGTGGCAGCTACAGTTAGAGTTGTAACTAGTTGGTCTAATAATACTAATCTGTATATGTTTATCACTGGAGCATGAGATGTTGGAGAGAGAGATATCCCGGCTACGAGCATTATTCAAACAACAATAGCAACCACCACTATAGCAACAAAACCAGAAGCAGATGCACTAGAGACAATCTTCCTATACCCACAAAAGGGCCAACAACAAAGTTTGTGTTCTTGAAGGAGGATCTTTTGTAATACCACAGCCACATGGGTCGGCCCATCACAGAGCTGCAGCCCATACACCCCAACCCTTCCTTGTTGGCTCCAAGCCCCAAGGCCCAGCCATTTAATCAAGAGGTTGTTGGGAGCGCTCGAACACGAGACCTCTCCCCTTTATCCACTCCCCATAAGGAGTGAATACCAATTGCGCTACAACGTAATTGGTATTCACTCCTTGTGGGGAGTGGATAAAGGGGAGAGGTCTCGTGTTCGAGCGCTCCCAACAACCTCTTGATTAAATGGCTGGGCCTTGGGGCTTGGAGCCAACAAGGAAGGGTTGGGATGTATGGGCTGCAGCTCTGTGATGGGTCGGCCCATGTGGTTGTGGTATTACATAAAAGTACACTTTTATGTGAGTGCTCAAGCCACGGGCCTAGCCCCACATGAGACACTCCATGAGCCGCAGCCCATGTACCCCAACCCTTCCCCCATCACTGGGTAGGTTGTTGGTGAGAGTCGAACACGCGACCTCTCCACCCTTTATCAAGCCTCCGAAGAGCGCCTTGATACCAATTGTGCTGTAGCACAATTGGTAACAAGTGGGCGTTAGGCCGCTTGTTAAAGCGTGAGGTCTCGTGTTCGAGACTCACGAACAACCTCCCAGGCATGGGGATTTGGTTGGGGTACATGGGCTACGGCCCATGGATAGAGAAATGGATGGCCCGATAAGGTCGGTGCCCCTCTCATTCAAAGTGTACTTTTTTGCAGCGCAATTGGTGACAAGTGATGCTTTGGCAGCTTGTTAAAGCGTGAGGTCTCGAGTTCGAGACTCACGAACAACCTGTTAGGCGCCATTTAATATGGGCCAGTGAGGGGTTGGGGTGTATGGGCTGCAGTCCTGTGATGGGCCGGACTGCTAAGTTGTCGAGGTATTACATCTTTTGTAGGTGATTTCAAGCTTGGTGTCCTAAGAGGGAATCAAGAACTGGAAGACTGACTCGATTCCATTAGCAGCTCTGTTGTAGGCATATATCAAATACGGTACCTAACCTGCATATACATGTACTTTACAGTCACATTCCTTCATCAATTGAAAACAGATACAAAATCCCCAATCTTGATCAGTCTTTATTCGCAACATCAATACGTAGATCATCTAATGCTAACTCGATTTCATTGGCACTCAATTCTGTTCCCAGATCAACAGCTGATGCGGCGGAGAGCGACGGAGAGGGAGCGCACCTGCTGAAGGAAGCGAGAGTAGGAAAGAGATTCGCCGGTGCCGGAGTCGATGAAGGCGGGAACAGAGTCGAGGGAGGCGGGGGCGGCGGAGGAGTGGAGGAAGGAGAAGATGGCATCGGAGATGGAGAGAGGAGCGGATTCCGGTGGGAGAGGGATGGCGGGGCGGAGACTGTGGTAGATTCTGGTAGAGGAGCAGTAGCCGAATTTGGGATCTAGGGATTTGGAATTAAGGAGTGACACATTAACACTACACAAACCCCCATCCTCATCTATGCGTGGGCCGGTGAGAACATGGATTCTCTCGTGCACGTCGATTCCTCAGACGAAAGCTATGAGAACATGGATTCCCCCGTAATCGCGAGGTGCGCTGCAGAGTTTCGAGTGTGGGATCGGGTGTCTCCAGCGGGATTAACCCAACTTAAAAAGAATATTAAAATAATATATAAACTTGGGGAGGGGGTTAGTTTCTAAAGGGGCTAATTTCCTAATAAAAACGTTGTAGGTAGTTCATTTACCCAACTCGTCCTAGGTCATGGTCCTCTTTAGACGCAATCTTCTGTGACGCGGCAATATTTCGTGATGAAGATCACGGTCCCGTTACCACCTGGGCTGGCAGATCGTTGCAGTCGGGCTTATGGATCCGATCATCGAATCGGCCACCGCCGTCAAGTATAACAAGAGCTATGAATTGATTGAAGGGACCGATTGCTCCTCTTGCTTGAATGAATTTGAAGAGGGCCTGAACGAGGAGAACATTGCAGACTAGCGTAGGCGCTCCAATTATCATCAGGGCTACGTCGGAATCACGTCGTTGTCTTCGTTTTCCACAGAGCCAATTGTGGTAGCATAAATCTATACCGCTATAAATTGTTGATCGATGACGACAATGAGAACCGCAACTCTGGCTATCCTAGTCTCACTCGATCTCTTTTCTGGTGCATTGCGAACATAGAGAAAGGTCAAAGGACGGGGCTTTCTCCCCCGGAAGACCCTCCGACGCTCAAGTCAGATCCTCTTTCATAGAGATGGAGGCTAGGGTTTCAGAGTCTTAGAATTTAATGAGAATTGAATTATATGGCTAGTGTTAGGATTACCTCTTTTATACTGGAAGCACATTAAATGAGCCTCCCTTCTCTTTAATGAGTCTTTTAATTAATCATTTTCTCTAATATTATTAATTAGATAATAATGATAAAATAAATAACGTATTTTTACCTCCACAATCATTCAAACAAATCCAACTTACTCTGTCACGCAGGGCGGCAGCAAGGTAGTTCTGTGGTGGGGTGTGGGGCGTGCGGCGGACGGGAGGTGGCCGGTGGAAGCGGGCGACGGACGGGGAGGCGCTCCAGTTGGCGAGTCGAAATGTCGAAGGCGCTCCAGATACAATGAGGAGAAGAAGAAACATATCTGGCTTTTTTGTTAGCAAAATATCTGCATACTAAACAACGTCATTTTGAAACGAAAAAAGAATAAAAAATTAATAAATATGAAATGGAAGAGGGGTCACCAAACCCTCTAGATCCGCCTCTGGTTACCATTCTCTTAGATTTGGAAATGTGCTTACTAATATGTGCATTATTGCTTAATTATTACATGTATGATTCTGGGAGGAAACTTACAATTGTGCATCTACGATATATTAGCTTGAGATTTCTGGAAAAAAATTACAATGTTGCATATGATAATTGTGCATTTCTTATTGTGGCTTGAAAAAGTGGACAGGAACTCCTATGGTCACTATACTCCATACAGCTCCGGCGACTAACATCACGCTGAGTATCAACCCGAGGCATCCCAATCCCCAATTAAACCACCACATCGCGCCCCATCTTCTTGGCTTCTTAAGCCTTATCCACATGAGGCACGGATAAGCCAGCGTCACAGGTAAGGCTATCCCTCCTATTAGCCCTGCCAAGCTGGGCAAGAATGGCAGGGCAACCGATATGAAGAACGCAATGCCTCCAAAGAGGCACCTGAGAGCGGTGCGAATCCATCTCGGGCATGGCTTGTTCATGCTGTTGGTGTATCTGAGCTCCAGGTTGTCGAAAACAGGCATTGCGTATATCTGAAAGGAGCTAAGGCTGTTTATGACAACTAGAAGAGATATAAAGCCCAAAAGAGCCTTTGATGTATCATGTCCATGGTGTTCATACAATGCATTGAGCAATCCTCCACTAGCATGTATCTTGGATAGTATAAAAAATACAAGAAGATGAAGTTTTGTTAAGTTTTTGTTCTATGAAAAAATTGAAATTAGGAAAACATAGTTTTTGTTCGTATATGTACCAAGTTGCCGTATGTCCAATATCCGCCGATTGCAAGAGGAAAGAGGCACAATCCGATGATTAGATACGAACACTTGAGCCCACGCCACATTGGCAATCGCGAGGGTCGCCTTTTACTCGTCTGCATTGTTCCCTGTCACACCAATGACAGTCATTTACACATTAGACCTATCAATCGGGTGGAACGGATCATGTTCAGATAGAGCCCCGAATACTTACCTGTATCTCAAGGACTAGATTATGGCCTCTAAAAGCAAAGGCAATCATACCAAGAGCATTGAGGATGTTGCGAACGTGAGTTGCACGAGACCCGCCAAATGCTTGGGTCAACCCATAAGAGACGCCAATGGGCCTACCTTTAGAAACGGGCACGGCCCATATCAAAGTACAGTAACTGACGGCTGTGATTGCTCCGATGAAAGAGACCCTGGCTATGGAATTTAAGCTGGGAAGTTGGGCCAATAGTATGGCAGAGCAAGTGAAGATCAAATAACATTCAATGGTGGTCAAGTCATAATGGGTCTCACTCCCACTTGCGATTTGGGAGAATGTTTTGAGGGTTCCACCACCCACCATGATAAGATTCACACATGTACCACCTGATAGGTACATTATTGGCAAAAGACATAGCACTTTGCCTAGCCTTTCACCTGCATTATTTACGTATTGTCATCATTCACGTTATTCTCAATCCAGTGAATCGTAACAGTGTAAAATTTATAAAGATAAAAGAGAAGTGATTAAAATCTAATTATTAAATTATTGGTAGTCTGGTGAGTCGATAAAGCTCAAATGCATATATGAGTCCAATACAACTTTATTGGGTTCCATCCTAATCAATTAGTCATGTTATCTCTACACGGCTCTCAAGGACAACTAGTGGAATTTGGAATAAGTTATCTTAATTCACAAATCACTAAGTACAACTACCTAAATCAGTTCACACTTGACAATATGTCTTAAGACAACAAACCCAATTATGTCTTGAGGAGGCAAAGCTCAAACAAATCAAGGAAACAATCCCAAACCAAAATATGCTATGATATCATGTTAAAGTCTAATGAACCGATAAACAGGGAATGTGTCAACCTGAGTGCAACATGTGCATATAAGTCAAGAACATAAGTTCAGTGATGCTCTATTCTAAAACCAATATATTGGCCGCGGCTATATGAGAAGTAATAAACTAAACTTATATACTAGTTTGTTTTCCCTCGACTTCTAATATAGGATAGGTTATCTTCACAATCATATTGTTAAAGAATTTTCTTTTAAAATTACAACGAAAAAAACAAGACTATCCATTTAATATAGGACTAGCCTAGCTAGACTTCATAAAAAATTTCACCATCATCTCTTAACTACTCCTTCATTGTTGAGGCTGCAAAATGTTTTCCGTTAAAAGTTGTGGACAATTAATGTCTCATCTATCAAATTTTGCGCTGTAGATCATGTAACTTGTAAGTAAACGTACTGTTTGTTGAACTAATTATATTAATCATATCGTATTAATATTTAACACTAGCTAGCTATATAAATATTTATATTCGGTATTTCGGTTATGGCCTTAGAAAATAGGTTAAACGTCTTATTGTGAACATTTTTGTTAAACATATATACTTTTCATAACAGGATTTGATCTTTTGAAATAGGGTATGTATGTATGTTTCGATGCATAGGGAATTTGAAGCTAAGCTTACCAAAAGCAGCAATGGATAGTCGGAGGTACCGACTATAACGAATTCCATCCTCAGACTCGTGTAATTGGATTAACAACCAGAGAGTATAGAATTGCCACAAGAAAGCTAGCGACAGGCAAATTATTCCCCATGTCCTGCAGCAGGTACTCCAAGTTAAGGTTTGCAGCTCGATCTTACGTTCATATATTAATCGTACGTACTTATTTGGACAAAGTTATATCTCTACATACTAGGCATATATATACATACATAAATAAATACATGTAACGTTTCTACACAGAGTTAGATTGAGATAACGACACCGTACCTTAGGAATGAAACACTTTATAAACATGTTTTATTTTAGCCCCTTACTAGACCTAGCGGATCATTGATTTGGACAAAAAAACCAAGCAAATTATAGAACTCAAGGCCGTCCATGCATGCATGCGTGTGCAAAAGGGGTGATGGAACATGGCCTCATATTTCTTAGAGCCCCTATATATTAATGTTGAGCTGTAAGTAAACTGAAAATTTGTCTTGCTCTGATGGTAGAATGAAAGAGGATTGTGTTCTAAGCATGCGGCGCGCTACTTTTTTTTTTCTTGCTTAGTAAACCAAACTCCTAGTATCATCTTACTAGCATTTGTCGTCCTATCATATTCCTCTATTCATTATTTACGTTCTTATATCCCTTATATAACAATTTTTTTTATTTGTCCAAGTTTTTCCTTAAATTTGCAAAACTGAATACTTTATTCTAAAAATTTATGAAAAATATAGCTTATACTTAATAAAATAGAATAAAAAGTCTATTTTCATTTGTTTGAGTAACTTGGATTATACGATCATTTAAAAAATTAATATTAAAAAATTTATATAAAGTTTTGCATCGGACCTCCAAAATTCATTAGACGGCTCTGATAGGTTTAGGTAGCTCGCCAGATGCATGCACAATCTCATGTTATTTATTAGTATTTGACGCTTGGTGCTATGCGCACCTTTTAAAACCAGCTAGCCTCCAAATTGGACTAAATTGAGTTTAAAATTCCATAGTCGATCGACCAAGCATTACTAAACCGAGAAACGGGAAAGAAAGTAAGAAAAAAGGTTAAGATCTAGTGATGATGGGAGTAGGTTCAAACTTACCAACCAAGAGCGGAGAAAGCAAGGGGAAGCAAGAGAGCTTGGAAGCCGATGCCGGAGCTTAGAGTATGAAACGCAGCGTACAAGGCGTTACCTTCCCTGGATTCAGTTATAGGCAGCCATGCATCTTGAGGATCAAACTTGGCTTCTTCCAAATGCGTCGCCGCCAATGCCTCCTCCATCGGGCTGCAGGTATATAGAATAGTACTGATTACTACTTATGAAGGAAGGAGGAACATTAATGCATGATGAATGTACAAATGTTGTACAAACCTAATCAATGTTTTCCGATACATACGCTATGTGTATGAAGTTAATATATAATTGGGGTGCGTTACCTTTTATGTGAGATGGTTAATTCGATCAGCTATATATGAAAGCATATATATATAGTAGATATATAAGAAGATGCTGGGTTTAGTTAACTTAATGTATATAAAAAATATATGTATGAATGTGTACGTACGCGAGGAAGGGCACACCTTAGTTTCCGATTAATTAAAATGGGATCTGACTAGGTTAGGTTATAAGCTATAGAACATGGAGTACTTATGTGCTCCGAAGGATCGACGAAGTGTGGAATATATATAATGTGGCGTGAACGTTAGATTATTCTATGTGTTATGTAAACAAAAACAAAAAAAGAAAAATCGTAGAAATAGCCCCAACTTCAGGGGTATTTGCGGAAATAACACCAACTTTTCATGTTGCTAGAAATATATCCCCATAATTGGGGTGAGTTGTGATCACTAGCCTAATTAAGTATCACTAAAGAAGGAATTTTTTTATTGGTTAACAGTGACATGACATTTGTTGGGCCTCGATTTTCACTATTGGATCAGCCCAATAGCTTGAACCAAAGATGTCTTCTAGAAGATCCGGTCAGAAACAACCTCTAGAAATCTTGGTCCGGTTAGCTCAGCCTCCAGAAATTTCGGGGCGACCAGTGGTTAGAGCGACGACCTCCGTGGATTTCGGAGCGACCAGTACGTAGCTAAGTGACTCCCGGAGATCTCAGACGATTTTAACCGACCCACGTGCAGGATAACGTCTTCCATGAATTTCGGGCGGATCTGTGAACCGATTCAAGCCAAAAACTAGTATAAATATAGAGGGAACTATCTTGTAACGACACATTATCATTTTTACTGAATACAAGCTACAATTTGCCATTCTCTCATTCGTTTTACAATTATTCTCTAGCTCAATTCTTCATTCCAGTATTGAAGCGATCGACAGTTAAATCTCTTGATTCGACCAGTCTCTCATTCGAAGGAGATAAGCTTGTCTTTGCATTCATTTAATCTTATTTCGTCTTGATTGTTAAGTTGATTTGGATTATTTAAATACTATTGATCTTATTGTTGTCTAGTTGCTCCATCTTTAAGCGATTCAGATCGGTTCGAACTTTTTCGCCCAAAACAACATTGTCATTTACGACTTATGAAGATTGATTATGGCTAAATGTTAAATACGATACCATGTGTTACTATTAACGATAAAGAATCTCGATCGTTTGATGATGTTTAAGCTAGGGATTGTAACTCACGCTATAATCGGGGTCATTTTCCTCTACATTGAAAGCTCCTGCTATTTTATGAAACTACCCCGCAAAGGTAGGGTTCTTCCTTCACTTTTCCCTAAAAGCACAGCCTAATTAGTTGGAGGCAGCAGCCATAAATGTCATTATCATCGAAGACTAAAGCTAGCAATTAGGACTCTTTTTAATCTTTATACATTAACCATCCCTAGGAACTTGCATGGAACTTGATCGAATTGCTATGTAAAGTGGCAACGTAGGGTTGCTTTTTCAAGGTAGGTAAGGGCACAACTAGCTTTCTACACCTTTCTTCCCCACTATATACATATCGGGTCTTTGTAGATAACTTATTCAATATCTATTGAAATATACGTGAGAAAAAACAAGTTAGTATATAAGATTGAATTGATGGGTACTTTTTCTACTGATAATTGATTTTACCATGCTTAGGGTATATGACCCTTTAAGGGGGGTGGAATAGCAGGTTTGGACCGTAAATTCACTAGTACAGAAATGTCTTGGCATAGCGTTTTTTTATGAAGAGGATAGCGGTTTTACGAGCGCTGTCTATAGAACTGCGATATTATATATTTATAGCACTTTTTGCGAAAGCCCTATAAAAAAGCACACGCATAGCGGTTTTTTAGAAAAAAACGCTATGTTTATTCTATTTTTATTTTATTTAAATACGACCTTTACATAGCGTTTTTTCTAAAAAAGCGTTATGCGTGTGATAACTACTCATAACGCTTTTTCTGAAAAAAGCGCTATGCTTGTGATAACTACTCATAGCGCTTTTTTCAGAAAAAACGCTATGAATGTGTTTTTGTACAACTAAAATTCTGATTATTTTTTATTGCGGTTTGGGAAAAAAACCGCTATTTTTTTTTTGATATATTTCTATGTTCGAGCAACTCCTGTTTTCCCTGCTATATTTCTACAACCAATATTTAATCAAATGAGGCATATTCAGTATGCAATACATAAATTAGCCCCATTTCCATAACCAAAAGTTGCGAATTCATGCACAAAATAAAGCGAATTTGTCAATACACATAAAAATCCAGTAGTACAGAATTTAACTTAGATATCACTAAAATTAGGACGCTATAAAAAAGCGCAATAAGAAATAAAAATGCTTAGCAGTTTTTTTAAAAAACCGCTAAGACGTACAAAAATGCTTAAAGTTTTCAATTTTATAGCGCTTTTTACAAAAAGAGCGCTAAGAGTTCTGAAACACTCTTAGCGCTTTTTATAAAAAAGCGCTATAATACATTTCGGTTTTTTTTTAAAATGTAAAATATTCTCTTAGCGCTTTTTTGTAAAAAGCGCTAAGAGTTTTGAAACACTCTTAGCGTTTTTTGGTAAAAAACGCTATAATAAATTTCAATTTTTTTATTTTAAAAATGTTAAAACATTTTCTTAGCGCTTTTAAACAAAAAGCGCTATAATAAATTTACCAGTAAAAATTTTGGGGCAAATTTTTTTGCCTTGCCTCTTCCCGCTACCCTGTTTCATCTCTCGCGCCCTAATTTTTGCCTTACCACATCTGCGAAGACGACGATCCTTTAGATTCCTCTCTCCCGTGGTTTGCCTCTCGCCCCGTAGCCCCTCTTTTTCTCTGTCGCCGGCGGTTTCCTCTCGCGCCCCGTAGCCTCTCTTTTTCTCTGTCGCCAGCCGTTTCCTCTCGCGCCCAAGCT
The DNA here is from genome assembly GCA_027886185.1 of Rheum nobile. Lineage (NCBI taxonomy): Eukaryota > Viridiplantae > Streptophyta > Magnoliopsida > Caryophyllales > Polygonaceae > Rheum > Rheum nobile. The sequence goes on from WOAB01000163.1 coordinate 1,360,821, forward strand.
TCCAGAAGCTCATCTCGGCGGCTCATCTCGGTATCGTCTTCGCAGAAGCTTCTTTCATTGCCTTCTCTCGGTGGCTTCTCTCGCCGGTGCGTTTTCTTGCTGAATTAAACTCAATTAGTTTTCGTTGTTACAATTGCTGAACCAAACCTTGCTCGTGGTTGTGCTATTGCTACACCAAACCTTGATATTTGTTGTTGCGTCTATCTCCTTCCCAGGAGCATAAGCAAGCCCTAATTTTAGTATCAAATACTAATCTGAACTTACATTTCTCAATTCAGATCTGGCTAGACACTTCTGCAGATTCTGCTGTTCTGCTATTGTTGATTATATTGATTGTTTCTTCCGATTCTGCTGTTGTTGTTGCTCACTCTTTTGCATTTGAAGTTGTTCTTATGTTGTTGTTGTTGCTCACTGTTTTTACATTTAATTTGAAGTTGTTCTTAGATGTGATCTCGACCAGTTTCAATCTACACGCTTTTTCTGATTTTTTGTAAGCTCAAATATTTACAAGTCTTTCAAAGTTTTTTGAACTTCTTTCAGTTTAAAATTTTAAAGTATCTGTTGAAAGAAATTTGAATGCACTGCATTGAAAGTATATATAATTTCTAGCTTTTTCAGTTTTGAAATATCCGATGCTGTTGAAAGAAATTTTAACTTGTATTTATGATCTCTTTGGTGAGAATTTTATGTTTTGGAGATTTTGAGATTGATTTAATGGGTGAGTGGTAATTTGAATATATATGGGTGCACAGGGGTTTGCTGAAGCACTGGTGCAGTTCCTAAAGTCATCTGTTTATGAAAGGAATGCATTAGCTCAAGAAGTTGGTGCTATGGCTCTATTTAACATTGCTGTCAAGAACAACAGGCTATTTTCGTTACTGACATATGTACAACTTTTTACACGCTTACTTGACTGCAAAATTGCATGATTAAGAGTCCTTAGCAAATGTGGTGCTTTACTGAATTTTTTCCAGCATTGTTTCCTTGATCAGTATCATTGAAAGGAAATGTGGTGCTTTACTGCTTTTGTTCATTAAGAGTCATTAGCCAATGTGGTCCTTTTTGTTCAGTAAAAATCAATAGCGCATTGATTCGAACTGTTGGATGTCATAATTTGATGGATTTTCATATTTTGTCATGTGTTTAAATTTAGGCAATTCTTCATAGGTTTTTATCTCTTCCAATGTGATTGTGGTTTGTGTGGTTATCCAAATGTGAAATTGAAGCTGAATGTTTTCAAGAAAAAATACTATGATATTCATAATAGTAGACATATATATAGGTTACTCTCTTCAAGGGATTAAGGAATGCTTGACATATGATTTCTACTACTAGATTATGTTCCCTGTTACTTGTCACTTAATACAAGTTGTTACTCTGATCACTTGTATGATTCAACTCTAACTTGTTAGAAAATTTTACTGGCATGTTTGTAAACTTGGGCCATTTTCTGTAATTAGTGATTAAGTGCGGGTGAGGTTGTTAGGCCATTGCAGAGGCTTATAAGGAGCTCTATCCTTTTCTTCTTTATCTTCTTCCCTCATCTCTTTCATTTCTATCCTTTCTTCCATTGTTATGGAGGATTGAGCTATTGTTGTATCCGGGATACAACACTATTTATCATTGGAATTTATAATTTAGCATGTTTGATTTTGACTATTGACAGTTGTATAGTATGCATTATAACAACTGAGATCTGTTTGTTACACCTTGTACTTGCTATTGTGAGTTTGACTCATACTAGATTAGATTAATATTATAGATGCGTAGCACATATTCCACTGGACTTCTTGCTGTCTGTCTTACTGGGTTTATAGCGTAAGTGTTTGATTACCATGTACAGCTCGTGATCCTTCTTGTTGATATAAAAGCTAACATGTACAGCTCAGGTTTTCTTAGTAAAATTTGAGTAGCTATGGTGTAGGCTTTTGAGTTCTCCATTGTGTTTGCATTGGCACTGGCATTCTTCTTTCTGATAGAAACTAGCTAGTTTGTTCAAAGCATGAAAATAATGAAACCAACCATTTATCCAATTCAGCTTCACGTCCTTGTGGAATATGAGACAGTGGAGGCAGCAGAGAAAGCGGTCAGTAGATATGTCTTTTATGTTATAGTTATGCATATTATTGATACTAAGCTTTGATAAATAATAAAGTTCTATCTCCTCTACAATAAAATCTGGCAGGCTGTCACTTTAAATGATGAAAAGGACTGGAGGAATGGCTTGCGTGTTCAACTTCTTCAGAAGCGAATGGTATGGTATTGCATTGCATCGCATTCTTCCTCCTCTGTAACACTGAATAACGTCTTTTCTTTGCTACAGGCATATGGTTTGGGATGAAAAGCATGGAAGGGATCTGATGCTGACAAGGTTAGCCATACCAGGCCAGCTCCTATAGCTAATGAGGATAATCACAAGACAAGTGAAGGCCATGATGACACACAACAAGTTCAAGTATGCATCGCAATTGCTCTGCTTGTGCTCTTTGACTTTATCATTGCAATGACTCAACAAAATTCTCTTTGCACTTTCAGGATGGGGAAGAAGAAAAATATGGAAAGAGAGGTCAAAACCGTCGATCAAAGGGACAGAAACACCGGGGTAACGGCGGGATGGGTATGTAGACGAATATACTTTTGAGCATCTTGTTAACACCAAAGCATAATTTTAATTTCATTCTCTTGTTTCCTTTGTACATATTTAGGTCATGGAAGCATTACTTTTGCACACATAGAAGATACAAAGCCGCCTCCTGGCCCTCGCATGCCTGACGGAACAAAAGGGTTTAGCATGGGTCGCGGACACCCTCTGGTGGCAACTCAAGTTTAGTGAAATGTTGGGTGTCACGTTAAGGTATGTCAGTTACGTGGCTATGTATGTAGTTTTATAGTAGGGAATGGATTTTTGAGTAAATTGGTCTCAGCTCACAAGGGGAAAACTGTAAATGGCTGCCCTTAGAGTTGTGGGTTTCCAGGATGGATTACAAGCGAAGGTCTTTGTGGAGGAGGTGACGGTGTGGTTTGGTAACTATATGCTCATCATATCGAACTACTATATTTGAATGCACTTTTCTTCTCGTTCTGTTAATTTTCATTTCAATGTTGTTTTCATGAAATTCCATTGCCACTTTATTTGTAGACTGAGCATCAAGCTTGCATTCCTGTATGAAATTGTGGTGTCGTTATGGTGCATTATTGAATTCTTGCAGAGCTTATCCACCAAAATATAGTGGTGAGAATACTTTTAATTGCTTGAGTGTAAGAAGTTTTGGTGTATCCTGTTGTACACTTCTCTTTTTTGAATTTTAGATAACAGCTATTTTCTAGATCCGTCTTACTAGGTTAGCTGCAATTGCATTTGCTGGGCTTTTTTTTTAAAATTTTGGAACATATATTATAGCGGATTTTTGTAAAAAACCGCTATAATATATGATAAATTATAGCGGTTTTTTACAAAAGACCGCTATAATTTTTTATTTTTTTAAAAATTGGAACATATATTATAGCGGTTTTTTGTAAAACAATAGACCAAAAACGGCATAAAATATACTATCACTCAGATACATTTCATTTATTTACATAAAAATTCATTATAATAATAAAACACTTAAAATTTTCATTATTTATAATGGCAGACACAAGACCAAATATATAAGACAATAGATGTGTATACACAAATCATGCATTGTTAAGCAAATATATTAGCTAGCCAAAAGTCAATTTAACCTGTTTCAATATATTAGCTAGCCAAAAAAATAGCAATTTAACCTGTTTCAATCATATACGCTCACAATATATTAGCTAGCCAAAAGTCAAATCATGCACTGTTTCAATCATATTTCTAAAAATTGTGATTCATTTTTAGGAATTTAACTAGTTCATTTGCAAAGTTGTCTCATCTTCCACCCAAAAGTCAATTTATTGATCATCTTGCTGGCATTATTTGACAAAAAATAGCAAAACAAAATTTGAACTCGTAGCTTTGAGTATTATAATCTCTAATCAGATTCATAAATCTTGATCTTCAATAAGTTAATAAAACTTCCCTACGTGGCAAAGGAGTATGGATTAACCCTAATCCCAATCTCATGTTATGTGATATGACTTAACGCACCATTGCACATATGCACAGCAAAACTTATAGCTCCTTACCATAAGTTATATGTACTCTATTGCATTCAAACTAACAGCCAAGCAGTATATTGACAGCCAAGCCTCTAATTCACAATTAATAAAGATGAAGGTTTATACTATTCTATGTAGTATGACTTGTTGCAGAATGGTATTAACAGCCAAGCAGAAACATGCATTTGAGGAGTATAATGCATTTAAATACACACATAGTTCGTATTTATCAGGAATACACTACTATTACAATGTCTTGGAAGGACACAAGTAGTAGCCAATAATCTTTACACCAACACAACACTCTCTTTATACTGCTTACTATATTTTTAACCTCTTTTTCCCAGCTCATCTTTGAAGCATACACATTAATCTGTACAAGAAAAACTCTCGAATCCTAACCCTGCCAACATGAAGTTATCCAACCCCCGTAGTAATAAGCATTCACATGACAAATATATTTATCTTTTGATTAGAACCCAGCATGAACTTAGCCCCTGCCCCTTAAAATTCATGAACTTAGCCCATGCCCCGTAGTAATAAGCATTCACATGACTCTCGAATCCTAACCCTATCAACATGAACTTAGCCCCTGCCCCTTAAAATTCATCCAACAGCGAACAAATTAACAAAACCCTAAAAATCGAAATTCACAAAACTAAAGCAAATCAGACGTTGCTGCAGATCTAAACCAACAATTGCACAAGGATTGAGTAAGACTTGCACAAATCTAAAGCAATTGATCGAAGGCGCAAAGTACTTATCGAAAACGAGAGAAGGCGAGCGACTTCGAGAAGAAGCTGCTGGTTTTTGCTTCGAGAAGAAGTTCAGCCGAAGAGAAGCAAGACGGGCCAGAGAGACCACCGGAGAAGCCGGAGAGACCACCGTGATGAGCCGGAGCTGGAGAGGAGGCGAGCGACTTCAAGAATGGGCTTCTGTTTGGAGATGAATGAATATGATAGGGCCGACTGGCATATGATTTTTTTTCTAAGTACACATTTATAGTGTTTTTTTTGAAAAAACCGCTATAAGTGTAGATGATAGGCCAAGCCAACTGTTTTTTCCTTTTTTTTTATCAAATATTTATAGCGGTTTTTAGAAAAAAACCGCTCTTAAAATATATTATAGCGCTTTTTATTAAAAAGCGCTATCCCTGTTATTCATTTTTATAGCGGTTCTTAAAAAAACGCTAAGAGAATAAAATCATAATTAAAAAAAATAAAATAATACTTTCATAGCGGTTTTTTTACAAACCGTTATGCGAATTCTCTTCTTATAGCATTTTTTAAAACCGCTATAATTTTTTTGCTATCTGTAGCAATTTTTGTACTAGTGATTATGCTTAACAACCGCTTGACCCCTTAGGTCACCATCCACAACGCGAGATCTCAAAGAGCCCAGGCCACCTCTCCTCCTCAAGCTCCTGCAAAGAGAAGAAGATCTCTTCGACCGCAAAATCGCAATCAAAGAAACCCGAATTCACTCAATTAAGCGCGAAATCTCCCACCTCTACACCTCCTTCCTCCTCTTCCATGGCGTCTCTACAGTGCTGGCATCGACTCCGGCCTCCACTGCAACTCCGGCAAATCCGACGCGTCGACTCGCACTCCATAGTCAAATAATCCGTCAACCGTCCAGAAATCTCTGGCGTTGTTTTCTCCGCCGGCGAACTCGTGCCCGATCGAATCATTAAATCTCGAAATCGCATCATCCGACGCAAGGATTCCGGTCAGATCCTCCGTTTGTGAATTGATCGGCGACGGATCGATCTCCGATCTGGCACCGTCGTTGATAAATCTCGTCGGTGGGAGGCCAAGCTCGTCGGTTGAAGCATCGAGGAGATATTCAAGCTCAATCTGATCAGGCTCGTTCAAGACAAGCGTCTCTTCCATCAAATCAGCCGGCGGCAGCGGATGGATCTCCTCTTCTAGGCTCCTGATCACCGATTCCAGTCCCTGAATCTCAGGTTCGATATCCACCTCCTCCTCGAGTTTGTCCAGAAAGTCCTCCCTCAAAATATCGTACGAGTTAGACTCGTCCTTAACTCGAGGATTCGGAATAGACGAGTCATGAGCCTGGATGTCCGAGTCAAATCGGACACGTTTAGAATCTAGCGAGTCACCACTGGAGTCGTCCGAGTCTTAAGTTATACTAAGTATTGTGTGATTTTAACTTCATTACTGTATTATTCAAATGATGGTTATACTACGTATAATTAGTCTTAAGTTTATTATCGATCGTATTATTCAAATATTGGTTACCCTAGGGTTTCTAGATTATGGGATTTAGGCTATCCCAGAATCCCAAAACAAAACAAAACAAAAAAATGGTATGAACTCCCTAAGTGTTACAAGCATGAAAATGTATGAAAATAACATGGTTTTGAAAACCCTAAATTTGAAACCTTGCTTACCATAAGATTTCTAGGGTATGGGATTTTGGGTGTTCCGGACCCCAAAACAAGAAAAAAATGATATGAACTCCCTATGTGAAAATAACATGGTTTTGAAAATCTTAAATCTGAAACCCTACTTACCCTAGGGTTTCTAGGGTATGAGATTTAGGGTATCTGAATCCCCAAAACAAGACAAAAAATGGTATCTCCCTATTTGATACAAGCATGATAGGATATGAAAATAACATAGTTTTGAAAACCCTAAATCCGAAACATGCTTATCCTAGGGTTTCTAGGGTATGGGATTTAGGATATCTCGGAACCCCGAAACAAGACAAAAAATGGCATGAACTATCAATGTGATACAAGCATGATAGGGTATGAAAATAACATGGTTTAAAAGCCCTAAATTTGAAACCCTGTTTACCCTAGGGTTTATAGGGTATGGGATTTACGGTATCTCGGAACCCCAAAACAAGAGAAAAAATGATATGGACTCCCTATGTGCTACAAGCATGATAGGGTATGAAAATAACATGGTTTGGAATACCCTAAATCTGAAACCCGACTTACCCTAGGGTTTTCTAGGGTATGGGATTTATGGTATCCCGGAACCCTGAAACAAGACAAAAAATGGCATGAACTCTCTATGTGCTACAAGAATGATAGCGTATGAAAATAACATGGTTTTGAGACCCTAAATTTGAAACCCTACTTACCCTAGGGTTTATGGGGTATGGAATTTAGGGTGTATCGGGACCCCAAAACAAGACAAAAAATGTCATCAACTCCATATGTGCTACAAGCATGACAGGGTATGAAAATAATATGGTTTTTAAAACCCTAAATCTGAAACCCTGCTTACCCTAGGGTTTTCTAGGGTATGGGATTTAGGGTATCCCGAAACAAGACAGAAAATTGTATCAACTCCCTATGTGCTACAAGCATGATAGGGTATGAGAATAAAATCATTTTTGAAAACCCTAAATCCAAAACCCTACTTACTCCGGGGTTTTCTAGGGTATGGGATTTAGGGTGTCCCGGGACCTCGAAACAAGACAAAAAGTGGTATGAACTCCCTATGTGCTACAAGTATGATAGGGTATGAAAATAACATCATTTTGAAAACCCTTAATTAGAATGCCTACTTACCCTAGGGTTTTCTAGGGTATGGGATTTATGGTCCGAAATTCAAATAATACGATCGATAATTAACTTAAGATTACATTATATATAGTATAACTAATATTTGAATAATATGATAATGGAGTTATAATTACACAATACTTAGTATAACCGATATTCGAACAATACAATAATGAAGTTGTGATCAATGTTCTAAAAGTCGTTAGGCGGGAGCTGGGCGGTGAGGGGGGACCTAGCGCCTAGGCGGCTAGGCGGGGGCCTAGACGGATTAAAAATTTAGGCCAGATCCATATGATTATTTTACTATGTTCTCTTAAATCCATTAATGTTTATAAAACTAAGTTTGGATGGGGTTTGATATTTTATTATGGGCCTTATTTTACAAAGCATAACCCAAAACTATGTTCTATACATCCGTCACCTCCTAAGATGTTGTTGCTTCCACAATATCGGAAGCTTCTTCTCGCCTAGGCGGCCATAGGCGGGGATTTTTAGAACATTGGTTGTGATTACATTATACTTAGTGTAACCGATTTTTGGACAATACGATAATGAAGTTTCGATTACATTATACTTAGTATAACCGAAATTTGGATATTACGATAATGAAGTTAAGATTACATTATATTTAGGCGTAATTGCAAGAATACCAGATTCCAATAATAACTTGCAAAAAACCCATGTTTTAAAAAGTATTGCAAAAGTACCAACTTTTTGTACTTTTTATGATATTTTTGCTATTGTTGAGGGTTGAATTTAACTTTTCTTTTAAATGAAAAAGTCAGATAAATCATTAAAATTTATAAAAAGAAAAGGTAAAATAAAATCTTAATCCTATAATATCACCCTAATTAATCCTAATTTTCAGAAACCCCTCTTCCTCCTCTGTTTGTAATGACAACTCGTTCTCCACGTCGTCGACTCCTCCTCTTCCCTAATCCGAGCATTCTCCAACTGAAACTGGTGCTCATCCATGGACACCTCGCCTATTGCGGATGCCCCTCCCTTCCCCCACACTCATTGCAGAGTGGCTTGCCCACATACTCCCTGCAGAGTGGCTTGCCCATTGTCCACAAAATTCGCTTCAACCATTTCTCTTGTCAAGTATGAAGAACCTGCAATTGACACCGCAATCGAAGTTGTTCACCGCCGACGACCTCGGAGGCCATCTGTGTCGGCAACCTTAGAGGCCTCTTGCCCTTCCACTGATGAAATCCATCGTCCCAACAAAGAAACCCTAATCTAGTGAATCCTAATCCATTGAGGGTTTTGATCGAGAGAGGAGAATTCACCGCCCTTCTTCTCCTTGTCAACTCAATCTCATCAACCGCCCGCGTGATAGCGATAGCGACATTCACCGCCCTTTCTTATTGATTTCTATCTAGCTTCAGCTTTGGATATTGATCATCAATCACATGTTTTAATGGCGAAGATATTCCCGAATTCGACCTTCCGGGCGGACAAGGATAGTAGTAAATCGAGCAACTCCGTAGTTCCCCACTTTGTCTACGAACAAGTCAGATTGCCCCCAAAAACTAACTAAACTTGCCTTCTACAATTCTACTCTACGACCCATGAAAGTAGCTCATTTAAACTTTGTTTCTCCCTCTTAGCAGATGAATGATGACTTGAAAAGGCACGACGTTTGCAAGAGAAGATGTACTAATTATTTTTTTTGTCAGAAGAGAAGATGTACTGTTATTTGTTGAATTAAAAGGATATTCTTTGATGGCAAAGATATTTCCGAATTCGACCTTTCGGGCGAAGCGCATTATCCTGGGAGGTATCGACTGCAGCTGGTGTAGTCCAGCAAACTCGAGTTCGAACTTAAGTTGGTAGTAGCCCATAAATGGTCATTCAAAGTCCATAACCCACTCTTATCTGACCTTCTAAGGGTTCCAAAGCTGGCAAGAGCTTTCCTGTATCTGGATCTCTATGCAGAGCTTTCCTAAAATTTTGACAAAAAAAATATGAAGGTAAAACATAAAGTAAACTTTGATCACTGATGCAACCTTTCAAAACACCAAATTCATCAGATAATATGCCTGGACAAGCCTCCATGAATCATCAGATATGTATAACTCGTATGCCTCCTCAAAGCAGGTAATGAACTATATGATTAACTTCCCACAAACAACCAATCATCAACAGAAAAAGAAAATAACCTTAACTTAATAGGAGTGGTGGCTAAACCAAGATGACGCTCTTGGAAAATCACAAAGTAAGAAGGTGTACTGTCCCTTATTTGTCATTTGTTCAGAATAAATGAAACTGATTCAGCCAACTGAGCCCCTATTATATAACTCATAGTTGTATTAGTTGCTTTTGACCAATATACCTACATTTATTCTACATATATTTGTATTAGTTGCTTCCTGCTCATTTAAGTGTTTCTCATTAGGGAACCAACCAACGCTCATTTCAAATTTAAAGTTAATATGACAGAGTCATGACCTAACTACTTACAAATGTGGCTTGATAAAGTGAACATTGCTCTAAAATTTGAAATCGGCTAATATTTGAAATTTTGTGATATAACAAAGCATTGACCTAACTTCATATAAATATGGTCTGATAAAATACATAATGCTCTGAAGTTTAGCTTTTACTTTTTATGAAATATGCGACCTGAAATGTGCATACTATCTCTGAAATTTTATATATTGACCTGAAAATAGTCAGCCGAGTGTGAGATAGAGAAGCAACTCATCTAGAATTATTTGAGATACTGGTGGATGTGGGGTAAGATGAGTTGTATATAGAGTAGTGTTGTGACTGACTTGGATGAGCTGGTAATTATGTATCAAGGTTCCAACTTGGATTTTTAACTTGTTCATGTTTAGTTGGCTTTTGGAAGTTGGAAAACCTTCTGTTGCCTAAAATGGGTAACCACCACTTTTGGTGGAGTAGTGTCAAGGAAGTACATGTTAAGCATACATTGGGTTGGGTGCAACACACAACATCGAATTCGGGTTGGGTTAAGGTGAATTGGTGGAAGAGGTAAACGGGTCGCCATGAGAGGGGGAATTTGTTACCGACCTAGAGGAAGAATTCGTGGATGAGGAGGAACCCTCTTATTAATCAATTGTTAAGTGTAATTAACACTTGTTAAAAGTATATATAGACATGTGTAAGTTTCAAAAGCATGAACTAGCTATAATTGGATTCTATGGACTTAACTATGGGAAATGATTGCTAGTTTAAACGTATATTTCTCTTATTAAAAACTCATAAATATTTTTAGTGATTATCAATTCAACGAGAATCACAACTAATAAATGCAAATTTAAGTTTTTCTCATACGAAACCAACCAATGTTCGTTTCAAATTTAAAGTTAATGTAACAAAGTAATGACCTGACAACGTAGAAATGTGGCCTGATAAAGTGAATATTGCTCTGAAATTTGAAATTGGCATGTAGCCTGGGCAGTGTACACATGTAGCCTGGACATTGTACACATGTAGTCTGGGCAGTGTGTTAGGGTTTTGGAGCGTAATTAGAATTTATCTTATTAAGGAGAATTTATCTTATTAAGTGTAATTAGTAGTTGTTATCAATTCAACGAGAATCACAACTAATAAATGTAGATTTAAGTGTTTAAATTTAAAGTTAATATAATAGAGTAATGACCTGACTACGTATAAATATGACCTGATAAAGTGAATATTGTTCTGAAATGTGAAATCGGCTAACATTTGAAATTTTGTGATATAACAGAGCATAAACCTGACTTCGTACAAATGTGGCCTGACTTCGTACAAATGTGGCCTGATAAAGTAAATAATACTTTGTTATGTAACAAAATTTACGAAAATGAAGTTTCAAATGTCTAAGAAATATTCACTTTATCAAGCCACATTTTTACCAAGTCAGGTCAATCCTATGTTATATCACATAAATTTATAGAAATGAAATTTCAAATGTTCGGAGGTTTCATATTTCAGAGTAATATTCACTTTATCAGTAAATGACCATATTTAAGATATAGAAGATGATATAATCTTTATACAAAAAACAAAATTAGAATTTATGCAAATCGGAAATATGTACCAACTAATATACTTGTGTATATTTATAAATGATAGTCGACCGACTATTGATCTCTCCATGGGATGAGTAGAATGAAGATCTATGCTATAATGCTTGCAATTACGTAACTGAAATGTGAAATTATATCGTTTTTGATAGAAAATTATTTCTTTTATTTTATAAATATACACAGGATTATTGTAAGAGATAGGAAAAATTAGTTTAAAATTTAAAGTTAATATAACAAAAAAATGACCTGACTACGTACAAATGTGGCCTGATAAAATGAACATTGCTCTGACATTTGAATTCGGCTAACATTTAAAATTTTGTGATATAACAGAGCATTGACCTGACTACGTATAAATGTGGCCTGATAAAGTGAATATTGCTCTGAAATTTGAAATCAGCTAACATTTGAAATTTTGTAATTTAACAAAGCATTGACCTGACTTCATATAAATGTGGCCTAATAAAGTAAATAAATGTGGGAGGGATCTATGATTTAAGAGTTCAGGTTTTCTATGCACAAAGCGGGCCGATACGGAGGTGATTCGATGTCGTTCGGAGATGGTTTCAAATGATTCAAGAGGCGGATTTAAGTAACTTGAGCATGACGAAGATGATGGTGTGGTCAGATTTTGAATTTAATGAATCGAAACATGTTTTTCTTGGGGTCGAACAAAGCTTGGTGGTGATGTATATATGTTCGTATAAATGTGGCTTGACATGGAGTTAGCCTTCCTTGTATTGATGTATATATGTTCGAACAAGGCTCAGTGATTATAATTGGAGCGCCGGAAATGTAGTCTGTATGTACGTGTCTTCATAGGTCTTCAAGAACGGTTCATTCCCAACTGCAACATATCTGACATATTCAAGAAACAAGGACTGCCAAATTTCAAGAGAAGCAACCAACCAGGACATCATCATTACAATTTGCACAATTTGAATTCAGTAGAGTAACTCTACACTTGTAAATTGTGCTAATAACTAATGAGAAATTTGTCAGTATATTGTATTAACACATTAAAAGATACCCTTTATGTCTTGGTTTGCTATAAGCCTATAAATTTCCCTTAAAGGTTAGTTCTGAGCTTATCACATATTGCTTGCTAATGAAGCTAACATCTCATTAGGTATTCCAACCATAACCTCAATACCCGAGTTCCCGAGCGCCTTGAGAGATTGATGATTAGCTTCAAAGAGCTTCACCCTGTTGAATCCATTGTCTTTCATGAGCTGAACCACTATGTTCGGGGGAATCAGGTGAGTCGCTTGTAGCCCCAGTTGCAGCCAAGGCCTGAATCGCGCAAAACCAAGCATGTGCCAATCAGACAGAATAACAAGAGCCTATGCAATTCATGGGTTTCCATTTTCTTTTTCCTGCTTATACCTTCTCTTTTGTTTATTCAGCTGTTCTACTTGCAGAAACAAGAAGCAAAGCAGTGACCATATGCAAGTGAACAAGGGAATCAAAATATCATTAACAAAAAAGGGGAATATATAGCTTTTTTGCTGGAATAACTCTGGAAGAATTGAAGATGAAATGATCAGCAACTTAACTTTAGAGCATGGCAATAAAAGCTGCAACATCTGTCCAATGCTCCCACCGCCCAAAAGCACAACTGCAACATCATGTATATCAGTATATGTAATCAACAAGTGCAACTTTGTGTTTCTTCTTATCAACTCAACCCTAAATCCAATCGAAGAAATCCCAAATCCCAAACGGGCTCGAAATCAAACTCTTGAGTTGCAAATTGGGGGCACCGAAATGCCACGCTTTGGAATAAGCCACGAATTCGAAGCAAAGCAGATCTAGAGAGAGCACTAGAACTGCCAGCTCCCGCTGCGTTCGATGGCGGCATCATTGTCGTCGGAGTCCGGGCGGCGCAGAGGGAGCGCTGGAGGAGGAGGACGGAGGAGTGGGCGGATGCGGGCCCGACGGCATGGTCGGCCTGGAGGCTTAGGGCGGAGGGGGTGGAGATGCGGCGGTAAAGGGAGCGGAGGAGGTTGGAGTTGAGCTTGCGGAGGTAGAGGCTTCCACGGCGGAGGAAAACTTCGCAACTGCGCGAGGAGGAAGAATAGCAAATCTGTGATGAGGAAGAAAAGTAGAGTTTTCAAAAAAGTAGCAAATCTGTGAGGAGGAAGAATAGTAAATCGTAAATAGGGTGGTGTGGTAGGGTTTTGGAGCCTAATTAAAATTTGGGGCGGTGTGGTAAACTTTTATGTCTTTTGAAAAAGTTTTATTCATAATTCATTTTACCTTTTTAGTTTTGAAAAATTTTGCAACGTTTTGGTACTTTTGCTATACTTTTTAAAATCTGTTATTTTTGCAAAGAGCTATCAAAAACTTGGTATTTTTTGCAATTCCGACTTATATTTAACTCATTATTTTCATACTCTATAATCTTAAAACTCATAGAGCGTCCATAACCTGTCTTGCATTGTTTCCAGAGTCCCAAAGACCCTAAATCTCCTATCTTGAATATATAATAATAATAAAATTTAAAACAAAATAATTTATAAGTAAAAAATTAATAATATTAATTTTTTTTTTAAATATATTTTTTAAATTTTAAAATTTTTTTATATATTAAAATAGTCACGGTCACGCAATTGTGATTTTTTGTTCCACAAAACTGGTTATCCAATAAAATGTCCCGCTTACGCTTTCCGTGACCTAATCCCGCCCACGCTTTTCATATGCGTGACTTTTTTTAGAGTAAAAAGCACAAATTTGAGCGTATCTAGCATCGCCCTAAATGAAATTTCAGTAATTTTATATCTTAGACCTATACTGACACATCATTTATTCATGAGCACACCAAGCTTTAAAATGATTTTACGTTCTATCACTCATTTTACAAAAAAGTTAATTGGACATCTAATGTTAGTAGAGCTGTCAATCGGGTCGGTCAAGTCGGGTTCGGTTCAATTATTTTCGGTTCGGGTTGAGAACGGGTCGGGTCATTTCGGATAACAGGTCAAGCCGGTCGGGTCAATACAGGTCAGCGGGCGATTCGGGTTAACCAACGGGTCAAGAGCGTCATTTTTTAAATATTTTGTTCACTATTTAAATATTATTAACTAGTTAAAAACTAATTTAAATATGTCAAAATAATGGATTAAAATAATAATATTATTATTAATTATTTTAATGTAATTGATATTAGTAGACCAAAATCATATTTTATTTTTATTTTTTATTTATTAATTTATAAATTTCTACATTATAAAAAATTATATAAGTATAACAATGTTTTTTTTAGGATATTAAGCATATTATCATTATTTATATGTCATTTATCATATTATTTTATATTATATTTTATTAATACTTCACATTTATTCGTTAATCGGGTCGGGTTCGGGTTGGTCGGGTTCGGTCTCGGTAAATTCGGGTTCAGTAACTTCGGGTTACCATTTTTATATGTGATTTTCAAATGATATAATCATAGTATATAACTATAGGATATAACGATATGATATAACCAAATTGGATATAACTATAACATATAATCATTGATATAACTATAGGATATAACGATATGATATAACCAAATTGAATATAACTATAACATATAATCATGGTATATAACTATAGAATATAACGATATGATATAACCAAATTGGATATAAGTCATATAAGTATAAGATATAATCATAGTATATAACTATAGAATATAACCGTAGTATATGACCATAAGACATAACCAAATTGGATATAACCATAGTTATATGTGATTTTCAAATGATATAATCATAATATATAACTATACGATATAACGATATGATATAACCAAATTGGATATAACGATAACATATAATCATGGTATATAACTATAGGATATAACGATATGATATAACCAAATTGGATATAACTATAACATATAATCATTTTATATAACTATAGAATTTAACGATATGATATAACCAAATTGGATATAACGATAACATATAATCACGGTATATAACTATAGGATATAACGATATGATATAACCAAATTGGATATAACTATAACATATAATCATGGTATATAACTATAGAATATAACGATATGATATAACCAAATTGGATATAAGTCATATAAGTATAAGATATAATCATAGTATATAACTATAGAATATAACCGTAGTATATGACCATAAGACATAACCAAATTGGATATAACCATAGTTATATGTGATTTTCAAATGATATAATCATAATATATAACTATAGGATATAACGATATGATATAATCAAATTGGATATAGCGATATGATATAACCAAATTGGATATAACGATAACATATAATCATGGTATATAACTATAGGATATAACGATATGATATAACCAAATTGGATATAACTATAACATATAATCATTTTATACAACTATAGAATATAACGATATGATATAACCAAATTGGATATAACGATAACATATAATCATGGTATATAACTATAGGATATAACGATATGATATAACCAAATTGGATATAACTATAACATATAATCATTTTATATAACTATAGAATATAACGATATGATATAACCAATTTGGATATAACTATAACATATAATCATTGTATATAACTATAGAATATAACGATATTATATAACCAAATTGGATATAAGTCATATAAGTATAAGATATAATTATTGTATATAACTATATGATATAAGCATAGTATATAACTATATAATATAACCATAAACCCCAAACACCAAGACCTAACTCTAAATCCCAAGACCTAACCCTAAACGCTACAAACCCCTTGGGCGCAACCTAGTTGTGCCCATAATTCTGGACGCAATCTAGTTGCGCCCAAAGGGTGTGTGGGGTTTAGGGGTTTGTACTCGAATGGACGAAAACCCCAAACCCTAAAACACACTAAAAACCCCTTGGGCGCAACCTGGTTGCGTCCAAAAACCCTAAATCACAAACTCTAAAAAATAATAGAAACCCCTTGGGCGCATCCACGTTGCGCCCATTATTAAATTTTTAAATTTTTTTTAAAAAAAAAAAAAAAAAAAATTCCCTTCTGGGCGCATCCACGATGCGCCCAAGGTGAACCAGATTTTTTTTAAAAAAAAAAACAAAATTGGCCATGAACCGGGTTTTTTTTAAAACCCGGTTCTTTCACTTGGGCGCACCCTGGTTGCGCCCAAGGACTTGTTTTTTTTTTTTGAAAACAAAAATCCTGTTTTTGGGCGCAACCAGGATGCGCCCAAAAACAGGTGCGCCACCAGAAAATCCGGGTGCGAACATTCTACCCGAAAAAGAAAGACCACTACTTTGTGCGTACGGCTTAATTTGTCTTCTAGTCACATATTTTTATGGGAAAAGTTCAAATGAGGACAGCTCCCCGTGTCAGGACTCAGGATGTACCAAGCGCGTCCAAAAATTCGGCCCGGCCGAATTATTCGCGATTTTTTTCCGAATTATTCGGCAAAAATTCGCGAATTTTTCGGAAAATATTTTTCAAAAAATCGATTTTTTGCAAAAAAAATCGATTTTGTGTGCATATGAAATACACTGTTGTGTGCATATGTCAGAACGTATGTGTGCATATGTTAGGCTCGGTGTGTGCATGTGGTTTTCAGAATGTGTGCATGTCTGGGAACAGTTGTTAATGCTAGAGACATGTGTGCATATCAAATACATATCTGTGTGCATACGCGAAAAAGTATGTGTGCACATATAACCAACAAGGTGGATGATTTCCTGGGTATGAACACATGATTCCTGGGCTTATATTTGATACGCACACGCACGTAGTGGATATGCACACAACAAGGTGAATGATATGCACACAATAGTCTATTTGACATGCACATAAGGAGTATTTGATATGCACACATGGTTTGTGTGCATCAACACTTGAGACCATATGCACACACGAGGTATGCACACATGGTTTGTGTGCATCAACACTTGAGACCATATGCACACACGAGGTATGCACACGATAGTGTAATGGATGTGCACACGACAAGTTATTTGGTATGCACACATGGTTTGTGTGCATCAACACTTGTTTCCATGTATGCACATGACTTGAGACCATATGCACACACGGGGTCTGCACACGATAGTATAATGGATGTGCACACGACAAGTTATTTGGTATGCACACACATGTGTGCATACCAACACTTGTTTTCGGGTATGCACACGACCCGAGACCATATGAACACACGGAGTATGCACACAGCAGTATAATTGATGTGCACACACAAGTTATTTGATGTGCACACAAGTCCTCTAAGCATAAACACTATGTTAAAGGCATTCACAATTTCAGAAACCATATGCACACACACATAGTTACATATGCACACAACAGTGCATCTGATATGCACACACACGTTATATGATATGCACACAAAATCGATTTTTCTGGGAAAAAATTTGACTTGGAATTTTTTTTTGCCAAATTATTTGCGAATTATACGCGAAAAATTCGACAATTGTACTGCAAGGCCGAATTGAGCTTTTCCCTATAAGGGCGCGCGCCTCCGCCACTGTTCACTCCGTTTTTTTTGTTTTTCCCTCTAATTTTTCCCTCTTCTCTCATACATCCTCAATCCTATCATGAAGCACCGTCCTCACCGGAACCGGACCCATTTGTATGATATTTCTTTTACCTACATTTCCTTCCTTTTTTCAGATGATAAACGTATAAAAATTGATGTTTGTATATAAATATGAGAACATACATATTATATAAAATAAATATATAAATTATTAATAAAATTTCATCAAGAAGCGAATAATATTTTCTCATACGTTACAAATAGAAGAGAAAATCATTAATAATAAAAGAGGCTATAACAATCCATGAAGGTACGAACGAAGAAAATCTCACTATTAATCACATATTTTAATGGTGAAAATTAGGGTTCGTTTGAATTTCTATTAAAATGTATTAAAATATATTATCTTAAATTAAATTAATAATTTAATATAAATTAATATAAAATAATACATTTTAATATATTATTTGAATGTATTATTTGAGTGAATTCAAACGGATCCTTAATTTTAACTCCACAACTACGTAACAATCAAGCAATAACTTATCGGAGCCAAGACCCAAGTCCACAATATATTTACACAACTAGAGTTCGAATTTGGCAAAGTTTTTTTTTGTTTAAGTCTAGATCTACGCCTCTACTTGTAAAAATAAAGAAGAGAAATAGCAACCAATACCCTACCTTACTTACCCTTATGCAAAACTACTCTACTCTTTTTATTTTTTATAAAACTACCTCGTCTAATTTTTTTCCTTTATTTTTTGCAAAAATACCCCCAAATAAAAAAGTAAAATGAAATTATACTTTTCTTTTTCTTTGGAAAACAAAATAGGACATGACACTGGTTTTGGGATTTGAAAAAAAACAAATTTAATTCAGTTTCAATTTGAAATTGAAACTTGCTACAGAAACCAGATTCACTTCATCGCCATTTTCGTTCCTTTAAACCAGAGTTTTCAGTAGAACCCTAAATCAACCACGAATTCCAGCTTTCTCCTGAAGAACCCAAAATCAAACTTGCCCGAAAGGTTTCTCCTCAAGGTCCATCGTAAACTCGAAAGGTTTCTCCTACTTCAAACTCCATAATCTCCTAAAGGTCCATCGTTAGCGAGAGTTTCTATTCCGATCCTTCATTCGACGACGGCGCGAAATTGCAGGTGCTCCACCGATGGAGCCCTTCAACGTCGTTCGATCGCGCTTCCGAATCATCCTCCGACGACGGCGCAAAATTACAGGTCTTCCACCGACGACGACAAAGTGCAGGTGCTCCACCGACGACCCCATTTGGCTCGCGTTTTCGATTCATTTTCCTCTTCTGTCTATCTCGTTCGAGCCTTGGAGGTATGTCCTTCGTTTTAGGGTTGCATCCATTCAACGCCGTTTTAGGGTTGCTTGACTGTTGTTCATTGGGTTTTTAGGTTGAGTCACTATTGTTCTTTTGACCTGAAATGAACTGAACTTCAATGCATCGATTTATATAAACCTGTGAAAACTGGTTAGAAAAATGAGAATGTCATATTAGTTTAATTTTTTGTCACAATTGCACGAATTACCATTGGTTGAAAACTTCATGTCAGTGTTGTTCATATTTTTGTCACATGGTATAGTTATATTGTTGAAATGAACAATTACAATGTCAGTTTTGTGAAACATTGTTATGTGTTAAAAGTTAATGTTTTTATTTGTCCGACTTTATAGCTCTCTTCCTCTCGCAACTTTCTTCTCTTCTCCTCTGATCTCTACATCTCAGTATGTTCAGTTTTGTGCATAGAAAAAACTAAAATGTTGATATTCTTTATTGTTTGTCTATGTCCACCAGGCCAACTGAAGTGTTGTAGTCGATTAAAGAATACACGAAGGAATTCAAAATGGGTAAAAATGTAAATTTTGGTTTAGCTCATTGTGACTAGTTTTTCATATTTCACATCCTGTCATGTAGTTTTAATGTATATGTTCCTTTTGTATTTATTGACCTCATATAATTTGTATTGTTTTGGGTCATTTATTGAGATTTGAAGGAAAAAAAATTCAAGACAGAGTCAACCAAAACTGTCGATGTGAAATGCTAAAAAATATTGAGAAATGCCTCTCCCCTGTGGACTGGCAGAGGATAATAGATGGTCCATTTGGACCTACTGTGAAGATTGTTCGTCGACAAACCTTTTCATGGCAGCTTATACATTACGTTTTATTCCGTCAAGTAGAAATGAGCAAGTTGTAGGAGACGTGGTATGACCTGCAAGGACATCTGCTGCGTTTTTCAATGAAGGAGTTCACACTTGTGACGGGGTTAAGCTATCATAAAATTAATGATAATGAGCTGAACCCGGATAAGAATGCCGTGAAAGAGGTATTTGATGTACAAAATTTGACCTTGGGTGAGCTGGAGCTCCTATTTATGCGTACACGAGATGACAACCCTTTGAAATATAAGATGACATTATTGATTATATTAGAGGGTGTCATTCTTGGGGTTGAGAAAAAGGTTCGCATAAGCACGAGTCATGTCAAATTATTGACTGATATCGATCGATTCACGAAATTCCCGTGGGGTAGGGTTAGCTACATTGAAACTCACCAGTGATTGAGTTCAACAGTGAAGAATAGATTGGAAACGGCACAAACAAACAGAGATTCAAGTGCAAGGTTGGGTGATCAACTCTACTTTGTGGTGCTTAAATAGGAGTTGTTACCGGAGTTGTAGGTACCATTTGGATATGTTTAGAGCATAAGTTAGGAGAATGGAGTTGTGGAAAAGGAATGTTGATTTGGTGGCTTTGAGAGCTTAAATGAAGACTTATTGAAGATGGAGGCAAAGCCACACGGGAAGACCACAACAGAAGAGAAGAAGATGCTACAGAAGGTTTTTCGCGGTCGCGGATCAACTAGCCGCGGTCGCGGAAATACGTAGAAGCATCGAAGACAACATGAACTTTTCCGCGGTCGCGGATATATGTCCGCGATCGCGGCTACTGTTCACGCACGCGGGAGCGAGATTTCGTCCGAGCTTTTGTTTATTTTATTTCCTTTTCTTTTATTTTGTTAGTTTATTTTATTTCCTTTTAAGATTCTATTTCTTATCTTTTTAGTATTAGGTTTTGCTAGGGTTATAACCTAGTTTTCATTAGCAACCTTTTCATAATTGAGATTCAAGTCAGTTTTTCCCTTTGAGTTTTACGTTTTGAAGACTATGAAGAACTAAGCAACTATTGCTTAATTAGTCCGACGATTGAAGCCTTCGTTTGTATTTGGTTGTGAGATTATAACTCTATTTCCTTTCCTTTGATTATATCTCTTCTCTTTGTGCTTAATCCTATTGATTCTTGCTGATTTGACTGGCCTGATCAACTAGTTGATATTAGTAATTGTCTATTGCTAGGGTTTGGATATTTTTGGTTGAAATCCCTTATCTTGTGTAGCAAACATGATATTCTAGGACTGGTTGGACTAGTTTATTGTGAAGAGAATTGATTACATGTTAAATGTTGACGGGTTGTTTAGTGTTGCATGTATCCTGGTTAATTCCTATGCTTACTGCTGCTGTTAGATTAAATCTTGAAGGTTTCATGATTATTTGATAGTTAGGGTTACCAGGACTGGTTGGACTGATAACTATTTCAGAATAGGGACAAGAATATTCATAGGAAGGAACTGAGATAATCAATGATCAACCAATCAAACTGAATGGTGGATATTTGTCTGGCTAAGTTACTTCTCACCAATTGATTACATCCTTTGCTTTTATTTACTTTGTTATATTGAAACAAACCAAAACCCCCCTTTGTTACTGTTGACATACAACTGTTGCACTTAGAAAGATTGCTACCTCCTTGTGGGATTCGACCCTTGCTTGCCTACTATACTTAGTTAGGTTTTTGAGGTTTACTTTGATTAGGCATAACGACTTTAGCCTCATCAAATTTGGCACCGTTGCCGGGGAGGCAAAGTTTTAATTTTTCTTTGTGTTTGTTTGTGTGCCAATTTTTGTGTGGACCTATCTTATGGTCCACACCCGTGCTACTGACTCCCCACTTTTAGATTTTGGTACAGAGATTGAAAGAACACTTTCCAGAAACCGTATAGCAGCCCGTACACAAAACGAGATGGCTGAAGAAGAACCGACGCTGAGGCAGTTGACTGCCCCAAACTTAGAACAACAACCGCTTGCTGTGCAGTTTCCAAAGTTGGCAGATGGTGTGAATTTTGAGCTCAAATCTGGGTTGATTCACTTATTACCCCACTTCCATGGGATGAGTGGAGAAGACCCCAACAAGCATCTCTCTGAATTCCACGCGGTCTGCAGCAGTATGAAGCCAAGGAACATTATTGAGGACCAGATCAAGCTGAGGGCCTTTCCTTTCTCTCTGAAATATTCGACCAATGATTGGTTCTATTATTTGGCCCCAGGAAGCATAGATACATGGGCGAAAATGAAGAAAGCTTTCCTGGAGAAGTACTTCCCTGCAACGAAGCCCAATAGCTTAAAGAGGAACATTAGCAACATCGAGCAGCATGCTACTGAGACGTTGTATGAGTACTATGAAAGTTTCAAGAGATTGATTTCAAGCTGTCCTTACCATGGGTATTCTAACCAAGACCTCGTGCTATATTTGTATGGTAGGCTTCTTGACGATGAGCGTCGGATGGTGAATACAACCTGTGGGGAAATATTCTAAACAAGATGCCAGCTGCAGCATTTGAGATATTCTTTGTGCTATCTGAGGGCTCAAGACAATTTAGCAAGAGGGCGAGCGCCCAATCAGTCAAGTCTGCAGACTCTCAGCCATCGTCCTCAATACTTTGTGAGATGGCTGAGATGAAGGATATGATGAGGAGGTTCATGATGAAGGGCAACCTACAACAAGTCAAGTTTTGTGGGATCTGCTATGACACGATGCACCCTACTGATACATGTCCTACGCTGCAGGAACCCACTGCTGAATTGAATGCTATAGGAGGTTTCGGTCCTCCTAGACCAAGATATGACCCGTACTCCAACACTTATAATACAGGATGGAGAGATCACCCCAATTTGAGATACGGGAACCAGCATAATCCTCCTCAGGGTCATGATAATCAAGAGTTTCACCAGAGGCCGCCATAATTCTTACAGCGCCAACATCAATTTCAACAGCCTTGAGGTCAACAACAACAATTCAGACCACAACACGAGCCTAGACCTCAAGGCCAAAGTTCTAGTTCATCTATGTCTGTTGACGATCAGATAAAGTCTCTTGCGCAGTGCATGACCGGTATTACTCAGACGGTGTCTACCATGCAGAACAACATGATACAATTTCAGCATGAGACCAAGTCTAGTATTCAGAACTTGGAGAAGCAAGTGGGGCAAATCTCTATCGCATTGAGCAAACTGGAGGCCCGGGATTCGGGGAAATTACCATCTCAAATGGTAGAAAACCTAAGGGAGAATGTGTGTGCAATGACACTAAGGAGAGGAACACAAATGGAAGAAGTGAAGTAGGCTAAGGACGAGGAAGGTCGTGGACAACAGAAAGAAATCCGCGACTGCGGAGATCACAACAGCGACCGCGGCAACGTCACTGAAGACGGGGAATTCTCTAAACTTTTTCCGTGACTGCGGACGGATTTTTGCGACCGTGGAAAAGTTCCTGGAGAAGAAGAAATTTTCGACGCAAATCCGCGACCGCGGACAGAAATCCGCGACCGTGGAAAACCCCTTGAAGGCCCAGATTGTGCAGATGTTGATCCGCGACCGCGAGACCCAATCCGCGATCGCGGTTTTGCATCAGATGTTCATGACGATTATGTTCGATTTTATTTCCCTCCGCTCAGTTCGTTGAAAGCACCCGCGCCCTTTCCCGAGGCACTGAAGTACACCAGAAGGCTGGAGAACGACAAGGAAATCTTTGAGACCTTCAGTAATTGCGAGGTAAATATTCCTTTGATCAAATTGGTTAAGAGCATTCCTCGCTATGCAAAATTTTTGAAGGAATTGTGCAAGATAAAGAGAAAGAAAGCAGTGAAAGTAAAGAAGAAGGTCCTGGTGAGTGAGAATGTCTCCGCTATGCTGCAAAAGCGGTTGCCAAAGAAGTGCAGTGATCCAGGCATGTTCAGTATTCCCTGCAAAATAGGTGACACCACGTTTGATAAAGCCCTGCTGGATTTGGGTGCATATATCAATGTTTTGCCTCTCTCACTATATGAATCGTTAGGGCTTGGACTATTACAGAAGACTGGGACTATGATCCAATTGGCAGATAATTCTACTGTGTATCACAAAGGAGTCATGCAAGATGTTCTGGTGAAGGTTGATAAGCTTATTTTCCCTGCGGACTTCTTTGTGATGGATACGGGACAAGACAAACATGCAGCCCCTGTGATGCTAGGAAGGCCGTTTATGAACACGGTAAATACGAAAATTGATGTGAGTATGGGTTCACTCACAATGGAGTTTGACGGGGTGAGGGTCGGATTCAACATTGACGATGCAAAGAGACACCCTCTTGATTGTAGCCCCAAGTGTTCGGTTGATGTGAGCAACCCAAGCTGAGTGGAAGGGCACCAAGTCGAGCCACGACAATAACCAAGGCGCTGCTCGGGAGGCAACCCGAGGTATGTAATTCTTTTCGTATCTTTTCATTTCAAGTTTTTATTTGTGTGTTTTCGTGTTTTAGACTAAATCGCAGGTAGGAGACCCGAGCGAAATTCGAAGACGGTGTTCATGATGCCCCAGACACAAATCCGCGACCGCGGAAATCCTTCCGTGACAGCGGAAATACCACTGTAAGTCTCCCTATCTGAAAAAAAAACGAAAAAAAAAAATGAATTTTTTTAAAAAAAAAAATTAAAATTCTGAAGGCCCAAATGTCTGAGTTCTACTATGAGAGATGGTGCGCATCATGCTGCCAAAGAGGAGATCAATCGCCCAAAAATTTTAATTGGCACCGATGATGGCCCGACATTCGACAGCTGACGAGGAGGAACACTAGGCCCGCTACACGATTACATTCGTGCTCCCATTCTGTGTTCATAGAAGGCCCGTGCAACCCCGATTCTTTCATATGCCACTACACCTTACAGTGGATTTATTTGGCTGCACGTGGAGTTTACTTGAGCAGGACCTCCGCAACACCAGCGACATGTACTTTCATTGATTTACCGCCAGCACCACCGTCCACATCCAGGCCACCTCGGCGACAGTGTGAGTACTTTTCTGCTTTTCCTTGTGCTTCATCTTTTTGTATTTCATTACATTGAGGAAAATGCAATGTTTAAGCATGGGGGAGTGATCTATACTTGCTAGTCGTCTGAAGAAAAAAATAACAAAAAAGTCAAAAGTCAAAAATTTGGAAAAGGACAAAATTAAAATCCTGGGATAAGTCGAAAACCCGAAAGGGCGGCTTAGGTAATAAGCAGGTGGCTTGGACCAACATTAGGCTGGGGTAATAAGAGGTCAAGAGTGATGTGAGTTTTTTGTGAGCCCATCTATTGAAAAATGAAATGAGTGGGTTGGTGAAAACCCGAAAGGGCGCCTTGGCAAAATGAGTTAATAGAAGAAGAGTGATTATTAGGATTTCTCATTTTTCCTGGCGTGGACATAAGAAGAGGTGATATAAGGATGATTTGGGTAGGTCACTCTGAGAGTTATAAGAAGATAGATGGAGGCTAGGATTAGATGGTTACTTTCACTATATGGTATTCGGGTTAAGCTTGGGGGAAGTGCTCTGCTTTCCTTTAAGCTTGTGTGTTGTGTGTTATGTTGATTGGGTTAGTGCCTTGGAGATTCATGTTTAGGTGCAGTTCTTAGTGGAGATGGTTTTGTTGTGCTTCTTGAGACCTTGGGTATTTCATTGGAGGAGTAGGTTTCTATTAGCTTACTCGAAGACGAGCAAGGTTTAAGCATGGGGGAATTTGATCAGCTCTACTTTGTAGTGTATAACTAGGAGTTGTTACCGGAGTTTTAGGTACCATTTGGATATGTTTAGAGCATAAGTTAAGAGAATGGAGTTGTGGAAAAGGAATGTTGATTTGGTACCTTTGAGAGCTTAAATGAAGACTTATTGAAGATGGAGGCAAAGCCACACGGGAAGACCACAACAGAAGAGAAGAAGATGCTACAGAAGGTTTTCCGCGGTCGCGGATCAACTAGCCGCGGTCGCGGAAATACGTAGAAGCAGCGAAGACAACATGAACTTTTCCGCGGTCGCATATATATGTCCGCGATCGTGGCTACTGTTCACGCACGCGGGAGCGAGATTTCATCCGAGCTTTTGTTTATTTTATTTCCTTTTCTTTTATTTTGTTAGTTTATTTTATTTCCTTTTAAGATTCTATTTCTTATCTTTTTAGTATTAGGTTTTGCTAGGGTTATAAACTAGTTTTCATTAGCAGCCTTTTCATAATTGAGATTCAAGTCAGTTTTTCCCTTTGAGTTTTACGTTTTGTAGACTATGAAGAACTAAGCAACTATTGCTTAGTCCGACGATTGAAGCCTTCGTTTGTATTTGGTTGTGAGATTATAACTCTATTTCCTTTCCTTTGATTATATCTCTTCTCTTTGTGCTTAATCTTATTGATTCTTGCTGATTTGACTGGCCTGATCAACTAGTTGATATTAGTAATTGTCTATTGCTAGGGTTTGGATACTTCTGGTTGAAATCCCTTATCTTCTGTAGCAAACAAGATATTCTAGGACTGGTTGGACTAGTTTATTGTGAAGAGAATTAATTACATGTTAAATGCTGACGGGTTGTTTAGTGTTGCATGTATCATGGTTAATTCCTATGCTTACTACTGATGTTAGATTAAATCTTGAAGGTTTCATGATTGTTTAATAGTTAGGGTTACCAGGACTGGTTGGACTGATAACTATTTCAGAATAGGGACAAAAATATTCATAGGAAGGAATTGAGATAATCAATGATCAACCAATCAAACTGAATGGTGGATATTTGTCTGGCTAAGTTACTTCTCACCAATTGATTACATCCTTTGCTTTTATTTACTTTGTTACATTGAAACAAACCAAAACCCCCCCTTTGTTACTGTTGACATACAACTGTTGCACTTAGAAAGATTGCTACCTCCCTGTGGGATTCGATCCTTGCTTGCCTACTATACTTAGTTAGGTTTTTGAGGTTTACTTTGATTAGGCATAACGACTTTAGCCTCATCATTGGGTTACAAACTCAAGGGGTTTCCAATGGCCTTTCAAGTAACATGATAGGATGTAATGTATATAGTTTTGAATTTGATATTGTAATTATAATATATTGATGGTTTCTTACAAGAAATAAGAATCATACTGACAAGAAAAATTGCGCTTCATGTATGGCTATTTGAAGCTGTAAAACCAATTGCTTCAGCGTTTGCACATTTGGTGGATAAGGAGGCCTATCCACGCGGTCTACGATGGTCATCCAATTCACAACTTGATGCGACGACTGTGGAGTCTTTCTTGGGGAAGGTCACATCCCGTTTTATTCCAAGTGTGGTGTTAATAGAGGAAGAAGCTGAGGTGGATGTCTTAAAAGAATGCTAATTTGTTGGAGAAGTGAAGGACACTTACTTTGACAAGGCAGTTGAGAAATTCAAGATAAGTAAGAAGAGGTCTATCAATGGTATTAGAAAATAATAGAGTATTTCGGCCCCTGCCTGCTGCGAACTCCTCAGGCCTGGATGCAAGATAGGTGATGTGCGCTATGGAAGAGCTTCATGAGCGTATGAGTAAGTTGGAAAACCAAGTGGAAGCTGGATTTAGTGCTATCAAAAAAACCTTGGGCATAATGGAACAGATAATGAAGAAGAAGACATTCAACAACTCAAATATCTACAACAACTCAGATGCAACAAATGATGAAGAAGAGGACATTGAACAAGAGGAAGGGGAGGTAAGATAACTGTCAACAATCATTATTCTGTTTTGGGAAGTTAGATTTTTATTTCCCGCAAGCTGAAGCAGAATTTTTGTCGGAATGTAGAATAAGAATGTCAAATTAAAAAGTTAAAATGTCACTATTTTTCAACTTCATATTGATACAGTTAGTTATATTTCAGTTAAAGCTCTCTTTTTGCCAAACACTATAACATGAATGTCATAGTAACAAAATATAAAGTCAGTGTTCTTAAGTTTGATGGATGCATAAATCTCTTTTTTTTGTCGAACTGTATTTTAGGAATGTCATATTTACAACTGAATATGTTTAGATTGATACACCAAGTTATTATTCTTGTAAGTTAAATGTAATTTTTTATTTATTGAAATAGAATGTTGTACATGGTCGTGATGAGGATGTCGAAATGGATGGAATGGGGGGTCTACTTCAAATCCCCTATAGGATAACGATGATGATGGTGACTTTCAAGTCGACAATGGCAATTTAGGATATACGGTTGTTTATCGAAAGCAAAAGGATGATGATGATGGTGGTGCACGCGAAATTGCCAAGCTACCAGCTGATGGTAGTGTTGAAAAGGAAAAGGATGATGATGGTGCAGGCGACAATGGCAAGGTACCAGCTGAAGGTAGTGTTGAAAATGAAAAGGATGATGATGGCGCAGGCGACAATGCCAATGTAGAAAATCAGAAGAATGATGATGATGATGGTGCAAGCGACAATGGCAAGCTACTGGCTGAAGGTAGTGTAGTAAAGCAGAAGGTTGATGATGTTGAGGGTTTAGTCCAGGATGATGGGAATATGGAGAAACGATGACAGAAGAAGAAGCAAATGTGGAAGGAGAAGAAAAGGCTTGTGAAATTGAAGAAAAAGATAAGAAAGAACGAAAAGTATTCGCAAGGAAGACTCGTTCAAAAAAGAAGAAGGATGATGAAGATGGTGCAGTTCAGAATGAAGGGGGAACTAAAAAAGGGACGACAAAAGAAGTTGAGGTGTGCATCAATAATTAAATATGATGACATACTTTATTAAATCTTCCAACATCTTGTCAGGTTGAGAGAATTGTCCAAACAAACCGATAATCCCAAACGATGCAAGGTTTCAACGTCCAAAGGTATCTCAGACACGACTAGATTGTGCCGTTGGTTAGACTCGAAGGAAAGGTTAGGAAGTTATCCCTCATATCTTGATGATATGAACGCATGTTTGAGATGTTGTTAATTAAACCATATTGATGATGTAGTGAGGAATTTGAGTCTCCAACTGGACAACATCTACAGAAGGATTTTTTTGAGAAATTGTTGCAACCAATGGGGTAGCTGAGATCTCCGGTAAGCCTCTTTCATTTTTTATATAGATTTTCGTGCAACAAGTCTTCAATTTCTAGTATGACATATTATATTTTTTGTTTGTGGCACTTGGGCGAATGTAAGTATTATCTTGGTTGTCGTGTGCGTGACAAACCAGTGGCAATATTGGACACCTATTTTCAGCGGAACTTGGACAAGGAAATGAAGAGATGGTTGTCAGATAAGGAAAATTTTGTTACTGATCCATCTAAGATGAGATACCTGCATGGGGAACTGCCTGCACTTTCTGGGAAGGATTGGAAGGACGTGGATCGTATATACCTCCCTTTCAATTTCAAGGAGAAACATTGGGTAGCTCTGGAGATACAACTGAGTAAATGGTCTGTCACTGTATACGACGCCAATTTGTTCAAATTGTTGGACGTCCATAGGTTCCTTGCAGAGTTGACATTTATTCTGCCTGTCATGATAACACAATATGAGCCCTTGGTAACAATTTATGATGATAGGGGGAACATATTATATTTTTTGTTTGTGGCACTTGGAAAAATGTATGTATTATCTTGGTTGTCGTGTGCGTGACAACCAGTGGCAATACTAGACACCTATTTTCAGCGGAACTTGGACAATGAAATGAAGAGATGGTTGTCAGATACGGAAAATTATGTTGCTGATCCATCTAAGATGAGATACCTACGTGGGGAACTGCCTGCACTTTATGGGAAGGATTGGAAGGGCGTGGATCGTAAATACCTCCCTTTCAATTTCAAGGAGAAACATTGGGTAGCTCTGGAGATACAACTGAGTAAATGGTCTGTCACTGTATACGACGTCAATTTGTTCAAATTGTCGGACGTCCATAGGTTCCTTGCAGAGTTGACATTTATTCTGCCTGTCATGATAGCACAGTATGAGCCCTTGGCAACAATTTATGATGATAGGGGGGGGGGGGGGGGATCCCCTAAATGTGACTTGTGTTCCTACATTGGGAGAAACAAGAGAGGGTAAGTTGTTTACATCAATTGTTCAATATTTGGTGTGAAATTGGTTATAATATCAGGAAACCAACTACATTTTTTACTTGTGTAGGGGCGATTGCGGCATCTTCACGAACAAGTACATAGAAATGCTAAGTTTCGGACGTCAAAACATTGTGAACATGGGTGACAAATTTGTGGATCACTATAGAAAAAAGATAGCCGTTGGTATTTTCGATATGAAGTGGTTTGACTAGTGAAGGATATCTTATTCACTTTCATGTAATGTTTGGGGTAGTTGGGATAGTGTGGTATGATTTCGATTGTGTAGTTTTTGCTAGAATTGACTTGTCTTGGTGACAATAAGTTGTGTTCAAATTAATTTGGAAATCTAGCAAAATTGGTTGTTGCATTTCTTCTTGGCTAGATGTAGCTTTAATTTTTCGTTGTAGATGCATACTTCTTGTCGATTGTGTTCATAATTCCTGTCAGTGAAGTTTATAATTTGCATACTTGCTGTCAAATGTGTTCATACTTCCTGTCAGTGAAGTTTCTTTATATTTTACATACTTTGGTTTTTTGTTGACTTGGGCCAACGCGGCATGGCCCGTCCGGCTCGGCCCTCCCGACCGTGTAAACGGTAAACGAGAGGGTATGGACAAGCTCATAAGCGCTAAAGGGCTGAAAATACCCGACCAGAGTATCGGGAGGGCTGGGTATGGACAAGGGGCTCAAGCCCTGTAGGACCGGTAAGCCCGGCCCGTATATAATATATAAATATTATTTATATATATAACATTACATTATTACTACTCCTAAAAAAATAAAAATACTTAAACTAAGTAATATAAAAGCTAAAATTTTAAGGGTTACAAACTCCACTCCACCCCTCATTCTCACATGTGTATAGACTTTGATATTGGATATTTAATGTTTTTTATTGTAAGGTGAAAAGACTATTTGGACTTATAAAAGTTTTGATATTTTTTTTAATTATGGACATGAATTATAAGATGTGAATTATATACAAAACCGAATACGGGTCCCGGCGGGCTACTCGGGCCCGAGAATGCGGACGGGCTTGGACAACTGTCCAAGCCCGATTCCCGGGCTCAGCCTGGCACGTGCCCGGATAAACGGACAAAATTTCTAGGTCAAGCCCGGACCATATCCGGCCCGGGCCCGGAGATGCCCAGGTCTAGTTTTTTGTCACATTGTGTAATTCTATTATCGGAATTATCCTTTTTTATCCTTTTGTTTTGGTTGTTTTGGGGTATAAACAGATTTTTTTAATAATATTTGTTTGTGTTTGCCTTTCTGTTTACCTTTTTAAAAAGAGTTTTTTTAATAAAAAGGTAAGACTAAGCCCTGTTTACCTTTATTCCATTTATCCCCAAATTCCCTCCAAAAAGCTTATTCCTGAAGCTTCATCCGCATTAACGCGACTCTGCAACATCCATCATTGTCATCAGACATTTTCTTCTTTCCCAGAATGCGACTCTGCAACTCTTCCATCTTTCCCTATTAACGCGACTCCACTTTTTCTTACTCTTCAAGTCCACCTTTTCTTACTCCCCGCAACTCCACAATTTCTTACTTACTCCCTCCATCTTTCCCCATTAACGCGACTCTACAACTCCAGTTTTTCTTACTCCCCCCTCCTTGAACTGATCCTCAACCTTTGAACTGCGTAACAAAAAAACCCTAGAAAATGGCAGTGCTTAGAGGCGGTAAAGAATCGAGCCCAATAAGGAGCGGAGAGAAAAGGAAGAGAAAAGAAGACAACAACCAGGGTCGAAAGAAGAAGAAGCATAGAGACGAATTAATTGCAAGTGAAAGGGGAAAAAACTTCTGACAGTCCCATAGCCAATTTTTTTTCAATTGTCT
The DNA here is from genome assembly GCA_027886185.1 of Rheum nobile. Classification (NCBI taxonomy): domain Eukaryota; kingdom Viridiplantae; phylum Streptophyta; class Magnoliopsida; order Caryophyllales; family Polygonaceae; genus Rheum; species Rheum nobile. The sequence goes on from WOAB01000163.1 coordinate 1,393,098, forward strand.
TGTCAGGCCTCTGAAATGGTTCAATTTGTATATTTTGATTTTATTTAGGCTTTTTTGTTTCATTTGTCCTGTCAGGCTTCGCAAATGGTTCAATTTGTATATTTTCTGTTTGTTTAGGGTATTTGTTCAATGATCCTGTCAGGCTTCTAAAATGATTCAATTTGTATATTTTGATTTTGTTTAGGCTTTTTTGTTTCATTTGTCATGTCAGGCTTTGCAAATGGTTCAATTTCGTTTGTTTAGGGTATTTTTCATTTCTTTTGCAGATTAGGTATAGTTATTACAGGGGGGGAACCATTCTTCGGAAGAATTAACATCAACTGTAGGGTGCACTTTGTTCGTGAGATTGAAAACAAGTTGACACATGCGGATTGGCAACGAGTTTTGGGGTTCCATTGGCATGCACTTGAAACTCATATTGATTTAGCCTAGTCACACCCATTGTCAACGATCTCAATTAATGAACTTGTAGCTCACGACACAATGTCGGGGTCAGCACTTCTGAACAAGATTCTCCCTTTTTCATCCGTTCACAAAACCACTGAATCATGACATTCACTATACCATCAAGCAAGCCAATCAACGACATTCGACGCGGCCCAACTATTCGACTATTAACGGATTCCGCATTGTTGGACGTCATAATATTGAATCTATTCGCGGGCATATGTGACCTTGTCCATGCTTCAAATCCAACACCCCTTAGGTAGGTACCCACTTTCGGGGACTGGACGCAAAGTCTTGCAAACTCACGGTTGAACTCATGTTTGGTGTAGGCTTGATTTGCCTTTTGGTACAGAATCCACAAGTCATTCCTTTTAAATCTAGCCTTCACATTTTGAAATAGATGAAGTGTGCAACAACCATGCTTCGCGAAGATGTAGTGCTCTCTTAAACCTTTTTTAAATGCTTCCATGACGGTCAGACACAAAGAGGAGGTCATGCTCGTCGGCGACAACAGAATGTAGGTGTCGGAAAAATTATGATCATGAGCTATCATTCTTGTTGTCAACTACAACAAAAGCCATTGGATATATCTATTTGTTTCCGACTTGTGTCACTGCTACTAGAAGTGTGCCCCTGTATTTTGATCCCAACTAGTGAGCTACGTACCATCCACAGTTATGACCTACAACAAATTAAACCCGACTTTGCAAAATGACAGTGTACACATGACAACAAAATACGTAAGTGCTACAATAGAATGCATATATTTGACAAAAAATACATTGACTGTGACAAAACTTAGGTTTACCTTTCTTAAAAACTGCATTCTATTGCGCCAAGCACCCAAGCTGAAAAAACAATACTTGAATCAACGATTAGAATCTACTTCAACATGTGTGATTGTCCTTGTATTCATCCGTTCCAGCATGTACATGTATCCATGAAGCCGCTTGTAGCTTTGCTCAGTTGTGCCTCTTATCCTGTCTATGGCGGTTAAACGTGCTCGGTTTGCCAAGTCGTAACTAACTTCCACTCCCATCTTCTTCATTAAGTCTTGAATTTGTGCAGCACGAGGTCCATTACATGTACCTGTTATGTTAAAGCTATAACAGATTAAGGTTAGTTAATATACATGCTGATAAATATATATGATCGTATTGACAGGATAGTTTACTTACCTTGACATTATGTGGTCAGCAATTACGCTTGAACTTGCATGTGTGTGGTGGTTATGCTTTATCTTCATGCCATATGTGTGTTGTCCATAATACTTCTTTACTTTAAACAATCCTGTTTTGCCAAAAGCGGTCCCACGATAAAAAAAGGTGCAACTAGGATCAATGCACCTTACCACATATAACTTCGTATCAAACTTCTGGACATGCATCTGGAAGCGCCTCTATAATGCCATCAAGGATAAACGACCCTTAAGATCCTTCTTGTAATTGAAATGCTCTCCAACTTTTATTTCCAGATCATTACAACTCATCCCATCATCCTCCATTGGCTCTTCCAAATCTTCCAATTGCCTTTTACTAAACTGTTTACTACAATGGTACTCAGCTTCAATCTCTTGGAGAACTTTCTTATCAATGTCTATAAATAAGTTGTCCACTTCATTAGTGTCATCCAGCAATGGTCATTCTTCAACATCTTCCTCAAAATCATCCTCAAAGTCATCCCAAACATCATACACAACATCTTGCCCAACGTCTTCCCCATAATCTCTGTCAATCTCAATACATTCATGTATTCTTTTCCTTCCTAGGGAAGACCTTGTTTCTCTCCCATCAGTTTCCCAATCTGCCTCAGATTGGCTCACCAAGTCAACTATTTGTACTTCCCCATTGTTGTCACGACAAATTTTTGGTATCATAACATACATGTCACAATCAACTATATTCGGGACAACTTTAGTGGTACAATTGTCGCCTACCACATTTATCTTGTCCGATTTGGTACCATTTCTACTTGGATGACCACCCATCACAACCTCGGCCTCTGCCTCTTGACTTTGTGTTAATGGTGGCGGAGTCAGACACACTGTGATGTCTTCTTCAACAAGTGGACTCACATTTACATACTTTGTGTTTGCAAATTCTTTGTTTCCTTTCTTTTTCAAACTCGCATATAACTCGATAGGCTAAATAGCATCTTTTGATTGCAAATGGTTTTAACTTTGGTTTCAAGGTCGTCGTCATCTTTGACATCGAATGGTTGTAACTTTGGTTTCGGCGGTGACAGATATTTGAGCTCCATTTCATCTATCTCGTCAATGCATTCTAGCTTCTCAGCCAATTTTTTCCTCAGATTTGAGTAATTGATATCTTCAGACACAACAAGTGCTTTTGTCGTTGTGATCCCATCGAAAACCCACTTGTTTCATTTACATATCCATTCACCACCTGTTCTCATAGTCAAGTAGTATGATGTTGAACATGTTATACGAAGAAAAAGCAAACAGAAGTACAATTACTTTATGACAAACGTTGACAGTATAATGTCTAACACTGACATTATTATGACGAACATGACAAACACCAACATTAGTAATAGAAAGTTACAGTCTTAGCCCATCCTGAATTGAAGATAGGAAGGGTTTTCTAGCCAAACGGGACAAAATTGTGTAGGAAAAACAAAAAACTTTAGAATCAAGGAACAAATGTGAAAGTCAGATTTGAGTAATGCTCAAAAAGAAGCTCAAAGGTTGTTCTTTCTTGTTTAGGGAACCACAGAAGAATGTCTTGTAAAGAGGAATAAATGTGAAAGTCAGAACTCACCCATTATTTAATTCTTCTAATCCAAAGACATTGAAGATGCAACAAAATCCTTTTTGAAGATTTGTGGATTTAAGGTTTTGTGGTCTTACGGTGGTTTTGTACAGGTTTACGGTTAGGGTTATTTTAGGTGAAGACTAACAAGTGGGTAAAGGAGTAGAAAATGGAGGGAAACTTGTTCACTTTTGGAGGGAAAACAGAGGTCAAATCATGGCATGTACTATATTCATAGAGGTGATATCAAGTAATTATTTTTGAAACAATATTAAAAAAAGGAATGACATGGAAAAAAATTGAAAACCCCAAATAAATGCATGACCGACCTTTCCCCTTCTGATTCTTCGCCCTCAACCCAAAACCTTCTCCTTCTTGTTTGTTTCCCTAAATCGAGGTCCTTCACTGCGTGACAGGAGCTAAAGTCGTGATGCCAATCAAAGTAAATCCTTAAAAACCTAACTGTTGGATCGAAACCAAGTGTTAGTAACAAAGTAAAGCACTGTTCCTATATAGGGAACGGTACATTTGCACAGCGGAATATCACAAATAACAACACAATCACATAGAGAGGAAAACCAAATCAACCAACTTGTTGACAAGGAAAAACCTCTACCTCTAGGTGTTACCCTAGCAGGATTTCAAAGTATACTTCTTTTATTGATAAACACGAGCTACACAAGTCAAGCAAAGATCCAACGTAAACTAGATTTCCCTACTAGAATACTCTCTAAGCTTAACAACCCTTAGCACGTATTACCAACTCACAGCAAACTTGAAACTACGTAAAAGTTACCTCCTTCACCTCAACAACTTCGCCTATGAAGCTCCTAAAGATCGCAACTCTCCTTGACATAGGAACGGCTCTGTCGTTCCCTTGAGCCAATAGCCTTGAAACTCGCCTCTTGAACTCCAAGCTGTGTTCTTGCTCTCCAATGGCTACTTAGAAACCTTCAAAGCTCCTAATGCCGTCTCTCTTGGATGCTCCTCTTTCTCTCTTGGAAGCATGTCAAACTAGGTTGATAGTGTCTTGTATTTATAGGCATCCAAAGAATGATGAAAATATAATTTATTTATGATCTAATCTGATATATTATCCCATAAATAACATTATATCTTTCCATCAAACTATTTCCTAAAATACCACAAACAATATCTTCCAACTTGACATTATCTTGTTTCCATAAATAGATCTTATCTCTCCATGATAATTCCGACCCATTATCTGCAAGATATAATTTCCACTTTCCTTGTATAAACGTCTCCTTGTGCTCCAAGCAAACATTTAAAACCCTAGACGCAATATCTCGCGATTTGCCTCTTCGCTGGGAACGTTGACAGCTTCTCTGCTCTGTTTTCCTTGTTTCCTGGAATCTCCATTCCTTCTCTTCTTCTTGAGCTCTGATGCTCTTATTCCCACTGTTCCCTAGGATGACTGATCCATTGGTCACAACCATTGTTCTTTGGAACTTCTCCAAATAACTCGCATGCTTTCTGTTGTTCCCTGAAACAATACTTAAGAACAAACCATCAAATGCATGGTGTTTATCATCATCAAAACACCTAAGGTTCCTTGAGGGAACCTTCTTTCAACAATTTCCCCCTTTTTGATGATGACAAACCCATCTTAAAAAATGCACAATAAAGCGATATCAAAACAATAGATATGCACATGCACAATCAACAATCATGGATAAGTCCCCCCTAAGAAATATATCCAGTAATGAACTCTTCAACCTCCTAATCTGAATACCTTCCACATTTCCCCCCTTTTGACATCATCAAAAAGACCTTGAAAACCTTAAAAGAACGGAACATCAGATTATCACATGAAACATAAATTTCATCAAGAGTTTTCCACTTAAGTTACTACGCATGCAATGAGTAATAAAACATATAATCACAATCATCAAGAAGCAACTTCATCACACATATCAGAAAACGTTACAAAAGAATCAAGAGATAAGGATATTAACTGCTCGGTTCTTTTGAGATGGGATGTGTTAGACATGCCACGAAGTTCCCTAGTTGAAGACCTTTACCTTCCACACTTGGACTGTTTTATCTTCAAGCAAAACTTCCTTTCATGGCTTCTTTTGTCGCATTGTTCCCTTCCGAAACATCTTTGTACACATCTTCACACTGTTCCTTTTGAAACTTTTCTTCATTCTGATATTTTTTCTTACCTTTTTTTTTGTTAAGGAATTTTTTTCTTCTTTTTTTCTTCTTTTCATCAGGTAACATTCTGATTTCTTTTTCTTTTTGCTGAGGGAACGGTCCTTCTTCTGCAACTTCAGCCAATCTTCAATGTTCAATGGGTAGTATTCCCTTTGAATTTGAACTTTCACCCAAGCTCTTGGAATCTTCAAGATCCTCAACCGAAACAACCTCATGGCATATCCAACAGATAAAAAGGTATATTTGGACTATATATTTTCAAGGTTAAGAAAATTCAACAAAGAATTCCAAATCAAAATTCGGTAGGCCTTTTGTACCATCTAATGTTTTACCTCAATTGTGGACTCAACAAAGAAGGGCTCATAGAGGCAAACATCATTGGACTCAGCTAGGGTGGGTCTTTGAAATCAACTATCATGTCGGCTTATGATGAGGGTTCAAAGATCAAGTTGATTTCTTTAGGCCGAAAGAAGAACGTTTTCTAACACCCAAGTTGACGTTAAATCATGAATCATGCTATCATACATTCGCACACACAAGAATGAATAATAACTCAGAGGATAAAATATCAAAACGAAATCACATAGCACATGGCAACATGAGGTAACAGTTCCTTCTTAGTTAACTCATCTTCTCTAGCCAATCATCGGGGTACTTATGAAAGTAGTCCAAACTAGTCAGTCTAAGAACTTCATTCCTAGATACATTCCAAGGGATCAACATAAACATGAAGCAAACACAAAGTAAACATGCATGCTTGTGACAAAGATACTTATCTCATTCCTTGGTTCCATGGGACAATTCCCAATCGCTTTGACCTCACCGTTCTTGGGCATCGTTCCCCCTGAACTGGTTGTCTCGTGTCCTCTGAATTGGGAGTCATTCCCCTTAAGCTTCAACACTTCCTATCAAACCAAAAGTGAGTTCTCAACTCATTGTTCCTATAGGTTGTGAGGGATTAATCTCCATGAAACGCCTCTTCCTAGGCTGTTCCCTCACACCTACCTGCAAAACAAGCTAAGTCTTGTTCTTGGGCACCCAAACAAAGTTGGGTTCCCTTGGGTTAGTCCTAGCATCAAAAGACTCAACAGTTCCATAATCCATATAGAGAGAATGCACATAAGGATTAGAAAACATACCTCTCCTAGGTTGTTGCACTCGTTGGGCATTGTTCCTTGATGTAGGAAATTTGCGATCATTCCTGAAAGCATAGTTCCCACGTTGTTCCCATCTCCCATAGCTTTTCCTAGGCTTCTGCTGTGGAGGAGCCTTTCTTTCTTGAAACCAAGTTTCCTTGTGTGGTGTCTTCTTCTCAAGCCTTGGTTGGTGCTGTCTTGTAGCTTGTGTACTTGATTTTTCCTTAGGAGCAACGTAGCCTAAACCAGCGGTACTGTTCCCAGTGGCTTACTTAAGCCAAATCTTGTGCGCTTTCGTTCCTGCATACCAAGATTGGTTAGTAGAACCATTGTTTTCAAGAAGACTTACCGTATCCTCCAAGTGCTTTTTCCGGTCGTTGGCACTCTGTAACTTCCTTTGTAGAAGGAACAGTTCCTCCTTGTCTTCAGCCTCGACACCTGGTTGTTCCTTAACAAACCGCAGCTCATACAACTTTTTCTCATTCTTAAGGTTAGTAGCAACAAGCTCATCAACCCTAAGTTTCATCTTTTCCAACTCAGTTTGGTCAGATGGAAGAGTTCCCTCCTTAGAACTAGCATTCTCCAAGTCTTCTAAAAGTTGTAACTTTTCTTTCTCAAGACTCTTCACCTTAGCATGTAGTTCCTTATTCTTAAAACTCAGATCTTCAACATTAGATTTAAGAATAGCACGCTCATCACAAGATAAGGAACAACTAGCAGCATCAAGTTGTTCACTCAACTCTTCCTTTTCCCTATAAACTTTCTCAATAAAGACTATCAGGGAACGCTTGCTACAACCCTTTAATTCATTATAAATATCAGAGTTGCTTACCTCATCCTCAGAATCAAAAGCACACTGTTCCTTAGCCACCAAACACAACTTGGTATTTGCCTATGACTCCGATTCAGATTCGGAATCACTTCCCTATGTGGCAACAAAGGCTTTCTCCTTTCCCTTTTCCTTCCTGGAAGAGTCATCATCATCCTCCGACTCCTTCTTCTGGGGACAGTCCCTAGCAATGTGCCCCTTTCCTTGACAATTGTAGCAAACAATGTTAGGATTCTTCTTGAAAGACTTGCCTTGATCCTTGTGATCCTTGTCTTTCTTGTTGAGGAGGCCCCTCATAGCATTCATGATGAGCGTCACTTCCGGGTCCTTGTCCTCCTTGTCCTTCTTGCCCGCCTTTACTTGCTTCAACGCTTTGGAAACTTTCAAGGCCATCGTTCCCTTCTTGGGACTTTCATCTTCATAAGATTTCAGCTTGTCCTCATGAGATGTGAGAGATCCTATGAGGTGTTCCAAAGGTAAGGAACTCAGATCCTTGGCTTCTTCAATCGCCGTTACCTTAGGAATCCACTTCTTGGGTAGACTTCGCATCACCTTTCGAACTTGATCTTCAGTGGTGTACACCTTTCCCAAACAAGTTAGCTCATTAACAATAACATTGAAACGAGCAAACATCTCTTTTATAGATTCATCCTTTTCCATCTTAAACAACTCATATTGTTTGACAAGAAGATCTATCTTGTTTTTCTTAACCTCAATGGAACCGTCATGAGTCGCACACAACATGTCCCACATTTGCTTAGCACTTGTGCAAGCCGAAACTCTGCTATACTCACTATCACATAATGCATGGATAAACAGTTTCATAGCCTTGCGGTTTTTTGTAAAAAACTGCTATAATATATGATAAATTATAGCGGTTTTTTACAAAAGACCGCTATAATTATTTTTCAAAAAAAAATTGGAACATATATTATAGCGGTTTTTTGTAAAAAAACGCTATAATATATGATAAATTATAGCGGTTTTTGTAAAAAACCGCTATGCGTGTTTTAGTTTTTTTTTATAAAAAAGCAAAATTATAGCGTTTTTTTTAAAAAAGCGCTATGCGTGCTTTTTTTTATAGCGCTTAACTAATAGCGCTATTATTAACTATTAACACACGTGCTTAGACAGCGCTTGGATTAGCGCTATCCGTTTCATAAAAAAACCGCTATCCCAAGGTATTTCTGTACTAGTGATCCCCTTTGGGAAATTCTTCACTACATCAAGAATCTCAATACACATAAAAAGAGTGTTAAGTGCTTTCCAGAATAAGAAACTTATACGAGCAATTCATAGTAAAATAAAATCCCCTTTGGGAAATTCTTCACTACATCACACATAAACTATCCTCGAGGGGTCATAAAGAAATTGTTAGTCAATTGCAGTGGACAAGGTTGTACCTCATCCCACCCTATCCCATAGGCCAGTGGGTTTTTCTTCATCCTTATAAAAAGATAGGTGTAACCCAGCCATGCACAAGCCTCCTTCATATTCATGACGGTACCCAGAGCAACATCAGCGTTCAAATTATCTTTCAATGAGATAATGAACTGCAGAAAAGCCAATGCACACAGGTAAATTCAGTAGTGATGGAGAAGTAACACCAAGTTACAGTATGCCAGTAGTCTGGTAAAATTTTAAGAAGTGAAACACTGAAACTATTCAGCTAGGGTACACTGCTTATCCATCAAATTCGAGTTGGAAATTAAAATGGAGAATTGGGTTGGAACTCCATTTTTTATACATGATATTTAATTTCAAGGAATCTAAATGTGGGTTTTTCTTTAGGAAAACATCAGGGGTGGTGCTGAATCCTACTGAATAGCACCAAATATGGAAATGGAATAAAAAAGCTATCGAACATTGAAACGTATATGAAAGAGAAGCATTAGTGGCAGTCTGGCAGAGAATAGAACATATGGAGATGTAGTGAGGAAGAGCACTCAAAAAATCGAAAATGGCTGAGAAGGGTTTGGAAATGTTGTGAGGAAATCCACAATAACCAATCATGTTTGAACACAGAGAGCAAAAAAACAGATTCAATGACATAAACCAATATGCTTGATAAACCTCATCAACTATATGAGTGTACCTGACTTTCAATAGGGAGCTGGCTCGTCAACCACCTCAAGTAATAAGCCAGTTTGTCATGCGATGTAATAATTATGCCTTCACCACTCTTGTCAAATTGAGGTCTTCCTGCACGTCCAAAAATCTGAAAGAGAACCATCATCTTTTTACTGCATAAAGTAGCCTTATCATTCTAAATAAATATTGTATCTACGTTACTGTTTCACCTGCATAACATCAAGCATTCCCAGGTCTTTCCAGCCTCCAGCTTTTGGATATATAATTGTGTACCCTAAAGCACATAACAATTTTTTTCCCTTCAAGCCATATTAGGGCGATAAAATAAGCAGAAACACCAACTAACAAAAGTAACAGTGCCCCCATAATAATACCCAAGTCTAGCTTAGAAAGTGCTAGATCAGTCACATAATATAACAGTTCTAAACCAATAAGTAACCAGATCAGTCATAGACTTTAATGCAATTTCCCTAAATTAGGATAAGTGCACGACAAACCTTGATTACAACTGTATGAGCAGGAAGATTCACCCCCAAGCTAAAGTCGTTGTACAGACTAGCACCTGAAGAAATGAAAAGTCGGTTAAAAAGGTAAGGACGAGGGGGGAAGATCAGCAAACGGACAAGCATCGTTTAGCAACCTTCAAAAGTCCATCAGAAAAGAGCCGTTTAGTAGGACTTCTATCAGCACGTAACATCCCAGCATGATGTATACCGATACCGTTATCGAATAGTCCAACTAGTTCTTTGTTTCTAGACTTCATAACATCTTTCTGAATCACAAGAAGACAAGATGGGACATAAGAAAAAATAAAGGGTCATGATTCACATGAACCTTTTAAGACAATAGATATGTATTTATGTAGTACTCATATATTTCCCATAATCCAGAGAAGACCAAATATATAAGACAATAGACCAAAAACGGCATAAAATATACTATCACTCAGATACATTTCATTTATTTACATAAAAATTCATTATAATAATAAAACACTTAAAATTTTCATTATTTATAATGGAAGACACAAGACCAAATATATAAGACAATAGATGTGTATACACAAATCATGCATTGTTAAGCAAATATATTAGCTAGCCAAAAATCAATTTAACTTGTTTCAATATATTATCTAGCCAAAAAAATAGCAATTTAACTTGTTTCAATCATATACGCTCACAATATATTAGCTAGCCAAAAGTCAAATCATGCACTGTTTCAATCATATTTCTAAAAATTGTGATTCATTTTTAGGAATTTGACTAGTTCATTTGCAAAGTTGTCTCATCTTCCACCCAAAAGTCAATTTATTGATCATCTTGCTGGCATTCATTTGACAAAAAATAGCAAAACAGAATTTGAACTCGTAGCTTTGAGTATTATAATCTCTAATCAGATTCATAAATCTTGATCTTCAATAAGGTAATAAAACTTCCCTACGTGGCAAAGGAGTATGGATTAACCCTAATCCCAATCTCATGTTATGTGATATGACTTAACGCACCATTGCACATATGCACAGCAAAAATTATAGCTCCTTACCATAAGTTATATGTACTCTATTGCATTCAAACTAACAACCAAGCAGTATATTGACAGCCAAGCCTCTAATTCACAATTAATAAAGATGAAGGTTTATACTATTCTATGTAGTATGACTTGTTGCAGAATGATATTAACAGCCAAGCAGAAACATGCATTTGAGGAGTATAATGCATTTAAATACACACACAGTTCGTATTTAGCAGGAATACACTACTATTACAATGTCTTGGAAGGACACAAGTAGCAACCAATAATCTTTACACCAACACAACACTCTCTTTATACTGCTTACTATATTTTTAACCTCTTTTTCCCAGCTCATCTTTGAAGCATACACATTAATCTGTACAAGAAAAACTCTCGAATCCTAACCCTGCCAACATGAAGTTATCCAACCCCCGTAGTAATAAGCATTCACATGACAAATATATTTATCTTTTGATTAGAACCCAGCATGAACTTAGCACCTGCCCCTTAAAATTCATGAACTTAGCCCATGCCCCGTAGTAATAAGCATTCACATGACTCTCGAATCCTAACCCTATCAACATGAACTTAGCCCCTGCCCCTTAAAATTCATCCAACAGTGAACAAATTAACAAAACCCTAAAAATCGAAATTCACAAAACTAAAGCAAATCAGAGGTTGCTGCAGATCTAAACCAACAATTGCACAAGGATTGAGTAAGACTTGCACAAATCTAAAGCAATTGATCGAAGGCGCAAAGTACTTACCGAAAATGAGAGGAGGCAAGCGACTTCGAGAAGAAGCTGTTGGTTTTTGCTTCGAGAAGAAGTTCAGCCGAGGAGAAGCAAGACGGGCCGGAGAGACCACCGGAGAAGCCGGAGAGACCACCGTGATGAGCCGGAGCTGGAGAGGAGGCGAGCGACTTCAAGAAGGGGCTTCTGTTTTGCATATGAATGAATATGATAGGGCCAGCTGGCATATGATTTTTTTTCTAAGTACACATTTATAGCATTTTTTTTGAAAAAACCGCTATAAATGTAGATGATAGGCCAAGCCAACTGTTTTTTCCTTTTTTATCAAATATTTATAGCGGTTTTTAGAAAAAAAACCGCTCTTAAAATATATTATAGCGCTTTTTATTAAAAAGCGCTATCCTTGTTATTCATTTTTATAGCGGTTCTTAAAAAAAACGCTAAGAGAATAAAATCATAATTAAAAAAAATAAAATAATACTTTCATAGCGGTTTTTTTACAAACCGCTATGCGAATTCTCTTCTTATAGCATTTTTTAAAACCGCTATAATTTTTTTGCTATCTGTAGCAATTTTTGTACTAGTGATTATGCTTAACAACCGCTTGACCCCTTAGGTCACCATCCACAACGCGAGATCTCAAAGAGCCCAGGCCACCTCTCCTCCTCAAGCTCCTGCAAAGAGAAGAAGATCTCTTCGCCTGCAAAATCGCAATCAAAGAAACCCGAATTCACTCAATTAAGCGTGAAATCTCCCACCTCTACACCTCCTTCCTCCTCTTCCATGGCGTCTCTACAGTGCTGGCATCGACTCTGGCCTCCACTGTAACTCCGGCAAATCCGACGCGTTGACTCGCACTCCATAGTCAAATAATCCGTTAACCGTCCAGAAATCTCTGGCGTTATTTTCTCCGCCGGCGAACTCGTGCCCGATCGAATCATTAAATCTCGAAATCGCATCATCCGACACAAGGATTCCGGTCAGATCCGCCGTTTGTGAATTGATCGGCGACGGATCGATCTCCGATCCGGCACCGTCGCTGATAAATATCGTCGGTGGGAGGCCAAGCTCATCGTCTGAAGCATCGAGGAGATATTCAAGCTCAATCTGATCAGGCTCGTTCAAGACAAGCGTCTCTTCCATCAAATCAGCCGGCGGCAGCGGATGGATCTCCTCTTCTAGGCTCCTGATCACCGATTCCAGTCCCTGAATCTCAGGTTCGATATCCACCTCCTCCTCGAGTATGTCCAGAAAGTCCTCCCTCAAAATATTGTACGAGTTAGACTCGTCCTTAACTCGAGGATTCGGAATAGACGAGTCATGAGCCTGGATGTCCGAGTCAAATCGGACACGTTTAGAATCTAGCGAGTCACCACTGGAGTCGTCCGAGTCGATTCGGTCTCGCTTTATCCCTGAGACGGGGCACTTCAGAAACGCATATGGGACAGTTCCCAACTGTCCCTAAGGAGACAATTTTCAATTGTCCCTAGAGAGAAAATATTGTTAAACAATTGTCCCTAAAAAAGACACTTCCAAAATGCCTATGGGGACAACTGTCCTTAAAGAGACACTTCAAGAAGCATATGGGGACAGTTGGAAACTGTCCCTCAAGAAACAATTTCCAACTGTCCCTAGAGAGAAAATATTGTTAAACAACGGTCCGTAAAAAAGACACTTCCAAAATGCCTTTGGGGACAATTGTCCCTAAAGAGGCACTTCAAGAAGCATATGGGGACAGTTTCCAACTGTCCCTAAGGAGACAATTTCCAACTGTCCCTAAGGAGACAATTTCCAACTGTCCCTAGAGAGAAAATATTGTTAAACAACTGTCCCTAAAAATGACACTTCCAAAATGTCTTTGGAAACAACTGTCCCGTGTGTTAGAACAATAGAGGGTCACGCTTGCAATTTCGAACTAAAGGGGCCTGTGCGTGCTATTTATGTGAAAATTGGGCCCTTCGGGCCCAATTTTCTCTTGATTTTATGATGATTTTCATTGAACGTGTGTCGGGTTTATAATGTGCGCTCGAACTGACATTCTCTTGTTTATCATCCCTCCGGACATTAATTTGATATAAGAGTCAATTATGATCTTGGGTTCGTTTCCTTATTGATTTGGGTTATCCCGCCAAAAAGGCCGTGATTTGGGATAACTCATTGGGCTTGTTAACCTTAAGGCATGTTATTAAATGTCAGTTGTTTTAGGCAAATGCACTTAAAGGGGCGTTTGGAAATAACATATCATTGGAATTCAGAAGAAAAACAAGTAAATATATATGTTTGGTGAGTTACTCCTCTTACGGGAATGAAACAAATGAGAACAATAATATAGGAGAGAAATGAGAATTATTTTGGACCGTTAGATTTGAGAGAAAGAATGGACCATATTAGATTTTCATTAAAAAGGCAAAATTTTGGCCATGCCGGAAATTTTCCATATTATACGCGGGTTTGTTTTTGGAAAAAATCGTGTGCGACTTGCTATGAACATAATTTCGATGTTTATAACTTTTGTCCTTAGATGTTCACCACTTTTATGTCCAGATATTCACCACTTTTTTACCTAAATGTTCATCAATTTGTTATACATGCATGTTCATCATTTTTATTTTATATGCTCGTCACTTTTAGTTGTGAATAATATTTCTGATGTTCACCACTTTTGTACCTAGGTGTTCATCAATTTTTTATGCATGCATGCTCATCGTTTATCTCATGTATGTTCATCACTTTTTGTGTGAACATGTTTCAATGTTCATCACTTTTGCCCTTTGATGTTCATCACTTTCATTACCAGATGTTCACTAGTGTTGTACCTAGATGTTTATCACTTTTTTATGCATGCATCTTGATCACTTTTTCCCTAAACGTTCATCATTTTTCGTTGTGAACATGATGTTCATCACTTTTGTGCATATATGATGACCACTTCTACCCGAATGTTCATCACCTTATGCTCAGATGTTCATCATGATTTTATGCATGCATGTTTATCACATTTTTCTTATATGTTCATCACTCTTAATGCCTATATGTTCATTACTTTCATGTCGATATATGCATCACTTGTTTAGGCATATATGTGAACCACTTTATGCCTATATGTGCATCACAAAACCTATCTGAGAAAAAACCTACATTTTTACTTACTTTAAACTTGATTTCATATTAAATATTACGAATATTAAGTAATATAAACATGCAATGAACATTAAATGATCCTTTTTATAAGATTAAGGAGTTTAAACACATAGCAAATTTTGTATTTTTTAGATGTAAAGTGGTGAACATTTACAACAAAATGTGGTGAACATCCATATTCCCTAAGAACAGGCGTGCGCGAGCATGGGAACACAGAAGAAGCATTCTCAGTTCTCTCCTACATAATGGTTCTCATCCTATCTGATTTCCTCCTATTAATAATAAATTTACGCGAGCGCTAGCTACGCTCAAATTTTGTGCTTTTTACGCTAAAAAAACGTCACGCATACGCAAAGCCTGGGCGGGATTAGGTCACGGTCACGCAAAGTGTAAGCGGGACATTTTATTGGATATCCGGTTTTGCGGAACAAAAAATCACAAAAGGCCACGGTCACGCAAATGCGTGACTATTTTAATATACAAAATAATGTTTTAATAATATTTTAACAAAAAAATTTTTTTTTAAAAAAGTCACGGTCACGTAATGTGTGACTATTTTAATATATAAAAAAATTTTATTTAAAAAAATGTTTTTATACTTATAAATTATTTTGTTTTAATTTTTTTATAAAAAATATTCTATATTCAAAATATGAGATTTTGGGTCTTTGAGACCCCAAAAATAAGACAAGACAGGTTATGAACGCTATATGGATTTCAAGATTAAGAGTATGAAAATAATGAGTTAAGTATAGTATAATTTTTACTTCATTATCGTATTATTTGAATATCGGTTATACTAAATATAATGTAATCGAAACTTCATTGTCGTATTATTCGAATATCGGTTATACTAAGTATAATGTAATCACAACTTCATTATAGTATTGTTCGAATATCGGTTATACTAAGTATTGTGTGATTTTAACTTCATTACTAGTATTATTCAAATGATGGTTATACTACGTATAATTAGTCTTAAGTTCATTATCGATCGTATTATTCAAATATTGGTTACCCTAGGGTTTCTAGGGTATGGGATTTAGGCTATCCCAGAATCCCAAAACAAAACAAAACAAAAAAATGGTATGAACTCCCTAAGTGTTACAAGCATGAAAGGGTATGAAAATAACATGGTTTTGAAAACCCTAAATTTGAAACCTTGCTTACCATAAGATTTCTAGGGTATGGGATTTTGGGTGTTCCGGACCCCAAAACAAGAAAAAAATGATATGAACTCCCTATGTGAAAAAATAACATGGTTTTGAAAATCTTAAATCTGAAACCCTACTTACCCTAGGGTTTCTAGGGTATGAGATTTAGGGTATCCGAATCCCCAAAACAAGACAAAAAATGGTATCTCCCTATTTGATACAAGCATGATAGGATATGAAAATAACATAGTTTTGAAAACCCTAAATCCGAAACATGCTTATCCTAGGGTTTCTATGGTATGAGATTTAGGATATCTCAGAACCCCGAAACAAGACAAAAAATGGTATGAACTCTCAATGTCATACAAGCATGATAGGGTATGAAAATAACATGGTTTAAAAGCCCTAAATTTGAAACCCTGTTTACCCTAGGGTTTATAGGGTATGGGATTTACGGTATCTTGAAACCCCAAAACAAGAGAAAAAATGATATGGACTCCCTATGTGCTACAAGCATGATAGGGTATGAAAATAACATGGTTTGGAATACCCTAAATCTGAAACCCGACTTACCCTAGGGTTTTCTAGGGTATGGGATTTATGGTATCCCGGAACCCTGAAACAAGACAAAAAATGGCATGAACTCTCTATGTGATACAAGAATGATAGGGTATGAAAATAACATGGTTTTGAGACCCTAAATTTGAAACCCTACTTACCCTAGGGTTTCTGGGGTATGGAATTTAGGGTGTCTCGGGACCCCGAAACAAGACAAAAAATGTCATCAACTCCATATGTGCTACAAGCATGATAGGGTATGAAAATAATATGGGTTTTAAAACCCTAAATCCGAAACCCTGCTTACCCTAGGGTTTTCTAGGGTATGGGATTTAGGGTATCCCGGAATCCCAAAACAAGACGGAAAGTTGCATCAACTCCCTATGTGCTACAAGCATGATAGGGTGTGAGAATACAATCATTATTGAAAACCCTAAATCCAAAACCCTACTTACCCCAGGGTTTTCTAGGGTATGGGATTTAGGGTGTCCCGGGACCTCGAAACAAGACAAAAAGTGGTATGAACTCCCTATGTGCTACAAGTATGATAGGGTATGAAAATAACATCATTTGGAAAACCCTTAATTAGAATGCCTACTTACCCTAGGGTTTTCTAGGGTAAGGGATTTATGGTCCGAAATTCAAATAATACGATCGATAATGAACTTAAGATTACATTATATGTAGTATAACTAATATTTGAATAATAAGATAATGGAGTTATAATTACACAATACTTAGTATAACCGATATTCGAACAATACAATAATGAAGTTGTGATCAATGTTCTAAAAGTCGCTAGGCGGGAGCTGGGCGGTGAGGGGGGACCTAGCGCCTAGGCGGCTAGACGGGGGCCTAGACGGATTAAAAATTTAGGCCAGATCCATATGATTATTTTACTATGTTCTCTTAAATCCATTAATGTTTATAAAACGAAGTTTGGATGGGGTTTGATATTTTATTATGGGCCTTATTTTACAAAGCATAACCCAAAACTATGTTCTATGCATCCGTCACCTCCTAAGATGTTGTTGCTTCCACAATATCGGAAGCTTCTTCTCGCCTAGGCGGCCATAGGCGGGGATTTTTAGAACATTGGTTGTGATTACATTATACTTAGTGTAACCGATTTTTGGACAATACGATCATGAAGTTTCGATTACATTATACTTAGTATAACCGAAATTTGGATATTACGATAATGAAGTTAAGATTACATTATATTTAGGCGTAATTGCAAGAATACCAGATTTCCAATAATAACTTGCAAAAAACCCATGATTTAAAAAGTATTGCAAAAGTACCAACTTTTTGTACTTTTTATGATATTTTTGCTATTGTTGAGGGTTGAATTTAACTTTTCTTTTAAATGAAAAAGTCAGATAAATCATTAAAATTTATAAAAAGAAAAGGTAAAAGAAAATCTTAATCCTAATTTTCAAAAAACCCTCTTCCTCATCTGTTTTTAACGACAAGTCGTTCTCCACCTCGCTGACTCCTCCTCTTCCCTAATCCGAGCATTCTCCAACTGAAACTGGTGCTCATCCATGGACACCTCGCCTACTGCGGATGCCCCTCCCCTCCCCCACACTCATTGCAGAGTGGCTTGCCCACATACTCCCTGCAGAGTGGCTTGCCCATTGTCCACAAAATTCACTTCAACCATTTCTCTTGCCGAGTATGAAGAACCTGCAATTGACACCGCAATCGAAGCTGTTCACCGCCAACGACCTCGGAGGCCATCTGTGTCGGCAACCTCAGAGGCCTTCTGCCCTTCCACTGATGAAATCCATCGTCCCAACAAAGAAACCCTAATCTAGTGAATCCTAATCCATTGAGGGTTTTGATCGAGAGAGGAGAATTCACCGCCCTTCTTCTCCTTGTCAACTCAATCTCATCAACCGCCCGCGTGATAGCGATAGCGACATTCACCTCCCTTTCTTATTGATTTCTATCTAGCTTCAGCTTTGGATATTGATCATCAATCACAGGTTTTGATGGCGAAGATATTCCCGAATTCGACCTTCCGGGCAAACAAGGATAGTAGTAAATCGAGCAACTCCGCAGTTCCCCACTTTGTCTATGAACAGGTCAGATTGCCCCCAAAAACTAACTAAACTTGCCTTCTACAATTCTACTCTACGACCCATGAAAGTAGCTCATTTAAACTTTGTTTCTCCCTCTTAGCAGATGAATGATGACTTGAAAAGGCACGACGTTTGCAAGAGAAGATGTACTAATTATTTTTTTTGTCGGAAGAGAAGATGTACTGTTATTTGTTGAATTAAAAGGATATTCTTTGATGGCGAAGATATTTCCGAATTCGACCTTCCGGGCGAAGCACATTATCATGGGAGGTATCGACTGCAGCTGGTGTAGTCCAGCAAACTCGAGTACGAACTTAAGTTGGTAGTAGTCCATAAATGGTCATTCAAAGTCCAGAACCCACTCTTATCTGACCTTCTAAGGGTTCCAAAGCTGGCAAGAGCTTTCCTGTATCTGGATCTCTATGCAGAGCTTTCCTAAAATTTTGACAAAAAAAATATGAAGGTAAAACATAAAGTAAACTTTGATCACTGATGCAACCTTTCAAAACACCAAATTCATCAAATAATATGCCTGGACAAGCCTCCATGAATCATCAGATATGTATAACTCGTATGCCTCCTCAAAGCAGGTAATGAACTATATGATTAACTTCCCACAAACAACCAATCATCAACAGAAAAAGAAAATAACCTTAATTTAATAGGAGTGGTGGCTAAACCAAGATGACGCTCTTGGAAAATCACAAAGTAAGAAGGTGTACTATCCATTATTTGTCATTTGTTCAGAATAAATGAAACTGATTCAGCCAACTGAGCCCCTATTATATAACTCATAGTTGTA
Organism: Rheum nobile; assembly: GCA_027886185.1. Taxonomy (NCBI): domain Eukaryota; kingdom Viridiplantae; phylum Streptophyta; class Magnoliopsida; order Caryophyllales; family Polygonaceae; genus Rheum; species Rheum nobile. The sequence goes on from WOAB01000163.1 coordinate 1,412,556, forward strand.
TTAGTTGCTTTTGACCAATATACCTACATTTATTCTACATATATTTGTATTAGTTGCTTCCTGCTCATTTAAGTGTTTCTCATTAGGGAACCAACCAACGCTCATTTCAAATTTAAAGTTAATATGACAGAGTAATGACCTAACTACTTACAAATGTGGCCTGATAAAGTAAACATTGCTCTAAAATTTGAAATCGGCTAATATTTAAAATTTTGTGATATAACAAAGCATTGACCTAACTTCGTATAAATGTGATCTGATAAAATTCATAATGCTCTGAAGTTTAGCTTTTACTTTGTATGAAATATACGACCTGAAATGTTCATACTAGCTCTGAAATGTTATATATTGACCTGAAAATAGTCGGCCGAGTGTGAGATAGAGAAGCAACTCATCTAGAATTATTTGAGATACTGGTGGATGTGGGGTAAGATGAGTTGTATATAGAGTAGTGTTGTGACTGACTTGGATGAGCTGGTAATTATGTATCAAGGTTCCAACTTGGATTTTTAACTTGTTCATGTTTAGTTGGCTTTTGGAAGTTGGAAAACCTTATGTTGCCTAAAATGGGTAACCATCACTTCTGGTGGAGTAGTGTCAAGTAAGTACATGTTAAGCATACATTGGGTTGGGTGCAACACACAACATCGAATTCGGGTTGGGTTAAGGTGAATTGGTGGAAGAAGTAAACGGGTCGCCATGAGAGGGGGAATTTGTTGCCGACCTGGAGGAAGAATTCGTGGATGAGGAGGAACCCTCTTATTAATCAATTGTTAAGTGTAATTAACACTTGTTAAAAGTATATATAGACAGGTGTAAGTTTCAAAAGCATGAACTAGTTATAATTGGATTCTATGGACTTAACTATGGGAAATGATTGCAAGTTTAAACGTATATTTCTCTTACTAAAAACTCATAAATATTTTTAGTGATTATCAATTCAACGAGAATCACAACTAATAAATGCAAATTTAAGTTTTTCTCATACGAAACCAACCAATGTTCGTTTCAAATTTAAAGTTAATGTAACAAAGTAATGACCTGACAACGTAGAAATATGGCGTGACAAAGTGAATATTGCTCTGAAATTTGAAATTGGCATGTAGCCTGGGCAATGTACACATGTAGCCTGGACATTGTACACATGTAGTCTGGGCAGTGTGTTAGGGTTTTGGAGCGTAATTAGAATTTATCTTATTAAGGAGAATTTATCTTATTAAGTGTAATTAGTAGTTGTTATGAATTCAACGAGAATCACAACTAATAAATGTAGATTTAAGTGTTCAAATTTAAAGTTAATATAACAGAGTAATGACCTGACTACGTACAAATATGACCTGATAAAGTGAATATTGTTCTGAAATGTGAAATCGGCTAACATTTGAAATTTTGTGATATAACAAAGCATAAACCTGACTTCGTACAAATGTGGCCTGATAAAGTAAATAATGCTTTGTTATGTAACAAAATTTACAAAAATAAAGTTTCAAATGTCTAAGCAATATTCACTTTATCAAGCCACATTTTTACCAAGTCAGGTCAATGCTATGTTATATCACATAAATTTATAGAAATGAAATTTCAAATGTTCGGAGGTTTCATATTTCAGAGTAATATTCACTTTATCAGTAAATAACCATATTTAAGATATAGAAGATGATATAATCTTTATACAAATAAAAAAATTAGAATTTATGCAAATCGGAAATATGTACCAACTAATAGCCTTGTGTATATTTATAAATGATAGTCGACCGACTATTGATCTCTCCATGGGATGAGTAGAATGAAGATCTATGCTATAATGCTTGCAATTACGTAACCGAAATGTGAAATTATATCGTTTTTGATAGAAAATTATTTCTTTTAATTTATAAATATACACAGGATTATTGTAAGAGATAGGAAAAATTAGTTTAAAATTTAAAGTTAATATAACAAAAAAATGACCTGACTACGTACAAATGTGGCCTGATAAAATAAACATTGCTCTGACATTTGAAATCGGCTAACATTTGAAATTTTGTGATATAACAGAGCATTGACCTGACTACGTATAAATGTGGCCTGATAAAGTGAATATTGCTCTGAAATTTGAAATCAGCTAACATTTAAAATTTTGTAATATAACAAAGCATTGACCTGACTTCATATAAATGTGGCCTGATAAAGTAAATAAATGTGGGAGGGATCTATGATTTAAGAGTTCAGGTTTTCTATGCACAAAGCGGGCCGATACGGAGGTGATTCGATGTCGTTCGGAGATGATTTCAAATGATTCAAGAGGCGGGTTTAAGTAACTTGAGCATGGCGAAGATGATGGTGTGGTCAGATTTTGAATTTAATGAATCGAAACATGTTTTTCTTGGGGTCGAACAAGGCTTGGTGGTGATGTATATATGTTCGTATAAATGTGGCTTGAAATGGAGTTAGCCTTCCTTGTATTGATGTATATATGTTCGAACAAGGCTCAGTGATTATAATTGGAGCGCCGAAAATGTAGTCTGTATGTACGTGTCTTCATAGGTCTTCAAGAATGGTTCATTCCCAACTGCAACATATCTGACATATTCAAGAAACAAGGACTGCCAAATTTCAAGAGAAGCAACCAACCAGGACATCATCATCACAATTTGCACAGTTTGAATTCAGTAGAGTAACTCTACACTTGTAAATTGTGCTAATAACTAATGAGAAATTTGTCAGTATATTGTATTAACATATTAAAAGATACCCTTTATGTCTTGGTTTGCTATAAGCCTATAAATTTCCCTTAAAGGTTAGTTCTGAGCTTATCACATATTGCTTTCTAATGAAGCTAACATCTCATTAGGTATTCCAACCATAAACTCAATACCCGAGTTCCCGAGCGCCTTGAGAGCTTGATGATTAGCTTCAAAGAGCTTCACCCTGTTGAATCCATTGTCTTTCATGAGCTAAACCACTATGTTCGGGGGAATCGGGTGAGTCGCTTGTAGCCCCAGTTGCAGCCAAGGCCTGAACCGCGCAAAACCAAGCCTGTGCCAATAAGACAGAATAACAAGAGCCTATGCAATTCATGGGTTTCCATTTTCTTTTTCCTGCTTATACCTTCTCTTTTATTTATTCAGCTGTTCTACTTGCAGAAACAAGAAGCAAAGCAGTGACCATATGCAAGTGAACAAGGGAATCAAAATATCATTAACAAAAAAGGGGAATATATAGCTTTTTTGCTGGAATAACTCTGGAAGAATTGAAGATCAAATGATCAGCAACTTAACTTTAGAGCATGGCAATAAAAGCTGCAACATCTGTCCAACGCTCCCACCGCCCAAAAGCACAACTGCAACATCATGTATATCAGTATATGTAATCAACAAGTGCAACTTTGTGTTTCTTCTTATCAACTCAACACTAAATCCAATCGAAGAAATCCCAAATCCCAAACGGGCTCGAAATCAAACTCTTGAGCTGCAAATTGGGGGCACCGAAATGCCACGCTTTGGAATAAGCCACGAATTCGAAGCAAAGCAGATCCAGAAAGAGCACTAGAACTGCCAGCTCCCGCTGCGTTCGATGGCGACATCATTGTCGTCGGAGTCCGGGCGGCACAGAGGGAGCGCTGTAGGAGAAGGACGAAGGAGTGGGCGGATGCGGGCCCGACGGCATGGTCGGCCTGGAGGCTTAGGGCGGAGGAGGTGAAGATGCGGCGATAGAGGGAGCGGAGGAGGTCGGAGTTGAGCTTGCGGAGGTAGAGGCTTCCACGGCGGAGGAAAACTTCGCAACTGCGCGAGGAGGAAGAATAGCAAATCTGTGATGAGGAAGAAAAGTAGAGTTTTCAAAAAAGTAGCAAATCTGTGAGGAGGAAGAATAGTAAATCGTAAATAGGGTGGTGTGGTAGGCTTTTGGAGCCTAATTAAAATATGGGGCGGTGTGGTAAACTTTTATGTCTTTTGAAAAAGTTTTATTCATAATTCATTTTACCTTTTTAGTTTTGAAAAGTTTTGCAACGTTTTGGTACTTTTGCGATACTTTTTAAAACCTGTTATTTTTGCAAAGAGCTATAAAAAACTTGGTATTTTTTGCAATTCCGTCTTATATTTAACTCATTATTTTCATACTCTATAATCTTAAAACTCATAGAGCGTCCATAACCTGTCTTGCATTGTTTCCAGAGTTCCAAAGACCCTAAATCTCATATCTTGAATATATAATAATAATAAAATTTAAAACAAAATAATTTATAAGTAAAAAATTAATAATATTAATTTTTTTTAAAATATATTTTTTAATTTTTTTTATATTAAAATAGTCACGGTCACGCAATTGTGATTTTTTGTTCCACAAAACTGGTTATCCAATAAAATGTCTCGCTTACGCTTTCCGTGACCTAATCCCGCCCACGCTTTTCATATGCGTGACTTTTTTTAGCGTAAAAAGCACAAATTTGAGCGTATCTAGCATCGCCCTAAATGAAATTTCAGTAATTTTATATCTTAGACCTATATTGACACATCATTTATTCATGAGCACACCAAGCTTTAAAATGATTTTACGTTCTATCACTCATTTTACAAAAAAAGTTAATTGGACATCTAATGTTAGTAATCAACTAGTGTAATTCCCGTGCCAAGTACAGGTTTTTATGTCATATATATTGAATCAAAAATATTAATAATTATTAAAATTAATCTATGTATTAAAAAATAGATCTAGATAATATTGATATTAAAATCAATTTTGAATCATAATTTCATATCTCTATCATCTATATAATTAGAAAATTTTGGATTTTTATATAATTAGAAAATTTTGGATTTTTATATAATTAGGAAATTTTGGATTTATAGTCTTTGTAATTAACTTGTAATCTTTGTACTTGATTGATATTTAAATTAGAAAAAAATGAGTGATATGTTTAAGATAAAAATCTTTTATTTATAATTAAGTTTATTTTAAAAATTGAATAAAGCAAAAAATAACACAGAAAGATTTTAATGAAGGAGTGTCATATAACAGTTTTAATAAAGGAGTGTCATTAAGCATAATTACATTCCAATTTAGTAGCTAGATATGCAGTAGTTTACATCTTGTCCAAGTTGATTCATTTTTTTGATTAAAAAAACATTTGTAAATTGTAATGGTCCGCTCAAAGGGGGAATGAAAAAAGAAAGACCACTACTTTGTACGTACGGCTTAATTTGTCTTCTAGTCACATATTTTTATATGATATTTCTTTTACCTACATTTCCTTCCTTTTTTAGATGATAAACGTATAAAAATTGCTGTTTGTATATAAATATGAGAACATACATATAATATAAAATAAATATATAAATTATTAATAAAATTTCATCAAGAAACGAATAATATTTTCTCATACGTTACAAATAGAAGAGAAAATCATTAATAATAAAAGAGGCTATAACAATCCATGAAGGTACGAACGAAGAAAATCTCACTATTAATCACATATTTTAATGGTGAAAATTAGGGTTCGTTTGAATTTCTATTAAAATGTATTAAAATATATTAACTTAAATTAAATTAATAATTTAATATAAATTAATATAAAATAATACATTTTAATGTATTATTTGAGTGAATTCAAACGAATCCTTAATTTTAACTCCACAACTACGTAACAATCAAGCAATAACTTATCGGAGCCAAGACCCAAGTCCACAATATATTTACACAACTAGAGTTCGAATTTGGCAAAGTTTTTTTTTTGTTTAAGTCTAGATCTACGCCTCTACTTGTAAAAATAAAGAAGAGAAATAGCAACCAATACCCTACCTTACTTACCCTTATGCAAAACTACTCTACTCTTTTTATTTTTTATAAAACTACCTCGTCTAATTTTTTTTCTTTATTTTTTGCAAAAATACCCCCAAATAAAAGAGTAAAATGAAATTATACTTTTCTTTTTCTTTGGAAAACAAAATAGGACATGACACTGGTTTTGGGATTTGAAAAAAAACAAATAAAATTCAGTTTCAATTTGAAATTGAAACTTGCTACAAAAACCAGATTCACTTCATCACCATTTTCGTTCCTTTAAACCAGAGTTTTCAGTAGAACCCTAAATCAACCACGAATTCCAGCTTTCTCCTGAAGAACCCAAAATCAAACCTGCCCGAAAGGTTTCTCCTCAAGGTCCATCATAAACTCGAAAGGTTTCTCCTACTTCAAACTCCATAATCTCCTAAAGGTCCATCGTTAGCGAGAGTTTCTATTCCAATCCTTCATTCGACAACGGCGCGAAATTGCAGGTGCTCCACCGATGGAGCCCTTCAACGTCGTTCGATCGCGCTTCTGAATCATCCTCCGACGACGGCGCAAAATTGCAGGTATTCCACCGACGACGACAAAGTGTAGGTGCTCCACCGACGACCCCATTTGGCTCGCGTTTTCGATTCATTTTCCTCTTCTGTCTATCTCGTTCGAGCCTTGGAGGTATGTCCTTCGTTTTAGGGTTGCATCCATTCAACGCCGTTTTAGGGTTGCTTGACTGCTGTTCATTGGGTTTTTAGGTTGAGTCACTATTGTTCTTTTGACCTGAAATGAACTGAACTTCAATGCAGCGATTTATATAAACCTGTGAAAACTGGTTAGAAAAATGAGAATGTCATATTAGTTTAATTTTTTGTCACAATTGCACGAATTACCATTGGTTGAAAACTTCATGTCAGTGTTGTTCATATTTTTGTCACATGGTATAGTTATATTGTTGAAATGAACAATTACAATGTCAGTTTTGTGAAACATTGTTATGTGTTAAAAGTTAATGTTTTTATTTGTCCGACTTTATAGCTCTCTTCCTCTCGCAACTTTCTTCTCTTCTCCTCTGATCTCTACATCTCAGTATGTTCAGTTTTGTGCATAGAAAAAACTAAAATGTTGATATTCTTTATTGTTTGTCTATGTCCACCAGGCCAACTGAAGTGTTGTAGTCGATTAAAGAATACACGAAGGAATTCAAAATGGGTAAAAACGTAAATTTTGGTTTAGCTCATTGTGACTAGTTTTTCATATTTCACATCCTGTCATGTAGTTTTAAAGTATATGTTCCTTTTGTATTTATTGACCTCATATAATTTGTATTGTTTATGGTCATTTATTGAGATTTGAAGGAAAAAAAATTCAAGGAAGAGTCAACCAAAACTGTCGATGTGAAATGCTAAAAAATATTGACAAAAACCTCTCCCCTGTGGACTGGCAGAGGATAATAGATGGTCCATTTGGACCTACTGTGAAGATGGTTCGTCGACAAACCTTTTCATGCCAGCTTGTACATTACGTTTTATTCCGTCAAGTAGAAATGAGCAAGTTGTGGGAGACGTGGTATGACCTGCAAGGACATCTGCTGCGTTTTTCAATGAAGGAGTTCACACTTGTGACGGGGTTAAGCTGTCATAAAATTAATGATAATGAGCTGAACCAGATAAGAATGCCGTGAAAGAGGTATTTGATGTACAAAATTTGACCTTGGGTGAGCTGGAGCTCCTATTTATGCGTACACGAGATGACAACCCTTTGAAATATAAGATGACATTATTGATTATATTAGAGGGTGTCATTCTTGGGGTTGAGAAAAAGGTTCGCATAAGCACGAGTCATGTCAAATTATTGACTGATATCGATCGATTCATGAAATTCCCGTAGGGTAGGGTTAGCTATATTGAAACTCACCAGGGATTGAGTTCAATAGTGAAGAATAGATTGGAAACGGCACAAACAAACAAAGATTCAAGTGCAAGGTTGGGTGATCAACTCTACTTTGTGGTGCTTAAATAGGAGTTGTTACCGGAGTTGTAGGTACCATTTGGATATGTTTAGAGCATAAGTTAGGAGAATGGAGTTGTGGAAAAGGAATGTTGATTTGGTGGCTTTGAGAGCTTAAATGAAGACTTATTGAAGATGGAGGCAAAGCCACACGGGAAGACCACAACAGAAGAGAAGAAGATGCTACAGAAGGTTTTCCGCGGTCGTGGATCAACTAGCCGCGGTCGCGGAAATACGTAGAAGCATCGAAGACAACATGAACTTTTCCGCGGTCGCGGATATATGTCCGCGATCGCGGCTACTGTTCACGCACGCAGGAACGAGATTTCGTCCGAGATTTTGTTTATTTTGTTTTGTTTTATTTCGTTAGTTTATTTTATTTCCTTTTAAGATTCTATTTCTTATCTTTTTAGTATTAGGTTTTGCTAGGGTTATAACCTAGTTTTCATTAGCAACCTTTTCATAATTGAGATTCAAGTCAGTTTTTCCCTTTGAGTTTTACGTTTTGAAGACTGCGAAGAACTAAGCAACTATTGCTTAATTAGTTCGACGATTGAAGCCTTCGTTTGTATTTGGTTGTGAGATTATAACTCTATTTCCTTTCCTTTGATTATATCTCTTCTCTTTGTGCTTAATCCCATTGATTCTTGCTGATTTGACTGGCCTGATCAACTAGTTGATATTAGTAATTGTCTATTGCTAGGGTTTGGATATTTTTGGTTGAAATCCCTTATCTTGTGTAGCAAATATGATATTCTAGGACTGGTTGGACTAGTTTATTAGTAATTGTCTATTGTTTATCTTTGTGTTTGTTTGTGTGCCAATTTTTGTGTGGACCTATTTTATGGTCCACACCCGTGCTACTGACTCCCCACTTTTAGATTTTGGTACAGAGATTGAAAGAACACTTTCCAAAAACCGTATAGCAGCCCGTACACAAAACGAGATGGCTGAAGAAGAACCGACGCTGAGGCAGTTGACTGCCCCAAACTTAGAACAACAACCGCTTGCTGTGCAGTTTCCAAAGTTGGCAGATGGTGTGAATTTTGAGCTCAAATCTGGGTTGATTCACTTATTACCCCACTTCCATGGGATGAGTGGAGAAGACCCCAACAAGCATCTCTCTGAATTCCACGCGGTCTGCAGCAGTATGAAGCCAAGGAACATTATTGAGGACCAGATCAAGCTGAGGGCCTTTCCTTTCTCTCTGAAATATTCGACCAATGATTGGTTCTATTATTTGGCCCCAGGAAGCATAGATACATGGGCGAAAATAAAGAAAGCTTTCCTGGAGAAGTACTTCCCTGCAACGAAGCCCAATAGCTTGAAGAGAAACATTAGCAACATCGAGCAGCATGCTACTGAGACGTTGTATGAGTACTATCAAAGGTTCAAGAGATTGATTTCAAGCTGTCCTTACCATGGGTATTCTAACCAAGACCTCGTGCTATATTTGTATGGTGGGCTTCTTGATGATGAGCGTCGGATGGTGAATACAACCTGTGGGGAAATATTCTAAACAAGATGCCAACTGCAACATTTGAGATATTCTTTGTGCTATCTGAGGGCTCAAGACAATTTAGCAAGAGGGCGAGCGCCCAATCAGTCAAGTCTGCAGACTCTCAGCCATCGTCCTCAATACTTTGTGAGATGGCTGAGATGAAGGATATGATGAGGAGGTTCATGATGAAGGGCAACCTACAACAAGTCAAGTTTTGTGGGATCTGCTATGACACGATGCACCCTACTGATGCATGTCCTACGCTGCAGGAACCCACTGCTGAAGTGAATGCTATAGGAGGTTTCGGTCCTCCTAGACCAAGATATGACCCGTACTCCAACACTTACAATATAGGGTAGAGAGATCACCCCAATTTGAGATACGAGAACCACCATAATCCTCCTCAGGGTCATGATAATCAAGAGTTTCACCAGAGGCCGCCATAATTCTTACATCGCCAACATCAATTTCAGCAGCCTTGAGGTCAACAACAACAATTCAGACCACAACACGAGCCTAGACCTCAAGGCCAAAGTTCTAGTTCATCTATGTCTGTTGACGATCAGATAAAGTCTCTTGCGCAGTGCATGACCGGTATTACTCAGACGGTGTCTACCATGCAGAACAACATGATACAATTTCAGCATGAGACCAAGTCTAGTATTCAGAACTTGGAGAAGCAAGTGGGGCAAATCTCTATCGCAGTGAGCAAACTGGAGGCCCGGGATTCGGGGAATTTACCATCTCAAATGGTAGCAAACCTGAGGGAGAATGTGTGTGCAATGACACTAAGGAGAGGAACACAAATGGAAGAAGTGAAGGAGGCTAAGGACGAGGAAGGTCGTCGACAACAGAAAGAAATCCGCAACTGCGGAGATCACAACCGCGACCGCGGCAACGTCACTGAAGACGGGGAATTCTCTGAACTTTTTCCGCGACTGCGGACGGATTTTTGCGACCGTGGAAAAGTTCCTGGAGAAGAAGAAATTTTTGACGCAAATCCGCGACCGCGGACAGAAATCCACGACCGCGGAAAACCCCCTGAAGGCCCAAATTGTGCAGATGTTGATCCGCGACCGCGAGACCCAATCCGCGATCGCGGTTTTGCCTCAGATGTTCACGACGATTATGTTCGATTTTATTTCCCTCCGCTCAGTTCGTTGAAAGCACCCGCGCCCTTTCCCGAGGCACTGAAGTACACCAGAAGGCTGGAGAACGACAAGGAAATCTTTGAGACCTTCAGTAATTGCGAGGTAAATATTCCTTTGATCAAATTGGTTAAGAGTATTCCTCGCTATGCAAAATTTTTGAAGGAATTGTGCAAGATAAAGAGAAAGAAAGCAGTGAAAGTAAAGAAGAAGGTCCTGGTGAGTGAGAATGTCTCCGCTATGCTGCAAAAGCGGTTGCCAAAGAAGTGCAGTGATCCAGGCATGTTCAGTATTCCCTGCAAAATAGGTGACACCACGTTTGATATAGCCCTGCTGGATTTGGGTGCATATATCAATGTTTTGCCTCTCTCACTGTATGAATCGTTGGGGCTTGGACTATTACAGAAGACTGGGACTGTGATCCAATTGGCAGATAATTCTACTGTGTATCACAAAGGAGTCGTGCAGGATGTTCTGGTGAAGGTTGATAAGCTTATTTTCCCTGCGGACTTCTTTGTGATGGATACGGGGCAAGACAAACATGCAGCCCCTGTGATGCTAGGAAGGCCGTTTATGAACACGGTAAATACGAAAATTGATGTGAGTATGGGTTCACTCACAATGGAGTTTGACGGGGTGAGGGTCAGATTCAACATTGACGATGCAAAGAGACACCCTCTTGATTGTAGCCCCAAGTGTTCGGTTGATGTGAGCAACCCAAGCTGAGTGGAAGGGCACCAAGTCGAGCCACGACAATAACCAAGGCGCTGCTCGGGAGGCAACCCGAGGTATGTAATTCTTTTCGTATCTTTTCATTTCAAGTTTTTATTTGTGTGTTTTCGTGTTTTAGACTAAATCGCAGGTAGGAGACCCGAGCCAAATTCGAAGACGGTGTTCATGATGCCCCAGACACAAATCCGCGACCGCGGAAATCCTTCCGTGACAGCGGAAATACCACGGTAAGTCTCCCTATCTGGAAAAAAAATGAAAAAATAAAAAAAATGATTTTTTTTTAAAAAAAATTAAAATTCTGAAGGCCCAAATGTCTAAGTTCTACTTTGAGAGATGGTGCGCATCATGCTGCCAAGGAGGAGATCAATCGCCCAAAATTTTTAATTGGCACCGATGATGGCCCGACATTCGACAGCTGACGAGGAGGAACACTAGGCCCGCTACACGATTACATTCGTGCTCCCATTCTGTGTTCATAGAAGGCCCGTGCAACCCCGATTCTTTCATATGCCACTACACCTTACAGTGGATTTATTTGGCTGCACGTGGAGTTTACTTGAGCAGGACCTCCGCAACACCAGCGACATGTACTTTCATTGATTTACCGCCAGCACCACCGTCCACATCCAGGCCACCTCGGCGACAGTGTGAGTACTTTTCTGCTTTTCCATGTGCTTCATCTTTTTGTCTTTCATTACATTGAGGACAATGCAATGTTTAAGCATGGGGGAGTGATCTATACTTGCTAGTCGTCTGAAGAAAAAAAATAACAAAAAAGTAAAAAGTCAAAAATTTGGAAAAGGACAAAATTAAAATCCTGGGATAAGTCGAAAACCCGAAAGGGCGGCTTAGGTAATAAGCAGGTGGCTTGGACCAACATTAGGCTGGGGTAATAAGAGGTCAAGAGTGATGTGAGTTTTTTGTGAGCCCATCTATTGAAAAATGAAATGAGTGGGTTGGTGAAAACCCGAAAGGGCGCCTTGGCAAAATGAGTTAATAGAAGAAGAGTGATTATTAGGATTTCTCATTTTTCCTGGCGTGGACATAAGAAGAGGTGATATAAGGATGATTTAGGTAGGTCACTCTGAGAGTTATAAGAAGATAGATGGAGGCTAGGATTAGATGGTTACTTTCACTCTATGGTATTCAGGTTAAGCTTGGGGGAAATGCTCTGCTTTCCTTTAAGCTTGTGTGTTGTGTGTTATGTTGATTGTGTTAGTGCCTTGGAGATTCATGTTTAGGTGCAGTTCTTAGTGGAGATGGTTTTGTTGTGCTTCCTGAGACCTTGGGTATTTCATTGGAGGAGTAGGTTTCTATTAGCTTACTCGAAGACGAGCAAGGTTTAAGCATGGGGGAATTTGATCAGCTCTACTTTGTAGTGTATAACTAGGAGTTGTTACTAGAGTTTTAGGTACCATTTGGATATGTTTAGAGCATAAGTTAGGAGAATGGAGTTGTGGAAAAGGAATGTTGATTTGGTACCTTTGAGAGCTTAAATGAAGACTTATTGAAGATGGAGGCAAAGCCACACGGGAAGACCACAACAGAAGAGAAGAAGATGCTACAGAAGGTTTTCCGCGGCCGCGGATCAACTAGCCGCGGTCGCGGAAATACGTAGAAGCAGCGAAGACAACATGAACTTTTCCGCGGTCGCATATATATGTTCGCGATCGCGGCTACTGTTCACGCACGCGGGAGCGAGATTTCATCCGAGCTTTTGTTTATTTTATTTCCTTTTCTTTTATTTTGTTAGTTTATTTTATTTCCTTTTAAGATTCTATTTCTTATCTTTTTAGTATTAGGTTTTGCTAGGGTTATAACCTAGTTTTCATTAGCAGCCTTTTCATAATTGAGATTCAAGTCAGTTTTTCCCTTTGAGTTTTACGTTTTGTAAACTATGAAGAACTAAGCAACTATTGCTTAGTCCGACGATTGAAGCCTTCGTTTGTATTTGGTTGTGAGATTATAACTCTATTTCCTTTCCTTTGATTATATCTCTTCTCTTTGTGCTTAATCCCATTGATTCTTGCTGATTTGACTGGCCTGATCAACTAGTTGATATTAGTAATTGTCTATTGCTAGGGTTTGGATACTTCTGGTTGAAATCTCTTATATTCTGTAGCAAACAAGATATTCTAGGACTGGTTGGACTAGTTTATTGTGAAGAGAATTGATTACATGTTAAATGCTGACGGGTTGTTTAGTGTTGCATGTATCATGGTTAATTCCTATGCTTACTACTGATGTTAGATTAAATCTTGAAGGTTTCATGATTGTTTAATAGTTAGGGTTACCAGGACTGGTTGGACTGATAACTATTTCAGAAGAGGGACAGGAATATTCATAGGAAGGAATTGAGATAATCAATGATCAACCAATCAAACTGAATGGTGGATATTTGTCTGGCTAAGTTACTTCTCACCAATTGATTACATCCTTTGCTTTTATTTACTTTGTTACATTGAAACAAACCAAAACCCCCCCCCTTTGTTACTGTTGACATACAATTTTTGCACTTAGAAAGATTGCTACCTCCCTGTGGGATTCGACCCTTGCTTGCCTACTATACTTAGTTAGGTTTTTGAGGTTTACTTTGATTAGGCATAACGACTTTAGCCTCATCATTGGGTTACAAACTCAAGGGGTTTCCAATGGCCTTTCAGGTAACATGATAGGATGTAATGTATATAGTTTTGAATTTGACATTGTAATTACAATATTCTGATGGTTTCTTACAAGAAATAAGAATCATACTGACAAGAAAAATTACGCTTCAGGTATGGCTATTTGAAGCTGTAAAACCAATTGCTTCAGCGTTTGCACATTTGGTGGATAAGGAGGCCTATCCACGCGGTCTACGATGGTCATCCAATTCACAACTTGATGCGAAGACTGTGGAGTCTTTCTTGGGGAAGGTCACATCCCGTTTTATTCCAAGTGTGGTGTTAATAGAGGAAGAAGCTGAGGTGGATGTCTTAAAAGAATGCAAATTTGTTGGAGAAGTGAAGGACACTTACTTTGACAAGGCAGTTGAGAAATTAAAGCTAAGTAAGAAGAGGTCTATCAATGGTAAAAGAAAAGAATAGAGTATTTCGGCCCCTGCCCATGCTACGAACTCCTCAGGCCTGGATACAAGATAGGTGATGTGCGCTATAGAAGAGCTTCATGAGCGTATGAGTAAGTTGGAAAACCAAGTGGAAGCTGGATTTAGTGCTATCAAAAAAACCTTGGGCATAATGGAACAAATAATGAAGAAGAAGACATTCAACAACTCAAATATCTACAACAACTCAGATGCAACAAATGATGAAGAAGAGGACATTGAACAAAAAGAAGGGGAGGTAAGATAACTGTCAACAATCATTATTCTGTTTTGGGAAGTTAGATTTTTATTTCCCGCAAGTTGAAGCAGAATTTTTGTCGGAATGTAGAATAAGAATGTCATATTAAAAAGTTAAAATGTCACTATTTTTCAACTTCAGATTGATACAGTTAGTTATATTTCAGTTAAAGCTCTCTTTTTGCCAAACACTATAACATGAATGTCATAGTAACAAAATATAAAGTCAGTGTTTTTAAGTTTGATGGATGCATAAATCTCTCTTTTTTGTCGAACTGTATTTTAGGAATGTCATATTTACAACTGAATATGTTTAGATTGATACACCAAGTTATTATTGAAACAGAATGTTGTACATGGTCGTGATGAGGATGTCGAAATGGATGGAATGGGGGGTCTACTTCAAATCCCCTACAGGATAACGATGATGATGGTGACTTTCAAGTCGACAATGGCAATTTAGGATATACAGTTGTTTATCGAAAGCAAAAGGATGATGATGATGGTGGTGCACGCGAAATTGCCAAGCTACCAGCTGATGGTATTGTTGAAAAGGAAAAGGATGATGATGGTGCAGGCGACAATGGCAAGGTACCAGCTGAAGGTAGTGTTGAAAAGGAAAAGGATGGTGATGGCGCAGGAGACAATGCCAATGTAGAAAATCAGAAGAATGATGATGATGATGATACAGGCGACAATGGCAAGCTACTGGCTGAAGGTAGTGTAGTAAAGCAGAAGGTTGATGATGTTGAGGGTTTAGTCCAGGATGATGGGAATATGGAGAAACGTTGACAGAAGAAGAAGCAAATATGGAAGGAGAAGAAAATGCTTGTGAAATTGAAGAAAAAGATAAGAAAGAACGAAAAGTATTCGCAAGGAAGACTCGTTCAAAAAAGAAGAAGGATGATGAAGATGGTGCAGTTCAGAATGAGGGGGGAACTAAAAAAGGGACGACAAAAGAAGTTGAGGTGTGCATCAATAATTAAATATGATGACATACTTTATTAAATCTTCCAACATCTTGTCAGGTTGAGAGGATTGTCCAAACAAACCGATAATCCCAAACGATGCAAGGTTTCAACGTCCAAAGGTATCTCAGACACAACTAGATTGTGCCGTTGGTTAGACACAAAGGAAAGGTTAGGAAGTTGTCCCTCCTGTCTTGATGATATGAACGCATGTTTGAGATGTTATTAATTAAACCATCTTGATGATGTAATGAGGAATTTGAGTCTCCAACTGGAGAACATCTACAAAAGGATTTTTTTGAGAAATTATTGCAACCAATGGGGTGGTTGAGATCTCCGGTAAGCCTCTTTCATTTTTTATATAGATTTTCGTGCAACAAGTCTTCAATTTCTAGTATGACATATTATATTTTTTGTTTGTGGCACTTGGGCGAATGTAAGTATTATCTTGGTTGTCGTGTGCGTGATAAACCAGTGGCAATATTGGACACCTATTTTCAGCGGAACTTGGACAAGGAAATGAAGAGATGGTTGTCAGATAAGGAAAATTTTGTTACTGATCCATCTAAGATGAGATACCTGCATGGGGAACTGCCTGCACTTTCTGGGAAGGATTGGAAGGACGTGGATCGTATATACCTCCCTTTCAATTTCAAGGAGAAACATTGGGTAGCTCTGGAGATACAACTGAGTAAATGGTCTGTCACTGTATACGACGTCAATTTGTTCAAATTGTTCGACGTCCATAGGTTCCTTGCAAAGTTGACATTTATTCTGCCTGTCATGATAGCACAATATGAGCCCTTGGTAACAATTTATGATGATAGGGGGGAACATATTATATTTTTTGTTTGTGGCACTTGGACGAATGTTTGTATTATCTTGGTTGTCGTGTGCGTGACAACCAGTGGCAATACTGGACACCTATTTTCAGCGGAACTTGGACAATGAAATGAAGATATGGTTGTCAGATACGGAAAATTATGTTGCTGATCCATCTAAGATGAGATACCTGCGTGGGGAACTGCCTGCACTTTATGGGAAGGATTGGAAGGGCGTGGATCGTAAATACCTCCCTTTCAATTTCAAGGAGAAACATTGGGTAGCTCTGGAGATACAACTGAGTAAATGGTCTGTCACTGTATAGGACGTCAATTTGTTCAAATTGTCGGACGTCCGTAGGTTCCTTGCAGAGTTGACATTAATTCTGTCTGTCATGATAGCACAGTATGAGCCCTTGGCAACAATTTATGATGATAGGGGGGGAAATCCCCTAAATGTGACTTGTGTTCCTACATTGGGAGAAACAAGAGAGGGTAAGTTGTTTACATCAATTGTTCAATATTTGGTGTGAAATTGGTTATAATATCAGGAAACCAACTATATTTTTTACTTGTGCAGGGGCAATTGCGGCATCTTCACGAACAAGTACATAGAAATGCTAAGTTCCGGACGTCAAAACATCGTGAACATGGGTGACAAATTTATGGATCACTATAGAAAAAGGATAGCCGTTGGTATTTTCGATATGAAGTGGTTTGACTAGTGAAGGATATCTTATTCACTTTCATGTAATGTTTGGGGTAGTTGGGATAGTGTGGTATGATTTCGATTGTGTAGTTTTTGCTAGAATTGACTTGTCTTGGTGACAATAAGTTGTGTTCAAATTAATTTGGAAATCTAGCAAAATTGGTTGTTGCATTTCTTCTTGGCTAGATGTAGCTTTAATTTTTCGTTGTAGATGCATACTTCTTGTCGATTGTGTTCATAATTCCTGTCAGTGAAGTTTATAATTTGCATACTTGCTGTCAAATGTGTTCATACTTCCTGTCAGTGAAGTTTCTTTATATTTTACATACTTTGGTTTTTTGTTGACTTGGGCCAACGCGGCCTGGCCCGTCGGGCCCGGCCCTCCCGACCGTGTAAATGGTAAACGAGAGGGTATGGACAAGCTCGTAAGCGCTAAAGGGCTGAAAATACCCGACCCGAGTATCGGGAGCGCTGGGTATGGACAAGGGGTCAAGCCCTGTAGGGCCGATAAGCCCGGCCCGTATATAATATATAAATATTATTTATATATATAACATTACATTATTACTACTCCTAAAAAAATAAAAATAAAAATACTTAAACTAAGTCATATAAAAGCTAAATTTTTAAGGGTTACAAACTCCACTCTACCCCTCGTTCTCACATGTGTATAGACTTTGATATTGGATATTTAATGTTTTTTATTGTAAGGTGAAAAGACTATTTGGACTTATAAAAGTTTTGATATTTTTTTTAATTATGGACATGAATTATAAGATGTGAATTATATACAAAACCGAATACGGGTCCCGGCGGGCTACTCGGGCCCGAGAATGCGGACGGGGTTGGACAAATGTCCAAGCCCGATTCCCGGGCTCAGCCCGGCACGGGCCCGAATAAGCGGACAAAATTTCTAGGTCAAGCCCGGACCATATTCGGCCCGGGCCCGGAGATGCCCAGGTCTAGTTTTTTGTCACATTGTGTAATTCTATTATCGGAATTATCCTTTTGTTTTGGTTGTTTTGTGGTATAAAAAGAATTTTTTAATAATATTTGTTTGTGTTTGCCTTTCTGTTTACCTTTTTAAAAAGAGTTTTTTTAATAAAAAGGTAAGACTAAGCCCTGTTTACCTTTATTCCATTTATCCCCAAATTCCCTCCAAAAAGCTTATTCCTGAAGCTTCATCCGCATTAACGCGACTCTGCAACATCCATCATTGTCATCAGACATTTTCTTCTTTCCCAGAATGCGACTCTGCAACTCCTCCATCTTTCCCTATTAACGCGACTCCACTTTTTCTTACTCTTCAAGTCCACCTTTTCTTACTCCCCGCAACTCCACAATTTCTTACTTACTCCCTCCATCTTTCCCTATTAACGCGACTCTACAACTCCAGTTTTTCTTACTCCCCCCTCCTTGAACTGATCCTCAACCTTTGAACTGCGTAACAAAAAAACCCTAGAAAATGGCAGTGCTTAGAGGCGGTAAAGAATCGAGCCCAATGAGGAGCGGAGAGAAAAGGAAGAGAAAAGAAGACAACAACCAGGGTCGAAAGAAGAAGAAGCAGAGAGACGAATTAATTGCAAGTGAAAGGGGAAAAAACTTCTAACAGTCCCATAGCCAAATGTTTTTCAATTGTCTTGTCAGGCCTCTGAAATGGTTCAATTTGTATATTTTGATTTTGTTTAGGCTTTTTTGTTTCATTTGTCCTGTCAGGCTTCGCAAATGGTTCAATTTGTATATTTTCTGTTTGTTTAGAGTATTTGTTCAATTATCCTGTCAGGCTTCTAAAATGATTCAATTTGTATATTTTGATTTTGTTTAGCTTTTTTGTTTCATTTGTCCTGTCAGGCTTTGCAAATGGTTCAATTTCGTTTGTTTAGGGTATTTTTCATTTCGTTTGCAGATTAGGTACAGTTATTACAGGGGGGAACCATTCTTCGGAAGAATTAACATCAACTGTAGGGTGCACTTTGTTCGTGAGATTGAAAACAAGTTGACACATGCGGATTGACAACGAGTTTTGGGGTTCCATTGGCATGCACTTGAAACTCATATTGATTCAGCCTAGTCACACCCATTGTCAACGATCTCAAATAATGAACTTGTAGCTCACGACACAATGTCGGGGTCAGCACTTCTGAACAAGATTTTCCCTTTTTCATCCGTTCACAAAACCACTAAATCATGACATTCACTATACCATCAAGCAAGCCAATCAGCGACATTCGACGCGGCCCAACTAATCGACTATTAACGGATTCCGCATTGTTGGACGTCATAATATTGAATCTATTCGCGGGCATATGTGACCTTGTCCACGCTTCAAATCCAACACCCCTTAGGTAGGTACCCACTTTCGGGGAGTGGACGCAAAGTCTTGCAAACTCACGGTTGAACTCATGTTTGGTGTAGGCTTGATTTGCCTTTTGGTACAGAATCCACAAGTCATTCCTTTTAAATCTGGCCTTCACATTTTGAAATAGATGAAGTGTGCAACAACCATGCTTCGCGAAGATGTAGTGCTCTCTTAAACCTTTTTTAAATGCTTCCATGACGGTCAGACACAAAGAGAAGGTCATGCTCGTCGGCGACAACAGAATGTAGGTGTCGGAAAAATTATGACCATGAGCTATCATTCTTGCTGTCAACTACAACAAAAGCCATTGGATATATCTGTTTGTTTCCGACTTGTGTCACTACTACTAAAAGTGTGCCCTGTATTTTCATCCCAACTAGTGAGCTACGTACCATCCATAGTTATGACCTACAACAAATTAAACCCGACTTTACAAAATGACAGTGTACACATGACAACAAAATACGTAAGTGCTACAATAGAATGCATATATTTGACAAAAAATACATTGACTGTGACAAAACTTAGGTTTACCTTTCTTAAAAACTGCATTCTATTGCGCCAAGCACCCAAGCTGAAAAAACAATACTTGAATCAACGATTAGAATCTACTTCAACATGTGTGATTGTCCTTGTATTCATCCTTTCCAGCATGTACATGTATCCATGAAGCCGCTTGTAGCTTTGCTCAATTGTGCCTCTTATCTTGTCTATGGCGGTTAAACGTGCTCGGTTTGCCTTGTCGTAACTAACTTCCACTCCCATCTTCTTCATTAAGTCTTGAATTTGTGCAGCACGAGGTCCATTACATGTACCGGTTATGTTAAAGCTATAACAGATTAAGGTTAGTTAATATACATGCTGATAAATATATATGATCGTATTGACAGGATAGTTTACTTACCTTGACATTATGTGGTCAGCAATTACGCTTGAACTTGCATGTGTGTGGTGGTTATGCTTTAGCTTCATGCCACATGTGTGTTGTCCATAATACTTCTTTACTTTAAACAATCCTGTTTTGCCAAAAGCGGTCCCACGATAAAAAAAAGGTGCAACTAGGATCAATGCACCTTACCACATATAACTTCGTATCAAACTTCTGGACATGCATCTGGAAGCGCCTCTATAATGCCATCAAGGATAAACGACCCTTAAGATCCTTCTTGCAATTGAAATGCTCTCCAACTTTTATTTCCAGATCATTACAACTCACCCCATCATCCTCCATTGGCTCTTCCAAATCTTCCAATTGCCTTTTACTAAACTTTTTACTACAATGGTACTCAGCTTCAATCTCTTGGAGAACTTTCTTATCAATGTCTATAAATAAGTTGTCCACTTCATTAGTGTCATCCAGCAATGGTCCTTCTTCAACATCTTCCTCAAAATCATCCTCAAAGTCATCCCAAACATCATACACAACATCTTGCCCAACGTCTTCCCCATAATCACTGTCAATCTCAATACATTCATGTATTCTTTTCCTTCCTAGGGAAGACCTTGTTTCTCTCCCATCAGTTTCCCAATCTGCCTCAGATTGGCTCACCAAGTCAACTATTTGTACTTCCCCATTGTTGTCACGACAAATTTTTGGTATCATAACATACATGTCACAATCAACTATATTCGGGACAGCTTTAGTGGTACAATTGTCGCCTACCACATTTATCTTGTCCGATTTGGTACCATTTCTACTTGGATGACCACCCATCACAACCTCGGCCTCTGCCTCTTGACTTTGTGTTAATGGTGGCGGAGTCAGACACACTGTGATGTCTTCTTCAACAAGTGGACTCACATTTACATACTTTGTGTTTGCAAATTCTTTGTTTCCTTTCTTTTTCAAACTCGCATATAACTCGATAGGCTAAATAGCATCTTTTGATTGCAAGCTCGCAAATTTGAAAGCTTCAATGTCGTCATCATCTTTGACATCGAATGGTTATAACTTTGGTTTCCGCAGTGACAGATATTTGAGCTCCATTTCATCTATCTCGTCAATGCATTCTAGCTTCTCAACCAATTTTTCCCTCATATTTGAGTAATTGATATCTTCAGACACAACAAGTGCTTTTGTTGTTGTGATCCCATCGAAAACCCACTTGTTTCATTTACATATCCATTCACCACCTGTTCTCAGAGTCAAGTAGTATGATCTTGAACATGTTATACGAAGAAAAAGCAAACACAAGTACAATTACTTTATGACAAACGTTGACAGTATAATGTCTAACACTGACATTATTATGACGAACATGACAAACACCGACATTAGTAATAGAATGTTACGGTCTTATCCCATCCTGAATTGAAGATAGGAAGGGTTTTCTAGCCAAACGGGACAAAATTGTGTAGGAAAAACAAAAAACTTTAGAATCAAGGAACAAATGTGAAAGTCAGATTTGAGTAATGCTCAAAAAGAAGCTCAAAGGTTGTTCTTTCTTGTTTAGGGAACCACAGAAGAATGTCTTGTAAAGAGGAATAATTGTGAAAGTCAGAACTCACCCATTATTTAATTCTTCTAATCCAAAGACATTGAAGATGAAACAAAAGCCTTTTTGAAGATTTGTGGATTTAAGGTTTTGTGGTCTTACGGTGGTTTTGTATAGGTTTACGGTTAGGGTTACTTTAGGTGAAGACTAACAAGTGGGTAAATGAGTAGAAAATGGAGGGAAACTTGCTCACTTTTGGAGGGAAAACAGAGGTCAAATCATGGCATATACTATATTCACAGAGGTGATATCAAGTAATTATTTTTGAAACAATATTAAAAAAAGGAATGACATGGCAAAAAATTGAAAACCCCAAATAAATGCATGACCGACCTTTCCCCTTCTGATTCTTCGCCCTCAACCCAAAACCTTCTCCTTCTTGTTTGTTTCCCTAAATCGAGGTCCTTCACTGCGTGACAGGAGCTAAAGTCGTGATGTCAATCAAAGTAAATCCTTAAAAACCTAACTGTTGGATCGAAACCAAGTGTTAGTAACAAAGTAAAGCACTATTCCTATATAGGGAACGGTACCTTTGCACAGCGGAATATCACAAATAACAACACAATCACGTAGAGAGGAAAACCAAATCAACCAACTTGTTGAGAAGGAAAAACCTTTACCTCTAGGTGTTACCCTAGCAGGATTTCAAAATATACTTCTTTTATTGATAAACACGAGCTACACAAGTCAAGCAAAGATCCAATGTAAACTAGATTTCCCTACTAGAATACTCTCTAAGCTTAACAACCCTTAGCACGTATTACCAACTCACAACAAACTTGAAACTACGTAAAATTTACCTCTTTCACCTCAGAAACTTCGCCTATGAAGCTCCTAAATATCGCAAATCTCCTTGACGTAGGAACGGCTCTATCGTTCCCTTTAGCCAACAGCCTTGAAACTCGCCTCTTGAACTCCAAGCTGTGTTCTTGCTCTCCAATGGCTACTTAGAAACCTTCAAAGCTCCTAATGCCGTCTCTCTTGGATGCTCCTCTTTCTCTCTTGGAAGCATGTCAAACTAGGTTGATAGTGCCTTGTATTTATAGGCATCCAAAGAATGATGAAAATATAATTTATTTATGGTCTAATCTGATATATTATCCCATAAATAACATTATATCTTTCCATCAAACTATTTCCTAAAATACCACAAACAATATCTTCCAACTTGACATTATCTTGTTTCCATAAATAGATCTTATCTCTCCATGATAATTCCGACCCATTATCTGCAAGATATAATCTCCACTTTCCTTGTATAAACGTCTCTTTGTGCTCCAACCAAACATTTAAAACCCTAGACGCAATATCTCGCGATTTGCCTCTTCGCTGGGAATGTTGACAGCTTCTCTGCTCTATTTTCCTTGTTCCCTGGAATCTCCATTCCTTCTCTTCTTCTTGAGCTCTGATGCTCTTGTTCCCACTGTTCCCTAGGATGACTGATCCATTGGTCACAACCATTTTTCCCTGGAACTTCTCCAAATAACTCGCATGCTTTCTGTTGTTCCCTGAAACAATACTTAAGAACAAACCATCAAATGCATGGTGTTTATCATCATCAAAACACCTAAGGTTCCTTGAGGGAACCTTCTTTCAACAATTTCCCCCTTTTTGATGATGACAAACCCATCTTAAAAATGCACAATAAAGCGATATCAAAACACTAGATATGCACATGCACAATCAACAATCATGGATAAGTTCCCCCTAAGAAATATATCCAGTAACGAACTCTTCAACCTCCTAATCTGAATACCTTCCACATTTTCCCCCTTTTGACATCATCAAAAAGACCTTGAAAACCTTTAAAGAATGGAACATCAGATTATCACATGAAACATAAATTTCATCAAGAGTTTTCCACTTAAGTTACTACGCATGCAATGAGTGATAAAACATATAATCACAATCATCAAGAAGCAATTTCATCACACATATCAGAAAACGTTACAAAATAATCAAGAGATAAGGATATTAACTGCTCAGTTCTTTTGAGAGGGGATGTGTTAGACATGCCACAAAGTTCCCTAGTTGAAGACCTTTACCTTCTACACTTGGATTGTTTTATCTTCAAGCAAAACTTCATTTCATGGCTTCTTTTGTCGCATTGTTCCCTTCCGAAACATCTTTGTACACATCTTCACACCGTTCCTTTTGGAACTTTTCTTCATTCTGATATTTTTTCTTACCTTTTTTTTTGTTAAGGAATTTTCTTCTTCTTTTCATCAGGTAACATTCTGATTTCTTTTTCTTTTTGCTGAGGGAACAGTCCCTCTTCTGCAACTTCAGCCAATCTTCAATGTTCAATGGGTAGTATTCCCTTTGAATTTGAACTTTCACCCAAGCTCTTGGAATCTTCAAGATCCTCAACCGAAACAACCTCATGGTATATCCAACAGATATAAAGGTACATTTGGACTATATATTTTCAAGGTTAAGAAAATTCAACAAAGAAGTCCAAATCAAAATTCGGTAGGCCTTTTGTACCATCTAATGTTTTACCTCAATTGTGGACTCATCAAAGAAGGGCTCATAGAGGCAAACATCATTGGACTCAGCTAGGGTGGGTCTTTGAAATCAACTATCATGTCGGCTTATGATGAGGGTTCAAAGATCAAGTTGATTTCTTTAGGCCGAAAGAAGAACGTTTTCTAACACCCATGTTGATGTTAAATCATAAATCATGCTATCATACATTCGCACACACATAAATGAATAATAACTCAGAGGATAAAACATCAAAACGAAATCACATAGCACATGGCAACATGAGGTAACAGTTCCTTCTTAGTTAACTCATCTTCTCTAGCCAATCATCAGGGTACTTATGAAAGTAGTCCAAACTAGTCAGTCTAAGAACTTCATTCCTAGATACATTCCAAGGGATCAACATAAACATGAAGCAAACACAAAGTAAACATGCATGCTTGTGACAAAGATACTTATCTCATTCCTTGGTTCCATGGGACAATTCCCAATCGCTTTGACCTCACCGTTCTTGGGCATCGTTCCCCCTGAACTGGTTGTCTCGTGTCCTCTGAATTGGGAGTCATTCCCCTTAAGCTTCAACACTTCCTATCAAACCAAAAGTGAGTTCTCAACTCATTGTTCCTATAGGTTGTGAGGGATTAATCTCTATGAAACGCCTCTTCCTAGGCTGTTCCCCCACACCTACCTGCAAAACAAGCTAAGTCTTGTTCTTGGGCACCCAAACAAAGTTGGGTTCCCTTGGGTTAGTCCTAGCATCAAAAGAATCAACAATTCCATAATCCATATAGAGAGAATGTACATAAGGATTAGAAAACATATCTCTCCTGGGTTGTTGCACTCGTTGGGCATTGTTCCTTGATGTAGGAAATTTGCGATCATTCTTGAAAGCATAGTTCCCACGTTGTTCCCATCTTCCACTTTGCCTAGGCTTCTGCTGTGGAGGAGCCTTTCTTTCTTGAAACCACGTTTCCTTGTGTGGTGTCTTCTTCTCAAGCCTTGGTTGGTGCTGTCTTGCAGCTTGTGTACTTGATTTTGCCTTAGGAGCAACGTAGCCTAAACCAGCGGTACGGTTCCCAGTGGCTTGCTTAAGCCAAATCTTGTGCGCTTTCGTTCCTGCATACCAAGATTGGTTAGTAGAACCATTTTTTTCAAGAAGACTTACCTTATCCTCCAAGTGCTTGTTCCGGTCGTTGGCACTCTGCAACTTCCTTTGTAGAAGGAACAGTTCCTCCTTGTCTTCAGCCTCGACACCTGGTTGTTCCTTAACAAACCGCAGCTCATACAACTTTTTCTCATTCTTAAGGTTAGTAGTAAGAAGCTTATCAACCCTAAGTTTCATCTTTTCCAACTCAGTTTGGTCAGATGGAACAGTTCCCTCCTTAGAACTAGCATTCTCCAAGTCTTCTAAAAGTTGTAACTTTTCTTTCTCAAGACTCTTCACCTTAGCATGTAGTTCCTTATTCTTAAAACTCAGATCTTCAGCATTAGATTTAAGAATAGCACACTCATCACAAGATAAGGAACAACTAGCAGCATCAAGTTGTTCACTCAACTCTTCCTTTTCCCTATAAACTTTCTCAATAAAGACTATCAGGGAACACTTGCTACAACCCTTTAATTCATTATAAATATTAGAGTTGCTTACCTCATCCTCAGAATCAGAAGCACACTGTTCCTTAGCCACGAAACACAACTTGGTATTTGCCTATGACTCCGGTTCAGATTCGGAATCACTTCCCTATGTGGCAACAAAGGCTTTCTCCTTTCCCTTGCCCTTTTCCTTCCTGGAAGAGTCATCATCATCATCCGACTCCTTCTTCTGGGGACAGTCCCTAGCAATGTGCCCCTTTCCTTGATAATTGTAGCAAACAATGTTAGGATTCTTCTTGAAAGACTTGCCTTGATCCTTGCGATCCTTGTCTTTCTTGTTGAGGACGCCCCTCATAGCATTCATGATGAGCGCCACTTCCGGGTCCTTGTCCTCCTTGTCCTTCTTGCCCGCCTTTACTTGCTTCAACGCTTTGGAAACTTTCAAGGCCATCGTTCCCTTCTGGGGACTTTCATCTTCATAAGATTTCAGCTTGTCTTCATGAGATGTGAGAGATCCTATGAGGTGTTCCAAAGGTAAGGAACTCAGATCCTTGTCTTCTTCAATCGCCGTTACCTTAGGAATCCACTTCTTGGGTAGACTTCGCATCACCTTTCGAACTTGATCTTCAATGGTATACACCTTTCCCAAACAAGTTAGCTCATTAACAATAACATTGAAACGAGCAAACATCTCTTTTATAGATTCATCCTTTTCCATCTTAAACAACTCATATTGTTTGACAAGAAGATCTATCTTGTTTTTCTTAACCTCAATGGAACCGTCATGAGTCGCACACAACATGTCCCACATTTGCTTAGCACTTGTGCAAGCCGAAACCCTGCTATACACACTATCACATAATGCATGGATAAACAGTTTCATAGCCTTGTGGTTCTTAGAGATCACCTTCTTGTCCTCGTCATCCCAGTCACCCTTTGATTTGGGAACGGTCTCACCTTTATCGTTCTTCACGGAAGGAACAACTGATCCATCAATCACGATGTCCCAAAGGTCCAAGTCCTCACATTTGATGAAGATCTCCATCTTTTTCTTCCACCAACCGAATTTCTCTCCTTCGAAGAGAGGAGGACGCTCCATTGAGTATTCTTGACTGTTCCCATCGTGGGTACTCATGTTTTCCTGAAAACTAACACAAATCTAGAGCAACCTTGCTCTGATACCAATTGTTGGATCGAAACCAAGTGTTAGTAACAAAGTAAAGCACTGTTCCTATATAGGGAACAATACCTTTGCACAGCGGAATATCACAAATAACAACACAATCACGTAGAGAGGAAAACCAAATCAACCAACTTGTTGACAAGGAAAAACCTCTACCTCTAGGTGTTACCCTAGCAGGATTTCAAAGTATACTTCTTTTATTGATAAACACGAGCTACACAAGTCAAGCAAAGATCCAACATAAACTAGATTTCCCTACTAGAACACTCTCTAAGCTTAACAACCCTTAGCACGTATTACCAACTCACAGCAAACTTGAAACTACGTAAAAGTTACCTCCTTCACCTCAGAAACTTTGCCTATGAAGCTTCTAAAGATCGCAACTCTCCTTGACGTAGGAACGGCTCTGTCGTTCCCTTTAGCCAACAGCCTTGAAACTCGCCTCTTGAACTCCAAGTTGTGTTCTTGCTCTCCAATGGCTACTTAGAAACCTTCAAAGCTCCTAATGTCGTCTCTCTTGGATGCTCCTTTCTCTCTCTTGGAAGCATGTCAAACTAGGTTGATAGTGCCTTGTATTTATAGGCATCCAAAGAATGACGAAAATATAATTTATTTATGGTCTAATCTGATATATTATCCCATAAATAACATTATATCTTTCCATCAAACTATTTCCTAAAATACCACAAACAATATCTTCCAACTTGACATTATCTTGTTTCCATAAATAGATCTTATCTCTCCATGATAATTCTGACCCATTATCTGCAAGATATAATCTCCACTTTCCTTGTATAAACGTCTCTTTGTGCTCCAAGCAAACATTTAAAACCCTAGATGCAATATCTCGCGATTTGCCTCTTTGTTGGGAACGTTGATAGCTTCTCTGCTCTGTTTTCCTTTTTCCATGGAATCTCCATTCCTTCTCTTCTTCTTGAGCTCTGGTGCTCTTGTTCCCACTGTTCCCTAGGATGACTGATCCATTGGTCACAACCATTGTTCCCTGGAACTTCTCCAAATAACTCGCATTCCTTATGTTGTTCCCTAAAACAATACTTAAGAACAAACCATCAAATGCATGGTGTTTATCATCATCAAAACACCTAAGGTTCCTTGAGGAAACCTTCTTTCAACACTAACTTAGTAGAATAGGCAAGCAAGGGTCGAATCCCACAAGGAGGAAGTAATCTTTCTAAGTGCACAAATGTATGTCAAAGGTAACAAGGGGGGTTTTGTTGGTTTGATTTGAAATTAAACGAAGTAAAGTAAAACAAAGATTGTAATCAATTGGGAAAAAGTACTTAGCCAGACAAATATCCACCATTCGTTCGATTGGTTGAACTTAGATTATCTCTTAAGCTTCAACACTTCCTATCAAACCAAAAGTGAGTTCTCAACTCATTGTTCCTATAGGTTGTGAGGGATTAATCTCTATGAAACGCCTCTTCCTAGGCTGTTCTCCCACACCTACCTGCAAAACAAGCTAAGTCTTGTTCTTGGGCACCCAAACAAAGTTGGGTTCCCTTGGGTTAGTCCTAGCATCAAAAGACTCAACAATTCCATAATCCATATAGAGAGAATGCACATAAGGATTAGAAAACATATCTCTCCTGGGTTGTTGCACTCGTTGGGCATTGTTCCTTGATGTAGGAAATTTGCGATCATTCCTGAAAGCATAGTTCCCACGTTGTTCCCATCTCCCATAGCTTTGCCTAGGCTTCTGCTGTGGAGGAGCCTTTCTTTCTTGAAACCACGTTTCCTTGTGTGGTGTCTTCTTCTCAAGCCTTGGTTGGTGCTGTCTTGCAGCTTGTGTACTTGATTTTGCCTTAGGAGCAACGTAGCCTAAACCAACGATATTGTTCCCAGTGGCTTGCTTAAGCCAAATCTTGTGCGCTTTCATTCCTGCATACCAAGATTGGTTAGTAGAACCATTGTTTTCAAGAAGACTTACCTTATCCTCCAAGTGCTTGTTCCGGTCGTTGGCACTCTGCAACTTCTTTTGTAGAAGGAACAGTTCCTCCTTGTCTTCAGCCTCGACACCTGGTTGTTCCTTAACAAACCGCAGCTCATACAACTTTTTCTCATTCTTAAGGTTAGTAGTAAGAAGCTTATCAACCCTAAGTTTCATCTTTTCCAACTCAGTTTGGTCAGATGGAACAGTTCCCTCCTTAGAACTAGCATTTTCCAAGTCTTCTAAAAGTTGTAACTTTTCTTTCTCAAGACTCTTCACCTTAGCATGTAGTTCCTAATTCTTAAAACTCAGATCTTCAGCATTAGATTTAAGAATAGCACACTCATCACAAGATAAGGAACAACTAGCAGCATCAAGTTGTTCACTCAACTCTTCCTTTTCCCTATAAACTTTCTCAATAAAGACTATCAGGGAACACTTGCAACAACCCTTTAATTCATTATAAATATCAGAGTTGCTTACCTCATCCTCAGAATCAGAAGCACACTGTTCCTTAGCCACGAAACACAACTTGGTATTTGCCTATGACTCCGGTTCAGATTCGGAATCACTTCCCTATGTGGCAACAAAGGCTTTCTCCTTTCCCTTGCCCTTTTCCTTCCTGGAAGAGTCATCATCATCCTCCGACTCCTTCTTCTGGGGACAGTCCCTAGCAATGTGCCCCTTTCCTTGACAATTGTAGCAAACAATGTTAGGATTCTTCTTGAAAGACTTGCCTTGATCCTTGCGATCCTTGTCTTTCTTGTTGAGGACGCCCCTCATAGCATTCATGATGAGCGCCACTTCCGGGTCCTTGTCCTTCTTGCCCGCCTTTACTTGCTTCAACGCTTTGGAAACTTTCAAGGCCATCGTTCCCTTCTGGGGACTTTCATCTTCATAAGATTTTAGCTTGTCTTCATGAGATGTGAGAGATCCTATGAGGTGTTCCAAAGGTAAGGAACTCAGATCCTTGTCTTCTTCAATCGCCGTTACCTTAGGAATCCACTTCTTGGGTAGACTTCGCATCACCTTTCGAACTTGATCTTCAATGGTGTAAACCTTTCCCAAACAAGTTAGCTCATTAACAATAACATTGAAATGAGCAAACATCTCTTTTATAGATTCATCCTTTTCCATCTTAAACAACTCATATTGTTTGACAAGAAGATCTATCTTGTTTTTCTTAACCTCAATGGAACCGTCATGAGTCGCACACAACATGTCCCACATTTGCTTAGCACTTGTGCAAGCCGAAACCCTGCTATACTCACTATCACATAATGCATGGATAAACAGTTTCTTAGCCTTGTGGTTCTTAGAGATCACCTTCTTGTCCTCGTCATCCCAGTCACCCTTTGAGTTGGGAACGGTCTCACCTTTATCGTTCTTCACGGAAGGAACAACTGGTCCGTCAACCACGATGTCCCAAAGGTCCAAGTCCTCACATTTGATGAAGATCTCCATCTTTTTCTTCCACCAACCGAATTTCTCTCCTTCGAAGAGAGGAGGACGCTCCATTGAGTATCCTTGACTGTTCCCATCGTGGGTACTCATCTTTTCCTGAAAACTAACACAAATCTAGAGCAACCTTGCTCTGATACCAATTGTTGGATCGAAACCAAGTGTTAGTAACAAAGTAAAGCACTGTTCCTATATAGGGAACGGTACCTTTGCACAGTGGAATATCACAAATAACAACACAATCACGTAGAGAGGAAAACCAAATCAACCAACTTGTTGACAAGGAAAAACTCTACCTCTAGGTGTTACCCTAGCAGGATTTCAAAGTATACTTCTTTTATTGATAAACACGAGCTACACAAGTCAAGCAAAGATCCAACGTAAACTAGATTTCCCTACTAGAATACTCTCTAAGCTTAACAACCCTTAGCACGTATTACCAACTCACAGCAAACTTGAAACTACGTAAAAGTTACCTCCTTCACCTCAGAAACTTCGCCTATGAAGCTCCTAAAGATCGCAACTCTCCTTGACGTAGGAACGGCTCTGTCGTTCCCTTTAGCCAACAGCCTTGAAACTCGCCTCTTGAACTCCAAGTTGTGTTCTTGCTCTCCAATGGCTACTTAGAAACCTTCAAAGCTCCTAATGCCGTCTCTCTTGGATGCTCCTTTCTCTCTCTTGGAAGCATGTCAAACTAGGTTGATAGTGCCTTGTATTTATAGGCATCCAAAGAATGACGAAAATATAATTTATTTATGGTCTAATCTGATATATTATCCCATAAATAACATTATATCTTTCCATCAAACTATTTCCTAAAATACCACAAACAATATCTTCCAACTTGACATTATCTTGTTTCCATAAATAGATCTTATCTCTCCATGATAATTCTGACCCATTATCTGCAAGATATAATCTCCACTTTCCTTGTATAAACGTCTCTTTGTGCTCCAAGCAAACATTTAAAACCTAGATGCAATATCTCGCGATTTGCCTCTTTGCTGGGAACGTTGATAGCTTCTCTGCTCTGTTTTCCTTTTTCCATGGAATCTCCATTCCTTCTCTTCTTCTTGAGCTCTGGTGCTCTTGTTCCCACTGTTCCCTAGGATGACTGATCCATTGGTCACAACCATTGTTCCCTGGAACTTCTCCAAATAACTCGCATTCCTTATGTTGTTCCCTGAAACAATACTTAAGAACAAACCATCAAATGCATGGTGTTTATCATCATCAAAACACCTAAGGTTCCTTGAGGGAACCTTCTTTCAACACTAACTTAGTAGAATAGGCAAGCAAGGGTCGAATCCCACAGGGAGGAAGTAATCTTTCTAAGTGCACAAATGTATGTCAAAGGTAACAAGGGGGGTTTTGTTGGTTTGATTTACAATTAAACGAAGTAAAGTAAAACAAAGATTGTAATCAATTGGGAAAAAGTACTTAGCCAGACAAATATCCACCATTCGTTCGATTGGTTGAACTTAGATTATCTCTTAAGCTTCAACACTTCCTATCAAACCAAAAGTGAGTTCTCAACTCATTGTTCCTATAGGTTGTGAGGGATTAATCTCTATGAAACGCCTCTTCCTAGGCTGATCCCCACACCTACCTGCAAAACAAGCTAAGTCTTGTTCTTGGGCA
The DNA here is from genome assembly GCA_027886185.1 of Rheum nobile. Lineage (NCBI taxonomy): Eukaryota > Viridiplantae > Streptophyta > Magnoliopsida > Caryophyllales > Polygonaceae > Rheum > Rheum nobile. Next base: position 1,444,712 of record WOAB01000163.1, read on the forward strand.
CCCAAACAAAGTTGGGTTCCCTTGGGTTAGTCCTAGCATCAAAAGACTCAACAATTCCATAATCCATATAGAGCGAATGCACATAAGGATTAGAAAACATATCTCTCCTGGGTTGTTGCACTCGTTGGGCATTGTTCCTTGATGTAGGAAATTTGCGATCATTCTTGAAAGCATAGTTCCCACGTTGTTCCCATCTCCCATAGCTTTGCCTAGGCTTCTGCTGTGGAGGAGCCTTTCTTTCTTGAAACCACGTTTCCTTGTGTGGTGTCTTCTTCTCAAGCCTTGGTTGGTGCTGTCTTGCAGCTTGTGTACTTGATTTTGCCTTAGGAGCAACGTAGCCTAAACCAGCGATACTGTTCCCAGTGGCTTGCTTAAGCCAAATCTTGTGCGCTTTCGTTCCTGCATACCAAGATTGGTTAGTAGAACCATTGTTTTCAAGAAGACTTACCTTATCCTCCAAGTGCTTGTTCCGGTCGTTGGCACTCTGCAACTTCTTTTGTAGAAGGAACAGTTCCTCCTTGTCTTCAGCCTCGACACCTGGTTGTTCCTTAACAAACCGCAGCTCATACAACTTTTTCTCATTCTTAAGGTTAGTAGTAAGAAGCTTATCAACCCTAAGTTTCATCTTTTCCAACTCAGTTTGGTCAGATGGAACAGTTCCCTCCTTAGAACTAGCATTCTCCAAGTCTTCTAAAAGTTATAACTTTTCTTTCTCAAGACTCTTCACCTTAGCATGTAGTTCCTAATTCTTAAAACTCAGATCTTCAGCATTAGATTTAAGAATAGCACACTCATCACAAGATAAGGAACAACTAGCAGCATCAAGTTGTTCACTCAACTCTTCCTTTTCCCTATAAACTTTCTCAATAAAGACTATCAGGGAACGCTTGCAACAACCCTTTAATTCATTATAAATATCAGAGTTGCTTACCTCATCCTCAGAATCAAAGCACACTGTTCCTTAGCCACGAAACACAACTTGGTATTTGCCTATGACTCCGGTTCAGATTCGGAATCACTTCCCTATGTGGCAACAAAGGCTTTCTCCTTTCCCTTGCCCTTTTCCTTCCTGGAAGAGTCATCATCATCCTCCGACTCCTTCTTCTGGGGACAGTCCCTAGCAATGTGCCCCTTTCCTTGACAATTGTAGCAAACAATGTTAGGATTCTTCTTGAAAGACTTGCCTTGATCCTTGTGATCCTTGTCTTTCTTGTTGAGGACGCCCCTCATAGCATTCATGATGAGCGCCACTTCCGGGTCCTTGTCCTTCTTGCCCGCCTTTACTTGCTTCAACGCTTTGGAAACTTTCAAGGCCATCGTTCCCTTCTGGGGACTTTCATCTTCATAAGATTTCAGCTTGTCTTCATGAGATGTGAGAGATCATATGAGGTGTTCCAAAGGTAAGGAACTCAAATCCTTGTCTTCTTCAATCGCCGTTACCTTAGGAATCCACTTCTTGGGTAGACTTCGCATCACCTTTCGAACTTGATCTTCAATGGTGTACACCTTTCCCAAACAAGTTAGCTCATTAACAATAACATTGAAACGAGCAAACATCTCTTTTATAGATTCATCCTTTTCCATCTTAAACAACTCATATTGTTTGGCAAGAAGATCTATCTTGTTTTTCTTAACCTCAATGGAACCGTCATGAGTCGCACACAACATGTCCCATATTTGCTTAGCACTTGTGCAAGCCGAAACCCTGCTATACTCACTATCACATAATGCATGGATAAACAGTTTCATAGCCTTGTGGTTCTTAGAGATCACCTTCTTGTCCTCGTCATCCCAGTCACCCTTTGATTTGGGAACGGTCTCACCTTTATCGTTCTTCACGGAAGGAACAACTGGTCCGTCAACCACGATGTCCCAAAGGTCCAAGTCCTCACATTTGATGAAGATCTCTATCTTTTTCTTCCACCAACCGAATTTCTCTCCTTCGAAGAGAGGAGGACGCTCCATTGAGTATCCTTGACTGTTCCCATCGTGGGTACTCATCTTTTCCTGAAAACTAACACAAATCTAGAGCAACCTTGCTCTGATACCAATTGTTGGATCGAAACGAAGTGTTAGTAACAAAGTAAAACACGTTCCTATATAGGGAACGGTACCTTTGCACAGCGGAATATCACAAATAACAACACAATCACGTAGAGAGGAAAACCAAATCAACCAACTTGTTGACAAGGAAAAACCTCTACCTCTAGGTGTTACCCTAGCAGGATTTCAAAGTATACTTCTTTTATTGATAAACACGAGCTACACAAGTCAAGCAAAGATCCAACGTAAACTAGATTTCCCTACTAGAATACTCTCTAAGCTTAACAACCCTTAGCACGTATTACCAACTCACAGCAAACTTGAAACTACGTAAAAGTTACCTCCTTCACCTTAGAAACTTCGCCTATAAAGCTCCTAAAGATCGCAACTCTCCTTGACGTAGGAATGGCTCTGTCGTTCCCTTTAGCCAACAGCCTTGAAACTCGCCTCTTGAACTCCAAGTTGTGTTCCTGCTCTCCAATGGCTACTTAGAAACCTTCAAAGCTCCTAATGTCGTCTCTCTTGGATGCTCCTTTCTCTCTCTTGGAAGCATGTCAAACTAGGTTGATAGTGCCTTGTATTTATAGGCATCCAAAGAATGACGAAAATATAATTTATTTATGGTCTAATCTGATATATTATCCCATAAATAACATTATATCTTTCCATCAAACTATTTCCTAAAATACCACAAACAATATCTTCCAACTTGACATTATCTTGTTTTCATAAATAGAACTTATCTCTCCATGATAATTCTGACCCATTATCTGCAAGATATAATCTCCACTTTCCTTGTATAAACGTCTCCTTGTGCTCCAAGCAAACATTTAAAACCCTAGATGCAATATCTCGCGATTTGCCTCTTTGCTGGAAACGTTGATAGCTTCTCTGCTCTGTTTTCCTTGTTCTATGGAATCTCCATTCCTTCTCTTCTTCTTGAGCTCTGGTGCTCTTGTTCCCACTGTTCCCTAGGATGACTGATCCATTGGTCACAACCATTGTTCCCTGGAACTTCTCCAAATAACTCGCATTCCTTATGTTGTTCCCTAAAACAATACTTAAGAACAAACCATCAAATTCATGGTGTTTATCATCATCAAAACACCTAAGGTTCCTTGAGGGAACCTTCTTTCAACACTAACTTAGTAGAATAGGCAAGCAAGGGTCGAATCCCATAGGGAGGAAGTAATCTTTCTAAGTGCACAAATGTATGTCAAAGGTAACAAGGGGGGTTTTGTTGGTTTGATTTGCAATTAAACGAAGTAAAGTAAAATAAAGATTGTAATCAATTGGGAAAAAGTACTTAGCCAGACAAATATCCACCATTCGTTCGATTGGTTGAACTTCGATTATCTCTATTCCTTCCTATGAATGTTCTATTCCTTCCTATGAGCTATAAACAGGACAAACAGACCCTGAGAATACTAACTATCAAATAACCAGGAAAACCTCCAAATTCAATTCAACAGTAGCAAGAAGCACAAGAATTTCAATAGATACATGCAAGAGTAGCAAACAGTCATACAGTTGCATGCAATTAATTCTCTCTATAATAAACCAGTCCAAATAGTTCTTAGAATATTGCAATTGCTACTCTAAATTAGGTAACTCAAACAGTAATTACCAAACCTTAACAATAGACAATTACTAATATCAACTAGATGATCAGGCCAGTCAAATCAGCAAGAATCAATGGGATGAAGCACAAGAGAATCAATACATTCAAAGGAAAAGAAATAAAGTTATAACCTCACAACCATTATTCAAATGAAGGCTTCAATCATCGGACTAAGCAAAAGTTGCTTAGTTCTTCTTAGTCTTGAAACGTAAAACTCAAAAGGAAAAACTGATGTAAAACTAGATCATCAAAAGGCTGCTAGGAATTAGGTTATAAAACCTACCAAAAACTAAAACTAAAGATAACAATTGAAATCTAAAAGGAAATAAAATAATCGGAATAAAAGAAAAAGAAATAAAGTTAAAAGCAAATCTTCGGATGAAAGGAAACGAAATAATCCTGTGCGCGTCTGATGACCGATTTCCGCAATCGCGGCTCTTTCTTTCGCGACCGCGGAAATACCTCTGTAGACTCCTCGCTTTCGACTTTTCCGCGACCGCGGCTGTAGGTTCCGCGACCGTGAATTCTTCACTGTTGCAACACTTCCCTTCTGATTTTTGTCTCTTCTTGTGGCTTGTCTCCATCTTCAATATATCTTCATTTAAGCTCTTCTATGCCACCAATATCATATTCCTTCTCCTCAACTCCATACTCCGCAATTGCGCTCTAAACTCATCCAAATGGTACCCAAAACACCGGTAACAACTTCTAGTTAAACCCTACAAAGTAGTGTTGATCAAATTCCCCCATGCTTAAACCTTGTTCGTCCTCGAGTAAGCTAATATAAACCTACTCCTCCAATCAAATCCCCAAGGTCTCAGGAAGCACAGAAAAATCATCTCCACTAAGAACTGCACCTAAACATGTAACTCCAATGCACCAACATGATAATCACAACACAACACAACGCACAAGCTTAAAGGAAACCAGGGTACTTCCCCCAAACTTATCCCGAACACCATAGGGTGAATAAAAATATCTAATCCTAGCCTCCATCTATCTTCTTCTGCCTCCCAGAGTGACCTACCCGAATCCTCCTTATATCACCTCTTCTTATGTCACCACGCCAGGAAAAATAAGGAATCCTAATAATCACTCTTCTTCTTTTCACTCATTTTGCCAAGGCGTCCTTTCGGGTTTTCACCAAGCCACTCATTTCATTTTTCAATAGATGGGCTCACATAAACTTACATCACTCTTGACCAATTATTACCCAGCCTAATGCTGGTCCAAGCCACCTGCTTATTACCTAAGCCGCCCTTTCGAGTTTTTGACTTATCCCAGGATTTTATTTATGTCTTATTTCAATTTTTTACTTTTTTCTTTTGATTATTTTTTCTTTTCCTCCTCAGACAACTAACAAGTATAGAACACTCCCCCATGCTTAAACATTACATTGTCCTCAATGTAATGAAACAAAAAAAAGATGAAGCACAAGGAAGAGCAGAAAAGTACTCACAACCGTCGCCGAGTTGGCCTGGACTTGGAAGTTATTACTGGCGGTAAATCAATAAAAGCACATGTCTCTGGTGTTGCGCGTCCTTCAAAACAAACTCCACCGTGCAACCAAAGGGAATCCACTGTAAGGTGTAGTGGTACGTCAAAGAAAATGGGGCTGCACGAGCCTTCAACGAACACATAATGGAGCCCAAATGTAATCGTGGTGGGCTCTAGTGTTCCTCCTCGTCATCCGTCGAATGTCGGGCCATCATCGGTGCCAAATAAAAAATTGCCTTCCGAGCAGCGCCTTGGTTAACGTCGTGGTTTGACTCATCTAAGGTAATCAATTGTCAACTTCGGGTTCTGTAAGGTCCGTCTCTTCTATGACGCTGGTGTCAAAACCTTCCTGGTAGGGTTTCAACCTTTGACCATTCACCTTGAACACTGAATGCACGTCAGTATCATACAGCTCCACTACGCCGTGCGGGAAAACGCGAGCCACAACATAGGGCCCGACCCAACGGGATCAGAGTTTACTCGAAAAGAGACGAAGGCGAGACATAAATAATAGGACTTTGTCCCCCGGCTTAAAATCCTTTCTCAAAATATTTTTGTCGTGCCAGGCCTTTGTCTTCTCCTTGTAAGTGACTGCATTATCATAAGTTTCAAGTCGCAGTTCCTCTAATTCTTGAAGCTGTAACTTGCGAAATTCTCCAACTTCATCAATCCGCATGTTGCATATCTTTACAGCCCAAAATGCCTTGTGCTCGAGCTCCATTGGAAGGTGACAAGCTTTACCGAACACCAATCTGTAGGGTGACATCCCGATGGGTGTCTTGTAAGCAGTACGATAAGCCCATAGTGCATTGATATGCGATATATTGTATAGCGCATCTAGTGGTTATTAGCATGATTTAGGTGATGTTTGGATATTATTTGATGGTAATTCTGTAATCCGAAAGAGAAGACGAGAAGTGAAGAAATCATGGGATTTATAGAGGTTTGAAGTGCATTGAAGAGTAGAAGAACAGTGTGCTGAATTCAATTGGTTCGTTCTCTTTACTCAGATGTCCAAATGGAGTGATTCCAATTCGAGGAGTTAGATCTTGAAGTCTACTGCAAGTCCTCAAACTATGAGTGCAATCCGGAAGTGTCGCAGCTGCTGGAGTACCACCGCACCCGTGGCAACATCACCGCACCCCGCGGTGAGCCAGCAGAGAAGAAGGCGCGAAGTTCTGGAAGACCACCGCACCCCGCGGTGGGTATTGCCGCACCCAGCAGTGACGATGCGCTGAAGACTTTCCCGAATTTATTTCCGGAATTTCTATTTCCTTTTTATTTTATTTCTGAAACTTTGTTTCCAAGTTTGTTATTTTTTTTTCTTTATTTCTGAATTATTTGCCCTAGTATTTAAGGATCTATTCTAAGAACCCTAGTTGCGACCTATCTTATTTTTTCTCTCACAAACCCTATGAAGAACTAAGCTTCCATTGTTGCACTTGACGTTTTGAAGCCTTCAATTGATTGGTTGTGAGTTTTCTACTCTTGTTCGATTTCCTATCTAGTTGGATTAATTCTCTTGTTCTTGAATGTTTATTGGTTTATGTTGATTTATCTAGAGTAGCTACCTAGGTCTATTGATATCTTCCTAATTGCTAGGATTTGTGATTCCGGGTTCGGGTTGCATATCTAGTAGCAAACATGATTTACATAAGCGGGTTGCGAGTGTTTATCGTGAGAGAGAGTTAATTGCATGCTATAGTAACGGGTTGTTTCTATTGCATGTATCTTGTTGAATCCTTGGTTGAATGCTATTGCTTTATTGAGTCTTGAAGGTTTTCGGATTTGATTTGGTAATAAGTACTATTAGGGCTGGTAGAACTAATAGTTACCTAAGATCGGGATAAGGACAACTATAGGAAAGATAAGAACTTGAGACTAATAGAATTCAGTGATCAACCATATCTCTTGTTGTGTGGATCTTTGTCAGGTGTGACGCTTTTCCCCATCATATTCACAACCATTACTTGCGAACTTGTTTACTTGTTACTTGGTCACTAAGAAACCGATACAAAACCCCCCTAGTTCCTAGTTGGTGACTTGAGAAACACAAGAATAGATAACCTGATTCCCTTGGGTTCGACCCTGACTTGCTTGCTATACTCTTTAGTAGGTACTTTAGGATTTCTTTGATTAGGCATACGACTTTAGGCCTGTCAAATTTGGCGCCGTTGCCGGGGAATCAAAATTTCTGTTTTTGTGGTTTTGTTTGTTACCAACTTTCGTGTGGACCTATCTTACGGTCCACACTCGTGCTACTGATTTCTTTTTCTTTGTTACAGATATGGAGTTCTGGGGAGAGCCGCGATGTGTCCCATACTCCTACGCATATACTCCAGGATGAAGCGATCACCCCAATTCGAGTTATGGGTACCAGCAATATCCTCCATATGGTCATGACTACCAGGAGTTCTACTCGGAGCCACAATCATTCTACCAGCAGGGTACTCCACGGCAGTACAATCCGGCCTATGAGCATAGCCCACCAGTGTCCAATCCAAGTTCCTCGATGTCAACTGAAGATATGCTACAAGCTTTGACTAAACATTTCAGCACTAGTGTTCAAACTAGGGAGTCTAGCATCAAGAATTTAGAAAAGCAGATGGAGCAAATGGTTAAAGCTATCAATAGGATTGATGCAAGAACTTTGGGAAATCTACCGTCTCAAACGATAGTAAACCCGAGGGAAAATGTTAGTGCCGTGATGCTTAGAAGTGGTAAGCAGCTGAACGTCGCTCCTAGTGCTGAAAAGGACGACACAGGAAACGAGAGTTCTCAGTTGGGAAAACCGCACCCGCGGAAAGAAGACCGCACCTGCGGTGGGACTATAGAAGAGCAACTGAGCTCTCAGTCGAGATCACCGCACCCCGCGCCACTCTCGCCGCACCCAGCGGCCACACCACCGCACCCCGCGGTGAGTCACCGCACTCGCGGTGACGGAGCCCCAGAATTCCGACACTTTTCTGTCGGGATGACCGCACCCACGGTGGATTCTGACCGCACCCACGGTGGACCTTCTGGATTTGTGAAAGAGCCCTACGTCGACACCTATGTTCGTCCATACTTTCCCCCTCTCGGATCTGAGAAGCCTCCTGCATCCTTCCCTGAGGCTCTGAAGGACACCCAAAAGGTGGAGAACGACAAAGGTTTATTTGACACCTTCAGTAGCTGCAAGGAGAACATTTCTTTGGTCACACTGGCAAACAGCGTCCCTCGCAGCACAGAAGTTTTAAGGGCACTGGGCAATATCAAAAAGAAACCAAAGGGGAAGTACAAGAAGGAGGCCTTGATTTAAGTGGCAGATTTTTACATGCTGGATACGAGACAGGATAAGCATGCAGCCCCTGAGATGTTGGGTAGACCGTTCCTAAAGATGGCAAGTGCATTCATTGATATGAACAGCGGTCCACCCATCATGAAGTGCAGGAGGACGGGGGTCAAGCTCGACATGGAATATACAAAGAGGCATCCCCTTGATATAGATCCCAGGAGTTCAGTTGCTGTGTGCAACCCGAGTTGAGGTTGTCTGAGTAGGATGTCGAGCCACGACAATAACTAAGGCGCTATTCGGGAGGTAACCCGAGGTATGTTTTTCTTTCTTTGCTTTTCCTTCTTTGTTTTTGTATTTGTTTTTAGTGTGTTCTTGCTTTGTTTTTGTTTTTCTTTGTTTCCGACTAACCTACAGGGAGGAGACCCTATGCGAATTGAAGAAGGTGTTTCCCACACCATTGTAAGTCTTCTTTTGTCCTGCACTGAAAATAAAATCCCCGAAAAAACCTTAAACGGGGATCAACAAAAAAAAAAATCCGAAAAAACCTTAAACGGATTTAAAAACAAAAAAACAAAAAAAATCGAAAAAACAACAAAAAAGAGTTCTACCGTAGGCCAGCTGTCTGGAGTTCCCCATGGAGAAAGTGCGCATCATGCTGTCAAGGAGGAGACATTTGCCCCACACATTATTTGGCAACGATGATGGCCCTACAATCTACAGCTGGAGAGGAGGAGCACCAGGGCCCACACCACGATGACATATGGGCCCATTTTTTGTGTTCATTGAAGGTCGTGTAGCCCCGCATTCTTTGGCATACCACTATTCAGCACAGTGGATTATTTGGTTGCACGGTAGAGATGAATTGAAGACACCCGCCCAACACTGGAGACCTGAGCATTACTGAGTATACCGCCAGCAACAACGTACGTCTCCAAGCCAACTCAGCGGCGTCTATGAGTTATTTTTTGCTCTTCCCTGTGCTTCTATTCTTTTGTCTTTCATTACATTGAAGACAATGCAATGTTTAAGTATGGGGGAGGGTTCTATACTTGCTAAGTCGTTGAGAAGAAGAAAAAAATGAAAAGAGCCAAAAATTTGAAAAAAGGCTAAAATAGAAATCATGGGATAGGTCGAAAACCCGAAAGGGCGGCCTAGGTAATAAGCAGGTGGCTTGGACCAACATTAGGCTAGGGTAATAATTGGTCAAGAGTGATGTGAGCATATGTGAGCCCATCTATTGAAAAATGAAATGAGTGGCTTGGTGAAAACCCGAAATGGCGCATTGGCAAAATGAGTGAAAATAATAAGAGTGAATTTTAGGATTCCTCATTTTTCCTAGCATGGCGACATAAGAAGGGGAGTCATAAGGAGGACTCGGGTAGGCCACTATGGAGGAATAAGGTGATTAGATGGAGTTAGGATTAGATGAGTTTTGCATCACTTGTTTTGGTTGTCTTGGAGCTTATTGTTGATGTGTTGTAACCACTAGTGTCATATTTTCTTGTACTTCCTGAGGCCTTGGAGCATGATTGATGGAGTGAGTTCAATTTTTAGCTTACTCGGGACGAGTAAAGGTCTAAGTATGGGGGAATTTGATATGAGATATATTGTATAGCGCATCTAGTGGTTATTAGCATGATTTAGGTGATGTTTCGATATTATTTGATGGTAATTCTGTAATCCGGAAGAGAAGACGAGAAGTGAAGAAATCATGGGATTTACAGAGGTTTGAAGTGCATTGAAGAGTAGAAGAGCAGTGTGTTGAATTCAAATGGTTCGTTCTCTTTACTCAGATGTCCAAATGGAGTGATTCCAATTCTAAGAGTTAGATCTTGAAGTCTACTGCAAGTCCTCAAAATATGAGCGCAATGCGAGTTGGGAATCAAAAGTTATGACGTTTGTACGGAAGTGTCGCAGCTGCTGGAGTACCACCGCACCCGCGGCAACATCACCCCACCCCGCGGTGAGCCAGCAGAGAAGAAGGCGCGAAGTTCTGGAAGACCACCGCACCCCGCGGTGGGTATTGCCGCACCCAGCGGTGATGATGCGCTGAAGACTTTCCCGGATTTATTTCCGAAATTTCTATTTCCTTTTTATTTTATTTCTGAAACTTTGTTTCCAAGTTTGTTATTTTATTTCCTTTATTTCTGAATTATTTGCCCTAGTATTTAAGGATCTATTCTAAGAACCCTAGTTGTGACCTATCTTAGTTTTTCTCTCACAAACCCTATGAAAAACTAAGCTTCCATTGTTGCACTTGACGTTTTGAAGCCTTCAATTGATTGGTTGTGAGTTTTCTACTCTTGTTATATTTCCTATCTAGTTGGATTAATTCTCTTGTTCTTGAATGTTTATTGGTTTATGTTGATTTATCTAGAGTAGCTACCTAGGTCTATTGATATCTTCGTAATTGCTAGGATTTGTGATTTCGGGTTCGGGTTGCATATCTAGTAGCAAACACGATTTACAAGCGGGTTGCGAGTGTTTATCGTGAGAGACAGTTAATTATATGCTATAGTAACGGGTTGTTTCTATTGCATGTATCTTGTTGAATCCTTGGTTGAATGCTATTGCTTTATTGAGTCTTGAAGGTTTTCGGATTTGATTTGGTAATAAGTACTATTAGGGCTGGTAGAACTAATAGTTACCTAAGATCGGGATAAGGACAACTATAGGAAAGATAAGAACTTGAGACTAATAGAATTCAGTGATCAACCATATCTCTTGTTGTGTGGATCTTTGTCAGGTGTGACGCTTTTCCCCATCATATTCACAACCTTTACTTGTTACTTGCGAACTTTTCCGCGATCGCGGAAAAGTTTCTGTAGTGAGTCCGCACAATGTATCGTCGGGAAAATCGCCCTGTATCTACGCCTCCTTCTTGGATCTGTCCTCTTCATGTACGAGCCTGCTTAAGTGATCAGCCACCAAGTTCTCGGCTCCCTTTTCATCCCTGATCTCCACATCAAACTCACTCAGCAACAGTATCCATCGAATCAATCTTGGTTTTGCCTCTTTCTTCGTCAATACATAACAAAGAGTTGTATGATCCGTATAGATGATCACTTTGGTGCCAAGTAGGTATTGTCTAAATTTCTCCAAGGCAAACACGATAGCTAGCAATTCTTTTTCAGTGGTGGAGTAGTTTCGTTGCGCTCCATTCAGAGTCATGGAAGCATAGTGAATCACATGAGAGGCTCTAGCTTCTTTTTTCCCAAGGACTGCTCCTACAGCATAATCGCTAGCATCGCACATTATCTCGAAAGGGTGAGACCAATCCGGTGCTTGAACAATTGGTGCACTAGTGAGGCGAGCTTTCAATTCATCAAATGCCTTCTTGCACTCGTCATTAAGCTCAAAATTCACCTTCTTCTTCAGCAGCTCGCATAAGGGTGATGAGATCTTTGAAAAATCTTTGATAAACCGACGGTAGAAACCTGCATGGCCTAAGAAAGAACGCACTTCACGCACATTAGTAGGATAAGGTAAAGACTGAATTACATCAATCTTTGCCTTATCGACCTCAATACCTCTAGATGACACTATATGCCCTAGCACAATTCCTTGTTCAACCATAAAATGACACTTTTCAAAAATAAGAACCAAGTTGGTTTCTACACATCTTTTAAGCACAAGTGATAAATGGTCTAAACATGCATCAAAACTATCACCATGGACTGTGAAATCATCCATAAAAACCTCAATAAATTGCTCCACATACTCATAAAAAATGCATACCATACACCGTTGGAATGTCCCGGGTGCGTTACCAATTTTTCTTCTTGATCCTTGGAAAGCTTGTTACAGATAATGACCGGTAATGTGTCACCCTTTTCCCAGGAAGGCATACTTGAGGTGGTCTGGCAGCGGCTTGAGTTCAATCTCTGGTGCCTGCACAATGGAAGGTAAAAGCCTCTCGCTTGGCACTGTTAGTGGAATGGGGCCAACGCCCAAAGGTTTGAGATGAGGCTTACCATAGGCATCCAAGTGAGCCACAGTTTCCTGCAGGTTAGTATATAAAGCAAAATCTACCTGTGGATCTACTATTTCATTCTCTAAAACAGATTGCAACTCATCGGAACAAGTAGTATCAAAGACATCTTGCACATTAGGATCAATCACATCAATAGAACACAAAGAATGATCATCAATGGGGTGTTTCATAGCATCATATATGTTGTACTCCACCTTTTCCCCATCAAATTTCATAGTAAGGGTGCCACTACTTACATCAATCTTTATCTGAGATGTTTTAAAAAATGGCCTACCTAACAGTATAGGGGCTGCATGTTTATCGTGATTCATATCCAGCACAAAGAAGTCAGCAGGAAAAATAAGATTATCAACCATTACAAGAACATCTTCAACTACCCCTTTCGGGTACACATTAGATCTATCCGCCAATTGAACAACTATTCCTATCTCATGCAATGGTCCTAATCCTAATGATTCATACAAAGAATAAGGCAAGACATTTATAGATGCACCTAGATCTAGCATAGCGTTCTCAAATTTAGTGTCACCTATTACACATGGAATACTAAACATGCCTGGATCACCACACTTTTTAGGCATACGCCTTTGAAACACAGTAGAAACATGTTCGCTCACCTTAATCTTTTGCTTTCCCTTCAATTTCTGATTTCTTTTGATGGTACACGGTTCTTTCAGAAATTTAGCATAGCGAGGAATACTCTTGACAAGTTTGAGTAAGGGAATGTTTACCTCTCATTTACTGAAGGTCTCGAAGATCTGCTTGTCGTTCTCCGGCCTTCTCGTGTCCTTCAGCGCCTCAGGGAATGGAGCGGGTGGCTTCAGCGAACCGAGCAGAGGGAAGTCAGGCCAAACATAATCATCATGGACTTCAGCGGTGAGCCGCGGTCGCGGATTGGGTCCCGCGATCGCGGAATTTCTTCGAGATTTTCTGGGACGCCAAGGAGTTTTCCGCGGTCGCGGATTTTGGGCCGCGATCGCGGAAAATCTTCGACAATTTTTTCTACTCCAGAATCTGTTCCGCGATCGCGGAAATCTGGCTGCGATCGCAGAAAATCGCCGATTTTTGTTTCTTCTTCAGTGATGATTCTACGGTCGCGGATTTTTGACCGCGGTCGCAGATTTTCCTCTATAGCATCCGTCACTTATTTTGTTTGGGTTCCACTCCTCAGCGTCATCGCACAGACGTTCTCCCTTGGGTTTTCTACCGGTTGAGGTGGTAGTTTCCCTAAATCCCTGGCCTCCGACTTACTCAAGGCTTAAGCGACTTGTCCAAACTGATTCTCCAAGTTCTGAATACTAGACTTCGTCTCTTGCTAATGTTGGGTCATGCTCTGAGTGAAAGAACTATGTTGTTGGGCCACCGCTTGAATATGTTGGGCCATAGTGCTTGCCAATGTTGATACGCTCTAGGTGAGGGCCCTGATCATGTCGTCATTGGACAAAGATGAACTTGAGCTTTGGCCTTGAGGTCTAGGGTCATATTGTGCTCTCAATTGTTGTTGATTGTCATACGGATGGAACTGTTGTTGGCTTGGATTGAACTCATAGTTATCATGGCCTTAGGGAGGATATTGCTGATTCCCGTAACTCGGATTGGGGTGATCCCTCCACCCTGGATTGTAGGTGTTTGAGGACAGGTCATATCTTGGCCTCTACGGACCAAAACTTCTTACAACGTTTACTTCAGTTGCAGGTTCAGGAAGTGTTGGGCACTCGTCAGTGGGATGCAGCGGGTCATAACAGATTCTACAGGCCTTAGTTGCCCTTTCTGCATAGGGGCTTGCCCATTTGTTGAATTGTCTTGAGCTTTCAGATAGCTCAAAGTATAACTCGAATGCGTCAGCTGGCGTCTTGTTCAGAATGCTACTGCCACAGGTTGCATTTACCATTCTGCGCTCATCCTCAAGGAGCCCGCCATATAGATATAGAACGAGATCTTGGTCAGAATAACCATGGTATGGGCAGCTAGATATCAATCTCCTGAATCTCTCATAATATTCATACAACGTCTCAGTAGCATGTTGTTCAATGTTACTGATGCTTCTCTTCAGGCTATTGAGTTTCGTTGCAGGGAAGTATTTCTCAAGAAAGGCTTTCTTCATTGGCCGCATCCTTTAGAGAGAAAGGAAAAGCCCTCAGCTTGATTTGGTCCTCAGTGACGTTCCTCGGCTTCATGCTGGCACAGACAGCGCGGAATTCAGAAAGATGCTTGTTGGGGTCTTCTCCATTCAGCCCATGGAAATGGGGTAATAAATGAATCAACCCAGATTTTAGCTCAAAATTCACGCCTTCCTCAAGCTCTGGAAACTGCATAGTCAGCGGTTGCTGTTCGAAGTTCGGGGCAGTGAACTGCCTCAAAGTCAGTGCTTCTCCAGCCATCTCTATATCAAAATCAGTAGATGAAGAGTCAGTAGCACGGGTGTGGACCATAAGATAGGTCCACACAAAAGTTGGCACACAAATAAACACAAAGAAAAATTAAAACTTGCCTCCCCGGCAACGGCGCCAATTTGACAGGAGCTAAAGTCGTGATGCCCAATCAAAGTAAATCCTTAAAAACCTAACTTAGTAGAATAGGCAAGCAAGGGTCGAATCCCACAGAGAGGAAGTAATCTTTCTAAGTGCACAAATGTATGTCAAAGGTAACAAGGGGGGTTTTGTTGGTTTGGTTTGCAATTAAACGAAGTAAAGTAAAACAAAGTAGTTTCGATCACTGCGCCGAACACAAGGTGATGCTTTGTTGCTGCTTAATTATGTACTATTGAGGCTTAATTGAGGTTGGAAACCCTAAATAATGTTTTTGTTGCCACTTGTATGGTCCTTTTTGTTGCCAATTGCTTGCTATTTAGTATGTATAATTTCGTGACTTTTTTGTGTGCTTTTCGTAGTGGGTCAATCTAGTAATTAGAGGGTCACATAAGCAAGCATGTAACAAGTTTTTTTTGCTGGAATGTGGCTTTGTTTCTGTAGTTCAACTGAAGTCCAATGTCATACAACGACACCTCAAGTTATCAAAGCGGGGACCCCATAAAATATGAATTTCCACCTACATCTCCTACACGTTCTGAAATAGAGAAGAAGTTGAAAGAAGAGTTAGAGATGTTGCTAACGAATAGCACACGTTCTCAAATGTTGGATGAAATAATCACACGCCTACATACTGAGATCAGTGTTCTAAAAATCCCCACATAGGCCCCGTCTAGGCGCTAGGCGGTCATCCACCGCCTAGGGCCGCCTAGGCGAGAAGAAGACTCATATGTCGTGGAAGCAGCAACATCTTAGTAGATGAAGGATGCATAGAACATAGTTTTGGGTGTGACTTTGAAAAATAAAGCCCATAACTTAATATCAAATCTCATCCCAACATAGTTTTATAAACATTATGGAATTGGGAGAACATAGTCAAATAATTACATGGATCACGCATTAATTTTTAATCCACCTAGGCCCCGCCTAGGCCCCCGCCTAGCTGCCTAGGCGGTAGGCTCCCCCTCACCGCCCAACTCCCGCCTAGCAACTTTTAGAACATTGACTGAGATACATGAATTTGGACACAGAATTATGGAGCTCAATACAAATGAGATGCACTTCGAGGCTACAATTAGCCAACTCAAAGCAAGGGTGGAAAAACTTGAAGGTGAAAACAAGACACTACTCTATGCAAGGGTGGCAGAACTTGAAGGTGAAAACAAGACACTACACTCCCAGAAACATTTGAGCAAACTTGTATTAAACCTATTTTTGCATTTGGTGTTGGTGTCATTGTAGGGGTTAGTGCTTTTAGCATTTGCTATCGAGCATGTAGGTCATAACTATGAAGTATGTACATGATGACTTTAGTTTTTTATGTTAGAGGATGAATTAAATTTCGAATAGTATTTCAAGTAAGTGGTAAGTATAATGGTGCAGCATGGTTGATTGTACATGTTAGAGTGCAAAGATTTTGATGTCGCTCTTCATATAAGTTTTGCAAATTCAAAAACAATGCCAGCACTACATGTTAGAGTGCGAAGACTTTGATGTCGCTCTTCATGTAAGTTTTGCAAATTCAAAAACAATGCCAGCACTAGACACACAGACAATAGTTGCCAGCACTAGTACATTGGATATCATTACATTACTAGAAAAAAGATAGTTGCCAATACTCAAAAACTGATCGACCAACACTAGCATCACATCAAAATTTTATGGATCCTGCTCCTTCACTCGAAAAGCACAGCCTTCATAGGCGCTATTTGCAACACAATAGCATAACATTTTACGCCAGTGCCAGTCCTGTCAAAGGCCAACAAAACGGTTATGCAACATTTTAATGCATCTGATAAAGAACTAAGTTTTTTTACCGAGAAATACATTTCCAATAATATAAGGGTTTCCAACAATAATAAGCAATGATCTGGCATGAGTCATGGCAAAATTGAACCTCTTCGGGTTGCTCATAAATCCCAAGCAGAAAGTCATGTCATATTCGTCGTGTTTCTCGGTTGATCTGACGGTTGACAGGATGATCACTTCCCTTTCTTCACCCCGAAACTGCTCAACCCCGACTATCTTAATATCAGTCATATGTAGAGACCTAAGAGTCTTCCCTATCTTTGCTACTTGTTGTGGGTAAGGGGTAATAATCCCGATGTCGTGCTGAGAGACATTCCTTTTTTTGATGTTCTGTACGAGCTCAACCACCTTGCTAGCTTCAATCCTATTAAACCATGAAGGGCTGCCCTTTTCCCTCTCATCCAAGCCTTGGATGCCACAGAACATTACAGGAAAGTTCCCATTGGGAAGCAGATCAGCCCAAGGTAAGGAAGATGTGTCACTTTCTTCTCGATATGGAATCAATGCTCCTCTATAAAACAGTCTTGAAGGAACATAAAGAATTTTAGGGTGGCTCCGGTAATTTTTCACCAACATTGTGACATAATTGCAATCCCCTGATCTATAAACTTTAAAGTCCAACAACCTCTCCATAAAAGACCTTCCCAACCCATAATCCCCAGCTTGCTTTGAATGAATATCAGGGCCAAGTTGCTTGGGATCACTAGAAAGAACAATAACAGTGTTGTTTTCATAGAGGGTTGATATGGGGATCATTGTCTCTGGCTCTGAAGCTTGGCTTGCATCATCTAAGATGATGGGGGAGAAGTGGCCACGGTTAACCCCTTTAGCATAAAGGCAAGATGCACTCATGTATTTCGTTATTATTATCTTATAGCTACAAAGTGCATCTCGAGAAGGACAAGTGAAAAAACCTTCACTGTAGGTACAAAACCTCAACAATGCAACGTTCATTTTTTCTAAGGGACGATGTGTGGCATTCAACTTAAAAATATCTTCCTCCCTAAGTTTCATCCCCTCGCAAATAATGTTCTCTAATATATGTGATCTGTCGCGCAATTTGAAAAAGCACATACCAGTATATGAGAATTCCGTCTAGTTTTATATAGTTGCAGGATCACCTCCACTGGTGTTTTTTTCTTTCCTGTTCCCGAGGGTCCATAAATCACATAAGGAGCTCCTCCTCTACACCCTAAAATTAAGAGAAAAATATTTTTCTGCTCCTCGTTAAGAAGACGTGAGATAGACACAAGATTGTTTGCTATAATCCTCCACTTTCCATGATACTCATGGGGAAAGAGGAACTTTTCGTGTAATGCCTCTGCAGATAGAATGGCTTAACGAGGCCTACTAAAATTTATTCCGTTGTACACAAAACCGATTTCATACAGATTGCTATCTATGTGCCTTTGGTAAAATCCATCATGAAATTGCAATAATACTTCATCAGCCTCAACATGGTGGATCCAGCCCTGTTAAAACAACATTGGCAAGTTCAACATGAGAAAAGAACATTGGCAACAATAATTCATGAAATTGTGACAAAAAATATGAACTTCTATTTCATTGTTCATTCTGACAATAACACATAACCCTTTGACAACAATATTAGCACAATTGACATTACCCTAACAAATTACCTTCACCCAGTTTACCACACATACCTGATCAAGAGAATATTCCCCATAAACATTTACCACATCTCCACGGACAAGTGAGGGCCTTCTTTCAGCTAGTCCTGACACTTTTAAGTGCTAAAAAGTCAAAATCCTTTTGTCTTAAAGTAACAGACTTGATATTATAAGCTTTCATGTAGTCTTGTAAACAAATATAAAAAGAGAATCATTCAACAAGTTGGTACTACGAGAGAACCATGCCATCTAGCTATCCCCTCAGTCCCCACCCCTATACAGATAAAATATAACACTTACCATAATGAGAAGTTCCTTCATCCCTAACAATGCTTTGAAATATGACGCATAATTTTCCTATGTTAAGTCTTGTAAGACAACTTCAGGGATTTCTTCAAACTCGTTCGTTTTCCTTATTTATGGTGGTATGTTATATGGTTTCTCAGTTACCAAAGCTTTGGAGACTTCTGACAGAGGCTAAAGTCGTATCGCCTAATCAAAATAATCCTTAAGAACCTAAACTAATAGAATAGGCAAGCAAGGGTCGAATCCCACAGGGAGGAAATAATATTTCTAAGTGCACAAATGTATGTCAAAGTAACAAAGGGGTTTTTTGATTGATTTGTTGTAAAACAAGTAAACAAGGGAAAAAAAAGCAAAGAGATTGAAATCAATTAGGGAAAAACACTTAGCCAAACAAATATCCACCATTTATTCGATTGATTGGTCCTAGATTATCTATATTCCTTCCTATGATTATTCCTGTCCCTATTTTGAATTAGTTACCAGTCCTATCCGTCCTGATAACCCTAACTATTAAACAATCCCTACCAACCTTCAAGATTTAATTCAATAGCAGCAAGAAGCATAGGAATTAACCAGGATACATACAACACCACGACCCGCAGTATTTAACATATAATCAATTCTCTTTCACAATAAACTAGTCCTACCCGTCCTAGAATATCATGTTTGCTACACAAGATAAGGAATCTCAACCCGAAATATCCAAATCGTAGCAATAGACAATTACCAATAACAGCTAGTTGCGTCCAACAAGCGAAATTAATAAGAATCAATAGGAATAAGCTCAAGAGAAAATATATAATCCAAAGGAATAGGAATAGAATTATAACCTCATAATCATATATCAAATGAAGGCTTCAATCGTCGGACTAAGCAAAGGGTGCTTAGTTCTTCATAACTCAAAGGGAAAATAATACTGAATGGAATAAACGATGATGTAAAACTGAATGAAAACTGAATCTGAGATAGCCAAAGTGACTGCTAGAGAATTAGGTTAAATAACCTAAAATCAAAACCTAATGCTAAAAAGATAACAAACATAATCAAAAAGGAAATAAAATAATCCTACCGGAATAAAGAAATAAATAAAATAAAATAAACTTCGGACGAAAACTTCGGAAATTCCTCGGACGCGCTGACACCGATTTCCACGACCGCGGCGAAAATTCTGCGATCGCGGAAAATACAATTCTTCACTGGCTGCTCTCGAATTAACCGCGACCAAGGCCTTGCTCATCTGCGATCGCGGAATTCTCGCGAGCTTGCCCCTTCTCCTTGCGTCTTCGCCGCGACCACGCGCGCCCATCCGCGATCGCGTCCAACTCCTTCCGCGCCTGCGACAGCACGATGTTGCCTCTTCACCATCATGGCTCGTGGTCTTCTCGTGGTGGCTTCCTTCCATCTTCTATATGTCTTCATTTAAGTACTTGAAACCACCAAATCACACATCCTTCTCCTCAACTACATACTCCACAATACTACTCTAAACATTTCAAAATGGTACCCAAAACACCGGTAACAACTCATAGTTAAACCCTACAAAGTAGCGTTGATCAAATTCCCCCATGCTTAAACCTTGCTCGTCCTCGAGTAAGCTAAAATAAACCTACTCCTCCAATCAAATCCCCAAGGTCTCAGGAAGCACAGAAAAACCATCTCCACTAAGAAATTGCACCTAAATATGAACTCCAAGGCACCAACACAATAAGCTCAACACAACATAACACACAACACCAAGCTTAAAGGAAAGCAGAGTACTTCCCCCAAGCTTATCCCGAACACCATAGAGTGAATAAAAATCTAATCCTAACCTCCATCTATCTTCTTATAACTCCCAGAGTGACCTACCCGAATCATCCTTATATCACCTCTTCTTATGTCACCATGCTAGGAAAAATGAGGAATCCTAATAATCACTCTTTTTCTTTTCACTCATTTTGCCAAGGCGCCCTTTCGAATTTTCACCAAGCCACTCATTTCATTTTTCAATAGATGGGGCTCACAAAAAACTCACATCACTCTTGACCTCATATTACCCCAGCCTAATGCTGGTCCAAGCCACCTGCTTATTGCATAATCCGCCCTTTTCGGGTTTTCGACTTATCCCAGGATTTCTATTTTTGCCTTTTTTCAAATTTTTGGCTTTTTCTTTATTTTTTTCTTTTCTCCTCAGACGACCAGCAAGTATAGAACACTCTCCCATGCTTAAACATTGCATTGTCCTCAATTTAATGAAAGACAAAAAGATGAAGCACAGGGAAAGGCAGAAAAGTACTCACAACCGCCGAAGAGTTGGCTTGGACAGGAAAGTTGGTGCTGGCGGTATATCAATATAAGCACATGTCTCTGGTGTTGTGGCGGTCTTCAAACTCAATCTCTACCGTGCAACCAAATGGAACCACTGTAAGGTGTAGTGGCATGTCAGGGAAATCGGGGCTGCACGGCCTTCAACGAACACATAGCGGAGCCTAGATGGAATCGTGTGGCGGGCTCTAGTGTTCCTCCTCCTCAACTGTCGAATGTAGGGCCATCATCGTTGCCAAATAAAATGTGGGGCGAATGTCTCCTCCTTGACAACATGATGCGCACCATTGCTCGTAGTAGAACTCGGACAGCTGGCCCTCCGATAGAACTTTTTTATTATTATTATTATTATTTTTATTTTTATTTTTTTCAGGATCAGGGGACTTACAGTGAGATTTCCGCGCCCACGGAAATGCCGCTGGTGCGAGAAAAATTATCGTCTTTAATTCAACTTGGGTCTCCTACCTGCATGTTAGTCTAAAGCAAAAACAAAAACAACAGCTAAAACAAACAAAACAAATAATAACTAAAAACATGGAATGAAAGGACAAGAAAATAAATACATACCTCGGGTTGCCTCCCGGACAACGCCTTAGTTATTGTCGTGGCTCGACTTAGTACTCTTCCACTCAACTCGGGTTGCTCACATCAACTGAACTCCAGGGGTCTCGATCAGGGGGGTGCCTCTTTATATTCTCTATGGTAAGCTTTACCCCCATTCTTCTGCATTTTATGGTGGGTGGACCGATGTTCATATCAATGAGTGCACTTGCCATCTTCAGAAATGGCCTACCCAACATCTCAGGGGCTGCATGCTTGTCCTGCCCCGTATCCAGCATGTAGAAATCCGACATTCGTATCACGGTTTCCTTCTTGTACTTCCCCTTCGGCTTCTTCTTGATCTTGCGCAGTGCCTTGAAAAATTCTGTGCAGCGAGGGATGTTGTCTGCCAGTTCGACCAAGGGAACGTTTGCCTCGCAGTTACTGAAGGTTTCAAATAAATCCTTGACGTTCTCCACCTTTCTGGTGTCCTTCAAAGCCTCGGGAAGGGTGCGGGAGGCTTCAATGTACTGAGCGGAAGAGAGTCGAGGTGAGTAAACGCGTCATCTATGTCAGAGGCTAAACCGCGATCGCGGTTTGGGACCCGCGGTCGCAGTTCTTCAACTGGGCGAAATCCTTCTTCAGAAAATATTCCGCGATCGCGGTTTTCTGTCCACGGTACCGGTTTTTCCTCGTCAACAGGGACTTTTCCACGATCGAGGAAATCTGTCCGCGGTCGCGGCAATTCACCGACTTCCTCTTCTTCCTCAGCATGAACCCATGGTCGCGGCTGATGAGAAACAACCCTCCAAAGGTGAGGCTTTGTTCCTCTAGAAGCTAGATCTAGACCAAGGGAGCCTCCTTCTCCTTCCTTGATGTGGGAACCTTGCAAATGATGCTTGAATGAGGTGTTGGACCGCCGGAAACCAAGGGGGAAGTCGCCGGACTGAGATTGGACTGGCCGGAGCTAGAAAGGGTGGCGGCGCCGGCGTGAGACCAACGGAACCTCCCTTGGAGGTTCCTTGACCGAGATGTAACTTGAACCGATTTGATGCTTGTGGATTTGAGTGAGAGATTGTGAGAGGTTGAGAGAAGGAAGAGATTTGGAAGATGTTTGAGTTGATAGAATTAATTGGATGCCTTAGGGGAGGTTTACTCTACCCAAGGTAATGTTCCAATTCTATATCTTCAACTAGTGGAAAAAGGAAGACAAGACAAGTTTAAATAATCTAGGGTTTCTAGGGGTTTAGGAGCCCATGTGCAAATGGGTCCACACATCCCAAAATAGAAAGGCAATACATTAATTAAATAACAACAAAGGGAAAGGGGGATAAAAGCCATAAAGGCTTGGATAGGGACGCGCGCTTGAATGCCTTGGAGTCGAAGCACCGGGTGCTTGATTGTCGTGGCATTGAAGTGTCAACATCTTGGTTACTCAGAGATGGTCCACAAGAGTAGGGGCGGGATTTGGACCGGCGGCTCCTTGGTGGCTGATTCCATGAGGGCTCAGTGGACTAGGGCGGTGATGGCTTGGGCCATGGCTCGGGCCCGGGCCCTAGTCACGGGCCTTGAGGCTCGTCGTTGATGAGTGGTTGACACTCATCACGCTCCCCTTCGTGAGGTAGAATTGTCCCCAATTCTTCATCATATTCCGGGGGCACATAAGGAGTGAGATCGGCCACGTTGAAGGTGGGATGGGCGCCATACTTGTCGGGGAGGTCGACCTCATAAGCATTGTCCCCGAAGCGGCGGAGAACTTTGAAGGGGCCATCGCCGCGTGGGTTGAGCTTGGACTTGCGGTGGTCTTTGAACCTCTTCTTGCGCAAGTGGACCCACACAAAGTCCCCGGGGGCAAATATGACACGGCGCCGACCCTTGTTGGCATGGTGCTCATATTGGGCGGCGCGGCGCTGAAGTTGTGCTCGGGTGCGCTCGTGGAGTTCACGGATGAACTCAGCCCGCTTGGCGCCTTGAGGATGCTCGTCAATGCCCAAGGGGTGTGGCACCGTATCAAGAGGAGTGATGGGATTTCGGCTGTAGACTACCTCGAATGGCATGAGCTTGGTCGCCGTGTGCATGGACCTATTATACACAAACTCAACATACGAAAGTAAGTCCTCCCACTTGCATGGGTTGGCCCTAAGGACGGCTCTAAGCAAGGCTCCTAAGGTGCGGTTAGTAACCTCGGTTTGGCCATCCGTTTGGGGGTGACAACTAGTGGAAAATAAGAGATTGGTTCCTAGTTTGCCCCACAAACTTAGGGTCCCGGTCCGACACTATAGTCCTAGGGATTCCATGGAGCTTGACAATGTGATCAAAGAAGAGGGAGGCAATCTCGGAGGCATTGTTAGTGGTTTTGCAAGCATTGAAATGTGTCATTTTAGAGAACCTATCAACCACTACAAAGATAAAATCCCTCCCCTTCTTAGAAGTTGGCAATCCGGTTATGAAGTCCATGGAGATGTCCTCCCAAGGGGCCGAAGGAATAGGCAGGGGTGTGTATAGGCCATGGGGTTGAGTCCTAGAGTTGGCTTGATGGCAAGTAATGCAAGCCTTGCAAAACATGGTGACATGATGGGCCATTTTGGGCCAAAAGAAGTGCTCTCTAAGGGCTGCGAGGGTCTTGGCCACACCAAAGTGTCCACGGCCCTCATGTTCCTCCTTGATTAATAGGTGCCTAATAGAGGAGCTAGGGATGCACAACTTGCCGGCTCGGTATAAGTAACCCTCATCCATAAAATAACTCTCAAACTCACCTCTAAGGGAACACTTCTCAACAATGGTGCTAAAGAAGGGGTCATGAGAATAAAGAGACTTAAGCATAGAAAAACCCAATACCTTAGCATCGAGGTGAGAGAGAAGGGTGTACCTCCGGGAGAGTGCATCGGCCACCATGTTGTCTTGCCCTTTCTTGTGCTTGACCATATATGGAAATGTCTCCATAAACTCCACCCACCTAGCATGGCGCCGACAAAGGTGAGCTTGGCTCTTCAAATAAGCAAGGGCCTCATGATCCGAGTGGATGATGAACTCCTTTGGCCACAAATAATGTTGCCAAGTTTTGAGCACCCGGATCAAGGCATAGAGTTCCTTGCCGTACGTGGGGTAGTTGAGGGAGGCGCCCGAGAGTTTCTCACTAAAATAAGCAATGGGGCGGCGGTCTTGTAGAAGAACTCCTCCAATTCCAATGTTGGAGGCATCACACTCCACTTCAAAGACTTTAGAGAAGTCGGGGAGTTGAAGAAGCGGGGCATTGCATAGACGCTCCTTAAGCAAGGTAAAGGCGGTTTCATGCTTCTCCTTCCAAACAACCTCGGCACCTTTTTTGGTAAACTCATGCAAGGGGGCTACGATGGTGCTAAAGTCGCGGACGAAGCGCCTATAGAAGCCGGCAAGGCCGAGAAAGGATCTCACCATGGTGGCGGTTGTGGGACGTGGCCATTCCTTGATTGCGCGCACCTTCTCATCATCGACGCGCAGTCCATCTTTGCCCACCACATAGCCAAGGAAAGTGGTGGACGGGGCACAAAATGTGCACTAGGCGAGGTTGGCGTAAAGCTTCTCCTTGCGTAAGCACTCAAAGACAGTGTGCAAGTGTGCCGTGTGATCCTCCAAGGTCTTGCTATAGATGAGGATGTCATCAAAGTAGACCACTACGAATTTGCCCAAGTAGGCCCTCAAGACATGGTTCATGAGGCGCATGAATGTGCTCGGGGTGTTGGTGAGCCCAAATGGCATGACGAGCCACTCATATAAGCCATACTTCGTCTTGAAGGCGGTTTTCCACTCGTCACCTTCTCGCATGCAGATTTGATGATAGCCACTCTTGAGAACCACCTTGGAGAAGAAGATGCCACCATGAAGCTCGTCAAGCATATCATCAAGCCTCGGAATGGGGTGGCGGTACTTGACGGTGATTTGGTTGATAGTGTGGCAATCCACACACATCCGCCACGAGCCATCCTTCTTAGGCACAAGGAGCATCGGAACCGCACACGGGCTAAGACTCTCCCAGGCATGGCCCTTTTCCATGAGCTCTTGGACTTGCTTTTGGAGCTCGGCGGTCTCCTCGGGGCTAGCACGGTAGGCAGCCCGGTTGGGAAGGGAAGCGCCCGGCACCAAGTCAATTTGATGCTCAATCCCACATACCGGGGGCTGTCCAACCGGGAGCTCATATGGGGTCACGTCGGCGAACTCCGTCAACACGGCCATGATGCAAGGTGGAAAAGAGGAGCCATCCTTCGTGGCGGCTAGGCAATGACGGGGAACCAAGAGAAAGCAAGGTCGGCGGCCTTAAAGCACTGGTGTGAGGTGGCGGAGCTCACATCACCCTTGGAGAGCGGCCGAGGGGCTGCGCCCGGCTGCGGAGGAAGTCGCCGACACGGGCGCCGCGTTGGGGGTGGCGGAGGCCGTGCCGGTGATGGCCGTGTCACGCGGTGGCTGTGCACCAACGGCTGCGCGGCCACCCTTGCCCGGGCGTTGTGGCGCCGAAGCGGAGATCGCCTTAGATGCCGACGACACGGGCGCCGCAAGTGGGTATGCGGCTGCCGGGCCATTGGTGAGCGCACCGGTAGAGTCGGGCAGGCGCTCACCCTTGCCTTGGCATTGGGGCACCAAAGCGTGGGTGGACTCCGAGGGCTCAACCACGGGCTGTGGTGTCGCGGTCGAGGCCATCTCCAAGGCTTTGAGGCGGTTGCGCTCCACTTGATCTTCAAGGATTTCCCAGGGAGACATGGGTAAAAGAGTAATCCACTTGCCGCCATGGACAAACACATAGGTGTTGAGGAAGCCATCATGTAGTACCATCCGGTCAAATTGCCAAGGCCTACCTAGCAAGAGGTGAGTAGCATCCATAGAGATAACATCACATAAAATTTTATCAACATAATGCCCAATAGAGAAAGTGATGTGGCATTGCCTTGATACCACATCACCTTTACCTTCGGATAGCCATTGAAGACTATATGGTTGAGGATGTGGCGTAGTGGAGAGTTTGAAATGCTTGACCACCCGCTCATTGACAATGTTGGCACACGAGACTCCATCCACAATCACGCTCAAGGAAGTGGAGCCCATGAGACATCTCGTGTGGAAGAGATTCTCCCGTTGATCCCGAATATCAACTTCCCGAACCGAGAGCACGCGGCGAGACACTAGGCTAAGGGGTGTACCGGCTCCATGCTCAAGCGAGGCACAATCAAAGGTCTCATAAGAGTCATCCTCGACCTCCTCAAACCCATCTGCAGCCGGGTTCTCCTCGTCATCCTCGAAAGTCTCATAGCCACTTTGGGAGGAGAACAAGACGCGCTTGTTGTTGGGGCAATCCCGTTGGTAATGCCTGCGTCTTCCACACTTGAAGCACGCTCTATCACTTGCCTTGTCCGGAGGAGGGCCTTGAGGGCGCGCGCCGGGGGCGGGACCGCGAGGAGGTTGAGCAACACGCGTGGCACCGGTGGATGTGGTCACGGGCACGGCTGGACTGAGGCGCGGCTGCGGGGTGGTGTGGCTAGCCGTGGGTTGAGAGCCGGCGGCAATGGCGGCCAAGCTAAGCTCGAGGGCAGCCATGCGGGCGTCGATGGCGGCGGCAGCGACGGTGGCGGCAGCGGTAGCGGCGGCCTCCCTCTCGCGGCGGAGCGCAACCAATTCGACGTGGGCCGCACGCAAGGCCTCGGCGGCTGCCTCCTTGGCTTGGTTTTCCGCAGCGAGCCTAGCCGCAAAAGATGTGGGAGAGAGTGTGGGCAATGAGCTCTGAGGGCTCTTAATGCCGGTATCCAAGGGATCCTCCATGTGTGGGCTCACCTACAAGAGGCCACAAAGCAAACAAAGTAAACAATTCCCAAGGAATAAGTAAAGGAGCTAAAGTAAGAAGCTTAGGACATGAAATTAAAGACACAAGCACACACAAGTCAAAGGCTCAAGCAATGGGATACAAGGGAGAGCATTGCATGTAACTTGAGAAATGGGGGGGGGGGGGGGACCAAGGCACCTTCCAACCAAGCCAATGTGTATGCCTTAGGCTACGTAGATAAAATGACCAAAGTGTAACGTAGGATGGCAAGCCCAACGGGAGGGCAATTCGGCCACCCTATGGACCCAACAAGAGGATGAAGTAGCTATGGCAAGGGAGAGAAGAAAATGGAGGGGAGGGCTTAGTGGCCAAAGTTGCCAAGTGAGGGTGGGAGAGCCCACCAAGGGTTGTGGACCCAAACCGAAGGAAAAAAAGAAAAGAAGCTTGACCTTTGCTTTGTTTTGTTTTTTTTGTATTCGGTTTTGTTCTTTTTTTTTGTTTTGGGTCTCTTGCCTTTTGTTTTGACCTCTTGAAATATGTTTGGCTTTTTCTTATGCAAAGGGAAGCAAGGCCGAAATAGACTTGGTGTTTTGAAGTCAAGGAGTGGAGCCACAACACTTTTTGTAAGGAATGCCAACAAGGGTATGCAGAATTTTTTTTTTTTGTACGTGCCAAGTCACCATGTAGTGGTGGGACAAGGCCTAGGAAGGAAGAGAGAGGAAGTTCCTTTGCCACAACAATTTCGGCCCCCCTAAAATGGAATCCACTAAGGAGTTGTCCTTATATTCCTCCCACTAACCCATCATCCCAAGGTACTATTTGGCGTTTTACCCAAAATAGCCAAAGGGAGACAAAAAGTACAAGGAGAAGGTGGAGGTGGCCTCCCAAAGGACAAGGTACATGCAATGGGACAAAAAGGACTAGTAGGAGGTGGAGGCAAGCAACACACACGGCCAGCTAGGGGGGTAGGTGTGGGGCGGCAGTAGGGGAGGTGGTGGGCGGAGCTATGGCGGCAGGGGGTGTTCCGGTCGCCGGAGATGGTAGTAGGCGGCGGAAGTGGATTTTTTGGGGCTATTTTGGTGCGTTTTTTGTGGGGGAACAAGGGACAACAATGATGAGCACTAAAATAGCATGGAAACATGAAGAAAAGACATGGAAAAGGCAGAAAAACTGAGCATGCAACTTTAACACAAAGCAAGAAGAAACAAGAAAAAAAAATTCTAGCTAGCAAGGAAGACAAAGAGCAAAACAAAAGGAACCATGGAAGCAACAAAGGAGAACATGCTAGCTATGGAAAAGAACTATAAAAAAACAAATTTTGAAAGGGAGAATAGCTTGGGCTTTTGGCTCTTGATACCAATTGATGAGAAACAACCCTCCAAAGGTGAGGCTTTGTTCCTCTAGAAGCTAGATCTAGACCAAGGGAGCCTCCTTCTCCTTCCTTGATGTGGGAACCTTGCAAATGATGCTTGAATGAGGTGTTGGACCGCCGGAAACCAAGGGGGAAGTCGCCGGACTGAAGTTGGACTGGCCGGAGCTAGAAAGGGCGGCGGCGCCGGCGTGAGACCAAGGGAACCTCCCTTGGAGGTTCCTTGACCGAGATGTAACTTGAACCGATTTGATGCTTGTGGATTTGAGTGAGAGATTGTGAGAGGTTGAGAGAAGGAAGAGATTTGGAAGATGTTTGAGTTGATAGAATTAATTGGATGCCTTAGGGGAAGTTTACTCTACCCAAGGTAATGTTCCAATTCTATATCTTCAACTAGTGGAAAGAGGAAGACAAGAGAAGTTTAAATAGTCTAGGGTTTCTAGGGGATTAGGAGCCCATGTGCAAATGGGTCCACACATCCCAAAATAGAAAGGCAATACATTAATTAAATAACAACAAAGGGAAAGGCTTGGATAGGGACGCGCGCTTGAATGCCTTGGAGTCGAAGCACCGGGTGCTTGATTGTCATGGCATTGAAGTGTCGACGTCTTGGTTACTCAGAGATGGTCCACAAGAGTAGGGGCGGGATTTGGACCGGCGGCTCCTTGGTGGCTGGTTCCATGAGGGCTCGGTGGACTAGGGCGGTGATGGCTTGGGCCATGGCTCGGGCCCGGGCCCTAGTCACCGGGTCTTGAGGCTCGTCGCTGATGAGTGGTTGACACTCATCAGCGGCCTTCTTCTTCGTGGTCTCTGAATTCTTCATGTTCCCAGAAAAAATCTTCTTCAGAGAGCACCTTGCGGTCGTGGACATCGTCAGGAATGCCTAGCTCCTCAGTGAGCAAACCGCGGTCGTGGTACACCTCCTGCGGTCTCGGGTTCTCTTCTGCAGACATCGCGTTGTATTCTGCACCCGGCTTACCAATTCATTCTTCCCTTTCAGCGAAGGGGGCGATATGCTGTTGCTCAGCACTTCGCAAGGTCATCGAAAAGACATTCTCTCTCTGGTGAACTACTGGGTGAGATAGTAGTTTCGCCAATGCCTCGTCCTCTATTTTGCTCATTGCGTGAGCCAATTGCCCCATCTGATTTTCCAAGTTCTGGGTATTGGACTTCGTCTCTTGTTCAAGTTGGATCATTTGTTGCGTAAGAGCTCGAAGTAACTCCTCAGTTGAAATGTGGGAACTTGGATCGGACACTGGTGGGCTATGCTCGTAGGCTGGATAGTATTGTTGTGGAGTATCCTGTTGATAGAACGAATGTGGCCCCGGGTAGCACTCCTGGTAGTCATGACCATATAGAGGATATTGATGCTTCCTATAACTCGAATGGAAACCTAGAGTGTATGCGTAGGAGTATGGGTCATATCGCTGCTCCTGCCGAAATTAGGGAAATCTCTCCATCTCTGTATCAAAATCAAAAAGGAAAAAATCAGTAGCACGGGTGTGGACCGTAAGATAGGTCCACACACAAGTTGGCACACAAACACACACAAAGAAAAAAAAACTTGCCTCCCAGGCAACGGCGCCAATTTGACAGAGGCTAAAGTCGTATCGCCTAATCAAAATAATCCTTAAGAACCTAAACTAGTAGAATAGGCAAGCAAGGGTCGAATCCCATAGGGAGGAAGTAATCTTTCTAAGTGCAAAAATGTATGTCAAAGTAACAAAGGGGGGTTTTGATTGATTTGTTTTCAAACAAGTAAACAAGGGAAACAAAAGCAAAGAGATTGAAATCAATTAGGGAAAAACATGTAGCCAAAAAAATATTCACCATTCATTTGATTGATTGGTCCTAGATTATCTTTATTCCTTCCTATGATTATTCATGTCCCTATTCTGAATTATTTACCAGTCTTATCCGTCCTGATAACCCTAACTATTAAACAATCCCTACCAACCTTCAAGATTTAATTCAATAGCAGCAAGAAGCATAGGAATTAACCAGGATACATGCAACACCACGACCCGCAGTATTTAACATATAATCAATTCTCTTTCACAATAAACTAGTCCTACCCGTCCTAGAATATCATGTTTGCTACACAAGATAAGGAATCTCAACCCGAAATATCCAAATCCCAGCAATAGACAATTACCAATAACAGCTAGTTGCGTCCAACAAGCGAAATTAATAAGAATCAATAGGAATAAGCTCAAGAGAAAAGATATAATCCAAAGGAATAGGAATAGAATTATAACTTCATAATCATATATCAAATGAAGGCTTCAATCGTCGGACTAAGCAAAGGGTGCTTAGTTCTTCATAACTCAAAGGGAAAATAATACTGAATGGAATAAACGATGATGTAAAACTGAATGAAAACTGAATCTGAGATAGCCAAAGTGACTGCTAGAGAATTAGGTTAAATAACCTAAAATCAAAACCTAATGCTAAAAAGATAACAAACATAATCAAAAAGGAAATAAAATAATCCTACCGGAATAAAGAAATAAAAGAAAAAGAAATAAATAAAATAAAATAAACTTCGGACGAAAACTTCGGAAATTCCTCGGACGCGCTGACACCGATTTCCGCGACCGCGGCGAAACTTCCGCGATCGCGGAAAATACAATTCTTCACTGGCTGCTCTCGAATTAACCGCGACCAAGGCCTTGCTCATCCGCGATCGCGGAATTCTCGCAACCTTGCCCTTTCGCCTTGCGTCTTCGCCGCGACCATCCGCGACCGCGCGCGCCCATCCGCGATCGCGGCCAACTCCTTCAGCGCCCGCGGCAGCACGATGTTGCCTCTTCACCCTCATGGCTCGTGGTCTTCTCGTGGTGGCTTCCTTCCATCTTCTATATGTCTTCATTTAAGTACTTGAAACCACCATATCCTCACTTCTTTCTCCTCAACTACATACTCCACAATATTACTCTAAACATCTCCAAATGGTACCCAAAACACCGATAACAACTCCTAGTTAAACCCTACAAAGTAGCGCTGATCAACTTCATCTTCAGCCAAGAGGAAGACAAGACGTTCAATAGTCACAACCTCAGTTTCGATATGCACAATAGATGTGAAAACGCCAATCTTCTTGGGCACACAAGACAACCATATAGTCAGGCTACCATGTGGCCTCAACGTTCGGTTCTACATAGAAAAAAAACCCACAAAATCTTCCTCGGGTATGTCATCTGGCTGGCCAGATGGAGGTTTCATCAGTGACAAAAAAATGAATCTTCGGGATTTAAAGAATAAATTTTCACACCCCAAAGTACCACATATTCTGAAGTGGTGTTTTCTATGGTGAATGACGCTGCGGCAACCTCGCTGACAGGAACCGATTGAGGATTTCCTCTAGCAAATGGAAACGGCACAGAGACAATGACAAGACCCTACTCAGTAGGATTGGAAGTAGTGACTGAGGGAACATCCATGAAGCCAACCTCTCTCTTGTCTCCAATGGTGGAGTATTCATCAACCATACCTATTTGGCCCTCAATTAAAATCCAACAGCAGTTTGTGAGTCCACAAGCAAAGAACCTAACTAGATGAGCTGCTCTAAGGAGATGAAAGAGAGATGAAGACTCGAAGGAGATGGGTGAGATGAAGTGAAACAAAGAGAGAGTAGGAGTGGAAGCATGTAGATAAAAGTACTCAAACAAGAGACACTCGAAGGAGATGGGTGAGATGAAGTGCAATTAATATCTCCGTAAAGTAAAATAGTCAAAGAAGATGCAATTAAGACATGGAGCATTTTGTCAAAGTAGCGGTCAAATCTATTAAATATGTACAGACATGGAGCATTCTGAATACGCTCAAAATTGTCAGTGGTACAGTATCAATTTGTCATTAAAGTGTGCAATTTTAAAATATAGTATTGATTTTTGCATTTAAACTTTAAACTTTAATGTCATATTACATACTAAAGTTTGTATTTTGACTTTAATGTGACATTACATACTAAAGTTTACTGTTGATTTTTGGGTGTTGAATTCACTATCCCTATCAGTAGAGGAAGATGTGAATTTTTTATTTGTAGTTCTGACATTATTATTCGTAAGTATGACATTCGTTTTCCTAAGGCCGACATGATTTTTCGATAATAGTAGAAACAACCAAGTATGACATAGTAATTATTGCCGCTTGTGAATCTTTGGTTTTACATTATTTTGGATAAAATTTTGTTTAACCTGGAAATCCGCTTGTGAATCAATTTGTGTACTTTCGAAACCTATACAAGGAAAGAGGAATAACTACCACTTCATCGGCATAAATTTGAAATGATGAGTATCAGTTCAAGATAACTTTGAAATATTCAGTTCATGATAAATATAATTTGGAAAATGGAGGTTCAACAGTTCAATAGTCGATCGGCATTCTTCTTCTTGTTCAACAGTTCATCGGGTTCAACAGTCAAATGGGAGGAAGATGAGGTTTGGATTTTCTAATGGCGGGAGAATGAGCGGGATGGAGGTTTGGAGAACCACTACCAGTTCATTGGAATTTGTCTTTCAGTTCAACAGTTCATCGGCCGACAAGAGGATGTCCAGATGGAGGATTGTAGAATGGGTGGGATAAAGGGAAGGAGATGGAGGGGATAGGCTACAGTGAAAGGAGGGAACTTTAGGGGTTTTGGAGGAAAATAATAATTAATGAAATTTGAGTACTTGTTTTGTTTTTTGTTTCCTTTTTCTTTTCTACAATTTTATTGCTTTTATTTACTTTTTGAATTAAAAGAAATTTTTTAATATTTTGCAAAAATACATCAAATGATATATATATGCAAAAAAAAATACAAGCATCTATTTTTGCAAGTGACATACCCATTTAGGGTATTTATGCAAATCCGTGAATAAAGAATTTCATCTTATGAGATGTCTAGAGTGAACTTTTTGTTCATACTTTTATTAAAAAAATATAACTAAGAAATAATAACTTTCAATACCACCTCAATCATGTTTATCTTTTTCCTATTTACAATTGGACAAATAACTGCCATCATATTTATTGTTGTGAGATTAGACAATTTTGTGAAATCAATATTACTACATCTGACAAGTGTCTTTATTCAAACATACACTAGTATTAATGTCCAACATCATCCTTTTACAACATGTTATCACTATTTTTATTATATTCTTTTGGGGCACCTCCAAACCCCTTAGTAAATATCCCTTCAGATTTGAAAATGCATGGACCCTGAATCCAAATTACTTTTCCTTGGTTCGTAAGTCTGGAAATGTCAACTTAAAGGATCATTCATGTTAAAACTTTACATGAAACAAAAATTACTCAAATCTTATTCAAAATCTTGGGTTAAAATTAAGGGAAAAGATAAGGTGAGGATGGGGACATAGTAGAGGAGTTAGGACTCTCCAAGACCGTCGGATCAAGAAAAAGACCACCCAGATCAGCCAAGGAAAAAATCCAGATACAATTCAGCACGGCCAAATTTTGCGCGAAAAAACGCGTCCTGCGTGCACACGCATTTTAGTCCGTATGCACACATATGTTGTTTTGCATGCACATACACGTTGTTTTCATATGCATACACATGTCATTTCCGTATGCACACGTAGGTTCTTTCGTTGGTTTCATACGTATGCACACATGTTATTTCGTATGCACTTTGAGTCATTTTCGCATGCACACATATGTTATTTTCATGTGCAAACATGCACATCTACGTTGTTTCACATGCACACATAGCACATAGTGCATTTAGTGATACGTTTCTACTCTCGAAACGCGTCTTCGGGTGGATCTAGGACAAGGCTGATGACTCGTGGTCCGCGTCGTTCCAAATTAATTCAATACCGCTAGGAGTACATGACTTGCACTGGAATTCCAATGAATTGCATCTTCCGCCTCTGGTCCAATATACGTACTCAGCCGAGAATAAATTAACGTAGCACTTCAATGGAAATGGGGAAACATGGAAGCCAAATCGGATTTGAGTTGCAGGATGTAAGCAACTTGCAGGGACTTGGCAAAGTTAACGTAACAAAGCTCCAAATTAATTAACGTGGGATTAAATTGCAGGAAACGAGATCGAGTGGAACAAACTTTAATCAACCCTCACGAATTACAGGAAACCGGCGTTGAGAAGAAGGACGAAAGCAGGCTCACGGCTGCTTCATCCAAATTCAACGTAATCGTTAATTAGGTCAACAATGGCCTTATAAACCTAATACTAAATATCCAAAAATAGAAACGTTTTAAAAATACTTATATCTAAAATTAGGAAGTGCTAAAAACATGTTTCGGAATGTCTCGTTGGTGCCTGAAAAATCACTGAGTCCCCGTGATGGCCGCAGCATGGCCAATCGTCGTGCAAGTGATGGCTCGGATCGAGTAGTGTGTTGCACCTCCGTTCTGCGCCCTAGCCTTGGCCGTGATGG
The DNA here is from genome assembly GCA_027886185.1 of Rheum nobile. Taxonomy (NCBI): domain Eukaryota; kingdom Viridiplantae; phylum Streptophyta; class Magnoliopsida; order Caryophyllales; family Polygonaceae; genus Rheum; species Rheum nobile. The sequence continues at coordinate 1,479,826 of WOAB01000163.1, forward strand.
ACTGTGTGGCCTTAGCAATGGCCCTGGCTCGAGATCTGGTGATTGGGCCCTCAGATCTGACTCTCAGCATGTCATCTTCCTCGGCCTCTGTCAACATCACGTCCGGTGGCGTATCACTCTCCCCTTCTTGGCCTCGAATCGACCCTGATTCGTCAACATCGACGTCCGGAGGCACATACGGGGACAAGTCACCCACATTGAACGTGGCATGTACACCATAGTCATCTGGAAGCTCGAGCTTGTAGGCGTTGGGGCCTATCGCCTCTAGGATGCGGAATGGGCCATCGCCGCGGGCAGCAAGCTTGCTACGGCGGCGGGCCGGAAAGCGCTCCTTGCGCATATGAATCCAAACAAGGTCCCCGGGCGCGAATGTGATGCGGTGCTGACCCTTGTTGGCCTTGTGCTCGTACTGTCTGGTCCTCCGCTCCAGCTGCTCCTTGGTCCTAGCATGTAGCTCCTGAATAAACGCAACCCGGTCCGCGGCCTTGATGTGATCGCCATCGCGGAGAGGATGTGGAGTGAGATCCAGCGGAGTTAGCGGGTTACGACCGTACACAACCTGAAATGGACTGAGGCGCATTGCCGAATTCATAGACCTGTTATAAGAGAACTCAACACAAGAAAGTAAGTCCTCCTAACGGCGCGGGTTGGCCCTAAGCATGGCTCTAAGCAAGGTCCCTAATGTGCGGTTGGTCACCTCAGTCTGCCCATCTGTCTAGGGGTGGTAGCTAGTGGAAAATAGGAGTCGAGTACCCAGCTTACCCCATAATGTCCTCCAAAAACGACTCACAAACTTCACATCCCGATCACTCACTATAGATCTAGGAATCCCATGCAAACGCACCACATGCTCAAAGAAAAGGCTAGCTATGTCCGATGCATTGTTGGTCTGCCTACATGGAATGAAATGAGCCATCTTGGAGAATCTATCCACAACTACAAAAATCGAGTCCCTCCCCTTCTTAGACAACGGCAACCCCATCACAAAATCCATGGATATATCCTCCGAGGGGGCCGAGGGTACAGGCAAGGGTGTATATAAGGAAGGGCTCGACCTAGATTTGGCTCTATGACATGTAACACAAGCATTGATAAACCTAGTCACCTATCGGGTCATATAAGGCCAATAGAAATGTTCCTTAAGTGCAGCTACAGTCTTAGCTATCCCAAAATGACCACGACTCTCATGTGCCTCCTGTATGAGTAGAGCCCTAATTGAGGATTGGGGTATACACAGCTTCCCAACCCGAAACAAAAATCCATCATCCAACACATATCCCTCACACTCACCCCGAGATGCACAAGTCTCATAAATAGAACTAAAGAAAGTATCCTGAGAATACAAATCCTTAATCAAAGAAAAACCAAGAAGACGAGTGTCGAGTTGAGTCAAGAGAACATACCTGCGAGATAGGGCATCAGTAACCGCGTTCTCCTTGCCCTTCTTGTGCAGGACGACAAAGGGGAATGTCTCCAGAAATTTCACCCAACGTGCATGGCGACCAATAAGATTGGACTGGTGCCGCAAGTGGGTGAGAGCCTCATGGTCGTTGTGGATGACGCACTCCTTGGGCCACAAATAATGTTTCCAGGTCTGCAGGACCCGGATGAGGGCGTACAACTCCTTGTCATATGTGTCGTAGTTGAGTGCAGCGCCAGACAGCTTCTCACTAAAGTAGGCGATGGTTCGCCGCTCCTGAAGTAGGACTCCACCAATCCCAAAGTGGGAGGCATCACACTCAATCTCAAAGGTTTTGCTGAAATCAGGTAGTTGTAGAAGTGGAGCATTGCAGAGCTTGTCCTTCAGGGTCTGGAAGGACGCCTCGTGCTTCTCAGTCCAGTCGACTAAGGCGCCCTTCTTAGTGAGCTCATGCAACGGTGCGGCAATACTGCTGAAGTCCCGCACAAACCGCCTGTAGAAGCCAGTCAACCCCAAAAATGAGCGAACCATGGTGGGGGTCGTGGGGGTAGGCCACTCCTGAATAGCATGGACCTTCTCCTGGTCCACTCGAAGTCCATCCTTGGACACAACAAACCCCAGAAAAATGGTAGTGTCTGAGCAGAAAACGCACTTCGCCAGGTTGGCGAACAGATGCTCGATGCGGAGACACTCCAAAACCTGTCTAAGATGGGCTACATGGTCCTGTAAGCAACGTGAGTACACCAGAATATCATCAAAGTACACAATGACGAACTTACCTAGAAAATGGCGAAGGACGTGGTTCATTAGCCGCATGAAAGTGCTCGGAGCATTCGTGAGACCGAAAGGCATCACGAGCCACTCGTAGAGGCCATACTTCATCTTGAACGCCGTCTTCCACTCGTCGCCTTCCTTCATCCGAATCTGGTGGTAGCCACTGCGAAGATCGATCTTGGAGAAGAGGGTGGCTCCATGTAACTCATCCAACATGTCGTCAAGTCGGGGAATGGGGTGACGGTACTTGACCGTAATCTGGTTGATCGCCTGACAATCGACGCACATACGCCAGGTACCATCCTTCTTCGGAACTAGAATAACGGGGATGGCACATGGACTCAGGCTCTCTCTGACATAGCCTTTGTCCATCAACTCTTGGACTTGCCTCTGAAGTTCCTTCGTCTCTTCCGGGCTAGTGCGATAAGCAGGTCGGTTGGGCAAGGAAGCTCCGGGGACGAGATCGATCTGGTGCTCAATTCCACGGACAGGGGGAAGACCTGGGGGAATGTCATCTGGCATGACATCGATAAACTCCTGCAAGAGAGAAAACACAACAGGGGGTAGATCATCGACATTCCTGGAAACAGAAAGACACATAGAGGGATAAATAAGAATGCAATGAGAACTTCCCTCGAACACTGGAGTGAGATCCCATGGTCGTGCCATCAGCAAACGCTGCTCGCATCATCCCGGTAGGGCAGGAGTCTCAGCAGCAGTGCGAGTCAGAGGAGGAGTCGTAGAGGAACTCGACTATTGTGGAGGAGCAGACTTCTCAGTCGAAGTCCGGCCTTTCCCCACTGGAGGTGCGGATGCGCGAGCAACTTCCCGAGCCTTCTCCTGGTTCCTTTCCACCTGGTCATGCAGAATCTCCTGGGGCGTCATAGGCAGTAATGTAACGCGCCTACCCCCATGCATAAAGACGTAGGTGTTGAGGAACCCATCATGCACCGTCTTCTTATCGAACTGCTAGGGCCTACGTACCAAGTAACAAGTGAGTAGCATCCATAGTAACAATATCACACAATACTGTATCCTGGTATTGACCAATCTGAAGAGTGATGTGGCATTGCCTGTTTACCACATCACCCTTACCTTCGGAAATCCACTATAGGCCGTAAGGCTGAGGGTGCGGCTGCGTCCGTAGATGAAGGTGTTGCACGACCTTCTCATTGATGATGTTGCAGCACGAACCACCATCTATGATCACGCTCAACGATGCAGTCTGAACCAGGAAGCGGGTGTGAAACAGATTCTCTCGTTGGTCCATCAGGGCGACCTCCTTCACCGTCAGGGCACGCCGAGTGACAAGGCTCAGCGGGGTGCCGGCGGCCAAGTCATGCGGCGCACAGGTGTAGTTGGCGTCGTCCTCAGTATCTGCGATCGGCGCAGGCAGAGGCTCTTCCTCGTCCTCATCATCAAAAGACTCGTATCCAGCAGCATGTGTATATAAGATCTTCCTCTGGTTCGGGCAGTCGCGCTGGATATGACCACGGCCACCACATCGGTAACAAGCCTGGTCACTAGTGCGCGTGGCTCGCTGCTGAGGTGGAGGAGCAGTGGTAGGTTGAGCAGCAGGCCGGGGTGGGTCGCTGAGTCTAGCCGGGCCACGACTCGCTGGAGGGGGAGGGTACCTGGGCTGCACAGACGGAGAAGTAGAAACATGAGAAGAAGTAGACGAAGGTCTAGAATCATACCTGTGAGTGGATGTCTGGGGCCAGGGGGCCTGTCTGCGGCGCAGGTGCTGCTAGTAGATCATCATAGCGGTATGAGTCAGATGGTTGAGGTCTTGGATAGGAAGTATCTCTAACTGGTCTCGGATGTTGGCGTTCAGCCCACTCAGAAATCTCGTCCGTATAGTAGAAGGAGAGACGCTCATCCCCGCCTTGTAATACAGATCTTCGAGCTTTGCAAAAAACTCGATCGGCGTCTGCGTTCCCTGGCGGGCGAGTGCGATTTCCATCCGCATGCGGTTCTGGTAGTCATCTGGAACATACTTGCGGCGCATAATGAATATCAGCTGGTGCCACTGATCTATCTGCTCGAGACCTCGCCGTTCCCTGTCCGAACAGAAACGTTGCCACCAATTCCGGGAAGCACCCCGAAACTGCAGAGTGGCAATATCCACCTTCTCGTACTCCTCATACGTACAATGTCTCAAAGCATGTTCTGTAGCCTGCATCCACTCTAAAAATACAGCAGGATCATAATCACCATGAAAGTGCTCGATAGTTACCTTGATCTCACGACGACTGGCGTATGGGTTGGGCCCATTGCAACGGTCAGGGAAACGTCGAGCTGTAGGATCTGGATCAGGGTATGGCTCATCCAGGTCATCATCATAAGCATCAAAATCATCTTGGACGGGACGAGGGCGACGTCGGTCGTTTGCCGCGGCGCGAGGCTGCTGGCGGGCCGCGAGGGCGGTGCGGTGATCGTGGTCCTCGTGGACTGCGGGCTGCCTTCCTGGACATCGCTGAGGAATCGGTATACGTGGTGGGACGTAATTCAGGGGGAATTGCTGTAACTCTACTGGATCGCCCAACGGAGGATGGAAATTCCCCGGATTCAGTTCACCTGCAATCTCAAAACCCTCCTCATCATATTCAGTAAACACAAGAGGAGAGATATACCTGGAACGCGGTGCAGGGGTAGCAGGCCGACTACTGATAGGCCGTGTAAGCGCGGTGGTAGGCTTCTGGCGGCGCGCGGAGACGTCGTGACGCGCCTCCATCCGCATCATAGACTCATACCGTCGCTGACGATTGGCGGTGTCGACGTGTGGGAGAGGCCCCAAATCAGTGGTGGGGCTCTCGTGCTCAGCTGATTCATAGGCGAACTCATCTGCGGGCGAGCGCTGGGGTTCGTAGCGGTCGAACTCCTGGTTCTCCTGCTGCGACTCAATGATGGAGTTGAGACGACGCATGAGGGGTGGGTGGTGTGAAGTGGATGGCAGTAGACCCTTGCCCTTGTCTATACGCCGTGTCGTGTCCATCTGGGCAGATGGGTGAAGGGTCACACCGGTAGAGGGATCGGTGGCGGGAACGGCCGCAAAAAGTCTTGCGAGTCGCTCCTCGGCTGCGTCGCGGGCTTGTTCGGCCTCAGCACGGCCCTTCTCGACTTCGTCTAGGCGAGTCTCGAATTCCGCCATGCGCTTGGCCATGGCCTCGTCTGCGGTCAGCCGAACTGCGTGCACATCGTCGTGCTCGGTATCTGGAGACACCATGGGAAAAACACGCAGAAAGAGCAAAAACGCAACAAAGGATAACAACCAACGAAACGAACAAAGACGATCAACTCGAACTCACTAAGTCTCACGTAGGTCTCGAATTTGGCTAGGGCCTTGAGGGCGGAATGGGTAGGCTGACACAGCGTGGACTATATCAACACAAAAACCAAACTAACCGCACAACAATGGAGTCAAAAATCAGTGATTACGCAAGAAATATTCTAGCATGCAATTTCTAGAAATCACTAGTGAAAGAATACGGGGAGGTGAGTACGATGGACTTGTGTCAAAAGTGAATCGGCTTCGCCGAGATCGCCTGAGGCTTTCGTTTTTGTAATCAGTTGGCGTTTTTTTTTTCTAAACCGATGCCTTTTTTGTTTGTAAATGACACAAGCTAACAATGTAGACGAAGAGATCACGACCAAACTAATTTTTATTTTTTTGGGTTTTTTTTTTGGGTTTTTTTAGTGAAAGTCGTGAGCAGTACTGAAGTAGAAGACAAGAACGAACCAATTTTTAGAATGACAACGAGGAAGAAACAACCTAGAATAATTCTTAACAATAAGCAAAGATTAATGACAGCAAGTATAAGTGTAATTAGCTTGATTCATGCAAGTAGTCCACGATTTGGGTTCTTGTTTCTCACGGCTAATCACTCGTTGTTTTTTTGACAACAATTTACCTAGGGCACTCGGAATTAATTATGGCTGAATGCAGCCAATAATTTACCTAGGCAAGGAATTGAGTCCGGCAACCCAACAGCAAAGATCAACAACAGTAAAGTGGCGACAAACCACGGCGGAAGTAGATGGATTAAATTATGAAATTGTGAGACAACGTAAGCAAGAGAAGACCAACCTTTGTCCGCCTGGAAGCTGATACCAATTGATACGTTTCGACTCTCGAAACGCATCTCCGGGTGGATCTAGGACAAGGCTGACGACTCGTGGTCCGCGTCATTCCAAATTAATTCAATACCGCCAGGAGTACGTGACTTGCACTGGAATTCCAATGAATTGCATCTTCCGCCTCTGGTCCAATATACGTACTCAGCCGAGAATAAATTAACGTAGCACTTCAATGGAAATGGGGAAACATGGAAGCCAAATCGGATTTGAGTTGCAGGATGTAAGCAACTTGCAGGGACTTGGCAAAGTTAATGTAACAAAGCTCCAAATTAATTAACGTGGGATTAAATTGCAGGAAACGAGATCGAGTGGAACAAACTTTAACCAACCCTCACGAATTGCAGGAAACTGGCGTTGAGAAGAAGGACGAAAGCAGGCTCACGGCTGCTTCATCCAAATTCAACGTAATCGTTAATTAGGTCAACAATGGCCTTATAAACCTAATACTAAATATCCAAAAATAGAAACGTTTTAAAAATACTTATATCTAAAATTAGGAAGTGCTAAAAACGTGTTTCGGAATGTCTCGGTGGTGCCTGAAAAATCACTGAGTGCCGGTGATGGCCGCATCATGGCCAATCGTCGTGCAAGTGATGGCTCGGATCGAGTAGTGTGTTGCACCTCCGTTCTGCGCCCTGGCCTTGGCCGTGATGGACTGTGTGGCCTTAGCAATGGCCCTGGCTCGAGATCTGGTGATTGGGCCCTCGGATCTGACTCTCAGCATGTCATCTTCCTCGGCCTCTGTCAACATCACGTCCGGTGGCATATCATTTAGTATGAACAAGCATGTAATTTTCACATGCACACAGTAGTATACTTCGCATGCAAACGATAGTATACTTCGCATGCACACAGTCGTGTTTTCATGTGCACACGTTTTGTTCATTCCATATGAATGTACACGTTTTATGCATGCACACAAAAATGAATTTCACGTGCACACCGTAGTGTATTTGACATGCACACAACAGTGTATTTGGCTTGCACACAAATCTGCACTTCGCGTGCACGCAAATCCGTCTTTTTCGCGAATGATTCGGCCGTGCCGATTTTTTTCCGAATTTTGGGAAATCGATCTGAACACTCTGTTTGTTTCCCATCTGACGACTCTCATGCGTCCTCATTCCTCTCCTCCTTTCCCATCCTCACCGGATCTCAACCCTAAAATTAAAATACATAACAATTTTGAACAACTAAAACTAGCTGAAACTAAGTTATTAGACTTACAAACTTCCATGCTACAAGTCAACCCCAATACAAATCTTTCAAATAAATATAGACGCCATCTTTTTAGTTATAATAAACTCTTGGAATTGCAACATATATACTGGAAACAATGCGCAAAAACTAACCCTTTTGCTAAAAATGACAAAAATACCAAATACTTCCAATCACTCACGAGTCACGAAAATACGAACTTATAAACTAAAAATAAATTCCTTCCAATCATGTGACAAATGTATTTTTCATGCTCACAATGATATTAAGATGCTATTTCTATAGAAATAAAATCCTCGCTTTACACCTTACGAGGTTAATCGTACTTTCATGTTGATTTATCCATAATTTATCAACTTGTTATTAATTAAGATAAGTCTATACTTATGACACCACCTACTCATTTAGAAATTAAAAAAAAGTAGTTTTTGAATTAACTATAAAAAAACTCCTTGTCTAGACGGGTTTCCTGAGGAGTTCTACCAAACATAGGCCAATAGTTGGTAACTCACTCATTTATGCTATCCAAGAATTTTTCCATTTAGGTCAAATGTTTAAAGAATGTGCCTACTCATTTATTACTCTAATGTCTAAAACTGATAACCCTATTGCCATTAACCATTACCTCCCTATAAGTTTATGTAAAACTACTAATAAAATTATAACTAAAATTTTAGCAAACAGATTAAAAAGTTTACTTCCTCGTTTGATCAGCCCTCATCAAGGCGCCTTTGTTGAAGGCCGCCTAATTCAAGATAATATTTTATTAGCCCATGAAAAAAATTCATTCCTTCCACGTAAAAAAAAGAAAGGTAAAAATGGTTGGATGACTCTTAAACTTGACATGGAAAAAGCATATGACAAACTAGATTGGAATTTCATTACTCAAATTTGGTTTTGCACTTGATTTGGTAAACTTACAACTGACTTGTATTACTTCTACATCCTTCTCTGTCCTTGTCAACAATTAACCATGTCAAGTTTTCAGACCAGCTTGTGGTCTTCGCCAATGAGATCATGTTGCTCCCTTCATCTTCATACTAGCAATGGGGTACTTATCTCGAATCCTTACCCATGAATCGCAACAGCCTAATCGAAAGGTTGGAATTAATTAACCAGAAATGTTACATGCATCCCATTCTAAACTTTCGTTGACGACACCCTCATTTTTTCTAATGCCTCCCATTATAATATTTTGCATATCAAAAGTATTCTTGACAACTTCACTCATATGTTGGGTTTAGCCATTAAGTTTTACAAAAGCTCCTTACAAACTTCCTCAAACCTTTCTTCTCAACAAACAACTTCTTCGGCTTATGTCTTAAATATTCAAATAACACATTCCATGGAAAATTACTTAGGTATCCCTATTGTCCGAAGCCGTATAAAAAAAGATGTTTCTTATTATTCCCTCCTCAATCTTAAAAAACAATTTTCTAAATGAAAAGCCAACTTGCTTTCTTAAGTTGGTCGGTCTCTTCATATTCAATCAAACCTAATTTATAAAGTTAATTATCTAATGTAGAGCTTTCTCCTGCTCGCAATAATTTTTAATGAAATTGACAAAATTGATAAGGACTTTTTCTTGAATAAACTAACCCCAACTTTCACTCCCTAATTAGTTGGGATAACATTTGTCGTCCTAAGTCCCTCGAGGGGATGGGCTTGCATAAAGCTGAAAATATGAACAAGTCCTTGCAAATGAAATTGCTTTGGAAACTCCTCGTTGAACCTGATAGTCTGTGAGTTCGTATTATTACTGAAAAATACCTAGGGTCCAAAGACCTTTTCTTTTATAAAAAAGAAATCCAAACAATCATGACAATTCTCTAGGCTCCTTCATATACGTGATATTTTTAGAAAGGGACTTGCTTGAGAACTTGGTAATGGTGACACCATTAAATATTGGGCTGACTCTTGGGTTCCAGATTATGACCAGTTAACCTACTTTAACAATACTACTGATATTACTTTAAAGCTCTCTAATTTCATTACTTCTAATCATCAATGGGATATACAAAAACTACAAAATCTTCTCCCATCCTATGTTGTTTCTAAAATCATGACAATACACATTCCAGCAACTCTGGTTGAAGATCAGATAATTTGGAAACTTTCTATAGACGGTAACTTCACAGTCAAATCGGCTAGACCTTTAATACAACCATATCCTTCCCGTTCGCAATGCCACTTTTCTTCCTAGATCTGGAAATCAAAAATTCCAACCAAAATCCAACATTTCATTTAGAATGCAGTTTTCGAATGTCTTCCTACTACATAAAGATTAAATCGTTACTTCTCTAAAGTTCTCTCTCAATGTAGTCTATGTAATTCCGATAACAAAGACATCAACCACCTTTTCGTTGATTGTCCGTATACCCAACAAATGATTAATAACCTCCAAACTCGTCTGAATCGAACATTTTCTATTCAATCAACATCTGACTTTTTTACATATATTAATTATTTTATAACATCTAACGCCTCACCCAAACCCATGCTCTTCCTTTAGTGGACTATTTGGAATCATCGTAACACAATAATTGTTGGGAGAAACAATTTCAACCACACTAGTTCACCCTCCGACCAAGCATATTTCCAATTCCAATCTTGGTATAGTTCGACCCTATGCTCCTCGACTCCTTACAAACCTTCCATTAAGCGTAATAGAGTACGCAATACTAATAGGCCTTGGAAAAAAAACCTCATGGCTGGGCTAAGTTGAACTTTGACGGATTCAAAAAACATGACCACTCCTCCCACATTGGCTACATAATATGTAATTCTAATGGAAGGATTATTTCCAATTATCGCGACCATATTCCAGATACCACTGTCCTGCACACAAAGGCATGTGCAACTTTGTTTGGTATTCGCAAAGCTGTTAGTTTGAACATAAAACATTTAGTTATAGAATGTGACATTTTTTCTCTCGGCAAGGAATCTAGAAAATTCCATGGGAAATTCAATCAATTGTTTTTGGCATTACTAGTTTACTCTCTTCTTTTGAATTCATATAGGTAAACATCTATTTTAGGGAAGCAAATCACGCAGCTGATTTTCTAACTAAACATGAAACCAATTCTACTGGCATTTCAAAGATTCAGCGGGTGCTCACCTTTTCAAATAGAATTCATACATGTACTTGAACTCTATGTACAATAATTTCTGTAAACACTTTGTAAAGATCATCCGTTGCGATGATTCAAGACTATTTTTTGTTAAAGAAGATGTCCTATTATTTGGCTTGTATAAAAATAACATTACTCAGAAGTCAGAAGTCATCACCTTCTTCACCTGTCGTGTTACGCAAATTCCTAGTAGTAACGGTAGTTTGTAAACCATTCCAAATAGGATTTTCTTTTTAATTAAATAAGAGACATTCAAGTAAAATTCATGAATAAGTCGGAAAGAACTTACCCCACTGTCCACCTTACAAACTTTAAGGACCCGTTTGGTTTGAACTTATGGAAACAATAACGAAAATAAAACGAATTTAATCTACTTGGAGAAATGATTACATTCATCATAGTGAGCCACAAGCGCATACTTGTATGGAAAATAAGGAGCCTTAAGTCAAGACCAACATTTTGCTCGATGAATAATGACATTAAAGTGAACTAGATTCGTTTTATTTTCGTTACCATTTCCATTGATGAGGGAAATTCTATCTTCCCCAATTTATTTTTAATTACCTCTTTTCCTAATTAAAGAGCAATCAATTATGGATAAAAAGTAAAAGATAATTAGCAGCCTTTTATTAATTAGAAGCATTTAATGGGCCTATTAAGTAATAGGCTCATAATGGAGTAAGGAAAGGAAAGGCCCAGGTAATAAGTATTCTAATGACCTAGCTTTCACTTTCTCTCTTCTACGTTCTTTTTCTTCTTTGGCTGCCACCATTGACCATTGAGAGCTTTTTGCCTGACTTGAGCGTCAGAGGGGCCTTAGGGGAGATCCAGCCTTCCCGTTGACTCGTTTTGTGATTTCAGGATCAAGTGAAAGGTTGTTTTCTTCATCTAGAGTGTGGAGACCATCGGATTCAGTTGTTCCATCTCGAATCTCAGGGAAGCTCAGATTTATGCTTCCACATTTGGCATTGTCTGTGGGAATGACGACGATGGTTGCCGCTAGGAGGAACACCAGTATGTCCGGGTCAGCAAACCCGAACGTTGACGAGGCCGCAACGGCCAAAGCCGCGCGTTGTCAAGTTGAATTGGAGGCGGCGGTTACAGAGAAGGATCGCCAGATGGCAGAACTCGTTGAAGTTTTACCGAGTCGAGACCACAAGATGCAATTGATCCGGGAGGAATTGAGCGTGGTGCACAGGAGGGCCGTGCGCTTTGTGGGGAAGCGTCCGGTGGACGACTCACACACTACAAGAGAGGGGCACAGACTTTCCAGCGTCCTAGAGGTCTCGAAGGGTCGTGTGAGCAGAGATGAGGAGGATCGGTGAGAGCATGTTAGTAGGGTTCTCAGGCGAGGCAGGGAGCCCAACCGCGAGGACAATTCTCGTGGTCTGTAGCGTGAGGTTGATGGCGGGCGCTGGAGGGGAGTTCAGACTTCTTCATCGGCGTCCAGGCCGAGTCGCGACTGCTCTGAGGCGCGTCCGTCCCAAGTGCACGCCCGGGAGCGTCGGTGGTCACGCCCGACGCGCTGAGATGGGCGAAGTAGAAAGCATTCAAGAGGACGATTACATCGGTCCCGTACCCGCTCGTCCGTGCGCAGGGAGAGGTCCATATCTACTGAATCGGGCCTCAGATCCCAGCATCGTCCAGATCGAATGGTTGAGGCAGAGCGGCATTTGCTTCGTCTTCTTGACAACCAGGGTGAGTCCCTGATAAACGCGCAAGAGCAAGCTAAGATCAGGCTCGCGTGTATGACGTCCACACCGTTCGCCAGATTCATTCGTGACCAACAACCCCCAACTAAGTTTGCTTCTCCATCCTTTGAGCTTTACGATGGAAAGACCGACCCTGTTGTGCATATTGCCTCTTTTACTCATAAAATGGCTTTGTGGGTGTCTAATGATGCTTTAATGTGCAAGTTATTTCCTGCTAGCCTAGGTAAGACCGCCTTTAAATGGTATAATTCGTTAGAGCCTACTTCAATTTATGCCTGGGATCAATTAGCAAAGAAGTTTGTGTACATTTTTATTGCAAATAGTAAAGAGCCTGCTTCTATGGATGCGTTATTTGATTTGGAAATGCGCAGGGGGAAACGCTTCGCCAGTTTGCTCCTCGGTTCATGGAGTGTTATGCTGATATGGATGGGTGTCAAGAAGAGGTTGCAGTTTTAGGCTCGCCCTCCCACGTGATAGCAAGTTGCGAGAAAGCCTAACTCTGAGGATGCCAACATGAATCTCTGAGTTGCAGGAGCGAGTTAGGCAGTATATAAAACTGGATGATGATGTGAAGCCTTCGCATGACAAAAGATCTCCATCTCCCCCAGCACAACAGGGAGGCGTTGACCGGAGAAGGTCTGGGTCCTCTAGATACAAGGGCCTTCCGCCCACCTCACATCAGCAAGCCGTGCATACAGTGTTCAGAAAGCCCATCTATTGCATCATACCGCGGATTAAGGAGAAGCCGTTCTTTTCTTGGCCTACTAAGATGATGGCAGATGCTAAGGGAAGAGACATGTCTAGGTATTACTCCTTCCACAGAGAAAAGGGGCACCTTACTGGGGAGTGCAAAGCTTTCAAGACTATGCTCGAGAAATGGGTCTCTCAGGGGTTCTTGAATGAGTTTGTTGATTCAGGCGCCAACTCAGGAAGAAATCAGGCAAAGCAGAATAACTCTGATGCACAGGGTGAAGAGAAAAAGATGCTCAAAAACAGGTGATTCATGTGATTGAGTTGATAGTCAAGCAATCTGGAACATCCATGCATGACTACCATCAGAGATGCCATGCCTTAGAGGTGCTGAAGGCGGATCAAGTGCCCCTCAAAAGGTAAAAGTTGGAAGATACACTGTTGCTAGCTTTATCAGACGAGGACTTACACGGAATCCAGCTCACGCACAACAACCCATTGATTCTTACAATGGAGATAGGGGCATTCGACGTGCGTAGAGTGTTGGTTGATTCTAGGAGCTCAGTGGATCTCATGTTCTTTGACACGTTCAAGAAGCTCGGGAAGAACCAGGAAGACCCGATTCATGTTTCAACTCAGTTGTTTGGTCTCGGGTCCTTTCCTATGTGGCCGCTGGGAATGCTGTGTGAGACAATGACACTGGGAGAGAAGGCGGTGACAGCTGAGTTTCTGGTTGTTAACACACTGTCATCATACAATGCTGAGTTACTGGGTCGCCCGTGGATACATCTCATGGGAGCTGTGCATTCAACTATGCATCAACTAATCATTTTCTCTCATGGCGGGAGAGTCGTCAAGATAAGAGGAGACCAGAGCGCAGCGCGCCAGTGCATGGGAGTCAAGGCACCTCGCGCAGATGTCCATATGGTGCAATCCGAAGCCCAAGTGCTGGATGAAGTGGGCACGCCTCCCACAGACAAATCGGTGGAGTCCCTACAGAAAATCCTGGTAAGTCCTTCTAAGCCAGATAAATATTTTTTAGTTGGAACTAATATTTCAGGTGATGAGTTGGAGTTCTTGTTTGGGCTCCTAAGGAGAAGTCGGGTTGTTTTTGGGTGGATCCCATATGAAATGTCGGGTTTGGCTCCAGATATTGCTTGCCACAGGTTGAGTGTTCGCCCGGATGCCAAGCATGTTGTATAAAGATCTAGGGGCTCCTCAATGGAGCATTCTGATGCAGTTATGGCTGGGGTTGAGAAGCTGTTAGAGGCAGGGACAATCAGGGAAGTGCAGTATCCAACTTGGGTAGCTAACATCGTGGTGATCAAGAAGAAGAGTGGGGATTGGAGAATATGTGTTGATTTTATAGACTTGAACCAGACATGTCCTAAAGACATGTTCCCTCTCCCCAAGATTGATCTGTTGGTAGATGCTACAACAAGTCATGCAAGGATGAGTTTCCTGGATGCTTATAGGGGTACCATCAAATCCCCCTATTTGAGGACGATCAAGAGAAGACTGTATTTTTAACTCCGAGGGGAATCTTTTGCTACAAGGTAATGTCTTTTGGTCTCAAGAACGTTGGGGCCACTTTTCAAAGAACTGTCATCAGTCTATTCTCATACTTGCTCGGTGATATGGTAGAGGTGTACATTGATGATATGGTAGTTAAGAGCAGGCATGAGGTTGACCATTTGAGGGACCTCCAGCATGTATTTGATGTTATGAAGAAGTATAATTTGTGTCTCAATGCTTCCAAATGTGCTTTTGGGGTGAGCTCCGGGAAATTCCTGGGGCATCTAGTGACAAGAAGGGGCATTGAAGCCAGCCCAGATCAAATTTCAGCAATTCAGGCCATCAAGAGTCCAAATAATGTGAAAGACGTGCATAAGCTCACAAGCATGGCTGCAGCGCTGAATCGTTTCATTAGTAGGTCTTCTGATAGGTGTAGCGCCTTCTTCAAACTACTAAAGGGGGATCGTATATTCCAGTGGGATAATAAGTGCGAGCATTCACTGTCAGGGCTCAAAGCTTATCTGTAGAAGCCTCTTATTCTCATGGTTCCCGAAGGCGGGGAGCTATTCCTCTATTTAGCAGTTTCAAAGAAGGTAGTTGGTGTTGTTCTTATCAAGGAGGTGAACAGGGTTCAACACCCGGTTTACTACATCAGCAAAACTCTCTTAGACGCAAAAACTTGGTACACCCCTATGAAGAAATTGCTTCTGGCATTAGTAATAGCAGTAAGGAAGTTGAATCATTACTTCCAAGCTCATGCAATCGCAGTTATTACCGCTTTTTCGCTCAAGGCTTTGATTTCTAGTTCGGATTTGTCTGGCAGAGTGGCGCGCTGGGCAGTTGAATTGGGGCAGTATGAGTTTCGGTTTGTTAGTAGAACCGCAATCAAGGGCCAGATCCTCACATATTTTGTAGCTGAATTCGTGGGTGACATACCGTGCCAGAAATGCAGGTGTGGACGCTGTGTGTCGACCAGCAGGCTTCCTGGGAGCTACAGATAGACGGATCCAGCAACATGAAGGTAGCTGGTGCAGGCTTAGTGTTGACTTCTCCGATGGGGGGAATAATTAGAACTTCGGTTAAGCTTGGGTTTGAGGCGACCAACAATGAAGATGAGTACGAGGCCCTAATTTTGGGCTTGATTGTAGTTTAGAACTATGGGGATAGGGAGGTGGTTGTCTATTCAGACTCCCAGTTGGTCGTGAATCAGATTTCAGGAGAGTATGGAGCAAAGTTTGCACGGATGTTAGCCTACTTAGAGAAGGCCCGAAGCCTTCTGTAAGGGTTCTAAGAGTTCAGAGTCCTCCAAATCCCTTGTGAGCAGAACGCAGTGGCAGATGCACTTGCAACTTTGGCCTCGTCCTGTTCTGGAGAAACGGAAACCTGGGTGCATATTGACTTACTAGAGTCTCCAAGTATTGAGGCCGATGAGGTGTCAGGTTGATTCGGAGCCTAGTTGGATGATGTGACCCTGCTTAGGGTCAATCATGAAGATCAAGAAGGACAAGATCCTCAAGGTGCTTTGCTCCTTCTAGGGCCTCCTTTCTCGGCGGTGGCGCTCATAACTACTCCAACCCTGACTCCACCGACCCTGCCTCCATTTGGCTCACAAACCAATGATCCACAAGGCTCCACTGGACCCATAAAGGCCCCACAACCAAATTTGTTCAAGGAAAATGGTCAATTGTTCAACCAACTCCATCTGGCTTCCCGGACGCGCGCACATTTTAGGGTTTTCATGTTCCTCCTCGGCATTCTCAACCATCATGGAAACTTTGCTCGAGCCATAGCTTGTCTATCATTAATTATAACTCAAAATAAGCCATATGACCCAAGGAGTGCCGAGCAAATGTGAAGGGTGCTTGGTGGTTCGATGCAACAAGCCATTGACGTGCTCGCTGCCGCGTCTGAGTGACATATATGCATTCCTCATGGGCTCAATTTCAATTCCCTCGGGCGTTTGGGTCCATTTGTGGAGGCAGCCCACTTCACCCATCCAGCTACCATGTTCTAGAAGGGAAAGCTTAAAAGACTTCGGGTTTAGGAGTTATTGGATTTGGAAGACACTAATTGAGGGAGCTTTTACTAGGCTAGTTCAAGAGTTTTAAACTCCAATTTTGTATGCCTATTTAAGCAAGCCTTGTGAGCCTTTTGTAATCATCAAATTCTTAATAAAAAACTAGAGATATCTCCTTTGAAAATTTCCAGAAATTTCAGTCTTTGTTCGTGTGTAATATCGGGCTTTTGATGGACTAGTTTAGGGTGTGTAATATCCCTATACTCTTTGGTCTTGTTCTATTCTCTTGTGGTAAGTCATATCCACGTGAGTCTAGGATACTTATCCCTTCGATATCCATCACAAACCAATCCCCACATCCAGATCTATTCATCACCATCATCCACTTCATCAAAACCAAACCCGTCATCATCAACACCTCCTTCACTGAAATGTCTGTGACCCCTCAGTAGCGTGGCCATATCTTTCGACTCATATATCTATTCACTCTAACATTTGGAGGCTATAAACTATACTTCCCGGTCTAACTCTGGGAGTTGGAATCATCGAATTTGGAGTCCGGAGCAAAGAGAACGACCCAGTTGAAAAGGGAACAGAATTCTGGAAAAATACTGTCTGTGGCCAAACAAGTTCAGCCTTGCTTGGAACCCACCTTGGCGTCTAACTTGCACCGAGATCAAGGGGATCCTAGTCCATATCATGTGATATCAGAGATAGCAAGGTAAACACTTAAAACTTTGGATTAGAATTCAATCTAAGTTCGTTTGCAAGCTTCTGAATTTTCGTGCCCTGTTCTTGTGAAAATTTGTTGAGATCTGCTCTTATTTTCGTGCTTGTGATTGTTCAATCAAAGAAGACAACCTTTGAATTACTTAAACTCCTTTGTAATTGCCACTTGAAGTTATTGAAGTGATTAAACCCACTTCATTCATTGCAAAACTGAACTCTTGAATTGCTTTCATTATACTCGGCTGAACTACATTTATTTCTTCTTTTTTGCTGCAATAACTTGCTTGATTCTTTTGTCTCTTTCTTGGACGAACTGACTTGAGCAAGTACTTAGAGATACGGGGAAATACTTGAGAAAACTCAAAGCCAACTGAAAGAAAAACAAAATTGAAAGTCCAGCAAATTGTAGACTCGTGCTCACCTCAGTCAAGAAGTTTGTTTTATCATTGTTATAATTCTCAAGTGTAATCAAAGGCATATAGCCAAGGAAACTCAAGAAAAAAGGGCTAAGTAGCCAGAAAAAGTCGAGTAAGAAGTGAGAAGTTCGAGAAAGAGTGGCAAAGCCAGAAAAAAACGAACAAGTTGAATTTGAGGACCTTGTATTAGTACCTTATTTTTGTGTCTTGTAAGGGTCAGTTCTTCTAGTTGGTGCATAAGCTCAATCAAGGTTGTTGTGTCCATCTTTTGTTTGCAAAAATTACCCCCAAACTTGCCTTGTTTTTGAAAGCTTGCAAACTGCACTTGGAAGGAACTTTGGTCCAAATTTTTGGCACTTGATAGCTCAAGGTTCCATTGACTGGCCTACCTACTCTTGTCTTGTTGTGTTGGTATTTGTCTTGGTTACTAACCTTGCAAGGGGAGCGGATGGAGATGTCTAGCTTGGGCCATATGTCACAAAGGGATTACCTTTACTTTCGGGATTATGGTGCTTCATATACGGAGATTCGACCACGTGTGTACCCCAACTCCAACACTCACACGAGCACCTACAAGGATTTTCGCAACCAAGGTAATAGACCAAGGAACATGCCTCCAAGGAGACAATCTTATGGAGACTATGGCTATGACTATGGATATAGAGATGAAGAAAGATGGCACTCCCCAACAAGGTATCAAACTGTCCCTTCTTTTGAATCTTATTATCATTCTTCGTCTAACCCTTCCGTGCAGACCAAGGGAGTCTATGACTCACCAAAATCATGTTTTAGCACGTCCAAGGGCAGAGAAAGAGTGACCCCGCAGCCCCGAATTAGAACACGTGATATTTTGTGTGTTATGTGTGAAGGGCGAGGCCATTTGACTGACATTTGCCCTAATCGCTACTACACTTACAAGGATGAAGGATCCTTTGAGAGTGAAGTTCTGGTTGATGCTTGTGTGGGAGAGGAGGTCAAGAGTGAACCAAATGCTAGTCACCTTTCCCTAGTTTTAGGCAACAAAGAAGAGTCGCTTAAGGGTCATGATGCTAAGGAAGACAATTTGGTGGTTCAAAAAGAGGCTAAGGATGAGGATGCTCTTGCTACTGAATCACCATCGTCTATGGACAACAGAAAAGAGCTTGAACCAATGGAAAAAGAGGAGGAAATCTTGGAGCCATCTCCAACTCCTCTAAGACGCAAGTGTTGGCCGACAATCAAACGTAGCTCCTTAGCATCATTAGTTACTCCATGGACGGACCAGACACATATGGTTCCTTCAAGTTTGCCTTTCTACAAGAAGAGGTCGAGACTAAGAAAGAGAAGCCTCTTGAAAATTCTGCTTGTGGCCAAGAAGAGAAGGATGTTCCATTCAAGACTAACTCTAGGGGAGTATCTCTTGGCCCTACTTTATCTATTCTTTTTCCCTTGCGTCAAACTGAGTATTTTTCAAGGGTAATAGAATGGCAATTTCATGAATCTATTTTTGTTGGTAGAACTAGAAATTCTTTCATACATCATAGGTCTATTGCTCAGTTCATGACTTGTTGGATGCATTTAGTTTGTCATAAGCAAGTATATAGGACATTGAAGTTGTTGCATTCAGTTTTTGCATGTAGAACTAGGCATTCATGTGTGCATCATTGCTCTCATTTGCAATTCTTGTTGCATGAGAAAAAAATTGCCCTATGCATTGCATTTGTTGCTATGTATATCATGTGCATCTCATGTTCTATACTTAAGTATATCTTTAGTCTGAAGTTGGGCAATACTTGTACATGGAAATTCATCCATGGATACTCATTGAAACTAATCATGTTTGCTTACACGTACCATGCTTTCCCTAAAGACGTCTTGGTCCCTCACTTCCTTGTTGTACTTTGTGCAGTTTTGTGTGCTCTAAAGCTATTTCTTAAAGCGCACTCGGATTCGAGGACGAATCCTTTTGAAGGAGGGGAGGATGATGTGACCCTTCTTAGGGTCAATCATGAAGATCAAGAAGGCCAAGATCCTCAAGCTGCTTTGCTCCTTCTAGGGCCTCCTTTCTCGGCGGTGGCGCTCATAACTACTCCAACCCTAACTCCACCGACCCTGCCTCCATTTGGCTCATAAACCAATGAGCCACAAGGCTCCACTAGACCCATAAAGGCCCCACAACCAAGGTTGTTCGAGGAAAATGGTCAAATGTTCAACCAACTCCATCTGGCTTCCCGGACGCACGCACATTTTAGGGTTTTCATGTTCCTCCTCGGCATTCTCAACCATCATGGAAACTTTGATCAAGCCATAGCTTGTCTATCATTAATTATAACTCAAAATAAGACATATGACCCAAGGAGTGCCGAGCAAATGTGAAGGGTGCTTGGTGGTTTGATGCAACAAGCCATTGACGCGCTCGCTGCCGCGTCTGAGTGACATACCTGCATTCCTCATGGGCTCAATTTCCATTACCTTGGGCGTTTGGGCCCGTGTTTGGAGGAAACCCACTTAACCCATCCAGCTACCATGTTCTAGAAGGGCAAGCTCAAAAGACTTCGGGTTTAGGAGTTATTTGATTTGGAAGACACTAATTGAGGGAGCTTTTACTAGGCTAGTTCAAGAATTTTAAACTCTAATTTTGTATGCCTATTTAAGCAATCCTTGTGAGCCTTTTGTAATCATCAAATGCTTAATAAAAAACCAGAGATATCTCCTTTGAAAATTTCCATAAATTTCAGTCTTTGCTCGTGTGTAATATCGGGCTTTTGATCGACTAGTTTAGGGTGCGTAATATCCCTATGCTCTTTGGTCTTGTTCTATTATCTTGTGGTGAGTCATATCCATGTGAGTCTAGGATACTTATCCCTTCTATCTCCATCACAAACCAATCCCCACATCCAGATCTATTCATCACCATCATCTACTTCATCAAAACCAAACTCGTCATCATCAACACCTCCTTCACTGAACTGTCTGCAACCCCTCAGTAGCTTGGCCATATCTTTCGACTCATAGATCGATTCACGCTAACATTTGGAGGATATAAACTAGACTTCACGATCTAACTCTGGAGTTGGAACCATCGAATTTGGAGTCCGGAGCAAAGAGAACGACCCAGTTGAAAACGGAATAGAATTCTGGAAAAATACTGTATGCGGCCAAACAAGTTCAACCTTGCTTGGAACCCACCTTGGCGTCTACCTTGCACCGAGATCAAGGGGATCCTAGTCCATATCATTGGATGGACCCGATCTTTGATTATTTGAAGCATGATATTCTACAGTCAGATAAGCACGAGGCGCGGCTCGTGCGTCTGAGAGCCGCTCGCTTTTGGATCTCGTCCCAAGGGTTCTTGCATAAGAGGTCCTTCTCGGGCCCGTATCTGAAGTGTGTGCCACCATCAAAGGTGGAGAACTTCCTCTTTGAGATCCATGAGGGAATATGTGGAGTCCATGCTGCAGGGAGAAGCCTGACATTCAGAGCCAGGTCCCAGGGGTACTGTGGCCCTATATGCAAAAGGATGCAGAGTGCTATGTCAGGAAGTGTGAAAAGTGTCAAACGTTTGCCAAGTTAACTCACCAACCAGCGGTAGATCAGCATCCACTCACGAGCCCTTGGCCATTTGCACAGTGAGGGCTCGATTTGGTCGGGCCTTTCCCAAGATCTCCGGGCAACAAACGTTTCCTAGTCACAGCTACAAATTACTTCACCAAGTGGGCGGAGGCGAAGCCACTGGCGAGCATAAAAGACACTTACATCAAGAAGTTCATTTGGGAATTCATAATTACCCGTTTTGGCATTCTGTATTCATTAATATCTAAAAATGGGACTCGATGCTGCAATGCTTCGTTTAAAGATTTTTGTGCAGGATATGGCATAAAGAACTTCTACTCATATGTAGCTTACCCGCAGGCAAATGGGCAAGATGAGGCCACGAACAAAGCAATTCTTGACGGGATCAAGAAGAGACTAGACTAGGCTAAGAGGCAATGGGTTGAGGAGCTTCCAGCTGTGCTATGTGCGCATCGCACCACGCCCAGAAGGTCCACAGGAGAGTCACCCTTCGCTCTGGCTTATGGAACGGAGGAAGTCATTCCCCTAGAGATGGGGCTCCCTACCGTCCGTACTGAGGCGTTCTAGCAAGGAGAGAACGAGCAAGCTCTTGAAGCCAACCTAGACTTCCTATATGAGAGGCGCGAAGATTCAACTATCAGAACTGCCGCCTATCAGCGCGATATCATGAGATCCCATGGCAAGCATGTGAAGCCGCGTGACTTTGAAGTTGGAGATTTTGTCCTCCGCAAGGTCCTCACTAACACTTGGGACTCCACAAAGGGCGAGCTAGGACCAAACTGGGAAGGGCCCTATCAGGTGATAGCCAGCCCCGGAAATGGTTCGTACAAGCTGGAGGACATGGATGGCAAGGTGGTTCCACGCACTTGGAACACCTTGAACTTAAGGAGATTCTACATCTGAGCACATTTTAGGTAGGAGGTACTCTTTTTCCTCTTTGTATGGTTTTTTCCCACAAGGTTTTCCTGCAGAGAGGTTTTGGGGTGGTTTCCCCAACGAACTCTTTTCTTTGCATTTAAAGATGTTTATGTTATGACAGTTTTTAGATTACTCGTATTGCAATGCATGATGACTTGTTTAGCATATACAATTGAGACTCATAAGCACAGAAAGTAGAGCTTGGCAAGCACCAAGAGGCAAAGAGTCAGCAAGTTGTTATCCTCTTACTTTCACGACAACCAAGACCTCCGGCACACCAGGGGCACGCTAAAGAGCGTAACCGAGCTAGCAAGTCACTATGCAACTAGGCCGAGTCACGGGCTACAGCGAGTCAGTAAGTGGCTGCTCTCCTGTAATCGTCTCGGATTACAAAAAGAAAACCGAGCTAGCAAGTCGCTGCTCACTAGGTCGAGTCACGGGCTACAGCGAGTCAATAAGTGGCTGCTCTCCTGTAACTGTCTTGGATTACAAAAAGAAAGACAAGTTAGCAAGTCGCAACTTACCCAGGTCAGGCCACGCCACGGGCCACGGCGAGTCAGCAAGTAGCTACTCTCCTGTGACCGTCCCGGATTGCAACGAAAGCCAAGTAGCATGTTGCTACATATTGAAAACATATAACGAGGTATGGTGGATCAACAAGTCATTGTTCCCCTAAATAGGCCCACCAAATCGTGAGGCTAACCAATAGGTAATTTGTCACGTTCACCAAAGCTAGGGGACGAGAAGGCAGAATCTCAAAAAATCAAATCGTGCCAAAACAGGTCCTGACCGTGCCAAGAGCACGGAACCAGCGGGAAGACATTCTGCATGCCCGCACGGTTTGCTACAAACCATGTGCGATGAACCTTGACCGTGCCCAGTGCACGAAACAGCAAAGAGGAAAACTTTGTAAACCCGCACGGTTTGCTGCAAACCGTGCGGGCGGGTCACTGACCGTGCAATTTTCTCGGAAAAGCGGCGAAAAAGACTTTGTAAACCCGCACGGTTTGCTGCAAACCGTGCAGGCGGGTCCCTGACTGTGCGACTTTCTCGGAAACACAACGAAGAAGATTCTGTAAACCCGCACGGTTTGCTGCAAACCGTGCGGGCGGGTCCTTGACCGTGCACATTTCTCGGAGACACAGAGCGAGGCCTCTGCAAACCCGCACATTTTGCTACAAACCGTGCGGCAGGATCCAAACCGTGCCAGCTCCAATATTTGTCAGAAACGAAGTTTTTCGGGCCCATTTTTGAGGACTGGTCCGTTTGGCCGACGTCGGTCTAGTTCAGGCAATTCCCATAGCGCTTTGATTCGGCCTCCCGAGCCCACACCAGCCTCGGAAGCCCGAGGGCAAAATGATGAGGGAAATTCTATCTTCCCCAATTTATTTTTAATAACCCCTTTTCCTAATTAAAGAGCAATTATTTATGGATAAAAAGTAAAAGATAATTAGCAGCCTTTTATTAATTAGAAGTATTTAATGGGCCTATTAAGTCATATGCCCATAATGGAGTAAGGAAGCGAAAGGCCTAGACAATAAGTATTCTAATGACTTAGTTCCTACTTTCTCTCTTTTAGGTTCTTTTTCTTCTTTGGCTGCCATCATTGATCATTGAGAGCTTTTTGCAAGACTTGAGTATCAGATGGACTTTAGGGTAAATTCAGTTCTCTCGTTGACTCATTTTGTGATTTCAGGATGAGCTGAAAGGTTGTTTTCTTCATCTAGAGTGCGGAGACCATCGGATTCAGTCGTTCCATCTCGAATATCAGGGAAGCTCAGATTCTTGCTTCCACATCCATATTCAAACCAAGTGAAACCTAAATATAATTGAATTAGAGAACAGTTCCAAAATATTTAATCTCATTTGACCAAAGTATAATGAATTATTCCAAGTCTCGACCATGAGTTTAGCTCTTCGCTCTACCCTGATAACATGACTATATTAACTCTTTAAATTGTCACATGAAACATACACACAAATAAGCAGAACTTTCATCATCACAAGGTTCTATAATAAGGGAAGCATACAATGTGCAATCAAAGATCTATCCAATTAGAAGTTTCATTCTGAGGCCATGTCTATAAAGAGGATACAACATGATGGATCTGGCTGAGAGATTATATGCGTTGATTTACGTCAATATATTTATCAGAGGCTGGAAGTAGAAGACAGCTGCAGCTTGATGAGGTCCTTCCTCAGAATTTTGCCTGATGCATTCTTCGGAATGGAATCCACGAACGCAACTCTTCTGATTCTTTTGTATGGTGCAACCTTGAAAATTGTTTCGCCGAAACCAAATTCCATCAAAATCTATATATACCAGCGATTTTGTACTAATTCCAGCAGAACCAATCATGAGAATGGTGAAATTAAATGAACATTCGCGTATCATACACTTAACATATAGATTATACAATAGTACTTTGCAACTGGAATGCATTTTGAAATTTTAACAAAAGCAATAAACTAACAGGCCTGAGAGCAAGAGAAGCCGTGAGTAGCAAAACTTGCCTGTTTAGCCACAAACTCCATGACATTATCTGCTGATATGCTACTAGTACCAGGTCTCCTTACCACATATGCCATCGGATACTGCCCTACCTCCCTATCTGGAACCCTGCATTCCAAAGCCACAAGAATAGAAGTGATGCTCTTCCTCATCGCTTCTCAATTTTTCACTTACACACAGTTAAAGCCAATGGGTGCTTGTTAGTATCGCGGTTCCTTGATCAAGGAAAATGTCTAGTGAAAAGTGATTCACTAGCAAGAGGTACCAAATGTAACAGAATCAGAAAATAAATAAATAAATGATCTCTCACTTCTAACCCGTCATGAACATTAGAGTCCTCGCGGAAATGATTATGAATGGGGTGGGAGTGCTTACGGAATAACAGCAGCATCCGCTATCTCTGGATGAGTAAGAAGCAATGCCTCCAATTCTGCAGGTGGTACCTGCACATATATATGACATATCCGAAGATTTTTTCAGAATATAACCAAGTGTTCTTCATATGATCGAATTTATACTAGCTAGGCAAATGGGTGCAAATCACCTCACCTGATAACCTTTGTATTTGATCAACTCCTTCAATCTGTCAACCACGAAGATAAAACCGTCTTCATCTATGTAGCAAAGATCCCCCGTCCTCAGCCATCCTTCCGAATCAAGAGTCGAATCGGTCGCTTCAGGATTACGGAAATAACCTACAAAAGTTCAACTTACATCAATCATTTACCCCTAAAGATTTGTGATAATCAGTTATACAATGCTCTAGTATGAAATTGATCCAAAATCACAAACTGCTCGTTTAAATGCAGCTGATTAATTTTCAAGCAATTATGAGCAATCAAGTAGTCATATTAAATTAATTAACCAGATCAATAACTACATCCTTGATTAATTTAGGGATGTCTTGTAGCTATGTACTATGCCGGAAGTGGAGACCACAGGAGCAATACTAGCAAACTGAGTCAATACCTTTCATGATGGTGGGACCACGAAGCCAAAGCTCACCCGTCCGATTAACTCCGAGGGCCCCACCACTTTCCGTATCCACAATCTTAGCCTCCATGCTGGGGCTCAGTTTCCCGGCAGTACCGTACCGCCGGCTCTCCTCCATCGAATCCGTCGATGCTCCGATCGCCGCCGACTCCGTCAAACCATATCCCTGCATTATCGCCACCTCCGGGAACCATTCCGCAAACCCCTCTATCACCTCCTTCCCTAGCGGTGCTCCTCCTGACAGCACGAACTTCAATGCCCCCAGATCGTACCTCTGCCGTATCGCAGCCGCGTTGCTTATCATCGCCACCAGAATCGGCGGCACCAGCGGAAAGTAGCTCACTTTGTACTTGGAGATCGCCGAGAAGAGGTCGTGGATCTCGAACTTCGGGAGCACCACGATCGTCGCTCCCGTCGCCAGAAGCCCCGTCGCGAACGCCGCCAGGCCGTAGATGTGAAACATCGGCACCGTACAGATGAACGACTGCGGCTCGTCTTGACCGTTGACCTTGAACCGGTTGATGACCGTCTGAACCATCCCGATCAGGTTCCGGTGAGACGACACCACTCCCTTGCTTGCTCCCGTCGTCCCCGACGAGTAAAGCAGCGACGCGGTGTCGTCTTGCGTCACTCTCTCTTTCAATCTGCTCTCGCTAGGTTTCGTCTCCATTAAATCCCGCAGAGTGGCAACAATTTTGGATCCAGTTGGGGGTTTAGGGTTTTCGTCGTCAGTGATGAGAACGATCGGCAAATTAGGATTGGAATTAGAGATTTTAGGGAGCAATTCGGGGGTGGTGAAGGCGAGAAACGGTTTAGAGTCGCGGATTTGCTTGGAGATCTCGTTGGAAGTGTTGAGAGGGTTGGTGGTGGTGATGACGGCGCCGAGAGACATCACGGAGAGGCAGACGATTGGGAAGGAGAGCGAGTTTGGAGAGAGGATGAGTACAACATGGCCCTTGCGTACGCCGAACTGCGAGGAGAGGGCGGAGGAGACGGCGTCGACGGAAAGCCAGACGTCGGAATAGGAGAGGCAGCGGCCGGAGGAGGCGTCGATGAAGGCAGTGGAGCCGTGGTGGGAGCGGGAGGAGATGAAGGTGGTGAGGCCGAGGTTGGGGTTGGGGGGGAGCGGGATCGGTGGGCGCTTGCTGTAGAAGGTGGAGTTGGAGGAGCAGAATCCGCTCCGGGGATCGGTTGCCGCCGGTGAAGACATCGCGGCTAAGCTATCGTGCGCCTTAATGAAGGTGGACATTAGTGATTGAATGGTGTTTGCCTTTGCTAGCTGCTACGTTTTTGACTTGATATGTCATATGTCACAAAAACGTGCGGGAAATTTCAGACAATGCATTCCTATTTGTCATTATTAGCGTCATCATCAACTTCTGACCGTATAAGATTACTAGTAGGGATAACACGAGGATTGATGCAATTATTTAATAATAATAATAATAAAATTAATATAATAATCAAACACATTATCGAACAGCGCATTAAGTAATATATGATTAATGATAAAAAACATGAATTGTTTAATAAAACATTTAAATAATGTTAAAAATGTCATTAATACACATTCAAATCAAATGTATTATCAAATGTCACTAATAAACATAAGTTAGCATAGGATTATCATTAAAAAGTGTTTTGATTCATGCTCGAGCGGCCCGTCGCAAATTAGATCTTATAACCAATTGTCATATCTTTCGTATCTTCAAGTGAGAAC
This sequence comes from Rheum nobile, assembly GCA_027886185.1. Lineage (NCBI taxonomy): Eukaryota > Viridiplantae > Streptophyta > Magnoliopsida > Caryophyllales > Polygonaceae > Rheum > Rheum nobile. The sequence continues at coordinate 1,507,280 of WOAB01000163.1, forward strand.
TCAATGTGTAAAAGTTTTATTTCAAGCTGTAAAACACATAACAATGAGTCAAATATGATATGTAAATATTGATAAATTAATGTGAAGTGAAAATTACCGTGTGTCGTTCATTTTGGTTAGCGAAAATCTAATACGGAGTCTAGGGGTTACGGTTGAGTAATTCATTTATTTTTTGGTTGACCCTATCTTTCTCTGTCAACAGTTCGGTGATTTTCCGATCTTCGTATTGTATGTTCCACATATATTCGAGAACCCTTTCAAAGCTCATTGCTCGCCTAATAACAGTTTTTGTTGTTGTGAAGTAAGTATGAAATTAAATTTATTGTAATTATGTATAAAGAAAAATGCGACTGATTACCGCCATTGGCTGTGGTTGTCCTTTTGGCAGTTTGAAGTAGGTCCCATAATTCTTGACACATTACGTTTTGGGGTCTGTAACCAACGCTTGAGTTGGCTGCCATAGAATCTGAAGCACTGTTCAAACCGTTTAGAATTATAAGGTGTCATGATTTAAATACAGATTATTGATGTAAATTGCATGATGCTAGTAGTGTTTCACCCATATTCAACTATCATAGTTTTTGAAATTATAACACAAATGTAACGAAATAAAGCCAATAATACGTAAATTGTCCTGAAACAATTATTGTTTTCATGGGATTAATCAACACCCACAATTACATTATATATTTATAATAGTCGATCTTGCAATTTCAGAGAAGAGCAATGACAAATTTCTAATACAAGCAATGACATTAAAGTCACATAATAGGCAGAAACGAAACAAAAGATTGATAGAACAATATAACAGAAGCGCAAGGGATATGAAATGGCATAGTTAACAATTGCTATTCAGTTGTCTTATATGTCTTGCATTAGAAAAGTGGACTTCATTGTCCATAGCTAGGAACCTTAAGAAGATAACCGGTGATGGATACTAAATGCAAGGGAAAGGTTTACACTATGTAAGCATATATCATATAAGTGAAGCAATTAAACCCTAATTAACCAAATAAGCATTTTTAGACCGGCATTCCATGAACACACTGAGGTAGTCTCTATTCTCATACCCTTATAGGCATTTAATCAAACAATTTGAATGTCACAAATCCTGAAACACTTAGTAATCACACATCAACGGACCAATCACCCATAATTTCCTAAAATTCGAAACTAATTCCAATATTGTGCACTCCTAACAAAAAACATATAGGCAGAAAGAAACCTAAAGTGTTTGATCAGACTAATAGAGTAGAAAACATGTAAAATGGAAAGTTATGTTACTAACGTACCTTAAGATCTGTTGAAAGTAAGAAAGGGCAAAAACTGAGATGAGTCTGGGAAAGATAAAGGGGTTCCTGTGAAGAGCGAATTCGAAGGCCTAGTGTTGGATTTGGAGGGCGGAGTTGAGATCGGTGCACTTCTGGAAAACGAAGAAAAGAGAAGGTAACTATAAAAGGGGAGACATCAAGGTTGATGTGATGGACTTGTTTGACTTTTGTATTTCCACAATAAATTTGTACGCTTTACGAAGTTGGTTGACATGACTTTACAATTTTTCTAGGGGAATGAAGGTGTTGGCAGAGAACATTCAATAGGGTGATAAGATAGAAAGTAAGGTACGTAGAATATGAAATTGTAATTAAATTGTTTTACACATATGTATGCTATAAAATGAATGTAGTCATTTAAAATATACAAAAATAAAATAAGATTTAATACATTACGACTTTATTTGAAATAATTTTATTAAATCCTTTCACACTTTAGCAGTAACTGAACCTTTAGTATTTGTGGGTTACGTATATGTAATTGTTTTTTTTTTGTATCAACCTTTCAGTTAGATTTTTTTGTATTTTTTTGGCCGTATTTATTGTGATTTGGCGGCAGGAATATATGTGATTAATTGGTTCGTGTCAGAGTTGCCATAAAGGAAGTGTAGAGTTCGAAGGGGTTTTTTGAAGTGATCGGCCGTCTTAAATTCCACCGGGGCTTCAAATAGTTTACCCTCATGTGCGAGAACCATAATATGTGTTCATTTCCTCTTCTCTTCGCATCGATCATTGTTCTCTCTTTCTGCCTCTGTTCTCTCTTTCGGCCCTGTTGGTATGGATTCTTCTCGATTCCCTTTGTTCTTGATTTTGTGTTTTTTGTATTTGAGAGAGTGTTTTTTGTTCATTTTTAGGTTATCGTTTTGAATGGGTAGATAGCAGATTTCTTTTCTGTTGGTATGGATTATGTTCGTCAATCATCATATATTTTTTATTTTTAGTTTGTAAGTTTTTGTTTTGAATGTTTAGATAATCAGTGTTTGCTTTAAAGTTCTTGGTTTGTATTCTTTTTTTTTTGCCGTCTTGTTTTCCCGATTGATTGTGGAGATATGGTTCCCGATTCCATGCCATTCCTTATTTCTGGCCATTTTTGCTTGCCATAGATTTGAGAGAGTGTTTTTTGTTCGTTTTTAGGTTATCGTTTTGAATGGGTAGATAGTAGATTTCTTTTCTGTTGGTATGGATTATGTTCGTCGATCATCATAGATTTTTGTTTTTAGTTTGTAAGTTATCGTTTTGAATGGGTAGATAATCGGTGTTTGCTTAAAAGTTCTTGGTTTGTATTCTTTTTTTTTGCCGTCTTGTTTTCCCGATTGATTATAGAGATACGGTTTGCGATTCCATGCATTTCCTTATTTCTCGCCATTTTTGCTTGCCATAGATTTGAGAGAGTGTTTTTTGTTCGTTTTTAGGTTATCGTTTTGAATGGGTAGATAGCAGATTTATTTTCTGTTAGTATGGATTATGTTCGTCAATCATCATAGATTTTTGTTTTTTAATTTTTAAGTTATCGTTTTGAATGGGTAGATAATCAGTGTTTGCTTAAAAGTTCTTGGTTTGTATTCATTTTTTTTGCTGTCTTGTTTTTTCGATTGCTTATGGAGATACGGTTCGCGATTCCATGCCATCTCTTATTTCTGGCCGTTTTTGCTTGCCCTAGATTTTGTCTTTGCATTTTGTTTGTTGTAATTTTATGAAGGTGAGATTGAGTTTTTTTAGTATCAGAGAAGTCGATGTACTTGTTAGTATTTTTGTTTCTGTCTATGTTTATTGTACTTCATGGGTGGGTTATATTTTTTTTCTAAAATTTGGATGTGGTAGTGTACTGTGTTGTTGTTGTTCGTAGGTGTCAAAATATTATAGTGGTGCAGTTAGGAATAGTTGGTATTGTACTTTTATCATATTTGTGTTTTTCATTTTGAAACATGCTTCATATTGAATTTATTTCCATCTTTACATGGTTGATATGTCTAATGAGCGTATTTTAACATTGTAGGACAGCATGGCACCGGAGCACCACTTCCAAACTGATGTATACCTAGATTTTTCTGATTTGCTGAAAGTTGCAAAAGAGGCTGAGTATCCCTGGGGAGGTTGTGCATCCTTTTGTGAACAATATTTAGTTGTTTAGTATGTTTTGTTATAATGTGTTTCATTTGGCTTTTGGTTATTGCAAGGAAGAAGATGGTCCACGACATGTGGATGCAATATACGAAAGAGATCGTTGCCGGGGACATAAAGTTGGATGAGTTGGAGGCTGAAACAGCTCTGTTGCAGCGAGAAGTTGCATCACTGGATGCTTCCTCTGCTGAGAATCATGCGCAACTACGGCAGATTCAAGTGAAGTTTAAAGAGGTAAGCTTATTATTTTGTTTATGTGTGTGCGTGTGTTATGTAGCTTACTTTGTTTGTTTTGTTTTTGCAGCTTGAATGGGATGCGCTGTTTAATGGTATAAAGATTAGGAAGGTTATTTAGCACACTTATTTGTTAAAGGGAGATTTGATGTCTCACTACATAGAGTGATGTAGTGTTGTTTTGTAGTTGTTTATCTTGGGTATATTTATAATGGCTTTTGTGTATCCCACGTTTTGTAAAGTGTCTATGGTAGGTGAAAGGATGTTTGTGGGAGGTTGTTTTGCACTGTTGTCGTTATCTTATGGGATGTAATATGGATTTTTTGTTGTTTAGCCAATTAGCAATGTAATGCACAGATTAGCGGCCAATGCAGTACATGAATTAATGCTTAAATTGTGTGTTTTATGCAAGTCAGGTTTTCTGTCATTTCATGTGTGTGTAGTATTCTTAGGTAGTTGGCATATTTTCGATGGTGTAGGTATATTATTACTCTTTGATGTCTATTCAAATTACATATAAGACGTTATCATAGTTTTTGTGTATTGTTGGATCTTTGTCTCCTATAATGTAGTTATCCCTTGAACTAAGATAGTTTCGCCAGGCCGGAAAATTTCCATGCATGGACTTGGCAAGTGCAACATTTTGTAAAAAAAGTTTGGTCATTCCTTTACATCAAATATTTGTTGTCAGCAATGTAGTCCATCATTTAGAAAATTCCAGTAAAGAACGCGTGAGAATTTTGTGGTCAACGTATTATAATGTAATTGTTTCCACAAAAGTCCCACAACTCAAGTATGTAAAAAACTGTGGCATATGAACTTATGGGGTCTTGGTTATCCGTTATTTTTCCATATGTGTTTTTTTCTCTGCTCATTCCTTTACATATCATTCAAAAGTCATTGAGTGAATTTGGCAGCCTATAAAATAATGATGAACTTTAAGCAGAAATTGGACAAACATAGTGAAATAACGGAATTCACACAGATTACGATACTATTGGTGAGCCAAACCTAATAGACAATAGAATGATATATGCACAATTACAGACGTTTAAGTAATTGGAGATTTAATTTATCATCAAAAGCAAATAATGCTCCCCTTGGAGATTTATCTCTTCATCCAAAAGCAAATAATGCTCCCCTTGGTTACAGAGTTCTTTTTTTTTGAATTACATATCTTACCTTATTGAGATATATGGATGTGCATGGCCCAATGTCTGATCCAACTCCCCACGATCGTCAGATTCAAGACCACACATGTAGGAATGGTAAGTCATTTTAAACTACTTAAAGTGGTGTAGATTGGTGGGCTAGTATCATTTCACTCCAAGATATTTAACTTCTTCTACACATGTTACCTCTTCCCAATTTGTAACACCAAATCAGATAGTGAAATATTCTAGAGATGGCTTCATTCCTTATTGCTTGTGTATTTTGGGTGAGTACTCTTTTTCAACTACTAATGTAATACCCTTCAATTTCAGTAAGGGTATTTGGGTAATTTTCCCAATACTCATTCTGTAAGCAATACGCGTTTGGCGTATTTGGAATTTCTGTAACTTCTATAGTCTCTGTAAAAATCTTTGAACGTAATAGTATACGTTTAATTGCATTTGGGAATCTTAGGGTATTTTTAAAAGGGTCTACAAATACATTTCAGCTTGAATCCGCGAGTGAACCCGCAACCAGAGGCAATTGACGCGTTCACGGCATTTCCGCGACCGCGGAAGAATTTCCGCGATCGCGGAAAAAGCTGGTCATCGTCTTCATGCCTTAGCGCGTTTCGTCGGTTCGAATTTCCCATGAGATGTAACACTGCCGTTGAGGGAGGATGAAGCGATTCGTCTATCCGGCGTTGAGCTCCTCCCAACTCTATAAAAGGGGAGCTTCGAACGAGGAATCCTTCATCCACAGCTCTCTCTCTCTCTCTCTCTCTCTCTCTCTCTCTCTCTCTCTCTCTCTCTCTCTCTCTCTCTCTCTCTCTCTCTCTCATTCGAGCCTCACCGAAGTTCATGCATCGTCGGAGTGTTCGCCGGAGCATTTGGGTGGTTGCCGTGGTGCCTTGGAAGCTCGGTGATGCGTTCCTACTTGTGATGCCGTATCTCTAATCTTGGTGGGAAGTCGCACGTGTCGAGAGTGGGGTTTGGGACGGTGGAACGCGTTGTTGGACTGGGGACTCGAGATGGAGAACAAGCCGTAGCGTCGGCAGCAGAGGAGATACGCTCGAAATAGATTGAGTGATTGGCAATAGCGTCGGCAGCGGGGTTGGATAAACTCGATGAAGATCGAGTGGAGGCCGTAGCGTCGGCAGCGGAGGAATGGGGATGAGAAGTAAGAGAGGTGTTTGACGTCAGATCTAAGGATGGAGGCAAATGGCTCTCGACAAAAACTTAGATTAAATTATGATGTAACCTAGTAAAGAAGGTCGAGATGACCTCTTATAGTACATAGCGTGACTCGGATGGGCCCAGTCTTGCTTAATGGGCCAGCCCACGCGACACGCGTGGAACACACGCCCCAAAATAAAAACCAAAATACTTAATGTCTCAGGATATTGCATTTAATTTCAAAAGAACGCGTTCACTGAATGGTTGAGAGAAGAATGACAGAGAACGCATTCTCTGGGCTTGGCTGAAGGCGCTTTAGGGAGAACGCGGTCTCTTGTGTGCCTTGGCTGGTGACAACGCGGACAACCATGGATTGTGTCGCGTTGACGATGGCTTTGGCACGTGATCTTGTTATTGGCCCTTCTGAGCGAATGCTCATAGCCTCCTCTTCCTCAGTGGCAGTCATGGTGGGCAGGGGCGCATCACCCTCCCCCACTTGGCTGTGAAGCGTCCCCGCTTCACCATCATCGAACTTTGGCTCCACATAAGGCTCTAAGTCGGCGACATTGAATGTCGCGTGGACACCATAGTCGGGTGGCAGCGCGATCTCGTATGCGTTGTCCCCATTTTCCTTCACAACACGGAAAGGGCCATCACCATGTGGGGCCAGCTTGGATTTGCGTTTAGCTGGAAAATGGCCTTTGCGAAGGTGCACCCATACTAAGTCCCCGGGGGCAAAAATCACGTGGCGGCGCCCACAGTCGTGTTGTTTGGCATATTGATCAGCGCGGCGTTCCAGTTGCTCCCGCGTTCGCTGATGTAGATCTTGTACCATCACGGCGCGGTTGGCTGCGCTAGGGTGCTCATTGTCCTTCAGAGGACACGGTAGCATGTCCAGTGGAGTCAGTAGGTTTCTGCCATAGACCACCTAGAACGGAGTGAGCTTCGTCGCGGAGTGCCTAGACTTGTTATAAGAAAACTCAACAATTGCAAGTAAGTCCTCCCAACGTTTTGGGTTGGATTTGAGCATTGTCCTAAGGAGGGCTCCTAGGGTTCTATTGGTGACCTCAGTTTGGCCATCTATTTGGGGATGGTAACTAGTGGAAAACAAGAGTTGGGTACCCAATTTTCCCTAAAGGGTTCTCCAAAAAAGGCCTACAAATTTGGTATCGCGATCACTCACGACAGTCCTTGGTATCCCATGTAAACGGACCACGTTGTCGAAGAACAACGCGGCGATTTCACTAGCAGAGTGTGTGGTCTTACACGCGATAAAATGGGCCATTTTGGAAAACCTGTCCACAACTACAAAGATTGAATCCTTACCCTTTCGAGAGAGAGGCAAACCTGTGATGAAGTCCATGGACAAATCTTCCCAAGGACCTAATGGGATGGGCAGAGGCGTGTAGAGACCATAGGGATGGGATGTAGATTTTGCGCGTTGGCATGTGACACAACTGGTACAGTAGCGCGTCACTTGAGTTGTCATGCGCGGCCAAAAGAAATGCTCGCGAAGAGCAGCAAGAGTCTTGGTAACCCCAAAATGACCGCGTCCTTCATGGGCTTCTTGGATGAGGAGTTTCCTAATTGGTGAGCTAGGAATGCACAAGCGGCCGGCTTTGTAAAGGTAACCCTTATGGAAGAAGTAAGTTTCGAACTCGCGGTCCCTAAGGCATTGTTCTACAATGGGCTTAAAGAAGGGATCAAGCAGATATAAATCCTTAATCAACGTGAAGCCAAGGAATTTAGACTGAAGATGAGTAAGGAGAACATACCTGCGAGAAAGGGAGTCGACGACCACATTCTCCTTACCTTTTTTATGCACGACGACGTAAGGAAACGTCTCCATAAATTCCACCCAACGAGCATGGCGGCAGTTTAGATGTGCTTGACTCTTCAGATAGCTGATGGCCGCATGGTCCGAGTGGATCACGACCTCGCATGGCCATAGGTAGTGCTGCCATGTCTTGAGGACGCGAACAAGCGCGTAAAGCTCCTTGTCGTACGTGGGGTAATTCAACGTTGCCCCAGTTAGCTTCTCGCTGAAGAACGCGATGGGCTTCTTCTCTTGGTGGAGGACTCCACCAATTCCTATATTGGACGCGTCACATTCGACTTCAAAGTGTTTTGTGAAGTCTGGGAGTTAAAGTAGCGGCGCGTTGCACAAGGCATCTTTCAACGCGTTGAACGCGTGATTGTGGCTATCCTTCCAATTCACCACGGCGTTTTTCTTTGTGAGCTCATGGAGGGGCGCGGCGATGTAGCTGAAGTTGCAAACAATTCTCTTGTAGAAGCCTGCTAAGCCAAGGAAGCTTCTGACTATTGTCGGTGTAGTGGGTGTTGGCCATCCTTGGAAACCACGTAGCCCAGAAAGTTTGTAGAGTCGGATGCAAAACGACACTTGCCAAGATTGGCATACAATTGTTCGCGTCTCAAGCACTCTAACACAAGCCTAAGGTGCTTTACATGAGTTTCAAGACTACGCGAATACACAAGAATATCATCAAAGTAAACTACCATAAATTTCCCTAGAAATTCCCTTAACACATGGTTCATGAGCCGCATGAAGGTGCCCGGCGCGTTGGTGAGACCAAATGGCATGACTAGCCATTCATACAGCCCGTATTTGGTCTTGAACGTGGTCTTCCATTCATCACCCTCTTTCATGCGAATCTGATGATATCCGCTCCTTAAGTCAATTTTGGTGAAGTGTGTCGCGCCATGCAACTCATCGAGCATGTCATCGAGTCTTGCTATTGGATGTATGTACTTGAGACCAAATGGCATGACTAGCCATTCATACAACCCGTATTTGGTCTTGAACGCGGTCTTCCATTCATCACCCTCTTTCATGCGAATCTAGTGATATCCGCTCCTTAAGTCAATTTTGGTGAAGTGTGTCGCGCCATGCAACTCATCGAGCATGTCATCGAGTCTTGGTATTGGATGTCTGTACTTGACTGTGATCTGATTGATGGCACGACAGTCGACACACATGCGCTATGAGCCATCTTTCTTTGGGACCCAGATCACTGGGACCGCGCAAGGGCTTAGGGATTCCCTTACGTAGCCGCGATCCAGAAGTTCCTGGACCTGGCGCTATAGCTCCTTGGTTTCATCGGGGCCAGCGCGATAAGCAGCGCGATTTGGGAGGGAAGCACCATGCACCAAGTCAATTTGGTTCTCAATGCCGCGCAAAGGTGGAAGGCCTTGGGGGAGCTCCTCTGGAAATAAGTCGTCGAACTCTGCAAGCAGCTCAGAGATCGCGCTCGGCAAAGCTTCCAGTCTGGGTGCCTCTTGGGTGCAAGGCGTGGGCACTAGCAGGAAACAGGGTGCCTTGCCACTCAAGGGTGCAGTGAGGTCGCTTGGCCGCGCTAGGAGCAGCCTATGCTCACAGGTGCCTTTCAATGGCTCGGTTTTTGGCGCGGGCTTTGACCCTTCTTTGGAACACGTTCGATCACTTGACGCGTTGTTGATGGTAGCATCTTTGTTCCCAGGTGAAGAACGCATGCTACTGGGATTCTGGTTCTTTGACGCTTCAATTGCCTTCTGTCTATCACGCTCAACCTGGTCTTGTAAAATCTCATGAGGCGATATAGGTAAGAGCATGATGTGTTTTCCGTGGTAAGTAAATACATAAGTGTTTAAATAGCCATCGTGAAGAACGCGCCTGTCAAATTGTCAGGGGCGCCCCAACAAAAGATGTGTGGCGTCCATGGTAATGACATCACATATGACAGAATCTGTATACTGACCAATGGAAAATGAAATGAGACATTGACGAGTTACAGTGTTACCAGAACTCGAGGAAATCCACTGTAGTCCGTATGGTTGTGGGTGAGGAGTGGTTTGCAGGTTGAAATGAGTGACCAACTTTTCATTAATGATGTTGCAACAACTGCCTCCATCAATGATGACGCTCAAGGATGCGGTCTTGACCAAGCAACGCGTGTGGAACAGATTCTCGCGTTGATCACCAAGAGTGGCTTCCTTGACAGTGAGGAGATGTCGCGTTACAAGGCTCAAAGGTGTGCCTTCATGTAGCGCGGTGGCTTCACAGGTATAAGCCTCCTCATTAGCTTCGAAACCTTCTTCGATGGTCTCAAGGGTTGTGTCCTCGTCCTCATAAGACTCATATCCGGCGGAGATGCTGGAGAAGAGGACCTTCTTGTTGTTTGGGCAATTGTTTTGGTAGTGCCATCTTCCTCCACACTTGAAACATTCCACGTCACGCGCGCGTTCTAGGTGTGGTGATATACCCTTTGATGGTGGCGCGCGAGGAGCATGGTTGGGAGTCGTCGCGATCTTCCCTTGTCTTGTTTGATTTGATGCGGTGGTTCCTGGGGGAGGACCGCGTACATTAGTGGAAGGAATTTGACTAGAGTTTGAGTCATACCTTCTTTGGCCATAGGGTTGGTAGGGTCCTTGACGCTTTTGCACGATTTGATTGTAGAGTTGCATCGCCGTGTGCGTGAGCGTGTTGAGGTCCTTGATGGGAAGGATCTCCAATTGGTCTCAGATGTTGGTGTTGAGACCGCTCAAAAATTTCATCCTCATCGTGGAGGGAGCCACGCTAATGGACGCCTTGTAGTACATATCCTCAAGTTGGGAGAAGAACTCAAGTGGTGTTTTCGATCCTTGTTTCGCCATGGCAATTTTCAGGCGCATTTAGTTCTTGTAATCTTGGGGCACGTACTTGAGTGTCATCACATACTTGAGCTGGTGCCATTCAGTGAGAGGTACCAAGTTTCTCCTTATTCGATCATCCACAAATCGGTGCCACCAAACCCTCGCGGCGCCACAGAAGTGTACTGTGGCGGCGGCCACGTGGTCCTCTTCACGAACTTGGCAATAGCTCAAGGTATACTCCGTAGCCTGCAACCATTCAAGAAAAACTACAGGGTTGTATTCACCAAAACAGAATTCAATTTTTACCTTAATTTCGTGGCGATTGAGCCTGGGAGCATTGGCTTCTGGCCTTCGTTGCAAGCGCGGCGTTGGAATGTCCAAGGGGGCATATGCTTGGCCTTGGGCCTGTGGGAACTGGCCATGCCCTAGCTGTTGCCTTCGCGCGCCAATGTTGCCGCGATCATTGCCAAATGGGGCCTGTTGCTCCATCCCCTGGGCGCGTCTGCGGCGCTGGTGTCCTTGATGGGGCGCGTCGTGGCGAACATCGTAAGGCATGTCATGCCTCCTCTCCATTTCATCGCGTATGTCGAAGGACGCATTGGCCATGTTTGCGCCTTGGGTGAGCCTAGGTGGAGGGATCCAATCGGCGAGGCGGTCTTGCAACTGCATAGGGTCGTCGAGTGGGGGATGGAAATTTCCTGGATTGATCATCCCCGAGTCCTCCATTTCTTCGTCATCAAACTCCTCGAACTCGTCTTGGTGGAGAGGAGTATGGGAGAAATAGCCATCCGAGCCATAGCGAGGCGTCCTCGCACTTTGGTGGCCCAGGTGGTCCTCCACGTTGAATGGGACTGGTGTGGGGGCATGGCAACGCTGACGCGGCACAACATCTGGGGCGCGATTGGATCGTCTCGGTAGACCCGTGTCGCGTTCTTCTCGTCTGGCTCTGCCTGCAAGCGGGGTAGAGGCGATCTCGCATTGTCGTCTGTTGCCTCTGGCTTCGTACCTGTCATTAAAGTCAAAAGGTTCAGAGTACTCACCATGGGACACCTCGTCGCGGTCTAAGTCGGTGTCGTAGTCGGCTTGAGTAGGTCGCGGTCGCAATGCGACACATAGCCTTGGCGGCTTTCGATCACGGATTGGAACCGTTGAAGACGCGGTTGCAAGTTGGAGGACGAGGGCATCACTCATTTGCCCTTGTCAACGCATTGTTTACTTGGCCCGACTTCAGTTTGGCGCGGCGCGCCTAGAGTGTCCATTGGGACCATCAAGGTTGGTGTGGGTTGTGCCAGCGCAGCGCATTCCTTGGTCTGGAATTCGGCAACTTGGCGCCAAAGTTCTTGTATCTTGCGGTTTTCCTCCGAGAGCTCCAGAATTGGATCTTGTTAGGGAGGGTTGGCGAGAGGGACCACTTCATGTTGCACAATGTTTTGCTGTTGTGGGTGGTTGTTGCCTTCTCCTTGGACATTCCCACCGGTGGGTGCCGTGAGGCTACCTATCACAATATGACCAGACATTGCGAGTAAAACGAACAAAAGACAATACAAAACCAAAGAACAAGTAAGAACTCAACAATTAACAAGTGTTCATGTTGGAGGGCGCATTCTTTGGCCGTGAGGGCGGCTAAAGGCAAGCAAAGCAAGTGTGATATGCAAGCACAAGAGCAACGAAACCAAAAGAAAGAAGTCTTAACCTCTTGCATAAACAACGCGCACACACAAGACACACTGGCAAATGTGACACTAGACGATGGAAAGATTAACGAGATGAGCCTAGCCGTTGAGGGAAGAAGGTTGCCTTATTTTGGCTTTACTTCTTGTTTTGTTTTTTTTGAATGTCGCGGTTTTTTTTTTAATGCGACTTGCCTTTTTTTTTTTGAATTTGAAATTCAAATCCGAGATCTTAGTCTTAATTGAAGATCGGATAAGAATTAAATGAAACAAAATAAAAATAAACGTCTAAGTAACTTAAGGAAAGAAATCACGAGATTTACGCGATAGGAGAGAGAAACTTTAATGCAGATTTATGATGGTCAACACAAGCAAATATGGCAAGATATGCAAGTGAGATTCACGCGATTAATTAAGGAAATCTTTGAATTAATTATGCAGATTTCATGCAAACAAATCACACAATTTTCGCAAGGTGATCAAGCAATTATCGGCCAAGAGATTCTCTTGTAGAAACCGATGGGACAAGCATGTGTATGAGAGAGAATTTTTTTTAGTGATTATGGCGGAAGCAAGGATGATGGGGGAGAAAAAAAAATTCGTGAACAAATGAAACTTGACAAGCGACTTACAAGATCAAAGGCTCTGATGCCAGTTGATGCGTTCCTGCTTGTGATGCCGGATCTCTGATCTTGGTGGGAAGTCGCATGCATCGAGAGTGGGGTTTGGGACGGTGGAACGCGTTGCTGGACTGGGGACTCGAGATGGAGAACAAGCCATAGTGTTGGCAGCGGAGGAGATAGGCTCAAAAGAGATCGAGTGATTAGCCATAGCGTCGGCAGCGGGGTTGGATAAACTTGATGAAGATCGAGTGGAGACCGTTTGACGTCAGATCTAAGGATGGAGGCAAATGGCTCTCGACAAAAACTTAGATTAAATTATGACGTAACCTAGTAAAGAAGGTCGAGATGACCTTTTATAGTACATATCGTGACTCGGATGGGCCGAGTCTTGCTTAATGGGCCAGCCCACACGACACGCGTGGAACACACGTCCCAAAATAAAAACCAAAATACTTAATGTCTCAGGATATTGCATTCAATTTCAAAAGAACGCGTTCACTGAATGGTTGAGAGAAGAATGACAGAGAACGCGTTCTCTGGGCTTGGCTGAAGGCGCTTTAGGGAGAACGCGGTCTCTTGTGTGCCTTGGCTGGTGACAACGCGGACAACCATGGATTGTGTCGCGTTGACGATGGCTTTGGCGCGTGATCTTGTTATTGTCCCTTCTGAGCGAATGCTCATAGCCTCCTCTTCCTCAGTGGCAGTCATGGTGGGCAGGGGCGCATCACTAGGAGTGGTAGCAGCCCCGTTCGAAGCCAAGGCATTGTCATCGTCGTCGTCATCGGTGAGCCTTGAATCGATTTCAGGGTCACGTCGGGGGATGATCCACGACCGTGGCTATGAACACCGCGATCGCGGCTCTACCCAGAAATCCGCGACCGTGGAAGTTCCAAACCGCGACCGCGGCTTGCTTCGCAAGCGCGATCGTGGCTTGGAAGAGCCCGGTCATGGCTTTGACCCTTGTTTCCTTTTTGATTCTTTCGTTCGTATGATTTATCCGATTCGTATCAAAGCTAACTTAGAGTATCGTCATTGTTCGTCATCGTCATAGGAATCCGTAACCAGATTCCAGTTCCCCGATATCCGAAACCCGACAACTACGTTCATCTCAATCAAGGCAAGTGGCGGTTCGCTCTTGCTTATCATTCCATGTTTCCGTTAATTATCAATTATTTTAATTGTGAATTAAATTGGGATGAAATGTTGTTTTGGTTTGGGAACAGATTTTATAAATGTGTGATTAAAATGTGATATTATAATAGGTTGTATATATTGCTAGAAACAACGCTATTATATCTGTTATTACCAGGATGGTATTGGTGTGGATTATTGTGTGGTTTTAACTGTGTAGTTAGAAGGAGTATTCGTAGGAACGCTATGTACCTCGCGAGGTCTAGTCGTTTCTTTATAACTGGTATTAGGAGGATTTTGCCCTAGTACTTTCCCTAGTCATGACTGTACCCTTACTCAGGGTAGGTGCACACAGCTGGTGCCGACAATCGGGATTTATTCCCCAGATATCTCTCGTATCGAGATGATATATACTAAAAGCTTTAACGTGAATGTACGTTTTGAATTAAATAAGATAAGTGCGGTTATGCACATAATTAATGAACCTTCGGGCGAGAAGTACAACTTGGAACCCGCCTGGACTTCGGTTAGAGTAAGTCCTCCTTCTAAATCTGAATTCGCATTACGCGATGAGGTTGGTCGTGGACCCAAATGATCAAGTCGTTTTAAACGCTTATGTGAAACTATAACGTTCCCAAACACTTGTCATATTTTCCGATAAGACTCAATCTTTTGGAGTCTTCTCTTCATAAGTTTCCTTAAGACTCACTCTTTTGGAGTCTTCTCTTGTTCATACCTTTTCGTATGCTTCCGTGGAAATGTTTAGGTTCACTGTCTTCATCGGTTATTATTCAAGAAGGAGGAGCCGTCGGAGTTCCCGAGGTAGAGCCCGAAGCAGACCCGAGGGAGGACACGGAGGAGGAGGAGTTGTCGGAGTATCATGGAGGGTACTATGACGAAGACTTCGAAGTGGAGGAGGATCCCGAGGAGGATCCAGAAGAGGATCCAGAGGAAGACCCGAAAGAAGAAGAAGATCCGGAGGAAGAGGACCTCGTGGTGTTCAGCTACGAGTCTGATGGCCTAGAACACTTGCTTGTGGACAGTGTAGACCCGGGAATGCAGATCATTTTTCCGAGCCCAGAGTTGCCACCTGATGAGGAGTATACGCCGTTTTCCCCTGCCGCTTGGGAGGCGCTTGGGATCTCGGGTATTAGCAGGAGGAGATACGGGCCACTGGATGCACCGGTGAACCCGCAGTTTATCCCCACTCCGAGAAGGCCGATGGTGAGCCCTACTTCTCGGCACGTGCTTCATCAGAGCGAGAGGGTTTCCTCCGAGGCTCTTCGTCAGATGGAGGAGATGGTTGAGCGTGCTCGCATGAGGGCAAGGCCTTGAGAGGCGATGGGTACATCTAGGATGGTCCCGACCCAACAGGCCAGGCCTAGGCCCCGAGTGCTTGTTGAGCGCATGGAGGAATGGATGAATGCCTTGTATGATATGGAGGAGAGGACTTACGAGACTGAACTCAGTCTCTCCCGTATGCTTGAGGACGTCCGCGAGCTCCAGGAGTATATCCGGCAGGCGAAGTTGCTACTCAACCCTCAGTACGAGGTGAACAGGGCAGACTTCCAGCCAGGGTTTCTTGAGGAGTTTTGCTACCCACCAGGACCAGATGAGGGGCCGAGTGTTCCCATATCTAGAGAAGTAGGCCGATGGTGAGCCCTACTTCTCGGCACGTTTTTGTTCGTTTGTTTAGAACTTTAGCCTCCTAGCAATTTTGTCTTTTCGCTTAGGAGGGCTTTCTGTAAAAACTCATTAAACTGAGTTTCAGTTCACTTAATCAATAGAAGTTTACCAGTTGATCTATTCCGAGTCTACTCTATGCGTTGTGCATTTTAATAACATGATATTAATGTTGTGAATTACTTGGGAAATTGATCGGTAAACAGATGGTGAACACAAGGAACACTATTCGTGCTGGTGCTGGGCCGAGCAACGACCCCAGGCTGAATCGGAGGAATGCCGTGAATCAAGGGGATGAGAGTGAGTCGGTCTCTCACAACAACACCATGGGCAGTGGCCAAGTTCCGGCTAATCCTCAAGTGGTGTTCGACGCCGTGGCAATAGAAGCTATTCGGGGGATCGTTATGCAAGTGGTCACCGACATTATACGGCCAATTGTACCACAGACACAAGGTGTGCCAGTTCCTCAGGTTGTTCCTGGATTCGAGGAACCAGTTGTTCATGTGCCTCAGGCTGATGCCGTCAGGAACCGAGGGAACTATGGTCGAGCGTTGAAGGCGATTAGCTCCATGAGGCCTGACAGCTATGATGGCAAGGGAGAACCAGTCAAAGTGGCATATTGGTTCTCACATATGGAAATGTTATTTAGAAATGTCGAGTGCACTGAAGCTGAAAAAGTGCATATTGCTTCCCTTCAACTGAAGGAGGTGGCTAGCGAATGGTGGGAAAGCACCGGTCTAGCTGATCATCCTGAGTTGAACTAGGGGATGTTTAAGACAAAGATGACCGACCGTTTCTTTTCCCGTGCTATGAGGGAAGAGAAGCATAAGGAGTTTCTCTATCCGAAGACGGATGGATTGAAAGTGACTGAGCTTGCGGCCAAGTTCAATCACCTGTTGCAGTATGCTAGGCCGGAAGTGTCCAGTGAAGAGCAGAAGATCTGGCATTTCCACGAGTGGATGAATCCAGACATCAAGCCACTGATGGTGCGCCACGGATGCTCTACTCTGGAGCAGTACGTGGATGACGCCTATAAGTTGGAGGTGACTCTGGAAGAGTCGGTGAAGAAGCGCAATCGCCAGAGACCGGCGCAGAGCCAGCCTCATGCAAGTGGGTTCAAGCGACCCGCGCCATCGTCAATTTTTTCCAAGTCTGGCCGGGCTAGAACGGAGGTTACTCAGGCAGGGTCTACTCAGCGCTCGGGTCAGGGCAAGAATCCGATCCAGTGTTACAATTGTGGCACGTCGGGGCACAAGAGCAATGAGTGTCCGAAGGATAGGAAGACATGTTTTGCCTGCGGAAAGGAGGGGCATTTGCAGACATTTTGTCCGCAAAGGAGGCAGAAAGGAGCCGAGTCACATCAAGGGTCTGTTAGTCATAACAACCGACCCCGATTCAAGCCAGTGGTGACTCCAAGCCCTTTGACGCAAACAACGGCCCAGAACAAGGGGCAAGCCCCAACTGCTTCAGGAGGTCAAGGTCAGCGACTCTACGAGATGCGTGAGGCTGACGGACCTAATGCTCCGATTGCTCAAGGTACTCTATACCTCCATTCTACTTCTGTGTGTATATTGTTTGATTCGGGTGCTACACATTCTTTAATTTCGGAGAACTGTGTGAATAAGCTAGGCTTAGTGTGAAATGAGGCTTGTGAGCCATTTGTGGTAAATCTTCCAAATAGTGAATAGTTGGTAAGAACCAATCGTCTGTCAGAATTTCCAATTACTATCCAGGGTCGGAAGTTCGAAGCATATTTGATCTGTATAGCCATGGCTCCATACAACATTATTCTCGGGATGGATTGGCTGACGCGTCATGGGGCGGTAATCGATTTTAGCTCAAGGACTGTGACAGTTTCATCTAGGGGCCAGTTTGTATGCAAATTTAAGGGTCGTAATGACGCTGATAATGGGAAGCTCATCAATGCGATGTCTGCGTGTAAGCTACTTCAACAAGGTTGTGTCGGGTACCTGTGCTATCTGGATAAGCCTAAGAGAGATGAGACTTCAGTTCTTGATATTCCTGTAATTTGTGAGTTTCCGGATGTCTTTCCGGAGTAGATTCCCGACTTACCCCTTTAGTCGTGACGTGGAGTTCACTATTGACCTCGAGCCTGGTACCGCGCCAATTTCTAAGGCACCGTACCGGATGGCTCCACCGGAGATGCAAGAGTTGAAGAAGCAACTCGAGGACCTTCTTGAGAAAGGATATATAAGGCCGAGTGCATCGCCTTGGGGCGCTCCGGTCTTGTTTGTCAAGAAAAAGGATGGTTCGTTCCGACTTTGTATCGACTATCGTGAGTTGAACAAGGTCACGATCAAGAATAAGTATCTGTTGCCTAGAATTGATGATCTGTTGGATCAACTGCAGAGAGCAAAAGTCTTTTCCAAGATCGATCTGAGATCTGGTTACCATCAGCTTAGGATTCGTGAGGAACATATTTCGAGGACTGCATTCCGGACGAGGTATGGAAACTATGAGTTCGTAGTCATGCGATTTGGGCTTACTAATGCTCTGGCAATCTTCATGGATCTGATGCATCGATGTTTCCACCAGTACCTGGATAAGTTCGTGGTGGTCTTCATCGACGATATTCTGATTTATTCCCTGAATGAGGAGGCTCACGAGGAACATCTTCGTATCACCGTTCACTCAGAAGGAGTTAAATATGAGACAACGTCGCTGGTTAGAGCTACTCAAGGACTACGACATCGAGTTGCTATATCATCCGGGCAAGGCTAACGTAGTAGCCGATGCATTGAGCCGGAAGACGCCGCACAAGACTGTAGTAGCTCTACTCACTGCTCAAACCAAGCTAAGCCAAGGATTATGCGAGATTGACATCTTGTACGATCAGCGTCGAGGATACCTGAGTATGTTGGAGATTCAGGCTACGCTACTTGATCAGATCAAGGAGAAGCAGGTTGATGATGTGGGCTTGGTAAAGATAAGCAGTGGAGTGATGGACGGGAAAGCTCCCGGATTCGTGATTCAGGAGGATGGATCACTCTGGTTTCAGGACCGGATTTGCGTGCCTGACGTGGACGGCCTTCGCCAGTTGGTGATGAAGGAGGCCCATTCGTCATCTTATTCTGTACATCCAGGATCCAGAAAGATGTACAAAGACCTCAGAAAGAAATTCTGGTGGCCCAATATGAAGTGGGACGTAGCATAATTTGTGGCAAAATGTTTGACTTGTCAGAAGGTCAAGATAGAACACCGTAGACCAGGTGGTGAATTGCTACCTCTTCCAGTGCCAGAATGGAAGTGGGAGGATATTGCTATGGACTTCGTCACGGGGTTGCCAAAAACTCAGAGTCAGAAGGATGCTATATGGGTGATCATTGACATGCTCACGAAGAGTGCTCACTTCGTGGCTATCAAGTCAACATGGGGAACCCAGAAGCTATCAGAGGTGTTCCTACACGAGATTGTCCGTTTGCATGGTATGCCAAAAACCATTGTATCGGATCGTGACGGCCGATTCATGTCGAGATTCTGGAAGGAACTCCACAAGGCCATGAGAACTGAGTTGAGGTTCAATACTGCGTTTCATCCTCAGATGGATGGACAGTCTGAGAGGACCATCCAGACACTGGAAGATATGCTAAGAGCTTGCGTACTTGATCGTCTGACCAGCTGGGATAACAGCCTGAGTCTGATTGAATTCACGTACAACAATAGCTAGCATTCTACCATTAAGATGGCTCCATTCGAGGATTTGTAGGGTCGGAAGTGCAGATCTCCAATTTGTTGGGATGAGAATGCCGACAAGGTTTTTCTCGGACCGGAGTTAGTCGAAAGGACTGCCTCGGACATTGCTTTGATCAGACAGAGGATGTTCACAGCTCAGAGTCGACAGAAATCTTACGCAGATCTGAAGCGTAGGAAAGTCGAGTTTGAGGTTGGTGACAAGGTATTTGTCAGAGTATGTCTATCCAAGGGTGTGTTCAGGTTCGGCAAGCGTGGGAAGCTTAACCCTCGCTACGTGGGACAGTTTGAGATCCTTGACAGAGTAGGGCCTCTAGCGTATCGTTTAGCATTGCTGTCATCGACGCATCCAGTGCATAACGTGTTCCATGTGTCTTTGCTGAGAAAGTACGTGCCAGATGTGTCTCATGTGCTGAGTTATGAAGACATCGAGATTCAGGCAACGCCAAACAGATACATGTGCGTATTCTCGAACGCCGCGAGAAGCATTTGCGGAACAAGGTGGTACCATTAGTACGGATTCTCTGGTCCAAGTCTGGGAGACTGAGACTGATATGCTTAGTCATTTTCCCGATCTATTTTCGGCCTAGTTTCGGGGTCGAAATCTTTTTTAAGGGGGAGGTGATGTAATATCCCTCATTTTCGAGTTGTTTTCAGCCAAGTTTCGGGGTCGAAGCTTTTTTTTAAGGGGGTAGTGATGTAATACCCCTCAATTTTAGTAAGGGTATTTGGGTAATTTTCCCAACCCTCGTTCTGTAAGCAAGACGCGTTTGGCGTATTCAGAATTTCTGTAACTTCTATATTCTCTGTAAAAATCTTTGAACCTAATAGTATACGTTTAATTGCATTTGGGAATCTTAGGGTATTTTTAAAAGGGTCTACAAATACATTTCAACTTGAATCTGCGACTGAACCCGCAACCAGAGGCAAATGACGCGTTCGCGGCATTTCCGCGACCGCGGAAGAATTTCCACGATCGCGGAAAAAGCTGGTCATCGTCTTCATGCCTTCGCACGTTTCGAATTTCCCACGAGATGTAACGCTGCCGTTGAGGGAGGATGAAGCGATTTGTCTGTCCGGCATTGAGTTCATCCCAGCTCTATAAAAGGGGAGCTTGGGACGAGGAATCCTTCATCCACAACTCTCTCTCTCTCTCTCTTTCTCTCATTCGAGCCTCGCCGGAGTTCGTGCATCGTCGGAGTGTTCGCCGGAGCATTTGGGTGGTTGTCGTGGTGCCTTGGAAGCTAGGAGTGGTAGCAACCCCGTTCGAAGCCAAGGCATTGTCGTCGTCGTCATCGGTGAGCCTCAAATCGATTTCAGGGTCGCGTCGGGGGATGATCCGCGACCGCGGCTCTACCAAAAAATCTACGACCGTGGAAGTTCCAAACCGCGACCGCGGCTTGCTTCGCAAGCGCAATCGTGGCTTGGAAGAGCCTGGTTATGGCTTTGACCCTCGTTTCCTTTTTGATTCTTTCGTTCGTATATTGTATCCGATTCATATCGAATCTAACTTAGAGTATCGTCGTTGTTCGTCGTCGTCGTAGGAATCCGTAACCAGATTCCAGTTCCCCAATATCTGGAACCCGACAACTACGTTCGTCTCAATCAAGGCAAGTGGTGGTTCGCTCTTGCTTATCATTCCATGTTTCCGTTAATTATCAATTATTTTAATTGTTAATTAAAGTGGGATGAAATGTTGTTTTCGTTTGGGAACAGGTTTTATAAATGTGTGATTAAAATGTGATATTATAATAGGTTGTATATATTGCTAGAAACAACGCTATTATATCTGTTATTACCATGATGGTATTGGTGTGGATTATTGTATGGTTTTAACTGTGTAGTTAGAACGAGTATTCATAGGAACGCTATGTATCTCGCGAGGTCTAGTCGTTTCTTTATAACTGGTATTAGGAGGATTTTGCCCTAGTACTTTCCCTGGTCATGA
Organism: Rheum nobile; assembly: GCA_027886185.1. Lineage (NCBI taxonomy): Eukaryota > Viridiplantae > Streptophyta > Magnoliopsida > Caryophyllales > Polygonaceae > Rheum > Rheum nobile. The sequence goes on from WOAB01000163.1 coordinate 1,528,688, forward strand.
CTGTACACTTACTCAGGGTAGGTGCACACAGCTGGTGCCGACAATCGGGATTTATTCCCCAGATATCTCTCGTATCGAGATGATATATACTAAAAGCTTTAACGTGAATGTACGTTTTGTAATTAAATAAGATAAATGCGGTTATGCACATAATTAATGAACATTCGGGCGAGAAGTACAACTTGGAACCCGCCTGCACTTCGGTTAGAGTAAGTCCTCCTTCCAAATCTGAATTCGCATTACGCGGTGAGGTTGGTCGTGGACCCAAATGATCAAGTCGTTTTAAACGCTTGTGTGAAACTATAACGTTCCCAAACACTTGTCATACTTTCCGATAAGACTCAATCTTCTGGAGTCTTCTCTTCATAAGTTTCCTTAAGACTAACTCTGTTGGAGTCTTCTCTTGTTCATACCTTTTCGTATGCTTCCGTGGAAGTGTTGAGGTTCACTGTCGTCATCGGTTATTATTCGAGAAGCGACAGGTGTAACCTAATATGACTACTTAGAACCTTTTCTACTTTTTTCCCTTGCATAGTCTTTCATTAGACTAACCAACCGGTTTATTCCTTTGCATGGTTGGCTGGTGTCATCCGTCTCATACGGCACATCAGGAAAACTCTCTTTCTGTGAAGGCTAGTACGCGATGATGAAGGCAGATGACGTTTAAAAGAGTTTTCAAGGTTAAGGATCCTAGGCGTGAGATCGCACAGATCAAGACCCTTCGTGATGTTTATCTATTTTAAAGACTTCCGCTATAATAAAACAATTCTGTATTTGGTGATATTTGGCATTAACAGTTGTAAGACCGTGACTTTGGTTTAAATAATATTTGGAAATTTTATGATATTCAATATTGTTCGTGTTATCATATGATTGTATAAAATGGTTAAGCCTTGGGTGACTCCAGATGTGTAATCTGAGGTCACTGGCGGTAATACTTTCAAGGAAATATTTGGGGGTGTTATAACTAAGATCTTCAAACAATGATAACTGAACACATACTTGAGTCCGATGTGCCACTTCATTTTGTTATTATAACAAATTTGTTATTATTTTGTGATTATATTGTGAATATTATGTATATGATAATAAAGTTGTTATTATTTTGTGATTATATTGTGAATATTATGTATATCATATTTATTTCTAAATCTGTTCTAGTGCAAAGTGTCCTTAGAATTGGTTCTTTATATTGGTCTTTTAGGTCATAAAAACTAAGATTGTGAAAACAAAATGGAAATCTTTTATAAAGTTACAGTTTAATCAATAGTATAAGAAAGGTGTGAGAATAAATCAAAAGGACAATTGGTATTTTCTATACCTGTGAAAACATATAGTACACCTTCGTTTCTCCTAGGTAGATGAAAGCGATTTTATGTGAATCATAAGGCCTTTGTGTTTCTATTCAATTATGTGTGAATCTCATTACTACCGAGCATATGTAGGTATAAATAGCTCATTTGAGTTTGTCGTCAGTGAGTCCCTTGGCCCAAAAAAAAAGTCCCTTAGAGATGACGAGGATGAAATAACATTGCTTAGCCTTTTATGTAAGTGATTTGTTTTTCCTCTTTCGGGACGTGCTATAAGATAACATAAAGCTGAACAAAGGTGAGGTATTTTTCCTACTAGGCCCATGTGATACTTTTTCTGTGACTTCAGAGAATTCATAATTACCAGAGTTCATGAGAAAGGTAAAGAATTGTTTATGCGTTCATGTCAACGATTTGGATTTTGTGCCTTTTTTTCGGTATCTACAATTTTTATGTGTTCACGTCAATGATATAGATTTGTGCCTGTAATCTTGCCATTTTTTCCCCAATTCTAAAACTTTTTAAATGTAATTTCTAGAAATGGTTGTATTTATCCCAGAAATTATTATAATGAAATGAATTTTTTGTTACTGCCTTTTGATCTTAAGTGCCAAAACTCTTTTGTATGCTATTTATCGACTCCTTATTCATTGATTTTTGTTGTTCTTGATCTCATTAATCACATATTGAACACCTGAAAGTGTTGACATTAATGTTTGTTTGCTTTTTTTTTTGTTCTTTTACCACAATGTGCAACTCATGTGAATTGCTTAACCAGTAGTAATAGACATGAAACAAAGGCGAAAAAGAAAGTGATTGGATAACCTATAAGGAAATTGTAGTACATATATTTGAACGTTACATGTATTTTACACGTAAGGAAATTTGTCCTTCTCGTCCAAACAGTTATGATGCTCCAAAGCCAACAGAGTGCTAAAGGACGCCAGCCACATCCCACCTCCCTTGAAGCACCTCTACCTAAGGTACCGTCGTCCATTTTGGAGGAGGGATTAAGGAGGAGAATGAGAAGCAACAAGCCATAAGTGCTCAAAGACACATTCATAAAACAAGAAAAAAGGTGAATATGTAGTTTCAAAGATATGTGCAATACTAAAACTGTTTTCTCCTAATATCTAGAGATGGCTTGATTCCTTCCTTTTGATATTTTTGAATGAGTATTTTTTTCACATACTAAGATCTTCAAACAATGTTGAGTAAAGAGATACTCGACTATGATGTGCCACCTTATTATATGCTTTGAGTAGATATTCCTGAAAAAATGTGAGCACATAAAAGTAAGTAATGCGAAATTTGTAGAACAACCAGATTTGCAAAAGTACATTTTATCTACAAGATAGTGTAGAACTTTTTTGTAAATCTACAATTTAATCAATAATATAATGAAGGTATAAGAATAAATCATCACCATAAGGTGGGTTTTCCTTACCAGTAAAAAAATCATGATATTGCCTTGTTTCACTCGCTTAAATTGAAATGAGTTTCTCTTATGATAAGGCTCCTTCGAATTTAGTAATCAATGTATGTATATGACTACTTAGGATCATGCATACATATAAATACTAGATTTTGGTTTAACTCTTGGTGACTCCATTGGGACCAAAAAAAATCCCACTCAGATGGTGTTTTCAAAACAACTTGGTACCTGTCTAGCCAAAAAAGAAAAGAAAAAATTACAGCCTGTCAATCATTTTAAAATGAACAATACAATACAATTTAATAGTTCTGCAGAGAACATTGGGAAAGTACTTCACTTTTACCATCAGCATTGCATTTCTAGGCTTTAAGAAAGTACTATTGAAGGGTTGGATTGACCAAACAACATTGGGAAAGTACTTCAAAGGCCTAAAAAGAAAAAAAATGGAAAACGTCATTGGAAAGGGGAATTAAGAGTAATCTCTTAATTGTGATAGATTAATAACAAATTGATTTGTTAGATGCAAGGAAATATACAAATATGTCCCTATTTATTACTCTTTTTGTTGATTTTCCAATACAATTACTAACAACTTTTCTGTCATTTATTAAGAATTGCTAAGAACTATAAGGGCATATATGTAAAAAGTAAATATTTTATTTATAGAACCCCTTATGAAACCCCCATTGTGTACTTTTAATGGTTTGTCTAAAAGGTTATAAATGCATGCAACCAATTAAAATAGTTGACCTTATCTTGCCCTGCAAGTATTTCAAAAACCGAGAGTGCTTGAGTTTTGCAGGTTCACGTGAATCCGTATATATTCATGTGAATGGAGTGCAGTGTGTGCCCTATCTTCTAGCATACAATGCTTTTTATTAAAATCATTTTTTCTTGGGGTTTTTGTAGGAAACCACCCGTTATATGGCCGATTTTGCATGAAACCACCTGTTATATCGATATTTATTTTAAATCACCCAATTATCTATCTCCGTTAACGCAAAGCCACCCAGAGCCATCTGCCGTCCACTTTGCCGTTTAAATTTTTAAAATGTCCCTTTTTCATTCATTTAAAAAATAATAATAGGGGCATATATGTCATTTTGAACCCGATGATATATCGCAATATTTTGCCATTGATATTTTGCCGACAAATTGATATATCTCCTTTGTGGCCGCCGCCATTGATGGCGCCACCCGTGAGCTCGCCGGCGACTCCAAGGGAATCTCCAACACCCCGCCTCCCGCCAGTTCTCCGAGCTCGCGGCCTTCTACGAGTCCTGCAAGGCCGCCGGCGTCGGCGGAAGGACCTCCGACTACCCCTCCATCATCGGCATGTCCGAGGATCTCCTCGACACCCTCCACGACTTCCTCAAAGACCAGTAGCAACAAGCTGGCTCCAATCCCACGCCCCGCGCCACCACCTTCCATGGCCGCGGCACCTCCTTGGAGGATCTCATCGGTGACGTGTCATCCGATGAGAAGCCGGCTGCTTCTGACGATATCGATTTGGCCTCCGTGATGTCGGACCCGACTTCCACCAACTGCTCTGCTCTAGAATGGATGGAGCTTGACGACGACTATGATGGCCTGTCGAGAACCGAATGGGAGGTGGCGCTTCTAGAGGCCGCGACCCTGCAATCGACGACTGACAACATCGACGGCGAGTCTTCGTCGTCTCCTTTTCCGGCCACCATCGTGCCCCACCGCCGAAATTGACACCACCATTGGAACCATCTTTTCGTCCCCTTCAAAAGCCCCATAGTCTCGCACCTGGAGTCGTGCCGACGAGCCACCATCGAGCTGAATTGCGTCTGCATGAATAGTGCTAACCCAAGGTTGAAGACAATGGCAATTTCGTAATATTTACCACGAGGGCAAAAGGGACATTTTATACATTTAAACGGAAAAGTGGACGGCAGATGGCTCTGGGTGGCTTTGCGTTAACGGAGAAAATTTTTTGGGTGGTTTAAAATAAATATCGATATAACGGGTGGTTTTATGCAAAAAGTGATATATAACGGGTGGTTTCCTGCAAAAACCCTTTTTTTCTTTATGAATTGCTATAGGCATTTCCTTTTTTCCTTTTTTTTTTTCCTTTTATCTGGGTATGCATAAACTCCATTTGAAACGCAATTTCGAATGACATTGGAACCCGAAGCGAAACTAAACTCCATTTGGTTCTATCTTGTTGCACAACTATATGCTACATATATATTTATAGCTATACTAAGTGCTTTGTTAAATTATTTATATTGTGTTTTTAAATATGTATTTTTTACAAAAAGGAGCCTTAAAACGTGTACATACTTAGGGTAAGTTTTATATGTCGTTGTCTTTTCCCTCTCTTTTTTCTATAAGAACTTCAAATAGTGTTACATCTTTTATACAAATTATATATGTGATATCCTATCTTTTTATGGGTTTCAAGAGATTCAACATGACTACACATTTTCAACTAGAGGAAAATGTTGAAGTCATAGGATCCAAAGAAGCATTAATCAGTTCTTATTATTCTGTAATAATAACTGAGCAGGATTTTATCGTATTACATACGACATCTTTTCTTAGAAAATCAATTCTTTCTCATTTCTTCATGTTCTTTCTTACACATTAGAGCATTATGCGACGACATTTCAATTAGAGCAAGAAGATGTTTTTTTTCATTTGATCGGATTTAGTATATTAACTAATCTGGTGAAAAATTTGAAGTAAGATATTACTCACCTCGTTAAGAAGTACACATTTTGCCATTGATTCTTTGTGTACATAGCTATAAGTAATTATGAACTCTAGTGGGTACACTTTGCAGTTGTCATCTATTGCAGAATCTGTAGTTGTTCATCATATCAACATCTTCACTCGTAGGAGTTAATATGGCTCGGCCACAGGAAATGGAGTTATCTAGTGAAGGTCTAGGCATTTCTGGGAAAATGAATTGCACTAAAAGATCAACGCAATTTTTATCGTTGGTAATGTAGTGTGAAATTTCAATTGGTATTTCGATTAAATCTTTTTCTGTATTTTATAGAGATCCATTATCAAGCCGCAATAGAAATTCTAAAAAAATAGGGTCTTGAATTTATGAGTTTTGCTCATAGGTAAGAACTCACCAAGCTAGCACAAACTGTTTCATGTTGTGTTTTGTGTGGCAATACCGGCAAGACTTGTCTATAACCTCGACAAAAAAATATCCCAGTCACAAACAAATCTTATTTGAACAGATAAGAAAAAATCATGCGCAAATTCTGGAGGAAATTACACATATTAATGTAATGCCTTTCTCCAATCTTGTACACTCATATATTGCATAACAGTATATACTATCAAATTAGACTACAACGAAATAGCATCATAAATACATCATGTATTAAACAGCTAACTGAAATTTCTCCACCCAAAGGTAGATCTCCACCAGTCTTTGGATCACTGTAATAAGATCTAAATGAAAATTAAAATAAACATATATGTAAGTAATTTAAACTGAAATAAAAATTTAAAGCACATTCTATACAAATTTGCTAATAAAGAACATGGAAAACCGATTCTGCTTGTGTATGGATAAGAGCATAGGCATGAAGGAAAGAAGTATCTAAATTATGCATAACCATGATCTCAATTTTCTGCAAAAAATAATATGTTAATTTAATACCTTTGTGGAAAAAACAATAAGTAGTAATTCATATATATATATATATATATAGAGGGACACTCTAGTAAAACGACTCTTACGGTAAAACGAGTGAACAATTTTGGAGCGTTGGACTGAGGATGATAAATGGCTAGATTAGGAGAGAGAAAATAGGGTATAGTGCGGGTGTGAATCATGGAATAAATATCACAAAAAGTTTTTTTGAATTTTATTAATTAACGACCTCCAATATAGGAAGTTAAATGTAGATTTGGAGAGAGAAAGATACTGCAAATTCCGATCAGCGTTATTCCTCAAGCCTCCACCGAGATCCAGTATCCACTGTGTTTTTAGTTAATACGCATATTCAGTGGAAGTTCGTGCATATCAATATATTTAATTAGTTGAAAATTAACATTATGTATATCGACACGAAAACTGTGAATATCGTTAAATGTTCTTTGCATATCTGTTAATTTTGTTCATGTTTCACCGTATTCATGCTGATATCCACTGAATTGAAAAAACATTGTACATATCAAAACACATTATTTGAATATCGTTCAAGTATTTCTGAATATCTGTTATTCGTTATCATGTCCAGTCGTATACATATCAATGTATGGAAAATGCATATCCCATCCACACAAATGAATATCATATTCATGGCCAAGGAAATAATCCATAATTACAAATTGCATATCATACAAGTATATTATGCATATCACTGTATGAAAAATGCATATTTCATCCACACAAATGAATATCACATTCACGGCCAAAGAAATAATCTATAATTACAAATTGCACATCATACAAGTATATCTGAATAACAATAATGTTAACATGAATATCATAACGCCCAACGTCGCCACCGTGGGAGTTCTCAAGCAGTCCGTCGCCGACTGACATTTCCATGTCCACACCACCCTTCTCCACGTCGCCGCCGCACTCCTTGCCTGCCCCACCGGATTCCTCCGGCAAGCCTGTATCCTCTCCATTGAAAAATTTAAAAGATTGAGAAACCGAAAGGATTTAGGGTTCAAAAAAATATGATTCAAAAAATTAGAGTAAGATACCTATGGAGAAGCGAGGGACGAGGATAATCGAATTCGAGACGGCGCCAACGATGATAAAGCAAGGAGGAGACGAGGAGAAGCGAAGATCTGACGAAGTCGACAATGGCGCTTTCCAATTCTTGTGGCAGAGAGGAACACGAGAGAGGACGCTGACGAGGAGACGCGATCGACAAGGAGAAATGAAACTCGGTGAGGTCGTCAATGGTGGTTCCTTGCAGCGCCAGAGAGTAATACGAAAGAGAGAGAGGGAGTGGAAGAGGAAGACAGGAGGCTGAGAGAAACAAGAGAGAGAGAGAGAGAGAGAGAGAGAGAGAGAGAGAGAGAGAGAGAGAGAGAGAGAGAGAGATTAAAAGAGGAAGTTGAGGGGATTTGGTGAATATTATAATCTCTTGATTTTAGGGTTTGACGGAATCTGGTGTGGTCACATCCACTGTATAAAATTGGAGAACCTATTATTAAATCAGAGCCATCTATACTCCTCTCATCCAACATCCTAAATTAATACACTCGTTTTAACCTAATAGGCCGTTTCACTAGAGCCTAAATCTATATATATATATAACCTTAGCAAACATAATTACTACCCATGTATAAACACAACATCAGGGATACAACATTGGTCATAGTAATCTCATATCCTATATCTTATACACAAAAAAAGAAACATTTTTTTAAGTATCTTCAACCACACAAAACTACCTACTACATACAAAAAGAACACCCAAAAGTAACTGCATTATGATTCATTACAAAAAACACTGCTGCTTCATGGAGGAGCATGAGCTTACACCATAACAACACTAAACCATCTGAAAAGAGCATATCAAATATATACGATATGTTAATTTTTAGAAGGAGCGTCCCACCTACAGTCTAGACAACATATACAGTTGCACAGAGAAGACATTTTATACTACATCTTTTAGCATCCACCTTAAAGTCTTGTGATCCTCAAGCAAAGTCATCACAAGACACAACATCATTTCAGTCTTCTTGCTACGAAGTGTCGTGCTCAGTTTGTCTACAAATGAAGCACGCTCCTGTTACACAAGCATTTGCCACAATACAAACACAAAAGAAAAAGCTAAGAATGTATAAGACAATGAGTTCACTCAAATAAGTGTAGACAAGTTGAGTAGAAAAGATAAATATATGTTCTAGCAATAACAATTACAGAATTTTCAGAGTTGCAAACCGTATAACTAATATACGTGCATATAAATACGACAAAGTACATAGATGCTGAATATTTAACGAAATAACCTGAAGCAGAGAAAAACAAAAAGTGTAAATTTATCTACAACCAACTACCTCGTCATTCATAAAACATATCTCAGATGGTATGAGTTTCAGCAACTGTTCTACAGTGCGAGTATGCGTAACCAACTTCAAGGTTCTAGTACCATCTGTAGTCGTGAAATAAAAAAACACCCTACACAAAGGTAAAAATACAAGATGAATATATGGTCAGTATAATCAAAGTAATAAAGCATTACATTATAGTTTCCTTACTTTGCTTTCGACACTGAATACTGTTGATAGGAGTCACACACATAAGAACTGTTGGGAGGAACATCACAACCCTTACCACACCAATTACAACTAACGGACATGCGTAAGCAATCAGTGGTGAAATTAGAAATATAGGCATTGATCTTAACCATATCACTGGAAGTAATGTCAGATGCCTACATATACGCCAACGAAACAAAATATATTTTATAAAATACATAGATAATTGATTGTTATAATAATGTGAAGGGAAAAAATAGCTAGTCGAAACCTTTATTCCTAAGGCATGTTCAATCGTAACAATCGGCATACCAACTCCTCCATTCTCCTTCTTCATAATAGTATTATCCCTTGCGAGCACCAATTCTTTGTTCTCTTCAAACTTGAAAACATTACAAGCAACGACCAAATTAGATCACACTAGTCTTGTTATATTATATAGCATTGAATAACACATACCATTTACGAAGCTCATTTTCCCTAACCCTATCATGTTTGATTACAATCTTGCTATGACAGTTTGTAGACAATGAGAATTATGTACGAATATAATTTTAGGAGTTAAAGTCAGTTAAATAAATAAAGCCGAAATAAATGCAGATATATTTATGAGACGCAAAATGGTAGAAACATAGTATTTGAATACTAACCATTAAAAGTTGATGTCTTCAACCCAGTAAGTAAAATAACAGAATCGCAAGGATCAACACAATCAGGTTTGACAAAAGTAAATGCGAGTTGATTCCATGCAGAAATAAGTATAACCTCAAAACAACTGAAACCAGTTGCATATAAAAAATGAACTTAGTTATAGCACATGAGAGAGAGAAAAATATGCAAAACATTTAACAAACTATACCTATCATCAGTAATGTGTAACTCACATAGATCAGAAAGATTAGGTGAGAACCTATTTGCCACCTTCCGAGGTGGTATGCAACGGAGAACCACAACTATCATATCTAGAAGAAATAGGAGATAAAGTGAATTATATAATTATGCTACTATTTGTGTACAAGACTGAAACATACCAAACACTTTTAACAAAAACGTACCAAATACTTCATTGCAAGGACTTGTCTTACAAAGTATCTCAGAAATCCGAACAAACTCTTGCTTAAACTCAAATGACCATTCATGCAAATCAACTACTTTAACAGAAGATGAGCTATTAATATGGATATGATTTTCGTCTGTGAAGCGCTTATAATCTTCACTCACAAGTGATCAGTGCTACTTTGTAGTGTTTATCTAGGAGTTATTACCGGTGTTTTGGGTACCATTTGGATGAGTTAGAACGTTATTGTGGAGATTGGAGTTGAGTAGTAGAAGTGTAGATATGGTGGTTTGGAGAAGCTTAAATGAAGATTATGAAGATGGAGGAGGAAGCCACCTGAGAAGCCACGAGAGAAGACGAAGATCAGAAGCGAAGGGGTGCAATAGTGAAGAATCCACGGTCGCGGAACCTATAGCCGCGGTCGCGGAAAAATCAAACAGCGAGGAGCTTTACAGAGAGTTTTCCGTGATCGCGGAAGATCCTCCGCGGTCGCGGAAATGAGTCATCAGCGCGGGTCTGGGATCTTTCCGAAGTTTTCACTTTTATTTTATTATTTCCTTTTCTTTTATTTCTTTATTCCGGTTGGATTATTTTATTTCCTTTTAGGTTATGTTTCTTATCTTTGGTTTTTAGGTTTAGCTAGGTTATTTAAACCTAGTTTCTAGGAGCCACTATATTCATTCAGACTATTATTCAGCATATTTTTTCCCTTTGAATTTTTGTTTCAAGACTATGAAGAACTAAGCAACCTTTGCTTAGTCCGACGATTGAAGCCTTCATTTGATATATGATTGTAAGGTTATAATTCTATTTCTTATTCCTATTGATTATATATTTTCTCTTGAGCCTATTCCTATTGATTCTTATTGATTTGACTGGATTGATCACCTAGTTGATATTAGTAATTGTCTATTGCTAGGGTTTGGATATTTCGAGTTGAAATCCCTTATCTTGTGTAGCAAACATGATATTCTAGGACTAGTTGGACTAGTTTATTATGAAAGAGAATTGATTATGTGTTAAATGCTGTGAGTTGTGGTGTTGCATGTATCCTGGTTAATTCATATGCTTCATGCTGCTATTGTTCTAAATCTTGATAGTTTCTCGTGCGTTCGATAGTTAGGGTTGCCAGGACTAGTTGGACTGGTAACTATTTCAGAATAGGGATATGAATAATCATAGGAAAGAAATAAAGATAATCTAGGACCAATCAATCGAATGAATGGTGGATATTTGTCTGGCTAAGTACTTTTTCCAATTGATTACAACCTTTGTTTTTGTTCACTTTGTTTACTTGCAAACAACCTTTGACATACTACTTACATAAAGAAAGACAACTCCTTCCTGTGGGATTCGACCCTTGCTTGCCTATTCTACTAAGTTAGGTTTTTAAGGATTTACTTTGATTGGGCATCACGACTTTAGCCCCTGTTAAATTGGCGCCGTTGCCGGGGATCGAACCCGGGTCACCCGCGTGACAGGCGGGAATACTTACCACTATACTACAACGACCGCGGATTGTTACCAAACAGTGCGGCTCTCATACTAACTCCATGTAAAGAGAAAAAAATGTAAGCAAACAAACATAGACTAAGCATTAGATAAAAATTAAAGTCAAACCTTTTCATCAAAAAGTTATAGACGTTGGAACTTCTGTTTTCTTGGCTTGTTAGAAAAAGTACGCTTATTGATCACCTTAACATGCACAACGTGATCCTTGGATTTTGTAATCATCAAGTCAAGATACACCTTTTTTGGATTCATCATACAAGAACACAATGCATGCATGATCACAAACAGACCTGAAATAACACATGCTGAACAAAATTTGCATGCACAAAATTAAACAAAACATATCATTTATAAAACATTAGTTGTATACACAACAACAAAAGTACACAAAACAAGAACATATCACATAAAAACGAAGAAAAAGTCAATCACACACAAAATAAAAAGAAACAGAACTCAAAGTTAACTCTGCATGCAAAACTCAGGGGGGGATGTCGCAAGAAATAAGGAAAATAAAACAAAAAGGACATCCAACCAGAGAAGAGAGATGCTGAAAATCGTTTATAAAAAATTAGTGGCATACACAACAAAAGTACACAAAACAAGAACATATCACAATAAAACGAAGAAAAAGCCCATCAGGAAAAAAAACAAATAGAACTCAAAGTTAACTCTGCATGCAGAACTTAGGGGAGAGGGGGGGGGGGGGTCGCACGAAATAAGGAAAAGGAAACAAAAAGGACATCCAATCAAAGAAGAGAGATGCAGAAAATCAGTCAAAACAAAAAACAACAATATACAAAAAAAACATGGACATTTAGCGTACATCCCAAACACTTTTTGAAAAAACATAAAATAGTACCATATGACAGTGAGAGAGTAAAACGAATTTGGCAGGGCACATGCAAACAGAACATGCAGCCCAAAGTACTCTTAAAAAAGAGCGTAAAAACTGCACCACATGACAACGCTTTAACAAAAAAAAGCATCACGGTACATGCAACACAAAACATAAAAAACAATACGTAAAAATAACCGAAAATACACCCAATCAGAGATGAAAATAGAAAGAAAATTTTTCAGATATAAAACACTGCGCGTAGCATTAAAACAATTTAAAGCACACCAGAAATCAAGACACGGAAGAATGTTTAGAAAGAATAAAAGAAACCATAAAAAAAAAGAACAAACCTGGAGAAAGCTTTAACTGCAGGAAGCACCAAAAGTAGAACAAAGTCAGCAAAAAAACGGCCGGAAGCAAAAATAAATGCAGGAATTTGGTTATACAGAAACAATGAAGCACCACTCAGTTGCCACGTGTAACCCACTACAAATAATACAGTGAAGCACCACTCAGTTGCCACGTGTAACCCACTACAAATAATATACCACTATATCATAGGTAAAAACCAATAGGAAAAAAATTTAGCACCAGTCAGAAAATCAAAGAACAAGAAAGCCATATTTAAGTAACAGAAGCCCATTTAGAAAAAAAAAGGTCCATTACCAAAAGAAGGCCAAGTAGCAAAAATCAACAGGAAAAAAATTAGCATCGATCAGAAAATCAAAGAACAATAAAGCTATATTTAAATAACAGAAGCCCATTTAGAAAAAAGGCCCATTAGCCAGAAAAGGTCCAGTAGCAACACATTAAATTGACTAAAGGTGGCAGCATGAAGACTTAATCGATATTTATACAAGATCAAGATTCAAGACAAGAAAAATTCATCGGTCATACAGATTACATCACCTGATTCTACCACAGTTCTCTGAATTTCAAAACCACCTAACTAGTTTAGCACCTCTATCACAGTTCTCTGAATTTCACAACCTGCAATGAAAAGCAATAAGTTATTCACTACAAAAGAATGTAACAAAAAAGAGTTGACCATTCACAAAAGTGTGAATGGACGCTAAATAATGCACACATTAATGTACTCATCTTGAGAATGAAAGGAATTATCATTCAACTATAGACTATTGACATATACAAAATAATAAAAATATTTGCAGAGCTCAGTATCTTGATTTAGAAAAGAATTACCTTCAAATGACTACAGCTAACAACACTATAATGCACACCATCCAGAAGAAGAAATTCACAACCTCTCCCATGTATGCGGCTTACATAATAAATAGACGAACAATTAGTAGTGGTTTGCCTACCATACTATATAAGATTAGAAGAAACTCATCCATTAGACAAGATTAGAAGAAAGTCATCCATTAGACAAAATTGCACCAATCAAACGACATGAATAGTCAAAGATTCGATGCAAACAAACCAAAAAAGAAAGATTGAGAAGGCCTAATATCAACACATTAAATTGACTAAAACTAGCACCATGAAGATTAAAGAGATAGTTATACATCATCAATATTCAAGAAAATAAAAATTCATCGATCATCCAGTTTACATCACCTGACTCAAAAGGCGAAGAATTTTGGATATCAATCTCCATAGTAGGAGGTTGTCCCCACCATAGGTGTTATCGTAGCACCTTGAACGACTACACAGGCTCGCATCAGCTTTTAGCCTTATCTGAAACTTATTAAGCTAATAGTAAGGCCCCACCAGTTGTCAATGCACCTGACATTGTAATAGACAAACTCCACGTAATCAGATTAGAAGAAAGTCATCCATCAGACAAAATTGCAACAATCAAAGGACATGAATAGTGAAAGATCCAATACAAACAAACCATAAAAAGAAGATTGACCATTGAAAAACAAAACTACATATTCAGTACAGCAAGAGCACAAGTATCGCAAATTAGTCAAAGACTCAATATCCTATTAATGAATTTCAGTATATCAAGGTCATAAGTCATTCCAGCTACCCTCCAAACAATACAACTCAACAAGACCAAGTAAAAAAAGAGAGAGAAAAATGAAGGCAAGATGAAAACCTTACTTATAAGGAGGGTATGAAAGAACAATAATTGAGCTAGTGGCAGAGTTGTCACCACCACCAAAATAACTTGAGACAACCTGTAATAGTGCAAAATTATTAGCATTAGAACGTGACAAACTCCACGTAATTAGATTAGAAGAAAGTCATCCATCAGACAAAATTGCAACAATCAAAGGACATGAATAGTCAAAGATCCAATACAAACAAACCAAAAAAAGAAGATTGACCATTGAAAAAAAAAACTACATATTTAGTACAGTAAGAGCACAAGTATCGCAAATTAGTCAAACACTCAATATCCTATCAATGAATTTCAGTATGTCAAGATCATAACCCATTCCACCTACCCTCCAAACAATACAACTCAACATGACAAAACACAAAAAAAGAAAAGAAAAACGAAGGCAATACGAAAACCTTATTTATACAATACCGGCAACCAAAATATACATGTAACACAACCAAAACAAAATACAGCCATAATTGCAAGAAAAATATGCACAAAATACAACCATAATTACATGAAGTTGTAATCAAACCGTAATTCTTTTACCTCTACAGAATTCAAAAACAATATACATATAATTTATACAATACCAGCAACCATAATATACACGAAACACAACCTATAATTCATACAATACCGGCAACCAGAATATACACGAAACACAACCTATAATTCATACAATACCCGCAACCAGAATATACACGAAACACAACCTATAATTCATACAATATCGACAACCAAAATATACATGAAACACAACCAAAACAGAGTGCAACCATAATTGCAAGCAGAATATGCACAACATACAACCACAATCACATGAAGCTGCAATCAAACCGTAATTATTTTGTCTCTGCATAATTCAAAAACAATACACATATAATTTATACAATACCAACAACCAGAATATACATGAAACACAACCAAAATTAATATCAGCAAGCAGAATATACACAAAATACAACCATAATTACATGAAGCTATAATCAAAGAGTAATTCTTTTACCGCTACACTACTCTACCAAAATAGAGCAACCAGAATATACACGAAACACAGCCAAAATTAATATCAGCAAGCACAATTCATACAATACTAGCAACCAGAATATACATCAAACACAATCAAAACAGAGTACAACCATAATTGTAAGCAGAATATGCATAAAATACAACCATAATTACATGAAGCTACAACCAAACCGTAATTATTTTGCCTCTGCAGAATTAAAAAAACAATATACATATAATTTATATAATACCAGTAACCAGAATATACATGAAACACAAATAAAATTAATATCAACAAGCATAATATACACAAAATACAAGCATAATTACATGGATCTATAATAAAAAAGTAATTCTTTTGCTTGTGCACTACTCCACCAAAATAGAGCAACCAGAATATACACAAAATACAACCAAAATTAATATCAACAAGCACAATATACACAAAATACAACCATAATTACATGAAGTTGTAATCAAACCATAATTATTTTGCCTCTACACTACTCCACCAAAATAAATAGAGGAAAAGCCTAAACACAGACCGAACATTCAACCCAAAAAAATCATATGAAACAAACATTGTTTCTGAATGACAGGGCCAAAAATTGACACCACAACTATAAACCTAGATCAACAACTTATAATTATTAAAATCAGAGACAAATACAAACTTAAGAAACACCTGTATAATGACCGCGGCCGCACAAGACAAAAGCAAAAAAATATAAGATGAGAAATGCGGAAACAAAGAGAACAATTTAATATCTGACCCAATACATACAAACATGTAACTCACAATGACCAAAAAATACAAAACAACAACACAATGAACAAACAGTCTACTTATAATCATTACAATCAGATACAGTTACAAAACTAAGAAATACATGTATTACAACCACGACGGCACAAGACAGACGCAAGAAACTTGTATAACGACACAAGACAAACGCAAACAAATTAAGATGAGAAATGTGGAAACAAAGAGAAACTCATATCAGATAGCGGAAAAATATAACAACACAATGCACAAACAACCTAGTTATATAATTATTACAATCGGAGACAAAGGCAAACTTAAGAAATACCTGTATAATCACCGCGACGGCACAAGTCAAACGCAATAAATCTAATATGAGAAATGTGGAAACAAAAAGAATCACAGATGAAATAGCAGGCAAACAGAATCGGAGACAAAGATAAACTTAAAAAATACTTATATAATGACCGCGGCGGCACGAGTCAAACGCAAGAAATTTCAGATGAGAAATGTGGAAACAAATAGAATCTCAGATGAGATAGCAGACAAACAGAATCTCATATCAGATAGTGGAAAAATACAAAACAACAACACAATGCACAAACAATCTAGTTATAATTATTACAATCGGAGACAAAGACAAACTTGAAAAATACATGTATAATGACCGCGACTGCACAAGACAAACGCAAGAAATCTAAGATGAGAAATGTGTAAATGATTAGGCTAAAGTCGTGATGCCTATCAAAGTAAACCTCAAAAACCTAACTAATGTAGTAGGGTAAATAAGGATCGATCCCACAGGGAGGTAATCAATCTTCCTAAGTGCAAAGGTTGTATGCCAATAATAACAAAAGGGGTTTTTGGTTTGTGTCACGTAACAAAGTAAATCAAAGCAAAAGATGTATCTTATGGGTGAGAAGTAACTTAGCCAAACAAATATTCACACTTCAGTTTGATTGGTTGATCCTAGATTATCTCAAATTCCTACCAATGAATATTCCTATCCCGATCTTATGTATATAGACAGGTCAACCAGCCCTGAAAATACTTACCATTAAACAATCAAGAAACCATCAAGATTCAATCTAACGGCAGCAGTAAGCATAAGAATTAACCAGGATACATGCAATACTTAACAACCCGTCAGTACTCGACATGTAATCAATTCTCTTCACAATAAACATTCACAACCAGTTCCTGTAAATTGCGTTTCCTACACAAGATAAGGGATTTCAACCAGAAATATCCAAACCCTAGCAATAGATAATCACTAATATCAACTAGATGATCAGACTAGTCAAAACAGCAAGAATCAATGGGATGAAGTATAAAGAGAATCAATATAAAAAAAGGAAAGGAAATAGAGTTATAATCTCACAACCAAATACAAACGAAGGCTTCAATCGTCGGACTAAGCAAAGGTTGCTTAGTTCTTCACAGTCTTCAAAGCATAAAAACTCTAAGGGGAAAACTGAACGATAATGTGATAACTTGAATAATGAAAAGGCTGCTAACTAATGAAAGGTATAAACCTAGCAAACCCTAATTTCCAAAAGATAGGAAATATAATATTCCTAAAAGGAAATAAACGAAATAAAATAAATAAAATAAAAAGGAATAAAGTTTGGACGAAACAAATTCTCGGCATCCGCGTGTGAACAGTAGCCGTGACCGCGGAAAGAATTCCACGATCGCGGATTGGTCTCTGAGGCTTCGTATGCTTCTGGTGTAATTCCGCGACCGCGGTGGATCTTCCGCGCCCGCGGAAAAGCCTCTGTTGCGATCTTTAACTTGTGGTTTCGCCTTCATCTCCTTAAGTCTTCATTTAAGCCCTCACAACCACCAAATCAACACTTCTTCTCCAAAACTCCATTCTCCTATATTGTGCTCTAAACCCATACCAATGGCACCCCAAATACTAGTAACAGCTCCTAGTTACGCACTACAAAATAGAGCGTATCAGTAAACAAAGAGAATCTCATATCAGATAGCGGAGAAATACAAAACAATGACACAATGCATAAACACTCTAGTAATCGGAGACAAAGACAAACTCTCAGATCAGATAGATGAAAAAAACACAATGCACAAACAGTGTGTAAACAAAGAGAATCTCGGATCAGATAGCGGAAAAATACAAAACAACGACACAATGCACAAACAGTTTAGTAATCAGAGACAAAGACAAACTCTCAAATCAGATAGATGAAAAATACAAAACAACAACACAATGCACAAACAGTCTAGTTATAATTATTACAACCGGAGACAAAGACAAACTTAAAAAATACCTGTATAATGACCGCGTCGGAATAATGACCGCGATGGCAAGAAATCTAAGATAAGAAATGTGGAAACAAATAGAATCTCAGATGAGATAGCGGAAAAACTACAAACAACAGCACAATGCACAAACAATCTAGCAATCGGAGACAAACACAAGCTTAAGAAATACCTGTATAATGACCTGAGCGACCTGAGCATCCTTCAAACGAGTATCATCAATACTATGCTCTAGCTCCTCAAAATGGGCTTGTAACTCGACCAAACTCTTCTTGGTCTCCACCAGCTTCTTCTCAACCGACGCCCGCTTGCCCTCGGCCGCCTTGACACGTCCATTTGCCACCTCTAACCGACTCTCGACCTCGGCTATTCGCTTCCCAGCACCATCGCTCAACTCTTGCACAGTAGAAAAGGCGACAAGCGAATATTGAAGAGCCTATGAAAACAACAAAACACATGAAAAAATATTGAACACATGCACATTGTGAGAAACACTTCAAAACAAAATTTTCTCTTTTACTTACTCGCCAGGCGGCCGCCCCAGCCTCGTCGATACAATCAACAGGGTGCAAGTCGCCAATCTCCTTCCTAGCCTCAGAATCCAGAGTATGAACCAGGTCTCCCAAATCTCTCTTCTTCACCATACCCACATAAAGCTCTGGAGCGTCCGTCGCCTTCCTCTTCGCCCCTGAGGCTTTAGACGATGGCGAGTCCAAAGCAACGATCTTA
The DNA here is from genome assembly GCA_027886185.1 of Rheum nobile. Lineage (NCBI taxonomy): Eukaryota > Viridiplantae > Streptophyta > Magnoliopsida > Caryophyllales > Polygonaceae > Rheum > Rheum nobile. The sequence continues at coordinate 1,547,931 of WOAB01000163.1, forward strand.
GCCGACGATAGGGCCTTGGCATCCAACTTAGCCGACGAAGACACTTTCATCGCCAACTTTTGATCCAGGAGACTCTTGCCAGACAAGCGAGCACTCGACCTCGCCCCCCGAGATACTGCCAGGCAAGTACAAACAAATAAGCATATGGTCGCTACAATGACCATCCACATGCATACCTTAAGGAACGAACACATGCCTTTGGTAACGGAAGTAGACGGAGTCGCCATATCCGGAGGAAGGGCTAAGTAGTTTACGTTCTTGAACGATCGGTCGGCCTCGGAAAAAGCAAGCAAAGCTTCAGTGACAGCGGCGAAATCAGAATCCGTCTTCTCCTCCGGACTAGGCACTGAAAAAGAAAACAAGTAAGCGCCGATTAACAAAGATGTCAACCATACAAAAAACAAAGACTAACACGATACCTGTCGTCCTCCAAACATCACGCAAGAAAGAACAGTCGAAACCCCCCTCAAGCGATTTTCTTTCAACAAAGAAGAAACGTGACCTCCATCCACGATCATTGACATTAAGGTTTAAAGCAATCGGTTGCCTATACGGTCTAAGACGCAGTTGGAAACGAGAAGAACCCCGACTACACAAGTAGTATGAGTACGAGAGAGCGTCAAAATCAAAATCAATTTCAACACTAGACACCAAAAGATCGACTACCCTAAGAAGACGCCATGTATGCGGCATCACTTGACACGGAGCAAGGTTGAGAACGGACAGGAAATTTCTCACCAGATTCGAGAACGGAAAAGAATGACCTATCCTAAAGGGGTACTCGAAGAAGCAAATCCACCCGTCGCGACACCAGTCGGCCCGCTCCTGAGACAGAGGAAGACGATCCACCGTCTCAGAGGGGAATTGACTCACTTCCAAGATCGTGTCCAACTCCGATTAGGTTAGGGTTCCGGCCAAAGAATCCTCTGAACTGAGAAGATTTGAGGGGGGGGGATTCGCTACTCTTTCCAACAACGCCAGAAGACGAGGCCCTGGACTTCTTTGACTTTGGAGACAGCATAGTACAAGCACAAAGAAAACGAACAGAGAAAGAGATCTTTACCTTCGGATCAGAAAAACCTCTTGAGAAGCCAAAAGAGATGATGATGATGAAAAGAAAGGGAAGTGATGGCCATTTATGGGAAACTGTTTAAAACCGCAATCAAGTCTGGCAACCAATAAGGAGGCGACATGTCATCAATCCGCTGCAACAAATCTACAAGGAAAATATCACGTCCAGAAAAAGAAGGAATCCAACCGTCCCTCAACTGCCATCTCCGACCCAGCTCGATTCCTTGGGGCAATTTTTGGGCCATGATCTTAGTGGACCTTCGGAAAGAGGTGGCCCAGTACACGAAGCCATTTTCTTTTCCTTCGAAGCGACCAACCGAGGAAGCGACCAAACGACAAAACAACCAAAACCAGACAATAAAAGCCAAGGTCATGAAGACACCACAATCGGAAGCGTTACGGAAAATCCAGATCCCATACAACGGCTACAAGCCTGCGAGATCAAGACATAAATGCCATAAGATTATGGCAAATCCAGCAATTAAAGCGGACAAGCGAAGATCACGGACAATGAAATGGCTAGATATTTCCAAAGATTAAATGTATATAAAGGGTTCTAGGAATCATTGTACGATACACAAATACTCTCAGACATAATACAAACAACAACGCTCTCATTTCTATACTCATCTAAGTTCATCGGCTCAGAATCAGTGTTCTAGTATTCGAACGTCCGGCAACCTTCACCTTTGGTTTGACCAACCTTCTACTTGAAGGGGATAAGCCAGTCTCTACGTTATTTCTAATTCATTATGTTCTAATTTCTAGTTGATTTGGATTATCTAGATATTATCAATCTAATTGTTGTCTAGTTGCCCTTCTTTAAGCGATTCAGGTCGGTTCGATCTTTTTCGTTAGCGGGACCGAATAGTGATCGATCCCAACACCAAGAACACCACCACGTACACATTCCCCACGTGAATTACTCTCACCAAATCCATAACTAAAACAAGAATTGGACTGAACAACTTCAAATCTGATCCATTCACAAAAACATTCAAGCACAATTTTTTCAAAACTATAAAGATTTAGGTCATATTAGCAACAAAAAATGTACGGTTTATGAAACAAAATTTGGGAATTTCTCCCAAATCCCCCCAGATATGATAAAGGAGTGGTTGGAATTGTGGAGGTCAAATTTCGTGGCAGTGGATTAGTGAAGAAAGGCTATTGAAGGACGTTGCGGTGAATAGGTGAGGGGAGGTTGTCGAAGTGCGTGGTGGTCGAACGTATGGTAGTCCAAAAGTCATACTCGATCAGTGGACTGGTGGAGGTCAAGCGACTTGGCGGTGGATTCGTGAAGACAAGCCATCTACCGGGATGCAAAGGACAAACTAGGGACATATTTATACTTATATGTCTTAGAATAAATTTTACACAATAATAAATATAGTGTTTACTGTTGGGCCATGATCTTAGTGGACCTTCAGAAAGAGGCGGCCCAGTACGCAAAGCCGTTTTCTTTTCCTTCGAAGGGACCAACCGAGGAAGCGACCAAACGACAAAACAACCAAAACCGGACAATAAAAGCCAAGGTCATGAAGACACCACGATCGGAAGTGTTACAAAAAATCCAGATCCCATACAACGGCTACAAGCCTGTGAGATCAAGACATAAATGCCATAAGATTATGGCAAATCCAACAATTAAAGCGGACAAGCGAAGATCACGGACAAGGAAATGGCTAGATATTTTCAAAGATTAAATGTATATAAAGGGTTCTAGGAATCATTGTACGATACACAAATACTCTCAGACATAATACAAACAACAACACTCTCATTTCTATACTCATCTAAGTTCATCGGCTCAGAATCAGTGTTCTAGTATTCGAACGTCCGGCAACCTTCACCTTTGGTTCGACCAACCTTCTACTTGAAGGGGATAAGCCAGTCTCCACGTTATTTCTAATTCATTACGTTCTAATTTCTAGTTGATTTGGATTATCTAGATATTATCAATCTAATTGTTGTCTAGTTGCCCTTCTTTAAGCGATTCAGGTCGGTTCGGTCTTTTTTGCCCAAAACAATTTGGCGCCCACCATGGGGCATCTAGCCAATCAGCGATCCAATCATCAAAACCAAAGATCTTCCCATCATGACTGGCTTAGAGAACGCCATGATCCCCAACGAAGATCCAACCTAGAGCAACGTTCAAATCGAGAATTAGGAAGAGAACGTCGGCACCCAACCTGTCGCAGAATCGCAGATACAAGAGCTTACAAAAGCCATGAGCGTCCTTCAAGAAGAACTGGCCCAGCAACGGACCAGGAACGAAATGCTAAGTACTCAATCTGAATCAGAGATTGCTCGACTAACCCGTGAAAACGAATTTCTAAGATCACAGGTACAAACGTCATCATCGATTCCCAGAGGATCAAGACGTATAGTCAACACGGAAGGACTGTCCACGCGACTCGATCTAGATGGAGCAAACGTAGCACCCGCAGTAGAGACCAATGCTTCCCAACACACTGGTATGTTTCAGACCCTTCCGGTCACCCTTGTTACGACTAACGTGCCAAACTCTGCAGCCAAGCCCCTCGGGACTCGAGCGGCCCATCCATAGGTAACAGGACCAGTCGATCTCCAGGCTCTCATATAGCAAGCCATCAACGAGCACATGAAGACTCTAGACGACCATATCGCATGGATCCCGGGAGTTCCCCAGCCAATCGAGAGAGAGGCAATCGACGGATACGAAGACTCGCCTTTAACAGAGGCGATTGCACGCGTCGAGATTCCAAAAAAGTTCCACGTCCCCAACCTGTTCAACTACGATGGGACCGGGGATCCAAATGATCATGTTTCAATTTACAAGCAAAAATTAATGACTATTTCGGTCCCTAGAGGGAACCGCGAAGCAGTCATGTGCAAAATCTTTGGCACGACTCTCGCAGGACCCGCACTAACCTGGCTCATGCATTTACCACAGGGTTTCATCGCTTCCTTTGCCGACCTGGTCAATTCATTCAAAATTCAGTTCGCCAGCAGTCGGCGATTAGAAAAATAGTCAAACGACCTGTACATGATCGTGCAGAGATGTAACGAACCCCTGAGGGACTATCTTAACAGGTACAACAAGGAGAAAGTCGCGATCCCACACTACAACGTCCCAACATCGATCGAAGCATTTTGCCGAGGACTGGTCAGGGGCAGTGAACTCTACCGCGAGCTGACCAAGTATCCATGCCGAAGTTTCGAAGACGTTCAAGCTAAGACCATGGAACAAGTCAGACTCAAAGAAGACGAGGAACCCTCCAAGACAAACAAAAGTCCCGACCGAGCTGACCGAAAGACATCCTCGGACAATCGGCGTGATCGGAGGTACCAACCATACCCAAAGGGACAAAACGACTACAATCAGGTAAATAACTTTTGTGAAAGGAACCAGGATTGGCGAAACAACCCCGCTCTCCCCCCAAAGCTTCACTCTTACAACTTCAACATAGCCATATCGGAGCTCGTAAAAAGCTTCGAAAAGTATGGAAACGAAGTGAGATGGCCACGGAAGAGCGACAAACCAGACACCAAGAAAGACATGAACCGGTGGTGCGAGTTTCACGGAGATCATGGACACTCGACGGATGAATGCATAGCCCTTTGCAAAAAAGTCGCGAGACTCCTCGCACAAGGGCTACTACGTGACGTCATCTCGGATAAGGCAAAGGCGACGCTTGATCGAAGAGATCAGGTAACATCCGACAAACCGTCCTCTCCGATTCCTGCAAAAATTGTTAACACTATTTCAGGAGGGTCAGACGTATGTGGAAACACGTACTCAGCTGCCAAAAGACATGCTCGAGAAAGTAGAGGCAACAAACCAGCTTAGATAAAGACGAGACAGTTGCAGGTCTCTAACGCTCTGACCATCACCTTTGACGACTCGGAGGCTCAAGAGTTGGGCGACCATCACGACGGTTTGGTAATATCACTCTCAATTAGCAATTGCCTTATCCGTCGCGTTCTAATCGACACAGGCAGCTCCACCAACTTGTTGACACTGGACGCCTTGAAAGGTATGGGTTTAAGCGAGGACGACTTAACCAGAAACTCCACCCCATTAGTCGGATTTAGTGGGGAAGTTAAGTATACACAAGGCAAAATCGTGTTAACAACGTACGCCGGTGGAGTCAGCCAACAGGTAAAATTATTAATACTCGACTGCCCATCCCCATACAATGCAATCCTTGGCAGACCCTGGATCCACGCCATGAAATTTGTACCTTCCACTTACCACCAGACAATAAAATTTCCTACCAAGTGGGGGGTACAGGAAATAAAAGGCGACCAGAGAGCCGCCAAGGAATGCTACGTCACTTTAATGAAAGGGGCAGTCGACAAATCGCCCGCATAGCAATCACAGTACAGCGAAGGGACCCCGCGATACATCGAACCATAAATGGAACAACTCGATGAGATCGTGATGGATCCCTCAAAGCCAACACAAACAGTAAGGGTCGGATCAGATCTAAACGATTCGACTAGAGTAGGTTTAATTTCCTTTTTACGATCCAACACTGACTATTTTGCCTGGTCACACGGAGACATGGTGGGAATTTCCCCAGATATTCTTACTCATAAATTGAATGTAGATGCCACGTACCCTCCAGTCAAGCAAAAAAGGAGGAAGTTCGCGCCTGAGCGCAACAATGTCGTGGACGATGAAGTGAAGAACCTACTTGAGACAGGTAAAATAAGGGAGGTAAAGTACCCCGACTGGTTAGCGAACGTCGTCGTGGTCCAAAAGAAGAACGGGAAGTGGAGAGTATGCATCGACTTCACAGATCTAAACAAAGCATGTCCAAAGGACTCCTTCCCACTACCACACATCGACGAAATGGTCGACGCGACCGCCGGGCACGAAATGCTGACATTCATGGACGCGTTCAGTGGATACAACCAAATCCTCATGGATCCCAACGACCAAGAGAAGACAACCTTCATAACAAGCCAAGGTACGTAATGCTACAAAGTCATGCCCTTCGGACTAAAAAATGTAGGGGCCACGTACCAAAGGTTGGTGAACAAGATGTTCAAAGAACAGATCGGCGACACCATGGAAGTCTACATCGACGACATGCTCGTCAAATCCAAATCAGCGGGGAACCACATCGAACACCTTAAGGAAGCCTTCGAGGTACTAAAAAGGTACAACATGAAGTTAAATCCGACTAAATGCTCTTTCGGAGTGTCCTCAGGGAAATTCTTAGGCTACATGGTCACTCAAAGAGGGATCGAAGCTAGTCCCGACCAGATCAGGGCAATCGTCAACCTCAGGTCCCCCCGGTGCGTTAAGGACGTCCAAAAGCTCACAGGACGGATAGCAGCATTGAATAGATTCATATCCAAGTCATCGGATAAATGCAAGCTCTTCTACGAGGCCTCGAAAAAGAACAAATCATTCGACTGGACAGCTACACACGAGCAAGATTTCCAAGACCTAAATGCAATTTTGGCGAATCCACTCCTACTAGCCAAACCAAAAGACGACGAGCCATTACCACTCTATCTGGCCATATCAGAATCAGCGGTCAACGCAGTACTGACAAGAGAAGAAGATGGTAAACAATCGTCGGTCTACTATGTAAGTCGCTCCTTACTCCCCGCCAAAACCAGGTTTACGCCACTTGAAAAGATGGTCTTAGCATTAGTCATGGCCTCCAATAAATTATGACCCTACTTCGAATCACATGAAATTATTGTGAGAACTAACCATCCCATGAAGGCAGTCATGAGGAAATCGGAATTTACAGGACGAATGGCCAAATGGGCCATACATCTCAGCGGATTCGACATCGATTACAAGCCAAGGACGGTGATCAAATCTCAAGCTCTAGCCGACTTTGTGGCCGATTTCAGCCCAACACTGAAACAAGAAGCTGCGAAGGAAGTCGAAAAACTAAAAGTCGAAGAAAACAGGGGCACGTGGCAACTCCATACAGAAGGAGCGTCAAATGTAAGAGGAGTCGGCTTAGGCGTCGTGCTAAAATCGCCACAGGGGGATCATATAGCCCAAGCTGTGAGATGTGAATGGGATGCGACCAACAACGAAGCAGAATACGAAGCTCTCGTGTTTGGATTAACGCTCGCACACGACCTCGCAATTCTGGACCTAGAAGTGACATGCGACTCTATCTTAATCGTCAACCAGGTACAAGGTTCGTACACCGCCAAAGACGACAGAATGATGGCATACCTTGATGTCGTCAAAAAGCTGGCAAGCAAATTCCAAAGATTCACCATACGACAAGTCCCACGCGACCTCAACACACAAGCCGATGCTCTAGCAAACCTTGGCTCCACCTTGCATCCTAACGACTTCTCCACCATTCCGTTGGCACATGTCACCACACCAGCCGTCCCCAAAACCTTTAAAGCACTTGGTCCCGACGACATTCAGACGACGGACGAGCTACCCCTAGAAGAAGTCGTCTCAGCAGAGGTAGGCGACCACACAGAAGAAGACTTGGTAGGCGACCAAGACGATTGGACCACCCCCTACATCAAGTTGCTCAGAGATGGAACTCTCCCAACAGACAAAGCAGAAGCTAAAAGACTCAAGATTTGGCGTCCCTTCAGAGATCGTATGCGACAATGGCTCCCAATTCATCGGTAGCCAAACTCGATCCTTCTGTAAACAATGGAACATTATGCTAGTCACATCCATGCCAAGATACTCATAATCCAATGGACAAGCAGAGTCCGGTACCAACAACAAGTCGCCCGGAGTTACAACAAGAACGTCCGGGTCAAAGTCTTTAAGCTAGGGGACTGGGTCCTAAGGAAAACATTCCAAAATACCAGAGACCCAACCGACGGACAGCTAGCACCCCAATGGGAAGGACCTTACCTCATTAAAGAGATCGTCGGACAAGGAGCTTATCGATTAGAAACAAAAGACGGACAACCGATCCCCAGAAGCTGGAACGCGATCCATTTAAAGTTGTATCATTTCTAAACTCTCCTCCCTTCCACACTTTTGAGCATCTCTTCCATTGCATTCATTTGGATTCCGATCACTGACTTAATCATCGGAGGGCCGTTGGGCTACCCCCCAACGGTCACCCCCAAACTTTTCTTATGTATACTTTCCAAATGAAAATCTGAACAGAAACGAGAGGCCTCCAAGATGAAACAATAGACATACAAGCTGGATCAGTCACACAAAAGCGCTTACATTACACTCACATGATTGATCGAAACACGAGGAGATGAATACCAGAGGCACATCGGCACACCGCCTGCCTTATACAATACATAAGGTCGTAACACCTTATTACATCTACGCAATAAAGACATATTGCTTTCCTCATCGGCATAACACTAAGTCATGACTAAACATAAACGTATACATTTGCAGGCCTCCCTTTTTTACACGACGCGGAAAGCCCTACTCGATGGAGCACACGGGTAAATCCGATACAGATCAAAGGCGTCATGACTACCTTCTCTAGAAGGGTCCGATAAAACACATAGACACAATGCAAGGTCGACCCTCTATAAAACACATTACGTCAATAAAAGAAAGTCTAACTTTTGTTACATCTACACTAACGCTCACGACTACAGGTCGCTACGACCACACACTACGGCCTAGGCGCGCAAACGACAGAGTCCACCTGTAAAACGGAACGCACAGAGACAAACGAAGAACAAACGCAAGGTACTTCGCAAACAACTAAAGAGTTTTACAAAACACGCGACCCACGATGATAGACGGGTCGCCAAAACATTGTCCATCCCATCTCCACGATGGGGCACAACATACTACCTAAAAAACACTTGGATTGAAACATACACAAAACACCAAAGGGAAACGATGTCTTTTGTCTAAAACAAAGATCAAGACTCACTTGACATTTCATAAACTTCTACAGGAGCGACATCCTGGCCCTCAGTCGCCTCAGGGAGCTCCTTCAATACCTCCCCAATAGCTTCCTCGACCACCACAGGGACAGCCTCCTCTCCATGCTCGTCTTCACCAAGTCCCATCAGCTTGAATAGCTCGTTGCCAGGATTGCCACCAGGGTACAAAAGGTCCATATTCGCCCTTGCATCCTAGATGTTCCAAGATGACTGACCCCCTAAGGCATACTCCTCCATCATTTCAATACGGGACTTGAGGTAGAAATACGTCCCAACATCAGTAGCGACCTGAGCATCCTTCAAACGAGTATCATCAATACTATGCTCCAACTCCTCAAAACGGGCTTGCAACTCGACCAAACTCTTCTTGGTCTCCACCAGCTTCTTCTCAGCTGACGCCCGCTTGCCCTTGGCCGCCTTGACACGTCCATTTACCACCTCTAACCGACTCTCGACCTCGGCTATCCGCTTTCCAGCACCATCGCTCAACTCTTGCACAGTAGAAAAGGCAACAAGCGAATACTGAAGAGCCTATGAAAACAACAAAACACATGAAAAAATATTGAACACATGCACATTGTGAGAAACACTTCAAAACAAAATTTTCTCTTTTACTTACTCGCCAGGTGGCCACCCCAGCCTCGTTGATACAATCAACAGGGTGCAAGTCGCCAATCTCCTTCCTAGCCTCAGAATCCAGAGTATGAACCAGGTCTCCCAGATCTCTCTTCTTCACCATACCCACAGAAAGCTCTGGAACGTCCGTCGCCTTCCTCTTCGCCCCTGAGGCTTTAGACGATGGCGAGTCCAAAGCAACGATCTTAGCCGATGAGAGGGCCTTGGCATCCAACTTAGCCGACGAAGACGCTTTCATCGCCAACTTTTGATCCAGGAGACTCTTCCCAGACAAGCAAGCACTCGACCTCGCCCCCCGAGATACTGCCAGGCAATTACAAACGAATAAGCATATGGTCGCTACAAAGACCATCCACATGCATACCTTAAGGAATGAACACATGCCTTTGGTAACGGAAGTAGACGGAGTCGCCATATCCGGAGGAAAGGCTAAGTAGTTTACGTTCTTGAATGATCGGTCGGCCTCGGAAAAAGCAAGCAAAGCTTCAGTGACAGCGGCGAAATCAGAATCCGTCTTCTCCTCCGGACTAGGCACTGAAAAAGAAAACACGTAAGCGCCGATTAACAAAGATGTCAAACATACAAAAAACAAAGACTAACACGATACATGTCGTCCTCTAAACATCACGCAAGAAAGAACAGTCGAAACCCCCCTCAAGCGATTTTCTTTCAACAAAGAAGAAACACGACCTCCATCCACGATCATTGACATTAAGGTTTAAAGCAATCGGTTGCCTATCCGGTCTAAGACGCAGTTGGAAACGAGAAGAACCCCGACTACTCAAGTAGTATGAGTACCGGAGAGCGTCAAAATCAAAATCAATTTCAACACTAGACACCAAAAGATCGACTATCCTAAGAAGACGCCATGCATGTGGCATCACTTGACACGGAGCAAGGTTGAGAACGGATAGGAAATTTCTCACCAGATTCGAGAACAGAAAAGAATGACCTATCCTGAAGGGGTACTCGAAGAAGCAAATCCACCCATCGCGACACCAGTCGGCCCGCTCTTGAGACAGAGAAAGATGAGCCACCGTCTCAGAGGGGAATTGACCCACTTCTAAGATCGTGTCCAACTTTGATCAGGTTAGGGTTCCGGCCAAAGAATCCTCTGAACTGAGAAGATTTTAGGGTGGGAATTCGCTACTCTTTCCAACAACGCCAGAAGACGAGGCCCTGGACTTCTTCGACTTCGGAGACAACATAGTACAAGCACAAAGAAAACGAACAGAGAAAGAGATCTTTACCTTCGGATCATAAAAACCTCTTGAGAAGCCAAAAGAGATGATGATGAAAAGAAAGGGAAGTGATGGCCATTTATGGGAAACTGTTTAAAACCGTAGTCAAGTCTGGCAACCAATAAGGAGGCAACACGTCATCAATCCGCTGCAACAAATCTGCAAGGAAAAGATCACGTCCAGAAAAAGAAGGAATCCAACCGTCCCTCAACTGCCATCTCTGGCCCAGCTCGATTCCTTGGGGCAATTGTTGGGCCATGATCTTATTGGACCTTCGGAAAGAGGCGGCCCAGTACGCGAAGACATTTTCTTTTCCTTCGAAGCGACCAACCGATGAAGTGACCAAACGACAAAACAACCAAAACCAGACAATAAAAGCCAAAGTCATGAAGACACCATGATCGGAAGCGTTACGGAAAATCCAGATCCCATACAACGGCTACAAGCATGCGAGATCAAGACATAAATGCCATAAGATTATGGCAAATCCAGCAATTAAAGCGGACAAGCAAAGATCACGGACAATGAAATGGCTAGATATTTCAAAAGATTAAATGTATATAAAGGGTTCTAGGAATCATTGTACGATACACAAATACTCTCAGACATAATACAAACAACAATGCTCTCATTTCTATACTCATCTAAGTTCATCGGCTCGGAATCAGTGTTCTAGTATTTGAACGTCCGGCAACCTTCACCTTTGGTTCGACCAACCTTCTACTTGAAGGGGATAATCCAGTCTCCACGTTATTTCTAATTCATTATGTTCTAATTTCTAGTTGATTTGGATTATCTATATATTATCAATCTAATTGTTGTCTAGTTGTCCTTCTTTAAGCGATTCAGGTCGGTTCGATCTTTTTCGTTAGCGGGACCGAATAGTGATCGATCCCAACACCAAGAACACCACCACGTACACACATACCCCACGTGAATTACTCTCACCAAATCCATAACTAAAACAAGAATTGGACTGAACAACTTCAAATCTGATCCATTTACAAAAACATTCAAGCACAATTTTTTCAAAACTGTAAAGATTTAGGTCATATTAGCAACAAAAAATGTACGGTTTATGAAACAAAATTTGGGAATTTCTCCCAAATCAACCCAGATATGATAAAGGAGTGGTTGGAATTGTGGAGGTCAAATTTCGTGGCAGAGAGGTTGTTGAAGGACGTTGCGGTGAATAGGTGAGGGGAGGTTGTCGAAGTGCGTGGTGGTCGAACGTGTGGTAGTCCAAAAGTCATACTCGATCAGTGGACTGGTGGAGGTCAAGGGACTTGGCGGTGGATTCGTGAAGACAAGCCATCTACTGGGATGCAAAGGACAAACTAGGGACATATTTATACTTATGTCTTAAAATAAATTTTACACAATAATAAATTTAGTGTTTACAATCCTTCAAAAGTAAATATGTATTACATTTTTATATATAAAAGAAGATATGTTTTTACTTCTTTATCTTCTTCATTTTTCCATTTTTAGAGAATCTCCTTTTTCACATGAATTTTTCCTGCTTCAGGATTTCCAAAACCTCAACACCAACCCAACCCTATGCATCTAGAGGTGATTGACGGTTCGGATAAACCATTAAACCGGACAAAACCACCTTAAATCGAAACCAAATCTTTTATAAAGTTGTGGAACCGGTAACTTTATCAGTTCAGAATCACCAGTTCCAACCCTTTATTTTTTATATACCCATTTTATGGTTATAGACTCTTTTTTATTATGGATATATAAAAATTAAAACGTAAAAACTTAATATTAAGTTCAGACCCTTTATTTTCCAATTTTTTCTTATAATTTTTTTATTAACTAGTTTTCATTAAGACAAATACATTTTATTATATATTTTTATTTTAAGAAACTATTGTATAATAAAATGCAAAGATTAAATGATTAATATTAATATTTGCATTTTTAATATTCGTCTTATTTTTTTCTAAAATTTTTATGTTCGACTTTTCTGTAAGAAAATACATTTTTTCCAAGAATCGGAATTGATTCGAACCGTATCAAAACCGAAACCGACGAAACCAGTTCTTAATTTCTTGAAACCGGAACAGTGAACATCTCTATCTCTATCCTCCTCTTTTTATTTTATCGTCTTCTGACAAATGGGATATTCATTGTAAATGGCCTAAGGTTTTTTAGTGGAAAAAAAGCATTATAACGATGGTCAAGTAAGAACCAAATATGGGTTTATAAGAAATCTAGTGATTCGACTAGCATGTCCCTGTTTGTTACGGATGGAACTAGATGTTCGGATTTGGGCACACACGAAGAATGGAGTTTTCACGGTTAAATCGGGATATTGGTTTGGGATTTTAGGCAGGCCACGTGATCTTGCGCAAGCGAGGGTTGGATCAGGTTTGTGGGATATGGCTTGGCGAGCTCTTTAAGCATTGTGGGATCGTTACTTCAACAACCAGTGGTCGCTGCAATGCTTCTTGTAAGACTATTTGGCATGATATCTTTCAATGCCCTTTGTCAATGCTCAGGGACGGACGCAGGATTTTCGCCCAGTAGGGACACAAATCCTGCGTGATTAAAAATCAATTTTAAAATATAATTTTTAAAAAAAAAATTATATTAATATGACGAAAATAACCCGATGCAATTATTATTGATGCGCTGACTAAATTTCTGATGTGGGCGTGGGTCTGTTGGACTTTGAGAAATCAACATATATAGAATATATAGCATGGTGGTTGAATATTAGAGTTTCATGCTGACGACCGGCCACCCCTGCATCTTTGCGACCTCAACATACTGCTGCGTGTAGTCTGATGCGGCTATGCTCGGTGATTATGGTGTGGGTTTGGGTGTGGTGATCTGAGATTCTTATGGGTTAATTTGTTCTTGTTGCGGTTGTTCACCGACTAAAGTGTTGTAGAATGGTGTAACGTTGATCAAACTTCGGTTTGTCTTGGATAGCGATTGAATCGTGCTAAGGCACTTTCCAAAACCAATATTTCGACCCTACTCTTGTAGCCTTAGGGTTGCACGAATTTTGATTCGGGATAAGACAACGCAAACCTCTATCGATCAAGGCAAGATCAAATAGAGAAGCACTTGGAGTTTTTGGTTTTTTTCGATACACAAGAGATCGTTCTCTTTTCGGATCTCCCAAGACTTGCCCCAACCTCACCCTTATACAGGGCATAAGTAGTTAGGCGGTTACATGGTGGTTGGGCGGTTGGGCAGTTGAAAAATGGTTAAAAAACCGCCAAACTACTCAACCATAACCCAACCCTTATAAATATGACTTCTCGATGTCCGCCTCTCGAATCCCAACACGTTCCGTAACCCCGAGTCTGAATCCACGCACACGAGTGTGCACTCCGCAACGCCAAAACTCGTTATGCGCCGAACGAACTCCATAAGTCTTGAGTGAATCCCGACTACACCAAATAGCCGATGACACTAAAATCACCAACATTCCTCCCCCATTTTAGTGTAATCCTTGATTCACTTAAATAACATACATCAAACTCAAACTCGTTCATAAATGAAAATGTCCTTAGGATTGAATTTTCACATTAGTGTAATACACATTCCAAATAATCGAGAATCAGGGTGTCCTATGGATTAAACCCTTCAACCCATCTGAAAACTTGAAGATACAACACACATAAGTTTCTACACTACTTCAAGTGCTAACTTGACACTATTATAGCCATGTGTCCTTATCCATTCATGAGCGTATACAAAGCCAAGCCTTGGCTAGTTGAAGCGGCACCACTTCACACTCGTATAGGTGGACTCTTTTCAATCATGCACCTACAAATGCATTTTTTCAAAAGATCCATTAAGAAGATAAACTTCAACCTAACTTTCTTGCAAGTCCGAGCACATACCTTGGGATGATATTGAACATGTGCTCCAAACTCTAAGTGTAGGCTTTCCACATTGAATTCAGCATCTAACGTCATATTAGAGGGGAATTGGGTATCCCACCATTAGAGATTTCAAACAGGCTTTAAACCCATCCCTATAGCCGACTTGATCACCAAGTCCCTAGCTAACCTCTTTGATGCGAACAACCCCTGGGCGATGTCGCGATGTAGGATCTTGACTCCTCAAGCTAGGTTGAATCTTCTCCTCCGTAGCCAAAGTGATGGCTTTCCTAGGGTTAAAGAGATAACCCTTTCTAATGCCTCAAAGAGATGACGAAGAGGTCAAAGAGATGACCTTGAGTACCGAAGAGACGGTGAATGATTTGCTCGAAGCGACGAGCTACGGGATAGGTTGATCCGGAGATCGAAGGGTTGACGTTAGGATTCAAGGAAGGAGCGTACTCAACTTCTAAGGAGCGAACTCAACTTGTAAACTAAAATCCAACGTAATTAAAATGAAGTACAAAGGGGGCTACTTATAGCCAAAGAACTCTCCCAAAAACCCTAATGGGCTTGGGCCTAATTCTAGCTAAATGGGCCGGCCCACTCTACAAGTGTTGGCACACGCCCGAAATAGAAATGACTGGAATAAAAATACTAAAATGGAAAACATACTAAAACTGGAAATAACTAATAATATAGAAATAACTAATAAACTGAGCTAAGTACTACTCCAGGGAGGACGCCATGGTCTTGGTTGACTCAGCCCCTTAGTGAACCATCTGATGGCTGGCCATGATGCTATCAATCTCCCTCCCTTAGAATCGAAGCGTCCCCGCTTCGAACTTGTATGGGCAAGGGTGAACAGACGATGAACGAAGGGAGGCACGTCCAACACCATGGAATCTATCGAAGGGAGTGCTGAGATCACCAGAGGGGGTGGTTGGGTGTTCACTGGCGCCAAAGGCTCGGTGTCGGTCACGATCGTGGGCTCCCAAGCATACCATTCGTCGTCCTCGGGATAGATATCGTAGACTGGCAGGGCGCCCTCGACGTAGTCATCATAGACGGACCGTGCATCCCCGGGGTAAGCATCAAAGATGGGCGATGTGTCCTCAGGATAGTCATCATAAATGGGTGGCGCATCCTCGTCGTAAATGAGAATGTTCCTCATGCTCCCAAACAATTAAAATAGTCGGACATAATCTCTCTCTCCTTTTTTCTTTTCTTTTTTTTAAATAAAACAAATAAAATAAAATAAAAAATAAAACAAAACAAACAAAATTAACCTAATTTCTTCCTTTCAATTTTTTTTTTGTAAATTGCAGCCGCCACCCCTTGCAGATGAATCTCCGGCGGCGTGACGCGGTGCAGACGAAGGCAGATCTGGGTGTGGGCGACGACGCGAACCGATGGACGTCGGGGCGACTCTGTGGCGAAGGCTGGAGGTTGAAGACGAAGGTGATTCGCAAGCGGTGGCGAGGATTGAGGCTGGGGAGAAGTCGCGCCTCCCTGTAGATCTGTGGAGATGCAGCAGCGGAGACAAAGCTCACGCGAGCGGCCGACGGCGAGCGTGCGACGAGGCTGGAGGTTGAAGACGACGGCCTCGTCGGCGGGAGACCGGTTGATGCGAGCAGATCTGGGAGACGGTGGCGGGCTGGGCTGTGCAGATCCGTGCGAGTGCGAGGCGGATCTGGTGATGGTGGGTGGCGGCGTGTACGGCGTTGATGAACTCCGAACAGGGGCGCCGAAATCTGGATGAAGATGATGAATGTTGATCCGTGATGATGTAGATCTGATGATGATGCAGTAACGATCGGTGGTGAGGGTGGATAGATCGGTGGTGGTGATGGAGAGATCGGTGTTGATGTGAGATCGAGTGGGGCAGTTGATGATGCAGGGGATGATGATGAATGAACAGTGTTGGTGAGGATGATTGGGCGTGTGCAGGGTGTTGATGCGTGAACAGTGAACACTGAATCGGGTGTCGTAGCGTCGACTGCGGGATATAAGACTTGAAGAGACAAGCCTTTGGGTGTCGTAGCGTCAACTGCGGGGATAAAAGACTTGAAGAGACAAGCCTTTGGGTGTCGTAGCGTCGACTGTGGGGATAAAAGACTTGAAGAGACAAGCCTTTGGGTGTCGTAGCGTCGACTGCGGGATAAAAGACTTGAAGAGACAAGCCTTTGGGTGTCGTAGCGTCGACTGCGGGGTAGATTGATCCGGAGATCGAAGGGTTGACGTTAGGATTCAAGGAAGGAGCGTACTCAACTTCTAAGGAGCGAACTCAACTTGTAAACTAAAATCCAACGTAATTAAAATGAAGTACAAAGGGGGCTACTTATAGCCAAAGAACTCTCCCAAAAACCCTAATGGGCTTGGGCCTAATTCTAGCTAAATGGGCCGGCCCACTCTACAAGAGTTGGCACACGCCCGAAATAGAAATGACTGGAATAAAAATACTAAAACGGAAAACATATTAAACTGGAAATAACTAATAATATATAAATAACTAATAAACTGAGCTAAGTACTACTCCAGGGAGGACGCCATGGTCTTGGTTGACTCAGCCCCTTAGTGAACCATCTGATGGCTGGCCATGATGCTATCACTCTTCGTCAAGTGGTCCGCCAGATTTTGTTGAGACCGAACAAAGTTAATCACCCCATGAGTGATCAACTCACGTATCGCGCTATGTCTAACGCCCAGGTGTCATGACTTACCATTATACACTTGGCTATAGGCCTTAGCCAAATTAGCATTATCGCAATGGATAGATATGGGTGACACCGGTTTCGGCCACAAAGGAATCTCGTAGACTAAGTTCCTTAGCCATTCTGCCTCTCTACGGCAACCGCTAATGCTACGAATTCTGATTCCATAGTCGAACATGTAATGCAAGTTTGCTTCTTAGAAGCCCATGAAATGGCACCTCCCCTAAGCAAGAATACCCAACCACTTATGGAAAAATGTTCTTCCACATTAGTGATCCAACTCGCATCTGAATACCCTTCTAGAACCGAAGGAAATCCGACATATCACAAACCAAAATTCATGGTTCCTTTTAAGTATTTGAGTACCCGCCTTATTGCTTGCCAATGGTGAGTACTAGGATTACTAGTATACCTACTCAACCTTCTTACCGCATAAGCAATATCCGGCCTTGTGCTCGTCATGGCATACATTAAGCAACCAATCACTTGTGAGTACTCGGGTTATGATACCGCTTTACCCGTATTAGGCATAAGCTTCACACTCGGATCCATGGGAGTGCTCATCGGAGAACAAGTCTCACAATTGAACTTCTTAAGCACTTTCTCAATGTAATGAGATTGTGACAAAGATAGTCTCTTGTTCTCACGTTTAATTCTAATACCGAGGATCACATCCACCTGCCCCATGTCCTTCATGGCAAAACTTGATGACAAAAAAGGCCTTCGTAAGGTCTACTTGTCTTTGGTCCGTACCAAAGATCAACATGTCATCAACATACAAGAGAATGATTACTCCATTACCGAGCTTATCAAATTTGTTGTATACACACTTGTCCGACTGATTTAACTCGAATCTGCTCGACAAGATAACCTCATCAAACTTTTGATACCACTGCTTAGGTGCTTGCTTTAGCCCATACAATGACTTTACCAACTTACACACCTTATGCTCATTACCGGGCATAACAAACCTTCAGGTTGCTTCATGTACACCTCCTCCTCCAAAGCACCATTCAAGAATGCCGTTTTGACATCCATTTGGTGAATCACAAGATTGTTAATAGCCTCCAAGTCAATCAACAACCTAATGGTGGAGATCCGAGCAACCGGTGCATAGGTATCGAAATAATCAATACCTTCCCTTTGTCTAATGCCTTGGATGACCAATCTAGCCTTAAACTTATCGATAGTACCATCGACCTTCATCTTCTTCTTGAAGATCCACTTGCAGCCCAAAGACTTGCAATCCGGTAGGAGATCCGACAAGACCCATATATTATTTCGCATGATGGAGTCCATCTCATCATTTATTGCTTCTTTCTAGAAAGCAACATCTTGAGACCTCATTGTCTCACCAAAAGTCCAAGGATCCTCATCAACATGATAACAATATGAGTATTGGAACCCAACTTCATCTCTAGATCCTTCCACCAAATAAATTTAGAAATTTGAACCAAAAGACTTTTCAATCCTCCCTTGCTTGCTCCTATGGAGCATAGGTGACTCATTAGGAGGTACGGCTGAGTCGTCTCCTTCTTTAGTTCCACTAGTGCTAGGAACCAAATCCTTTGGTCTAGGTATGGACGAGAACAGATTCTCATAAAAAATCGCATCTCTTGACTCAATCACGGTGTTATTGAAATAGAATCATTAGGCTCTTATTAAATAGAACCTATAAGCCTTGGAATGCTCATCATATCCAATAAAGATGCAATCCATACCTCTTTCCCCCAAAGTTTTAATCTTGGGTTGGGGTAGTCTAATTGTGATACCCCGTATTTTTTGTAAGCTATTTCCGGAGTTCCGGGATTTTTCCCGAGTACCCGTTATGTACGTCGGATTTAATTCAGAGAGTTTAAGACGTTCGGTAATGCTCTCTGTATCTGTAATATTTTTCTCATAGAAATAAAATACAGACGACGTGGTTTGGATTTTAATACTCGTTCGCGTACAATAATTTTATCCCGGGTTAATATCGTTTTCGTCTAAGAGCTGAGGAGGCGGCAAAGCCAAGGGCGGCGCCCGCCGCATTTATGGCGGCGCCCGCCGTCGCCAGGCTTGAGGACTGGCGTGGTCGTCTTCCTAGCTGGGCGCCAGGCCTAGTGGCGGCGACCGCCGTGCAGTACGTCGCTCGCCGTAATTCGCCCGCCGTAGGCAATTTGTGAGGCGGCGACCCTTGCTCTCCGCGGCACCCGCCGTCGTTGTCCGGAGGTCTTTGCCCGATGGTCGCCGGCGAGCCTCTGACGCACCGAAGTAGGCCTGCTATGCCGCGTCTAGGCCATCATTGTGCTCCCTTGTGATCTGGCTATAAAAGGAGAGGTTTGGGGATCAGATTGGAGGAAAAACAGAAGCTTAAGTCCTCCAAAATATCTTGCCGGAGTTTTGTGCCCCTCGCCGGATTCTGGAGCTTTCGCCGGTGTCGTTTGGTGGCGTTCCAGTGTGCCTTTTGTGAAGCTTTTGGTAGCCTTGGTGGTTAGAAACCAAAGCAAGTCGAAGGAGGCCGAGTCGCTCGTGTTTTGGGTGAGTTTTCTCGCCGTTTCTGTCGTCGGAATTCTTCACGGTGACCGCCGTGTTCTTCACGGCGACCGCCGTGTTCTTCACGGCGCCCGCCGTGATGAACTGCGGAGACCGCCGCTAAGAACGGCGACCGCTGCCAGAGCCCAGAATGCCTCTTTGGCTTTTGGCTTTGGTGGTCGTCGTCGAGGCGTCGTTCCCTTCGGTTTCTTTCGTCTTTCCTTAGATTCGTACTAGTTTATGTCGAATCTAACTTAGGGTTTCCTTATGGGTCGATTCGAAGGAATTTGTGTGCCAGATCTGTTCCTGTGTCGAGCCCGGAATCCCGTCGTCGTTAGGCTTTGATAAGCACTACTTTGTAGGGCTTAAGTAAGAGTCATTAGAGGGTTTATTGGTGCCATTCGGGTAGATTTAGACACATTCATGTGTATGGCATTTGGAGGCGAAGTTTGGTGTATTTGGAGGTGTTTGAGCTATTTTGGATATCATAGGAGACACTGAGGAAGAAGTCACCAGGAGAAGACGCCAAGGAAGTGAAGAGAAGAGTAGAAGAATAGTGGGCTGAATTCAAATGGTTCGTTCTCTCTACTCAGATGTCGAAATGGAGTGATTCCAATTCGAGGAGTTAGATCTTGAAGTCTACTACAAGTCCTCAAAATATGAGCGCAATCCGAGTTGGGAATCAAAAGTTATGGCATTTTTACTGAAGTGTCGCAGAAGCTGAAGTACTGGAATCCCACCGCACCCAGCGCCAGCCTCACTGCACCCGCGGCGAGATCGTCAGAGAACTGAAGCTACTGTTAAATGGCCGCACCCGGCGGTGGAGCCACCGCACCCGCGGTGGAGACGCGCTGTTTACGAGTTTTTATTTCCCGTTTTATTTTATTTCCGAGACTTTGTTTCCAAGTTTGTTATTTTCTTTTCTTTATTTCCTTTTTTATTTCTTTAGTATTTAAGTTAGGTTTAAAAACTCTTTTAGAGGATCATCTACTCTCTAACCCTAGTTGCCACCTTTCTACGTTTTTCTCACAAACCCTAATGGAGAACTAAACCTCCATTGTTGCACTTGACAGTTTGAAGCCAGCAATTGATTGGTTGTGAGTTTTCTACTCTTGTTCGTTTTCCTATCTAGTTGGATTAATTCTCTTGTGCTTAAATGTTTATTGGTTTATATTGATTTATCTAGAGTAGCTACCTAGGTTTATTGATATCTTAGTAATTGCTAGGACTTGTGATTCCGGGTTCGGGTTGCATATCTAGTAGCGAACACGATTGTGTGTATAGGGGATCCGAGCGCATAATTGTGAGAGAGAGTTAATTGCATGCTTATAGTAACGGGTTGTTTCTATTGCATGTGTCTTGTTAATCCTTGGTTGAATGCTATTGCTTTATTGAGTTCTGAAGGTTTTCGGATTTGATTTAGTAATAAGTACTATTAGGGCTGGTAGAACTAATAGTTACCTATGATCGGGATAAGAACAACTATAGGAATATTAAGAACTTGAGATTGATAGAATTCCGTGATCGACCTATCTATTGTTGTGTGGATCTCTGTTGAGTGTGGTGCTTTTTCCCATCATATTTACAACCTTTTCCTGCGAACTTATTTACTTGTTTTCTTATTGCTTGTTACGAGAAACACAAACCCCCCCCCCCCCCCCCTAGTTCCTAGTTGGTGATAACAAATTGCATAAGTTGATAACCTGACTCTCTGTGGGATCGACCCTGACTTGCTTGCTATACTACTTAGTAGGTATTTTGGGATTTATTTGATAGGCATCACGACTTTAGCTCTGACAAATTTGGCGTCGTTGCCGAGGAGTCAAATTTTCTGTTTTTGTGATTTGTTTGTTACCAACCTTGGTGTGGACCTATCTTATGGTCCACACTCGTGCTACTAATTCACTGCTTCTTAATTTTGATCCAGAGATCGAGAGAACTCTTTCACAGGGTCCCAGAGTGAACCGTACTTTGGTTTTTGACAACCCTGCATTCGAGATGGGTGACGCGGATAGAACGTTGAGACAGTTGACTGCGCCGAACTTGCAACAGCAACCCTTGGTCGTGGTGATCCCTGCTGTGGGAGAGAATGTGAACTTTGAGTTGAAGCCGGGGCTAATTCATTTGCTCCCAACTTTCCATGGACTGGCTGGCGAGGACCCAATCAAACACATGGGTAAATTCCACACAGTCTGCATGAGCATGAAACCGGCGAATGTTACTGAGGAGCAAATCAAGATGAGAGCTTTTGGGTTTACCCTGAAAGACACTGCTGATGACTGGTATTATCATCTTCCTACTGGGAGCATTGACACGTGGACCAAGCTACACAAGGCTTTTCTTGAGAAGTATTTCCCTGCAAAGAGGGCAAACAATTTGAAGAAAGCTATTAGCAACATTGAGCAGGAAGCTGACGAGAGCCTGTATGATTATTATGAGCGGTTCAAGAGACTTTGCTCAAGCTGTCCATTCCACGGGTATTCCAACCAAGATCTGGTGCTTCATCTCTACAATGGGCTGCTCGACAATGAGAGAGGGATGGTTGACGCTGCATGTGGTGGAAATATTCTCAACACAACACCGGCAGCTGCTATGGAGAAGATTCAGGAGATGGCAGAGGGCACGAGAAATTTCGGTAGATCTTCTACCAAAAGAGGAGTCAATGCTGCTGACTCTAGTCGCTCTTCGTATGCTAATGATATTGCTGAGTTGAAGGACATGGTGAGGAGACTTACGCTGCAAGGAACTCCTCAACAACTGAAAGCGTGTGGGGTCTGTGCCGATCAATTTCACCCCACTGACGCATGTCCTCAATTACAAGATGATTCGACTGCTGAGGTAAACGCTATAGGAGGTTATGGAAACCCAAGACCTCATCATGATCCCTACTCCAATACTTATAATCCGGGGTGGAGAGATCACCCTAATTTCAGATGGAGGGATCAACCGAATCAACAACAACAACCCCAGTATCAACAACAACAGCAGCCAAGACCTCAATTTCTACAAAGGACGCAAAATCCTCAACCTGAGGCGTCTCCTTCAACTGAATATATGCTCCAAACCTTGACGAAACATTTCACTACTCATGTTCAGGCCACAACGTCAAGCATAAAGAATTTGGAGACACAGGTGAGCCAAATGGCTGAGGCGATTACGAGAATTGATGCCAAGATGTCGGGAAATCTACCATCTCAAACGGTAGTTAACCCACGAGCAAATGTTAGTGCTATAGCCCTTAGAAGTGGAAGGCAATTACCCGTCGATCCTAGTGTTGAAGAGGACGACGCAGAAAAAGAGGGTGTTCTGGAGGATGGCCGCACCCAGCGGCATGGTGACCGCACCCGCGGAGAGCACGAACTGGAATAGCAGAAAGCTTCTGTAAATCGGCCGCACCCGGCGCTGGCACCTGCCGCACCCGCGGCAAGCGGTGATTTTTCTCGAGAAATTTCTGGGAGTCTGCCGCACCCGGCGGTGACGTCTCACCGCACCCGCGGTGAGTCTTCTGGGACTGCTAATGAGCCTTACGTCGACGATTACGTTCGTCCATACTTCCCTCCTCTCGGTTCCGAGAAGCCACCCGCCCCTTTTCCAGAGGCGCTCAAGGAGAGAAGGGTAGTTGATGACAAGGACCTCTTTGAGACATTCAGCAAGTGCGAGGTCAACATCCCATTGCTCAAGCTAGTGAAGAGCATCCCCAAGTATGCTCGGTTCTTGAAGGAGCTTTGTACGATCAAGAGGAACCAAAAGAAGAAGCAAAAGAAGCAGGTCCAGGTGAGCGAGCAAGTATCCGCTGTATTTCAAAGGCGTATGCCCAAGAAGTGCAGTGATCCAGGTATGTTCTCTATCCCCTGCGTCATTGATGAGACAAAAATTGATAAAGCTATGCTAGATCTTGGTGCATCTATTAATGTCTTACCATTGTCATTTTATGAGTCTCTTGGCCTGCCACCATTACAGGACACTAGGCTAGTTATTCAATTAGCTGATGGAACCAATGTCTACCCGAAAGGGATTGTTGAGGATGTCCTTGTTATGGTAGATAAGCTGATTTTTCCCACTGATTTTTATGTTCTTGATATGGGTGGTGGTACAGGTGCACATATGCTGTTAGGTAGACCTTTCATGAAAACTGCTAACACCACAATTGATGTCAGAAGTGGGAAATTAACTATGGAATTTGATGGGGACGGAGTTGAATACAACATATATGATATGAAACCCATCATTCACACCTCTTTGAACTTTGTTGATGTAATGAGTCCTAACCCTTTGGATGAATTGCAACCTATAATAGAGGATCCCATAGTTGACTTGCCTGTCAGTATTCCTTTATCTTCTAATCTGCAGGAAGTCACGGCTTTATTGGATGAGAAGGGTGAGTCTCCTGCTTCTCTTTTGGGCAGTGGCCCCACCTTACTAACTCCACAGGGCAAGAAGCTATTCCCTTTTATTGTGCAGGCCCCTGAAGTTGAGATCAAACACCCCCCTGATCGATCTAAGTATGGGGGGAAGGCGACTACGAAGGTCAAGGTGGAGGAGCCACTGAAGAAGAAGAATGGTCTAAGGTTCAAACCTTTCCATGATTGGTTCAGGAAGGAGGTGCTGACAATAACTAAGGCGATGTTCGGTAGGCAACCCGAGGTATGTTTTTCTTTCTTTGCTTTTCTTTCTTTGTTTTTGCATTTTCTTTAGTGTGTTTTTGCTTTGTTTT
Source organism: Rheum nobile (assembly GCA_027886185.1). Taxonomy (NCBI): domain Eukaryota; kingdom Viridiplantae; phylum Streptophyta; class Magnoliopsida; order Caryophyllales; family Polygonaceae; genus Rheum; species Rheum nobile. The sequence continues at coordinate 1,572,538 of WOAB01000163.1, forward strand.
TGTTCTTGTTTTTGTTTCCGACTAACCTGCAGGGAAGAGACCCATGCCTATTGAAGAAGGTGTTTACCACCAATGTAAGTCTCTTCTTTCTCTACACTAAGTCACCCCCCGAAAAAACCTTAAACGGGGGGCAAAAAAAAAAAAAAAAAACAAAAACAAAAAAATCCGAAAAAAAAAAGAATAATTGGAATAAAAAAAAAAATCGACAAAAAAAAAAAAAAAAAATATTTTACCGAAGGCCAGCTGTCCGGAATTCTCATGGAGATGGTGCGCATCATGTTGTCAAGGAGGAGACATTCGCCCTACACTTGATTTGACAACGATGATGGCCCTACAATTGGCAACTGAGGAGGAGGAACACTAGAGCCCACACCAAGATTACATCTAGGCTCCACCATGTGTTCCTAGAAGGCCGTGCAATCCTACTATCATTGTTTTACCACTATTCACCAAAGTGGTTCCTTATGGTTGCACGGTAGGAGAAGATTATAGAGTTGATGAAGACACCCGCCCAACACCAGAGACCTGGGCATTTATTGAAGAAGACCGCCAGCGACACATTCAGTGTCCAAGCAGCTCGGCGACGTTGTGAGTTATTTTTTTGCATTTCCCTGTGCTTCTATTCTTTTTTGTCTTTCATTACATTGAGGACAATGCAATGTTTAAGCATGGGGGAGGGTTTTATACTTGCTACGTCGCTGAGGAGAAAAAGAATAAAGAAAAAAGCCAAAAATTGAAAAAAGGCATACATAAAAATCCTGGGATAGGTCGAAAACCCGAAAGGGCGGCCTAGGCAATAAGCAGGTGGCTTGGACCAGCATTAGGCTGGGGTAATATGAGGTCAAGAGTGACGTGAGCTTATGTGAGCACATCTATGAAAAAAATATGAGTGGCTTGGTGAAAACCCGGAAGGGCGCCTTGGCAAAATGAGCGAAAAAGAAGAAGAGTGATTTTAGGATTTCTCTTTATTCTTGGCGAGGCGTCATAAGAAGAGGAGTCAAAGAAGGATTGTCGGGCAGGTCACTCTGGGAGGCATAAGGAGCAATAGATGGAGGCTAGGATTAGAGGTTACTCACACTATTGGATGTCCGGGTTAAGTTTGGGGGAAGTACTCTGCTTGCCCCTTAAGCTTGTTGAGTATGGATGTGTTGTAGATGAGATTGGTGCCAGGAGCTTTGGCATGGGTTAGGTGACTCTTAGTTGGAGGATATGCTTCCTGAGACCTTGGGTGCTGCATTGGAGGAGTAGACTCTTTATTAGTTTACTCGAGGACGAGCAAAGGTCTAAGCATGGGGGAGTTTGATAAGCACTACTTTGTAGGGCTTAAGTAAGAGTCATTAGAGGGTTTATTGGTGCCATTCGGGTAGATTTAGACACATTCATGTGTATGGCGTTTGGAGGCGAAGTTTGGTGTATTTGGAGGTGTTTGAGCTATTTTGGATATCATAGGAGACACTGAGGAAGAAGTCACCAGGAGAAGACGCCAAGGAAGTGAAGAGAAGAGTAGAAGAACAGTGGGCTGAATTCAAATGGTTCGTTCTCTCTACTCAGATGTCCAAATGGAGTGATTCCAATTCGAGGAGTTAGATCTTGAAGTCTACTACAAGTGCTCAAAATATGAGCGCAATCCGAGTTGGGAATCAAAAGTTATGGCGTTTTTACTGAAGTGTCGCAGAAGCTGAAGTACTGGAATCCCACCGCACCCAGCGCCAGCCTCACCGCACCCGCGGCGAGATCGTCAGAGAACTGAAGCTACTGTTAAATGGCCGCACCCGGCGGTGGAGCCACCGCACCCGCGGTGGAGACGCGCTGTTTACGAGTTTTTATTTCCCGTTTTATTTTATTTCCGAGACTTTGTTTCCAAGTTTGTTATTTTCTTTTCTTTATTTCCTTTTTTATTTCTTTAGTATTTAAGTTAGGTTTAAAAACTCTTTTAGAGGATCATCTACTCTCTAACCCTAGTTGCCACCTTTCTACGTTTTTCTCACAAACCCTAATGGAGAACTAAACCTCCATTGTTGCACTTGACAGTTTGAAGCCAGCAATTGATTGGTTGTGAGTTTTCTACTCTTGTTCGTTTTCCTATCTAGTTGGATTAATTCTCTTGTGCTTAAATGTTTATTGGTTTATATTGATTTATCTAGAGTAGCTACCTAGGTTTATTGATATCTTCCTAATTGCTAGGACTTGTGATTCCGGGTTCGGGTTCCATATCTAGTAGCGAACACGATTGTGTGTATAGGGGATCCGAGCGCATAATTGTGAGAGAGAGTTAATTGCATGCTTATAGTAACGGGTTGTTTCTATTGCATGTGTCTTGTTAATCTTTGGTTGAATGCTATTGCTTTATTGAGTTCTGAAGGTTTTCGGATTTGATTTAGTAATAAGTACTATTAGGGCTGGTAGAACTAATAGTTACCTATGATCGGGATAAGAACAACTATAGGAATATTAAGAACTTGAGATTGATAGAATTCCGTGATCGACCTATCTATTGTTGTGTGGATCTCTGTTGAGTGTGGCGCTTTTTCCCATTATATTTACAACCTTTTCCTGCGAACTTATTTACTTGTTTCCTTATTGCTTGTTACGAGAAACACAAACAACCCCCCCCCCCCCTAGTTCCTAGTTGGTGATAACAAATTGCATAAGTTGATAACCTGACTCTCTGTGGGATCGACCCTGACTTGCTTGCTATACTACTTAGTAGGTATTTTGGGATTTATTTGATAGGCATCACGACTTTAGCTCTGACAGGCTTCGTTCAAACTCTGCGGATTAAGGCAAGTGGCGGTTCGCTCTTGCTCATCGTTCCATATTTACATTAATTATCAGTTGTTTATCTGAGTAATTAATTTGGAATGATTATTGTGTTCATCTGGAAACGGTTTTGTTAACTGTTTTGGAAAACTAAAATATGATGTTATAATAGGTTGTATATCTGTTAGAACAACGCTATTATATATATATGTGTGAATTAATACAGATGTTATAATAGGTTATATATCTGTTAGAACAACGCTATTATATATATATATATGTGAATTAATACAGATATTATTATAGGTTGTATATTGTTAGAACAATGCTATTTTATCTGTAACTGGCCTTGAGGGCATTGATATGAGTTATTGCTGCATTTGTAACTGTTTAGTTAGAACGAGTATTCGTAGGAACGCTACTATGTATCTCAGTACGAGTGCTAGTCGTTTCTTGATAACCTGGTGGTTAGGATTTAGTTCCTACCATTCTTCTTTAGTGCCGTTGTAAGGATTTAGTTCTTGATTCCGCCTGAGGGATATAGTTCCCGCGGGATTTAGTTCTCGATTCGACTCTTGGGATTTAGTTCCCGAGTCAACTCTGCCTTAGGGATTTAGTTCCCGAGGGATGTTTAAAAGCTTATAATGCCATGTGGGTTTTGGAATTTAATAAGATAAAGTGCCCGAGTGCACATAATTAATATACATTTGGCGAGTAGTGCATCTAAGTAAATAGTGCAGCTAGGAAAGCTCGTCTCGACTTTTGATCAGAGTACGTTCTCTTTCCAATCTGGATTCGCTGTAAGCGATGAGGTTGGTCGTGAACCGAAACATATAAGTCAGCTTTTAAATCACTGATTGTCTGATTCTTTAAACGTTCCAGATTTGTCATATTTCCTTAAAGACTCAATCTCTTGGAGTCTCTTTTCGGGTCGATTTCTGTGAAGATTAAGTCTTCCAGAATCTTCTCTTGTGCATACCTCTTGTTTTTATTCCGTGAAAGTGCCGGGTTATGTATCGTTCCTTCGGTTATTATTCGAGGGACAATGATAGTAAACGGTTACGATCATTCGAACCACTCTGCTTTTTACCCTTGCATAGTCTATTCAGTAGACTAACCAACCGCAATTGTTCTCTGCATGGTTGGCTGGTGTCATCCGTTCGATTCGGCACATCAGATAGAACGAAGATGAGGAGACTAGATTGACTATGAAGACGATGGTTATTTTTGGATGTTTTTAATAATTTCTTTTAATCAGGTTGAGATCCTTGGGAGATGACCATTGTGGTCAAGATCCTTGTTTGTAATACATTTAAAAGACTTCCGCTGTAACTTATTTACTCTGTTATTTGTTTATCAAGACTTTCGCTGTAATTTATTTAAACTCTGTATTTGTCATATTCGGGATTGGGATGTAATTCCGGGACTCATGTTTTATATAAATAAGGTTATCATTTTGTATCATTGTATTTCATGATTTGTATTTAAACGGTAAAGCCTTGGGTGATCTCGGTAAGGAACACTGAGGTCACTGGCGGTAATACCTTTCCAAATGGGTTAAGATTTGGGGGTGTTACACTAATGACCGCCTTACATCCCCAAACTCGAAAGTCATTCAAGCTCGGTTTCTTTTTATACCAAAGTTCATAAGGGGTGACCTTGTTCCTTTTGTTAGGAACCCTATTTAGTAAACAGCAAGTCGTTAACATGTCTTCACCCCAAAATTTGTCACTCAATCCCGAGTAGGATAACATGGAATTAGCCATCTCTTTTAGGACTCGATTCGTTCTCTCTGACACACCATTTTGTTGTGGTGTATATGGAGTCGTAGTCTCATGCATAATGCCTACGGATTGGAAATGCGCAGGATCATAATACTCTCCACCTCTATCGGTGCGTAGTTTCTTAATCAAGTCATTTTGTTGTAATTCAACCTCGGTTTTATAAACCTTAAACTTATCATGGGCCTCGTCTTTAGCATGTAGTAAATACACATAACAATAATGAGAATAATCTGGTTAATAAAACGCACACCATAAATCGCATAACAAATATACAAAATATAAATATCCGACCAATCTATATAGAGTATAGTAGGGTCTAATGACTAATCTGTTTAGAAAAAGTAGAGTCAAGTTTTAGCCAATCAGTATAACTATACCGTAGGGCATATCATGACCAGTAGGCTAAAAAGTAATATGGTCAACCTAGTAGACTTATCATCAAGTAATATGTATTAAATACAGTAGACCGGAATCAAGTAATCTAGAAACATGAGTAGTCTATGCATAGCATAGTAGACTCATAAAAACACACAAGACCTCATCTAACTTATGAGATACTTGTCCTTAGTCTCTTGAGACTTAAGTTAACTATTTAAGTTAAAATATCATGATCATTATTTTGATCATCAGGTGACATAAAATGGGAATTTGAACTAATGTGACTTATATCATGGTCATATGTATTGTACTTATACGTAGATTATACACCATACACCTCCATCACCCAATTATATGGAATGAATCCGAGGGATTAGATTTTCCAACCATGATCATACCATGACCACAAATTTTCCATGGTCATACACATGTGCTTCCACCAATTTCATGGTACATAATCACACATATTTCATATATATATATAGAGGCTTGAACAATTCCTCCTCTATTAACATTTCGTACATGTACTTACATGTATTATGCATATGAACATCCATGTACGAGATTTCAACTATCACCAAATGTGGTTAGCATACAATGCATGACACCAACAAGAATTTAATCCTTATCCATACATATAAATATACATTATATGTATATATGTCCACAGATTACACAACATCTTGCACATATCCCAAGATCATCAACATGGCTTATATATCACGGTCTTCGCATAACCGCACATGAATAAAATTTCCATGTCTATTTACATATTTAACACCACATCCAAGACCATACAGAGATTGGTATTACATATACATGTACATACCCAATACATAAATAACATAGAGGTACAAAACCTCCATTTCCGCGACCCCATATCACCACCATTCATGCTTTATTAGCATTAGCCTTTATCGTGATTAGGATGTGTGGCCTCTCAAATAAATCTGATAGCCAACCACAATCGCACATGACAACCAATCGTCTAATCTTGTCATTTTTCACTTGTTGTGCCTCCTCGTCTCCTCCAAGGGTTCGGTATCCGCATCTTCTGGTACGGGGGGCATTGGCATGCTTAGAACGTACACCTCCTTGAGCGTCGTGAGGGAAAATGCATCTTTATTTTCCATCTCCGGAAGTCCACGCCCTTGAACTTTTCCAACTTCCCAAACTTGGAAGTCATCTTGTTCACCGATGCAACCGCCATTGATCAACTACGAAAATATTGGTTTTGAATGTTGTAGAAGGGTGTAACGTTGATCAAACTTTGGTTTGTCTTGGATAGCGATTGAATTGTGCTAAGGCACTTTCCAAAACCAATATTTCGACCCTACTCTTGTAGCCTTAGGGTTGCACGAAATTTGATTCGGGATAAGACAACGCAAACCTCTATCGATCAAGGCAAGATCAAATAGAGAAGCACTTTGAGTTTTTGGTTTTGTTCGATACACAAGAGATCGTTCTCTTTTCGGATTTCCCAAGACATGCCCCAACCTCACCCTTATATAGGGCATAAGTAGTTAGGCGGTTACATAGTGGTTGAGAAGTTGCATGGCGGTTGGGCGGTTGCATGGCGGTTGGACGGTTGAAAAATGGTTAAAAAACCGCCAAACTACTCAACCATAACCCAACCCTTATAAATATGACTTCTCGGTGTCCGCCTCTCAAATCTCAGCACGTTATGTAACCCCGAGTCCGAATCCACGCACACGAGTGTGCACTCCGTACCGTCAAAACTCGTTATGCGCCGAACGAACTCCATAAGTCTTGAGCGAATCCCGACTACACCAAATGGCCGATGACACTAAAATTACCAACATAAAGGTTTTTGATGTGGCCGAGACTATGGTTGTTTTGTTCCGTCTTACAGTGGCTTAAGGTTTTGGAGCGGTTCATATCTTGATCGAGTCTGATGCTCTTACTGTGGTTATCCACATTCGCTTAGAGTCGCTTAATTTTTCTTATCTAGGTTCTTGTACGTTGCTGATATATATTAGGATGCTTTTGTTGTCTTTTAGATCGTCCTCCTGTTTACATGTTCGTAGGTCTGGCAACATCGTTGCCCACTTTATTACTCGTCTATGGCCCGAGTCGGGTTATGAACAAATGTTGAGACTGATATTCCTTCTAGGATTTTAGCTTTGGTGGAATTAGATATTTAACTGAAGTTCGCTTGCTTCCTCTCAAGAAAAAAAAAAGATTAGCATGTCCCTTGCAGGAGTTATAGCGCACGAATATGCTTATTTATAATGTATACACTTTAATAGTGAATTAACTTTTAATTATATAAATTAAATGTAGACAATGAATAAAAATAAATAATAATTATATATTATATAAACTAAGTTAATTTGTTATTATCCTTATAAGAATAAATTAAGTTTATTAATAATAGGTAAAATATAAAGGATAATTATTGTATATAAATTGAAAAGATAATTCTTAATAATATGCCAAATTTATTGTTATATTAATAAAGTGGAGCTCTTTTATATATATTAGACTTTTATGTTAGAAATTATGTAAATCCAAAATTAATAATCTATCTAAATACATATAAAGTTAACATTCGTTGGAAGCATAAAATGAGTTTAAAAACCACAAATTTCCAATCATTTCCAATTTCCATTTTTATATAATCCACAAATTTCCAATTTTCATTTCATTTTACAGTAGACCTTTCATTTCACAACATGCCCTCTGTTAAGAACCAAACCTCTCACCTTCCTATTGACGCCTCATGGCCAATTTATTTTACAGGAGACCTTTTCACCAAGAGCATTTTTAATGGTGGGAATAGACTTGAGTATTATAAATACTTAAAAAAAAAAAAAAAATCATGTAGGTGATACTTACTTGTTATTATTGCATTAATTTTTTCAAATTTTCTGACATTAAATTTTGTTTTCTTTTTTAAAAAAGTCTTATAATACTCTTAATACCACTATTGGAGATGGTCTAAAACACCTCATGGAATTCATTCACCGTAGGCCCTTCCAACTTCCTATTGACACCTCATGTATTCTATCACCTCACTATCTACATATGATAGCAATATATTATGCAATAAGTAAAAAAATGTTTTTAGCTTCAAATCACCTATAATATTATACCATCTACGTATTGTACACTTTAGATACACAAGTTTGACTATATATTCGTGACTTTGTGAAATGTATAATTTTTGCATATTTGTGTATGAGCTCTAAACATATAAAAGTTTTTGTTTATATGTGCATAAGTTTGACTTTGTACATAAGTTTTTGTTTATATGTGCATTATTCTCACGTTCTTGCGGGAGAAATTATTCTCACCGGATCCTTCACATAACTACTATATATAATACTAAAATAGAACTTCTCTTAGGCCACAAGTCGTCTCAAGATTAAGCCATGTCATTTTTGTCATATCTTATCACCCTAATTTTCTTACCCAAAAAAATCACCTCAATTTTTCACGTAATTTTATATTATTCTTCAAATTAAATTTATATCTTCTTTCTTTCTATTAACAACAACAAGAATATATTAAAATATTTTGAAAATGTTTCTAGATCTTTCCTAAAATACTTTTTTTTATAATTTAATTTAGATAACTAAAATAATTCTAAATGAGTATAAAAACTAAGATTAATATGAAATATTTAAACACAAAATGTTCAACCTTCAAAACAATAATGTTATTTCTAAGTTTTTTAATGTGGTTGCAAATAAGACCACAATTGTGATAGAAATTGTATTTTTATTAGAGTTGAAGTTTGAATGTGGAACAAATTTAGTTTAGGGTGTGATAATTAATTATGCGGATTATATATTGAATCTATGTATGACACAAAAATTAAATCACCCGTGCAAGGCGCGATAAATAACCTAGTTAGAAATAAAGAGTCTGGTTCGGATGCATAGTAGTTATAGGGTGTAAAATACGAAATTTTCTCTGTCACTAGATTGCTCACATAGACGGTCAGGATTAAATGTTCCAAAAATCATAAAACCCAAGTCATGTGGCTAGATTTTCATTAAACGGTGACAATAATTGTAATATTTACAATTTTTCTATACCCCTACACTTGAAACAAAACTAGGAAAACAAAGAGCGTTTCCTCATTCTCAAATGCGTTCGCCCCTTTTCCTCTCTAAGATAGAAAAACCCTAGAAATTCCCTAGCGAAATTGATCGCGAATCATACTTCTCGACCAACACAACCTCTCAATTTCTCAAGCATTCCATCTGTATCGACGAGATTGTCACTCGTCTTTTGTATTTGAAAGCTTTGTGTTAATAGTGAAGGATATCGACACTTCAAAAGGAGAATCTACTCAAATGTGAGGTAAACACCTTCTTCTAAGGATTAATTTCAGTTTCTAATAGATAAATGGAGATGTTCATAATTCGTTATGCTCAGACAAGTGGAAAATGTTGAAAACGTTCATAGATCTAGGGTTTTACAAATTTTCTGTTGAAAAATGTTGCGATTACGAGTTTTATGCAAATGTTTGTTGAGTTTTGCAATTTTGTGACCAAGTTTGATGAATTACTTGTTGTCTTTTCGATGTCAATTTGGTGTAAATCGTTGTTGTCCTTAGTTGCTACTGTCTTGGTGTACTGATGTTGGTGTGCTGAATTTTTCTGAGGATCTTTGCCTTCTTTTGGCCGTGGATAACTTGTATTGTTGATACATGTTGTTTGGAAGCCCTTGGGATTTTACTTGATCATGGTTTGCATGCATTAAAGTTCTCTTGAGTTATTTGGCATGCTGATATTTGGAGGTATTTGAGCTATTTTTGTGAAGATGATGACTGCGTCCAGTTATTTGGCATGCTGATATTTTTTGGTTTTTGCTTGCTAGCAATTTCTTGTTAGTAAATGATAAACACTACTTTGTAGGGCTTAAGTAAGAGTCATTAGAGGTTTTATTGGTGCCATTCGGGTAGATTTAGACACATTCATGTGTATGGCGTTTGGAGGCGAAGTTGGTGTATTTGGAGGTATTTGAGCTATTTTTGGAGATCATATGAGACACTGAGGAGGAAGCCACCAGTAGTAGACGCCAAAGAGTTATGAAGTATTGGCGAGGAGGTGCTGAAGACACGCTTTCGGGAGCTGAAGAGACAAAGGAGTAAGAAACGAGTTCACGGCGACCGCCGTGCAACTTACGGCGACCGCCGCCAATTCTCATCCAACAACATTGGCTACGATGTAATTACGGCGCCCGCCGTGGAAAGACGGCGCCCGCCGCGATTACGGCGCCCGCCGTGGAGGATGCAGTGCCCGCCGTGCATGTCTGAAGTCCGTCGCGCCGTTTCCTTATTTGCATTATTTTATTACTTTTTATTATTTCGTTTTAGGTTAACTTAGCTTTATTTCCTTTAGTATTTAAGGATTGAGAAAAGGCTTATTTGCCTATCTTGGATTCTCTCTCGAACCCTAATTAGTTTTTACGTATTTGCTATGAAGAACTAAGCCTCCCTGGCTTAGTCAGACGCTGAAGCTTTCGTTTTGATTCAGTTGTGAGATTCTCGTTCTTAATCTATTGCATGGTTTTTATCTCTTCTCTTGCTTAAGTTGCTTATGATTGATATTGATAATCTCTAGTCTGATCATCTAGGGTTTGTTGTTATTGATCTATTGCTAGATTTAGATTGTTACTGGTTGAGCATATCTATTTCAGAGTAGCAACTGCATCGTACTAGTATCTGGTTGTGCTGGTCTTCTGCAGAAGAGAATTGATTTACATTCTAGGATAAAAGCTGGTTGTTTTATGCTAGAATTGTATCCAACTATTTTCCTATCCATAAAGCTGTTGTTAAACTGAATCTTGATAGTTTCAGGGTTGTTTAATTAGTTAGTGCTAATAGTATCTGGTTGTGCTATTAGTTATATCTGAAAAGGAATTGGAATCACCATTGCATGAGATTTTGAATGAGTATCTATGATCAACTTGTCATACGAATTGTGGATGTTGTTTGACTAAGTGATTTTCCCCATCACTGATTTCATCATATTTTACTTTGTTTACTTTTGCATGCTTAGGTTACTAAAACTCACAAAACCCCCCTTTGGTTACTTTGGATTGACATATAAATTGCATATTAAGATAGAATCCGCCTCCCTGTGGATTCGACCTTTACTTACCTAGGACTACGGTTTAGGGTTTGTTTGGATATTTTGCATAGCAGTTTTACACGACGAAAACCTGTTATCAAATTGGCGCCGTTGCCGGGGAGGCAATAATCTATTTTGTGTGTGTGATTTGTGTGCCAATCTTGGTGTGAACCTATCTTATGGTTCACACCCGTGTTACTAATAATCTGCCTCTAGTTTTTTATCCAGAAATCGAAAGAACTTTTCTTCAGGCTCGCAGGGCTGCGAATTTACTACTTGAGAAAGTTGAAAGAATGGCAGCCCGTGTTACTCTTGAGTCCCTGACAGCTCCTAACTTGGAGCAACCAACTCGTGCTGTGCAATTCCCTGCCCTTGGTGAAGGGGTTAAATTTGAGCTCAAGACATGAGTAGTCCATCTACTCCCGAAATTCAGTGGAACCCCGCTTGAGGATCCTATTCAGCACTTGGATGAGTTCCTTGAGGTATGCACCAGTATGAGGCCATCTGAGATTACTGAAGATCAGATGAGGTTGAGAGTCTTTTCCTTTTCTCTGAAGGACTCCGCGAAGGACTGGTATCATTCTTTACCACCAGGAAGCATCACTACTTGGGTGAATTTGAAGAAGGTGTTTCTCGACAAATACTTTCCAGCTATCAAGTCCAATCAACTCAAGAAAAAAATCTGCAATGTGGAGCAGCTGGCTAATGAGTCTCTCTATGACTACTATGAGCGCTTCAAGAAACTGGTGAAGAGTTGTCCCTACCATGGTTACGAAAAATATGATCTAATTCTCTATTTACATGAAGGACTCCGTGAAGATGATCGTCGAATGGTGAACTCTTCATGTGGTGGAAATATTCTGAAGAAGACTTATGAGGAAGCTCTGGAGGTATTTGCTAAACTGGCTGATGACTCTAGGCAATACAGTGGGAGAGGCTCCCAAAGCTTGGTTGTTGCTGGTTCTCAAGCGAAAATTGATCAGGCTGATTTTGATGTGTTGAGAGAGGAGGTGAGGCGTTGGAAACTGAAAGGTATGCCTCAGCAGGCTAAGGCCTGTGAGATCTGTCGTGACGACTTGCATCCTACTGATTAATGTCCTACTCTACAAGAGGAAGTGAATGCAGTGGGAGGATATCAGCAGAGGCCCAGGCATGATCCTTACTCCAATACATACAATCCTGGTTGGAGGGATCATCCCAACTTCAGATGGAGAGACCCAGAACCACAGCAACAACAGGGTAATCCTCAACAACCAAGGCAGCCATTTGTGCCACAACCTCAAGGGCAGAGCTCGAACCCGTCCTCGTCTATGGAGGATATGATGAAGATGCTGATGTAGAGCCACGTCAATCTCAATGAGAATGTTGTTAAGTTGAGTAAGAACCAATTGCAATTCCAAGAGACTACACAATCCAGCATTCAGAACCTGGAAAGGCAATTTGGCCAGATCTCTCAGGTGGTGAGCAAGCTTGACGCGAAGATTTATGGTAAACTTCCATCTCAAACGGAAGTGAACCCGAACATTAGGAACGTCAGTGCTATAACTCTGAGGAGCGGGAAGAGACTCAAAGAGGATGATTCTGAGGTCGACAAGGAAGCGGATCAGGAGCTGGAACAGAACAACGACGGCGACCGCTGTACAACTTACGACACCCGTCGTGACATCGACGGCGACAGCCGTGAAGACCACGGCGCCCGCCGTGAAAATAACCCTGCCCTCGACTTGTCTAATGAAAATTGCGGCGACCGCCGCACTTATTCCGACGCCCGCCGTGACGGTGAGCCAACTTCCGAGTTTTCTGATGATGTTCACGGCGCCCGCCGTCCTTCTTACGGCGACCGCCGTGAAGCCGTAGCTGATCCTGGGGCTGAGAAGGAGTATGTACCTCCGATTTTTCCTGAGTGGAAGCCTGTTGCACCATTTCCGTCTGCTTTGAAGCGTACCAAGCCACTTGTGCAGGACAAGGACATGTTTGAGATGTTCAGAAACATTGAGGTCAACATGCCTCTCCTAAATTTGATCAAGTCTGTCCCTCGTTATGCCAAGTTCTTGAAGCAGATGTGTACCACAAAGAGGAATCAGGATAGGAACAGCAAGAAGAAGGTGAAGGTAAGCGAGCATGTCTCTGCGATTTTTCAGAAACGCTTACCCAAAAAATGAGGCGACCCGGGTATGTTCACCATCCCCGTCACCATTGGAGGTACCAAGTTCAATAAAGCTATGTTAGATTTGGGTGCTTCCATAAATGTTTTACCTTCATCTCTTTGTGAATCCTTAGGATTAGGACCCATGCATACGACCAAAATTTCCATTCAGCTAGCTGATAGATCTAGTGTGCGTCCTATAGGGATAGTGGAGGATGTTTTGGTTAGGGTTAGTGATCTTACTTTTCCTGCTGACTTCTATATGCTTGATATGGAACATGATATGCATGTAGCCCATATTCTGTTAGGGAGACCCTTCTTGAAAACTGCCAACAATAAAATCAACGTGAGTACTGGTTCCTTGACTATGGAATTTGATGGTCAAACCATTAATTATAACATCTATGAAGCCATGAAATTCCCCTCTGATGGTCATTCTTTGTGTGCAATTGATGTACTTGAGCCTGTGGTGCAAGATGTTTTTGATGAGGACCACCTAGATGACACACCACCTATTATTGATTCTAGCTTGGATATTGCTATATCTACTGACTTGCAGGAAGGTGTTGCTGAGTGGGATGCTTGCTATAAGCTCCCTCCGGAGCTTCCAGGTAAATCACCTTTGCTGCTAACTCCGAGCGAGAGGCTCGTTCCATCTTTGGTGCAGGTCCCTGAAGTCAAGGCTAAACACCCCCCTGATCGATCTAAGCATGGGGTAGACGCGACTAAGAAGGTCAAGATGGAGAAGCCGCTGAAGAAGAAGCATGGTCTAAGGTTCAAACCTTTCCATGATTGGTTCAGGAAGGAGGTATGGATTGAGAAGGTTCCTAAAGAGCCTGACGATATGGATTGAGGATTTTCGAGTAGTATGTCGAGCCAACGACATTAACTAAGGCGTTGATCGGGAGGCAACCCGATGTTAGGTAGTTTATTTTCCTTCCCTTAGTCATTTTCTTTTGTTTTTCCTTTTAGTTTTTTTTTCCTTTCTGTGTCGAACTAACCTGCAAGAAGCGGCTCCAAGTGAAGAAGGAGTTCACGGCGCCCGCCGCCGACCTTACGTCGCCCGCCGTTTTCACCTTCTCCGACACTTCGCTTGTGGCAAATGACGGCGACTGCCGTTTAATTACGGCGATCGCCGCCATTTTCAGGTTCGTTTTCTTTCGTGTAAAAAAAAAAAATGGGCCCCGAAAAAACCTTAAACGGGGAGCAAAAGACGAAAATAAAATACCCCGAAAAGACCTTAAACGGGGAGAAAAAAGTAAAAATAATAAAATAATAATAAACAGTTTTACCGAGCTGTCCAGATTCCCCACGGAGAGGTGCGCATCATGTTGCTAACGGAGGAATACATTCGCCCTACATTTATTTGGCAACGATGATGGCCCTACAGTCGACAGCTGGAGAGGAGGAATACCAGGGCCCAACCACGATGACATCTGGGCCCATTTTTGAAGGCCATGCAACCCTGTTCCCTTGATTGACCACTACTTCCCCAGAGTGGTTCCTTTTGATTGCATGGTAGGAGTTGATGGAGTTGAAGGCCGTGCCGCCCTGATTTCCTGAATAACCACCGCACTTCACAGTGGTTTCCTATGGTTGCACGGTATATGAAGGTTATAGCGTTGATGCAGACATCCAGGACATGAAGTTTCATGAGTACACCGCCAGCGACAAGGAAGTGTCCAAGCCAACTCGGCAATGTTGTGAGTTATTTTTTGCTTTTCCCTGTGCTTTATTCTTTTGTCTTTCATTACATTGAGGACAATGCAATGTTTAAGCATGGGGTGGGGTTTTATACTTGCTACGCTGTTGAGGAGAAAAATGAAAAAAATGAAAAGAGCCAAAAATTTGAAAAAGGCTATCATAAAATCCTGAGATAGGTCGAAAACCCGAAAGGGCGGCCTAGGTAATAAGCAGGTGGCTTGGACCAGCATTAGGCTGGGGTAATATGTGGTCAAGAGTGACGTGAGCTTATGTGAGCACATCTATTAGAAAATGAAATGAGTGGCTTGGTGAAAACCCGAAAGGGCGCCTTGGCAAAATGAGCGAAAAGAAGAAGAGTGATTTTAGGATTTCTCATTATTCTTGGCGAGGCGTCATAAGAAGAGGAGTCAATAAAGGATTGTCGGGTAGGTCACTCTGGGAGACATAAGGAGCAATAGATAGAGGCTAGGATTAGAGGTTACTCACACTTTTGGATGTCCGGGTTAGCTTTGGGGAAGTACTATGCTTGTCCCTTAAGCTTGTTGAGTTGTGGATGTGTTGTGAATGAGATTGGTGCCAGGAGCTTTGGCATGGGTTAGGTGACTCTTAGTTGGAGGATATGCTTCCTGAGACCTTGGGTGCTGCATTGGAGGAGTGGACTCTTATTTGGTTTACTCGTGGACGAGCAAAGGTCTAAGCATGGGGTGGTTTGATAAGCACTACTTTGTAGGGCTTAAGTAAGAGTCATTAGAGGTTTTATTGGTGCCATTTGGGTAGATTTAGACACATTCATGTGTATGGCATTTGGAGGCGAAGTTGGTGTATTTGGAGGTATTTGAGCTATTTTTGGAGAACATATGAGACACTAAGGAGGAAGCCACCAGTAGTAGACGCCAAGGAGTTATGAAGTATTGGTGAGGAGGTGTTGAAGACACGCTTTCGGGAGCTGAAGAGACAAAGGAGTAAGAAACGAGTTCACGGCGACCGCCGTGTAACTTACGGTGACCGCCGCCAATTCCCATCCAACAACATTGGCTACGATGTAATTACAGCGCCCGCCGTGGAAAGACGGCGCCCGCCGCGATTATGGCGCCCACCGTGGAGGATGCAGCGCCCGCCGTGCATGTCTAAAGTTCGCCGCGCCGTTTCCTTATTTGCATTATTTTATTACTTTTTATTATTTCGTTTTAGGTTAACTTAGCTTTATTTCCTTTAGTATTTAAGGGTTGAGAAAAGGCTTGTTTGCCTATCTTGGATTCTCTCTCGAACCCTAATTAGTTTTTACGTATTTGTTATGAATAACTAAGCCTCCCTGGCTTAGTCAGACGCTGAAGCTTTCGTTTTGATTCAGTTGTGAGATTCTCGTTCTTAATCTATTGCATGGTTTTTATCTCTTCTCTTGCTTAAGTTGCTTATGATTGATATTGATAATCTCTAGTCTGATCATCTAGGGTTTGTTGTTATTGATCTATTGCTAGATTTAGATTGTTACTGGTTGAACATATCTATTTTAGAGTAGCAACTGTATCGTACTAGTATCTGGTTGTGCTGGTCTTATGCAGAAGAGAATTGATTTACATTCTAGGATAAAAGCTGGTTGTTTTATGCTAGAATTGTATCCAACTATTTTCCTATCCATAAAGCTGTTGTTAAACTGAATCTTGATAGTTTCAGGGTTGTTTAATTAGTTAGTGCTAATAGTATCTGGTTGTGCTATTAGTTATATCTGAAAAGGAATTGAAATCACCATTGCATGAGATTTTGAATGAGTATCTATGATCAACTTATCATACGAATTGTGAATGTTGTTTGACTAAGTGCTTTTCCCTATCACTGATTTCATCATATTTTACTTTGTTTACTTTTGCATGCTTAGGTTACTAAAACTCACAAAACCCCCTTTTGGTTACTTTGGATTGACATATAAATTGCATATTAAGATAGAATCCGCCTCCCTGTGGATTCGACCTTTACTTACCTAGGACTACGGTTTAGGGTTTGTTTGTATATTTTGCATAGCAGTTTTTACACGACGAAAACCTATTATCAGTAAAAGTGCATGTCTTGTTAGTAAAAGTGCACAACTAAGTAAATTTAGTGCATATATTTGTTCATGAATCATTATGCTTCAGTTTCTTTGTATAAAGATTTCTAGGTTTCATGTGTTGAAACACGTTTAATAAAAGAGTAGACTCCGTAATTTTGTGTTTGTCTCTTGGAAATAAGGTACACTAACTAGTGTGAACTTAAAGTGCATGGTTTGATTTTCACAATGCATATATAACTATAACATGTGCATATTTTTCAATACATGAATTATGTATAAGAGTAATTTAATAAGAGTTGTTTGTGCATAATTAAGATTTATTGGTGCATAAGCAAAACTTCTACAAAGACTTTATTTGATCTGATTTCTAGACTGCATGAATTATATATAGGTGTGCTTCAATAGAGCTATATGTGCATAATTAAGATTTATTTGCGCATAATCAAAATCTTTTAAAAAAAGACTTTATTGAATTGATTTCTAAAGTGCATGAATTATGTATATGAGTGTTTTAATAAGAGTTGTATGTGCATAATTAAGATTTATATGTGCATAAAGCTATTCTTCTACAAAAAGACTTTATTGAATTGATGCTTAGAGTGCATGAATTATGCATAGGAGTGCTTTCATAAGAGTTGTCTGTGCATAAGAAAAATCTTATGCAAACAGATTTTATTGAAATGATTTCTAAAGTGCGTGAATTATGTATAAGAGTGCTTTAATAAGAGTTGTATGTGTATATTATGACAACTATCTTTCTATCTTTATATCTTCCTAAACATAATTTCTTAATGTTATGGTTGTGATATTAATTCCTTTTTCCACAGCACAAAAGAAAATAGAAAAATCGTTGCCTTGTTCTTTTATACAATTATACCGAGTTTTTTTTATAACAGACTTTAGCTTGGTTTTTGGTCCATGATCTAATCTACACTTTTGGCATATTAGGAATTTCCGTGAATCAAGGGATTGCATACTTGCTGATGTTGGTGGCTCTGGTGCTTACATACCCCATTCACCCACTTGATGCTTCCATCTTCTGAAGACAAATTAGTAACCATTAGTTGTAGTTTCTCTTGTTTGCCTTGTGCTTGTATTTCAAACAGAGAGTAGCTGCAATGGGCTTCTTTAGGATTTGGTTTAGAGGTGTTCCATGACTTAGTATCTCTTCATTTCTTATTTTGTAATGGTGTTTGCACATCCTTTTCTTCTAATGGATATCAGTATTGCCTAGTGTTATTATGTTTTTAATCCAGTTCTCATTTTCCATACCAATTTTTTACACTCATGTAACTTTTGGCGGCAAAAGACTAGGGGAAACCCCGAAATTGAAACAAGTATTATAAAGATTCCCAGTACACTGTGGATAAAATGAAACATGTTCTATACAAACAACTTGTAGCTTTGCAGTCTTTTCTTCCTTATTTTCTTTGTGCAACATAATAAAACATGCATTTTGGGTTCCTTTGAGATGGAGAAAAATCAAATCAATAGAACTCTTTGGAACAACGTCATTATGCCATTGTTAGGCTGAGAAATTTGATCACCTTATTTGCAACCCATGCTTCTTTGAGTTGAAACACTAAGAGGAGCTAGACCGTTGTTTTTGATATAGCTCACACGCCGTTCACTAGATTCTGTAGGAGAATTCTCATCACTGAGCAATCCTTTCCTAGACGTTGAAACACTAACAGGAGCTAGACCGTTGTTTTTATAGCAATTTGGGGTCACGTCATCAACAACTTCTCCCTTAGAAACTACTGGTTCCTGGCCATGACCACTCAAGGCCATTCTACTGTCAATATCAAGGAAAGATATTTCTAACTTCCTTCAGTATGAAACCTAAAACCTCTCAAATCTTACTATGTAAGCATATTCCTATGAAGTTCGAGACCATGATAATGAACTACAATCTTCAGTTGTCAATCAAAAACAGTGTTCCATTGATGTAGCCAAAGCAACACTTATAATCCCTTGCAAAATCAAATATAATTGCTAATCAGCTTCAGTGCATCAACTTATAAAGTAATGTTCTCGCTACTAATGTAATGCAATGGTGAATAAACTAAACAAGAGAAGAATTCAACTAATACCACAATCTAGCCACAGATCCATAAGGGAAAGTGTGATATCAGACCAAGAAGAACTCAATCTGACATAACAGTGATGAATCATTCAAGAAACATGTCAGAAGAAGGAACTTCCTGGTTGTATAACATCAAACACTACTGAATCAGAAATCAGAAATCAATAACAGAGGAAGAAGAAAACTCAATTGCAAATATATACAATACATGAAAGTGCACAAATAAGGTACAATTGGTGCAAGAATAACAACTTTTCCAAGGAATAAACAAAAATACAACAGAGGAAGAGAAGTTCCAGCATACAATATATGCAACGCGTGGAAGTGCACAAATAAGGTACAATTGGTGCAAATCATAAACAGAATGAAAGCAAAAAATAAAATTTGAAGTGCATACCACCATAAACAACAGACATAAGCAAAAACGAAGGAATCTGACATTGAGAACTTCGTGCAAGGGATCCAAATTGAATTGACGAAGTAGGGAGAGACAATAAGTGCAATAATTACACTGGAATGAAAGACAAATCACATATTGAACGAAGAAATTCCTAATTCACGAACAAAACCTAATTTACGAACATGATAAAGCGATTCAACAATGAATGAAAGAACGAAGTTTGTATACAAATCAAAATCAACGAAATTAGGAGAACGAATCAATACCTTGAATCATGACGCCGAGAGTGAAGCAACGATGCAAACACATCAGATTGACAGTGGCGATTTCGTGTTTCATGTTCAGAAGGAGACACGGATAGAGGGCTGGAGAAGGAGAGGCAAAAGCGGAAAACAAAATAAAAAGTGAGAAAATTTACAAGTTTGTCACCGTCCCATATTAAAAGGGGAGTAATATCAACCCTTTCATCAAATTAATCCAACGACTGTGAAAGCTCCCCATTTTACACCTAAAACTCCATCCCCATATGATCCAAACTCTAGAAATAAAAATTAGTTAATATGGTAAAAATGTATGTAGTATATAATCTTTAAGAGAACAATCTATACAGAAGTAATGTAAGTTGTTTTTGATTAAAAAAAAAGTTGTGTAATAAATATCATTTGTAAATTTCAAAATAAGTAGGACTAAACTGTAAATGGATATTAAGATTGCCTACATGTTATAGCTAATTGACTAGCACATAGAAAAGAAATTTGATTTTAGTATTGGTATATAGTTATCAGAAAGTAATTACTTCCTTATAGTATAAATTATAAAGCCGAGAGTATAGTATTAGGCACTAATACATTGGACTACTATAGTATAAAATATCGAGAAAAGTAACGTAATATTAAACCTCGTCAGGTATTAGCCTGACAAAGTGATAAGCTTCAATTATTTAATTTATATATCAAGAAATTAGATTGTTAGGTTATGGCATATAAAATCAAGAAAAGTAACGTAATATTAACTTCGTCGTGTCGAGCATTAACTTGAGAAAGTGATAAATATTTATCATTACAAGAAATTAAATTATTTAATTATTTAATCTATCATATAATACTAAAAAAATTGTTATTATATATATGGTAAATTTTATTTGATAAATAAGGAAAGTAAAACAGAAATAAGTTAAAATAAATTGCAAAAAAAATGAAGATAAATTAGTAAAAGGATAATCATATTTGTATATGTGTCATAGCTCACGTGCACATACTTAGTAGAGAAAAATAGGGATCTAGTATATGTACGTACCTAGATTTTTTTTTATATAAGGAAAGGATTTCGACGTACACGATATAACAATGTTGGGTAGATCAAGAGGCTGATAAATCGGCATCCGGACAAACCGGAATGAGAAGACTACAAACAAGCAAAGTAAATACAACAAAGCAAAAAAGAGCCTAAAAAGACCGAGGGAGAGGGATGAGTAAAGCACAATCGAAAGAATACACCACCAGAAATGAGTCAACCAAGAACAATCCTAGGAAAGTGTTGAATGAACCACCATAACGTTGTCCCCACATAAATGAGGGATCTTCAAGAGTCTCGACCATCATGACGTTGCCCTGTGTGATCTTCATGCGCCTCAAACATGACCACGACCACAACCAGCACAACTCAATTTCCCCCTAGCTCAGATTCACCGGCACCCATGGGCGGAGGCACTTGAGGCCCAGTGGGGGCTATTAAAAAATATATATATTATTTTTTATTTTTTAAATATTTTTCAAAGTTTTTTTTATTCTTATTCTTTCCAAAATATGTTTTATAGTTTTCAATTTTAAAAATAATTTTTATATAGTAATGTTTATGCATAGTTTTCAAAAATACTAAAAACAACACAACTTTATATAAATTTGCACACAATTTTTCAATAAGAAATGTAATATTTTCTCTATATCTATTTTTATTTGTGTTAAAATTTTCAAAATTTAGGGTTTATGGATTTGCAATTTTGCAAATTAGTTTTTTATACAAATTTGTTGAGATTACGCAGTGAAAGTAGTCTGTAATGATGAAATTTGTTTAAATTGTGTATTTTTTGGTCAATTTTGAGTATAATTTCATTTGAAGTTCGGATATAGATTTTGTTGTTTGAAATTGAGGTTGTTTGTGTAAAATAGATAGTAGACTTAAAAATTATGGTTTATGATTTTGTGTAAGGTAGACGATAATATTTTACTCTTTAAGATTTTAGCCCCCACTAAACTATAATCATGCATCCGCCCCTGCCGACACCGATGCAATGTAGTATTGGCAACCAGGCTTGAAAAATATATCTAAATCTTGTACATCACATATAAGAACAAGTAGAGATACAGAGTATTAAACTATTGTTATAGGAGTTATAAATTAATATTTTCTTTTCTTAAAAAAAATTAATTACTTATTTTCCCATTTGTGTGGGAATCCGGGTAGGGGGAGGTGTGCTTTTTGGTTTGCAAGCTGTAGTTATACAAGCTGCAATTCAAGGGTAAATGATTAACGCTTAGTCTCGGCACACTACACAAATATGTTAGGCGCAATTCATGTATGGAAATTGGACAATTTTACCCTTTGTCCCTACAAACCCTAACTCCACTCTTCTTGCATCACCTTCATTGTCTTCGGTTCTTTGTCGTTACTGTCGCCGGCCGTCCACCACCGCACCGCACCTCACCTCAATTGACCATCCTAGATTTGTTACCAATTCACTCAATACCCACACTACCACCAGATTTACAACCCCTGGCCATTTCCCAGACCCTACTCTACCACCGTCAACATCGCCTTTGAGCCATAGCGATCAAGTTTAATCGCCAAGCTCGCCTAAGTGCTCCATTCCTCTTCCAATTGGAGTTCCAGTTTGAACCCAACGTTTAGAACTTCAATTTCCGAGTGGAGTACTCAATTCAAGTTCATACATTTCTTTTGATTATTTGGCAAACAGTTATTTAATTATACATGTTTAAAGAATCAAGTTGAAATAAAACATGAACCGATGACTCACTCCCAAGGAATCGTTGGCTTCATGATCAACGTGTTCCCATAGGACGTCGTAGCCAGCCTGTGAACCGCCTCAGCAATTTTTTTCAGCTAAATGGGTATTTTTGTCCAAGTAATGTGCGCCCAGCCTTTTCCAAAAGTGCGCAAAGTATACCCCATGATTAAAAGGGTAAGTGGTTCATGTAGACAACTTTTATTAATATTAAATAAATTGTAAAAGTACTTATTCCTATATTCTATTCCCAGCCGTGCTCCACAAGGATGAGCAGAAATGGATCTAGTGCCAAGCGAGGTTTGAGAGGAGGCGTCGGTAACGACGAAGAAGGGGGAAATGAGTTGAAAAGGGTATCAAGAGGTTCTAGTGTTTTGAAAGAGTTATATTGGAGGATTGAAAAGAAGATAACAAAAGCAAACAAGGGGAAGAACACAAAGCTTGATGGCCATTTGAAGAGATGTGGATGGAGATGTCGGCGCAAGGGCGGGACACGGCGGGTACGAGAGAGGTCGAGTTAGACTGTTAGATATATTAAATATGTATTTAGTATTATTTGTATTTACCTGATATTGTTAAGATTCTGTTGTAATCTTCTATAAATACTTATCTGGCAACCCCAAGAGGGTATTTTCATTTATCTTTCTCACATGGTATCAGGCTCTAACTGATTTCCATCAAAATCTCTCCTCTCCAAACGATCCTTTTCTCCTCCTGCATTGTCGAACGACCCTTCCACCACCAGCAACGTCGCCGGCAACCGCGACTCATCACCTACTTCCCCTACCACCACAAACACGTCCCCTCCTCTCTCTGCGGGCGCCATCGCCGTCCAACAGCCTCTTCATGTGGCAAGAATCAAAACACATGTTCCATTCCTGCTTGAACAATCTCCTCCCAACTACAACAAGTGGCGACAACCTTGTCACGTACCCTTGGCAAGTTCAACCTCAAATCACATGTTGATGGCACTCCTCCCTCCGCTGAAGAGCAATCACCAATCTTGGACTTCACTGTCTTGTCCTGGATCTATGGGTCCATCCATCATGACGTATTTGATGTTGTCAACAAGACTGATGCCACCACTTATGAAGTCTGGACTGCCATTGAGAATTTATTCCGTGACAACAAGAAGACCCGAGCCATCCAAATTGAGTCTGAATTCCGCAGTCTGACTCAGGCTCCATGACAGTGTCTGAATACTATCAAAATCTGAAGACTCTTGTTGGTGGTCTCTCCGACATTGACTTCCCAATATCTGATGAAACTTTAGTTCTTCATACTATATGTGGTCTCAACGAAAGTTTCTCCACCATGGTTGCAATCATCCCTCTCCAGAAACCCTTTCCAATGTTTTAGGAAACCAGGAGCATTTTAACTCTGGAAGAAAACATGCATGCCTATACTGCTCCTTCGGCTACTGCCCTCGCTACCACAGTCACGACACAACCGCCACCTCCAGCCAATGCTCCTCCGCCGACACCTTCTCCGGTGTCTGCGCCGCCCCAAAACCCCGCTCCGCCACCGCAACAACAACAAAATTCTGGCAGGGGTCGTGGTCGTTACCACAGTCATGGCCGAGGAAGGGGTGGCGGCAACAACAGTTTTCAGCAATAGCTACTGTAGCTTCTCTCCGGTCAACACTAGAACAACAATTGGGGTGCTCCAGGCATCCTCGGGTCTGGACCACGTCCCTCCTCTAATTTCCAGAATAAGCAGGCCATGTATTTGCAGCAACAACAACCAAGTTGGGATCAATAGGCTTTAGTTGTTTCTCTCAATCAGATGTCTCTCAATCATAATTCTGATAACTGGTACATGGACACCGGAGCCTCATCCCGCATGTCGTCTAATGCAGGTATCCTCTATCCCGTTTTTAATCCATTCATCTTTTCTTCATCAAAAATCATTGTGGGCAATAGACAAACCCTACCCATCACAAAAATTGGCCACAAACAACTCACAAAAATGCCTCATCTCCGCCTGAACAACGTCCTGGTGACTCCCAACCTGATCAAAAATCTGATTTCCGTCAGAAAATTCACTAATGATAATAACTGCTCTATTGAACTTGACCCGTTTGGTTTCTTTGTGAAGGATCTTACAACCAGTAACGTGATCCATCGGTGCAATAGTCGAGGAGACCTCTACCCCTTCCACCTAGAGTCGGCCAACCGTCCTCCTTCTTTTGTTGCCCTCTCGGCGAGTCAAATAATCCCTACAAAAATCTGGCACTGCAGACTTGGTCATCCCGGCAGTCATGTCCTCTAGAGTTTGGTCTCTCAAAATTTCATTCATTGTAATAAAGAGTTACCTAGTCTCTGTCATGCTTGTCATCTAGGGAAACACTCTAAGTTACCTTTTGTCGTGTCAAACACTATCTCTACTGTTCCATTTCAACTTGTCCATTGTGATTTATGGACTTCTTCTATTCTAAGTGCTACTGGGTTCAAGTATTATCTTGTCATTATGGATGATTACTCACATTATGTCTAGACCTTTCCTCTTCGGTACAAGTCTGAAACAACAACTCACATCAAACATTTTCATGCCTATGTCAAAACACAATTCCATGTTCCGCTCAAAAATATCCAATGTAACCACGGGAAAGAGTTCGACAACAATGAACTTCATTCATTCATCAAACAAAATGGCATACAATTCCGCTTCTCCTTTCCCTACACCTCTCCACAAAATGGCAAGGCCAAGCGCATGCTTTGCACTCTTAACAACTCAGTCCGGTCTCTCCTTTTTCACGCCCAAATGCCACAAAAATTTTGGGTAGAAGCTCTCCAAACCGCCACATATCTCTTAAACCGAACCTTCATAAAAACGCTAGCCATGACCACTCCCCATGAGCGTCTCCACTGTCAAAGTCTGGATTACACCCACCTCCGTGTGTTCGGTTGTCTATGTTATCCGAACTTATCCGCCACTATGACCCACAAATTGTCACCCCGCTCCACCCTGTGTGTCTTCCTCGGCTATGCACCGCAACATAAGGGTTACCATTGCCTTGACATCACCAACAATAAGGTCCTAATTTCTCATCATGTCATTTTCAATGAGCAGGTATTCCCTTTCCGGTTCAGCTCCACAAAAAGCAAGCCTGGAGACCTAACTTGGTTCCTAATGGAAAACCCGGTTCAAACACCGAATCGGCCCTACATCACCTATCCTGCCGTACCCATGATAGGTGTTATTTCATACACCTTTACTAGCAATTATTAGCATGATTTGGAGGAATTTATGAGTGGTTTTTAGGCTAAGTCTGTGATCCAGAAGTTATCGAGAGAAGTGAAGATATTCCTGGATTTATAGCTTAGATGGAGACATGAGGATGGATATGGAGCTGCTGGAGCATGCATGGAGAAGACTACCAACACTGGGTAGTAGTGAAGAACAGCAGAAGAAGAGAGTGAGCTAGCTCACCGCCCCGCGCCAGAGTCACCGCGGCCTGGCGGTGACTCTCAGAGAAAAATGAAGCCCCGCGGTGGAAAGCCTGACGCCCCGGGGTGGATCTCACCGCCCCGCGGTGGCCGTGTTAAGTGTTGCGCGTCTGAAGACTTTTATTTCCTTTTATTGTTTTTAGATTTTGTTATTTTATTATTTTGTTTCCTTTATTATTTTCATTAGTTTAACCTAGTTTTCTGAAGACTATTTAAGCCCTCTTTCTAGGTTAAGAGGGAGAGACACACTTAGAACACAACTCGTTACTGCTTTATTTCAGACGTTATTTCCCTTAGTTTTCATTCTCGTTTGAATGGAGAACTAACTTCCCTCTGTTCTACTAGACGATTGAAGCAATACAGTTGATGTGTTTGTGAGATTTCTATTCCTTGTTCTTATCCTTATAAATGTTGGTTTGATTCTCTTGGTTATATTGAATATTGATTTCTTGTTGTTCTTCTTAGCCTGATCAACTAGGTTGAATACTTTTTATCAATTGCTAGGATTGCATATAGGGGTTCCGAGTGCATATCTAGTGGCATACACAATTGTGCGTATAGGGGTTCCGAGCGTACAATTGTGAGTGAGAGTCAGTTGCATGCGAGTATTAATACGTCTTTCTATTTGCATGTATCCTATATCCTTGTATGCATTGCTATTGCTACGTCAGTGGTAAAGTATACCGACAACTGTGAGAATCGGATGTACTTTACCAGTTACATAGTGATAAGTCTATTGACAACTGTGAGAATCGATAGTACTTAAGATCAGGGTGGGAACAACTATAAGGATAGTAAAAGAACTTGGATTACATAGATTTCTGTTATCAAATTATATCTCTGTATTGTGGATCTTGCTCTAGTAGGACTACTTTCCCATTATATTTTCTCAACTCAACCAAACTTGTTTGCTTTGCTTGCTTTGCTTTCTCGTGATAACTAAACCCCCCTGCTTGTTACTTGTCATTCACAATTGCATACTGCATCAGACCTTCCCTGTGGGTTCGACCCTTGCTTGCTTACTATACATCTATTTAGTAGGTCTGTTAGGACTTTTTACTTTGATAAGGCTAATCAACGATATTTGCATTGCGCATCTTTAGCCCGTCAAATTTGGCGCCGTTGCCGGGGAAGTTTTCTGTTTTGTTGTGTGTTTTTGTGATTGATTTTTGGTGGAGACCTATCTTATGGTCGACACTCGTTCTACTGACTCTCCTCTCATAGCTTTTGATCCAGAAGTCGACAGATCGTTCCGTGCGAACCTACGCGATCAAGGAGAAGAAGAAGTCGAGGTTGAGGTCATTGAGCCGACTGAGCCAATTAACATCCCTACTGTCGCAATGGCTGAGACTCTGAGAGAATTGACTGAGCCGAATATTGGAGCACAACCCCTGGCTGTCGTCATCCCTGCACTTGGCGAAGGGGTGAATTTTGAGCTGAAATCTGGAGTTGTTGCTTATCTTCCAAAGTTCCACGGTTTGAGTGGAGAAGACCCGATCTCTCACCTAGGCAAGTTCCACAATGTCTGCATGACTATGAAGCCCAGGAATGTGACGGAAGACCAAATCAAGATGAGAGCTTTTGGTTTCTCCCTGCTAGACTCTGCAAGCGACTGGTACTATCACTTGCCACCAGGAACCATAGATACCTGGAATAAACTGCACAAGGCATTCCTGGACAAGTACTTTCCAACGAAGAAGGCGAATGCCTTGGAAAAGGCAATTGCCAATATTGAGCAGGCTGGTGATGAGACGCTATATGATTATCTTGAGAGATACAAGAGGCTTTGCTCTAGCTGCCCATTCCACGGATACGCCAAGCAGGACCTTGTCCTCTATTTACACAATGGTCTGCTGGACCAAGAGAGAAGGATGGTTGACGCTGCTTGCGGTGGAAGCATTCTGAATCTGACACCGAATGCAGTCATGGAGAGATTCCAGGAGATGAGTGAGAGCACCAGGAGTTTTGGGAAGACATACCAAAGGAAGGCGGTCAATGTTGTGACCCCTGCAGGACCAAGCCCAGTGTTGACTGAGCTAGCTAAGCTGAAAGAGATGGTGAAGAGGATGGCGAATCAGAACGCCCCTCAACAAGTTAAAGCATGTGGGCTTTGCTCTGATCAATACCACCCCACCGACACTTGTCCTCAGCTGCAGGAGGAGGGTGTTGTTGAAGTTAATGCTATAGGAGGTTATGGACCCCCTAGACCACAGTTTGGTGGACAGCCCAATTATAATTCGAGAGGGCGAGACCACCCAGGTCTTAGATGGAGTGACCCTCAAGGTGGTCAACAGCCTGTACAACAGCAGTACCAGCAGAGAGTCCCATACCAACAGAGGCCTCAAGGCCAAAGCTCTGGTGCTTCTACCGAAGAGATGCTAAAGACTTTGACTCAGCATTTCGCCACGCATGTGCAGGCTACTGAGTCAAGTATTAAGAACATGGAGAGACAGATTGGCCAGCTTGCTGATGTTGTGACCAAACTTGACCAGAGGACATCTAATCCCTTGCCATCTCAGACTACTCTAAACCCAAGGGAGAATGTGAGCTCTATTACCCTCAGAAGTGGTAAAAAGTTGGACGTTGCTCCTATAGCTGAGAAGGAAAACGAGATCGAGAAGGAGAAAATCACCGGACGCCCCGCGGTGGATGCCACCGCGGCCTGGCCAAAAATTAAAGAAGGAGCCAGGAAAGAAACGATGAAGCCACCGCCCCGCGGCGACTCTGGCCGCGACCCGGCGGCTGAACTCAGTAAACACGCTGCGACCTCACCGCCCCGCGGTGATGATCGACGCCCCGCGGTGGACTTACCGTGACCTGGCCTTCGAGAACCCGACTCCGCTGAAGAAACCTGTATTGATGACTACGTTCGCCCCGTGTTTCCCCCTCTAGGTTCTGAGAAGCCACCAACACCTTTCCCTGAGGCGCTGAAGGCCAAGAGAGTAGCTGACGACAGCGATCTGTTCGAGACATTTCGGGACTGTGAAGTGAACATTCCCCTGATCAAGCTTATCAAGGCTATCCCTCGATATGCCAAGTTCTTGAAGGAGCTATGCACCGTGAAGAGGACTCAGAAGCAGAAGGCTCAAAAGAAGATTCCAGTGAGTGAGCATGTGTCAGCAGTAGTTCAGAGACGCATGCCTGAGAAGTGCAAGGATCCAGGTACATTTACTATTCCTATCACTATAGGTGAGCATCGATTTGAGAAAGCCTTGTTAGACTTGGGTGCCTCAATTAATGTGTTACCCTATTATTTGATTGAGGATTTAGGAATAGGACCCTTGCATGATTCTAACATTGTTATACAACTTGCTGATGGTTCTTGTGTACCCCCTAAGGGTGTTGTGGAAAATGTTCTTGTGAGGATAGGCTCTTTGATTTTTCCTGCTGACTTCTTTGTTATGGATATGGACTATGATGAGCAGGTTGCTCCAGTTATGCTAGGGCGACCTTTTATGAAAACATCCATGACAAAGATTGATGTAGACAGTGGAATTTTAACTATGGAATTTGATGAAATAATTTTTGAACATAATATTCATAAAGCCAACTCTATTGAATTACTTGCTCCTTGCTGCATTAGCGATATTGATGATCATGTGCATGACAATGTTACAACTAGTGCAGTAGAGACCGTAGTTAAGTGTTCTACTATTGATGAACCTATTGAGTCGCATGAGTTACATGTTGGTGATGTCTTGTTGGATGACATAGGAGATTACATTCCCTCTATTTTGGGCCCTCGCCCCCCTGCACTAACCATACAAGGTTGTAAGCCTTTATCCAGTGATGTATAGCATATTCAGATTGAGCCATATCGGCCCCCACATCGCTCTAAGTATGGGGGGATACTCCAAAGGAAGTAAGCATGGAGTCAATGGCAAAGAGGGAACATGGCTTAAGGTCTAAACCTTTCCATGGGAAGTCTCAACAGGAAGAGACGAGTAGGAGGATTCCGAGGGTATCCTATTCCAGGTGGTAATTGATCTGCAGTACGTCGAGCCAACGACGTTAACCAAGGCGATGTCCGGGAGGCAACCCGTGGTAATTGTTCTCTGAGTTTTCATTAGATTATTTTTGTAATTTATTTTGCTTTGTTTCGTTCGCCTGTTACTCACATTTCAGGTACGAAAGTAAATAGAGAGTAGACAGTGTCCCAGTTCGTCTCACCGCCCTGCGGCGATCCTCACCGCCCTGCGGTGGAGCCCACCACCCCGCGGTGAATGTCTGGTATACCTTCTCAACTCCGAAAAAAAAAAACAAGAATAAAGGGCCCGAAAATACCTTAAACGGGTGCGTAAAATTTTTATTTCTTGAGTTGTTACGAAGGATTTGACGGATTGGGCCCCTTTGGGCCAAGATTTTTCTTTGGGTCATGGTACATACCCGGCCCCATCATCCCTTTCACTTTCCCTTCCCTGACCTAGCCCCCATACTCACAAACACTCCATTCCCAGCACACCTCTCAAGCTCCCAAAAGCCAAATCCCCCATTCTTCCTCAAATCTCTCTCGACCTTGATCCGAATCTAGCCCCCAATTCACCAATTGGAAGTCTAGCCTCACAAACCAGCCAAACACAACCCCACCGCGTCGCTTCAGTCCCGCCTTGTTGTCACTCCGCCTCGCGCTGCCCCGCTTCGCGTCGCTGCTGCCACCGCCCCGCGTCGACTCCACCGCGACCCGGCCAAAGCTCCCAGTTTTCCCACCGTGACCCGGCGACTCGTTCACTGCCCCGCGGCGAGACCACTTGGCTACGTGTTTGCTCGTTTGTAAGTTCTCTTGGTTGCCCTTCGTTTTGAAATTCTACATTCATTACTTATGGCACCTAAGGGTCGGAAGCAAGTGTCTACGAGGGATGAGAATGAGGTCTACAATGTGGTGAAAGAAAGGAAGGTGTTGGCGACAAAATTCTTTGACAAGCCGACATTGGCTGAGTTTGGTTTGTTGGCATGTGTGTCCCTGTGCTTAGCACAGTGTGGTTTGGGGACGTTTCTGAACTTAGCTGCCCCTGCATATCCCGAGCTTTGTTACCAGTTCATCGCCTCCTTCAAGTGGTACTCTGATGGCTCAGACGACAAGAGGATGATGAGGGTCACGTTCACTTACAATGGGCGTGATTATTCGTTATCCCCTAAGGTGGTGCGTGCTGCCCTGGGCATTACAAAGATGCCAACTGATGGGTGGTCTGGTGGCATTCTAGAGTCTGATATGATGGAGTTCTGGAAGGCTGCTATGGGCAGGACGTTCAGGAAGGGTCAGGAGGTGAACTCGAAGCTGGTGAACCCGTGTCTACGGTTGATCCACAAAGTGATGATGAGAGACTTCTTTGGCCATGCTGATGATGGTAAGGTCCCTCTGAAGGATTTCCAGTGGTTTATGAGCATCTTGGAGGTTGTCACATACACGCCATGTTGGGCTACCCTCTTTTTGGGTTCCTTGAAGAGGATTCGTGATGGTGAGCCACGTGATATTTGTGGGGGTGGTCTGATTACCCTCCTTTGTGATGGAGTGATAGCTTGCGATCAGATCCCTCGGCATGTTGCCTACATGGTGTATGATATGGCACACATGAAGGTGTGCTCGATGCTGAAGCCATTGGGAAAGGATGGTGATTTAGTCTGGTCGTCATATGATGGCCACATTCTGATTCTTCCACGGGAGTTCGCCTATTCACCTTCATTTGCGGATTGGTGGATCTCCAGTGATAGCAGAATGACGACTGATGATACCCATGCTGCTGCTCCTTCAGGCCCGTATGGAGAGGGCCCTAGTGGTGGTGCTGCTGCTGCTGAGTTTGCGGGCGAGGACACTCCTATGCCTACACTTTATGATGCGCCTTCATCTTCTTACGGTTCTACCGCACCTTGGCAGGAGTTGTTTTCGAGATTTGATGCATTCTCAGTGCAGCAGACGCACTGGAACACCCGATTAGATACCGGTCTGCAGACTTGGCAGACCCAGCTCCATGCTGATTTAGATGAGCGTCTGGACGGTATGTACGCTCATATGAGGGACTACTTCGGGAGGTTCCCGCCACCACCACCATCAGGCCCGCAGTGAGTTTATTTTCTTCTTCCCCTATTTCCTTTGTTGTTCTCTTTTCTACATTGAGGACAATGTTCGGTTTAAGTATGGGGGAGGGATTTAGACTTGCTATCTGTCTATCCTTTGTACATATTGTTTTCTTTTCGTGTGCTGTATTTCCCATTTGATTTCTAAAAAAAAATCGAAAAAGCCAAAAAGAAGTAAAAAGGCAATCAAAATCCTGGGATGAGCTGAAAACCCGAAAGGGCAGTTCAGGTAAAAAGCAGGTAGTCCGGCTGGTATAGACCAGGGCAAAAGTGGACTGGAGTGATGTGAGTATATGTGAGATATCTAGCAAAATGAAATGAGTGGCTTGGTGAAAACCCGAAAGGGCGCCTTGGCAAGATGAGCGAAAAAGAAGAAGAGTGATTTTAGGATTTCTCTCTATTTCTTGGCAAGGTGTCATAAGAAGAGGTGGTATAAGGAGTTCGGGTAGGCCATTTTGGAGCGATAAGGAGCTAGATTAGAGTTAGGATTAGAATTATCTTTGCATCCCTTGTTTTGGTTGTCTGGAGCTTATTGATGATATGTTGTAATTGCTAGTGTCTTATTTTCTTATACTTCCTGAGGCCTTGGTGTTTGATTGAGAGAGTAGGTTTTTCTTTAGCTTACTCGGGACGAGTAAAGGTCTAAGTATGGGGGAATTTGATAGGTGTTATTTCATACACCTTTACTAGCAATTATTAGCATGATTTGGAGGAATTTATGAGTGGTTTTTAGGCTAAGTCTGTGATCCAGAAGTTATGGAGAGAAGTGAAGATATTCCTGGATTTACAGCTTAGATGGAGACATGAGGATGAAGATGGAGCTGCTGGAGCATACATGGAGAAGACTACCAACACTGGGTAGTAATGAAGAACAGCAGAAGAACAGAGTGAGCTAGCTCACCGCCCCGCGCCAGAGTCACCGCGGCCCGGCGGTGACTCTCAGAGAAGAATGAAGCCCCGTGGTGGAAAGCTTGATGCCCCGCGGTGGCCGTGTTAAGTGTCGCGCGTCTGAAGACTTTTATTTCCTTTTATTGTTTTCAGATTTTGTTATTTTATTATTTTGTTTCCTTTATTATTTTCATTAGTTTAACCTAGTTTTCTGAAGACTATTTAAGCCATCTTTCTAGGTTAAGAGGGAGAGACACACTTAGAACACAACTCGTTACTGCTTTATTTCAGACGTTATTTCCCTTAGTTTTCATTCTCGTTTGAATGGAGAACTAACTTCCCTCTGTTCTACTACACGATTGAAGCAATACAGTTGATGTGTTTGTGAGATTTCTCCTCCTTGTTCTTATCCTTATAAATGTTGGTTTGATTCTCTTGGTTATATTGAATATTGATTTCTTGTTGTTCTTCTTAGCCTGATCAACTAGGTTGAATACTTTTTATCAATTGCTAGGATTGCATATAGGGGTTCCGAGTGCATATCTAGTGGCATACACAATTGTGCGTATAGGGGTTCCGAGCGTACAATTATGAGTGAGAGTCAGTTGCATGCGAGTATTAATACGTCTTTCTATTTGCATGTATCCTATATCCTTGTGTGCATTGCTATTGCTGCGTCAGTGGTAAAGTATACCGACAACTGTGAGAATCGGAGGTACTTTACCAGTGACATAGTGATAAGTCTATTGACAACTGTGAGAATCGATAGTACTTAAGATCAGGGTGGGAACAACTATAAGGATAGTAAAAGAACTTGGATTACATAGATTTCTGTTATCAAATTATATCTCTGTATTGTGGATCTCGCTCTAGTAGGACTACTTTCCCATTATATTTTCTCAACTCAACCAAACTTGTTTGCTTTGCTTTCTCGTGATAACTAAACCCCCCTGCTTGTTACTTGTCATTCACAATTGCATACTGCATCAGACCTTCCCTGTGAGTTCGACCCTTGCTTGCTTACTATACATCTGTTTAGTAGGTCTGTTAGGACTTTTTCCTTTGATAAGGCTAATCAACGATATTTGCATTGCGCATCTTTAGCCCCGTCAACCCACCTCCACAAATATCTCCTCCAACAACCAACCTTATCCCCAACAAACTCCCAACAAGATTATGATTTAATTATAAATAATCTTGCCCCTCAAATCTCTCCTAATCCTACCCACTCAGCCTTATCCTACTCACATCCCCTCCAATAAACTCCCAATGTAACTCTCCCTCTATCCCCGTCTTACTCGGCCCACATCCTACAGGCCCAACAAACCAATCTACCATGTCTACCACTGCTAACGTACACACAATGTGTACTAGGGGAAAATCGGGAATCACCAAACCCAAATCATCTTCAACCTTAGTACCTTCATCTCACCCATTCCCAAAACCTACAAAACTGCCATCCAAAATCCACAATGGTTTAATTCCATGAAAGAGGAATATGATGCTTTGATTAAAAATAGGACTTGGGATCTTGTACCAAGACCGACCAATGCAAATGTTGTTACTGGTAAATGGCTTTTCAGGCACAAATTTGGAGCAGATGGCACTCTTTCTAGGTACAAATCTCATTGGGTGGCACGTGGGTACTCACAGCAACAGGGAATTGACTATGACGAACATTCTCTCCCGTCGTAAAACTTGCAATAGTCCGGACCGTGCTCAGCCTGGCAGTTGCTCGTCAATGGCCTATATATCAGCTTGACGTCAAAAATGCATTCATGCATGGCTCTCTCAATGAAACTGTCTACTATCAACAACCTCATGGATTTGTAAGTCCTCAATTTCCTGATTATGTGTGTCGTCTTAACAAAGCACTCTATGGATTAAAACAGGCTCCTCGGGCATGGTACCAACGCTTCGCGTCCTATGTCTATCGCCTCGATTTCAAAGGCAATAAGGTCGATTCTTCCCTTTTTATCTATCAGGTAGGCAGTCAACAAGCTCACTTACTGGTCTATGTGGACGATATTATCCTTATTGCTTCCTCCACCACTTTCCTGCTGAAAATTATTGTTGCTTTGAGTAAAGAATTTGCTATGACAGACTTAGGAGAGCTACACTATCTCCTGGGTATTTCTTTTACCAAGCAGGCTGATGGCATTCTGTTGAGTCAAGATAAATATGCCAACGAGATTCTGGAAAAGGCAGGTATGACGAACTGTAACCCTTGTCGGACGTCGATCGACACCAAGCCAAAACTTGGCTCTGTAGCCGGGTCTCCTGTTGCTGATCCCACTAGATCTTGCTCCCTTATAGGAGCTTTGTAGTACCTCACTTTTACTCGCCTTGACATAAGTTATGTTGTTCATCAGTGTTGCCTGCATATGCATGACCCGAGGGAGGAACATCTGCAGGCCATGAAACGCATTCTCAGGTATGTCAAGGGTAGTTCGTCTCTCGGCCTCAACATTATTCGAGGACCTATTGATCAATTGACTGCTTACTCTGATGCTGATTAGGCGGGTTGTCCTGATTCCCGCCGCTCCACCTCTGGTTACTGCATGTATCTGGGTCCAAATCTGATATCTTGGTCGTTGAAGAGACAATCAACAGTGTCTAGATCCAGTGTCGAAGCTGAATATCGCATTGTTGCCAATGTTGTTGCTGAATCATGCTGGCTATACAGCCTTCTCACCGAGCTTCATTCAGCCATTCTCCATGCCACTGTCATCTTCTGTGACAATGTGAGTGTCGTTTACTTGTATCCAACCCGGTACAGCATCAACACACCAAACATATTGAAATTGATATCCACTTTGTGCGCGAAAAAGTTGCTTTGGGTGTTGTTCGTGTCTTACATGTCCCGACAACCAGCCAGTTCGCATATATTCTTACCAAGGGGTTGCCCTATCCTTTATTCACAGATTTCCGATCTAGTCTCTATGTCCGGGAACCTCCCGCATCAACTGCGGGGGGCTGTTAGATATATTAAATATGTATTTAGTATTATTTATATTTACCTGATATTGAAAAGATTCTATTGTAATCTTCTATAAATACTTATCAATAATATCTGGCAACCCCAAGAGGGTATTTTCAATTGTCCTTCTCACATAGACAATTAGTCTTCCAAATTTGGGGGTGTGGGTCTCAAATCTCAATGGAGGAGGAAGGTCAGAAGCAGTGGAACCGGGGCTAGGCCGAGAGAGATGTGGTTTGGTGGTGCGACGGCAGTGAGATGGTTTTGCGGTTGTTATCCATCGGTGTGAGATGGTTTGCGGTTGATTTCGACCGATAGATCCAAGGGTGATTCATGGCTTACATAAGAGTTTAATTTGATGGTATGAGCCCTAATTTATGGAATTTGCTTATGTATGAGAATGGTGAAAATGATTGAGGGTTTGTTATAGGATTAAAGGGGTTTAGGTTGGTTTCATTATTATAGACCCGGTTTGTTCCGGTTTGCCTTTTATTTCCTAAACCCGGTTTATCCGGTCACCCTCTACTATATGTAATGAGCTACTCATCATTCTAAACTAATCAAATACAAACCAATTTCCTAAATCTCTCAAACTCTCTCTATCAATCTTCATGTTTCCAGATTCCTTCGGATCGATCCTTCTCCATTCGTGATCAATCTATAGGCCTGGTTTCCCCTTCTTCGAGCTCGCGGTGAGTTTCTAGTTGGGAGTATTCTAGTTTGTGGTTCACAGACAGATTTCCTGTCTCAATGGTATCAGAGCCATCGGCTCCTACGGTGCGCTTCATGGCTGAATCAAAGGTCTTAGGGCGGAATTTGGATGAGATGTTCTCAGATACGAGGAAGTCGATAGTCGGGACTCCTTGGTGGGTTTTGGACCTCTCAACCATGGCTGATAAGGTAAGAGATCGAACAATCCTTGTGAAAATTAAGTCTCAATTGCATTCCTGGAGTGGTCTAGATATTCGGTATCTCCTTTCTGAATTTGGAATGGTTGAGGAAGTGAAATTCCTACCAGTGGAAAGTGGATTTCATTCGCAAGTTCGATTTCAAACAATATATGATAGTGAATGGGCTTACTACTACTATCAAGACGGTTGGTTCGTTCATCAGAATTGTTGTGAAATACAAATCCATCGGGCAGATGATGTTATTAGTTGGAATACCCAACGAATTGATAAGATTAAGGCTGCTTATGTGGTTAGTGATACTCCTAAGGTGACAAGTGTTGATAGTTTGCTTAAGGAGAGGGTGAAACAAGACAAACTGATAACTCAGGGAGAAGAGTCATCTCAGTTTGTACTAAAGGATGAATCGATTTCAGCAAAGGAGCGTTCAGATCGGATTGCACACCAAGTGCTCGACAAAATGCCAAGGTCATTTGTCAGTGGTGAATTGATATTTCTGGATGAAATTGAAAAGATAAATGAAGAGTTGGTAGATGGGTTTAACTGGGAGGCTCCACCAATGAGCTCAGTTGA
This sequence comes from Rheum nobile, assembly GCA_027886185.1. NCBI lineage: Eukaryota > Viridiplantae > Streptophyta > Magnoliopsida > Caryophyllales > Polygonaceae > Rheum > Rheum nobile. The sequence continues at coordinate 1,609,842 of WOAB01000163.1, forward strand.
GGAATTAGAAGGTTTGAAGGTTCTCAAGGAAAGCAAATTAAGGGATACGCTACCTAGAAATCATGCAGCCAAGTTACTAGATAAATTTCATGGGCAAGAGTTAATGATGAATGGTGCTATATGTGTGATTTGATTTGATCCAGGAGAACATAAATTACAACGTGGTAAAGATAATGAGTCAGCTGAGAAATCTGATGAGTTGGAAACTCTTCCAACACCCCGAGTTGTATGGTTAGAAAAAGCAGCTGAAGAAAAGCAGAAGAACTCTATATTGTCTTCACTCACTGAAGCACAAAAATCCAAGACATATTTTAAATTCATCATGTCAGGTATCACCAATGCTCTGTTATTGGAATTTGAAAACTGCGTGGCCAGATCAGAATATGTTGATCTTGATTTTAATACGGATAATCTGCCTCTAGCATTTGATTTCCTATATGCTACAAATCTTCATGATGATATGCATGATTATTATGCTGGAAAATTTGCTTTCGACCCTGGAGAAGGAGTAATGTTCTTTGTTAGTAATCTGAGTTACATTGAAGAGATGTCTGAAATGCAGAAATCGTTTGAAGCTTCTCTATTTGGGATCATCATGAATCCATTTGTTCCTTTTGCTTCAGAATGTGACCAAGCTAAGGTAAATTCCATACTCCACAAGTGGAAACTAAAAAGTAATCAAGTTATGATAGGTTCTCTATTTGAGGTGCTGATATTTGATCTAGGAGGACACTTGTTAATACATCTTGCATTTGTGTTCTCTGATGCTATGCTTAAACTTGTTCTGAAGACAATTTGTTTATCTCATGCTATGTGTGATGAAATTACTGCATTCATCATGATTTCGATACCCCTATTCGAACACTACTTTGGAGGAGTTTTAGTTACACATAAGGCTTGGAAACTAGTTATTATATATCAAACTAGTTTGTTGAAGGCTGTCAAACTTCAGATAGTGCAGGTGTATGGTATTTTAACCCCACTTGTAGGCTTTCATTTTTGTACTTATGAAAATTCCCCAAGGGGACGGTTCCGTGATGAGTTTGATTATGTAATGAGAAGCTCAAGGAGAGTTATTAAGGCTTTTGCATCTCAAGTGACACCAGGAGGCAGGATCAGCGACAGTGTACCATGTGTTATGCCTTTGGTTCATAAAATGCTACAGGAATGGACGATTGAAGGAAGTATAGCAGGTAAAATTGGAACTTTTGGGCATAAGCGGGTCATTCATGTTGGAGAGGTTACTTCTAAGCTGCTAAATTTGAAGAATGGAATGGTTGAGGTCTATTATAGTGCTCTTTACAATGACAGGCCGAGGTATGTATGTTGTGTTGGATATAGGGGTGCTAGCTCAGGAATTGTTTTTAAGAAGACATATACTAGTGTTTGGAAGGTGGCGCCTCATCCTACCTTGGCTTCAGCTGCTTACGTGCTTCAACTAAATTTTGACGTGGTAATTAAGCTTGGAATGGCTGCAAGTTACTCACTTAATCATTTTGGAACCATTGCTATTGGTTGCAGGAACTTAACATTCACTTGGGGCTCTATATATAGTTGTATTGAAACCTTCATATTTGACCTTGGAGGGAAATGGTTTCTGCACAGTGAACTCATGGTAACCCTTGCAAGATTAATTTTCGATCCCGGCAGACAATGCTCAAGGTTCACCGAGACTGGGAGTTTTGTTTCATGTCTATTGTGGTTGTGCAATCAAAGCTACAAGCTCGTCATCAAGAGTTCATCACAAGAACAATATTTCTTTTTGATCCTTGAGGACAAGGATCATCTCAAGGAGGGAGTATTGTTACAGGATTATAGGGGTTTAGGTTGGTTTCATTATTATAGACCCGGTTTGTTCCGGTTTGCCTTTTATTTCCTAAACCCGGTTTATCCGGTCACCCTCTATTATATGTACTGAGCTACTCATCGTTCTAAACTAACCAAATACAAACCAATTTCCTAAATCTCTCAAACTCTCTCTATCAATCTTCATGTTTCCAGATTCCTTCGGATCGATCCTTCTCCATTCGTGATCAATCTCTAGGCCTGGTTTCCCCTTCTTCGAGCTCGCGGTGAGTTTCTAGTTGGGAGTATTCTAGTTTGTGGTTCACAGACAGATTTCATGTCTCAGGGTTAAGTTTATTTCCAACATCTTGAGCACAATCCAAACACTAATTTGAATCAAATGCCACGATTGAGCACCTCCTTTGTGTGGAATTGTGTAGGGATTTTAGATGCGTAAAGCGGAATTTCAGGAAACGTTTTCCTAACATCTAACCAAGGATCTCATGCATAAACCAAATAGATCATAGATAGGAAGAATCAAATACCTTTTGATGCGTGTTTCAACCTGCTGGAATGGAGAGAATAGAGCCTCATGTGTGACTCCTCTATTTGGTCCACCCGAGATTGGATCTGGATCGCCTGGGACTCGGTTGCTAGAGCGAGGATCGAAGGCGAACGAGGGAGAGAGCAAGAGATGTGTACGGCAGCCTTGGGTTGTTATTGAGTTAGGGTTTTCTCTTAGAAAACTCTCCTTTTATAATATCAGGTGTAGATATCTTATTTTCTAAATAAGTATATCTTTTATTATTAATAATAACACTTTATTATTAACAAGCCTTATCTCCCAAGTTATATCTTATATAACTTTATATCATATACTTTATATAATATGTCTCCCAATAAAATGATCCAGTCCAAACTCTAAGGGTGTGACCTCGTAGGACCCGATAATAATAGCAATAGACTTTATGACATACTTTATAACATATAGTCTATAAATCATAGTTGGCTTCTAGTAAAGCACTATGACTACCTAAAATTACCGAATTAAATATCTCCATAAATGGTCTCACTTCATAATCAGTAATTGCACCTTTGATTAAAGGACACAATTCCTTCAATCTCCCACTTGTCCTTAAAACAAGTGTGCAATGTTAGAATTCCTTTGTCGCAAAGTGTCTTATCTGACTATATGATGAAACTCATCTTTATCGTCAAATACGTTTCTTGAACTCTTGAGATCAAACTGTCAGTACGGATGATTACTAATAATCCATCCGAGCATGGCCATGAGTTTTCACAGTTCTCTCTCTTCAAGTGGCCGAGACACCAATCCTTTCCAAATGTATCATGGTATACACGGAATAAGAGGACATATTCAATCTTGTACAACTATAGCTCCCACTCAACTTTTGGCAATCTCAATCACTGCCTTTATAACTGCTTGTTACGGTCATCGTTTGACAGCGTCAAAGACATACCAGCAGTCAAATGATAACTATATCATACTCATGTCTAAGGAACTCACTAATCATGAATGATCCTAGAACTCCGCAATAAAACCTTGAGGAGTCCTAAGGTAGGTATGTCCGATGTGTATCGCTATATACATCTATGTAATCAATTAGACATCTCCATGTCCCTATAACACATGAAACCCGGTGTTATCAATCAATCTCATATATGGTCTTTTGATTAAGTCATTTGTATCCAAGTTAACAACTTAGCCCATGGACTTCTAACAATTTTATAATTTCAGTTCACTTAATGGGGTTTCATTCACCAAAACAGTTTTGATGAGTCCATTTGATAACTATTAAATTGTTTGGATACTTTATCTAATCCCAAGCAATGATTAAATAATAATATGAAATTCATATATATAAGTCAAGCATAAATGTCTGTAATAACAATAAACAAGGTTTATCATAAAACAAACAATGTCTCAAAAGAACTCTCTAGTGTGCTTTAGTCCCTTGGCCATAGTGTGACTGTCATACTTGGGACTAGACATGGTCTTGGTCAAAGGATCAGCAATGTTGTCATCTGTGTGCACTTTGCACATCCTCACATCTCCACTATCAACATAGTGTCTGATCATGTGGTACTTCCGTAGAACATGTCTGGATTTGGAACTCTTCCAGCTAACGGCTCCTCCATTCAGAATGAAGACATATCCAGGCTGAGATTCAAAATCATCTTTGTCTGTCTAAAAACCTGCATCAGTATAGCCCTTGACGACCAGCTCATCATCACCTCCAAATATCAAGAGATCACCCCTAGTCCTTCGTAAGTACTTTAGGATGTTCTTGGCTGCAAACCAATGTGCATCACCCGAGTTTGATTGGTACCTGCTATACATACTCAAAGCATATGCAACATCTGGGCGAGTACTAGTCATTGCATACATTGTAACACCCCTAAATCTGAACCCAAATGGAAAGGTATTGCCGTCAGTGACTCCGATATTCCTCACCAAAGTCACCCCAGGCTTTACCGTTTGAAAAACAAATCATGAAATACAATGATACAAATTGATAACTTTATTCATATAAAACATGAGTCCCAGGATTACATCTCAATCCCGAATAGGACAAATACAGAGTTTAAACAAAGTACAGCGGAAGTCTTTTAAATATATAACAGAGTAAATAAGTTACAGCGGAAGTCTTTTTTAAAATATTACAAAAAGGGTTCTGATCGTAATGATCACCTGCCCAAGACTCTCAACTTGATTAAAAGATAATTATTAAAACATCCAAAACAACCGTCGTCTTCATAGTCAATCTAGTCTCCTCGGATCTGCAATCTATCTGATGTGCCGAATCGAATGGATGACACCAGCCAACAATGCAGATAACAATTGTGGTTGGTTAGTCTAAATGAATAGACCATGAAAGGGTACAAAGCAGAAGGTTCTAAGTAGTCGTATTAGGTTAGACTTCTCGTCTCTCGAATAATAGTCGAGTATGCTTGTCAACCACCATACTCTACTTGAATATGACAAAAGGCATGAACAAGAGAAGATTCCAACTGAAGCGAATCTTATCGGAATATCCAAGAGAAGACTCCAACAGATTGAGTCTTTAACGAAGTATGACAAAGTCTGGAATATTTAAAGAATCATAGTATCGCATTCGAGCGATTGAAAACAGCTGACTTAGATGTTTCGGTTCATGACCAACCTCACCGCATACAGCGAATTTAGACTGGAAAGAGAACGTACTCTGATCAAAAGTCGAGACGAGCTTTCCTAGCTGCACTATTCGCTTAGCTGCACTACTCGCCGAAGGTTTATTAAACATCTGTGTTAAGAGCACTTATCTTATTATATTCCAAAACGCGCATCACGTTATAGGCTTTTAAATGTATAAACCACCAGTGGAACTATACATCTTGATATGCGTTTCGTCTGAGAGTGACGCATACCGAAGGGATGAAATCCCGGGTTTGTGACACTAGCTAAGTGCACCTACCTCTATACTCGTGTATCATAGGTTGGGTCATGACCGTAAAAATGGTATTAGGTGGGGACGAGCCACCTCTCTACCTGATTATAAAGAAATGACTGGACCTGACAGGGCCCTAGTAACGTTCCTAACTACTAGTGCTAACTAAACAGTTCAAGCACAATAATAGTTCACGACAAATCCACATAAATGCCCTCAAGGCGATCAGAAATATATATTCATAATAGCGTTGTTCTAACAGATATACAACCTATTATAATATCATATTTTAGTTTTCAAAATAGTTTAAACAAAACCGTTTCCAGACAAACGCAATAATCAATCCGAATTAATTACTCAATTAAACAACTGATAATTAATGAAAGCATGGAATGATGAGCAAGAGCGAACCGCCACTTGCCTGGAGTAGATTCGGCGATGAATCTAGACGAGACGACTACGGAAAATATCCTTTTCGAGGATATGGCTTAAGCTTCATAATAGTCCTAGCAGAAAACGAGTCCACACGCGATCCAATAAATCACGTTCTAACTGACAAATTAATTATCTATCAATTAATCTGACTGGACGAATTTAAGGAATTATATTTAATAAATTTTTATGATATTAAATCATAAAAATATTTATTAAATTTTCCTAAAGGAAAATACGGATAAAAGGGAGTCGAAATTATACCGCTCGAATAATTTCGGGTCAAAACTAGACTGGACGGTTATTGGGCTGCTCGGCCCAACAACAACACAACAAGGAGGGGCCCACCCGCCCACTGTTCATCACCTTCAACCCCCCTCCACTTCGTCTTTAACATCAACGAGCCGATCGAGCACGAACCAGGGGAGTTCGGCTAGCTTCGGCTGGGGAGGCTCAACGGCGCCGGGGAGCAGGCGGCGGCAGGGAGGAGCAACACCACGGCGGTGGCTCGGACAGCAGCACGGCTGAGCAGGAGCTCGCACAGGGCTTGGCGGAGTGGCGGGCGCAGAGGCGAAACAGGGGCGACGTCTTCGTCTCCGGCGGGGCTTCGTCGGGGTCTCTTGACGCCGGGGATGGAGCGGCGCCGGCAGGGAGGAATACCACGACACCACCGCAGCACTCGGCGGGGGAGGAAAGACGAAGGCGAGGCAAGGGAAGCTTGCGACGCCGGAGGGTCTGAACAGGGGAGATCGAGCACCAGCAGCGGGTCGGCGAAGCTCGGCGATGGTCTCGGCTCACCGCGGCTCGCACCAGCTCGTCGTCTCACCTCAGCGGTGGCTCATGCAGACAGCAGTAGCTCTTCGGGGGGGGGTTTGCTCGCCGGCGGGAAGAGAGATGGCCGAGACGAGAGCTGGGGAGCGATGGTGTGATTGTCACTCGTCCCCCTTCCGATCTGATCCAAATATAGCCCAAGGAGGAGGGCAGCTCCCCCGACCAATCTCTTGAGCGGTGTGTCCCGATAGCACGTGGCTCGAGGTGGGCATGCTGGGGAGACAACAGAGAGAGCACGCGGGGAGACAAGGAGGAGTGGGTTTTAGAATATTAAAATGGGGATGGGCATTTAACCCCGGGAATTATCTGTTTGTCTTCAAACAAATATTCTAAATCCCGAAAATACATCGAATGTATTTTATACCACTCAGGGAATTATTTCGGAGATCATGGATATTTCAGAAAATTCAAACTTCACTGAAAGCGAAATAATTAATTAGTGAAGGTTGGCAAAATTACCCGAATATCCTTACTAAAAATTGAGGGATATTACATTACCTCTCCCTTAAAAGAAGTTTCGACCCCGAAACTTGGCCGAAAACAACTCGGGAAAGCGTCTACGCACATCCTCCTCAGTCTCCCAAGTTTCCCAGGTAACTTCTTCTGTTCCAGATTTGGGTCACAGAATTCGTACCAACGGTACCACTTTGTTGCGCAAGTGCTTCTCACGGTGCTCGATGATACGCACAGGTATCTCTTCATAAGTGCCATTTGCTTGAATCTCTATATCTTCATAGCTCAGCACATGAGACTCATCTGATACGTATTTCCTGAGCAGAGATACGTGGAACACATTATGCACTGGGTGTGCCGATGGCGGCAATGCCAAGCGGTACGCTAGAGATCCCACTCTATCCAGAATCTCGAATGGTCCCACGTAGCGAGGGTTAAGCTTCCCATGTATACTAAATCTGAATTCACCTTTGGAGGGTGATATTTTGATAAACACTTTATCACCAATCCTAAACTCAACATTCCTATGCTTCGGATCAGCGTATGACTTTTGTCGACTCTGAGCTTTCAACATTCTTTGTCTTATCAAAGTAATTTCCGAGGCAATCCTTTTTGACTAGCTCTGGTCTGAGCAGAATCTTGTCGGCGTTCTCATCCTAATGAATCGGAGATCTGCACTTTTGATCGTACAAAGCCTCGAATGAAGCCATCTTGATAGCAGCATGTCAGTTATTATTGTATTGTGAACTCAATCAGACTCAGGCTGTCCTCCCAGCTAGTCGGACGATCGAGTACACAGGCTCTCAGCATAACCTCTCTCCATACACTATACTTGTACTAACTCGTGACCATTCTCAAAGTCATGATCACCACCAAAGACTCGCTATACTTAAATCATGAGAATACATATGCTCTTACCTCTAAACTTCTCTTGAAGTATATACCCAAACCTCCTTAGGTCGGTATCCTTAACCAATTAGGTCTTCGCAACTTATATTGCCAACATCGAACTTCCTATTCGATCCTGAATCCATTACAAAAATCTTCAATGTAACCTTGTTGTTATGCCTTATTACTCCTAAGGACCTTAATATTCTTGCACAGAAGAATACAACATCTTTCTACTAACCTCCTTTGACCATCTAGTCCTTGAATAAATACTTAGAAATCAACAGTACTACTACTTAGTATCTCCACTTGTCATACGGACCTTACATAAATGATTCACTTGCTACCTTAATCATCTTTGGCCCTTATGCCAAATCTCTATCTCACAATCTTTACTCATAAGATCCCACAAACAGCAATACCACAATCTATGTCTGATTACCTCAACATGATTTACTAATCCATTCCATAGGATTGTACTCTTTTCTTACTCGAACGTGTTATATAATTACTTTAACCAACGTGGGTTACCTTTTTCCTCAAGTCCACTTGATCTCATCCGCAACCTCATCTCTATATATAATACCATGTAATCATTCTCATTATATCCACAAGGTTCTGGCCATTATATAATAATGGTCTCCAAAATTGTCATAACGACATTATTGTACCTTTAATAGGAGAACACGCATCTCCCTCACAATTTCCTTATATACAAAATTCCCAAGTTTACATCTTAATTCCTTATAATCCCATTAGCAACTCTTAGTAACCTCGAAACATAACATCCTTAATTTCCTTAAAGGTACCTCTTACAATTCCATCATTTATCTGGAAGTAAGCTTGACCTTATGCCACTTCTAACTTAAATCCTTTAAGAATTCTATACTTTCTCCAAAAATAATCATAACATTTATTCGTATGTTCCCCAAACCAATCACATGAGAGCTTACTCCCATTTCCTCAAAGTATCATATTGCTAAATGATTCATTACCAACCGAATCAATCACTTGAGTCTTATTCCTTCAATAGATGTACACGAGTAACGTTGTTACCTTACTTCTTAAGCATACATAAACTTAATCTATGAACTAAATCATTCAGTTTATCGAAATCATCACTATGATCGATCCTTAAACTGTATGGAGCGGCGCCGGCAGGGAGGAATACCACGACACCACCGCAGCACTCGGCGGGGGAGGAAAGACGAAGGCGAGGCAAGGGAAGCTTGCGACGCCGGAGGGTCTGAACAGGGGAGATCGAGCACCAACAGCGGGTCGGCAAAGCTCGGCGATGGTCGAAATAATTAATTAGTGAAGGTTGGGAAAAATTATCCGAATATCCTTACTAAAAATTGAGGGATATTACATACATGATGGATCCTATGGCTGAGGCATAGGGAATCATGCTCATCCTTTCAGTCTCACCAGGTGTCTTAGAACACTGGCTCTTGTTGAGATATAAGTCATGCTGCATAGGCAGGAACCCTTTCTTAGAGTTTATCATATTGAATCTATCAAGGACCTTATCTACATAAGTTCCCTGACTTAGACCAATGTCTCTTACATCTATCTCTATAGATCTTAATACCTAGTATGTACTCAGCCTCTACCAAGTCCTTCATTGAGAAATACTTCTTAAGCCACTCTTTAACTGTCTCCAGCATAAGAATGTCATTCCCAATGAGTAATATGTCATCCACATATAGAACTAGGAAGGCCACTTTGCTCCCACTAAACTTCTTGTAGACACAGGGCTCTTCTTCGCATCTGATGAAGTCAAACTTTTTGACCACTTTATCAAAACGAAGATTCCAACTCCTGGATGCTTGCTTAAGTCCATAGATGGACTTCTTAAGCTTGTATATTCTCCTAGGGTTTTCTGGATCCTCAAAACCTTCTGGTTGCATCATGTATGCATCCTCTTCTAAAAATACATTTAGAAAAGCGGTCTTGACATCCATTTTCCAAATCTCATAATCATGATAGGCGGCAATCGCTAGGAGTATCCTAATGGACCTAATCATAACGACCGGTGCGAACGTTTCATCATAGTCAGTACCATGAACCTGTCTAAATCCTTTGGCAACTAGCCTTGCCTTATAGACAGAAACATTTTCATCCTTGTCTGTCTTGATCTTAAAGACTCATTTGCATCCAATGGGTTTTACCCCATCAGGCAAATCTATCAAGTCCCGGACTTGATTCTCAGACATGGAGTCCATTTCGGATTTCATGGCTACCAGCCATTTCTCGGAGTCGGGGTCCGCCATCGCTTGCTTATAGGTCGCAGGCTCGCTGTTCTCTAAAAGTAGAATGTCAATGCTAGCAGTCAAGACGTAATCCTCATAACGTCTAGGCTGTTGCCTTAGCCTTTTTCATCTCCAATGTGGTCCAACAATAGGAGAGACTTCAGCAGAAGGGTTGACCACATCAGTATGCGGGACCTCAGGTGCTTCATCTACTTGAGGAATTTCATCTTGAATCTGGACGGTTTCCCTTCGAGAAGGTACACCTCCAAAGTCAAGTTCCTCAGTGACATCGTCTATGTCCTCATGTTGTTGGATTTGTTGCTCAGCTTGAATCTCATCAAGCTGAACATTTCTCCCACTTGGCTTCTTGGAAAAGAAATCATTTTCCAAAAAGACACTATCCCGAGCAACAAACACTTTGTTCTCAGCGGGATTGTAGAAATAATATCCCCTTGTTTCCTTGGGATAACCTATAAAGAAGCACTTGTCTGATTTGGGTGCTAGCTTATCATATAGTAAACGCTTTACATAAGCCTCGCATCCCCAGACCTTCAGAAATGACAAGCTAGGAACATTTCCATACCATATCTCATGTGGTGTCTTGTCAACTGATCGTGACGGAGTCCTGTTTAGTGTGAACGCAGTAGTAGTGAGGGCATATCCCCAAAAGGATGTAGGAAGATCAGCAAAACTTATCATTGAGCGGACCATGTCTAACAATGTCCTGTTCCTCCTCTCAGATACGCCATTCAACTGTGGCGTGCCTGGTGGAGTCAGTTGTGTCAAAATGCCACAACTCCTCAAGTGATGGTCGAATTCTTGGCTCAGATATTCGCCCCCTCGATCTGATCGGAGTGCCTTTATCTTCTTGCCAGTCTGTGTCTCAACTTCATTTTGGAATTCTTTGAACTTTTCAAAGGACTCAAATTTATGCTTCATTAAGTAGATATACCCATATCTACTAAAATCATCAGTAAATATAATGAAGTATCGATAGCCTCTCCTAGCTTCCGTGCTCATAGGTCCACACACATCGGTATGTATAAGAGCTAAGAGCTCAGTAGTCCTCTCACTCGTACCAATGAAAGGTGACCTTGTCATCTTGCCCATCAGACATGACTCACATGTTTCAAATGATTCTAAATCAAATGACTTTAGGCTACCAACTATTTTGAGTTCCTTCATGTGTTTGATGCTGATGTGACCCAAGCGACAATGCCATAGATTGGCTTCACTTATGTCATTCGACTTTTGCTTCTTTGTATCAACGTTATAAATTTCAGTTTTGTGATCCAGTATGTATAGTCCACTACTACTCACATGGGCTCGAGCATAGAAAATATCATTCTTATAAATGGAAAAACAATCCTTAATGATAAATTCATAACCCTCAAGGTTCAAAACTGAAATTGAAATCAAATTCTTAGTAATAGAAGGAACAAAATAACAATTATAAAGTTCTAAAACTAAGCCAGAAGGTAGAGGTAGACTATAATCTCCAATGGCAAGTGCAGCAACCCTTGCTCCATTTCCAACGCGGAGATCTATCTCACCCTTCTGCAACCGTCTTCTATTTCTTAGTCCTTGCACATTCGAAATAATGTGAGAACCACATCCTGAATCTAATATCCAAGAATGAGACTTGGTTGATAAGATTTCAGTAACGTAAATACCTGAAGTGGAGACTGTTCCCCTCTTCTTTTCTTCTAGGTTTTTGTGACTTGCCTTATCCTCATCAGATGAGGTGGCAGTCAACTCTGGGATGGGGGTTTCAAGGACATCCTCTTGTCCCTCAGACCTGAGACTGATTCTCATATGTCTTTCTTAATCAAGGAAATTTGTGTCGTTCAACTTGTTTTTTTCAACAATTGAGCGGAGAGTGAAATTGAGGTGTTCAGAAGACATAGTAACTACAAAAACGGAATAAAACATGCAGATAAATTATGCTTGACATGCAAGAACTTAAAATTTAGACAAGCTATAAACAGTAATAATATCATAATATCATAAGTGGGCCATACTAGTCACCTCAAGCAAGTAATAATATCATAATATCATAAAACATGCATGCAATAATAATATCAAATATTATCAATAATATTATTCTAATTAATAACAATAAATAATTTAACTAATTTAAACAAAACCATATTAAATTAATTAAATAAATCATCTCATGACATAAATAATTTAATATCAAATTCTTAATTCAAATTAAAATCAATATATAGAATTAATCATAATTAATCATTAAAATGCATTATTGGATAAGATATACATAAACAATGTAAGATATCAAATATCTTTATCTTAATCTAGTGGGATTCTATCCTAACAACTTTTAGGATATTATATATTGTAGATAATATCAAATATTATCCAATTAGGTAAATAAGATCTTATCTTATAGTTTAGGAAATTATCCTAAAACGCCAAATCTACTCAACCGGACCAAGCCGCGTCTGAGTCCAGCCTGCGCCCAACCGAACCACCGCTCCCTCTGCGGACCAACACCGAGCCCAGCCCGGATCAGCCTCCACGTCATATAAAACCAATTATAAACGGCAATTCGAATAGAGTAAACCAATTAGAAACGGCATATGAAACCAATTAGAAACCAATTACAATTACGGTGCTAGGACCAATTCGAATAGAGTAAATTAGGCCATAAACACGTGACAGATTACCAAGAAACGGCAACGCCCCAGCCACGCCTGTGGATCCGGCCTCGCGCCGAGCTGTGGTGCGTGCCGGGTCCGGATCCAATCCGGTTCGGTTTCCCCTTCTTTTTTTCTTTTTTTTTAGAAATTTGTGTATAAAACAATTTCATACAACATTAATCAAAATTATGGGAATTGATTCATCTTTTGAAAATCAAAATTTTTATCAAATGATTTAAAACATGTCAAAAAATCATATATCTTGCACAATTAAATCACATGAATCAAGTATGGGTAGAATTATTTTACATGCATATTTGTTCATAAAGTTCTTCAACTGTACTAATCCAATCAATTAAAATCAAAATTTTAATCATGCAAATTAACCTATATATCAATTTATCAATTAATTTGAATGAAAACATGCATCAAAATTGAAACTTAAAACTTGATCTAATCAATTTATACAAGAGGCAACTGATACCACTATAGGGATTTTAGATGCGTAAAGCGGAATTTCAGGAAACGTTTTCCTAACATCTAACCAAGGATCTCATGCATAAACCAAATAGATCATAGATAGGAAGAATCAAATACATTTTGATACGTGTTTCAACCTGCTGGAATAGAGAGAATAGAACATCACGTGTGACTCCTCTATTTGGTCCACCCGAGATTGGATCTGGATCGCTTGGGACTCGGTTGCTAGAGCGAGGATCGAAGGCGAACGAGGGAGAGAGCAAGAGATGTGTACGGCAGCCTTGGGTTGTTATTGAGTTAGGGTTTTCTCTTAGAAAACTCTCCTTTTATAATACCAGGTGTAGATATCTTATTTCCTAAATAAGTATATCTTTTATTATTAATAATAACACTTTATTATTAAAAAGCCTTATCTCCCAAGTTATATCTTATATAACTTTATATCATATACTTTATATAATATGTTTCCCAATAAAATGATCCAGTCTAAACTTTAAGGGTGTGACCTCGTAGGACTCGATAATAATAGCAATAGACTTTATGACATATTTTATAACATATAGTCTATAAATCATAGTTGGCTTCTAGCAAAGCACTATGACTACCTAAAATTACCGGATTAAATATCTCCATAAACGGTCTCACTTCATAATCAGTAATTGTACCTTTGATTAAAGGACACAATTCCTTCAAATTGATGTATTGATGTTGTTCTTTGGTATAGAGCTTAATTACAAGATTAGGGGATACCCTTTTGTTTTGTTTCTTGTTGGGAGTTTATCCCTTGTTAAAGAGGGAGGTTATCCCATATTGGTAAAGGAGGAGGTATGTTGTTTCTTGTTGTTGCTGACTTGCTCTTGGAGTAATTGTTAGGGTAGTTGTTTTTGGATTTGGGTTTGGAATTTTTAAAGTTTTGGTTTAGGTTGTTTGACATATTTTAGGCGTTTTTAGGAAGAAGGTCGAGAACTTCTCGCAAGTCCCATTTCTATAATATTGCCTTTGTTTATGTACGTACCTAATTAGATTATACATTTGATATCTCTTCCTCATTTTAAAATTTATATATAACTCCTTCCGGGTTTTATCCGGTTTCAAGCAGCATTGAAACAGCTACAAGTAAGGAAAACCATTTGGTTGATGGATTTGCCCAATCTGGTTTTGGTATGACCATGGATTTGAATTTAAATATATCAATTCAAAGTTTACACAGTGGCAATATATACATAGCAATATAGCATTCTTACATTATCTGCTTGTATCATCTTCCGGTCTTCCTTAACCTCTCAAAACCCACCTACTACTTTACTTTCTTAATCAACCTTTGCTTCAAACAACACACACATGGACAGGAATGACGTCAGTTTCTTGCCATGCTCCTTCAATTAGCTTGCCCTTCACTTTCCACTCTCTTGATGCTACCACAGAGGATCATCTCTCCAGCTCCGACTAGCCTCCTAATCATCAGTCTGCTACAACCAGGGACGGACGCATAATTTCAGTTCAGTGGGGGCGAAAATAAACTAGTATCACAGTATATATAAAATATAAGGTTCCCTTGTCTTATTGGACGTCTGTGGCACTGCCATTAAAACTGTGCAAAGCCTACAAAAGCAACTCCGGGCAATGGAGATTCTTCAAATGCTTAAAAAACTTTGAGTGCCTGAATTAACAAGACAACACATCTCTAATTGAGTTTCACCTTTTCCCTTACTATACACCCGGTATGATGCGCTCGTGTTTAGCCTCCAAAGCAATTGAATCATTTGGGGGTTGGTTCCTATATCAGATTTTGCCACACGTTGATTTGAAATTTGATTTAATTTTAATCCAAGTGTGTCATGAGTAGACTAAGTATGATCAAAATCTCTGCATTGTCCATTTCCATTACCAAACAACCGTCCAACTTCCTTACACAAACGCATAATTGAATAGCCGAAGAACTGAACTTGTTCAGAAATCAGGGTCCAGACTGCAGAGGGCAACAACTAAAATCATCCATTCATTCCAGTGAAGTCGAAAGAGGCACTTGTTAATAACAAGTGGCACATGCAGTCTTTAAGCATCTGACTGTGGAGTAGTGAGCTCTGAGAAACACTTTATTGATGGTGTAGCATCAAAAGGGTACAACCTTTATAGTTTCTTGCTAAGATACAAGTTCCTCAGCACAAGTTATTACTAAAATGCCAACGAACAACATTTATTGACTAAAACTGCTGAATGTAAATCAAAACAACTGTAAGTTGCAAAGGAAACTAAGCAATGTAGAGTTTCAACAATCCCTTTTCATATACTTCAAAGAAAACAAAAGCTTCATATACAGTTTATTTCACTCCAAATCCCCTGCGCCAACAAAGTCACAAATGAAGCAGCAAAAAAGGATCAACAATGAATTCTTACAACACATACCTGGATCCAGAATTGCCCAATACTCATCAAATCCAATCCCAGAACCCACATCGTCTTCTTCTTTCTCCATATACCCACCGTATGGAATCCCTAGCAGAAACATCCCAAACGATTATGGTGCCCTGGGATCGGTACCGTGCTGCCAAACGTAAACCATCTCATCCCATCCAGTACTCGCGAGCAAGCCTTCGACGAGCACACTCATATCAATCCCAACTGCAAACTCGGTATGGTGATCATACCTGCCAATCAAAGCATCCTCCACATTGAAATCCCACATACAAACTGCCATATCATACGAGCAGGACATAATCAGGTTCCTCCGGTGAGGCGAGCACCTCACCCTCCTCACCGCGTACCCATGCCCACCCAAAACCGCCATAGGAACCCTAAAATTTCGTACATCCCAAACCTTAACCGTCTTATCAACACTCCCCGTCACAATACAACAATCATCATACTTGTTCCAATCGCAGCTCAAAATCTCGTGCTCGTGAGCCGGGATAATCATGGTCGATCCCGGTTCCCGAACATCCCAGACCCTAACCGTGCAGTCGCCCGAAGCTGAGGCGAACACATCTGGATGGTGTGGGTTCCAGGATACAGAGTAGACGCAGTAAGCGTGCTCCTTGAAAGTTCGAATGGAAGTCTGACGGTCAACGGTCCAAAGCTTGACAGAGTCGTCCCAGGAGGCGGAGAGGAACGAGTCCCGCCGGGTCGGGTTCCAATCGGTGGAGTGAGCCTCACGAGTGTGCTCATGGAGAGATCGAACGGGGTTGGACTGGGGCGGGAGGGAGAGATCGTAGAGCTTAAGGGAGCCGTCGGCGACAGCGGCAACGAGGAGGGAGTCGTGGGATTCCGACCATGAGACGTCGTAAACGCCGTCAGCAGTGTCGAAGGCGGCAAGCTCGGAGACGGGCGCTGGGGCTTGAGGGGTCGGAGAAAGGTCAAGAACGTGGAGGCGACCATTTCCCAGAATGCCAAAGTTTTGGGAGGTGGCAACAGCAAGGCGGTGCTCGTAAAAGGGGCTGAACTTGACGGAGTAGCCGTTGAAGGGGGTTTTGAAGACTGGCATGGTTTTGCTGGGTTCGGTATATGAAAACACGAGAGAAGGGTGTAAATCGTGATGGTGGAGTAAATCTTCTGCAATGGCCTACTCTCCCAAAAAACGTGTAAACCTCAAAGGGTTACTAGAGCACACATTTTAATACCTTCAGCTCGCTTCAAAGATTTTAGGTCTCACAAAAGTGAACATCTCGATACATTAGTATGCAACTCTGCATAAAGATCAAAGATAGCATTAGATAACCACAAAACTGGAAGATTTGCCCTAAGTAAGCATAAGAACACTACAAACCTGATCCAGAGAGATGTAAGATGCTATGATAAACAAGAAATAGAATAAAAGGAGAGGCAATCAACAAAAAATACTACCAGTGATTAGAAAGGCGGTAGGCGCACCCCTAGCGCCTAGCCACAAAACATAGGAATAATGTGTTTTTTAGCATCTGTATGTTATAAAAGCATATAAAACATGTTTATAATGAAATAAAACCAATTTTAAAACATCATAATGTTATAAAATCAAGGGTGCGTATGGATAGCAAATTTAATGCATTATTTTGCATTAAATTGACAATTTAATGCAATTTAATGCATTCTACGAGGGAATCCAAACAGATCCCAAGTTTAAACTAGTAAGCAAGTAAGAAAATTAGTATTGTGTTATAAAATCAAGTTTAAACTAATAAGAAGTTTAGTTTAGAAGAGATGTTTTCTCATGGAGTTATAAACACAGTCACAAATACAATAAAACTAACAACAACCAGAAAACAACCAATTACAACCAGAAAATTAGTATTTACAATCAGAAAACAAGTTCAGAGGAATAGTACAAGGACCTGGAAGTGGAACAGTGGAAAAGCGGCTGAAGAGGAACACCAGAATCCACAAACAGAGGAGGAAGAGAAGACTAACCAAAGAGGAACACCAGAAGAACACACGAACAGAGAAAGAAGAGAAGAATGATTATTTTTTTTGTCTGAAGAATGACTGTTTTAGGTTGGACGTGTAGTAGGTATTTATGGAGGAAGAGATCAGAAGATTGAAGATAGAAGATAGCAGATCATTGATTGAACTTAAGAAAACAAAAAGGTTTTTTCTAGTGTATGCCCAATAAAAATTCTATTTTTAGCAATAATATTTTTTAGCCATTAATTTAATTTTTTTTCTAGGGGTTTATCCTATCCACTTTAGGAAACATTTTGAAAATAATTTCCAAATTTAAGCTCTTAGCATGTGCCCATGGACACACGTTAGAAAAACCGAAAGAAATAAACCGTTCGGTTTTTCTAGTGTGTGCCCATTGGCACACTAAAAGTAGGAAACTATCTATAAAATATTCCCTAATAGAGAATGGATAAACCCTTAAGAGAAAAGATTAAACTAACAAAACAACAACAACAATCGAGCCAGTAAAGTCCCACCAACGGCAGGGTCTGGGGGTCCAGATGTACGCATCCATACCCCGAAGTAATTCGAGAGGATGTTTTCTGATAGACCCAAAAGAGACTGACACACAGGCAGAAAAATAAGCAGAAAATAACAAAAAACAAACCAAAGCAAAGAAACACTTCCTGTCCAAATCAGTCCTCTACCCTAATCTTTTCCCTCCAAAGCTTTCTGTTCTGAGCCATGTCCTATGTCAGTGTCAGGAGAGTCAGTGGCTAAAAAAATGGGCTTGTTAAAGTAATTAAGGAACTAAATCTTTTATTTTAAGATATAATCTTTTAAGAAAAATTCAAAAAAATATCAAAATCTGTTGAACTTCAACAGAATAGGGAAAAGGCGCGCCTCTGCGGTCTGCGCCTCCCACTCAGGGCTCGAGTTAGCCTAGGCGGGTGCTGGCCCGGGCCAGGCGGGCCTAGGCTGCGCCTTTTAATTCACTGAATACTACTACATTTAAGTTTCCCACGAATAATGTCAAAGTGTATGTCTGAACTCTAAGTATACAGTATACACCATGCAAGGATCATACAAATGCAACAAAGCGTTCTTCAGACTTCAGAGGATAATTTCATCTGAGCCCCGAGTATAACCATAAGAAAATACAACTTTAACTTCATCCTTTCGTATTTTAGATCTTGAAGTAGCATCTAAACAAGCTAAAGCTAGATAGAATAAAAGCCATACAGCAAATTCACCTCCCTCATCTTATCAATTTGGTCCCAAAAAACTTAGTAAACTCGCTAAACCCAAATTAACAACGAAATAAGACAATCAAGCAGCTCAGGAAAGCTCAGAAGGAGTCTTTATATAAACTAGACACGAAATTGCTCAAACTATCAAACTAGATTCAGTAGAACCCTCCAAATTTTGAAGCTACACCTCCGAAATTAACAAGAACGTATTCTTGTTAATTTGTCACGATTTACAAATAAAATTAGGGATCTAATCCCACTACAAAACCGATCAAAATTAGGGTAAGAATCGAAGCTTACAGTGAACAATAGCGAATTAGGCGTGGAGTTGAGTTTGGATCTGGTGAGTTCCAATCCGAAATCCAGAGAGAGAAGCGAAAACGGGGAGACTTGTCGAGGAAGAAGACGATGAGGGATGAGGAGTACGAGGGAGGGAGGGAGGGAGGGAGGGAGGGAGAAGACGATTGTTTGTGAAGAGTCCAGAGGAAACAGCCCGCAGAGGCCCCAAAATCCGAATAGGGTTTAGATGGTCATGTGTGATTTGTTTTTCCTTGAAAAAAATGAAGAAAAAAACAATTTTGTGATAAAATTGCTAAGAAACTAAATTCAGATTTGCTACTTCATAATGTATCAATTTATAAAGGAACTCATGACCAAATTTTTATTTTTTATAAAGGAACATGTTACGAGTAGACATGAACTATATCCATTATATTATATCATAGATCTATAATATTGGGAAAAAAACGTTTATAAATTAAAAATCCTACACTTTACCTTAAAATCATCAATTTGGTATAAATAGAATAAATCTCAATCAATATTGATTTATCTATCTATATACAGTCTGGTTCTAACGCGGAGTGGGCTTATAATGGGGATATGTAGACCACTTTTCATCCATTGGATTAGGAAAATGAAGGATTGTGATTAGAAGAGAAAAAATGAACTTTTCAGAGAAAAAATGAAAGAAAACGGAACTGGTTCATTTAAAGTGATATTCTCGTAAACAATGTGAACAAGGCACGCGGATGGGCAATTTTTTATTTAACGCAATGCAATAAAAATACATAGGTTTTGTAGATTTTGTACCATAAAAATACTAGAGGTTCACAAACTTTGTACCGGAGGTTTACAAACTAACTTTATATTAAGGTCAACAAATATTATGCTAGTGGTTAAAAAACTTATACTTATGTTGACAATACGTTATTAAAATACACTAATGTATCTAGGTTCATACATATTATGCGAGAGGTTCATAAATTTTAAAATTCACGAATCTACCTAGGTTCACAAATATATGATTGAACTTAGATTCACAAATTTTATACAAGATGTTCACAAACAAATAAAATTAATACTAGAAGTTTATAAACCTTATTCTAGAATTTCATAAATCCTAAACAAAGGTTCATAAACCCTATTCTAGAGGTTCATAAACTTTAAGCGAAGGCTCATAAGAATCCTATTTTAGAGGTTCATAAACCCTAAACGGAGGTTCATAAACCTTACTCTAGAGGTTCATAAGCCCTAAACGAAAGCTCATAAACCCTTATACAAGAGGTTCATAAACTCTATTACAAGAGGTTCGTAAACCCTATTCTAGAGGTTCATAAACACTATATATGAGGTTCATAAACCCTATTCTAGAGGTTCATAAACATTTAGTGTATTACGTATGAACCTCACACAAATACCTAAAAATGAACTCATGATCCTGGATTTTTTTAGTGTGAACTTTCTTATATTGTGTATGAACCTCTAATATTATGTATGAACCTTTAGTGACATAGCTAGCTAAAACATGAACCCGTGATCTTGGATTTTTCTTTTTAATATAGACCTTTTTATATCATGTATGATTGGTACGAACCTTTAGTTTATTATGTATGAACCTTTAGTTAACCTTCTTTCTAATGACGGGTCGCCTTTCCTTTAGTTATTTTGGTCATTTTGAAACGTAAAGGTCAAACATGAACCTTTGATATTACTCTATTAAAACACTGCTCATGAAAAGCCTTACATAATACATATGGAAATTTAATTTATATAAAAGCAAAATCACCTTAAGAAACAATGTTAACGCATACAACATGATCATTTTCAACACTACTACTGTTAAGTTCATCCTTTTGGATGGCAACTTCATGATCAACATCACCCTTAGCAGCTTCATCATAATCAACCTCATCATTATCCATGCCTTTAATATCACTTATATGAAGATCATCCACAATTGCATAATAATCAACATCAAACTCTTCTTTCCTTGTATCGAGATCACCAAAATCAGAATGCTCACTGTGGGTACTGCAATCGTGAGCAAGCATAGCAACAAGGTTATCAATTCCTCAATTAACCAACATTTATCCTACATGTCCGTAAAGCAATTTGGGGGAAGATTTCACAATAAGCTTTGTGATGTCCCATGGTGGTTTGCTAAGCTCGAATTCAGCTTCAAGCACTGTTATGAATACCACAACATCAATTTTTTTCCCAGCTCTTATAATGTCAAATTGATAGCTACTGAACATGCCCTAAGTAATCCCATTCTCTTCTTCTTTCAGTAGTTGTTGCTAGCTGCCCATTCTAGAGATGGCACGGTTCCGGAACCAGAGGTTTCCGGTTCCAAAACCGAAAATTTGAAAACCGGAACCGAATTAATTCAAAACCGGAGGTTTCGGTTTCAGTCGGTTCCGGTTTCATCCGGTTTCGGTTCCGGTTTTATCCGGTTCCGGTTTTGGAACCGGAAAAAAGAGATTTTTTATATATAAAAAAATAATAAACATTTTTGTGTAAAAAAACATTATTTTTTTTTAATAATAATAGAGTGAATATTTCTTTAAACTTAAAAGATTTATACTTTAAAACTTAAACTTTAAAATTCACCTAATTTAACATATAAAATAAATTGGCAAAAAAATAAAAATAAAAAATATATGTATATAACTTGAGAACCGGAGGTTTACCCGGTTCGAAACCGGAGGTTCATCCGGTTCGAAACCGGGTAAACCTCTGGTTCTTCGGTTGTGGGTTTTGCCAAACCGGAACCGAAACCGGATATAGGAGGTTTATCCGGTTTCGGTTCGAGCCGATTCCGGTTCCGGTTTTTTCCGGTTCCGGTTTTTTCCGGTTCCGAAACCGGAGGTTCTCCGGTTCGGTGGAACCGCGAGCCATCTCTAGCCCATTCACAGCCACTAGTACAAAATAGCAACTTTACTACGGTTCCAAATACATATTTTACTACGGTTCACAACCGTAGTAAAAGTGGTCGCTGTAAAATTGTTTACCACAGTTGCTGTTTTACTACGGTTGTCTATTTGTTACGGCTCCGTGAAATCGTAGTAAATAGACAACCGTAATAAAAATGTAATTTTTTTCATCCCCATTAAGACCTGTAGTAATAGTGACAACCGTGGTAATTGAACATGTCGTAAAGTTGTTTCAACCAAAGCAACTGTGGTAATTTTACATGTAGTTAAGTTGTTTCAACCGTAGTAAAAGGAAATGAACCATGTTAAGTGTGCATGTAGTAAATTTGTTTAATCTATAGTAAAAAGGAATGTTCACCCGTAGTAAAATTTTTACAACAGTAGTAAAATGTCATCGTCATTAATTTGTTATAACCGTAGTTATAATGTATGTCCCATTTATGGGATCACTATTATAAACAATATGATGGATAAATCTGATCGAATTTTATATCATTTACCTACGACAAACAATTTCAATGAACATCCGACAACCATCCAAACATAATGAAACATTGTTCACAATATCGATCATGTAACAACGTACCTAGATTGCTCGTCAATTCAAATATAATCAAACATCGTTCACTCGGAAAGAAGAAGTGCAACAATTGTAACCTTCAAATAATATAAACAAGGAACTTGGTGAGGTAACTTACATCGAAGAACGAACTGTAAAACACATAGCATCTTCAACATCTTTAGTGTAAGTGGAAAATGCACAATCGCAACGTCGTCATAGATATGCTTGCACGTAGAAATGAGAATAGATGGACTTCTAAGTGGATCACAAAGAACCAACAACAATAATGTGGTCTACTGAAGCTCGATCTTTACCAAGAATTGAATTTTCCTTCACAAAAGAGACATCTGGGTGAGTTGGTGTCAGCAACTGATGATGATCAAGAGCCTCCACGTCATCTTGACTTTCCATACTTGCTATTGAAGCGGAATCTGATTCATCATCTGAATAGGCAAATTTGAAGAGCACATGAAAAATCAAAAAAGGAAAGATTTGATCAAATGACCAGGGAAAAAGTGCCCAAAAGATAACTTTCTTTCTTTATTGCCATACAGTATGTTCTCAACATAAACCAGACATTAGCCGTCTGCAATGATTTCATTGGCTAAATGTTACTCATTCTCAAGCTTCACAAGAAAGATTTATTTGTTTGTGAGTTCATTGGCTAAATGTGCGTTTGTGCCTAAATCTCTTTCATCTTTGCCGAGTTAGCTAATCAGAAATACCCTGCTAGGGGTGTTCATCGGGTTCGGTTTTCGGTTTTTTAGACCGAACCCAAACCGATTATATTCGGTTTGGTTTTCGGTTCGTATAAAAATAATATTTGGTTCGGTCAAAACCGATTATGTTTAAAGATAATAAAAAAATCTTAGATTTTCAGATAAATTAGTACAGCCTTATTCAGTTCGGTCCAGTTCGGTCCAAGTTCGGTTTAGTTCGGTCTCGCTCGGTCCAGTTCGGTTCGGTCTAATTTGGTTTTGTGCATTAAAACCTACTTTAATAACCTAAATTAACTTATTTCAAAATGTTCGGTTATTTCGGTCCAAAACCGAACCGAGTATGTTCGGTTCAGTTTTTGGTCCACAAAATTCTGAAATTCGGTTTCGGTTCGATTCGGTCTTGGATCGATGAACAGCCCTAGACCCTACTATTGTAATAATATATATAAAAACAACATTATAACAAACATTTTTCTTTCTAAAAACATCTAATAAGAATAACCCAACTACAAATGCCACCTGACACCTCTAATACACTGATGATGCTTATCAGAATTCATAAAGATATATATATAATTATAAATTTTGTGCAACTAAATAGGATATGTCGAAGAACTTGCCTAAATATGATGGTCGGCTAGGAACTTGCCTCACAACTGATGTGACCCTGTCTAAGGTCAATCAAGAAGACTTGCCCATGGCTTCACCAAGCTCTCTCAAGGTGCCCGAGCCCCGCCTCACTCATTCACAAGCGCGCGCCGTCGCTAGGGATTCTACAACAAAGCAAGGCTATGAACCACCTCCTGGTATGATCACAAGGGCCCAAGCTCTTATACTCAAGACTAAGCTTATGGAGGGTCTTTTCAGCTTAAGAGTGATGAGCCCATTTGTATTTGACTCGGTGGTTCTTCTCCAAGTAAAGCTGGCGTCGGCGCCTCCACCGCAGATTTGACATGTTGGCATAAAATGAGGCCCATATCAAATCCACTCGGGCCTTTTACTTCAAATTCAAGGGGGACACGTGGGACTCCTTCCTATACAAGATCAATGAAGGGTTTATTCAGATTTGAAGTCATTTAGATGATGTAATTAGTTGGCTAGGTGAAGGGTTTTTCATTGTCTTGAATAGGCTATCTCAAGAGTTGTAACTCTTGCAATTTTGTTTCTATTTAAGCTGGCCTTGTTGGCCTTTGTTACTCACTTCAAATCATAATCAAATCAAGAAAAGCTTTGTTTTCAGTATCAAAAACTCTCTCAATTTGAGAGCTTGTTCGTGAGTAATATCGAACAAAAATTGATCTTTAACTTTGGGTGCGTAATATCCCTTAGACGTTGATCAAATTGCTCCTCTTTGTGTGGTGCGTAATATCCGCCCAAAGGAGTTCACTTATCCCTTCATTTCCATCTCCAAATCCATCACCATCCATCTCCCCTTCACGATCTTTATCCAAACACTCCTCTTGTTGATCTCCCTCGCGGGACTCTCTGCAACCCTTCAGTAGAATCGTCATAACATTCGATTACTAGATTTGTTGTAACACCCCCAAATTCTCCCTTGAAAGTATTACCGCCAGTGACCTCAGAATACACGTCTGGGGTCACCCAAGGCTAAATCATTTTATAACAACCATAATAATAATACAAACTTTATTAAATATCATAAAGAATACCGAATATTATTCAACCAACATCGTGGTCTTACAACTGTTCTCATTCAAATACAAAACCAAATACAGAATTGTTTAACACATCGGAAGTCTTTGACAATTAATAAACGCCATAAAGGGTCTTGATCTGAGCGATCTCACGCCTAGGATCTTCAACCTTGGAAAAACATTTAAACCATCATCTGCCCTCATCATCGTATTCTGGCCTTCACGGAAAGGGACGTTTACCTGATGTGCCGTATGAGACGGATGACACCAACCAACCATGCAAAGGAAAATAACCGATTGGTTAGTCTAATGAAAGACTATGCAAGGGTAAAAGTAAAGAGGTTCTAAGTAGTCGTGTTAGGTTACATCTGTCGTTTCTCGAATAATAACCGATAACGACAGTGAACCTCAACCCTTCTACAAAAACATAAGAAAAGGTATGATCAAGAGAAGACTCCAAAGAAATTGAGTCTTATGGGAAACGTATGAAGAGAAGACTCTAAAGAAGATGAGTCCTTCGGAAAGTATGACAAGTGTTTGGGAACGTTTATAGTTTTCACACAAGCGTTTTAAAAACGACTTGATCATTTGGGTCCACAACCAACCTCACCGCGCAATGCGAATCCAGATTGGAAATAGGACTTACTCTAACCGAAGTCCAGGCGGGTTCCAAGTTGTACTTCTTGCCCGAAGGTTCATTAATTATGTGTATAACCGCACTTATCTTATTTAATTATAAAATGTATATTCACGTTAAAGCTTTTAATATATATCATCTCGACACGAGAGATATCTTGGGAATTAATCCCGGTTGTTGGCACCAGTTGTGTGCACCTACCCCGAGTAAGGGTACAGTCATGACCAGATAGTACTAGGGTAAAATCCTCCTAATACCAGTTATAAAGAAACGACTAGACCTCGCAAGGTACATAGCGTTCCTACGAATACTCGTTCTAACTACACATTTAAATTCACACATAAATCCACACCAATACCATCACGGTAATAACATGTATAATAGCGTTATTTCTAGTAATATATACAACCTATTATAGATTCATATTTTATCACATTTATTAAATTTGTTCCCAAACGAAAACAACACTTCATTCCAATTTAATTAACAATCAAATAATTGATAACTAAAGGAAATATGGAATGATAAGCAAGAGTGAACCGCCACTTACCTTAATCTAGACGAACGAAGATGTCGGGTTTCGAGTATCTGGAAACTGGAATCTGAAGCGGATTCCTACGATGACGATGAAACACCGACGAAACCCTAGGTTAGATACAATACGGACGAAACGATACGAACGAAAACGATATGAATTGAAAGGAAACAAAGCCTAAGCCGTGACTATGTTTGTCCAAGCCACGATCGCGCTTGCTAAGGCAAGCCGCGGTCGCGGTTTGAACATCCGCGGTCGCAGATTTATGGGCAGAGCCGCGGTCGCGGAACTCATCCCCGCGGTCGCGGATCTCCCTTCCAACGACGGCTCAACTCGGCTTCGAAGCTTACCGACGACGCAAACGACAGCTTCTCGATTCGGACGAGGGCTTACAACAACCACCACCACTTCGACACCTCCAAGGCACTTCCGGCGACCTCCAACAACTCCGGCGAACTCGAAGACTCCGGCGAAACACTTAAAACGAGAGATAGGAAGATTTGAGAAGTTGTGGATGATAAACTCTGAGGCTGAAGACCCCTATTCATAGGGTAAGGAGGAGCTCAACGCCGGTAACCCAACTGTTCGGCCTCCCCCATCGATGAAACGCCGGTCAAGCCAAACGTCGAAATGCGTGAAGAATTGAAGGAGACGATGAACAGCGTTTCCGCGGTCGCGGAAACACTTCCGCGGTCGCGGAAACACTTCCGCGGTCGCGGAAATGCCACGAGCGCGTCTTTTGGCCTTTGGTCGCGGTTTCACTCGCGGTCTTTTGCTAGATCTTTATTTTTAGTACCTCTAAAAATAATCTAAGACCCAAAGCATACAAAACGTATATTATTACGTTCAAAAGATTAATACAGAAATTGACCATTACGTCCTTTTTACAAAATGACAGTTCGAGACTTTTAGGGGTTATTACATTTGTTCACTCTCAAATTTGGAGGACATAAACTAGACTCCTTGATCTAACTCGTGGCTTTGGAATCATCCAATTTGGAGTCTGGAGCAAAGAGAACGACCTCGTAAAAGACATGACCGAATTCTGGAAACTAATGGTCGAGTTCTTGAAGATCCTAGGAGCAAGGCACGAGTTTCACATCATTCCTCGGCAATTACCTTGTACCGAGGCTTTAAGGAGACGTGATCCTATCATGTGGTATCAGAGCCACACAAGGTAAATGCTCAAACTTTGGTTTAAAAGTCGATCTAAATTCGAGTTACAAGCAATCTGAATTTTTGTTCTATTGTTGAGTTGAGTTGGCTGAAGTTCTTGCATTTTTCTGCTGAGATTTGTGTTGAATGAGAACATGGGTTTGCAAGGTTAAAGACAACATTTGAGTTGATTTAAAACTGCCAATTAATTACTACCTGTAATTATTGAAGTCTTTTGAATCATCTTCATTTAATTCAACTGAGTTCTCTTGAGTTTCCTTCATTGAATTCAGCCAAAATTTCCTATGTTCTTTATCATCACTTCTTGCAACAAATCTTGTTTAAACTTGTGTGTTGTGTGTGACAAACTGAACCAATAAAGGGCTAAAGATACGGGAAAGGCCTTGTTTCAATCTTGTGACAACTGAACCTAGTTGATTCGGAATTTCCTGAACTTTACAAAAAAAAAATCAGAAGTTTGTTCTTATTGTGTCTCTCTTTGTAACTAAGGCTAGTAACCAAGATAAACTCAAGAAAGAAACGATAGTAGCCAGAAAGAGTTGAGTAAAGATTGGAAAACAAAATAAGGTCGAGAAAGAGTGGCAAAGCTAGAAAAAAGCAAGCCAAGTTGAGCTTGAGAGATTCAAGTGCTTAGTAGAAAAAAGCGAGCCAAGCATCTTTCTGAATTTCACGCTATCTGCAGCAGCATGAAAGCGAGGAACATCACTGAGGACCAAATCAAGCTGAGGGCCTTTCCTTTCTCTCTGAAGGATGCGACCAATGATTGGTTCTATTATTTGGCTCCAGGAAGCATAGATACTTGGGCAAAGATGAAGAAAGCCTTCTTGGAGAAGTACTTCCCTGCAACTAAGCTCAATAGCTTGAAGAGGAACATTAGCAACATTGAACAACACGCTACTGAGACGTTGTACGAGTACTATGAGAGATTCAAGAGATTGATATCCAGCTGTCCATACCACGGTTATTCTGATCAAGACCTCGTTCTATATCTGTATGGTGGACTTCTTGATGATGAGCGCAGAATGGTGAACGCAACCTATGGTGGTAACATTCTCAACAAGACGTCGGCTGCAACATTCGAGATATTCTTTGAGCTATCTGAGGGCTCAAGACAGTTTAGCAAGAGAGCAAGCTCTCAAGTAGTTAAGGCCGCAGACTCTCATCCATCCTCCTCACTACTTTCTGAGATGGCTAAGATGAAGGAGATGATGAGGCGTTTCATGGTGAAAGGCAACCAACAGCAAGTTAAGGCCTGTGGCGTCTGCTAAGACACGATGCACCCTACTGATGCGTGTCCAACACTACAAGAGCCTACCGCTGACGTGAATGCTATAGGAGGTTTTGTTCCACAGAGGCCAAGATATGACCCGTACTCCAATACTTACAATCCAGGGTGGAGAGATCACCCCAATCTGAGATACGGGAATCAACAAGACCCTCCACAAGGCCGTGACAACCAAGAGTTCCATCCGAGGCCACAATAGTTTCTTCAGCGGTAGCAGCAATTTCAGCAGCCTGGAAGTCCACAACAACAATTCTGAGCACCATATGATCTGAGGCCTCAGGGGTAGAGTCTGAGTTCATCAATGTCTACTAACGACATGATTAAATCTCTTGCGTAGAGCATGACCACCATAACTCAGACTGTGTCTACAATGCAGAGCAATATGGTGCAATTTCAGCATGAGACCAAGTCTAGCATTCAAAACTTGGATAATCAGGTGGGGCAGATCTCTCTGGCAGTGAGAAAACTGGAGGCTAGGGATGCGCATAAACTCCCGTCACAAACGGAGTTGAATTCGAGAGAGAATGTGAGTGTCATTATGCTGAGGAGTGGAATACAACTAGATGAATTGTCGAAAGCTGTAGACAAAGAACCGCGACCGCGGGTCCAAAATAGCGACCGCAGTTTACTTACAAAGGAGGAACTACAAAAAGACAAAATTTCGGAGGATGAACAGCAAAATTCGCGACCGCGGAAAATTTTCCGCGACCGCGGTTTGCTCATTGATGGTTTAGATTTTCCAAAAGCAAAATCGCGCCTGCGGTTTTGCTGCTGATGTCCAAGACGACTACGTTCGCCCGGATTTCCCTCCATTCAATTCGTACAAGCCCGTTGCGTCATTCCCTGAGGCTTTGAAGGACACTAGAAGGACGGAGAACGACAAGGAGATTTTCGAGACCTTCAGTAACTGTGAGGTAAACATTCCTTTGATTAAATTGATTAAAAGTGTTCCTCGTTATGCTAAATTTCTTAAGGCACTATGTACGCTCAAGAGGAATCAGAAGTTGAAGGTAAAGAAGAAGGTTCAGGTAAGTGAAAATGTGTCCGCTATGCTTCAGAAGCGAATACATAAGAAGTGTAGCGACCCTGACATATTTAGCATTCCTTGTACGATAGGGGACACCAAGTTTGATAAAGTCATGCTAGATTTAGGTGCATCTATTAATGTGTTGCCTTACTCTCTATATGAATCTATGGGGCTTGAACCATTGCATGAAACTGGAATAGTGATTCAATTAGCTGATATGTCTAATGTTTATCTAAAGGGTGTAGTAAAGGATGTTCTGGTAAAGGTTGATAACCTAATTTTTCCTGCTGACTTCATTGTGATGGATATGGGACATGATAAGCATGCAACCCTTGTGATGTTGGGTAGACCGTTTCTGAAAATGGCAAACACAAAAATTGATGTGAGTAGTGGTTCACTCACTATAGAATTTGATGGGTTGAGGGTCGAATACAACATTGATGTAGCGAAGAGACACCCTCCTGATTTTGATCCTAAGTGTGCGGTTGATGTGAGTAACCCAAGTTGATCTGAATGGCACTATGTCGAGCCACGACATTAACCAAGGCGCTGCTTGGGAGGCAACCCGAGGTATGTAATTCTTTTCATGTCTTTTCTTTTCAAGTTTTGATTATTGTTGTTTCGTTTTAGACTAAAATACAGGTGGGGGTTCGAAGACGGAGTCGCCTCACAACAGACGCGAAACCACGATCGCGGCCCAAAAACCGCGACCGCGATTTGACCACTGTAAGTCCACTTCTGCAAAAAGAAAAAGAAAACCACGATCGCGGCCTCGCTGCCCAACTTTATTTCGCTGATGAGATGCTGGAACGCCATGCTTTAGCTGCTGACGAGGAGAAGATTAGCGTGAGATTTCTATTTGGTACCTCATGATGGAACGACATGATGCAGCTGATGATGATAATGAGGAGGAGCAGCAAGAGGAATTTGTAGATATGTCGGTTGATACTATTTTCACTGATTATGCATATGCTGTTGATGGACAACACAATGCAGCAGGCACTTCGAGTGACCCTGCAGACCCCGGTAGACAGTATGGGGAGTGAATAGCTGAGCTTGATAAGGACATGCAGATGCTCCGAGATCAGTCGTTGGTGCAGTACTTTCACATCAAGCAGTGGGACGCCTCTGCTTCACACATGTGGGAGACATCTAGGGGGCCGATAACGAATGGGCTTAATTTCTTTGCCTCCTGCCATTGCACCAGAGACTCTTGTCTCCATGACTTTCCACCGCCACGCCTGCCACGACATCCGAGACACAGACTACCTCGACATCGCTAGTGGGTATCTTTCTTTCCCCCCAGAGTTTCATCTTCGTCTTTCATTACATTGAGGACAATGCAATATTTAAGCATGGGGGAGGGATTTGTACTTGTTGTCTTGTTACTAAAAAATAATAATAATAATAAATAATAATAAAAGAAAATCCTGGGCTAAGTCGAAAACCTGAAAAGGCGGCTTAGGCAATAAGCAAGTGGCTCGGGCCAGCATTAGGCTGGGGTAAAAAGAGGTTGAAGAGCGATGTGAGGACTGATGAGCTCATCTTTGAAAAATGAAATGAGTGGCTAGGTGAAAACCCGAAAGGGCGCCTAGGCAAAATGAGTGAAAAGAAGATGAGTGATTATTAGGATTCATTCATTCTGGCGTGGCGACATAAGTGATGGAGTCATAAGGAGGATTCGGGTAGGTCACTTTGGGAGTTATAAAAAGATAGACTGGAGCTAGAATTAGATAGTCACATTCACTCTATGGTGTTCGGGTTAAGCTTGGGAAAGTACTCTGCTTTCCTTGAAGCTGGTGTGTTGTGTTGGTGCCCTGGAGATTCATGAGTAGGTACAGTTCTTAGTGGAGATAGTTTTGTTGTGCTTCTTGAGACCTTGGGTATTTCATTGGAAGAGTAGGTTTCTATTAGCTTACTCGAGGACGAGCAAGGTTTAAGCATGGGGGAATTTGATACGCTCTACTTTATAGTGCGTAACTAGGAGCTGTTACTGGATATTAGGTACCATTTTGTGTGGGTTTAGAAGACATTTTAGGAGCATGGAGTTGTAGAAAATAAGTGGTGGAAAGTAAGATTTTTAGTGGAGTATTGAAGCATTGAAGAGATGAAAGCTAAGAAGCCACTACAGGAGAAGGCCGCGAGCGAGAAGCAGAAGGAGTCGCGGCAGAGAAATCCGTGGGCGCGAAAATAATTCTGCGGGCACAGATTGACAATAGTAGCAGCGGAGCAAGACACGACAAAACCGCGGTCGCGGATCCATACGCGGCGCGTTTCAGAATTTTGTCAGAGATCTTTGTTTTGTTTTATTTTATTTCTTTTATTTCCTTTTATAATTTCCGATTATTGTTATTTTTAGGAGACTCTCTTTAGGTTAAATAGGTTAAGTTCCCTTTAGGTTTGATAATCTTTCATTCTAGCATCTTTTTGATAACGGCGTTTTAGAAGACTATGAAGAACTAATTTACATTGTTTCGCCTGACGGTTAAAGCCTTCAGTTGATTTGGTTATGAGGTTATAAATCTTGTTCTATTTCCTTTGGGTTGTATTAATTCTCTTTGAACTTATCTTTATTGAATCTTGCTGATTTCGCTAGCCTGCGCAACTAGTTGATGTTAGTAATTTTCTATTGCTAGGATTTGGTTATTTCTGGTTGAAATTCCTTATCTAGAGTAGCAACCACAATTTACAGAAACTGGTTGTGAATGTTTATTGTGAAGAGAATTGATTGCATGTTGAATACTGACTGGTTGTTAAGTGTTGCATGTATCATGCTTAATTCCTATGCTTAATGCTGCTGTTAAATTAAATCTTGATAGCTTCTTAATTGTTTAATAGTTAGTATTTTCAGGGCTGGTTGACCTGTTAATATACATAAGATTGGAATAGGAACAATCATAGGATTGAATGAACTTAAGATAATCAATGATCAACCTATCATATTGAAGTTTGGATATCTGTTAGGTGAAATACCCTCACAATCATATTTACAACAATCTTAATCAATTCCTGCTTTAATTCATTAGTTATAGAAATCAAACAACAATCCCTCCCTAGTTCCTAGTTGGTAACTTGCTTTCTTACATAGAGATAGATCATTTGATTCCTTTGGGTTTGACTCTTACTTCCCTGCTATACTTAGTTAGGTTTTTAGGGATTCTTTGATAGGCATAACGACTTTAGCCTCATCACGTAGTCTCCCAAGTTCATTCAAAGTTTGTTGTGGATTTCTTTGGTTTGCAAAACTACCCTCAGTTGGCCCTGTTTTTGAGAGCTTGCAATCTGAATTTTAGGACAACTTTTGAATCAAATTTTGGAACTTGTTTGGCTCAAGGTTCCACCGATGGATTGTCTTCTTTGAGCTCTTTTTTGCTTGGTATTTGCCTTGGATACTAACCTTGTAAGGGGAGCGAATAAAGATGTCTAGCTTGGGCCGTATGTCACAAAGGGATTTCCTTTGCTTTCGGGCTTATGGTGCTTCATATAGGGGGCTCAACAACGTATCTACCCTGACTCCAACACTCATACGAGCACCTACAAGGATTTTCGTGGCCAAGGTAACAAACTTAATGGGAACTATGGCTATGACTATGGCTATAGAGAGGAAGAAAGATGGCACACCCCAACAAGAGAAAGAGTGAGCCCATAACCCCAGGTTAGAACACGTGACATTATATGTGTTATATATGAAGGGCGAGGCCACTTAACCAAAATTTGTCCAAACCAATACTACTCTTACAAGGATGAAGGATCCTTTGAGAGTGAAGCTTTGGTGTCTGCTTGTGGGGGAGATGAGGTCAAGAGTGAACCCAATGCTAGCCACCGTCCTCTAGTTTTAGGTAGCAAAGAAGAGCCACATAAGGGGATTGATGCCGAGGAGGATCAACTTCCAATATTTGTCAAGAACCAGGTGGAAGAAGGGGTTGACAAGCCAGTCCAAGGACCCCCTCAAATGGTTGAACCAAGTTCCGTCAAAGGGCCAATACAAGTGGTCAAGCCACCCATTTATGAAGGAAAAACCGAGGTGAAAGCCTCTTGTGTCTATGTTCAATGAGGAGGAGAAACAACTAATGAAAGAGGTTGAAGTTGTGGATCCATCTCCTACGAGAAGCAAGCAACGTCCCACCATCAAGCGTAGCTCATTCAGTTCGTTGGCTACCCCATGGATGGATGCAACTCCCGTGGTTCCATCATGTTTGTCATTTCTTCCTCATGAAGGAGGCAATGACATGCTTGTTGTCTCAAAGCCAAAACCGAAGGAAGATATGATGTCACTTCTTGTTGAAGATCAAGAGAGCTTTTTGGGAAAGGGGAGCTTGCTGGTCATGAATCACTTAAGGAGTCAAATTTTCAAGGAAGAATCCATTGCACCTTTAAGTTTCATTGCATGACTTCTCTTGTACATCCACATAATGGAAGACCTTTATACTTGATGCTTGTAGCATTTGAATATGAATTTTGGCCTTCATACATGCATCATAGATTTTCTCAAGACATGCCATCTAGGTTGTATCTAGGTCCTAGTCGCACGTTCATGTTCAAGTATGCTTGTTATATTTAGGGGTGTTCATCGGGTTCGGTTTTCAATTTTTGGATCGAACCGACCGAACCCGAACCGATTATATTCGGTTCAATTTTCGGTTCGCATAAAAATAATATTTGGTTCAGTTCGATCAAAACCGACTATTTTTGAAGATAATAAAAAATCCTAGATTTCTAGATAAATTAGTACAACCTTATTCGGTTCGGTCCAGTTCGATCCAGTTCGGTCCAAGTTCGGTCTAGTTCGGTCCAGTTCGGTTTAGTTTGGTCCGGTTCGGTCCAAGTTCGGTTCGGTCTAATTCGTTTTTGTGCACTAAAACCTACTTTAATAACCTAAATTAACATAATTTCAAAATGTTCGATTATTTCAGTCCAAAACCGAACTGAACCGAATAAAACCGACCCGAACCCGAACCGAGTATGTTCGGTTCGGTTTTCGGTCCATAAAATTCCAAGTTTCGGTTCGGTTTTGGACCGATGAACAACCCTAGTTATATTGGTAGTTGCATAACTAAGAATGTACATGGGACTAAGAGGAAGAGTGGAATAGTTTATGCATGCCTCCTTACATATCATGTAGTGATTGAAATTTTTGTTCTTACATTCTCAAATTTTATTGGAGTCCGAGAGCCTCATTATCCTGATTTTCTTGTAGGGCACTTGGATTCGAGGTCGAATCCCTTTCAAGAGAGGGAGGATGATGTGACCCTGCCTAAGGTCAATCAAGTAGACTTGACATGGCTTCACCAATCTCTCCCAAGGCACCTGAGCCCCGCCTCACTCATTCCCAAGCACGCGCCGCCGCGAGGGTTTCTACAACAAAGCAAGGCTATGAACCACCTCATGTCATGATCACAAGGGCCCAAGCTTTTAGACTCAAGACTAAGCTTATGGAGGGTCTTTTCAGCTTAAGAGTGACGAACCAATTTGTACTTGACTCAGTGGTTCTTCTCCAAGTAAAGCTGACGCCGACGCCTCCATTGCAAATTTGACATGTTGGCGTAAAACGAGGCCCATATCAAATCCACTTGGGCCTTTTACTTCAAATTCAAGGGGGACACATGGGACATCTTCCTCTACAAGATCAATGATGGGTTGTTCAGATTTGAAGTCATTTAAATTATGTAATTAGTTGGGTAAGTAAAGGGGTTTTCATTGTCTTGAATATGCTAGCTCAAGAGTTATAACTCTTGCAATTTTGTTCCTATTTAAGCTGGCCTTGTTGGCCATTTGTTACTCACTTTAAATCATAATCAAAACCTCAAGAAAAGCTTTTATTTCAGCATCAAAAACTTTCTGAATTTGAGAGCTTGTTCGTGAGTAATATCGAACAAAAACCGATCTTCAACTTTGGCTGCGTTATATCCCTTAGGTGTTGATCAAATTGCTCTTCTTTGTGTGGTGCGTAATATCCGCCCAAGGGAGTTCACTTATCCCTTCATTTCCATCTCCAAATCCATCACCATCCATCTTCCCTTCACGATCTTTATCCAAACACTCCTCTTGTTGATCTCCCTCGCGGGACTCTCTGTGACCCTTCAGTAGAATCATCATAACATTTGATACCATATCCGTTGTTGAATTCCTTAGGTTTTGATAGTGACAAACATTCAACTAATCTGGGTACTAAGTGTTTCAGGAACAAAGACATTTGTCTCAGGGAACCTTCGCAGCAAAGGATTGAAGTGGGAACAAAGCTCTGTTCTTGTGCTTTGTTACCTCTGAAGGAACAACAGTGATGAACAAGATCGAAGCTGCGAATGGAATGAAGAAATCCAGCGTGTTATTTATGGAAACAAATCAAGGCGCACACGCGGTCAAGGATTGAAGAAATCGGCTGGAAGGATCTAGCCGTTGGAGGAGATATGGAGAGAGATGCTCGATTCCTTATCTTAGGGATTCTTTCCTTAGATAAGCGGATTGGAGAGAGAAGAATCTTATCACATCCGTTTATATTAATTTAAGGGAATACTTTCCTTTTATTAATATATACGGCTAGGGATATTATTCCTCCAGCAAAACATATCTTCGTGTTACCATATTTGAATAAATCTTATCTTGTTACATTTAGGGTTTGCCGAGTTGTATTTAATAGAAGTATGGATTCATTTCTATGTAACGACGACGACGGAAAATAGAGAGAATGAAAAAAAGAAAGAAAAGAAGTGAGGTGTGTGTAAGTCTTTGAGGGTTGAGTTTGATTCATCGTTGTAGAAGAGGTTTCGAGTCTAGCTGGTTGTTTAGATGTCGAAGTCCAGGATACAAGTGTAATCAAGCAAGATATCAATAAGACAAGTACACGCTTCAAAATCCTCTCAAGCGAAGCTTGAAGGTAGTGGTTTTTCCTTGAGAAGCTAGTTTTGCTAATCAGGGTTTCCACTATATATCGTGAGTTCGTTCGTTATCTTTCTTGCTATATTATTCCGCTGCAACTTCTGTGGGAACAAAGCCTTTGTTCCCTCAGACGTAACTCTAACGATCCAACAATTGGTATCAGAGCCTGGTGCTCTAGATTGTTTGTTTTAGTTACAGATTCTGTAGGAAAGATATCGTCAGGAAATGCCTTGGATAGAGACTCTCAAGAAGGTGATGTAGATGTGGCTCTCATCACTCAAGCCATGAAGAAGATATGGTCTCGAAGCAAAGGCACTAAAGGTTCGGTCATGGTTCACAATGACATGAAGAAGGTTGTCTGCTCTCACTGCTATGACAACGGACACTTCGCAAAAAGGTGCCTCAACAAAGCGGCGGGTTCTTCTCTGGTCCTCAACAAGGAACAAACGAGGATTGCGAAGTGGGTGACTGCAGCTCAAATGATGAAGCATCTCCTCTCTCAAAGGATATCTGCTTGATGAGCTCAAAAGGTCACAACGTATCAGAAGGTGGTTCTCATAAATCTGAGGAGGAGGCAAGGAAAGGCTCTTGGCACCTTGACAGTGCATGTTCAAGTCACATGACAGGGAACAGTGACTGGTTCACTTCTCTCCAGCCAGCCTCATGGGCATCGATAACTTTTGGAAACAAGAGTAAGGGTGAGGTTTGTGGTATCGGTATGGTAAGACTCTCTAAACAAATCACTGTGAATAATGTGAATCTAGTGAATAATCTCAAGTTTGATCTGTTTAGTGTGGCTCAACTATGTCAAAACAGAAAAAATAGGGTAGTCTTTACCACTGATGATTGTCATGTTGAGTGTCTAAGTACAGGAAAAATCTTACTCAAAGGGATCTGCGACAACAACGTTTATAATGTCGACCCTGCTTTCATCCCTAACAAGGACCTATGTCTGTCGTCTATTGCTGAGACGACAGACTTGTAGCACAAACGCTTTGGACATGCTAGCCTTTAACTCATATCCAAACTTCATAGACAAGAGTTGGTGACGGGGCTAAAGATGCACAAGCAAATGTCGTTGATTAGCCTTATCAAAATAAATTATCCTAACAAACCTACTAAACAAAGTATAGCAGACAAGTAAGGGTCGAATCCCACAGAGAAGGTATGATGTAATATGCAATCGTGAATGACAAGTAACAAGCAACTGGGGGTTTTGTAGTCAAGAGAACGAAGCAAACAAGCATGCAGATTGAGTAAAATCGAGAGAATAATATAAGGGGAAGTAGTCCTGTTAGAGCGAAATCCACAGTACAAAGATAGAGTTTGATCCCTGAAATCTATTCAATCCAAGTTCAATTATTTATCCTTATAGTCGTTCCCACCTTAATCGTAAGTACTATTGATTCTCACAGTTGTCAATAGACTTATCACTATACCAATGATAAAGTACAACTGATTCTCACAGTTGTCAGCGTACTTTAGCACCAACACAGCAATAGCGATGCACACAAGGATTTAGGATACATGCAAGTAGAAAGACGTACAAGTACTCACTCCCCTACTTAACATGCAATTGATTCTCACACACAAGTGTACGCTCGGAACCCCTATACGCACAAACGTGTTTGCCACTAGATATGCACTCGGAACCCCTATATGAAATCCTAGCAATTGATAACAAGCATTCAACCTAGGTGATTAGGCTAAGAAGAACAACTAGAAATCGTAGACGTGGTAAGCAAGAGAATCAATCCAACAATTATAAGGATAAGAACAAGGAATAGAAATCTCACAAACACATCAAAGTACTGCTTCAATCGTCTAACAGAACAAAGGAAAGTTAGTTCTCCATCAAAGGGGACGAAAAACTATAATATGAAATAACGATAAAAAATAGTTCGATAACAAGATGTGTCTAAGTGTTCGCAGTCTGGCTTGGAGGTTGTGGAACATTAGGTTAAATAGAGTTAACCTAAAGCCCAAGATCACAAAACCAATCCAAAAGGAAACAAATAAAATAACAAAGTCTGAAATAGAAATAAAAGGAAATAAATATAATCTGGCGTGAGGCAATAAACACGTCCACCGCGGGGCGGTAAAGATCCACCGCGGGGCTTCTGCTCTCCACCGTTGGGCGGTGGCCTCCTCTCACACGGGGCTTCATCATCACTGGGAGTCATCACCGCGGGGCGTCACTGCTAACGCGAGGCGGTGAACTCCAGACTTCAACTTCTCATCTTCTTCTCTTCTCCAGCTGCTCTCCAAATACTACCAAGTGTTGGTAGCCTTCTCCATAGATGTTCCAGCAGCTCCATCTCCATCTCTAAGCTCCAACTAAGCTGCCAATCCTTGGATTTCTTCACTTCTCTCCATAATATCTGGATTGCAGACTTAGCACTAAAACAACTCCAAAACTCCTCCAAATCATGCTAATAGATGCTAGAAAATGTGTATGAAATAACACCTATCAAATTCCCCCATACTTAGACCTTTACTCGTCCCGAATAAGCTAAAGAAAAGCTCACCCTCTCAATCAATACCAAGGACTCAGGAA
Source organism: Rheum nobile (assembly GCA_027886185.1). Lineage (NCBI taxonomy): Eukaryota > Viridiplantae > Streptophyta > Magnoliopsida > Caryophyllales > Polygonaceae > Rheum > Rheum nobile. The sequence continues at coordinate 1,648,922 of WOAB01000163.1, forward strand.
GTACAAGAAAACGTGACTCCAACAACTACAACACATCAACAATACGCCCAAAACAACCAAAACAAGTGATGCAAGAACAATCTAACCTAACTCCCGTCTATCTCCTTATCGCTCCATGAGTGGCCTACCCGACAATCCTTCTATGTCACCCTCCTTATGACGCCTCGCCGAAAGATAAGAGAAATCCTAAAATCACTCTTCTTCTTTTTCACTCATTTTGCCAAGGAGCCCTTTCGGGTTTTCACCAAGCACTCATTTCATTTTCCAATAGACGTTCTCACATAAGCTCGCATCACTCTAGTCTAATTTTGCCCTGGTCTAATACCAGCCGGACTACCTGCTTTTTACCTGAACCGCCCTTTTGGGTTTTCAGTCCATCCCAGGATTTTGATTGCCTTTTTACTTCTTTTTGGCTTTTTTTTTCTTTTTTTTTTCGAAAACAGAATCAACACTGCAGAAAACGAATGCAGAAATAAAGCTATGTACACTAGCTAGCAAGAATAGCAAGTCTATATCCCTCCCCCATACTTAAACCGAACATTGTCCTCAATGTGAAAAGAGAACGTCAAATGATAGGGGAAGAGAGAAATAAACTCACTGTGGACCGGAAGGTGGTGGTGGGTACATCCCAAAGTAGTCCTGCAGATGAGTGTCTATAGTTTCCAGACGCTCATCTATCTCATTGTGAAGCTGGGTCTGCCAAGTTTGCAGACCGGTCTCTACTCTGGAAGTCCACTGATCATGGCGCGTAGAGAAGTTATCCCATCTAGCGTACATCTCCTGCCATGGTGCGACAGGTCCGTACACAGATGAGGACTCCTCAAACTGTGAAGCACTGGGGTCATCCCCCTCCTCGCGATCAGCAGCAGCATATCCACCACTAGGGCCCTCTCCATATGGACCCGAAGAAACAACGGCAGCGACAGCAGCAGCAGGCGTCTGGCCATCGCTATCAATCCACCAGCCCGCGTATGAAGGCGAGTAAGTGAACTCTCGCGGAACACTCAAAATATGGCCCTCGTAAGCCGTCCAAGCCACATCACCATCCTGCCCCAGCGGCTTCACCATAGAGCACACCCTCATGTGGGCGGCATCATATAAAACACAGGGAACCGGCCGAGCAATCCGATCGCAAGCAATCACATCAGCGTAGAGGAGAGTAATTAAGCTACCCTCACAAATATCTCTAGGCTCGCCCTCACGAATCCTCCGCAGGGAACTCAGGAAAAGAGTTGCCCAACACGGAGTAAGCTCAACCGTTCCCAGGATGCTCAAAAACCACTGGAAGTCCTTCATGGGCACCTTCCCATCATCAGCATGGCCAAAGAAATCTCTCATCAACACCTTGTGGATCAACCGCAGACACGGGTTCACCAACTTCGAATTCACCTCATGCCCTGTCTTGAAAGTCCTCCTAGTAGCAGCCCACCAGAAAGCAAACATCTCGTCCTCCTAAAGCCCATTCGACCATCCAGGGGTCGGTTTCTTCGTAATGCCCAGGGCCTCGTGGATCGCCCTCCTCGACAGAGAATGCTCACGTCCATTGTAGGAGAACGCGATCTTACGCAGGAAGCTATCATCACCCTCATCGCGGTTGAACCACCGGAACGAAGAAATGAACTGGAAGCATAGCTCAGGATACGCGGGGGCTGCCTTGCCCAGAAATCCTCCCAGCCCACACTGCGTTAGGCACATTGTCACACACGCGAGCATTCCCATCTGCTCCAGAGTCGGCGTGTGGAAAAATTTTGAAGGCACCACCTTTCTCCCCTTCACAATATCGTACAGCTCACCCTCATCCCTACTCGTTGACGCCTTCTTCTTGCCTTTGGGAGCCATAAGTGAAGAATTGAAATGCTCAAATCAGAAGACAGCAAGGAATACTCACAATCAAGCAAACACAGGTTCTGCAGAGACTCAACGCGGGGCGGTAGCGTCACGGCGAGAAACTGACAACAGGTCACCGGGTCGCGGTGAGGTCGGCGCGGGGCGGTAGCAACAGAGACGCGAAGCGGTGGCAGTGCGAGGCGGAGCTAAAGTGAGGCGAGACAACAGCGGCGCGGTGGGGGTTGTGTTTGGGCTGGGCTGTGAGGCTAGACTCCAAATGGGGGGTATGGGGGCTAGGAAATGCTCAAGGTCGAGAGGGGAATCAGGGAGAGTGAATGGAAAATAGGAGAATGAGAATTGAGGGGGGGGCGGTGGGAATTTTATGTGGGGCTAGGTCAAGGTAGGGTAAGGTGAAAAGAAAGGGTTGATGGGCCGGTCATGTACCATGGCCCATATGAGAAATCTTGGCCCAAAATGAAGCCCAATCCGTCAAAACCTTAGTAACCACTTAAGAAATAAGCTTTTACTCACCCGTTTAAGGTTTTTTCGGGGCCCATTATTCTTGCTTTTTTTTTAAAAAAAAAGTTGAGAATCGATACCTGACCGTCACCGCAGGGCGGCAGCTCCACCGCGAGGCAGTAGGAAAGTGCCGCGGGGCGGTGAGAAAGGCTGGGCACTTCATCCCTTCTCAGGTTTACTTTCGTACCTGAAATGTGAGTAACAGGCGAACGAAACAAAGCAAAATAAACTACGAAAATAATCTAATAAAAAGAAAAAGAGATCAAAGAAATACAAACACGGGTTGCCTCCCGGACAGCGCCTTGGTTATCATCGTCGGCTCGACGTATTGCAGAGCAACTACCATTTTGGGTAGGATTCTTTTGGAATCCTCCAACTTGTCTCTTCCTGGTGAGACCTCTCATGGAAAGGTTTGAACCTTAGACCATGGTCTTTCTTCGCCACCCACTCCATGTGCATTCTCTTCGGAGTGTCGCCCCCATACTTAGAACGATGCGGGGGCCGATCTGGCTCAACCTGAACATGCTGCACTTCACTAGATAAAGGCTTGCAGCCTTGTGTGGTTAGTGCAGGGGGCAAGTGCCCAAAGTAGAGGAATCTCCTATATCAGCTAATAAGACATTATCCACAGGCAAATCATGAAAATCATGCAACTCAATGGGTCCATCACTAGTGGAACACTCAACTACGGCCTCTACTGCATCAATCTTAACATTATCATGCACAGAATCATCAAAGTCATTAATGCAGAGAGGAGGAGGAGACTTAATGGAATTTGCTTTATGAATATCATGCTGAAAAATTATTCCATCAAACTCCATAGTCAGGGTACCACTATCAACATCTATCTTAGTCATGGAAGTCTTCATAAAAGGTCGCCCTAGCATAACCGGGGCAACTTACTCATCATAATCCATATCCATAACAAAGAAATCAGCAGGAAATATCAAAGGACCTATCCTAACAAGGACATCTTCTACAACACCCTTAGGGGGTACACACGATCCATCGGCAAGTTGTATCACAATACTAGACTCACGCAAGGGTCCTAATTCCAATTTCTCAAGTAAAGAATAGGGTAAAACATTAATTGAGGCACCCAAATCAAGTAGGGCCTTCTCAAAAACATGCTCACCTATAGTAATAGGAATAGTAAACATACCTGGATCCTTGCACTTCGCAGGTAGACGCTTCTGAACCACAGCTGACACTTGTTCGCCCACTGGACTCTTCTTCTGAGTCTTCTGCCTTTGAGCTTTCTTCACCGTGCAGAGCTCCTTTAAGAACTTAGCATATCGTGGGATAGCCTTGATAAGCTTCAGCAGGGGAATATTCACCTCACAGTTCTGGAACGTGTCGAACAGGTCTCTGTCATCGACAACTCTTTTAGCCTTTAGCGCCTCTGGAAAAGGTGTTGGGGGCTTCTCTGAACGTAGGGGAGGAAACACTGGACGAACATAGGTATCAACATAGACATCGTCAGTAGGAACAGATTTCTGAGGAGCAGCTCGCGGCGAGCCCACCGCGGGGCGTAAATCGTCACCGCGGGGCGGTGGGGTCGCGTTGACATTACTGGGCATAGGCAACGGGTCGCGGCGGGAATTGCCGCGGGGCGGTGCGGTGAGTTCCTTTTTTTCGGAAATTTCTTTCTCCTCTTCAGCAATAGGAGACATAACTTCTTTACCACTTCTCAGCGTGATAGCATTCACGTTCTCTCTGGGATTCACAGTGGTTTGGGACGGCAGGGAGTTTGAGGTCCTCTGGTTGATTTTAGTCACCTCGTCGGCTAACTGGCCAATCTGCCTCTCTATATTCTTGATACTCGACTCAGTAGCCTGCACATGCGTAGCAAAGTGCTGAGTCAAGGTCTTCAGCATATCCTCAGTAGAGGCTCCAGAAGTTTGGCCTTGGGGCCTCTGTTGGTACTGAACTCGTTGCTGGTACTGTTGTTGCTGAGCCGGCTGATATTGCTGTTGTGCCGGCTGCTGACCACCTTGAGGGTCACTCCATCTAAATCCTGGATGGTCACGCCCTCTCTGGTTGTAATTGGGCTGGCCACCATACTGTTGTCTAGGGGCTCCATAGCCTTCTACAGCATTAACTTCAGCAACACCATCCTCTTGCAGCTGAGGACAGGTATCTGTGTGGTGGGCCTGGCTAGGACAAAGGCCACGCGGTCTGGCTTATTGAGGAGCATTCTAATTCGCCATCTTCATGACTATCTCCTTCAACTCGGCTAACTCAGATAATACCGGACTCGGTCCTGCAGGGGTCACAGCATTGACCGCCTTTCTTTGGTAAGTTTTTCTGAAGTTCCGGGTGCTTTCACTCATCTCTTGGATTCGGTCCATGGCTTTCTTCGGTGTCAGATTCAGAATACTGCCACCGCATGCAACATCGACCATTCTCCTCTCTTGGTCTTGTAGACCGTTGTGTAAATAAAGGACAAGATCCTGCTGGGCGTATCCATGGAATGGACAGCTGGAGCAGAGCCTCTTGAACCTCTCCAAATAATCATACAGTGTCTCATCACAAGCCTGCTCAATGTTGGCAATTGCCTTCTTCAAAGCATTCGCCTTCTTCGTCGGAAAATACTTATCCAGGAACGCCTTGTGCAATTTTGCCCATGTATCTATGGTTCCTGGTGGCAAGTGATAGTACCAGTCGCTCGCATTGTCGAGTAAAGAAAAGCCAAAAGCTCTCATCTTGAACTGCTCTTCAGTCACGTTCCTGGGCTTCATCGTCATACAGACATTGTGGAACTTGCCCAGGTGAGAAATCAGATCCTCTCCACTCAGACCGTGGAACTTAGGCAGGTAGTTAACAATTCCAGTCTTCAATTCGAAGTTCACCCCTTGATCTAGCGCAGGGATGATCACAGCTAGGGGTTCGGCCCCAATATTCGGTGTCGTAAGCTCTCGTAAAGTTCTGTTTCCAGCCATAGCAGCAGCTGGGATAGTAGCACCTTCAGCGGTTTCAGTCTCAGCATTCTCGGTCGTGTCAGTCTTAGTGGCCAACACAGTCTCAATCTCGGCTTCTTCCCTTCGATCGCGCAGACGTCCAATGAACGATCTTTCAATCTCTGGATCAAAAGCTAAGAGTGGGGAGTCAGTAGCGCGGGTATCGACCATAAGATAGGTCTCCACCCAAAAATCAAACACGAAAACACACAACAAACAAAAACCTTCCCCGGCAACGACGCCAAATTTTGACGGGGCTAAAGATGCACAAGCAAATGTCGTTGATTAGCCTTATCAAAATAAATTATCCTAACAAACCTACTAAACAAAGTATAGCAGACAAGTAAGGGTCGAATCCCACAGAGAAGGTATGATGTAATATGCAATCGTGAATGACAAGTAACAAGCAACTGGGGGTTTTGTAGTCAAGAGAACAAAGCAAACAAGCATGCAGATTGAGTAAAATTGAGAGAATAATATAAGGGGAAGTAGTCTTGTTAGAGCGAAATCCACAGTACAAAGATAGAGTTTGATCCCTGAAATCTATTCAATCCAAGTTCAATTATTTATCCTTATAGTCGTTCCCACCTTAATCGTAAGTACTATTGATTCTCACAGTTGTCAATAGACTTATCACTATACCAATGATAAAGTACAACTGATTCTCACAGTTGTCAGCGTACTTTAGCACCAACACAACAATAGCGATGCACACAAGGATTTAGGATACATGCAAGTAGAAAGACGTACAAGTACTCACTCCCCTACTTAACATGCAATTGATTCTCACACACAAGTGTACGCTCGGAACCCCTATACGCACAAACGTGTTTGCCACTAGATATGCACTCGGAACCCTTATATGCAATCCTAGCAATTGATAACAAGCATTCAACCTAGGTGATCAGGCTAAGAAGAACAACTAGAAATCGTAGACGTGGTAAGCAAGAGAATCAATCCAACAATTATAAGGATAAGAACAAGGAATAGAAATCTCACAAACACATCAAAGTACTACTTCAATCGTCTAACAGAACAAAGGAAAGTTAGTTCTCTATCAAAGGGGACGAAAAACTATAATATGAAATAACGATCAAAAATAGTTCGATAACAAGATGTGTCTAAGTGTTCGCAGTCTGGCTTGGAGGTTGTGGAACATTAGGTTAAATAGAGTTAACCTAAAGCCCAAGATCACAAAACCAATCCAAAAGGAAACAAATAAAATAACAAAGTCTGAAATAGAAATAAAAGGAAATAAATATAATCTGGCGCGAGGCAATAAACACGTCCACCGCGGGGCGGTAAAGATCCACCGCGGGGCTTCTGCTCTCCACCGCTGGGCGGTGGCCTCCTCTCACGCGGGGCTTCATCATCACTGGGAGTCATCACCGCGGGGCGTCACTGCTAACGCGAGGCGGTGAACTCCAGACTTCAACTTCTCATCTTCTTCTCTTCTCCAGCTGCTCTCCAAATACTACCAAGTGTTGGTAGCCTTCTCCATAGATGTTCCAGCAGCTCCATCTCCATCTCTAAGCTCCAACTAAGCTGCCAATCCTTGGATTTCTTCACTTCTCTCCATAATATCTGGATCGCAGACTTAGCACTAAAACAACTCCAAAACTCCTCCAAATCATGCTAATAGATGCTAGAAAAGGTGTATGAAATAACACCTATCAGTTGGTGAATGGCCTTCCCAAGGTTGAAGCAATGAGAAGTGACGTGTGTGACGCATGCATTAAAGGAAAACAAGTGAGGTCTTCCTTCAAGTCAAAAAGGGATGTAAGTACAACACGTCCTCTGGAATTAGTCCACATGGATCTTTGTGGGCCTATGCGCACGAAGAGCCGTGGGGGAAATGCATATGTCTTTGTTATTGTTGATGACTATTCCAGGTACACATGGACTCTATTTATCTCCACAAAGGATGAAGTGTTCGCGGAGTTTGAGTCCTGGCTTAAGGCAGCCGAAAGGAGCAATAGACATTCCTTGGGGTCTATTCGTACTGATCATGGAACTGAATTCGAGAACTCTCAGTTCCTATCCCTCTGTAGGAACAGAGGTATCAACCACAACTTCTCTGCTCCCAGGACCCCACAGCAAAATGGTGTTGTTGAAAGAAAGAACAGAACTCTGGAAGACATGACACGTACTCTTCTCATCTCAAGTGGTCTTCTAAGGAGTTTCTGGGCCAAAGCCTTAAATGTTGCGTGCTACGTTCTGAACAGAGCAACCATCCGTCCTCTTCTGAACAAAACTGCCTATGAGCTTCTGAAGGGAAGGAAACCTAATGTGTCTCATTTGCGCACATTTGGTTGCAAGTGCTTCGTCCACAACAACGGGAAAGATTCTCTTGGGAAGTTTGATCCCAGAAGTGATGAAGGAACTTTTGTAGGATATTCACAGCAAAGCAAGGCCTATAAAGTCTTCAACAAGAGAACCAGAAAGGTAGAGGAAAGTGTTCATGTTGTATTTGATGAAACTGTTATGGCTGGTAACAATGTGCAGGAACTATCAGGCAACATCGAGCTTTCCGAAGATGATTTCTTTCAGCTTGTAGATAGCAATGTCAGCGGTGGGACCTCTGAAGATCAAGAAACTCAAAATGATCCCTCTACACCAAGAACTCCCAATTCCGCCAACTCAAGGGGCAATGAAGAAAATGCTTACACCCCTGATGTATCTCAGGCACCTCAGGGGGAACAAAGCCCAAGTCACGGCACAGCGGAGCCCTCTGAGGACTGCCCTTCTGCTGAAGGAACGAGGGATGTCAATCCTAATGCTAATGGCACAGGAGGTGAAGGCTCAAGTGCTGGGAACGCTGATTTAGAGGAATTCGACATCAACAATCTCCAAGTTCCCAACTACCAGCAAAAGTGGGCTCATCCAGTCAAGCTAATCGTCACTGACTATAGAAAGGGAGCACCTCAGAGCACTCGTTCCTCCCTACAAAATTTATGTGCTTTCAATGCTTTTCTCTCTTTGCAAGAACCCAAAACTGTAGGAGAAGCATTGAAGGATCTTGACTGGATAAACGCCATGCAAGAGGAACTTCACCAGTTCGAAAGAAACAAGGTCTGGCGGTTAGTTCCTCGTCCAAGAAACAGAACAGTGATTGGAACCAAGTGGGTGTTTAGAAACAAGTTGGATGATCAAGGTCAGGTCACAAGGAACAAAGCTAGGCTGGTGGTGAAAGGTTACAACCAGCAGGAAGGCATCGACTATGATGAGACCTTTGCTCCTGTTGCCAGGTTAGAAGCAATAAGACTCCTAATTGCGTATTCTTCTTTCCATGGGTTCAAGCTACAACAGATGGATGTCAAGACTGCCTTCTTGAATGGAGTTCTTAAGGAGGAAGTCTACGTGGACCAAACACCCGGCTTTGAGGACACCACTCAACCTGACCATGTCTACATTCTAGACAAAGCTCTGTATGGTCTCAAGCAAGCCCCGAGGGCCTGGTATGAAAGGCTCTCACAGTTCCTTCTGACACACGGATACGTTCGAGGAAAGGTCGATAAGACTCTGTTCCTTTAGAAGGAAGGGAAGCATATTCTGGTGGTTCAAGTCTATGTGGATGATATCATCTTTGGATCCACTGATGATAAACTGGTTCAGAAATTCTCTAAGCTGATGGCCAGTGAATTCGAGATGAGCATGGTTGGAGAACTCAAGTTCTTCCTAGGTCTGCAAGTCTCTCAGGGAGATGAGGGAACCAAAGTGCACCAACAGAAGTATCTCAGGGAGTGCGTCAAAAAGTTTGGTATGAATGAAGCGAAACCCTTCACCACTCCCATATCTCCAAACAATCCAATGGGATAAGACGAACATGAGCAAGGAATTGATCCATCTCTCTATCGAGGAATAATAGGTTTGCTTCTATATCTCACTGCCAGTAGGCCTGATATTATGTATAGTGTATGTCTTTGTGCTCGTTTTCAGGCCGATCCCAAAGAGACACATCTCAAAGCAGTGAAGAGGATCCTGAGATATTTGAAGGGAACAGATGATCTTTGTCTGTGGTATCCAAGGGGAGGAAGCCTTGATCTTGTCGGATACACAAATGCTGACTTCGCAGGAAACAAAGTGGACAGAAAATCTACCTCTGGAATGGCTCAGTTCCTTAGGCCGTGTCTGGTTTTCTGGGGGTCAAAGAAGCAGAACTCCGTGGCTCTCTCCACTGCGGAAGCTGAATACATAGTCGTTGTTGCTTGTTGCACTCAACTCCTATGGCTCAAACAACAACTCAGCGACTACGGTATTCTTCTTAACTCCATTCTCATTCTCTGTGACAATACAAGTGCCATAAATATCTCCAAGAATCTGGTGCAACACTCACGTACCAAGCACATTGAGATAAGACATTACTTCTTACGTGACTGTGTGGAGAAAGGGTTGGTGACAATGGATTTCTGTGGAACTAAGGATCAAATCGCCGACATCTTCACCAAGGCACTAAACAGGGAACCATTCGAACAGTTCCGTATGGAACTAGGTATGATCTCTCTAAACTGACTGTCCACATGTTATGTTCCCTCGATGATTGGCTAAATTACATGGTAAAGTGTGAAAGGTGAATCATCATGTCTTGGTCTGCATTACTTCTCTTGATCATTAGTTGATTGACTTGCTTAGACTCATGTTAATACTTCACTTATGTGCACATTTCATGCATGCTCTCTATGCTATCTTGCTAATACATGAGTCAGATTTCCTTCGGCCCAAAAGAGTCAACTTGATGCATTGATCCCTCATTATAAGCCCAAATGATTGTTGACTCTACAGCTTACCTTAGCCATCATGTTTGATGCTCCCTATGAGCCCCTCTAATCATTCACATCTGGGAGTCTCTCATTCATGATTACACATTATTGAAAAATTCTCATATATGTTTTGTGTGATGTTCTTTGTACCCTCTCTGGTAACATTACCCCCGCATCACACTCTTCTACTTTTTCGGAAAGTCGAGATTACGAATTATCGCCACTGTGGTCTGTGGATAGGGTTCGACTGGTATGTGTGTGATGCTGGCTTACAACTGCCTAAGGAAGGTTCGTGCTCGAAAGCTAATGTTACGCGTGAGAGGTAGTGGGCTCTGAATGAATCCCTGGTGAAAGAAGGCAAGCTGAAGTTTGTGATGTTCAAAAAAAAATATGAACATCACAAGACACACAAAGAAGGGAAAAGACGACACTACAGATTCACTCCTCTACAAGTTGAGGCTATGGTGGTTGCTGACGCCAATGAGGGGCAACAGCTCTGAGTGGGAACAAAAGATGAATTCCATTGCTAATCATACTTCTGCTCTAGCTGCTGGCCCCAGTGGTTCTTAATTCATACTTCTCTGGCTAACCCACACCTCTTTTGTTCCCTAGCACATCTACTCCTCTCTTTTCGTACTTCCTTGTCTCTGATTCTTGTGTTTGCACTGACTGGCATGTTGATCATGAATGCTATCCTTGCATATCGTGTTGTCGTCTTAACATGCTGTCTGCGTTCGTGTGTTTCAATCTACTGCGATTGAGAATGATGTTCATCTGGCTGTTATCTTTCATCTCTAACTCTTCACTGTATTTTTGATGATGCCAAAAGGGGGAAAATGACAGGTAGCTTTGGTTGAGGGGGAACAGCACATGGTTTCATATGTTGCTGTGTTGAGGGGGAACTATTATGGTCTTGTATGGAGAACCTTTCCCCATACAAATGTCTTTATCTCGTATGTATATGCTTTATTGTCAAGGATGTTTGTCACCATCAAAAAGGGGGAATTTTTTGAATTCCTTAGGTTTTGATAGTGACAAATATTCAACTAATCTGGGTACTAAGTGTTTCAGGAACAAAGACAGTTGTCTCAGGGAACCTTCGCAGCAAAGGATTGAAGTGGGAACAAAGCTCTGTTCTTGTGCTTTGTTACCTCTGAAGGAACAACAGTGACGAACAAGATCGAAGCTGCGAATGGAATGAATAAATCCAGCGTGTTATTTATGGAAATAAATCAAGGCGCACACGCGGTCAAGGATTGAAGAAATCGGCTGGAAGGATCTAGCCGTTGGAGGAGATATGGAGAGAGATGCTTGATTCCTTATCTTAGGGATTCTTTCCTTAGATAAGCGGATTGGAGAGAGAAGAATCTTATCACATCCGTTTATATTAATTTAAGGGAATCCTTTCCTTTTATTAATATATACGGCTATGGATATTATTCCTCCAGCAAAACATATCTTCGTGTTACCATATTTGAATAAATCTTATCTTGTTAATTTAGGGTTTGTCGAGTTGTATTTAATAGAAGTATGGATTCATTTCTATGTAACGACGACGACGGAAAATAGAGAGAACGAACAAAAAAAAAAGTGAGGTGTGTGTAAGTCTTTGAGGGTTGAGTTTGATTCATCATTGTAGAAGAGGTTTCGAGTCTAGCTGGTTGTTTAGATGTCGAAGTCCAGGATACAAGTGTAATCAAGCAAGATATCAATAAGACAAGTACACGCTTCAAAATCCTCTCAAGCGGAAGCTTGAAGGTAGTGGTTTTTCCTTGAGAAGCTAGTTTTGCTAATCAGGGTTTCCACTATATATCGTGAGTTCGTTCGTTATCTTTCTTGCTATATTATTCCGCTGCAACTTCTGTGGGAACAAAGCCTTTGTTCCCTCAGACGTAACTCTAATGATCCAACATCCGTTCACTCTCAAATTTGGAGGACAGAAACTAGACTCCTGGATCTAACTCTTGGATTTGAAATCATCCCATTTGGAGTCTGGAGGAAAGAGAACGACCTCATAAAAGACATGACTGAATTCTATAAACTTTTTGTCGAGTTCTTAAAGATCCTAGGAGCAAGGCACGAGTTTCACATCATTCCTAGGCGATTACCTTGTACTGATGGTTAAGGGAGACGCGGTCCTATCATGTGGTATCAGAGCCCCACCTAGTCACATGCAAACAAACTTCATTGGCGAAATAGTTGCAATTCTTAGCAATCAAATGGTAAGTGTCACCATGATAATTTGAAGCAAGCTGCTCAATAAGTAACCTTTATTCTGAGCAAGTCATATCTGTGCTACCCAATAAAACTGATCTTCGAAAGATGAACCCAGGACAACTTATGGGTTCCACCTCAAACACACCAGTACTTCTAGGATAGTCATGTGCTCCAAATCCGTACTCCATGCCATGTACGGTTTGTTGGAATGACCGTTAGAATATCTTGCTTACATTATTCATGCCCCCTAATCCCCACCACCCAACAACAAAAATAAACACAAAAGATATAAAAGATATACAATATGTACAGACAAAGGAAGAAGCACAATTGATCATTTTGAATGCATATTCTAGAGCAAAGGCATGTACAAGAGCTGAAACTGCAATATTGATGGTGGAAGCATCAGTATACAGAATAAAATGAATCATCAATTCTTATACATCATTGAATGCAAGTGATCACTTAAATATCAAAATCTCAAAATAGACATATTATGATGTAATACAACAATATGGATTCAACCACCTATATTGTCAGAGATTTACCTCTTGTTGTGCTAAATTGAGGGAAAGGTGAGAGAAAGTTACATGACATGAAATTCTTGATCTTTCCAGGATCCAATTAATTTTTACATATATTGGACAACACATAATTTTTCTACTAAAAACTTCCCACCTATACCAGTATTACAAATTCGGTAATTCAGAATGGATATTGAAGTAGACCTATTACCTAGAGACAATTAGTTGACCCATTTATAAACCAAAAGATCTTATTTGAATTCCTAGGCATCAACGCAACATAGCAACTCTGACAATTAACGCTCTTTTCCTATACATGTAACACCCCCGACTTACGTCGGTAGTGCCACATGCCAGTGACCTCAGACTTTAATGTTCAAAGTCATCCAAGGCTTTAATCGAAACAATATTGCTTCAATAAATAAACATTAAATAATAAAAGAGTAAATAGCGAAAGACTTTGTATAAAGAAAACTCAATCTTTTATTAAAATTCCTCTCGTAAATTGAGGGATAGTTTACAAATGATATTGAAATTACAACGGAAGACTTTAAATAAATCCTAATTACATGATAGGATATGACAACTTCACCTATTACATTAATTAGAAAATTAAATCTTATATTTAAACAACCTTGAAAATTCTTCAAACTAAACTTCAACTGTAAGTCTTCGTTTTGTTACTTCAAGGCGTTTGAGACCAACCACTGATGTGCCATATAGGACGGATGACACCAGCCAACCATGCAAGCAAAAAGAGAAAGGTTGGTCAGTCTAATGAAAGACTACGCAAGGGCTCAAACAGAATGGCTCTTGTGATTGTATCCAGTTACTATCATTGTATCTCCAATAATAGTCGGTAGACGATATATAATTCGGATACTCTTACTGAAACTATAGAAAATGTATGCGATGAGAGAAGACTTTAAAGAAGGTAAGTCTTATAGGAATATGTATGTTTGTTTGGGAACATTATAATTCACACAAAGTTTGAAAACCGATCTTGAATATTTGGGTCTTCGACCAACCTCACCGCATAATGCAAATCCATATTGGAAAGGGGACTTACTTTATAAAAGAGTTCGGGCGGATTCCACATTATACTTCTCACCCGAGGGTATATTATTTATGTGCAAAACGACACTTATCTTATTTAATTCCAAAACGTGCATTTACGTTAAAGCTTTTAATTCACACTAATCTTGCAATGAGATATAGATCATGGGACGGATCCCGAATTTCGGCACTAGCTAAGTGCACCACCACTTATATTCGAATAAGGGTAGGTCATAATCAAAAGTATTAGGGCAATAATCCTCTTAATACCGAGTTATAAAGAAATAGTTAAACCTCGCAAAGTAAATAGTGTTCCTACAAATACTCGTGCTAACTAGCATATAAGCCCACACCAATGCACAACAATCCACACCAAAGTTCATCTAGCACCCTATAATAATAATAATAATATATAAGGGTCATTGCTAGCAAAATATACAACCTAATTTATAGGGTTCATTTACACACCAATTTACACACAAGTTCCCAAACACAGAATTAAGAATATTTATCCCAACTTAATTAAGACAATAGATTAATTGTCAATTAAGAAAATATAGAATAAAATAGTAAGAGCAAACTGTCACTTGTCTTAAATCACGAAGAACTCGAACGGCGTAACGAAGATGGTTGCTTTCGAAAAGCAAATTGGCTCCCTGCTTTATTTCCGTTCCAAACGCGATTCCGAGATGTACCCAAATCACACACACAAATAAATTATGATTAGATAATATATTCAATAACAATATTTGAAGGGTACAAGTTCTGATTTTTAATTGATTTTACTTAACTCCAAATAAATTAATTTCAAAGCTTTTTGATAAAACGATTATTTATACGATTCTAAAAATTGATTGGTCGTATATTCTAAATAATCATATCATAAATAAATAAATTACTCAATTTATTTATATTCTCAAATAACCCAACACATAACCCAATTGTATTGTTATTCCTTAACAACTTATAATTTAAGATAATATCATAAGATATAATTAATTTAATTTTAATACTTCTAAAATTAAATTAATCCAGTAGGTATCTAATTAACCCCAATTATCATACATAAACATGATTAATTTGGACAAAAAACCGAATGGAGGTACGAATTAGCAATTACCGAATTCGTTCGATTCATCCTTATCGACACCCTCTCGTTATTTGCTTTGTATCTCCCTTGTCCGAACTCCAAATGATGCGTGGTTTGCAGCTCTGGAAACTAGACTTCAAGACGAATATTTTGATACCTAACCCGTAACTAGAGGTGCCGAGTTGAGAGAGAAAACGCTTATGCAAGTGCACGAACGTTTTGGGGACGACTGGAAACTTAGAGCTTGAAATTGGATAAATCTACTCCATGGGTGAAGGGGTATTTTCAGGAGTTGGATAGATCTTTCAAAACCTTAGAGATTGATATAAAATAGACCCAAATCGAGCTCAAATCAGATCTCAATTTCCCAATATACATAAACGTGTTCTTGGGTGCCCTAGTTGCCTTTTCAGATAAAATCCGAATATTCTAGGGGATGAATCCACCCAATTTATGTGTCTAGATGCAAGATATGAGTTTCTTAATAATGTCCAATGATTTATTGTACCGAATATTCTAGGGGATGAATCCACCCAATTTATGTGTCTAGATGCAAGATATGAGTTTCTTAATAATGCCCAATGATTTATTGTACCAAATTTCGAATCTTTGGTACCCTAATGTTTCCATGTATGGAAGCTAGAGGTTGAAGACAACCCATTTCCCTTAATTAAAGCCAACCTTTGAATTTAAGTTAATGAAAAAATAAATTACTCCTTCAAAAGAAATAAAATAAATTTTATAACTTTCATTATTATCAAAATAAAATACATAAAAATTACACAAATACCCTTATGATAAAATGAGAGTTATTATAATACCAAACATGGGTTAAAGCTCATTTCTCTACCTTACCTTCTCATATTTTCCTTTCTCTCGTTATCCTAGAACCTTTGTTCACAAAATATAACCAATTAACCACAGCCTCTATCATATAAAGGTACCACTGAAATTCCTAAAGAAGAATTGTACTGAATGGTAACAATCTCCAACACTGACAACCAACAAAGTAGCTAGATCAGCCCGATTATTAGGTTTTCCTCACTAGTAGAGGTTTTTCTAGGGACAATGTATTTTTAATGAAGCTCATAGCGCTTTTTGAGCCACTATCTATAGAGTTGCACTAAAGAGAATCAGTATTAGGGCTTGTCAACGTATGCTGAGAAAGAGCGAGGGGAATAGAGTGTGTACTGTTTAAGAGCTTTACAAGTGACGAGGTTTTTCTTGACTGCAAATTTGGGGCCTTTCTTTGCTCTTCCCATGGCTGCACAATCAAACCAAAACCCTAATCATGAAAATTGAGGGAAAAAAGTAAGACAACCGGCAAAGTAAGAACAGTTCCAAACACAATAAAGAGAAGTGAAGTACAAAACAAGTTGACGGGTTCGCGAAGGGTGAGGCGGCGACGTTATCAGCGTAGGGAAGACAGCAGAGAAAGGAATGCTCGGGGGAGAATTGTAGAGAACTCCAGAACAGAGAAGCACGCAACCGGTTTCAAACACAATAAAGATAAGTGAAGTACAAAACCTGCTGACGGATCCTCTCCATCTTCGCCTTCGTCCGCCACATCCACCATATCACCGCACTAGCCTCCAACCGCCGCAACCACGCCCGTCGTGATCCCCTTCCCCATCCTTTCGTCCGGCGGCCAACCATCTCCATTGTCATGTTCCAGCTGAGAACGCAGTGAAGATCATGCGTCGTCACACTAGTCGTCGCTGAGAAGCCGAAGTAGGACTTCTCAGGCACGATTGCGCTCAGATCCAGAGCGTCCATGGTGAGGACATGATGTTTCAACATCAGATTCATCTCCATTTGATCGGATTGTGTTTTGTCACGTCCATCGTAGGCATATTTAACATTTTTTTACCTCGGTTCACCTAGATCGTCGTAAAAACACATCAAAACACCACGGTTATTTGTTGAACCGTGGTACTTTAACTCATACAACTTATTTACAACATAAAATAAAAGAATCGTGGTATTTTAGAAACATTTTTAATCGTGGTATTTTAAAATAACCGTAGTTAAAAATACGCATAAAAACCACGGTTGTTCACATAACCGTAGTAATTTAACCATGACAACAAAATTACTACGAAATAACACGGAACCGTGGTATTTTAGTAATTTATTTACCACGGTTTTCCACAACCGTAGTTAAAAAGACGCATAAAAACCACAGTTGTTCACAGAATCGTAGTAATTTAACCATGACAACAAAATTATTACGAAAAAACATGGAATCATGGTATTTTAACAGTTTATTTACCACGGTTCTTCCATAATCGTAGTTAAAAAAATACATAAAAACCACGGTTGTTCACACAACCGTAGTAATTTAACCATGACAACAAAATTACTACGAAAAAATACGCAATTGTGGTATTTTAGCAGTTTATTTACCATGGTTCTCTCATAAGTGTAGTTAAAAAGACGCATAAAAACTACGGTAGTAATTTAACCATGACAACAAAATTACTACGAAAAAACACGAAACCGTGATAATTGTGTCCGTAGGAGAAGTCCCGTTTGTATAGTAGTCGTTCAAACCACTCTCGTCAATTTTGGACAAACCTCTGCCAAACCTAGAGATGAACAGTCCAAACAAAAAAGAAATCAGACATGAGGTTATCAATTTGCAAACGTTATAAAACCTAATTTTACCATAACAAAGAAAACCCCTAATTCGATTTTGCAACAACCACTCTACAAGTGGCGGCCATGGCAGAAGACTGGTGGCCGACGACAAGCTCATAGGTGGAGATGAAGAGGGCAGAGCTGAGGCTTATCGGCCGCGAGGAGATCATCGCCTCATGGATGGACGCCAGATGGTCGACGAATGCGTGGAGACGACGATGAGAACAAATCATCGAGGCCAAACTATCATCACTTTGGAAGAGAACTGAGGGTGGGGATGAATTTTCTCAACAGAAATACAAAAATATCCTTAAAATTTCTAAAAAAACTCTAAGACACGGGTTGTTTCACAACCGTGTGATTGGGACAATCTAATCGTCGAGACTCCTCCAAAATTAATTAGCTATATAATTTTAATATTTCCAAAATTGAAAAGCTATATACAAAATTGATGCAAGACTAGAGGCAAAAAGATTGCTCATGTATTGACAGTTAAATATAGGTGATTTTAAAATTGCCACTTCGTCCGAAAAGGAGAAAACGCTCCCTTGGGAGCCGGGAGAGCCGGCCCTAGCTTTGGCTGGGCGCCTGGGCTAAAGACCCCCTCCGCCGCTCCGACTGAACTTGGCCCGCCGCTCCGACCGAGCCACCTGATCCGCACCGCCGACGCCGCTCTCGCCCTGAGCCTCAGCCGGCCCTAAAAAAATCAGCTCCACCGGCCGACCGCAGCTACCCCCGCCGCTTCTCCGTTCGACCGAGCCTCCCTTGGCCGGTGTGACCCATCGTCGTCGCCGGTACTTGCACCGCTCCCTTGGCTGCTCCGATCCCGGCCGAATCTGTACCTCCGACCAAGCCCTCGCTCCGACCGAGCTCCGACCGTGTCCGTGAGGGAGATCTACGGCCAGGCAAACCTCCGGCGACCACCATTTGGTGGGTGACCTCGCCCATCCGTTTCGGCGCCCAGATCCATCTTGAACCGAGTCTGTTTCCTCTCGAACCACCGGCATCCTTGCTGGGTAGGCGCGGAGTCCGCGAAGCCCAAGTAGAAGTTGGTGTTGCTCGCCGTGTTCTTCACTAGCGGCAATGCTCTCCAGCCGCTGAGAAGGCTTCCCCCGACGAGATGCTCCAGTTGCCCACCGGCCTGCTGCTTCCTTTTGTTTTATGTGTTTAGTTTAGTTTCTTTTCTTTTTTAGTTTTGTGTTGTTGTATGCAAGCTTGTATGATGCTTCTTTGCTTCTGTTGAGCTGATTGAGGGTGATGATCGAGTTGTTCCAGTTGTAATCGCGGTTGTGTTGAGGCTCCTGAAGATCCAAAAGGCAACGTCAGGGTGGTCAAGACTCTTGAAGATCCCTCATCATGAGTGGGGGCAACGTCATGGCTGTCCATTCTTCACTTCCCAGGATTGGTTTCATGTTTAATCCGTCGTCTGGTGGCACTTTTCATTTGTGCCGACTCACTTCTCTCCCTAGTCTTATAGCTCGCTTTTGCTTTGTTGTATTTTCATTTGCTTGTGTTGTTCTGAACTGGTTTTTCCAATTGCCGTTTTTCGGCCTCTCGAGCTTTCCGATATTTTTGTCGGTAACTCGAATTCTTACCTTATCAAAATATATATATAGGTGATTTTTTATCAAAATTTAAAAATGATATACATATTTCACTAATTTGCATAGGTACACCGTTTTGAAATCTTGATTGCAAAAATACCCACTTTGTTTTGCATTTGCATAGATGCCTTGATTAGGATATTTTTGCAAAATAATAATTTTTTCTTTTAAATCAGAAATTAGGAAAAAAAGATTCCAAAAGAAAAAAGAAATAATTTCCTAAAGACAAAAAGAAACTCAAAATAATGCATCTTATTTTTTTTCCTCATAAAGTAAAATCCAATTATTCCATTTCTCTCCTTCTTTTTCTAGATTCTCTCTCAAATTTTATCTCAATCCCAATTTGTTCTAGATCACACTAAAACAAATTCATCTACATCTTCAATAAATTTTGAGCTCATCCAGGTACATTTAACCATCTCCAACCCAACTTCTTCTAGATTTTGCCTTCTCATAATATCTTGATGTATTCTTCAAATTCATGTATAGCTCAGATTGGGTTTAACCATCCGACTTGGTAGACAACCTTCAAAAGAAATTCATAGGTGCAAACTACAAATCAAGAATGATCAAAACTAATTACGTCATACTTGGTTGTTTTACTATTATCGGAAAATAAGGTCGGCCTTCCTAGAAATATTGTCGGGCTTACTAATAATAATGTCAGAATTACTATTAAAAATGTTATGCCGGTAAAATTAAGTAAAGCTGATAGGGCGATTTTCAAACATTTGAAGCATCTTCCTCCATTGGTGGTGATTTCAAGGGCGCTAGTTCTGGTGCTTGTAACACCAAGACCACGTCGGGTATCGTCGTTCTATTCCAAACTAAAGCATCTTCCTCCACTAATGGTGATTTCAACGAACAAAAATCAACACTAAAGTATGTAATGCATATCAAAAGAGCAACACTTAAGTATGTAATATAACGTTAAATTTTCAAAATAGAATGAATTTCATTGGTGACATTTATCTGGTTAAGGTCGACATCAAAATGTCTAATGGATGACAAGAAGTTAAGGTTGATAGTATCAACACTAAATTTTGTTGTCCATTTCCAGATATTACATGAAGAACAACATTATTCTTTGATACTCCGACATTGACATTTAATCATAATACTTAGCACTTACAAGAAATAGTTTTCGTATAATATTTCTATATATTCTCTCAGTATTCTTTAATTTGTTTAGTAGTGTGACATTTTTATTTGGTAATATGCCATTCGTATTCTACATTTTGACAACAAAGAGCTTATCACTTACAATAAATGTTGATAATGACAATATCAAACTAGCCTATCGGCACTATGTAACTTGAACGTTGCGATATTTTATTTGGTAATACTACATTCTTATTTTCTAAATGACATGAAAATAGTTTTAACCTGCTAGAAATGTTCAACATGGAATACTTATCACATACAAGATATGGTAGTGTGACATTGATTTTTGTCAATCTTAAATAAAAACAACATTATTCTTCGGTACATAGACATTCAAATTCCACCATGTTACATGATAATACTTACCACTTACAAGAAATACTTTTCGTAGAGTATTTATGCATTTTCCCTCAATTCTCTTAAATTTTCTTGAAAGTATGACATTTTTATTTAATAATATGACATTAGTATTGTACATTTTGACAAAAATATCTTCACTTACAAGAAATAACATTACTTACATGAACATATCCCTCACAGTCACTGTCATAAAATAAAATTGTCACATATAGCTAAGAACTTGCAACATTTACATAATAAATTGTAAGTAGTTGGAATAGTTAAGGAATACAATTTTGAACTACACAAATATATGCCACCAAAATATCTCCAAACTATATGTGTTGAGTTATAAAAAAAAGTCATCAACTTAACCGACATGACTAATTTATCTACATTACCCATGACCTGCTAATTCATAAATAGTTTTTGCATTTCAGCCGTCAAACACATTGGCTCTACTTCCCCTTGAATATACTAATGACCATCCTCTTCCTGAAATGGTCTGCAAACTTGAAAAGCAGAAAATATAACAAACACAAATTAATTAGAAGATGTTTATGTTTTTCCACTCCGCTCAAACCATAGAGAATAAACCTTAAGAATGTTGAAGTGGTCTATTTCATTTATCTGAGCTACCAATGACAATGAACTGCTCATAATGTCTATCACCAAATTTGCTTTTTCCAGACGATTATCACGACATACTTCCCCAGCAGCAGTTGCATATGTCTCTATTTCATTCTCATTCAGTAGAAATTTGCATCGCACGAGAAGTACTTCCAAAACAAAAAGGAATCCTACTCTAATAATGTTGTTCTTAGATTGTAGAAGCCCACACATAAGCATTACTAATAATGGAATATTAGAATGAGTTGATGCATCTTTTTGCACAGATACTGCAATTTGCTGCTGCAAACTTTGAATATTGGTTGGCATATTTGTTGGAACTCATTTTTGAATGTGGCGTCAGGCACTTTTTCGGGCACAATTCCGGTGGGCTCCGGCCATTGTCAACACCGGAAAGTGGAAGCATTGGCTTCCTCTATTCGAGCACATTCTCGTAGTGTACTCATACGACAAAAATGATTTCCGTTTGAATGAGAAATGGAGGCCCAAAGTAGCTTGTATGAAGTGCAAGACTTGGGGAAAATGTTGGGAACAAAGTGCATCCCACATTGGAAGTTTAGAGGTAGAAATATCACCATATATAGAGGAGAAATGGACTCAAGTTTGTGGCCTTGGGTCATTACCCATTTTCAATGGGGAGAGGACCTAGCTCATCAAGCCCACACGCGCGTCGGGTCGGGCGAGCGAGTCGTGCCGTGCCGTGCTCGGGTTGGGGCTGGCCAGCCAACACCCTATCTTTTTGGGCCGATCCAGAAGGCCCATTAGTGGGCTTTGACCTAGCTCAGAGTTCTATAACGTCCGAATCTCAAAATCTGTAACGTACAGATCTGCGGTTTATTACCCATTAGTGGGCTTGTGGCCTTGGGTCATTACCCATTTTCAATGGGGAGAGGACCTAGCTCATCAAGCCCATACGCGCGTCGGGTCGGGCGAGCGAGTCATGCCGTGCTCGGGTTGGGGCTGGCCAGCCAACGCCCTATCTTTTTGGGCCGATCCAGAAGGCCCATTAGTGGGCTTTGACCTAGCTCAGAGTTCTGTAACGTCCGAATCTCGAAATCTGTAACGTACAGATCTGCGGTTTATTACCCATTAGTGGGCTTGTGGCCTTGGGTCATTACCCATTTTCAATGGGGAGAGGACCTAGCTCATCAAGCCCAC
This sequence comes from Rheum nobile, assembly GCA_027886185.1. Lineage (NCBI taxonomy): Eukaryota > Viridiplantae > Streptophyta > Magnoliopsida > Caryophyllales > Polygonaceae > Rheum > Rheum nobile. Next base: position 1,671,410 of record WOAB01000163.1, read on the forward strand.
ACGCGCATCGGGTCGGGCGAGCGAGTCGTGCCGTGCCGTGATCGGGTTGGGGCTGGCCAGCCAACGCCCTATCTTTTTGGGCCGATCCAGAAGGCCCATTAGTGGGCTTTGACCTAGCTCAGAGTTCTGTGACGTCCGAATCTCGAAATCTGTAACATACAGATCTGCGGTTTCGTAACGTTCAGATCTGTTTGCAACGTTCTCCTCTCCTCCAGAAACTCTTTAAAAAGAGTCATCAGCCTCTCATTCGAATATACAACAAAAACGATCTTCCTCCCTCTTCTCTGTTTTCTGAAATAATCGAGTATGAGAGTACTACACAGAGCGGTTCGTAGCCTTCTGGATTCTTTGGTTGCGCAAATCAGAAGTCGTCAAGCAGTTGTATCCTGGGATTCAGAACGCCATCAAACCGTCGCAATACGGGGCGTTTTCAGAATTAAGGAGAGAGATTTCATTCTCGACTCTGCATTGTTCTTAAGTTCGGTATAATTCTGTTTATTCATTGTGCGATTTCTACTTGCAGTTTATATTTCGATATTGCGTTCCTATAATATTTGCTCCCTTTACCTCACTAATTTCATAAATAAGCAAATCACCCAGTCAAATATAGTCGTTCCTAACTTCCTACGGCAAGCAATATCCAAATGTAAAAGAGAATGGAGAGTGGCCCATGAAAGCTTTGCCTTCATAGCAAAGTTCCTTCCATCAACAACATCACCAATACTCGTCAAAAGTTTGTAAGATTTGCTAGTCTCTCTCTTGTGATAAAATTCTTTTTCTAAATGAGTAAAGGAACTTATAATAGAATCAAGTTTCCCTGCTACCTTTTCCAAAAGTTGCAAAAGGCGGGAAAATAAACATGGTAAGGAACCAAATTTATAAAAATTGCAATGTATTCTAGATCTTCCAAACATGTGCACAGATACACCAGCCAAGCAGGATTTTCCTACTACTACTACTTCTACCATTCATATTGTATCTCCTAATAGACTTTTAAGAAAAGGTAACAAGTACATACTTTTCTCATCTATGCATTAATGAAATTGTTGAGCTAAGAATTTAATAGTACAAAAAGGCAAAAAGTATTTATCACTTAGATTTTGATTTGATTGCTTTTCTTAACATAAAAATTACTCCCTCCGTCCCTTAAAGTTTGTCCCATTTCCATTTTTGGCGTCCCAAAAAGTTTGTCCTATCTCCTTTTTTTCAATTTATATCCACTCTTTTCTTACAATAATACCCTTACATTTATTCAAATTATCTAACTCTATCATCTTCTTTATTTCTCTTCCCTCAATCCATCTCCATTACAACTAACAACAACCCATTTTAATTTTACCACTCCATTAAACAAATTTATTCACCCACCTCCATTAAAATCCAATTCCTTTCCAAAATCCAAATTTCTTCCCCCATTAAACCCAAATTTCTTCCCCCAAAATCTCAACTTTCCCCATAAACCCATAACCCAATCCCCCATAGCCCAAAACCTTACCCAGCCCAATTCCCCCCCCCCCCCCCTATAACCCTAGCTCACCCCTCATTCCCCTCTCACTTTCCCCCGCCGCTCTAACTTTCTTGCTCTCTCCTCTCTACTGATAACCCTAGATTTCTCGATCTCTCTATTTCTCTCTCGATCTTTTTGTTTCTCTGTCTCTCTTGCTCTCTCCGCTTTGCCGCTTTATTCCCCTTTGATTTGGAGCTCTCTTGATCTCTCGATCTCGCTTTGGAGTTCCCTCTTAGTCCTTGGAGCTCTCTCGATCTCACTTTGGAGTTCTCTCTCAGTGTCTGGAGCTCTCTTGATCTCGCTTTGGAGTTCTCTCTCATTCCCCGGAGCTCTCTCGATCTCGCTGGGTAAGGTTTTGGGCTATGGGGATTGGGTTTAGTCCCCTTTGAACTGTAGCTCTCTCGATCTCTCTGATTTAGAGCTCTCTGTTTCTTGTTCGGCTGATTTAGTCCCCTATGATTTAGAGCTCTCTCGATCTCTCTGATTTGGAGCTCTCTCGATCTCTCTGATTTGGAGCTCTCTCTCTCAGTCCCCCTTTGATTTCGTCATTGCCGATGAGTTTGGACCCTGATGTTGTCTTTGGATCTGAGAGTGTCCAAACGCCTTCTCATGAGTGTAGTCTGCATGCATGCTCCAATTATCCCATGTGCGAGTGTGGTGATGAATGTGGTGGAAACCACTGCTATACCCCAACGCGATCTGAAGAAACAATTGACAGCTACTTGTGGCCTGCAGACGATGATGCTGTTGTTGAGTCCTCCATGTCGGCTGATAAAGTTATTGATGAGTCCCCCTTGCTGGATGATGATGTTGTTCTTGAGTCCCCTGTGATGGATGATGATGTTGGTGGTGACTCCCCCATGATTGACATAGATGACTAGCTAAGTCCCCTTCTGTATGAATATTATTGTTGTTGTTGATACATGTTGTTAGAACTCTTGCTATCTGATGTTACTGTTGGCTTGATCTTTGTTGTTGTCCCTATGATGTTGATGTTGATGATCTTTGTTGACTTCATATCTGATTTCTATTGGTTGTTAGAACTCTTGCTATGTTGATGTTGATGTTGATGATCTTTGTTAGAACTCTTGCTATCTGATTTCTATTGGTTGTCTGACTTCATATGTTGATGTTGATGATTGATAACATCCATTTTGTCCATGTTTTAGGAGTCTAGTTGCATATTAGTTTAGATCATTTGCATGCATATTTTATATATTTTATAGTTAGTTTCACATTATTTTGTATTCGGAGTCTACACTCGTACTTTTATGTATTTCAGGTATTTTTAGGCTAATTAATACGGGACTTGAGGAAAGATAAGCTACTGAATTTTGCACCATAAACGAAGACGAGAGACGTTGTGCTAATTAAAATGTGCTTGCTGATTACCAAGTCTTGGCCCATCATTTGACACGCAGCCCACATGCAGACTTTAGAAAGTCCGGAAGGAGAAGCTATAGGAGGAACGCCAGCCCAATATGTTGAATTTGTTGGAGTTTGTGGCCGGGCACTTGATAAGCACTACTTTGTAGGGCTTAACTAAGAGTTATTAGAGGTTTTATTGGTGTCATTCGGGTAGATTTAGACACATTCTTGTGTATGGCGTTTGGAGGCGAAGTTGGTGTTTTTGGAGGTGTTTGAGCTACTTTGGAGATCATGAAGACACTGAGGAAGGAAGCCATCAAGAGAAGACGCCAAGGAGTGAAGAGGAGACGAGTTGGTGCAAGGCAAAGGACAAGAATGCCGAGCATTAACCGCGATCGCGGGCATGGGTGCCGCGATCGCAGGCCTCGGAGCATGTCGAGAGTTTTCTACGGGCGCGGAGAGATTGAAGGGTGTGATACCCCGTAATTCAGTAAGGATTATTTTGGGAATTTTTGGAATTTCCCGAACACCCGTTTAGTACGTCGGATTTAATTCAGAAGGTTGGAGGCATTCTGTATTATGCTCTGTATCTGTAATATTTTTCTCAGTGAAATAAAATACAGACGACGTACTTTGGATGTTAATTACTCGTTCGCGTACGATAATTTTATCCCGGGTTAACATTGTTTCGTCTAAGAGCAAAGGAAGCGGCCGAGCCAAGGGGCGGCGCCCGTCGTGGGTATGGCGGCGCCCGCCGTCGCAAGGCTCGAGGAGCAACCGAGTCTCCTCCTAGCTGGGGACGCCAAGTCTATGGCGGCGCCCGCCGCATTGATAGCGGCACCCACCGCAGTTATGACGGCGCCCGCCGTCGATGTTGTCCGGAGGTCCTTGCCCGAAGGTCACCGGCGAACGTCTGACGTCGCCGAACTAGCCCCGCCACGCCTCCAGTTAGGCCATCATTGTGCTCCCTCGGTCTGTGGCTATAAAAGGAGAGGCTTAGGGGTCGGATTCAAGCTAAAATCAGAAGCTCCATCTCAGAATCTCTCTCGCCGAAAAAGCTTGCCCTCGCCGGAGTTCTTTGGAGCAATCGCCGGTGTTGTTTGGTGTGTTTTCCTGAAGCCTAGAGGTCCCTTTGGAAGCTTAGTGGAGGTCTGAACCCAAAGCCAGGCCAAAGGAGTGACCCTTGTGTGTGTTTTGGTGAGTTTTCTCACCGTTCTGTTGGCCGCCGTTCTTCACGGCGACCGCCGTGTTCGTGGCGGCGACCGTCGTGATGAACACGGCGCCCGCCGTGATGAACACGGCGACCGCCGCCAGTGGCCAGAAGCCCCTTTGTTGGCTTGGTCTTGGTGGTCGTCGTTGTGGAGTCATTCCTTTCGATTTCTTTCGTCTTTCCTTAGATTCGTACTAGTTTATGTCGGATCTAACTTAGGGTTTCCTTATGGGTCGACTCGAAGGTCGTTGTGCTGTCGGAGCTATACCTGTGTCGAGCCCGGAATCCCGTTGTCTCTGCTTTGTTCCAGATCTGCGGACTAAGGCAAGTGGTGGTTCGCTCTTGCTTAATCAGTCCTTGTTTCGTTAACCATTAATCGTTTAATTGTTAATTGAGTTAATGTGAACTGTTGTTCGGTTTGGGAATTAATTTCATAAGTAAACGTGATTAAAATAATGTTATAATAGGTTGTATATCTGTTAGTACGACGCTATTATATGTGATAATTACTGTGATGGTATCGGGTGGTTTAATGTTAATCTTTAATGCTTAATCTCGTGTGTGTTGTGGTAACGCTAGTCCAAATAAGGGTTAGTCGTTTCTTTATAACTTAATGTTCGTAGGAACGCTAATCCAAGTAAGGATTTGTCGTTTCTTTAAATCATAATATTCCTCGGATTAATTCCGAATAATTTAAGGGTCATGACCTATGCTTCTTATCCACCTGTAAGGATTTGAAGTGTTTAAGCGCCTTGCAAGCGCCATTGGATGAACATAATTGCAGTCATGTGTATTAAGCACTTAGCTAGTGCAATTGGGGTGGACGTAACTGTCAAGTGTAAGCACTGTGGCAGTGCAATCAGGGTGAACGTAAGGTCACCCGATGTAATAATAACTTCCGTGTTCTCGGAATAATATTAAAAGCCTCAACAGTGTGTGTGTGTTGTAATTTAATAAGATAAGTGCAGTTAAGCACATAATTAATAAGTGTAAGCAATGTAATAGTGCAACCAGGGTGAACGTAAGGTCACCCGGTGTAATAATAACGCCGTTGTTACTCGGCATAATAATGTTAAGTCTCGCGTGTGTGTTGTGTGTGTTTTAATTTGGGTTGACGTAATGGTCACTTTAAGATTTAAGCCTTGTTGTCGCTCTTAATAACATTAACATGTTTCAGTAATGTGTGTTTTGTAATTAAATAAGATATGTGCCCGAGTGCACATGATTAATAAACCCATGGCGAGTAGTGCAGCTAAGTAATAGTGCAGTTAGGAAAGCTCGTCTCGACTTGAATGTAGTACGTTCTCTTTCCAATCTGGATTCGTCGTATGCGATGAGGTTGGTTGTGAATCGAAGCATCTCAGTCAACTTTTAAATCATTGGTGTGTGTAACTTTAATGTTCCCTCGATTGTCATAATTTCCTTTAAGGCTCAATTCAGGTTGGAGTCTTCTCTTCAGTGCATATCTTAATTGTTAAATCATTCCGTGAAAGTGTCGGGTTATATATCGTTCCTTCGGTTATTATTCGAGGGATAATGATAGTAAACGGTCACGATCACTCGAACCACTCTGTTTTGTGCCCTTGCTAGTCTATTCAGTAGACTAATCCGCTGTATTTTTGTTATCTGCATCGTCATGGTTGGTGCCGTCCGTCCGTTTCGGCACATCAGGAGTTGATTCCCGGAGTTTAAGTAACCTATTGAAGGATAAGAAGCTTGCAGACGAAGATTTAAAAGTCAGTGTTTTAAGTTGTTAAGTGTTTTAAGATTGTTAAAGTGTTACTTCAATGTATCTTCATAATTTAGCCATGTTATAAGTTGGCTCTTTAAAGTCTTCCGCTGTGTAATTTAAAGTCTTTCGTTGTTTAATCTTTCCATTATTATGTAATTATGTTATGTATTTAAGCTTAACTGTTCTGGAAAAGCCTGGGGTGACTTTGGACGGTAAAGTCTGAGGTCACTGGCATGTAATATCTCCGGTAAAAATTGGGGGTGTTACAAAGGGCGCGGAGCCACATGGGCCGCGATCAAGGTCCACCACCCGCGATCGCGGGTCTGACACGGCAGAGGCTCGGACTTATTCCGAATTATCTTTTTAGTTTTCTTTTCCCTTTTTCTTATTTCTATTTCAGTTATTTTTCTTAATGGGCTAGGTCATTTGTTAGGGCCCTATAAATACTCTCCTTATGCATTAGGGTTAGATATAGACTCTTATTCCACTTTAGTTGCAATTTCAATTCATCGTTGTTTATTTCGTTTGAAGTTTCTACCATGACTATGAGGAGCTAAGCCTCTTTGGCTTAGTCCGGTAATGGAAGCATGAGTTCATTCATCTGGTTGTGAGGTTTTGTTCCTATCTATCTATCCTATTGAGTTATATCTTTTCTCTGAGCAAATTCATATTTGAATGTTTGTTGGTTTATCTAGACTGATCACTTAGGTTTATTGCTTTCATTCTTATTGCTAATACTAGGGAAATGTTGGGCTAACGCTCTAGTATAAGTAGCAAGCATTGATTGTTATCTGTATATGTGGATTATATCTATGTGGGAATTGATTACATGGTAAATGCATCTGAGCGAGCGTTCTGTGTATCCTGGTTAATTCTTATATACATTGCTGCCTTTGGGTTGAACCTTTAGTGGTACTAGGGTTATTCATTGGTAAGGGTTCTTTGTGGAAGGTTTCCCTCTGAATTTACATAAGATCGGGACAGGAATAACCGAATAGGAAGATAGGATTTAATCTATGAACAACATTTGAATGACTTATGTGGACATTACTTGGCTAAGTGTTTTTCTCTCTTGATATTTCATCCATTCTACTTTGTTTTGTTTGTTTTGTTTGCAACCAACCAACCATACAACCCCCTTTGTGACATTGCATGCTACCACCATTGGTTCCTTCCTTCTCTGTGGGATCGACCCTGACTTACTTACTATACTTTGTTTAGTGAGGATTTTAGGATTTACTTTTGATTAGGGGTACGACGACTATCCCCCCCCCCCCCCCGATCAAATTTTGGCGCCGTTGCCGGGGAAGGCAATTGCGGATTTTTGGTGTTTTGCATGCTTTGTGTGTTTTTGAATTTTTCTTTGTGATTTTCGTGTGTTTGCTTGTGTGTGTGGACCTATCTTATGGTCCACATTTAGATCTTGATCCAGAGATTGAGAGAACTTTCTCCCAAGGACGCAGAGTGAATCGAGCTTTGGTCTTTGAGAATCTCACTTTTGAGATGGCGGACGAGGTACCACCACCTACGTTGAGGCAGCTGACTGCGCCTAACTTGACGCAGCAGCCACTGGCCGTACAATTCCCTGAGCTAGGCATGGGAGTGAACTTTGAGCTCAAGTCTGGTCTTATCCATCTTTTGCCTCAGTTCCATGGGCTAGCTGGAGAGTACCCAAACAAGCACCTCTCGGAGTTCCACGCCGTGTGCAGTTCCATGAAGCCACGGAATGTCACTGAGGATCAAATCACATTGAGGGCTTTTCCTTTTTCACTTAAGGATTCAGCCAACGACTGGTTTTACTACCTCACCCCAGGAAGCATCAACACCTGGGAGAAAATGAAGAAGGCGTTCCTGGAAAAGTACTTTCCAACAACGAAGCTGAACAGTCTCAAGCGCAACCTAAGCAACATCGAGCAGCATGAGACAGAGACGCTCTACGAGTACTACGAGCGTTTCAAGAGGTTGTGCTCTAGCTGTCCCTATCACGAGTATTCAGACCAGGATTTGGTCTTATATCTGTACGGGGGATTACTGGATGAAGAGCGACGAATGGTGAACGCGGCGTGTGGGGGAAACATACTGAACAAAACCCCTACCGCTGCATTTGAGATATTCAGTGAGTTGTCGGAAGGCTCAAGGCAATTCAGCAAGAGGGCGAGCGCCCAGGCTGTGAAAGCCACTTCAAGTGAGAACGTTCCCCTATCTATGGCGAGGGAAGTGAGGGAAATGAAGGAGATGATCAAGGTTTTGATGAGGAAGGAAGGACCCCAGAGGGTCAAGGAGTGCGAATTTTGCTATGCCACCACGCATCAAACTGAGGCATGTCCTACACTCCATGAGGAGTCCACTGAGCAAGTCAACGCTGTTGAGGGGTACCAACAAAGACAACGGTACGACCCCTACTCCAGTACCTACAATCCGGGGTGGAGAGACCATCCTAACTTGAGGTACGGGAACACGCACAATGTGGAGAACCCCCCTGAGTTCCGACCAAGACCCCCTCCGTAATACCAGCAGCAGCAGCAGTACCCCCAGCGACCATTCCAAGGAGGCCAGCAGTTCAGAGGCCCAACAGAGCAGAGACCGCAAGGACAAGGAGCTCCACGCGCTATGAATCTAGAGGACCAGGTCAATACACTGGCGCAGCACATGACCACGCTGACGCAGACAGTAGGAACCATGCAGCAAAACATGGTTCAGTTCCAACATGAGACCAAGTCCAGTATCCAGAACCTGGAGAAGCAGGTGGGGCAGATCTCCCAGGCGGTCAGCAAGCTCGAAGCTAGAGAGTCACGAGCACTCCCATCTCAAACTGAGATTAATCCAAGGCAAAACGTCAACTGCATGACGTCAAGACCAAGATGGGAGAATGAAAAAGAGAAGCTGGAATTAAAAGAGAAGTACGAGGCAACACCGTGATCGCGGGGCGACAGCCGCGATCGCGGGTTTACGGAGCCAAAAGCCGAGAAAAACTCGAGCATAAATTCGAGCATTAACCGCGACCGCGGGCATGACAGCCGCGATCGCGGGGAACCAGTGCGAGAACCGCGATCGCGGGTTGACACCCGCGATCAACTCTCGGAAAGCACTCTGTCTCGCAAGACATTTATGAACAAGTATGACTATCCGGAGGGATATTTTGACATCCCGGTGCCATTCCCTACAGCATTAGAAGATGAAGGGAATACGGAAATATACTGCGAGATATACCAGGACTACCCGGATAGCCCCTTCTTGAGAGAGCTACGCAAGACCATAGCGGAGCAAAATGAGCGATCTAAGAAGAAGCCAAAGGTCAAGAAGGATGTCTCGGCTGTGGTGCAGAAGAGGATTCTCAAGAAGTGTGAGGATCCTGGAATGTTCAGCGTGCCCTGCAAGATTGGGGAGACTGAATTCAGCGAGACATTGCTGGATTTGGGAGCTTCAATAAATGTCTTGCCACTGTCCGTCTACAACAACCTCGACGTTGGACCATTAGAGAGCACGAAAATCGTCATCCAACTGGCTGACAACTCCGTCATCACTCCTGAGGGCATTGTGAAGGACGTACTAGTAAGCGTCGATACCCTTGTTTTTCCTGCAGACTTCTTTGTCATGAACACAGGGGAACGAGGAGGACGAGTAATGCTAGGGAGGCCTTTCATGAAGACCTCCAACACAAAGATCGACGTGGGCAGAGGCACAATCAGCATAGAGTTCGACAAGAGGAAGATGGAGTATAGGCCGGAGAACATTCCGGATCATCCTCCAGATACAAGAGCAAGGAGTACGGTTGCAGGAGGCAACCCCGGATGAGAAGTACAGCAGGACGTCGTGCCGCGATGATAACTATGGCGCTGCTCGGGAGGCAACCCGAGGTATGAGTCGTTGAACTCACTTATGTTTTTACCTTTCTTAGGACTTAGATTTTATTTTTCTTTCTTCTTCTTTGCACTTGTTTTTCTTTTTCTGTGGGCACTAGAACTAACTATGCAGCGGAGGCCAGAATCCAGCACCCGCGATCGCGGTTTCACACCCGCGATCGCGGTTTCCCCTCGGCGATCCATGGCAAGTTCTAGCAAAAAAAAAATAGCCCACGGTTTAATAAAACCGGCGCGTTTTTCGAGGCAGTCAGCGCCTCGTAACTCGCGCTGACTGTTACGGATGCATGGGCATTAACCCCGCGATCGCGGGTGTTCATCGCGGCAATTATAAATGGCGAGAGGCGGTGGAGGCATTTTACAACACCTCCACCACCACCTCTCACTCTCACCAGATCGGATCTCCGACCCCGACCACCGCGACACCCCCCTGCAGCCCCGCGACTATCGTTCCGACGCCGCAACGTCATTTGGGTGAGATCTCCATTTTCCAACTCTTGGATTTCTCATAGCCTCACGAGCCGCGATTGCCGGACCCACGCCAAACCCCGCGACCACCGCAGCGCCACCGCAAAACACCGGAGCCATTTTTTTCTCGAAGTTCGCTACAAACCCAGAAACCGCGATCGCCGGCATCAATCCCGCGATCGCGGCCCATCTTCTCCAGCGAGATTTGAGTCGAGCACAAACCGCGACCGCGCCCCATACCCCGCGATCGCGGGTCCCTCCGGTACTCTTTCTGTTGTGCTTTCTCGTCCCTTTTCCCACCATGGCAGCCTTCGTAGGCAACATGAGGAGCCAGAGGCACAGGCGCTACTACGAGATGTTCAGCGCGCGGAAGTTCGTCCAGACGAAGTTCTTCGATCGGCCGATGCTGCAACGACTCGGACTGGAGGACTGCACACAACAGTTGCTGAGCCACGGAGGGCTCGGCAACTTCATTGACCTAGCCGCCCCGTCCTCGCACGAGCTGACCCTAGAGTTTCTGGCCACGCTGGAGCGCCACGACGACGGGATCACGTTCAACCTGCTGGGGCGGCAGAGGATGATGTCCTACCAAGGTCTGTGGGACCTGTTTGGCGTTACTGAGGCTCCCGCCAAGGATTGGGAGGCCGCAGGCACCTTGCCAGAGCTCTTCTGGCAGGATGCGACCCGGGAGGTACTCAACCCCAGCGCCGGCGAGTATAACTACAAGCTGACGCACCCCTGTCTGAGGCTGGCGCACAAAGTGCTCGCCATGTCCTTCCTGGGACATGGGGAGGTGAACAAGGTTCTGACTCTGGACCTTACAGTGCTCTGGTGTTTGACACCAGAGAGCCACAACACCCCCGACAAGGTCGATTTGTTCCTCTCCAGCTGTCTCGGGCTGAGGGAGAAGACGGGCGGCAAGTTCTCCATGGGGGGCATGGTGACGCTTATCGCCCAGCAATACGAGAACATCGCGGACCATTGGGATTTCCCCGCCGACATCTACACCTACAAAATCACACTGCTACGGAGATCCCATCTGTTGGAGGTCCGTGGTGGAGAGTACACCTGGCTCTCCAAGAAGGAAAGGACCCACCGAATGAGGTTGCCTCGTCCGATGCCTTATGGGCCCCGGGCGAGGGATTTTTACCTCTATGCCGATGGAGAGCAGGGGTCATCGTCCGAAGACGAAGGGGACGACGACGACAACGAGGAGGAGGAGGAGGAGGAAGCGACTGCAACGGTAGACATGGAGAGCAATGTGCCATCCCCGCTGCGTTCCAGGGGCCCACCAGTTTACCCTGACTATACCTACCAGGCATCTAGGTCTGGTAGTGGATCTGGAGGGGCGCCCTGGGACCAGCTCCTGGACAGAATGGCCAACCTGCAGCTGAGGCAGGCCGAGCATACACGAAGGAGTGCCGAGTGGGAACACGGCATCTCCCAGAGGCTAGAGGAGCATGAGAGGAGAAGCTTTCAGTGGGAACGCCAAGTCTCCACCCGCCTGGATGAGCAGGAGCGGCAGAGCGCTGAGTGGCAGCGCAACATGGAGGCCAACCTTGCATACCACGCCAACCGCTTGGACAGTCACCTCACTATTGTTGAGGACCAGGTGGTTCAGATGCAGAGGAGAGCTGAGGCTTTCTTCAACGCTTATGGGTATTGGCCTCCACCCCAGTGAGTATTTCTATTTTCCCCTTATCTTTTTCTTGTCTTACATACATTGAGGACAATGCATGATTTAAGCATGGGGGAGTAGAGTATTCACTATCTATCTTGTACATATTTCTTTTCCAGCGTTGTACTTTGATTTTTAGCATTTCGAATTTCAGCATTTCTTTTCAAAAAAAAAATATGGGACAAGCTGAAAACCCAAAAGGGAGGCTTGGGTAATAAGCAGGTGACCCGGACCTGTAACACCCCCAAATTTAACCCCATTTGGAAGCGCTACTGCCGATGACCCCGGACGTAAACCCCGAAGTCACCCCAGGCTTTTCCGACGTCATAACTGACTTAAAACACAGTTACGATACTAAAATCGTAACTTTTATTAAACCACATGGTCGCGGAATTACACGATTCCGAAAACGACCCAATTAATCAGAAATACAAAATAGCACAGCGGAAATCGTTTTAAACACAAAGCGACAAGACAAGTTGTCGAAAACAAAACACCGTTCATCTTCATAGTCGTTCTAGCCTTCTCAGATCTGCATGTGCCGAAACGGACGGACGACACCCCCATGACGTTACCGATAAATAAAATACAAGCGTTAGTCTAATGAATAGACTAAGCAAAGGCTCATGGCATACAATTCACACAAACACATCACAAATCACATCAAAACAGTTCCACATATCACAAATCACATCACAATCTCAAGTCACATGATTACAGTATATCTTTTATATTAGCGTTGATTCTAGCAGAAATACAACCTAATATAATATCAGATTTCAATTATCTCAAATTAATTAAAAACCACTTGCCAACGTTCATTAATTAGGTGCGACAAGCACTTATCTGTATTAAATGACCACACACACACATATCACGTTATAAACTTTTAACTAGACCTCACAAGATCCAATTCTCTAACTATCTCATTGGGTCTTAATTGCCCTTATAAAGAATGAACCTCACAGAGTCCAAACTTTCACTATCGCATTGGGTCTTGATTGCCCTTATAAAGAATGAACCTCGCAGAGTCCAAACTTTCACTATCGCATTGGGTCTTGATTGCCCTTATAAAGAATGAACCTCACAGAGTCCAAACTTTCTACTATCGCATTGGGTTTTTAATTACCCTTAACAGTTATAAAGAAATGCCCATGGAACACACCGGATCCAGGCGCTCCTACGAATACTCGTGCTAACTAACAGTTAAACACGCAAACACATCACACAGAGAACCATCACGGCTCAACCTGAACAACTATCACCCTAGATTTAATAATCTAAGCCACACACAATAAATCATATCAAGGACCCTTACGACCTTCACCTGCATAACAAATCTATCATATACTAGCGTCGGTTCTAGCAGAATATACAACCTAGTATAATATCATCTTTTAATCACATATAGTTATCAAAACTATTCCCAACATAATTAACAATCATCCCAAATTAATTAACAACAAACAATTGATAATTAATTTAAGTATGGAATGATGAGCAAGAGCGAACCGCCACTTGCCTTAAATCCGACAAGCTCGAACCAAGCAGAGCAACGTCTAGTTCCTGGGTCTGAAACTGGAGCAGATCTTGGATATTAAATCCCTAAGAAATGGCCCATAACAAGACCCTAAGTTAGATTCAATACACTTATATATGAATCTAAAAGAATACAAAAAGAAATCAAAGGAAACGAGCCAAGCCCAAAGCCAAACCACAAAACACACAACTCGGACACACACATACCGCGATCGCGACAGGTCGCGGTCGGTCGCGGTTTTCGTGCTGTGACAGTGGCTAGCTCGCGAGACAACAATGGAGAATTTCTTACCCAAACCGATTTGTTTGCCTTCGATTTGTCTATGGTTCGATCTCCCAACACCACAAAGCTTCACACAACACTCAAGAGCACCTTCTCAACTCAAGAGACACTCGAAATCTCCCACACACGAAGCTCACAAGCTCGGTTTTAATGGAGAAAACAGAGGAAAACAGAGGAGGAAGAAGAAGGAAGAAGAAGAGAGCTCTTGGCTCCGGGTTTCACCTCCTTTTATAGCCCAATCCGACCACCTCCAAGGGAACAAGGGGACAAAGGCAAAGGGCCAGTTGGCTTCCCACTTGGCCTGCCCAAAAATATCCCAAAAACAGAGCTACAGTAACCGCCACACGAGGAAGACGACCGCCTCTGCAAAAGGCATTACCGCGATCGCGGCCGATCGCGGTGAGTCGCGGTTCATCGCGGTCAATCGCGGTTGATCGCGGTTTCTGGCCGACTTTGTTTAGTTCTTATCCAAACTTAGTTTTGGATTAAATTTCTTAACTCCGGGTTAAATATATTCGTACTTTAACGATACCTTAACCCCGAAAACACCTCAATTGTATTATATAATGCTCGGAAAATTCTACAGAGCTTAGATCCCTCTTCAGAAGGTCCGAGACTCACTGAATTAAATCCGTCTAGCAATTCGGGCATAAGAAAAATTTAAAAATAATTCAAAATACCCTTAAAAATTACGGGGTGTTACATTACTACCCCCTTATTTTAAGTTTCGATCCCGAAACTTGCATTATCAAGGCCGACAACAAGTAGGAAAAGTATCTAAGTACACCCGTCTCAGTCTCCCAAGTAACCTCTTCGGTTTCTAACTTGGAGCACAAAACTTGTACCAAAGGTACACCCTTGCTACACAACTGTTTGGCTTCAACCAAATATTTATATTAGCAAGAATATTTACAACAAAAGGTTTACAACCTTGCTGCATACTTAAACTTACTAACACAATTATCCATAACAAAAGACTGGGTAACACCCAAATCTACAACCTACAACAAAAGTAGAAAGCTTTAAGCAAATGGAAAATCAAATCCATCCGCCTCACGCATCACGTAAAGGCGTTGACCTTGACTTTCAGAAGCTACTGGGGCCTTCCCTTTATTCTGTGCAGTGGTCTGCATCGAAGGACTCGGAGCCTCAACCGGTTTATACTCAAGCCGGTTGTTCTGATTAGCAGACCTTTGCTGCGACTCCGTTCCTTTCTGCTCTCCCTGACGACAGAACTTTTGCATGTGACCTTCCTTTCCACAGCCAAAGCATAAACTCTTCTTACTCTGACAATCAAAATTCTTGTGCCCAAAAGCACCACAATTGAAACACTGATATGGTCTGTTGCTCCAACCTGAGCCCCTGGCAGAGCCAAAATGAGTTGTCTCGGTCTTAGCACGACCAGACTTCTCAAACTTAGTAGGCGATGCCGGTCGTTTGAACGAACCAGCTTGGCAATCCTGCTGCCCACCTTTTTCCTTAACCTGCTTCTTCCGCTTACGGGCAGACTCCTCCAGAGTTGCCTCCAACTTGTAGGCCGCATCCACGTACTGCTCCAGAGTAGAGCATGAGTGGTGCACCATCCATGGCTTAATATCTGGGCTCATCCATTCATGAAAGTACCAGATCTTCTGAGCCTCACTGATTATCTGTGGTTCTGCATACTGCAGCAAATGATTGAACTTAGTGGCGAGCTCTGTCACCTTTAATCCTTCTGTCTTTGGATATAAAAACTCTTTATGCTTCTCCTCCCTCATAGCTCGAGAGAAGAAACGGTCCGTCATCTTGGTCTTAAACATTGACCAGGTCAATACCGGGCTATCAGCTAAGACGGTACTCTCCCACCATTCACTGTCTTCTTCCTTCAGCTGAAGAGAGGCTATTTGCACTTTCTCTGCCTCGGTGCAATCCACGTTGCGGAACAACCGCTCCATATGGGAAAACCAATGAGCAGCTCTAACTGGCTCTCCTTTTCCATCATAATGGTCAGGTCTCAAAGAGTTAATGGTCTTCAACACTCGACCATAATCACCTCTCTTCCTGACCGCCTCATCTTGGTATACATAAACAGCTGGCTCCTCAAATCTAGGAACCATTGGGGGAATTGGCACAGCTTGTGCATGTGGTGCGGCAGGTTGCCTAGCCTCGGCGAGTACTTGCATCATTATCTCCCGAATAGCTGCAATAGCTGCTGCATCAAAAACCATTGGAGCGTTGGCCGAAGCTTGGCCATTGCCTCCAGGGTTATTCTGTGACATTGACTCGTGTTCTCCTACACGGTTCAGGTCGTCCCTTATGATTGGCCTTGGATTGCTTGGCCCAGCACCAACGCGTATAGTATTCCTTGTATTCACCATCTGTTTACCGATCAAATCCCAAGTATTAATATCTTTTCCATAATACTTATCATGATAAAGTCACTTGGAATAGATCAACTTGGTAACGTTCCTAGGTGAATACCAAACTGGAATACTTAGGTTCTACAACCTCAAATCCTGACAAGAGAACTGAAAACTCAAGTCTAACTGGAGATGGCAAAACCACCTCGACTCCTTCCGAGTCCTTCAGAAGAGAACAGAACGCACCATCAACTACGGGTGACAAACAGAGAGTCTTAGTCTTTCTAGACACAGAAGCAACTTCCATGTCAGACTATAGAAGGCACGACTATGAACGACTTTTTATTTGAAAAATTCAGAGCTCTTGGAAAACATTTTAGCTCTGATACCATTTCTGTAACACCCCCAAATTTAACCCCATTTGGAAGCGCTACTGCCGATGACCCCGGACGTAAACCCCGAAGTCACCCCAGGCTTTTCCGACGTCATAACTGACTTAAAACACAGTTACGGTACTAAAATCGTAACTTTTATTAAACCACATGGTCGCGGAATTACACGATTCCGAAAACGATCCAATTAATCAGAAATACAAAATAGCACAGCGGAAATCGTTTTAAACACAAAGCGACAAGACAAGTTGTCGAAAACAAAACATCGTTCATCTTCATAGTCGTTCTAGCCTTCTCAGATCTGCATGTGCCGAAACGGACGGACGACACCCCCATGACGTTACCGATAAATAAAATACAAGCGTTAGTCTAATGAATAGACTAAGCAAAGGCTCATGGCATACAATTCACACAAACACATCACAAATCACATCAAAGCAGTTCCACATATCACAAATCACATCACAATCTCAAGTCACATGATTACAGTATATCTTTTATATTAGCGTTGATTCTAGCAGAAATACAACCTAATATAATATCAGATTTCAATTATCTCAAATTAATTCAAAACCACTTGCCAACGTTCATTAATTAGGTGCGACAAGCACTTATCTGTATTAAATGACCACACACACACATATCACGTTATAAACTTTTAACTGGACCTCACAGGATCCAATTCTCTAACTATCGCATTGGGTCTTAATTGCCCTTATAAAGAATGAACCTCACAGAGTCCAAACTTTCACTATCGCATTGGGTCTTGATTGCCCTTATAAAGAATGAACCTCACAGAGTCCAAACTTTCACTATCGCATTGGGTCTTAATTGCCCTTATAAAGAATGAACCTCGCAGAGTCCAAACTTTCACTATCGCATTGGGTCTTGATTGCCCTTATAAAGAATGAACCTCACAGAGTCCAAACTTTCTACTATCGCATTGGGTTTTTAATTACCCTTAACAGTTATAAAGAAACGCCCATGGAACACACCGGATCCAGGCGCTCCTACGAATACTCGTGCTAACTAACAGTTAAACACGCAAACACATCACACAGAGAACCATCACGGCTCAACCTGAACAACTATCACCCTAGATTTAATAATCTAAGCCACACACAATAAATCATATCAAGGACCCTTACGGCCTTCACCTGCATAACAAATCTATCATATACTAGCGTCGGTTCTAGCAGAATATACAACCTAGTATAATATCATCTTTTAATCACATATAGTTATCAAAACTGTTCCCAACATAATTAACAATCATCCTAAATTAATTAACAACAAACAATTGATAATTAATTTAAGTATGGAATGATGAGCAAGAGCGAACCACCACTTGCCTTAAATCCGACAAGCTCGAACCAAGCAGAGCAACGTCTAGTTCCTGGGTCTGAAACTGGAGCAGATCTTGGATATTAAATCCCTAAGAAATGGCCCATAACAAGACCCTAAGTTAGATTCAATACACTTATATATGAATCTAAAAGAAATCAAAGGAAACGAGCCAAGCCCAAAGCCAAGCCCAAAGCCAAACCACAAAACACACAACTTGGACACACACATACCGCGATCGCGGCAGGTCGCGGTCGGTCGCGGTTTTCGTGCTGTGACAGTGGCTAGCTCGCGAGACAACAATGGAGAATTTCTTACCCAAACCGATTTGTTTGCCTTCGATTTGTCTATGGTTCGATCTCCCAACACCACAAAGCTTCACACAACACTCAAGAGCACCTTCTCAACTCAAGAGACACTCGAAATCTCCCACACACGAAGCTCACAAGCTCGGTTTTAATGGAGAAAATAGAGGAAAACAGAGAAGGAAGAAGAAGAGAGCTCTTGGCTCCGGGTTTCACCTCCTTTTATAGCCCAATCCGACCACCTCCAAGGGAACAAGGGGACAAAGGCAAAGGGCCAGTAACCACCACACGAGGAAGACGACCGCCTCTGCAAAAGGCATTACCGCGATCGCGGCCGATCGCGGTGAGTCGCGGTTCATCGCGGTCAATCGCGGTTGATCGCGGTTTCTGGCCGACTTCGTTTAGTTCTTATCCAAACTTAGTTTTGGATTAAATTTCTTAACTCCGGGTTAAATATATTCGTACTTTAACGATACCTTAACCCCGAAAACACCTCAACTGCATTATATAATGCTCGGAAAATTCTACAGAGCTTAGATCCCTCTTCAGAAGGTCCGAGACTCACTGAATTAAATCCGTCTAGCAATTCGGGCATAAGAAAAAGGTGTCTGAGTGACGTGAGCATATGTGAGCACATCTATGAAAAAAAAATATGAGTGGCTAGGATGAAAACCCGAAAGGGCTCCTAGGCAAAATGAGTGAAAAGAAAAGGAGTGTTTCTAGGATCTCATTTTACCTGGAGGGGCGACATAAGTAGAGGAGTCAAAGAAGGATTGTCGGGTAGATCACTCTGGGAGGCATAAGGAGTCATAGATGGATGCTAGGATTAGAGGTCACTTTACACTATTGGATGTCCGGGTTGACCTTGGGGGAAGTACTCTGCTTGCCCTCAAGTTTATTGAGTTGTGGATGTGTTGTAGATGAGATTGGTGCCAGGAGCTTTGGCATGGGTTAGGTAACTCTTAGTTGGAGGATATGCTTCCTGAGACCTTGGGTGCTACATTGGAGGAGTAGACTTTCTTTTAGTTTACTCGAGGACGAGCAAAGGTCTAAGCATGGGGGAGTTTGATAAGCACTACTTTGTAGGGCTTAACTAAGAGTTATTAGAGGTTTTATTGGTGCCATTCGGGTAGATTTAGACACATTCTTGTGTATGGCGTTTGGAGGCAAAGTTGGTGTTTTTGGAGGTGTTTGAGCTACTTTGGAGATCATGAAGACACTGAGGAAGGAAGCCATCAAGAGAAGACGCCAAGGAGTGAAGAGGAGACGAGTTGGTGCAAGGCAAAGGACAAGAATGCCGAGCATTAACCGCGATCGCGGGCATGGGTGCCGAGCATTAACCGCGATCGCAGGCATGGGTGCCGCGATCGCGGGCCTCGGAGCATGTCGAGAGTTTTCTGCGGGCGCGGAGCGATTGAAGGGCGCGGAGCCACATGGGCCGTGATCAAGTTCCACCACCCGCGATCGCGGGTCTGACACGGCAGAGGCTCGGACTTATTCCGAATTATCTTTTTAGTTTTCTTTTCCCTTTTTCTTATTTCTATTTCAGTTATTTTTCTTAATGGGCTAGGTCATTTGTTAGGGCCCTATAAATACTCTCCTTATGCATTAGGGTTAGATATAGACTCTTATTCCACTTTAGTTGCAATTTCAATTCATCGTTGTTTATTTCGTTTGAAGTTTCTACCATGACTATGAGGAGCTAAGCCTCTTTGGCTTAGTCCGGTAATGGAAGCATGAGTTCATTCATCTGGTTGTGAGGTTTTGTTCCTATCTATCTATCCTATTGAGTTATATCTTTTCTCTGAGCAAGTTCATATTTGAATGTTTGTTGGTTTATCTAGACTGATCACCTAGGTTTATTGCTTTCATTCTTATTGCTAATACTAGGGAAATGTTGGGCTAACGCTCTAGTATAAGTAGCAAGCATTGATTGTTATCTGTATCTGTGGATTATATCTATGTGGGAATTGATTACATGGTAAATGCATCTGAGCGAGCGTTCTGTGTATCCTGGTTAATTCTTATATACATTGCTGCCTTTGGGTTGAACCTTTAGTGGTACTAGGGTTATTCATTGGTAAGGGTTCTTTGTGGAAGGTTTCCCTCTGAATTTACATAAGATCGGGACAGGAATAACCGAATAGGAAGATAGGATTTAATCTATGAACAACCTTTGAATGACTTATGTGGACATTACTTGGCTAAGTGTTTTTCTCTCTTGATATTTCATCCATTCTACTTTGTTTTGTTTGTTTTGTTTGCAACCAACCAACCATACAACCCCCCTTTGTGACATTGCATGCTACCACCATTGGTTCCTTCCTTCTCTGTGGGATCGACCCTGACTTACTTACTATACTTTGTTTAGTGAGGATTTTAGGATTTACTTTTGATTAGGGATACGACGACTATTCCCCCCCCCCCCCCCCGATCAGCACTTTACAAGGAAACGAGTGGGCTGATCCACTTGTGTACAAGGCAGCATCATATATAAGGAGGTATATATACTAATTGGAGAATGAGCTACGGGGGGAGGCAGCTTTAGGTTTAGATTTAGTTTACTTTTTTTTGAGTTAGAGTTTCCATTTAGTCCAAGGAAAACAGCCGTACGTACAAGGATTTCAAGAAGGAATTTGTTCCGCTTTGTTTGATTCGAAGACGGTGTTTATCGTTCTAGCCTGAATCAACTTGGATTATTTTATTATTGAGACTAAGTTTTCTTATCTCCCGTGTTTATTGAATAATTCATATATGTTGTTGGCTAGTTTAAATCTATTAATATCTTCGATCATGCATAGCTAAATTCCTAGTTCTAAGGTTATGGTGATCCAATCGATGTGTATGTGAATAAAGTTATTATCTTTGCCTGAATTGAAATAGTATTTGATTCGTTCCTAGATGCTTTATGCCCATAGTAGCTTAGGCGAATTGGAACTTATTAGGGTTTGAGACCGAGAGGTGAAAACACCAGTAAGTAATCAGGTAGAGTTTGAGACCGAGAGGTGATAATTTCTACTAGATCCATAGGAATTGAACCTGAGTGTTATTTGTGTGAGAGCAACTTAATTACTCTTGAGGATACTAAGTCGTCATAGATGTTCTATGTTTGAGTTGATTTAGCGGAGCGCGAGAGCGGATGTTATCTCAATTTATCTCTAGACTCTAAGTGCGTTAATGGGTTTGAATGAGATTAGCTCTGCGCGAGAGCGATTATTAGTTTAGTTCAGACACGTCTATTATCGTCTGAGAGGAGTTAGTAGATTACCTTAGATGACTTACCTTCAAATAGTTGGACTAGATTCAGGTAGAGTTTGATTTTATTTACTGAAGCATTGTTGCGGTGATCCTTAACCTTAGACACATTTATCCCATTGATTTTTATTTGTTTTCTTATTTGTTATTTCATAGTTTAGTCATAGTTTTCCTCATTTCCTATTTTCTTGGCCTAGTTCACTAGTAGCGTTTCAATTAGTATTACATTGGTCTCTGTGGGATCGACACTTGACTACTACAACTGATCTCGTACACTTGCGGGTAGGTTTTAGCCACATCAAATTTTTGGCGTCGTTGCCGGGGACCAATTTGTTAATATTAGTTGTAATCTCTATTGGTGTTTCTAGGTCTTTATTTTTGCTTTGATTTTTTTTTTCCTTTCTTTTTGTTAATTTTCAGGCTATTTTAGAAAGAGTCGATCAAATGGATTAAGGTAGGTATGATATAAATTCTTATCAGTTTTCTTCATCCGAGCCTTATACAAGTTCTCAGAGGTATGATTATGAAAACTATAATTTGGGTTATGACCAAAACCCAATGACTTCTAACCTCTTCTGTGAGACTTGTGGAGCTGAAGATCATGACAAGACTTGTTGTCACTCTAGTTTGGGAAAAATAATTGCATGGAATTCGTAATCCTCAAATCAGAGTTGGATGACAACACCACACAAACCGCTCCAGGCTGAGAGTCATCCATTTATACAGGACAACAAGCTTGATGACTTTATTATGAGACATGATAGGGAAGTTGAGAAAATTCTTGCTCTTTTTCCATCTATCATGGACATTCTTAATCCCTTATTAACCCAACTTAATTCACTTTCAGGTTTGGTGAACTCTCTGAAGGCACAAGTAGATGATTTAGCCACAGAAAATCAGATGTTGAAAGATCAAATTGCTGAGTTGGTTATCTCAAGTTTGCCTACAGGGCCACCTGAAGTGCATTATTTTGAGCAATGCACTTCTATTATGATTGGGGTTAAGAATCAGTGGACTGATCCACAGTTTGATAGGAAGGAAATTATTCAAAGGACCAAAGAGGACCTGATGCTTGATGAGCTCAAAGTGTTAGAAAGCTCTACCCCGACCTCTAGCACCCTTACCTGTTGTATGGTGTAAGAAGAGCCTATTAATTCTGAATTAGAGGTTCGGAGTAGAAGGAAGAAAAGAAAAAGACGCTCTGCTGGTCATGCTCCAATTGAATTCAAGAAAGGGGATCATGTGATTCTCTATCATCATAAGTCGAGCATGTTTCCGGGTAGCAAGAGCACAAGATGGTCTGGTCCATACTACTTGAACCGAGTTCTTCAAAATGATTCAGTGGAGTTATGGCATAAGAACTCGGGGTACTTCAAGGTTCGAAAGATTCGACTGAAACCATATATAGAGCCTGATCCGATCAAGTTGGGAATCACCGACCCGTTTGATCCGAGTACATGACATAGGTGAAGGTCAAGCTAACGACATTAAACAAGCGTTGGATGGGAGGCAACCCATCAGGTATGTTTTCTTCTTTAAAAAAAAAGTTCAGCAAACTCGGTCGAAAATCAACAGACAAGAACGCTGCCCAGAACTCGGTCGAGTTTTGTACCGAGTTTTGGGTCCAGACGGGAACTCGGAAAAGAACTCGGCCGAGTTCCTACCCAAGTTTTCGTCTGCTGCTTGGACTTTAAAAAAAAAATCTGTTTTTCTTTTCTTTCTCATGTCTCCTCTTTTCTTTGCCCTCTCTGTCCCGCTGCAACACTGATCTCCCTCATCTCTCACCCTCACCGGCGAGCGGCGACCTACCAGCCCGGCACCGCCTCCGCTGCGAGCCCTACACCAGACCCACACCACCTCGCACCCAGATCCAATCCGAGCCGCAACCACTCCCGCTCGGACCTCAGCCTCTGCTTCCCTGTTCGCCGGCGACCAACACCGATCCCCATCTCACCGATCTCTCCCCTACCTCACACCCTCCCTTCCGGCGAATCCAGATATCCTCATCCGACGGCCACTACGAGTCTGCAACTACCCTCCTGTTGAGCACCGGTACTGAATCCAGATGAGGATGGTACACTGTTACTTGGTTCAATTTATTATTGCTAATTCCATCTCTAATGTGATTATGTTAATGGACTTTGTCTGATGGCTTTTGAGTATTGATGTTGTTTGCTCACTGATGGCAGTATGAAATTTTAATTGTCTCTCGGATGCCGACTTTAGATGAAGTATCATCCTATATAGACTTCATATTTGCACTGATTGTTGTATTCTGTTGAGATGAGTTTCCTTCCCTGCTTGTTAATTATTAAATTTGTCTTACCGATTTGCAAACTGATATATTATGTAAGTCAATTTGGTTGAATTATGAGTGATTTTAGCAGTGGTAAGTGAAATTGGGTTGTTGTTACTGATATTATGATATTTGGGTGTTGGACTGATTTCTTGCTCCTTCATGATCAAGTGTATAATTTATTTGGGCATGCAATTCTATGTGTCTGCCTACTGGAATGTGTAGTTTGTATTTGGGGTTGGTTTGTTTTGTCTATATTGTGTAGGGTGTTACTGGAAGAGTGGATATTGCTGAAATTCTTCTGCACTGATACTGATTTTCGACAACCCCGGAGCGTAATACGAAGATGCCTGAATTACCTGATAATATTTGGTGAGTTTCTTTTTCCTCTTTATTTTATGCCTACATTGGGGACAATGTAGAATTTAAGCTTGGGGGATGGATAATTCCATGTGTAGACTTCGTTTGCATTTTAGTGTTAGTATGCATTTTAGTGTTAGTTTTTCTTATTTTTGTGTGTTTCTTTTTCATTTTTTCATGCATTGCATAACATATTTGCATTTGGATGTTGGATTTGTTCCCCTGTTTATTCCTTTGCGGGTCCTTATAACGGTACATAATTGTGAATCCTCTTAATATGCCTTGGTTGTTAATGTTGCAATTGCATTATGAGCATGATATGATTGATCAAACCTTTGACAATGACTTGAGCATGTGGACTTTCATTAAGATGTGTTAGGACCGATACTCTAGACAAAATGTTGAGCTTGTCAGCCTTTCTTGGACTACAATTGCACAAGTCTTCTAATTTTTCTTGTGTGATCTCTCTTCGCTTGTTATCTCTAGAACTTGCTTCAATACCTCTTCGAGACTGCATATAGGACTAATGTGCATTACATTTTGATTGAGACATTATTTTTCATGAGCCTATATTATCCTTGACCACCCTAATATTATTTCCCTCTTCTTGAAGCCCTTTGAGCCTTAAAGCCTATTCTTTGAAAGCTCCACAAAAGCATCCGAGCCTATTTATATATCCTTCCCATCCAGGGGATTGAACTTTTGTTTGCTTAACGTGGAAGTGGACTAAGCTTGGGGGAGTTGCATAAAATGTTGGGTGATCATTAGAAATTGATTGTAAGGTTTTATACCATTCGGTTCATAAAAGTTTGCTTCCTTCTTCTTCATTCAAAAAAAACCAAAAAAAAAAGAGAAAAAGAATGAAGAAGAAGAAAAGAAGCCCATAAAATAGAATGGTGAATCCTTAGTTTGGGTTATAGTTGAGTTTATTGTAAAATCATTATATGATTGGTGTTATTTTAGTGAAGTTCTTTTCCCTGGATTTAGCACCACATGGCCAAAATTTATCCATGCCCTATCAAAATACCTTGGCCCCATTACAATCCTATTTATATGTCTCATGATTGTGTTTTGCATTGTCTCTAACAGTGGAGATCTAGATATTGTTGCAAGCTTATGGTAGTTAGCATTCAAAGTAGAGAATTGAGCGAAACACATATCCTAAACACATGAGTGTGAGTGACTTTATATTTATCTTGGTGAGGTCTAGAGTAGAAGAACTAATTTCATCTTGTCATTGATTGAGAAGCATGCTAGGAAGGAAGTTGTCATTTGTTTGGACTTTCATGGTCATCCTCACTTGTCTCTTGGATTGCAACAACCATTGTATATTTTGCGGACTCATTAGTTATGTACTTGCTTGGGACAAGCAAGGTTTAAGCTTGGGGGATTTGATAACGTCCATTTTGTCCATGTTTTAGGAGTCTAGTTGCATATTAGTTTAGATCATTTGCATGCATATTTTATATATTTTATAGTTAGTTTCACATTATTTTGTATTCGGAGTCTACACTCGTACTTTTATGTATTTCAGGTATTTTTAGGCTAATTAATATGGGACTTGAGGAAAGATAAGCTGCTGAATTTTGCACCATAAACGAAGACGAGAGACGTTGTGCTAATTAAAATGTGCTTGCTGATTACCAAGTCTTGGCCCATCATTTGACGCGCAGCCCACATGCAGACTTTAGAAAGTCCGGAAGGAGAAGCTATAGGAGGAACGCCAGCCCAATATATTGAATTTGTTGGAGTTTGTGGCCGGGCACTTTACAAGGAAACGAGTGGGCTGATCCACTTGTGTACAAGGCAGCATCATATATAAGGAGGTAAATATACTAATTGGAGAATGAGCTACGGGGGGAGGCAGCTTTAGGTTTAGATTTAGTTTACTTTTTTTTTAGTTAGAGTTTCCATTTAGTCCAAGGAAAATAGTCGTACGTACAAGGATTTCAATAAGGAATTTGTTCTGCTTTGTTTGATTCGAAGACGGTATTTATCGTTCTAGCCTGAATCAACTTGGATTATTTTATTATTGAGACTAAGTTTTCTTATCTCTCGTATTTATTGAATAATTCATATATGTTGTTGGCTAGTTTAAATCTATTAATATCTTCGATCATGCATAGCTAAATTCCTAGTTCTAAGGTTATGGTGATCCAATCGATGTGTATGTGAATAAAGTTATTATCTTTGCCTGAATTGATTTGTTCCTAAATGCTTTATGCCCATAGTAGCTTAGGCGAATTGGAACTTATTAGGGTTTGAGACCGAGAGGTGAAAACACCAGTAAGTAATCAGGTAGAGTTTGAGACCGAGAGGTGATAATTTCTACTAGATCCATAGGAATTGATCCTGAGTGTTATTTGTGCGAGAGCAACTTAATTACTCTTGAGGATACTAAGTCGTCATAGATGTTCTAGGTTTGAGTTGATTTAGCGGAGCGCGAGAGCGGATGTTATCTCAATTTATCTCTAGACTCTAAGTGCGTTAATGGGTTTGAATGAGATTAGCTCTGCGCGAGAGCGATTGTTAGTTTAGTTCAGACACGTCTATTATCGTCTGAGAGGAGTTAGTAGATTACCTTAGATGACTTACCTTCAAATAGTTGGACTAGATTCAGGTAGAGTTTGATTTTATTTACTAAAGCATTGTTGCGGTGATCCTTAACCTTAGACACATTTATCCCATTGATTTTTATTTGTTTTCTTATTTGTTTGTTCATAGTTTAGTCATAGTTTTCCTCATTTCCTATTTTCTTGGCCTAGTTCACTAGTAGCGTTTCAATTAGTATTACATTGGTCTCTGTGGGATCGACACTTGACTACTACAACTGATCTCGTACACTTGCGGGTAGGTTTTAGCCACATCAATGATCTTTGTTAGAACTCTTGCTATATGATGTTATTGTTGGCTTGATCTTTGTTGACTTCATAAATAACAAAGTCATTCAATGCTCTGTTAGTTTTTTTTAGAATGATGGGTTGAAATTGGTTGACGCATGTGAATACAAGTGAACATGCCTAGCACCGGGGATGCTTGCATGAGTGGATTTATAGTTGAGGGATTTGCAGAAAACCACCCCTTAAATAGGCCTATTTGCCCACAACCACCCGTTATACATGTAATTACTTGAGCCCACCATTTAAATGCATTCTGTTAGCGCTGAACCACCCATACTTCAAATCCGTTCATTTCCTCCGTTATCTAGTGTGCAATTACCATTATACCTTTCATTTATCCGGTTTTTGAGCGGTTTTTTCATTTTTTGTTGGGTTAGGTTTTTATTTATTAGAAATCCGATTTAGTGCCCCTCAAACCCGATTTTTTACTGTTCACCTTCTCCTACTTCCAGCCATCCGCGCAAACTCAAGCTCGTTCATGGCCGATTTTGGCCCAATGCGAAACGCGATTTGGGAAATTAGGTCATTGGCGACTCCACTGGGCAGAAACAATTTGAGCAAGCTTCATTCAAACCCTCTTATTTGAGTGAGAGTTTGAATCGGTGCGGTGGCAATGGTGCACGAGTCGACGGTGAGAGGAGAGGAGAAGCGGTGCGGCAGCAGCGAGGACTCGGACCCGGATGCGGGTCGAGCAACAGCAGGGGCGTGAAGGAGTGGGTCGCGAGCGGGATGGGGCGGTGGTGGATCGGTTCTGGGCCCGAGGGGTAGCGACTCGGTGGTTTGCGGGGCTGGGTTCGAAGGTTGCGAGCAGCGGCATGGAGATGGTGGCTTGGTGTGGGTGAGGGTTGGTGGTGTGGTGGCTGGCGGGTCTGTGCTCGGCAGCGGATGCGGTCAGGAGCAGGTCGCGTGGAGGTCCGGCGAGGTTGTGGTCGGCGGTGAGGGGGGAGATGGTGAGAGAGGAAAGGGGTGCGGCTCGCAAGCAGATCTGGGCGCGGGCTCGGTGAGTCGGGGTGTGGTAAGGCGTGGGTTCGGTGGTGGTTCGCGAGCCAAGCGTGACAGACGGCGGGGTGGGGCGTGACGGCGGGGAGATGCAGAGGGGAACAAGAAAGGAGGAGGAAAGAAAGGAAAAAGCAAAAAAAAAATTCGGCTCAAAAACCCCAAACCGGATTTTTAATTAATAAAAACTTAACCCTTGAAAAAATGGAAGAACCGCTCAAAAACCGGATAAAGTGAGGGTATAATGATAATTGCACACCAGATAACAGAAGAAATGGACAGATTTGGAATATGGGTGGTTCAGCGCTAATGGAATGAATTTAATGGATGAGCTCAAGTAATTACGCGTATAACGGATGATTGTGGGCAAATAGGTTTATTTAAGGGATGGTTTTCTGCAAATCTCTCTTTATAGTTATTACTTTCTCGTTTTCCCGGATCCGAATTCATGGGAGCAATCCAAAACAAATCTGGTGTGACTCAATTACGAGAGTTGTGGTTCCGATTCATTTTATTTAGCTTTTTCTTTATTTCCCATTGTTAATCTTGTAACTTCAAACGGAGGGTTAGTCCGAGTGTTACGCCTGCTAATTAATTTCTAGTATTGGTACACTTAGCAAGGGTCACGTCATTGATTTTGGTTTTTATTGTTAATTTCTAATATTGCAAAGCTTGTGAGGTACGCACATAAAGCTTTTTTCCCTATTTTTTTTTACTTGGTCAGCGTCACAAGTAAGCTGCCATAATTTCCTACCGCCTCTTTGATGGAGGGATTTGATCGGGATAGCATCAGCCGACGCCGATAAGCACGAAGGTCGAGTAGACAGGTGGTGAAGCGAGCATCGGTTAATAGGGAAAGGATATTTCAGCCGTGAAGGTTGCTTAATAGGTTCAGAAAAATTCCAGATCTGGTTTAGACTTCTCAGCCAAATCAAAGAAGATAGAAGAAAGAAATTGTTCAATAAATCACAGCCCGGTGATTCCAGATCTGGTTTTTCTTTTGGTGTTCAAGGTTTCTCCAATGGCAAAACCATTGATTCCCCACTTTTATTTAGAAGTTTCCTCATTGTGTTTGGTGAGGGGTTTCCTCATATTGTTCAAGGTTTCTCTAATGGCTTAGCCATTGGTTCCTCATTTTCATTTCTTTGTTCAGGATCTTGGGTTTCTTTCCTTTCTCCCACTTAGAAATCTAGTGAGAGTTAGGAGCCCTTTTTTTTTTTTTCCTTGGTGTTGTTTGTTGTTGTTGGGGTTAAGATGCACTTTTTAGAGAGTACAACTATTTTTTGTTTGTTTGATGTTTCTACGGACCTTTACTTGCAAAATAGGTGGTTTATTTTGGTTAGGGTGTTGATTATGGGATGAAGATTGATGATTGTTGTTTCTGTTGTTAGAGGGGTTACCTCTTAAAAATATGAAGGAATTTCCTTCCTATTTTCCATAAAGAAAAACCTTTCATGGTGTTTTTTTCCATTGCTTGATTGAAAACATCGAAATTACAATGATGTTGTTTGGGGACTTGGGTTTGAGTAATCTTCTTGTTCCTGTTGTTGGTGATGGTTTGTTGTTCCTGTTGTTAACTGTGGTTAGAGTAGATTATACTTTTGATGGGTGAAAATTATCCATTTGATTTTTTGGGATTTTTTAGAGAGAAGGAAAAGCTCTTCTCTCTAGAGTCCTTTTTTTTTTTTTTTTGATAGAGTAAGAATTCAAGAATCCAGATAACTCTGGAAACTCGAGAGGCCGATCAAACGGCGAACATAACAACAACAAACAAAAAGCGAAGAGCAACACAAACATAAAAAAACAACAGACATAAAAGACAAATACAGACACAATCGAACAGGAAAACCAACAAGGCCATCAACGAGAAAGTCTTCAAACAGGGGTTGGAAACCTCCAACAAGTCGTATGAAGCAGTCGAAAAGAAGAGACAAGACACAATCTGATGGCAAAACGTCAGTAAAAACCACCAGGGATCACACGATTGCTGTCAAATCTCGAACCGAAACAACAATCTCCAATCAAACCTAAAGTAAACCTGCAACAACCGTGAAAGCACACAGACAACAAGGAAAACAGCAAAACAAACACAAGAACGAGAAGGAAAGACGAGGGACAGGAGAGAGAGGAGGAAGGCGGAGGGGAAAAGAGGAAGGCGGGGGAGGCGCGGCGGGGCAGAGAAGGCTGGCGGAGATGGAGGGCGGCGGGGGCAGGGGAGGGAAGAGGGCGGCAGAGAAGGAGGAGGGAAAAGGAGGAAGACAAGAGGGGGGGCGGCGGCCAGAGAGGGAGGCCAAAGAGGAAGAGGGCGACGGCGGCGGCGGAGACGGCCAGAGAGGAAGAAAGCGGCGGATCTGGAGGAGGGGACCGAAGCAGAAGGAGGGGGGAGTCTAACGGCGGGGAGGACCGGGAGGGAGTAGAGAGGGGACCGGCGGATCTGGAGGAGGAAAGGTTGGGGGAGCGAAGGAGGCCGAAAGCAGGACCGCCGACGGAGGCTTCAACGGACTCCTCATCGGCGGCGGCTTCACAGGAACTCCGACGCGAAAGGCTCGGTTGGAGCAGGGAGCTCGGTCGGAGCGGGGCTCGATCGGAGCAGGTGCCATGGTAGCGGCGGTGTCTCATCGGAGACGGTGGCTCGTCGGGAGCGGGGGCGTGGGCGGTAGCCAAGGGTTTCAAAGCCCTCTAGGGCCGGCTCCCCTAAAGGGGGAGCGTTTTTTTCTGGAGTTTTAGTAGATTAGGTTTGGTAGATTAGGTTTGATTTTTGATTTGGTACAGAATTGAGATTTTTATTTTGAATTAAAAAAGAAATTTTTATTTCTTTTGACATGTCATTATTTCTCTTTCAAAATTAAAAGAAAATGGCTATTTTTATTTATCTTTTTTTTCATGGGGTATATTTACAAAAATAAATCTAAAAAAATTAAAAAATTAGATATTATTGCAAAATGGTTTGTTTTTATAAGGTAAAAATTAGAATGGAAATCACAAAAGACGATTTCTCAGTCTATAACATTCTTGCGGATGAGAGCTAAAAGCTCTAGATTGGCTTGAATATCCTCCAAAAAACTCTGCTGACTCAGCTTGACAATAAAGTCGGCTACATCATTCGTTTCTCGGAAGAATCTGCACTGAAGAAAACAGATGTAAAACACAAAGGATATTAGAAATTAAGATTTCAATATCCTATGGACAGTGCCAGATTTTATTCAGAACGTTAACAATGGTAAGATTATCGCATTCAATTTGAATGTTGGTAATGCCTAATTCATAGGCTTGAACCAAAGCATTCCTAACGGTGAGAGTTTATCGTTCTTAACGGGTTAGAAGAACTAGACCTATACAAATTCGGGTTCGGACCGGACCGAGTTTTTTTTTTGCCCGGGCCGGGCTAACCGGGCTGGGTTTTTTGTCCAGGCCCGCCCGGTCGGGTAAAATTATAAATATATATATAATTTTAAATATATATATATAATTATAAATATATATATAAAAAATTATAAACAGTAATTATAAATATATATATAATTATAAATATATATATAAAGTTATAAATATAAATATAATTATAAACAAATATTAATTATATAAACAGTAACGGGTACCGGGCCGGACTTCTAGGCCCGGTCGGGCCTAGAGGACTGTTTGTGCCCGGCCCGTTACTGTACCGGGCTAGCCTGGCCCGACCGGGCCAATATTGTTGTCCAGGCCCGATTTTTTAACCGGGCGGGCCGGGCCAGTCGGGCTAGTCCGGACTTGTACAGGTCTAAGAAGAACCAAAACATTCCTAATTGTGAGAGTTTTTGTTCTTAACGGGTTAGAAGTTCCACATTTTTCCCCAAAGATGAAAACTAGTTCTCCTTTGTTGTTTCGGAAAATAAAGCCATAGCTAGAGTCTCCATTATTTTTTTGTGGATTCATCCGTGTTAATTTTTATGATATTATCCAGTGATTTTTTTCATTTTTTCTTTGGTCGTCTACAATTGTTACTTTTCTTCTTGTTCTGATCCTTTTCTGCCAAGCAATATGGGTTCCAGTTTTTCGTTTGTTTTCAATTATGTATTTGATTTTTGATGTAAATATGAACATCCTTAATCAGGTCAATATCATTTTTTGTTCTTCCAAAATTTTGTTGATTTTTATAGAACCAGACTCCCCACCAAGAGACTACTAATTCTAAGAATTGTTGTTTATCAGTTTTGTGTCGGATTTCCTCAATTATTTCAGATTTTTTTTTGTTTCCAATGTTCAAGGATCTGATGATACCAAACGTTTGGGTGTTCATTTTTTCTAGGGTTTTCATGGTATGGTTGCATTGGAATAAAATATGATTGGAGTCTTCATTTAGTGCATTGCAGCGGATACATCCCTAAGGGATAGCTACTCCTTTTTCAACTAATCTTGATTTGGTCGGAAGTCCATTTTTCATAATTTTCCAGAGGAAATTCTTGATCTTGGGGTAAGTATCCAATTTCCAAATCCAAAAGGAATCATAAGCCGTATATCTTTTGTTTTTATGTATCATCTCCATAACGGATTTTGTTAAGAACCAGCCATTTTTACTAGCCTCCCAATACATTCTATCATTAATACTATTTACTGGTATTGAAGTAAGAGAAATAGCATTAGATACCCTACCTTACTAATGCCTTTGTAATTATACCATACCCTTTTTGTTTTTTGCAAGAGTACCCCCATTGACTTTTTTTTCTTTGTTTTTTGCAAAAATATCCCCAAATAAAAAGATAAAATGAAATTATAGTTTTCTTTTTCCTTGGAAAATAAAATATGACATGCCACTCATTTTATGATTAAAAGAAACACATTTAATTCAGTTTCAAATTGAAATTTGCTACAAAAAACCCAAATAATTTTGTTCATCGTCTCTCTCCCTAGCTCGAGCTCTCTCCAGCTTCTCCGGCGGAATCCAGCTTTGTCCGACGGATTCCACCATTGATGCCCGAAAGGTTTTTCTTCCAGGTATGATATCGCTTCAAACTCCATAATCTCCAACTTTGTTTTTTGCTTGAAACCCTTCATCGCCGTTCAAGCTAGCTTCCTCCTCCGACGACGCGAAATTGCAGGTTTTCCACAGACGGAGCCCTTCATCGTCGTTCGAGCTAGCTTCAGAATCATCCTCTGATTACGGCCTAAAATTTTAGGTCTTCCACCGAAGATGCGCGACAAAGTGCAGGTCTTCGACCGACGACCCCATTCGGTCGCGATTCTGATTCATCTTCCTCTTCTGTCTATCTCGTTCGAGCCTTGGAGGTATGTCCAATTTTTTAGGGTTCCAGTCATTCAACACCGTTTTAGGGTTGCTCCGTTGCTGTTCATTGGGTTTTTATGGTTGATTCACTGTTGTTTGTTTTAGGATTTTGTCATTGTTGTTCATTTAGTTGAATGCAACGAATTATATAAACATGTGAAATCCGTCTTAGAAAAATGAGAATGTCAGATTAGTTTTATTTTTTGTCACAATTGCAGGAATTACCATTGTTTGAAAATTTCATGTCAGCGTTGATGACATATTTGTCACATGGTATAGTTTTATTGTTGAAATGAACAATTAGAATGTTAGTTTTGTGAAACATTGTTGTGTTTTTAAAGTTAATGTTTTTATTTGCCTGACTTTATAGCTCCCTTCCTCTCGCAACTTCCTTGTCTTCTCGTGTGATCTCTACATCTGAGTATGTTCAGTTTTGTGCATAGAAAAAACTTAAATGTTGATATTCTTTGTTGTTTGTCTATGTCCACCAGTGCAACTGAAATGCTGTAGTCGATTAAAGAATAATCGGAGGAAATTCAAATGGGTACAAAGGTAAATTTTGGTTAGTTTCCCAAATAACCTCTTGAAAGTATTACCGCCAGTGACCTCACACGTACTGTCCGATGTCACCCAAGGCTTTTCCAGTTGATATAAATCATTAAACCACAGTTATAATACAACATATCATAACTTTCATTAAAACCAAGTCTCGGAATTTCAGCATAATTCCAAATACATCATAATACATAATCAGAATCATTACAACGGAAGTCTTTGAAATAACAACAAAAGGGGTCTTAATCGCTATGATCACCCACCAAGGATCTTAACCTGAATAAACTTGTCAAAACACCGTTCCCCTCTATAGTCGTTCTAGCCTTCACGGGATGACAACTTATCTGATGTGCCGAATCGAACGGATGACACCAGCCAACCATGCAGAGAACAATTACGGTTGGTTAAGTCTAATGAAAGACTAAGCAAGGGTACAAAGCAGAGTGGTCCGAAGTAGTCGTATTAGGTTAGACTCATCGCTTCTCGGATTAAAACCGATGACTATAGTCAACCACCATACTTCTACTGAAATCTATGAAAATACATGATCAAGAGAAGATTATGGAGACCGAGTCTCACAACAATCAATCCCAAAAGAAGACTCCAACGAAATGAGCCTTATTGGAAACATGACAAATGTTGGGAAACATAAATAATCATACAAGCGTTCAAAAATGACTTGATGTTTCGGCTCACGACCAACCTCACCGCTCACGGCGAATCCAGATTGGAAAGAGAACGTTACTCTGATCAAAGTCAAGACAAGATTTCCTAGCTGCACTATTTCCTAGCTGCACTACTCGCCTGAGGGTATATTTAATTATGTGCGACAACGGCACTTATCTCATTTAATTCCAAAACACACATCACGTTATAAGCTTTTAGATATATGTTTCGTCATGAGGGACATATATCGAAGGAAATCCTTCCCAAGGTTTGTGACACTAGCTAAGTGCACCACCTCTATACTCGGATAGAGGAAGATCATGATCCGCCAGTTGGTGTCAGGGTCTCTGATGCCCTCTCAACCAATAATTATCAAGAAACGACTGGACCTCAACGAGTCCAACGTTCCTAACTACTAGTGCTAACTAAACAGTTCAACACAGTAATAATCCACATCAAAGCCATCATGGCCAACATCAAAAACATATATCTATACTAGCGTTGTTCTAGCAGATATACAACCTAGTATAATATCATATTTTAATCATTTATATCTATAATAGCGTTATTCTAGCAGATATACAACCTATTATAATATCTTTTAAAATCACAAACAGTTATCAAAACTGTTTCCAACGAAAACAGTAAATCATCCCAAATTAATTAACAACTAAACAATTGATAATTAATTGAAATATGAAATGATGAGCAAGAGCGAACCGCCACTTGCCTTAGATTATAGAAGTTTGAACGAAGCTAGATCCGACGAGTTTCCGGGCTCGAAGCAAGGACAGATCTGGCAACACAGCTTCCTTTGGATCGACCCGTAAAGAAACCCTAAGTTAGATTCGACAATAACGAGTACGAATCTAAAGAATAACGAAAGCAATCGAAAGGAACAAAGCCCGATCGAAAGCCACAGAAGCCAAGGCCGAAACAGGCCAAAAGCTCCTGGGCGGCGGTCGCCGCTGCGAACTGCACAGAAAATGCGAGAAGGATAGAATCTCACCGGCGTCGTTCGTTTTGCTTCCCCTTGGCTTGCTTTGGATTCTAAGCTTCCTAGGACCACCAAAGCTTCACTTTGCAACCACTAAAAGTCACCAACGAAACTCCGGCGAGAGCTCGAAATAATCCGGCGAGAAGCTTGATTTTCCGGCGAGGCATTTGGGAAGAGATTAGAGCTCGGTTTTGTGCCCATTTCCATCTGAATCTCCTCTTAAATAGGCAATTAATGGCTAAGCATCAGGCAAATCAACCAAAGCAATTGACGCGTGGCTTGACAAATTGGATCGATTGTCAGAGCTCCGACGAGCCTTGACTTTCAACCTGACAATCTGGCCTTGGCGGCGGTCGCCGCCAAGCCCACAACGGTCGCCGCTTTCAGAGTCACTTGCCTGAGATGACGATGATGACGTGTTGTGATTTGGCGGCCTTGGCGGCGGTCGCCGCCAAGCCCACGACGGTCGCCGCCAAGCCCACGACGATCGCTGCTTCGGCCAAATCCCGCCCCTTTTGACCGGTTTGACTTTGGGGTTAATTATCTTAATCTCGGGTTAAATATATTCGTACACGAACGACTACTTAACCCCGAAAACACGTCAACTGCATTTTATACTACTCAGAAAAATATTACAGAGATCAAACATATTACAGAATGTCCGAACTTCTCTGAAATTAATCTGACGGGTAGTACGGGTACAAGAAAAATTTCAAAAAATATCCTTATAAAATGAGGGATATTACAACTGTCTTTTCGATATGGAATCAATGCTCCTCTATAAAATAGTCTTGAAGGAACACACAGAATTGCATGGTGGCTTCGGTAATTCTTCACCAACATTGTGACATAATTGCGATCCCCTGATCTGTAAACTTCAAAGTCCAACAACCTCTCTAGAAAAGATCTTTCCAAACCATAAGCCTCAGCTTGCTTTGAATGAATATCAAGCCCAAGTTGTTTAGGATCACCACAAAGAACAACAACTGTGTTGTTTTGTAAGAGGGTTGATATGTTGGCTCTGAAACCTGGCTTACATAATCTAAGATGATGTGAGAGAAGTGGCCACGATTAACCCCTTCAGCATAGAGGTAAGATGCACTCGTGTATGTCGTTATTATTATCTTGTACATGCAGAGTGCATCTCGAGAAGGCAAGTGAAGAAACCTTCAGTGTAGGTACATAACCTCAACAATGCAGCGTTCATTTTTTCAAAGGGACGACGTGTGGCATTCAACCTATAAATATCTTCCTCCCTAAGTTTCATCCCCTCGCAAAGGATTTTCTCTAATATGTGATATGCCGTGCAATTTGAAGAAGCACATACCAATATATGAGAATTCCGTATAGTTTTATAGAGTTGTAGGATCACCTCCACCGGTGTTTTTGTCTTTCCTGTTCCCAGGGGTCCATAAATCACATAAGGAGCTCCTCCTTTGCACCCTAAAATTAAGCGAACAACATTTTCCTGCTCCTCGTTAAGAAGAAGTGAGATAGGCACATGATTGTTTGTTGTAATCCTCTGCTTTCCATGATACTCATGGGGAAAGAGGAAGTTTTCGTGTAATGCCTCTGCAGATAGAATGGCTTAATGGAGCCTACTGAAACTTACCTCGTTGTACACAAAATAGATTTCATACACATTGCTATCTTTGTGCCTTTGGTAAAATCCATCATGAAATTGCAATAATACTTCATCAGCCTAAACACGGTGGATCCAGCCCTGATCAAACAACATTGGCAAGTTGAACATGAGAAAGCAACATTGGCAACGATAATTCGTGCAATTGTGACAACAAATATGAACTTCTATTTCATTGTTCATTCCGACAATAACATATAACACTTTGACAAAAATATTAAGACAACTGACATTCTCCACATACCTGATCAAGAGAATATTGTCCATAAACATTCACCACATCTCCACGGACAACTGAGGGCCTTCTTTCACCTAGTCATGGCACTTTAAGTGCTACAAATTTATAATCCTTTTGTCTCAAAGTAACAGACTTCATATTATAAGCTTTCACATAGTCTTGTAAACAAATATAAAAAGAGAATCATTCAACAAGTTGGTACTACGAGAGAACCATGCCATCTAGCTATCCCCTCAGTCCCCCAACCCCCATACAGAGAAAATATAACACTTACCATAATGAGAAGTTCCTCCATCCCTAACAACGCATTGAAATACATCGCATAATTTTTTTCTGTTAAGCCTTGTAAGACAACTTCAGGGATTTCCTCAAACTCTATCGCTTTTCTTATCTCTGGTGGTATGTTATATGGTTTCTCAGGTGCCAAAGCTTTGGATACTTCATCTTCAGCCAAGAGGAAGACATCTCGTTCAATAGTCACAACCTCAGTTTCGATATGCACTATAGATATGAAAACGCCAATCTCCTTGGGCACACAAGACATCCATATAGTCAGGCTACCATGTGGCCTCAAAGTTCGTTCCTCCATATAAAAAGAACCCACAAAATCTTCTTCGGGTATGTCATCTGACTGGCCAGATGGAGGTTTCATCAGTGACAAAATAAATGAATCTTCAGGATTTGAAGCATAAATCTTCACACCCCAAAGTAACACATTTTCTGAAGTGGTGTTTTCTATTGTGAATGATGACGCGGCAACCTCGTTGACAAGAACCGATTGAGGCTTTCCTCTAGCAAATAGAAACGGCACAAAGACCATGACATGACCCTCCTCAGTAGGAGTGGAAGTTGTGACTAAGGGAACATCCATGAAGCCAACCTCTCCCTTGTCTCCAATGGTGGAGTATTCATCACCCATACTCAAATAAAATCCAACAAAGGAGATGGGTGAGATAAAGTGAAACAAAGATAGAGTAGGAGTACACGTGAGACAAAGAGAGAGTACGAGTGGCACCATGTAGCTAAAAATACTCAAACATGGAACATTTTCTAATTAAGATATCTGTAAAGTAGATTGGTGAGATGAAGTGCAATTAATATCTCTATAAAGTAAAATAGTCAAAGAAGCAGAGCATCGGGAGATGAAGATGCAATTAAGACATCTTGTATTTAATATATCTATAAAGTAAAATATCTCTGTAAAGTAAAATAGTCAAAGAAGTAGATTGGTGAGATGAACTATTCAGCTTCTGAGTAGAACTATTCAGCCAGATATCACACGTCCTACACAAATTAGGCAAGCATGTAATATGGTTTAATGTGACATTACATACTAAAGTTTACTGTTGATTTCTGGGTGTTGAGATCACTATCCCTATCAGTAAAGAAATATGTATAATTTTTAGTTGTAGTTCTGACATTATTATTCTTAAGTATGACATATGTTTTACTAAGGCCGACATGAGTTTTCGATAATAGCAGGAAAAAATAAGTATGACGTAGTACATTTGGTCGCTTGTGAATCTTTAGTTTTACATTATTTTGGCTCAAATTTAACCTGGAAAACCGCTTGTGAATCAATTTGTCTACTTCAGATAACTACCAGTTCATCTGCTGAGTTCATAAGTTCTTCGGAATCAACAGTTCTTCGGATTCATCTTACAAAGTCTACTTCAAATAATTACCAGTTCATTTGTTGAGGTTCAACAGTGCTGTTAAACAGTTCATCGCCATTCTTCATCCATCGTCTATCGCCATTCTTCTTTCTGTTAAGCAGTTCTTCGGGTTCAACAGTCACATGGGAAGATGAGGTTTGGATTTTGTAATGGCGGGAGAATGGGCTTGCAGAATGGGAGGGAGATGGAGGGAGAATGAATTTGGATATATCAGTTCCAAGTGTTCATCGGCCAGCCGACGGGATGAAGGACTGCAGAATGGCCGGGAGAAAGGGAGGAAAAAGGGCGGGAGAAATGGAAGAAGATGGACGGGATTGCTAGAGGAAAAATGAGGAAAATTTTGGGATTTTAGAGAAAAATATTAATTAATGATATTTGTATACTTTTGGGTTTTTTGTTTCATTTTTCTTTTCTCCAATTTCATTGATTTAATTTACTTTTGAAATTAAAAGAAAAAAATATTATTTTGTAAAAATACACCAAATGATGTATATATGTAAAAAAAAATACAATCTTCTATAATTACAAGTGACTTTTCCAAATAGTATATTTATGCAAATCCGTGTTGAAGAAATTTGTTTAGTTATATCATTTGGTATAATTTGTTCAATCTTGTCCTTATTTCAAATATTATTTGATAAAATAAATTAAGCTATCAATGCATCTTTGTTCTGGGTTGGATGTATGTTAATAATGTCACATATGGGGGTTTTCGATAACCATCTATCCCTCCAAAATTTAATAATTTACAAAATGGGTTCTAATTTGGGGTATGCGATGCTAATATCCTATTGTTCTAAATATTTTTATGTTTAAATTTGATATCTCACATATTGACGGTTATATAAGGTTATTTTTTCTTTTTTCTTTTTGTAAAGGGAGAAAGAGGAAACACCATACCAATCGCCTCCCTCAGTCGCTCATCGTCTACCGCTCTTCCGCCTCCGGTAAGTTTTCGATTCTATCCCTAACTTTTTTCGGTTCCGTAGTGGGCTTACTTGTGTTGGTTAGATCCAAACTTTGCCTTTTGAATTGCGATAAAACGACGCGAACATGTAATTGTCAATTTCGTGGGTTTAGATTCGAAATTTAGGGCTACTTATTGCTGTTGTTGTTCGGACTAGATTACAACATGTTATTTTCGCTGGTCTAGATGAGTCTACTTCTAGGTTTTTCTTGCTTTTTGATAAATCAACCCCTCAGTTTTCTGTTATTAATGTCTATTTGATTTATTAGTGAGTTTCTGAGTTTTTTGGAGGTTTCGAATTTTGTGATAAAGTTCATTACTTTCGGGAATCCGGTTTGTGATATTCTTATGCTTTTTAGGGCAACTCATCTAGTTTTGTGGTCGTGTATTCCTTTGTGCAGAGCTGTATATCTAACGGATCAAGATGTCCACTTTTGCGAAACCTGAGAACGCTTTGAAGCGAGCTGAAGGTATGAAATTGTGTTCCCAATCTCTTGTGATTTACATGTTTTTGGGTAAACGGGCTTTACCTGAAGGTTCCTTTATTCCTGCAATTGATTAAAGATTTTTCCTTGGTTAATTGAGATAGAATCACTGATGGGGAACTAGTTGTAGGCTTGTATCTATAAGAATAATACAAGTTTGAATTTTATCCAGTATAGGGTGAAAATTGGATGATAATTGTTAACTTGTCAACTCCTGAGGGCTGAGACACTGAGACATAAAATTTTCTGTCGCTTGGCTAGTAGTTACAAATCCTGTCTTGTAAAGTAGTTGTTATTCACCTGACTAGTATTTCCATGTTTTAATCTACAAGTATGTCATCTACATATCTAATGGCTTAACTCACCTTAACAGAGCTGATCAACGTTGGTCAGAAGGAAGCTGCATTGCAAGCACTCCTTGATATTATTACTTCAAGGAGACACAGGGCATGGCAGAAGCCGTTAGAAAGGATTATGTTCAAGTTTATGGAGCTTTGTGTTGACATGCGCAGGGGTAGATCTGCAAAAGATGCCTTGATTCAGTACCGTATTGTGTGTCAACAAGTGAACGTGAGCTCTTTGGAGGAAGTGATCAAGCACTTCTTGCATCTCTCTACGGAGAGGGCTGAGATTGCTCGCAATCAGGCTCAGGCCTTGGAAGAAGCTCTTGATGTTGAGGACTTGGAAGAAGACAAGAGGCCAGAAGATTTGATGCTGAGCTATGTCAGTGGTGAAAAGGGAAAAGATAGGTCTGATCGTGAACTGGTTACACCATGTTTTAAATTTTTGTGGGAGACATACAGAACTGTGTTGGAAGTTTTACGCAACAATTCTAGACTGGAGGCTCTTTATGCGGTAGGTTCTGTAATATCTTCTAGTATGCAACACGTTTTTTACACTTCAAAGCAATATGTAATTGAATGAACTTTCTTTTTCGTTGGGGAATTGCTATTTATGCTACCCTATAGCAATGGACAGTTTAATTTTGTGTACTCTTAAGTGTAGTAGTGCACATGCCTTGCTGCTAATTATCCTTGTGGTTTTTAGATGACAGCACACAGGGCGTTCCAGTTTTGCAAGCAGTACAAGCGTACTACAGAGTTCCGTAGACTTTGTGAAATAATCAGGAACCATCTATATAACCTTAACAAATACAAAGATCAGAGAGATAGGCCCGACCTTTCAGCCCCTGAAAGCTTGCAACTATATGTCGATACACGATTTGAGCAGCTAAAGGTGGCAACTGAACTTGAATTGTGGCAGGTATGGCTATTTTCAGCTGATACTAATTGATAACATGCTTGTGAATCCAATGCATTTTCATTTCTGGTATCTGATTACACTGCTAGAAATGCTTGTTTGTACACTTCTCTAAACCTTGGGATTTCTTATGTTTTTTTCCCTTTGCAGGAAGCCTTTCGTTCTGTTGAAGATATTCATGGATTGATGCGTTTGGTGAAGAAAACTCCTAAAGCATCTTTGTTGGTTGTGTATTATGCGAAGCTCACAGAAATATTTTGGGTTTCAGAAAGCCATCTCTATCATTCTTATGCATGGCTCAAGCTGTTTTCTCTTCAGAAGTCCTTCAACAAAAATCTGAGCCAGAAGGATCTTCAGATGATAGCATCTTCTGTTGTTTTGGCTGCACTTTCAGTGTCACCTTTTGACCATTTGCATGGAGCCTCGTATTCAGAACTTGGAAATGAGAGAGCCCATGTTATGAAGATCTCTGACCTCATTAATTTTAATCTTGAGCCTAAACTGGAAACTAGAGAAGTGGTAATGCAAGGTTTTTTACTTGTTCTTTCCATTTTTCCATTTGGTCTTTTGTTTTGGGCTCTGATGGTCTTTTTTCTCTTTTCAGCTCTCACGATCCGCAGTTTTAGCAGAGCTAGTAAGATATCCATCTTCTTTGAAATTAGAGGAAATAATGTTTTTAAAAGAAAATGAGTTGAGAAATATGTTTGATACTCATCATTATGTATCTAATGTTATTTGCAGGTGTCCAAGGGTGTAATGTCTTGTGTGATTCCAGAGGTCAAGGATCTTTACCATCTTTTGGAGAGTGAATTTCTGCCCTTGGATCTAGCTTCTAAGGTGCAACCTCTATTGTCTAGAATTTCAAAGCTTGGTGGTAAATTAGCCACAGCTTCATCAGTTCCTGAAGTGCAATTGTCAAAGTATGCCCCTGCAATCGAAAAACTCGCAACCTTGAGATTGCTTCAGCAGGTAAACATATTGTCTAGTGCGCTTTTGCTTTGTCTTTCGGAGAGTTGTTTGACCCTTACTTTCTGCTATTGCAGGTAGCCATGGCTTATCAGACTATTACTATCAAGAGTTTGTCTCAGATGATCCCATTTTTTGAGTTTTCTGTCGTGGAGAAGATCTCAGTTGAGGCTGTCAAACATAATTTCATAGCCATGAAAATTGACCACATAAATGGTGCTGTGCTATTTGGTAGTTTGGTAAGCCGGATTCTTCACCTGTTATTTAACTTGTTACTTAGTATGTCGTTTATTGCATTGATGTGTCATTTCTGCAATGTATTTTTACCAAAATGATCGTTTTGTTCAACTTAATTCCCTGTGTCTGCTTGAGCTTATAACTTAAAAAAATGACCGGTCTGCTGTGTTTATTGCTTCACAGAATCTCAAGATCTATATTACTACTTCACCATGTTACCTATGTATTTTGGTTTGAAATCTAACTTTTGATTGTTGGTATGTCATTTCGTTGCAGGAACTTGAGTCTGATGACTTGAGGGCTCACCTCAGTTTATTTGCTGAATCTTTGAATAAAGCAAGGGCCATGATGTATCCTTCTGTAAGTAAGGCATCAAAAATTGCTGATGTGCTTCCTGGTTTAGCTGAAATAGTTGATAAAGAGCACAAAAAGCTTCTTGCTCGAAAAATTATCATTGAGAAGAGAAAAGAAGAGCAAGAGCGCCAACTTCTAGAGAAGGTAAATTATCTTTAACTTTTTTATAAGATGGGAAAATCTGATCTTTTTACTCTATTTTCTGGACAATCTTGCCATTGGGAATTCTGATAAAATTCCCCCCCATGTGAAGGAACGCGAGGAGGAGACAAAGAGGCTGAAGATGCAGAAAATGAATGAAGAAGCTGAGATGAAACGTCTTGCATCTGAGTATGAACAGAGGAAAAATGAGAGGATCATGAGAGAAATCAAGGAACGTGAAGAACAAGAAACTAAAGCTCTACTTGAAGAAGCTGAGAAACGTAGAAAGAAGGGGAAAAAACCAATTATTGACGGGGTTAGATTATATTTTACATTAGTAATTTAAGAAGGTTGCAGTGGAATGTATTAGGCTATACATCTTTACTCTTCACTTGAAAACTTGGTGATTGCTATGTGCTTTGCCTTGTTCAGGAGAATTTGTCAAAAGAAGCTTTGATGGAAATTGCACACAGTGAGAAACTAAAGGATAGACAGGAGATGGAGAAGAAATTGCAGAAGCTGGCTAGGCATATGGATCATTTGGAAAGGGCCAAAAGAGAAGAGGCATCTCCTTTGATTGAAGCTGCTTATCAACATAGGTTAGAGGAGGAGAAGATATTGCACGAGCGTGAGCAACAGGTGGGCCTATTTTGTGATGCGTTGGTTTAAATTATTTGACACTGTTCTGAAGCATACTGGCTGATCACAGTTTTTAGAATCACAAGCATTTCTTATTAATTGTTTAAATAGATATCTATGATATATCTTTAACTACATTCTTATTATATATCTTGAAAATCTAACAGCAGTAACTTCACTTTGCAGCTGGAGATTGAGCTAAGCAGGGAACGCCATGATACTGACCTTCAGGAGAAGAATAGGCTGGCCAGGATGTTGAATAACAAGGTTTAGGAAGCATATTCTCATCCTATTCATTCTACTAGTTTAACATGTAGATAATTCCGAAACATATATTTGTATCCAACTTCTCCCCTGACTGCTTCTATTTTGGCAGAACGTATTTGAACAAAGTGTACTGAGTCGCCGTCAAGCTGAATATGACAGGCTGAGACAGGATAGAGAAGAGCGCATTTCACAGGTTTTGCAGGAGCGCAAACAGGAGAGGTTGGTCAAGAGGAAGATGATTTTCTATTTGCGGTCAGAAGAGGAAAGAATAAACAGGATTCAGGAAGAGGAAGAAGCTCGCAAACGTGAAGGTACAACACTTTTCATTTCTTTGCTTCTCCCCTAAAT
The DNA here is from genome assembly GCA_027886185.1 of Rheum nobile. NCBI lineage: Eukaryota > Viridiplantae > Streptophyta > Magnoliopsida > Caryophyllales > Polygonaceae > Rheum > Rheum nobile. Next base: position 1,715,943 of record WOAB01000163.1, read on the forward strand.
TGTTTTTGTAGTGAAATGGCGTATGCTCATCTGGAAGACGGTTTTCATTGGGCATTGCAGAGGCTGAGAGGAAGAGAAAGGAAGAGGCTGAGCGCAAAGCCAAGTTGGATGAAATGGCGATGAAGCAAAGACAAAGAGAGCAAGAGTTGGAGGAGAAGGAAAGATTGAGGAGGGAGCAGCTTCTGAGAGGAACCGAAATGCCACCGGCTAGGCCGCTCCCATCTGAAGCTTCAGCTCCTGCTGCAGAACCGCCAGTTGTCACTCCAGCTGCTGCTGCCGGTCCTACACCTGGAAAGTACGTGCCACGTCACCTCAGAGAGAAGGCGCCCCCTTCTGCGGCTGCACAGACTGCTCCTCCAGAGGCTGATCGGTGGGGAAGTGGAGACCGCGACGATCGCCCATCCACTGACAGGTGGCGTAGCGATGCTGCTGCGTCCAGACCAACCTGGTCATCCTCCCGTGGAGGAGGTGCACGCCGCTGATCCTGCTGAGCTGGCAAAACCGTTTACTGATTTGATGATGTGGTCGCTCTTGCAAGGCAGCTAGTATGCTTTGGAGGTTACCTGAATAGCGCCTACATGTCAGTTTTGGGTAATTTGTTCGTTCTTTTCTGTTCGTCAGATTGTAAGACGTAATTAATCTCTTCTGAGGGGTTTTTACTTCAAAGTTGGTAAGTTTATCCAAAAGTAGAGGTCGAACATGTATCCAAAACTGGAGATTGATATGTTCATTTTGGACTTGTGGATATCGATGATTTCCGCGTATTTAGAGTGTTGAAACATCGGACTATCCAAACAACGCCTTCTTTAAAATTGGGAGTGCGCGGTTTGTCGCCGTAAAAGGCCGAAAAACGCGCGTTTTTTTCCTCTCAACCTCGCACTCTCTCCTGGGCGGCACGTATTGCAAAATCCGATTTTCTTGGGCTACACTAGGTGCCGTCTAAGATGGGTTTAATTTTTTTTTAAAAAAAGAGTATCATTTAATTTGATTTTTAAATAATCCGGTTCAATGAACCGGTTTAGTGGGCGACAATATGTGCCGTCCACTAAACCGGTTCACTGAACCGGATTTTTTGGGGAAAAAGGGTTTATGGGCGGCACTATGTGCAGCCCAAAAAACCGGTTCACTGAAACCGGATTTCTGGACGACACTATGTGCAGCCCAGAGAGTGTATGATTGAAATTTAACGGTCAATTTGGGCTGTACATAGTGCCGTCCAGAATTGACCCATTTCAGTCTTAACGGTCATGTGGCCGGCTATATATATGAGAGATGTAATAGTAGTTGTATCACCATTGAAATACAACGAAAAAAAAACTTCAAACCCATTGTAATTTTTCGGCTATATATATGTCGTCGTCAAGCGATCCTTGTTGGAGGGGGTTGTCAGAGTCGTCTTCGAGCGCGCCCACGTCTCTAGATGATGAGGATGATTTTCAGTCGCCGATTTCTCCCCAGTACTTCAGGGTACGTAATATTTATATTTTTTTTTGTATAAAATGATTAGATATTAACTGTACTAAGTCTTTGAAATGTTGACTGTTTAGAAATAATGCATAATTTTTGTATATTAATTTGTATAAATTTAATTATTAATTTGTATAAATTTAATTATTAATTTGTATAAATTTAATTATTAATTTGTATAAATTTAATTATTAATTAGTCTCTAATGTACTAATTTTTTTATATAAATAGGGTGATTCTAGTGATGATGAATTTATAGCAATCGACTTCTCATCCCATTTTACTACTAATGAGATATTTCCGAGTATGGAGGGATTGAGGGAGTGGGTGCAAAAGGTCGGTTGTAGTCTTTTTATGGTGATCACTACTAAATCATCAAAGTCTAGAAATATTATATTTCATTGTGAGAGATTCGGGTTACCTAGGTCCGGCAAGAAAAATAAGTTAGTCGATGGTAAAAAGGTCAGCCCGATACGAGTGAATAAAGCTAGGTCAAAGAAGAAGGGTTGTCCCTTTTTGTTGCATGGTAATTTTAGGGAAGGAAATGCTATTAGAGATCCTGGGTGGACCATATCGGTTGTTAGAGGATGCCATAACCATATGCTTTCGACCACCTTGATTGGCCATGCATTTGCTTCCCGACTTACGAAGGAACAGCGTAGAAAAATGATGATTGATACTACGGCGGGTGCAAGACCCAAGGTTATTTCTACACAGATTAGGAATGAATATATGGGTTCAACGGTATCGAGGAGGCAAGTGTACACTGTTAGGGCTAAGGAGAGGTTGAAATCCCCGGACAATCTGAATGTGACACAATGGTCATTGGGGTTTTTGAAGGACAAAGGCTATTTGTTGGACACCGCTACTAAAACGAGGGAAGATGGGAAGGAGGTATTGTCGTGCTTGTTTGTTTCTCATCCAGACGCTCGACATTTGTTGTGCATGTTCCCTAATGTCGTCATCATGGATTCGACGTACAAAACCAACAGGTAAACCTTACTCGTTTTAGTATTATGAGTAGATAATGGTATTTTTGGCGGGTTTGAAGTATTGTGTGTGTTGCATTTATAGGTACGGTATGCCACTGTTCCAGATTGTTGGGTTTACTTGCACCAACTTCACATATTGCATTGCTCTTGCGTTCATGGAAAGGGAGACGGCAAGCCACTATGCATGGGCATTGACACGATTGAAGTGGTTGTTCGGGGGGAAAAGTCCCGTATGCATCATGTCTGATCGAGAGCTAGGACTGATCAAGGCTGCCGATAAGGTGTTTCCGAAGGTTCGGCATCATTTGTGTCAGGTCCATGTAGACCGTAATGTGAAGGCATATGCTAAAACGAGGAACATTGACGAGAAGAAATTCTCGGGAAGTGTTCGTCGGGTGATGAGGTCTCACACAAAGGAGGAGTATGGAGAGCGACTTGCTCACTTTAAGGAGACATGGAATCAAGGCCTTGTGAATTATGTGGAGGAAACTTGGTTTAATCACCATAAGAAAAAGCTAGTTGCGGCATGGTGTGATGATGTTCTCCATTTTGTCACAAGAACATCAAACAGGTAACTTTCATACAAACATTTGCAATCAAATTGGGTTTTAAAATTCATTTAGTAAATTGTAAACGATTATATTATTTTTCAGGGTTGAGGGTCAGCACTATATGCTTAAGGACATAATTGAGACATCCGTTGGAGGGTTCGACACAATTGTGCAACACATCGACAACATGTTTGTTGATCAGCATCGAAAGATCCGATTTGAGATGACCAAGAACTGCACTGCCTTTCCCATGGAGATAGTAAATGGCCTTGAGTGGGTTAAGGTCTTCTTCAAGCGCATCCTTGAAAAGTGCTCTGAGAAATGTTTGAGAATGTTGTATGCCCAAGCTGTGTTAGCAAATGAGGGGAAAATTGGGGACAAATGTGATGATTTTTGGTGGAAGTCCACACTAGGACTGCCTTGTCCACACACAATTAAGGTCTATGTGGAGACGGGTTACCCGTTAGTGCCTGAAGAAGTTGATATTTTCTGGAAGCAGATCAGATGGGAAGGGGTGGATGCTAAGGATCTTGATGTCGATGATGGTTTTGCAATCACAGCGAATAATGTCACGGTGCAAGACTTCTTTGAAGAGTTCTTTTGTGGGAAAGTTGATGGATTTAGGTTGAAGAAGATGGCGGAAAAGTGGCGTGAGATTGATGACCCTACATCGTGCCAGATTGAAGACCCGCCACGTGGTGAGACCAAGAAGGGGAGGCCTAGGATGAATGCGAGAAAGACCGGCACCAAGAGGAATATGGGTTGGGACGAGCATGTGGATGCCAAGAGTAAGAAGATGAAGGAGAAGCAAAATATGAAGAATATGGATGGGGAGCTGGGAGTGGAAGAGGAGGATGCGGATGCAGAGAAAGAGACGACCAATGTGAAATCGTCCGTGGGATCAAAATCGTCTTTAGGATCGAAAGGATGTCCTTCTAGCGGAAGACCTCACAGTGGAGTCTCAACATCAAAGGGGAGTGCCACTAAACCTGCAAAGTCCAAATCTGCTTCAAACAAGTCCAAATCGGCTTCAAACAAGTCGTCCAAATCGGCTTCAAACAAGTCGTTCAAGTATCCGCACCTTCCTTGAGGTTAGGGTTGCCCGGAAAGTATACAAAGTACGTCCAAATCCAAACCTGCATATGGAGGAAGAAAGCCATTAGTTATAAACAATTAAACACAGTATATTAATTATTTAAATTACAATCGAACTATAATAAAGGTCTACCTCTAAGAGACGTGCGCAACCGGCCAACTGTGCAGCTCCGCATCGAGAAGCCTCTCCTAGGTTTCTAAAAAGGAGAGCTAGAACCCCGGTGCCCCAAGCGGTATGAACGACACGCTCCCAATCCACAAAAAGAGGTAGCAACGTAGTCCTCAGCTCGTTGGTCGACTTGTCAACGAAAATACTAGCTGACATGGTGTGCCACAAGAAACCAGCCGCTATATCCTATGGGTATGCACCCTCCTCAATCATCCTCAACACATGCCTCCCTAATTTAAATTGCTTGACCCAGCCCTTCCTAAGGTCACAAACCATGTCAGCATCATCCTCATCTAAATTGTACTCCGAATCAATACCAAAGAGATAACCAAACAACGCCTCACACTCTGCCAGCTCGGTATCCTGACCGGTCCATGGTGACGTCACCTCAAATCCCTCAATCGGCAGCCCTAGAATCATCATAACGTCATGTAGCGTAGGACCTATCTCGCCGAAGGGAAAGTGGAAGGTGTTCGTCTCTGGATGCCATCGCTCAACGAACGCTGAAATGAGGGTGTGATCAGCATTGCCGAACTGAAAATCAAGCAAACCGGTCAACCCCGTCTGCTGAGCAATCCAAGACCAGGAACCCTCCTCAGGGACCCCTCTGGGAATACGATCCCTCCAAAATGCAAACTGTGTAGGGCGTGTCTGAACCCTCACAGTCCTAACAACGTCCTTTGGAGGGTCCAATAACGCCTTCCTCCATATCAGCTCTGCAATGTGCGTATCAAAGTTCCTCAACACAGAAGGAAACTGCTGAGCTGGCTCAGACGAAGGTGGGTCCTGCTGAGCTGGCTCAGACGGAGGTGGGTCCTGTTGAGCTGGCCCAGGCGGAGGTGGGTCCTGCTGAGATGGGTCCTGCTGAGGTGGGTCCTCCTGAGATGGTTGCTGCTCTGGTGGATCCTGCTCTGGTGGGCCGGTAGTAAAGTCCGGATCCTCAGAGATAGTAAAGTCCTCCTGAGGTGGGTCCTCCATAACCACGACCTCATCTGAACGGACGAAACCAACATCGTCCTCACTAAGCACCTCCGTGTCCTGAGATACACCCACAACCCTCCTCTTGCGAGCAGATGCAGTAGTTGGACGACTGTCTCGATCCGACCGTTTGATTTTACCTAATACATCCTATTTTACCACAAGAAATATAACTATTTTCATTTTACCCAATACATCCTAGTTACATATACCTTAACAATTATTAAAGACAATTATTTTCTTATAAAATCAATATATTAAATATTTTCATTTTCATTACGACAATATATTTAATCTTATTTAACAACAAAATTGAGCCTATTACCTATATTGTCATTTTTAATTATGATTAAATACAATAAAAACTAACTTTACAAGTCTACAATTACAGTAAAAAATTTATTAAATAAATTAGATTTAACAAATTATAACTAATGAGAAAAAAATATCTTTTCGGTCGACCTCCGTTCATATTTCCGCTTTTGACGAACGGGATTTTCCGCCAAATCATCCAACGCCTCCATAGCAACCGCTAAAGCCACGTCGAAAGCATTGTCCGCCCCGATATCCACCTCCTCGGTCCTAGCCGGCAATCTATCCTCCTCGCCCAAAACCACCGCGCCGCCGCCGAAAACCTCGATGTTCGCCGGCAATCTAGGTGGCACCTCGTGCAGCCCAGAAACCCCCTCGTCCCCGGTCCTGGGCGGCACCTCGTGCAGCCCAGAACCCCCCTCGTCCCCGGATCTGGGCGGCACCTCATGCAGCCCAGATCCCTCCGCCGCGTCGACTCTGCTCCACCCCGACGAGTCTCCTCCGCCCCGACTACTCACCCTACCCCCGCCAACAAAACAAAGCCGGAATGACGCCGCCGTCGAGTCCGCCGTCAAGACAGTCGTCGACTCTGCTGGCGCGACCGCCGTCGATTCCGCCGTCGAGTCCAGTGGATCGTCGCTGCCGCTGAGCTCTCCCGTCGCCATCTCTCTTTCCTCCTTATCAACCACCGCCCATATATCGTCCATGAATATCATTTCGCCGAAATCCGCCATGTCCCTTTCAACTCTTTTTTCTCTTCAAAAAATTTCGCCGGATTTCTGAATCTCCCTCGGAGAAGACGAGCTCGGCGGCCCTAAATACCGCCGAGATCGAATTTTTTTTCCTGTCAAAGATGGGCGGCAATAGGTGCCGCCCACGTTCAAATTTTGAAATAAATTTTGGGCGGCAACACGTTCAAAATTTGAAATTAATTGTGGGCGGCAATTATTGCCGCCCACAATTAAAACCGGATTCGATAAAAAAAAAATATTTAAAAAAATAAAAAAAATTCCTAAACCGTGTTCGATAAGAAAAAAAAAATGTGGGCGGCAATATGTGCAGCCCAGCTTCTGAACCGGGTTTTCGAAAACCCGGTTTGTCTGGGCTGCACATATTGTCGTCCAGGTATCAGACCGGTTTTTTTGAGTGCTCTATGGGCGACACCTATTGCCGCCCAGGATGGAGTGCGAGGTTGAAAAATTGGGAGTGCGCGGTTTGTCGCCGTAAAAGTATTAACAAAAAAAAAACGAACTCTCTTTTACTATTATCATGAGAATTTTAATGGAGATTACAAATCATCAATCTTTTACATAAGAATCAACCACATCCTTATTTATAAACCATAAAATTGGCTATTGAATCCAAGACCCCCAAATTATGGAGCTTTATGTCTACTTATAGTCATTGTGTCATGCTTCTGATTGTTGGTAAGGTGTTGAGACTTGAGACGTGTTGGCTCGTGATTGGTCACAAGAGCGATGTGACGAGCGTAGGCCAGTCGGTTAAGAGAGGCGGTTTGGAGGTTGACCACTCTCATTGGAGTAAGAGTTTGATACCGCCTCTGTTGAACGCGTCCTTCATGATCTAACACGATCTTTTGTGTACATCGAATCGGGCGTTTGGAAAGTATTCATTTGATGACCGCGTTACATCAACACGGTAATGACTATTAATACAAATAGCGCGCTCCATCAGCTATCTCTTGTAATGTTTACTAGTCGGGATTTTTTTGATGTTGATGATGGATTTGATTAATACAAAACATAATTACAAATTCGTGACATGAATTGGAAATGGTTTACGAGAGAGGATCATGTGAGGAGGAGGCTTAGGGTGTAAAGTGAGAATTAATCTAGTAATGAAGAGCTAAGAATAAAACACATGGAATGACACTTGTAAATATAACAAACTTTATTATTTTTATTTTTGAATTTTATTATTTTTATTTTTTTCCTATCCCCCCCCCCCCCCCCAAAAAAAAAATTACTTTTTCCGCAAAATATTTTTTTTGAATTTTTTTCCCAATAAATATTTTTTTCCCTTAAATATTTGAGCAAATAAATTAGTACTGTGGTTTAATCATGTACTTTAACATACTAACTCATGCAATTTAATTATTAACATATGTACTTAATTTTATTTTACTAAACATGCACTTTAACATATGTATACATGCACTTAATCTTTATAATTTTAATTTCGCACTTTAATATACTCATACATGCACTTACATTGGAATATTGAACATTCACTCTAACATAATTACATAAGCACTTTTTAGCATATTAAGTATGCACTTTAACATGATAAATATGCACTTTAGCATACTAACGTATGCACTTTTAACATAATAAACATACACTAACTAAAATATACACTTTTAAAATACATGTTAAAGATGCACAATTACATATTAGCACATGCACTTTACCATATTAAAGACGCACTTCATGTGAGCAATAAAAAATGTGCTTATATATGCACTTTGGATTATTTTATAGATGCACTTTTGGTGCTTATTTATGCACTTGAAGTACAATACATTTTTAAAAAATAGTTTTTTCGGAAAAAAAAAAACAAAATTTGAAAACAAATTGAATTTCGAAAAAAAAATAATGGAAAAATATTTTTTGAAAAGCAAATATTATAAAAATAATATTTATAATTTTGTCACTCTAATCTTATACATCCATCTCTTAGATCTCATGACCACAATTACTCCTCACTTTACACCTTAAGACTATTATGCACTTAAACCCTTCTCAAGGGCTTACATATATCACATTGGGGAGAATTTTAAATAATTTAAATTATCATCAAAGGCCGGAAAACCTGCTATATAGTCCCTCCCAAACATGATATAAATAGTCAAATTCTTATGGGGAAAGAATTTGTGAGGATGGGGGCTTAGGAGAGGAGTGAGGACGCCTCGGAGCCGTCGGATGAAAAGAAAACGGAGTGCCTAGATCGCAATTTAAAAATTCGGCACAACCAAATTATTCGCGAAAAAAACAGATTCGCGTGCACACACATTACACATCTGTGTGCATGTGAAATACACTAGTGTATTCATGTGAAATGCACTACCGTGTGCATGTATAAAACGCATACGTTCAAATAGAATAAACAGATGTGTGCATATAAAAACACTACTGTGTGCATTTGAAATATGTGCATGTAAAATGACATATATTAAATCATGTCTTACTTTTAAACTACTCTGCATCTTCAATGGTGAAAATGTAACAAACCTTATGTTGATGTTGTCTTTTCTAATAGCTTTAATGCTATTACTTATGCTACCCCTTCATCCCAAACAAACAACAACCACCTCTCTATAAGGGTCATACCAAACATTGTAACTGCTTCGGGATCACATCCCACCCCTACTCTTCATTTGAACCCAAAAGAAAAGGGTAAAGATAAGATGGAGCTTGATACTGCAACTTACCTTTTCCGTATCTATAAAGCCAAGAAAAATGCCCAAAAACTAAAAAATCTTGTATGATTTTTTTGGGATTTAAACAGTTGTACTGAAAAAGCTCCATTAGCTTTAATCTCTTATATAATAAGTTAACTTGTTGGTGCACCCTTATATCAATTCAACAACTCATAATCTGGCCTTTTTCTTTGTCTAGAGATATACTAATATACATATTGTGTTGATCATCTTCTCACCTATGATAAACTACCATGATGGCATTCATCTTGCCTAGAATATCTATGGAGTTTATATTCTCTTAACCACATATGCCTTTCCTTCACAAGGTGTGAACAATACTTGGTCTTCATTTTTCTTCAGGTTTGCTGTTATAAATAGAATTTTGTTATTGACTATGTTTACACTACGAATTATACCTCTCACACTATTCTTACCAAAACCTGCATCAATATCTCATTCACAATGAAAATATTATGTACAATCCTAACCTCGTGGTGCTCATACTTCTTACATTGCCTAGTCATAAATATGCATGCTATAGATGCTATATACCTTTGTAATCAATATTTTGGATTAACTAGCACCTATTGTCCACTTATTTCTTATTTCCAGTTCTATGATTGTTTGCTTAACTATTGCTCTAAACCTGCTATCATTATGAGCATTTCTTCTTATAACGATTTTAAACTATACATTAGGTGTTGTTCTCTTCTTACTTGTATTCTATATTTGCAATGACTGGGACTCTATATGGATCAAACTTATGCTAGACGCTCCTTGGTTTTCAGTGTTCTCGGGTTAACATGTTGGCCTCTACCAAGATTTCAACAAAATCTCTCAACACCAAATCTCCTGCATGATCTCTTACATGAGTGTGGGTTTGACCTCCCACCAAATCTCTCAACAACAAAAAAACAACTTACCCTAAGGAAACAACCTAGATTTTAAACTCTTGCAAGTTTAACGCTACTTGCAAACAAAACATATCGGTTTTATGAAGATAAGCCTTTAGAACTGTCGAGGTATTAGCCGCAAAAACATGTGGACTGATATCGAATCACTGTGAAAAATGGAAACAAAATTCAAATTATGGCTCTTGTTGAAACTAAGACCGATAAGGAACCAACAAATTTCTTATGGAAAAAATCAGGGTTTGATACCTTTCATTTTTCACATGCGAATGGCTTATCTGGTGATGTTTGTGTTATGTGGAAAGCTTATTAGCTTCAAAAAAAAAAATGTAAACTCATCCATATTGATAACAGATTCATTACTATCAAATATAAAATTATTGTTAAAAATTATTGTATGATGCTTATCTTTATGTACGCCCCACCAAAAGAAAATGGAAAAAAAATTGATTTTTGGAAACATATAACAAACATTGTCTCCCAAACGCCTTGCCTTGTCTAATTATAGGTGATCTAAATCAAAAACTATACCGAGAAAAAGGGTGGTTGTCACCTCCCACCATCAAGATTATGAAGATTAATTCAAGTATAATTGTGATTTATTAGACATCCCAACCCTAAGTGGTGAATCTACATGGCGAAAAATTAGAACACAAGTTGATAATATATATGAGAAGCTAGATCAGGTTCTCATCCATGACCAAATTTTATAATGGTTTCCTGGAATTTTCACTAAAATCATGCCTTTTTTTCATATGATCATTGTCCAATTTATGTGGAGTTGGAAAACCCTAATCCCATTAAAGCATAACCATTTAAAATTGAGAAAATGTGGACTTTTAGAAAGGGTTTCAAAAATATTGTCAGACAAGTTTGGCGTATCAACACACAACGTTCTCATATGTACAACCTAGTAAAAAATCTTGCATTAAAATTTAGTGCTAAAAATGGAATGAAACCACATTTGGAATTAAATATATTTAGACAAGTAAAAAAAATAGAAGATGAACTATCCAATATTAAAAAAAAACATTATCCTAGATCCAAAACAACACATAATCGCTAAACAAAACAAACTTATAAATATGAAGGACAACTTACTAACTTTCATAAAAATACTGGTGACAAAGAGCTAAATCTAAACACATTAAATCCATTGACACTAATACCAATTACTTCCATAGAATAGCAAATGGGAGAAGAAGCAAGAAAATTATTCGTGAAATAAAAACACAAGATGATACTTTCATTATTGGTCATGAAAATATCCGTACTGAAATTAGAAAGGATTTTGAAAGATGTTTCAAAAAAGGAAGGATCAACCATCATAACCTTCAAGATTTCCTTTGAAATATCACTAAGGAAGTATCTAATCAAGATAATAATGATCTAACAAAAAGCGGCACTAATGATGAAATTAAAAAAGTTGTGTTCAGTATCGATAGTAACAAATCACCAGGACCTAACAAAATGTCAACTCTCTTTTATCAGAAATATTGGCATATTATCGGACCCATGGGCTATAGTCATCAAAGCTGTTACAAGATTTTTCCATTCAATTAAGATTCTTAAACAGAATAATCATATGTTTATAACTCTTTTTCCTAAATATGACAACCCAAATTCTACCAATCATTATCGACCAATTAGTCTATGCTCCACAATATATAAAATCATTTTCGAAATCCTTACGGAAAGAATGCAACCTATTTTGAACAAACTCATCCATCCTCTACAAGGAGACTTTGTGGCAGACAGAGCTATACAAGATAATTTTCTAATAACACATGAAATATTTCATTTCTTTTGCGCCAAACAAGTCAAAGAGGGATGGGTTGCTGTTAAGCTAGATATGGAAAAGCTTATGATAAAATTGAATGAGATTTCATTCTATTTATTCTTGATAAATTTGGCTTCTTACTACATTTTGCTAAAAGGATTAAAGAATGTATTGAAATAGCCTCTTTCTCACTTTTAGTCAACAACGGACCAACATATCTATTTTACCCCCATAGGGGACTAAGACAATGTGTACCCTCTCAACCTTTCTTTTTATTTTGGGTGTTGAAGTACCGGCAAGAAAATTACAACAAAAAGGAAACAACAACAACAATCAACTAGGGTTTAAAATCAGTCGTATGGGTACAAATATTCCCTTCCTTACTTTTGCGGATGACATTCTTATTTTTGCTGAAACAAACCAATCAACATGTTCCAAAGTTAAAACAATCATTGAAAATCATTGCTCTATTTTTGTACAATGTGTAAATCAGCATTTCAGACAACAACGAATACGCCAAATTAGCTTAAAACTAAGATTCAATCAGTTTTTAAATATTCCAAGTAATACGTCTCTTGAAAAATATCTAGGATGCCCTATTATAAATGACAGAGTCCACCAGAATACATTCCAAGACACAATTTCCTCAACTGCTAAGCAGTTATCAAAATGGAAAGTGAGCTCTCTTTCTCTTGAAGGAAGAGTGGCGCTTATCAAATCAAACATTGTTGCTAAACCAAATTATATCATGCAATGTTTTATGCTACCAACATCTATACATAAAGAATTAGATAAAGTCAATAAAAAATTCCTTTAGAATAAAGAGTATACATACTAACCCTTAAAAGGATGAAATAAAATTTGTAAAAATAGATCCAATGGTGGTATTGGTATTAGAAAGATTCAAGACATGAATAAATCTCTTCAAATGAAGCTTTTATGGAAATTTTTTGCTGAACCAAATAACATTTGGGTTAAGATTATCAACGAGAAATATCTAAACAATATGAATACTTTAAAATATTAAAAAAAAACACTCTTGACATTGGTCACAACTACTCAAACTACGACCACATTTTCATTCAGGCGTGCAATGGGTTGTTGAGGATGGGCAATCCATTAACTTTTGAAAATATAAACGAGCCTTTGATATAAATCTTGCGGAGGAAACTCTACCAAATATATTTATGAATCCGTCAACCACAGTTAGCGAGTTTATAACATGCAAAAAATGGAATAGAACTAAATTGGACCTTATCCTTAATAGAGAAACAATTGATAAGATTTTGGATATATATATATATATACATATATATCCCCAAAAATATTATAATGGACACATAGTATTGGACACTCAATAAAACAGTTGGTTTTCTATAAAATCAGGTTTTGAATTCATTACAAAACAAACAAATACATCAATCATGATTTTTCATGGTTATAAAAGCTTAATACCTATCCCAAAATTAAAAACTTAAAATATGCCATGATGGTCTACCGCGACTAAAGCAAGACTTGTTCAAAACATGTTGTTGTGCCACTTGCATGTGATTCTTGTACTAATCCACATGAAGACTTAATTCATTTTCTATTCCAATGCCCTTCCGCTCTTAAACAGACGGTGAACCCGTCTACTGATAGAATTACCCAACTCAACTTTTCACCCTCTGTGTCTGACTTGAATTATGATTCAGAACTTCACGTTCTCATCCGTAAGGATGCTCTAGACTGATCTACGCATAAATGATAGGTCCAGTCTAATTTTTCCCTCATACAAAAATCATGTCATACTTTTTGGAGATAAAAACGTGTGTTGTTGAATCATATCAACATTGCTTGAATCATCTGGATATTGACCATTGAGGATACCGACCATCTTTTCTTTGGATGTCCCTTTACTCTTTGGATGATTCATACCATTGAAAACTGCCTTGGAAAACATTTATTTTTCAACATACTTTAATTTTTTTTATACATACTTGGATTATTTTAGAACAACTCATACCTCTACGGAACTTATGTTTTTCCTTTGGTGGATCATTTGGAAACACCGTAGCTCTATTATTTCCCAACATAATGATAACCAACATAACACTGATCTTTTAAATGAGATTTTGTTCCATTATACAAATTGGATCTCCTCTTCCTCTACATTCTCACAAAATTAATAGTCACTCGAAGAGAAGATGTATTATAGAATATGGAAGAAACCGCCAGAAGGATGGGTTAAATGGAATTTTGATGGTTCCAAACAAAATTATCTCACCTCTTATATCGGATATATAATATGCAAATCAGATGGTAAGATATTGTTTATGGTTTGTTTTGCAAACATAAGCTTTTGCAGCTTTTCAAGGCATCCGACAAAGCCAAAGCACTCAATATAAGAAAGTTAATTATGAATGAGATAATTTGAATTTTAATCAATTCCATTAACGGAACTTGGAAAGTTCCTTAGGAAATTCACACTATATTGTAGATATACAATTTATGCTTTCTTCATTTGACTCTTTTCAGGTCTTTCACTGCTTCAGGGAAGCTAACTATGCAACTGATCATCTCGCCACAAGTACCATCACTCCTATTGTCCTATGAAGGATGTTTACTATATTTTCCCATATCAAAATCTCGGTTGGAGACTTATGGATTTTGAGACAAGAATTCAATCGTTTGAATTCTACTTGTAACAACTTCTGTAAACAATTTGTAAAAATCATCAATTGCGATGATTTAAGGAAGCCCTTCTCCTCCGGAAGAAACCCTAATGTATGCCTTGTAGCAGAAAAAACATTGCTTGATTCATACTGATTTACATCCTCAATGCACATAAATACTAAAAGAAATTAACTTAATCATATTTTGAGATTGATATCACTTAATTATGAAAATAAGTACAAGATAAAAAAATATGAATTAAGTTAACATGCATGTAGATTTCGTGTTTTCATATTTATTCCTTACTTCGCAGACAATGTAAATTAGTAGTAACTTCACTAGCATATGTCCTCGTGCCCTGCACGAGTTCAGTTGATAACATTTGAAATTGAAATATTATTAAATATTTACAAAAACTAATATGGTAAATTAAAAGCTTAACCTCTTAACACATATAGTGATAATGTTTTTGTATAATTAAAATTGAAAGTATATATGCGAAATTGTATACAAAATAAAAAATAAATTGGAAATATCATAAAAATAACTGATTAAGAAGACATATAACTTTAGATTTAAGTAATGCAAATGTTAATTAAGTATAATTAATTAAAAGAAAAAAATAGTTAAATCATATCACATATTTATTTTAAATGTTTTCAATATATTATCACTTTTGCATCATAAATCAAATATACCAATTATGTTTAGTTGCATGGTACCGGTTATATAAATTTAAGTATTAAAACTATAAGAAGTAACATGACCAATAAGGTAAAATATATTATAAATAATTTTATTTACAAATAAGAAGAAACTAATAAGATAAAAAAGATCTAAATAATCTTTGATATGATAGTATCTGTATAATTAAGGTAAGTCATTTTAGATAAAATAAATAAATATATAAGAAATAGAATATGTAAATATCAAAATTAAAAAAAGATAAAATTGTAATTGTACATTGAGAATTTGCCTACGTGACATAAGTCACAGACTGACGCGTAGGAGAGATGATTAGGCTTTAATATAGCATATAGATTGGGAATGCAAATTAGTTGCAGTTCATGACCGATTTTTTTTAAAAAAGAAATAGTTGTAGTAGCCTTCAATAATTAAATTCATATGGATAATCAATAATCCTCATAGGTATATTATAACTAAAGAAATAGTATTATTTTTAAAATTAATTAGGTGTGGTAATCAAGAATTATAGACCAAATGCGAAGAAGTTAATGGATTGATAATGCCAATATCTCGCCTGCTTTGACAATGATTGTGTCACTTTGTTTGTTTTTTTCTGGTCAAAATTGTGTCACTTTGGTTGTATTCCTTATTGTGGGAACATTTCATAATTTCATCTGCTTTGCAATCTGCATAATATGATCTGTTTTCTATGGCATTTGTCCTATTATCTTCTAACCGTTATTTGTTTTTCCTTCTCTTTTGCAGAGCCACGTGATCGTGGAAACCGTTCATACATGCTAAGATTTCTGGTGGTTTTGAGAAGATCAGGACTTCTGTATGTTCCTCTTGAGCGTGATTCTTCTGCTTCTCTGTTTTGTTGAAATTGATGCTTTATTGCCTTCACATGAATAAACCTGGTATTATTTCCTTGCTAGATTCCTGATCTTGTGACAGAGGCACGGCTTTTAAATGCTACTCGTGTGAAATTAAATATAGGTTTTCCTTGTACCTATTCTTTTTCATTTGCATCATATTGTAAGGGTGTTTGTAGTTGGTAGAGCAAACTGGTTTCACGATAAATGCTTTGTTATTCTCTAATAAATAAAAGAGCCAAGAAAACTCTTCCTTAATTCTACCCTTTATGCCACGGTGATGTAAGATAATGATGTACAATATTTCTATACCAGGTTAAGAGCTGCAGGCCTACCAGGCCTTGTGATTAGCTTACCATGGCTGTGCTGAGCCTTTTCTTCTTTGATTAACTTCCCTTTTGGGCTTTTGCACCATAACTCAATGCTCTATTCAATATCAGTAAATTCCTTTGGTTCAGTAAGTTGGAATTGTTAATCAGTTATCACCAAGTGTGAGGTCACGTTCAAGCATAAATTATCTAATAATGTACTTACGATGTATTGAGTATAGTGACATGTATCAGTGGAACTGACCCTTAATCTCCAGAGCTAGATTTCATTTATGTGAATGTCGTTCATTTACTAAAAGGCTGCTGGAAACTGTCTTGCAAGATTGCTTGGGGGCATTATCATTATTATTTTCTCATCTTTTCGAAAACCTGGCATCTGTAACAGGATTTTTATTCCAAGCAAGATCAAGCTCATCCTTTACCTTCAATTGTTCAAGATGAAGCGAGTGAATTTAGGAAATTGCCTTAAATATAGTCAATCTTGCAAGACAGTTTCCAGCAGCCTTTTAGTAAATGAACAACATTCACAACATCATGATGATGTGTTTGTAATTTAGGAAATTGCCTTAAATATAGTCAATTAGTATGCAAATTCAGGATGGACAAAGATTAGCTATGAATGGACATTGAAATATTTGTACAATGGTCTGACTTGACAATAATGTATTCTCTCATGATGTAAGAGATCTATTTGTTAATTTCATCCCACAAATCAATACAAGAATATGGAGAACAAGTTGGTGAGTTTACCTGTAACTATGCCAATATTCGGGATAAAATGTCAGTAAGAGCAGTCGATATATGCTCAAAGCACTCCTGTACACTCGCCAAATCCTTGTCCCTAGCTGCATAATCCAGCTGCGACAAGAAACATCACTATCATGTCAACTCTTGCTAGATAAAGCTAAAAAGAAACTACTACTACTACTACTTCATTGGACTTCCTATGACTGGCAACCTAATTAGCTTTGAATACAAATGTGTACGGTATGCATTCACAGGCATAATGATGCTTACTTTAGTGACATTGCTGAACAAATTGAAATAGAGCTTCCTTAGCAGAGGTCTCACGGTCCCGGGCTTGCTCTGTATAATTGTATATATATCCTGTTTCAAAAGTGACGACTTCTTCCTCAATTCCTGTTGTATCTCCCTCCAATCTTCTGACTCTATCAGAGTCTTCACTCCTAACAAAGCTCGTGCATGATCTCTGATCATGCTCTCAGCCTCTTCAACTGTCTGATCAGGGGCTGTCATCTGCAAATCAAAGCCTAAAGCCAATTTGCGCTCATTTAGCACTGCTTCTCGTGTCAATGCTGTTGAAAATGTCACCGCTAAGATTGCAATTCTTCTACTCAGACGTTTTGTATGACATCTGTTGACATTTAGAGAGCACTTCATGCAGCTCCTACATACCGGAGATAGATGAGGTGTTCTAAGTTGAGAGATCAATGAAGTGGATGCCATCTTTCCCTTGTAATGGATTCTGATGATAGGACGGAATGTTAAGACACCCAGTTGGTCATATCAGTTCAGCTGGAAAACCAAAGATAGAAGATAAGATTACAAGGCTAAAAACGTTGAACACCAGCCCGAAAAAGCTTGCTTGAGTAGAGAGCAGGTGAGAAAATTCATACTAAGAGTAAAACTGATGACAACATAAACACAATTCTCCAAATGAGGCATTGTATGAACTTAGGGACACTCCACTTGCCATAAGATAACTATGACATACTAGCATATCAAGTAACATAAACTGTCATATTTTAATTCCCAAGAGATGTCAAAACCTGATCTTGAATTTCCAGATCTAAATACTCGACAACAGCACATTCAACCCAACAAGAGATGTAATAGATTGCTTCTCACAGAAGACTAGATGAAACTGATAGGAAGCTCATATTCAAATGGAAGTTCCAAAGGTTTTCAGCAACTTGACAAGTTCATTCTATGAAAATGAGATACTTCGTTTCTAGAAAATTTCCTCTATTTTAGCAATGTGTTGATCCAGCCAAACAGATACGATTTAAAAGAAACAACACAAATATGAATATCAACTCCAATTATCAACTTCACACAAACTCTCCTTATACAAGGGAACCTCAATTGCGTAATCAACCCAGTTCACATGAAAAGGTGAAAACCTCAACTAGACTATTGTGAAGCACAAGTTCTGAATGCTTCTTTGCTCACACACTGATCCCATGGATAAAGAACAATTTTTTCCTATATGTTAATGTCTTGTGCTGAGCCCCTACACACCATAGGTGACCTTGTAGCTCCAAGGTACCCTTCATCTGGGCCGATTCCCACACAAACTTAAACAGCCCAAGTGCCCTATCTAACTGCTTAACTCCACTCCAGATCACCCACTCGTCATTTGATGTGAGAACTTTCCCCATATACAAGCAAGTCTGATCATGCCCACCGAGCTCATACAATCCACCACACACATCTACTTCCACATCTCTAATTGTATCATGGAGGTAGAAACGTAGAAGTGTGAATAAGCAACGGGATGAGTGACCTAGTGTCTTAGACAACTTCTTTTGTACCAAGTTTTCTTGATGTCGCACCTCTCTGTACCCGATGTTTCTATCAATTAAGACATCCTTGATCTGAGCAAGCCCTTCTTTCATAGTCTCCAATTTTGACACATAAAATACTAGTTTCTCTTCATCTTTCAAATACTGAATGAGGTCATTGAACATATCTAGGACCTCTCCCCATTTATGAGAGGATGAGGAATTAGCCACAATTTTCGGTTTAGGTCTCATCCATGAAGAAGTATCCTCATCATGACTATTGGCCGTTTCAGCTAGAAACTTCAGACAAGTAGACACAATTTGCTCACTCATCTTCATACTTTTGCTGTGAACCAAATGTTTCAAAGACCCTATCTCAATCTGCAGGTCCTTAAGTAACTGTTCAAGTGTGCCTGTCCACATTTGGTGCTGAGTGACTTGTGAGCATACGGTAAACCTCACCACCTTCCTCTGCTGAGCGGAAATGCCAAGGATATTGCATATTGTGGAGAGGGAATCAACAATCATGGGCTCCCTTTCATTCTGTTTACTAAAGCAAACAGACTGACTGCGTATTTTACCTGCCATTACAGCTTCAATATTCTTATTTACTTCTTTTAAAACAGACGGTGCCCCGAGAAAAATCCTGGAAAGAACCTTGAACTTGTGCATTCTATAGTGTAAGCGTGCATCGTTAACAGCAGAATCAACACTGACATCCACCAACATCCCATCAATGAAATCAACATTTTTCAAGATCTGGGTTAGTTTTGTTAACTTTGGAAATGCCTGTTTGTACCATTCCAAAGGTGGGGGTCTTTCACAAGATGCCTCAGAGGAGTCAGAGCAATGATAGAGCGAGGAATTAAAGTACAACTCCCCATTTCTATTAGCCCTAGCAACGGAGTTTGAAACATAGACAATGCCCTTCACATGTCTATACATTAACAAGTGACTTCTCATCAGCATTCTTTTGACTTTAATCTCTCAAATCTGTACCCTATCTCAACAATCAGACCTGTAGACACAACAAACACATAATTGGAACAAATTCAATTCTCCACTATCATATTTTAGAAAAGGTCCAAACTCTCATCTAGAAAAATGGGAATTATAACTTCCAACAACACTTGGAAGATACAAAGGAACAAGTATGCGAGAAATAACTAGTACCTATTGGTGATAGCTGCAGATGAAAGTGAGATGGTTAGCAGTAGGATTATCCTGAGTGGACTTTGGAGGTTCCAACATCAGTCGACGGCAAGATGCGAAATGGAAACGGGAATCCCAACCCATAAACACATTCATTCAATTTTTTGAATTACAAAAGGAAAAGAAAAAAATAAGATAAGGGAAAGTAACAGCATTTCACATATACAAACAGGGAAACCATAGCCAGACAGTCGTTATAGAGGAAGAAAACAAAAACAGTAGAGAAAGTGGGAAATTGGGTATCCACATTTGCATTCTACAATAAAAAATTATCAAAATCTGTTGAACTTCAACAGAATAGGAAAAAGGCGCGCCTCTGCGCCTAGGGCGCCTGAGGGGCACGCTCGACTCAGCCTAGGCGGGTGCTGGCCCAGACCAGGCGCGCCTAGGCTGCACCTTTTTATTCACTGAATACTACTACATTTAAGTTGCCCACGAATGATGTCAAAGTGTATGTCTGAACTCTAAGTATACAGTATACACCATGCAAGGATCATACAAATGCAACGAAGCGTTCTTTAGACTTCAGAAGGTAATTTCATCTGAACCCCGAGTATAACCATAAGAAAACACAACTTTAACTTCATCCTTTCGTATCTTAGATCTTGAAGTAGCATCTAAACAAGCTAAAGCTAGATAGAATAAAAGCCATACAGCAAATTCACCTCCCTCATCTTATCAATTCGGTCCAAAAAATTAAGTAAACTCGCTAAACCCAAATTAACAACGAAATAAGACACATCAAGCAGCTCAGGAAAGCTCAGAAGGAGTCTTTATATAGACTAGACACGAAATTGCTCAAACTATCAAACTAGATTCAGTAGAACCCTCCAAAATTTCAAATTTCGAAGCTACACCTCCGAAATTAACAAGAACGTATTCTCGTTAATCTATCACGATTTACAAACAAAATTAGGGATCTAATCCCACTACAAAACCGATAAAAATTAGGGTAAGATTCGAAGCTTACAGTGAACAAGAGCGAATTAGGCGTGGAGTTGAGTTTGGATCTGGTGAGTTCCAATCCGGAATCCAAAGAGAGAAGCGAAAACGGGGAGACTTGCCGAGGAAGAAGACGATGAGGGATGAGGGATGAGGGATGAGGAGTAGGAGGGAGGGAGAGACGAAGAAGACGGCCCCAAAATCCGCAGAGGCCCCAAAATCCGAATAGTATATTTTTTTTTGGAAATTTGTGGCGGTATTATTGAGTTTAAGGTTATTACTTATTAGTGTTAGTGTTTCATGATTAAGTTTTTTTCAATTGGTATTTTTAAAGTTTGAGTTTATTTTTTTTGTAATCGAAATTTTTCATATACATATCATTTTGGTTTGAATTGATCAAATCGAAACTCATTATTATGTTTCTTGACCTCAACTTAGTAGGATTCGACTCCTAAAACAATCAAATCCATACTCGAACCATTCCGATTTGAATTCTTAAGATTGAAAATGGGTTGTTGCTTCGGAATTCAAATCGATATGGTTCAGACATGTATTTTGGTATTTTAGGAGTCAAATCTTACTAATTTGATGGCGAAGAACACAATGGTGGACTTGAATTTAATCAATTTGAACTAGAATGGTACAAACATGAAATAGTTTGGTTACGAAG
The DNA here is from genome assembly GCA_027886185.1 of Rheum nobile. Classification (NCBI taxonomy): domain Eukaryota; kingdom Viridiplantae; phylum Streptophyta; class Magnoliopsida; order Caryophyllales; family Polygonaceae; genus Rheum; species Rheum nobile. The sequence continues at coordinate 1,737,532 of WOAB01000163.1, forward strand.
CAAACAAACCCAAACCTTATGGGCACCAACCGAAAAAAACTTAATCGTGAGACACCAACATGAATAATCCTAAATTCAGGGACACCAATAAGAATTTTTCTTTTTTTTTTTTGTTAGGATTTGGATAGTCATGTGTTATTTGTTTTTCCCTGAAAAAAATGAAGGAAAAAAGAATTTTGTGATAAAATTGCTAAGAAACTAAATTTAGATTTGCTACTTCATAATGTATTAATTTATAAAGGAACTCGTGACCAAATTTTTATTTTTAATAAAGGAACATGTTACGAGTAGACATGAAAGATTTTTTATTGATTGAAATTTAGTAGAAATAAAAAAATTCCTACTTCATAATGTATCAATTTATAAAGAATTTTGTGATAAAATTGGTATTCTTACCGTGTAGAAAGTAAAAGAAGAGAGCAAATTCAAGACGATATTCAATGTGTAGAAATGTAAACGGCCCTGTATATTAATTGTCACTTGAATGCATAGAGCTAGAGGTCTGCACTACAATCTCCCATGATTTCTTTATATTTCCAAATCTCTATTTTGTAACGTCCAAATATCTTTTATTCCTAAAAAATCCTTTAACGTAGGGAGCATTAAAACCTTGAAATATAAACTGAAAAACGTTTTAAATCCTCTAGAGTAATCTTTATATAATGGTGAGCTAGGATGGAGAACATGTGTTCAGGGATTTTTTTTGGTGGGGCACTAACAGATGAAAGAAATTTCAAAGGAGCTTTCTCTTCAAAGTTAATTCAAGAGTATGAGCGAAGGGAAACGAAAAATCATACTTGACCTTTCACAACATATATGTCCTTAATTTCAAGTTAAGGCTTAGTAAATTATTTGTCAGTTTCATTACTCCTATAGTCTTATATTTTTTGTTTTACCTTTAGTATTTGTCTACTATTTACGAATTTGTTAGTTGCATTGCTCTCATAGTCTTATATTTTATTTTTTACCTTTAGTATTTGTCTAATATTTACGAATTTAATTATTATTGTTTATAGTGGATTTTTTATGTTTTATTTTATGATTTTTCATAAATAGATAAACTCATAGAGGAGCTAAGTTACAAGGTAGACGTGGGAGTACATCTATATACATGAAGACATTAAAATGCTTCTAATTTTGCATATCGATACTGAATTTCCTTATTGACAAGGAAACAATAAAGTGGGGTTGAGCTTTGCTATAGAACATACATGTCAGATAAATGCGAGATCATGTATGGAACTATTAGTATTGGGAGGGTCCGCCCCATCGAAAGGTAGTCAACTAGAACCCGACCAAGACGTAGAGTGACAATGGTCATTCGAACCGGGCAAAGAATCTAAAAAAAAAAAGATAAAGGCGAGATCTTCATAATTGTCTATTTATTTGCTCTCTTTTTTTCATTTTCTTCTTTCATTGCGCTTCTTATAACAAAAAGTAATGCAAACTAATGATAATTAAGAAATTATGTAATTTAACATTCTATTTTGTATATTGTTAGCATTATATATATGTTTATTTATATAAAAATATCTTAGTTACTTAATCACATAAGTATAAGATATTTTTATGAAAGGGTAAACATATATCCATATATGTATTCCGTTGTAACATCTATAATCTGTTATGAACATACCAACCTATTAATAAAATTTTTAAAAATCTAACTTACACTAAATTATATAAAAATAACCGAAAAGCATATAATTAACATATATATGCTACTTAATTGTGCAACATATAACTAATAATTACGGTATTATATATACGGTTTTTCTAGTGTGTGCCCATGGGCACACACTAGAAAAAACTTTATATATATTGTACCTAATAATCTACTTAATTATGTTAATATTAAAATGAAAAAATGATATCATGCATGTATAATTTTAGAATTCACACTACGTTAAAACCTAAATTTGACAAGGAAATGTAAAATTATTTTCTTAAACTGATTTAGAAATACTAAATGTGGAATAAAAAGTGTACAAACTTCAATTCATTATAAACTTATACTGCATGTCCAATACTGAAGTATATTAAAGCATTCTATATATTTTTTATAGTACAAAACGTAGTATATTTGTATGTAAGAGTAATAAAACGATATTTCAGCTCATGTACTTTTAATAATGTTTCATTAGATAAAGATAAATTTAATACAAATTTTAAAAGTAGAAAACATAATGTAAAAAGAAATATCAATTTAAAATATTCAAATAATACTAACCGTGCATAGCACATGTATAATAGAGTTTCTGACAATTAATGCTCCTCCTTTTAATTCATAGGTTTATATATTAATAAGGGTATCAAAGAATATGAGTTGCTTAAGAATGGTATTTAAGTGATAATTTTAGATACGGGAATTCCGCGAGGTAACCCTGAGGTTTTATAAAATTCCGCGAGGTGTCCACAGGTTTAGGCTATTCCGCGAGGTAACCCTGAGTTTTTTAAAAAGTCCGCCAAATAACCCTCCATTATCTTTCCTGTTAAAGTACCGTTAATTCATATTTTTTTAACGGGAATTCCGCGAGCTAACCCTAAGGTTTTGCAAATTCCGCGAGGTGTCCACAGGTTTAGGCTATTCCGCGAGGTAACCCTGAGTTTTTTTAAAAGTCCGCCAAATAACCCTCTGTTATCTTTCCTGTTAAAGTACCGTTAATTCATATTTTTTTAACGGAAATTCCGCGAGGTAACCCTCAGGTTTTGCAAATTCCGCCAAATAAACCCTTGTTACTTAATCCGTTATAAAAATGTTAAATTTTTATTTTTTTAATGTGAAAAACTGTTAATTATTAACTTTTAATAATTAACTTTTAATACTTTTTAAAAAGTTGTTAATTGATTTTTTTAAAAGGAGAAATAATAACAAATGCTAATATTTAGTATCATCCATAAAATTAGAAAAAAATTAATAATTAACTACATAAATGAATTTACTTAATTACTTTGTTCATTCATGTAGTTTATTATTAAAAATTGCAATTTTCATTTATGTAGTTAATTATTAATTTTTTTCTTATTTTATGGATGATACTAAATATTAGCATTTGTTATTATTTCTCCTTTTAAAAAATCAATTAATAATTTTTTAAAAAGTATTAAAAGTTAATAATTAACTACATGAATGAATGTACTTAATTACATTGTTCATTCATGTAGTTTATTATTAAATGAATTTTGTAACACCCCGGGCCAGAAGTGCTACAGTGCCATAGTCCCGAAGGACTATAAGACGGGTGCAATAAAAATTTGCAAACATATCCCATACATAATATATACCAAAAGCAGCACAGCGGAAAAACCTGTAAAACATGTCCAAAGTTGAAACCATAATCAACTTAACATACAGAAAGTACTACAATTTACAAACCAGAAACCAACAACCAAAGACCAAAAGTCAAAAGCCAATACAACAAGTTCGACCACTTCAAGGTCCAAAACCAAAACGATACATACAATCAAGTCAAAGTCTCAAACCAAAAGTAGAGTTCTCGACTCCAAAACCGACGGTGATCAGGATCCTCCTTGCTGGCGCTAAATCTGCAAAGCCTGATTGACTGGGAGACCCGATACACCAGCCAACCACGGCACGTAAACCGAGGTTGGTCAGTCTTTTGAAAGACTATGGAAAGATTAGCCAAGCCAAAACAGTTCAAACAACATACAATCATATAAGATATATATAACGTCACAAAATCCAGCCAAAACAACCAAGAGAGTACTCAACTCTCAAACGCAAATAACTCCAACATAATCCATTCTAACCCAATCAACGATAATCCAAACACCAGACCCATACTCAATCAAACAAACCAACTACCACACCGACACTCAACAACAATCACATATAACCATCAATAATACACAATCACACCTTAAACCAACTATCCAACCACACGTCAAAACACAAACATAACACGCTATCACATAACCGATCAATTATCCATTCTTATCCAATTCTGCACGATATTAACCTCTTTCAATCCAACCTCAAACTCATCAGTACTCAAGCATAAACGAATAGAAAGATCCAATCCAACTTCCTCTCCAATACTAATACCTCAAACAACAACTCTATGCACATACACATATCTTACTAATGACTTACAACCAAAGCTAACCGATAATACAGAACTCACTACTTTACTAACACAACAAATTCAATTAACCTTCACATCAACAAACACATAGGCATCAACGAAAATAATCATCACATAATACAATCGTAACCAAAATAACGATCCAGGCTAGCCACCCTTCTGGTGCCGCCGGTTCGTCAACCTCGATTGCAACTCATACATCAAACTCAACTCGTATTGGCCCACACCCTCAAGATGGAAACCAATCTATACACTCAAACAACACAACCAACATTCATAATCCATCAACTACCAACAATAACCATACCAACATAAATTCACAACCTTGACCAGTTACAATCAACAACTATAACACACGTAAATTCACCACCACAACCAATGGCCAACAATGACCCACAACCACAACTAATAACAATCAACGTCCAACATAAACCAATTATCAAACATACAACCAAATTACCAACACAACCACTTAATCAAGTACACAATCAACATTCAACACATAACCGACACACACAACCATCAACACCTCCAATCCAACCTCCGTCTCCACCACCACATCACCGGGTGAGACAATCCACAATACCTCCGTCTACACCACCACATCACCGGGTGAGACAATCAACACACACTTTCCGGATGGGACTTTCACCATCCAACCCTTGGCCCTTAACGACGTAGGCGTGCACCCTACGCGGTTTGGTGAGACTATCATCACCTAACCCTTCGACCTTCGGGGGTTCATACCCACCGAGGCCCTCACATATAAGGAATTTCACCATCGAACAACATTCCACCACCACACCGATACCAATCAAATAAAATCATATACGACAATCAATCAAATATCACATACGGCAAAGGTTAACACATATTCACATACACACAATCCAACACACACACTCACACATTCAATCCAACACACACATACAATCCACCACACACACACACACACATTCAATCCAATACACATACACGTGTCAACAGACACTCACACTCAAGCCAACACACCCACGTGTCAACAGACACTATCAACAACAATCACAAACACATAATCACACCTTAACACACCTAATCACACTTCAACACATTTCACCATATATCAACACATTATCACACACCAACACATATTATCACACATCACAACCAAGCAATTTTAGTCAATTCTAACCAATTTAAAATAGCTCAAGCAACCATAATTTAATTATGACATAAGCTAAGCATAAATCAATTATAAAAATATATAAGTTAGGCAAGGATCCTCTTGCCTCAAGTCGAACCGCAACGACCCAGAGGTCTCCAAACCACTCGAACGAACCTGCGAAATTAATCCGAGCAAATCCCTGACATTAATTAACTCATACAAATCCACTACCAACAAACCCCCAATTTAAACCCTAAAATCAAACCCTTAATTAATTAGGCAAATCACACCCCAAAATCAACCCAATCTCAGTCCAACTCCCAACTACACACATCAGCCAAAACGATCCCAAATTCAGCAAAGAAATTCAGTCCCCACAGGACAACAACAACAATCAACCACAATTCATCAACAACACAAATCAACCCGAAAATTCAGATTGGAGGTAAACCCTCACACATACATCGATCTTACCTTGTTGTCAACCACTGTCCTCGCCGGAATTGAGCACCACGTCGCCGGAATCGCTGCAGAACTTCAGCAGAACAGCAACAGCACGCAGCAGATCACCAACAGCGGCTCCAACTTGTAAAAATTCGTTCTCCCTGCTCAGGACTCCGAATGCGATGATTCCAACTCGAGGAGTTAGATATACGAGTCTAGTTTACCTCCTCAAATTTTCAGACCAAAACAATAAGTGAGCAAAACGTTATTACCATTCTCCTGATATGTCGCAGACGGGGCAACAAACATCAGCGGACAGCAGAGGAGACGGACGAACGGCGGCGGTCCGGTCTGGGTCGAGCTCGCCGGAGGGAGAGCGACTTCGGGTGGGCACAGGGGAGGGAGTCGGATTCGGGAGGAAGAAAGCCACAGTGCATCGGGGGAGATCAGGAGAGACAACCGAGTGATAGGGATTTTTATCCCCAATTTTCCCATTTTTTCCCCTTTTAACATAACACATAATTAATTTACCAAAATGCCATTACCCACTTATTTGTGGTATTTCATTCTCCCCTCTTTATAAGAGTTTCGTCTTCGAAACTAAGATCAAACAGGTTCGGATAACTGCCTCGCATAACTGACTCTAGAATATTACGGACTCGCCGAAGAATGACTTTCCCTGAGAATCAACTCTCAATTCTCTTTATCAGTTAACACACATAATCGATCTGAAATCACAATACTCCATCTTCTTGAACAAGAATTCTTACACTCTTTCCTGAGCAATCTCACTGCATATCTTACTCAAGATTCCATTACATTCAGCTGTATCTGTTCCTTCTCAAACCAAATTTCACTTTTCACCCTTTGCCAACTCCTGTTGCAATCCCGGCCGAACTGTCAGACAAGCAACCACCTGCTCGAGAGTCGACTTCCTACACAAAGCATCAGCAACCACAGTAGCCCTTTTCTGATTGATAAACAATATCTTTTCATAATCCTTAATCAACTCTAGCAGTCATCTTTGCCTCATGATCAATTCTCTCTTATACAATTTGAGCTGACGAAAAGTATACGCAATGACCTTCCCATTCTGCATCAAAACGCAACCCAAACTTCGCTTAGACACGTCACCGTAGATAACAAACCCTTTTTGTTTCCTGCAGTAAAACCGACACTGACGCACTAATCAAACACTTCCTGAGTCCTTCGAAAACTCTCTCCTGACATTTCCCGTCCCAGTCAAAATTCTTAGTCACACGCAACCTTAGAAAATCCATCCACAATCGCATGCAGTAATCTGCCAGTCTGAGAATACTCCCAATGAAACTCACTGCAACCAATCCAAGTACTTTCTAAAAACATTAATTCCTTAAACCTTGAAATCTGCGGAAGCATTAGTCAACTCGAAAGGCAACACAACCTTTTCTTAGCAGTTTTACAGCTGTCATCGCACTAACAATTCTGTCAGAGTCTCTAGGATGATGACTCTCACACATGCACTAAACCTTTATCTCCTGTTACGATAACTGTCATCTTCCGGAAGTCACAGACACATTCTGTTCCTCAGCTCAGCCGAACCCATAGTCGTAAAATCCCACTTTCTCAGGTGCAGACCGAGTTCTCTGTTTCTTACTGCCTCAAGCATCAATAATCTGATCAGAATCATCTATAGTGGTTTCCATAATCAATCACTCATCTACATACTGCTCAATGATCGTACAGCTATGCCTTACCATCAAAGGTTCATATCTGAATACAACCATATCTGAATGCGCTTAATCTGTCCTGCTCAATCCTAACAATAACAGTAGCACACAACAAATCATACTGAATCATCACCACTAAACTACCTGCATCAACCTCTTGACGATACGCCCAACGGCCTCATTCTCTACCATACTCATACTCCTTAAACCTCTAGCACGTCTCACTTACCAGGGAACGCACCATAAAATATAATTTAACAATTCAAAACATCATATATAAAATATATCAAACATTAGCACAAAACATCACAAACAGCACTTACTTACTTACCAACACAACTCACTACGGTTGACAGCAAGGATTCCTGATCACCCGATTGTTCACAACAACAACGTATAAAAAAATTCTCAAGTTGAAAACTCGGAAAGAACACATTTTTTTTTTGAAAAGAGCTCTGATACCAATTCTGTAACACCTCGGGCCAGAGGTGCTACAGTGCCATAGTCCCGAAGGACTATAAGGCGGGTGAAATAAAAATTTGCAAACATATCCCATACATAATATATACCAAAAGCAGCACAGCGGAAAAACCTGTCCAAAGTTGAAACCATAATCAACTTAACATACAGAAAGTACTACAATTTACAAACCAGAAACCAACAACCAAAGACCAAAAGTCAAAAGCCAATACAACAAGTTCGACCACTTCAAGGTCCAAAACCAAAACGATACATACAATCAAGTCAAAGTCTCAAACCAAAAGTAGAGTTCTCGACTCCAAAACCGACGGTGATCAGGATCCTCCTTGCTGGCGCTAAATTTGCAAAGCCTGATTGACTGGGGGACCCGATACCCCAGCCAACCACGGCACGTAAACCGAGGTTGGTCAGTCTTTTGAAAGACTATGGCAAGATTAGCCAAGCCAAAACAGTTCAAACAACATACAATCATATAAGATATATATAACGTCACAAAATCCAGCCAAAACAACCAAAAGAGTACTCAACTCTCAAACGCAAATAACTCCAACATAATCCATTCTAACCTAATCAACGATAATTCAAACACCAGACCCATACTCAATCAAACAAACCAACTACCACACCGACACTCAATAACAATCACATATAACCATCAATAATAACAATCACACCTTAAACCAACTATCCAACCACACGTCAAAACACAAACATAACACGCTATCACATAACCGATCAATTATCCATTCTTATCCAATTCTGCACGATATTAACCTCTTTCAATCCAACCTCAAACTCATCAGTACTCAAGCATAAACGAATAGAAAGATCCAATCCAACTTCCTCTCCAATACTAATACCTCAAACAACAACTCTATGCACATACACATATCTTACTACTGACTTACAACCAAAGCTAACCGATAATACAGAACTCACTACTTTACTAACACAAAAAATTCAATTAACCTTCACATCAACAAACACATAGGCATCAACGAAAATAATCATCACATAATACAATCGTAACCAAAATAACGATCCAGGCCAGCCACCCTTCTGGTGCCGCCGGTTCGTCAACCTCGACTGTAACTCATACATCAAACTCAACTCGTATTGGCCCACACCCTCAAGATGGAAACCAATCTATACACTCAAACAACACAACCAACATTCATAATCCATCAACTACCAACAATAACCATACCAACATAAATTCACAACCTTGACCAGTTACAATCAACAATTATAACACACGTAAATTCACCACCACAACCAATGGCCAACAATGACCCACAACCACAACTAATAACAATCAACGTCCAACATAAACCAATTATCAAACATACAACCAAATTACCAACACAACCACTTAATCAAGTACACAATCAACATTCAACACATAACCGACACACACAACCATCAACACCTCCAATCCAACCTCCGTCTCCACCACCACATCACCGGGTGAGACAATCCACAATACCTCCGTCTACACCACCACATCATCGGGTGAGACAATCAACACACACTTTTCGGATGGGACTTTCACCATCCAACCCTTGGCCCTTAACGACGTAGGCGTGCACCCTACGCGGTTTGGTGAGACTATCATCACCTGACCCTTCGACCTTCGGGGGTTCATACCCACCGAGGCCCTCACATATAAGGAATTTCACCATCGAACAACATTCCACCACCACACCGATACCAATCAAATAAAATCATATACGACAATCAATCAAATATCACATACGGCAAAGGTTAACACATATTCACATACACACAATCCAACACACACACTCACACATTCAATCCAACACACACATACGATCCACCACACACACACACACACACACACACACACACACACACACACACACACACACACACACACACACACACACACACACATTCAATCCAATACACATACACGTGTCAACAGACACTCACACTCAAGCCAACACACCCACGTGTCAATAGACACTATCAACAACAATCACAAACACATAATCACACCTTAACACACCTCATCACACTTCAACACATTTCACCACATATCAACACATATCAACACATTATCACACACCAACACATATTATCACACATCACAACCAAGCAATTTTAGTCAATTCTAACCAATTTAAAATAGCTCAAGCAACCATAATTTAATTATGACATAAGCTAAGCATAAATCAATTATAAAAATATATAAGTTAGGCAAGGATCCTCTTGCCTCAAGTCGAACCGCAACGACCCCAGAGGTCTCCAAACCACTCGAACGAACCTGCGAAATTAATCCGAGCAAATCCCTGACATTAATTAACTCATACAAATCCACTACCAACAAATCCCCAATTTAAATCCTAAAATCAAACCCTTAATTAATTAGGCAAATCACACCCCAAAATCAACCCAATCTCAGTCCAACTCCCAACTACACACATCAGCCAAAACGATCCCAAATTCAGCAAAGAAATTCAGTCCCCACAGGACAACAACAACAATCAACCACAATTCATCAACAACACAAATCAACCCGAAAATTCAGATTGGAGGTAAACCCTCACACATACATCGATCTTACCTTGTTGTCAACCACTGTCCTCGCCGGAATTGAGCACCACGTCGCCGGAATCGCTGCAGAACTTCAGCAGAACAGCAACAGCACGCAGCAGATCACCAACAGCGGCTCCAACTTGTAAAAATTCTTTCTCCCTGCTCAGGACTCCCAATGCGATGATTCCAACTCCAGGAGTTAGATATACGAGTCTAGTTTACCTCCTCAAATTTTCAGACCAAAAGAATAAGTGAGCAAAACGTTATTACCATTCTCCTGAGATGTCGCAGACGGGGCAACAAACATCAGCGGACAGCAGAGGAGACGGACGAACGGCGGCGGTCCGGTCTGGGTCGAGCTCGCCGGAGGGAGAGCGACTTCGGGTGGGCACAGGGGAGGGAGTCAGATTCGGGAGGAAGAAAGCCACAGTGCACCGGGGGAGATCGGGAGAGACAACCGAGTGATAGGGATTTTTATCCCCAATTTTCCCATTTTTCCCCCTTTTAACATAACCCATAATTAATTTACCAAAATGCCATTACTCACTTATTTGGGGTATTTCAAATTTACTTAATTACTTTGTTCATTCATGTAGTTTATTATTAAAAATTGCAATTTTCATTAATGTAGTTAATTATTATTTTTTTCTTATTTTATGGATGATACTAAATATTAGCATTTGTTATTATTTCTCATTTTTAAAAAATCAATTAACAACTTTTTAAAAAGTATTAAAAGTTAATAACTAACTACATGAATGAATGTACTTAATTACATTGTTCATCCATGTAGTTTATTATTAAAAATTGTAATTTTTTTTTATGGTTGGTACTAAATAGAATTTAAATTATTTTTTCTTTTAAAAAAAAAATCAATTAACAGTTTTTCACATTAAAAAAAAATTTAACATTTTTTTAACGGATTAAGTAACATAGGGTTATTTGGCGGAATTTGCAAAACCTGAGGGTTACCTCGCGGAATTTCCGTTAAAAAAATATGAATTAACGGTACTTTAACAGGAAAGATAACGGAGGGTTATTTGGCGGACTTTTTAAAAAACTCAAGGTTATCTCGCGGAATAGCCTAAACCTGTGGACACCTCGCGGAATTTGCAAAACCTCAGGGTTACCTCGCGGAATTCTCGTTTTAGATAATAGAGTTTCAATACGTATTTAAGTGACAGTTTTATATTTTAATAAGAGTACATACTGAGAATATGAGTTGCTTAAGAATGGTACTAAAGAGATAATTTTATATAATTATTTTATGAGAGCAAATTTTCCTTACAATATGAGTTTCTAAATTTATATACATTTTTCATATAGAGTAAAAGAAAAATATTATATAATTTTCATTTAGGTTTCACATAAAATCAACAATATTTGCACTGCTCAATGGTTTAAAATTTGATCATAAAAATGCTAGGGGAAGAGTTGACCATTATATTTTATTTTTTCGGTTGAAAGAACTATTTTAAATCTGTTTTTTGACATCCAAATTAATCTTAATGCCATCAATGTAATTAATTATGTTATCAGAAAGATTTGAAGTCACATTTCAATGTGTAAGAAGGTCGGAAGGGATGAAAGAGCCTAAGGATATATGAAGAATTCAGAGTAATAAATGTCAAATCAAATTGTTATTATATTTGATTTACAGTTATGATTTTTTTTTCCAAATCAATAGAGAAGTTAAATCGACACTATTATGAGTCGAGGATAATAAGTTTTATGTTTTATTATAACAAGTAAAAGAACCTTAATAAGAGATGACCATATGTCAAAAACAAATACTAACGTTAAAAGATGTAATAATCCATTGTTTTGCTATTCACAACGTATTTCATATATGTTAAACACAAAGGTATGTATATAGTCCAGTGTATTGCTACACAAGTAAAAGAACTTAGCGTAATCAACATGCAATCTGCGATCTAAATATCATATTTGTTAATTTAAAATTTAGTTATATATATCAATATATCTATTTATTTGTTGTCATATTTTTGTCAAACTGCAAAATCTTATCCATTTATCAAGGTAATAGCTAAAATATCACGGAGTATATATATATTCTCTTATGTCAAGTTTAGTTTTATATTGTAAATATATTAGATTTTTTTTTGCGTTATTAATATTACTATATTTACATGTATTAATTCAAATCATTAATACAAACTAACATTGTTAATTTAAAATTTTAACAAAAAATATGTATTATCTTGATCGGATGTAAATACTAGACATCAAAAGATAATTACAAGTAGTTAAATAATTAGTTAAATCTGCATAATCATTGTTTGATTGATCCGGTCAATTATCTTGATCGTAGTTACTTTCATCCTAGATATTGGCCCGAATTTGTTAAATATTTAGTTAAATCTGCATAATCATTGTTTGATTGATCCGGTCAATTTTCATCTTTAAACTTCTATTCATAAATTATTTTTTAATATCATTTTATAATAATTATAACACTTAATATTAAGAAATACATATATTAACATCTCATCTTGATCAAGTTTACATCTCTACTAACATAATTTTAGATTTGTGATGAAATTCCTACCACATCAAAATGAACCAGTTAAATGAAAATTATACATGCTTAGTATTAAAAACAAAAAATAGGCTATACTCTTAATATAATTTATTTTTTCTCTTAAAAAATCATAATCAACTCAAATAATAAATTGTTAATTTCAACAAGTAAACTCAAAAGTGCAAAAAAATACAAAATGTTCTAAATATGATTACAATTTAATCAATTTACTTTATATATTAAACAATAAAATAAATATATCGTAAAATTTTCAATAATGAAATTTAGTTTTTTTCCGTGCGTAGCACGGGCATGATCTCTATTTATAATTATAAATTTCACTTTTAATAAAAAATAAATAGAGTAAGTAATGTAATAACTTTTGGAAAAAGCATGTGCATGTTGTGCATAACTAAGTGAGGAGAAGCCAAAAGAACATATATATGTAATAGGATTTGAACCATATAATTAATGAATCTTTTATCCCATGGATTAAAGGGACTAAAAATACAAGTACATGAACTTAAACTACTAAAGATGACATAAACTAAACCCAAGGTCTCATTGCTTGCTACCTCTAAATAAAGCTTAAGTAAGGTTTGTTAAAAAGGACTATACAATTTTTTTTTGTTTAAGGCTAAAACTCCTTATTTGATCGATAACAATATAACGATATCTCAATTGATCATCCTATTTTCACATCGCCACCTGAAATTCATCAATCACTTTCAGCAATTAAATAGACACAAAGATAAACCATTATAAACTCATACAAAAACACTTAGCGTGTTCTATAAATAGTTGTTTTACAATCACAAATTGGATATAATATGGCTGTCCACAAGTGTTTTGGTGGGTAATAGAAAGAGTACAAACGATCTAACATTCTCCAAGAACCATATACTTGCAATTCCAATAAACTTACATGAATACATTAAACACTAATGCAAACCAAATTCGAACAAAAGTAGCAAGAGTTTGTTGAAAGAAGAAACTCAGTCTAGTTTCTTAAAAATAAATTAGCCAATAAAATAAATCAACAAATCATATTAGCTTACTAAAAAACTAAAAGTACTTATTATTAGTTCAAACAACTACCATGAAGCTAGACACCGAAAATCAATGCATCATATTCCAACAACAATAGCATCTAAATTTGTAGCCCATCACTCTATGAAGGACAAAGGTACATGGTGTATGAGTTTACTATGTGAAGGATGATGTATGGATCGATTCCTCAACGTGGATACATGATCTATTTATCCAGCCAACTTTGCTTCACATTCAACTCAATGCCTATTTTTAAGAGTATAAATAGAGGAGTTAACTGGGCGTTTCAAATCCACATTCAACACATAACTTTTCTTTTAAAGTAAATAAAGACTAATAGTAGTTTTTAGAAAATTAAAGGAGATACATACGTAACTGTTAAAAATTAATTAGTAATATTATCAAAATTTAACGCCTTTCATCTATTGGGGGTGAAATGCAGAAGTTACTCTATCACTATTTTTTTTATTCTAATCGTAGACAAAATGCTTAAGTCGGTTGAATAAATACAATAACCATATATAGTCAAATAAAAGCCTATATATAATATATTAGATGGATATAATAGAACAACTATGATAAAGAAAACAATACTATGTATTGCAATATTCAGATTTTCAAAGTTATACTTAAAACAACATAAGAGATTATCAAAACTATATTAAGGATGTCAATTAAGTTGGGCTTATTGTAAGTTCAAAAAAGTATGATACATGTATATTAGCAAATTGTGGGATATTGGATTATCGTAAGCTCAATAAGAAATGGTATATTTACATTAGCTAACTGTATATAAGATTATATAATTTTAGTAATAAATAGTTATCATGACCCAAAAAGCGCAGTTCTCAAGATTGCTTACGAGCATTTGCTAATAACCCGATTTGAACCTATAACCTATAGAAAGAGTATACTCTATAATATAGTTGTAATTTACATTATATACTTTAAAGTTGTAATAGCAATTCATGTAAATTAATCAAATTATTGATAGAAGGTTACTTTATTATATATGTGTTTACATAGATATATCGATATAGATTACATGTTTATGTGCAATTTTGTGGTCTTAATCTATATCTATTTAAAAGTTAGCATTCTTGCCATTGAATGCTAACTTTTAAGCCTAAGCTAAACATAAAAACGTAAAGAATTTTGGGCCCAATGGGCTTTGTAGATTGGCTACTATAATATTTTAAGCATAAAACCCTACATGGCCTCCATCAAAGACGTTGGCAATCTATACACTTATGATAGACGTTGAAGAATCTCTGAAGAGGCTTTCAAAAATCTGCATTAATGAGAATTATAGCAGCTATGAGGCTGCCCTTCCCTGCACTTATGATAGACGTTGAAGAGGCTTGGGACGTTCAAGAGGCTGAGAATTAGAGGCTTCAGAAATATGACATTTAAATAGTGTTGGTGGCACCTACAACGACATTCACTTTCATTACCTCTCATCTCTTTCACCATGTCTGCTTCCAAGGACTCCCAAAGCAAGGCTTTAGAAATTGTCCGTTCTGATGCATCCATGAAAGGGAGGCTTCCAAGAACTAATTTGCTGATTATTATTTTTATCTGTGTTGAACTTGTAACCTTCTAACTGGATTTATTTTAACCAATTCATTATAAATGAGCATTTTCGGCGATCGTCGTTGAATGATTCTCATCTGCTTGATTCGTTAAGCAGATTCGGACGGCGGAAGTGCAAGATCTGCAGGAGAAGAACCAACTAAGGAAGCGATGAAAGTGAAAAGGCACATCATGATCGTCAAACCGCCAGGCTATAAGGGCGGATCTCCACTCGCTTCTCCACCAGGATCTACTACGCCAATCTCTCCGGCCGGATCTACACCGCCGATTTCCCCGGCTGGTTCTACACCGCCGGTTTCTCCATTTTCCGGTGAGAATATTCCGTTTCAAAAATCATATGTTTACCATACTGTATAATTTGTGTGCTTTGGTTTACATTTTTTCCCATGCGCTCTGTTACAGTGCTCCACTACAGTTTGGGTAATAAAATGATCTCTTTTGCTACTATTTCCGCGCAGAGAAAAAGAGGTTGAGGTATACCGCACAGGATGCTGCTAGGGTTTAGAGAGACTCCTGGAGGTGGTAATACTACTTTCGATTGCTCTCCTTCTGGTGCTTGCGTTCCCTGTCAGTATTCTGAGAAGGTATTTTTTGTGATTCTCACTCTGTGATGTTTGTTTTGGCTGCTTGATTATGGATTTCGATTCAATTTTTATAGCAACAGTTCGTATAATTTTGTCTGTCGAATCATTTTATATCGCAATTTGATAATGAGATATTAGGTTTCTCCTTCCGTTGTAACCGGAAATTTGTCTGATTCTTCTAGACTTGAATTGATGATCTAGATAGGAGAACTGGAGCTCCAGATTGGCTTTAGATATTCTGGATCTATTGTTTCTTTCTTTCCACGATTCATGTGACAGTTCATCTGACCAAATTTACCTGTGACAACTTAAATGCTTAAATTCACTCTCATCAGTGTGCAATCAGAATATGCGAGTTTCATAATCTAATTCTAGCAACTTTGCATAGTGTACAATCATAATTAGCAGAATTGTTGTTCTTCCGGGAAACACAGATCTTAAGCACTAGATGCGTACCTTGGTCTTCAATCTAAAGATCTGGAACAATAACTAAATTCTGAAGAATTTATGTTTGCAATTGCTAACAAAATAGGCATGATGCTATTCATTTGATACCTGTTTAGTGCTACTCTAGATAGAGATGTAAATGTCGGATATAAATATTTGCAGCTGGTACCTTTTCTCACAATACTCTTTGTTTGATATGATTCTTGTAGAATGAAGAAAAATATCGTTGCAGTGAAACAGGATACCGTATTCCTTTGAACTGTGTTAAAATTGGAGATGAAGCAAAAGAAACCAACAATAAAAAGGCAAAAACGGGCCGTTCTACCCTTGGAGCATCACTGGAGAATGAAAATCTAGAATTAAACTCCAATGAGGAAAGCACTTCTTCAGGCAGAGTTTTGAAACAGAATATAGCCAATAAAGAGGGAAATACAGAGTCTTATGTAACTTTCAGGAGCTGTATACCTGTTGTAAATGAAGAGAGGTTATCAGTACTTGGTTTTGAGGTATGTCATTCCATTTCAATACCTTGGTTTCTTTATTTAAGCTTTCAGGACCAAGAAATACATATTTATACGAACAATTGACTCTTTCTGTCACATGATTCAACATGAAGTGATTGAAGGCCAACAAAAAGTGATTGAAGGCCAACTCTGCTGACTATAAGGAAGTGATTGAAGGCCAACAGAAACAAATTGAGGTATGCATAATTATTTATTTATTTTGATGCATGATATGTGGATAATTTGGATTCTAGCTTTGATTGTATCTGTAACTTTTTATAAGTTGATTGAATATTCCATCTGTCATTCTCATTTCAATTACAAAGGCATGCAATTGCTTTCTTGCTGCTTGCACCAAACAAATGGTAAACCAATTGATCTGAACTTATAAATAGTTCTTACTTAGCATTGCATGTCTCTGTCCTCATTGCTCTGAAGGAACTAAAAGCATCGTTCAATGACGCAAAACAAGAAACCAGGAGGATCCAATCAGAGTGGGAGAAAGAAGTTGCACGGTTAGGTACAAGTCTGAAAATATTTTTATGATATGCTCATATAAATGAAATTACATATAGTCGCCTTCTGTGTAAACTTTACATTAGCATTTATCTCTCAAAGTCAATCTTTTTAGTAAACAAACTAGATGAAACGCTAAGATTTTATATGACTAGGATATAATTATATTATATTTTGTATTACATGTGATTTTTTACATCATTTCAACAACATTGCTTGCATCATTTTGACAGGGTATAGTCATTATAATTATGATATTTCAAAGTTTCATCTTCGGTTAGAAAATGGAAATGGTAACAAATTGTTTTGTATACCAAAAAATGGTTGATTTTACATATCAAAATGAATACAACACTGCAGCCAATCAAGAATCCTGTATAATCAAACCATCTCTCTTACCACTCAAACTTGCATCATGACTCATGAGGTCGCCTTTTTCCAGGAAACCCATGTACACTTTAACCATTCTGATTGATCTGAAGCCAGTGGAGTTTTCAGAGTGATGCTAATTGTTCTCATGCTTTTACCGCATATTGAAATTGAGCAGGAATTCGAAGCAAAGGTGCTTGAATATCACCAGGCTTTCCTAGCTGCCCACATACAACCATTTTATCATCTCCTCTGCTTGGTCTCAGCAATACTGTGATGCCGGCTGCATCTAATATATTTCGGAACTCAATCATCTACTCTTCACTTGTCGGTTTGAAGACCGATCCGCTGTGGGGATTGAATGATATAAGGTTGATTTTGCAAGGGATTCCCTGAACAAGATCAATGATTCTTTTTGCATCGTCCATGCTGCACAATATTGATGATGAAAAATTAAGTTGAAATGAATACAAATAAAAAATGCCATAGATTTTTAGGGGCAAGGAAGCTCACGTGTCGTTCACTCCCAAAAGCATTACAATTTCAAACAAAACTTTGTACTTGTGTTTGTGATGCAATTCTTCTCCAAGTGTCCCTAGGAGCAAGTTCAAGTTGTACTTCCGGTTTATTGGCATGATCCAGTTTCTGATCTGAAAATGTTCACAAAACAATGTTTGTTTCTGGATTCTGTTCATTCTGAATGAAAGACAGATGATAGTAGGTACCTCATCAGTTGTAGCGTTTAAGCTGACAGCTAAAGCACAGCTCGATTCCTACAGGAAACGCTTCAACTGTGGAACTAGGCCAAACAGAGAATATTGTTGGACGATCATATTGAGGTTGTTTAGCTTACATATAATTTATCGTTGAAAATTTGGAGAAGAACAAGTTAATAAATATATTTGACATCTTCTTTTATCTGTTAATTTAGTTTTGTCACCGTGTGAAATCTCTTTAACAAAGTGATAATTCTCAAACAACCAATTTGAAAATGGCATTTTGTTGCAACCCTCAAAGTGAGAATGTTCTACCAAACATATAATTATTACCTTATAAAAAAAAATCAGAAAAACAATGTCATCCTACATTAAAGGCAATTTACTACTCTACGTGTTTGATAATACTTGTAATTTTAACATTTAAAATAAATATTAAGAAATATGATAGTTTAGCTAAAATATAAAATTCTATAAATAAGGCATTAATGTTACTAATTCATCTTTAAAAGTTAGCATTCAATAAATAAGACATTAATGTTTCTAATCTATATATATTTAAAAGTTAGCATTCTAGGTCATTGAATGCTAACTTTTAAAGATGAATTAGTTTTTTTTTTCCATTTCATGCCTTATTTATTTAGCCCAAAATTTAAACAATTTCTCAAATCCAAAAAGTACTAAAGTGACAATTTCATATATTAACAATTATATTGATAATCTATAGTCTTCTATATAATATAAAAAGTTTTTGATTCACAATTATATACAATTACTACATATTAATCAATTGAAAAGTCTTCATTTTCATATCGTTGTATAACTCTTATATCTTCACGTTAAATTTTGAACATAGTTCAATTTATATTTCTATTAAGCATGAAAAACAACCATCTATATTATATATTTAAAAGTTAGCATTCTAGGTCATTGAATGCTAACTTTTAAAATGAACTATTTTTTTTCTTCATTTCTTGCCTTGTTTATTTAGCCCAAAATTTAAACAATTTCTCAAATCCGAAAAGTAATAAAGTGACAATTTCATATATTAACAATTATATCAATAATATATAATCTTCTATATAATATAAAAACTTTTTGATTTACAATTATATACAATTACTATACATTAATCGATTAATAAGTCCTCATTTTCATATCGTTGTATAATTCTTATATCTTCACGTTAAATTTTCAATATAGTTCAATTTATATTTCTATTAAGCATGAAAAACAACCATCTATATTATATATTTAAAATTTAGCATTCTAGGTCATTGAATGCTAACTTTTAAAATAAACTGGTTTTTTTTTTTCATTTCTTGCCTCATTTATTTAGCCCAAAATTTAAACAATTTCTCAAATCCGAAAAGTACTAAAGTGATAATTTCATATATTAACAATTATATCAATAATATATAATCTTCTATATAATATAAAAACTTTTTGATTTACAATTATATACAATTACTACACATTAATCAATTAATAAGTCCTCATTTTCATATCGTTGTATAATTCTTATATCTTCACGTTAAATTTTCAACATAGTTCAATTTATATTTCTATTAAGCATGAAAAACAACCATCTATATTATATATTTAAAATTTAGCATTCTAGGTCATTGAATGCTAACTTTTAAAATGAACTGGTTTTTTTTCTTTCATTTCTTGCCTCATTTATTTAGCCCAAAATTTAAACAATTTCTCAAATCCGAAAAGTACTAAAGTGACAATTTCATATATTAACAATTATATCAATAATATATAATTGTCTATTTTATATACAAAGTTTTTGATTCACAATTATTGAAATACCCGATATATATATATATAAATAGAGGGGACCGACCTTGAAATGGGGAAATTGGATTGAAATTAGAATTTGGGGTAAAGTTGCAGAGGCTAACCCTCGTTTTGCTCTCGTCTCCCGCTGTCTCCCCTGCCCAGCCTTCCTCTCGGTGAGCTCCCGTTGAGCACCGATCTTGACTCCTCTCGCTGCGCCACTTTGCCCCTCTGTTTTTTTTTCACTGTTCGCTATTGCTGGACTGTTCGTGGCCGCTGGTGTTCATTGGGTGCTGCTGTTCTACGGTGCTGTTGCCGGTGTTTGCAGCTGCGCCGCTGTGGTTGATGTCATCCCCGGCGACAAGGCGAGCCACTGAACGAGGCCACGAGCTGCTGCTATTGCCGCGTGTTGCTGCTGATGTTGTCGTGCTGCTGCTGTGCATCTTTGCCGCTGCTGTGCATCTTTGCCGCTGCTGGTGCTGCTCCTCCGGCGACGCGAAACCAGTCCCGGCGGTGAGGGCTCGGTCGACAGCAAGGTAAGGCTGAAGTGCGTGGTTTTATTTGGCTGAATATATATTTATGAACTGCTGAATTCGTGAATTCGTGGGATTGTTTTACTGTGTGAAGTTGGACTGAAATTGGACTTTGTTTGCTGAATTTTGTGGAGTTGTGCAGCAATTTGAATTGATATTGGGTTGATTTGGGGTGTGAATTGCCTAATTAATTAAGGTTGATTTTAGGGTTTGTAATTTGGGATTTGTTGGTTGTGGATTGGTATGAGTTAATTAACGCCAGGGTTTTGCTCGGATTGATTTCGCAAGTTCATTCGGGTTGATTGGAGATCTATGAGGTCGTTGTGGTTCGACTTGAGGCAAGAGGATCCTTGCTAACTTATATATTTTTATAAACTGATTATGTTTAATTTTACCGTTGCTTGAGCTATTATTTTAATTGGTTTGTTTGACTATATAATGGCTTGGATGAGATGTGTGATAATGTGTGATGAGGTGTGATAATGTGTTGGATTGAATGTGTGTGTGTGTGTGTGTGTGTTGGATCGTGTGTGTGTGTTGGATTGAATGTGTGTGTGTGTGTTGGATCGTGTGTGTGTGTGTTGGATTGAATGTGTGTGTGTGTGTGTGTGTGTGTTGGATTGAATGTGTGTGTGTGTTGGATCGTGTGTGTGTGTTGGATTGAATGTGTGTGTGTGTGCGTGTGTTGGATCGTGTGTGTGCGTGTGTTGGATTGAATGTGTGTGTGTGTGTGTGTTGGATTGAGTTTGTGTGTGTGTGTTGGATTATGTGTGTGTATGTGATTATGTGATATTTGATTGGTTGTCGTATGAAGTGTTTGAATTGGTGTCGGTGTAGTGGTGGAATGTTGTTGGTTGGTGAAAGTCCTTATATTTAGGGCCTCGGTGGGTATGAACCCCCGAAGGTCGAAGGGTCAGGTGATGATAGTCTCACCAAACCGCGTAGGGTGCACGCCTACGTCGTTAAGGGCCAAGGGTTGGATGGTGAAAGTCCCATCCGGAAAGTGTGTGTTGATTGTCTCACCCGGTGATGTGGTGGTGGAGACGAAGGTTGGATTGGAGGTGTTGGTGGTTGTGTGTGTTGATTGTCTCACCCGGTGATGTGGTGGTGGAGACGGAGGTTGGATTGGAGGTGTTGGTGGTTATGTATGTTGATTGTCTCACCCGGTGATGTGGTGGTGGAGACGGAGGTTGGATTGGAGGTGTTGGTGGTTGTGTGTGTTGATTGTCTCACCCGGTGATGTGGTGGTGGAGACGGAGGTTGGATTGGAGGTGTTGGTGGTTGTGTGTGTTGATTGTCTCACCCGGTGATGTGGTGGTGGAGACGGAGGTTGGATTAGAGGTGTTGGTGGTTGTGTGTGTTGGTTATGTGTTGAATGTTGGTTGTGTACTTGATTAAGTGGTTGTGTTAATGATATTGGTTGTGTACCTGAATACGTGGATTTGTGATGAATGTTGATTATGTACTTGACTAAGTGGTTGTGTTGGTAATTTGGTTGTATGTTTGATAATTGGTTTATGTTGGACGTTGATTGTTATTAGTTGTGGTTGTGGGTCATTGTTGGCCATTGGTTGTGGTTGTGAATTTCGTGTGTTATATTGTTAATTGTAACTAGTCAAAGTTGTGAATCTCTGTTGATGTGGATGCTGGTATTAGCTAGTTTTGGATAAAAGGGTATGTTGATTGATTATGAAGGTCGATTGTGTGGATGTTGTGAAGGTTGGTTTCCCATCTTGAGGGTGTGGGCCACATGATTTGAATTTGAGTGTATGAGTTACAGTCTATGTTAACGAACATGCGGCACCAGAAGGGTGGCTGGCCTGGATCGTTATTTTGTTATGTTTATATGTGATGATTATCTCGTTGATGCTTATGTGTTTGTTGATGTGAAGGTTAATTGATTTTATTGTGTTAGTGCAGTAGTGAGTTCAGTATAATTGATTAGCTGTGGTTGTAAGTCAGTCATAAGATGTGTATGTGCTTAGGGTTGTTGATTGAGGTATTTGGAATGGAGAGGAAGTTGGATTGGATCGTTCTTTTCGTCTATGCTTGTGATGAGGTTTAGGATGGATTGAAAGAGATTAGTATCGTGTAGAATTGGATAAGATTGAGTATTAGATGATTATGTGATAGAGTGTGTTTGTGTTTAGGCCTGTGTTTTATGTTGATTGGTCGGTATGATATGGTATATATTGTATGTATATATTGTATGATCTGTTGTTGTTTGGTATTGTTGATTGCCATGATAACTCTATGGTTTTGAACTATTTTGGCTGGGCTAATCTTGCCATGGTCTTTCACGAGACTGACCAACTGCGGTTTACGTGCCGTGGTTGGCTGGGGTATTGGGTCCCTCAGTCAATCAGGCTTTTTCAGGTTCAGCGCCAGCAAGGAGGTTCCTGATCACCGTCGGTTTGAAGTCGAGAACTCTACTTTTGGTTTGGGACTTTGACTTGGTTGTATGTGTCGTTTTGGTTTTGAACCTTGAAGTGGTCGAACTTGTTGTATTGGTTTTGGTTTTTGGTTGTTGGTTTTGGTTTGTAAATGGTTGTATTTCTCTATGTTAAGATTGATTATGGTTTCAAACTCTGGACAAGTTTTACAGGTTTTCCGTTGTGCTGCTTTTGATATTATATATATATGGGTCATGTTTTGCATTTTTTCTTTTCACCCGCCTTATACTCCTTCCGGATTATGGCACTGTAGCACCACTGGCCTGGTGGTGTTACAATTATATATAGTTACTACATATTAATCAGTTAAAAAGTCCTCATTTTCATATCGTTGTATACTTTTTATATCTTCACGTTAAATTTTCAACATAGTTCAATTTATATTTCTATCAAGCATGAAAAATAACCATCTATATCTATATATATATTTAAAAGTTAGCATTCTACGTCATTGAATGCTAACTTTTAAAGACAAAATCAAAGGCTTAAATAGGCCTAAAGTTATAGTTTCCCTGTAGGATTAGTTTATCACCCTTAGTATATAATATGTTAGATTTTCCGATCGGTTTTTACTATAGGGTTTATAAACCAATATAAAATACATAAGTATATATATAGGCTACTTTGTAATTTAAGTAATTAAAATTTTCTTTGTTTATTTTAATATACCATAGCATAATTATGTGTATATATAAAAATGAACACTATTTGTAAGTAATTATTCCCTCCCCTCACACACTTTTTTCAGCTAAATCTTGCCTCTACGTACGGACTACTCTTTAGGTTTTGACTCATTTTTTAACCTAAATCTCAATTAGTGATAGTTACTACATACTGTTTACGTTATATTTTGCTCTCATTTACTCATATTTTAATATTATCCAATTACTACACGTAACTCCCGTATTTAGTACATAGTGAATGGTTGGAAACAAATTATAGTCAAGATATCTAAACGGTTATATGTCAAAATGGCTTCACTTTCCAAGTAACATTTTCATCTATAAAAGGGCAAAAACGGTGGTATTCCATTCATTTGCTCTAGGCATCCATCATCTCATTCTTCTACATGGAAATTAGCTTTAGAAAGCCATATAGTGAAGCTTGGGAGATAGTGGGCAACACCTTAAAAAGACATGGTCACTGAAGTAAGCATAATTATTAAGTTAAAGATGTGAATGAGGATTCCCGATTGTCGATGATGCAAGTATATATCCACCTCACGGTAAACTATCCTTAATTATATGTATTTCGATCTCTTTTGTAGTCTACAATACTTACATATATCGGTTTAAATTTATTAATATAATTATCTTTTGATCGAGATAGATTAATTTTATGTGAAGATGTCAGAGAATTGGATAATCTAATAGCACTATTGAGGCATCGACTGTTTACATCATGCACCAGTAGCTTTCACTAGAAGGAGGACAAAGACAATCGATTTAGGACGACTGATTGTTAGTAAAGAAGAAAGCAAACTATTTTATGGATGATGTAAACCCTTCAACTATTGGTAGCATAAATTCAATTAGGTTTGTATTTTTAGTTTCTTTTTTGTACTAAATCATTTTAGGTAGGTGTGTTGTTATTTTGGTTAATGATGATTTTTATTGTTCTATTTTATACATAAAAGACATTATTAAAATGCAATAAAGGCAAAAAATTAGAAACGTGGAGTGTAGTGGAGCATGTAAAAAATGAGAGTTGTTATAACAAGTTTCTTACAAATACTCGAATTCAAGCATAACATATAATTAGATAGGCATTTCTAAAATATTTTCCAAATACTTTCAAAGGAAAAAACGTATCCTTACAAAAAACAACTACCACCTTAATTCAAAATTTAAATTGAACTTCTTACCAAAATAAATAAATAAAATTGTACTTCGTACAATCATAGCATTTTATACCTAAAATACTTAGATATTATATTTTTTTGTCAAGACTTAGATATTACATTTAAATACATATCAAACAATATATCGTTTAAGATAAAACATGAAACAACAATCCATATATTAGAAACTCAAATTTAAATCGTGACACTACATATACATAAAAGACCCGTGCGAAACACGGGCTTCGATTTCTAGTTTTGTATTTAAAAGTTAGCATTTAATACTCTAAAATGATAATTTTTAAATATATATAGACGTATTTACCTTTAGAGCAAATAAATTGCCTCGGTGATCATCTTGAAACGTTGGGCATCATTCTCCTTAATTAGCTATTTTATGCGAGCATGTGGGGGTAAGGAAAAGGGGGATTCAAAAGGGGAGGTCTTTGCTTTCTACCCTCAGAAAGAGGTACTGCAAAAAAAAAAAGGAGGGGAGTCTTCCGGGGGGTTCTTCTTCTTCAAAGAGAAGCTTACAAAATCACATATATATAAAAAGTAGGCAAGCACTCTTGTGAGGGAGTTAGCCGTGAAAAAAATAGAGAGGCAGTCATATATATATAAGAAAGAGCCGAGAGAAAGAAGTAAAGAGATCAACAAGTATCCAACTTGTTTTTGCTATACTCTCTTTACTTTGCAAATTTTCTCTTATATGCTAACAAATCTATGTGTTTGTCTTAGATTGAGCAAGATATGAAGACCCGTAGTTGGCTTGAAACGATTAGTTTCGCCGCTATACGAAGACCCGTAGTTGGCTTGAAATGCTTAGTTTCGCTGCTACATTGAAGATTCGTAGTTGGCTCGAAATGCATAGTTTCGCCGCTACATTGAAGATTCATAGTTGGCTCGAAACGCATAGTTTCGCCGCTACATTGAAGATCCATAGTTGGCTTGAAACGCATAGTTTTGCCACTACAAGAAGACTCGTAGTTGACTTGAAACATATCATTTTGCCCCTACAAGAAGTCCCAAAGTTACAAGGATTCAAATACTACATATAAAATCGTTGTGGTCAAGATTCAAACGGATCTAGTCACCACACAAAAATCTCCTAATTGTGAAAATTCAAACAGATCCGAACACTACATAAATCTCGTAGTTGTGAGAATTCAAACCGATCCAAACATTACATGTAAAGTCTCGTAGTTACGAGGATTCAAATAAATCCAAACACTACATACAAATTCGTAGTTGCAAAATCTACCATGTACAACCCTACTAAATTATGATTGGGTTTGAAAGCCTCAAAAGTCAAAACCAATGTTTGGCCGAGTTCTAAACAAGAAAAAAGTGAACTTGATTTGAACGGGTTTTGTGTTAAGAAAATGTTAACCAATTCACGTGGCTAAGAGTTCCAAAAAGAGAGCGTGGTAAATGGGTTTTAGAAACTAAATTAAAATAAATAAATTGAAGATGTTTTCATATGTTCATTTTCATTTATTTAATTTAGTTTTGACCATAGGAAAGCTATATACAAGTTGCACATTAAGAGGTTAACTTCGGTGCTTTGGAGAGGCATGTGTTCATCTCACTTCCTCTCATTAAAATTGGATTTGTGACGTTGGTCTAAACTTTTTACACATGGGTATCGAGTTTATCAAACCTAACGAGATATATATATATTAACCGAGGTTTAGTTTGCCTGTGACTCGTATATATATAAGTTGGACCAACGTAAAAGTGATTCATTGTATTGGTTAAAGTTCCTTCAATGGCAAATGACCAACAAAAAGTAATCTTCCAAATTGCATAAACACGTACAGGTGATATACTTGGATACATGATAATTTTAAGAACTACGTTTGATTTGATGCTCTTTTATGAGATACGTGGGAAATTTAATATAAATATTATCGAGTTCAATCTCAAACCTAAAATTGACTTTCAAATAAAAGATAAAGTCAAAAACATAAATCAAGTGGTTTTATCCTAGAACTACGTACGACTTGATTCCGTACTAAAAGGCTATGTAGGAACTCGATATCAATTTAAAATATATATCGAGTACAATAGCAAATCTCAAATTAAATCAAACCAAATTAAAATGGTTCTTTTTTCGCGTGATTTGATCTCTTTCAAAAGGCATGTAGGAAACTCGGTACAAAGCAAACGCTCATTGAGTTCAATAGCAATCTTAAAACGAAACAAAATCGAGATAATAATATCTTACATGCAAATGATAGTCGAAGTGATTTGAGCAACCCTTCCTAGAAGGTGGATTTAAGTTATTTCGGTGATGTATGAAAATAACTAAAACACATGCATATGATAGTTGGTTCAAAGTTTGGGCAACCCTTCCTAGAAGGTGAGTTTAGACTTCGACCTCTGATGCGTGTAAACCAAACCCAAAATTTCAAAACTAAATCCAAGTTTAACACTTTGAACTACGTAAGGCTTGATCCTTCCTAAGAAGGTACGTAGGCAACCCGCCATAATTCGGGTGCAACCCAAATCATAAAACAAACCTAAAAATCTCCAACGTATCTATATTATTAGAATTGTAAGGATATACAGATAAGGGTCGAACTTAAAAAACTATATAAGATGTGTTTGTGCATTGTTGTTTTCTTTTAACAATTTTTGTCTAACAAAACCTAAAAGCAAACCTGCATCAGTAATGAGTGAATCACAAAGGTCTACAAGAATTTGATAAAGGGGATGAGCACGTCGAAAGCGGAGTTGTCAGTTGGTCGGGGCCCAGCTAGGGAACGAAGGAATGTTCAAATTTTTTGCTGGATCTTCTCGATCAGTGGTGTTCGGAGTTACTCGCATTGTGTGTCATCATGGTCGATCTGGTTTGGTCCAGAGGATCGTCGTTTCGGCAGATGAAGTCACGAACATATGCAAGACCTCAACATGAGATATGGACACAAGCGCGCACCACGTCCCCACCACGTCCCCCAAAGGCCTCATCGGAAACAAACAACCCCAGACGCTTCAGATCCATGCTGATTTGAGAATCAATGCTGAGAGGGGATGGAACGTGGCGGAAGGCATCTCCCAAATTCCAAACCACAGCCCAATCAACCGATGAGGTCGCCAATCAGCGCGCGAGGGTTGATGGTGCGATGTGGACCTGGGCACGAGCAGGTCGGGTTATGCAGTGGTGGAGTTGCGAACAACGAGTTCGGGCCGGAGATGGTGTGGGTTCGGTTGGGTTGAGGGCGGTGTGAGTGGGTGTCGGGAATGGGGGTTAGGCTCGAGTCAGGTGGGTTTTGGTGCGGCCGGGGCAGGGCGAGGTGAGGTGTGGACTGATGCATGGTGGTTGGGGCGAACATCATCTTGGTGAGGAGCGGTTATGGCAGATTCGGGCGGCTCGTCACTGGTGCGGTCAAGGGCAGCACGGTGTGGATCATGTGGGTGCGATGGGAGATCTGGGCGCGAGTGCGATTCTGAGCCGGCCTGGTATGGTGGCTCAATTTGGTGTGGGTGCGGGCTGGTGTGTGGTCGGGTCGCGGTGCGACTAGGTGCATCAGGGAGCGACGCTGTCATGTGGTGGCGACAGTGTTTGAGCTTGGGGTGGGAGAGTTGGTTAGGGTTTTTTTTAGACTACCATATCTTGTATGTGATAAGTATTCTTTGTTGACCATTTCTTGCAAGTTAAAACTATTTTCATGTCATTTAAAAGAAATAGAATGTCGTAATACCAAATAAAAGTGTTGCACCATTCAAGTTACATAGTGTCGATTGGCTAGTTCGATACTGTCATTATCAACATTTATTGTAAGTGATAACCTTTTTTTTGTCTAATTGAAGATTACAAATGTCATATTGCCAAATAAAAATGTCACACTTCCAAGCAAATTTAAGAGAACTGAGAGAAAATACATAAGTAATTTTCGAAAACTATTTCTTGTAAGTGGTAAGTATTATCATGTAATATGGTTGATTCTGAATGTCAGAGTACGAAAAATTAATGTCGCTCTTCATGTATTTTTTTGAAATTTAAATACAATATAAGTGTTGATACTACCAACCTCATATTTTTGTCGTTCATTAGACATTTTTTTCTCGACCTTAACCAAATAAATGTCATGTGCACCAATGAAATTCATTTTATTTTTAAAATTGAATGTCACATTACATACTTAAAGTGTTGATTTTTGTCCATTGAAATCACCATTAATGGAGTAAAATGCTTCAATTTGGAAGAGAACGACGATATCGCACATGGTCTTGAAGTTACAAGCACCAGAACTAGCACTCTTTAAATCACCATTAATGGAGGAAGATGCTTCAATTGTTTGAAAATCGCTTTAGAATTTCTAATTAATCTAATCCTGATGACATTTGTATCAGTAATTCCGACAATTTTATTAGTATGACTGGCATTATTTTTATTAAGGCCGACATTATTTTTTGAAAATAGTAAAAACAAGCAAGTATGATGCTATAAGTTTTGGCCATTCTTGATATGAACTCTATTCCTATGAATTTATTCTGGAGTATGCCAACTCAGATTGCACGCTCTAAGTTGATTTTCATCCGCCCTGTTAATCTTTTGCTATACATGAATTTGAAGGATACAACAAGATATCATAAGAAGGCAAGATCCAAACCTGGGTGCTTAGTTCTTCATAGTCTTGAACCAAAAACTCAAGGGGAAAAATATGCTGAATAATGAACGATCATCAAAGTGGCTGCTAGGGACTAATAATATAGAAAACCTAGTTTCCATAAGATAGGAAACACAATCTAAAAGGAAAATAAAATAACCGGAATAAAAGAAATAAAAGAAAAAGTAAATCTTCGGATCTTCGGACGAAACGAAACTCGGCACGCGTCAGATAAAGATTTCCGCGACCGCGGAGGATTTTCCGCGACTGCGGAAAACTTACTGTTGCTCTCGCTGTTTGATTTTTCCGCGACCGCGGCTTGGGCTTCTGCGACCGCGGATTCTCGGGTTTGCACTTCTTCGCTCCGTCTTCGTTCCGCGACCGCGGCGGTGAATTCCGCGACCACGGAAAAGCTTTTGTATCTTCCCTCTTCAGCTCTTCCTTCGTCTTCTCTCATGGTTTTCTTCTCCATCTTCATAATCTTCATTTAAGCTTCTCCAAACCACCATAATAATACTTCTTCTCCTCAACTCCATACTCCACAATTGTGCTCTAAACTCATCCAAATGGTACCCAAAACACCGGTAACAACTCCTAGTTAAACCCCACAAAGGAGCGCTGATCAAATTCCCCCATGCTTAAACCTTGCTCGTCCTCGAGTAAGCTAATATAAACCTACTCCTCCAATGAAATCCCCAAGGTCTCAGGAAGCACAGAAAAAACCATCCCCACTAAGAATTGCACATAAACATGAATCTCCAAGGCACCAACACAATACGCACAACACACAACAAACAACAACAAAGCCCAAAGGAAAGCAAAGTACTTCCCCCAAGCTTAACCCGAACACCATAGAGTGAAAGTAACCATCTAATCCTAGCCTCCATCTATCTTCTTATGCCTCCCAAACTGACCTACCCGAATCCTCCTTATATCACCTCTTCTTATGTCACCACGCCAGGAAAAATGAGGAATCCTAATAATCACTCTTCTTCTTTTCATTTCATTTTTCAATAGATGGTTCACATAAAACTCACATCACTCTTGACCTCATATTACCCCAACCTATTGCTGGTCTAAGCCACCTGCTTATTGCCTAAGCCGCCCTTTCGGGTTTTCGAATTATCCCAGGATTTTATTTATGCTTTTTTTCAAATTTTGACTTTTTTCTTTTTCATTATTTTTTTCTTCTTTTTTCTCCTCAACGACTAGCAAGTATAGAATACTGAAGACTTCAATCGTCGGACTAAGCAAAGGTTGCTTAGTTCTTCATAGTCTTGAAACAAAAACTCAAAGGGAAAAATATGCTGAATAATGAACGATCATCAAAGTGGCTGCTAGGGACTAATAATATAGAAAACCTAGTTTCCATAAGATAGGAAACACAATCTAAAAGGAAAATAAATTAATCGGAGTAAAAGAAATAAAAGAAAAAGGAAATAAAAGTAAAGTAAATCTTCGGATCTTCGGACGAAAGGAAACTCGGCGCGTGTCTGATAAAGATTTCCGCGACCGCGGAAAACTTACTGTTGCTCTCGCTGTTTGATTTTTCCGCGACCACGACTTGGGCTTCCGCGACCGCGGATTCTCGGGTTTGCACTTATTCGCTCCGTCTTCGTTCCGCGACCGCGGCTGTGAATTCCGCGACCGCGGAAAAGCTTCTGTAGCTTCCCTCTTCAGCTCTTCCTTCGTCTTCTCTCGTGGTTTTCTTCTCCATCTTCATAATCTTCATTTAAGCTTCTCCAAACCACCATAATCATACTTCTTCTCCTCAACTCCATACTCCACAATTGTGCTCTAAACTCATCCAAATGGTACCCAAAACACCGACAACAACTCCTAGTTAAACCCCACAAAGTAGCGTTGATCAAATTCCGCCATGCTTAAACCTTGCTCGTCCTCGAGTAAGCTAATATAAACCTACTCCTCCAATGAAATCCCCAAGGTCTCAGGAAGCACAGAAAAAACCATCCCCACTAAGAATTGCACCTAAACATGAATCTCCAGGGCACCAACACAATACGCACAACACACAACAAACAAGAACAAAGCCCAAAGGAAAGCAGAGTACTTCCCCCAAGCTTAACCCGAACACCATAGAGTGAAAGTAACCATCTAATCCTAGCCTCCATCTATCTTCTTATGCCTCCTAAAGTGACCTACCCGAATCCTCCTTATATCACCTCTTCTTATGTCACCACGCCAGGAAAAATGAGGAATCCTAATAATCACTCTTCTTCTTTTCACTCATTTTGCCAAGGCGCCCTTTCGGGTTTTCACCAAGCCACTCATTTCATTTTTCAATAGATGGGCTCACATAAAACTCACATCACTCTTGACCTCATATTACCCCAGCCTATTGCTGGTCCAAGCCACCTGCTTATTGCCTAAGCCGCCCTTTCGGGTTTTCGAATTATCCTAGGATTTTATTTATGTCTTTTTTCAATTTTTGACTTTTTTCTTTTTCATTATTTTTTTCTTCTTTTTTCTCCTCATCGACTAGCAAGTATAGAACACTGAAGGCTTCAATCGTCGGACTAAGCAAAGGTTGCTTAGTTCTTCATAGTCTTGAAACAAAAACTCAAAGGGAAAAATATGCTGAATAATGAACGATCATCAAAGTGGCTGCTAGGGACTAATAATATAGAAAACCTAGTTTCCATAAGATAGGAAACACAATCTAAAAGGAAAATAAATTAACCGGAGTAAAAGAAATAAAAGATAAAGGAAATAAAAGTAAAGTAAATCTTCGGATCTTCGGACGAAAGGAAACTCGGCGCGTGTTTGATAAAGATTTCCGCGACCGCGGAAAACTTACTGTTGCTCTCGCTGTTTGATTTTTCCGCGACCGCGACTTGGGCTTCCGCGACCGCGGATTCTTGGGTTTGCACTTCTTCGCTCCGTCTTTGTTCCGTGACCACGGCTGTGAATTCCGCGACCGCGGAAAAGCTTCTGTAGCTTCCCTCTTCAGCTCTTCCTTCGTCTTCTCTCGTGGTTTTCTTCTCCATCTTCATAATCTTCATTTAAGCTTCTCCAAACCACCATAAACATACTTCTTCTCCTCAACTCCATACTCCACAATTGTGCTCTAAACTCATCCAAATGGTACCCAAAACACCGGTAACAACTCCTAGTTAAACCCCATAAAGTAGCACTGATCAAATTCCCCCATGCTTAAACCTTGCTCGTCCTCGAGTAAACTAATATAAACCTACTCCTCCAATGAAATCCCCAAGGTCTCAGGAAGCACAGAAAAAACCATCTCCACTAAGAATTGCACCTAAACATGAATTTCCAGGGCACCAACACAATACGCACAACACACAACATACAACAACAAAGCCTAAAGGAAAGCAGAGTACTTCCCCCAAGCTTAACCCGAACACCATAGAGTGAAAGTAACCATCTAATCCTAGCCTCCATCTATATTCTTATGCCTCCCAAAGTGACCTACCCGAATCCTCCTTATATCACCTCTTCTTATGTCACCACGCCAGGAAAAATGAGGAATCCTAATAATCACTCTTCTTCTTTTCACTCATTTTGCCAAGGCACCCTTTCGGGTTTTCACCAAGCCACTCATTTCATTTTTCAATAGATGGGTTCACATAAAACTCACATCACTCTTGACCTCATATTACCCCAACCTATTGCTGGTCCAAGCCACCTGCTTATTGCCTAAGCCGTCCTTTCGGGTTTTCGACTTATCCCAGGATTTTATTTATGTCTTTTTTCAATTTTTGACTTTATTCTTTTTCATTATTTTTTTCTTCTTTTTTCTCCTCAACGACTAGCAAGTATAGAACACTGAAGACTTCAATTGTCGGACTAAGCAAAGGTTGCTTAGTTCTTCATAGTCTTGAAACAAAAACTCAAAGGGAAAACTATGTTGAATAATGAACGATCATCAAAGTGGCTGCTAGGGACTAATAATATAGAAAACATAGTTTCCATAGGATAGGAAACACAATCTAAAAGGAAAATAAATAAACTGGAGTAAAAGAAATAAAAGAAAACGGAAATAAAAGAAAAAGTAAATCTTCGGACGAAACGAAACTCGGCGCGCGTCTGATAAAGATTTCCGCGACCGCGGAAAACTTACTGTTGCTCTCGCTGTTTGATTTTTCTGCGACCGCGACTTGGGCTTCCGCAACTGCGGATTCTCGGGTTTGCACTTCTTCGCTCCGTCTTTGTTCCGCGACCGCGGCTGTGAATTCCGCAACCGCGGAAAAGCTTCTGTAGCTTCCCTCTTCAGCTCTTCCTTCGTCTTCTCTCGTGGTTTTCTTCTCCATCTTCATAATCTTCATTTAAGCTTCTCCAAACCACCACAATCATACTTCTTCTTCTCCTCAACTCCATACTCCACAATTGTGCTCTAAACTCATCCAAATGGTACCCAAAACACCGGTAACAACTCCTAGTTAAACCCCACAAAGTAGCGCTGATCAAATTCCCCCATGCTTAAACCTTGCTCGTCCTCGAGTAAGCCAATATAAACCTACTCCTTCAATGAAATCCCCAAGGTCTTAGGAAGCACAGAAAAAACCATCTCCACTAAGAATTGCACCTAAACATGAATCTCCAAGGCACCAACACAATACGCACAACACACAACAAACAACAACAAAGCCCAAAGGAAAGCAGAGTACTTCCCCCAAGCTTAACCCGAACTGTGATACCCCGTATTTTTGTAAGGTTATTTTGGGAATTATGGAATTTTCCCGAGTACCCGTTGTGTACGTCGGATTTAATTCAGGTAGCTTGAGACATTCTGTAATGTGCTCTATATCTGTAATATTTTTCTCAGTGAAATAATATACAGACAAGGTGCCTTGAATTTTAAATTGTCGTTCGCATACGATAATTTTTATCCCGGTTTATCGTCAAGCTCGTTCAAAGCCGAATGGGCGGGAAAAGGGGGAAACGGCGACCGCCATGGTTGGGCCCGAGATGTCAGCGTGTCAGCTTCTAGCTGGCCGCGACAGGCCTAACGACGGCGACCGCCGCATTTACGGCGACCGCCGCGTGCCCGCCGCAGGCAAAATTACGGCGACCGCCGTGATTGTCCAGTGGGCATTGCCCGCCGGTCGCCGGCGTCGTTCGAGGCGCGCCATTGCGTCGTTTGCCGCGTCTGAGGGTTTGCAGATCACTCCTTGGGGTTTGCCTATAAATAGACGAGCTTGGGCATGGGTTTTGGGTCATCTACAACCCCGAATCGCTGCCAAATTCGCCTCTCGTCGGAGTTGTGTTTTCGCCGGAATTCGAAGGTCTCGCCGGTGTTGCTTTGGTGTGTTTCCAGAGTGCCTTTGTGAAGCTTTTGGTTATCCTTGGAGGTTAGAAGCCAAAGCAAGTCGAAGGAGGCCAAACCGCTCGTGTTTTGGGGTGAGTTTTCTCTCGTTTCAGTCGGCCGTGTTCTTCACGGCGACCGCCGCCAAGAACAGCGACCGCCGCCAGTGCCCAGAACGCCTTCGTGGCTTTGGCTTGGTCGGTTGTCGACGTGGCGTCTTTCCTTTCGTGTTCTTTCGCCGTGTTTAGATTCGTACTGTTTATGTCGGATCTAACTTAGGGTTCCTTTTATGGGTCAACTCAAAGGTTGTTGTGCTGTCAGAACTATACCGTGTCGAGCCCGGAATCCAGTTGACGTCTTTAGACTATTTTGCGGAGTAAGGCAAGTGGCGGTTCGCTCTTGCTCATTCGTACCATATTTATATTAATTATCAGTAGTTTATATGAGTAATTAATTTGGAATGAATATTCTGTTTGTCTGGAAACGGTTTTGATAAACTGTTTTGAAAATCATATAATAGGTTGTATATCTGTTAGAACAACGCTATTATCTGTGATCGCCTTTCGAGCCTTTATGTGGATTTATCCTGTAAATGTTGTGGTGCTGTAACTGTTTAGTTAGAACTGTTAGATAGGAACGTTACTCGGACTCTGTCCAGTCGTTTCTTTATAATCTGGTATCGGGATGGCTCATCCCCATCTGGTACTATTCTATGATCATGATCGGTCTCTTACACATGTGTGTAGAGATAGGACACTTAGCTGGTGTCACAAACCTTTCGGTATACGTCACTCTCGACGAAACGTATACTAAGATGTGTCGTCCCATTGGTGGGGTATACATGTAAAAGTCTATAACGTGATGTGTGTTTTTGAAACATAAATCAGATAAGTGCTACCTTGACGCACATAATTAATACACCTTGGGCGAGTAGTGCAGCTAAGTTCAGTGCAGCTAGGAAAACTCGTCTTGACTTGAATGTAGTACGTTCTCTTTCCAATCTGGATTCGCTCTAGGCGATGAGGTTGGTCGTGAACCGAAGCATCTCAGTCAGTTTTAAATCATTGTTGAATGATTCTGTAATATTCCAGATTTGTCATTCTTCCTTAAAGACTCATTTCTCTTGGAGTCTCTTTTCGAGTTGATTTCTGTGAAGATTCAGTCTTCCAGAATCTTCTCTTGTGCATACCTCTTGTTTATTCCAGTAGAAATATGATGGTTGACTACCGTTATCGGTTGTTATCCGAGAAGCGGTGAGTCTAACCTAATATGACTGCTTCGAACCAGTCTGCTTTATACCCTTGCTAGTCTATTCATTTAGACTAACCAACCAATATTTTCCCTTGCATGGTTGGCTGGTGTCATCCGTTTGTTTCGGCACATCAGTTAAGAAGTAGCTCAGAAGATTAGAAGGACTATGGAGTCGGCAGTGGTTTTTGAATGTTTTAATTATTTATTTAATCAGGTTATGATCCTTTGGACAATAACTCCGTTTGTAATGTACTTTCTTAGTCTTCCGCTGTGTTTGGTTTAAACTATGTTTTGACCTATTCGGGATTGGGTTGTAATTCCGTAACTCTTGTTTTCCTTGACAATGTTATGTTTTGGAATTAAATGCTTGATCTTTGTGTATCAATTGCATTTCATAAATTGTATTTATTTGATAAAGCCTTGGGTGATCTCGGTAAGGAACACTGGGGTCACTAGCGGTAATACCTTTCCAAAAGGGTTAAGTTTTGAGGGTGTTACAGTTGTGGTATCAGAGCCAAAGGTTTTAAAACGGGTTTGGAATTTTTATAAACCATTTATTCATTTTCAAAATGCTTTAAAGAGGGCTCTGAATTTTCATTCTGAAAAGAATTTAAAAACACCGTTCATAGTCATGTCTTCTCTATAGTCTGATATAGTAAGCTTGCTTCTATGTCTAGAAAGACTAATTCCTTCCTTATTGTTCGATAGGATGGGTGTCTGCTTTTCTATTGGTAGGGGGTCGGAAGACGCCAAGTCGGATCAGCCGAGGCTAGATTTTCCGATACCTCAGCGACGTTTCGAGGTTGGAGGCCCGAGTAGCCCACCCGAAGACGTCAAGCACGTTCTCCCCGAGTCAGTTGTCCTTGTAGCCAGTAATGCTATGGTCCCTAGACCTGCACCTGTGCCGCCACCAAGGGTGGAGGGAGTACAGGAATGGGAGCAGGAAGACTAGTTGTCAAGGTATGAACAAGGGGTTTACCAAGACGACTTTCTGCTGGGACCAATTCCTGAAGAGATCGAGTACGAGGAGGAGGAAGAGGAGATGCTTGAGCAAGATCCTGTCGAGGGGACGAGGATATGATCGAGGATGATTCCGAGGATGAGGATCCCATCGAGGATGATTCCGAGGATGAGGATCCCATCGAGGATGATCCCGAGGATGAGGATCCCATCGAGGATGATCCCGAGGATGAGGATCCCATAGAGGATGATCCAGAAGAGGATCCAGAGTTGGACCTTGGAGGGCAGAATCAGGAGCCCGGTACAGGATTGTCACCAGTGCCAGAGTATGCACCCATGTCAGAAGCTGATTGGGAGGCCCTGTATACCGAGTATGGTATTGGGAGAAGTGACAGGGAATCTCAGCCTATCCCTACTCCAAGGAGATGGAGGTCAGAATCCGAGCTGTAGGAGATTCTCCGCCAGAGCGAGGTAATCTCCGCAGAACAGCAGCGTCAGAGGGATGAGCTGATCGCCAGTACTCAGAGGAGGGCTGGAATAGGAGGACCAGTCATGGACGACCCATACTTTACCATGACTGAGCTAGGACTATGTGCTTCAGGGTCAAGCAGGGTGCGAAACCTATCGCCAGAGCTCGATGGTGAGCCTAGCCCGAAGAGACCATGCACGAGTAGCCAGTCGTATGGGAGACATTTTGGAATGCCTTGAGGAGGAATGGCGTTGCCTATTGTAGTAGTTCGTTTCTTAGTATTCCAAGTTGTACTTTGTGTAATATTTCAGTATTGCGGAAAATACTTTGAGAAACACTTATATCTTCGAGCAATGTTGTCCTAACGCTCGAATGATAAACTTATGTGTAACTTGTGTAAGAATTCGAAGGTTCATCTATAAAATGCCAAGTTGATCTATTCTGAGTGATTTATGTACATTGATATATTGCATAAGTATGTTGCATAATATTAATGTATTGAATGCTTGGAATTGGATCGGTAAACAGATGGTGAACCCAAGAAGCACGAGAAACTCGACTCGAGCCGGTGCTGGGACTAGCCAAAACCCCAGACCAGTAGGAAGAGGTGTTCAGGATGAACACGAGTCTGAGTCTCGCGTCCAGCAGAGGCGTGAAGGTCAGGATCAGACCCAGGCGCCGACGCTGTTTAACGCTGCAGCTGTTGAGGCAATCCGCGGGATCGTGATGCAGGCTATTACAGATGTCTTGAGACCAAGTGCGCCTCAAGCACAAGAAGTGCCTATTCATACAGCGGTTCCTGATGTTGTGGAATCCAGAAACCCTGTGATTCAGGAGACTGCCGTTAGGGCAAGGGACAACTATGGTCGCGCTCTTAAGACCATTACTTCCATGAGACCCGACTGCTATAACGGGAAAGGGGAGCCAGTGGCAGTGACTCATTGGTTCTCCCATATGGAGAGGCTGTTCAGGAACGTGGAGTGTACGGAGGCCGAGAAGGTCCATATCGCTTCTCTTCAGCTGAAGGAGGAGGCTAGCGAGTGGTGGGAGAGCACTGGTTTGGCTGAGAGCCCAGTGTTGACTTGGTCGATGTTCAAGACCAAGATGGTTGATCGCTTTTTCTCTCGTGCTATGAGAGAGGAGAAGCATAAAGAGTTCTTGTACCCTCAGACTAATGGTCTGAGAGTGACCGAGTTGGCATCTAAGTTCAACCATCTTTTACAGTACGCCACTGCCGAGATCACCAGCGAGGCTCAAAAGATCTGGTACTTCCACGAGTGGATGAACCCGGATATCAAGCCATTAATGGTGCACCACACATGCTCTACCTTGGAGAAGTATGTGGATTGTGCCTATAAGCTGGAGGTAACTCTCGAGGAGTCGACCAAGAGGCGCAACCGATAGAAGTCGATGCAGAATCAGAACCAGGGAGGTGGTTTTAAGCGCCCTGCGCCACCGTCTAACTTCGCCAAGTCCGGCCGAGCTAAGACGGAGATGACGCAAGGGGGATCGACTCAGCAGTCAGAGCATACCAGGAGTTCAGTTCAGTGTTATAACTGCGGTACTGCTGGGCACAAGAGCACTGAGTGTCGGAAGGAGAGGAGGCCATGCTTTGGGTGTGGACGTGATGGTCATCTGCAAAAGTTCTGCAAGCAGGGGAAGCAGAAGGGAGTAGAGTCACAGCAAGGGTCAGTTCATCAGAGCAACCGACCTAGGTTTAAGCCTGCCGAGACTCCTAGCCCTTCAGTGCAGACGACTGCTCAGAACAGGGGAAAGGCCCCAGCTGTTTCTGGAAGTCAGGGCCAACGCTTGTACGAGATGCGTGAGGCAGATGGACCCAACGCTCCGATTGCTCAAGGTACTCTATACCTTCACTCTACTTCAGTGTGCATTCTGTTTGATTCTGGTGCTACGCATTCCTTTATTTCGGATAGCTGTGTTAGCAAGTTAGACTTAGTGTGCAATGATTCGTGCGACCCTTTCGTCGTTAATCTTCCTAATGGAGAACGTTTGGTGGGAACCAAGCATTTGTCCGACTTTCCGATTACCATTCAGGGTAAGGAATTCGAGGCAGATTTAATCTGCATAGCCATGGCTCCATACGACATTATTCTCGGTATGGATTGGCTGACGCGTCATAAGGCGGTGATCGACTTCAGTTCAAGAACGGTGACAGTGTCATCCGGGGGCCAATTCGTGTGCAAGTTCAAAGGTTGAAATGACGCTGATAACGGCAAGCTGATCAATGCGATGGCTGCGTTTAAGCTACTACGACAAGGATGTGTCGGGTACCTTTGCTACTTGGATTCGCCTGAGAAGATGAACCTGAGGTTCTTGATATTCCTGTAGTTAGGGAATTTTCGGATGTCTTTCCGGAAGAAATTCCAGGATTACCCCCAAATCGTGACGTAGAGTTTTCAATTGATCTCGAGCCTGGTACGACGCCGATTTCCAAATCCCCGTATCGGATGGCTCCAGCTGAGATGCAAGAGTTGAAGAATCAACTTGAAGATCTTCTTGACAAAGGTTATGTCAGGCCGAGTGCATCGCCGTG
Organism: Rheum nobile; assembly: GCA_027886185.1. Classification (NCBI taxonomy): domain Eukaryota; kingdom Viridiplantae; phylum Streptophyta; class Magnoliopsida; order Caryophyllales; family Polygonaceae; genus Rheum; species Rheum nobile. The sequence continues at coordinate 1,778,039 of WOAB01000163.1, forward strand.
GGGTGCTCCGGTTTTATTCGTCAAAAAGAAGGACGGATTGTTCCGACTTTGTATCGACTACCGAGAGTTGAATAAGGTGACGATCAAGAACAAGTATCCTTTGCCTAGGATTGATGACTTGTTGGACCAATTGCAGGGAGCAAAGGTTTTCTCCAAGATCGACTTAAGATCTGGATATCATCAACTCAGGATTCGGGAGCAGGACATTCCTAGAACTGCGTTTAGGACCAGATATGGTCATTACGAGTTCGTAGTGATGCCTTTTGGGCTTACAAATGCTCCAGCTTTCTTTATGGATTTGATGAATCGATGTTTTCACCAGTACTTGGATGAGTTCGTGGTGGTTTTCATCGACGACATCTTGATCTATTCTCCGAATGAAGAAGTCCACGAGGAACATCTACGGATTTCCTTGTCGATCCTTAGACAACATCAGCTTTATGCTAAATTGTCTAAATGTGAATTCTGGATGAAGGAAGTGGCTTTCTTAGGCCACGTGATCAATAAAAATGGGGTTATGGTTGATCCCCAAAAGATTGAAGCTGTGGCTAAGTGGACACAGCCTCATAACGTAAAAGAGGTGCGCAGTTTTCTTGGACTTGCCGGGTATTATAAAAGGTTTGTAGAAGGATTTTCAAAGATCGCTCTACCTATGACCAATCTACTCCGCAAGGTCCACAAGAAGTTTGTCTGGAATGATAAGTGCGAGGTCAGTTTCCAGGAGTTGAAGCGACGGTTGACCTCGGCACCCGTGTTAGCACTCCCAGAGGGGAATGACGATTATGTGATCTATAGTGATGCTTCCAAGTGTGGCCTTGGTTGTGTTTTGATGCAAAGGGGCAGAGTCATTGCTTACGCATCTAGACAACTCAAGACTTACGAAGAAAACTATCCGACCCATGATCTTGAGTTAGCAGCGGTTGTCTTTGCGCTGAAGATTTGGAGGCATTACCTCTATGGTATAAGATGCCAAGTCTTCACTGACCACAAAAGTCTCAAGTATATATTTACTCAGAAGGAGTTAAATATGAGACAACGCCGCTGGCTAGAGTTGCTCAAGGACTACGACATGGAGTTGTTGTATCATCCGGGCAAGGCTAATGTAATAGCTGATGCACTAAGCCGGAAGACAACGCACGAGACTGTAGTTGCTCTACTTACTGCTCAGACCAAGCTAAACCAAGAGTCATGCGACATTGAAGTCTTGTATGACCAGCGTAGAGGGTACCTGAGTATGATGGAGATTCAGGCTACACTGCTGGATCAAATCAAAGAAAAGCAAGTCAATGACATCATCTTGGTAAAGTTAAGCAGTGAAGTAATGGATGGGAAAGCTCCCAGTTTTGTGGTTCAGGATGATGGATCACTTTGGTTTCAGGATCGGATCTGTGTGCCTGACACAGAAGGTCTTCATCAGTTGATGATGAGAGAAGCTCATTCATCTGCTTATTCTGTGCATCCTGGCTCTAGCAAGATGTACAAGGATCTCAGGAAGAAGTTTTGGTGGCCAAACATGAAGTGGGACGTAGCAGACTTTGTGACAAAGTGCTTAACTTGCCAAAGAGTCAAGATCGAACACCGCATACCAGGTGGTGAGATGCTACCTCTCCCCGTGCCAGAATGGAAATGGGAGGACATTTCCATAGACTTCGTCACTGGGCTACCTAAGACTCGAAGTCAGAGAGATGCTATCTGGGTAATTATGGATAGGCTTACGAAGAGTGCTCGTTTCATAGCCATCAAGACCACATGGGAAACCCAGAAGCTAGCCGAAGTTTACCAGAAGGAGATTGTCCGCTTACATGGCATTCCTAAGACCATTGTATCGGACCGAGATGGCCGTTTCATGTCAAGATTCTGGAAGGAACTTCATAAGGCTATGTGAATCGAGTTAAGGTTCAATATAACGTTTCATCATCAGACAGATGGCCAGTCTGAAAGGACCATCCAGACTCTGGAGGATATGCTTAGAGCTTGTGTGCTCGATCGTCCGACTAGCTGGGAGGACAGCTTGAGTCTGATTGAGTTCACATACAACAATAGCTGGCATGCTACAATCAAGATGGCTCCGTTTGAAGCATTGTATGGTCGCAGATGCAGATCTCCGATTTGTTGGGACGATAATGCCGACAAAATTCTGCTTGGACCAGAGTTGGTCGAAAGGACGGCTTCAGACATTGCTTTGATCAGACAAAGAATGTTGACCGCTCAGAGTCGATAGAAGTCCTACGCAGATCGGAAGCGCAGGACTGTCGAGTTCGAGGTCGGTGACAAGGTTTTTGTCAAGGTATCGCCATCCAAAGGAGTTTTTAGATTCGGTAAGCGTGGGAAGCTTAACCCTCGCTACGTGGGACCATTCGAGATTTTGGATAGAGTGGGATCTCTAGCGTACCGTTTGGCGTTGCCACCATCGGCTCACCCGGTACATAACGTGTTCCACGTGTCTTTACTCAGAAAGTATGTGCCAGATGAGTCTCATGTGCTTAGTTATGAGGACATCGAGATTCAAGCTATTGGTACTTATGAAGAGTTGCCCGTGCGCATTTTGGAGCGTCGAGAGAAGCATTTGCGCAACAAGATCGTGCCGTTGGTACGAGTGTTGTGGTCCAAGTCAGGGACCGAAGAAGTTACTTGGGAGACGTGGGAAACCGAGTCAGATATGCTCAGGCGTTTTCCCGAGTTATTCTCGACCTAAGTTTCGGGGTCGAAACTTCTTGTAAGGGGGAGGAGATGTGATACCCCGTATTTTTGTAAGGTTATTTTGGGAATTATGGAATTTTCCCGAGTACCCGTTGTGTACGTCGGATTTAATTCAAGTAGCTTGAGACATTCTGTAATGTGCTCTATATCTGTAATATTTTTCTCAGTGAAATAATATACAGACAAGGTGCCTTGAATTTTAAATTGTCGTTCGCGTACGATAATTTTTATCCCGGTTTATCGTCAAGCTCGTTCAAAGCCGAATGGGCGGGAAAAAGGGGGAAACGGCGACCGCCGTTCAGAAACGGCGACCGCCGTGGTTGGGCCCGAGATGTCAGCGTGTCAGCTTCTAGCTGGCCGCGACAGGCCTAACGAAGGCGACCGCCGCATTTACGGCGACCGCCGCGTGCCCGCCGTAGGCAAAATTACGGCGACCGCCGTGATTGTCCAGTGGGCATTGCCCGCCGGTCGCCGGCGTCGTTCGAGGCACGCCGTTGCGTTGTTTGCCGCGTCTGAGGGTTTGAAGATCACTCCTTGGGGTTTGCCTATAAATAGACGAGCTTGGGCATGGGTTTTGGGTCATCTACAACCCCGAATCGCTGCCAAATTCGCCTCTCACCGGAGTTGTGTTTTCGTCGGAATTCGAAGGTCTCGCCGGTGTTGCTTTGGTGTGTTTCCAGAGTGCCTTTGTGAAGCTTTTGGTTAGCCTTGGAGGTTAGAAGCCAAAGCAAGTCGAAGGAGGCCAAACCGCTCGTGTTTTGGGGTGAGTTTTCTCTCGTTTCAGTCGGCCGTGTTCTTCACGGCGACCGCCGCCAAGAACAGCGACCGCCGCCAGTGCCCAGAACTCCTTCGTGGCTTTGGCTTGGTCGGTTGTCGTCGTGGCGTCTTTCCTTTCGTGTTCTTTCGCCGTGTTTAGATTCGTACTGTTTATGTCGGATCTAACTTAGAGTTCCTTTTATGGGTCGACTCGAAGGTTGTTGTGCTGTCAGAACTATACCGTGTCGAGCCCAGAATCCAGTTGACGTCTTTAGACTATTCTGCGGAGTAAGGCAAGTGGCGGTTCGCTCTTGCTCATTCGTTCCATATTTACATTAATTATCAGTAGTTTATTTGAGTAATTAATTTGGAATGAATATTCTGTTTGTCTGGAAACGGTTTTGATAAATTGTTTTGAAAATCATATAATAGGTTATATATCTGTTAGAACAACGCTATTATCTGTGATCGCCTTTCGGGCCTTTATGTGGATTTATCCTGTAAATGTTGTGGTGCTGTAACTGTTTAGTTAGCACTGTTAGATAGGAACATTACTCGGACTCTGTCCAGTCGTTTCTTTATAATCTGGTATCGGGATGGCTTGTCCCCATCTGGTACTATTCTATGATCATGATCGGTCTCTTATACATGTGTGTAGAGACAGGACACTTAGCTGGTGTCACAAACCTTTCGGTATACGTCACTCTCGACGAAACGTATACTAAGATGTGTCGTCCCATTGGTGGGGTACACATGTAAAAGTCTATAACGTGATGTGTGTTTTTGAAACATAAATCAGATAAGTGCTACCTTGACGCACATAATTAATACACCTTGGGCAAGTAGTGCAGCTAAGTTCAGTGCAGCTAGGAAAACTCGTCTTGACTTGAATGTAGTACGTTCTCTTTCCAATCTGGATTCACTGTAGGCGATGAGGTTGGTCGTGAACCGAAGCATCTCAGTCAGTTTTAAATCATTGTTGAATGATTCTGTAATATTCCAGATTTGTCATTCTTCCTTAAAGACTCATTTCTCTTGGAGTCTCTTTTCGAGTTGATTTCTGTGAAGATTCAGTCTTCCAGAATCTTCTCTTGTGCATACCTCTTGTTTATTCCAGTAGGAATATGATGGTTGACTACCGTTATCGGTTATTATCCGAGAAGCGGTGAGTCTAACCTAATATGACTACTTCGAATCAGTCTGCTTTATACCCTTGCTAGTCTATTCATTTAGACTAACCAACCAATATTTTCCCTTGCATGGTTGGCTGGTGTCATCCGTTTGTTTCGGCACATCAGTTAAGAAGTAGCTCAGAAGATTAGAAGGACTATGGAGTCGGCGGTGGTTTTTGAATGTTTTAATTATTTCTTTAATCAGGTTATGATCCTTTGGACAATAACTCCGTTTGTAATGTACTTTCTTAGTCTTCCGCTGTGTTTGGTTTAAACTATGTTTTGACCTATTCGGGATTGGGTTGTAATTCCGTAACTCTTGTTTTCCTTGACAATGTTATGTTTTGGAATTAAATGCTTGATCTTTGTGTATCAATTGCATTTCATAAATTGTATTTATTTGATAAAGCCTTGGGTGATCTCGGTAAGGAACACTGGGGTCACTGGCGGTAATACCTTTCCAAAAGGGTTAAGTTTTGGGGGTGTTACACGAACACCATAGAGTGAAAGTAACCATCTAATCCTAGCCTCCATCTATCTTCTTATGCCTCCCAAAGTGACGTACCCGAATCCTCCTTATATCACCTCTTCTTATGTCACCATGCCAGGAAAAATGAGGAATCCTAATAATCACTCTTCTTCTTTTCACTCATTTTGCCAAGGCACCCTTTCGGGTTTTTACCAAGCCACTCATTTCATTTTTCAATAGTAGGGCTCACATAAAACTCACATCACTCTTGACCTCATATTACCCCAACCTATTGCTGGTCCAAGCCACCTGCTTATTGCCAAAGCCGCCCTTTCGGGTTTTGGACTTATCCCAGGATTTTATTTATGTCTTTTTTCAATTTTTGACTTTATTCTTTTTCATTATTTTTTTCTTCTTTTTTCTCCTCAACGACTAGCAAGTATAGAACACTGAAGACTTCAATCGTCGGACTAAGCAAAGGTTGCTTAGTTCTTCATAGTCTTGAAACAAAAACTCAAAGGGAAAAATATGCTGAATAATGAACGATCATCAAAGTGGCTGCTAGGGACTAATAATATAGAAAACCTAGTTTCCATAGGATAGGAAACACAATCTAAAAGGAAAATAAATTAACCGGAGTAAAAGAAATAAAAGAAAAAGGAAATAAAAGAAAAAGTAAATCTTCGGATCTTCGGACGAAACGAAACTTGACGCGCTCTGATAAAGATTTCCGCGACCGCGGAGGATTTTCCGCGACTGCGGAAAACTTACTGTTGCTCTCGCGGTTTGATTTTTCCGCGACCGCGGCATGTGCTTCCGCGACCGCGGATTCTCGGTTTTGCACTTCTTTGCTCTGTCTTCGTTCCGCGACCGCGGCTGTGAATTCCGCGACCGCGGAAAAGCTTCTGTAGCTTCCCTCTTTAGCTCTTCCTTCGTCTTCTCTCATGGTTTTCTTCTCCATTTTCATAATCTTCATTTAAGCTTCTCCAAACCACCATAATCATACTTCATCTCCTCAACTCCATACTCCATAATTGTGCTCTAAACTCATCCAAATGGTACCCAAAACACCGGTAACAACTACTAGTTAAATCCCACAAAGTAGCGCTGATCAAATTCCCCCATGCTTAAACCTTGCTCGTCCTCGAGTAAGCTAATATAAACCTATTCCTCCAATCAAATCCCCAATGTAGCAGGAAGCACAGAAAAAACCATCTCCACTAAGAATTGCACCTAAACATGAATCTCCAGGGCACCAACACAATACGCACAACACACAACATACAACAACAAAGCCTAAAGGAAAGTAGAGTACTACTTCCAAGCTTAACCCGAACACCATAGAGTGAAAGTAACCATCTAATCCTTTCCAACATCTATCTTCTTATGCCTCTCAAAGTGACCTACCCGAATACTCCTTATATCACCTCTTCTTATGTCACCACGCCAGGAAAAATGAGGAATCCTAATAATCACTCTTCTTCTTTTCACTCATTTTGCCAAGGTGCCCTTTCGGGTTTTCACCAATCCACTCATTTCATTTTTCAATAGATGGGCTCAAATAAAACTCACATCACTCTTGACCTCATATTACCTCAGCCTATTGCTGATCCAAGCCACCTGCTTATTGCCTAAGCCGCCCTTTCCGATTTTCGACTTATCCTAGGATTTTATTTATGTCTTTTTTCAATTTTCAATTTTTTTCTTTTTCAATTTTTTCTTCTTTTTTCTCCTCAACTACTAGCAAGTATAGAACACTGAAGGCTTCAATCGTCGGACTAAGCAAATGTTGCTTAGTTCTTCATAGTCTTGAAACAAAAACTCAAAGGGAAAAATATGCTGAATAATGAACGATAATCAAAGTGGCTTCTAGGGACTAATAATATAGAAAACCTAGTTTCCATAAGATAGGAAACACTATCTAAAAGGAAAATAAATTAACCAGTGTAAAAGAAATAAAAGAAAAAGGAAATAAAAGAAAAAGTAAATCTTCGGATCTTCGGACGAAACAAAACTCGACGCGCTCTGATAAAGATTTCCGCGACCACGGTGGATTTTCCGCGACCGCGGAAAACTTACTGTAGCTCTAGCTGTTTGATTTTTCCGCGAACGCGGCTTGTGCTTACGCGACCGCGAATTCTCGGTTTTGCACTTCTTCGCTCCGTCTTTGTTCCGCGACCGCGGCTGTGAATTCTACAACCGCGGAAAAGCTTATGTAGCTTCCCTCTTTAGCTCTTCCTTCGTCTTCTCTCGTGGTTTTCTTCTCCATCTTCATAATTTTCATTTAAGCTTCTCCAAACCACCATAATCATACTTCTTCTCCTCAACTCTATACTCCACAATTGTGCTCTAAACTCATCCAAATGGTACCCAAAACACCGATAACAACTCCTAGTTAAACCCCACAAAGTAACGCTGATCAAATTCCCCCATGCTTAAACCTTGCTCGTCCTCGAGTAAGCTAAAATAAACCTACTCCTCCAATCAAATCCCCAAGGTTTAAGGAAGCACAGAAAAAACCATCTCCACTAAGAATTGCACCTAAACATGAATCTCCAGGGCACCGACACAATACGCACAACACACAACAACAAAGCCTAAAGGAAAGCAGAGTACTTCTCCCAAGCTTAACCCGAACACCATAGAGTGAAAGTAACCATCTAATCCTAGCCTCCATCTATCTTCTTATGCCTCCCAAAGTGACCTACCCGAAAACTCCTTATATCACCTCTTCTTATGTCACCATGCCAGGAAAAATGAGGAATCCTAATAATCACTCTTCTTCTTTTCACTCATTTTGCCAAGGCCCCCGTTTCGGGTTTTCACCAAGCCACTCATTTCATTTTTCAATAGATGGGCTCAAATAAAACTCACATCACTCTTGACCTCATATTACCCCAGCCTATTGCTGGTCCAAGCCACCTGGTTATTGCCTAAGCCGTCCTTTCGGGTTTTCGACTTATCCCAGGATTTTATTTATGTCTTTTTTCAATTTTTGACTTTTTTCATTTTCATTTTTTTTCTTCTTCTTTCTTCTCAACGACTAGCAAGTATAGAACACTGAAGGCTTCAATCGTCGGACTAAGCAAATGTTGCTTAGTTCTTCATAGTCTTGAAACAAAAACTCAAAGGGAAAAATATGCTGAATAATGAACGATCATCAAAGTGGCTTCTAAGGACTAATAATATAGAAAACCTAGTTTCCATAAGATAGGAAACACAATCTAAAAGGAAAATAAATTAACCGAAATAAAAGAAATAAAAGAAAAAGGAAATAAAAGAAAAAGTAAATCTTCGGATCTTCGGACGAAACGAAACTCGACGCTCGTCTGATAAAGATTTCCGCAACAGCGGAAAACATACTATTGCTCTCGCTGTTTGATTTTTCCGCGACCGCGGATTTTCGGGTTTGCACTTCTTCGCTCCGTCTTCGTTCCGCGACCGCGGAAAAGCATCCGTACCTTCCCTCTTCAGCTCTTCCTTCGTCTTCTCTCGTGGTTTTCTTCTCCATCTTCATAATCTTCAATTAATCTTCTCCAAACCACCATAATCATACTTCTTCTCCTCAACTCCATACTCCACAATTGTGCTCTAAACTCATCCAAATGGTACCCAAAACACCTGTAACAACTCCTAGTTAAACCCCACAAAGTAGCACTGATCAAATTATCCCATGCTTAAACCTTGCTCGTCCTCGAGTAAGCTAATATAAACCTACTCCTCCAATCAAATCGCCTAGGTCTCAGGAAGCACAGAAAAAACCATCTACACTAAGAATTGCACCTAAACATGATTCTTTAGAGCACCAACACAATACGCACAACACACAACATACAACAACAAAGCCTAAAGGAAAGCAGAGTACTTCCCCCAAGCTTAACCCGAACACCATAGAGTGAAAGTAACTATCCAATCCTAGCCTCCATCTATCTTCTTATTCCTCCCAAAGTGACCTACCCAAATCCTCCTTATATCACCTCTTCTTATGTCACCACGCCAGGAAAAATGAGGAATCCTAATAATCACTCTTCTTCTTTTCACTCATTTTGCCAAGGCGCCCTTTCGGGTTTTCACCAAGCCACTCATTTCATTTTTCAATAGATGGGCTCACATAAAACTCACATCACTCTTGACCTCATATTACCCCAACCTATTGCTGGTCCAAGCCACATGCTTATTGCCTAAGCCGCCCTTTCGGGTTTTCGACTTATCCCAGGATTTTATTTATGTGTTTTTTCAATTTTTGACTTTTTTCTTTTTCATCATTTTTTTTCTTTTTTCTCCTCAACGACTAGCAAGTATAGAACACTGAAGGCTTTAATCGTCGGACTAAGCAAAGGTTGCTTAGTTCTTCATAGTCTTGAAACAAAAACTCAAAGGAAAAAATATGCTGAATAATGAACGATCATCAAAGTGGCTGCTAGGGACTAATAATATAGAAAACCTAGTTTCCATAAGATAGGAAACACAATCTAAAAGGAAAATAAATTAACCGGAGTAAAATAAATAAAATAAAAAGTAAATCTTTAGATTTTCAGACGAAATGAAACTCGGCGCGCGTCTGATAAAGATTTCCGCAACCGCGGAAAACTTACTGATAAGCACTACTTTGTAGGGCTTAAGTAAGAGTCATTAGAGGTTTTATTGGTGCCATTTAGGTAGATTTAGACACATTCATGTGCATGGTGTGTGGGGGCGAAGTTTGGTAATTAATTAAAAGCCACGTGATTTTGGGCCAAGTTGAAGCAAGGAAATTAGGCCCATGAAGTGCCGGCCCAATTGAAGGAAGAAAGGCCAATTGAAGGAAGGCTGGGGCCCGCGTGAAGGAAGCTGAAGCCGCGTCAAATTTGGAAGCTGGAGAATTGAATTCATGCGGGTGATGTCATCCACGATGTCAGCGAGCTGATGCATGCAATTGGAATTGGGCCGAGATGGTGTGGCCCGCCGTTGCTGCTGAATTGGAATTGGGCCGGTGATGCTTTGCTGTAGCGAAGTGCCAAACGAGGAGGCCGTGTTGAGCTGCTGAACGGGAATTCAAGGCCGAGATTTTGGGATTAATTTCCCCGGATTAATTTCTTATTTGATTATTGTTAATTTATTATTTTTACCATATTTTGAGAATTAGGTTAAAACACCTTTAGGGGAGAGTTGCCAATCTTAAATCATCAACTCTTTGAAACCCTAATTAGTTTCTACGTTCTACGTTATGAAGAACTAAGTCCCCTTGGCTTAGTCAGACGCTGAAGCTTTCGTTTCGATAAAGTTATGAGATTTTTATTCATAATCTATTGTATGGTTTTTATCTCTTCTCTTGTTTGATTTCTTAAGATTGATATTGATAATTTCTAGTCTGATCAACTAGGGTTTGTCGTTATTTATCTATTTCTAGGTTTAGATTGTTACTGGTTGAGCATATCTATTTCATAGTAGCAACTGCATCGTGTTAGTAACTGGTTGTGCTAATCTTATGCAGAAGAGAATTGATTTACATTCTAGGATAAAAGCTGGTTGTTTTATGCTAGAATTGTATCCAACTATATTCCTATCCGTAAGGCTGCTGTTAGACTGAATCTTGATAGTTTCAGGGTTGTTTAATTAGTTAGTGCTAATAGTATCTGGTTGTGCTATTAGTTACATCTGAAAAGGAATTGGAATCACCATTGCATGAGATTTTGAATGAGTATCTATGATCAACTTGTCATACGAATAGTGGATGTTGTTTGACTAAGTGCTTTTCCCATCACTAATTTCATCATATTTTACTTTGTTTACTTTTGCATGCTTAGATTAATTAAACAAATAAAATCCCCCTTTGGTTACGTTGGATTGACATACGAATTGCATATTTAGATAGAATTCGCCTCCCTGTGGATTCAACCTTTACTTACCTAGGACTACGGTTTAGGGTTTGTTTGGATATTTTGCATAGCAGTTTTTAGAACGACGAAAACCTGTTATCAAATTGGCGCCGTTGCCGGGGAGTTCTACCCAGAACCAAACCAACAACAGGGTAATCCTTCACCTTCTATGGAGGATATGATGAAGATGCTGATGCAGAGCAACGTGAACCTTAATGAGAGTGTTACCAACGTGAACCTTAATGTTGCTAAGTTGACCAAGAGCCACATACAGTTCCAGGAAAGTACACAAGCTAGCATTCAGAACCTGGAAAGACAATTTGGTCAAATCTCTCAAGTGGTGAGTAAACTTGAAGCAAAGGAGTCGACAACTCTGAGACCGCATGAGGTATTCCTTGACCTCGGTTCACCCACTGAGGAGATGGAAATTCCAGACGATATTTTGGACCGCGTTGTGCTTTCTGAAGAAGATTATTTTTTGGGACTGGAGGAATTCAGCGACCAAGAGGAGGAGAGCCACGATCGCGAAAACGATCCTACGACGCTTGTTCCTCTAAAAAACGCCCGGGCAGCCCCCGACCCTCTTGAGGCTGCCTATGATGAGTATGTGCATCTCAACTCCTTTCCACTTGTCTCGCTGCACCCCGTCACACCCCTCCCTGAGGCAATACAAGATACTCGAAGGCTGAAGGAAGACAAAGAGCTATATGAAACCTTCAGTATCTGCGAGGCAACCATTCCCTTGATCGAACTGGAAAATTGCATCCCTCGCTACACAGAGTTCTTAAGGGCGCTGGGCAATATAAAGAAGAAACCAAAGGGGAAGCACAATAAGGAAGCCTTAATTCAGGTGGCAGATTTTTACATGTTGGATACGGGGCAGGACATGCATGCAGCCCTTGAGATGTTGGGTACACCGTTCCTGAAGATGGCAAGTGCATTCATAGATATGAACAACGGTCCTCCCATCAGCAAGTGCACAAGCAAGGGGGAAAGGCTCAACATGGAGCACACAAAGCGGCATCCCCCTGATATAGACCTCAGGAGTTCAAGTGATAGGAGCAACCCGAGTTGAAGAGGTTGAGCACTATGTCGAGCCACGACATTAACTAAGGCACTACTCGGGAGGCAACCCGAGGTTAGTTAGTTTATTTCCCTTTCCCTTAGTCTTTTCTTTTGTTTTTCCTTTTAGTTTTTCTTTTCTGTGTTGAACTAACCTGCAGGAAGCGCCAAAAAACGAAGATGGTGTTCACGGCGCCCGTCGCAAACCTTATGGCGACCGCCGCAATTGCCTCGCCAAGAAAGTTGGCCACGACCTAAAAACGGCGACCGCCGCACCCTTCACGGAGACCGCCGCACTTTCTCAGGTAAAAAAAAATGAAATGAGTGGCTTGGTGAAAACCCGAAAGGGCGCCTTGGCAAAACGAGTGAAAAAGAAGAAGAGTGATTTTAGGATTTCTCATTATTCTTGACGAGGCGTCATAAGAAGGGGAGACAAAGAAGGATTGTCGGGTAGGTCACTCTGGGAGACATAAGGAGTAATAGATGGAGGTTAGGATTAGAGGTTACTCACACTATTGGATGTCCGGGTTTAGCTTGGGGGAAGTACTCTGCTTGCCCCTTAAGCTTGTTGTGTTGTGAATGAGATTGGTGTTAGGAGCTTTGGCACTTACTGTTGCTCTCGCTGTTTGATTTTTCCGCAACCGCAGATAAAGCTTCCGCAACCGCGGATTCTCGGGTTTGCACTTCTTCGCTCCGTCTTCGTTCCGCGACCACGGCTGTGAATTCCGTGACCGCGGAAAAGCTTTTGTAGCTTCCCTCTTCAGCTCTTCCTTCGTCTTCTCTCGTGGTTTTCTTCTCCATCTTCATAATCTTCATTTAAGCTTCTCCAAACCACCATAATCATACTTCTTCTCCCCAACTCCATACTCCACAATTGTGCTCAAAACTCATCCAAATGGTACCCAAAACACCGATAACAACTCTTAGTTAAACCCCATAAAGTAGTGCTGATCAAATTCCCCCATGCTTAAACCTTGCTCGTCCTCGAGTAAGCTAATATAAACCTACTCCTCCAATCAAATCCCCAAGGTCTCAGGAAGCACAGAAAAAACCATCTCCACTAAGAATTTCACCTAAACATGAATCTCCAGGGCACCAACACAATATGCACAACACACAACATACAACAACAAAGCCTATAGGAAAGCAAAGTACTTCCCCCAAGCTTAACCCGAACACCATAGAGTGAAAGTAACCATCTAATCCTAGCCTCCATCTATCTTGTTATGCCTCCCAAAGTGACCTACTCGAATCCTCCTTATATCACCTCTTCTTATGTCATCACGCCAGGAAAAATGAGGAATCCTAATAATCACTCTTCTTCTTTTCACTCATTTTGCCAAGGCGCCCTTTCGGGTTTTCATCAAGCCACTCATTTCATTTTTCAATAGATGGGCTCACATAAAACTCACATCACTCTTGACCTCATATTACACCAGCCTATTGCTGGTCCAAGCCACCTGCTTATTGCCTAAGCCGCCCTTTCGGATTTTCGATTTATCCCAGGATTTTATTTATGTCTTTTTTCAATTTTTGACTTTTTTCTTTTTGATTTATTTTCTTCTTCTTTTTTCTCCTCAACGACTAGCAAGTATAGAGCACTGAAGGCTTCAATCGCCGGACTAAGCAAAGGTTGCTTAGTTCTTCATAGTCTTGAAACAAAAACTCAAAGGGAAAATATGCTGAATAATGAACGATCATCAAAGTGGCTGCTAGGGACTAATAATATAGAAAATCTAGTTTCCATAAATAGGAAACACAATCTAAAAGGAAAATAATTTAACCGGAGTAAAAGAAAAAGGAAATAAAAGAAAAAGTAAATCTTCGGATCTTCGGACGAAACGAAACTCGACGCGCGTCTGATAAAGATTTCCGCGACCGCGGAAAACTTACTGTTGCTCTCGCTGTTTGATTTTTCCGCGACCGTGGCTTGGGCTTCCGCGACCGCGGATTCTCGGGTTTGCACTTCTTCGCTCCGTCTTCGTTCCGCGACCGCGGCTGTGAATTCCGCGACCGCGGAAAAGCTTCTGTAGCTTCCCTCTTCAACTCTTCCTTCGTCTTCTCTCGTGGTTTTCTTCTCCATCTTCATAATCTTCATTTAAGCTTCTCCAAACCACCATAATCATACTTCTTCTCCTCAACTGCATACTCCATAATTGTGCTCTAAACTCATCCAAATGGTACCCAAAACACCGGTAACAACTCCTAGTTAAACCCCACAAAGTAGCGCTGATCAAATTCCCCCATGCTTAAACCTTGCTCGTCCTCGAGTAAGCTAATATAAACCTACTCCTCCAATCAAATCCCCAAGGTCTCAGGAAGCATAGAAAAAACCATCTCCACTAAGAATTGCACCTAAACATGAATCTCTAGGGCACCAACACAATACGCACAACACACAACATACATCAACAAAGCCTAAAGGAAAGTAGAGTACTTCCCCCAAGCTTAACCCGAACACCATAGAGTGAAAGTAACCATCTAATCCTAGAATCCATCTATCTTCTTATGCCTCCCAAAGTGACCTACCCGAATCTTGCTTATATCACCTATTCTTATGTCACCACGCCAGAAAAAAATGAGGAATCCTAATAATCACTCTTCTTCTTTTCACTCATTTTGCCAAGGCGCCCTTTCGGGTTTTCACCAAACCACTCATTTCATTTGTCAATAGATGGACTCACATAAAACTCACATCACTCTTGACCTCATATTACCCCAACCTATTGTTGGTCCAAGCCACCTGCTTATTGCCTAAGCCGCCCTTTCGGGTTTTTCGACTTATCCCAGAATTTTATTTATGTCTTTTTTCAATTTTTGACTTTTTTCTTTTTCATTTTTTTTTTCTTTTTTCTCCTCAACGACTAGCAAGTATAGAACACCGAAGGCTTCAATCGTCGGACTAAGCAAAGTTTGTTTAGTTCTTCATAGTCTTGAAACAAAAACTCAAAGGGAAAAATATGTTGAATAGTGAACGATCATCAAAGTGGCTGCTAGAGACTAATAATATAGAAAACCTAGTTTCCATAAGATAGGAAACACAATCTAAAAGGAAAATAAATTAACCGGAGTAAAAGAAAAAGAAAATAAAAGAAAAAGTAAATCTTCGGATCTTCGGACGAAACGAAACTCGGCGCGTGTCTGATAAAGATTTCCGCGACCGCGGAGGATTTTCCGCGACCGCGGAAAACTTACTGTTGCTCTCACTGTTTGATTTTTCCGCGACCGCGGCTTGGGCTTCCGCAATCGCGGATTCTCGGGTTTGCACTTCTTCGCTCTGTCTTCGTTCCACGACCGCGGCTGTGAATTCCGTGACCGTGGAAAAGCTTCTGTAGCTTCCCTCTTCAGCTCTTCCTTCGTCTTCTCTCGTGGTTTTCTTCTCCATCTTCATAATCTTCATTTAAGCTTCTCCAAACCACCATAATCATACTTCTTCATCTCAACTCCATACTCCACAATTGTGCTCTAAACTCATCCAAATGATACCCAAAACACCGGTAACAACTCCTAGTTAAACCCCACAAAGTAGCGCTTATCACTGGGCTCAATTTTTTTTTAAATTGGAGCTGAAATTTTTCAAATTTAGAACAAATTGGATTGAAGATGAAATTTGGGAGGGAATCTAGAAAAGAAAAGAGGGAAATAAAAAGATTTGAGTTATATTTGAGAGGAAAAAAACAAAAAGGACAATTATTGTCTTTTTATATTTTATGTTTCCTTTTTCTTTTGAGAAAATTTCTAGCTTTTACTGAATTGAGAGAAAATATAGAAGTATTATATAAAAACTATTTTTTATAAGTGGTAAGTATTATCATATAATATGGTTGAATATAAATATCAGAGTACTAAAGAATAATATCGCTCTTCATATGACATCTGGATATCGACAACAATATCCACAACAATAGTGTCAATACCATCAACCTTAACTCTTGTCATTTTTTATAAATTTTGTTGTCGACCTTAACCAAATAAATGTCACTAATGAAATTGATTATATTTTGCAAATTTAACGTAACATTATATACTTACGTGTTTTTCTTTCGGTGTACATTATATACTTGAGTGTTGATTTTTGAATGTTGAAATCACCATTAATGGAGGAATATGCTTCAGTTTGGAAGAGAACGACGATATCAGATGTGGTCTCGATAGAAGATGCTTCAAATGTTTCAAAATTACCCTGGAAGTTCTAATTAATTTTACCGACATGACATTTTATTAGTTATTCAGACATTATTGTTATTAAGCTTGACATTATTGTTTGTAAGGCCGACATTATTTTTTGATAATAGTAAAAACAAATTCTTATTAGTTACAAGAAAATCGTAGTTTTAAGTCCAACAAAATTGAAGAAAGAAAAACCATTATTTCTTGTTTGTCGAGCAAAAATGAATGTGTTCGAAAGATTCAATTTTTTAGAAAGGCTATTTTATTGTCTTTCAAAGAGAAATAAATGTTCTACATGAATAATATTCAATGGGTTGTGTAACACCCCGGGCCAGAGGTGCTACAGTGCCATAGTCCCGAAGGACTATAAGGCAGTTTCTAAAAGAAAAGAAATCCAAAACTCATCCAATTACATAAAAATCATCAACATTTAAAATTCCCTGCTCAAGTTTGAATCAATACTTAAACCTGTCATCCAGTTTAATTACATCAATTTAAATCCAAAACACGGAAGCGAATACAACCTTTTCAAATCCGAGGCAAAACTAAATCTTTAACTGTGAAGACACATCTGTGATCCAGAACCCGCTTGTTGCTGCAAACCTGCAAAGTCAAATTGACTGGGGGACCCGATACCCCAGCCAACCGCGGCACGTAAACCGAAGCTGGTCAGTCTTTTGAAAGACTGGTAAGACTCCTCAAGCCAAAACAGTTTAAAAACACATAGCATTGTCACAACAATCCAATCATGTCAAACAACAACCTACCACACAATATATATATATAACTATACTTAACCAATATCACACCGACCAACCAACCACATATCAAACCTATACGTACATTATCACATAACAATTCATTTCTCATCTTTATTCAGTTCTTCACTATGCTAATATGTTCAATTCAACTTTCAATCAACTCAGGTTCACAACCTTGATTAGTTACAATAAATCACTATAACCTCATTCCCATCACAAGTACAAACGAAAGAAACGATCAATCTAACTTTGCTGACACATCCAATTCAACTTTCACAAATATCCACTCAACCATCTTGGTAATTAATCCACATATCACATAACCCTCTTTCCGCAACAAGCTACCGGCAACAACTACAAGATACAAAATTTCACAACCACAACCAATGGCCAACAATGACCCGCAACCACAACTAACAATAATCAACACAACCAACCTTCATAATCCACTAGTTACCATAAACAACCATACCAACAGAAATCCACCTCATAAAGAACTAATATTGAACAATAAGTCACTAGCCAATAATCAATATCCAACATAAAACCAATAACCAAAACACACAATCAATATTCGCCAACACAACCACTTAATCAAGCGCACAGTCAATATCATCACAAAATCACTTACTCAGGTACACAACCAACATTCAACACAAATCACTTAATCAGTTCGCAACCAACATTCAACACATAATAGATATCACAACAATCAACCAATTGTAATCAAACAATAACATAACTCAACACTGAAACACAAACGACTCCAACACATCTCCAATCCAATCTCCAATTCAACCTCCAATCCATTCCAACCCTTGGCCCTTAACGACGTAGGCGTATACCTTGTATACCCTGTGCGGTTTGGTGAGTATATCATCACCTGGCCCTTCGACCTCCAATTCAATTTCAACCATTGGCCCTTAACGACGTAGGCGTAAACCCTACGCGGTTTGGTGGAATCCATTCCTGCCTTCGGCCCTTAACGACGTAGGCGTATACCTTGTATACCCTACGCGGTTTGGTGAAATCCCTTTCAAATCCTTGGCCCTTAACGACGTAGGCGTATACCTTGTATACCCTGCGCGGTTGGGTGAAATCCATTCCAACCCTTGGCCCATCGACCTCCAATCAACAACAATCCAACCACCACACCGACAACCAATCAATTACTATACACGACCTCTATTAACACATATATATATATTCAACCAAGAAACTTTAAAATCAATAATCCAATCAATCCACGACAATCAATCCACAACAATCAATCCATAACAATCAATCCGCCACAATCAAACAACAACAATCAATCCACATCAGTCAATCCCAGCATACACACATTAACACACAAACGCACAATCCCAGCATACAACTGCCAGCACGCACACAATTTAACACACAACCGCCAACACACACAGGTGTCGACATACACAACCCAACACACACACACACAAGTGTCAACAAACACTATTAACAACAATCAATCACATTTAGTCACAATTGACTACCACGTCAACATTTATTCAACACGATACGAGACAAAATACTAACACACGCACATACACCCATTTCAACCAAGTATCTATATAGTCAATTAATCCAATTTAAATCGCTCAAACAAGGATAAAATTAATTATGAAACACTAGGCATAAATCAATTATAAAAAATTATATAAGGTTAGCAAGAATCCTCTTGCCTCAAGTCGAACCACAACGACCCCAGAGATCTCCAATCAACCCGAATGAACCTGCGAAATCAATCCGAGCAAAACCCTGGAGTTAATTAACTCATACCAATCCACAACCAACAAACCCCCAATTTCCAAACTCTAATTATACCTTAATTAATCTCAGCAACCACACCAAAATTAACCCAAACTCCCTGAAATCAAATCAAATTTGCCCAAAACCTAATTCAATCCAATCAAACCAAATCTGCCCAAATTAACAACAATTACCAACCAATTAAACCCCAAAAATCAGATCGAAGAACCCCCACCATTACCTCGTCGACAACCAAACGGTAGTTACCGGGGAGGCTCCTCGTCGTCGGCGACCTCAGCCACCACACGAACTGCAGCAACACCGGACATCAGCTGCACTCAGCACAGCAAAGGCAGCAACAAGCACAGACGACAGCAGCCAAGCAACGAACACGGCTCCACAGCAGCAAGCACGGACAACACGAGCAGGGGAGGAGGAGGAAGAGCAGCAGCGCGGTCCAGTCGGCTCACCGGAGGGAGAACAACCCGGTTGGGCACAGGAGAATCACACGGGAGAAGGGAGCTTGGCTGAGCTGGAGAACTCACACGGGAGAGAGAGAGAGTCACGAGTGAGAGAGGCAACCGACCACATTTAGGGATTTAATCCCCAAAATTTCCCATTTCCTTTTAATTAAGTAAACCCTTAATTAATTTATCATTTTGTCATTATCATCTTCTTTGGGGTATTTCAGGTTGAATATTAATCAATAGGATAAAAGGAATAATATTGAAACTTAAACATAACTATAAAGATCCAAGTATTATCCCAAAGATTGATATTGTTATAACATATTATTCTTTTTTAAGACAAATAGTAAATGGGAGATTGGCTTAAGGGAGGAAAAAAAATTAAACCATAATTATGTAAACACTTTAAGAACACAAACAGAGAGGCTAAACTACTCGAAATTTAATAGTATGAGAAATAAGAAATATGATTGTTGATCATCTGAAAAATAAATATTGAATGATAATAAATGTATACTTAATTATTTTATAAAATATAAATTATTAAATTCAAATTTAAAGAAATATATATTTTTTAAAATAAAAACTTTTAAAAATTCAAAAAAATAGATACAAAAGAAGAGAAATTATCGATTGTAAATTTGCTTATGATCAAAAGGTTTGAAAGTATATAGATGAAGTTGAAAGGGAGCTTTTAATATTGAAAATTTTAATATATTTTGATTTTTGATTGCTAACATCATAAAATCTTAAAGAATATATGAACTAATATATTAGAGTATAAACTTTATTTCTGAAATAGCTTTTAAAAGACATAGTTGAAGTACATTGTAAGCAAATAAATAAATAATTTGTTATGATCATATCTATAACTTTTTTACTTTCTTATTTTCTAACGAACTACAATTTTATTTTATTTCATGATTAAAAATTAAATTGTTGTTAATAAAAAAACTTTAAATTCATAAATTAATTTAATAAACTACTTATATTTTCTAAAAACCCGGCTTAGTTTCAAAAATGATTTTACAGTTGTTTCACTTCCTTATCTTTCTATCTTTAAAAATGACTTGTTTGTATATTGCATTTGGTTTAAAATAATTTAATTATATTTTTTTAATGTTTTCTTATAGTATTTCACTTCGTTTCCATGTCAGCTCTCATTTTTCTCATTCATTTAAAAAATTGATATATAAATTAACATTTTTTTGGGCAAGACAAAGTTAACAATTTGTTAATTATCTAAGACATATGACATTTAATTGTGTATCATAACAACTTGATAGATTTGTTAGCAAAAGACTCCATAAAAATAACATTAATAAGATGTTCATAGAAATATCTTATAGGATTTTATAAGGTTAAATGATTAAGAAATTATCTTTTTTTAATTATATGAAACCAAAACGCAATTTTTTTATGTAGGATTTAGTTAGTTGTAACAAAACACTGTACGAAGATTTATTCTAAAAAAATGAAAGTATCAACTATGGGCCTTATAACAAATTTAGTTAAATTGTAAAAGCTTGTTAAGAGTATCGAAAAAAAATCATATTAATAACTTATGATTTAGATATAAACATAGTGAATATAAATTGTTAAACTTGGCTTGAGTCTCATCGTTCTTAACTTCTTATATTCAAAAAATCCTTTTATTTTTTTTATTGATCACGAATAATAAATTCAATCCTTATATCAAGTTTAAAATATTTATATAACAAACTCTATAATAGAAAAATAAATGTGAAAATTAATATAAATAAATTATAGTTTTGAACTAGTTCAAATGTATTGTTAAATTAATTAATTTTAATGAATAAAGTTAATTTGATGAGAATTCAATTAAGACTTGATAGAATTTTAGAGTTTAAATTAGATTGCTTTTAAAAAACAAAATAAATTTTTAAAAGATGATTAACCACAAAATAACACCTCATTAATGTGGGCCCATAAGCGTTCTGATGACTCGAAAAGTGATAGGTTTAATATATACATATAAATATAAATTAGATATGATAACATTACATAAGTTTGGTTGCGCCAACATGAATTTACATAAATTTGACTTTTGAATTTGAAATAATAATTCAAATCCACAATATCTATATGAAAATTGGTTAAGAATTATTATATATACTAGTGTAGTACCCGTACCTTGTACGAGTGAACTTAAATTTATAAAATCATCAATAATCATTTATAATTAAATTAAAGTATGTTATATTTAAGTGGTTTTAAGAAGAAGAATAATCTCATTGATATTGTTTAAGAATTATATAAATGGAAGATTGAAATAACATAATTTTTTGTTTAAAAGCAATATGTTCAACATTTCTATTGTTAATTAAATAAGTTGTATAAATATATTATATTATATTCATACCTACTCTCATACAATTATCCTTTTTATTTTAAATCATGTAATTATTTTCATACACGGGATATTTTTGCTAAAGTCGTACGTATTCCACTACCATTTATCATGTATTTTCAATAAACTATATATATTAACATAAAACATTAAAATTATGTCAATATTTTAATTTTAAAAATTATAAGTCACAATATTAGTTAAACATAAATATGTGTACTTATAGCAAAATTCTAGCTTTAAAAGTGATATGTTGAAATGTTATATTAAAAATATATTAATCAAAAATATAAAATATCAATCATATTTACTCAAAAATGAAAAAAACAATTAATGAATAATTGTAAATCATTAGTCTAAAAAACATCAAAAAATTGAAATAAAAAAGTTTGGGATAGTTAGAATATAACAAAGGTTATTCATGTTTGTTATGCACGATTTCTATTTCACGCACGAGTGAAATTGCTAATTCACGCACCGTTTCGTCCGTGACGAACCAATATCATCCATCCGTGACGGATCAAAGTGATTCGTACGTGATGGATGGATCACTTTGGTCCGTAACAGATGGATGATATTGGTTCGTCACAGACGAAGTAAACAACCAGAAAATTGAATGTTACTTGTCCCTACCTAACTACATTAACTACCCCGTCATATCTCATCAATATTACGACCAACATTAAACCCTAAACCTCTCAATCACTCTTCCCTTTCCCTCCCACAACACTTCTTTCATTCACTTCCATTACTTTGGTTCTTTTCCATGGCAAATGAAGACGATTTTTCCAACTTCAATGGTGGAGAAGATGTTTCAAGGGGTTATCATTACAATGAGGTATGTTTTTTAAGCTTTTACTTTACTTGTTAGTAGAAGTTAAGAATTTTATGATTCTTTCTTGTGAATGTATATGTTTGAGTTGTTCTTTGGGAAAACAAACACTTTCTTAAGGTAATTTCAATAGTTATTACTATATGTTCATAACAACTTCATCTTTGATTAAGTTATACTAAAAAGTTGGAGATTTTGTGTGCAAAACTGCATGTTTGATTGTTTGGCCTTGTTATATTGAATTTTGACTAGATCATTGCAAGTGCAAGAACTTTGTTCGGCGACTGTTTTTTGAAAGAAACTTGTCCATGACAGATGGACTTGTTCCATCCGTCACGAATGGATGTCCTTCATCCGTCACGTATGGAATGTGTCTATTCGTGACGGATGGGATGCTACCATCCGTGACGTATGGAATGTGTCTATTCGTCACAGATGAATTTGTTTGACATAAACTGGATTCTTACATGCTTCTATGCTAACTTGTTTTTGTACTTCAATAGGAGAACAATACCGTGAACAGCGGTATTAACAATCTGTCCCTGAATGATGCGTGGGACATGGCACCACCACCCTTCTCACTTGGGTTGTTCGGCGAACCTGTGACGCCTCAACAACCTCATATGACGGGATTAGATAGTTTTGCTCGTAGTGGAATTTTGTCCGTAAGGTGGCAGGCTCCACCTCAGTTTGGGTTTCCGGCATTACACACACAGCCGCAGTTTGATTATCCTACACCGGAAGAAGTGATTGTTTCGGAAGATTATTCAGAGAAGTTTACCACGGGTGAAGTATTCGGCTCCAAAGATGATGCAATTAATTGGGCTAGATAGATTGGCTTTGATAATCACTTCTGCATCACTATTGGTCGGGATAGAAACCTTGGTGGAGGAAGCCTTCGGAAGACATGGCTGTTGTGTAAAAAAGCGGGAATTTACATTCCTAAAGATGAAAACAGAGTAAGGAAAAGAACAAGGAGCAAAAAATGTGATTGTCCATTCAGATTGTTGTGTCAAGAAAAACCGAGGGACTCATATACAATCAAGGTAGTTGTTGGAACCCACAACCATGTCACTGGTGATGACTTGTACGGGCATGCATCAACTGGCAGGATGACACCTGAGCAGAAGAAGTTGTGTAAGGTCATGACAAAAAATCATAATAAACCATCAAAGATTACAACAACACTTAATCAAGACCCGAACAACTGCACTAAAATGAAGCAAGTGTACAATGAAGTGTACACGGTCCGACATAGTGGGATGGAAGGAAGAACTGTGGTCCAAGAGTTCTTTCATAAGTGCAAGGAGAACAACTACTTTATGGAGTATAGGTCGGATCCAACGACGAATAAGATCGCCGACATTTTCTTTGCCAGTCCAGATTCCATGAAACTCCTAAAGGCATTTCCGTATGTCCTTTTGCTAGACTCCACATACATCACTAACAGGTTAGTATAACACATCTACATGCTACATCTACTTGTTGATATGTTTATTCATTATGCATGACACATCTACTTGTGCAGGTATGACTTGCCTTTTCTCGAAATAATAGGAGTCACGTCTACATGGAAGAACTACAATGTGACAGGGGCGTTTCTACAACATGAGAAAGAAGACAACTACGTGTGGGACGTACAACAACTTCTTGAAATATGTAAAAAGTGTCAAGTAACACCGATATGTCTAGTGACAGATCGTGAAAAGGCCTTAATGAATGCGTTAGATATACTCTTTACAAGTGCAAAGTATATCCTCTGTAGGCGCCATGTGAAGAAAAACATAGAGGACCATGCTAGGAAGGAGATGAAGGATAAAAGCTTGGGTACAAGGTTTGCAAATGCATACTATAATTTATTCAAGCAAATAACTGTACCTGAGTACGAGATGGAGTTGCGTAGAATTGATTCGGAATGGAGGGCTTGGCCACGTCTGACTCAATATGTAAGAAACAACTGGCTGATCCCGTACAGAGAAAGACTCGTGTCAGCTTGGACAGATATTGTTTTCACACTTGGAACTTCGACGACAAACAAGTTAATGCATTGTCTAATCTGTACTGCATTCTCTATTCACTCATTTGCTATATTTTGAGGGCTTTCTGTTATCTGTATAGCTTTCTGTTTCTGTTTCTGTTATCTGCATAAGGAGTCTATCACGTATGGATGCACTTCATACATGACGGACTCAAGTTTATGGTCCGTCACGTGTGGATTTCATCCACACGTCACAGACGAAAGAGTTTCATCTGTCACGTATGAAGTGCATCCATATGTGATGGACAATTTATGCGGATAACAGAAAGATCTCGTATGATCAAACTTTAAACTCTTTTGTACTAAATATAGGGTTGAAGGAGCACACTTTAGTTTGAAAGACTTCTTTACTACTCCACATGGCAGTCTAAACACGATATTCGGTCAATATCATTCAAAGATGGGTAACCAAGTGAAGGAAATCAAGGGGACCTTCAACGAGAGTGCACATAACATGATGACGCTTGTGACATGAGTTGATGTTTTCAAGTTGTTGAAGTACAAAATATCTAAGGTTGCACTTGACCGCTTGACTGAGGAATACAGAA
Organism: Rheum nobile; assembly: GCA_027886185.1. Lineage (NCBI taxonomy): Eukaryota > Viridiplantae > Streptophyta > Magnoliopsida > Caryophyllales > Polygonaceae > Rheum > Rheum nobile. The sequence continues at coordinate 1,803,010 of WOAB01000163.1, forward strand.
AATGGGGAAATCCATTTTATGACAGTACCTGCACATGCCAGATGAGGGTGAGAGATGGATTGCCGTGTGTGCATGACATCGCTAAATATGTGACGAGTTCAATCCCTATTAAGCTTTTAGCGTTGCATCCTTTTTGGAGACGATTGAGTTTGTCAGAAGTGCAAGACGAAGGTGAGGCTGAGATGAAGTGCAGAGTCGCGAGATCTTTGATGGATCACCTTTATACGGATCAGTTCCCCAATATGTCAGCAGATGATCAAGAAAAATGTGTCTCGCGACTGTACGACATAGCTCGCCCCGAGGGGACTAGTCTGCAAGAGCCGGCTATTGTGAGGCATAAGGTGTAATAACCCCTAAAAGTCCCGAACTATCATTTTGTAAAAAGGACATAATGGGCAATTTCTATAATCTCAGTAAGATTATTTGATCATAATAATATTTGTTTAAACGTTATTGGGTCAGTGTATTGGGTCTTAGAATATTTTTAGGATGCTAAAAATAAAGATTTAGCATGAATTCGAAGTGAAATCCGCGACCAAAAGCCAAAGGACACGCTCGCGGCATTTCCGCGACCGCGGAAATGCGTTCTTCGTCTTCTTCGTCGTTCTTATCCGAGAACGCCGATTCAAATTTCGGCTCGTGTTGTAACTGCCGCCGGTGAGGGAGCTTGAGCGGTTGGGTTGCTTAGTGTTGGACTCCCCTCTCCCTATAAATAGGGGATCCCATCACCTTAAATCATCATCCACAACCTCATCCCCTCTCTTTCTCTCGTCTTGTGCCTTCGCCGGAATTCTCGAGTTCGTCGGAAGTGTCGCCGGAGTTGTAGTGGTCGCCGGAGTGCCTTTGGAAGCTTGGAGTGGTGGCATTGCAAGGAGGTGAAGAATTTGTCATCGTCTTCGTCATCGGTGAGTTTTCGAGGCCGAGTTGGAGTCGCGTCGGAAGGGCGATCCGCGATCGTAGGGATGAATTCCGCGAACGCGGCTCTGCCCAAAATTCTGCGACCGCGGAAGTCCAAACCGCGACCGCGGCTTGCCTTAGCAAGCTCGATCGTGGCTTGGGCATTCACGGTCACGGCTTAAGCTTTTGTTTATTCGATTCATATCGTTTATACGTTCGTATAGTTTATTCATTCATATCGAATCTAACTTAGGGTTCCGTCTTTTGTCTCGACGTCGTCGTAGGAATCCGTATTTAGATTCCAGTTTCCAAATCCCGGAACCCGACATCTACATTCGTCTAGATTAAGGCAAGTGGCGGTTCTCTCTTGCTTATCATTCCGTATTTCCATTAATTATCAATTACTTGATTGTTAATTAAAATGGGGTGAAGTGTTATTTTCGTTTGGGAACAAATTTTATAAAATGATGTGATAAAATATGATACTATAATAGGTTGTATATATTGCTAGAAACAACGCTATTATACATGTTATTACCGTGATGGTATTGGTGTGGATTTATTGTGTGAACTTAAATGTGTAGTTAGAACGAGTATTCGTAGGAATACTATGTACCTTGCGAGGTCTAGTCATTTCTTTATAACTGGTACTAGGAGGATTTTGCCCTAGTACTATCTGGTCATGACTGTACCCTTACTCAGGGTAGGTGCACACAACTGGTGCCAACAACCGGGATTAATTCCCAAGATATATCTCGTGTGTCGAGATGATAAGACTCAATTTTTGGAGTCTTCTCTTCATACGTTTTGTATTTGAATGAGAACAGTTGGAGTCTTCTCTTCATACATTTGGAGTCTTCTCTTCATACGTTTGGAGTCTTCTCTTCATACGTTTCCCATAAGACTCAATTTCTTTGGAGTCTTCTCTTGATCATACCTTTTCTTATGTTTCTGTAGAAGGGTTGAGGTTCACTGTTGTTATCGGTTATTATTCGAGAAATGACAGGTGTAACCTAACACAACTACTTAGAACCTCTTTACTTTTACCCTTGCATAGTCTTTCATTAGACTAATCAATCGGTTATTTTCCTTTGCATGGTTGGTTGGTGTAATCCGTCTCCTATGACACATCAAGTAAACGTCCCTTTCCGTGAAGGCCAGAATATGATGATGAGGGCATATGATGGTTTAAAGTGTTTTTCCAAGGTTGAAGATCCTAGGCGTGAGATCGCTCAGATCAAGACCCCTTTATGGCGTGTATTAATTCTCAAAGACTTCCGTTGTGTTAAACAATTCTGTATTTGGTTTTGTATTTGAATGAGAACAGTTGTAAGACCACGATGTTGGTTGAATAATATTCGATAATCTTTATGATATTTAATAAAGTTTGTATTATTATATAGTTGTTATAAAATGATTTAGCCTTGGGTGACCCCAGACGTGTATTCTGAGGTCATTGGCGGTAATACTTTCAAGGGAGAAATTGAGGGTGTTACAGATTTGGTATCAGAGCCAAAAGTTTTTAAACGGGTTGAGTTTTCAAATCGTTTTACCTAAAACAAAAAAAATTATAAACCGCTTACCCGTTCGTGTTGAGAAATTTGTTGGTTAGTTCCAAAAGTCAAAATTTTTGAACAAAACTATACTTTGAGTAAAATGTGTTATGTTAAAATCTCTGCCATTCAAGTTGTGCCTTATTTTCCAGTCTGATATAGTAAGTTCGCTTCTATATTTAGAAAGACTAATCCTTTCTCGTCGCCTCGCAGGATATGGGCGCTTTCGTATCGCAACTCAGGAGTAGGAAGGAAGCCGAGGTGGTTCCGTCACCTCCAGTTGGGCTTGAGTTTCCGGTTTCCCCTAGATGCACTGAGGTCGGGGAGCCAAGTTGTCCACCCGAGGTGGTGAAGACCGTACTAGAGGAGTCGGTAGTGCTGGTGTCCGATGGGGCAAGGGGTCCCGAGGTGGAGCCCGAAGCGGACCCGAGGGAGGACACGGAGGAGGAGCCGAAGGAGTATCATGGAGGGTACTTCGACGACGACTTCGATGAGGTGGGTCCCGAGGAGGATCCAGAGGAAGACCCGGAAGAAGAAGAAGATCCGAAGGAAGAGGACCCCGAAGAGGATCTCGAGGGGTACGACCCTGACTTGGGTCTAGAGCACCTGCTTGAGGACAGTGAAGACCCGGGAATGCAGTTCATTTTCCCGAGTCTAGAATTGCCATCTTATGGGGAGTACACGCCCTTGTCCCTTGTTGCTTGGGAGGCGCTTGGGATTTCGGGTATCGACAGGAGGAGGTATAGGCCGCTGGATGCACCAGGGGACCCGCAGCTTATCCCCACACCGAGAGGGCTGTTGGTGAACCCTGCTTCTTGGCGCGTGCTTCATCAGAGCGAGATGGCTTCCTCCGAGGCTCGTCGCCAGATGGAGGAGATGACTGAGCGGGCTCGTATGCGGGCAAGGCCGTGGGAAGCGATGAATGCTCCGAGAGAGGTTCCGACCCAACAGGCCAGGCCTAGGCCCCGAGTGCTAGTAGAGAGCATGGAGGAGTGGATGAATGCCTTGTACGATATGGAGGAGAGGACTTACGAGACAGAGCTCGGTCTCTCCCGTATGCTGGAGGACGTCCGTGAGCTCCAAGAGTACATCAGGCAGGCCAAGCTGCTACTCAACCCTCATTACGAGGTGAACAGGGCGGATTTCCACCCCGGGTTTCTTGAGGAGTTTTGCTACCCACCAGTACCTGGGGAAGGGCCGAGTGTTCATGTTCCCAGGGAAGGGCCGAATGTTCCTGTGGCCGGAGAGGGGCCAAGTGTTCCGATGCCTAGGGAGGAGTCGTGAGCTCCGGGTCCTAGTAGGTCGAGGAGGCCGACACCGGAACCCGAGGATGGTCCACCTCCGAAGAGAAGATGTCAGAGGTCCGATGGGTATAGGAGACTCTTCATGGCACCATGAGGGAGGACATTGGCATATCTCAGTGATTCCCGTTTCTAGTTGTTTTGTTTTGTTTTGTTTTGTTTTGTTTTGTTTTGTTTTGTTAGAGCTGTAGCCTCCTAGCAATTTTGTCTTTTCGTTTAGGAGGGCTTTTGTAAAAACTCATCAACTTAGTTTCAGTTCACTGTATCAATAAAAGTTTACCAATTTGATCTATTCCGAGTCAATTCTATGCGTTGTGCATTTTAAAATATGATATTAATGTTGTGAAGTACTTGGGAAATTGATCGATAAATAGATGGTGAACACAAGAAACACTATTTGTGCTGGTGCTGGGCCGAGCAACAACCCCAGGCTGAATCTAAGGAATGCCGCTAATCAAGGGGATGAGAGTGAGTCTGTCTCTCACAATAACCACGTGGGCAGTGGCCAAGTTTCGGCTAATCCTCAGGTTGTATTCGACGCTGCGGCTATAGAGGCTATTCGGGGGATCGTTATGCAAGTGGTCACCGACATAATGCGGCCAATTGCACCACAAGCACAGGGTGTTCCGGTTCCTCAGGTCATCCCTGAATTTGAGAAGCCAGCGGTTCATGTACCTTAGGTTGACGCCGTCAGGAACAGAGGAAACTATGGTCGAGCTTTGAAGGCCATTAGCTCAATGAGGCCTGACAGCTATGACGGTAATGGAGAACCAGTCAAAGTGGCGTATTGGTTCTCGCACATGGAAAGGTTGTTCAGGAACGTTGACTGCACTGAAGCTGAGAAAGTGCACATTGCTTCCCTTCAACTGAAGGATATGGCTAGCGAATGGTTGGAGAGCACCAGATTAGCTGATCATCCCGAGTTGAACTAGGGAATGTTTAAGACGAAAATGACCGACCGTTTCTTTTCCCGTGCTATGAGGGAGGAGAAGCATAAGGAGTTCCTCTACCCGAAGACGGATGGGTTAAAGGTGACTGAGCTTGCAGCTAAGTTTAATCACCTGTTGCAATATGCGGGGCCGGAAGTATCCAATGAGGAGCAGAAGATCTGACATTTCCACGAGTGGATGAACCCAGACATCAAGCCTTTGATGGTGTGCCATGGCTGCTCTACTCTGGAGCAGTATGTGGACGCCGCTTACAAGCTTGAAGTGACTCTGGAGGAGTCGGTGAAGAAGCGCAATCGCCAGAGACCGGCGCAGAGCCAGCCTCAGACTAGTGGGTTTAAACGACCTGCGCCACCGTCGCATTTTGCCAAGTCTGGCCGGGCTAGAACTGAGGTGACACAGTCAGGACCTACGCAACGCTCGGGCCAGGGCAAGAACCCGATCCAGTGTTACAACTGTAGAACTCCAGGGCATAAGAGCAATGAGTGTCCGAAGGACAAGAGGACGTGTTTTGCGTGCGATAATGAGGGGCACTTGCAAATGTTTTGTCCTCAAAAGAGGCAGAAGGAGGCCGAGTCGCAACAGGGCTCAGTTAGCCACAACAACCGACCCCGATTCAGGCCTGTAGAGACTCCTAGTCCTTCAACTCAGACGACTGCTCAGAATAAGGGGAAAGCCCCAGCTGCTTCTAAAGGTCAAGGTCAGCGGCTATATGAGATGCGTGAGGCTGACGGACCGAATGCTCCGATTGCTCAATGTACTCTATACCTCCATTCTACTTCTGTGTGCATATTATTTGATTCGGGTGCCACTCATTCTTTTATTTCGGAGAACTGTGTGAGTAAGCTAGGCTTAGTGTGCAATGAGACTTACGAGCCTTTTGTGGTGAATCTTCCAAATAGTGAACAGTTGGTAGGAACCAAGCGTCTGTCGGAATTTCCGATTACCATTCAAGGTCGGAAGTTCGAAGCGGACTTGATCTGTATAGCCATGGCTCCATACGACATTATTCTCGGGATGGATTGGCTGACGCGTCATGGGGCGGTAATCGATTTTAGCTCAAGGACAGTGACAGTTTCATCTGGGGGCCAGTTTGTATGCAAGTTCAAGGGTCGTAATGACGCTGATAACGGAAAGCTCATCAACGCGATGGCTGCGTGTAACCTACTTCGACAAGGTTGTGTCGGGTACCTGTTCTATCTGGATAAGCCCAAGAAGGATGAGACTTCAGTTCTTGATGTTCTTGTCATATACGAGTATCCGAATGTTTTTCCTGATGAGATTCCCGGATCGTGACGTGGAGTTCACTATTGATCTCGAGCCCGGTACCACGCCGATTTCTAAGGCACCGTATCGGATGGCTTCAGCAGAGATGCAAGAGTTGAAGAAGCAACTCGAGGACCTTCTTGAGAAAGGATATATAAGGCCGAGTGCATCGCTTTGGGGCGCTCCGGTCTTGTTTGTCAAGAAGAAGGATGGTTCATTCAGACTTTGTATCGACTACCGAGAGTTGAACAAGGTCACTATCAAGAACAAGTATCCGTTGCCAAGGATAGATGATCTGTTGGATCAACTGCAGGGAGCAAAAGTCTTTTCCAAGATCGATCTGAGATCTGGTTACCATCAGCTCAGGATTCGTGAGGAAGATATTCCGAGGACTGTATTCCGGACGAGGTATGGGCACTACGAGTTCGTAGTCATGCCATTTGGGCTTACTAATACTCCGGAAGTCTTCATGGATCTGATGCATAGATGTTTCCATCAGTATTTGGACAAGTTCATGGTGGTATTCATCGATGATATTCTGATCTATTCCCCGAGCGAGGAGGCTCACGAGGAGCATCTTCGTATCACCTTGTCGGTCCTTAGACAAAATCAGTTGTATGCAAAGTTGTCTAAGTGTGACTTATGGATCAAGGAAGTGGCTTTCTTAGGCCATGTGATCAATGAGGATGGGGTAATGGTCGACCCTCAGAAGATCAAAGCGGTAGCCAACTGGAAGCGACCTCATAACGTGAAGGAGGTGCGCAGTTTCTTGGGACTTGCAGGTTATTATAGACGGTTCGTGGAGGGATTCTCAAAGATCGCTCTACCCATGACCGGGTTACTCCGCAAGGTCCATAAGAAGTTCATATGGGACGACAAGTGCGAGGCAAGTTTCCAGAAGTTGAAAAAGTGCCTAACATCCGCACCAGTTTTGGCGCTACCGGAAGGAACTGATGGTTATGTGGTCTATAGTGACGCTTCAAAGCATGGGTTAGGGTGTGTATTGATGCAAAAGGGAAAGGTACTTGCATACGCATCTCGGTAGTTAAAGACATATGAAGCAAACTATCTGACGCATGATCTGGAGTTAGCAGCTGTGGTATTCGCGCTGAAGATTTGGAGGCACTACCTCTATGGTGTTAGGTGCTAGGTCTTTACAGACCACAAGAGTATCAAGTACGTGTTCACTCAAAAGGAGTTGAATATAAGACAACGTCACTGTTTGGAGCTACTCAAGGACTACGACATCAAGTTGTTGTATCATCCGGGCAAGGCTAACGTGGTAGCCGATGCATTGAGCCGGAAGACGTCACACGAGACCGTAGTAGCTCTGCTCACTGCTCAGACCAAACTACACCAAGGATTGTGCGAGATTGATGTCTTGTACGATCAGCGTCGAGGATGCCTGAGTATGTTGGAGATTTAGGCTACGCTACTAGATCAGATCAAGGAGAAGTAGATTGATGATGTGATCTTAGTGAAGTTAAGCAGTGAAGTGATGGATGGGAAAGCTCCCGGATTCGTGATTCAAGATGATGGATCACTTTGGTTTCAGGACCGGATTTGTGTGCCTGACGTAGATGGCCTTCGCCAGTTCGTAATGAAGGAGGCCCATTCGTCAGCTTATTTTGTACATCCAGGATCCAGTAAGACGTACAAAGACCTCATAAAGAAATTCTGGTGGTCCAACATGAAGTAGGACGTAGCAGAATTTGTGGCAAAATGCTTGACTTGTCAGAAGGTCAAGATAGAACACCGTAGACCGGGTGGTGAATTGCAACCTCTCCCGGTGCCAGAATGGGAGTAGGAGGATATTGCTATGGACTTCGTCACGGGGTTGTCGAAGACTCAGAGTCAGAAGGATGCCATATGGGTGATCATTGACAGGCTCACGAAAAGTGCTCATTTCGTGGCCATCACGTCAACGTGGGGAACCCAGAGGCTATCAGAAGTTTTCCTACACGAGATTGTCCGGTTGCATGGTACGCCAAAAAGCATTGTATCGGATCGTGACGGCCGATTTATGTCGAGATTCTGGAAGGAACTCCACAAGGCCATGGGAACGGAGTTGAAGTTTAGTACTGCGTTTCATCCTCAGATGGATAGACAGTCTGAGAGGACCATCCAGACACTAGAAGATATGTTGAGAGCTTGCGTACTAGATCGTTCGACCAGTTGGGAGAACAACTTAAGTCTGGTTGAATTCACGTACAACAATAGCTGGAATTCTACCATCAAGATGGCTCATTCGAGGCTTTGTACAGTCGGAAGTGTAGATTTCCAATTTGTTGGGATGAGAATGCCGATAAGATTCTGCTCGGACCGGAGTTAGTCGAAAGGACTGCCTCAGACATTGCTTTGATCAGACAGAGGATGCTGACAGCTCAGAGTCGACAGACGTCTTACGTAGATCTGAAGCGCAGAAATATCGAGTTTGAGGTTGGTGACAAGGTGTTTGTCAGGGTGTCGCCATCCAAGGGCGTGTTCAGGTTCAACAATCATGGGAAGCTTAACCCTCGCTACGTGGGACCATTTGAGATCCTTGATAGAGTGGGATCTCTAGCGTATCGTTTAGCATTGCCTTCGTCGGCACATCCAGTGCATAACATGTTCCACGTGTCTCTGCTAAGGAAGTATGTGACAGATGTGTCTCACGTGCTGAGTTATGAGGACATCGAGATTCAGGCAAATGGTACCTACGAGGAGAGACATGTGCGCATTCTTGAGCGCCGCGAGAAGCACTTGAGGAACAAGGTGGTACCATTAGTGCGGATCCTCTGGTCCAAGTCGGGATCTGAGGAAGTAACTTGGGAAACCTGGGAGACTGAGGCAGATATGCTTAGTCGCTTTCCCGAGCTGTTTTCGGCCTAGTTTCGGGGTCGAAACTTTTTTTAAGGGGGATGTAATGTAATAACCCCTAAAAGTCCCGAACTGTCATTTTGTAAAAAGGACATAATGAGCAATTTCTGTAACCTCAGTAAGATTATTTGATCATAATAATATTCGTTTAAAGGCTATTGGGTCAGTGCATTGGGTCTTATAATATTTTTAGAATGCTAAAAATAAAGATTTAGCATGCCTTCGAAGTGAAATCCGCGACCAAAGGCCAAAGGACGCGCTCGCGGCATTTCCGCGACCGCGGAAGTGTTTCCGCGACCGCGGAAATGCGTTCTTCGTCGTTCTTATCCGAGAACACCGATTCGAATTTTGGCTCGTGTTGTAACTGCTGCCGGTGAGGAAGCTTGAGCGGTTGGTTTGCTCGGCGTTGGACTCCCCTCTCCCTATAAAGAAGGGATCCCATCACTTGAATCATCATCCACAACCTCATCCCCTCTTTTTCTCTCGTCTTGTGCCTTCGCCTGAATTCTCGAGTTCGTCGGAAGTGTCGCCGGAGTTGTAGTGGTCGCCGGAGTGCCTTTGAAAGCTTGGAGTGGTGGCATTGCAAGGAGGTGAAGAATTCGTCATCGTCTTCGTCGTCGGTGAGTTTTCGAGGCCGAGTTGGAGCCGCGTCGGAAAGGAGATCCGCGATCGCGGCGATGAATTCCGCAAACGCGGCTCTGCCCAGAATTCCACGACCGCGGAAGTCCAAACCGCGACCGCGGCTTGCCTTAGCAAGCGCGATCATGGCTTGGGCATTCACGGTCATGGCTTAGGTTTTGTTTCTTCGATTCATATCGTTTATACGTTCGTATAGTTTATTCGTTCATACCGAATCTAACTTAGGGTTTCGTCTTTTGTCTCGACATCGTCGTAGGAATCCGTATTCAGATTCCAGTTTCCAAATCCCGGAACCCGACATCTACATTCGTCTAGATTAAGGCAAGCGGCGGTTCGCTCTTGCTTATCATTCCGTATTTCCATTAATTATCAATTACTTGATTGTTAATTAAAATGGGGTGAAGTGTTGTTTTCGTTTGGGAACAGATTTTATAAAATGATGTGATAATATATGATACTATAATAGGTTGTATATATTGCTAGAAACAACGCTATTATACATGTTATTACCGTGATGGTATTGGTGTGGATTTATTGTGTGAACTTAAATGTGTAGTTAGAACGAGTATTCGTAGGAACGCTATGTACCTTGCGAGGTCTAGTCGTTTCTTTATAATTGGTACTAGGAGGATTTTGCCCTAGTACTATCTGGTCATGACTGTACCCTTACTCAGGGTAGGTGCACACAGCTGGTGCCAACAACCGGGATTAATTCCCAAGATATCTCTCGTGTGTCGAGATGATATATATTAAAAGCCTTAACGTGAATGTACGTTTTGTAATTAAATAAGATAAGTGCGGTTATGCACATAATTAATGAACCTTCGGGCGAGAAGTACAACTTGGAACCCGCCCGGACTTTGGTTAGAGTAAGTCTTCTTTCCAATCTGGATTCGCATTGTGCGGTGAGGTTGGTCGTTGACCCAAAAGATCAAGTCGTTTTAAAAGCTTGTGTGAAACTTTAACGTTCCCAAGCACTTGTCATACTTTTCGAAAGACTCATCTTTTTTGGAGTCTTCTCTTCATACGTTTCCCATAAGACTCAATTTCTTTGGAGTCTTCTCTTGATCATACCTTTTCTTATGTTTCTGTAGAAGGGTTGAGTTTCATTGTCGTTATCGGTTATTATTCGAGAAACGACATGTGTAACCTAACACGACTACTTAGAACCTCTTTACTTTTACCCTTGCATAGTCTTTCATTAGACTAACCAACCGGTTATTTTCCTTTGCATGGTTGGCTGATGTCATCTGTCTCCTACGGCACATTAGGTAAACGTCCATTTTCGTGAAGGCCAGAATACGATGATGAGGGCAGATGATGGTTTAAAGTGTTTTTCCAAGGTTGAAGATCCTAGGCGTGAGATCGCTCAGATCAAGACCCCTTTATGGCGTGTATTAATTTTCAAATACTTCCGTTGTGTTAAACAATTCTGTATTTGGTTTTGTATTTGAATGAGAACAGTTGTAAGACCACGATGTTGGTTGAATAATATTCGGTAATCTTTATGATATTTAATAAAGTTTGTATTATTATATAGTTGTTATAAAATGATTTTGCCTTGGGTGACCCCAGACGTGTATTCTGAGGTCACTGGCGGTAATACTTTCAAGGGAGAAATTGAGGGTGTTACATAAGGGATGACCAATGGGAGCTCCAAACAAAGATAGCACTAAAAAACATCCTTCTTCATGGGAGTACACATACAAAGATATGGAAGGAACACCTCCCAAGAAGCAACAAGGTAGGCCACCAAAGCCCACTAGTACACCTTCACCAAGCCCTACATCTCCTATCACTCCTTTAAGGCCATCTCAGGTTAGAGCTCCCAAGAATCCAGTGGGTCAAATGTTTCCACCACCTTATCATGCTCCATAGTCCTTCATTAAAGACTTTGAGCCATATAAGGGTACAGTTCTGTGGTGTATGCACGAACACTTGAACGGTTACTTTGATATTGTTGGTGATGGAAACTGTGGATACAGAGCCGTTGCAGATCAAATAGGCATTGGGCAGGAACAATGGAGGATCGTCCGGCAAGCCATGATTGGCAAGGTGAAGGAAATTTGGCCAATGTATTATGAGGTTTGCCTCTTTGAGACGACGCTAGAAAAAGTAGTAGAACAGCTTACATGGTTTGACTATGGGATGGCCCCAGAGAAGACTTGGATGGTGCTTCCAGATATGGGTTGTCTGGTCGCTTCTGCATTTAATTGTGCAGTTGTCGTGATGGGTGGTGTAAACGCTACTTTCTTGCCTTTGCAAGCGGTTCCACATCATCCCAGGGGTGCTAAGGTTAAGACGGTATGCATCTGCCATGTTGAGAAGGAGAGTCATTTTATTTCGGTATGGTACTAATCATTTTTTATTGATTATTTAAACCCATTAACTAGGCAAGTTAGTACGTTCTCCATTCTTTTGTAGATGGCCCTATCAGATGAGTCACCATTGCCGCCCGTATTTACAATGTGGGAGCATGCAAAGGGTGCCTTTGCTGCTTGTTTGTATGATCCATTCACTACTTAGCTGATGGCATACGAATCTTCTTCCACAAGAAAGAGACGAGGTCGCAAGCTGACTTAAATGCTATTGTACTCGCACATTGTAATGTTATTATGAGCCATGATTGTAATGCTAATGCTACTGTGATCCATGATTGTAATGCATCGACCGACAATTACTAACAAAGTAGCAAATGTGCGATATCAAAGAAGCAAAGACGTCCAAATTAGTTTGATTATTATCATAAAACCATTCCATAAATTCAAATTACTCTGATTATCAACAAACTACAAACAAAGACATCCAAACTCTCAACAAACTACCAACAAATACATCCAAACTCTCCCTAAAATACAACCAAAGTACCAAATGAAAACCTATGCATCTTAATCTTCGTCGTCCTCTCATCATTGCCGTGTGTGAATGGTCTGAATTTTTGAATGCAGTGTCGCACATCGTCGCGCATGTTGTAGAACTGCTCTTCCTCCGCATCATGGAAAGGATTTAGACGATGTAATGCTTGTCCAATGACCTACAGAAATACGTAAAAATCCCTAAACCTAACTCATCTAAAATTTGTTAACAAATTCAATACTTTTAACATCATTAAACTAAGTGAAGAACACGTAAAGATTTAACTAACATCACGGATAGTGACAGACGGATTTGATCGAAACATGACGGATCAAAATTCATGAGCTTTTGCAGAGCGAAATCGCGAGAGAGAGGGGTGAAATGGGAGGTATGGGTCAGGGGAGACGAAGTTGCTGCTTTTATATGCAGCAACTTCGTTCGTGACGGATGAATGGCCTTCTTCCATCATGGACGAAAGGCCTCCGCCCGTCACGGGTGGCCCTATTTCGTTCGTGACGGACGAAACAGGGCGTGAAATAGAAATTTCACTCGTGCGTGAAATAGAAATTTCACTCGTGCGTGAAATAGCAACGGCCTTGTTATGATGAGTTTATTTAGATGTGTATTTATATTTACAAAAACACAAAGTTAAGTTTTTAAATTGAAAATGTTTTGGTAATTAATATATACATTAAACAATTAATGCTAATAAAATTTTATATCGATTTTCTAACATATGCCTTATGGGCACATGTTAAAATTCTTGTTTTGGAAACTGTTCTTTAAAAAGGAATGCTTAAATCTTGTTACAAAATATTAAAATTCCTGATATAAATATACATAACAAAATTCTTCTAAATTAAGTGTTTAATCTATGCCTAATGGATAGGTTAGAAAAATCGTTTAACGTGAGATGAAGGCAGTAACTCAATAAGTGTCTACTTTCTCTAGGGTTGGGGCCGTGCCTCTTGATTACGAAGCACGGCTTACATCTATCTATATATATTTAAAAGTTAGCATTCTAGGTCATTGAATGTTAACTTTTAAAGATGAATTAGTTTTTATTTTCATTTCATGCCTTATTTATTTAGCACAAAATTTAAACAATTTCTCAAATCCAAAAAGTACTAAAGTGACAATTTCATATATTAACAATTATATTTAATCTATAATCGTCTATATAATATACAAAGTTTTTGATTCACAATTATATACAATTACTACATATTAATCAATTAAAAAGTTCTCATTTTCATATCGTTGCATAACTCTTATATCTTCACGTTAAAGTTTCAACATAGTTCAATTTATATTTCTATTAAGCATGAAAAACAACCATCTATATCTATATATATTTAAAAGTTAGCATTCTAGGTCATTGAATGATAACTTTTAAATATGAATTAGTTTTTATTTTCATTTCATGCCTTATTTATTTAGCACAAAATTTAAACAATTTCTCAAATCCAAAAAGTACTAAAGTGACAATTTCATATATTAACAATTATATTTAATCTATAATCGTCTATATAATATACAAAGTTTTTGACTCACAATTATATATAATTACTACATATTAATCAATTAAAAAGTCCTCATTTTCATATCGTTGTATAACTCTTATATCTTCACGTTAAAGTTTCAACATAGTTCAATTTATACTTCTATTAAGCATGAAAAACAACCATCTATATCTATATATATTTAAAAGTTAGCATTCTAGGTCATTGAATGATAAATTTTAAAGATGAATTAGTTTTTATTTTCATTTCAGGCCTTATTTATTTAGCACAAAATTTAAACAATTTCTCAAATCCAAAAACTACTAAAGTGACAATTTCATAAGTTAACAAATATATTTAATCCGTAATCGTCTATATAATATACAAAGTTTTTGATACACAATTATATACAATTACTACATATTAATCAATTAAAAATTTCTCATTTTCATATCGTTATATAACTCTTATATCTTCACATTAAATTTTCAACATAGTTCAATTTATATTTCTATTAAACATGAAAATCAACCATCAATATCTTCTATATATATATATTTAAAAGTTAGCATTCTAGGTCAGTGAATGCTAACTTTTAAAGATGAATTAGTTTTTATTTTCATTTCATGCCTTATTTATTTAGCACAAAATTTAAACAATTTCTCAAATCCAAAAAGTACTAAAGTGACAATTTCATATATTAATAATTATATTTAATCTATAATTGTCTATATAATATACAAAGTTTTTGATTCATAATTATATACAATTACTACATATTAATCAATTAAAAAGTCATCATTTTCATATCTCTGTATAACTCTTATATCTGCACGTTAAATTTTCAACATAGTTCAATTTATATTTCTATTAAGCATGAAAAACAACCATCTATATCTATATATATTTAAAACTTAGCATTCTAGGTCATTGAATGCTAACTTTTAAAGATGAATTAGTTTTTATTTTCATTTCATGCCTTATTTATTTAGCACAAATTTTAAACAATTTCTCAAATCCAAAAAGTACTAAAGTGACAATTTCATATATTAACAATTATATTTAATCTATAATCGTCTATATAATATACAAAGTTTTTAATTATAAATTATATACAATTACCACATATTAATGAATTAAAAATTCCTCATTTTCATATTGTTGTATAACTCTTATATCTTCACGTTAAATTTTCAACATAGTTCAATTTATATTTCTATTAAGCGTGAAAAACAACCATCTATATCTATATATATTTAAAAGTTAGCATTCTAGGTCATTGAATACTAACTTTTAAAGATAAATTAGTTTTTATTTTCATTCATGCCTTATTTATTTAGCACAAAATTTAAACAATTTCTCAAATCCAAAAAGTACTAAAGTGACAATTTCATATATTAACAATTATATTTAATCTATAATCGTCTATATAATATACAAAGTTTTTGATTCACAATTATATACAATTACTACATATTAATCAATTAAAAAGTCCTCATTTTCATATCGTTGTATAACTCTTATATCTTCACGTTAAAGTTTCAACATAGTTCAATTTATATTTTTATTAATCATGAAAAACAACCATCTATATCTATATATATTTAAAAGTTAGCATTCTAGGTCATTGAATGCTAACTTTTAAATATGAATTAGTTTTTATTTTCATTTCATGCCTTATTTATTTAGCACAAAATTTAAACAATTTCTCAAATCCAAAAAGTACTAAAGTGACAATTTCATATATTAACAATTATATTTAATCTATAATCGTCTATATAATATACAAAGTTTTTGATTCACAATTATATACAATTACTACATATTAATCAATTAAAAAGTCCTCATTTTCATATCGTTATATAACTCTTATATCTTCACGTTAAAGTTTCAACATAGTTCAATTTATATTTTTATTAATCATGAAAAACAACCATCTATATCTATATATATTTAAAAGTTAGCATTCTAGGTCATTGAATGCTAACTTTTAAATATGAATTAGTTTTTATTTTCATTTCATGCCTTATTTATTTAGCACAAAATTTAAACAATTTCTCAAATCCAAAAAGTACTAAAGTGACAATTTCATATATTAACAATTATATTTAATCTATAATCGTCTATATAATATACAAAGTTTTTGACTCACAATTATATATAATTACTACATATTAATCAATTAAAAAGTCCTCATTTTCATATCGTTGTATAACTCTTATATCTTCACGTTAAAGTTTTAACATAGTTCAATTTATATTTCTATTAAGCATGAAAAACAACCATCTATATCTATATATATTTAAAAGTTAGCATTCTAGGTCATTGAATGATAACTTTTAAAGATGAATTAGTTTTTATTTTTATTTCATGATTTATTTATTTAGCACAAAATTTAAACAATTTCGCAAATCCAAAAACTACTAAAGTGACAATTTCATAAATTAACAAATATATTTAATCAATAATCGTCTATATAATATACGAAGTTTTTGATTCACAATTATATACAATTACTACATATTAATCAATTAAAAATTTCTCATTTTCATATCGTTATATAACTCTTATATCTTCACGTTAAATTTTCAACATAGTTCAATTTATATTTCTATTAAACATGAAAAACAACCATCAATATCTTCTATATATATATTTAAAAGTTAACATTCTAGGTCAGTGAATGCTAACTTTTAAAGATGAATTAGTTTTTATTTTCATTTCATGCCTTATTTATTTAGCACAAAATTTAAACAATTTCTCAAATCCAAAAAGTACTAAAGTGACAATTTCATATATTAACAATTATATTTAATCTATAATTGTCTATATAATATACAAAGTTTTTGATTCATAATTATATACAATTACTACATATTAATCAATTAAAAAGTCATCATTTTCATATCGTTGTATAACTCTTATATCTTCACGTTAAATTTTCAACATAGTTCAATTTATATTTCTATTAAGCATGAAAAATAACCATCTATATCTATATATATTTAAAAGTTAGCATTCTAGGTCATTGAATGCTAACTTTTAAAGATGAATTAGTTTTTATTTTCATTTCATGCCTTATTTATTTAGCACAAAATTTAAACAATTTCTCAAATCCAAAAAGTACTAAAGTGACAATTTCGTATATTAACAATTATATTTAATCTATAATCGTCTATATAATATACAAAGTTTTTAATTATAAATTATATACAATTACTACATATTAATGAATTAAAAATTCCTCATTTTCATATTGTTGTATAACTCTTATATCTTCACGTTAAATTTTCAACATAGTTCAATTTATATTTCTATTAAGCATGAAAAACAACCATCTATATCTATATATATTTAAAAGTTAGCATTCTAGGTCATTGAATGCTAACTTTTAAAGATGAATTAGTTTTTGTTTTCATTTCATGCCTTATTTATTTAGCACAAAATTTAAACAATTTCTCAAATCCAAAAAGTATTAAAGTGACAATTTCATATATTAACAATTATATTTAATCTATAATCGTCTATATAATATACAAAGTTTTTGATTCACAATTATATACAATTACTACATATTAATCAATTAAAAAGTCATCATTTTCATATCGTTGTATAACTCTTATATCTTCACGTTAAATTTTCAACATAGTTCAATTTATATTTCTATTAAACATGAAAAACAACCATCTAAATCTATATATATTTAAAAGTTAGCATTCTAGGTCATTGAATGCTAACTTTTAAAGATGAATTAGTTTTTATTTTCATTTCATGCCTTATTTATTTAGCACAAAATTTAAACAATTTCTCAAATCCAAAAAGTACTAAAGTGACAATTTCGTATATTAACAATTATATTTAATCTATAATCGTCTATATAATATACAAAGTTTTTAATTATAAATTATATACAATTACTACATATTAATGAATTAAAAAATCCTCATTTTCATATTGTCGTATAACTCTTATATCTTCACGTTAAATTTTCAACATAGTTCAATTTATATTTCTATTAAGCATGAAAAACAACCATCTATATCTATATATATTTAAAAGTTAGTATTCTAGGTCATTGAATGCTAACTTTTAAAGATGAATTAGTTTTTGTTTTCATTTCATGCCTTATTTATTTAGCACAAAATTTAAACAATTTCTCAAATCCAAAAAGTATTAAAGTGACAATTTCATATATTAACAATTATATTTAATCTATAATCGTCTATATAATATACAAAGTTTTTGATTCACAATTATATACAATTACTACATATTAATCAATTAAAAAGTCATCATTTTCATATCGTTGTATAACTCTTATATCTTCACGTTAAATTTTCAACATAGTTCAATTTATATTTCTATTAAACATGAAAAACAACCATCTAAATCTATATATATTTAAAAGTTAGCATTCTAGGTCATTGAATGCTAACTTTTAAAGATGAATTAGTTTTTATTTTCATTTTATGCGTTATTTATTTAGCACAAAATTTAAACAATTTCTCAAATCCAAAAAGTACTAAAGTGACAATTTCATATATTAACAATTATATTTAATCTATAATTGTCTATATAATATACAAAGTTTTTGATTTACAATTACTACATATTAATCAATTAAAAAGTCATCATTTTCATATCGTTGTATAACTCTTATATCTTCACGTTAAATTTTCAACATAGTTCAATTTATATTTCTATTAAGCATGAAAAATAACTATCTATATCTATATATATTTAAAAGTTAGCATTCTAGGTCATTGAATGCTAAATTTTAAAGATGAATTAGTTTTTATTTTCATTTCATGCCTTATTTATTTAGCACAAAATTTAAACAATTTCTCAAATCCAAAAAGTACTAAAGTGACAATTTCATATTGTAACACCCCGGGCCAGAGGTGCTACAGTGCCATAGTCTCGAAGTCGAAGGACTATAAGGCGGGTTTGAAGAAAAGAAATCCAAAACTCTTCCAAATACACATAAATTATAAACATTTAAAATCCCTGCTCAAGATTGAAACAACACTTAAACCTGTCATCCAGTTTAATGCATCAATTTATATCCAAAACAACGGAAGCGAATACAACATTTTCAAATCTGATGCAAACTAAATCTTTAACTGTGAAGACACATCTGTGATTCAGAACCCGCTTGTTGCTGCAAACCTGCAAAGCCAAATTGACTGGGGAACCCGATACCCCAGCTAACCGCGGCACGTAAACCGATGTTGGTCAGTCTTCCATCAAGACTGGCAAGACTCCTCAAGCCAAAACAGTTTAAAACCAGAGAATTATCACAACAATCAAATAATATCAAACAACAACATGCCACACCATATATAAATATATATATATATATATACCATTATAATATCATTATCATATCAACCAACCAATATCGACCACACATCAAAACATAAACACACACTATCATATAACCATTAATTACCCACTCTTATCCAACTCTTCACTATGCTAACCTCATTCAATCCAACTTCAACCTCAACACAAGTAGACGACTAAAAAGATCCAATCCAACTTCCCTCTATTACTAATACCTCAATTATCAACCCTACGAACCTATACACATATATTACTACTAACACGTATAACCACGACTAACCACTTACAAAACTCACTACTGTACTAACACGTCCAACTAATCTTCGCATCAACAACCACTTAAGCATAAGCAAGACAATCATTACCTTATACAAATATAACGACCCAGGCCAGCCATCCTTCCGGTGCCGCCTGTTCGTTAACATGGGCCGCAGCCCATACACCTCAACCCAACCCATATTGACCCACACCCTCAAGATGAGAAACCAACCTTCCTAATCAATCAACATAACCAACCTTCTCAAACAATTCACACCAAGATCCAACAACTACTACCAATGGACAACAATAGCCCACAACCACCACTAACAACAATCAACAAACGACTACTAACTACAACCAACCGACAACCAAAGTCTAAAACAAAACCAATAATCAAACACCCCACCAATATCCGCAAACAAAACCATTAACTAAGCACACAACCAATAATCAAGCACACAACCACCCACACACACAATCCAACACATAACTGCCAACACACACAAGAGTCAACACACACACATGTCCACACACACAATCCAACACACAACTACCAACACACACAAGTGTCAACACACACAACTGCACACACACACACATGTCAACACCCACAGTCTAACACACACAACTGTCAACACACACAGATGTCAATTCACACACAATCCAACATACACAACTGTCAATACCACTTAATCAGGTACGCAACCAACATTTAACACATAATATCTCCTCCGTCTCACCACCACATCACCGGGTGAGACAATTCTTCCTCTCTATCCGGATAGGCGGATGGGTCGCATACCGTCTGAGTTCCTGGCCCTAACCACCATAGGCATTCCCCCTACGTGATTGAGTGAGGCTTTCATCACTCTGGCCCACCGACCACCGGAGGTCACACCCTCCGAGGCCCTGAATTAACACTCTTCCGGATGGGACTTTCACCATCCAACCATAGCCTTTACCAACGTGGGGTCATACCCTCACGTGGTCGGATGAGGTCACACCCTCACCCCGGCTCCACCATCAACCAACAACAATCACTTAATCAACATCAATCACAATTAGTCACAATTGACTATCACATCAACATTTAATCAAACACAACACGAGACAAATACTAACACACGCATACACACACACACACATATTCACACACTTTCAAACAATCACAATTCATCACTATTAGTCACAATTGACTACCACGTCAATATTTAATCAAACACAACACGAGACAAATACTAACACACACACATTCAACCAAGTAACTCCACAATCGATAATCCAAATTAACATAATCAGACAAGGATAAAATCAATTACTGAATCAAGATAGGAAGAAAAGTAATTTTATAAAAATAAACGAAGGGTTAGCAAGAATCATCTTGCCTCAAACTCGACAACCACGACCTCAGAGACCTCCAACCAACTCGAACGAACCTGCGAAATCAATCCGAGCAAATCCCTGGCATTAATTAACTCATACCAAGTCACAACTAATAAACCCCCAATTCAAACCCTAAAATCATACCTCAAATTTCCAAACTAGCAAACCCCCACAATTCCACCTAATTACTTCCAAATCAAAGCTTTGCTGCACAGGTCCTAACCGAATTCAGCCAACACTTCACGGTTGAGCACCATCCATGCCATTCTCCACATCAGCCCACCTATAATAGCAATCCGCCATATACAACATTCAGCCAAGTTTCTGAACCCCAAACCAACCCAATCAAAGAACCTCATCTTACCTTGTCGTCAACACTCTGTAGCCACCGAAATTACTCCCTCTTATCGCCGAAATTTGCAGCGGCAACCAGCAGGGCACAGCGAACAGCACAGCAACGCAGAAGCCAATAACACCCACGCACAGCAGCGACTCTGCACCGCTGGTCGCACAGCTCAACAACAGCAACTTGGCTCCCGATCTGTCTCACCGGCGGAAGGAGGCTGAATCGAAGAAGGTGATGGGGAGGGAGCACGAGTTCTTCAGCTGTTGCCCAGAGAAGAACGAAGACAAAAAGGTTTTTTTTTTCCCTTCAATTTACCCATTTCCAGCTTTAATAAAGTCCCAAAAAATTATATTACCATTTTGCCATTTATATATATTGGGGTATTTCATTCTCCCTCCCTTATAGGAGTTTCGTCCTCGAAACTAAGATCAACACAGGTTCGGATATCTGTCTCGCATGACTGACTCCAGAATGTACATGACTTGTCGAAGAATGACATTCCTTGAGAATCAACTTTCTAATCTTTTTATCAGCTGGCACACACAACTTATCTGAAATCACAATACTCCATCCTCCTGAACAAAAATCCGGGCACTCTTCCCTGAGCAATCTGACTGTATATCTTACTCAACATTCCATCGCATTCAGCTATATCCGCTCTTTCCCGAACAAATTTCACTTTTCACCCTTCGCCAACTCCTGTTGCAATCCCGACCGAACTGTCAGACAAGCAACCACATGCTCGAGAGTCGACTTCCTACACAAAGGATCAACAACCACGGTAGCCCTTTTCTGATTGATAAACAATATCTTTTCATAATCCTTAATCAATTCTAGCAACCATCTGTATCTCATGTTCAACTCTCTCTTATACAATTTGAACTGACAAAAAAACATATGCAATAACCTTCCCATTCTGCATTAGAATGCAACCCAGATCCTGCTTAGACACATCACTGTAATTAACAAATCCTTTTGTTTCCTACAGTAACACTAACATTGACGCACAAATCAAACACTTCCTGAGTTCTTCGAAACTCGCTCCTGACATCTTCTGTTCCATTCAAAATTCTCAGTCATACACAACCTTAGAAAATTCATCCACAATCGCCTGCAGTAATCTGTCAGTCTGAGAAAACTCCCAATTTCCTTAACATTCTAAGGTTGTTCTCGTACTCTTTCTTACTCCAAAATATACTAAAATAACATCAATAAAAATCACCACAATAATCCAAATACCTTCAAAATAAAAACATCAGTTCCTTAAACCCTTGAAATCTGCGGAAGCATTAGTCAACCCAAAAGACATCACAACCAATTCATAGCGACCATACCTTATTCTGAAGGCAGTCCTGTGAGTATCCTCATTTCAAATCCTAAGCTGAGAATACCCTGATCTCAAGTCAATCTTTGAAAACACTGTAGCTCTTTGCAATTTATCCAACAAGTACTTAACTCCTCATAATCCATGCAGAGTCGAAAGGAACCATCTTTCCTTTTTAACAACCAACACAGCCGCACTCCAAGAAGATGCACTTGGCCTACCAAAGCCTAACTCCATAAGTTCCTCTATCTGCTCCTTCAATCTCAGCATACACACATAACCGGCACAACCTTTTCTTAACAATTTTATAGCTGTCATCACACCAACAATTCTATCAGAGTCTCTGAATCATGACTCCCAACACATGCACTAAATCCTTATCTGCTGTTACAGTAACTGTCATCTTCCTGTAGTCACAGGCACATTCTGTTCCTCAGCTCAGCCAAACCCCTAGTCGTAAAATCTCACTTTTTCAGATGCAGCCCGAGTTCTCTGTTCCTTACTACTTCCAACATCAACAGTCTGATCAAAATCATCTATAACAGTCTCCCTGATCAGTACTCATCAGTATACTCAAGGATCGTACAACTATGCATCACCATCAAGATTTCATCTCTGAATACAATCATCTCTGAAAGTGTTCAATCTGTCTTTCTCATTCTTGACAGTAACAGTAGCACACAACAACTTCATACTGAATCATCAACTACCAGACTAGCTGCCTCAACCTCTTGACGATAAGCCCAACGACTTTATCCTCTATCACACCCACACTTACCTTATTAATCTCCAACACGTCCCACTTACCAGGGAACACATCATAAAATTACTCAACAACACTAAACATCACATATAAAATATATCAAATACAAACTTACCTATACGTAACAATAAGGGTCTTCTGATCACACGATTGCTTCACAGTTTTGGCGAATAATCTTTTTCCACGTCAAACTTTTGAAAACATTTTCGAACGTAAATGCTCTGATACCAACTTATGTAACACCCCGGGCCAGAGGTGCTACAGTGCCATAGTCTCGAAGGACTATAAGGCGGGTTTGAAGAAAAGAAATCCAAAACTCTTCCAAATACACATAAATTATAAACATTTAAAATCCCTGCTCAAGATTGAAACAACACTTAAACCTGTCATCCAGTTTAATGCATCAATTTATATCCAAAACAACGGAAGCGAATACAACATTTTCAAATCTGATGCAAACTAAATCTTTAACTATGAAGACACATCTGTGATCCAGAACCCGCTTGTTGCTGCAAACCTGCAAAGCCAAATTGACTGGGGGACCCGATACCCCAGCCAACCGCGATACGTAAAGCGAAGTTGGTCAGTCTTCCATCAAGACTGGCAAGACTCCTCAAGCCAAAACAGTTTAAAACCAGAGAATTATCACAACAATCAAATAATACCAAACAACAACATGCCACACCATATATAAATATATATATATATATATATACCATTATAATATCATTATCATATCAACCAACCAATATCGACCACACATCAAAACATAAACACACACTATCACATAACCATTAATTACCCACTCTTATCCAACTCTTCACTATGCTAACCTCATTCAATCCAACTTCAACCTCAACACAAGTAGACGACTAAAAAGATCCAATCCAACTTCCCTCTATTACTAATACCTCAATTATCAACCCTACGAACCTATACACATATATTACTACTAACACGTATAACCACGACTAACCACTTACAAACTCACTACTGTACTAACACGTCCAACTAATCTTCGCATCAACAACCACTTAAGCATAAGCAAGACAATCATTACCTTATACAAATATAACGACCCAGGCCAGCCATCCTTCCGGTGCCGCCTGTTCGTTAACATGGGCCGCAACCCATACACCTCAACCCAACCCATATTGACCCACACCCTCAAGATGGGAAACCAACCTTCCTAATCAATCAACATAACCAACCTTCTCAAACAATTCACACCAAGATCCAACAACTACTACCAATGGACAACAATAGCCCATAACCACCACTAACAACAATCAACAAACGACTACTAACTACAACCAACCGACAACCAAAGTCTAACACAAAACCAATAATCAAACACCCCACCAATATCCGCAAACAAAACCATTAACTAAGCACACAACCAATAATCAAGCACACAACCCATAACCGAGCACACAACCACCCACACACATAATCCAACACATAACTGCCAACACACACAAGAGTCAAGACACACACATGTCCACACACACAATCCAACACACAACTACCAACACACACAAGTGTCAACACACACAACTGCACACACACACACATGTCAACACCCACAGTCTAACACACACAACTGTCAACACACACAGATGTCAATTCACACACAATCCAACACACACAACTATCAATACCACTTAATCAGGTACGCAACCAATATTTAACACATAATATCTCCTCCATCTCACCACCACATCACCGGGTGAGACAATTCTTCCTCTCTATCCGGATAGGCGGATGGGTCGCATACCTTCCGAGTTCCTGGCCCTAACCACCATAGGCATTCCCCCTACGTGATTGAGTGAGGCTTTCATCACTCTGGCCCACCGACCACCGGAGGTCACACCCTCCGAGGCCCTGAATTAACACTCTTCCGGATGGGACTTTCACCATCCAACCATAGCCTTTACCAACGCGGGGTCATACCCTCACGTGGTCGGATGAGGTCACACCCTCACCCCGGCTCCACCATCAACCAACAACAATCACTTAATCAACATCAATCACAATTAGTCACAATTGACTATCACATCAACATTTAATCAAACACAACACGAGACAAATACTAACACACGCATACACACACACACATATTCACACACTTTCAAACAATCACAATTCATCACTATTAGTCACAATTGACTACCACGTCAACATTTAATCAAACACAACACGAGACAAATACTAACACACACACATTCAACCAAGTAACTCCACAATCGATAATCCAAATTAACATAATCAGACAAGGATAAAATCAATTACTGAATCAAGATAGGAAGAAAAGTAATTTTATAAAAATAAACGAAGGGTTAGCAAGAATCATCTTGCCTCAAACTCGACAACCACAACCTCAGAGACCTCCAACCAACTCGAACGAACCTGCGAAATCAATCCGAGCAAATCCCTGGCATTAATTAACTCATACCAAGTCACAACTAATAAACCCCCAATTCAAACCCTAAAATCATACCTCAAATTTCCAAACTAGCAAACCCCCACAATTCCACCTAATTACTTCCAAATCAAAGCTTTGCTGCACAGGTCCTAATCGAATTCAGCCAACACTTCCAAATCAAAGCTTTGAGCACCATCCATGCCATTCTCCACATCAGCCCACCTATAACAGCAATCCGCCATATACAACATTCAGCCAAGTTTCTGAACCCCAAACCAACCCAATCAAAGAACCTCATCTTACCTTGTCGTCAACACTTTGTAGCCACCGAAATTACTCCCTCTTGTCGCCGGAATTTGCAGCGGCAACCAGCAGGGCACAACGAACAACACAGCAACACAGAAGCCAACAACACCCATGCGCAGCAGCGACTCTGCACAGCTAGTCGCACAACTCAACAATAGCAACTCGGCTCCCGATCTGTCTCACCAGCGGAAGGAGGCTGAATCGAAGAAGGTGATGGGGAGGGAGCACGAGTTCTTCAGCTGTTGCCCAGAGAAGAACGAAGACAAAAAGGTTTTTTTTTCCCTTCAATTTACCCATTTCCAGCTTTAATAAAGTCCCAAAAATTTAATTTACCATTTTGCCATTTATATATATTGGGGTATTTCACATATATTAACAATTTTATTTAATCTATAATCGTCTATATAATATACAAAGTTTTTAATTATAAATTATATACAATTACCACATATTAATGAATTAAAAATTCCTCATTTTCATATTGTTGTATAACTCTTATATCTTCACGTTAAATTTTCAACATAGTTCAATTTATATTTCTATTAAGCGTGAAAAACAACCATCTATATCTATATATATTTAAAAGTTAGCATTCTAGGTCATTGAATACTAACTTTTAAAGATAAATTAGTTTTTATTTTCATTCATGCCTTATTTATTTAGCACAAAATTTAAACAATTTCTCAAATCCAAAAAGTACTAAAGTGACAATTTCATATATTAACAATTATATTTAATCTATAATCGTCTATATAATATACAAAGTTTTTGATTCACAATTATATACAATTACTACATATTAATCAATTAAAAAGTCATCATTTTCATATCGTTGTATAACTCTTATATCTTCACGTTAAATTTTCAACATAGTTCAATTTATATTTCTATTAAGCATGAAAAACAACCATCTATATCTATATATATTTAAAAGTTAGCATTCTAGGTCATTGAATGCTAACTTTTAAAGATGAATTAGTTTTTATTTTCATTTCATGCCTTATTTATTTAGCACAAAATTTAAACAATTTCTCAAATCCAAAAAGTACTAAAGTGACAATTTCATATATTAACAATTATATTTAATCTATAATCGTCTATATAATATACAAAGTTTTTGATTCACAATTATATAAAATTACTATATATTAATCAATTAAAAAGTCATCATTTTCATATCGTTGTATAACTTTTATATCTTCACGTTAAATTTTCAACATAATTCAATTTATATTTCTATTAAGCATGAAAAACAACCATCTATATCTATATATATATTTAAAAGTTAGCATTCTAGGTCATTGAATGCTAACTTTTAAAGATGAATTAGTTTTTATTTTCATTTCATGCCTTATTTATTTAGCACAAAATTTAAACAATTTCTCAAATCCAAAAAGTACTAAAGTGACAATTTCATATATTAATAATTATATTTAATCTATAATCGTCTATATAATATACAAAGTTTTTGATTCAAAATTATATACAATTACTACATATTAATCAATTAAAACTTCTTCATTTTCATATCGTTGTATAACTCTTATATCTTCACGTTAAATTTTCAACATAGTTCAATTTATATTTCCATTAAGCATGAAAAACAACCATCTATATCTATATATATTTAAAAGTTAGCATTCTAGGTCATTGAATGCTAACTTTTAAATATGAATTAGTTTTTATTTTCATTTCATGCCTTATTTATTTAGCACAAAATTTAAACAATTTCTCAAATCCAAAAAGTACTAAAGTGACAATTTCATATATTAACAATTATATTTAATCTATAATCGTCTATATAATATATAAAGTTTTTGATTCACAATTATATACAATTACTAAATATTAATGAATTAAAAAGTCCTCATTTTCATATCGTTGTATAACTCTTATATCTTCACGTTAAATTTTTAACATAGTTCAATTTATATTTTTATTAAGCATGAAAAACAAACATCTATATCTATATCTATATATACTTAAAAGTTAGCATTCGAGGTCATTGAATGCTAACTTTTAAAGATGAATTGTTTTTTTTCATTTCTTGCCTTATTTATTTAGCCCAAAATTTAAACAATTTCTCAAATCCGAAAAGTACTAAAGTGATAATTTCATATATTAACAATTATATCAATAATATTTAATCTTTTATATAATATAAAAGGTTTTTGATTCACAATTATATACAATTACTACATATTAATCAATTAATAAGTCCTCATTTTCATATCGTTGTATAACTCTTATATCTTCACGTTAAATTTTCAACATAGTTCAATTTATATTTCTATTAAGCATGAAAAACAACCATCTATATATATATATATATATATATATATATATATATATATATTTAAAAATTAGCATTATAGGTCATTGAATGCTAACTTTTAAAGATGAATTAGTTTTTTTTCTCATTTCATGCCTTATTTATTTAGCCCAAAATTTAAACAATTTCTCAAATCCAAAATGTACTAAAGTGACAATTTCATATATTAACAATTATATTGATAATCTATAATCTTATATATAATATAAAAAGTGTTTGATTCACAATTATATATAATTACTACATATTAATCAATTGAAAAGTCTTCATTTTCATATCGTTGTATAACTCTTATATCTTCACGTTAAATTTTCAACATAGTTCAATTTATATTTCTATTAAGCATGTAAAACAACCATCTATATATATTTAAAAGTTAGCATTCTAGGTCATTGAATGCTAACTTTTAAAGATGAATTGCTTTTTTTTTTTCATTTCTTGCCTTATTTATTTAGCCCAAAATTTAAACAATTTTTCAAATCCGAAAAGTACTAAAGTGACATTTTCATATATTAACAATTATATAAATAATATATAATCTTCTATATAATATAAAAAGTTTTTGACTCACAATTATATATAATTACTACATATTAATCAATTAATAAGTCCTCATTTTCATATCATTGTATAAATCTTATATTTTCACGTTAAATTTTCAACATAGTTCAATTTATATTTCTATTAAGCATGAAAAACAACCATCTATATATCTATATCTACTTAAAAGTTGGCTTTCTTGCCCTTATTAATGCTCCACTTTAATTTTCTACAATTGTTTTGTTATATATAAAAGTTGAGTTTTTTTACTCTCATTAATGTTGCACTTCAATTTCTACAATTGTTCTGCTTCACAATAGAGCTGAATAATATGTTTTACCCTCACATATTGGGCCAATAAATGATTTGAGAAGACAAAAAAATTGCAATCAGATATTGGGCCATACATGCATGTGCGGACTCCTACTACACGTGTGAATGTGTTTGTTGAAAGAAATTGAACCCAATTTTAGGTCTATAAAAATTTTAACCATTAATGCCCATGCAACAATTAAACATTTTTTTTTCAAAAAAAAACAATTAAACTTTTTAACAAAAAAAATGAAAAAAGAAAGAGAGTCAAGTCAAACGGCTGTACAACATCAAAAGCTGCACAACACTACACCTATATTTAAATCGAAAGAAGTTCAAAGGTTGTACAACATCAAAACGGTTGTTACAGTTTAATTTCTCAGCCTCAACTCCTCATCCTTTGGGTTGCCCTCACTGTAACACCCCGGACCAGAGGTGCTACAGTGCCATAGCCCCGAAGGACTATAAGGCGGTTTCTTTCAAGAAAAGAAATTTAAAGCTCTCCCAAATTCACAAAAGTCATCAATATTAAAATCCCTGCTCAAGTTTTAAAACAACACTTATCCTGTCAACCAGTTTAATACATCAATTTATATCCAAAACAACGGAAGCGAATACAAAAATTTCAAATCTGATGCAAAACTAAATCTTTCACTGTGAAGACACATCTGTGATCCAGAACCCGCTTGTTGCTGCAAACCTGCAAAGCCTGATTGACTGGGGGACCCGATACCCCAGCCAACCGCGGCACGTAAACCGAAGTTGGTCAGTCTCTCGAAAGACTGACAAAACTCCTCAAGCCAAAACAGTTCAAAACACATACATATATCACCAATCAACGCACAACAACGACAACACGCCACACAATATATATACATATATATATAATATCATAACTATACTTAATCATATCAACCGACCAATACCAATCACACGTCAAAACATATACACACACTATCACATACTATTCATTACTCATCCTTATCCAACTCTTCACTATACTGACCTCAATCAATCCATCCTCAATCTCATCACCAGCATAAACGAATAAAACGATCCAATCTAACTTTCGCATCAACAATCACTTAAGCATAAGCAAGACAATCATCACATTATATAAACATAACAAAAATAACAACCCAGGCCAGCCACCCTTCCGGTGCCGCCGGTTCGTTAACATAGACCGCAACTCATACATTCAAACCCAACCCATGTTGGCCCACACCCTCAAGATGGGAAACCAACCTTCACAACATCCACTTAACCATCTTCATATACTCAATGCACCCCTCTATCCGTAACTAGCTACTACCAGTATCCACATCAACAGAGATTCACAACCTTGACTGGTTACAATCAACAACTATAACACACGAAATTTCACAACCACAACCAATGGCCAATGATGACCCACAACCACAACTGATAACAGTCAGCATCCAACACAACCAATTATCAATCACACAACCAAAATTACCAACACAACCATTTAATCAAGTACATAATCAACATTCATCACATAGCCACTTATTCAGGTACACAGTCAACATTTAACACATAATAGATATCACAATAATCAACCAACAAATACACATAATTAACCCATCATAACACCTCCGTCTTCACCTCCAATTCATTCCAATTCAACCTCCAATCCATTCCAACCCTTGGCCCTTAACGACGTAGGCGTAAACCCTACGTGGTTTGGTGAGGCTATCATCACCTGGCCCTAAATCCTAACTTCCAATTCAATTTCAACCCTTGGCCCTTAACGACGTAGGCGTATACCTAGTATACCCTACGCGGTTTGGTGAAATCCATTCCAACCTTTGGCCCTTAACGACGTAGGCGTATACCTAGTATACCCTACGCGGTTTGGTGAAATCCATTCCAACCGTTGACCCTTCGACCTCCAATCAACAACACTCCAACCACCACACAGACAATCAACAACAATCCAAACACCACATAGACACTCAATCAAATATCACATACGACTATCAAAATCACATAATCACACACAATCACACATTTCATCCAAGCAACTATATAGTCAAATAATCCAATCAATCCACAACAATCAATCCACCTTTAGTTATGACCAACTACCATATCACATTCAATCAAACACAACACAAGACAATTACTAACAACCAACTGGTATCCGATGCACGACCAATAATTATGCACACAATCCAACACACAACCGCCAACACACACAGGTGTCGACAAACACACATATTCAACCAAGAAATTTCACAACTAATAATCCAAATTAATTTACTCAGACAAGGCTAAATCAATTACTGAATCAATATAGGCACAAAAGTAATTTTATAAAATATACGAAGGGTTAGCAAGATTTATCTTGCCTCAAGCTCGACAACCACGACCTCAGAGATCTCCAACCAACTCGAACGAACCTGCGAAATCAATCCGAGCAAATCCCTGGCATTAATTACTCATACAAATCCACTACTAACAAAACCCCCAAATTCAAACCCTAAAATTATACCTCCAATTAATTAAGCAAAACATACCCAAATTCAATCCCAAACTCAAATCAAAGTGCTGCACAACCACCACCGAATTCAGCCCATAATCAAATATATATATAAGATGTCCATAACCCCCAAAATTCAGCAAAATACCCATAATTAATCCAATTCTAATTAAATCATGCCTTTGCTACTAAATCCAACAAATTCAGCAACCAAATCTGCCCAACATCCAATTTTGTCAACCTAGAAATTCTGCAGCACAGAAATTCAACAAAAAATTTCTGTAAAAATCGAATTGAAGAAACCCCCAAATCTACCTCGTCGTCACCTTGCTCTCACCGTCGGGATGGGGCTTCTCGGCGCCGGAGGAGCAGCACCAGCGGCGGATCTACAGCTGCTCTTCGCGGTCTCGTTCCAGCGATGGTGGCTCACAGCTCGCGCAACCACAGTTCGTGTCTCCCCAACAGCTCGCCTTCGTCGTCAGGACCGAGCTTCACGTCGTCGGGAAGGTGCAACAACAGTGGTGGCACAGAGGCAGTCGACTCCCTACAGGCCGCGCGGACGACCGGAGCTCAACACAACTGTCACACAGCACTTCGAACCTTCACACCAGCAGCGTCCGTGCCTCGCACTAGTTACCGGTCGACGGAACCCAGAACAAGGAAGGGAGGTGGTGCCCAGCGGCGGAGAATCGAGCAGCTCCCAGAAGAAGAAGAAATGGCGAGCCCTTGAACAAGAAGACCGACCCAGATTTTTGCCCCAAATTTCTGATTTTTATCCCCTAAATTTTCCTTTTTCTGATTTAATAAAATCCCAAAAATCTTATTTACCATTTTGCCATTACTAACATCCTTGGGGTATTTCATTCTCCCCTCCTTATAATAGTTTCGTCCTCGAAACTAAGATCAAACAGGTTCGGATAACTGCCTCGCATAACTGATTCCAGTTCCCAAGTCTCTTATGTTGTTCCATGTTTAGACCATAACACTATCACCAAGGAATGACCTTCCTTGAGAGTCCATTCTCTAATATCTTTATCAGCTAACACACATAGTCGATCTGAAATCAAAATACTCCATTTCCCTGAACAAAAATCCGAACATTCTGCCCTGAGCAATCTCACTGCATATCTCACTCAATATTCCATCACATTCAGCTATGTTCTCTCTTTCCCAAATCAATTTCACTTTCATCATTCACCAACTCTTGTTGTAATCCCGACTGAACTGTCAGACAAGCAGCCATATGCTCGAGAGTCAACTCCCTACTCAAAGCATCAACTACCACATTAGCCCTTTCTGAAAGATAAACAATATCTTTATCACAATCCTTGATCAATTCTAGCAACCATCTTGTCTCATGTTCAATTCTCTCTTATACAATTTGAGCTGACGAAAAGACACATGTAATAACCTTCCCATTCTGCATGAGAATGCAACCCAGATCCTGCTTAGACACATTACTGTAAATAACAAACCTTTTGGTTCCCTGTAGTAAATCTAACACTGACGCACTAGCTAAACACTTCCTGAGTTCTTCGAAACTCGCTCATGACATCTCCTGTTCCATTCAAAATTCTTAATCATTCACAACCATAGAAAATTCTTCCACAATCGCCTGCAGTAATCTGCCAATCCGAGAATACTCCCAATTTCCTTAACATTCTAAGGTTGTTCTCGTACTCTTTCTTACTCCAAAATATACTAAAATATTATCAATAAAAATCACCACAATAATCCAAATACCTTCAAAATAAAAACATCAGTTCCTTAAGTCCATGAAATCCGCGGAAGCATTAGTCAACCCGAAAAGGCATCACAACCAATTCGTAGTGACCCTACCTTGTTCTGAAGACAGTCCTGTGAATATCCTCATTTCAAATCCTAAGCTGAGAATACCCTGATCTCAAGTCAATCTTTGAAAACACTGTAGCTCTTTGTAATTGATCCAACAAGTACTTAACTCCCTATAATCCATGCAAAATCAAAAGGAACCATCCTTCCTTTTTAACCAACAATACAACACATTCCAAAGAGAATCACTTGGCTTAATAAAGCCTAACTCCATAAGTTCCTCTATCTGCTCTCTCTATCTCAACAGACACACATAACCGGCATAACCTTTTCTTAACAATTTTATAGCTGTCATCACACAAACAATTCTGCCAGAGTCTCTGAATCATGACTCCCAACACATGCACTAAACCCTTATCTGCTGTTACAGTAACTGTCATCTTCCTGTAGTCATAGGCACATTCTGTTCCTCAACTCAGCCGAACCCATAGTCGTAAAATTCCACTTTTTCATATACAGTCTGAGTTCTCAGTTTCTTACTACTTCCAACATCAACAGTCTGATCAAAATCAACTGTAACAATCTCCATAATCAATCACTCATCAACATACTGCTCACGGTTCGCACAGCTATGTCTCACCATCAAGGTTTCAACTCTACATACAACCATCACTGAAAGTGCTCAATCTGTCTTTCTCATCCTTGACAATAACAGCAGCACGCAACAACTTCATACCGAATCATCAACTACCAGACTAGCTGCATCAACCTCTTGACGACAAGCCCAACGGCTTCCTCCTCTATCACACCCACACTTACCTTTTAAATCTCTAGCACGTCCCACTTACCAGGGAACGCACCATTACAATTATTCAACAACACAAAACATCACATATAAAATTTAAAACACAACTTACCTATACGTAACAACAAGGTTATTCTGATCACACGATTGCTTCACAGTTTTGGCGAATAATCTTTTTCCACGTCAAACTTTTGAAAACATTTTCGAACGTAAATGCTCTGATACCAACTTCTGTAACACCCCGGACCAGAGGTGCTACAGTGCCATAGCCCCGAAGGACTATAAGGCGGTTTCTTTCAAGAAAAGAAATTTAAAGCTCTCCCAAATTCACAAAAGTCATCAATATTAAAATCTCTGCTCAAGTTTTAAAACAACACTTATCCTGTCAACCAGTTTAATACATCAATTTATATCCAAAACAACGAAAGCGAATACAAAAATTTCAAATCTGATGCAAAACTAAATCTTTGACTCTGAA
The DNA here is from genome assembly GCA_027886185.1 of Rheum nobile. Taxonomy (NCBI): domain Eukaryota; kingdom Viridiplantae; phylum Streptophyta; class Magnoliopsida; order Caryophyllales; family Polygonaceae; genus Rheum; species Rheum nobile. Next base: position 1,837,745 of record WOAB01000163.1, read on the forward strand.
GACACATCTGTGATCCAGAACCCGCTTGTTGCTGCAAACCTGCAAAGCCTGATTGACTGGGGGACCCGATACCCCAGCCAACCGCGGCACGTAAACCGAAGTTGGTCAGTCTCTCGAAAGACTGGCAAAACTCCTCAAGCCAAAACAGTTCGAAACACATACATATATCACCAATCAACGCACAACAACGACAACACACCACACAATATATATAATATATATATAATATCATAACTATACTTAATCATATCAACCGACCAATACCAACCACACGTCAAAACATATACACACACTATCACATAATATTCATTACTCATCCTTATCCAACTCTTCACTATACTGACCTCAATCAATCCATCCTTAATCTCATCACCAGCATAAACGAATAAAACGATCCAATCTAACTTTCGCATCAATAATCACTTAAGCATAAGCAAGACAATCATCACATTATATAAACATAACAAAAATAACAACCCAGGCCAGCCACCCTTCCGGTGCCGCCGGTTCGTTAACATAGACCGCAACTCATACATTCAAACCCAACCCATGTTGGCCCACACCCTCAAGATGGGAAACCAACCTTCGCAACATCCACTTAACCATCTTCATAAACTCAATGCACCCCTCTATCCGTAACTAGCTACTACCAGTATCCACATCAACAGAGATTCACAACCTTGACTGGTTACAATCAACAACTATAACACACGAAATTTCACAACCACAACCAATGGCCAATGATGACCCACAACCACAACTGATAACAGTCAGCATCCAACACAACCAATTATCAATCACACAACCAAAATTACCAACACAACCATTTAATCAAGTACATAATCAACATTCATCACATAGCCACTTATTCAGGTACACAGCCAACATTTAACACATAATAGATATCACAATAATCAACCAACAAATACACATAATTAACCCATCATAACACCTCCGTCTTCACCTCCAATTCATTCCAATTCAACCTCCAATCCATTCCAACCCTTGGCCCTTAACGACGTAGGCGTAAACCCTACGTGGTTTGGTGAGGCTATCATCACCTGGCCCTAAATCCTAACTTCCAATTCAATTTCAACCCTTGGCCCTTAACGACGTAGGCGTATACCTAGTATACCCTACGCGGTTTGGTGAAATCCATTCCAACCTTTGGCCCTTAACGACGTAGGCGTATACCTAGTATACCCTACGCGGTTTGGTGAAATCCATTCCAACCGTTGGCTCTTCGACCTCCAATCAACAACACTCCAACCACCACACAGACAATCAACAAAAATCCAAACACCACACAGACACTCAATCAAATATCACATACGACTATCAAAATCACATAATCACACACAATCACACATTTCATCCAAGCAACTATATAGTCAAATAATCCAATCAATCCACAATAATCAATCCACCTTTAGTTATGACCAACTACCATATCACATTCAATCAAACACAACACAAGACAATTACTAACAACCAACTGGTATCCGATGCACGACCAATAATTATGCACACAATCCAACACACAACCGCCAACACACACAGGTGTCGACAAACACACATATTCAACCAAGAAATTTCACAACTAATAATCCAAATTAATTTACTCAGACAAGGCTAAATCAATTACTGAATCAATATAGGGACAAAAGTAATTTTATAAAATATACGAAGGGTTAGCAAGATTTATCTTGCCTCAAGCTCGACAACCACGACCTCAGAGATCTCCAACCAACTCGAACGAACCTGCGAAATCAATCCGAGCAAATCCCTGGCATTAATTACTCATACAAATCCACTACTAACAAAACCCCCAAATTCAAACCCTAAAATTATACCTCAAATTAATTAAGCAAAACATACCCAAATTCAATCCCAAACTCAAATCAAAGTGCTGCACAACCACCACCGAATTCAGCCCATAATCAAATATATATATAAGATGTCCATAACCCCCAAAATTCAGCAAAATACCCATAATTAATCCAATTCTAATTAAATCATGCCTTTGCTACTAAATCCAACAAATTCAGCAACCAAATCTGCCCAACATCCAATTTTGTCAACCTAGAAATTCTGCAGCACAGAAATTCAACAAAAAATTTCTGTAAAAATCGAATTGAAGAAACCCCCAAATCTACCTCGTCGTCACCTTGCTCTCACCGTCGGGATGGGGCTTCTCGGCGCCGGAGGAGCAGCACCAGCGGCGGATCTGCAGCTGCTCTTCGCGGTCTCGTTCCAGCGATGGTGGCTCGCAGCTCGCGTAACCACAGTTCGTGTCTCCCCAACAGCTCGCCTTCGTCGTCAGGACCGAGCTTCACGTCGCCGGGAAGGTGCAACAGCAGTGGTGGCACAGAGGCAGTCGACTCCCTACAGGCCGCGCGGACGACCGGAGCTCAACACAACTGTCACACAGCACTTCGAACCTTCATACCAGCAGCGTCCGTGCCTCGCACCAGTTACCGGTCGACGGAACCCAGAACAAGGAAGGGAGGTGGTGCCCAGCGGCGGAGAATCGAGCAGCTCCCAAAGAAGAAGAAATGGCGAGCCCTTGAACAAGAAGACCGACCCAGATTTTTGCCCCTAATTTCTAATTTTTATCCCCTAAATTTTCCTTTTTCTGATTTAATAAAATCCCAAAAATCTTATTTACCATTTTCCCATTACTAACATCCTTGGGGTATTTCACTCACCTTAACTACAAATCAATTGGGAAGACCTCACATGTATAACCGCATACCAGCTTCCACAGCAAATTACCACCCACAAATAAAATGGATTCATGTGCTTTTGTACAACCGGCTCCGCAGTCGCCTTTTCACAAAAAACAAGGACTGAAAGACACCCATAGCAGGCCCAGTCAATTCATGTAATTCCAAACAAGCAAAAAAGACATGGCATGGGTTCACAAAAGGTAGAAACTTACCTAGCTCCCAAAATTGTTATTACCGTGAAAACAGAAATTCATGCCAACTTACCCCAATTTCATTTGAAAGATGTCATAGGTTGTGCAATCAATGACGGGAAGATCAGGCCGACCAAGGATGGATCTCAATTCGTAGAATGCCACCTTATAAACGAAAGGTAATTTGAAGTTATGTGTGCAATAATTTCAAACTAACAATCCATGGCTTTCAATCTGCACTTACCTGAAACTTGGGCTTTCTTAACATGTGCAAATGAACAAGGAGATAAAGACAATCAACTAATAAAACAAACAAGCAACAAGCAATGAATCAAATATAGCTAGGCACAAGCATCAAGCAATAAACCCTTCATGCAGTACCTCTTACACAAATTTAAAGCTAGATTCCCAACACTCACAACATAATCCAAAAACATATAATCCACAAACACAAGCAAGGTGATGTGACCCAGTCCTCCATGTCAGCAACAGAGGAGGAAGACGCCATACGACTTCCACCTACGGGTCCGATCACCCGTTCCAGAGCGAAGAGTATCCAAGCAGCGACACAATCCTTGGTGACCAGACTCATAGCCAGTCACGGCCATATCACTACAGTGCCCGAGCTTCTGTGTCTCGTCAACTTAGCCGTGACTGACTCCTCTACAGTTATATCCAGTCCGATCGATACATTACTTGTTTAGTACGTTATATGAACATTCTTACCATTTTTAGTAGTTGCTATTTCTGGGTGGTTTCCATTTATGTTAAATGGGCTGCCAGATTTAGTAACTAGGGAGTCTGGCCCATTAGGCCCACTCTAGTATAAATAGGTACTCTTGTCTTCCTTTTTGGTTTACGTCGAAATAGAGCTTTGCTTTCTAGTCGAGTAATCTCCTGAAAACCCGGGCCCTGACGTCACAAAGTTAACGCGTTCCTAGTCGAACTATCCTGGCGCGTTAACTCGGTTACCAACTATCCAGTTATTATCCGCAATCCCGCACAATAACTAACCCTAGTTCTTGCCTCCCCTCCAAAACACAAATACTATCCGCAATCCCGCACAAGAACTGCCGCCGCCGTTCGCTCTACCACTTCCGCCGCGTCTCCACCACCTCTTCCGCCGCTCGCCACCCTTCGTCCGCTGCTCTCGCTTCAGTCCACTGTGGTCCGAACAGCCCACAGTCCACCGAACATCATCCCCATCTCCATTCTGAAGAGTTGTTCGTCCTACTACGCATTCATTCGATCCTTGACATCGATCCGTGGTATTTCCATTGGACAAGGTCACATCAACCGGCATCAGAGCCTTCGAATCGCGTAAGTCGTTCCAACTCTTCATTCAATCGCTCATTCGTTTCCGCAAATCAATTCATGCATCAACAAAAACCCTAGATCTTGTTCTAGGAACCAAAAAAACATTTTTTCTGCATTCTGAAGTCGAAAAAATTAGAAAAAGCCTAGGTTTGTTGGTTGAACAATTCGGCCTTCATCAAAAACCCTACAAAAAAAAAATCTTGAGCAAAACCGAACCCCTCACACAGTTTTTCTGCAAATTCTGGTGTTTTGCTTGGTTTTTGTTTGAAGTAGATCTGCTTGCATATAGGCTTAGATAGTTCGTTTGTGACTTCGTTTGCCTTGTGTGCGCCACAAATCTACATATTCGCAATCTCCTTCTCTTTCCACTTGAATCACTGCATTTTTTTTGTGCTGCGTTGCTGTTCGTCTGCTGAATTTTTGTGCGTTGTTGAATTTTCTGTGCACAGAATTCTGTTTTCTGTGTGTTTGCTAAACTTCTGTGCGTTTCTACTGCACTTGTGATGTGCGTCTTGCTGTTGTGCTGTTCGTATCCACTATGCTGCACTTTTCTGGGTGAATTCGGCACTGTAGCATCTGTAAACATCAGCTGTTCGCTGCTTTCAAAAAAAAATTGAGACCACAGAAGCCAAAATAAGGCAAGTGCGTCTCTACGCAGCACGAAGGGAGAACCTGGTCTTGATTCCGGCACCTTCAACCCCGTTATCGCAGTGATTCATTTACCGTCTTCTCTATCTTTCACCGTCTGGGTTGCTTATCTTGGTTGACTGTGTTGTGCTTACTTTTGTGCTTATATCCTTGCATATCTACTTTCGACATTTTCTTTGCTGAGCATTGTCTTGATTTTGTTGATTGTTGTGTGAGTTGCCTTAAGCCTGCTCGTAACCGCCCATACGGCCAGCCAGATTAGTTACCGAGTGATTGCTTGTTGAGTTCGGTTCTACTTACTTGTTTGTTGATTCTCTGTTGTTGTTGTTGTTTGCTTTGATCCTGTGGTTTGTCATTTCTTGCTGTCAGGTACAATGTCAGAAGGTGATACAACCCATGAGATAGGCACAAAAACTGCTGAACAGAAGATGATCCGCGAGTTACTTGCTCAGCAACAGGCACACTTGGCGCAGATAGCCGAGCTACAGCGTCAGACTGCAGCATCCCCGCGCCAGCAACCGGTTCCGATCACTACGGTCGCTTCTGCTCAGGACCAGCTACAGGCAGCTGATTTGAGCGCTCTAGCCCTGGAAAAGGCGAAGGGTAAAGCTGTGATGCTCCCCTCCACATCGGATGCAGGCCAGCTGAAACAACTGGCATCGCAGCGAGAAAGTATTGTTGATCCGACGCGTCGTCGACAACGACGGTCTGCGCAGGTAGTGATCCGGGAAGAGAACCCTGACGCTGCAGAGGCCGCTGATGAGAGTTCCCTAGAGGAACATGAGGACGATCAGGTTCGATCCAATGGTCGACATAGGCAAGGCCGCTCTCCAACATTACAACCTACTACTGGTCGCCCACAACGGCAGCCGTCTAGGTCCCATCTGCAGCACCGCCAGCGTCAACGTCACCAACGACCCTCTACTGTTGTGCCTTTTGATATTGATGCCTTCCAGGATCATCAGAGTGCTCGCACTCCTCTTTATTCTGATGAGGAGGATCAGTTTGATGAGTACGACCTTGAGGAGGATGAGGGTCAGTTTGGATATGCTAACGGTTTTCATCCGCCTCTCCAGGATTCCCTTGAGCTGCAGCACCAGCGTACCAACTATGTGCCACCTCCTTTGCTGCCTCAGAATCAGGAGGCCTACTGGGACGCTGTCCAGCCCGGGCACCACCACCTGGCTCACCAGCCTCAACGCCCAGCTGCCGGGCGACAGCGTCCACGACAACCTGCCCGCTTCCCACCATAGTATGGCGCTCGTCACGTCGAGCCCTTGGCGGACCCTACAGCTCGGTTTCAGGACCGCCAAGCACATCCACCAATTCAGCGCAGAGACGTGAAGGTAAAAATTAAACACTTTTATGGCTTATATGATCCTTCTGTCTTTCTTGAGTGGGTGCAGAACACAGAGCACATCCTGCGTCATTTGACTATCCCTGAGTATGAGAAGGTAGATCTCGTGACTCTATATTTTGAGGGAGCTACACAAACATGGTGGCAACGTATTACACAGCAGCATTACCGTATGGGTTGGGCACCCATTACTGAGTGGAATCAGCTCGTGTATATCATGACTCAAAAGTATGTACCTTCCACTTACAATGAGCAGATGCGGACTGAGATCGCTCGTGCGCGCCAGGGCACAGATTCGCCTCAGGAGTTCTTCGCTCGCCTCGAGGACATGTACTTCAAGGCTGGCGTTAGTATTGCTCCGGGCACCTTGCGCACGAGGTTCATCAATGGGCTTAACCAGCCTATCCAGGATCAGGTTGACATCCTCCCAATTCGGGACCTCAACAATGTCGTACACACTGCGTAAAAGTACTACCTCCAGCAACAGCGCCAGAGGCAGAGACCATGGCCGTCCACGACACCTTCCAAGTATGGTTCTCGACCCTTTCCTTCGGTTTCAGGCACTGACTCTACTCCTACATCTAGTGCACATAGACAGGACCAGAGAAGCACAGGTACTGCGTCTGCTACAGCGCCGCCGAGAACAGCCCCGTCTGTTCCTGTTCGCCGCCCGCAGCCGCCAACTACAGAGGCCACTCATGCTGACAGAGCGCGCGATGTGGAATGTTTCCGGTGTGGAGAAAGAGGACATTACCAGATGAATTGTCCCAATGTGAAGAAGGTCCTCTTCTCCACCCAATCTGCAGGTTATGAGAGTTATGACGACGACGAAGATGACGACGTCGAGGCAGCACCTGTCGATGCTGATGGCTGTGTGGTCCACACTTCTGACCACCATGACGACCAGACCTACCATTTTGCCTTGGTCACACGACGCGTTCTGAGCGTCAAGGAGGGTGACTTGGCTGAGCAGAGGGAGAATTTGTTTCACCCTCGATGCCGCCTTCAGAATGCATCGCTGAGCATGATCATTGATGGGGGTTCATGCTGCAACATCATCAACGAGAAGGTTGTCCGCCACTTCAACCTTCCAACGACTCCACACCCCACTGCTTATGGTCTATAGTGGATTTCAGATGGTTTAGGTAACAAAGTATCACAACAGTGTCTTCTTTCCTTTTCTATTGGTCCTTATAGCGATAATGTGCTTTGTGATGTTACCGCCATGGACGCTACCCATTTGCTTCTGGGCCGTCCATGGTTATATGATCGTCGCGTGCTTCATGACGGGTATTTGAACACTTACATGTTTAATTACCACAGGAAGCGCGTGACTCTCTTACCCATGAGTCCACATGAAATATTACAGGACCAGGCAGAGCGCCAACGCCAGAAGGCTCTGGAGGACGCCAGAGCTCCGCCTGCAATGGCACCACCCAGGGAGAATGCCAGACGACAACTCGGTCGAGTCAGCGACCGAGTTGTGGCCACAAACGGAAACTCGGCCACCAACTCGACCGAGTTGTGGCCCGAGTCAGCGCACCAGCCAGAAACTCGGCCGAGTTCTGGGCCAGGTCAGGGCACCAGCCGCCAACTCGGCCAGCAACTCGACCGAGTTGTTGACCGAGTCAGGGGCTGCTTTGGCAACTCGGTCGAGTCCTTCCCTCTTCCTGCGTCTTCACCTTCTGCGTCTTCTAGAAGGTCTTCTGCATCGTCAGGTAAGCGTTCTACCCCTGGAATTACTTTGCGTTTACCCTCTACAGGTTCGGGTGGATTCCCGTCTTCGTCAGCTACTTCTGCGTCTACCTTACGGGGCACCTGTGAAACCAGAGTTCTTCTGGCACATCACAGGGACCTCACACCGGCACTTCAAGGCAAGTCTGCTTGTTTCCTTCTTATTCCTCGCCTCTGTGCCACTACTACGGTAGAACCCGCACTATCGCCTGCTATTTTGTCTATTTTGCAGGACTTTGAGGATATCATGCCTGACGAGCTTCCACCAGGTCTGCCACTGGTGCGTGGTATTGAGCACCAGATAGAATTCATTCCCGACGCTTCTCTGTCGAACCGCACTGCATACCGAGCTTCTCCTGAGGAAACGAATAGTTACAGTGACATGTCCAAGATCTTTTGGACAAAGGTGTTGTGCGGGAAATCTTGAGTCCCTGCGCCGTTCCTATGATTCTGGTGCCGAAAAAGGATGAGACTTGGCGGATGTGTGTGGATTGCCACGCCATCAACCAGATCACCATCAAATACAGACATCCCATTCCGTGCCTCGATGATATGATGGACAAGCTGCATGGTGCCACCTTGTTTTCCAATATTGATCTTCGGAGTGGCTATCACCAGATTCGTATGAAGGAGGGCGATGAATGGAAGACAACTTTTAAGACCAAGTATGGTCTCTACGAGTGGCTAGTAATGCCATTTGGATTGACCAATGCTCCATCGACATTCATGCGCCTCATGAACCATGTGCTACGGTCTTTTTTGGGGAAGTTTGTCGTTGTCTACTTTGATGATATAATTGTCTTTTCTCATACTTTGTCTGCGCATATTGACCATCTTAGACAGGTATTAGACTGCTTGAGGAAGGTGAGCCTATATGTCAACAAAGGTAAGTGCATTTTCTGCTCTGAATCTACAAACTTTCTTGGTTATAATGTGTCCAGGGATGACTTACATGTAGATGATGAGAAGATATGCGCCATCAAGGAGTGGCCTACTCCGACCACCCCCACCCAGGTTCGCTCGTTCTTAGGGCTGGCCGGCTTTTACAGGAGGTTCGTTCGCGACTTCAGCACCATCGCCGCCCCTTTGCATGAGTTAACCAAGAAGGCGGCGTCCATCACCTGGCTTCCGCGACATGATGTTGCATTTGTCACCCTGAAGGAAGCCCTATGTCGCGTGCCTTTGCTGTAGTTGCCTGATTTCACTCGTCGGTTTGAGGTGGAGTGTAACGCTTCCGACTACGGCATCGGAGGGGTCCTACTGCATGAGAGGCGTCTGATCGCCTACTTTTCGGAGAAGCTTTCGGGTGCTCAGCTGAACTACCCGACGTATGACAAGGAGTTGTACGCACTGATCCGGGTTCTGAAGACTTGGCAGCACTATCTCTGGCCGAGTGAGTTTGTGATACATTCAGACCATGCTGCCCTGGCCTATCTGAAGAGCCAGACGACCCTCAACCGCCGGCATGCTAGGTGGGTCGAGTTCATGGAGACCTTCCCGTACCTGATCATGCACAAGAAAGGTAAGGAGAATGTGGTTGCCGACGCCCTTTCTCACAGGTACGTGCTCATCACTCATCTCTAGTCTCACTTATTGGGTTTTGCATTGCTCAAGGATTTGTATGCTGATAATGTTTTCTTTAAGGACATCTTTGAGCAATGTAAAATCAGTAGAGAGCATGACATGTATTTCCTGGATGATGGGTATTTGTACAAGGCTGGGAAACTCTGTATTCCTACGTCTTCTGTCAGGCATTTGTTACTCCAGGAAGCACATGACAACCGTGGCCATTTTAGGGTGTCTAAGATCTTGGCAGCACTTCGGGAACACTTTTTCTGGCCAAAGATGGCCCAAAGTGTTACCAGGTATTGCCAAAGTTGCGTGACATGCAAAAAGGCTAAGGCAAGCTCCAGTAGACATGGTCTCTACACGCCCCTCCCGATTCCTGCAGCCCCGTGGGAAGATCTTTCGATGGATTTTATCACAGGGTTACCTATGTCTCGGCGTGATAGAGATTGCATTTTTGTTGTCGTCGACAAGTTCTCTAAGATGGCACACTTTATTGCCTGCAAGAACACCAACAATGCTACGGACATCGCTGGTTTGTTTTTTGAGCATGTGGTGCGCTTGCATGGTGTCCCTACAACTATTGTTAGTGATAGGGATACCAAATTTGTGGGCCATTTCTGGAGAACCTTGTGGGGTAAGCTAGGAACCAAGCTTCTATTTTCTACTAGCTATCACCCACATACGGATGGTCAGACGGAGGTGACCAACCGTACCTGATAGGTGTCATTTCATGCACCTTTACTAGCAATTATTAGCATTATTTGGAGGAGTTTATGATCAGATTTGAGGCTAAGTCTGTAATCCAGAAGATGTGGAGAGAATTGAAGATATCCAGAGATTTACAACTTAGATGGAGATGATGAAGATGGATGAGGATCCGCTTGAAGACTAATTGGAGAAGGCTACCAACACTTGGTAGTATAGAAGAGCGGAAGAGAAGAAGAAGAGCTGAAGAAAGGAGTGGGTGAACTGCTACCGCCCCACGCCAGAGCCACCGCGACCCAGCAGTGGGTCTCAGAGAAGAGCTGGTCACGCCAGAAGAAGCCACCGCCCCGCGGTGGATCTCACCGCCCCGCGGTGGGCACACGTAACGCCTCGCGGCTAGAAGACATTATTTCCTTTTATGCATTTTCGGACTTTCTTATTTCTATTATTTTTATTTCCCTTGCTATTTTTCCTTAGGTTAAACTTATTTCCTAAGCCTATTTAAGACCTCTTTCTAGGTTAAGAGGCAGACACTTTACATCAGACTTTTAGCATCGTTGTTTTCTTTCTCATTAGGGTTTTATTTGCATCTGAATGGAGCACTAATTTCCCTTTGTTCTACTAGACGTTTGAAGCAATACAGTTGATGTGTTTGTGAGATTTCTATTCCTTGTTCCTATTCTTATATGTGTTGGTTTGATTCTCTTGGTTATATTGAATATTGATTCATTGTTATTCTTCATAGCCTGATCAACTAGGTTGAGTAATATTTATCAATTGCTAGGGTTTGCATATAGTGGAATACGAGTGCATATCTAGTAGCATACACGATTGTTGCATATAGTGGAATACGAGTGCGCAATTGTGAGTGAGAATCAATTGCATGTTAAGTAGTAAGGTTTTCTTCTATTTGCATGTATCCTATATCCTTGTGTGCATTGCTATTGCTTTATTAGTGGTAAGGTTTTCTTCCATTGATATTGTAGTAAGTACTATCAACAACTGTCTGAATTGGTAGTTAATCAAGATCAGGGTGGGAACAACCATAAGAATAGTGAAAGAACTTGGATTTAACAGATTTATGTGATCAAATTACATCTCTGTATTGTGGATCTCGTTCTAGTGGAACTATTTTCCCCAAATCGTATTCTCAATCAACTAAAGTTGTTTACTTTACTCTGTTTGATAACTAAAACCCCCCTTCCTTGTTACTTGTTAATCATAATTGCATACTTCATCAGATCTTCCCTGTGGGTTCGACCCTTACTTGCTTGCTATACATCTGTTTAGTAGGTTTGTTAGGACTTTTACTTTGATTAGGCCATTCAAGGATATTTGCATTGCATATTTCGGCCACGTAGTACCTTGGCACCGTTGCCGGGGAAGTTTTCTGTTTTGTTGTGTGTTTTTGTGATTGACTTTGGTGGAGACCTATCTTATGGTCGACACTCGTTCTACTGACACCCCTCTAGCTACTTTTGATCCAGAAATTGACAGATCATTCCGTGCGAACCTACGCGATCAAGGAGAAGAAGAAGCAGAGTTTGAAATAGTTGAGATAGTTGAGACGGTTGAGCCAGTTGACATTCCTCCTGCTGCAATGGCCGAAACTCTGAGAGAGCTGACTGAACCGAACATTGGGGCACAACCCCCCTTGGCTGTCGTCATTCCTACACTTGACGTAGGGGTGAACTTTGAGCTGAAATCTGGAGTTGTTGCTTATCTCCCGAAATTCCATGGTTTGAGTGGAGAGGACCCGATATCTCATCTGGGTAAATTCCACAATGTCTGCATGACTATGAAGCCAAGGAATGTGACGGAGGATCAAATCAAGATGAGAGCCTTTGGTTTTTCTTTGCTAGACTCTGCTAGCGACTGGTATTATCACTTGCCGCCAGGGACCATAGATACCTGGACTAAACTGCACAAGGCGTTTCTTGACAAGTACTTCCCAACAAAGAAGGCGAATGCTTTGAAAAAGGCAATTGCTAACATTGAGCAGGGTGCTGATGAGACGCTATATGACTATCTTGAGCGGTACAAGAGGCTTTGCTCTAGCTGCCCGTTCCACGGATACGCCAAGCAGGATCTTGTTCTCTACTTACACAATGGCCTGCTCGATTAAGAGAGAAGAATGGTTGACGCTGCATGCGGTGGGAGCATACTCAATCTGACACTGGACGCAGCCATGGAAAGATTTCAGGAGATGAGTGAGAGTACCAGGAGCTTTGGTAAGACGTACCAGAGAAAGGCAGTCAATGTTGTGACTCCTGTAGGACCTAGCCCTGTGCTGAATGAGTTAGCTGAGTTGAAGGAGATGGTGAAGAGAATGGCGAACCAAAACACTCCTCAACAAGTCAAAGCATGTGGAATTTGTTGTGATCAATTCCACCCTACTGATACTTGTCCTCAGCTGCAAGAGGAAGGTACTACTGAAGTGAATGTTGTAGGAGGTTATGGATCCCCTAGACCGCAGTTTGGTGGACAACCCAACTACAATCCGAGAGGGTGTGACCACCCAGGCTTCCGGTGGAGCGACCCATAAGGTGGTCAACAGCCGGCACAACAACAATACCAGCAGAGAGCCCCATACCAACAGAGGCCTCTAGGCCAAAACTCTGGTGCTACTACTGAAGAGTTGCTAAAGACCTTGACTCAGCACTTCGCCACTCATGTGCAGACTACTGAGTCAAAAATAAAGAATATGGAGAGGCAGATTGGCCAATTGGCTGATGTTGTGACCAAGATTGACCAAAGGACATCTAATTCCTTGGCATCTCAGACCACAGTGAATCCAAGGGAAAATGTGAGTGCCATCACCCTCAGAAGTGGTAAGCAACTGGTCTTTCCTCCTATTGCTGGAAAGGAGAGCAAATTTGAGATGGAGAATATCGGTCACCGCCCCGCGGTGGACTCCACCGCGACCCGGCGATGAGTTGGATCTGAGGCCAGTGAAGAGGCATGCATGTCACCGCCCCGCGGCGACACTGACCACGACCCGGCGGCAAGCCTCAGTAATCCCACCGTGACCTCACCGCCCCGCGGCAATGACCATCGCCCCGCGGTGAGACTGTCGCGACCCGGCCTCCAAAATCCAAGCGCCACCGAAGAGGTTTGCGTTGATAATTATGTTCGTCCGGTTTTTCCCCCTCTCGGTTCCGAGAAGCCACCAGCACCTTTTCCCGAGGCACTAAAAGCTAGAAGGGTCGCCGACAACAATGATCTTTTCGATACATTCCGAAACTGTGAGGTGAACATCCCTGTTCTCAAGCTTATTAAGGTTGTTCCTCGATATGCCAAGTTTTTGAAGGAGTTGTGCACCGTCAAGAGGACACAAAAGCTGAAGGTCCAGAAGAAGGTTCCGGTTGGTGAACATGTCTCGGCGGTATTTCAAAAGCGTATGCCTGAGAAGTGCAAGGATCCAGGTACGTTTACTATTCCTATTGCTATAGGTGAGCATCGATTTGAGAAAGCCTTGTTAGACTTGGGTGCCTCTATTAATATTTTGCCTTACTCATTGCTTGAAGATTTAGGAGTAGGACCTTTGCATGATACCAATATTGTGATTCAACTTGCTGATGGTTCTTGTGTGCCCCCTAAGGGTATTGTGGAAGATATTCTTGTTAAGATAGGTCCCTTAATTTTCCCTGCTGATTTCTTCGTAATGGATATGGACTATGATGAGCAGGTTGCTCCTGCTATGTTAGGTCGACTTTTTATGAAAACATCCATGACAAAGATTGATGTGGATAGTGGAACTTTGACTATGGAATTCGATGGAGTAATTTTTTAGCATAATATTCATAAGGTCAACTCCATTGAATTACCCTCCCTTCGCTGCAGTGAGATTGATAATCCTATTTAGGAAAATGTTAAAACTAGTGTAGTAGAGACTATAGTTGAATACTCGCTATTGTTGAACCTATTGATTTGCATGAGCGTGATGTCTTACTTGATGACATAGGAGAATCCATTCCCTCTATTTTGGGCACTTTCCCCCCTGCACTAACCATACAAGGCAGTAAGCCTTCATCTAGTGTCGTGCAGCATGATCAGGTTGAGCCATATCGGCCCCCACATCGCTCTAAGTATGGGGGAGATGCTCCAAAGGAAGCAATTATGGAGTCATTGGCCAAGAGGGAGCATGGTCTAAGGTTCAAGCCTTTCCATGGGAAGTTCCAACAGGAGGAGACAGTTAGGAGGATTCCGAAGGGATCCTGTTCTATGTGGTAGTTGATTTGAAGTACGTCGAGCCAACGACGTTAACTAATGCGTTGTCCGGGAGGCAACCCGAGGTAGTTTTTCCTTGATTTTTCTTTCTCTTCGATTAATTTCGTAGTTTCTTTGGCTTTGTTTCGTTCGCATGTCACTAACATTTCAGGTACGAAAGTAAATGGAGAGGAGAAGATGCTCCCAGTTACCTCACCGCGACCCAGTGACAAGACCACCGCCCCGCGGTGGATGTCTGCTATATTTCCTCCGCTCCTAAAAAAATGTGGTAAATAAGGAATTGACGGATTGGGCCCCTTTTGGCCGAGTTTTCTCTTTGGGCCTTGTACATAACCGGCCCACCAACCCTTCTTCCTTTTCCCTTCCCTAACCTAGCCTCCACTCTCACAAACCCTCCATACCCAACACCCCTCTCAAGCTTTTCCAAGCCATTCTCCCATTTTCCTACCAACCCCTCTTGTTCTTGGTCCGAATCTAGCCTCCAATTACATTAACCTTGAGTTTCTTTGCCCAATTTGGAGTTTAGCCTCACAAAAGAGCCAAACACAAACCCTGCCGCCTCGCGTCACCCACCACCGCGTCGCCTGCCACCGCCCCGCGGCGACCCCCACCGCGACCCGGCGTGAAGTCCCAGTTACCCCACCGCGACCTGGCGACACATCCACCGCCCCGCGGCGAGACTACCAGGCTGTGTGTTTTTCGCTCGTTTGTAAATCCTCTTTGGTCGCCCTTTGTTTTGAGCATCTCAATTCATTACTTATGGCACCTAGAGGAAGGAAGCAGATCTCTACGAGGGATGAGAATGAGGTGTATAACGTTGTGAAGGAGAGGAAGGTGTTGGCTACTAAGTTCTTTGACAAGCCAACGTTGATTGAGTTTGGTATATTGGAGTGTGTATCTCTTTGTTTAGCAAAGTGTGGCCTGGGGACCTTCTTGAACAAGTCCGCTGATGCTTACCCCGAGCTATGCTACCAGTTCATCGCCTCTGTTAAGAGGTATTCTGATGGTACCGCCGACAAGAGGTTGACGAAGATCACGTTCACGTATAACGGTCGTGAGTATGCTTTGTCTGCTGAGGAGATTCGTGGTGCCCTGGGCATTACACAGGAACCGTCTGATGGGTGGTCTGGTGGTCTGATTGAGACGGATATGATGGAGTTTTGGGAGGCTGCCACGCATAGGAAGTTCAAGAAGGGCCAGGAGGTGAATTCGAAGTTGGTTAACCCTTGCTTAAGGTTGATCCACAAGGTATTGATGAGAGATTTCTTTGGCCATGCTGATGATGGTAAGGTCCCTCTGAAGGACTTCCAATGGTTTTTTAGCATCTTGTCTATTGTTATGTACACCCCGTGTTGGGCTAGTCTTTTTCTGAGTTCCTTGAAGAGGATTCGTGATGGTGAGCCACGTGATATTTGTGGGGGTGGTTTGATCACCCTTCTTTGTGCTGAGATTATTGCCACCGATCGTATTCCTCGGCCCGTTGCTCATGCGGTGTATGACATGGCGCACATGAGAGTGTGCTCGATGCTGAAGCCATTAGGCAGGGATGGTGATTTAGTTTGGTCTTCATACAATGGTCATATTCTGATTCGTCCTCGGGTTTTCACTTATTCCCCTTCATTTGCGGGATGGTGGACTCCCAGTGATAGCAGAGTTATGGCTAATGCTACCCCTGCTGCTGCTCCTTCAGATCCGTTTGGAGAGGGCCCTAGTGCTGGTGCTGCTGACTCTGTGGGTGAGGATGCTCCTCTGCCTACCCAGTTTGATGCGCCTTCGTCTTCTTATGGTCCTGCCACACCTTGGCAGGAGTTGTACGCAAGATTTGATGCATTCTCGGTGCAGCAGACTCACTGGGACACCCGAGTAGAGACCGATCTACAGACTTGGTAGACCCAGTTCCGTGCTGATGTAGATGAGCGTCTGGATGCTATGGACTCTCATATGAGGGACTACTTTGGGAGGTTCCCACCACCACCACCATCCGGCCCACAGTGAGTTTATTTCTCCTTCCCCTATTTCATTTGTTGTTCTCTTCTCTACATTGAGGACAATGTTCGGTTTAAGTATGGGGGAGGGATTTAGACTGTACTGTCTATCTTGCTAGTGTACATAGCTTTGTTTTTTGTAAGTTTCATTCAAGTATTTCTAAAAAAAAAATGAAAAAGCCAAAAAGATGTGAAAAGGCAATCAAAATCCTGGGATGAGGTGGAAACCCGAAAGGGCGGTTCAGGTAAGAAGCAGGTAGTCCGACTGGTATAGACCGGTGCAAAAATGGACTGGAGTGATGCGAGTATATGTGAGATATCTAGCAAAATGAAATGAGTAGCTAGGTGAAAACCCGAGAGGGCGCCTGGGCAAAATGAGCGTAAAGAAAAAAAGAGTGATTTTAGGATCATTCTGGAGGTCGGCGTCATAAGAAGGGGAGTCATAAGGAGGACTCGGGTAGGCCACTCTGGAGCGATAAGGAGCTAGATTGGAGTTAGGATTAGAATAATCTTTGCATCACTTGTTTTGGTTGTCTGGAGGTGATGGTTAAGATGTTGTAGTTGCTGGTGTCATATTTTCTTGTACTTCCTGAGGCCTTGGTGTTTGATTGAGGGAGTAGGTTTATCATTAGCTTACTCGGAACGAGTAAAGGTCTAAGTATGGGGGAATTTGATAGGTGTCATTTCATGCACCTTTACTAGCAATTATTAGCATTATTTGGAGGAGTTTATGATCAGATTTGAGGCTAAGTCTGTAATCCAGAAGATGTGGAGAGAATTGAAGATATCCAGGGATTTACAGCTTAGATGGAGATAATGAAGATGGATGAGGATCCACTTGAAGACTAATTGGAGAAGGCTACCAACACTTGGTAGTATAGAAGAGCGGAAGAGAAGAAGAAGAGCTGAAGAAAGGAGTGGGCGAACTGCTACCGCCCCGCGCCAGAGCCACCGCGACCCGACAGTAGGTCTCAGATAAGAGCTGGTCACGCCAGAAGAAGCCACTGCCCCGCGGTGGATCTCACCGCCCCGCGGTGGGCACATGTAACGCCTCGCGGCCAGAAGACATTATTTCCTTTTATGCATTTTCGGACTTTCTTATTTCTATTATTTTTATTTCCCTTGCTATTTTTCGTTAGGTTAAACTTATTTCCTAAGCCTATTTAAGACCTCTTTCTAGGTTAAGAGGCAGACACTTTACATCAGACTTTTAGCATCGTTGTTTTCTTTCTCATTAGGGTTTCATTTGCATCTGAATGGAGCACTAATTTCCCTTTGTTCTACTAGACGTTTGAAGCAATACAATTGATGTGTTTGTGAGATTTATATTCCTTGTTCCTATTTTTATATGTGTTGGTTTGATTCTCTTGGTTATATTGAATATTGATTCATTGTTATTCTTCATAGCCTGATCAACTAGGTTGAGTAATATTTATCAATTGCTAGGGTTTGCATATAGTAGAATACGAGTGCATATCTAGTAGCATACACGATTGTTGCATATAGTGGAATACGAGTGCGCAATTGTGAGTGAGAATCATTTGCATGTTAAGTAGTAAGGTTTTCTTCTATTTGCATGTATCCTATATCCTTGTGTGCATTGCTATTGCTTTATTAGTGGTAAGGTTTTCTTTCATTGATATTGTAGTAAGTACTATCAACAACTGTTTGAATTGGTAGTTAATCAAGATCAGGGTGGGAACAACCATAAGAATAGTGAAAGAACTTGGATTTAACAGATTTATGTGATCAAATTACATCTCTGTATTGTGGATCTCGTTCTAGTGGAACTATTTTCCCCAAATCGTATTCTCAATCAACTAAAGTTGTTTACTTTACTCTGTTTGATAACTAAAACCCCCCTTCCTTGTTACTTGTTAATCATAATTGCATACTTCATCAGATCTTCCCTGTGGGTTCGACCCTTACTTGCTTGCTATACATATGTTTAGTAGGTTTGTTAGGACTTTTACTTTGATTAGGCCATTCAACGATATTTGCATTGCATATTTCGGCCACGTCAGTACCTTGGCTCCGTTGCCGGGGAAGTTTTCTGTTTTGTTGTGTGTTTTTGTGATTGACTTTGGTGGAGACCTATCTTATGGTCGACACTCGTTCTACTGACCCCCCTCTAGCTGCTTTTGATCCAGAAATCGACAGATCATTCCGTGCGAACCTACGCGATCAAGGAGAAGAAGAAGCATAGTTTGAAACAGTTGAGACAGTTGAGACGGTTGAGCCAGTTGACATTCCTCCTGCTGCAATGGCCGAAACTCTGAGAGAGTTGACTGAACCGAACATTGGGGCACAACCCCCCTTGGTTGTCGTCATTCCTGCACTTGACGTAGGGGAGAACTTTGAGCTGAAATCTGGAGTTGTTGCTTATCTCCCGAAATTCCATGGTTTGAGTGGAGAGGACCCGATATCTCATCTGGGTAAATTCCATAATGTCTGCATGACTATGAAGCCAAGGAATGTGACGGAGGATCAAATCAAGATGAGAGCCTTTGGTTTTTCTTTGCTAGACTCTGTTAGCGACTGGTATTATCACTTGCCGCCAGGGACCATAGATACCTGGACTAAACTGCACAAGGAGTTTCTTGACAAGTACTTCCCAACAAAGAAGGCGAATGCTTTGAAAAAGGCAATTGCTAACATTGAGCAGGGTGCTGATGAGACGCTATATGACTATCTTGAGCGGTACAAGAGGCTTTGCTCTAGCTGCCCGTTCCACGGATACGCCAAGCAGGATCTTGTTCTCTACTTACACAATGGCCTGCTCGATCAAGAGAGAAGAATGGTTGACGCTGCATGCGGTGGGAGCATACTCAATCTGACACCGGACGCATCCATGGAAAGATTTCAGGAGATGAGTGAGAGTACCAGAAGCTTTGGTAAGACATACCAGAGAAAGGCAGTCAATACTGTGACTCCTGCAGGACCTAGCCCTGTGCTGAATGAGTTAGCTGAGTTGAAGGAGATGGTGAAGAGAATGGCGAACCAAAACACTCCTCAATAAGTCAAAGCATGTGGGATTTGCTGTGATCAATTCCACCCTACTGATACTTGTCCTCAGCTGCAAGAGGAAGATACTGCTGAAGTGAATGTTGTAGGAGGTTACGGACCCCCTAGACTGCAGTTTGGTGGACAACCCAACTACAATTCGAGAGGGTGTGACCACCCAGGCTTCCGGTGGAGCGACCCACAAGGTGGTCAACAACTGGCACAACAGCAATACCAGCAGAGAGCCCCATACCAACAGAGGCCTCTAGGCCAAAACTATGGTGCTACTACTGAAGAGTTGCTAAAGACCTTGACTCAGCACTTCGCCACTCATGTGCAAACTACTGAGTCAAGCATAAAGAATATGGAGAGGCAGATTGGCCAATTGGCTGATGTTGTGACAAAGATTGACCAGAGAACATCAAATTCCTTGTCGTCTCAGACTACGGTGAATCCGAGGGAAAATGTGAGTGACATCACCCTCAGAAGTGGTAAGCAACTGGTCGTTCCTCCTATTGCTGGAAAGGAGAGCGAATTTGAGATGGAGAATATCGGTCACCGCCCCGCGGTGGACTCCACCGCGACCCGGCGGCGAGTTGGATCTGAGGCCAGTGAAGAGGCATGCATGTCACCGCCCCGCGGCGACACTGACCGCGACCCGGCGGCAAGCCTTAGTAATCCCACCGCGACCTCACCGCCCCGCGGCAATGACCACCGCCCCGCGGTGAGACTGCCGTGACCCGGCCTCCAAAATCCAAGCGCCACCGAAGAGGTTTGCGTTGATAATTATGTTCGTTCGGTTTTTCCCCCTCTCGGTTCCGAGAAGCCACCAGCACCTTTTCCCGAGGCACTAAAAGCTAGAAGGGTCGCCGACAACAATGATCTTTTCGAGACATTCCGAAACTGTGAGGTGAACATCCCTCTTCTCAAGCTTATTAAGGTTGTTCCTCGATATGCCAAGTTTTTGAAGGAGCTGTGCACTGTCAAGAGGACACAAAAGCTGAAGGTCCAGAAGAAGGCTCTGGTTGGTGAACATGTCTCGGCGGTATTTCAAAAGCGTATGCCTGAGAAGTGCAAGGATCCAGGTACGTTTACTATTCCTATTGCTATAGGTGAGCATCGATTTGAGAAAGCCTTGTTAGACTTGGGTGCCTCTATTAATGTTTTGCCTTACTCATTGCTTGAAGATTTAGGAGTAGGACCTTTGCATGATACCAATATTGTGATTCCACTTGCTGATGGTTCTTGTGTGCCCCCTAAGGGTATTGTGGAAGATATTCTTGTTAAGATAGGTCCCTTAATTTTCCCTGCCGATTTCTTCGTAATGGATATGGACTATGATGAGCAGGTTGCTCCTGCTATGTTAGGTTGACTTTTTATGAAAACATCCATGATAAAGATTGATGTGGATAGTGGAACTTTGACTATGGAATTCGATGGAGTAATTTTTTAGCATAATATTCATAAGGTCAACACTAGTAAACTACGTAATTTATGTTCTCTTCAACAAGTAAAATTTAAAAATAAATAACGAATACACTATATTGCCCGTGCGACGTACGGGGTCAACCTACTAGAAAATGGTTCTCCAAATTATTTAGAAATACTATGAGGCACAACTTCATTTCATCTTAACACTAGACTTTCATTCACATACTAAGTATATTAATGTGTTATATATTTATAGTACAAAACATAGTTACATTTTATATAAGAATAACTGAATGATTTTACTGATATTTAATTGTTTATAATGTTGAACTTTATAATCTAATGTGTTATGTTTTAAAGTTGGATAATATTTCATGTTGTCGAGTGGAAATGAAAGCATCCATTATGTTATTTCATTATAATGTTTTCATCATAATAAATTTATTATCTATATATATATTTAAAAATTAGCATTCTAGGTCATTGAATGTTAACTTTTAAAGACAAAATCAAAGGCTTAAATGGGTCCAAAGGTATAGTTTGCATGTAGTGTTAGTTTATCATCCTTAGTATATAATATATTAGCTTATCCGATCGATTTTTACTATAGGGTTTATAAAATAATATAAAATACATAAGTATAATTACATGCTACTTTGTAATTTTAGTAATTAATTTTTCTTTGTTTATTTTAATATACCATAGCATAATTAAGTGTATATATAAAAATGAGCACTATTTGTAAGTAATTATTCCCTCCCTACACACACTTTTTTCAGTTAATTCTTGCCTCTACGTACGGACTACTCTTTACGTTATGACTCAATTTTTCACCTAAATCTCAATTAGTGATAATTACTACATAGTGTATACGTTATATTTTGCTCTCATTTACTCATGTTTTAATATTATCCAATTACTACACGTAACTCCCGTTTTTAGTACACAATGAATGGTTGGAAACAAATTATAGTCAAGATGTCTAAACGGTTATATGTCAAAATGACTTCACTTTCCAAGTAACATTTTCATCTATATATAAAAGGGCAAAAATGGTGGTATTTCGTTCATTTGTTCTGGGCATCCATAATGTCATTCTTCTACATGGAAATTAGCTTTAGAAAGCCATATAGTGAAGCTTGGGAGATAGTGGACAACACCTTAAAAAGACATGGTCACTGAAGTAAGCATAATTATTAAGTTAAAGATGTGAATAAGGATTGCCGATTGTCGATGATGCAAGTATATATCCACCTCACGATAAACTATCCTTAATTATATGTATTTGGATCTCTTTTGTAGTCTACAATACTTACATATATTGGTTTAAATTTATTAATGAATTTGTCTTTTGATCGAGATAGGTTAGTTTTATGTGAAGATGTAGAGAATTGGATAATCTAATAGCACTATTGAGGCATCGATTGTTTACATCATGCACCAGTAGCTTTCACTAGACGGAGGACAAAGACAATCGATTTAGGACGATGTAAACCCTTCAACTATTGGTAGCATAAATTCAATTAGGTTTGTATTTTTTAGTTTCTTTTTTGTACTAAATCGTTTTAGGTAGGTGTGTTGTTATTTTTGTTAAGGATGATTTTTATTGTTCTATTTTATACATAAAAGACATTATTAAAATGCAATAAATTTGTAAGATAAAGGCAAAAAATTAGAAACGTGGAGTGTAGTGAAGCATGTAAGAAATGAGAATTATTGTAGCAAGTTTCTTACAAATACTCGAGTTCAAGCACAACATATAATTAGATAGGCATTTCTAAAATATTTTCCAAATATTTTCAAAGGAAAAAACGCATCCTTACATAAAAACAACTACCACCTTAATTCAAAATTTAAATTGAACTTCTGACCAAAATAAATAAATAAAATTATACTTCGTACAATCATAGCATTTTATACCTAAAATACTTAGATATTATATTTTTTGTCAAGACTTAGATATTACATTTAAATACATATCAAACAATATATCATCTAAGATAAAACATGAAACAACAATCCATATATTAGAAACTCAAATTTAAATTGTGACACTATATATACATAAAAGGCTCGTGCAAAGCACGGGCTTCGATTTCTAGTAATACTAATAATAAAATGGACAAGACACGAATGGCCTGCTTATTCGCCATCAATTATACCCACTTAAGTTTTTAAATCATGTTTAATTCATTTCTCTCATCAATGTAGCACATGAATTGAATTAAAAACCATTCATTCAATTTAAGAAGGCTGTCATCTATTATGTCTCGGACAAGGAGGAATATTAACAACCTTGATTCATATTCAAAATTAGGTGAGTATATCCTTGATTAGATAGAACCAATTTTATGTACGTACTTGATTCTAGTCCTTGTAAACCCTGATTTATTGAGGTGAGAAACCAGACAAAAATAACATAATTAGTAGGATTGTAAAATAGGGAGAGAAATATTTGGAAATAAGTTCAATTGCTACTTTATTAATGTCTATCATTCATAGATTGTATTGTACAGGATAGCAAAACTTAGTTGCCTTATAAAATAGGCTCTTTCGCAGGAAATCACCCGTTAAATAGGTCATTATGCTCAAAATCACCCTTATCTCAACTATTTATTTAAACACACCCATTAAATGGAAAACGTCAATAAAACACCACCCAAAGGACTCCTCTGTCTAAATTCCTGTCAAACCCTGTAAAAAGACTATATTGCCCCTAATTGTTTTATAAAACCATGGGCAAAAATGTATTTTGGCAACCTGGACAAAACCGCTCGACTTAACCCGGTTTTTGCTTTAAAAAAATGAGCAAACCGGGTTCAGCTCATAACAAAATTAAATCACGACACCGCAGCTGAAGCACTTTCGCTCGACACCATCCTCAAAAATATCTAAAACGAAAAAAATTAGGGTTTGGGCGATTTCGACTGCGATAAGAGATTTCGACTGCAATTGGGCGATTTGGGGCTTCCAACTTTGGGGTTCAGTTTAGAGCTACAATATTTGAGCTATTTGGGAGAGGATTCGAAGTTTGGGGAGCGTTTTTAGGGTTGTGAGAATCTAGAAGTAAGGCTCAAAATTTGGGGCCGATTTCGATTGCGACTTTGATTAGGGTTTACGATTGCAAGTATGTTTGCGAATGCGATTGCGAGCCAGTGTGTGGGTCATTTTTTGGAGGTTGAAGGAAGGAATATCTATTTAGGGCTTCTTCATCAGCTTCTCTATGGAGTACTCATCCTCCAGTTCTGCGTAAGGTAACCTAATATAAATATGTAGTTTAATGCGATTGCGAGCCAATGTGTGGGTGAGTTATTCCTTTATACTATGTGGTCCCATGCCTTTATTGATATAAATCTGTAGTTTGATTGTTAGTTAAATGAATAAATTATTCTGAATTTTGTCTTTTTAGGGTGATTTTTGTTGAGTGTGACAATTTTCTGAAATATGCATGTGATATGAAATTCATCTGATATTATTGATGCAATAATTTATGACTGTTAGTTGAGTGAATAAATTATTCTAAATCTGAATAAACAATATTGGTATTGTGTTGTTCCTTTATCAAATGAATTTGACAATTAGATATCTGTATGGGGGTCAATTTTACAAGGGTCCATTAAATTAAAGCATATTTCCTATAGAAAAAGGTGTGTGCACTGTAAGAAACATGTAGACACATATCTAATATCAAAGATGGAGCTGTAAACTTTTTTGAAAGAGGATGTTGGTATTGATAAAGTGAATGAGTTATGGTTCCCACGTCCTGGTATGACATTGCATAATGGGCTGAAACAAATAGTGGGTGACAATGAAATAAGAGAAATGTGTTCATGGGTTGGTAATGACTCCTCAACTGATAGTGACACTTTCATTCCAGAGAATGTGTTTGGTGAAGAAGACAGTGATGATGCTATATTTGAGGAGCATGTGGATGTGGATGTTGATGATGGTTTAGATGAAGTGGGTTCTGAAGAACCTGTGGATAAGCAAGAAAATGAGGAAGATGTATTCCAAAAAGCTATTGGATTTGATGACTTCTTGAGCTACTGACGGTGGCTAAAAGATGCACAAGCAAATGTCGTTGATTAGCCCCAATCAAAGTAAAATTTCCTAACAGACCTACTAAACAGAAGTATAGCAGACAAGTAAGGGTCGATCCCACAGAGAAGGTTTGATGTAGTATGCAACCGTGAATGACAAGTAACACAAACGGGGGGAGTTTAGTTATCAAGAGAACAAAGCAAACAAAGCAAATGAATTGAGTTGAGTTTAGAAAATATAATGAGGGAAAAGTAGTTCTACTAGAGCGAAATCCACAAGTACAGAGATAAAGTTCGATCACTGAAATCTATTTCGTCCAAGTTCTTTAATTATCCTTATAGTCGTTCCCACCCTGATCTTAAGTACTATTGATTCTCACAGTTGTCAATAGACTTATTACTATGCCAATGATAAAGTACCACTGATTCTCACAGTTGTCAGCGTACTTTAGCACCAACACAGCAATAGCAATACACACAAGGATATAGGATACATGCAAGTAGAAAGACGTACAAGTACTCACTCCCCTACTTAACATGCAACTGATTCTCACTCACAATTGTACGCTCGGAACCCCTATACGCACAATTGTGTTTGCCACTAGATATGCACTCAGAACCCCTATATGCAATCCTAGCAATTGATGAAAAGCATTCAACCTAGTTGATCAGGCTAAGAAGAACAACAAGAAATCAAGATCAATATAACCAAGAGAATCAATCCAACACTTATAAGGATAAGAACAAGGAATAGAAATCTCACAAACACATCAACTGTATTGCTTCAATCGTCTAGTAGAACAAAGGGAAGTTAGTTCTCCATCAAAGGGGATGAAAAACTAAGAAAAGTAAAAACGATGATAACAAAATAGTCCAAGTCTCCGTAATAGTGTGTCTGTCGTAGTGTGTCCTCCTCTTAACCTAGAAAGAGGGCTTAAATAGTCTTAGCAAACTAGGTTAAACTAAAGCGGAAATTAAAGGAAACAGAATAATAATAAAATAAAGTCTCAAACATAAAAGGAAAGAAAATCGTCTCTGGCGCGAGGTCATTAAGCACAGCCACCGCGGGGCGGCGAACTTCCACCGCTGGGCGGTAGCATCCTCTGGCGCGGGCTCCATCTTCACTGAGAGTCACCGCCGGACCGCGGTACTTCTGACGCGGGGCGGTGAGCTCAATTCTCCAGCTCTCTTCTTCTCTGCTTCTGATGTCCTTCAATCCTACCAAGTGTTGGTAGTCTTCTCCATGAATGCTCCAGCAGCTCCATCCATCCTCATGCTTCATCTAAGCTGCAAATCCTGGAATTTCTTCACTTCTCTCCATAACATCTGGATTGCAAACTTAGCACCAAAACTCATCTAAAACCTCTCCTTATCATGCTAATAATTGCTAGTAAAGGTGTATGAAATAACACCTATCAGCTACAGTGGCTCTGAAGGTGAATGTCATGTTAGATATCCAGAAGTCAACCCTTTGGTTGATTTCAACAACCTTATTGTATTGAAGGTTGGTATGAGATTTGCTTTAAATGTTGTTTATAGAAAAGCTTTAAGGCATTTTGCTTTACAAAATGGACTTGATTATTATTACTTGCATAATGATAAGAACAAGGTATCTGCGTACTATAAGAACAAGTGTGACTGTCCAATGAAGCATGCTAGGAAAATTTGTGTTTGTAAGAAATCCTCATGCAAGTTTAAACCTTGTGCTAGGAAAATGGGTTCTGATGGGAGTTTTCAATTGAAATCTTTTGTCCCTGAACAAATGTGGGTGACAAGATATTAATTCCAAGGTGACTTCAGAATGACTTGCTGAAAAGTATATAAAGCATTATAGAGATGATGCTCAGTGGAGAATCAAGACATTTATGAGTATTGTGAGGAGAAAACATGGTGTGAAAATTTCATACCATCTGGCCCGGAGAGCAAGGCTAAAGGCAGTGTTGATGACACAAGGGCATACACCAGAACATTATGCCAATGTATGGGACTATGCATCTACTATTATGAAATGGAATATGGGTAGCTCAGTGTTTGTGAAAGTATTACCACAAGATCTAGAGAGGCCACTATTTCAGAGAATTTATGTTTGTTTAGCTGCTTGCAAACGGTGCTTTCTATTGGGGTGTAGGTCCATTGTTGGTTTGGATGGTTGTCACCTTAAAGGAGCATACATAAGACAAGTTTTGATAGCAGTGGGAAAGGATGATAATGAAAACATCTTCACAATTGCTTATGCAGTTGTTGAGGCTGAGAGAAAGGAAACTTGGTGTTGGTTTTTTGGAGAACTTAATGAAAGATATTGGACACCAACATCTCACCTTCATGTTAGATAGACAGAAGGTATGAATAACATCATTTCTCAATTTATGTTTGGGTATTTCAGTTATTATTTTTTGTTGTTTTTTTGTAATGTATGGATTACTGGAGGCCCTAAGCCAAGTGGTTCCCCAAGCTGACACAAGAGTATGTGTGAGACACTTATACAACAATTTCAAAATAAAGTGGCTAGGGAAGACATTCAAGGACTCTGTTTGGGCAGCTGCAAGGGCAACTACAAAACCAGATTTTGATGTGTGCATGGAAAGAATAAAGGGAATTGATGAAGGGGCCTATAAATATTTAATGTATGCAAATCCAGAGACTTGGTCCTTACATGCATTTAACCATCATTGTAAGTCTGACATGTTATTAAACAATGTTTGTGAGTCTTTCAACAGTTGCATACAAGAAGCCAGGGAAATGCCTATTCTAGCTATGTGTGAATGGATTGAGAGGAAGTTAATGAACATGTTCGAGGCTAAAAGAAAAATGATGAGGGAACATAATGGTATTTTAACTCCTGAGGTGGTGAAAAAGATAGAACTTGCAAACGCTGAAGGGCTGAGGAGGTGTAGGTGTTATGGTGAAGATAACAGATATGAGGTTGACCAGGGAAGCAAAACCTTTGTGGTGGATCTGGGAGAAAAGAGTTGTGGGTGTAACAAATGGGACTTGACTGGCATCCCTTGTTCTCATGTTATTTGTTGTATTATGAAGAGAAGAATGAGGGTTAAGCATTTTGTGGACTCATATTACACAATGCAGACCTTCATAAAGGATTATAGTCAAACTGTGCATCCAATGCCTGGTGATGATCAATGGGAGAAAATTCCTCAAGCCAAACCACTGCCACTAGAGTTTATAGTTCAGCCTGAAAGGTCAAGAAAGTCCAGGAAAAGGGAATTAGGAGAGAGGAGGAAGGACACAAGGAAGCCAACTAGATTAAGGCATGGAAAGAATAAGTGTACTCACTGTGGATATTAGGGGCACTACAAAAACAAATGCAAAAATCCTCCCAAACAACCTGACCCTCCAAGGAAGAAAAATACAGGAGGAAGGCCACCGAAGGAAAAAGCTGTACAGATCCCTTGTAAGAAAAGGAAGTACACAAGAAAGGTACGCAATGTGAGGAGTGCTCATGCACCTGCAGTAGGGACATCAGGGTTGAATGCACATGAATGGGGCAATGACTTTGAGGTAAATAGTTTAATAAGTATTTTAGCTTTAATTGTCTATTAAGTTCAATAACTTCATGAATTGGACCCTTAATTATTTCTTCTTTTCAATGCAAGGTGAGGAGTACTCATCCTCCAGGTTCAGGGAGTCCATTTCATTACTCAAATGCACCTGCAGAGGGGACATCAGGCTTGAATGCACATGAATGGGGCACTGACTTTGAGGTAAATAATTTAATAAGTTTTTTAGCTTTAATGGCTTCATGAATTGAACCTTCAATTTTCTCTTCTTTATAATGCAAGGTGATAAGTACTTTTGCTCCTGGTTGAGGGAATCCATATCAGTACTCAAATGCACCAGCAAGGGGCTATGACTTTGAGGTAAGTATGTTGTATGGTTAAATAACCTACATAAATCTCTATACATAATACTTGTCATTACTTTTTTTTAAGGGTAATGAAAGTGCTGATATTGACCAAATTAATCAAATGCTCAATGAAGACCTTTTGATACCAACACAGGTTTCAATTGCACAAGTATCCATACAGGTACACACTATGTGACCTCCCTAAGTTTGGATTGTTTTTTTATTAGTCATACTTGTCAAGTTCCTTACGTGGCATTGTTAGTTTATAATGCTTGTTTTGTAATGGTGCAGATGCAAGATTCCTTTCAGTTTAGTGCTTCTATGGACCAATTTGAAGGTTAAGTGCAATTTGTGGACCACAATCAAAGTCAAGTACATTCAGGGTCGTCCCATAGAAGGTCAAAGTCATCAAGGAAGTTATACCCTGTTCGCCCACCAAAGAGGAATGTGATTACCACAAGATCCCAACTGTCATCTGTCACCAGGAGGTCAAGCAATCGGTTGAAGGACAAGGGAACTTCACTGTGAACAACTATTTCGATATATTGCAAATGTTGTCGGTTGGTTGTGATTGTATTTTGGATTAACTTCAAGGCTGCCTAACTTAGATGTGAACAATTATTTAACTTTAAATCAACAAGGAAACAAGCAGTGTTTGTGTAGGAGAACAAGTCAGTTGACTGTGATGGTGTTGTTATGTTGTTTATGAAACAATTATGTAATTTAAGAATGTTATCGGTTGGTTGTGCTTTTAAGTATGTGTTTGCTGCCAATGCTTTTGTTTCATTTCATGCCAGCATAGTAATGTTCAGTTTGTTGCCTTAACTATGCCTATAACTACACAACATTGCTGCCTTAAATTACACATTTGTTCAGTTGTTCTTGTAATCATACAATAGTTAAACATAGCAAAAAAGGAAATCAATGCATATAGTTATATGCATAGTTAAGGCAGCAAACTGGTGGATTACATTGTTTCCTACAAAAGAGCCATAACAAAATGCCACTCATTGAGTGGATTACATTGTTCCCTACACAAAATACACCACAGATAACAAATGCTCCCTTAAATAACGGTACACACTACACTTCTACACAAAATTACATTATGCTCAAAACCAACTGAACCTCAAGGCCTTACATCAATTATTCATTATAAGCACCTAGTAAACCATTTAGGATGATAGCAAAAACAACAAAACCAAGCAATACCACCCTATTTTGGATTGATGATGCTTTTCTTCTTTCAATCGCAGCATCCTTGACTATCACAACCTTTTGTAGAGCACTACATTTACTTTCCAGTTCTTTCTTTTGGGTTACAAGCTTCTTGATTATGTTTGTTGCCTTATTCTCAAATGCTCCATCAATCCACCTGAAGAAACCACATCCTTTCTTAACATTTGCTTCAAACCCTGCACAAGAATAAAACCTTCTCCCATAATTATTTGGAGTATGGGCATTGCATATCATTGCCCGAATATTGCAACTGCAAGTGACTTCATTGTCGGATGACACATAACTAAAGCTTGACATATTCACCTGCAATAACCAATGCAGTAAACAATTTAGGGTACCAATTCACTGAAAAAATCACCCTAAAACCAATTCAGTAAACAATTGCAATCCACTGATCAATTAACACACAACCAATTCAGTAAAAAATTGCACAAAGCTTTAAATCAAAAGTTACAAACCCTTACCAAATGAAAACCTTAATCCACAATTCGAAATAAATCCATACATTTCAGCCATTTTGAAACCATAAATCCCCAATTCGAAATGAAGATATAGTTTTTAAACCTAAATCCCCAAATTTGAAACAATCCAAATCAAGACCAAACCCTAAATCCCCAATCGAAACCAATCCCCAATGTTTAATGGATGCAAATCGAAACCAATGCCCGACCCTAAATCCCCAATTCGAAACCAACCCCAAACCTTGAAACAATCCAAAACGAATGATACGAATTGCATACCTTCCACGAACCGGAACCCTAATCGCGCTCAATTCCCCCTTCAAAATCGCCTTAATAGACCCAATGTCCACTGTTGCCAGCGCCTGTCAACCTTCGATGTCGTCAATGGTGGAGAGTGAAAGTGAAGGGTGTCGAGTGAAAGTGAGTTGCCTGCGGTTTCGTGATTTGATTTTGTTATGAGCCAAACCCATGCCAGTTTGCTCAATTCTTTAAAAAAAAGCCGGATTAAGTTGAGCGGTTTTGTCTAGGTTGCCAAAAGACATTTTTGCCCATGTTTTTTTATAAAAAAATGGGGACAATATAATCTTTTTATAGGGTTTGACGGAAATTTAGACGGAAAGGTCCTTAGGGTGGCGTTTTGTTAACGTTTTCCATTTAATGGGTGTGTTTAATTAAATAGCTGAGATAAGGGCGATTTTGAGCAGAATAACCTATTTAACGGATGGTTTCCTACAAAAGAGCCTATAAAATAACAACAAACTTATGGATAAAGGTTTTTTCTAGTTCTAAGAACTCTTTTTTTGGCAATTATTTGGTTAGCCATTAGTTTAATCTTGTTTGCTAAGGGTTTATCAATTCTCTATCAGGGAATATTTTGAAGATAAATTTCCTATTTAAGTTTGTTAGCATGTGTCCATGGACACACACTAAAAAAACCGATGGATAAAATACTTGAAAACTGAAGCACACCATCATAATTAGTAAAATCTCGCTCTCTGAGTTTGATGCAGCTTCAAGTTGTCAGACCTCCTAAGCTGGCCCTTAAACGAACCATCAGGTAATTACACAACTAAATGCAGTGGTGAAGGGGCGCGCGATTAGTTAAATCAAATCGCACCCTTTCGTGTTTGGCAAAAACATACATGCAACAGGGCAGGCTTTTATTTAAATTAACTTTGCAGCTACACGACCACCACTGCAGCTTAGATGAGGAGAAGCTAATAAAAATGGAGTAATTAAGCAGAGATCTCGAGCATTGGATTGTCTACTCTTGACATAACACTTGGAATAATGACAGCTCATAGATGGGTTAAAACTAATCTAAATCAACGTGTGGCAACCAGGCAATGATCTGTTTAGTTTAGACCACCAATTAATTTTATTCACCCAAAATCTCATTCAAATGATCCAATTGAATTAAGTGCAAAATCAAATGAAAGGAGATGTGTTTTCTCGTTGATTTCAGACACAACTAAATCTCGCGTTAGATCAATAGTGAGCATAATTTAGAGAAGAAACTAATGTACGTAATTTATAGTAGTAATGTACAAGAGACATGTTTTAGCAATCATCTGAAAAAGTAATGTATACAATTTCCATTGATGATGGTAGACTAGAAGAGTTGCACACAAATATAAAAACTAGTGATTGAGTAGATTCAAAAGGGAAACCCTTGTTCTAACAAGGCATATAGAGACCGAAACCAGACCATCTCCATTGCCCCCAGTTGCTTTTTGTTGAAATGTAATTCAATACTTAGTCTATTTTTAGTATGTTTGCAGTTGTGTTTGAGCCTATGTTTAGGCTAGTTTATTTTAGTATTTCTGTTAGTATTAGTGCCCACGATCTCAGGCATATGTTAGTCATGATTAGTGGGATGGTAGTTATTCTTTTTGTTCTATGTAATGCTCATTTGAAGCATAAGAAATTAAGTAAGGAAATCAGAACAAAAAGCAGTTTCTGAGATCTCTCTTCTTCGTGTTCTTCCTCCAATCTTTCCTTGTACAATTGGCCACTGTTACATTGGTTTTTATCCACAATTTGCTTACATTTGGTATCAGAGCATATCTGGGTTTCGATCCAAGGTATTGAGGGTGAGAGATTTGTGAGGCAACACTAGGGAAACACGGGAAAGAGAGTGAGTGTTCACAATGATGAACAATGGATCACACAACAATGGGACATCGCAGTTACCCATTTTCAAAGGTGTGAATTACCATTTTTGGGAGTTGAAGATGAAGACTCTCTTCAAATCTCATGAGCTGTGGAGCTTGGTGGAGTCAGGATTCACGGATGATGGCGCAGAGGAGCCGGATCAGCCTCTGAGAGAGAAAAGAAAGAAGGATGCCAAAGCCTTATTCATGATTCAACAGGCTCTTGATGATGAAGTATTTCCCAGAATTGCATCGGCCTCAACTTCACATGGAGCTTGGACGATCTTGAGGCAGGAATACCTTGGTGATAAGAAGGTAATTACAGTCAGACTTCAGTCATTAAGAAGAGAATTCAAAACTTCTTTAATGAAAGAAAAAGAGTCTGTGCAAGAGTATCTCTCAAGGGTCTCAAACATAGTTCATCAGATGAGATCTTATGGAGAAAAGATCATTGATGAACATGTAGTTGGCAAGGTCTTAAGGAGCCTCACTAAGCAGTACGACCATGTTGTGGCTGCAATTGAGGAGTCAAAGGATATGGAGACATACTCCTTTGAAGAACTGATGGGCTCTCTACAAGCTCATGAAGAGAGGCTGAACAGACCTGGTGAAAAGAGAGAGGAGAAAGCCTTCATGGGAAAATATGACTCAAGCAAGGATAGAACTGGACAACATGGCTTCAGAGGAAGAGGTCGTGGAGGCTTCAGAGGCAGAGGTCGTGGTAGATCAGGCCAAAGTAGTGAAGGGAGAGAATACAATGGTCAGCAAAAGAGTGTGTTCAAGTGCTACTACTGCAAGAAACCAGGGCACAAGAAAGATCAGTGTTAGAAGAAGGAGAAAGATCATGGTGAGCAAAAGCATGATCAAAAGTCCAACTTTGTTGAGCAAGAAGACAAGCTGTTCATAGCACAAGGTTCTACAGGCTCAAGTGCTAGTGATATGTGGTATATAGATAGTGGTTGTTCAAACCACATGTCAGGAGTCAAGGCCATGTTTCAAGAGCTAGATGAAACCAAGAAGAGCACTGTAAGGCTAGGTGATGATAAGCAGCTAGAGGTGGCAGGGAAAGGCACCATCTCAGTCAAGACTGAGCAAGGGAAAGCAAAACTGCTGCATGAAGTTCAGTATGTTCCTCAGTTGGCTCACAATCTGCTCAGTGTTGGTCAGTTAATGTGCTCAGGGTACTCGGTGTTGTTTGAAGATGATGTGTGCTTGATCAAAGACAGAAAGTCCAGGGAAGTGATCATGAAAGTGGCTATGGGAAAGAACAAAGTATTTCCCCTGACACTATCTGCAAGAGAAAGCAAAGTTATGCTTGTCAAAGGAGAAGAAAATGCAAGAGTATGGCATTTGAGATATGGACACCTGAATGTGCAGGGTCTGAGGCTGCTAAGTGCCAAAGACATGGTGAATGGTCTTCCCAAGATAGGAGAATTAGAGCTGTGTGAAGGCTGTATATATGGGAAGCAGTCTAAGGGGTCATTTCCAATAGGAAAAGCATGGAGAGCAAGTGATTGCCTTGAGCTCCTTCATGCTGACCTGTGTGGTCCAATGCAGACAGAATCATTGGGAGGAAGTAGATACTTTCTACTCATCACAGATGACTTCAGCAGAATGAGCTGGGTCTACTTTCAAAAGGCCAAGTCAGAGGCCTTCGAGAACTTCAAGAAGTTCAAAGCTTTGGTGGAGAAGCAAAGTGGAAAGCAAGTGAAGGCATTAAGGACTGATAGAGGAGGTGAGTTCATGTAAAGGAATTCACTGACTTCTGTGATGAGCATGGCATAAGGAGAGATCTGACTGCACCTTACACTCCAGAGCAGAATGGAGTTGCTGAGAGAAAGAACAGGACAGTAGTGGAAATGGCAAGGAGCATGCTTAAGGCTAAAGGCATGCCAAATGAATTGTGGAGTGAAGCAGTGGCAACTGCAGTGTACTTACTGAATATCTCGCCTACTAAAGCAGTCCTAAACAAGACACCTTTTGAAGCGTGGAGAGGAAAGCAACCAAGTGTGAATCACTTGAGAATCTTTGGTTGCACAGCTTACACCTTGATCAACTTGAGAGGCAAGCTTGATGAGAAGTCTGAGAAGGTGGTCTTCATTGGATATTCAGCACAATCTAAGGCTTATAGACTGTTAAATCCAAGCAGTGGTAAGGTGATAATCAGCAGGAATGTTGTGTTCAATGAGGATGGAGCTTGGAATTGGAAAGGGAAAGAAGCCAGTGGAGATGAGAGGGTTGTCACAGTAGAGAATGATGATGAAATGTTTCAGCTAGCAACTCATAATGCAAGCTCATACAGCTCACCAAGCACATCAGTATCCAGTCAAAACATGAGTCAAGCTTCTCCTAGCTTATCAAGCAGTACTTCCAGTTCATCAAGCAGCTCGGGTGGTTCAAGTAGTGCTTTACCACCAAGAAGGATGAGATCTCTGGAGGAGATATATGAGAGCTGTGACTTTGCTCTAGTTGCTACTGAACCTGCAAACTTTGATGAGGCTGAATCAAAGGCAGAATGGCAAGCTGCAATGAAGGAAGAGATGAATGCCATTGTGAGAAACAGAACCTGGGAGTTGGTTGATCTTTCGGATGAGAAGAATGTGATTGGCCTGAAGTGGGTGTTCATGACAAAATACAACATTGATGGTAGTATACAGAAGCACAAGGTAAGGCTAGTTGCTAAGGGGTATGCATAGCAGGAAGGCCTGGATTATGAGGAAACTTTCTCACCAGTTGCAAGGTTTGAAACTGTGAGAATAGTCCTGGCATTGGCTGCTCAACAAGGTTTGCTTGTGTTTCAATTTGATGTCAACTCTGCTTTTCTGAATGGAGAGTTGCAAGAGGAAGTATTTGTTGAGCAACCTCAAGGCTTTGTCAAGGCAGGAGAAGAATACAAAGTCTATAAGCTGCACAAGGCACTTTATGGACTGAAGCAGGCTCCAAGGGCTTGGTACAGCAGGATTGACACATTCTTCATCAACAACAGCTTTGCAAGGAGTGAAAATGAACCTACCTTGTATGTAAAGAGGCAAGGTAACCAAGAGTTCATTGTGGTATGCCTGTATGTTGATGATATCATCTATTTCAGTTCCTCTCAAGCACTGTTAGATGAGTTCAGAAAGGCAATGACACAGGAGTTTGAGATGACTGATCTGGGGCAGCTGCAACACTTCCTTGGTTTGGAAGTGAAGCAAAGAAAGAGTGGCATCTTTGTATGCCAGAAGAAGTATGCAAATGATCTCTTGAAGAAATTTGGCATAGAGAAGGATGATGTTGCAACAACACCAATGAATGCCAATGAGAAACTACAGAGAAATGATGGCACTGGACAAGCTGATGAGAAGATATTCAGAAGTCTTGTAGGAGGACTGAATTATCTTACACACACAAGGCCAAATATAGCATATTGTGTGAGTGTGGTGTCCAGGTACATGCATAGTCCAACTAAGCAACACTTTGGAGCAGCAAGAAGAATTCTGAAGTATGTGGCAGGCACAACTGAGTATGGACTTTGGTATGAGAAAACTGAAGGCTTCAAGCTTGTGGGACACACAGACAGTGACTGGGCTGGAAGCTTGGATGATAGGAAGAGTACATCCGGATCAGTGTTCAACTTAGGATCAGGAGCTATCACTTGGAGCTCAAAGAAGCAGGACACAGTGGCTCTGTCCTCATCTGAGGCAGAATATGTTGCAGCTGGTGCAGCTGCAAGGCAAGCCAGTTGGCTAAGGAAGTTGTTGATTGATCTGTGCTGCAAGCAGGAGGTGGCTACTGAGATTTGGTGTGACAACAAGTCAGCCATAGCCATGACTAGGAATCCAGTATTCCATGCAAGGACCAAGCACATAGAGGTGCAGCATCACTACATCAGAAAGCTTGTGATGGATGAAAAGGTTGTTCTGAAGTTCTGTGGAATCAATGAGCAGAATGCAGACTTGTCACGAAGGAATTGAATCCAGCAAAGCACAACTTCTTCATGGAAAGGATTGGAATGCGTAAGTTTGAATTAAGAGGAGGTGTTGAAATGTAATTCAATACTTAGTCTATTTTTAGTATGTTTGCAGTTGTGTTTGAGCCTATGTTTAGGCTAGTTTATTTTAGTATTTCTGTTAGTATTAGTGCCCACGATCTCAGGCATATGTTTGTCATGATTAGTGGGATGGTAGTTATTCTTTTTGTTCTATGTAATGCTCGTTTGAAGCATAAGAAATTAAGTAAGGAAATCAGAACAAAAAGCAGTTTCTGAGATCTCTCTTCTTCGTGTTCTTCCTCCAATTTTTCCTTGCACAATTGGCCATTGTTACATTGGTTTTTATCCACAATTTGCTTACACTTTTGTAGGGTTTTCACATCTGAGCCGAGCTTCTTCGCGTCTAACGCAGACAAGGCCTGGTCTATTTTCTCCACCTCATTGGCCTCTCTTCTCGACTGCAGTGTGAGCTTAGCGACAAGGGACCAGCCCTGGCGAGCCTTTGAACCCGACAGAAAAGCAAGAAGTGACTTCAATATTGAGAGACACGTAACTTGAGCCTCTCTCAAGATTCTGACTACAAACACAGGCCTCTCCACGACTCCACTTTCTTCAAGTCTCCCAGGCACTTGGAAACCCACTTGATCGTCTTCCTTAATTCTTGATGCTTTGTAAGCTGACATGAACGTCGCTCCCTCGCTTCTCCTACGAAGCGACGACTCAAGCTCTAAAATGCACTCCTTCATCTGACACGCAATGTCAATAGTAGCGCCACAGATGTCCAGCAAGGCAAGAGAACCTTCTAGAACGGATTCGACGCTATCGCGGTTGGAAAGGACTTGCTGATTGAGCTGAAGCAGGATCAAGTCGTTGATGCGCCCGAACAAGTCCTTGACTCCAGCTAGGTTGTGACAGATGGAGGATGAAGATGAGGAGGATGCACATGAGAGGTGATCCTCTGTGGTAGCGTCCAGAGGGTGTGATGTGGAGGGTAAGCTAGTTGATCTAGCATGGAAAGAGCTTCTGGATGCCATTTTTGTTTTGGAGTACTAGTTGATTAGGGAAGTGGCCGGTGATGAAATGAGGTTTGAGAATACAAGCAGAGAATATGTGAATGCTCTACTATTTATATGGTAGGAGATGCTTCGGAACCTTGTGATGTAGCCAATGTTTTCTTCGTGCGAGGACAGCTTGAAACTGTTTTTAAAAAGGAAAAGAAAAATTGATTAAATAACAGATGTGCACGAATGGCCTGAAGATAGAGCTTTCTCCAGACAAGGGAAGACTTTGGCATGATTTAATAACCCACATGATCTTATAAAAATCTCTACAAATGACCTTTTAATACGCGGCCGCTAGATACGCTCATTTTTTCTTCTGTTTACGCTCAAAAGACTCACGCTCACGAAAAATGGGAGCGGGATCGAACTCACGCACACGGAAAACGGGAGCGTATTAAAATTAAGGGTATTCGATTTTTTTGTTGGTTAAATACATAATGTCACGCACCCGCAATGCGGGAGCGGGACTCTCTATTACTAAAGGAAGAACGAGTAGTATAAATTGGGTTTAAATTGAGAGGGAGAAATGGGTGGGGGCTGAAGAAGAGGGTGCCATGTGTGCAGAAATCCAGGCATGAAAACATCAATTTGCATTTACTTCTCCCCATTAATTGCACTTCTCTTTCTCTCTCTCTTTCTTCTTTTTCTTTCTCCCTCTTTTCAATTCAAACCCCCGGCACACCAGTAGTTGCACTTGTGCAGTACAAAAACATTGAATCAAAACCCACCACCAAAACCACCTCTAACCCTCAATTTCTTCAATCGGTTCACCCCCTATTCCTCCTCTTTTTCTTCTCTCTTTGTAAAAATTTACAAGTAACATTTGGCTGATTTTTTCATCTCTTTCTTTCTATCTTTCTTTTTCACTTTGCCTTAATGGTCATGAAAGAAAGATGATTTCTTCTGGGTCCTTGGCAAGATCGGAACCAGATGGAGAAAAGAATGGGTTTTGCCAGCTTTGGTGCTAGCCATTGATGTTGCTTTGGGAGGTGAATATGCATTGGGAAAATAGAAGGGAGTCACGCTCCCGCATTGCGGGTGCGTGACTCTTTGTCACTTTTGATACAGATACCCGTTTATTGGGTCTCGCTCCCGCTTTGCGTTGCCGAGCCTCAGATCCCGCTCTCGCTTTCTGTATGCGTGAGCAGTTCAGCTTATTTACTAAAAAAATTGAGTGT
Source organism: Rheum nobile (assembly GCA_027886185.1). Taxonomy (NCBI): domain Eukaryota; kingdom Viridiplantae; phylum Streptophyta; class Magnoliopsida; order Caryophyllales; family Polygonaceae; genus Rheum; species Rheum nobile. The sequence goes on from WOAB01000163.1 coordinate 1,876,608, forward strand.
AGCTAGCACCTCCCTTTTAATATATGATGTAACTAACAACCAACTCTTTTTTTGTGGTTATGGAAGATTTATTAATATATATATACTGCCACTTTGGCAGCCTTGTTTGATGAAATTTGAAATCCATGATCATGAACAAATCCATCAACCATATATGGTTTCTTGTAGCTCTGTTTCAACGGTGAAAGAAACAAGATAAAGAGCGAACCAGAGCCCAATTGATGTTAAAATCCAGGAAAGAGGAGTATTACTTAAACAAAGAATATAGGAGATCGACATGGAAAATGTTATCCTACGTCCAACGTATAATTGTGCAAATAGACACTTCCTTCCATGGTTGTGGCTAAGAAACTGGGAAATAGGTCAGAGAAAACCACTGCAACGTTCTCCATGTATATATGAAGAAAGTAAATCAAAAATCAATCAAAAGTTCATCTCCATTGAAGGAGAAAAGCGAGCTCAGATTTCTGAGAAAATTCTGTTATTTCCTTGTAGTCACTATTACATCGATTCAAGGCATTTATTCTCTAATAGACATGATGCAATACGGCGAATAAAACACAGAGAGAAAACGTAATGGGCCTAAGGCCCAATAGGCAAGATATCCATTAACTAGCCCATATTCTCCATAGGCCCCCCGCAAGCTGGAACTGGTGGCAGAGCAAGCAGACCCAGCTTGGAGACAAGGAACTTGTGTTGCTCTCACCAAGGGGCTTGGTGAAAATGTCAGCAGTTTGCAAGGCGGACTTGACATGAATGGGACGAACAAAGCCCTCTTGCAATTTGTCACGAACATAGTGGCAATCCAGTCGGAGATGCTTCGTTCTCTCATGGAAAATGGGATTCTGAGCAATGTGGATGGCTGCCTTATTGTCACAGTGCAAAGGAATCGGCATAGGGACTGATAACTAAAAATCATCAAGAAGATTGACAAGCCATACCAACTCACTTGTGGTCTTAGACATATTGCGATACTCGGCCTCTACAGAGGATTTGGACACGGTGGTTTGTTTCTTGGTCTTCCAAGAAACCAAGGAATGACCAAAAAATGAACAAAATCCGGTCAAGGATCTCCCACTGTATAAGCAAGTCCCCCAGTCAGCATCACAAAAGGCAGTAAGAGCATGAAAATTCTCAGCAGGGAAGAAGAGACCCAAGTCCACAGTGCCACGTAAATACTTGATCACATGAACTGCAGCTTTGTAATGAGGGTCACGAGGCTGACCCATGAATTGACTGAGGTGTTGTACGGCATACGAAATATCTGGTCTAGTCATATTCAAATAGAGGAGTCAACCAACAAGTCTCCTATAAGGTTCAGGATAAGACATCACATCCCCTTGATCAATGGACAAATTAAGGCCTTTGGACATAGGAAAAGGGGAAGGCTTGCAATCATGGAGACCAACATCAGAAATCAAGTCTGTAATATACTTTCTTTGATTCACTAGCATACCTCTGGAAGTGCGGGATACCTCCAAACCCAAGAAATACCTGACAGCTCCCAAGTCTTTGATAGTAAAGGCCTTATGCAGAGCTGCCTTGACTTGAAGAATAGTCTCCAAATCAGCACATGTGATCAAAAGATCATCAACATAAACAACTGTCACAATCATCCCTTTGGCAGTGTTCCAAATGAACAAGGAATGATCAAATTTGGATTGAACAAAACCCAAATCCACAAGAAATCTGGACAGCTCCAAGTTCCACTGCCTGGAAGCCTGTTTTAAACCATACAAGGATCTGACAAGCTTGCAAACTTGTCCAGGAGAAGAAACCTTATAGCCATCAGGAGGAAGCATTACTAGTACAAAAATTATATTTCTCGGAGATTTATTCTCATGGGTTTTTTAAAACCCCTGTAAAAAAACGACACGGTCAGGGGTTTTTTAAATAACCCCCGAGAGTTATATTTTGATAAAAACAAATTAATATTTATTAAGACTCTCGGGGGTTTTTATTTAACCCACTTAAAAAATTAAGTTATTTTCTCGGAAAACCTAACTCTATAATGCCGCCACAGCCATGTTCATCCATGGTGACGAAGCCCTTTTCTACATTCGATCCCTCAACCGCCTCTTCCTCCCCTCCAACCTCCACGGGATCTCCGACCTCCACGGAGTTTTTGTGTTGGCGGTGTCGACTGTCGTGGTCGGAATCGCTCTCGTCGCTGCGCTGACGTGGGACGTCTCTCGGCAAGGCCACGTACACCTTCTCTCGCGAACAGGTTCGAGAGATTTGTCGCGGCGGGATCTGCTGGCACGGCGTAGCCGTAAATTTGCAAGTGTCGCAGGTCCGTTTCTGACTCCCTCAACACCAATTGATGCAAGAGTAATCGAATTTAAGATATTTTAGTTTCTTGTCCTCCTTCAATTCTCGATACAGATAGCACCGATCGAATTTCAGCTTTAGATAGGATTTCCTTTCACCTTTACCCCCAATTTTCCAGATTTTATCCTCAATGTGGCGTTTTTTCTTTTAATTTGGGGTTTGTTTTTGATGGATTGACATTGTTTCACTATGTATATACTATATATGCATGAATAATTTTGTGGATAATAGTATATCTGCAAACGTTTCTTCAACTTTCTTGTTGAAACTGAGAGAAGTTGATTTCTTTCTTCTTCTTTTTTAGTTAGTCACTATCTAGTTCGTCATTGTTCAAATGGTTGTCTTAGCAATGCTTATAAATGGTTGTCTATCAGTAAAAGAGGAATACAACCTTTTCCCTTCAATATAGTTGGTTTCTTCAAAAGTAGGTACATTGAATTTAGATAAGTTAATATCTACTGATGCAGGAGCAGCAACTCACATCCATTGTGGGTTAGTTTTAACATTTAGTGTCTTTGACATGATTATGATATGAAAGAGAGTAAAAATATGAGCAGCTCATGCATTGTGATTTGGACATAAGTAGTTTCTGTAACAAAATATGAAGATCAGCTTGTCAGTTGATACTGTAAGCAACCTTTTTTAATCATGTCATATATTCCATCTGCTTTGGAGTCCATGTCATCTTGGATTAAGTATAAAAGTTTGTTCACAATTTCATGATCCAATTACTCATTTTTTTTGTTTGATGATGCATAGGTAAGATTGATCCAATTAACTACATCCTGCCAATCCCATTTTATGTTGATTGTGTACATCTTTGGTCAACTTAGAAACTACAATCTTGGTGCTAAAGGAGTGTGTTAGTAGTTTTCATTATTTTTGCTTCTGATTGATTTGTTCATCACTAAGGTAGAATAAATGATTTTGTTCACATACCTGATCTTATGCGTTTCTATCTCCCGAGTTGATTCATTCCAAAACATGTAGAAATTGATGTTCTGGATGATTTAAAGTACAATTTTCCAACAAATGCAATTGTTTTTGCAGCTTCTTGAACGTGATGTTTCTCTGGAGGCTACATGGTCAAAAGCTATATCTTGACAGCAAAGGAAGATATTGGAATATTCTAGAATCAATATCATTATACTTAGCTTCCCTAGATTTTGGATCATGATTTAGATACCGCTTTGGAATACATAAGAATGGTGGTAATCCGCAAGCAGCAAACCCCACAAATGCTAATATTCCACCTCCTAGCTTAATGCCTAGTCTATGTGCTAAAGCTTCCTAGCTATTCATATGAAAAGAGCAGGGAGTTTTGAAGGGAAAGGAAACAAGAGATGATATTGTCAAAAAGACAGACGCATGCATAGTTCGGCAACCTGCTTATGATGAGCGCCTCATGCAACTGTATCTGCCATAGTAAGTAATATCTCTATCAATATAATTTTAATCAAGCTCTTTTTTTGTACAAGATATGTTAGAATCAGCCCATCTATTGACCCTATGTTTTAGGAAATTAGGGTTGATTTTAATCAAGCTCCATTAGCTTTGATAAGTCAATGGTGAAGGAAATTTCTTGTTCAATTACAATGATAAAGTAATAATAGTTTTTTATGTTCAATTTATTACAGAGGAAACGAGATATGCAGCAAAAGAACAAATGAAAGATCTCACCATTCAGGTTCAACGCAAGGAGGAACGTTCAGAAGCTTTTATGTCATTAGCTACACCTAACTAGCACTTGGAGTATATTAGATGCAAAACATTGACATTTTTTTACCTTGAATTTTTTGTAAAACATTACAAATCTGTAGGCTTTCTTTAACATTTGATAACTATATGAATTGGTTCAAATTACAAAAAAAACGTTAATTGATTGTGTCTATTCTCTTATAATTGTTCAATGCATTCAATTAGTAATTATTTCCTATACTTAGTTACTTGTTATTATGAATGGTGAACTCGTATACAGAAGAGATAAAAAATTATTATTACCGTGATTAAAAAAATCATTTTTCAGTGTTTTTTAAAAACAATTGGATAATGTTTCTCAGGGGTTTTTTAATAACCGTAGAGAAATGTTTCTAAGGGGGTTTTTAAAAAACCGCAGAGAAATATTTCTCAGGGGTTTTTTAAAAACCCCTGACCGTGTACGTTGTTTCTCGAGGGTTTTTAAAAAAACCCCGAGAAACATTTCTCAGCGAAGCGAATCACGGGGATGCAAAAACCCCCTTCCGCTTCGTTAAAAAAACCCCCGAGAAAGGAGTTTTCTGTACTAGTGCATGTACACATCTTCATCTATATAACCATGCAAAAACGCATTATTTACATCCAGTTGATGCATATCCCATTGTTTCATAGCAGCAATAGCAAACAAAAGTCTGACAGTATTGAATTTAGCAACAGGGGAAAACGTGTGTTTGTAAGCTTTCCCTTTGATCTGATTATATCCTTTAACAACAAGCCGTGCTTTATATCTTTCTACACTGCCATCTGCGTTAAATTTGACTTTATATATCCACTTATAACCAATTGGTTTGGAACCTGGAGGAGGATCAGTCATATGCCAGGTATGATTGTTGTCAAGAGCATGAAGCTCCTTTTCCATAGCCTCTACCCATAAAGGGTCAGTACAAGCTTCTGCATAAGTAGTAGGCTCCTTTACTGTCATCACATGAGCCAAGGAAGCTATATAATCTGCACTATAGAAGGTGGGATCATAGATGTTAGAGGCTAATAAAGAGGAGGAATGAGAAGGGAGTGTAGGACAAATATAATCCTGTAAATGTGAAGGAGGATTCCTTAATCGAGAAGGCCTGTGAGATGGAGCAATCACTGGTTCAGGGCTAGGAAGAATAGGATGTTCAGGGTTGTGAACATCAAGAATAGGAGGGGAAGATGAAGGGAGAGGTAGAGATGAAGTGATGGGCAAAGAATCACAATCATCTGTGTGAGCAGGATTCACACGAGGAAGAGGTGATAAAGGTTTAGGTGGTGGAGATAAGGTGGATTTGAAAGGGAAAATGGTCTCCTAGAAAATAACATCTATGCTCACAAAAATATTCCTGATTCCCAATCTAGCAGTTTATATGCCTTTTGACCATGGGCATACCTAAGGAAAACACATCTCCTGGCCTTAATGCCAAACTTGTCTTTAGGCTCTCCCCTGATAACAACAAAACACTGACAACCAAGCACTCTCAACTGATCATACATGGGCTTAGTTCCATGTAATCTTTCATAAGGTGTCTCCTAATTTATCACAGCAGAAGGCAGCAAATTGATCAAATAAGTAGTTGTAAGAATGCAATCACCCCAGTACCTTATAGGAAGACCTGCATAAAATCTCAATGTTCTGGCAGTTTCAAATAAATGTATGTGTTTCCTTTCAACTCTACCATTCTGTTGAGGCACATAAGGCACTGACTTCTCATGAATAATCCCTTTAGCTTCAAACAAATCTATGCAAACTTGTTGAACAAATTCAGTACCATTATCACTCCTGACTTTCTTAATCTGCTTCCCAAACTGTGTCTCAATCATGGCTAAGAATTGCTGAATAACCTGACCAACTTGATCCTTGGTTTTGATCAAGTGAGTCCAAACAGCTCTGCTGTGATCATCTAGTATTGTCAAAAAATACTGAGCACCTGTGTATGTAGTTGCTTTGTATGGATGCCACAAGTCCATATGTATCAAATCAAAATTAGAACTGGCAATAGAAGAACTTCTATGAAAAGGTAATGCATTAAACTTTCCCATAATGCAAACATCACATACATCTTTGTCTGAAGAAATACTAGAAAACTCATCAACATGTTTCAGTTTGGAGATAGAAGCATGACCAAGTCTAGCATGTATAATCTCAAAGCTAGAATTATTGTTCATATGATGACACTCAAGGTCATCAGTAACAACAGCAAAAGACTTAGAAATATAGGGTGATGTATTATCATAAGGAAGCATGTCTGCCTTGTATAGCCCTCTTTTCTGCCTTCTTGCAGTCAGCAGCACCTTTCCACGACTAAGGTCCTGAAAAATCCAAGTTTTTTTAGTGAGTTTCACCCCCACTAAATCATCATCCAGCAGCTTACCAACATATAATAAGTTCTGTTTAAATTCTAGAACCAAAAATACTCCTTGCAATCTGAGTCCAGACTCAAAGAATATATCACCAATAACAATCACCTGTTTCATAGAACCATCTGGTAAACAAATATTTACCACTTTGTCTAGTGTCCTTTGATTTGTCAACAAAGAACGAGAACAAGTCATGTGATCGGATGCTCTAGAATCAACAATCCAGGAAGCAATACCAGTTGGATAATCTCTAGATGAATGCATAACATAAGCCATACCTGAAAACTCAGCAGGTGTTTTCCCTTTCACCATACGCATCATCTCTTGACATAATAGGTTGAGCATAGCTAGATCAAAACTGCATGAATCAGAGTTCCCATTGCTTGATCCCTCCAAGGGATTACTAGACATCTCAGCCACATTTGCAGTTGGTTTTCCAGAAGCAGTCTTCTTAGCTTTCATTTCCTTGAACCAATCTGGATATCCATGAATTTTGAAACATTCATCAATGGAATGTCCCTTCTGATTACAGTGAGTGCATTGTTTCTCCAATTTAGCCCTTCTTGTTGCCTCTTTCCTTTCATTGTAAGTCATGGAAGCTGGAGAAACACCTTTTCCTGCGGAAAACCTCCCCTGACCACCAGATCTACCTGCAGAAAACCTCCCTTGACCACCAGATCTACTAGCCTTAACACTATCTGAACTTTGTGCATTAAGAGCACTAGATTCAGAATTCATATTCCCACCATAATTCACCAGCTTCTGTCTCTCTACACGCTGAACAAGCTGATAGGCTCTGTTTAAAGAAGGCTCTGGATCCATGGACAGAACATTACCACGAATGTTCTCTAAATTGTCATTCAATACCATCAAGAACTGATGAAGCTTCGCACTCTCATCCTTATCTGCAATTTTCTTATTCACACCACACACATTTCTTACACGTACAACCAGTGAACTCCTCTTAAGTTCCACTATATCATCCCAGATCTTCTTGATCTTTCCAAAATAATCAACCAACGCATCAGATCCTTGAGTAGTATTCGCCAGTTCCTTACGTAATTGAAACAACAAAGGTCCATTTGATTCACCGAATTGTTCATTAATTTCTTGCCACAATTGTTTAGCAGATGTGACATTCATGAACGAATTTGCAATCGGTTCCTTCATAGAATTAAGGATCCAGCACCTTACCATGTAGTCTGCTCGGAGCCACTGATCTTCATCCTCCGATCCAGCTTCTGGTTGAGCTAGGGTCCCTAGAATGAACCCTAACTTGCTCTTCGCGCCAAGTGCGAACTTCACCGCCTTGCTCCAGCTTAAGAAATTGTCACCGGTGAAAGTTCATGTAGTCAGATGTGCTCCAGGATGATCGGAGTTAGACAACTCCATCAGATTCTTCTTCTGACCATTCCGACTTCGATCTCGAAGTTCGCTCAAGAGTTCTTCCATGGATTCAAGAGTTTACAAGATTCTTGAAACCAGTCAAATCAACAGGATCTTATACCGCTCGCTCTGATACCATATGAAGAAAGTAAATCGAAAATCAATCAAAAGTTCATCTCCATTGAAGGAGAAAAGCGAGCTCAGATTTCTGAGAAAATTCTGTTATTTCCTTGTAGCCACTATTACATCGATTCAAGGCATTTATTCTCTAATAGACATGATGCAATACGGCGAATAAAACGCATAGAGAAAACGTAATGGGCCTAAGGCCCAATATACAAGATATCCATTAACTAGCCCATATTCTCCATAGTATAAATGTTGAATTTGTGTTTTCCACTCAGGTATCATTGTCAAGTATTGAGTTGACAGTGGCGATCTAGTATCTTAACTTCAATGGTCTGTGCGTAAACATTTCAACAGCATCATTTCATTATCTATATGATCAACTGTCAAGTTTTTTGGTTTGCAGAAGTTACTGCTATTTTCATTCAGAAGCTATCAGCCGGCAACTAGCTCGCATAGAAGAGCACATGCACAGCCCGCATACAATTTCATGATGATGATGATGGCAGGCAAAGTGTTACCATTACAGACTCCAATGGTGACTGCAACCATTCCAAAACTTGAGACTGGTTTAAGAGATCAAAGTTGTGTAAGAAGCATACTAAATACATCAATATCTTCTTATCTGAGTGTACCTCAGCTGATCAAAAACAAACTTATAAAGTGAGAAATCTGGTGCAACAGATTCAAGGAAGAAGAGAAATGAAAAACTGCATTGAAGAAATCAGTTACAAAACTTGCCGATTACAATCTGTATGTAGCCTACTTATAAAGTGAGCTAACAGAGAGATTACAGTGAGTTACACGTTTCATTCCTTTCTAACAAACTCGATCAACTTGTGAGCTAAGTAACAGCAGAGTGTAACAATTAGCTCCTTTCAGTTTTTTATTTTAATTTCCTTTTCCTTTCCCTCTCCCTCTCCCTCTCCCTCTCCCTCTCCCTCTCTATGTACAAGAACAAGATGAATGACAATAAGATAAGCTATATGAAAGTTTAAGTTGTGGTTGGATGTTTAAGTAGACCTAGCCTGCAAATCTCAGCAACAGGAGGAGCCTCCCAACTCCCATTCCCACTTACCTTCCTCCTCAACTCCTCGAAATCCTTGACACATGTCTCCACATTCATCTTGCCAACACGCTTCCTGGGCTTGGCGAGTCGCTTCCCAGCAACTCGATCAAAGATTTTCTCCCATCCACCCTCCCAGACACCGTGGGCGTCACACAATTGTAGCCTCCCAGCTTCCCACCGAGTCCAGCTCCAGCCCTTGTTCAGGCCCCGCATCACGCCCCTAACACACTCCCCAACACAGACCGGCTTACAGGGCCTGCACTTGGCCCCACTCATTGGGCCTGGGCTCGACAACGACACCACCGGCACCCCGAACCCCCTTGGCGGGTATTCGTATCTACGGTCCGTCACCACGCAAAAGGGCTGCTCCGGGGTCTGGAACGGGACCCCCATGCTCGTCAGCTGAGCCTTGAAGGCCGCTTCCGAGTTGAGCTGCCGGAATCTGTTGGAGTCGAGTGTCGGGATGAGAGAGAGGCGAGAGAGGGCCACCACCGAGCTGTTACGGTCCCCCACCCCGAGACGGTCGTTGAGGCCGCCATAGCTGGATCCAGGTGGCACCACGTATTGGCCCGGGATGAAGCTGTTCGGGCTAAGCGGGCTTGTCCAGTACCCGTCCACCCGGGTCCGGACTATCCAGTCGTAGGTGAAGTTATTCCGTTTCTCGTGGTTTCCAATCAGTGTCAAGCATTCTTGGACGAGGCCGAAGTATTGCAATAGACCCTGTACACATGGAAGAAGCCATAAATACTTTTAAGACCTTGCATTTGTGCCAAAGCTCACCTAGTCACCATCTCACCCAAAGCTACCGAGCTCAACAGATTGGAAAGGACTCCTCCTTACTTCTTTTCAAAGTTGTTGCAACACAAATATAGCTTCCTATTTATGGCTAATATGTACAAACTAGTCTTATGACCATCAAATGGTAGCGCAACATAATTTCTTCCTAAGACTACTTTATTGACCACACTCTAAAATCTTGGGTATCAATTTACTTACAAGGAATTTGGTTCATATGGGCTGACTTCAAGCAACCAATAAGAACCCAAGTGTTTTGGCCCTGATCTGAAAATTTAGCCCGAAGTTTATTTTTGGTGCATAGACATTTCTAATAGAGGAGAAATTTAGACGCAAAGGTCATCAATGGTAATTGATTAACAGTTGTAGTGACACAATACATCAGCTTTTCATTGTCACATGTGGAACAGATATACACTGCACATGGCCCTCCATGGAGTACGGAAGGCCACCTAGGTTACTTATTCAAATATGTTCGTTTACAATCAAATATAGATTTGTTTGATTCATATTTGAGAAGGTGGAAGTGATAGTTACGTAAGTGAGTACGCTTTCTAATATTCATTTAATGATGTTATGAGTGAGTGAGTGAACCAAGTACTGATCACTCAGCATCAACATAATTGATCTGTAACTTGGCAGTTGGCACTATCAATTGAAACTCAACACACAAGGCAAAATAAAACCAACACTAAATCAGCAACATTTTTTTTTTAATAATAAAGGCTGAATGTATATGTCACTACTTCTTCAGTGATGAAGTAAGGTATTGTTCATATCTTCAAAAGGTAACATTTTCGAACCATTAAAGAAGGTCAAATAATATGACACAGAAACACCTTTTACTCAAAAGGTTGAACTTTTTTCAAAATTCAAACGTTTTCTAATGCTCCACTGATATAGTCATATAGATAATTATACAAAAACATAGGAACAGAACCATTTGTATAATGTCTCAAGTAAAATCAGGCCGGTCGAGGATGTAGTCTTCTTGATCAGTCGGGCGAGGCCCCCGAAAAAAAAGTCTCTTAGTTTTAACAAATCATATGAACCAAGATAAACCAATATCTAGTTGGTCTAATGGGTATTGACGCTAGGCCCTTAACCCCTTTAAACAATCTATTCAAAGGTCTCGAGTTTGAGTCATTTTGACGGCGTGTATGAAACTATTAGTGTTGGGAGGGTCCGTCCCATCGAAAGACGGTCCATCAGAATCCGATCCGGACATAGAGGGACAATGATCATTCAAACCGGACGAATAATCTAATAAAATATGAACCAAGATAAAACAAAAATACAAATATTTACGTTCTGTTTTGACAACGAAAATGAAAGAGAAGGGAAGGGAAATTGAGAGAAAATAAATGTTAAATTTGGAGGAGGGTGAGTCCTTCCAAAAATTGGGAAATTCGGGTGATATTATGTAAGAACTTTTTTTATAAGAAATGGTTAAAATCTATTTATTTTTTTATTTCTGTGTTTCCTTTACAATACTTCCTAGTCTTCCTATTGCAAACACTGTTATCATCAAAATTTTCTTTCCTTTCCCAATCATCCAAACTAATAAAAATCTCACAATTTTTCTTTTTTTCACTTCTCTTCGTTATTTTACCTTATTTTCTTTTAATAATGACTTGCCAGCCAAACAGAGGTTAGACGCAAATTCTTGTATATTGTGATAGAGGATTGAATCAATCACACTAGCCAAAATTATAAAATTTGAATTCCAAATAATAAAAATTGCAAGAGTAAAAATAGCTGTAAATGTCTGTCAACGACCGGGGCATAGATGATGGAGAGAGTAGCACCAAGACAACTAACCTGAATCCCATTGGGCGAGTTGGCCGCGGTGAGAACTCGGTTTTGCAACTCGGTCTCCGGAATCGGCTCCTGCTTGAAAATCCGAACCGCCGCGATTCTCGGCGCCGATTTCAACAGCGAAAGCTTGTAGGAGTTGCTATCCAGCGGGCTGTTAAGGAAAACATCCGAGCTCGGGAACTCTTCAACGACCTTGTCGATAATCGACGGCCCGGTGAGCTCGAATCTCCGAGCTCCTCCGACCAAGCACACCGCAATCCTCGACCGATCTAGCTCCGCCTTCCATCGATTCTCCTTCCCCTTGGACTCCGGCGAAGGCGAATTAGGCGGCGGCGGGGAATTGAAGAGCGATTTGAGAGATCCGAGAGATGGAATTCGAGAGAGATCTGGAGCGGAGAAGGCGGCGGTGGAAGGGAATGAGAAGGATAAGAAGACGATGAGGGAGAGGGAGCAGATGAGCAGGAGGAGAAACCGCCAATTGAGATCAGAAATGGACCTCGTGAATTGGAACTCTCTTTTGGGACTCCTGAGCATTGTTTGCTCAGATTGATCTCTTTTGGGACTCCGTAGCATAATCAATCCGTGCTCAGAGAATCGATCTTCTTCTTCCTCCTCAGGAAATAGAGAAGTTTCCAAGAATCTTAAGATGTCGATCTGGAAACTTTATCGCTCCCTAATTTACGTTACAATTCTGGATCTTCTTCTTACTTTTCTAGGTTTTTGAAAATGGACAGCTAGCTTTTCGAAATAGTTGAGTGGGTGTGAAGCGTGACGTACTGACGCTAGAGAAAAAAGGGATAAGAGAGAGAGAGAGGAGGTGGATGAGTAGTGAGTATTGGCCTAAATTAGGCCAATACTGCCTAATGACCTGGGTTGGTGGAGGGACGATGGAGGCTGAAATGAGACGTGGGAGACAAACCAGGACTTTGATCAAAAAGACTTTGTGCAAGGTTTGGTTTCATAATCACTCTTTTATTTTTTTTATTTCCTTTACCTCATTTAAAGTCTTTTTAATCAAAGTCCTGATTTGTCTTTTTTTGGATTTCATATTATAAAATAAATATTTTAAATGAGGTCCATTTAAAGTCTTTTTAATCAAAGTCCTGGTCTGTCCTTTGGCAACCTAGACAAAACGAGCGCTAATACGTGCCCATAGTCCTGGTTTATCTTGATGATATTTTTTTTTGGGTTTCATATCATTAAATTTTTTCCAATTGGTTTCATCAAAAAAATATTATTTTATTTATGAAACCCTCATTGTGAATGTCACATAGTCTTATTTATTCGGTTTTTTAATATGGTCCTATGAACACGTATTAGTGCTCGTTTGGTTGATAAGTAAATTTCTATTAATATAAATATTGCAGGAAGTGATATCAAATATATGTGTTTAGTTGACTTTTATTTTTAAAAAACTCATATATTCTAATTTTTGAGATTTTCAATTCCTGTAAAATACCAAAATTTCAATCACCTAGAAAGGGGTGGGTAAGATTTCATTCATTCATCCATATATCCCATGTTTTAGATTGTAAGAAAATAAAATTTATCAATTTCCATGAATTCAAATTCCCATAATATAATTTCACATGAATTAATTTCTTATGAATTACACTTTCTGTATTCAACCAAACGAGTACTTAATAAGTTAAATTGGGAAGTTATATTCTAAATACTCATTAAAAAATGGGTAAACTTCTAATAAGAAAAATTAAATTAATTATTAAAATTATTATTATTAAAATGGAGTTATTAGTATATTCTTGGACACACACAAAAAAAAAGCCATACTTATATATTAGATCCCATTTGGTTTATTCAAAATGGATGTATTTGTCCGATTGCGTAATTAAATGTCTTATATTTTTTATGCGAATTAAATGTCTTATTAATCAGGACTTTGAATGTATGTAACGGTTTAGATTCAACCTTGCTTCTTCATTATGCCACTGGATCGAGAAGAAAAGGAAACTTGTTTAGTGGAAAGAATTGTTCTGATTACGTTCTTCTTACAATCTTACTAAATTAGTAGTGGTGATGCTCCTGCGACGTACCCGCAATATTTTCTTTTATTGGTTTATGTTTAGGAAAAAGATCACGTGAGGATGGATTGGGTAGGAATAAAGATGAATCAAGGTGATTCGTTCTTTTTTCTCTTCATCTAATCTTAGCCGTTCGTTCGTTTTTTCCTGTTCGTTTGTTTTTCCTTGTTCGCTCGCTCGATAAAACAGATTTGAGGCTGCTCGCTGGTTCGTTTTTCCTTGTTCCCTCTCTTCTTCGTGGTAATTTGTTCTTCTTCGTGATAAAACTAATTCTTCGTGGTAATCCGTTCGCTCATTCTATCGGCCGATCGTTTCCGTCTTGCCGCCGGTGTGCTTTCTCTTCTTCGTGTTTGTTGTTTTCGTTTTATTCTCGTCGTTCTTAGTCGACATGGTTACTCCTTCTACTGATTCAGGTACAGATCTGTAATTTGTTGTTGATTTGTTTGTTGTTTAGGTATTTAGGCATTTAGGTATGTGCGTTTCAACAGAATTTCTCTGTTTGTGGGATTTAGGTATGTGCTTGGTTGAATTTTAAGTATGTGCTTGGTTGAAATTAAGATATGTGTATTGCAATTTAATCAGATTCAAAATTCACTAAATTCAGTGCATCGTGCACTTTCTTACTAGTTCATGTATTTTGTCCATTGGTTCATGCATCTTTATTCTTTATTCCATGCACTTTATTCCAGTCAGTGATGCACATAACCTAACCATTGTTGATTGTGTGACTATTGCATAGAACTAACTACCTCATGCACTTTACTCCATTTGTTCATGCACCTTTATTCATTGGGTCAAGCACTTTCTTACAGTCAGTCATGCACTTATAAGCTCATGCACTTTACACCATTGGTCCATGCACCTTTATTCATTGGGCCATGCACTTTCTTCCCGTCATTCATGCACTTATAAGCTCATGCTCTATTATTAATTTCACTCTTTCTTTTGTCAGGAGATGAACATCAAATGAAGCATAATATTATATCTGTTTCTCCAAGCATTACCGCTGAATATATTATTCATGACTGCAATGATGCATTGAAGCCGTATCTTGGGCAGCTTTTCCCGACTCTTAATGACGATATCGCTTTTTACGAAGCTTATGCAGCGGCATGTGATTTTACTGTTCGTGTTTGTTCTACCAAGAAAAACAAGGATGTACCGCCGACTGTTATTTGGAAGCACCTTTGTTGTAACAGAGAAGGATACAAAGTTGTATCTCCATATTCTGAGTTCAACCAGGCTGTCCCGACAGATGGAGATGTTGTGAAAAGGAGGAGAATATCTAATAGATGTGGTTGTGAAGCTAAGTGTTGGCTCAAGTATGAAGGTAATGATGGTTATCGTGTTACAAAATTGGAGTATGGTCATACACATGCTATGTTGGAGTTGTCTCATATGGTTTTCTCAAAAGAAAACATGCAAGTGACTCCATTTCATCAAGAAATTATGATGAACTGTATTAAATCCAATATTGGTGTCACTAAGAGTTACAAAGTGTACAAGAATCTAGTGGGTTCATATGCTAACGTAGGCGCCACTGTTGTTGACTTCAAGAACTTTATGAGGGGTTTGAACTCATACATGGAAGGCAGTGACGCTCAAATGGTCATCAATGACTTTTTGAAGAAGAAAGAATGTTGTAATGCATATTACTTTGATTATGACGTAAACAAGGAGGGCCAGCTATGCCATTTGTTTTGGTGTGATCCTATCAATCGGAAGAGTTTCTCTTATTTCGGTGATGTAGTGTCGGCTGATGCTACATACCAATTGATTAGGTAATTTTATTTTCATGCATTTACTTATGTAATCTGATTTATGTATTTCAAATGGTTTTCCCATGTACCTTGAGTAACTCATGCACTTATAATGAGTAACTCATGCACCTATACTCATCAACTCATGCAGTTATAATGAGTAATGCATGCACTTATAATGAGTAACTCATGCACCTATACCTAGTAAATCATGCACCTTTAATGAATCACTCATGCACTAATATTCTCAAACTCTTGCACCCCATATTGCAGATATAATATGGTGTTCATACCATTTACTGGAGTGGACAATCATAAGAGGTCTATTACATTTGCTGCTGCTTTGCTTTTGCATGAAGACATTGAGTCTTATGTGTGGTTATTTGAGAATTTCAAGAAGGCAATGGGCCATGAACCTCGTGTCATTATAACTGATCAAGCTGCATCTGTCAAGGCTGCTATTGAACGAGTGTTTACTCATTCTGTCCACCGGTTGTGCATGTGGCATATAAAGATAAAGGTTGCTAACAAGGTTAAGTTTCCTCCAAATTCAAATCCTTCTATCATTGATTCGTTCCAAAAGAAGTTCAAGAAGATTGTTGGAGTGATGAACTCACTCCAATTGAGTTTGAAAATGAGTGGCTCTCGGTTCTTGAAGAATTTGGTTTCCAAGGGCATGAGTGGCTAGGAGTAATGTTTGAACTACGGCGTTATTGGATCCCTGTATTTTTTCATGATGTGAGAATGTCGTCCCTACTGAGGACGACATCAAGGTCTGAGAGTCAAAATAGTTTTTTTGGAAATTTCATAGGGTCTCAATCAAGCCTAGTGGTGTTCATGATGCAGTATAGCAATGCAATTGAATCGCAGCGGCATAATCAGAAGAAGTGTGATATGGATTCCGCTACCTGCACTCCACGGATGAAGACGCCTTACCAGTTTGAAAAGAACCTAGCAGCTATTTACACTATCAACGCATTTTATGATGTCCAAGAGGCGTTTGTTAGTGGTACGTATCATTGCAGCCTTGATGAACTGAAAAAAGATGTTGATATCCATCACTTTAGGGTTGAAGACGAATTTGGTAGAATCTGTGCTGTTCAGAAAGTGGTTGCAAGTAATGAGTATCATTGTTCTTGCAATAATTTCCTCACTCTAGGCTTTCCTTGCCGATATATTTTCTTTGCTGTAAAGAATACTCATGCAACTGTCTTGCCTCCTACCCTCATCAACACTCGCTGGACGAAGCAAGCGATTCTACAACCAATTTTTGAAGTGGATGGTGCAGTGTATGATGCGAGTGTTCAAATTGATGAAAAGAAGAGGTTGTTGGCTGAAGTGATGACAGAAATGTACTCTTGTGTCGACATTGTTGGTGATGACATGGACAAATTGAAAGACTTTTTATCTATTTTAAAGGAACAAAAGGCTGCACTCACAAGGTCACAAGTAGTTGATCCTTTTGCCTCAACATCAGCTAGCAACTATAAGTTTGAGAAATTTGTAGGCCCGTTACCGGATCAAGTGAATGTCCATCCTCCCGAAATGGAAAGAACAAGTTCAGGAAGATGCACATTAGAAGTGGCCAAGAGGTTGGAATGGAAAATTCTAGGAAGAAGACAAGATTATGTACTCTTTGTAAAAGGTCGGGACACAACATCACGACTTGTCCTCAATATGTTAATTAGATGTTTCAAATTTTATATATATTCAGATATTAAGAAATGCGCTTATATATACTCAACCATGCACCAAAATACAGTGACTCATGCACTTTTCACAAATTCACGACTTGTCCTCAATATGTTAATTAGGTGTTTCAAATTTTATATGTATTCAGATATTAAGAAATGCACTTATATATACTCACTCATGCACCAAAATACAGTGACTCATGCACTTTTCACAAATTCACGACTTGCCCTCAATATGTTAATTAGGTGTTTCAAATTTTATATGTATTCAGATATTAATAACTCATGCACTTTTACATATTTTCTCATGCACCAACAAAACAATGACTCATGCACTTTCCACATACTACCCATGCACCAATACAAAATCACTAATTTTGTTCCATGTTCCAACACATATTAACTCATGCACTTTTTACAAATCAACTCATGCACCAACACATAATAACTCATGCACTTTCCACATACTACCCATGCACCAATATAAAATCACTAATTCTATTCCAACACATAATAACTCAAGCACTTTCCACAAAATCACTAATTATGTTCCATGTTCCAACAAATAATAACTCATGCACTTTTGCATATTAACTCATGCACCAAAAAACAATGACTCATGCACTTTGTTTCAACGCTTGAATGAGCATTGATCTTTCAATGAGAAACATTCAAACAAACAAATACCTACTGTTTCTTTTCAGAAAAACTCATATACTTACAAATAATTATTGTTTCAAACCAAATTCCTACAACCATTACCTAAATTGTTCACTAGATTAGCCAAATTACATTGAAACATTCTTTTTCCCACGCCCACGACCACGCACAGCTGCTACATTTCCAGCTTTCTTCTCTTGAATAATTTGTTCAACTCTAGCCTTCCTTTCATTAAACTCGTTGGTTAGGAGGGCATAACAATACTTGATCCTAAGCTTTGCCAACTGACGTTTGTCTCCCGTATTCAGTTTAGAATTCCAGCTTGACAGTCCATTGCCCATATGTGTCTCCATGTGTCTTAGTAGAAAGACCCTACAATCAACTTTGTTTTTTCCATCCCTCTATTTCATTTGCAGCCTTTCACATGGGACATTTGCAATGTCTTCAAATGCTTTAGCTTTGGCTTCCATATCATTATTCATGAAGAAACTGACCATCATATGTCTCTACACAAATAAAGCGGTTAAATTCTATCACATTTCTGTATATGAAAACTTTTAATTGTTATAAAATCATTATACTCAATGTCTACTCACCAGAGTAGATGGTACTTTTCCATACTTGTCATCGCCCCCACTTGATGAGTTGTCTATGATATGGAAACTTGGATTCTTGACATTTATTGCAATCAAATAGTAATGCCCATGGTTAAGAATTGGGCAAAAGAACTGTACAAGTAAAATAAAAACAAATTGTAAGTTATCTAATAACAACATGGACTTACTCATGCACATTAATGCAGTTATCATGAACATATATCCACCCCCTCATGCACTCACAACTATTCCTTCAAATTAACTCACTGATTCACCCAGAAACAATAGTTCATGCACTCTACAAACAATACTTCATGCACCTGCAAGCATTGGTCCATGTACTTTTGAGCACTGTCTCATGCACCAACATACAAAACACTGTCTTATGCACCAACATACAATCACACAATCACTCATGACTTTAACCTACTAACTCATGCACCAATAATAAAAACCTCATGCAGTTTGATAAACATACTCATGCACCAGTAAAAGCTGAGTGTAAGATAATTACCACATCAACATTTTTAATTGTGTAGTTTATGTTCTTAAAACCCTTAACAACAGCAAATGTTTCTAGCATTGTATCTGTGAATAGGCTAGATCTCTCCTCCATTGTGTATAATGTGTCATCACAAGCAAAAGTCTGCGAATACAAAAAAATGGAAATTAATAAATTAGAGCACCAATTAACATAATATTGTTGCAAATATGTGACTTACCATAGCTATTGACGCTAGAAAGAATCTCAACGGTGACATATGACTCCTATATGTTTCATTTTCATTTAACATGATCGTAAAAGCATCAATTAACAGACTGTCTACTTCAGCATTTTCAGCCAATGTAATCAAGTCCTTTTTCTTAAGAGTGGTATCTTCCATTCGGAAAACTTCCTCACTGCAACACATAAAAAAAATTCAATTCGTAAACTAGCTACATGTTATTAAATTTTATAACCAAATTCATATAATTAAATATGTACTTACTTTTCCCCTCCTTCTTCAACAGTTATCCAGTTGTAAATGATCCTTTCATCGACTGTTGTTCTTTCTGAAATGTTTACTTCTCTCTCTTTAAATGGCGAAATTGTGTTTTCAGAAGGAAAAATGTTCATTTTCTCTCCTGGTGTAGCTTCAGCTATACCTTTTGGATCAGAACTGCACACAAATTTCACCTGACAAATCCCACATTTACAAGTTTTTTAATTAGGAAATTGTTTAAAATCGATACCACTTAGTTATACAATGAATAATTCACATATAAACATCTTGTTTTCTATACCTTTTTTGGTTGTTTATTTACATTATCCTCTTGGACTTTTTGCTTGGTAATGTTCTCCTACAACACATACAAAAAAAAAGTTATTAACAGATGCACCAAAAAATATTCATTCATGCACTCACAGTTATTAACTAATATTCATTAACTCATGGATTCATTGATGCACCAATAAGTATTCATTAATGCATTACTATTCATTGACTCATGCACCCACAGTCTTTTGTTTTACAATATCTTCAGCATCCTTGTGCTCTTGAGCTACAATATCTTCCATCCCGTAGTCTGTCCCCATCCCTTCCTTGTCAGCAACTTCCTTGTCAGCAACGTGATCCTTCACGGTCTCTTTCTCTTGATCTACCTCCTGTTGTTGTACACTCTCTCCAGTCTCCTTGTCCTCCTTGTCCTTGTTCTCTGTATCCATTCATACTTTATCATCAATGTCTTTATCAGCAACGGCATCCTTCTCCGTCTCCGTCTCCTCTGTGTCTCTTTCATTTTTGTTATCCTTGTCCTTGTCAACAACTTCCTTCACAACAATAGCCTCCAATTGGTGTTCTAATTCCACCTTCAAAAAACAGTATTTTTGTTAACTATATTACATGTAACCTAGAAACATATTTACTCATGCACTCAGTGGCCTTTAATAATGCACTCATATTCTCTGACTCATGCACACAGATATATTCATGCATCTAGAAACAAATTTACTTATGCACCAACGTTCATTAGCTTATGCACCTATAAACACTTACTCATACACCAATCAATTTTGAATCATGCACCTATATAAATAGGCTCATGCATCTACACCATCCTCAACAATAATTTTAAAGGCGGTTTACCTGTATTGGTGATAGGCCCAAGTCAAAACTAGGGATTTCTTGACCCATCTACAATAATAAAGAAAAAGCATCGGTATCATACACTAAAGCTTAATGTCATTCATGGAGAATCATGTACCAAATAATTTCGTAGAGTCGCTTACCCCCCTATTTTCTGCCTCCTCTGTATCTTTTTGATAACATGAATTTGTCGTGCTAATTCCTACTATGCAAAATATCCAAACAAACCTTAAACCGTAGTCCTAGGTAAGTAAAGGTCGAGTCCACAGGGAGACAGAGTCTATCTTTATATGCAATTTGTATGTCAATCCAAAGTAACAAAAGGGGGGTTTTGTGTGTTTTAGTAAATCTAAACTTGCAAAGGTAAACAAACTAAAAGTTGATGAATTCAGTGATGGGAAAAGCACTTAGTCAAACAACATCCACTATTCGTATGACAAGTTGATCCTAGATACTCATTCAAAATCTCATGCAATGGAAATTCCAGTTCCTTTTCAGATATAACTAATAGCACAACCAGATACTATTAGCACTAACTAATTAAACAACCCTGAAACTATCAAGATTCAGTTTAACAGCAGCTTTACGGATAGGAATATAGTTGGATACAATTCTAGCATAAAACAACCAGCTTTTATCCTAGAATGTAAATCAGTTCTCTTCTGCATAAGACTAGCACAACCAGATACTAGCACGATGCAGTTGCTACTCTGAAATAGATATGCTCAACCAGTAACAATCTAAATCTAGCAATAGATCAATAACAACAAACCCTAGTTGATCAGACTAGAAATTATCAATATCAATCATAAGCAATCAAGCAAGAGAATAGATAAAATTCATGCAATAGATTAAGAACGAGAATCTCACAACTGAATCAAAACGAAAGCTTCAGCGTCTGACTAAGCAAGAGTGGCTTAGTTCTTCATAGCAAAGTACATAGAATGAAAAGTGAAATTAGGGTTCGAGAGAGGAAAACAAGCCTTTCCTCTACCCTTAAATACTAAAAGGAAATAAAGTCTCCAGAATTAACATAAAATGAAATATTAAAACGTAATTAAAATAGTCCAAATAAAACAATTAAGGAAAACGGTCTCGGTGGGCTTCTGACAGCGGAGGCGGTCGATGCCTCCTCTGCGACGGTCGCCGTAATTACGGCGGTCGCCGTCTTTAAACGGCGGTCGCCGGATCAATGCCATAGCCAAACTAGCTGGGAGGGCTTTGGCGGCGGTCGCTGCCTCCTCTGCGGCGGTCGCCGTGAAGCCATTTCTTCAGTGTCTTTGTCTCTTCAGCTCCGAATGCTCCCAAAGCCTCCAAAAGTGTGTCTTCAGCACCTCCTCGCCAATACTACATAACTCCTCTAACGTATCCTAAAACACCACTAAATCAATGCTAAAACCCCGTCTATACACACAACATAATCGTGTGTATCACTTTTTCTTTGTTGTCCTTGACCTTACCCTCCTTGTGCTTCTCAACAACATCCTCCACAACCACTTCTCCAGCAACGTCCTTCTCAACAACGTCTTCCACAGCCACTTCTCTAGCAACGACCTTGTCAGAAACCACCACTTCTTCATCAACCTCCATGTTAACAACATTCTCAGTAGCATCTTGCACATCATTCTCAGCATTTTCTTTTGTGATTGTATGAATAAGATCTAAAAATTTGGGAATAAACATGTTCCCGATGTGTTCTTTCTGTTCAGTAATTGTCTTCTCAACCTCCTCCATGCATTTCACAGCTAAATCCCAGAACTCAGTATCTTGGGTTGCTTGTTCCTCAAACATCTCATCTTCAATCGTTGAGGTAAGCCTTACATTGATAATTTTTTCAGCTTGGTTGTTGACTGTCTGCAAGACACTGTTTCTTTTCAGCTGTGGGGGGATTTATTTCTTCTTCATTAAAACAGCTTGTACACTTCGAGCCATGCCTTCTATCTCTTTCAAGTATTCCTCCATGAAAGCCTTCATCTGCTCGTCTATTTCAACTACATTTGCTGGTTGAGTTGGAACTTCAAGCTCTGCTTCTTCAGCTTCATTCACATCCCTGCTTGCGCTTGCTTCTACATGGTCAGTGAAGGTTGGTCTATCCAACAGAAATCCATTCCCAAAACCACCATGCAGGATCTCCTGATCCTCCCTATCCTTCAACATCCTGGTGGTCCAGTTCCTGATTATCGGAAATTTTCTCTATATATTAAGACCTTTCCACTTCAGTTTGTCCACGTAAATCAACTGGAAAACATAATTCAAAAAGAAATTAGTCATAGAATAGTTGTAAAGCAAACACATATATTACTAGATAATATTTGACTCATGCACTCAGTGGCCCTTACTAATGCACTCATATTCTCTGACTCATGCACACAGATATATTCATGCATCTAGAAACAAATTTACTTATGCACTCATTATCTTATGCACATATAAACACTTACTCATGCACCAATCCATTTTCAGTCATGCACCTGTACAAATAGGCTCATGCATCTACACACCACTAACTCTAGCACCTACATACACAGACCAAGGCACATAGACATATAGTTACTCATGCACCATCACAAACTAAGTCATGCACCTAGAAACACTTACTCATGCACTCATATTCTCTGACTCATGCACACAGATATATTCTATCATGCATCTAGAAGCAAATTCACTTATGCACCAACGTGTATAAGCTTATGCACCTATATACACTGTCTCATGCACCAATTCATTTTCAGTCATGCACATATACAAATAGGCTCATGCATATACACACTCTTAACCCTTGCACCTACACACATAATTACTCATGCACTATCACACACTAAGTGATGCACCAACACTCTTTTCAGTCATGCATCTACACACATTAACTCATGCAGTTATCAAAACACCAAAATGAGAATATTTACCTGTAGTAAAAGCAAGCCCCCATTGAAAGTCTTTTGTTGTTTATTTTCCCATGCAACAGAGCAATTGATAAGTGCCTTGTAAAGAAAAGAGCTCCAATTGAAGTTCCTTATTTCATCAACATTGTCCAGCAATTGAAGAATCTTCAGGTTTATTTTCCCACTGGAATAAGATTCAACAATTGTGTTGACAAACAGCGGGATGAAATATCTCTTAAACCATGGCCCTCCATCATACTGTTTCATTTTCTTCAAGATGTCGGTGGCCGTCAAATTCTTGATATCCTTCCCTTCAAAATCATCTTTCAGTCTCTGCAGAACCTCCTCATTTGTGATTGATTTAGGTAAGTCAATCTCAACCTCTCCCTTTGGAATGCCAAGATAATCATAGCCATCAGTATCCGTAACGGGTATCTTCCTCCCATCAGTAAGTTTTATTGTAGAATTGAGAAGGTGAAACCTGCTGTAGACATAATGGCCTAGCCTCATAGGCATGTCTTTTATATCCCAATGGACCACACTTTCAAAGCCAATTTCCATTAGAGCATTTCTCTGGTTGGGTGTGAAATCAGATTGGGAAAGCACGTAGGTGGAAATAATAGAGGGGGATGTTCTACACACCAGTATTTTGTAGTCCTTCCTCAGTTCTAGAATTCCTCTTTTGTTCCCCAGCTTTGGGATCTTGGATTCTAAAACAAACACATTCTCCACCTTCTCTTTATCGCCCTTCACCTGTTTCTTTGTTTTCTTTGTCTTTTTCTCCTCATCAATCTCCATCCTGGCCTTCCCTTTTCTGTCTACAGCAGCCTTTTTACCAGCAGACTTCCTTTCTTCTGCAACTTTTCTCTCTATTTTCAAAAGCATTTCAGCAATAGGTACATCCTCACTATCACTGTGATCTTCATCCAAGACCCTTGGCCTTTTTTATTTTTGAGGGCCTTTTCCCTGGCTCTTTCTTCTCTTCCCTGTGTTCAAAATTCAAAGGCATTAGATATTGATTAACAAATCCATGGTGATTAAAATTTAAAGAGATATGATGAGCATTAGCTTACCAGTCAGAGGAGAGGGAGGGGGTGCATCTCCATGCATTGTCGTTGGTTGCACATTTTGTTCTTCACTCTCTGTTAATTCATGGTGCACAAGAATTTGTTCATGCACACATTTGTAAACACAAGCACAAGCACTTATTCATGCACCTTTGCAAACATACTTATGTATGAGTGCTTCTTTATTGGTGCATAAGTGTGTTTATAAAACTGCACATATAAGTGTTTTTGCTTGTGACTATACTGTTAAAGTGCATGAGTGGTTGTTTATTGGTGCACAAACATACTCATGCACCAACAAGTAATTATTCATGCAATATCAGATATTAAGTCATGCACTAACATACCAACTCATGCACCAACAAGAAATTATAAAGAAATAACTCATGCACCAATAAGAAATAACTCATGCACTTTCAGTTATTAATTACTCATGCATTTGTATTTCTACTTGACTCATGCATTTATATTTCTATTTGACTTACCAGTGTCTATATATTTTTGTGATCTTGTTACTCTTTTTGTTATTGATGGTGATGGCGAAGTTGTATTTGTAGTAACTGGATCTAGTTGTTTTGTTTTAGCTTGAGATCTGGATTTGCTTTGAGTTTTGCTTGGTGATGTAAGCTGGACTGGTGTTTGACTAATGATTAATGTACCATATCTTAACTCCTTCACTATATGGGGTGGATTTTTGTCATCGCCATGCTTGCTTTTTCCTACATATTATACACATATATCATTCATAATTGACAGTATTATTCACATAACCACATGTTAGGTTGATGCATCTACACACTCTTAACTCAAGCACCTGCATACAAAGACGAAGGCATATACACATATAGTTACTCATACACCATCACAAACTAAGTCATGCACATAGAAACACTTACTCGTGCACTCATATTCTCTGACTCATGCACACAAATATATTCATTCATGCATCAAAAAATAGATTTACTTATGCACCAACATTCATTAGCTTATGCACCTATAAACACTGTCTCATGCACCAATTCATTTTCAGTCATGCACCTAGACAAATAGGTTCATGCATCTACACACTCTTAACTCTTGCATCTACACACATAGTTATTCATGCACCAACACACACTAAGTCATGCACATAGAAACACTTACTCATGCACTCATATTCTCTGACTCATGCACACAGATATATTCATGCATCTAGATTCAAATTTACTTATGCACAACGTTCATTAGTTGATGTACCTATAAACACTTACTCATGCACCAATTCATTTTTAGTCATACACCTTTATAAATATGCTCATGAACTCTTGCATCTACACACATAGTTACTCATACACCATCACACACTAAGTCATGCACCTACAAACACTTACTCATGCACCAACACTCTTCAGTCATGCATCTACACACACATGTTAGAGCAAAAGCAGCGAGTCATGCACTTTTTAATGATCTATTATGCACAGACTTATATCCGATCACATATATAGAAGCAAGTTCAAATCAGAGTATGTATTTAGTGAGAAATCTCTACATCTACCTTTTGCGATTATGTATTTAGCGAGAAATCTCTACATCTACCTTTGCATACTGTATAAAATGCATACCGAAATCGCGACGATTCATCAACTGAACAACTGAAAATATACCTTGTGTTCCACTGGCAATCTTTGACCTCATTTTGTTGTTATTTGCTGTTGATTCTTCTTCTTTCTGTGTTTGATGTTGTTGCCGAAATCGCAACGATTCTTCTTCTTTCGCTGGTAATCGCCTTTTCTAGGGTTTAGGGTTTCGAATCGCTGAAAATCGCCTCGAAAATGCTTGAGTGTGCAGCGGAAGTTCGATTTGAGAAATTGAAAGAGAGAATCGAGAAGAGAGCGAACGGTTTGTGGTTTGATTTGAGGAATTGAAGGAGAGAATCGAAAAGGAAGAGAGCGAACGGTTTTTTTGGGAGCCCGCTATTTTTCAATCCCAAAACCTTGATATTGCATGCACGGGCCCACCTAGCTTCTGGCCTTTGGATGGACTTCATCCTACGGATGGAGTCCATCCTTATTCCTTCTCTAAGAGGCCTTCCTCACCGGAATTTCACCCTTATGTTTATAAGCAAACTTGTATTAAAGAGTTAGGTTTGATTTTAATATTTCTTTTTTATGTGGTATTTCAATTTTTGTCATGATGTTATTTTATGATGTAGTAATAGTATGCTTTAATTTTTATGGGTGTATTTCTTTAATGAGCAATGTTAGCTTCTGTATTTTTTAAATACCTTTTACGTATAAATTTTGTTTATTGATTTTTATTCTTTATTATTCGTATTAAAAATTATTATAATTTGTTTATTATATAATATCTCCATATTTATCCTGAAAAACTCTCTTTAATTAAATAATCATAAAAAGAAAATCCCTCACCTTGAAAGTAGTCAAGACGAGATTTGAATTATGTTATATTTTCTTTTTGTTTGATAATTTGAAACAAGAGTTCCTACTACAGTGAAATTAAAATTTACAGTCTTAATCTATTATACATGAAACCAAAAAGCTTATAAATAATATTTAATAAAAACATAAATTGGAAGATGTTTATACCCTCTTGTTCCCTACACAATGCAATTGCACAAATCCAAAATGAAAATTCATTAGTGCTATATTTTTGGGTAAATATTTCAATCACATACTTAAGATTGGTTATATGATGTTATTTCTAAGTATTTAATGAACCAACATTTTATATTAAAGTGATAAGGGTGATGCTAAATACACTCCTTTTTTTCTATTTATACTCCCAGGTGGTACACATACGTGTTGTATGTCAGAACCAAGTGGTACGCATACGCTCCGTGTGCCAATACTTCCAGAAATACCTGAAAAATATCTGAGGGTACTGATTTGGTACGCGTTTATAACACTTACGTCCTTTAATATTTATTTTAAATATATTTTATATATAAAAAAAATGGTACGCATTTCTTTAAATGTTTTTTTTTAATTAATATTTAAAATAAATCTTTTTTAAATATAATATTTAAAAAATATTTTTAAACAATATTTTTTAAAATATTCAAAAATAAATAAGATTTAAAATAAATATTTTTTTAGAAAAAAGAGGCATCTTAACTTGTCTATATTTTTTTTTTAAAAAACGGTCTAAGTATAAAAAGCAACTTTCCAAATTTGAATACTATATATTATTGTATCATTCAAATATCGGGTATTAAGTATAATGTAATCTTAACTTGATTATCGTATTATTCGAATATCGGTTATACTAAGTATAACGTAATTGGTTAAAAACGTGGATGTTAAATATACTCTCCCAGTTTTGCTATTTATATATAAGAGGGGCATATATATATATATGTCATGTGGGTGTACCAAAGGGGCACGCATAGTCGGTAAGGCACGCGTATTGGACGTATGCCCATCTTGTATGCGTTCCTATATTTGTTTAGAAAAAGACACACATATAGGACTGGCACGCATCTTGTACGCGTGTCAATATTAAAAAAATGTTGATTTTTTTTATTTATGTGTGTCAATATTGGAAAAAACTAAAATAAAAAAGTTTATTTTTATTGTTTTAATAAAAGCACGTGTACGTCCGCACTCGTATTGTACGCGTGTCTTATTTATTTTTATAAAAAAATATTATACTAATTGTAAAAAGCAACTTTTTCAAATTTGAATACTATATACTATCGCATTATTCGAAAATCGGTTATATTCAGTATAATGTAATCCTAACTTTATTATTCTATTATTCGAATATCAATTATACTCACTATAATGTAATCCTAGCTTCATTATCATATTATTTAGTATCTTATATACTTGAATAATAAGATAATGAAGTTACAATTACATTATACAGAGTATATACGATATTGAATAATACGATAATAAAGTTACAATTACATTATACATAGTATATACGATATTGAATAATACGATAATGAAGTTAATGCATGTCATGTACGCGTGTCTTTTAAAAAAATATATAGGCACACATAGAGGTTTCAAAACCCCAAATCCTACATACTCAAGGGTACGTAGGATTTCCAAAGGGGGATTACTACTTCCACCGGGTTGGAAATTGTGTCAAAATGCTGATTTCAACGGTTATAATCACCGTTGCTTAATTATTTTTTTTTATATACATAAGAACGGCTATACAAGCCGTTACACTATTTTTTTTTTTAAAAAAAAAATCAACGGCTTTCCAAGGCGTTGCAAATATTTTTTATATATATAAAAAAAGAAGCAACGACTTGGAAAGTCGTTGCTTTCCTACCCATAATTTGTAGTTTACAATCAAATTCAATACGTGTACATACCAAACTCTATCATAGCAAATAGCAATCTAAAACCTACTTCGTATCAGTAATTTGTAGTTTAGTAATTACTACAAATTTACCCATGTAAAAAGTATTTTATGTAGTTTACCCTTATACTTTGGACTTTTGTGTAGTTTACCAATTAGCTTATCCATATAAAAAATTAAATACGTCTTTTTTTGAGAAATGCTTTAAGGTAAAAAAATTATTATCTTTTTTTATTCAAAAAAATTATAAAAAATTGAATTTGATTATACTAAATGAAGAATAAATGACCAAGTAGCGTATTTTCGGGAAAACGAAAATTTATACATAAATATTTATTACATTATGATCCTAATTATACGAAAATGACAACAAATAAAGTTACATTATGATCCTTATGTGGTAGGTCGACCATACTCTGTACGATATCTTTGGAAGTCTGTTATTCGCTGATGAAATGCTTGATTCCAGTTATCAACACTAGATAAAATTTTGACCTAGAATATTTAAATCAACTTACCAAATTTTTCTTAAGAATTTAAGTATGGTCAAACTCATAAGGAAAATAGATTAAGTTAATTTTAACCTAAGATAAAAATTTCTATAAATTAATTTTGGGGTTAAAATAATATTATAAACTTATAATATTAAAATAAATAAATTTGGGTAATTTTTATATTTTTTTAAGTTAAAATAAGGGAATAAATTATCTAATAAAAACTTATAATATTAAAATAAATAAATTCATGTGTTTTCCCCTAAGACTCAAATGGTTATATTGAAATAAATAAATTTATCGTATAGTTATATACTATTGTTATATCATATAGTTATATACTATTGCTATATCGTTCATTTATATACTATAGCTATATACTATGGTTATATCTTATAGTTATATACTATAATTATATGTTATGGTTCTATCGTATAGCTATATACTATTGTTATATTGTTTAGTTATGTACTATAGTTATATACTATGGTTATATCGTATAGTTATATACTATAATTATATACTATGGTTTTATTGTATAGTTATATACTATTGTTATATCGTGTAGATATATACTACTGTTATATTATGGTTCTATCGTATAGTTTTATACTATGGTATATAATCAAAGTATATAACAATATAATATAACCATAGGATATAACCAAATTGGATATAACTATAGTATATAATCAAAGTATATAACAATATAATATAATCATAGGATATAACTATAGGATATAAATATATAATCATATTATATAACTATAGAATATAACTATAGGATATAGCTATAGTATATAATCATAGTATATAACTATAGAATATAACTAGGGGTGTTCAAAAGAGGACCGGACCGGAAAATCGGACCGGACCGGACCGGAAATGACCGGACCGGACCGGTGAAAATACGGTCCGGTCTCCGGTCCAGGTAATTCCCTTAATCTGATTCCGGTCCGGACCGGTAGACCGGATTTTTAAACAAAAATATTTTTTTTAATTTATATGTTTTTTGGGAGATTTATATGTATTTTTTTATAGATATTTTTTTAAATTTAATAAGTTAGGAGTATATATGTTTTTTAGATATTTTTTATAGATTTTAAATAAGAATTTAATTATTTTAAATAAAAATAAATAAATCCGGTCTAACCGGTCCTGGACCGGACCGGACCGGAATTGGACCGGACCAAATAGGTCCGGTCTCCGGTCTAGATTTTTGAAAAAATCTGGTCCATCGGACCGGACCGGACCGGATGAACACCCCTAAATATAACCATACGATATAACTATAGGATATAATCATAGTATATAACTATAGGATATAACCATATGATATAACTATAGGATATAATCATAGTATATAACTATAGAATATAACCATAGGATATAACTTAAATTGGATATAACTATAGGATATAATTATAGTATATAACTATAGGATATAACCATATGATATAACTATAGGATATAATCATAGTATATAACTATAGAATATAACCATAGGATATAACATAAATTGGATATAACTATAGGATATAATCATAATATATAACTATATAATATAACCATAGAAAATAATCAAATTGATTATAACTATAGGATATAATCATAATATATAACTATAAAATATAACCATAGGATATAACTATATGATGTAACTATAGGATAAAATCATAGTATATAATTATAGATTATAACCATAGGATATAACCAAATTAGATATAACTATAGGATATAATCATAATATATAACTGTAGAATATAACCATAGGATATAACTATAGAATATAATCATAGTATATAACTATAAAATATAACCATAGGATATAATCATAGTATATAATTATAGATTATAACCATAGGATATAACCAAATTGGATATAACTATAGATTATAATCATAATATATAACTATAGAATATAACCATATGATATAACCATAGGATATAATCATAGTATATAACTATAGAATATAATATAAGATATAACCAAATTGGATATAACTATAGGTTATAATCATAGTATATAACTATAAGATATAACCATATGATATAACTATAGGATATAATCATAGTATATAACTACGGACAAGCTAAATACACGCGAAAATATGTTTAAATGGACGCGAAACTACACGCTTAAGCTAAGCGTCCGGTTTTACACGCTTAGCTTAAGCGTGTAGGGGTATTATTGGTATTTTAAAAAAATAGCCCACGGTTCTTACACGCTTAAGCTAAGCGTGTGCACACACGCTTAGCTTAAGCGTGTAGTTTTTTTTTTTTTTTTGCAAGTTTAAAAGCACACGCTTACCTTAGGCGTACAGTACAAAAAAAAATCCCAAAATTGCATTTTTTCCATAATCATGTAGAGAATTTCAATACGAGTCCGTACATATAAAATTCGTCCAAAACGGACATCGTTTGCCCCTCCAAAATCCCAAAAAACGAAGCCTTCAACCCGTGCGCATAGCTTCTTCGAGCAGTCCATCCGTAAGCTTTTATAAGCTTCAATGGAGGATTTGGCAAATTTCTTGGATCCGATTGAAGCCATTAACTATTGGGCATTTAAGAGGACCTTATCATACACGTAATTCCACATTTAATCAGATTGAATGTCGATTAAAATCGTAGAATTTTATCCCCAAAGTCACCGTGTCGTCCAAGGGGCCGATTTGAACAAATCCAAAATTGGACCAAATCATCTTCAATTGGAGGGCATGAACCATAGGGCCTTGTTGAGGGTGTCCTAAGATTCAAAATGCCTATAAAATCCCCTTCAATCGTTGCCCCAATGCATCCAATTTCGAAGTCAAAACTCATGAATCCTAAATCCCGTTACCGGTTGTTCTTGACCGAAATTCGAGCACATGAAAGCTTTATTCTTGCAATTGTTGGTACTACTAGCCTTGAAAATTGGTCCTCTTTCAAAGCCCTCTCTTTACATCGCCGAAAAAAAACCACTTCCATTCAATTTGGAGTTTTTCCGACGAGGTGTCAAGAAGGTATTCCAGCGGGATTGAATTTGTGCCCATTTTGTGATTTTTGGGGTATTTTTCATTTGTTTTGTCTTAATCTTGGTTAAGTTAATTAATCTAGATTAGTGAAAAATATTTTAGGATCAATTTGGTGCCCGGCATATAATATGTAAGTAATAAGTTTACAATATTTAACCATAATGTGTAACTATAGTATGTAAGTAATAAGTTCATAATATTTAACTATAATACATAGTATATAAGTAATAAATTCATAAATATTTAACCATAATGTTTAACTATAATATATAAGTAATAAGTACGTAATACTTAATTATAATCCATAACTATACTTTATAACTAATATATTTTGTAATACTTAACTATAATACATAACTATATTATATAAGTAATAAGTTCATAATATTTAACCACAATGTGTAACTATAGTATATAAGTAATACGTTCGTAATACTTAATTATAATGAAATACTATAGTAAATAAGTGTAACTATATGAAATTTCATGAAGTACTATAGTAAATAAGTCTAAGTATACTAGATTTAATGAAATATTATAGTAAATAAGTGTAACTATATGAAATTTCATGAAGTACTATAGTAAATAAGTCTAAGTATACTAGATTTAATGAAATACTATAGTATATAAGTCTAAGTATACTAGATTTAATGAAATACTATAGTATATAAGTCTAAGTATACTGGATTTAATGAAATACTATAGTATATAAGTGTAATTATATGAAATATAATAAAATACTATAATATATAAGTTTAAGTATACTAGATTTAATGAAATACTATACTATATAAGTGTAACTATATGAAATGTAATGAAATACTATAGTACATAAGTGTAACTATATAAAATACTATAATTTCATTAAATCTAGTATACTTAGACTTATATACTATAGTATTTCATTATATTTCATATAGTTACACGTATATACTATATTATTTAATTATATTTCATATAGTTACGCTTATGTACTATAGTATTTCATTACATTTCATATAGTTACACTTATATAGTATAGTATTTCATTAAATATAGTATACTTAAACTTATATATTATAGTATTTTATTAAATTTCATATAGTTACACTTATATAGTATATAGTATTTCATTAAATCTAGTATACTTAAACTTATATATTATAGTATTTTATTATATTTCATATAGTTACACTTATATACTATAGTATTTTATTATATTTCATATAGTTACACTTATATACTATAGTATTTCATGAAATTTTATATAGTTACACTTATATACTATAGTATTTCATTATATATCATATAGTTACACTTATGTACTATTGTAATTCATTATATTTCATATAGTTACACTTATATACTATAATATTTCATTAAATCTAGTATACTTAGACTTATATACTATAGTATTTCATTATATTTCATATAATTACACGTATTTACTATAGTATTTTATTATATTTCATATAGTTACACGTATATACTATAGTATTTCATTATATTTCATATAGTTACACTTATATATTATAGTATTTTATTAAATCTAGTATACTTAGACTTATATACTATAGTATTTTATTATATTTCATATAGTTACACTTATATACTATAGTATTTCATGAAATTTCATATAGTTACACTTATATACTATAGTATTTCATTATATATCATATAGTTACACTTATGTACTATTGTAATTCATTATATTTCATATATTTACACTTATGTACTATAGTATTTTATTAAATCTAGTATACTTAGACTTATATATTATAATATTTTATTATATTTCATATAGTTACACGTATATACTATATTATTTCATTATATTTCATATAGTTACACTTATGTAATATAGTATTTAATTACATTTCATATAGTTACACTTATATAGTATAGTATTTCATTAAATCTAGTATACTTAAACTTATATATTATAGTATTTTATTATATTTCATATAGTTACACTTATATAGTATAGTATTTCATTAAATCTAGTATACTTAAATTTATATATTATAGTATTTTATTATATTTCATATAGTTACACTTATATACTATAGTATTTTATTAAATCCAGTATACTTAGACTTATATACTATAGTATTTCATTAAATCTAGTATACTTAAACTTATATACTATAGTATTTCATTAAACTAGTATACTTAGACTTATATACTATAGTATTTCATTAAATTTCATATAGTTACACTTATGTATTATAATATTTCATTAAATCTAGTATACTTAGACTTATTTACTATAATACTTCATGAAATTTCATATAGTTACACTTATTTACTATAGTATTTCATTATAATTAAGTATTACGAACTTATTACTTATATACTATAGTTACACATTATGGTTAAGTATTATGAACTTATTACTTATATACTATAGTTATGTATTATAGTTAAGTATTACAAAATATATTAGTTATAAAGTATAGTTATGCATTATAATTAAGTATTACGTACTTATTACTTATATACTATAGTTAAACATTATGGTTAAATATTATAAACTTATTACTTACATATTATATGTCGGACACCAAATTGATCCTAAAATATTTTTCACTAATCTAGATTAATTAATTTAACCAAGATTAAGACAAAACAAATGAAAAATACCCCAAAAATCGCAAAATGGGCACAAATTCAATTCCGCTGGAATACTTTATTGACACCTCGTCGGAAAAACTCCAAATTGAATGGAAGTGGCCTTTTTCCGGCGATGTATAGAGAGGGCTTTGAAAGAGGATCAATTTTCAAGGCTAGTAGTACCAACAATTGCAAGAATAAAGCTTCCATGTGCTCGAATTTCGGTCAAGAACAACCGGTAACGGGATTTAGGGTTCATGAGTTTTGACTTCGAAATTGGATGCATTGGGGCAACGATTGAAGGAGATTTTATAGGCATTTTGAATCTTAGGACACCCTCAACAAGGCCCTATGGTTCATGTCCTCCAATTGAAGAGGATTTGATCCAATTTTGGATTTGTTCAAATCGGCCCCTTGGACGACACAGTGGCTTTGGGGATAAAATTCTACGATTTTAATCGACATTCAATCCGATTAAATGTGGAATT
Organism: Rheum nobile; assembly: GCA_027886185.1. NCBI lineage: Eukaryota > Viridiplantae > Streptophyta > Magnoliopsida > Caryophyllales > Polygonaceae > Rheum > Rheum nobile. The sequence goes on from WOAB01000163.1 coordinate 1,911,954, forward strand.
ACGTGTATGATAAGGTCCTCTTAAATGCCCAATAGTTAATGGCTTCAATCGGATCCAAGAAATTTGCCAAATGCTCCATTGAAGCTTATAAAAGCTTACGGATGGGCTGCTCGAAGAAGCTATGCGCACGGGTTGAAGGCTTCGTTTTTTTGGGTTTTGGAGGGGCAAACGATGTCCGTTTTGGACGAATTTTATATGTACGGACTCGTATTGAAATTCTCTACACGATTATGGAAAAAATGCAATTTTGGGAGAACAAAAAATTGTACTGTACGCCTAAGGTAAGCGTGTGCTTTTAAACTTGCAAAAAAAAAAACTACACGCTTAAGCTAAGCGTATGGGCACACGCTTAGCTTAAGCGTGTAAGAACCGTGAGCTGTTTTTTAAAAATACCAACAATACCCTACACGCTTAAGCTAAGCGTGTAAAACCGGACGCTTAGCTTAAGCGTGTAGTTTCGCGTCCATTTAGACTTATTTTCGCGTGTATTTAGCCATTGCCTATAACTATAGAATATAACCATTGGATATAACCAAATTGGATATTACTATAGGATATAATCAGAGTTTATAACTATAGAATATAATCATAGTATATAACTATAGAATATAACCAAATTGGATATAACTATAGGTTATAATCATAATATATAACTATAGAATATAACCATATGATACAACCAAATTGGATATAACTATAGGTTATAATCATATTATATAAATGTAGAATATAACCATATGATATAATCATAGTATATAACTATAGAATATAACCATATTATATAATCAAATTGGGTATAACTATAGGTTATAATCATAGTATATGACTACAAAATATAACTATATGATATAACCATATGATATAACTATAGGATATAATCGTAGTATATAAGTAAAAAATAACCATAGGATATAACCAAATTAGATATAACCAAATTGGATATACCTATAGGTTGTAATTATATTATATAACTATAGAATATAATCATATGATATAACCAAATTGGGTATAGCTATAGGTTATAACCATAGTATATAACTATAGAATATAACTATATGATATGACCATATGATATAACTATTAGATATAATCATAGTATATAACTAAAAAGTAACCATAGGATATAACCAAATTGGATATAACTATAGGTTATAATCATAGTATATAACTATAGAATATAACCATAGGATATAATCATAGTATATAACTATAGAATATAACCATAGGATATAACCAAATTAGGTATAACTATAGGTTATAATCATATTATATAACTATAAAATATAACTATATGATATAACCATATGATATAGCTATAGGATATAATCATAGTATATAACTAACCATAGGATATAACTAAATTAGATATAACTATAGGTTATACTCATAGTATATAACTATAGAATAATCATATGATATTACCATAGGATATAATCATAGTGTATAACTATAGAATATAACCATAGGATATAACCAAATTGGAATATAACTATTGGATATAATCATCGTATATAACTATAGAATATAACTATAGGATATAAATTCTAAGTTAACAAAATAATATCAATTTATGGCGAACCTAAGTCCAAAATATTTCTAATAATTTTTTTCTAAGTATTAATCAAATTTAGGTCATTATGCTACTATGCTAAATGACGAGTACTAAAACTATAACGGAAATTATGGAACAAAAAATTTATGGTGAGTCTAAGTCCAAAATATTTCTAACTATTGTTTTTCTCTAAAAAAATTTATAACCTATGTTTAAAATTTCTAACTATTTTTTAACGTTGTAGCCTTTTTTCGTATTAATTTTTTCAATTAAAAAAATAAATAAATTATTTTCCTTCTTATAAAATAAAGAAAGTATTATTTTTGTCATATAATTGAAAAAAGAAGGAAAAAAACTAAATTTATTTTATAAGATTTTTATATAAAAATCTTTAATGTGCTTCTTTTTAATTAAAAGAAGAGCAACAGTGCCAATCACCGTTGCTCTTCTTTTTTTTGCTCTTTTTTTAATATTTTTTAAATAAAAATTGTTAGTTTTTTTTTTTTTTTAAAAAAGGAACGGTGTCTGACACCGTTCCTATTTATTAAAAAATTAAAAATAAAATAAAAGATAACATCTTCTATTACCGTTCTTTGGAACAGTGATAGAAACCGTTGATCCGTTACTGCAGTGGTGTCTGGCTGTCTGCAACACCACTGCAGGTGCAAGTAGCGGCATTCTTTCCAAAGCCCAGGGTATAGAAACCTCAAGATTTGCATACCCTATATTGTATGTAAACCCTAGGGTGTTCATACTTGGTTTTTTTTTGTTTTGGAAACCAAAGGGTATGTAGGGTATCCAAACCCTAGGGTAAGACTCCGTGATTTCCATACCTTATACGATATTGAATAAAATGATAATGAAGTTATGATTACAATACAATAGTTAGTATAACCGATATTTGAATATATGATAATGAAGATAAGATTACATTATAATGAGTATATACGATATTGGATAATACGATAACAAAGTTATGATATTACATTATACTTATTATAACCTGTATTCGAATAATGCGATAGTATATAGTACGAGTGACTTTCCTATACATGTGCCTATATTTAAAAATAATAATTATATTTGATATATTTATTATATTTTTTTAAAAAGTTGAATTTATTTATTATTATTTTTTAATAATAAAAACTATTTTATTTTAGAAAAATAAATATTATTAGTTTTTAATATAGGCATGCGTACTGGACACATGCCCGTCCTGTACGCGTGCATTTTTTGTATAAAAATATAGGCAAGTGTAGAGCCGGACATGCATCCTGTACGTGTGCTCGATCGGATATTTTTCCAGATATTCTAATGACACGTTTATCTTAGGCACTCGAAAACTATACATGTCCTCTTAGTATGCCCACACAACACGTACGCGTGTCCCTCGTGTATAAATAGCAAAAAACTGCATGTGTATTTAGCATCGTCCTTAAAATATATACAAGGAATCACTTCCATTGTCTAATTACCATATTTATTTTTGGAAATTTTTTACAATATCCCTGAATTTAGGGTTATTTCTGTTGGTGTCTCACGATTAAGTTTTTTCCGATTGATGCTCCTAAAGTTTGTGTTTGTTTGCTTCGTAACCAAAAATTTTCATATTCGCACCATTCCAGTTCAAATTGATTAAATCCAAGTCCACCATTGTGTTCATCGCCCTCAAATTAGTAAGATTTGACTCCTAAAATACTCAAATCTATGTTCGAACCATGTCGATTTGAATTCCGAAGTAACAATTCATTTTCGACCTTAAGAATTCAAATCGGAATAGTTCGGGTATATATTTGATTGTTTTACAAGTAAACCTTACTAAATTGAGGGGCAATAAACATAATAATGAGCTTGGATTTGATCAATACGAACCGAAAGGATATGAATAAGGAAAAGCCTATCCATATCCACGAAAAGCCTCTTTTTGCTCCCTGTTTGACGTATATAATCATTCCATACAGAATACAAACCAGAAGGTAATTAAAATCACTAGCTAGAAATAACACAATTACAAACATAAACTGGCCAGGAGAGTAGGAATAAAACCCATGAAACAGCCGTGCAAAACTGAGATTTCTAAAACCTACAAACCTGTCTGACTCTCCAAACGATCTCTTCACAAATAAATCTGTCACTTCTGTTCTCATGCTGAAGTCAACAAACCCTGGTTTTCATCAGTTTAATATTTGTCCTAGCTGATTAAGATAATGGATCCATGAACTCTTCCAGTTCCCAGCTGAAACTTGCTATGATAAATTGTTACTTGCGCCTACAAAAACAAGCTGTGAAGTCTGACCTGCACTGTACCCAGCATGTTGGCGTGTTGGAAGCCTTGAAGCGCCACATAGCAAAGCCAAGTGTAATCACCTGCATGACATGGACCTTTTTAATGGAAAACTATAGCATCCTAATCTGAAACCATATCTTCCAATTCGGGCTCATCAGTTGTAAGTCCATCGTAATCAAATTCAGTTCCATTGAAGGAGCGCTGTTCATGAAAACCATTATCAGCATCATAATCTGGATCGATCCATTCCATATCATCTTCAGCATTGTGATATTCATCATCTTCTCCTTCTCTCCTTGTTGGAGATTTCCCCTTCCCTATTTTCCGAGCACCTGTGTTGGAGTTTCTTTTTTCCAGTGCATCAGTATCTTCACATATGCAGGTGGATGGGTTCTCATGAAACTCACCCCTGCCTGGTCTTGATTCCTTTGGCATTCCCAGAAATCCTCTCTGGAAAGTCCGGACTTTTGAGGCAAATTCTTCCCAGGTCATGTTACCTCTGTTTGCAAAAAGCCTATAAAGTTTCTTTCCATTGGGACGAATTGTTGGTTTATGCCCAAAGTATCTCCTAACAGATTAAAAGAGAACTTCAAAGTTAGCATTTTTTCAGGTCTTTTGTCCGAAAAAAGGACAGAAGCAAGTAATTAATTTTACCTTCTCCCTGCCAAGATCTTTGCCATGTTTCCATTATTGTTAGTAACAAAAACATCACTTTCATCACACACAATAAAGTCCAGTGCTGCCCTTCGAGAAGAAAACTTAGAAAATGCTTCCAACTCCTCCTTGCTAGCTATTGTATCTTTAGAATGGAAATTGGGGAAAAGAGACTTTAAGGGTGCCAAACTTGCCTCTCCTCCGTATACCTCACCAGAAGCAACATAGAGATGAACTTCACTTCCATAGCCCAGTGCTCTCAGCATCAAGCCAACTTCTTCTGGAGTCAGCAGGCATCTTCCATGCCTTCTAGCTTTTTCTGGATTTTGCTGCATATTGTAATGGTAAAATTTAATGATTCACTTTTTATACTACTAGTGCATCAGAGTATACAAAAAAATGTGAGGTCAAAAAAACAGAACAATTAAAAACTATTGTTCTTTCATTAATGCAAAAAAGAATCAGCTTCAAATTGTATATGAAAAATGTTATAAGCTAACTGTAGTGTGTCAGCCACGTGAGTGCCGAGCCACTAGTAAACAAGCTTTCCTATTTACTGAATTTCAAAGCTAATCTCCATGAATTTCTGCAAACCTGCTGTCATAAATATATTATGCTACAGACACAAATGCATACATTTGTTGTAGAGATAAGCAAAATGCTTTACTGAACAGAAGTTTGTATTCTTACATGCAAACCTTTCCACCTCTTTCTTATCTCACCCAAATCTTTTATTTCCCTCTCTCCTCCACCATAATAGCATCCTGAAAATGCAAGCATATCAGGTTCAAACCTGTGACAGAAGCAATATAGGTTCATCAAGTGGCCATCATACTCAGCTGCAACAACAAAATGGATAACTTACAGAAGAAGCAAATAAGCCAGAAGGGGAGATTCTCACCTAAGGTGCAATGCAATATAATGCTTGCTCATCATTTTCATCCGCTGAATCAGCATGTTACCCATTTCAGTAATGGGATTAGTGAACTTCAAAGCGTGGTAATTGACCCTACATCTTAGCTTTTGCAAATCTGTTGGTAGCTTATTTGCCACCCGATAATCAAACTTAGTCAGCCGAACCACCTACTCAGAGTTTAGGAGTCAAGAATGAGCTTTGCAGGTACAGAAAACTAATTCAGCATAACAGAATCTGAAAAATTCATATTGGAATAGAATTAGTCATTGAAACGTATATTAAATTCTTGTATTCATTTGATGATCAAAAACGCAATTTTTTCTTTAGAAACTAGAAAGAAAATGTTTGGCTGTTAGTGTACTACTCCTCTGACAAGGATCATCTGAAAAGTCATTTCAAATTCCTCATTCAATGCAAAGATACAGAGGAAAAGGAAACAAAAGAAACCCACAAGACGACAAAAGTGAAACAAGAAGAGGATATTGGAAAGTTTTGTTACTTTGTTTACCATTTCTTTGACAAATAAAAAAATCATGAAACAAGAAAAGATGCATAGAGCCTCTACTGAAGTCTCAGAATGTGATGAAGGTAGGAAAGCGAGAAGACTTACATGCCTTTTGTTTAAAACCGGAAGCACACGTTTAATGTAGCAGTTCTCGCTACATTTTCTTGGTATGTGCGCTGTGTGTGGTTTTGGTGCATTCTTTGGCAACTCTTTTATGATTTTTACATCATATGATAAATAGGATATGTATCGATCAATATCAAAGATGTCCTCAAAATTACTGCAACAAAACAAGGAAGAAGATTAAGTGAGCAGAACCATTATTTAGCCATAAAATTGCATGGTATTCATGGAGACTACTCTGCATGACATGCAAACCTGGCATCTTTCCAGTAGGATCTCTGGTCCAACTGTGGAACGACAAGGGTAGCATTTAAAATACGAGCAGCAGCAACAGCATCAACTATCTGCCAAATTTAGTACATCAGCTTGTTGGCAACAACGAACACTGAACAGCAATAAATATCATATAGCAAAGCACACTGTTTCATAGGTTGCAATTTTTTGTGAGAAATGTTAATTTATTCAGTTAACTTAACTACAATCTTATCATAAGAGGACTGCAATACAGCCTACACACACTGACTCAAGATGATAGACAAAATGGCAAAATAACATTATTACTAAAGCATGAGTAGCTACCGGCCATCACAATCTATTATGAGATCCAAAACTTTCTCTTTAAAACATATGTAGGGAGTACAACATTTGACAATGAAATCTTAAAGCCTATTATCGATTATCCATAAATGTTGAAGAAACATACCGGCATACATCTAATCAATATGATGATTTCTAAGTAATCATCTATAAATCTCCTCTGTACAGATAAAGAACTTCAGAACATCATCATCATCAATAGAAAACAAATGCAAGCATTACCCCTGTCCTTTGTTGATTTAACCCTCCACTGGTAACAATCACCAGATAACGTCCTCGAACTGTAACCTTTTCAGTTCCTGACACACCAACAGGGTGGATTAAGTTTCCATGAATAAACTCAGTAGACATTTGAAATGAGTGTAATGTAACTTGAGCAATTAGAAACCAAATGCAAAAGCAAATGCCTGAAAGAACTTCCAGATAGTTTACATTTATCAGAAACCAAATGACACTAAGCTGAACAGGGTTATAGATACACGATGAAGCATTTTACTTGTTTATATTGAACGGAAATCAAGACACAACCAAGCATAATTACTCCGAACAATACACCAGGGAAGCAATCTTTGCACTTAAAAATAGACAAGCTTGAGATCAAACTACGTACTTGCATAATTACCACTAGGTTTGCTACATCCATAGAAGAATTCCGAGTCCCTTGAACTCCAAAGATCGTATTGAGATTTGCCTACATTACCCTAAGAGTAACAGAAGGGGTAAAAAAGAGATCAGATCCAGTGAATCGCGAGGATTGGTAAAATAAATTTCAGCGAAGGTAGAGAGAATCGTAAAAAATCCCTAACCGGTACAACAAAAAGCGGTGCATCTCCTGTTGAATTCCCAGAGCCATTGTTTTGCTGAAACAAAAGTTGAAAGAAAAATCATAAAAATCATTTCATTTACACAACATCGAGATCGGTATAGAGGGAGGAGGAGGGGAGCGATATAGAAATACCGAGGAGTCAAGCTGGAGGCGAGAGCGGCGGTGGTAATCAGAGGGGTGAGGTGGAGCAATAAAGAAGGCGAGGAGGAAGAAAGCGCAGAAAATGGCGGCGTAGATGGCCCAATTGGTGGGAAGACGGCGCAGCAGGCGGTTGCAGATGTGATTGTGGGGACGGCGCCGTTGGATCGCCATATCGGGCGCCACCGCGCTAGGGCGACTAGGAACAGGAATTGGCCAGGCACAGGAGGGGGGAACTCTGTCCTCTCGACTCTGGAAAGGAGTTGCAGAGAAGTGGTGAAGAAGGGAGAGATGACAAGATCTCAACAACTCCGGAGGTGCTGTGAATGGGCATCCATGGCGTCTTCGATAAGGACAACTTATTCCTTGTGATTCATCACTCCAGGAGAAGAGGGGCGAGGCCAGCAAACAGTAGGATTTTCGCTGCTTTGCCTTCCCGAAAACATAAAAAAGCCGGGGAGATTTTTGTTCGCAGTGTCTAAACAAAGTCGAGGTTATTTTCCTTGTTAACGCCCAGCCTCGAATGATGGATTTTAACGCAATATGTATTCTATATTTATTACAGAGAAATTTTATTGGTGTCCTAATTTTATGATTTTATTGGTGTCCTAATTTTATGATTATTTTTGTTGGTTATTTTTTTTGGTATTGTACTATTAAGTTTTTTTTAATTGGTATCCTTAATATTTTGGTTTGTTCGTTTTGTAATCGAAATTTTTCATATTCGTATCATTTCGGTTCGAATCGATCAAATCAAAGCTCATCATTATGTTTATTGACCTTAACTTAGTAGGATTCGACTCTTAAAACAATCAAATCCATACTCGAACCATTCTGATTTGAATTCTTAGGGTCGAAAACGGGTTGTTACTTCAGAATTCAAATCGGTATGGTTCGGACATGAATTTGGATATTTTAGGAGTCAAATCTTACTAATTTGATGGCAAGGAACACAATGATGGACATGGATTTAATCAATTTGATCTGGAATGATACAAACATGAAAAAGATTGGTTACAAAGCAAACAAACCCAAACCTTAGGGGCACCAACCAGACAAAATTAATCGTGAGAAACCAACAGGAATAACACTAAACTCATAGGCACCAACATGAATTTCTCTTTATTAAATAATGTTATTTACACAATTATTAAAAAAAAGTAATATAGCAATAATTACACTAAAATACTATAATTTTTTTTAATAAAATTTACAATTTAATAAATATACACCTTATTTTTAGCCAACTAATAAAAAGTATTTGCATAAAAAAAAGTTAATATGTAAACTTCTAATGACAAATCTCATAAATTACTAATAAATCATTATCTAAAACTCTAAAATCACAAACATTTTTAACGAAAATTTTAGGCTAAATTGACAACTAAATTGTTTTTAAATGACGTTTTATTAGAACATGTAGTATAATCAATAATATATGTAGTTATAGAAATTTTAGACATACATCAATTTTTGATATTAACTAAACCCATATTCCAACTCTCTATATTTATCGGTGAATAAAATGATTTTAATCTACAAACTCAATTTCTCGTAAGAGCCCCGAAAAGTAGTTTAAGGGTGTTGACGTCATGTTTCCACTAGCAAATTCCAAGAGAGTGTTGACGTTCATTTAAATATTTTGCTCCATGTAATGATAATTACTACAAAACAAATCAATATGTTATTTACCAATGCAAAAAATAACCCGAAAAGCAAATCGCTCTCTTTCCCTCTTACCCCTCACCCAGAAACCCTAGCACTCGAGCAGTCGCTATTCACTGATCTCTGAATCTTGAATCTTTACTTTACTTCAAACTGGAATTTCAAACATTACTATGCTGTCTGTACCCTGCAACCCCCTGATTTCCTAGCTAACTACTCTTTCCTTGAAGGGGTTGCGCGTCCTAGGGAGAAAATCAAGAAGGGAGATGTCTTCCCGGCCCTGTTCATTAGCAGCGAGGGCTACCTCTCGACCACTACTAAGTTGCTTTGTAATCATACCACCCTCAAGACCGACTTTCTGAGAAGCTTCTCCCTCTCTGTGGCGTCGGATTTCCCGGAGATTTGGGGTTGCGAGTGGAGCTGGCGGGGTGAGGGAGGATTTGATCAGTGCACTGTCGTTCGGGATGGAGGCGCTGAGATCTCTTCTTTCATGTGCAGCGTGGAGGAGTGGATCTCCTGCCCCTCTGATATCCCAGATCTCGCCTCTGTAGCGATTTGTTGGGCCAGTCAACCTCTCTGCTTTTCCAATCTAAGGTGTAATCCTTCTTTACTCTTGCTTTTGGCTTTCATGCTTATGTGTTTGGGTTTCTGCTTGCCTTTTTATTGGTTTATTATTTGCTTGAACTTGAATTTCCATCCCGCAAACTCCTTTACTCCTCTTACCACTACTTTCTTATGGTGCTTCCTTTGGTTGTTCCTATTTGTGTGTGTGTGTGTGTTTTTTGGCCTTTCCTTTATCCAATCCAATGGATAAAGGGAAGAAAACTTTGAAGGAGGTGCTTTGCACGACTCATGGTATTGCTAGCACTTTTGCAACTACTAAAATGTTAATTGCTGAACCTATTGTCCCGAAAACTAATTAGGCTAACCCTCCTCCTGTGAACAAATCCACTTTGGATTCCAAATCTGAGACTCACAGTCTCCCTCTTCTGAACAAGCTTGTCATTGACATGGAACTCAAGGACAAGGAATATGCAGAATTCTGGCTTATGAACAAAAACCAAACTATAAACAATTACCAACTGAACAAACCTCTTTGGAGTTTTTACTCTATGAACAACCATTCCCAAAAACTCTTATCGTTGTGGCTGATGCCCTTGATTTTTTCTCTTATGAATACCTTTAAACTGTATGGGTGGTCCCAAACTGATCCTTGGTATGCTTATAAGCTATCCTTAAAAATTTACAGGTTTATACACCTTGGTATGTACAGTACTGTTGCCTCGAAGCATGTGGAATCATATTTGTCAACAGTTGAACACTATTTTGAAAATATTTCTATTGTTGATTGCATCACTTTAACTTCTTGCCTTGTTAACCCTTACAATATTAAGGTAAGTTTTTCTTTGACTTTGCTTGAGATATCCTCCAATAATTCTAAAATGTTCTTTGGATTACAGTCCTTGAAACAGAAAACACAAGAACTTATGAACAATCAGTTATGGCAATCTGGAGTTGGCTTTCAAGTCAATAAACCAGCACTATGGAAAACCATGGAAACAAAACAAGAAATATCAACCTACCCCGTGAAAAATCAGTTATGGAGGTTAACCTCATTGAACAATTATGATTTTTGGTTCATATTACATTTTCTGGTGTTTAATACTGAACTTTGGAATGAAAATTGGGTTACCCTTGTGATTTACCAGGTATGGAGATGGTCTTCACAAACTGATGCCTGTAGTACCTAGAAGATTATCTCATGGCACTTACAAGCCAACAACGAAATCCTTAAAAAGCATGTTGAATTGAATGGGGACAACACCAAAGATTATAGACAATGGCTTCAGGTTGAAAAGAAGAACACACTATGCTGGATTCGATGCCACAACAACAAGTTACTCTAATGTATTTGGGTTTTGAAATATTTGTGGAGTGCTAACAAAAATACAAATTTACATCAATGTTACTTGGCCTTTATCTATTGTAAATGACATCTTAAAACTGAGCCCTACGTATTGTTGTTTAATTACAGAGTGTCCTTGGATTGCTGTTCTTTCAGGATTTCTAAGTTGAGACACATATTAAATCACCATTCCATGACCAGTATCTGTATAAACTTACTTTTAAGATATATATTGTTGTTGTTTTATCTGTATAAACCAGGTCTTAACCAGCTATAGACTATCAACTGTAGTGTGTTGAATTGTAATTTATTCCCAGCATTTCTGATAACAATGATTAAAGATAAACTGCTGGATAAGGAACAACTTCAGTATAAAAATCACAGGATGTTAAATATCAAGTCTGAATCAAGGAACAACAGAAACATAGACCTTCCAAAAGAACCAAGCATCACATAAACCAGAAAGATCCTTCTAACATTTCCTATTATGAGCACTCATACAATATAACTTTAAGTAAGACCCCTAATTGTCTACGGATATGGGGCAACTTTACAGATGGTTTTTTATGAAGATTTCCACTTGAAACTGTCGTGGAATTGGTAAAAAAAACTATATGGATGGACTTAGAGTCCTTTTGTAAGATTGAAAGAATCCAATTATTAGCTTTATTTGAAACAAGAACAAATAAAGTTCCTAGTGAAAAAGTATGGAAAAAGCAGGATTTGACCAATTGCACTATGTCCCGGCCACTGGGTTTTCGGGTGGAATCTGTGTTATGTGGAAAACATATCAACTCGTAAATGAAATACTTGAAATAGATAAGATTGAAAAAAGATTTGTTAGTATGTTGTACACTAACTTGTGTACCAATACTAAAATTCTGATAATTCTAACGTATGCTCCCCCAAATGAATCATGGAAAAATGAATTCTGGGAACGATAATCACCTTTATTAAAAACAGTGCATATCCGTGTATTGTTATGGGTGATTTGAATGAAATACAAGATCCAACTGAAAAATTGGGAGGGTCTTTACCACCCTTAACAAAATTCACTAGACTTCGATACTTCAAAAATGAATGTGAATTATTAGATATCCCCTTCCAAGGAAAGGCATTTACATGGAGAAAAAACAAAATGGAAGTAGACAATATATATGAAAAGTTGGATAGAGTCTTAATTCATCACCAGATATTACAATGGTACCCAGATATCTGTACCAGACATTACGCTTTTACTAGCTCTGATAACTGTCCTATATCGATTGAACTGGCTTCAACAAATGCATTTAAAAACCAACCCTTCAAATTCGAGAAGATTTGGATGACAAGAAAGGACTTTAGAAACGTTGTAAAACAAGCTTGGAGAACAACTTACCATGGATCAAGAATGTATAATCTAGTCGCTAAGACAAAATTACTCAAGAAACATGCCAAACTTTGGAATAAAACGACGTTTGGTAATGTATTTACTCAACTCAAAGATATAGAGAAACAACTATCTGAAATACAAACTAATATTAGCACAAATGCAAATAACAATGCAATTCAAAAACAAACAAGGCTCGTTGAAAAAAAAGAAAAACTACTCAACTTCCAAAAATTATTTTGGAATCAAAGAGCTAAAGTTAAACACATTAAATTAGCTGATACTAACTCGAGCTATTTTCATAAAATAGCAAGTGGAAGAAGAAACAGAAAAATTATTAAGGAAATAAAGACACAAGAAGGAACTAGCATTATATGAGAAGAAAACATCAGAAATGAAATCAGAAATGACTTCATTAAAAGATTTAGAAGTGAAGAAATGAATGATGCTTTACTATAAGAAAATCTTGAACTAATAAACCCTGAGATATCTATGAAAGATAATGAAGAATTAACTAAAAATATCACTAATGAAGAAATTAAGAAGGCAATTGATATGACTATGCTCATGGCCAGTGAAGCACCAACCATTCAAGAGGAGCCCATATTGCCAAGTGCCAAGGACAAGCCAAACCCTAATTCTGAGCCGGCAAACCCTAATGCCGCGGCGGACCACATGGCGACTTCACCCGGCAATCCTCCACTTCTCTCGGCCACCAAGACTCCCATAGCTCCCAAAGTGTCACTTCAGATCATTGGAGCCCAAGGTGCCGAGCCAATGCAACATTTGCCGAGCCCTAGGTCAAGCCCTAGATTCACGGCCGCGCGTGGGAAGGAGCATAGGCCCGAGCCTACATCTGGCACCATCACCCGAGCCCGAGCTGGCCCACTTCACCACCAGCTCAAGGGAGGTCTAATGGCTCAAGGAGTGCCGAGCCAAACCGAGCCCTGCCTGGTCACATGCTTGGAGGCCTCTCCGGGTTTCTCGGCGCCGGCGGCCACGCCCGGGTTAAAAGCCCAAATGGAGCCCTTTTGATTTCCGAATCATTTCCGGTTATTTCCTTTGGTTTTTAAACATTATTAGACTTTATTTTAATTCCCTAAACTGCCCATTAAGTGTGTTTAAGTTAGTGGGCACGTGTTAGCTTTAGTGGTTGATTTTTAGTATTTTTCTTTTATTTCCTTTGGTAACCGAATGCTAGGTTACTTAGGCAAACATTTTGTCTTTGTGTTTGGGATGTTGAATTCAGATCAAAATCGGAGTATTTCAGTTTTTAGAGTTTTCTCTTTGTTCTTCAATTTGTGAGTCAAATCAAATTGAAACCCCTTGAGAGATTAGAGTGCGTTACATCTCAAATCCCTCTAGGTCTCTTTATTGTGTTTAGTGTGTCAAATCTAAACATAAGAGAGTGCTTATCCATCACAATCCATCTTCCATACAATCGTTTGCCATCGTTACCCACAACAAGTTCCATTTTCGCCGAAAAATGCCTTGTTCTTCATCCTTGGAGATCGGCCACTTTCTTCCACAACAAGAGCAAATTCTTGCACAGAGGCTTCATAGATCCGAGGGTTCATCATTTGGTATCAGATCTACGTAAGTATTTGCTCTAAATTTGGCCTTAAATCAATAGAAAAATCGGACATTTACTTGCTCTTCCATTTCGTGCCTTTCATCATTGCATGTGTAGTTGTCCATATGTTTTCTTGCTCTTTCTTCTTTGTTTGATTGCATTTGAGTCCTTGAGTCTGCATAGAAGAGAGAGGAGTCGAGATTTACAATATAATTGAGTCTAAACAGCCGTGCATCATTAGGGGAAGTGGTTAGTTTTTCTTCCTAGATTTTAGGGTTTGTTGTTGAAGTTGTTGCATGCGTTTGAAATTCGAATTTCGGCCTTCAATTTTCATCAACCAGCCGTGACCTAATTAGCTGCATTTAGTTTAGTAATTTTGAGTCATTTTTATTTGTATTGGGCATTTAATCAACATAGGGTTGTTCTTGTGCAAACCGAAGCAATCTAACTTCACATTTGCGTAGGAAAAGTTCTTGAATTCCTAATTGTTGATTCCGATTATAATTTCTGTATTTTCAGTTTGTTAAGTTGTTCTAGTGTTCATCAAAAAAAAAAAAACGAAAGATCAAAAAAAAAAAAAAACCTGGAAGAGTCAAGCCATAAAAACACAAGAAAAAGACTTGACTTGGAAAAGTGGTTGTTTAAAATTTGATATCTTGTGTGGAATTTGTCATTCCTTTGTTTAGTTTGTGAAGTGCTCATTGTTGTTATTCTGCCAGATTGTTCACTCAACTTTTGTAAGGGAATTTCAAGGGCTAAGTACTTGCATTGTGTTGTGAAAGTTGTGGACTTAGCACAAGGACTAACTTAAAGTTGTGGTGCACTTTTATCTTGTCTTTGGAGTCAATTTGAGCATCTAGACAGCCCTACCTCAGCCTAAAATTTTGAGCTAGTAAAAGTTGCAAATTTTCTTTGGTTTAAACCGAATTTGTAGCTTGCTTACTAGTTTTGAGATCATTTGTTTTTCTTCCATCTTGTGGGCTGTTGTGCTTGGATTTTATTGTGTCTAGGAAGTCATGGTGAGAGCCAAGGACAAGAACGTGGCCTCGGAGGATCCTAAGGAGGGATCGGAAGTTACTTTGGAGACCCTATTCTTGGCTATCCAATCGTCCAAGGAAGAGGCCGAAGAGCGAGCTCGCCAAGCCGAAGAGCGAACTCGCCAAGATTTGCAAGCCTTGCGTGATGAGCAAGCTGCCTTCATGAAGTCCATGGAGGAGAAGTGGGGGCTGTCCCACAGTCCATCACCGAGCCAATCTCAAGGCGCACCCCACGGGAGTGGCGCCCAAAATCTGCCATTGGCCGAGCCATCACTTGGCAATCAAGGGGTCCAAGTGACCATACCACTCTTAGCCCAAGACTTGGCGGGTATCTCCTTGTGTGAAGGGTTTCATCACCCTCCACCGAATGTAGCTACATCGAGGGAAGGGTTCGGTTTGCCTCCTAATCTCTCATCTTCTTATCTTGTACCTATCACTACTAGTATTCCTCCTTTGTGCACTAACATGACAGGACCAAGTACCATCCATAGAGAGGAGCCAAGAGGGATGCCGAGCACCATCCATAGAGAGGAGCCAAGAGGGGTGCCGAATGAATACAATGGGTACCAAGACCCGGGAAGGAGGATGGCTGGAAGAGGAGGCATGGGCCGAGGCCAATACCAAGGTGGGAGGATGCCTTATGTTCCCCAAAGAGGATTCGGAGGTTATGACGAAGACTTTGGAGGCCATCGTGAGGAGTATGCATATGACCAACAACGGCCTCATGGGATAAAATTGGAGGTACAATCTTTTGGTTTGCAATGTGACCCGGAGATCTATCTTGATTGGGAGCAAAAGACCGATCGAATTTTTAGGTACTATAACTACTCAGAAGCTCAACAAGTAGCTATAGCGACCATAAAATTTAAGGGTTTTGCTTACCAATGGTGCCTTGGGGACAAAGAGGAACGAGAGTACCTCGGAAACCCTCAAATCACTACTTGGCAAGCCCTCAAGCAAGCTCTCCGAGATAGGTTTGTCCCGGAAGATTTTTCGGATAGGGTGCATGAGAGGTTGGAGTTGTTAGAGCAAGGGAATAAGACCTCAGATGAATTCTATATGGAGCTAAAGACCTTGGTCTTTAGGTCTAGACTTAGGGTTCCCGAGGGGTATCTTATTTCTAACTTTATTAATAACCTTAGCCCCGAGCTCCGAGCCATAGTGAGCAAGCAACACTTCTCTAGAGGGACCCCTATAGAAGAAGTGCTTCATTATACTAATCGTATATATGAAGCACTCCATTCAAGGCGCCCCCAAGCTCAAAGCTCACGGCCTTGGCAAGATTCATCAAGTGGTTCAAAGGGGCCACAACCTATGCCAAGACGCTTAGAACCCACTAGGAGTGACAACTCAAGTCACCCTAGAAGAGAGGCCCCTACTCCGGATCAAACCCAACGAAAGGAGGGAGAGACCCGAGCTAGGGATCTTAAGTGTTTTAAGTGTCTCGGTCATGGCCATTTTGCCAAGGATTGCCCCTCAAAAAGGCAAGTTCTTCTCAACACTATAGGGGACATTGAGTCCGAGGATGAATGGGAAGAACTTGTTAAGAATGAGGATGGTTTAGAGGAGTTGCATGTTGTGGCCGCCGAGGGTGAGTGCTTTTTGGTCAAAAGAGCACTAACCATCTCGGAAAGTCCTAGTGTACCTAGTCAACGTGAGACTCTCTTTCACACTAGGTGCACCATTAAGGGAAATGTGTGTAGTGTCATCATTGATGGTGGCTCTTGTTGCAACTTGATTGATCAAGAAGTGGTGAGTAGATTCAATCTATTGACCACTTCTCACCCGCAACCCTACACACTTTGTTGGTTGAATTCCGACAAGCCCCTTAAGGTCAAGGACCAAGCCACCGTCCAGTTTGCTATAGGAGAATATGTGGATGAGGTTGTGTGTGATGTTTTGCCCATGACCGCATGCCACCTTCTCCTAGGCCGACCATGGCAATTTGATAGGGGTATCATCCATCAAGGGGTGACAAATGAGTATTCTTTTATCATGAATGGTAAAAGAATCACTCTACATCCTATGATGCCCCATGAAATCATAGCTGACCATGTGGCTAGGGAGCAAAGAAAGGCCGGCCAACACATAGAGCAAAGCCAAGGTAAGAAGATGGCAATTGGAAGCAAAGGTGGTGCTTCGCATCATATGCTCTTGGCCAAGCCTTTTATGCCTACATTCATTGCATGTCCTCCACCTTTCATTATATTTTATGAGACTAACCCTACTAATGAGGAGGATATGGTGTTGCATAGGTTTTCTAGTAGTTCTATTGTAGGTCAAGGAGGCATCCCACATAAGGAAAGCCACTGCATGGAAGGAGATGAAGACCTTGACGAGCTGGATTCGAGGTCGAATCCCTTTCAAGGGAGGGAGGATGATATGACTATGCTCATGGCCAGTGAAGCACCAACCATTCAAGAGGATCCCATATTGCCAAGTGCCGAGGACAAGGCAAACCCTAATTCCGAGCCGGCAAACCCTAATGCCGCGGCGGACCACATGGCGACTTCACCCGGCAATCCTCCACTTCTCTCGGCCACCAAGACTCCCACAGCTCCCAAAGTGTCACTTCAGATCATTGGAGCCCAAGGTGCCGAGCCAATGCAACATTTGCCGAGCCCTAGGTCAAGCCCTAGATTCACGGCCGCGCGTGGGAAGAAGCATAGGCCTGAGCCTACATTTGGCACCATCACTCGAGCCCGAGCTGGCCCACTTCACCACCAGCTCAAGGGAGGTCTAATGGCTCAAGGAGTGCCGAGCCAAACCGAGCCCTGCCTGGTCACATGCTTGGAGGCCTCTCCGGGTTTCTCGGCGCCGGCGGCCACGCCCGGGTTAAAAGCCCAAATGGAGCCCTTTTGATTTCCGAATCATTTCCGGTTATTTCCTTTGGTTTTTAAACATTATTAGACTTTATTTTAATTCCCTAAACTACCTATTAAGTGTGTTTAAGTTAGTGGGCACGTGTTAGCTTTAGTGGTTGATTTTTAGTAATTTTCTTTTATTTCCTTTGGTAACCGAATGCTAGGTTACTTAGGCAAACATTTTGGCTTTGTGTTTGGGACGTTGAATTCAGATCAAAATCGGAGTATTTCAGTTTTTAGAGTTTTCTCTTTGTTCTTCAATTTGTGAGTCAAATCAAATTGAAACCCCTTGAGAGATTAGAGTGCGTTACATCTCAAATCCCTCTAGGTCTCTTTCTTGTGTTTAGTGTGTCAAATCTAAACATAAGAGAGTGCTTATCCATCACAATCCATCTTCCATACAATCGTTTGCCATCGTTACCCACAACAAGTTCCATTTTCGCCGAAAAGTGCCTTGTTCTTCATCCTTGGAGATCGGCCACTTTCTTCCCAACAAGAGCAAATTCTTGCACAGAGGCTTCATAGATCCGAGGGTTCATCAACAGTTTTTGACATTGGCACGGACAAATCTCCAGGTCCTAATGGCATGACAACATAATTCTATCAAAAATACTAGGATATTGTGGGTCCATCTGTGATTCAAGCAGTGAAAAGTTTTTTCCTATCAAGAAGATTACTAAAACAAGTCAACCATATATTTATATCTTTAATACCAAAATGTGATAACCCAAATTCAACAAATCATTATAGACCAATAAGTCTATGCTCTACAATTTATAAAATTATATCCAAAACACTAACGAGTAGACTTAAAAAGACTATGGAAAAATTAATCCACCCTCTTCAAGATGCATTTATAGCCAACAGAGCCATCCAAGATAATATCTTAATAGCTCATGAAATATTCCACTCTTTCAAGTCTAAACAAGGAGATGAATGATTTATAGCTCTAAAGTTAGACATGGAGAAAACGTATGACATAATTGATTGGAGCTTCATTATAAAAATCATGGAAAATTTTGGATTTCATCCTAAATTCATAAACTGGATAAGAGAGTGCATCACAACAATATCTTTTTCGGTACTTGTTAATAATGGACCAACAGAAATATTTAAACCAACAAGAGGACTCCGACAGGGAGATCCACTCTCCCCTTTCCTTTTTATTTTAGGATCTGAAATTCTAGCCAGGAAACTACAAAAAGCAGCGGATAGACTGAGAAAACCTATTGGTTTCCAAATCTCTAGACTTGGTACACAAATCCCCTTTTTGGCCTTTGCGGATGATATTATGATATTTTCCAAAGCAAACCAAGAAAACTGTAAGGAAATTAAGGAAATTTTGGATGTTTATTGGAAAATATCCGGCCAGAAAGTGAATTTTCACAAATCTGCATTCTAGGTAATGAAAAAAGTTACAAACATTAAAAAACCAGCAATACAAGGAATTCTAACAATTATAAATATGACTTCTCTAGACAAATATTTGGGTTGCCCAATCATTAATGGTAGAGTGAACTCTAATACTTTTGCTGATATGTTAATTAGCACACAACAACAACTAACGAAATGGAAGACTAATTCTCTATCTCAAGCAGGTAGAACAACCCTCATTAAAGCAAATCTTGCGTCAAGACCTAATTACCTTATGCAAAGCTTTATGCTTCCCACACAAACACATAACGAACTTGATAAAATAAATAGAGGTTTTTTCTGGAATAAAGAACCTTCGTATAAACCTCTGATAGGATGGGAAAAATATGCAAACCAACGACACAAGGAGGACTTGGATTGAGAAAATCAAAGGATATGAATAAAGCATTACAATTTAAATTATTATGGAAAATTTTGGCTGAGCCGAATAATTATTGGGTCAAAATGATTACTGAAAAGTATTTGAAAACAGAAAATATATTACAATAACAGAAAAAAGGATAGTGCTCATGGCAATGGTCCAAAATGTGTGAAATCATTGGCGAATTCAAAACAGACTTATTTGGCAAGTAGGGAATGGTATAACCATTAGATTTTGGACTGATACATGGCTTTCTACGACCCCTCTTTGCGACATTATAAACATGCAACCAATACCTAACAAAAATGTATTAGTGGCAAATTTTATGCTTCTAAATCGCACATGGAATAAGGAGATGATTGAACAATATCTTCCAGCGGACTTAGTAAAAAAAGTTATTTCTACACCAATACCTTTAAACAATATACATGACAAAATGTACTGGGAAGCAAGCAAAAATGGTTGGTTCTCAACCAAATCTTCTATGGATATGCTTATCAAAAAGAAAAGATAAACAACACATGATACTTCCTGGGTTTGGAAATTGGACACTTACCCTAAAGTGAAATTTTTTTCTATGGAAAACCATGAAAAATGGCCTACCAACAAAAGCAAGACTAGCCGAAAAAGGAGTTGCAATTCCACCGGGTTGCATCAGATGTAATACACAAATTGAAGATTCTAATAATCTTTTATTCCAGTGTAACCATACGATGAAAACTATAGAAAAAATGAACAAGCAAACATACAGAATTATAAGGTCCTTAAACATAGGAATAAACCTATGAAATTATGGAGGAAATCCAAAATAAATTAGACCGCTCACAATTCATTGAACTTGCAGTGTCATGGTGGGGTATTTGGTTCTACAGAAATCAACAAAGCTTTGGTAGAACTAACAATGACACTGATACAATAAAGGATGTACCACTTTGTATTAAGCATCAAATTGACAGTTGGAACCATACCAAAAAATGGAATCCAGACTGTCTGGCGGATATTAATCCAAAGAATAAAAATTCCACCAAACAGAGACGAAAAATTACAAAATGGAAAAAAACCACCTGAAAACATCATTAAAATAAACACTGATGGATCTACAAAAACGAATGGAGAATCTAGTTACAAATTTATCTTTCGTAATTATAAAGGTGGACCTATTCCTAATTTTGGTGAAAAATGTGGAATCTCAACCCCTCTTAAGACATAAACCATTGTGGTTAGGAATACTTTAATCAAAACATATGAATTGGGTTTTACTAACATTCAAATGTAATGTGACAACCTCACTATTGTTAATGTAATAAATAAGATCTGGCACTGTCCTTGGGATATTGAAATTTTAATTTCTGATATCCTTTGTATTTTACAACTGTTCTCCTCAGTACAGGTCTGTCATGTCTTCCGAGAAACAAACGCTGCGGCTGATTGTATCACAAAGCTGGGTCAGCAGAGTTCTTTGGAAGACATTCAAGCAAATTTATAACTATTAGTTCTCATCCGTAAGGATGCTATAGACTGAGAAACCGTGTCTTTTGTGGTTTCCGGTCTAGTTTTTAATGTATAAAAAAATCAATATGCTATTTACGTTTTAACTAAGACTAGTGTAATTCTCGTGCCAAACACAGGTTTTTATGTCATATATATTGAATCAAAATATTAATAAATATTAAAATCAATCTATATATTAAAAAATAGATTTAGATAATATTGATATTAAAATCAATTTTGATTCAATAATTTCGTATCTCAATCATCCATATAATTAAAAAAAATTGGATTTGTATATAATTAGGAAATTTTGGATTTGTAATCTTTGCGATTAACTTGTAATATTTAGATTTATTTTTAAAAAAATGAAAAAAGCAGAAAATGACATGTGGCGGTTTTAATGAGGGAGTGTCATGTGGTAGTTTTAATGAGGGAGTATAATGTGGCGTAATTAGGTTCTAGTTTAGTAGATATATAGTAGATTATGAAATTTTGGATTTGTATATAATTAGGAAATTTTGGATTTGTAATCTTTGTGCTTGATTTGTATTTAAATTAGGAAAAAAATGAGTGATAGGTTTAGGATAATAATCTTTGATTTATAATTAGATTTATTTAAAAAAATTGGAAAAAGCAAAAAAGGACATGTGGCGGTTTTAATGAGGGAGTGTCATGTGACGGTTTTAATGAGGTGTCATGTGGCGTAATTAGGCTCTAGTTTAATAGATATATAGTAGATTAGGAAATTTTGGATTTGTACATAATTACAAAATTTTTGGATTTGTATATAATTAGGAAATTTTGGATTTGTATATAATTAGGATAATAATGATTTTTAAGTCTAAATCTTCTAATTTAAGTTAAAAATACATAAAATATTTCTTAAGATTTTTTTTTCGGATTTTTTTTTTAACCGGGTTCCGAACCGGTGGAAAACTACCAATCACTTGAATTGGACCGGTGGTTCCGGATTTTCCTGATTCAAGGTCCCATTGAACCTTGAACCGTGTACAAGACTACATTTACATTTGCATATTTATAAAAGACTAGTTGAAGTCCCCATGCTTCGCACGAGGAAACGAAAAATTTAAAAATTGTAGTATTTTATAAAATTAATATATTAGGTGTAGTTTATTAGAAAATATATTTTTTAATTAAATATTAAATGTAATGTTTGCGTTTTTTAGAGCTAATGTATAATAAATAAGACTTCGTTTATTTCAAACCACGATACTACACCCGATTAAAATGAAAATAGGAAATAATAGCAAATATATGATTTAAAAATAAAGAAATGTATCTAATTTTTACTTTCGTCTGGTTAGATATGTACAAAATTTGGTACATGCTAACACCACACTCATCCAATCTATGCTTTCGTCAAAATATCAAAAGAAATTACATTGTTCACTAATTGTTTTCCTCTAGTAAGAACGGATGATTTCAGAATAAAAACTTGCAAATCCTCACTTTTATGAGTTCTTGAACAACCTTCATACAATTGACCATGAGAGAAGCAAGGTTGTTTCAAAAAGACACAAACATGTTGCAGTGTTTGCCCTTGTGATTTGTTTATAGTCATTGCAAAACAAAGCTTTATCGGGAATTGTCGCCTTTGGAACTTAAATGGGTATTTGCTTGATGACGACAGGCTTAGACTAGTTCTTGGTATGAGAACTTGTTCTCCTTTGTAATAACCAGTAGATATCTCGTACAATATTAGATTTCTATGAAATTCTTTGCAAATCAACCTAGTACCATTACACAGACCATTTGGAGGAATCCAAATTGCAAACCAATATGACATGACAATCGACTTTGAGTACCAATTCATGAGGACTCATCCCCGAATGACATAAAGTGTTTAAGAATTCATTTCGATATAGATTGCAATTGTCATCAATTATAGTGTCTATACTTTTATATGTAGTACTTACTCCAGGAAATCTTTCTATTAATGATGCATTAATGGTATCAACAACATCATTTGTTGGAGTTAAAATTGCTCTTGCGTTGAAATTTTTTGAGTTGAAATGCTCATCATTCATTTCAGGATAAACACAGCTCACCAAAAGATCAGTACATTCATCGTCAACATAGCGACAATTTATAATTTCCGATGGCAATTGAATCGTGGCACTTTCATATGTTTGGAATTTTCCATTACCCAGTTGTAGTAGAAATTGTGCAAACTCTGGAACTTCCTTTGCTCTTATATTTGTAGTTAATCTGAATTTGATCATCTGAGGCCACAAGTAAGAACAAACTAAGCTTGAATTTATTGCTTCTTATTGTGTTTTATGTGGAAGAACTGGGAGCACCTGTCTAAAATCACCGCCAAAAACTACGATCTTACCTCCAAATAGTTCTTTGTTGTCACATATGTCATGTAGGAGCATATTCAATGATTCAATACTTTCTTTCTTTGCCATTGAAGCTTCGTCACAAATGAACAACATTATTTCTCTGAGTAGACATACTAAACTACTTTGCTTAGATACATTGGAAGTAAGTGCGCCATTATCGTCTATAGGAATTTTGAACCTTAAATGTGCAGTTCTGCCAGTTGGTATATTGGAAGCAGCAATGCCTGATGTAGCTGTTGGCATACCAATTTTACCAAGAGATCTAAGTTTAGCATAAAGTGTACAATACAGATATGTTTTACCTATTCCACATGGACCATCTATGAAGAATGCACCTGGTTTGTTTGTCTTAACATGACGCATTATGCACTTGTACGCATTACGTTGTTCTGGATTTAAAAGTTTTGGTGCAGAGATATAAGATGTAGGAATATGTGCATTAAGCGCATCACTAATATCTCTAGTTACTCTGCCAGTAAATGTATCAACATACTCCGGAGGATGTAGGTCGTAATGTTTCATGCTTTTTCCAATCCCTTCTAAGTGTTTTTCAATTTCAGTAAAAGTTAAATGAACAATTTTAGCAATTTCATCTCTCTATATATGTGCTAAATCTTCAAAAAGGGCTGAATAATATGTTTTCCATAAAGACTTGGGATTACATGTTCACAAAATATAAGTAAAGTAGCAAATAATCTGCATAACGTACCTGGCATTTGTATTTTGGCGACCTCCTCAATGCATAATCCAGCATAATCATTTTGTTCCATAAGTGTACGTTTCTCAACTGCTTCCTTAAAAGTATCACATTTGATGCCATCAATAGTCAGTAAATCATGAAATGACTGTGGGCCTCTGTCATGTGAAAGTAGTAATCTCAAATAATATATCTCTCCTTCACAAGGATTTACAA
Organism: Rheum nobile; assembly: GCA_027886185.1. NCBI lineage: Eukaryota > Viridiplantae > Streptophyta > Magnoliopsida > Caryophyllales > Polygonaceae > Rheum > Rheum nobile. The sequence goes on from WOAB01000163.1 coordinate 1,936,534, forward strand.
ATGTCATTCTATCAATTGCTCCCCTTTTTATTTTTCTTTTATTCCATTGTTTTGCTGATCCACCCAACATAATGTTGAGGAAATTCCGAGTACAAATATTTTGACTCTGAATCCATTTCACTGTTGGTTGCAAAGAAAGTTGTTAACATAGTGGTTTGTCGCTTCTCATCATTCACCACATTTTACAGGTTTTCATGGTCGTTAAACCTGACCGAATGCATGAACGGAAGATGTACTTGGAGCGGCATTACATCTGGATAAATATCATATATGTCAAATGCATAGATTCTCCATGCTGCCTCTGGAGAGCTAATCCATCTCGCAGACTGAAACATCCCGGTTTCATCTTGTATATTCATGTGATTATTTGCAATGTTAAAAACACACGGTCATGCCCTTTATACACATACTTGTAAATATATTTCACAGACTTAACGATAGAGCATATCTCAACATTTATATGGCAGTCAAATGTTGCTAAAAGAAACGGATTGTAAGGAATTACCCATCGGTTATCTAATTCTTTTCCTCGTATAGCAACTTTGTCCTCATTATCTCTTCTCTTGTAGATAGGATAACAATCATCAACACATGTTGTGAACTCAACATACGATTTTGGATAATTAAATCTACAATATGTTTTAATCCCTTTTTGTTTCATGCATGGCGAACTAAGATTTGATGTTCCATAAGGCCCATGTAGCATATGTTGTATGACAAGACTCCATAAATAAGGAGTTTGAGTGGACAGAAGTTCATCAGACACATATTGGTCATATTTATCTGGATTGAGAATCTTGTTCGAAGAGGACATAATTATCAATAAGTGAGTATGAGGCAAACCACGCTTCTGAAATTCTATAACATCAACTCTTGCAACAACATCTCTAAAGATCTTTTCCTCAACAATAAGTCTTTTTAGAGATTTAAGCTTCGAACGAAAGACACGTGTCACTATATCAGGACGGTTTTCTGGCTTTTCTTCTGGAGAAAGTTCTGCTATAATTTCTGGCCATTTAGGATTGCATGTCATTGTTAAAAATAAATTAGGTTTTCCAATGTGTTGAACAAGAGCCATAGCATTCAAGTATCTACATCTCATATCTCTTGGACCGCCAATGAATGAAGTAGGCAATATAGTGCAACGTCCAATGGAAGATGCATCTTTGGTGCCATCAGTAACACTATCAACACCACCTTGATATAGTTCACTTTTGATGACGTTCTGATTCCTTCTTAGAAAATCTAACCTAGTATTTTCAATATTCACATACATATCCACAATGTATTGTAAAAGAACCAGACCTGCATGCATAATATAGTTATTGGGACGCATTTGAAACCTGTAAGCGTAATATTCTCTACAAGAGATCTCTTTTCCTTCACTAGGTGGCCTCTTTTGCGCAACTGTAATAAGAGTAAAAAAAGAATAAAGCATTTATATACTATCAAATAATATTAGTTAAGTAGAGAAGGAATTGGTCACTTGCAGACTCGCGAGATACTAAATCGGAAGCATTTTGGACAAGGCAAGTGGATATTGGAAAAGGAATATCGTCGTAGTTTCATGTAATGTTTTTTCTTCGGAAAACGCTTTAGACCTTGATGCCAATTGGACTCACCTTTGTTGAATAAGAGAGGGTATTGTAACGGATCATAACATCCATAAAAGTGCATAATTATGTGTTCATCATTAGATTTCCCAAGTACTAATATATGCGGATTGTTCATTTGTTTTGAGAATGAATCGTCAACCAAAATAACTGCTACATCATCAGAAGTTGGGGCATTAAACACTCATTGGTCTAAAACAGGGTTTTTGGAGATTGTGATTCTTGAGTTATCGTGTATATTGATCTCACGCAGAGAACGAAAAAAATTAGCATAAGGATTTGCATTCATAACAGTCATGAGAAGTGATATTACTTCTGATTTTAGGCCAACAAAATAGTTCAATTGAGTATCAAATTCCGAAGCACCATCATGGAAATACATATGAAGGTATTTTGGATTATTATCTATAGGCAATAAATTTGGAATGAAGTGATACAATTGGCCATTTAATGTGAACGTATGAATGCCCTTTTCAGTGTATGGATCTATGTTACCACCAATGCTGATCAACGATTTCAGCACATGGCTCAATTGGTGATAAACGCACCTCACCATTATAGCAACACGATGTCAGAGGTTCAAAAGCAAACTTTATTGCTCTACAATACCTACACGTTGTAGTTGAAGACAATCTAAGGGGACTTGTTGGCACATAGTCAAAACCAATAGCTTTGCACATCGACTGAACTGGCATGCGAGACCGATATCTTTTCCTTGTTGAGGATTGAGCTGGAAGGCATAAGGAATCCATAATGTACCGAAATAAGGGCCTTGAATTTTAAAAACATTGTTGTTATGAAATGAAAAAACAGTACAATATATATACTAAACACAAATTTCTCTTTCTGCTATGGAACAATATCTGCCTTACTATAGACGATTCTACCAGACAAACTTAAAAAATTACTGGTATCCCCAACAAAAAAAGGAAACATGTATAATGCACATAGAAAATTCATAATACGAAACGAACCACATAGTATGACTAAAGACAATGAACTAAGATAAATGTATGGCGACACGCATAAGAAAAGCTATAATATACTTCATGAGCCATATGTTATAAGAATAGAGATAGATATCATAGTACTTAAACCTAAATATCTAAGATTAGCTTTATTTTCTAATACGAAACGAACCACATAGTATGACTAAAGCCAATGAACTAAGATAAGTGTGTAGCGACATGCATAAGAAAAGCTATAATATACTTCATGTGTAACACCCTCGACTTACGTTGGTAGTGCCATGACCGGGGCTAAAGTCGTGTGCCCAATCAAAGTAAAATCCTTAATAACCTAAACTAGTAGAATAGGAAAGCAAGGGTCGAATCCCACAGGGAGGAGTTGTCTTTCTGTATGTAAGTTTGCATGCAATAATAACAAAGGGGGGTTTTGATTGATTTGTTGTAAAACAAGTAAACAAGGGAAACAAAAGCAAAGGTTTGTAATCAATTAGGGAAAAACACTTAGCCAAACAAATATCCATCATTCATTCGATTGATTGGTCCTAGGTTATCTCTATTCATTCCTATGATTATTCATGTCCCTATTCTGAAATAGTTACCAGTCCAACTCGGCCTGGCAAACCTTACTATTGAACGCACGAGAAACTATCAAGATTTAGAACAATAGTAGCATGGAGCATAGGAATTAATCAGGATACATGCAACACCGATTTTTTGCAGCATTTAACACATAATCAATTCTCTTATAATAAACTAGTCCAACTAGTCCTAGAATATCATAGTTGCTACACAAGATAAGGTATTTCAACTCGAAATATCCAAACCCTAGCAATAGACGATTACTAATATCAACTAGGTGATCAATCCAGTCAAATCAATAAGAATCAATAGGAATAAGCTCAAGAGAAAAGATATAATCCAAAGGAATAGAAAATAAAGCTATAACCTCACAATCATGAATCAAATGAAGACTTCAATTGTCGGACTAAGCAAAGGGTGCTTAGTTTTTCATAGTCTTGAAACAATAAAACTCAAAGGGAAAAACTGAACGTAGAATGAGATACTGAATCATCAAAGGCTGCTGTGGAAATTAGGTTAAATAACCTAAAACCAAACCTAATGCTAAAAAAGATAACAAGTATAGTCTCAAAGGAAATTAAAATAAAGTAACCGAAATAAAGGAAATAAAATAAAAGGAAAATAAATAAAACATAAATCTTCGGAAGAACGAAACACGGACACACTGACACACAGTTCTGCGATCACGGATGAATTTCCGTGATAAGTGCTATTTTGTAGCACATATCTAAGGGTTATTACCAGGTTTGAGGCGCCATTTGGTTGGATTTAGAGCACAATTGGAGATTATGGAGTTGGAGTAGAGAAGTGTGGTTTTGGTGGTCTGGAGGAGCTAATTGGAGACATCTAGAGGAAGAGGAGTTGACCACCTGAGGAGACGACGAAGATCCATGAAGGAACCACAATAAAGAGCAGAAGAGAAAGAGAAGGCGGGCAAAAGTCACCGCCTCGCGCCAGAGCCACCGCGACCCGGCGGTGGGTCTCAAAGAAGGATGCCGCCCCGCGGTGGGAGCTGGCGCCCCGCGGCCACATGAGGCGAAGAAATTAATTAAGTGAATGCCGCGTGCTGATGTTGGAATTTGGAAGGAAGAGATTGGGCCGTGAAGATGAATTAGGCCCAAACAAGGAAAGGCCCACCGTAAAGACGCGTGAAACAGATACCCGCGTGAAAGTGAATTGAAGCGGGAGGAGAATTGGAGTGACGACGTCAGCGCGCTGAGCATGTGTGTTGTTGGGCCGCGCTGCGTGTGATGGGCCGCTGAAGCTGCTGCTGGTTGGGCCGATGATGATTTGTCTTGATTGGGCCGAGCGAGATGGCTTGCGAGAGAAGGCCGAGAGGACGAGATGCTTGCACGAGAGGAGAAGCGAGAGTGCACGAGATTAATTGTCCCTGATTTTCATAGTTTATTTTTGGCTATTATTATTATTATTATTATTATTATTTCCTTTTATTATTTTTATCACTTTTAGATTTAGGTTAAAAACCCTTTAGTTAACCTAGTTGCCAGAATCGAGGATTCAGTTTTACAAGTTCGTTCTTTCATTCCCAACTCTAGGGTTTGAACGAATGGAGAACTAAACACATTTGTTCTGCTAGACGTTTGAAGCAATACAGTTGATTCAGTTGTGAGATTTCTATTCCTTGTTCTTATTTTTATGTGTGTTGGTTTGATTCTCTTGGTTATATTGATTATTGATTTATTATTGTTCTTCATAGTCTGGCCAGCTAGGTTGAGTAATATTTATCAATTGCTAGGATTGCATATAGGGGTTCCGAATGCATATCTAGTGGCATACACGATTGTGCGTATAGGGGTTCCGAGCGTACAATCGTGAGTGAGAATCATTTACATGTTAAGTAGTAAAGTGTTCTTCTATTTGCATGTATCCTATATCCTTGTATGCATTGATATTGCTGTGTTAGTGGTAAAGTATACCGACAACTATGAGAATCGGAGGTACTTTACCAGTGACATAGTGATAAGTCTATCGACAACTGTGAGAATCGATAGTGCTTAAGATCAGGATGGGAACAACCATAAGAATAGTTAAAGAACTTGGCTTGAATAGATTTCAGTGATCAACTTATATCTCTGTATTGTGGATCTCGTTCTAGTGGAACTACTTTCCCCATTCATATTCTCAAGTCAACTAAACCTGTTTACTTTGCTCTGTTTGATACTCAAAACCCCCCTTTTTACTTTGCATGCTTAGAAACACATAGATTGATTACTTCCTCCCTGTGGGTTCGACCATTGCTTGCCTCTACTACTTGTTTAGGTTTGTTAGGATTATTTTGTTTAGGTGTCACGACAACGCCTATCAAATTGGAGCCGTTGCCGGGGAGGCAAGATTTGATTTTTCTGTGTGTTTGTTTGTGTGCGTGTTACTTTGGTGTGGACCTATCTTACGGTCCATACCCGTGCTACTGATTTTTGCTTTCCCTTTTTGATTTTTGTTACAGATATGGATTCCTGGGGAGAGACGCGATATGACCCATACTCATACTCATACACTCCAAGGTGGAGGAATCACCCCAATTCGAGTTATGAGGGCCATCAATACTCTCTATATGGCCTTGACTACCAGGAGTTCTACCCAGAGCCACAGTCATTCTATCAGCAGGGTGCTCCGCAACAGTATAATCCTGCCTATGAGCATAGCCCACCAGTATCCAATCCAAATCCCTCAACTGAAGAGATGCTCAGGACCTTGACTCAACATTTCACCACTCGTGTGCATACTACTGAGTCAAGCATCAAGAATATGAAAAGGCAGGTGGACCAGATGGTGGAATCAATTATACGGATCGATGCAAGGATTTCGGGGAATCTACCATCTCAAACGGTAGTAAACCCGAGGGAAAACGTTCCTCCTAGTCCTGAAGAGGAGGACGAATATGAGATGGAGAAAATCGCCGACCGCCCCGCGTCACCTCTTACCTCGACCCGGCGTGAAGTCCCAGTTATCTCCACCGCGACCTCACCGCCCCGCGGCAATGACCACCGCCCCGCAGTGGACGGAGTGCCTCCTAGCGAGATTTCGCCGCGACTCGCAGTGAATTCAGAGCAACCCGGCGTCCAATATTCCAGTTATGCTGATGAGGTTTGGGTTGATCCTTATCATCGTCCAGAGTTGCTGACTGAGGAGGAGTACTTTTTGAGATTTGAGGAGGAGTGGAGCGACGATGAGGAGGAGTACCGCGATCACGAAAATGCTCATGAGACACCCGTTTCTCTAAAAAATGCCCCGACAGTCCCCGATCCTCTGGAGGCTGCCTATGATGAGTTGTGCGTCTCAACTCCTTCCCGCTCGTCGCGCTGAAACCCGTTACACCCTCCCCTGAGGCTCTGAAGGACACCCAAAAGGTGGGGAGCGACAAAGGCTTATTTGACACCTTCAGTAGTTGCAAGGCAACCACCCCTTTGGTCCATCTGGCAGACAACACCCCTCGCTGTAAGGAAATGTTAAAGGTGTTGGGCTTAATAAAAAAGAAACCGAAGGGGAAGCACAAGAAGGAAGCCTTGATACAAGTGACTGATTTTTATATGCTGGATACGGGGCAGGACGTACATGCAACCCCTGAGATGCTGGGTAGACAGTTTTTAAAGATGGCAAGTGCATTCATGGATACGACGAGTGATCCAGCCATCAACAATTGCACAAGATTGGGGGTCACGCTCAACATGGAGCACCCAAAGAGGCCCCCCAGATCCAGATCCCAGGTGCTTAGTTGCTATGAGCAACCCGAGTTGAGGAAAATGGAGTAGTATGTCAAGCCATGACAATAACTAAGGCACTGTCCGGGAGGCAACCCGATGTATGTTTTTCTTTCTTTATTTCTTGCATTAGTTTTGTGTGTTTTTGCTTTGTTTTTGTTCTTGTTTTTTGTCTCCGACTAACCTGCAGGAAAGAGACCCATGCCTATTGAAGAAGGTGTTTCCACACCAATGTAAGTCTCTTCCTTTCATGCACTAAGTCACCCCCCGAAAAAACCTTAAACGGGGGGCAAAAAAAAAAAATCAAAAAAAAAAATCAAAAAAAAAAAATAAAAAAAAAAGGTACCGAAGGCCAGCTGTCCGGAATTCCCATGGAGACGGTGCGCATCATGTTGTCAAGGAGGATACACTTACCCTACACATTATTTGACAACGATGATGGCCCTACAATTGACATCTGAGGAGGAGGAACACTAGAGTCCACACCATGATTATATCTGGGCTCCACCATGTGTTCCTAGAAGGCCGTACAACCCTAATATCATTGTTTTACCACTATTCACCAAAGTGGTTCCCTTTTGGTTACACGGTAGAAGAAGATTATAGAATTGATGAAGACACCCACCCAACACCAGAGACCTGGGCATTTATTGAGAAGACCACCAACGACACCTTCAGTGTCCAAGCAGCTTGGCGACGTTTGTGAGTTATTTTTTGCTTTTCCCTGTGCTTTATTCTTTTGTCTTTCATTACATTGAAGATAATGCAATGTTTAAGCATGGGGGAGAGTTCTATACTTGCTACCTCGTTGAGGAGAAAAATGAATATAAAATGAAAAGAGCCAAAAATTGAAAAAAGGCATACATTAAAAATCTTGGGATAGGTCGAAAACCCGAAAGGGCGGCCTAGGTAATAAGCAGGTGGCTTGGACCAGCATTAGGCTGGGGTAACAATTGGTCAAGAGTGACGTGAGCTTATGTGAGTACATCTATTGGAAAATGAAATGAATGGCTTGGTGAAAACCCGAAAGGGCGCCTTGGCAAAATGAGCGAAAAAGAAGAAGAGTGATTTTAGGATTTCTCATTATTCTTGGCGAGGCGTCATAAGAAGAGGAGTTATAAGGAGGATTCGGGTAGGTCACTCTGGAGGGATAAGAAGATAGATGGGAGACTAGGATTAGAATTTATTCACTCTATGGTGTTTGGGATAAGCTTGGGGGAAGTACTCTGCTTCCCTTTTAGCTTGGTTGTGTGGGGTGTTGAGATTTTTGATTCGATGTTGTAGTCTATTGTGCTGTGCTTATTTGTATGGTTGCTTGGAGTTTATTGTTTGGTATGATTCTTGGAGGTTGAGTTTTCTATGCTTCCTGAAGCCTTGGGTATTGATTGGAGGAGTAGGTTGACTTTAGCTTACTCGAGGACGAGCAAGGTTTAAGCATGGGGGATTTGATAAGTGCTATTTTGTAGCACATATCTAAGGGTTATTACCAGGTTTGAGGCGCCATTTGGTTGGATTTAGAGCACAATTGGAGATTATGGAGTTGAAGCAGAGAAGTGTGGTTTTGGTGGTCTGGAGGAGCTAATTGGAGACATCCAGAGGAAGAGGAGTTGACCACCTGAGGAGACGACGAAGATCCATGAAGGAACCACAATAAAGAGCAGAAGAGAAAGAGAAGGCGGGCAAAAGTCACCGCCTCGCGCCAGAGCCACCGCGACCCGGCGGTGGGTCTCAGAGAAGGATGCCGCCCCGCGGTGGGAGCTGGCGCTCCGCGGCCACGTGAGGCGAATAAATTAATTAAGTGAATGCCGCGTGGTGATGCTGGAATTTGGAAGGAAGAGATTGGGCCGTGAAGATGAATTAGGCCCAAACAAGGAAAGGCCCACCGTAAAGACGCGTGAAACAGATACCCGCGTGAAAGTGAATTGAAGCGGGAGGAGAATTGGAGTGACGACGTCAGCGCGCTGAGCATGTGTGTTGTTGGGCCGCGCTGCGTGTGATGGGCCGCTGAAGCTGCTGCTGGTTGGGCCGATGATGATTTGTCTTGATTGGGCCGAGTGAGATGGCTTGCGAGAGAAGGCCGAGAGGACGAGATGCTTGCACGAGAGGAGAAGTGAGAGTGCACGGGATTAATTGTCCCCGATTTTCATTGGCTATTATTATTATTATTATTATTATTTCCTTTTATTATTTTTATCACTTTTAGATTTAGGTTAAAAACCCTTTAGTTAACCTAGTTGCTAGAATCGAGGATTCAGTTTTACAAGTTCGTTCTTTCATTCCCAACTCTAGGGTTTGAACGAATGGAGAACTAAACACCTATGTTCTGCTAGACGTTTGAAGCAATACAGTTGATTCGGTTGTGAGATTTATATTCCTTGTTCTTATTCTTATGTGTGTTGGTTTGATTCTCTTGGTTATATTGATTGTTGATTTATCATTGTTCTTCATAGTCTGGCCAGCTAGGTTGAGTAATATTTATCAATTGCTAGGATTGCATATAGGGGTTCCGAGTGCATATCTAGTGGCATACACGATTGTGCGTATAGGGGTTCCGAGCGTACAATCGTGAGTGAGAATCATTTACATGTTAAGTAGTAAGGTGTTCTTCTATTTGCATGTATCCTATATCCTTGTATGCATTGCTATTGCTGTGTTAGTGGTAAAGTATACCGACAACTGTGAGAATCGGAGGTACTTTACCAGTGACATAGTGATAAGTCTATCGACAACTGTGAGAATCGATAGTGCTTAAGATCAGGATGGGAACAACCATAAGAATAGTTAAAGAACTTGGATTGAATAGATTTCAGTGATCAACTTATATCTCTGTATTGTGGATCTCGTTCTAGTGGAACTACTTTCCCCATTCATATTCTCATGTCAACTAAACCTGTTTACTTTGCTCTGTTTGATACTCAAAACCCCTCTTGTTACTTTGCATGCTTAGAAACACAAAGATTGATTACTTCCTCCATGTGGGTTCGACCCTTGCTTGCCTCTACTACTTGTTTAGGTTTGTTAGGATTATTTTGTTTAGGTGTCACGACAACTCCTATCATTCCGCGGTCGCGGAAAATTGCAACTCTTATTCCTTTGCTCTCGATTTATCCGCGACCAGGCCTCCTTCTCGCCCGCGATCGCGGTTTTGTCTCGTACTTTTCTTCTCGTCTGTCGTAAATGTCCGCGACTGCGGCCTCAGTTCCGCGATCACGGTTTGGACTCTGTTGCTCCTCTTCTCTTCTAACTTCGTCCTCTCCTTGGTCTTCTCAAGTGGTTCTCTTCCCGTCTTCTTAATGTCTTCGTTTAAGCTTCTCCAAACCACCATATCCGCACTTCTACTCCTCAACTCCAATCTCCACAATACGCACTAAACGTCTCCAAATAGCATCCAAAACACCGATAATAACTCCTAGTTAAACCCTACAAAGTAGCGCTGATCATGCCACATGCCAGTGACCTCAGATTGTAAAGTCCAAAGCCACCCAATGCTTTAATCGGAACAATTATACTTAAATAATTAAATGAACATTAAATAATAAAGAGTAAATAGCGAAAGACTTTGTATTAAGAAACTCAATCTTTTATTTAAATTGCTCTCGTAAATTGAGAAGGATAGTTTTACAAATGATATACAAATTACAGCGGAAGACTTTAAATAAATCCTAATTAAATGACTAATTTAACTACATCTTACATTTATTTAGGAAGACTAAATCAACACTAGACAAATTTAAAATAATATTACTTAAAATCTCCAGTCTTCAACTGCAAGCCTTCGTCTTCGATTTGTTACTTCAAAGCGTTAGAGACCAACCACTGATGTGCCATATAGGACGGATGACACCAGCCAACCATGCAAGGAAAGAGAAAGGTTGGTTAGTCTAATGAAAGACTATTCAAGGGCTCAAACAAAATGGTTCTTGTGATTGTATCTGATTACTATCATTGTCTCTCGAATAAAAACCGACAGACGATATATAACCCAGATACTCTCACTGAAACAGAAGAAAAGGTATGAGACAAGAGAAGACTCCAAAGAAAATGAATCTTATGGGAAATTAATGAATTTGTTTGGGAACATTATAATTCACACAAAGTTTGAAAACTGACCTTGATTATTTGGGACCACGATCAACCTCACCGCACAATGCGAATCCAGATTGGAAAGAGGACTTACTTTAATACAAGAGTCCGGGCGGATTCCACGTTGTACTTCTCGCCCGAGGGTATATTAATTATGTGCAACAAGGCACTTATCTTATTTAATTCCAAAATGTGCATTAATGTTGAAGCTTTGAATTTCCACAACACATCTCACAATGAGATATAGGATGGGAATAAATCCCGAAGATTGGGAATAAATCCCGAAGATTGGCACTAGCTAAGTGCACCACCACCTATATTCGGATAGGGGTAGGTCATGACCAAAAGCATTAGGGCATTTAACCTCCTAACACAAAGTTATAAAGAAACGACTAAACCTCGCAAGAAAATAGCGTTCCTACGAATACTCGTGCTAAACTAGCATTTATATGTCCACACCAATGCACAACAAGTCCACACCAATTATAACTAGCACCCTATAATAATAATAATAATAATAATATATATAAGGGTCATAGCTAGCATATTATACAACCTAATAATAAGGTTCAATTAATCACACCATTTATTCACACAAGTTCTCAAACAAGAAAATAATTATTTACCCAACTTAATAGCACAACCGATTCATTGGCAATTAAGGTAAAAATGCAATAAATATGTAAGAGCGAATCACCACTTGCCTTGAATCACAGAGAGATGAGCGGTATCACGGGGATAGTTGTTTCCGAGTTGCAACTTGAATCCATGCTCTATTTCCGTTCCAGAAGCAAATCCGAGACGTACTCAAATCACACAAAAATAAATTATAATTAGATAATTTATTTAATACAGATATTTAAAGGGTATATGTCTCAAGATTTAAATTGAATTAATCTATCTCCAATTAATTCAATTTTCAAGGCTTAATCGGTAGGACGATTATCTATACGATTAAAAATAAATTAATCGTATATTCTAAATAATCTTTTTATAACTAAATAAATATCATAACTTATTTACAAGTCCAAAAATTTTACTCCAAAATATTTTCCAAATGAAGAGTTAATATTTTAACCATTCATAGTCTAAGATAATACCCAAAATAATTTTAATTAATTAAATTTTAATTTTATTAAAATCAGGTTAATTCCATCTTATTATTCAGTAATAAGATTAATTTATTTAACCTTAATTATGCCAAATAATAATAACAAGAAATGAAAAATCGGACAAAAATCCGAAAATACCCAATTCCGGTTCGACTCGGAGGAGTTGTCTCAGGTTTCTGGCGTTTCCGGTGGCTGGAGGCGGTTTTCCGGCGGTGGGGACTTAGGTCTTTGAAAGTATACTTCAAGGCAGAACTAATGGTCGTGGTGACGACGTCAATGGATCTCCGGTGTGGCGAAAATTGATCCCGCAATAGAGGACTACGAATTCTAGGGTTCTTGAGCTTTGGGGAATTATAGGGGTTGGATAGGTCTCGGAAAGATCTTCGTTTCCATATAAAATTTGCAAGAAAATGATCCCGTATTGGCCCTGATTTCCCAAAGTTTCCAAAATGTCGAATCGAAAATTTTCTTGCCTTATATGCTCAAATTCGATCTTGTTTTTGGTTGTTTCCTTTCGATTCCTTCGGGATTATGTGCGTATGGACCAATACTAAAAAGCCCATGAGTTACTTGGTTGAATCGAGCCCGAATCGAGGCTTGAAATGGCAAAAAACCTCCATTGATGTCCACGGCCAAGAGCTTGGAGGGGAAGATGAACGGTACCCTCCAGCTTTTAGCATATTTGCACTTTTAGCCCCAACTTTTCAAGTTGGGGTAAAATTGTCCTTAAAAACTCTTGAAAAATTATAAAAATTCCCCAAACTTTCCCAAACTTAATTATTTTAATAATTCTATGTTTCTAATATTATTTTATCCCAAAATTAATATTAGAAAAAAATTAACTTAGGCTAAAGTAAGTTTAACTTAGGCTAAGACAAGCTTAATGGTCTGTTTCGATTCCCCGCTAGAATGCATTAAATTTCATTATCTTGTATTAAATTGTCAATTTAATGCAAGATAATGCATTCTAGCGGTCCATCCAAACGCACCCTAAGTTACAATTCATATGGTTTTAACCATATTTAAACTTGATTAACAAAAGTTGTTAAAATTGATTTAAATATTCTAGGTTAAATTTTATAAGTTTTATTTAAATTTAGGATCAACATAATGTTAACTAAAAATTTAAATAGCTCACAACTTTAAAGTTGTAACAACTTATATTAAGAATCTCTATTTCATTTCTATTTTTGGAATTATGAACTAAATACCAAAATTCCTTTATTAGAAATAGAATTGGGTAAATTATATAAATACCCTTATTAAAATTGAGGGTTATTACATCATGAGCCATATGTTATAAGCATAAAGATAGATATCATAGTACTTAAACCTAAATATCTAAGATTAGCTTTTTAATATTTTCTTCTACCTAAAGACAACATCATATTATAGCCAAAGCAAGGTGACAATGTTAAATTACATTGACATACGACTTTCGGATATCAAGTAGCCAAACGAATACCCTTCCTCTAGTATCAGCTATTAATTGGTCAGCCATGTCAGTGCATATCCAGGCTCGGCCCAGAGACAGGAACAACATGTGCGCTGACCTAGGGCCCATGAATTTTAGGGGCCCAATAAAATAGTTTTTATATATAAATTATATTGATACTATGTATTACATGATAACGAATTAGCCTAGTGGTCAATGACCCACTGGTGTTCCTGATTTGCCCAGGTTCTATCCCTCCCGTTCTAATATTTCTCTCTTCTTTTTTTTACTAAAAAGAGTCTAGACAAAACAAAGGCCCAACAAATAAAAGCCCAAGCCCCAAATTAAAAAGCCAACATGCTCACTTCAAGCATTCTCATTTTGTTATTCTATTCATCCTTTAATTTCATAAATTTTATTTACCCCTAGTTTACCACTTACACGTATGTTTCAGAAGTCTACTTTTAAAGTGGAAAATCAACGTTATTTTTGAAATTGTGTGTGAAATTCTTATTTTTTAGTTCTTAATTTCTTTCGTTTTTTATTACAAGTTTTCTTTTGATTTTTTTTTTAAAATTAGGGAATTGAAAATTGCATTTGTATTTGTGGTTGTGAATTTTCGGAACTTGAGCGGACCGGAATACTACTTGTTTGGTTAGATTGTGACTTATGATCATTTTTTGAATTGTGCATATATATATATATATTTATTATATTCATTTGAGAGTTTGAAACTATGGCTAACTATGGCCAAGACTACTTGTTTGCTTAGTTTTAATTTGGTTTTTGTAAAGGATCTGTTGCTTTTGTATGTTTTTAGTGGTAATATGCTATATATACATTGTTTTGATATGAATTATATGAGATTTTAAATAGTAGTGTATATATGTTTCCCTTAAAAATGATAATTACTAAAGTATGTATTAAGTTTTCGTCCCGATGCCCTTAAAATGTCAGGACCGGGGCTGTGCATACCTTGAAGTATATTTTGGACAATTGACAAGTAGCATATAGTGCTCCGACACTCCTTGCACCTTTTCCCTATCATGTCATTTTAAAATAAACGAACATTAGAAAATGGAGCAACATATAGGGCTCGTTCGGCATGCATGAAGTATCGTTGGAAGTTGGTTGAAGCAACTACTTCATCTCTTTGAGGGGGGGGGGGGGGGGGGGGGGGGTAAGCATTAAGGAGGAGTTGAAGCAATGGGAGATTACGAAAATTGCCCTTGGCAATTACTTGTCTCTCATCAACAAAAAACAGTCCCTGAAGCAAAGCAAATTTGGGGCTGGTGACTAGGATTTTGCGAGAAGACGAAGAGCTCCTAGAGGTGCATATCCTTGCTGATCGAAGAGCTCCCATTGTTCCTCCTCTGCTTTTAAGCCAAAACAGTAAATGAAGTGAACAACAATTTTAGATTCGAGCCATCAACATCCATAAAAAGGGACAAATGATATCAATGAACAAGCAGCAAACCGTGCAAAATGCCATCCAAACCAACATTAGAAATCTAAAGTAAGCTCAAGTTGACAACCATCAAAGCTATGTAGAAATCTAAATTAAGCTTCTAATTAAACATATCATAACAACAGGCAATTAATTGTACCAAATTCTCTCTTAACCCACCTATATCATCGCTAAAACTATAACTTCAATTGTGATTTAGAGCCAAGCCAATTCAACACACAATTAACCCCCACTGTTCAATGGAATAAAAAAACCACAATTAACCCAATTCAGAACTCAGACCCACATCACAATTGAAAGCCTACAATATGTTTCAATGGAATAAAAAAAGAGTCAAGAACACAATTAAGCCAATTCAGCAGGATTTAGATGTAACACCCCCAAATATATAACATTGAAAGTATTACCGCCAGTGACCTCAGATTCCACATCCGAAGCCACCCAAGGCTTAACCAATTTATACAAATCATAAAACAACATTTAATACGAAATATCATAACATTTGATTAAATCAAAGTTTCGGAATTACATCCACAATTCCAAATACAACCAAAATACATAATATGTTTCAATACAACGGAAGTCTTTTTAAATAAATAACAAAAAATGTCTTGATCGGAGCGATCACCCGCCTAGGATCTCAACCTTGATAAAACTCTTAAAAACTCCATCTGCCTTCATCGTCGTTTCTAGCCTTCACGTAACGGGAGTTTACCTGATGTGCCGTATGAGACGGATGACACCAGCCAACCATGCAAGGAATAAAACCTGGTTGGTTAGTCTAATGAAAGACTATACACGGGTAAAACAGAAAGGTTCTAAGGTATGCATATTAGGTTAGACCCATCGCTTCTCGAATGAAAGCCGATGACGATAGTAAACCACAATACCTCTACAGAATGATTCAAAGAAGAATGATCAAGAGAAGACTCCTAAAGATCGAGTCTAAAGGAAACATATGAAGAGAAGACTCCAAGAGATTGAGTCTTATCGAAAAGTATGACAAGTGTTCGGGAACATTAAAGTTTCACACAAGCGTTTAAAAAGACTTGCCCATTTGGGTCCACGACCAACCTCACCGCGTAATGCGAATTCAGATTTGGAAGGAGGACTTACTTTAGTCGAAGTCAGACGAGTTTCCAAGTTGTACTTCTCGCCCAAGGATCATTAATTATGTGCATAGCGGCACTTATATTATTTTAGTGACAAAGCGTACATTCACGTTATAAGCTTTTATATATCATCTCATCGCGAGAGATATTGAAGGGAATAAATCCCGAGAATCGGCACCAGATGTGTGCACCTACCCTGAGTAAGGGCAATGTCATGACCAGAGGAAGTACTAGGGAAAAATCCTCCTAGCACCAGTTATAATGAAACAACTAGACCTCGCAAGGTACATAGCGTTCCTACGAATACTCGTTCTAACTAAACAGTTAAAACCACATAATAATCCACATCAATGCCATCATGGCAACAATATATATATATAATAGCGTTGTTTCTAGCAGTATATACAACCTATTATAATATCTCTTTTAATCGTATCAAATACGTTTATCAAAACTGTTCCCAACGAAAACAATATTCATCCCACTTAATTAACAATTAGAATAATTGATAATTAATAGAAATATAGAATGATAAGCAAGAGCGAACCACCACTTGCCTTAGATTAGACGAACGATTGACGAAGACGGGTTTCTGGGTCCGGAACGGGAACAAAACTCGGATTACAGATTCCCGTGGAACGACCCATAACGAAACCCTAGGTTAGATTCGACATTTAAAATGATACGAATCGAAGAAGGAACGAACCAAATCGAAGGAACGAAGGCCCTGACCGAGACCGACAAGCCCAAAGCCACGATCGCGATTGCCCAGGCAATCCGCGGTCGCGGTGGGCACTGTCGCGGTCGTCGAGGACGAGTGTCCACAGCCGCGGTCGCGGCAGTTCATGTCCGCGGTCGCAGACATGAACTCCGGCGACTCAGAATGGGAGAAAACTCACCGGGGGCGACGCGACGGGGCTCGACTCCTGGGCATCTTGCACCTCCAATGCACCACCTTGAGAGCACCACCACCTCCAATAAGAGCTTCGGCGACAACTTGAAGATTCCGGCGAGAGCTTCAACTTCCGGCGAGCAAGAAAACGAGAGAGGAAGAGTGTGATTTCAGATTGGAGTGCCCTTCAACCTCCAGATCGAGCTACTTTTATAGGCCAAAGGAAGATCTCTCCCAGCCCAGATCAACGGTGAGCTAGAAGATCAACGGTGGCGCGAACGGCGAGGAGTCAGACGACGCGACGTTGGCGTGTTGGAGTTTTCTGCGGTCGCGGAACTTTATCCGCGGTCGCGGAAAATTCCTGTGCCCAACCCTTCTGAAACCCACACTTCCGCGGTCGCGGAAATGCCTTTTCCGCGTCTGTTTTCCTGGGGAAAGGTTTGGCGTGGGTTTCAAACCCCAGATTAAATATATTTGTACCCAAACAAATATTCTAAGCCCCGCAAAATACGTCGAATGTATTTTATATCACTCAGGGGATTTTACAGAGATAAATCTCGATACAGAAATCCGAACCTCTCCAAAAACGATACGATCACAGAACGAGGGTTGAGTAAATTACCCAAATACCCTTACTAAAAATGAGGGGTATTACATCACCTCCCCCTTAAAAAAAGTTTCGACCCCGAAACTTGGCCGAGCAGAACCTTGTCGGCATTCTCATCCCAACAAATCGGAGATCTGCACCTTCGACCGTACAAAGCCTCGAATGGATCCATCTTGATGGTAGCATGCCAAATGTTGTTGTACGTGAACTCAATCAGACTTAGGCTGTTCTCCCAGCTAGTCGGACGGTCAAGTACGCAAGCTCTCAGCATATCTTCCAAGGTCTGGATGGTCCTCTCAGACTGTCCATCCGTCTGAGGATGAAACGCAGTACTGAACCTCAACTCGGTTCCCATGGCCTTGTGGAGTTCCTTCCAGAATCTCGACATGAATCGGCCATCACGATCCGATACAATGGTCTTTGGAGTACCATACAAACGTACAATTTTGTGTAGGAACACTTCCGATAGCTTCTGGGTTTCCCATGTTGACTTGATAGCCACGAAGTGAGCACTCTTCGTGAGCCTGTCAATGATTACCCATATAGCATCCTTTTGAGTATGAGTCTTAGGCAACCCTGTGACGAAATCCATATCGATATCCTCCCATTTTCATTCTGGCACTGAAAGAGGTAGCAATTCGCCACCTGGTCTACGGTGTTCTATCTTGACTTTCTGACAAGTCAAGCATTTCGCCACAAACTCTGCTACATCCCACTTCATGTTGGGCCACCAGAATTTCTTCTTGAGGTCCTTGTACATCTTGCTAGAGCATGGATGTACAGAATAAGCCGACGAATGGGCTTCCCTCATCACCAACTGGCGAAGACCATCAACGTCAGACACACAAATCCGGTCCTGAAACCAGAGTGATCCATCGTCCTGAATCACGAATCCGAGAGCTTTCCCGTCCATCATTTCGCTGCTTAGCTTTACCAAGACCACGTCGTCAACCTGCTTTTCCCTGATTTGATCAAGTAGTATAGCCTGAATCTCAAGCATACTCAGGTATCCTCGACATTGATTATACAAGACTTCAATCTCGCACAACCCTTGGTTCAGCTTGGTCTGAGCAGTGAGTAGAGCCACTACAGTCTCGTGCGGCGTCTTTCGGCTCAATGCATCGGCTACTACATTAGCCTTGCCCGGATGATACAGCAACTCGATGTCGTAGTCTTTGAGTAGCTCTAACCAACGACGTTGTCTCATATTCAGCTCCTTCTGAGTGAACACGTACTTGAGACTCTTATGATCGGTGAAGACTTGGCACCTTATACCATAGAGATAGTGTCTCCAAATCTTCAATGCAAACACTACAGCTACTAACTCCAGATCATGCGTTGGATAGTTTGCTTCATAGGTTTTCAATTGTCGTGATGCGTACGCAATAACTTTTCCTTTCTGCATCAGTACGCACCCTAACCCATGCTTCGAAGCATCACTATAGACCACATAACCATCATTCCCTTCCGGTAGCGCTAATACTGGTACAGAGGTCAGACACTTCTTTAGTCTCTGAAAATTGGCCTCACACATGGAAAATCTCTCTACGAACCGTCTATAATATCCAGCAAGTCCTAAGAAACTGCGCACCTCCTTCACATTCTGAGGCCGCTTCCAGTCGGCTACCGCTTCAATCCTCTGGGGATCAACCATAACCCTATTCTCATTGTTCACATGGCCTAAGATTGCCACTTCTTTGATCCAGAAGTCATACTTATACAACTTTGCATACAACCTATTCTGTCTAAGGACTGACAAGGTGATTCGAAGATGTTCCTCGTGAGCCTCCTCACTCGGGGAATAGATCAAAATATCGTCGATGAAGACCACCATGAACTTATCCAGATATTGGTGGAAACATCGATGCATCAGATCCATGAAAACTGATGGAGCATTAGTAAGTCCAAATGGCATGACTACGAACTCGTAGTGGCCATACCTCATCCGGAAAGCAGTCCTCGGAATATCTTCCTCACGAATCCTGAGCTGATGGTAACCAGATCTCAGATCGATCTTGGAAAAGACTTTTGCTCCTTGCAATTGATCCAACAGATCATCAATCCTTGGCAACGGATACTTGTTCTTGATCGTGACTTTATTCAACTCTCGATAGTCGATACAAAGTCGGAACGATCCATCCTTCTTCTTGATGAACAATACAGGAGCGCCCCAAGGTGATGCACTCGGCCTTATGTAACCTTTGTCAAGAAGGTCCTCGAGTTGCTTCTTCAACTCTTACATCTCCGCTGGAGCCATCCGATACGGTGCCTTGGAGATTGGTGCGGTATCAGGCTCGAGATCGATTGTAAACTCCACGTCATGACTCGAGGGTAAACCAGGAATCTCCTCCGTAAAGACATCTGGGAACTCAGAAATGACCGGAATATCTAGAATTGAAGACTCATCTTTCTTGGGCTCGTCCAGGTAGCACAGGTACCCGACACATCCTTGTCGAAGTAGCTTAAACGCAGTCATCGCATTGATGAGCTTGCCATTATCAGCGTCATTACGACCCTTGAATTTGCATACGAACTGGCCCCCAAATGACACCGTCACAGTCCTAGAGCTGAAATCGATCACCGCCCCATGATGTGTCAGCCAATCCGTACCGAGAATAATGTCGTATGGAGCCATGGCTATACAGATCAAATCTGCTTTGAACTTCTTACCCTGGATGGTAATCGGAAATTCTGACAGACGCTTGGTTCCAACCAATTGTTCACCATTGGGAAGATTGACTACGAAAGGCTCACAAGCCTCGTTGCATACTAAGCCTAGCTTACTTACGCAACTTTCCGAAATGAAAGAATGGGTAGCACTCGAATCAAACAATATACACACAGAAGTAGAATGAAGGTATAGAGTACCTTGAGCAGTAGGAGCATTTGGTCCATCAGCCTCACGCATCTCGTAGAGTCGCTGACCTTGACCTCCTGAAGCAGCTAGGGCTTTCCCCTTGTTCTGCGCAGTTGTCTGCGTTGAAGGACTAGGAGCCTCCACTGGTCTGAATCTGGGTCGGTTGTTATGATTAATGGACCCTTGTTGTGACTCAGCTCCTTTCTGCCTCCTTTGCGGACAGAATGTCTGCAAGTGCCCCACCTTTCCGCAACCAAAGCACGTCTTCCTTTCCTTCGGACACTCATTGCTCTTGTGCCCGGGTGTACCACAGTTGTAACACTGGATCAGATTCTTGCCTTGACCCGAACGTTGTGTAGACCCTCCATGAGTCATTTCCGTTCTAGCTCAGCCAGACTTGGCAAAATTAGACGGTGGCACGGGTCGCTTGAACCCACTCGCCTGAGGCTGGCTCTGTGCTGGCCTCTGGCGATTGCGCTTCTTCGCTGACTCCTCCAGAGTCACCTCCAACTTGTACGCAGCGTCCACATACTGCTCCAGAGTAGAGCATCCGTGGCGCACCATCAGTGGCTTAATGTCTGGATTCATCCACTCATGGAAATGCCAGATCTTCTGCTCATCACTGGACACTTCCGGCCCAGCGTACTGTAACAGGTGATTGAACTTGGCCGCAAGCTCAGTCACTTTCAATCCATCCGTCCTTGGATAGAGAAACTCCTTATGCTTCTCTTCCCTCATAGCTTGGGAAAAGAATCGATCAGTCATCTTCGCCTTGAACATTCCCCAGTTCAATCAGGGTGATCAGCTAGACCGGTGCTTTCCCACCACTCGCTAGCCACCTTCTTCAGTTGAAGGGAAGCAATGTGCACCTTCTCAGCCTCTGTGCACTCGACATTGCGGAACAATCGCTCCATGTGCGAGAACCAATATGCCACCCTGACTGGTTCTCCATTTACATCATAGCTATCAGGCCTCATAGAGCTTATGGTCTTCAGTGCCCTGCCATAGTTGCCTCTATTCCTGTCAGCTTCCTCATAAGGTACATGGATAGCTGGCTCCTCGAATCTCGGAACCACAGGAGGAATTGACACACCTTGTGCTTGAGGCGCGATTGGTCGCATGATATCGGTGACTGCTTGCATCACAATCCCCCGAATAGCCTCAATTGCCGCAACGTCAAACACTACTGGAGCGTTGACTGAAACTTGGTCATTGCTCCCCGGATTGTTGTGAGAAACTGACTCGTTCTCATCCAAAGGGTTTGCGACATTCCTCACATTTGGTCTGGGGTCATTGCTTGGCCCAGCACCAACACGAATGGTATTCCTTGTGTATACCATCTGTTTACCGATCAAATTCCAAGTACTTTATAACATAAATAACATTCCAATATGTACAACCTATAAAGTCAACTTAGAATAGATCAAACTTGGTAAATTTTCATTGATGAACTCAAATTGAGTTTGAAAGGGTTACAAAAGGAATCTTCCGAGCGGCAAGACAAAATTGCTCGGAGACTACCATGCTTATCAAAACGAACACTGAAATACTAGAAAAGAAACTGCCAAACTCGGCACTGGCATAATCATGGCGCCTTGAAACACTTCAAATAATCGGGAACTCTCATGCACTGCTTCTTTGCACGGGGTTCACCATCGGAGTCTGGTGTCAGACTTCTTGACCTACTCGACCCTAGAGCACACGGCTCATCCCTCGGCCTCGGTGCCCTCGGCCTTTCTCTAGGCACGGGAACACTTGGTCCAACCCCATCAGATCCCGGTGATTGGCAAAACTCCTCCAGAAATCCTGGTTAGAAGTCTGCCCTGTTCACCTCGTATAAAGGGTCAAGTAGCAATTGTGCTTGGCGGATATACTCTTGGAGTTTGCGGACATCCACAAGCATTCGGGATAGACTGACCTCAGACTCGTATGTCCTCTCCTCCTTGTCGTACAGGGCGTTCGACCATTCCTCCAGTCGTTCCTCCAGTACTCAGGGCCTTGTCCTAGCCTGCTGAATCGGGACCACCCTCGGTGTATCCATCGACTCCCACGGCCTTGCCCTCAAGCGAGTACGCTCAACCGCCTCATCCACCAGGCGACGCTCTTCAGAGGAAGCCATCTGACTCTGGCGAAACACCGGTCGCGAGTCAGGACTCATCACTGGCCTCCTCCTGGCGGTATTTTCCCCACTAAGTGTCTCCCAAGCGGCAGGGGACAATGGCGAATACTCCCGCTCAAATGGCAACACTGGACTCGGAAGGATAAATTCCATCTCCGGGTCTTCCTCTGGGTCTTCTTTAGGATCCTCTTCCGGATCCTCCTCGGGAACCTTTTCTGGATCCTCCTCGGGATCCTCCTCCGGATCTTCCTCGATTTCGAAGTCGTCGTTGTAGTACCCTCCAAGGTACTGTGCCGGCTCCTCCTCTTCCTCTATGTCTTCCCTTGGGTCCACTTTCGGCTCTAACCCGGGAACCTCGGCCCTAACAGACACCAACATCACCGACTCTTCAAGTACGGTCTTCACCTCCACGGGTGGACTACTGGGCTCCCCGACCTCAAAGCACGGCGGGGGAACCGGGAACTCTAGCCTTACTGGAGATGGCAGGACCACCTCGGCTTCTTTCGGGTTCCTCTGGTGAGAGATGAATGCGCCCATAGTCTGCGGGGCGACGAGAAAGGATTAGTCTTTCTAAATATATAAGCGAACTTACTATATCAGACTGGAAAGAAGGCACGACTAGAACAACAGAGTTTGTCAAATGACACGTTTTTAGTAAAGTATGATTTTATTTGGAAATTCAAAAAAATTTCGAATGAAAAAAAAAATTCTTAGTTCAAAACGACTAAACGGTTTATAAAATTTTTGTTCCTAGTAAAACGTTTTTGAAATCCCTGCCGAAAAAATATATTTTGTTTCCAGTAACACATTTTAAACCCGTTTTAAAAAAAAAATTCGGCTCTGATACCAGATCTATAACACCCCCAAATATATAACCTTGAAAGTATTACCGCCAGTGACCTCAGATTCCACATCCGAAGCCACCCAAGGCTTAACCAATTTGTACAAATCATAAAACAACATTTAATACGAAATATCATAACATTTGATTAAATCAAAGTCTCGGAATTACATCCATAATTCCAAATACAACCAAAATACATAATATGTTTCAATACAACAGAAGTCTTTTTAAATAAATAACAAAAAATGTCTTGATCGGAGTGATAACAGGTTTTTGTCGTGTGAAAAACTGCTATGCAAAATATCCAAACAAACCTTAAACCGTAGTCCTAGGTAAGTAAATGTCGAATCCACAGAGAGGCGAATTCTATCTTAATATGCAATTTGTATGTCAAACTAAAGTAACCAAAGGGGGTTTTGAGTGTTTTAAATAACTAAGCATGCAAAGGCAAGAATAAACTAAAGATGAATGAATTCAGTAATGGGAAAAACACTTAGTCAAACAACATCCACTATTCGTATGACAAGTTGATCATAGATACTCATTCAAAATCTCATGCAATGGAAATTCCAATTCCTTTTCAAATATAACTAATAGCACAACCTGATACTATTAGCACTAACTAATTAAACAACCCTGAAACTATCAAAATTCAGTTTAACAGCAGCCTTACGGATAGGAATATAGTTGGATACAATTCTAGCATAACACAACCAGATATTATCCTAGAATGTAAATCAATTCTCTTCTGCATAAGACTAGCACAACCAGATACTAGTACGATGCAGTTGCTACTCAGAAATAGATATGCTCAACCAGTAACAATCTAAATCTAGCAATCAATCAATAACAATAAACCCTAGTTGCGTCCAATTAGAGATTATCAATATCAATCATAAACAACTTAAGCAAGAGAAAGATAAAAACCATGCAATAGATTAAGAACAAAAATCTCACAACTTAATCCAAACGAAAGCTTCAGCGTCTGACTAAGCCAGGGAGGCTTAGTTCTTCATAACGTAGAACGTAGAAATTAGGGTTCCAAGAGATGATGATTGATTGGCCAACAAGCCTCCTTCAACCCTTTAATACTAAAGGAAAATAAAGCTAAGTTAACCTAAAACGAAATAATAAAAAGTAATAAAATAATGCAAATAAAGAAACGGCGCGGCGGACTTCAGACATCGGCGACGGTCGCCGCATCTCCCACGGCGGGCGCCGCAATTAAACGGCAGTCACCGTAATCACTTCGTAGCCAAGGTCGGTGGAAAGCCAATTGCGGCGGGCGCCGTAAGGTTCACGGCGGTCGCCGCAATTAAACGGCGGTCGCCGTTCTTCGGTTCAGCTCCTGCGACACTTTCGTAAAAACGCCATAACTTTTGATTCCCAACTCGGATCGCGCACATATTTTGAGGACTTGCATTAGACTTCAAAAGCTAACTCCTCGAATTGGAATCACTCCATTTGGACATCGGAGTAGAGAGAACGAACCAATTGAATTCAGCCTATGGTTCTTCTACTCTTCAGTGCACTCCTCTTCCTCGTCTTCTCATGCGGTTTCTTCCTCAGTGTCTCATATGATATCCAAAACCGCTCAAACACCTCCAAATACACCAACTTCGCCCCCAAACGCCATACACATGAATGTGTCTACATCTACCCGAATGACACCAATAAAACCTCTAATGACTCTTACTTAAGCCCTACAAAATAGTGCTTATCACGGAGTGATCACCCGCCTAGGATCTCAACCTTGATAAAACTCTTAAAAACTCCATCTGCCTTCATCGTCGTTTCTAGCCTTCACGTAACGGGAGTTTACCTGATGTGTCGTATGAGACGGATGACACCAGCCAACCATGCAAGGAATAAAACCCGGTTGGTTAGTCTAATGAAAGACTATACAAGGGTAAAACAGAAAGGCTCTAAGGTAGGCGTATTATATTAGACCCATCGCTTCTCGAATGAAAGCCGATGACGATAGTAAACCTCAATACCTCTACAGAATGATTCAAAGAAGAATGATCAAGAGAAGACTCCTAAAGATCGAGTCTAAAGGAAACATATAAAGAGAAGACTCCAAGAGATTGAGTCTTATCGGAAAGTATGACAAGGGTTCGGGAACATTAAAGTTTCACACAAGCGTTTAAAAAGACTTGCCCATTTGGGTCCATGACCAACCTCACGGCGTAATGCGAATTCAGATTTGGAAGGAGGACTTACTTTAGTCGAAGTCAGACGAGTTTCCAAGTTGTACTTCTCGCCCAAGGTTCATTAATTATGTGCATAGCGGCACTTATCTTATTTTAGTGACAAAGCGTACATTCATGTTATAAGCTTTTATATATCATCTCATCGCGAGAGATATTGAAGGGAATAAATCCCGAGAATCGGCACCAGCTGTGTGCACCTACCCTGAGTAAGGACAAGGTCATGACCAGAGGAAGTACTAGGGAAAAATCCTCCTAGCACCAGTTATAAAGAAAGAACTAGACCTCGCAAGGTACATAGCGTTCCTACGAATACTCGTTCTAACTAAACAGTTAAAACCACATAATAATCCACATCAATTCCATCATGGCAACAATATATATATATCTATAATAGCGTTGTTTCTAGCAGTATATACTACCTATTATAATATTTCTTTTAATCGTTTCAAATACGTTTATCAAAATTGTTCCCAACGAAAACAATATTCATCCCACTTAATTAACAATTAGAACAATTGATAATTAATAGAAATATGGAATGATAAGCAAGAGCGAACCGCCACTTGCCTTAGATTAGACGAACAATTGACGAAGACGGGTTTCTGGGTCCGGAACGGGAACAGAACTCGGATTACAGATTCCCGTGGAACGACCCATAACGAAACCCTAGGTTAGATTCGACATTTAAAATGATACGAATCGAAGAAGGAATGAACCAAATCGAAGGAACGAAGGCCCCGACCGAGACCGACAAGCCCAAAGCCACGATCGCGATTGCCCAGGAAATCCGCAGTCGCGGTGGGCACTGTCGCGGTCATCGAGGACTAGTGTCCACGAGCACAGATGACAGTGGCCGCGAACGTGGTCGCCTATGTCACAGTCGCGATCGTGGCAGTTCATGTCCACGGTCGCGAACATGAACTCCAGCGACTCAGAATGGGAGAAAACTCACCGGGGGCGACGAGACGGGGCTCGACTCCTGGGCACCTTGCACCTCCAATGCACCACCTTGAGAGCACCACCACCTCCAACAAGAGCTCTGGCGACAGCTTGAAGATTCTGGCGAGAGCTTTAACTTCCGGCGAGCAAGAAAACGAGAGAGGAAGAGTGTGATTTCAGATTGGAGTGCCCTTCAACCTCCAGATCGAGCTCCTTTTATAGGCCAAAGGAAGATATCTCCCAGCGCAGATCAACGGCGAGCCAGAAGATC
This sequence comes from Rheum nobile, assembly GCA_027886185.1. Taxonomy (NCBI): domain Eukaryota; kingdom Viridiplantae; phylum Streptophyta; class Magnoliopsida; order Caryophyllales; family Polygonaceae; genus Rheum; species Rheum nobile. The sequence goes on from WOAB01000163.1 coordinate 1,963,365, forward strand.
AACGGTGGCGCGAACGGCGAGGAGTCAGACGACGCGACGTTGGCGTGTTGGAGTTTTCTGCGGTCGCGGAACTTTATCCGCGGTCGCGGAAAATTCCTGTGCCCAACCCTTCTGAAACCCACATTTCCGCGGTCGCGGAAATGCTGCCGCGGTCGCGGAAATGCCTTTTCCGTGTCTGTTTGCCCGGGGAAAGGTTTGGCGTGGGTTTCAAACCCCAGATTAAATATATTTGTACCCAAACAAATATTTTAAGCCCCGAAAAATACGTCGAATGTATTTTATATCACTCAGGGGATTTTACAGAGATAAATCTCGATACAAAAATCCGAACCTCTCCAAAAACGATACGATCACAGAACGAGGGTTGAGTAAATTACCCAAATACCCTTACTAAAAATGAGGGGTATTACATCACCTCCCCCTTAAAAAAAGGTTCGACCCCGAAACTTGGCCGAGCAGAACCTTGTCGGCATTCTCATCCCAACAAATCGGAGATCTACACCTTCGACCGTACAAAGCCTCGAATGGAGCCATCTTGATGGTAGCATGCCAACTGTTGTTGTACGTGAACTCAATCAGACTTAGGCTGTTCTCCCAGCTAGTCGGACGGTCAAGTATGCAAGCTCTCAGCATATCTTCCAAGGTCTGGATGGTCCTCTCAGACTGTCCATCCGTCTGAGGATGAAACGCAGTACTGAACCTCAACTCGGTTCCCATGGCCTTGTGGAGTTCCTTCCAGAATCTCGACATGAATCGGCCATCACGATCCGATACAATGGTCTTTGGAGTACCATGCAAACGGACAATTTTGTGTAGGAACACTTCCGATAGCTTCTGGGTTCCCCATGTTGACTTGATAGCCACGAAGTGAGCACTCTTCGTGAGCCTGTCAATGATTACCCATATAGCATCCTTTTGAGTCTGAGTCTTAGGCTACCCTGTGACGAAATCCATAGCGATATCCTCCCATTTCCATTCTGGCACTGAAAGAGGTAGCAACTGCTCACCTAGTCTACGGTGTTCTATCTTGGCTTTCTGACAAGTCAAGCATTTTGCCACAAACTCTGCTACATCCCACTTTATGTTGGGCCACCAGAATTTCTTCCTGAGGTCCTTCTACATCTTGCTAGAGCATGGATGTACAGAATAAGCCGACGAATGGGCTTCCCTCATCACCAACTGGCAAAGACCATCAACGTCAGACACACAAATCCGGTCCTGAAACCAGAGTGGTCCATCGTCCTGAATCACGAATCCGAGAGCTTTCCCGTCCATCATTTCGCTGCTTAGCTTTACCAAGACCACGTCGTCAACCTGCTTTTCCCTGATTTGATCAAGTAGTATAGCCTGAATCTCAAGCATACTCAGGTATCCTCGACGTTGATTGTACAAGACTTCAATATCGCACAACCCTTGGTTCAGCTTGGTCTGAGCAGTGAGTAGAGCCACTACAGTCTCGTGCGGCGTCTTCCGGCTCAATGCATCGGCTACTACATTAGCCTTGCCCGGATGATACAGCAACTCGATGTCGTAGTCTTTGAGTAGCTCTAACCAGCGACGTTGTCTCATATTCAGCTCCTTCTGAGTGAACACGTACTTGAGACTCTTATGATCGGTGACAACTTGGCACCTTATACCATAGAGATAGTGTCTCCAAATCTTCAATGCAAACACTACAACTACTAACTCCAGATCATGCGTTGGATAGTTTGCTTCATAGGTTTTCAATTGTCGAGATGCGTACGCAATAACTTTTCCTTTCTGCATCAGTACGCACCCTAACCCATGCTTCGAAGCATCACTATAGACCACATAACCATCATTCCCTTCCGGTAGCGCTAATACTGGTGCAGAGGTCAGACATTTCTTTAGTCTCTGAAAACTGGCCTCGCACTTGTCATCCCAGACAAACTTCTTGTGGACCTTGCGGAGCAAACCGGTCATAGGTAGAGCAATTTTGGAAAATCCCTCTACGAACCGTCTATAATATCTAGCAAGTCCTAAGAAACTGCGCACCTCCTTCACATTCCGAGGCCGCTTCCAGTCGGCTGCCGCTTCAATCTTCTGGGGATCAACCATAACCCTATTCTCATTGATCACATGGCCTAAGATTGCCACTTCTTTGATCCAAAAGTCACACTTAGACAACTTTGCATACAGCCTATTCTGTCTAAGGACTGACAAGGTGATTCGAAGATGTTCCTCATGAGCCTCCTCACTCGGGTAATAGATCAAAATATCGTCGATGAAGACCACCATGAACTTATCCAGATATTGGTGGAAACATCGATGCATCAGATCCATGAAAACTGATGGAGCATTAGTAAGTCCAAATGGCATGACTACGAACTCGTAGTGGCCATACCTCATCCGGAAAGCAGTCCTCGGAATATCTTCCTCACGAATCCTGAGTTGATGGTAACCAGATCTCAGATCGATCTTGGAAAAGACTTTTGCTCCTTGCAATTGATCCAACCAATCAACAATCCTTGGCAACGGATACTTGTTCTTGATCGTGACTTTATTCAACTCTCGATAGTCGATACAAAGTCGAAACGATCCATCCTTCTTCTTGATGAACAATACAGGAGCGCCCCAAGGTGATGCGCTCGGCCTTATGTAACCTTTGTCAAGAAGGTCCTCGAGTTGCTTCTTCAACTCTTACATCTCCGCTAGAGCCATCCGATACGGTGCTTTGGAGATTGGCACGGTATCAGGCTCGAGATCGATTGTAAACTCCACGTCAAGACTCGTGGGTAAACCAGGAATCTCCTCCGTAAAGACATCTGGGAACTCACAAATGACCGAAATATCTAGAATTGAAGGATCATCTTTCTTGGGCTCGTCCAGGTAGCACAGGTACCCGACACATCCTTGTCGAAGTAGCTTAAACGCAGCCATCGCATTGATGAGCTTGCCGTTATCAGCGTCATTGCGACCCTTGAATTTGCATACGAACTGGCCCCCAAATGACACCGTCACAGTCCTGGAGCTGAAATCGATCACCGCCCCATGATGTGTCAGCCAATCCATACCGAGAATAATGTCGTATGGAGCCATGGCTATACAGATCAAATCTGCTTCGAACTTCTTACCATGGATGGTAATCGAAAATTCTGACAAACGCTTGGTTCCAACCAATTGTTCACCATTGGGAAGATTGACTACGAAAGGCTCACAAGCCTCGTTGCATACTAAGCCTAGCTTACTTACGCAACTTTCCGAAATGAAAGAATGGGTAGCACTCGAATCAAACAATATACACACAGAAGTAGAATGAAGGTATAGAGTACCTTGAACAGTAGGAGCATTTGGTCCATCAGCCTCACGCATCTCGTAGAGTCGCTGACCTTGACCTCCTAAAGCAGCTGGGACTTTCCCCTTGTTCTGCGCAGTTGTCTGCGTTGAAGGACTAGAAGCCTCCACTGGTCTGAATCTGGGTCGGTTGTTATGATTAATGGACCCTTGTTGTGACTCAGCTCCTTTCTGCCTCCTTTGCGGACAGAATGTCTGCAAGTGCCCCACCTTTCCGCAACCAAAGCACGTCTTCCTTTCCTTCGGACACTCATTGCTCTTGTGCCCGGGTGTACCACAATTGTAACACTGGATCAGATTCTTGCCTTGACCCGAACGTTGTGTAGACCCTCCATGAGTCATTTCCGTTCTAGCTCGGCCAGACTTGGCAAAATTAGACGGTGGCACGGGTCGCTTGAACCCACTCGCCTAAGGCTGGCTCTGTGCTGGCCTCTGGCGATTGCGCTTCTTCGCTGACTCCTCCAGAGTCACCTCCAACTTGTACGCATCGTCCACATACTGCTCCAGAGTAGAGCATCCGTGGCGCACCATCAGTGGCTTAATGTCTGGATTCATCCACTCATGGAAATGCCAGATCTTCTGCTCATCACTGGACACTTCCGGCCCAGCGTACTATAACAGGCGATTGAACTTGGCCGCAAGCTCAGTCACTTTCAATCCATCCGTCCTTGGATAGAGAAACTCCTTATGCTTCTCTTCCCTCATAGCTCGGGAAAAGAATCGATCATTCATCTTCGCCTTGAACATTCCCCAGTTCAATCAGGGTGATCAGCTAGACCGGTGCTTTCCCACCACTCGCTAGCCACCTCCTTCAGTTGAAGGGAAGCAATGTGCACCTTCTCAACCTCTATGCACTCGACATTGCGGAACAATCGCTCCATGTGCGAGAACAATTATGCCACCCTGACTGGTTCTCCCTTTCCATCATAGCTATCATGCCTCATAGAGCTTATGGCCTTTAGTGCCCGGCCATAGTTGCCTCTGTTCCTGACAGCTTCCTCATGAGGTACATGGATAGCTGGCTCCTCGAATCTCGGAACCACAAGAGGAATTGGCACACCTTGTGCTTGAGGCGCGATTGGTCGCATGATATCGGTGACTGCTTGCATCACAATCCCCCGAATAGCCTCAATTGCCACAGCGTCAAACACTATTGGAGCGTTGACCGGAACTTGGTCATTGCTCCCCGGATTGTTGTGAGAAACTGACTCATTCTCATCCAAAGGGTTTGCGACATTCCTCACATTTGGTCTGGGGTCATTGCTTGGCCCAGCACCAACACGAATGGTATTCCTTGTGTATACCATCTGTTTATCGATCAAATTCCAAGTACTTTATAACATAAATAACATTCCAATATGTACAACCTATAAAGTCAACTTAGAATAGATCAAACTTGGTAAATTTTCATTGATGAACTCAAACTGAGTTTGAAAGGGTTACAAAAGGAATCTCCCGAGCGGCAAGACAAAATTGCTCGGAGACTACCATGCTTATCAAAACGAACACTGCAATACTAGAAAAGAAACTGCCAAACTCGGCACTGGCCTAATCATGGCGCCTTGAAACACTTCAAATAATCGGGAACTCTCATGCACTGCTTCTTCGCACGGGGTTCACCATCGGAGTCTAGTGTCGGACTTCTTGACCTACTCGGCCCTAGAGCACACGGCTTATCCCTCGGCCTCGGTGCCCTCGGCCTTTTTCTAGGCACGGGAACACTTGGTCCAGCCCCATCAGATCCCGGTGATTGGCAAAACTCCTCCAGAAATCCTGGTTAGAAGTCTGCCCGGTTCATCTCGTACAAAGGGTCAAGTAGCAATTGTGCTTGGCGGATATACTCCTGGAGTTCGCGAACGTCCACAAGCATTCGGGAGAGACCGACCTCAGACTCGTACATCCTCTCCTCCATGTCGTACAGGGCGTTCGACCATTCCTCCGGTCGTTCCTCCAGTACTCGGGGCCTTGTCCTAGCCTGCTGAATCGGGACCACCCTCGGTGTATCCATCGACTCCCACGGCCTTGCCCTCAAGCGAGTACGCTCAACCGCCTCGTCCACCAGGCGATGCTCTTCAGAGGAAGCCATCTGACTCTGGCGAAACACCGGTCGCAAGTCAGGACTCATCATTGGCCTCCTCCTGGCGGTATTTTCACCACTAAGTGTCTCCCAAGCGGCAGGGGACAATGGCGAATACTCCCACTCAAATGGCGACACCAGACTCGGAAGGATAAATTCCATCTTCGGGTCTTCCTCTGGGTCTTCTTCAGGATCCTCTTCCGGATCCTCCTCGGGAACCTTTTCTGGATCCTCCTCGGGATCCTCCTCCGAATCTTCCTCGATTTCGAAGTCGTCGTCGTAGTACCCTCCAAGGTACTGCGCCGGCTCCTCCTCTTCCTTTGTGTCTTCCCTTGGGTCCGCTTTCGGCTCCAACCCGGGAACCTCGGCCCTAACAGACACCAACATCACCGACTCTTCAAGTATGGTCTTCACCTCCTCGGGTGGACTACTGGGCTCCCCGACCTCAAAGCACGGCGGGGGAACCGGGAACTCTAGCCTTACTGGAGATGGCAGGGCCACCTCGGCTTCTTTCGGGTTCCTCTGGTGAGAGATGAATGCGCCCATAGTCTGCGGGGCGACGAGAAATGATTAGTCTTTCTAAATATAGAAGCGAACTTACTATATCAGACTGGAAAGAAGGCATGACTAGAACGGCAGAGTTTGTCAAATGACACGTTTTTAGTAAAGTATGATTTTATTTGGAAATTCAAAAAAATTTCGAATGAAAAAAAAAAAAATTTCTTAGTTCAAAACGAGTAAACGGTTTATAAAATTTTCGTTCCTAGTAAAACGTTTTTGAAATCCCTGCCGAAAAAAAATTGTTTCCAGTAACACATTTTAAACCCGTTTTAAAAAAAAATTCGGCTCTGATACCAGATCTATAACACCCCCAAATATATAACCTTGAAAGTATTACCGCCAGTGACCTTAGATTCCACATCCGAAGCCACCCAAGGATTAACCAATTTATACAAATCATAAAACAACATTTAATACGAAATATCATAACATTTGATTAAATCAAAGTCTCGGAATTACATCCACAATTCCAAATACAACCAAAATACATAATATGTTTCAATACAGCATAAGTCTTTTTAAATAAATAACAAAAAATGTCTTGATCGGAGCGATCACCCGCCTAGGATCTCAACCTTGATAAAACTCTTAAAAACTCCATTTGCCTTCATCGTCGTTTCTAGCCTTCACGTAACGGGAGTTTACCTGATGTGCCATATGAGACGGATTACACCAGCCAACCATGCAAGGAATAAAACCCGGTTGGTTAGTCTAATGAAAGACTATACAAGGGTAAAACATAAAGGTTCTAAGGTAGGCGTATTAGATTAGACCCATCGCTTCTCGAATGAAAGCCGATGACGATAGTAAACCTCAATACCTCTACAAAATGATTCAAAGAAGAATGATCAAGAGAAGACTCCTAAAGATCGAGTCTAAAGGAAACATATGAAGAGAAGACTCCAAGAGATTGAGTCTTATCGGAAAGTATGACAAGTGTTGGGGAACATTAAAGTTTCACACAAGCGTTTAAAAAGACTTGCCCATTTGGGTCCACGACCAACCTCACCGCATAATGCGAATTCAGATTTGGAAGGAGGACTTACTTTAGTCGAAGTCAGACGAGTTTCCAAGTTGTACTTCTCGCCCAAGGTTCATTAATTATGTGCATAGCGACACTTATCTTATTTTAGTGACAAAGCGTACATTCACGTTATAAGCTTTTATATATCATCTCATCGCGAGAGATATTGAAGGGAATAAATCCCGAGAATCGGCACCAGCTTTGTACACCTACCCTGAGTAAGGGCAAGGTCATGACCAGAGGAAGTACTAGGGAAAAATCCTCCTAGCACCAGTTATAAAGAAACAACTAGACCTCGCAAGGTACATAGCGTTCATACGAATACTCGTTCTAACTAAACAGTTAAAACCACATAATAATCCACATCAATGCCATCATGGCAACAGTATATATATATATCTATAATAGCGTTGTTTCTAGCAGTATATACAACCTATTATAATATCTCTTTTAATCGTATCAAATACGTTTATCAAAACTGTTCCCAACGAAAACAATATTCATCCCACTTAATTAACAATTAGAACAATTGATAATTAATAGAAATATGGAATGATAAGCAAGAGCGAACCGCCACTTGCCTTAGATTAGACGAACGATTGACGAAGACGGGTTTCTGGGTCCGAAACGGGAACATAACTCGGATTACAGATTCCTACGGAACGACCCATAACGAAACCCTAGGTTAGATTCGACATTTAAAATGATACGAATCGAAGAAGGAACGAACCAAATCGAAGGAACGAAGGCCCCGACCGAGACCGACAAGCCCAAAGCCACGATCGCGATTGCCCAGGCAATCCGCGGTCGCGGTGGGCACTTCCGCGGTCGCGATCATCGAGGACGAGTGTCCGCGAGCACAGATGACAGCGACCGCGAACGCGGTCGCCTATGTCACAGCCGCGGTCGCGGCAGTTCATGTCCGCGGTCGCGGACATGAACTCCGGCGACTCAGAATGGGAGAAAACTCACCGGGGGAGACGCGATGGGGCTCGACTCCTGGGCACCTTGCACCTCCAATGCACCACCACCTCCAACAAGAGCGCCGGCTACAGCTTGAAGATTCCGGCGAGAGCTTCAACTTCCGGCGAGCAAGAAAACGAGAGAGGAAGAGTGTGATTTCAGATTGGAGTGCCCTTCAACCTCCAGATCGAGCTCCTTTTATAGGCCAAAGGAAGATCTCTCCCAGCCCAGATCAACAGCGAGCCAGAAGATCAACGGTGGCGCAAACGGCGAGGAGTCAGACGACGCGACGTTGGCGTGTTGTAGTTTTCCGCGGTCGCGGAAAATTCCTGTGCCCAACCCTTCTGAAACCGGTCGCGGAAATGCTGCCGCGGTCGCGGAAATGCTGCCGCGGTCGCGGAAATGCTGCCGCAGTCGCGGAAATGCCTTTTCCGCGTCTGTTTGCCCGGGGAAAGGTTTGGCGTGGGTTTCAAACCCCGGATTAAATATATTTGTACCCAAACAAATATTCTAAGCCCCGAAAAATATGTCGAATGTATTTTATATCACTCAGGGGATTTTACAGAGATAAATCTCGATACAGAAATCCGAACCTCTCCAAAAACGATACGATCATAGAACGAGGGTTGAGTAAATTACCCAAATACCCTTACTAAAAATGAGGGGTATTACATTAGAGCCAACAAGGTTAGCTGCCAGTAACCAACAAAATACACACTAATTAATTCCTCAACACTACTGTAACCAACAAGGTTAGCTGCCAGTTGCATTAAAAATTGTATCTCGGTCGTGCTCGATTCTGGACATCGATGGAGAGGATGACATGCAGGGAGGATGGCAGATGGAGACGCAGAGACGTGGAGAAGAGGAGAAGATGAGAAGAGGAGAAAAAGGAAAGGAAGCTAGCTTGGGCGCCATTGAAGGAGGCTGATGAAGCTCAAAATTGATAACCCTAGCAACAATGGAAAGTATCGAGTTGTCCAACAAGGCAGCAAAGCAAAACAAAAATGTGTTGGGCTCAAGTCCAACAAGGCACCACATCACGTGAGGGGCACATGTACAACTCAAAATACTAAAAATCCATACCCTTTTTAGTAATTTAACACTCCAATTTTATCACTTCAACTCCTATAAATTTGATTTACCGAATACCCCAAATTTCACTTCAACTACCTAACTTCAACTCATATTTCCACTTCAGCTACTACTTCCACTTCAACTCCAGCTTCCACTTCAGCTTCCTTCAACTCACTTCAGCTTCCTACTTACCTTACCGAATACCCCAAATTTTACTTCAACTACCTAACTTCAACTTCAACTCATATTTCCACTTTAGCTACTACTTCCACTTCAACTCCAGCTTCCACTTCAGCTTCCTTCAACTCACTTCAGCTTCCTACTTACCGAACATGCCCATAACCTTTGTTGTAAAAGAAATTTCTGCCAACTATTAATTGGTCAAATTCACCAGAAATTTAGTACTCTGTAAGTCAGAAGAGGGTTCTTATTTAAAATCAATTTGTTAAATACTTTCAAGGCAGAAGAGGGATCTCTTTCATACCTGGTGTTTTTTTTATTTCATTCTCCTCCTTTGTTTCTAGTGCTCTATTTTAATGGCGGAGAGCAATATTAACTAAGCGAAGGCAACAACAATGGCAGGAAGAGGCAGAGAAGAAGAAGGAGCAAACAGTGCCGTTTTACAAGCTTTTCTTTTGCGTCGACAACTACGATCGTCTCCTCAAGACCGTTTGAAGCTTGGGAGCAATCATCCATGTCTCCTCCATGCCCTTATTCTTTCTCCTATTCGGTCAGATGGTTAATGGGTTTGGCGTGAATCAGATGGACCTTCACACTATAACCGACGAAGTCTCAAATGTACGAATCCCTCTTAAAAGGCTATCGTTTTTCAGATCTCAGAAGTAGGCGAAGATGTGATTTGGATTAAAGAGACAAAAAAGAGGCTAGATATATAGGGAGGAAGAGGATGGAGGAAGCAGTGAGTCATGAATGTCAAACCTAACAAGTGGAAGAAGGTAAAGGCAAATAAGGTAACACGTGGATTGAAAAAAGGGTAGTAAGGATGAGTGATCATTTAGGGTAAATTTGTAATAAATGAGCAAATTAAGGGTCATAAATGTAATGTTCATTTAGCCAACTTACACTTTTAGTATAGTAAGGATCTCATGTATGTATATGGAATAAACAATGTGTACATAAAGTATTAACTATGTGCATATGAAATAACTTATGTGTACATATGAAATAGACTACATGTGCATATACATAAAATGACTCATGTATGCATATGAACTAAACTATGTGTGCATAAAGTATAAATTTTGCGTTTACATAAAATAAACTATGTGTGCATATGAAATAGACTAATTGTGCATACATAAATCATGTATGACATACAATAACCTATTTGTGCATATAAAATAACTTATGGGTGCATAAGAAATAGACTACTTGTGCACAAAAAAAAAAAAAAAAAAACTCATGTATGCATACTGAATGAACTATGTGTGCGTAAATTATATATTACGTGTGCATATGAAATAACCTAAGTGTGCATATGAAATAGACTAAGTGTGCATATATAAAGAACCCATGTGTGCATTTCATTTGTGTTCATGTATTTCATAAAAAAATGTTCATGAGCACATCTCTTTATATGTATTAATATATTGTTTACTATGTGTGCATATGATTTCATCAACGTGTTTATATATTTACAACTATGTGCTTATAATTATGTTTTTATGCGTTTTTAACTACATGTTCATGTGTTTAACTGTAACTATGTGTTCATACGTATATCTTTTAACAAACATAACAATGCACATAAAATATCATGATCAGGAACAATTTAAAAACTTCAAAGTGTGAACAAAAATATCTGAATCTATAATCAATTTTCACGACCCTATCTCTGTATAAAAACCCCCAAAAATAGGATCATTTGGGAGAGGAATCCATGAATTCACGACAATTTGATTGATATAACTCGAATCAACAAATTTATTCCTTCTTGTATCCCACATCTAGCTATATATATGTCAATAAATTTAAAACCAATTGTGAAATGAAACAAAAAAATATTATGTGCTAAATGTTCACAACTTTAATTACATCTAACGCAAAGAAACTACAATGAAAATAATTGTTATATTTATTGTATAATTTGATGTTGTGGCCAGATGGTTACATTCTGCACACATCCTCTATTCTTTCTTGTAATTTATTTTTTCACTTCTCAAACGTTTCTCATGCCCTTATTCCTTAATAGTTAAGGTGGATAAACTTTAATTTGACATGGTGTAACACTCACAAACTTCTCAAATGTACTCTTCTTATTCGAATAAGATAAATCACCGAATTTTATATAAAGCAAACCACATCTTTTACTAGTGCAAATAATATACCATTATACGACTTCATATCATCGTTGCAAATGGGGATATAATATTTGTTATTGCCAGAGAAAAATAAAACCAAATCTTGTTCTCTTTGTATGTATTTTCTGTGGAAAAAGCAAGAAAAGTGATGTGTTAATGGACTACATGTGCATAAAAATCTATCTAGGTGTTCACGAACGTTTGCCTAAGTCTTCGAGGATTATAGACTGGTATGCATATATTGTAAACTTTAAGTGCATCACATTCACCTTATAAAGTGTGTGCATATACATTTGCTTAAAAGGTTCATCTATTATAGCCACAGTGTGTTTGGAGGAAAAATGTTACAATAACTAAATATACAATATGTGGCTGAGCTATTTGTTCATTATTTTCTCTATGTGTGTGCATAAACATTTGTGTACGTGTGCGTTAATTAAGTCATGATGTGCATGTATATATAGTTATCATGAAATGAATTAATTAACAATATGTTCATTTTTTTTCATCTAAAATGTGCATATATTCTCAAACCACAATCAAATATGCACACAAACTTCACAAAATTAAACCTATGTGTCCTATACTAACAAAATTGGACAACATGCAAACAACGACAACCAGAAATCAACACATTAAACAACATTTATTTACGAAAATCGGTTCATACATAAACGCTCCACAAGATAATGGAGAAAGCAGCTATTTAACCATATCCATGACCTAGAAACAAATAGATATTCAATAAAAGTAACCCAAAATCAACTATATCTTGATAAACACGAAGAAACCAAAAATAAATCATTTTTCCATGGAATAACAAAAAATAGCTAACGATTGTACAAATAGAAGCTCGCCAAAGGAATGGATTGATGTTCTCAAAATACACTAGTAGAAAAATAGCCTTTTATCACGGTTAATGTATAAGACCACGGTTATAAACTGTGATAAACTTGGCTTTGATAAACATGTTTACACTGCTTACATGTTTACTACAATTCTAAACTGTGGTCTTCTTTTTTACTACGATCCTCAACAACCGTGGTGTTTGTAGACAACTGTGGTAAATGTAAATCATGTCAAATCGTTTTAACCGTAGTAAAATGAATAACCGTGATAAATTTACATCATAGTAATTTATTTAGATCATAATAAAATTGATTAACCATGGTAAACTTGCATTCTGATAATTTTATTTGAACCATAGTAAATTCGATACACCCGTGGTAAATTGAATCAACCGTAGTAAATTCTTAAACCATGGTAAGCTTGCATAGCGGTAAATGCATAGTAACTATTACCTTGGTTTTTTTAATGAATCAGGATAAATGAGTAGCTTTCTTCCAAATGGCAATCTAAATAATATTGAATTTCGTGTATATGTTGTCATTAAAGGCTTTGACACAAATTTAACCAAAATACACGACAGTCCAAATGCAATAAAACTCTTAACACAATCTGATGTAATCATAAACAATGTCATACATCAATTACATTCATCAATTTTATGAATTTTTTTAATGTGTGTCCATGAATACACAATAAAAGCTCCATATTTAACAATAATCCCTTTTAACTATTAGTTTAACTTTTTTTTTTAGAGGTTCATCCCTTTTATTTTAGAAAATATTTTTTTTTTTCAAATTTAAACTCTTAACATGTGTCCATGTACACACATTAGACAAACCGATATCACATAGCACTTAAGTTTCACAAAATTATTGTATAATTAAGCTAGATAATTCTCCTATACTAATAAGTACTTGCAAATTTTGACTAACTAAAGTATGAACCTCTGCATACACATTGATCTCAAATCATGTCTATCTTCATGTTATATCGACCTAGCTTATTTCGGATCAACCTGTCAAGGTAAAAATATTCGATTACAAATCATTTAACACATTGATACAACCAATAGTTCAAGACATACCTTTTCAGGGTTATGATGTTGTCCTTAACTAATAATTTGGCCACTAGTGCTTTAAATTCAAGAAAGAAGGAATGCAGATCCGCATTGAATAATCAACACTTAAGATTAAACCAAAAAATTCATAACAAAAATGATGATTTGCAATTGAACATTAGGAGTGTTCATAATTATCCGATCCGATCCGGTCGATCCGATCCACCGATCCGCTGATCCGATCCTAAAATATCCGAGTCCAGTGGAATACGATCCGAATCCGATCCGGGGAAATTTTTCGGATCATCGGATCGGATACGGATCGGGGCTAGATATCTGGCGGATATCCGGGGGTATGCCACTATTATAATATTTATATAAAAAATTATATATATTACTTGAAAATTAAATATGCCAATGGTTTTCCCATTTTTATAAATGTGTAAACATTATTATTTTCATTGTGAATGAAAGTATTGAAGTTTAGACATTTAAATATTATGTTTTGAACTCGAATTAGTGGACTTTGAAAGTATTTTTGTTGTTTTTCGGTGGTTTGTTTGAAATTGTATATTGATTAAACTACTAAGTATTTTGTTTGAATTTATATATTTGAACTTGTATAGCTAATATAGTTGATGAATTATAAATTTATGATAATATTTTTAGAAATAATATAATTTTTATATAGATTGGATATTTAGGATATCCGATATGTATATCCGATCCGATCCGAGGTTTTCGGATCGGATATCCGGGATTTTCGGACGGATATGGATAGCGATTTCGGGATTTTTCATTTGAGGATATCCGATCCGATAAGCCGGATCGGATCGGATATCTGGTAATGAACACCCCTAATGAACATGACATGCAAATTCAAAGTCTAAAAACTACTTACCGAAAGAAAGATACCAAAAAACGTGAGAGAGAGAAACGCTCCCTTTCAGGAGAGCCGACCCTAGCTGGCTATGGAACCCCTTGGCCACCGCCCCCGACGATCCACCGCCCCGAACGAGCCACCGCCGCTACCATGGCACCCGCCTCACCGGCCCCAGCAGCACCGCCTCACCGCCGAGCAATTCCCAAATCTGGCTAGCCCAGATCCGGTTCCGGTCCGTGCTTCGTCGTCGGATAGCTGCTCCCGACCCCTCTCGCCTCCTCTCGCCGCCTCTCCTCCTCCGCCGACGCTTCCCCGTCCCTTGGTAGAGCTTTGGCCGGTCGTCGTCCTCTCCGCCCTCCTTCTCGGCCCGCTGCCGCCTCCCCTGTCTTCCTCCCTGTTTTTCTCTTATTCCCCTCCTCCTTCTCCGCCCACCTCCCTCCCCTGTCCCCCACCGCCCTCCATCTCCGCCTGCCATCTCTGCCCCGCCGCGCCCCCCCCGCCTTCCTCTTTGTCTTCCTCTAATCCCCTCCTCCTTCTCCGCCGTCCACCTCCCTCTCCTGTCCCCCGTCCTTCATGTGACCCTCGTTTTTGTTTTGTTTTGTTGGTTCCTTGTTGCTCTGTGTTACTCTCACGGCTGTTGTAGATTGCCTTTAGGTTTGATTGGAGACTGTTGTTTCGGTTCGAGATAAGACAGTGATTGTGTGATCCCTGGTGGTTTCTACTAACGATTTGCCACCAGATTGTGTCTTGTCTCTTCTTTCCGGCTGCTTCAAACGACTTGTTGGAGGTTTCCAACCCCTATTTGAAGACTTTCTCATTGATTGTGCCTTGTTGGTTTGCTTGTTCGGTTGTATCTTTATTTTGTTTCTTTTTTGTGTGTGTTGTTGTCTTTATGTTTGTTTTGCTCTTTGCTGTTTTGTTTGTTGTTGGTCTGTTCGCCGTTTGTTCGGCCTCTCGAGTTTCCAGGTTGGTTGTCTGGATTCTTGAATTCTTACTTTATAAAAAAAAAAAAGTCTAAAAACTACTTGGTACAAGACTAAATGAAAAAAATCAAGCACGAAATATTCTCATCACTTTTCGCAACAAAAAATTAAATAAAATTGACTCACAGTGAATATGGCATGCAATTTCAAAGTCAAAGAAACTACCTGCTACAAGATGAAATTCAAAAAATCACGCATGGAGAATTCTTATCATATAAGATTGAACATGTGAAGATAATACTTAAAGTTTTCTGATCTTACACCTTGATTGCACATGTTTGCAAGGGGAAATAAACTTGTCTTGTTTTAACTTTCTTATTTCTAAGAGCATAACCAAAATTTCTTCCCAGAGTTGTTCTCCAAAAAGACAAATTTAATTGTTTTCTTATTAGCGGTAAGTAGTTATAATCACAATGGTGATATATTGGTAAACTGAATGAATTTGTATTGTGTACAAGCATAAGTATAAATAGTTACAACAATAGAGGAGAGCTCCGAAATATATGATTAACTATTCTAACATTAGATCCTAATTAAGTGGTTTGCCAATAATTGTAAAGCTAATAATAACAAAATAATTACTGGATAATACCTCCGGCAAGCTCGAGTGCGGGACCGAACTTGAAGCTTGGACCGTAAAGCACTAACTGAAGATGAACCGAGTGGTTTGGTGAAGATGTCTTCCACTTGATCTGCAGAAACGATATGACTAAATTTAAGAAGACCGACATCAACACGCTCTCGTACAAAGTAATAGTCTAAGTGGATGTGCTTGGAAAGAGAGCCAATAACCGGACTAGCTGACATAAAAGTGGCTCCAATATTGTCACACAAAAGTTGTGGTGGTTGTGATATTGAGACGCCAAGCTCATTCAAAAGTTGTTGTAGCCAAACTAATTCAGTTGTCGTGTAAGCAAGGGCACAAAATTCTGCTTCAGTGCTACTGCGAGCCACGACACGTTGCTTGCGAGAGGTCCAACTGATCAAATTGGGACCAAAATAAATGGCAAAGCCGTATTGAGAGCGACAATCATCTGAATCAGACAACCATCTGGCATCAGAGTAGGCACGAAGGTGGGGTTGAGAACACAGACGGAGGAGAAGGCCCTGATCAAGTGTGCCTTTGAGGTACCTAAGAATGCGTTTGGCTGCCTTCCAGTGATCTTGTGTGGGAGAGTGCATAAACTGGCAAACTCGATTGACAACATAGGCAATTTCAGGACGAGTGATGGTAGCATATTGTAAGGCTCTAACCACTTGACGATAGAGACGAGCATCATCAGCAGGAGTTCCAGCCTTGCAAAGTCGTGAATTTGAGTCAGCAGGTGTTGGCAAGGGCTTCACATTAGTCATTTTGCAACGGGAAAGAATTTTTCGTACGTACTTGGATTGGGACAAAAATAGACCAGACTCGTGCTTGATCACTTCAACACCTAGAAAGAAATGCAGTGGTACCAAATCCTTTAAGGAGAACGTTCTATTGAGCACCCCAATAAACTGAGAAATGAAGGATGAATCGCTTCCTGTAATAATGATATAATCAACATAGACAAGCAGATAGATAGTCGTTGTGGGTGAGTGATGAATAAATAAGGAAGTGTCAGAGTAACAAGCTCGAAATCCATTTGAGAGAAGAAAGTTCTTGAGTTTATTAAACCAAGCACGAGGCGCTTGCTTGAGGCCATATAGAGCTTTGTGAAGCTTGCAAATATGAAGCAGAAACGAAGAATCGACGAACCCTTTTGGTTGCTCCATAAAGACAGTTTCCTGCAACTCACCGTTGAGGAATGCATTGTTGATATCATGTGGATGAACTAGTTGGCCTCCTTCTTCAAGAAGAAGAGCGGATTGCTCTTGAAACTCGACGGCAGGCGCAACCTGCCATCTTCTCCTCACCACCTCCCTCCTCGGTTACCGCCCCCTCTGCCAACTCAAAGATGGATAAAAACATGATGAATCGATCTCAATCTCGTAATCTCTCTCTGGTTTTTTGGAGGTGTTGCTTGGAGAAGAAGAAGAAGAAAGGGAGCAACTAATCGAGTGTGCCCTCCTCTTTCTCTCTCTTCTAACCGTTTTTTTGCTTTCCAAAAGTGGCCCAAAAAAGATCATTCTCTCTCCTAAATGTAGGATATTTATAGAGGAATTTACCCCCCTTGAAACCGGCCATCTGCACCCCTTGATGGGCTTCATCCATCGCCTGGGCCTTCTTCTATTCGCAACAGCCCACAAACCTGACTGAGCCTAGGGGCTAGTGACTAATTCTCGCGGGCTTCAACTCCGGGATTCGTCAAATCCATTCCAAGCTCTTCACGAAGCGAAGTGTGAGCGAAGGCTTGGTTCATAACGTCGATCGTAGGTTTACCAGCTTCCTTCGCGTGGAATCTTCAACGGTGGTTCGCCTCTCAGTGGTGGTCGGCGTTGGTGCTCTCTTCTGCTGCCTCAATCTGAGTCCAATTCCTGCACATCTATCTTCAATCAGAATCAAAAGCTCACATACCCAATTCAGATAAGTTTTATTTGCCCCATCCTCTTCAATATTTCTCCTTTGACCTCAACTACAATTTGGTTACGCTTATATCTGCTTTGTGAACTTATTATGATTTGTTTATTTACCATCGTTTTGCTGAATTTCATTTTGACCCTTATGTTGAATTCTATCCTGCTTTGTTATCTTATGATTAATACTACTACTTGGTTTCCTGCTCTCTATTATTTTTGTTTTCCTTGCGACAACAATTTCAGATCTTTGAGTATCAGTCTTCTTACAATCTTTGACAATTTTTCGCTATCCTTTATGATTGCTATTTATTCTTACATTTCTGCTTTATCTTGCAATTTCTCATATTCTCTCTCTAAGTTGAATTATGATTTGATGATATTGGAGTGCTCCGTATCATTGAATATAACGAGTATCAATTGTTCAGTTTTTTTGATCTTGTGTCTGTACTCTTGGTTGTGTAAGCCCCATACTTTGGTGTTTCCTGGAGCTCGCACCCTCTCTTTTCCTTTAAATGGTCGGTGCCTTGTTGGTTCGGACTATTTATAGGTTAGGATTGAGGTAATAAGCTCGGTTTCGCCGGATGTGGTTGGTCTGTACACAGTATGGAGAAATGAAATGGCCTTGTGATGCGAACAACCCCTGAAGTGTCGTTTGCAATGCAGGATCTTTGGTTCCTCAAGCTTGTAGTCGAATCCTTCTCTTCCGTAGCCAAAGTGATGGCTTTCCTAGGGCTAAGAGATAGCCTTCAAACTTGTTCAAAGAGATGAACAAAGAGATCAAAGTGATGATCGCGAGACACCGAAGAGACGGTGTTGAATTGCTCGAAGCGACGAGCTACGGGATAGTTTGATCCGTGGGATCGAAGGGTTTGATGTTGGGATTCAAGGAAGGAGCGTACTCAACTTTACTACTCAAATCAACATCACTTTATTGAATGAAAAACATGAATATTTAAAGATAATTTCGTGCCCTAATGACTTGTAAAATAAGAAATCTATCTAATCTATCTAAGGCTAAGGATAAGGAAACAAAATAAAAGATAGAAACTTGCTAAAGAAGCAATTAGGAATCCAAACAAGATTGAATCCTAATTCTCCTTATCTTATCCTAAGGAACTAATAAACTAATTAATAATGCTGAAAATAAAGATATTCTAACAAAGAAAATTCGGATATAATCTTATCTAACTAATCTAAGTAGATAATTCCTGCTGGAAATTGCACAACTCTCAGTAAAACTCGATTTTGACCATCTTCTTGTTGGAAACTTGAATCGACGTAAACTATGAAGTTGTAGATCTTTGAATCAGCTTTCTAACGCATCTTGAATCATCACGATATCAATTTTCTAGCCACCGTTATGGCCGTTTTATCGAAGACTGTCCAGAACTAAATCGCCAGTAACAATTCCGCGGTCGCGACTATGGCTTCCGCGGTCGCGGAAAACCTTCTGTATTCCTTGAGCCTCTTCCTTGGAGGCCTTTGATTAATCCTCCCATGCATGTTGCTATCAATCTCCCCTTCTTGACTTCGAATCGTCCCCGATTCGACGTGGATGAAGAAAGAAGCGTCAAGTAGAGAGACACGAACATCCAGAAAGAGCAAAGGAACAAGTTGTGCATCAGCCTCGAATAACATCAAAGTTGTCACCTTTGCGACTGAATCTTCTATGATTGTGGTGGGAGCAACGTGTGTAAGAACAACAATAGAAGCCTCAAGCTTACCCGATACGAGCATTGGTTGCAGAAGCGGTGATGAGGGCGGCAAAGGGGCCGGTGAAAGGCTGCGTTCTGACGAATAACAATCAAGGATCGGGGCTTCGACGACCTCTTCCTCATACTCGTCCCACTTGGGATGATCAAAGGACATAGGACATGATTCCACATCCACCAAATCAGCGCCTTGTGGAGAAGGAGTCATCACGAACGGATACAGATCGCATTGAGAGACCAACATAAACTCCGCATCACGTTGGGCTTGCTCTCGGGCAATCTCCTCGGCTATGACCTCCTCCAATTCCCTAATACGTTGGACAATCTCAGCTTTCTCACGTAAGATCTCAGCTTTCTTATGTATGGTCTCAGCTTGCTCACGTTCGAGCTTCGCGATACGGGCAAGCATGTCTTGTCGCCAAGGGGAGAAGCTTGTCGTAGGAAACTCCATAGTACCCTTATCTTGGATAGGCTCTGATACCAGTTGATGCGAACAACCCCTAAAGTGTCATTTGCAATGCATGATCTTTGGTTCCACAAGCTTATAGTCGAATCCTTCTCTTCCGTAGCCAAAGTGATGGCTTTCCTAGGGCTAAGAAATAGCCTTGAAACTTGTTCAAAGAGATGAACAAAGAGATCAAAGTGATGATCGCGAGACACCGAAGACACGGTGTTGAATTGCTCGAAGCGACGAGCTACGGGATAGTTTGATCCGTGGGATCGAAGGGTTTGATGTTGGGATTCAAGGAAGGAGCGTATTCAACTTTACTACTCAAATCAACATCACTTTATTGAATGAAAAACATGAATATTTAAAGATAATTTCGTGCCCTAATGGCTTGTAAAATAAGAAATCTATCTAATCTATCTAAGGCTAAGGATAAGGAAACAAAATAAAAGATAGAAACTTGCTAAAGAAACAATTAGGAATCCAAACAAGATTGAATTCTAATTCTCCTTATCTTATCCTAAGGAACTAATAAACTAATTAATAATACTGAAAATAAAGATATTCTAACAAAGGAAAATCGGATATAATCTTATCTAACTAATCTAAGTAGATAATTCCCGCTGGAAATTGCACAACTCTCAGTAAAACTCGATTTTGACCATCTTCTTGTTGGAAACTTGAATCGACGTAAACTATGAAGTTGTAGATCTTTGAATCGTCTTTCCAACGCATCTTGAATCATCACGAGATCAAATTTCTAGCCACAGTTATGGCCGTTTTACCGAAGACTGTCCAGAACTAAATCGCCAGTAACAATTCCGCGGTCGCGGCTATGGCTTCCGCGGTCGCGGAAAACCTTCTGTACTCCTTGAGCCTCTTCCTTGGAGGCCTTTGATTAATCCTCCCATGCATGTTGCTATCACCTTGCGCCACTTAAAATTACTCCTCCCTAAGTTAATTAGTACATACCAAGGCACATTTGTGGAATGACGTTCTATTCAAGACAACATTCTATTTGCCCACGGAATTTTCCATTCTTTTCATACTAAAAAGAAAGGTAAAAATGGATGAATGGCTCTTAAACTGGACATGAAAAAGGCCTACGCTAAGTTAAACTGAAACTTTATTCGAGCTATTTTACTAAAATTTGGTTTCTCACTTGAATGGGTGATAAAACTTATGAATTGCGTTAGCTCTACGTCTTTCTCAGTACTGGTTAATAATGAACCTGGACCTATGTTTAAGCTTTTGTGCGGCTTATGCCAAGGTGACCACATTGCCCATTTCATTTTTATTATCGCTATGGAATACCTTTCTCGTACTTTATCTCATGAAGCTCAGCAACCTAATCAGAAAATTGGAATTCAATTAACCCGTAATGAAACGTGTATTCCCTTTCTCACCTTTGCTGATGATACCTTAATTTTTTCTAATGCCACTCCACAGAGTATGCATTATATTCAGGACCTCTTAAACACTTTTAGTCGTATATCTAGATTATCCATTAACTTCCATAAAAGCTCTCTACAAACATCCTCCAACGTCAGTATCCACCACACCACATCTTTTGCACCCATTCTTAACTTACCAGTTACTAAATCCATGGAAAAATATATAGGTATTCCTATTGTTCGGGGCCGTGTCAAAAAGGCAATATTTGATGACTACATTTAGAACCTAAAAAAACAATTATCGAAATGGAAGGCTAACACTTTATCTCAAGCAGGACGTCTGGTTCTCATCCAATCAAACTCATGCCCTAAAGTTAATTACTTAATGCATAGTTTTTTACTCCATACTACAATTTGTAATGAAATGGATAAAATCATTAAAAATTTCTTCTGGAATAAATACAACCCCAATTACCGCTCCCTAATTAATTGGAACTCAATCTACAAACCTAAAACATTTGGGGGATTGGGCCTCCACACTACCCATGAAATAAACAAATCTTTACAGATGAAGTTATTATGGAAAATTTTAACTGAGGCTAATAATTTATGGGTCCGAATTATCACAGAAAAATATCTTACTTCTACAGATCTTTTCTGTATCGTAAGAAAGCCAAACAGTCCTGGCAATTTTCACACCTGCTACATCTCCGCAATGAATTCAAGAAAGGTCTTAGCTGGGAGCTTGGAAATGGTCAAACAATTAAATTCTGGTATGATTCTTGGATTCTAAACTGTGATCTTTTTCCTTATTTCCACAACAATACTGCATCTGATATAAATGTTTCCTTTTTCATCGCCCCATCCTACCGATGTAATTTACCTTACTTACAAACTTTGTTACCTCATCACATCATTGATAAAATTACTAATATACATATTCCGGTAACACAGATGGAAGACCGACTTTTTTGGAGATTTAATTCTGACGGTAAATTTACCACTTCTTTCACACACAAATTGAACCATTGCGCCCTCCATAATCCCCAAACACAACCTTACTCCTGGATTTAGAAATTGAAGATCCCTCCAAAGATTCAAAACTTTATTTGGAAGGTTGTCATAGATGCCCTTCCCACCACGGAACGTCTTAACCGTCATTATTACTCTGTTTACTCCACCTGCCAGCTATGTCAAACTGCGGACAAAGATTGTAATATCCCGTATATTTGTACGAATAAATTTCGAATTTTCTTAAGCCCGTATTGCAAGTCAGATTAAATTCGGAGACGTATGAACATTCTGTATAATGTTTGGCCTCTGTAATATTTTTCTGAGCAATATAAAATACAGTTAAGGTATTTTTGGCTTAAAAGTCGTTCGTGTATAAATATATTTAACCCAGGGTTAAGTAAATTTACCACTTAAGGTAAATAAAGCCAAAATAGGCCGAGAGTCGGCCAAGGGCCTTCACCGCACCCGACGGCATGCCCTCACCGCGCCCCGCGGCCGCTGACAGAAGCACGGACATCAGCACCTGCATGCAACTTGGCGGGCTTGGAAATTGGCCGTGCTGACTCGCCAAGGCTAGGGGGACTAGCTTGTCCACCTCCTGGTACCTGTCCATCAAGGGCTCTTCGTGTTTTGGCTATAAAAGAAGAGGAGACGCCATGGGAGAAGCTGGAAAATCACTCCTCACCATCTTCGTCCTCCTCTTTTCTGTCAAAAACCAGAAAACGTGTTCCTGAGCTGAACTTTGAGATCAATTTCTGATCGATTCTGTCATCCGTTTGGCGAGATCAAAGTTGCATATTGAAGGTGAGGTGTTGCTTAAAAGGGTGAGAAAAATAGCCAAGCTCGATTCAAACTAGAGGTCGATCGAAAGTTGGTAAGAAAACCCTTGCAAGCCACTGATTTCACCTTTAAATTTTGTGACTTTTGCTGAACTTTGAATCCGATTTTCGTGGTTGTTTGGGCTTTGTTTTGATCCGTTCTTAGGAGGCTTTTGAAGCTTGTTGGAAGCTTAATAAGGTGGTAGAATCGAGCAAAGGAGAATCGAAGCCAAAGGGGTTCGATTTGGGTGAGTTGTGCTCGTTACCGCCTCTGCCCTCCGCCCCTGCCTGTGCGCCGCACCCGGCGGTGATGTGCCTGCCGCCCCCGCGGCAGCCATGCCGGTTGAGTGTTGTGGTGTTGGGCATGGGCTAAGGCCCCGTTCTTTGATTCGTATTCCATTAGATTCGTATATATAGATATTGAATCTAAATTGAGGTCTTGTTATGGGTCGTTCCATATGGATTTATTATCCAGGATCTGTTCCCGTTTCGGACTCGGAAACCCTTTTATTCTAAGCTTTTGAAGCTTTCGTCAGATCCAAGGCAAGTGGCGGTTCGCTCTTGCTTATCATTCCATATTTCTATTAATTATCAATTGCTTAATTGTTAATTAATTTGGATTGATTATTGTTCATGTCTGGAATCATTTTATGAAATATCTTTGGAAAGATAAAATGAATATTATAATAGGTTGTATATCTGCTAGAACAACGCTATTATATATATATGATCTAGATTGAAATATATTTAGGATGTTGGCCTTAATGGCTTTATTATGATTGACTGTTCTGAACTGCTTAGTTAGAACGAGTATTCGTAGGAACGCTACTCGGTATCTCTCAGTGAGTACTAGTCGTTTCTTTATAACCAAGTGGATGGGATGTCCAGGCCCCAACACTTTTCTTTGGTCATGACCTTCTCCTATCCGAGTATAGGGGATGTGCACAACAGCTGGTGCCAATCTCTGGGATTTAGTCCCAACTCTCTATATCTCAATATCCGCCGAGGATGAGATTTTAAAAGCTTGAAACGTGAATGAGCGTTTTGGAATTAAATAAGATAAGTGCTCGAGTGCACATAATTAATTTACCTCCGGCGAGTAGTGCAGCTAGGTGATAGTGCAGCTAGGAAACTCGCCCTGACTTGAATGTAGTACGTTCTCTTTCCGATTTGGATTCGTATCATGCGGTGATTCGCATTATACGGTGAGGTTGGTCGTGGACCGAAGCATCTCAGTCAGTCTTTAAATGTATATGTATATATATATGAACTTATAATGTTCCAGACATTGTCATGCTTCCGATTAGACTCACTCTTTTGGAGTCTTCTCTTGGATTAATTCCTATAAGACTCATTTCCGTTGGAGTCTTCTCTTGATCATGTCTTTTGATATATTCCAGTAGAAGTATTGTGGTTGGCTATCGTTATCGGTTATTATCCGAGAAACGATGAGTCTAACCTAATACGACTGCTTCGAACCACTCTGCTTTATTCCTTTGCTAGTCTATTCATTTAGACTAACCAACCGTAATTATTCCTTGCATAGTTGGCTGGTGTCATCCGTTCGATTCGGCACATCAGATAAGTTGCCACTCCACGAAGGCTAAGAACGACTATGACGGGAGGTGTTTTTGACAAGTTTATTCAGGTTGAGATCCTTGGCGTTGATCGCTATGGTCAAAACTTGTTTTACCTTTAAAGACTTCCGCTATGTATTTACTCTGAAACAATGCTTTATCCTACGGGGATTGGGTTGTAATCCCCTGACTTATGTTTGAACCGTTGGTTTATGGATTATATAAATGTTATGTATGATTTGAATAATCCGGTTTAGCCTTGGGTGGTTTCGGAGGTGAAATTCCGAAATCACTGGCGGTAATGCCTTTCCAAATGGGTTATGATTTGGGGGTGTTACAGATTTGGTATCAGAGCACAAGTTTTAAAACGTGTTGGGTATTTGACAAACCATTTACTCGTTTTATACTGAGGAAAGTTTTCAAAGAACTTGAATTTGAAAAGACATATCTTAATACCGTTCATAGTCGTGCCTTCTTCTTTGGTCTAATATGGAAAGCAAACTTCTATATTTAGAAAGACTAATTTCCTTCTCGTCGCCTATAGGATATGGGCGCGTGCTTATCCTTTCAAAGGGACTCGGAGGAGATTGAGATGGCTCCATCATCTCCCGACAGATTTAACCTTCCTATTCCCCAGCGGCATTTCAAAATCGGAAGCTCAAGCAAATCACCAGAGGATGAGGAAGAGGTGAAGCTCATCCTTCCCGAATCAGTGGTGTTGAGGTCCGATAATGCGGTGATTCCAGTCGTGGAACCTGTTGTACCATCAAGGGTTGAGCCATCGAGGTATGCCCAAGGCTATTACGACAACGATTACACGATTAACACTATTCCGGAAGGGAATGAGGAAGAAGCAGAAGAAGAGGAAGATGAAGAGACTATGGAGGTAGACATTGACGGTGATACGTCAGGGTACACCGGAGAATATCTTGATGAAGATGCAGAAATTGAGTCAGTCCCCGGGATGGATTCCGAGGAAGATCCTGAGGAAGATCCCGAAGAAGAGGATCCACAGGAAGAAAAAAGCCCTGAAGAAGTCCAAGGGGGACAAGAACAAGAGCTTGAAGAGATGAGGCAGTTACTAGTGGACCAGGAAGACCCTGGAATGCAAGCTATCTACCCAGACCCATTAGTTGAGCCTGAGTATGTACCGTTGACTGACGCAGATTGGGAAGCACTCTACATCGAGTATGGTCTCAGGGAGGATAACAACTCACGCTATGATTCGGAAGACGCTCCGCCTCTTCGTGCTTGAAGAAGGCGAAGGTCAAGTCCCGAGTTACGTGGGATCCTTCGTCAGAGCCAACAGAGGAGAGAGGAAGGTCAACGTGAGATTGAAGAAATGGAACGTGCTCAAAGACAGGCAAGAATTGGAGAGGAAAGTCAGAATGGTCAGGATTCTCGTATAAGGCCAAGGACACCGAAATCCAAGAATGAATTGTGTGTCCCAGGGCCAAGTCAGGCGAGAGATCAGTCATCTGATTCTGATGAGGAGCCTCATCCAAAGATGCCTTGCATGAGTAGCATTCCATACAGGAAGCGTTTTAGGGGTCTGTGAAGAAAGGACCAGTATAACAAATAGTAGTACTTATGTATAATAGTCGGATATTATATGATGTAGTACTAAATTCTTAGAGCATTTTTGTCAAAAGCTCTAAAGAATTAATTTTGTTGAACCTTGTGGCGATGTTAAGAAGTTCATCATATATATATATTACCAAGTTGATCTATTATGAGTTGATTTTATTACATTTAATATGCTGAAGAGATATTAATGTAACGAATCCTTGGAATTTGATCGGTAAACAGATGGTGAACACGAGAAACAACCGTAACGGTACTGGACCTAGTGGTCATCTCAGACTAGCTGGAAGGGATGCTGCAAACCTTGAGGAGGTGCATGACTCTGCATCCAATGCTAACCCTGAGGGCAATGGCCAAGCTCCGGCCAATGCTCCTATGGTGTTCGATGAGGCAGCAGTTGCAGCAATCCGAGGGATTGTGATGCAAGCAATGGCTGACGCTCTACGACCAAATGCACCTCAGGCACAAGGAGTGCCAATTCCTCCACCAGTTCCCAGGGTTGGAGCACTAGAAGTTCAGGAACCTGTGATTCCAGAGAATGCAGTCGGGAATAGAAGCAATTATGGTCGAGCTTTGAAGACCATAACTTCTATGATACCTGATTGTTACAACGGGAAAGGTGAGCCAGTCCGTGTGACTCACTGGTTTTCCCATATGGAGAGATTGTTTCGCAATGTAGAATGCACTGAAGCTGAAAAGGTGCATATAGCGTCTCTCCAACTGAAGGAAGATGCCAGCGAGTTGTGGGAGAATAGTGGACTTGCAGACAGCCCTGATTTGAACTAGGCGATGTTCAAGACTAAAATGATTGATCGTTTCTTTCCTCAAGCCATGAGAGAGGAGAAACGCAAAGAGTTTTTATATCCAAAGACTGATGGGCTGAAGGTGACTGAGCTTGATTCAAAGTTCAATCATCTATTGCAGTACGCTGGACCGGAAGTATCCAGTGAGGAGTAGAAAATCAGGTACTTCCATGAATGGATGAGTCCTGATATTAAGCCATGGATGATGCACCACACTTGCTCTACTTTGGAGCAATATGTGAATGCAGCCTATAAAGTGGAGGCGACTCTCGAGGAGTCAACTAGAAGACGCAACCGCCAGAGATCTATGCAGAATCAATCTCAGGCAAGTGGTTTTAAACGTCCTGCGCCGCCGTCGAATTTTGCTAGGTCTGGTCGGGCAAAGACTGAGATGACTCAGAGTGGGTCTACACAGCAGTCTGGCCAAAGTAAGAAGCCTATCCAATGTTTTAACTGTGGTACGCTAGGACACAAGAGTAACGTGTGTCCTAGGGAGAAGAAGACTTGTTTTGCTTGTGGCAAAGAAGGACATTTGCAGACATTTTGTCCGAAGAACAGACAGATGGGTGCTGAGTCGCAGCAGGGATCTGTGAATCAAAGCAACCGGCCTAGATTCAAGCCAGTAGAGAGTCCCAGTCCATTGACTCAGACTACTGCTCAGAACAAGGGGAAAGCCCCAGCTGTGTCCGGAGGACAATGTCAGCGCTTGTACGAGATGCGTAAGGCGAATGGACCCAACACTCCGATTACTCAAGGTACCCTATACCTCCACTCTACTCCAGTATGCATTTTGTTTGATTGGGGTGCTACCCATTCCTTTATCTCTGAGAGTTGTGTTAGCAAGTTAGGATTAGTTTGCAACAAAGCTTGTGAGCCTTTTGTTGCGAGTCTTCCTAATGGAAATCAATTAGTGGGAACCAAACGTCTGTCAGAATTCCCAGTTACCATTCAAGGTAAGGAATTCGACGCAGATTTGATCTGCATTGATATGGCTCCTTATCACATTATCCTTGGTATGGATTGGTTGACGCGTCATGGAGCGGTAATCGACTTCAATTCAAGGACTGTAACGGTTTCATCAGAGGGCCAGCATACATGTAAGTTTAAGGGTCGAAATGAAGCGGATAACGGCAAGCTCATCAATGCGATGGCTGCGTTTAAGCTACTTCGACAAGGTTGTGCCGGGTATCTCTGTTACCTGGATGAGCCCAAGAAAGAGGAACCATCAGTACTTGATATTCCAGTTGTTAGGGAATTCCCGGATGTTTTCCCGGAGGAAATTCCTGGATTACCCCCGCATCGCATCGTAGAGTTTACGATTGATCTTGAGCCTAGTACTGCACCAATTTCTAAAGCACCGTATCGGATGGCTCCTGCCGAGATGCAAGAGCTGAAGAAGTAGCTGGAGGATCTTCTTGACAAAGGATATATAAGGCCGAGTGCATCACCTTGGGGTGCTCCGGTTTTGTTTGTTAAGAAGAAGGATGGATCATTTAGACTTTGTATCGACTATCGTGAGTTGAACAAAGTTACGATCAAGAACAAATATCCTTTGCCTAGGATTGATGATCTGTTAGATCAATTGCAGGGAGCAAAAGTCTTTTCCAAGATCGATCTGAGATCCGGTTACCACCAACTCAGGATTCGTGAGGAAGATATTCCGAGGACAGCATTCCGGACGAGATATGGTCACTACGAGTTTGTAGTTATGCCATTTGGACTTACCAACGCTCCTGCCATCTTCATGGACTTGATGAACCGATGTTTTCACCAATACTTGGATAAGTTCGTGGTGGTCTTCATCGATGACATTTTGATTTACTCTCCGAGTGAGAAAGCTCACGAGGAACATCTGCGAATTGTCTTGTCAATTCTTAGACAAAATGAGCTTTATGCGAAATTGTCTAAATGTGACTTTTGGATCAGAGAAGTGGCTTTTTAGGCCACGTGATCAATGAGAATGGGGTGATGGTCGATCCCCAGAAGATTGAAGCTGTGGCAAATTGGAAACGTCCTCAGAATGTGAAGGATGTGCGCAGTTTTCTTGGACTTGTTGGATACTACAGACGGTTCGTAGAGGGATTTTCTAAGATCGCTCTACCTATGACCGGTTTACTCCGCAAGGTCCATAAGAAATTTGTCTGGAATGAGAAGTGCGAGGCCAGTTTTCAGAAGTTGAAACAGTGCTTAACCTCTGCACCTGTTCTAGCGCTGCCAGAAGGGAATGATGGGTATGTGGTTTATAGTGATGCTTCTAAAAGTGGTTTGGGTTGTGTGTTGATGCAGAAGGGTAGAGTGATTGCTTATGCATCTCGACAACTAAAAACATATGAAGAAAACTATCCGACACATGACCTTGAACTAGCAGCGGTAGTGTTTGCATTGAAGATATGGAGGCATTACCTCTATGGTGTAAAATGCCAAGTCTTCACTGATCACAAGAGTCTCAAGTATGTATTCACTCAGAAGGAATTGAATATGAGACAACGACGCTGGTTAGAACTACTTAAGGATTATGATCTTGAACTGCTTTACCATCCGGGCAAGGCTAATGTGGTAGCCGATGCACTGAGCCGAAAGACACCACCTGAGATGGTAGTGGCACTTCTCACTGCTCAAGCCCAACTGAACCAGATGATGTGTGAAGCCGAAGTCTTGTATGATCAACGTAGAGGATGCCTGAGTATGTTGGAAATTCAGGCTACGCTACTTGATCAAATACGAGAAAAGCAGATCGACGATATCATTCTGGTAAAGCTAAGAAGTGAGGTGTTGAATGGGAAGGGTTTCGGTTTTGTGATTCAGGAGGATGGATCACTTTGGTTTCAAGACCGTATTTGTGTGCCTGACATTGATGGTCTTCGCCAATTGGTGATGAGAGAAGCCCATTCATTAGCTTACTCTGTACATCCTGGCTCTAGCAAAATGTATAAGGACCTCCGGAAAAAAATCTGGTGGCCAAACATGAAATGGGATGTGGCAGAATTTGTGGCAAGGTGCTTGACTTGTCAGAGAGTCAAGATAGAGCACCGTAGGCCAGGCGGTGAACTATTACCTCTTCCAGTGCCAGAGTGGAAGTGGGAAGATATTGCTATGGACTTCGTCACTGGATTACCCAAGACTAGAACCCAGAAGGATGCTATATGGGTGATTGTTGACAGACTCATGAAGAGTGCTCACTTCATGGCTATTAAGTCAACGTGGGGAGTTCCGAAGTTAGCCGAAGTGTTTTTGCACGAGATTGTCCAGTTACATGGTATTCCCAAAACCATTGTCTCGGATCGTGATGGTCGTTTCACATCCAGATTTTGGAAGGAACTCCACAAGGCTATGGGAACCGAGCTGAGATTTAGCACTGCCTTTCATCCTCAAACGGATGGACAGTCTGAGAGGACTATCCAGACTTTGGAGGATATGATGTGAGCGTGTGTACTCGATCGTCCGACTAGCTGGGAAGACAACATGACTCTAATCGAGTTCACATACAATAATAGTTGGCATGCTACGATCAAAATGGCTCCATTTGAAGCCTTGTATGGTCGGAAGTGTAGATCACCAATTTGTTGGGATGAGAATGCCGACAAGATTCTTCTCGGACCAGAATTGGTCGAGAGAACTGCTTCATATATTGCATTGATCAGACAAAGAATGTTGACAGCCCAGAGTCGATAAAAGTCTTACGCAGACCCGAGGCGTAGGAATGTCGAATTTGAGGTTGGCGACAAGGTGTTTGTTAAGGTATCTCCATCCAGAGGAGTATTCAGATTTGGTAAACGTGGAAAGCTTAATCCTCGCTACGTGGGACCATTTGAGATTCTTGATAGAGTAGGATCTCTAGCATACCGGTTGGCATTACCGCCATCAGCACATCCTATGCATAATGTATTCCACGTCTCTCTCTTGAGGAAATATGTGCCAGATGAATCTCATGTGCTGAGCTATGAAGATATTGAGATTCAGACAGACGGTACGTATGAAGAGGCACCCGTACGCATTCTAGAGTGTCGTGTAAAGCAGTTGCGCAACAAGGTCGTACCTTTGGTACGAATTCTGTGGTCCAAGTCAGGAACCGAGGATGTTACCTGGGAGACTTGGGAAACGGAAGAGGATATGAGTAGACGCTTTCCCGAGATGTTTGCGACCTAAGTTTCGGGGTCGAAACTTCTTTTAAAGGGGGAGTGATGTAATATCCCGTATATTTGTACGAATAAATTTCGAATTTTCTTAAGCCCGTATTGCAAGTCAGATTAAATTCGGAGACGTATGAACATTCTGTATAATGTTTGGCCTCTGTAATATTTTTCTGAGCAATATAAAATACAGTTAATGTATTTTTGGCTTAAAAGCTCGTTCGTGTACAAATATATTTAACCCGGGGTTAAGTAAATTTACCACTTAAGGTAAATAAAGCCAAAATAGGCCGAGAGTCAGCCAAGGGCCTTCACCGCACCCGGCGGCATGCCCTCACCGCGCCCCGTGGCCGCTGACAGAAGCACGGACATCAGCACCTGCAGGCAACTTGGCGGACTTGGAAATTGGCCGTGCTGACTCGCCAAGGCTAGGGGGACTAGCTTGTCCACCTCCTGGTATACCTGTCCATCAAGGGCTCTTCGTGTTTTGGCTATAAAAGAAGAGGAGACGCCATGGGAGAAGCTGGAAAATCACTCCTCACCATCTTCGTCCTCCACTTTTCTGTCAAAAACCAGAAAATGTGTTCCTGAGCTGAACTTTGAGATCAATTTCTGATCGATTCTGTCATCCGTTTGGCGAGATCAAAGTTGCATATTGAAGGTGAGGTGTTGCTTAAAAGGGTGAGAAAAATACCCAAGCTCGATTCGAACTAGAGGTCGATCGAAAGTTGGTAAGAAAACCCTTGCAAGCCACTGATTTCACCTTTAAATTTTGTGACTTTTGCTGAACTTTGAATCCGATTTTCGTGGTTGTTTGGGCTTTGTTTTGATCCGTTCTCAGGAGGCTTTTGAAGCTTGTTGGAAGCTTAATAAGGTGGTAGAGTCGAGCAAAGGAGAATCGAAGCCAAAGGGGTTTGATTTGGGTGAGTTGTGCTCGTTGCCGCCTCTGTCCTCCGCCCCTGCCTGTGCGCCGCACCCGGCGGTGATGTACCTGCCGCCCCCGCGGCAGCCATGCCGGTTGAGTGTTGTGGTGTTGGGCATGGGCTAAGGCCCCGTTCTTTGATTCGTATTCCATTAGATTCGTATATATAGATATTGAATCTAAATTGAGGTCTTGTTATGGGTCGTTCCATATGGATTTATTATCCAGGATCTGTTCCCGTTCCGGACTCGGAAACCCTTTTATTCTAAGCTTTCGAAGCTTTCGTCAGATCCAAGGCAAGTGGCGGTTCGCTCTTGCTTATCATTCCATATTTCTATTAATTATCAATTGCTTAATTGTTAATTAATTTGGATTGATTATTGTTCATGTCTGGAATCGTTTTATGAAATATCTTTGGAAAGATAAAATGAATATTATAATAGGTTGTATATCTGCTAGAACAACGCTATTATATATATGATCTAGATTGAAATATATCTAGGATGTTGGCCTTAATGGCTTTATTATGATTGACTGTTCTGAACTGCTTAGTTAGAATGAGTATTCATAGGAACGCTACTCGGTATCTCTCAGTGAGTACTAGTCGTTTCTTTATAACCAAGTGGATGGGATGTCCAGGCCCCAACACTTTTCTTTGGTCATGACCTTCTGCTATCCGAGTATAGGGGATGTGCACAACAGCTGGTGCCAATCTCTGGGATTTAGTCCCAACTCTCTATATCTCAATATCCGCCGAGGATGAGATTTTAAAAGCTTGAAACGTGAATGAGCGTTTTGGAATTAAATAAGATAAGTGCCCGAGTGCACATAATTAATTTATCTCCGGCGAGTAGTGCAGCTAGGTGATAGTGCAGCTAGGAAACTCGCCCTGACTTGAATGTAGTACGTTCTCTTTCCGATCTGGATTCGTATCATGCGGTGATTCGCATTATACGGTGAGGTTGGTCGTGGACCGAAGCATCTCAGTCAGTCTTTAAATGTATATGTATATATATATGAACTTATAATGTTCCAGACATTGTCATGCTTCCGATAAGACTCACTCTTTTGGAGTCTTCTCTTGGATTAATTCCTATAAGACTCATTTCCGTTGGAGTCTTCTCTTGATCATGTCTTTTGATATATTCCAGTAGAAGTATGGTGGTTGGCTATCGTTATCGGTTATTATCCGAGAAACGATGAGTCTAACCTAATACGACTGCTTCGAACCACTCTGCTTTATTCCCTTGCTTGTCTATTCATTTAGACTAACCAACCGTAATTATTCCTTGCATGGTTGGCTGGTGTCATCCGTTCGATTCGGCACATCAGATAAGTTGCCACTCCACGAAGGCTAAGAACGACTATGACGGGAGGTGTTTTTGACAAGTTTATTCAGGTTGAGATCCTTGGCGTTGATCGCTATGGTCAAAACTTGTTTTACCTTTAAAGACTTTCGCTATGTATTTACTCTGAAACAATGCTTTATCCTACGGGGATTGGGTTGTAATCCCCTGACTTATGTTTGAACCGTTGGTTTATGGATTATATAAATGTTATGTATGATTTGAATAATCCGGTTTAGCCTTGGGTGGTTTCAGAGGTGAAATTCCGAAATCACTAGCGGTAATGCCTTTCCAAATGGGTTATGATTTGGGGGTGTTACAAAGATCTTAATCACTCGTTCTTCACTTGCCCATTCACTCAGTCTTTGATATCTAACCTTGAATCCAAACTTCAATCCTCCTTCTCTCTTCAATATACATCAGATTTTCAATACAATTTTGAGTACTTCAGACAATCCAATTCTAATCCTGTTCCTCTACTATTTCTCTGGTGGTCCATCTGAAATCATTGTAATAACCTTATCTTTTTCCAATCCCCTACTCCTATTAACTTCAACCCCTCAGACCAAGCTTGGCGATTCTTTCAAGATTGGACCATATCCACTGAATCCATAAAACCAGTAACCATCACAAGAAACCGTGCATTGATTACAAACCGGACATAGAAGAAACCTCCTCCGAACTGGGTAAAACTTAATTTTGCTGGCTCTAAGAAAAATGATAATACCTCACATTTTGGATACATCCTTAGAGATCATAATGGAAAAGCTCTTTCTTTTTATCGGGAGTAGATCCCTTCAACTTCTATACTCCGTAGTGAGGCGCTAGCAGCTCTTTCAGGTATTCAATCTGCTACTAGGCTTAATATCAAACATCTAATTATCGAAGGCGATAATTTATTGGTCATTAATTCGATCCGAGGCATCTGGAAAATTTCTTGGGAAATCCACTCCATTATTATGGATATTTCTTCTTTGCTTTTGTCCTTTACTTCTTTTCAGGTCTTCCATTGCTTCCGAGAGGCCAATTGTGCCGCAGATTTCCTGGCAACACACCCCACCCCGTCTTCTGCACTTCAACAGTTCCGACATCTTATTTCTCCCTCCACTAATCATCATCGTACTCATCCGATTCTTAGTGATAGATATGAGTTCTTACAATTGAACTCTACCTTTAATTCTTTTGGAACTCAGTTTGTAAAGATCATCCATTCGGATGATTTAGGGCATCCATTCGGATGATTTAGGGCATCCATCGTGTTAGATGGGCCCTAATGTTTGCCTTGTATAAAAAAAATATATATGTAAAAGGGGGAAATATTTAAGTAAGTATTCTAACAGGACATTGAAAAAATATGTTATATGGCCTTCTTTAATATTTTTCCAAATGGCCCCACTAGGGGTGGGCACGGTCCGTTAACCGGTCATCGGTTAACCGAGATTTCGGTTAGTAGTTTTTTGCAACCGTGAACTGAATCGTTAATCTCGGTTAACAATTTCGGTACACTTAATCGGTTAACCAAATGACTCTAAATTAATATTATATCAACTTAAACAATTAAACAATTTTATATTTTATATATATTATAATGATGATTTTACATATAAAAATGGAAACAATCAAAATAAGTTGTTATGTATACTAAGTTACATATTTAATTCAAAAACATATCTAATTTTAGTTATCATATAACATTTTAGAACATGGTCATTCTACAACATCAACTTTATTCTTATTTATGTACGTGTATTCGCTACAAATACAAACTATACAACTTGTTTGACATGTATCTAAACACCTCTACTATAACCATGTCAACTAAATTAGATTATTCCATTACTAAAAATATATTATTTATATGATCAGTTATTCGGTTAACCAAATATAGAAAAACCGCTAACTGTTGCCTAACCATAGATTTTCGGTCGGTTAATTGTACCGTAACTTCGGTTAATTTTCGGTCAGTTAACCTAAAAAAAAGCCAATTTTTCGGTACGGTCATTCAGTTTCGATAATTTGTGCCCACTATTAATGTCAAACACGACAAGCAAATTTAAGATGTTTTTTTAACGAAATAGTACCCACAACTTGCTCTAGAGAAGTATCAGCTCTTCTATATATAATTATGCAGAATGATAGACCATGTAAATTTCTCAACTCATAGTATATCAAATTAGTGAAATAGCAAAGAATACCTTGATCAACTAACACAATACTATTAGGACTTATATTAGGATGACAGATTACAAATGCACTCCCTTCACTGCTAGATATAATAGATAGATAGCGTACATAAATAGTGGCATGTAAAAGGCAAAGGCAAGCATTGACACCTAATAGCAAAACGTAAGACTACCATTTTCTTGAAGCATATATCCTCAGTAGTAAGCATGCAGCGACGTAATTTTGCATCTATTGTGGGAATCCCCTTCAAATCTAAAGCAGCAAGTTGCACGCTTTTCCCTCTACAGCAAGTTGCACGCTTTGAAGTCTTGCACCGTGACATTATCCGCTGTGATTGCAACACCATCATCGACATCAAAATCCTTAACATCCACCCCTTCCCATCTGATCTGCTTCCAAAAAATATCAACTTTTTCAGGCACCAACGGGTAACCCGTCTCTACATACACCTTAATTGTGTGTGGGCAAGACAATCCTAGTGTGGATTTCCACCAAAAATCATCACATTTTGCCCCTAATTTTTCCCTCATTTGCTAGCACAGCTTGGGCGTACATCATTCTCAAGCATTTCTCAGAACACTTTTCAAGGATGTGCTTGAAGAAGACCTTCACCCACTCAGGGCCATTTACTATCTCCATGGGAAAGGCAGTGCGGTTCTTAGTCATCTCAAACCGGATCTTTCGATGATGATCAACAAACATGTTGTTGATGTATTGCACAATTGTGTCGAACCCTCCAACGAATGTCTCAATCATGGTCTTAAGCATAAAGTGCTGACCCTCAACCCTGAAAATAATACACACATTTATGTTTTACTAAATGACTTTTAAAACCCAACTTGATTGCAAATGTTTGTATGAAAGTTATCTGTTTGATGTTCTTGTGGCAAAATGGAGAACATCATCGCACCATGCCGCAACTAGCTTTTCCTTATGGCGATTAAACCAAGTTTCCTCGACATATCTCACAAGGCCTTCATTCCATGTCTCCTTAAAGTGAGCAAATCGCTCTCCATACTCCTCTTTTGTGTGCGACCTCATCACCCGACGAACACTTCTCGAGAATTTATTCTCGTCAATTTTCATCAACTTAGCATATGCCTTCACATTACGGTCTACATGGACCTGACACAAATGATGCCGAACCTTCGGAAACACCTTATCAGCGGCCTTGATCAATCCTAGCTCTCGATTAGACATGATGCATACGAGACCTTTCCCCCCGAACAACCATCTCAATCGTGTCAATGCCTATGCATAGTGGCTTGCCGTCTCTCTTTCCATGAACGCGAGAGCGATGCAATATGTAAAGTTGGTGCAATTAAACCCAACAATCTTGAATAGTGGATACCGTACCTACAAATTCAACACAAAAAATACTTCAAACCCGCACAAAATACCAATTATCTACTCATAATACTAAAACGAGTAGAGTTTACTTGTTGGTTTTGTACGTCGAATCCATGATGACGACATTAGGGAACAAACGCAACAAATGTCGAGCGTCTGGGTGAGAACTAAACAGGTACGTCAAAACCTCATTCCCATCTGCCCTCGTTTTAGTATCGATGTCTAGGAAATAGCCTTTGTCCTTCAAAAACCCCAACGACCATTGCGTCACATTCAGATTGCCCAGGGATTTCAACCTCTCTTTAGCCCTAACAGTGTACACTTGCCTCCTAGATACCGTTGAACCCATATATTCATTCATAATTTATGTAGAAATAACCTTCGGTCTTGCGCCCGTCGTCGTATCAATCATCACTTTTCTACGTTGCTCCTTCGTAAGTCGGGAAGCAAATGCATGACCAATCAAGGTGATAGTGATGACTATATGGCCTGGAGCTGGAAGAAAAAAAATCTGAGATGACATATATGAGGTTTAAGTTTTAAAGTGATAGTGATGACTATATGGCCTGGAGCTTCTTTCAAACATAAAAAATCGTGACATGGTCTGGTCATGTATTATTGGATCTTCAATGACATTTGCACCACCGAAGTTGTCTGCATCACGACAATATGTAGAGTACGTACTTGAGAAGAACCGTTTCAAAATTGGCTATTGCCGAGTCAACTTTGAGTGTGTGATACCCCGTATTTTTGTAAGGTTATTTGGAGAATTTTGGAATTTTCCCGAGTACCCGTTGTGTACGTCGGATTTAATATAGAGAGTTTGAGACATTCTGTAATGTGCTCTGTATCTGTAATATTTTTCTCAGTGAAATAATATACAGACAAGGTGCCTTAGATTTTAATTGTCGTTCGTGTACGATAATTTTTATCCCGGTTTAATGTCATGTTCGTTCAAAGCTGAACGGGCGGGAAAAAGGTATCACGGCGACCGCCGTAAAGTCGCGGCGACCGCCGTAGTGAGACCCAAGCACGGCGACCGCCGTAAAGTCACGGCGCCCGCCGTCCCAATGCTCGAGGAGGTAGCTGGTGTGTCAGGCCGCGGCGACCGCCGTAAATTACGGCGCCCGCCGTAAGTGCCGTCATCGTTGCCCAGCAGTCGTTGCCCGTTGGTCGCCGGCGTTGTTTCTGGCGAGCGCCGAACTAGCTCTAGGCCCTCTTCTTCGTGCTCCAGACTCTTTGGCTATAAAAGGAGGTGTTGGGGGTGAGGTTTTGAGCCATCCCAGCACCAAACCTCTGCCAAATTCGCCTCTCGCCGGAGTTGTGCCTTCGCCGGAATTTCTGAAGCTTTCGTCGGTGTTGTTAGTGGTGTTTCCAGCAGCTCTTTTGAAGCCTTGTGGTTGCCTTTGAAGGTCAGAAACCAAGCCAGGCTGAAAGGGGTCGAAACGCGCTTTGTTTTGGTGAGATTTCTATCGTCTCTGTCGACCGTGTTCTTCACGGCGACCGCCGTGATGAATGCGGCAATCGCCGCCAAGAACAGCGACCGCCGCCAGTGCCCAGAATGCCTTCGTGGCTTTGGCTTGGTCGGTTGTCATCGTGGCGTCTTTCCTTTCGTGTTCTTTCGCCGTGTTTAGATTCGTACTGTTTATGTCGGATCTAACTTAGGGTTCCTTTTATGGGTCGACTCGAAGGTTGTTGTGCTGTCAGAACTATACCGTGTCGAGCCCGAAATCCAGTTGACGTCTTTAGACTATTCTGCGGAGTAAGGCAAGTGGTGGTTCGCTCTTGCTCATTCGTTCCATATTTACATTAATTATCAGTAGTTTATCTGAGTAATTAATTTGGAATGAATACTCTGTTTGTCTGGAAACGGTTTTGATAAACTGTTTTGAAAATCATATAATAGGTTGTATATCTGTTAGAACAACGCTATTATCTGTGATCGTCTTTCGGGCCTTTATGTGGATTTATCCTGTAACTGTTGTTGTGCTGTAACTGTTTTGTTAGCACTGTAATAGGAACGTTACTCGGACTCTGTCTAGTCGTTTTTTTATAATCTGGTATCGGGGTGGCTCGTCCCCATCTGGTACTATTCTAAGATCATGATTGGTCTCTTACACATGTGTGTAGAGACATGACACTTAGCTGGTGTCACAAACCTTTCGGTGTACGTCACTCTCGACGAAACGTATACTAAGATGTGTTGTCCCATTGGTGGGGTACACATGTAAAAGTCTATAATGTGATGTGTGTTTTTGAGACATAATCAGATAAGTGCTACCTTGACGCACATAATTAATGAACGATCAACGAGTAGGGCAACTAGGTAATAGTGCCGCTAGGAAGACTCGTGTTGACTTGAATGTAGTACGTCTTCTTTCCGATCTGGATTCGCTGAAAGGCGGTGAGGTTGGTCGTTGACTGAAGCATCTCAGTCAGTTTGAAATCATTGTTGTATGATTCTGTAACTTTCCAGATTTGTCATACTTCCTTAAAGACTCATCT
The DNA here is from genome assembly GCA_027886185.1 of Rheum nobile. NCBI lineage: Eukaryota > Viridiplantae > Streptophyta > Magnoliopsida > Caryophyllales > Polygonaceae > Rheum > Rheum nobile. The sequence continues at coordinate 2,002,761 of WOAB01000163.1, forward strand.
CCGTTGGAGTCTTCTTTCGAGCCGATTTCTGTGAAGATTCAGTCTTCCAGAATCCTCTCTTGTGCATACCTCTTGTTCATTCCAGTAGGAGTATGGTGGTTGACAAGCGTACTCGATTATTATTCGAGGGACGAGGAGTCTAACCTAATACGTCTGCTTCGAACCATTCTGCTTTGTACCATTGCTAGTCTATTCATTTAGACTAACCAACCAATATTTTTCCCCTTGCATGGTTGGCTGGTGTCATCCGTTCGATTCGGCACATCAGATAAGAAGTAGTTCAGAAGACCAGAAGGACTATGGAGTCAACGGTGGTTTTTCAATGTTTTGATTATTTCTTTAATCAGGTTGAGATCTTTTGGACAATAACTTTGATTGTAATATACTCTCTTAGACTCCCGTTGTGTTTGTTTTAAACTCTGTTTTGACCTATTCGGGATTGAGTTGTAATCCCGTGACTCTTGTTTCCTTGACAATGTTATGTTTTGGAATTTAATGCTTGATCATTGTGTATCAATTGCATTTCATAAATCGTATTTAAGTGGTAAAGCCTTGGGTGATCTCGGTAAGGAACATTGGGGTCACTGGCGGTAATACCTTTCCAAAAGGGTTAAGTTTTGGTGGTGTTACAGTTGTGGTATCAGAGCCAAAGGTTTTAAAACGGGTTTGGAATTTTATAAACCATTTATCCATTTTCAAAATGCTTTAAAAAGGGCTCTGAATTTTCATGCTGAAAAGAATTTTAAAACACCGTTCATAGTCGTGTCTTCTTTATAGTCTGATATAGTAAGCTTGCTTCTATGTCTAGAAAGACTAATTCCTTCCTTATTGTTCGATAGGATGGGTGTCTGCTTTTCTATTGGTAGGGGGTCCGAAGACGCCAAGTCGGACCAGCCGAGGCTAGATTTTCCGATACCTCAGCGATGTTTCGAGGTTGGAGGCCCGAGTAGCCCACCCGAAGACGTCAAGCACGTTCTCCCTGAGTCGGTTGTCCTTGTAGCTAGGGATGCTATGGTCCCTGAGGCTGTACCTGTGCCGCCACCAAGGGTGGAGGAAGTACACGAATGGGAGCAGGAAGATGACTTATCAAGGTATGAACAAGGGGTTTACCAAGACGACTTTCGGCTGGGACCAATTCCCGAGGAGATTGAGTACGAGGAGGAGGAAGAGGAGATGCTTGAGCAAGATCCTGTCGAGGAGGAGGATATGATCGAGGATGATCCCGAGGATGAGGATCCCATCGAGGATGATCCCGAGGATGAGGATCCCATAGAGGATGATCCAGAAGAGGATCCAGAGTTGGACCTTGGAGAGCAGAATCAGGAGCTCGGTACAGGATTGTCACCAGTGCCAGAGTACGCACCCATGTCAGAAGCTGATTGGGAGGAACTGTATACCGAGTACGGTATTAGGAGAAGTGATAGAGAATCTCAGCCTATCCCTACTCCAAGAAGATGGAGGTCGGAATCCGAGCTGCAAGAGATCCTCCGCCAGAGCGAGGTGATCTCTGCAGAATAGCAGAGTCAGTGGGATGAGTTGACCGCCAGTACTCAGAGGAGGGCTGGAATAGGAGGACCAGTCATGGACGACCCATACTTTACCATGACTGAGCTAGGACTATGTGCTTCAGGGTCAAGCAGGGTGCGAAACCCATCGCCAGAGCTCGATGGTGAGCCTAGCCCGAAGAGACCATGCACGAGTAGCCAGTCGTATGGGAGACATTTTGGAACGCCTTGAGGAGGAGTGGCGTTGCCTATCGTAGTAGTTTCTTTTCTTAGTATTCCAAGTTGTACTTTGTGTAATATTTCAGTATTGCGGCAAGTACTCTGAGAAACACTTATATCTTCGAGCAATGTTGTCCAAACGCTCGAATGATAAACTTATGTGTAACTTGTGTAAGAGTTTGAAGGTTCATCTATAAAATGCCAAGTTGATCTATTCTGAGTGATTTATTTACGTTGATATATTGCATAAGTACATTGCATAATATTAATGTATTGAATGCTTGGAATTGGATCGGTAATCAAATGGTGAACCCAAGAAGCACGAGAAACTCGACTCGAGCCGGTGCTGGGACTAGTCAAAATCCCAGGACAGCAGGAAGAGGTGTTCAGGATGAACACGGGTCTGAGTCTCGCATCCAGCAGAGGCGTAAAGGTCAGGATCAGACCCAAACGCCAGCGCTGTTTGACGCCGCAGCTGTTGAGGCAATTCGTGGAATCGTGATGCAGGCTATTGCAGAAGTATTGAGACCAAGTGCGCCTCAAGCACAAGAAGTGCCTACTCACCCAGTGGTTCCTGATGTTGTGGAACCCAGAAACCCTGTGATTCAGGAGACTGCTGTCAGGACGAGAGACAGCTATGGTCGCGTCCTTAAGACCATCACTTCCATGAGACCTGATTGCTATAACGGAAAAGGGGAGCCAGTGGCAGTGACTCATTGATTCTCCCATATGGAGAGGCTGTTTAGGAACGTGGAGTGTACAGAGGCCGAGAAGGTCCATATCGCTTCTCTTCAGCTGAAGGAGGAGGCTAGCGAGTGGTGGGAGAGCACTGGTTTGGCTGAGAGCCCAGTGTTGACTTGGTCGATGTTCAAGACCAAGATGGTTGATCGCTTTTTCTCTCGTGCTATGAGAGAGGAGAAGCATAAAGAGTTCTTGTACCCTCAGACTGATGGTCTGAGAGTGACCGAGTTGGCATCTAAGTTCAACCATCTGCTACAGTATGCCACTGCCGAGATTACCAGCGAGGCCCAAAAGATCTAGTACTTCCACGAGTGGATGAACCCGGATATCAAGCCATTAATGGTGCACCACACATGCTCTACCTTGGAGCAGTATGTGGATTATGCCTATAAGCTGGAGGTAACTCTGGAGGAGTCGACCAAGAGGCGCAACCGACAAAAGTCGATGCAGAATCAGAACAGGGGAGGTGGTTTTAAGCGCCCTGCGCCACCGTCTAACTTCGCCAAGTCCGACTGAGCTAAGACGGAGATGACGCAAGGGGGATCGACTCAACAGTCAAGGCAGACCAGGAGTACAGTTCAGTGTTATAACTGCGGTACTGCTGGGCACAAGAGCACTAAGTGTCGGAAGGAGAAGAGGCCATGCTTTGGGTGTGGACGTGATGGTCATCTGCAAAAGTTCTACAAGCAGGGGAAGCAGAAGGGAGTAGAGTCGCAGCAAGGGTCAGTTCATCAGAGCAACCGACCTAGGTTTAAGCCTGCCGAGACTCCTAGCCCTTCAGTGCAGACGACTGCTCAGAACAGGGGAAAGGCCCTAGCTGTTTCTGGAAGTCAGGGCCAACGTTTGTACGAGATGCGTGAGACAGATGGACCCAACACTCCGATTGCTCAAGGTACTCTATACCTTCACTCTACTTCAGTGTGCATTCTGTTTGATTCTGGTGCTACACATTCCTTTATTTCGGATAGCTGTGTTAGCAAGTTAGATTTAGTGTGCAACGATTCGTGCGACCCTTTTGTCGTTAATCTTCCTAATGGAGAACGTTTGGTGGGAACCAAGCATCTATCAGACTTTCCGATTACCATTCAGGGTAAGGAATTTGAGGCAGATTTAATCTGTATAGCCATGGCTCCATACGACATTATCCTCGGTATGGATTGGCTGACGCGTCACAAGGCGGTGATCGACTTCAGTTCAAGAACGGTGACGGTGTCATCCGGGGGCCAGTTCGTGTGCAAGTTCAAAGGTCGAAATGACGATGATAACGGCAAGCTGATCAATGCGATGGCTGCGTTTAAGCTACTACGACAAGGATGTGTCGGGTACCTTTGCTACTTGGATTCGCCTGTGAAGGATGAACCTGAGGTTCTTGATATTCCTGTAGTTAGGGAGTTTTCGGATGTCTTTCCGGAAGAAATTCTTGGATTACCCCCGAACCGCGACGTAGAGTTTTCAATTGATCTCGAGCCTGGTACGACGCCGATTTCCAAATCACCGTACCGGATGGCTCCAGCTGATATGCAAGAATTGAAGAATCAACTTGAAGATCTTCTTGACAAAGGTTATGTCAGGCCGAGTGCATCGCCGTGGGGTGCTCCGGTATTGTTCGTCAAAAAGAAGGACGGATCATTCCGACTTTGTATCGACTATCGAGAGTTGAACAAGGTGACGATCAAGAACAAGTATCCTTTGCCTAGGATTGATGACTTGTTGGACCAGTTGCAGGGAGCAAAGGTTTTCTCCAAGATAGACCTAAGATCTGGATATCATCAACTCAAGATTCGTGAGCAGGACATTCCTAGAACCGTGTTCAGGACCAGATATGGTCATTACGAATTCGTAGTAATGCCTTTTGGGCTTACAAATGCTCCAGTTGTCTTTATGGACTTGATGAACCGATGTTTTCACCAGTACTTGTATAAGTTCGTGGTGGTTTTCATCGATGACATCCTGATCTATTCTCCGAATGAAGAAGTCCACGATGAACATCTGCGGATTGCCTTGTCAATCCTTAGACAACATCAGCTTTATGCTAAATTGTCCAAGTGTGAATTCTGGATAAAGGAAGTGGCTTTCTTAGGCCACGTGATCAATAAAAATGGGGTTATGGTTGATCCCCAAAAGATTGAAGCGGTGGCTAAATGGACACAGCCTCAGAACGTAAAAGAGGTGCGCAGCTGTCTTGGACTTGCCGGGTATTATAGAAGGTTCGTAGAAGGATTTTCAAAGATCGCTCTACCTATGACCAATCTACTCCGCAAGGTCCACAAGAAGTTTGTCTGGAATGACAAGTGCGAGGTCAGTTTCCAGGAGTTGAAGCGACGGTTGACCTCGGCACCCGTGTTAGCACTCCTAGAGGGGAATGACGATTATGTGGTCTATAGTGATGCTTCCAAGTGTGGTCTTGGTTGTGTTTTGATGCAAAGGGGCAGAGTCATTGCTTACGCATCTAGACAACTCAAGACTTACGAAGAAAACTATCCGACCCATGATCTTGAGTTAGCAGCGGTTGTCTTTGCGCTGAAGATTTGGAGGCATTACCTCTACGGTATAAGATGCCAAGTCTTCACCGACCACAAAAGTCTCAAGTATATATTTACTCAGAAGGAGTTAAATATGAGACAACGCCGCTGGCTAGAGTTGCTCAAGGACTACGACATAGAGTTGTTGTATCATCTGGGCAAGGCTAATGTAGTAGCTGATGCACTAAGTCGGAAGACAACGCATGAGACTGTAGTTGCTCTACTTACTGCTCAGACCAAGCTAAACCAAGAGTCATGCGACATTGAAGTCTTGTATGACCAGCGTAGAGGGTACCTGAGTATGATGGAGATTCAGGCTACACTGCTGGATCAAATCAAAGAAAAGCAAGTCGATGGCATCATCTTGGTAAAGTTAAGCAGTGAAGTGATGGATGGGAAAGCTCCCAGTTTTGTGGTTCAGGATGATGGATCACTTTGGTTTCAGGACCGGATCTGTGTGCCTGACACAGAAGGTCTTCGTCAGTTGGTGATGAGAGAAGCTCATTCATCTGCTTACTATGTGCATCCTGGCTCTAGCAAGATGTACAACGATCTCAGGAAGAAGTTTTGGTGGCCAAACATGAAGTGGGACGTAGCAGACTTTGTGACAAAGTGCTTAACTTGCCAGAAGGTCAAGATCGAACACCGCAGGCCAGGTGGTGAGATGCTACCTCTCCCCATACCAGAATGGAAATAGGAGGACATTTCCATGGACTTCGTCACTGGGCTACCCAAGACTCGAAGTCAGAGAGATGCTATCTGGGTAATTGTGGATATGCTTATGAAGAGTGCTCATTTCATAGCCATCAATACCACATGGGAAACCCAGAAGTTAGCATAAGTCTACCAGAAGGAGATTGTCCGCTTACATGACATTCCTAAGACCATTGTATCGGACCGAGATGGTCGTTTCATGTCAAGATTCTGGAAGGAACTTCATAAGGCTATGGGAACCGAGTTGAGGTTCAGTACAACGTTTCATCCTCAGACAGATGGCCAGTCTGAAAGGACCATCCAGACTCTGGAGAATATGCTTAGAGCTTGTGTGCTCGATCGTCCGACTAGCTGGGAGGACAGCTTGAGCCTGATTGAGTTCACGTACAACAATAGCTGGCATGCTACAATCAAGATGGCTCCGTTTGAAGCTTTGTATGGTCGCAGATGCAGATCTCCGATTTGTTGGGATGATAATGCCGACAAAATTATGCTTGGACCAGAGTTGGTCGAAAGGACGGCTTCAGACATTGCTTTGATCAGACAAAGGATGTTGACCGCTCAGAGTCGACAGAAGTCCTACGCATATCGGAAGTGCAGGACTGTCGAGTTCGAGGTCGGTGACAAGGTTTTTGTCAAGGTATCGCCATCCAAAGGAGTTTTCAGATTTGGTAAGCGTGGGAAGCTTAACCCTCGCTACGTGGGACCATTCGAGATTCTGGATAAAGTAGGATCTCTAGCGTACCGCTTGGCATTACCGCCATCGGCTCACCCGATGCATAACGGGTTCCACGTATCGTTACTCAGAAAGTATGTACCAGATGAATCTCATGTGCTTAGTTATGAAGACATCGAGATTCAAGCTAATGGTACTTATGAAGAGTTGCCCGTGCGCATTTTGGAGCGTCGGGAGAAGCGTTTGCGCAACAAGATCGTGCCGTTGGTACGAGTGTTGTGGTCCAAGTCAGGGACCGAAGAAGTTACTTGGGAGACGTGGGAAACCGAGTCTGATATGCTCAGGCGTTTTCCCAAGTTATTCTAGACCTAAGTTTCGGGGTCAAAACTTCTTGTAACGGGGAGGAGATGTGATACCCCGTATTTTTGTAAGGTTATTTTGAGAATTTTGGAATTTTCCCGAGTACCCGTTGTGTACGTCAGATTTAATACAGAGAGTTTGAGACATTCTGTAATGTGCTCTATATCTGTAATATTTTTCTCAGTGAAATAATATACAGACAGGGTGCCTTAGATTTTAATTGTCGTTCGCGTACGATAATTTTTATCCCGGTTTAATGTCATGTTCGTTCAAAGCTGAACGGGCGAGAAAGAGGTGTCACGGCGACCACCGTAAAGTCGCGGCGACCGCCGTAGTGAGACCCAAGCACGGCGACCGCCGTAAAGTCACGGCGCCCGCCGTCCCAATGCTCGAGGAGGAAGCTGGTGTGTCAGGCCGCGGTGACCGCCATAAATTACGGCGCCCGCCGTAAGTGTCGTCATCGTTGCCCAGCAGTCGTTGCCCGTTGGTCGCCGGCGTTGTTTCTGGCGAGCGCCGAACTAGCTCTAGGCCCTCTTCTTCGTGCTCCAGACGCTTTGGCTATAAAAGGAGGTGTTGGGGGTAAGGTTTTGAGCCATCCCAGCACCAAACCTCTTCCAAATTCGCCTCTCGCCGAAGTTGTGCCTTCGCCGGAATTTCTGAAGCTTTCGTCGGTGTTGTTAGTGGTGTTTCCAGCAGCTCTTTTGAAGCCTTGTGGTTGCCTTTGAAGGTCAGAAACCAAGCCAGGCTGAAAGGGGTCGAAACGCGCTTTGTTTTGGTGAGATTTCTCTCGTCTCTGTCGACCGTGTTCTTCACGGCGACCGCCGTGTTCTTCACGGCGACTGCCATGATGAATGCGGCGATCGCCGCCAAGAACAACGACCGCCGCCAGTTCCCAGAATGCCTTCGTGGCTTTGGCTTGGTCGGTTGTCGTCGTGGCGTCTTTCCTTTCGTGTTCTTTCGCCGTGTTTAGATTCATATTGTTTATGTCGGATCTAACTTAGGGTTCCTTTTATGGGTCGACTCGAAGGTTGTTGTGCTGTCGGAACTATACCGTGTCGAGCCCGGAATCCAGTTGACGTCTTTAGACTATTCTGCGGAGTAAGGCAAGTGGTGGTTCGCTCTTGCTCATTCGTTCCATATTTACATTAATTATCAGTAGTTTATCTGAGTAATTAATTTGGAATGAATAATATGTTTGTCTGGAAACGGTTTTGATAAACTGTTTTGAAAATCATATAATAGGTTGTATATCTGTTAGAACAACGCTATTATCTGTGATCGCCTTTCGGGCCTTTATGTGGATTTATCCTATAACTGTTGTTGTGCTGTAGCTGTTTAGTTAGCACTGTAGATATGAACGTTACTCGGACTCTGTCCAGTCATTTCTTTATAATCTGGTATCGGGGTGGCTCGTCCCCATCTGGTACTATTCTAAGATCATGATCGGTCTCTTACACATGTGTGTAGAGACAGGACACTTAGCTGGTGTCACAAACCTTTTGGTGTACGTCACTCTCGATGAAACGTATACTAAGATGTGTCGTCCCATTGGTGGGGTACACATGTAAAAGTCTATAATGTGATGTGTGTTTTTGAGACATAATCAGATAAGTGCTACCTTGACGCACATAATTAATGAACGATCAGCGAGTAGGGCAGCTAGGTAATAGTGCCGCTAGGAAGACTCGTGTTGACTTGAATGTAGTACGTCTTCTTTCCGATCTGGATTCGCTGAAAGGCGGTGAGGTTGGTCGTTGACTGAAGCATCTCAGTCAGTTTTAAATCATTGTTGTATGATTCTGTAACTTTCCAGATTTGTCATACTTCCTTAAAGACTCATCTCCGTTGGAGTCTTCTTTCGAGCCGATTTCTGTGAAGATTCAGTCTTCCAGAATCCTCTCTTGTGCATACCTCTTGTTCATTCCAGTAGGAGTATGGTGGTTGACAAGCGTACTCGATTATTATTCGAGGGACGAGGAGTCTAACCTAATACGTCTGCTTCGAACCATTCTGCTTTGTACCCTTGCTAGTCTATTCATTTATACTAACCAACCAATATTTTTCCCTTGCATGGTTGGCTGGTGTCATCCGTTCGATTCGGCACATCAGATAAGAAGTAGTTCAGAAGACCAGAAGGACTATGGAGTCAACGGTGGTTTTTCAATGTTTTAATTATTTCTTTAATCAGGTTGAGATCTTTTGGACAATAACTTTGATTGTAATATACTTTCTTAGACTTCCGCTGTGTTTGTTTTAAACTCTGTTTTGACCTATTCGGGATTGGGTTATAATCCCGTGACTCTTGTTTCCTTGACAATGTTATGTTTTGGAATTTAATGCTTGATCATTGTGTATCAATTGCAATTCATAAATCGTATTTAAGTGGTAAAGCCTTGGGTGATCTCGGTAAGGAACACTGGGGTCACTGGCGGTAATACCTTTCCAAAAGGGTTAAGTTTTGGGGGTGTTACAGAGTGCCTCGTTGGTGGTTCGAGCGACAACCAAATGGGGCGAGGCCAGTGTCATTGGGTTCGTGACTCTACAAGGTTACTCCGACAATGGGTCGTGGCGTCTGGGATCCTCCATCAGCGTAAGAAAAATGCTTCAAAGTGGGGTGGTTCCACTATTTTCTATGCACGACACGGGCAAGTTTGGAGCTGCTTCGATGTCGTTCGGAGATGGTTTCAAATGATTCAAGAGCCAAGTTCAACTAACTTGAGCATGAGGAAATTGATGGTGTGATCAGATTCTGGATTAAATGGCTTGAAATGAGTCTTTTTTGGGGTCGAACAAGGCTTGGTGGTGATGTATATAAGTGATGAACAAGGAAACTCAAGAGGCTGAGAATGGAATTTGAACTGGCACTGTGGTTTGCTTCGTACTCGGTGCCAACCCGCCATCTACGGTCGTAGAAGGTTTCATCAGAAGGGTGTGGGGCAAACATGACATTGACAAAATCTCCAAACTACCAAAATGGAAGCTCGTACGACACTATTTTGTAGTGCATTTCTAGGGGTTATTACCAGGTTTGAGGTGCCATTTGGATGGATTTAGTGCACAATTGTGGATTATGGAGTTAGAGAGGAGAAGTGTGGATTTGGTGGTCTGGAGAAGCAAATTGAAGATATCCAGAGGAAGAGGAGTTGACCACTGAGGAGACGAAGAAGAACCAAGGAGAGAGTCCACACGAGAGTAGAAGAACAATGTTCTGAATTCAATTGATTCTTTCTCTCTACTCAGATGTCCAAATGGAGTGATTCCAATTCAAGGAGTTAGATCTGGAAGTCTACTACAAGTCCTCAAAAGTTATGGCGTTTTTACGGAAGTGTCGCAGGAGCTGAACCGAAGAAATCTCAGCGGCGACAGCCGCCAGGCTTACGGCGACCGCCACCGCCGTCAGAAGTGACCCGGGCTTTTATTTCCTTATTTCTTTATTTTATTATTATTAAGTATTTTTATTATTTCGTTTTAATTTATCTTTAGAGATCTTATTATCTTTAGTATTTAAGGGTAGAGGAAAGGCTTGTTTTCCTCTCTCGAACCCTAATTTCATCTTTTCCCTTTCTACGTACTTTGCTATGAAGAACTAAGCCACTCTTGCTTAGTCAGACGCTGAAGCTTTCGTTTTGATTAAGTTGTGAGATTTTCGTTCCTTATCTATTGTATGGATTTTATCTATTCTCTTGCTTGATTGCTTATGATTAATATTGATAATCTCTAGCCTGCGCAACTAGGGTTTGTTTCTATTGATTGATTGCTAGATCTAGATTGTTACTGGTTGAGCATATCTATTTCAGAGTAGCAACTGCATCGTACTAGTATCTGGTTGTGCTAGTCTTATGCAGAAGAGAACTGATTTACATTATAGGATAAAAGCTGGTTGTTTTATGCTAGAATTGTATCCAACTATATTCCTATCCGTAACGCTACTGTTAAACTGAATCTTGATAGTTTCAGGGTTGTTTAATTAGTTAGTGTTAATAGTATCTGGTTGTGCTATTAGTTATATCTGAAAAGGAGTTGGAATTTCCATTGCATGAGATATTGAATGAGTTTCTAGGATCAACTTGTCATACGAATAGTGGATGTTTGTTTGACTGAGCTATTTCCCCATCACTGATTTCACAACTTTTAGTTTGTTTGCCTTTGCATGCTTAGATTTACTGAAACATACAAAACCCCCCTTTGGTTACTTTGGATTGACATATAAATTGCATATAACGATAGACTTTGTCTCCCTGTGGACTCGACCTTTACTTACCTAGGACTACGGTTTAAGGTTTGTTTGGATATTTTGCATAGCTGGAATTAGCACGACAAATTCCTGTTATCAAATTGGCGCCGTTGTCGGGGAGACAATAATCTATTTTGTGTGTGTGATTTGTGTGCCAATCTTGGTGTGAACCTATCTTATGGTTCACACCCGTATTACTAATAATCTACCTCTTGTTTTTTATCCAGAAATCGAGACAACTTTTCTTCAAGCTCGCAGAGCTGCGCGTACACTACTTCAGGAAGCTGATACAATGGCTGATCAATGCGTTACTCTTGAATCTCTAACAGCTCCTAACTTGGAGCAACCAACTCGTGCTGTGCAATTCCCTGCCCTGGGTGATGGGGTCAAATTTGAGCTTAAGACAGGAGTAGTCCATTTACTCCCGAAATTCAGTGGAACCCCACTTGAGGATCCTATTCAGCACCTGGATGAATTCCTTGAGGTCTGCACCAGCATGCGGCCATCTGATATTACTGAAGATCAGATGAAGTTGAGAGTCTTTTCCTTTTCTCTGAAGGAATCAGCTAAAGACCGGTATCATTCTTTACCCCCAGGAAGCGTCACTACTTGGGTGAATTTGAAGAAGGTGTTTCTTGATAAATACTTTCCGGCAATCAAATCCAATCAGCTCAAGAAGAAGATCTACAACGTGGAGCAACTGTCTAATGAGTCTCTCTATGACTATTATGAACGCTTCAAGAAACTGGTGAAGAGTTGCCCCTACCATGGTTATGCTAATCATGATCTGATTCTTTATTTACATGGAGGACTCCGTGAAGATGATCGTCGGATGGTAAATTCTGCATGTGGTGGGAATATTCTGAAGAGGACTTATGAAGAGGCTCTAGAGATATTTGCCACCCTGGCTGATGACTCTAGACAATACAGTGGGAGAGGCTCCCAAAGCTTGGTAGTCGCTAGTTCTCAATCTAAAATTGATCAAGCTGATTTTGATGTGCTAAAAGAGGAGGTGAGGCGTTTGAAACTAAAAGGTACACCTCAGCAGGCTAAGGCCTGTGAGATCTGTCATGACGACTTGCATCCTACTGATTCATGTCCTACTCTACAAGAGGAAGTGAATGCAGTAGGAGGATATCAGCAGAGGCCCAGGCATGATCCTTACTCCAGTACATACAATCCTGGTTGGAAGGATCATCCCAACTTCAGATGGAGAGACCCAGAACCAAACCAACAACAAGGTAATCCTCAACAACCTAGGCAGCCATTTGTGCCACGACCTCAAGGGCAGAACTCTAATTCATCCTCCTCTATGGATGATTTGGTGAAGATGCTGATGCAGAGCAACGTAAATCTCAATGAGAATGTTGCTAAGTTGACTAAGAGCCAATTGCAACTCCAAGAAACTACACAAGCTAGCATTCAGAACTTGGAAAGGCAGGTTGGTCAGATTTCTCAAGTAGTGAGTAAACTTGACGCAAAGGATTCTGGTAAACTTCCATCTCAAACGGAAGCGAACCCGAACATTCAGAATGTCAGTGCTGTAACTCTGAGAAGTGGGAAGAGGCTCGAAGAAGATAATTCTGAGGTCAACAAGGAAGAAAGTCCGGATTTGGAGCAGAGCATCAGCGGCGATCGCCAACAGCCTTACGGCGACCGCCGCCCAGAAGGCAGCGACCGCCGTGACGGTGATCCAGTTTCCGAACTTTCTGATGATGTCAGCGGCGACCGCCGCCAACCTTATGGTGACCGCCGCCTCCCTGTAGCCGATGCTGAGGCTGAGAAGGAGTCCGAAACTCCGATTTTTCCTGAGTGGAAGCCCGTTCCACCATTCCCATCTGCATTGAAGCGTACCAAGCCACTTGCTCAGGACAAGGACATGTTTGAGATGTTCAAAAACGTTGAGTTAAACATTCCTCTCCTTAATTTGATCAAATCTGTTCCTCTTTATGCTAAGTTCTTGAAGCAGATGTGCACAACAAAGATAAATCAGGATAGGAACAACAAGAAGAATGTGAAGGTAAGCGAACATGTTTCTGCTATGTTTCAGAAGCGCTTACCCAAGAAGTGTGGAGACCCAGGTATGTTCACCATTCCAATTACTATTGGAGGTACCAAGTTCAATAAAGCTATGTTAGATTTGGGTGCCTCCATTAATGTTCTACCTTCATCCCTTTGTGAATCCTTACGATTAGGACCCATGTATGCGACTAATATTTCCATTAAGTTAGCTGATCGATCTAGTGTGCGTCCTATAGGGATAGTGGAGGATGTATTAGTTATGGTTGGTGATCTTACTTTTCCTGTTGACTTCTTTGTGCTTAATATGGAACATGATAAGCATGCAGCCCCTATTCTGTTAGGGAGACCATTCATGAAAATCGCCAATACAAAGATTAATGTGAGTACTGGTTCCTTGACTATGGAATTTAATGGCCAAACTATTAATTACAATATCTATAAAGCCATGAAATATCCTTCTGATGATCATTCTCTATGTGCAATTGATGTACTTGAGCCTGTGGTGCAAGATGTTTTTGATGTGGACTGCCTAGATGACACGCAATCTATTATTGTTGATTCTAGTTTGGATTTTACTTTATCTACTGACATGCATGAAATTGTCAATGAGTTGGATGCTTACTATAAGCTTCCTCTTGAGCTACCAGGTAAATCACCTATACCACTAACCTTGCCTAGCGAGAAGCTTTTGCCCTCTATTGTGCAGGCACCAGTGGTTGAGTTAAAGCAACTTCCCGATCACCTCAAGTATGTATTTCTTGGAGACAAGGAGACATTACCGGTGATCATTTCAAGCAAGCTCACCAAGGATCAGGAAGAGAGATTGGTGGATTTTTACATGCTGGATACGGGGCATGACAAACATACAACCCTTGAGATGTTGGGTAGGCCATTTCTGAAAATGACAAGTGCAGTCATAGATGTAAAAAATGGTCCAACCATCAGCAAGGGTACAAGCATGGGGGAAAGGCTCAACATGGAGCACACAAAGCGGCATCCCCCTGATATACACCTCAGGAGTTCAAGTGCTAGGACAAACCCGAGTTGAAAAGGATTGAGTAGGATGTCGAGCCACGACAGTAAACAAGGCGCTTCTCGGGAGGCAACTCGATGATTAGGTAGTTTATTTCCCTTCCTTTAGTTAATTTCAATTTGATTTTATTTCTGCTTTGCATTCTGTGTCGAACTAACCTACAGGAAGCGTATCCAAGTGAAGAAGGAAAAGTGGCGACCGCCGCCATCCTTACGGCGACCGCCGCCAAGGCCTCGCCAAGATAGTTGGCTACGGCATCCTGGCGGCGACTGCCGTTTAATCACGGCGACCGCCACAATTAAACGACGACTGCCGCTCTCCTTACGGCGCCCGCCGCCAATCGCCTCCTTCTTTCATCTGGCTACGGCAAATGGCAACGACCGCCGTTTAATGGCGGCGACAACTGCCCTCCTTATGGCGACCGCCGCCATTTCTCAGGTAAAAAAAAAACCTACCCAGGTTCGATCCCCGTGGACAACAACCTACCCATTTAAATGGGGGAAGGGTTGGGTGTGTGCGCTGCATGCCCTTGGACAACCAGGCGGCACCAGTACCGGCGCCGGCACCGTTGGGTGGCTGGGGGTAGCTTGGCCTAGGATGTTACAAAAAAGTACACTTTTATGGAGAGGGGCTCCGACCCTTACCGGCCAGCCATTGCTCTATCCATGGGTCGCAGCCCATGTACCCCAACCAAATCCCCATGGCTGGGAGGTTGTTGGAGAGAGTCGAACACGCGACCTCTCCACCCTTTATCAAGCCTTCGAAGAGCGCCTTGATACCAATTGAGCTGTAACATCCCCAAAGCATAACCCTTTTGGAAAGGTATTACCGCCAGTGACCCTAGTGTTCCTTACCGAGATCACCCAAGGCTTTACCGTTTAAATACAATTTATGAAATACAAATGATACATAATGATCAAAGCATTCAATCCCAAACATAACATTGTTAAAGAAACAGAGTTACGAGATTACAACCCAATCCCGAATAGTCCAACACAGAGTTTAAACCAAAAACAGCGGAAGTCTTAGAAAGTACATTACAACCAAAGTCATTGTCCAAAAGATCTAAACCTGATTAAAGAAATAATTAAAACGTTCAAAAACCACTGTCGACTCCATAGTCCTTCTATTCTTCTGAGCTACTTTCGATTTGATGTGCCGAATCGAACGAATGACACTAGCCTACATGCAGAGAACAAAGTTCGTGGGTTAGTCTACTTGAATAGACTAGCAAGGGTACAAAGCAGAATGGTTCGAAGCAGTCGTATTAGGTTAGACTCATCGTTTCTCGAATAATAATCGATAACGATAGTCAACCATCATACTTCTACTGGAATAAACAAGAGGTATGCACAAGAGAAGATTCTGGAAGACTGAATCTTCACAGAAGTCGACTCGAAAAGAAGACTCCAACGGAAATGAGTCTTTAAGGAAGTATGACAAATCTGGAATATTTACAGCATCAAACAACAATGATTTACAAGTGGACTGAGATGCTTCGGTTCACGACCAACCTCATCGCATACAGCGAATCCAGATTGGAAAGAGAACGTACTATGATCAAAGTCGAGACGAGTTATCCTAGC
This sequence comes from Rheum nobile, assembly GCA_027886185.1. Lineage (NCBI taxonomy): Eukaryota > Viridiplantae > Streptophyta > Magnoliopsida > Caryophyllales > Polygonaceae > Rheum > Rheum nobile. The sequence goes on from WOAB01000163.1 coordinate 2,018,373, forward strand.
TGCACTATAACTTAGCTGCACTACTCGCCGAAGGTTTATTAATTATGTGCATCCGAGTAGCACTTATCTGATTTATATTACAAACCACACATCACGTTATTAGACTTTTACATGTGTATCCCACCAATGGGACGACACATCTTAGTATACGTTTCGTCGAGAGTGACGCACACCGGAAGGTTTGTGACACCAGCTAAGTGTCCTGTCTCTACACACTTGTGAAAGAGACCGATCATGATCTTAGAATAGTACCAGATGGAGACGAGCCACCCCGATACCAGATTATAAAGAAACGACTGGACAGAGTCCGAGTAACGTTCCTATCTAACAGTGCTAACTAAACAGTTACAGCACAATAACAGATACAGGATAAATCCACATAAAGGCCCGAAAGGCAATCACAGATAATAGCGTTGTTCTAACAGATATATAACCTATTATAATATCAATATTTTGTTTTCCAAAATAGTTTACCAAAACCATTCCCAGACAAACAGAGTATTCATTCCAAATTAATTACTCAGATAAACTACTGATAATTAATGTAAATATGGAACGAATGAGCAAGAGCGAACCGCCACTTGCCTTAATCCGCAGAATAGAAACAAGCCTTACGAAAATGACGGGATTCTGGGCTCGACACGGGTATAGCTCTGCTAGCACAAACACCTTCGAGTCGACCCATAAAAGGAACCCTAAGTTAGATCCGACATAACCACAGTACGAATCTAAAAACGACAAAAGAGAACAAAAGGAAAGACACCCCGACCACAACCAACCAAGCCAAAGCCACGAAGGCATTCTGGGCACTGGCGGCGGTCGCTGTTCTTGGCGGCGGTTGCCGCATTCATCACGGCGGGCGCCGTGAAGAACACGGACGACTGAAACGAGAGAAATTTCACCAAACGATGTGCGTTTCGACCCCTTTTTGCCTTGCCTGGGTTCCAACCTCCAAAGGCAACCAAAAGGCTTCACAAGGGCTTCTGGAAACACCACCAAACGACACCGGCAAAAGCTTCAGAATTCCGGCGAGGGCACAAACTCCGGCGAGGCGCGAATTTGGCAGAGATTCGGTGCTGGGATGGCTCAAAATCCTTCCCCCAACACCTCCTTTTATAGCCAAAGCATCAGGAGCACGAAGATGGGCCTACGACAGCTAGTTCGGCGCTCGCCAGAACCACGCCGGCGACCATCGGGCAAAGACTCCCGGACAACGACGATGGCAATTACGGTGGGCACCGTAATTTACGGCGGTCGTTGTCGTAGCCTAGCACGCCAGCTACCACCTCGAGCATTGGGACGGCGGGCGTCGTGACCTGTACGGCGGTCGCCGTTCTTGGATCCGCGACGGCGGTCGCCGCGATTGTACGGCGGTCGCCGTGACCAGCTTTTCCCGCCCGTTCAGCTTTGAACGAACATGACATTAAACCGGGATAAAAATTATCATACGCGAACGAATATTAAAATCCAAGGCATGTTGTCTATATATTATTTCACTGAGAAAAATATTACAGATACAGAGCACATTACAGAATGTCTCAAACTCTCTGTATTTAATCCGATGTACACAACGGGTACTCGGGAAAATTCCAAAATTCCCAAAATAACCTTACAAAAATACGGGGTATCACATCTCCTCCCCCTTAAAAGAAGTTTCGACCCCGAAACTTAGGTCAAAAATAACTCGGGAAAACGCCTGAGCATATCTGACTCGGTTTCCCACGTCTCCCAAGTAACTTCTTCGGTCCCTGACTTGGACCACATCACTCGTACCAACGGCACGATCTTGTTGCGCAAACGCTTCTCCCGACGCTCCAAAATGCGTACGGGCAACTCTTCATAAGTACCATTAGCTTGAATCTCGATGTCCTCATAACTAAGCACATGAGACTCATCTGGCACATACTTTCTGAGCAAAGATACGTGGAACACGTTATGCACCGGGTGAGCCGATGGCGGCAACGCCAAGCAGTACGCTAGAGATCCTACTCTATCCAGAATCTCGAATGGTCCCACGTAGCGAGGGTTAAGCTTCCCATGCTTACCAAATCTGAAAACTCCTTTGGATGGCGATACCTTGACAAAAACCTTGTCACCGACCTCGAACTCGACAGTCCTGTGCTTCCGATCTGCGTAGGACTTCTGTCGACTCTGAGTGGTCAACATCCTTTGTCTGATCAAAGCAATGTCTGAGGCCGTCCTTTCGACCAACTCTGGTCCAAGCAGAATTTTGTCGGCATTATCATCCCAACAAATTGGAGATCTGCATCTGCGACCATACAAAGCTTCGAACGGAGCCATCTTGATTGTAGCATGCCAGCTATTATTGTACGTGAACTCAATCAGACTCAAGCTGTCCTCCCAGCTAGTCGGACGATCGAGTACACAAGCTCTAAGCATATCCTCCAGGGTCTGGATGGTCCTTTCAGACTGGCCATCTGTCTGAGGATGAAATAATGTGCTGAACCTCAACTCGGTTCCCATAGCCTTATGAAGTTCCTGCCAGAACCTTGACATGAAACGACCATCTCGGTCCGATACAATGGTCTTAGGAATGCCATGTAAGCGGACAATCTCCTTCTGGTAGACTTCTGCTAACTTCTGGGTTTCCCATGTGGTCTTGATGGCTATGAAATGAGCACTCTTAGTAAGTCTATCCACAATTACCCAGATAGCATCCCTCTGACTTCGAGTCTTTGGTAGCCCAGTGACGAAGTCCATGGCGATGTCCTTCCATTTCCATTCTGGCACTGGGAGAGGTAGCAACTCACCACCTGGCCTGCGGTGTTCGATCTTGACCTTCTGGCAAGTTAAGCACTTTGCCACAAAGTCTGCTACGTCTCACTTCATGTTTGGCCACCAAAACTTCTTCCTGAGGTCCTTGTACATCTTGCTAGAGCCAGGATGCACAGAATAAGCAGATGAATGAGCTTCTCTCATCACCAACTGACGAAGACCTTTTGTGTCAGGCACACAGATCCAATCCTGAAACCAAAGTGATCCATCATCCTGAACCACAAAACTGGGAGCTTTCCCATCCATCACTTCACTGCTTAACTTCACCAAGATGATGTCATCGACTTGCTTTTCTTTGATCTGATCCAACAGTGTATCCTGAATTTCCATCATACTCAGGTACCCTCTACGCTGGTCATACAAGACTTCAATGTCGCATGACTCTTGGTTTATCTTGGTCTGAGCAGTAAGTAGAGCAACTACAGTCTCGTGCGTTGTCTTCCGGCTTAGTGCATCAGCTACTACATTAGTCTTGCCCGGATGATACAGCAACTCCATGTCGTAGTCTTTGAGCAACTCTAGCCAGCGGCGTTGTCTCATATTTAGCTCCTTTTGAGTAAATATATACTTGAGACTTTTGTGGTCAGTGAAGACTTGGCATCTTATACCGTAGATGTAATGCCTCCAAATCTTTAGCGCAAAGACAACCGCTGCTAACTCAAGATCATGGGTCGGATAGTTTTCTTCGTAAGTCTTGAGTTGTCTAGATGCGTAAGCAATAACTCTGCCTCTCTGCATCAGTACACAACCCAAACCACACTTTGAAGCATCACTATAGACCACATAATCGTCATTCCCTTCTGGGAGTGCTAACACGGGTGCCGAGGTCAGCCGTCGCTTCAACTCCTGGAAACTGGCCTTGCACTTGTCATTCCAGACAAACTTTTTGTGAACCTTGCGGAGTAGATTGGTCATAGGTAGAGCGATCTTTGAAAATCCTTCTACGAACCTTCTATAATACCCAGCAAGTCCAAGAAAACTGTGCACCTCCTTCACGTTCTGGGGCTGTGTCCAATTAGCCACCGCTTCAATCTTTTGGGGATCAACCATAACCCCATTTTTATTGATTACGTGGCCTAAGAAAGCCACTTCCTTTATCCAGAATTCACATTTAGACAATTTAGCAAAAAGCTGATGTTGTCTAAGGATTGACAAGGCAATCCGCAGATGTTCCTCGTGGACTTCTTTATTCGGAGAATAGATCAAAATGTCGTCGATGAAGACCACCACGAAATTATCCAAGTACTGGTGAAAACATCGGTTCATCAAATCCATAAAGACAGCTGGAGCATTTGTAAGCCCAAAAGGCATCACTACGAACTCGTAATGACCATATCTGGTCCTGAACGCAGTTCTAGGAATGTCCTGCTCACGAATTATGAGCTGGTGATATCCAGATCTCAAATCGATCTTGGAGAAGACCTTTGCTCCCTGCAACTGGTCCAACAAGTCATCAATCCTAGGCAAAGGATACTTGTTCTTGATCGTCACCTTGTTCAACTCTCGGTAGTCGATACAAAATCGAAATGATCCATCCTTCTTTTTGACGAACAATACCGGAGCACCCCACGGCGATGCACTCGGCCTGACATAACCTTTGTCAAGAAGATCTTCAAGTTGATTCTTCAACTCTTGCATCTCAGCTGGAGCCATCCGATACGGTGATTTGGAAATCGGCGCCGTACCAGGCTCAAGATCAATTGAAAACTCTACGCCACGGTTCGGGGGTAATCCAGGAATTTCTTCCGGAAAGACATCCGAAAACTCCCTAACTACAGGAATATCAAGAACATCAGGTCCATCCTTCGCAGGCGAATCCAAGTAGCAAAGGTACCCGACACATCCTTGTCGTAGTAGCTTAAACGCAGCCATCGCGTTGATCAGCTTGCCGTTATCAGCGTCATTACGACCTTTGAACTTGCACACGAACTGGCCCCCAGATGACATCGTCATCATTCTTGAACTGAAGTCGATCACCGCCTTGTGACGCGTCAGCCAATCCATACCGAGAATAATTTCGTATGGAGCCATGGCTATGCAGATTAAATCTGCCTCGAATTCCTGGATTACCCCCGACAAATGCTTGGTTCCCACCAAACGTTCTCCATTAGGAAGATTAACGATGAAAGGGTCGCACGAATCGTTGCACACTAAATCTAACTTGCTAACACAGTTATCCGAAATAAAGGAATACGTAGCATCAAAATCAAACAGAATGCACACTAAAGTAGAGTGAAGGTATAGAGTACCTTGAGCAATCGGAGCGTTGGGTCCATCTGCTTCATGCATTTCGTACAAGCGTTGGCCCTGACTTCCAGAAACAGCTGGGGCCTTTCCCCTGTTCTGAGCAGTCGTCTGCACTGACGGGCTAGGAGTCTCGGCAGGCTTAAACCTAGGTCGGTTGCTCTGATGAACTGACCCTTGCTGCGACTCTACTCCCTTCTGCTTCCCCTGCTTGCAGAACTTTTGCAGATGACCATCACGTCCACACCCAAAGCACGACCTCTTCTCCTTCTGACACTCATTGCTCTTGTGCCCAGTCGTACCACAGTTATAACACTGAACTGAACTCCTGGTCTGCCCTGGCTGCTGAGTCGATCCTCCTTGCGTCATCTCCGTCTTAGCTCGGCCGGACTTGGCAAAGTTAGACGGTGGCACAGGGCGCTTAAAACCACCTCCCTGGTTCTGGTTCTGCATCGACTTCTGTCGGTTGTGCCTTTTGGTCGACTCCTCTAGAGTTATCTCCAACTTATAGGCACAATCCACATACTGCTCGAAGGTAGAGCATGTGTGGTGCACCATTAACGGCTTGATATCCGGGCTCATCCACTCGTGGAAGTACCAGATCTTTTGGGCCTCACTGGTGATCTCGGCAGGGGCGTACTGTAAAAGATGATTGAACTTAGACACCAACTCGGTCACTTTCAGACCATCCATCTTTGGGTACAAAAACTCTTTATGCTTCTCCTCTCTCATAGCACGAGAGAAAAAGCAATCAACCATCTTGGTCTTGAACATCGACCAAGTCAACACTGGGCTCTCAGCCAAACCTGTGTTCTCCCACCAGTCGCTAGCCTCCTCCTTCAGCTGAAGAGAAGCGATATGGACCTTCTCGGCCTCAGTACACTCCACGTTCCGAAACATCCTCTCCATATGGGAGAACCAATGAGTCACTGCTACTGGCTCCCCTTTCCCGTTATAGCAATCGAGCCTCATGGAAGTGATGGTCTTAAGAGCGCGACCATAGCTGTCTTTAGCCATGACGGCATTCTCCTGAACTACAGGGTTTATGGGCTCCACAACATCGGGAACCGCTGGGTGAGTAGGCACTTCTTGTGCTTGAGGCACACTGGGTCTCAATACGTCTGCAATTGCCTGCATCACAATCCCGCGAATTGCCTCAACAGCTACGGCATCAAACAGTGCCGGCGTTTGGGTCTGATCTTGACCTTCACGCCTATGCTGGATGCAAGACTCTGACTCGTGCTCATCCTGAACACCTCTTCCTGCTGGCCTGGGATCTTGGCTAGTCCTAGCACCGGCTCGAATCGAGTTCCTCGTGCTTGTTGGGTTCACCATCTGTTTACCGATCCAATTCCAAGCATTCAATACATTAATATTATGCAATATACTTTAATTCCAAGCATTCAATACATTAATTCCAAGCATTCAATATACCAACGTAAAGAAATCACTCAGAATAGATCAACTTGGCATTTTATAGATGAACCTTCAAACTGTTACACAAGCTACACATAAGTCTATCATCCGAGCGCTAGGACAACATTGCTCGAAGATATAAGTGTTTCTTAGAGTACTTGCTGCAATACTGAAATATTACACATAGTACAAACTTGGAATTCTAAGATACGAAACTACTGCGATAGGCAACGCCAATTCTCATCAAGGCGTTCCAAAATGTCTCCCATAAGACTGGCTACTCGTGCAAGGTCTCTTCGGACTAGGCTCACCATCGAGCTCTGGCGATGGGTTTCGCACCCGGCTTGACCCTGAAGCACATGGTCCTATCTCAGTCATGGTAAGGTATGGGTCGTCCATGACTGGCCCTTCTATCCCAGCCCTCCTCTGAGTACTGGCGATCAGCTCATCCCTCCGACGCTGCTGTTCTGTAGAGATTACCTCGCTCTGGCGGAGGATCTCCTGCAGCTCAGATTCTGACCTCCTTCTTCTTGGAGTAGGGATAGGCTGAGATTCCCTCACTTCTCCTAATACCGTACTCGGTATACAGTGCCTCCTAATCAGCTTCTGACATGGGTGCGTACTCTGGCACTGGTGGCAACTCTTGCATAGGTGGTAACTCTGTACTAGGGTGAATAAATTGTATCCCCGTTTCCTGACTATCCACCAGCAAGTGCCTCAAGTCATCGGACTCCTGGTTTTGTCCGCTGAGGTCCATCTCGGTATCCTCCTCGGGATAATCCTCGATGGGGTCCTCTTTCTCTTCGGGGTCATCCTCTATGGGGTCCTCTTCTTCATCTTCCTCCTCGCTCCCTTCAATAATCACATCCATCAGGTAATCGTCATTGTAGTACCCACTCGCGTACCTAGACGATTCATCAGCTTGTAGTGCTTCCTCCCTTGGTGGCTCCACTGGCGCTGTCACAGGAACTACAACATTCCTTGACACCAGAACTACCGACTCATGAAGCACATGCTTGATCTCCTCAGATGGGCTGCTCGGGCCTCCAATCTCGAAGCACCTCTGGGGTATAGGGAAGTCTAGCCTCTCGGTAGACGGTGAATCCATCTCGGCATCTTCCGACCCCTTCCTCTGAGAGAGACATGCACCCATCTCCTATAGGATAACGATGAAGGAATTAGTCTTTCTAGACATAGAAGCAAGCTTACTATATCAGACTATCCAGAAGACATGACTATGAACGGTGTTTTTAAATTCTTTTTACTTTGAAAATTCAGAGCCCTTTTTAAAGCATTTTCAAAAACGGATAAATGGTTTATAAAAATCTCAAACCCGTTTTAAAACCTTTGGCTCTGATACCACAACTGTAACACCCCCAAAACTTAACCCTTTTGGAAAGGTATTACCGCCAATGACCCTAGTGTTCCTTACCGAGATCACCCAAGGCTTTACCATTGAAACACAATTTATGAAATACAAATGATACATAATGATCAAAGCATTCAATTCCAAAACATAACATTGTCAAGGAAACAAGAGTTACGGGATTACAACCCAATCCCGAATAGGCTAATACAGAGTTTAAACCAAAAACAGCGGAAGTCTTAGAAAGTACATTACAACCAAAGTCATTGTCCAAAAGATCTCAACCAGATTAAAGAAATAATTAAGACGTTCAAAAACCACCGTCGACTCCATAGTCCTTATATTCTTCTGAGCTACTTTCGATCTGATGTGCCGAATCGAACGGATGACACCAGCCCACATGCAGAGAACAAAGTTCGTGGGTTAGTCTACTTGAATAGACTAGCAAGGGTACAAAGCAGAATGGTTCGAAGCAGTCGTATTAGGTTAGACTCATCGTTTCTCGAATAATAATCGATAACGATAGTCAACCATCATACTTCTATTGGAATAAACAAGAGGTATGCACAAGAGAAGATTCTGGAAGACTGAATCTTCACAGAAATCGACTCGAAAAGAAGACTCCAACGGAAATGAGTCTTTAAGGAAGTATGACAAATCTGGAATGTTTACAACATCAAACAACAATGATTTACAAGTGGACTGAGATGCTTCGGTTCATGACCAACCTCATCGCATACAACGAATCCAGATTGGAAAGAGAACGTACTATGATCAAAGTCGAGATGAGTTTTCCTAGCTGCACTATAACTTAGTTTCACTACTCGCCGAAGGTTTATTAATTATGTGCGTCCGAGTAGCACTTATCTGATTTATATTACAAACCACACATCACGTTATTAGACTTTTACATGTGTACCCCACCAATGGGACGACACATCTTAGTATACGTTTCGTCGAGAGTGACGTACACCGGAAGGTTTGTGACACCAGCTAAGTGTCATGTCTCTACACACTTGTGAAAGAGACCGATCATGATCTTAGAATAGTATCAGATGGAGACGAGCCACCCCGATACCAGATTATAAAGAAACGACTGGACATAGTCCGAGTAACGTTCCTATCTAACAGTGCTAACTAAACAGTTACAGCACAATAACAGATACAGGATAAATCCACATAAAGGCCCGAAAGGCGATCACAGATAATAGCACTGTTCTAACAGATATACAACCTATTATAATATCAATATTTTGTTTTCCAAAACAGTTTACCAAAACCATTCCCAGACAAACAGAGTATTCATTCCAAATTAATTACTCAGATAAACTACTGATAATTAATGTAAATATGGAACGAATGAGCAAGAGTGAACCGCCACTTGCCTTAATCCGCAGAATAGAAACAAGCCTTACGACAACGACGGGGTTCCGGGCTCGACACGGGTATAGCTCCGCTAGCACAAACACCTTCGAGTCGACCCATAAAAGGAACCCTAAGTTAGATCCGACATAACCACAGTACGAATCTAAAAACGACGAAAGAGAACAAAAGGAAAGACGCCACGACCACAACCAACCAAGCCAAAGCCACGAAGGCATTCTGGGCACTGGCGGCGGTCGCTGTTCTTGGCGGCGGTCGCCGCATTCATCACGGCGGGCGCCGTGAAGAACACGGCGGTCGCCGTGAAGAACACGGACGACTGAAACGAGAGAAATCTCACCAAACGATGTGCGTTTCGACCCCTTTTTGCCTTGCCTAGGTTCCAACCTCCAAAGGCAACCAAAAGGCTTCACAAGGGATTCTGGAAACACCACCAAACGACACCGACGAAAGCTTCAGAATTCCGGCGAGGGCACAAACTCCGGCGAGGCGCGAATTTGGCAGAGATTCGGTGCTGGGATGGCTCAAAATCCTTCCCCCAACACCTCCTTTTATAGCCAAAGCATCAGGAGCACGAAGATGGGCCTACGACAGCTAGTTCGACGCTCGCCAGAACCACGCCGGCGACCATAGGGCAAAGACTCCCGGACAACGACGATGGAAATTACGGCGGGCGCCGTAATTTACGGCGGTCGCCGTCATAGCCTGGCACGCCAGCTACCACCTCGAGCATTGGGACGGCGGGCGCCGTGACCTGTACGACGGTCGCCGTTCTTGGATCCGCGACGGCAGTTTGGTGCTAAGTCTGCAATTCAGATGTTATGGAGAAAAGTGAAGAAATCCAAGGATTTGCAGCTTAGATGGAGCTGCTGGAGCATTTATGGAGAAGGCTACCAACACTTGGTAGTATTAGAGAGCAGCAGAAGAAGAAAAGAAGAAGAGAGCTGGAGGATTGGAGTTCACCGCCCCACGGCGATCTTCGCCGCGACCCGGCGATGACTCTCAGTGAAGAATGGAGCCCGCGCCAGAGGAAGTCACCGCCCAGCGGTGCAGAGTTCGACGCCCCGCGGTGGTTGCGCTTAATGACCTCGCGGCCAGAGTTATTTTATTTTATTTTATTTCCTTTTATGCATTAGTCGGATTTCCTTTGTTTTATTATTTTATTTCCTTGTTTGATATGGTTTGTGATCTTGGGATTTATGGTTAACTCTATTTAACCTAATTCCCACAGCCTCCAAACCAGAGGGAGAGAGAGAGAGAGAGAGAGAGAGAGAGAGAGAGAGAGAGAGAGAGAGAGAGAGAGAGAGGATCAGAATCATCATCAATAACACCGCGTCTGTTGTTTTCATTGTTATTTTCTAATTAGAGTTTTTCATCCCCTTTGATGGAGAACTAACTTCCATTTGTTCCGCTAGACGATTGAAGCAGTACAGTTGATGTGTTTGTGAGATTTCTATTCCTTGTTCTTATCCTTATTTATATCGGATTGATTTTCTTGGTTATATTGATATTGATTTCTTGTTGTTCTTCTTAGCCTGATCAACTAGGTTGAATGCTTTTTATAAATTGCTAGGATTGCATATAGGGGTTCCGAGTGCATATCTAGTGGCAAACACAATTGTGCGTATAGGAGTTCCGAGCGTACAATTGTGTGTGAGAATCAATTACATGTTAAGTAGGGGAGTGAGTACTTGTACGTCTTTCTACTTGCATGTATCCTATATCCTTGTGTGCATCGCTATTACTGTGTTGGTGATAAAGTACGCTGACAACTGTGAGAATCAGTTGTGCTTTATCATTGGCATAGTAATAAGTCTATTGACAACTGTGAGAATCAATAGTACTTACGATCAGGGTGGGAACGACTATAAGGATAAATAAACGAACTTGGAAGAAATAGATTTCAGTGATCAAACTCTATCTCTGTACTGTGGATTTCGGTCTAGTGGAACTACTTTCCCTCATAATATTCTCTCAACTCAATCTACTTGCTTTGTTTGCTTGGTGTTCTTTTGATTACAAAACCCCCCCAATTACTTGTTACTTGTTACTCGTCATTCACGTTTGTATACTACATCATACCTTCTCTGTGGGATCGACCCTTACTTGTCTGCTATACTCTGTTTAGTAGGTTGGTTAGGATAATTTACTTTGATAAGACTAATCAACGACATTTGCTTGTGCATCTTTATCCGTGTCAAATTTGGCGCCGTTGCCGGGGAAGGTTTTTGTTTGTTGTGTGTTTTCGTGATTGATTGTTGGTGGAGACCTATCTTATGGTCGACACCCGTAGTACTGACTCTCCCCTTCTAGCTTTGGATCCAGAGATTGACAGATCTTTCCTTAGGAACCTGCGCAATCAAGGAGAAGACGGAGAAGAAGGAGTAGATACAGTTGGAACCGTTGAGATTGCTACTACCCCAGCTATTACAATGGCTGGAACTGGAACTCTGAGAGAGCTTATTGAGCCGAATATTGGGGCTCAACCCCTAGCTGTCATCATCCCTGCACTAGGAGAAGGGGTGAACTTTGAATTGAAGTCGGGAGTTGTTGCTTACCTCCCTAAATTCCACGGTCTGAGTGGAGAGGATCCGATTTCTCACCTGGGCAAGTTCCACAATGTCTGCATGACCATGAAGCCCAGGAACGTGACCGAAGATCAAATCAAGATGAGAGCTTTTGGTTTTTCTCTACTCGACTCTGCGAGCGATTGGTATTATCACCTGCCGCCAGGAACCATAGATACATGGATGAAGCTTCACAAAGCGTTCCTGGACAAATATTTTCCCACGAAGAAGGCGAATGCTTTGAAAAAGGCAATTGCCAACATCGAGCAGGCTGGTGATGAAACACTTTATGATTATTTGGAGAGGTACAAGAGGCTTTGTTCCAGCTGCCCATTCCACGGGTATGCCAAGCAAGATCTTGTTCTCTATTTGCACAATGGTCTGCTGGACCAAGAAAGAAGAATGGTTGATGCTGCATACGGTGGAAGTATTCTGAATCTGACACCGGATGACGCTATGAATAGACTCCAGGAGATGAGTGAGAGCACCCGGAATTTCGGGAAGACATACCAGAGGAAGGCGGTCAATGCTGTGACCCTTATAGGACCAAGCCCGGTGTTGACTGAGTTGGCCGAGTTGAAGGAGATAGTTATGAAGATAGCAAATCAGAATGCCCCTCAACACGCCAGAGCATGCGGTCTTTGCTCTAATCAGGCCCACCACACCGATGCTTGTCCTCGGCTGCAAGAGGACGGTGCTGTCAAAGTCAATGTTGTAGGAGGCTACGGCGCTCCTAGACAACAATATGGTGGACAGCCTAATTATAACCAGAGAGGCCGTGATCACCCAGGATTCAGATGGAGTGACCCTCAGGGCGGTCAGCAACCGACACAACAGCAATACCAGCCGGCTCAGCAACAACAGTACCAGCAAAGAGCTCAGTACAAACAGAGACCTCACGGTCAAACTTCTGGAGCTTTGACTGAGGATTTGCTGAAGACGTTGACTCAGCACTTTGCCACACATGTGCAAGCCACTGAGTCGAGTATAAAGAACATGGAGAGGCAGATTGGCCAGTTAGCCGATGAGGTGACCAAGATTAACCAAAGGGCCTCAAACTCCCTGCCATCCCAGACCACTGTGAACCCCAGAGAAAACGTGAGTGCTATCACGCTAAGAAGTGGTAAGACGGTCGTTGCCCCTATTGCTGAAGAGGAGAACGAGAATCTGGAGAAAGAAGTCACTGAGCGCCCCGTGGTCGATGTCACCGCGACCCCACCGCCCCGCGGCGACCCTTGCCGCGACCCGGTGCCTGTGCTCAGGAAAGACACCGCGACCTCACCGCCCCACGACGATCACTTACGCCCCGCGGTGGGCTCGCCGCGACCTGATCCTCAAAAATGTGTTCCTGCTGAAGACACCTATGTTGATAATTACGTTCGGCCCGTGTTCCCTCCTCTAGGTTCAGAGAAGCCCCCAACACCTTTTCCTGAGGCACTAAAGGCTAGAAGAGTCGTCGACGACAGGGATCTATTCGAGACATTTCAGAACTGTGAGGTGAACATCCCCCTGTTGAAGCTTATTAAGGCTATCCCGCGATACGCCAAGTTCTTAAAGGAGCTATGCACGGTGAAGAGGGCTCAGAAATAAAAGACCCAGAAGAAGAGTCCAGTGGGTGAACAAGTGTCAACGGTGGTTCAGAAACGTCTGCCTGAGAAATGCAAGGATCCAGGTACTTTTACAATTCCTATCACTATAGGTGGGCATTTTTTTGAGAAAGCATTGCTAGACTTGGATGCCTCAATTAATGTCCTACCCTATTCGTTGATTGAAAAATTGGAATTAGGACCCTTGCATGATACTAATATTGTTATACAGCTTGCTGATGGTTCTTGTGTGCCCCCTAAGGGTATTGTAGAAGATGTCCTTGTTAGGATAGGTCCCTTGATATTCCCTGCTGATTTCTTTGTTATGGATATGGATTATGATGAGCAAGTTGCCCCTGTTATGCTAGGGATACCTTTTATGAAAACTTCCATGACTAAGATTGATGTTGATAGTGGTACCCTGACTATGGAATTTGATGGAATAATTTTCAGACATGATATTCATAATGCCACTTCCATTGAATTACCCGCTCCTCTCTGCATTAATGATATTGATGATTCTATGCATGGAAATTCTAAAATTGATGCAGTATAGACCGTAGTTGAGTGTCCCACTCCTGATGGACCTATTGAGTTGCGTGATTTGCATGAATTGCATATCGATGATGTCTTGCTAGATGATATAAGAGACCCCATTTCCTCTGCTTTGGGCACTTGCCCCCCTGCACTAACCATACAAGGCTATAAGCCTTCATCTAGTGATGTGCAACATATTCAGATTGAGCCGTATCGGCCCCTGCATCGTTTTAAGTATGGGGGAGACACTCCAAAGAGAATGAACATGGAGTGGATGGCAAGGCAGGAACATGGTCTAAGGTTCAAACCTTTCCATGAGAGGTCTCCACAGGAAGAGACGAGTTGGAGGATTCCGAAGGGATCCTATTCGAGATGGTAGTTGATTTGCAGTACGTCGAGCCAACGACGATAACCAAGGCGCTGTCCGGGAGGCAACCCGTGTTAGTTTTTCCCTGATTTGTCTCTTTTATTAGATTATTTTCGTAGTTTAGTTTGCTTTGTTTCGTTCGCATGTTACTCACATTACAGGTGCGAAAGTAAAACCGAGAAGAGATGTGGTACCCAGCCATTCTCACCGCCCTGCGGCACCCCCTCACCACCCCGCGGTGGAGCTCCCCGCCCCGTGGTGAAGGTCAGGTATAACTTCTCAACTTTTTTTTAAAAAGAAAAAAAGCAAGAATAATGGGCCCCGAAAAAACCTTAAACGGGTGAGTAAAAGCTTATTTCTTAAGTGGTCACTAAGGTTTTGACGGATTGGGCCTCTTTATGGGCCAAGATTTCTCTTTTGGGCCATGGTACACGACCGGCCCAGCATCCCTTTTCCTTTCCCTTTTCCTGACCTAACCCACTATCTAACCCCCATTCCAACACCTCCATTTAGCCCCCATATCTATTTCCCCTCTCTCTCCCTGAATCCCCTTTCGACCTTGAGCATAATCTAGCCCCAATCCCCAAATTGGAGTCTAGCCTCACAACCAAGCCCATACACAACTCCACCGCGCCGCCGTAGTTCCGCCTCGCGTTGCTCCCGCTTCGCGTCACTGTTGCTACCGCCCCGCGCCGACTTCGTCGCAACCCGGTGCCTGTTCTCAGCTTCTCGCCACGACCCTACCACCCCGCGCCGACTTCGCCGCAACCCGGTGCCTGTTCTCAGCTTCTCGCCGCGACCCTACCGCCCCGCGCTGAGTCTCTCTCGGATCCGTGTTTGCTTGTTTGTGAGTTTTCCTTGTCTGTCTTTTGATTTGAGCATTTCAATTCTCTATTATGGCATCGAGAGGCAAGAAGAAAGTGTTGACTAGGGATGAGAGTGAGGTGTACAACATTGTGAAGGAGAGGAAGGTGTTGGCTTCGAAGTTCTTCCATAAGCAGACTCTGGAGCATATGGGTTTGCTCGCTTGTGTGACCATGTGTTTGACACATTGTGGGTTAGGAAACTTTCTGGACAAGACTGCCCCCACGTACCCCGAGCTGTGCTATCAGTTTATTGCTTCCTTCGAGAAGATCACCAATAACTCGAGGGACAGGCACTTGCGCAAGATTCATTTCAAATACAATGGGCACGAGTATTCCTTGTCTAAGAAGGTGGTGAATGAAGCCCTGGGTATTACGAAGGACCCAACTGATGGGTGGTCTGGTGGGCTTCATGAGTCCGAGATGATGGACTTCTGGCGTGCGGCCACAGGAAGGAGTTTCAGGAAGGGTCAGGAAGTGAATTCCAAATTGGTGAATCCGTGTCTGCGGTTGATCCACAAGGTTATGATGAGAGATTTCTTCGGCCATGCGGATGATGGAAAGGTACCCATGAAGGACTTCCAGTGGTTTATGAGCATCTTGGGGACTGTAGAGTACACGCCGTGTTGGGCTACCCTTTTCTTGGGTTCCCTGAAGAGGATTCGTGATGGCGAGGCGCGTGATATTTGTGGGGGTGGTCTTATTACACTCCTCTGTGCCAAGGTGATTGCCTATGATCAGATTCCTCGGCCGGTCCCCTGCGCAGTATATGATTTAGCATACATGAAGGTGTGCTCCATGATGAAGCCACTGGGGCAGGATGGCAATTTGGTCTGGGCATCTTATGAGGGCCATATTTTGACTGTGCCGCGGGAGTTCACTTACTCACCTTCATACGCGGGTTGGTGGATTCAGAGCGATAGCCGGATGTCGGCCGATGATGCCCCTGCCGTTGCTCCTTCAGGTCCGTTTGGAGAGGGCCCTAGTGGTAGATATGCCGCCGCTGATCCTGTAGAGGGGGATGACCCCGGTTCTTCACAGTTCGAGGAGCATTCGCCTTTGTACGGACCTGTCGCACCATGGCAGGAGATGTACTCTAGATGGGACGCTTTCTCCACGCGCCAGGATCAGTGGACTTCCCGAGTAGAGACCAAACTGCAGACGTGGCAGACCCAGCTCCATGCGGAGATAGATGAGCGTCTGGACACTATGGACACTCATATGAGGGACTACTTTGGAATGTACCCACCACCACCTTCCGGTCCATAGTGAGTTTATTTCTTCTTTCCCCTATCATTTGATGTTCTCTACATTGAGGACAATGTTCGGTTTAAGTATGGGGGAGGGATATAGACTCGCTTTCTTGCTAGCTAGTGTACATAGCTTATTTCTGCATTCGTTTTCTGCATTGTTGTTTCCGTTTCTGTCTTCGGATTATTATTATTTTTTTTTAAAACAATTCGAAAAAGCCAAAAAGAAATAAAAAGGCAATCAAAATCCTGGGATGGACTGAAAACCCGAAAGGGCGGTCCAGGTAAAAAGCAGGTAGTCCAACTGGTATAAACCAGGGCAAAAGTGGACTGGAGTGATGTGAGTATTGGTGAGATATCTAGCAAAATGAAATGAGTGGCTAGGTGAAAACCCGAAAGGGCGCCTAGGCAAGATGAGCGTAAAAGAATAAGAGTGATTCTAGGATTCCTCTTCATATCTTGGTGGAGGCATCATAAGAAATGAGTCAAAGAAGGACTGTCGAGTAGGCCACTCATGGAGCGATAAGGAGCTAGATTGGAGTTAGGATTAGACTATCTTTGCATCACTTGTTTTGGTTGTCTAGAGCTTATTGTTGATATGTTGTAGTTGCTAGTGTCACGTTTTCTTGTACTTCCTGAGGCCTTGGTGTCGATTGAGACGGTGAGCTTTTCTTTAGTTTAATCGGGACGAGTAAAGGTCTAAGTATGGGGGAATTTGATAGGTGTTATTTCATACACCTTTACTAGCAACTATTAGCATAATTTGGAGGAGTTTTGGCTGAGTTTTGGTGCTAAGTCTGCAATTCAGATGTTATGGAGAGAAGTGAAGAAATCCAAGGATTTGCAGCTTAGATGGAGTTGCTGGAGCATTTATGGAGAAGGCTACCAACACTTGGTAGTATTGGAGAGCAGCAGAAGAAGAAAAGAAGAAGAGAGCTGGAGGATTGGAGTTCACCGCCCCGCGGCGATCTTCGCCGCGACCCGGCGATGACTCTCAGTGAAGAATGGAGCCCGCGCCAGAGGAAGTCACCGCCCAGCGGTGGAGAGTTCGACGCCCCGCGGTGGATCTTCACCGCCCCGCGGTAGTTGCGCTTAATGACCTCGCGGCCAGAGTTATTTTATTTTATTTTATTTCCTTTTATGCATTAGTCGGATTTCCTTTGTTTTATTATTTTATTTCCTTGTTTGATATGGTTTGTGATCTTGGGCTTTATGGTTAACTCTATTTAACCTAATTCCCACAGCCTCCAAACCAGAGGGGGAGAGAGAGAGAGAGAGAGAGAGAGAGAGAGAGAGAGAGAGAGAGAGAGAGAGAGAGAGAGAGAGAGGATCAGAATCATCATCAATAACATCGCGTCTGTTGTTTTCATTGTTATTTTCTAATTAGAGTTTTTCATCCCCTTTGATGGAGAACTAACTTCCCTTTGTTCTGCTAGACGATTGAAGCAGTACAGTTGATGTGTTTGTGAGATTTCTATTCCTTGTTCTTATCCTTATTTATATCGGATTGATTTTCTTGGTTATATTGATATTGATTTCTTGTTGTTCTTCTTAGCCTGATGATGAGGAATCGACCCCGCCATTAGTGCCAACCTTTGATGGACCGATCACTAGGTCAAGGTCGAAGGAACTGCGTCAAGAGCTGGAGACGTTTATGGCGCATGCACTATCACATGACGAAGAGGACAAGTCCAAAGTCAAGGCATTGACTTTAATGGTCAACGTTACCTATGTTTAATAATCTTATTAATTTCTGCATTGGTTATTTTTAGGATTATTATTTAATTGTTTTAAGCTTTCTATTTTCGGATATTTCGGAAATATTTGTAGCTTTTGGGAGAGCATAGGGCCGGCCACTCTTAGGGTTATTTAAAGCTCCCTTGTCTTCTTCCTTAGGCAGATTTCTGATATTTGTTAAAACACAAAAACAGAGCTTGGTTTTTGCTTTGAAAACTCGGCTCCCCGTGAGAGTCTCAATCGATTGTTCTTTCCTGCTTAGTTGTTTTCGTCTTTGTCAAGTCCCTCTGGAGTTGGTGATTTCGTACATCATAAGCAATCCTCTCCGTGCTCCAAGTTCGTCAGCGATTCTTGGTTGTGTGGCGTTGTAGAGATCGGGTTGGTAGATCGTTCGACAAGGTTCCTTGCTATCAAGCAAGCGGGTTTTCTCGTCGTTTCTATTGGTTCTTTCGAATTATCCTTCATTTATTTCACTTCCGCCATTCTCTAATCTCTCGTGTTTTCTTTGTTTTGAGATCCGTTGCCTAGATCCATCTCCTACACGGCTAACCCCGTATCACCTGATCAACTAGGTTGAATGCTTTTTATCAATTGCTAGGATTGCATATAGGGGTTCCGAGTGCATATCTAGTGGCAAACAAAATTGTGCGTATAGGGGTTCCGAGCGTACAATTGTGTGTGAGAATCAATTTCATGTTAAGTAGGGGAGTGAGTACTTGTACGTCTTTCTACTTGCATGTATCCTATATCCTTGTGTGCATCGCTATTGCTGTGTTGGTGATAAAGTATGCTGACAACTGTGAGAATCAGTTGTGCTTTATCATTGGCATATTAATAAGTCTATTCACAACTGTGAGAATCAATAGTACTTACGATCAGGGTGGGAATGACTATAAGGATAAATAAACGAACTTGGAAGAAATAGATTTCAGTGATCAAACTCTATCTCTGTACTGTGGATTTCGGTCTAGTGGAACTACTTTCCCTCATAATATTCTCTCAACTCAATCTACTTGCTTTGTTTGCTTGGTGTTCTTTTGATTATAACCCCCCCCCCCAATTACTTGTTACTTGTTACTCGTCATTCACGTTTGCATACTACATCATACCTTCTCTGTGGGATCGACCCTTACTTGTCTGCTATACTCTGTTTAGTAGGTTGGTTAGGATAATTTACTTTGATAAGGCTAATCAATGACATTTGCTTGTGCATCTTTAGCCGCGTCACAGTGGTTCCCTATGGTTGCATGGTAGAAGTTGAGATGAAGACACCCGCCCAACACTAGAGACCTGGGCATATATTGTGAAGACCGTCAGCGATACCTTCAGTGTCCAAGCAGCTTGGCGACGTTTGTGAGTCCATTCTTTGTCTTCCCTGTGCTTTATTCTTTTTGTCTTTCATTACATTGAGGACAATGCCATGTTTAAGCATGGGGGAGGATTCTGTACTTGCTGCGTCATTGAGGAAAAGAAAAAAAATGAAAAAGAGCCAAAAATTTGAAAAAAGGCTAAAATTGAAATCCTGGGATAGGTCGAAAACCTGAAAAGGCGGCCTAGGTAATAAGCAGGTGGCTTGGACCAGCATTAGGCTGGGGTAATAATTGGTCAAGAGTGATGTGAGTATATTGTGAGCCTATCTATTGAAAAATGAAATGAGTGGCTTGGTGAAAACCCAAAAGGGCGCCTTGGCAAAATGAGTGAAAACAAGAAGAGTGATTTGTAGGAATCATCATTTTTGCTGGCGTGATGACATAAGAAGAGGTGATATAAGGAGGATTCGGGTAGGTCACTCTGGAGGTATAAGAAGATAGATGGGAGATAGGATTAGATTTTTATTCACTCTATGGTGTTTGGGATAAGCTTGGGCGAAGTACTCTGCTTTCCTTTTAGCTTGGATGTGTGTGGTGTTGTGAGTTATTATATGTTGTGTTGTGCTTATTGTATGGGTGCCTGGAGTTTATTATTAGGTGTGATTCTTAGAGGGGTTGAGTTTTCTATGCTTCCTGAAACCTTGGGGATTGATTGGAGGAGTAGGTTTACTTTAGCTTACTCGAGGACGAGCAAGGTTTAAGCATGGGGGATTTGATCGGCACTATTTTGTAGTACATTTCTAGGGGTTGTTACCAGGTTTGAGGTACCATTTGGATGGATTTAGTGCACAACTGTGGATTATGGAGTTAGAGAGGAGAAGTGTGGATTTGGTGGTCTGGAGAAGCAAATTGAAGATATCCAGAGGAAGAGGAGTTGACCACTGAGGAGACGAAGAAGAACCAAGGAGAGAGTCCACACGAGAGTAGAAGAATAATGTTCTGAATTCAATTGATTTGTTCTCTCTACTCAGATGTCCAAATGGAGTGAATCCAATTCGAGGAGTTAGATCTTGAAGTCTACTACAAGTCCTCAAAATATGAGCGCAATCCGAGTTGGGAATCAAAAGTTATGGTATTTTTACGGAAGTGTCGCAGGAGCTGAACCGAAGAAATCTCAGCGGCGACAGCCGCCAGGCTTACGGTGACCGCCGCCGCCGTCAGAAGTAACCCGGGCTTTTATTTCCATATTTCGTTATTTTATTATTATTAAGTATTTTTATTATTTCGTTTTAATTTATCTTTAGAGATCTTATTATCTTTAGTATTTAAGGGTAGAGGAAAGGCTTGTTTTCCTCTCTCGAACCCTAATTTCATCTTTTCCCTTTCTACGTACTTTGCTATGAAGAACTAAGCCACTCTTGCTTAGTCAGACGCTGAAGCTTTTGTTTTGATTAAGTTGTGAGATTTTCGTTCCTTATCTATTGCATGGATTTTATCTATTCTCTTGCTTGATTCCTTATGATTAATATTGATAATCTCTAGCCTACGCAACTAGGGTTTGTTTCTATTGATTGATTGCTAGATCTAGAATTACCGCCAATGACCTCAGACGTACTATCCGATATCACCCAAGGCTTTTCCAGTTGATATAAATCATTAAACCACAGTTATAATACAACATATCATAACTTTCATTAAAACCAAGTCTCTGAATTTCAGCATAATTCCAAATACGACAAAATACATAATCAGAATCATTACATCGGAAGTCTTTGAAATAACAATAAAAAGGGGTCTTGATCGCTATGATCACTCACCAAGGATCTTAACCTGAATAAACTTGTCAAAACACCGTTCGCCTCTATAGTCGTTCTAGCCTTTACGGGATGGCAACTTATCTGATGTGCCGAATCGAACGGATGACACCAGCCAACCATGCAGAGAACAATTACGGTTGGTTAGTCTAATGAAAGACTAAGCAAGGGTACAAAGCAGAGTGGTTCGAAGTAGCCGTATTAGGTTAGACTCATCGCTTCTCGAATCAAAACCGATAACGATAGTCAACCACCATACTCTACTAGAATACTACGAAAAGACATGATCAAGAGAAGATTCTGGAGACCGAGTCTCACAACAATCAATCCCAAAAGAAAAATCCAACGAGTTGAGTCTTATCGGAAGCATGACAAATGTTGGGGAACATAAATAATCACACACAAGCGTTCAAAAACGAATTGATGTTTCGGCTCACGACCAACCTCACCGCCCAAGGCGAATCCAGATTGGAAAGAGAACTTTACTCTGATCAAAGTCAAGACGAGATTTCCTAGCTGCACTATTGCCTAGCTGCACTACTCGCCCAAGGGTATATTAATTATGTGTGACAACGGCACTTATCTCATTTAATTCCAAAACACACATCACATTATAAGCTTTTAGATATATGTTTCGTCATGAGGGACATATATCGAAGGGAATCCTTCCCAAGGTTTGTGACACTAGCTAAGTGCACCACCTCTATACTTGGATAGAGAACGATCATGATCCGCCAGTTGGTGTTAGGGTCTCCGATGCCCTCTCAACCAATAATTATCAAGAAACAACTGGACCTCAACGAGTCCAACGTTCCTAACTACTAGTGCTAACTAAACAGTTCAACACAGTAATAATCCACATCACAGCCATCATGGCCAACATCAAAAACATATATCTATACTAGCGTTGTTCTAGCAGATACAACCTAGTATAATATCATGTTTTAATCATTTATATCTATAATAGCGTTATTCTAGCAAATATACAACCTATTATAATATCTTTTAAAATCACAAACAGTTATCAAAACTGTTCCCAACGAAAACAGTAAATCATCCCAAATTAATTAACAACTAAACAATTGATAATTATTTGAAATATGGAATGATGAGCAAGAGCGAACCGCCACTTGCCTTAGATCCGCAAAAGCTTAATGGCGACGATGGGATTTCCGGGCTCGAAACAGGGATAGATCTGGAAACACAGATTCCTTCGGATCGACCCATAAAGAAATCCTAAGTTAGATTCGACAAACACGAGTACGAATCTAAAGAATAACGAAAGGAATCGAAAGGAACGAAGCCCGATCGAAAGCCACAGAAGCCAAGGCCGAAACAAGCCAAAAGCTTCTGGGTGGCGGGCGCCGTTGTTCGTGGCGGCGGTCGCCGCTACGAATTTATGAGAGCAAAAACTCACCGACATCGATTGTTTTGCTTCTCCTTTGCCTTGCTTTGGATTCTAAGCTTCTAAGGGCTTCCAAAGCTTCACTTTGCAACCACCAAGTAACACCAACGAAGCTCAGATGAGAGCTCGAAAAATCCGGCGAGAAGCTCAAAACTCCGGCGAGACGATTTGGGAGAGATTAGAGCTTGGTTTTGTGCCCAATCTGATCCCAAACCCTTCCCCTTTTATAGCCAAAGTCAGGGGACAAGAAATGGGCAAGCCATGCAACGTGGAGGGCCAAGATCGGGCGTCTCCCCGGTCGCCGGCAAGCCCCTGCACCTATGCCTGCAACAGTGGCGGCGGTCGCCGCCGTGGGCAAGGGGTCGCCGCCCATATCTGTGTCTGGTGGCGGTCGCCGCTTTCTGGGCCACTTGACAAGTTGGTGCTGACAATGTCGGCAAGTTGGCGGCGGTCGCCGCTTGCTTTACGGCGGTCGCCGCCAAGGCCATATTTCATTCGTTTAAACCTTGGATCAACTTGGCCTTAGCCCGGGATAAAAATAATCGTACACGAACGAGTATTAAGTCCCAAAATACGTCGAAATGTATTTTATTTCACTTAGAAAAATTATTACAGAGATCAAACATATTACCGAATGTCCGACTTCTCTGAATTAATTCGACTTGTAATACGGGAGTTGGAAAAATTCCAAAATATCCTTATAAAATGAGGGATATTACATTACCTCCCCCTTAAAAGAAGTTTCGACCCCAAAACTTGGCTATTCTAGGCCGAAAACAACTCGGGAAAGCGTCTAAGCATATCCGCCTTAGTCTCCCAAGTCTCCTAAGTAACCTCGGTCAGACATTGGTAGGGCGATCTGAGAAAATCCCTCTACGTACTGTCTGCAACATTCAGCAAGTCCTAGAAAACTGCACACCTCATTCACATCCTGAGTCCGCTTCCAAAAAGCTACCGCTTCGATCTTCTGGGGATCAATCATAACCCTATCTTCACTGATCACATGGCCTAAGAAGGTCATTTCCTTAATCCAAAAGTCACATTTAGACAACTTCGCATATAACTGACTTGTCTAAGGACTGACCCCCATGAGCCTCCTTACTCAGGGAATAGATCAAAATACCATCGATGAAGACCACCACGAACTTATCCAAGTACTGGCGAAAACATCGATTCACCAGGTCCATGAAAACTACTGGAGCATTTGGTAACTACGAACTCGTAGTGACCATATCTCGTCCGAAAAGCAATCCTCGGAATATCTTCTTTACGAGTCCTGAGTTGGTGATAACCAAACCTCAGATCGATCTTGGAAAAGACTTTTGCTCCTTGCAGTTGATCCAACAGATCATCAATCCTCAACAACGAATATTTATTCTTGATCGTGACTTTATTCAACTCTCGCCAGTTGATACACAGTCGAAACGATCCATCTTTCTTCTTGACGAACAAAACTGGGGCACCCCAAGGCGATGCACTCGGCCTTATATAATCCTTGTCAAGAAAATCCTCGAGTTGCTTCTTCAACTCTTGCATCTCAATCAGGAGCCATCCGGTACGGTGCCTCCGAAATCGGCGTGGTACCAGGCTCAAAATCAATAGAAAATTCCACGTCACGCTTCGGGGGTAATCCAGGAATCTCTTCCGGAAAGACATCCGGAAACTCACTAATCATAGGAATATCAAGAATTGATGGTTCATCTTTCATGGGCGGATCCAGGTAGCAAAGGTATTCGACACAACCTTGTCAAAGTAGCTTAAACGCAGCCATCACATTGATGAGCCTGCCGTTATTAGCGTCATTCCGACCCTTGAATTTGCACACACACTGGCCCTCAGATGACACCGTCACAGTTCTTGAATTAAAATCGATCACCGCCTCATGACGCGTCAGCAGTCCATACCGAGAATAATATCGTATGGAACCATGGCTAATCAAATTAAATCCGCCTCGAACTCCTTACCCTAAATGGTAATCGGAATTTCCAAAAGGCGCTTGGTTCCAACTAAATGGTCACCATCTTGGACCAGCCCACTACATGGTTTACAGACGGCCCACTAGTGGCTCCGAGCCCAGGCCCAACCATTACCAGCGTCCACTGTTGCCATGAGTCGCTGTCCATACATCTCAACCCATCCTTGGTAGCTCCACCTAATTAATAGGCAGCCATCTCCAAGAGGTTGTTGGTGAGTCTCGAACACGAGACCTCACCCCATACCAAGCAACGAAACACTAACTTGGTATAAACCAAAGGTTCATATATAAGAAGAGTTTCAACAAAAGGTTCATAACCTCGTTGCACACACAACTTAACTTACAACACAACTAACCAAAACGAAAGACTGGGTAACACCCAAATCAACAACATACCAACAGAAGGTAATAAGCACTTTAAGCATTTGGAGCATCGGGTCCATCCGCCTCACGCATCTCGTAAAGGCGTTTACCTTGACTCCCAGAAGCCACTGGGGCTTTCCCCTTGTTCTGTGAAGCTGTCAGTATCGAAGGACTAGGAGTCTCTGCTAGTTTAAACATGGGTCGGTTGTTCTGATTAACAGACCCTTGCTGTGACTCCGCTCCTTCCTGCTTTCCCTGCCAACAAAACCTCTGCAAATGTCCTTCCTTTCCATAACCAAAACACGTCTTCCTTTCCTTCTGACACACAAAGCTTTTGTGCCCAGTTACACCACAATTGTGACATTGGATCGGACTCTTACCCTGACCCGACTGCTGTGTTGACCCTCCTTGAGTCATATCCGTCTTTACTTGGCCAGATTTGGCAAAATCAGATGGTGGCGCAGGACGTTTAAATCCACTCGCCTGAGGCTGGTTCTGCACCTGCCTCTGCCTATTACGCTTCTTGGTCGACTCCTCCAGAGTCACCTCCAACTTATAGGCTGCATCCACGTACTGCTCCAAGGTAGAGCATCTGTGATGCACCATCCATGGCTTAATGTCTGGGCTCATCCATTCATGGAAGTACCAGATCTTCTGCTCCTCGCTGGACACATCCTGCCCAACGTACTGTAGCAAATGATTGAACTTGGTCGCTAGCTCAGTCACTTTTAATCCCTCTGTCTTTGGATAGAGGAATTCCTTATGCTTTTCTTCCCTCATAGCTCGAGAGAAGAAACAATCTATCATTTTAGCCTTGAACATCCCCCAGTTCAAATCAACATGATCAGCTAGACCGGTGTTCTCCCACCATTCGCTAGCATCTTCCTTCAATTGAAGGGAAGCAATGTGCACTTTCTCCGCTTCTGTGCATTCTACATTACGAAACAACCGTTCCATATGTGAGAACCAATGAGCCACTCTGACTGGCTCTCCTTTTCCATCATAGCTGTCAGGCCTCATAGAGTTAATGGCCTTTAGTGCTCGGCCATAATCACCTCTATTCCTGACTGCCTCTTCTCGGTGTACATGGACATCTTGTTCCTCAAGCCTAGGAACTACTAGAGGAATTGGCACAGCCCGTGCCTGAGGTGCGTTTGGTCGCATTATCTCAGTGAATGCTTGCATAACGATTTCCCTTATTGCTTCAATTGCTGCTGCATCAATCACCACTGGAGCGTCGACCGAAGCTTGGCCATTGCCTCCTGGATTGTTATGAGAAACAGACTCGTGTTCCTCCACAGGGTTCGCAACATTCCTCACGTTTGGTCTGGGGTCATTACTCGGCCCAGCACCAGCACGGATAGTGTTCCTCGTGTTCACCATCTATTTACCGATCAAATTCCAAGGATTTCATACATTAATATCTTACAATGTACTTAACGTAATGAAATCAACTTAGAAGAGATCAAACTAGGTAAATTTCATTAGATGAACTTCAAACCGAGTTACTAGGTTCTACAACCTCAAATCATAACGAGGGAACTGGGAATTCAAGCCTTATTGGAGATGGCGAAACCACCTCGTCTTCTTCCGAGTCCTTTTGAAGAGAAACGAAAGCACTCAGAATCTACGAGTGACGAACAGAGAATTAGTCTTTCTAAATATGGAAGTTCGTTTCCATATCAGACTAAAGAAGAAGGCACGACTAGAACGGTAAAAAATTTCTTTGAAAATTCAGAGCCTTCGAAAACATTTCTCAGTTTCAAACGAGTAAACGGTTTTATAAAAAATTTCGTTCCAATAAAATGTTTTAAAACCCACCCGAAAAAAAATTCCGGCTCTGATACCAAGTCTGTAACACCCCCAAATAACATCTTGAAAGTATTACCGCCAGTGACCTTAGACGTACTGTCCGATGTCACCCAAGGCATTTCCAGTTGATATAAATCATTAAACCACAGTTATAATACAACATATCATAACTTTCATTAAAACCAAGTCTCTGAATTTCAGCATAATTCCAAATACGACAAAATACATAATCAGAATCATTACATCAGAAGTCTTTGAAATAACAATAAAAAGGGGTCTTGATCGCTATGATCACCCACCAAGGATCTTAACCTGAATAAACTTGTCAAAACACCGTTCGCCTCTATAGTCGTTCTAGCCTTCACGGGATGGCAACTTATCTGATGTGCTGAATCGAACGGATGACACCAGCCAACCATGCAGAGAACAATTACGGTTGGTTAGTCTAATGAAAGACTAAGCAAGGGTACAAAGCAGAGTGGTTCAAAGTAGCCGTATTAGGTTAGACTCATCGCTTCTCGAATCAAAACCGATAACGATAGTCAACCACCATACTCTACTATAATACTATGAAAAGACATGATCAAGAGATGATTCTGGAGACCGAGTCTCAGAGCAATCAATCCCAAAAGAAGAATCCAACGAGCTGAGTCTTATTGGAAGCATGAAAAATGTTGGGGAACATAAATAATCACACACAAGCGTTCAAAAACGACTTGATGTTTCGGCTCACGACCAACCTCACCGCCCAAGGCGAATCCAGATTGGAAAGAGAACTTTACTCTGATCAAAGTCAAGATGAGATTTCCTAGCTGCACTATTGCCTAGTTGCACTACTCGCCCAAGGGTATATTAATTATGTGCGACAATGGCACTTATCTCATTTAATTCCAAAATACACATCACATTATAAGCTTTTAGATATATGTTTCATCATGAGGGACATATATCAAAGGGAATCCTTCCCAAGGTTTGTGACACTAGCTAAGTGCACCACCTCTATACTCGGATAGAGGACGATCATGATCCGCCAGTTGGTGTCAGGGTCTCCGATGCCCTCTCAACCAATAATTATCAAGAAACGACTGGACCTCAATGAGTCCAACGTTCCTAACTACTAGTGCTAACTAAACAGTTCAACACAGTAATAATCCACATCACAGCCATCATGGCCAACATCAAAAACATATATCTATAGTAGCGTTGTTCTAGTAGATACAACCTAGTATAATATCATGTTTTAATCATTTATATCTATAATAGCGTTATTCTAATAGATATACAACCTATTATAATATCTTTTAAAATCACAAACAGTTATCAAAACTGTTCCCAACGAAAACAGTAAATCATCCCAAATTAATTAACAACTAAACAATTGATAATTAATTGAAATATGGAATGATGACCAAGAGCGAACCGCCACTTGCCTAAGATCCGCAAAAGCTTAATGACGAGGATGGGATTTCCGGGCTCGAAATAGGGACAGATCTGGCAACACAGATTCCTTCGGATCGACCCATAAAGAAATCCTAAGTTAGATTCGACAAACACGAGTACGAATCTAAAGAATAACGAAAGGAATCGAAAGAAACAAAGCCCGATCGAAAGCCACAGAAGCCAAGGCCGAAACAAGCCAAAAGCTTCTGGGTGGCGGTCGCCGCCTGCCTTACGACGGGCGCCACTGTTCGTGGCGGCGGTCGCCGCTACGAATTTACGAGAGCAAAAACTCACCGACGTCGATTGTTTTGCTTCTCCTTTGCCTTGCTTTGGATTCTAAGCTTCTAAGGGCTTCCAAAGCTTCACTTTGCAACCACCAAGTAACACCAACGAAGCTCAGAAGAGAGCTCGAAAAATCCGGCGAGAAGCTCGAAACTCCGGCGAGACGATTTGGGAGAGATTAGAGCTCAGTTTTGTGCCCAATCTGATCCCAAACCCTTCCCCTTTTATAGCCAAAGTCAGGGGACAAGAAATGGGCAAGCCATGCAACGTGGAGGGCCAAGATCGAGCGTCTCCCCGGTCACCGGCAAGCCCCTGCACCTACGCATGCAACACTAGCGGCGGTCGCCTCCCATATCTGTGTCTGGCGGCGGTCGCCGCTTTCTAGGCCACTTGACAAGTTGGTGCTGACAATGTCGGCAAGTTGGCGGCGGTCGCCGCTTGCTTTACGGCGGTCGCCGCCAAGGCCATATTTCATTCGTTTAAACCTTGGATCAACTTGGCCTTAGCCCGGGATAAAAATAATCGTACACAAACGAGTATTAAGTCCCAAAACACGTCGAAATGTATTTTATTTCACTTAGAAAAATTATTACAGAGATCAAACATATTACTGAATGTCCAACTTCTCTGAATTAATTCGACTTGTAATACGGGAGTTGGAAAAATTCCAAAATATCCTTATAAAATGAGGGATATTACATACCATGCCAATTGGACACAGTAAGGACAAACGCGACGTTGACAACACAACCCAAGAACAACTGACGTTGGCTCTACCCCAGGACCAACGCGTTCAAGACCCCCCACAACAAGATAACTTCTTGGAGTTGACGGAAGATCAAATCTTGATCCAAGCTCTTCGACAAGAGGTCGCAGCATTGAGAGCTCAACAACCAATGGTACCCACCGCGCCAACTCCAACACCCCTGAGTGCTATGGACGCGCCGGCTCCACCAAAAGCCACCGACGCGGGTCCATCCAAGACTAGAGTGGACAAAGGCAAAGGAGTCATGCCTTCCACTACCCACAATCAACCACAACTCAATCGTATGCAAAGTGTCATTGAGAGTCGCCAAGGCTTCATTTCACACGCGGATCGATACGTGGCCGATGCCGAGCCTACAGGCTTTGCCACCGGCTCTGACCACGGCACCGACTCTCAAGGTGAGTTCTCTGAACCCTACGATTTTGATGCTAGGTATGCCTCTCGGAGAGCAAGACGCCATGTGCCAGGCTCCGTGCCACGCGAAGGTCACCATCGCCGAACCGACCAACCCGACGCGACGCCGAGAAGACCCAGTGGTCGTCCCAGTGGGCATACTCGACGCGATGATCATTTGAGAACACCACCTACCCAGCCTCGGAGCCATGATGTCCGCGACCACCTTCGACACCAAAGTGTCCGAACACCGCGTTACGGATCGGATGGCTACGCATTGATCACACCCAACGTCCAAGACGACTTTGACGAATATGACGACGAAGAAATCGAGGACTCAGGTATGGTCAACCCTAATTTTTTTCACCCCCCTCTTGGAAATCCACTTGAATTGCAGGATCACCCTTCAGATTGGATACCTGCACCGCGTCTCCAGCCCCAAGGAGCACACGTTCGTGACATTGGCGGTGAGCGCCACGATGTTATGCAAAGGGACATTCGACGGGACAACTACGATGCCCAGCCGCGAAGACGTCAACGCAATGACGCCTACGCGCCAAGGGGATGAGTACGTCCGCAAAGATCGCCAAGACCGCGATAGACGCCAGGTTGGACGCGATAGACCACATGGAGTGCGCGCCTTTGAGAACCCTCTCTACGACGCCGCGCCACACAACGCGTTCAACCAAGCACCTGCACAGCCTCAATTCCAACGACACCAAGTCAAGGTAAAAATCGAGCATTTCTTTGGTGAATACGATCCCTCTGTTTTTCTTGAATGGGTGCAGGCTACGGAGTACACCCTTAGATATTGTCGAGTGCCACCTGAGGAGCATGTCGATGCCATGACGCTTCACTTCCGATGAGCCGCCCGCGTTTGGTGGCATAGATTTGAGGATGACTGTGTGCGTCGCCACAGGACCAGAGTCACAGAATGGCATCAACTCGTCTTTGTGATGACCAAGAAATACGTGCCTCCAGACTATAGGAATCAAATGCGAATGGAAATAGCCATGGCTCGCCAAGGGTCGATGTCTCCACTCGAGTTATTTTCCAAGCTTGAAGACATGTATTACAAGGCCAACATCTCCGTTGCACCATCAACTTTAAGGACCAAGTTCTTGAGTGGCTTGAACACAAATATCCGTGATCAACTAGAGATCTTGCCAATCAAGGATTTGAACACACTCACACATACGGCGATGCAAATCCATGCACAAATCTCTCGTAGAAAGTCTTACACATATTCCAGTGGCCAACAAAGGTATTCTTCTAAGCCTAGTGGATTACCTTCTACTAATGTTCGCCCTAGTGCCTCTACCACAACCGCGTCAAGCCAGGCCCCCAAGGCAAAGCCACTTCCGCCAGGCACCGCACCGCGCCAGAACCCGCCAAGACAAGCTCAAGTGAGCACAGATCGCGCGTGCGACGTCGAGTGTTACAAGTGTGGTGGAAGAGGCCACTACAAGAAAGATTGCCCAAATGCTCGCAAGGTTTTGTTCTCCACAACCGCCGCGGGATACGAGTCTTGTGACGACGAGGACCAAACCCTAGAGCCCATCGATGAAGGCATCAAAGAAGAGGAAGATGCATACGACTGTGAACCAGCTTCACTGCACGCGGGCACACCCTTGAGCTTGGTGACGCGTCGTCTCCTCATAGTCCAGGAAGCCAGCTTACGCGATCAACGCGAGAACTTGTTCCACACAAGAGCTCTCATACAAACAGCTTCCTTAAGTGTTATTGTTGATGGAGGATCGTGTGCTAATATTGTGAATGAGAAGGTCGTCAACCACTTCAAATTGCCTATGACGCCTCATCCACAACCTTATGCCCTCCAATGGATTTCTTCAAGTCCAGGTAACATAGTATCTCACCAATGTTTAATTTCTTTTTCCGTAGGGAAATACTGTGATTCTATACTTTGTGATGTCATTGCAATGGACGCCACCCATATTTTGCTTGGGCGCCCATGGCAATTCGACAGGCGCGTGCTCCATGATGGGTATTTGAACACTTATGTGTTCAATTACCATGGGAAGCGCATCACTTTGCATCCAATGTCTCCCCATGAGATCTTGCAGGACCAGGTTGAACGCGATCGTCAGAAGGCCATAGAGACCGCGTCTACTAGGTCAAAAGAGTGTCCAGAGGCACCCCAGAGGCAAAACTCCTCCAAATCTGGGAACACTTCGTCTCTTCCAGGAACTGGCAAGAAGAAACACAACGCCACAGCTGGGACACCAAGTGCCCCACATAATTCGAGATGCGCCTCGCCATCGACAGAGTTTGTCGATCCGTTGCCACAGACGCATCCTTTGCAAGGCAAATGTGAGCAACGCGTCCTTTTAGCAAGGCCCGGTGACCTCACTGCGTGTTTAACTGGCAAAGCTCCATGTTTTCTGCTCGTGCCAACTCCTTGCATCCCTAAATCGTCAACTGCCGCGTCAGTGCCGCCTGTCATCGCGACCTTGCTCGCTGCGTTCTACGATGTCTTTCCTGATGAGTTGCCATAAGGTTTACCTCCACTGAGAGGCATTGAGCACCAAATTGACCTTGTGCCAGGTGCTTTCTTGCCCAATCGTGCTGCATATAGAGTTGGCCCAGAAGAGACCAAAGAGCTACAGCGCCAAGTGCAAGAGTTGTTGGATCGCGGCTACGTAAGGGAATCTCTCTCCCCTTGTGTTGTACATGTGATCCTTGTGCCCAAGAAAGATGGCACTTGGAGAATGTGTGTTGATTGTCGCGCGATAAACCAGATCACCGTCAAGTATAGGCATCTTATTCCCCGCCTCGATGATATGCTTGATGAACTTCATGGCTCCACACTTTTCTCCAAGATAGATTTGAACAGTGGTTATCACCAGATCAGGATGAAAGAAGGTGATGAGTGGAAGACCGCATTCAAGACGAAGTATGGGCTCTACGAGTGGCTTGTCATGCCATTTGGGCTCACGAACGCGCCAAGCACTTTCATGCGCGTGATGAACCATGTCTTGAGAACCTTCCTTGGCAAGTTTGTCGTTGTTTATTTCGATGACATCCTTGTGTATTCACGGAATCTGGAAGAGCATGTGGATCACGTTCGACTTGTGCTCGAATGCCTTCGCCGCGAGAGCTTATTTGCCAATCTAGCCAAGTGCAGTTTCTGCTCCGCGTCCATAAATTTTCTGGGCTACATCGTGAGTAGTGATGGTCTCCGCGTCGACGAATCAAAGATCGCGACCATCAAAGACTGGCCAACTCCGACGACGCCGACTCAGGTGAGAAGCTTTCTCGGCCTCGCTGGATTTTATAGGCGTTTTGTTCGAGACTTCTCCTCCATTGCCGCGCCATTACATGAGTTGACAAAGAAGGGAAGCACTGTCTTGTGGCATGAGTCCCACGAAAAAGCCTTCTCGGCTTTGAAGAGGGCCTTGTTCCAGGCACCATTGCTCCAGCTTCCCAACTTTGCCAAACATTTAGAGGTGGAGTGTGATGCCTCATACATAGGCATTGGTGGTGTGCTACACCAAGAGAAGCGGCCCATTGCATATTTCAGTGAAAAGCTCACAGGAGCCACCCTCAATTATCCCACCTACGACAAAGAGTTGTATGCCCTCATACTCGTGCTGAAGACTTGGCAACATTACCTTTGGCCGCGTGAATTTGTCATCCACAACGACCACGCCGCGTTGAGCTACTTGAATAGTCAAGCCCACCTCAATCGACGCCATGCTCGCTGGGTGGAGTTTCTGGAGACATTTCCTTATGTCGTCGTTCACAAGAAAGGAAAGGAGAACATTGTTGATGACGCGTTATCTCGAAGGTATGTTCTCTTGACTCATGTGCAAACTAAAGTTTTGGGTTTTGCTTTGATTAAAGAATTGTATGCTAGTGACCCTTTCTTTGCCCCAATCATCGCGCACTGCCTTAGATCGCGTGAGTTTGAGTCATATTTCCTTTCTGAGGGTTATTTATACAAGGCTAGTCGCCTTTGCATCCCTAGGTCTTCCATTAGGCTCCTTTTGATTCAGGAAGCACACGAGAGTCATGGACACTTTGGGATTAGTAAGACCTTGGCCACATTAAGAGAGCATTTCTTTTGGCCTAAGACGACCCACCAAGTGACTAGGTTTTGTAGAAGTTGTGTGACTTGCCAGAGAGCCAAAGCTAGATCTAGTCCTCACGGCCTCTACACTCTTTTGCCCATTCCTAGTGCCCCCTGGGAAGATTTGTCTATGGATTTCATCACGGGTTTGCCCCTCTCTAGACGAGGTAAAGACTCTATTTTTGTGGTCGTAGATCTATTTTCTAAGATGGCACATTTTACAGCTTGTAAGACAACCCATAGTGCTATTGAGATTGCCGGTCTATTCTTTGAGCATGTGGTACATCTTCATGGAGTCCCGCAAACCATAGTGAGTGATAGGGATTCTAAGTTCGTTGGTCATTTTTGGAGAATTCTTTGGGGTAAGCTAGGAACCAAACTCCTATTTTCCACTAGCTACCACCCCCAAACCGATGGCCAAACAGATGTCACGAATAGAACTCTAGGAGCCCTCCTTCGCACAATGCTCGAAGCCAACCCTAGGCGTTGGGAGGACTTACTATCACTTGTCGAGTTTTGTTACAATAGATGCAGGCACACGGAGACCAAGTTGACACCTTTCGAAGTGGTGTATGGCATGAACCCCTTGACACCACTAGATTTGTCGTCGCGACCACTGCGAGACCCAGTGCATGTCTCCGCCGCCAATCGCGCTGAGCAAGTCCAAGAGCTCCATCGAAGAACCAGAGACCAATTGGAGCAAAGGGCCGCGTAGTATGCATCACAGAAGAACACTGGAAGACGCCGCGTCGTTTTTGCACCTGGGGATCTCGTTTGGGTGCACATGCGAAATGAGAGGTTCCCATCGCAGCGTAAGCACAAGTTGGCACCATGTGGAGATGGCCCATTCCGCGTGATAAAAGCCATAGGGGACAATGCATATCAGCTCGAGCTCCCACCTGATTTTGGAGTCCACGCGTCCTTCAACGTGGCGGACTTGACTCCATATGTTGAGCCAGAGTTTGATGATGGTGAAGCGGGGACGCTTCACAGCCAAGTGGGGGAGGGTGATGTGACCCTGCCTCCCATGATGGCCCAAGACGAGGAAGAAGCCATGAGTCTACGCTCAGAGGGCCCAGTGACAAGGTCTAGGTCCAAGGCCATCGCCGCCGTCGTCGCGTCACTTGTCGCACGCGTCGTCGCTAGCCAAGGAAGCCCAGACGCCAACCCAAGACTCGTCGTCCTCTCCACCATCAGCAGTGAAACAACGCGTTCTGAAGAGCTAACATCGCGTGCACCCACTCACGAGGCCATCGACCCTTAGTCGCGGTGTTTGCATCACTTTAACGCGTTCTTTTTGAGACAGTTTCCATATTTAGTATTTACAGCGTTTTAGATAGTTTCATTTCTAGTCGTTCTATCTTTTAGGATTTGTGTATGTTGCATGCTTGCATGGGCAAGCCTTAGGCTCGATTTGGCCCAAGCCCATTAGGTCTTGGACGAGATGCATTGGCTATTTAAAGCCTCCTTTGTTCTTGTTATTTCCCATGTTCAGTTTTAATCAAGGTTTCAAGTAGAGTGTTTATCCTCCTTCCCTTGATCGGACGTCACCCATATCCCTCTCATCCCCATTCCCTCCGCCGCCGACGCTACGGCAACCGCTTGATCTTTCAAGCAAAGTCTATCTTCGCATCTCCTTCATCCGCAGTCGACGCTTCGACACCAAAGACTTGTCTTTTCAAGTCACCTATCCCTCCATTCAATCTCTTCCGCCACCACTATCCTTTCGCCCCAGCAACCACTTCCACCGCGATCACCACCGCATCACCACCGTGTTCACCACCACGTTCATCATCGCGTTCTTCCACGCGTTCGCCATCTTCTTCACTGCTGTGACGTTCAAACGTGACTTCTTACCTAAGACTAGATCCAAGGCGCCACCTTTTGATAATTGGCTTGTCATCGGAGGCAAGAACACATCACTCTCTCTTGTGTTCGTCAAATCAAAGGGAATGAGAGAGAAATATATGTGAGAATCTCAGAAGTAGAATCGCCAACATTGCCCTAAATTGCTGAAATCGTCTTTGAATGAGTTCGAATGTTCGATTTTGAGGAAGATGGAAATGAAGAAGAAGGTGGATGGGTTTGAAAGCTGGTGATGAGGCACGTGTTCTCCGAGACAATAACTTTATAATGAAAGTGCGTGCCAATTTTCTTTTTCTTTTGGAGCTTTATATGTGCTTCTTTGGATGTTAATAAATGGCTGATGGATGGCCCACATCCATTCTCCGTTCTCAACTGCGCGGCCATCCTCCCCCAAACTGAACCCTTTTATATCTTGACTTTAGATGTAAAAAATATTTTAGTTATAAAATGAAAACCATTATTTCCTTCTTCCTAAATTCTTTTTTATAAAGAAAATCAAGTACTTAGTATAGGAGTGGGTAGAAAAATCTAATAAAATAAGTCATTTTAGCATTCTAGCCTGGGCAGAATTGACTTCAGATCAAACAAAATCATCACATTCTATGCATTATTACTCGTCATATTGTGCATATATTACCTGTCACTTTGTGATTTCTGACTAAGTAATGAATTTTAATAAAACTACACAAATAAACAAATAGGTGTCACCTTAGATCCTAGGATTTAGTTGTATGATATATTATTTCTAAAATATATATTTTATAAATAAATAAATTTTCCATACACTTTTTACCCATTGTGTGCATATTAACAGTCAGTGGCGGATCCAGGGGGCTTGAGGGGGCGGCCGCCCTCGCTTCCCCCCGAGGATCCACCAATATTCCTTTTGAGGCGCCGAGGCTGGAGAAGGCGGCCGACTTCAGCCCCTGCTTCCTGTTTGGGCATTTGGCTGCTTCAGAGGGAGAAGGAAGAAGGGTGTCAGATGACTAATTCCTTCTACGAAAGAGAAAGAGGCCCATTTCCTTCTAATAAAAAATAAAGGCCTAGTTCCTTATACTAAAAAGAAAAGGGCCCAATTCCTTCTCTTTTTTTAAAAATAAAATAAAAAAAACATGTTAAAACTATTTCCTTTATTGTTTCTTGACAAAACGAGCCATTTTGATTAATTTTTATAACTTAACACATGGTTTATTAAATTAATTTTACAAAAATAGAATTATGACGGTTTTTTAATACAAGAGTTCTTTTTACACATGAGTTATTTTAATTAATTAATTAACTTACACAAACCAATGAGTCAATGACCGACGACCGCCCTCCTCGGACCACCGGCAACCCCTCCCCGTCTCCACCCGGTCTGTTGTTACGGCAATTCACCAGCCACCTATAAAGAGTATTTTTTACATTTGTTAAGAATTAATTTTAAGGCTTGAATTAATTTTGGTTCAATCGAATTGTCTTTGTTTAGGATTATTGCTTGAATTGAGTTGTTTTCAATTAGGATTATGAACAAATTTATAGTTAGGGTAAAATGTCAATTTCCAAATAATTCTAGCGAGAACCTAGTGCAAATGTGGTGGAACGAGACCCAAAGAGTTTGAATATGTGAGGGTTATATTTTTAGTGATCAAAAGTTAGAAAAATTATCAACGATTACAATTTACAACCCTCAAAATTATTAAATAATTTTGCCCCTGCTTAAGATAATTCCTAGATCCGCCACTGACAGTCACACTTGATCTATGACTTCACACTTGATCTATGACTACGTAATGAACTATACAAATATACAAATAGGTGTCATATTAGGTTCTAGGATTTATGATTTAATATTCAAATGTAGTAGGACACAAATATAATATATTTAAGTCTAATAAAATTATATTTTGTCAACTATATATTTTCAATGCTTGCTAGTTCACACTACTCAAACATAACACGACACACACTAAACGACACCAAACACAACCTAACATGCGGTAACCAAAACCCGAACTTAACCAACCATATTAATCAAACCCGAACATAACCCAACCCACGCCTCGAAACCTGGACACAACATGACCGGTGTTAACCGAAACCAAAGTACAACCCAACCTACATTAACTCAAACACAACCCTACCCTCTCTAAACAAAAACCGAATAAGTCCAAAATAGGCACAAAACCAATCCGGGCCGAACCAAACCAACCTGAATAAGGATTTGACCCAAGAGTAACTGATAAGCACTATTTTGTAGGGCTTAACTAAGAGTCATTAGAGGGTTTATTGGTGTCATTCGGGTAGATTTAGACACATTCATGTGTATGGCGTTTGGGGGCGAAGTTGGTGTTTTTGGAGGTGTTTGAGCTGTTTTGGAGATCATAGGAAACACTGAGGATGAAGCCACCAGTAGAAGACGTCAAGGAGTTATGAAGTATTGGCGAGGAGGTGCTGAAGACACACTTTGGAGGCTTTGGGAGCATTCGGAGCTGAAGAGACCGCCGCCAAAGCCCTCCCAGCGACCATGGCTACGGCATTGATCCGGCGACCGCCGTTTAAAGTCGGCGACCGCCGCGATTACGGCGCCCGCCGCCTTCTCTACGGCGACCGCCGCCGCTGTCAGAAGCCCACCGAGCCCGTTTTCCAGATCTGTTTTATTTTGGATTATTTTATTACGGTTTTAGTATTTTCATTTTAGGTTAATTTAGACTAATATACTTTTGGTATTTAAGGGTTATAAGGGAGCTTGGCCTCCCTAAGGAATATCTCTCGAACCCTAATTTCACTTTTCATTCTACGTACTTTGCTATGAAGAACTAAGCCACTCTTGCTTAGTCAGACGCTAAAGCTTTCGTTTTGATTCAGTTGTAAGACTCTCATTCTTAATCTATTGCATGGATTTTATCTATTCTCTTGCTTGATTGCTTATGATTGATATTGATAATTTCTAGTCTGATCAACTAGGGTTTGTTGTTATTGATCTATTGCTAGATTTAGATTGTTACTGGTTGAGCATATCTATTTTAGAGTAGCAACTGCATCGTGCTAGTATCTGGTTGTGCTAGTCTTATGCAGAAGAGAACTGATTTACATTTTAGGATAAAAGCTGGTTGTTTTATGCTAGAATTGTATCCAACTATATTCCTATCTGTAAAGCTGCTGTTAAACTGAATCTTGATAGTTTCAGGATTGTTTAATTAGTTAGTGCTAATAGTATCTGGTTGTGCTATTAGTTATATCTGAAAAGGAATTGGAATTTCCATTGCATGAGATTTTGAATGAGTATCTAGGATCAACTTGTCATACGAATAGTGGATGTTGTTTGACTAAGTGCTTTTCCCATCACTGAATTCATCAACTTTTAGTTTGTTTACTTTTGCATGCTTAGATTTATTAAAATATACAAAACCCCCCTTTGGTTACTTTGGATTGACATACAAATTGCATATTAAGATAGACTCTGTCTCCCTGTGGACTCGACCTTTACTTACCTAGGACTACGGTTTAAGGTTTGTTTGGATATTTTGCATAGTAGGAATTAGCACGACAAATTCATGTTATCAAATTGGCATCATTCCCTATGGTTGCACGGTAGATGAAGATTATGGCGTTGATGCCGACACCCGAGACATGGACGTTTATTGAGAAGACCGCCAGCAACAAAGGAAGTGTCCAAGCTAGCTCGGCGACGTTGTGAGTTAATGTTTTTTTTTTTTTTTGCTTTTCCATGTGCTTCTATTTTTTGTCTTTCATACATTGAGGACAATGCAATGTTTAAGCATGGGGGAGAGTTCTATTCTTGCTACGTCGTTGAAGAGAAAAATGAATAAAGAGAAAAAGCCAAAAATTTGAAAAAAAGGCTATCATTGAAATCCTGGGATAGGTCGAAAACCCGAAAGGGCGGCCTAGGTAATAAGCAGGTGGTTTGGACCAGCATTAGGCTGGGGTAATATGTGGTCAAGAGTGACGTGAGCTTATGTGAGTACATCTATTGGAAAATGAAATGAGTGGCTTGGTGAAAACCCGAAAGGGCGCCTTGGCAAAACGAGCGAATAAGAAGAAGATTGATTTTAGGATTTCTCATTATTCTTGGCGAGGCGTCATAAGAAGAGGAGTCAAAGAAGGATTGTCGGGTAGGTCACTCTGGGAGACATAAGGAGCAATAGATGGAGGCTAGGATTAGAGGTTACTCACACTATTGGATGTCCGGGTTTAGCTTGGGGGAAATACTCTGCTTGTCCCTTAAGCTTGTTGAGTGTTGATGTGTTGTAAATGAGATTGGTGCCAGGAGCTTGGCA
Organism: Rheum nobile; assembly: GCA_027886185.1. NCBI lineage: Eukaryota > Viridiplantae > Streptophyta > Magnoliopsida > Caryophyllales > Polygonaceae > Rheum > Rheum nobile. The sequence goes on from WOAB01000163.1 coordinate 2,058,281, forward strand.
TGGGTTAGGTGACTCTTAGTTGGAGGATATGCTTCCTGAGACCTTGGATGTTGCATTGGAGGAGTAGGCTCTTTATTAGTTTACTCGCGGACGAGCAAAGGTCTAAGCATGGGGGAGTTTGATAAGCACTACTTTGTAGGGCTTAACTAAGAGTCATTAGAGGGTTTATTGGTGCCATTCGGGTAGATTTAGACACATTCATGTGTATGGCGTTTGGGGGCGAAGTTGGTGTTTTTGGAGGTGTTTGAGCTGTTTTGGAGATCATAGGAAACACTGAGGATGAAGCCACCAGTAGAAGACGCCAAGGAGTTATGAAGTATTGGCGAGGAGGTGCTGAAGACACACTTTTGGAGGCTTTGGGAGCATTCGGAGCTGAAGAGACGAAGACACTGAAGAAATGGTTTCACGGCGACCATCGCAGAGGAGGCAGCGACCGCCGCCAAAGCCCTCCCAGCGACCATGGCTACGGCATTGATCTGGCGACCGCCGTTTAAAGTCGGCGACCTCCGCGATTACGGCGCCCGCCGCCTTCTCTACGGCGACCACCGCCGCTGTCAGAAGCCCACCGAGCCCGTTTTCCAGATCTGTTTTATTTTGGATTATTTTATTACGGTTTTAGTATTTTCGCTTTAGGTTAATTTAGACTAATTTACTTTTGGTATTTAAGGGTTAGAAGGGAGCTTGGCCTCCCTAAGGAATATCTCTCGAACCTTAATTTCACTTTTCATTCTACGTACTTTGCTATGAAGAACTAAGCCACTCTTGCTTAGTCAGACGCTGAAGCTTTCGTTTTGATTCAGTTGTGAGATTCTCGTTCTTAATCTATTGCATGGATTTTATCTATTCTCTTGCTTGATTGCTTATGATTGATATTGATAATTTCTAGTCTGATCAACTAGGGTTTGTTGTTATTGATCTATTGCTAGATTTAGATTGTTACTGGTTGAGCATATCTATTTCAGAGTAGCAACTGCATCGTGCTAGTATCTGGTCGTGCTAGTCTTATGCAGAAGAGAACTGATTTACATTTTAGGATAAAAGCTGGTTGTTTTATGCTAGAATTGTATCCAACTATATTCCTATCCGTAAAGCTGTTGTTAAACTGAATCTTGATAGTTTCAGGGTTGTTTAATTATTTAGTGCTAATAGTATCTGGTTGTGCTATTAGTTATATCTGAAAAGGAATTGGAATTTCCATTGCATGAGATTTTGAATGAGTATCTAGGATCAACTTGTCATACGAATAGTGGATGTTGTTTGACTAAGTGATTTTCCCATCACTGAATTTATCAACTTTTAGTTTGTTTACTGTTACATGCTTAGATTCATTAAAACATACAAAAACCCTCTTTGATTACTTTGGAATGACATATAAATTGCATATTAAGATAGACTATGTCTCCCTGTGGACTCGACCTTTACTTACCTAGGACTACGGTTTAAAGTTTGTTTGGATATTTTGCATAGTAGGAATTAACACGACAAATTCCTGTTATCAGTAACTCGACCCGAAATGAACCAAACCTGACCCGAACACATGAAAGACACCTCTACTCTTATGAAACAAGAAATCACCCTACACTTTTTTGTTTTATGTTGTCAACCTTGACTTGAAAAGTAAAAAATATGCTAGATTAAAAAAGAAATCTATAATATCTTTCTTCCAGTAAACCACTTTTTTTATGATAGAAAATTAAGTAATTAGTATTGAGGCAGGGATGGAGATTGATTGGATTATATGAGTGGAGCAATTTCACCATCTGTCCATCAAAATAAATGTTTTACCAGATTCATTCGTGACCCGTTAAACAGTTCACTCACAGTATGTTGACCATTCATCATCAGTGGACGATTCACGTCATGCACATAACTTTTTTCCCTTTATAGTTGTGATTGTAGTAATGAAATAAATACCAAATTGTGAAAAAGTCAATTCAAATGTATGATTTGATCGAAGTTAATCAAATAATATTCAACCTACAAACATACAAAATTCGAAAATCGAAACTATAAACTACAATCAAGTAATTTTAGAATAGGATAATTAGTGGGTGAACGAAAGGATGAGTTATAAGTGACGGAAAAGGTGAGGTATTATGTATGTTTACCCTCGACCCATGAATCATCGTCACCCGATGTATTTTGGATTTTCATTAGTGAAAATTGCGAAAAACTACCCATTATTAGGCTGAATTTTAGTGAAACCATCCCTTATAAATGATATTATTTTAAACCACCAATTATAAACATTCCGTTAGCGATGAACCTCCAACGAACATAATCGGTCATCTTAGCCGTTAAAAATTGTAAATAGACTAAATTGTCCCTACTTTTTAAAAAATTTACAAGAATAATTATCCAAATTACCCTTGCTCATCTTTCACCCAAATTACAAAAATTAACACATGCAATGATTCTCAAATTCATCTGCTTAAGAGTCTTCTTCTTCACCAAATGTTATCAAAACATGGAAAAATCAAATTTAGAAATGACAAATTAATTCAAGAGAACTTTCTCATTCTCACTATCTCCAATCAGAGTTAATCTTGAGTTGCGGACCATTTGATTGCTTCAAACTATAAGGCTCGAGGCCTTAGAAGCGTCATCTCATGCCAACTCGGGGACTTCCTAGGTGGTCACCCATCATGGTATTACTCATGCCCTATCACGCTTAACTTCAAAAAATTCATTGTCCTCACTTGAACTGTGAAATGGAAGAGCTCTTGTTGACATGGGTAGCACTCTAATCCTTATAAAGGATTACAAATTTGGAGTGTTACAATCACCCCACTAAAACCCTTGACGACCTCGTCAAGACCCAAAGACTGCCCTCTGGGTCAAGCGACCGTCCACCGGACCAAGCCCACTCGTAACCCAAAGTCGGCTCTGATACCATTTGTAAGACCTAAGGCCTTAGAAGCGTCATCCCATGCCAACCCGTGGACTTCCCAAGAGGTCAACCATCCTAGTAATCCGTAAGTACATAGACCAAACTCTATTTGATCATGTTTCTACTTACATGAATGCCTTTGAATTATGGACAAACCTTGAGTCCATGATTAGAAGACGCTTCGTAATAAAGCCCTCCTAGTTCGACGGTTAGTGAAGTTGGAGTATAAGGATGGTGAAAGCATGATCGAGCACTTGAACAATTTCAAGGGACTCGTGAATAAGCTAACAAAGGTAGAGATGAAGATCAAGGATGAGTTGCAAGCCCTTCTACTCCTTAGTTTCCTACTAGAGAGTTGGGACACGCTCGTGGTTGCTCTCAAGAACTCGACACTGGGAGGAAATCTTACCATGGATACCGTCAGTGATAGCCTTCTTAATGAAGAAGCAAGGAGGAAAGAACAAGGCATGACCACCTAGTTCGAGGCAAACGTTGTCGACTACTAGAGCAGGACTGACAGCCGTAGAAGCCAAGACCTAGAGGAGTCTCGAGGTAAGTTTGAATCACGCTCCAAGATAACATGTTATTATTGTGTCAAGATAGGTCACAAGAAAGCTTGATGTCAAATTCTCAAGAAGGACCAGATTGCCGGTAACGTCAAGTCGGATCAGTTTAGCCCAACGAAGAATCGACCAGAGAGGAATACCACCGCTATGGCAGCCGAAGGCGATGAGGTTTATCTTGTTGGAGGAGGAAATATGATACACATTGCCTATGATGATAACACTTTGGTTATTAACACAGGCGCATCCTTCTATGTCACTCCTCACATAAGAATATTTTCAACCCACCAAAGTTGTGACTTTGGTAATGTTCGGATGGGAAATCGAGGCATGAGCAAGATCGTCGGAGTGGGAGATGTCATTCTGACATGTAACACGGGATCCAAACTTGTCCTCAAGGATGTGAGACATGTACCTGACTTGTGCGTCAATCTCATACCAACAGGGAAGCTTGACGAAGCGGGTTATGTGAATGTCTTTGGTGAAGGTAAGTGGAAGCTCACCAAAGGAAGTTTGATCATGGATTGAGGAAAGAATGAGGGGTCGTTGTGCCTCATGCGAGCTGAGCCCAGTGTTAAGACCAAGGAATGCATATACCTCGGTTCTCCCATAGATGAGCGCATCCATCGGCGTTAGGATCCGATCAACAAGAAGATTGATCGAGGAGGAGAATGATGATGATTACTGAAAGACGATCCTCTAAAGAGAGACGATCATCAACCTGGTATATCCCGGATGAGTACGAGAAACTCACGGATGAAGGAGAGCCTAATAGTTTTGAAGAGGCTATGATTCCTACTCGCGAAACCGAGTGGGTAAGAGCCATGCAAGAGGAGATGAAAGCCTTGCATGAGAACCACACTCACGAACGGGTAAGAGCCATGCAAGAAAAGATGAAAGTCTTGCATGAGAACCCAACTTATAAGTGAGTGTAACACCCCCGACTTATGTCGGTAGTGTCACACGCCAGTGACCTCAGACTGTAAAGTCCAAAGCCACCCTAGGCTTTAATCGGAATAATTACGCTTAAATAAATACATAAATATTACACAATGATAGAGTAATCAGCGGAAGACCTTTATATAGAAATTCCATCTTTAGATAAAATTCATGTCGTAACTTGAGGAGGATAGTTTACAACGACATTGAAATCACAATGGAAGACTTTTAAGTAAAATCTTAAACACATGACTAGTTTATATATGTATTACAACTCTTTAATAATATTAAATCAATACTACACATCTTAGTATTACTTTAGAATAAAAACCTTCAACTGCAAGGCTTCATCTTCGACTGGTTACTTAAAATCGTTAGGGACCAACCTCTGATGTGCCGTATAGGACGGATGACACCAGCCAACCATGCAATGAATAGAAACGGTTGATTAGTCTAATGAAAGACTATGCAAGGGTGAAAACAGATTGGTTCTAGTAGTTTTTTATAGTCACTACCCTTGTTTCTCAAATAAAACTCGATAAACGGTATATGACTATAGACTTCTACTGAAAAGAATGAAGAGGTATGATTAAAGAGAAGACTCCAATGAATTGAGTCTTATGGGAAATTATATGAATTTGTTTGAGAACATTATGTTATCACACAAAGTTTTCAAAACATCTCGTTGAATGTTTGGGTCCTCGACCAACCTCATCGCGTAATGCGAATCCAGATTGAAAAAGGGGACTTACTTTAGACAAGAGACCAGGCGGGTTCCACGTTGTACTTCTCGCCCGAGGGTATATTAATTATGTGTCACATGGCACTTATCTTATTTAATTTCAAAACGTGCATTAACGTTAAAGCTTTTAATCCACACCAATCTCGCAATGAGATATATAACATGGGACGAATCCCGAATTTCGGCACTAGCTAAGTGCACCATCACTTATATAAAATAAGGGTAGGTCATGACCAAAAGTATTAGGGCCATTATCCTCGTAATACCAAGTTATAAAGAAACAGTTAAACCTCGCAAGGTATATAGCGTTCATACGAATACTCGTGCTAACTAGTAATTAAATTCACACCAATGCACAACAATCCACACCAATTACTATCTAGCACCCAATAATAATATATAAGGGTTATAGCTAGCATATATACAACCTAATGATAAGGTTTATTTTACACAACACTTTAGCACACAAGTTCCCAAACGAGAAATTAAGAGTATTTATCCCAACTTAATTAAGACAATAGATTAATCATCAATTAAGAAAAATATGGAATAAATTAGCAAGAGCGAACTGTCACTTGCCTTGAATCACGTAGAAGATCGAATGGCGTTTCGGAGATGGTTGTTTTCGAAGAGCAAATCGGCTCTCTGCTTTAATCCCGTTCAAACGCAATTCCGAGACGTACCCAAATCATACACAATGAAGGATACAATGTTTCGGTTTCTAATTGATTTTATTTATCTCTTAAATAAATCAATTTGAAGGCTTTTTGATTAAATGATTATTTATACGATTAAAAATTAATTAGTCGTATATTCTAAATAATCATAACATAAATAAATTTATTTATAATCCTCAAATTTTCTAACTCAAAATATTATCTAAATGAATAATCATAATTTACCCATTCAAAATATAAGATAATATTATAACAATTTTATATAATTAAATTTTAATTTTTATAAATTCAAATTAATCCTAAAGTATTTTTCATTAATCTGGATTAATTAATTTAATCAAGATTAAGCCTAAACAAATCAAAATTAAAATAACAAAATCACGAAATGGGCAAAATAAACCTTGCCGGAATCGTTCTTGGACACCCGTCGGAAAACGCTTAAATTGGCCGGAGTTGGTGGATCTCCGACGGTGTTTGCTGAGGTTTGAAAGAGGACTCGAAGGTGCAACTAGTGATGTACTTTATTGCTCAAAAAAACTCAAACACTCTCCAATTTGGCTGATGAACTCAATGGTACCGATTTCTAGGGTTCTTAGATTAAAAGGTTGAATTGGATGCCTTAGAGGTCCGAATGGGAATAGTATTTATAGGGTTTTGATAGGTGTGAACATATACAGCATTAAACCTCTCTTAATTTCCCCCAATTGACGCTCAATCGGATCAATTTTGAATCGAGGTGAACTTAGCCCTAGAAATGACGAAATGTTCATTGGGGACAAATCCCGGATTTTTCGTCACCATTTAAGTCGATTTAATGAGGGAATATGCGTAGTATAATATGGTCTTGAATTCCCAATGGCTATTTGACTCAATCGGATCCAATGTGCAAGCCAAATCCGCCATTAATGGCTCAAAAGAGCTCACGGCTGGCTGTTGTTGTTCTAAGGAGGAAGAAGACAACGTTTCAGTTATTTACAAAAGTGACCCAAAGTTTTGGGCTTGTGGCAAAAATGCCCTTTGTAACTTTTCATAAATTACAAAGGTTGCCCAAACTTAATATTTTTAATATTTTGAGTTTGTAATATTATTTCAACCCAAAATTAAAATATATAAAAAGTTAAATTAGGTTAAAATAAGCTTAAGTTATTTTTCTTATAAACTTAACCATACTTAAATCTTTAACAAAAATTTGTTAAACTAGACTTAAATATTCTAGGTTAAATGTGATAAGTTTTATTTAAATTTAGACTCAACATAATGTTTACAATAATTTAAATAAATTCATAACTTAAAATTGTAACAACTTATGATAAGAACTCTATTTTATTTCTATTTTTGGAATAATGACATAATTACCCAAATTCCTTTATTTAGAAATAGAGTTGGCAAATTACACAAATACCCTTACAAAAATTAAGGATTATGGATAAAATCTTTCAAATATATCCAAAATGGGTGTCTAACTATCTATGGATATAGAAAAAATGTAAATAATATTATGGTAATTTTTTTTTTATCATTCCGATTTTTCACAAAATCTTTTTTCAAAAAAAATTAAGAATCACGCCACATGGCGCACTTTAGAGCGTGACACATGATACGAGACTCTCCCTTTTTCGTCCTAATAATTTGGCAATTCTTGAGACCCAAAGCCTGGTCTCATGGAATACTTTTATTATTTTAATGAAAAAAATTCCATGAGACCCTTAGAGTCTCATGGATAAAGATACTCTAAGGACACAAACCAGAAGATCTAAACCACATGGGTATCATTTGAAAATTTTAAAAATGTGGAACACTAATAAAAATTACAAGATATATCACTATCAAATATACAAATCAGCTCACGAATAAAAAGATAATGCTAATCCTAACTTATGCTCCATCCAATGAATCCGCAAAGCCTGTATTCTGGGAAAGACTCATCTCCTTTATTAAAAACTGCTCTCTTTCGTGCATTGTTATGGGAGATCTAAATGAAATCCAAGACCCTTCTGAGAAATTAGGGGGCCTAATGCCATCCTTGACAAAATTTACAAGATTACGACACTTCAAAAATGAATGTGAACTATTGGATACTCCGATCCAGGGCAACATCTATACCTGGCGAAAAAACATGACGAAAATAGATAACATTCACGAAAAACTGGATAAGGTATTCATCCATTACCAGATCCTTCAATGGTATCCTGATATCCGTACCAGACACTACGCTTTTACCAGCTCATACCATTGTCCCATTTCTATTGAGCTCGCCTCAACAATACCCTTTAAAAATCAACCGTTCAAATTTGAGAAAATTTGGATGACTAGAAAGGACTTCAGAAATGTTGTCAAACAAGCATGGAGAACAAACTACCATGGATCGAGATTGTATAATCTAGTATCTAAAACAAAATTACTCAAAAAACATGCCCAGATCTGGAACAAAAGCACCTTTGGTAACTTATTCACTCAACTACAAACAATAGAAAAATAGCTCTCTGATATCCAAACTGAGATCTGCACTAATCCTACAAATGATCTCATTAAAAAGCAAATTAGAATCATAGAAAAAAAAGAAAAACTCCTTTGTTTTCAAAAAATCTTCTGGAACCAAAGAGCAAAAGTTAAACACATTAAATTGAATGACACAAATACTAGCTATTTTCACAAAATAGCAAGTGGAAGAAGAAACAGAAAAATCATAAAAGAAATTAAAACACAAGAAGGAACAAGCGTTATTGGAGAAGAAAATATTAGAATTGAAATCAGAAATGATTTCATTAAAAGATTCATAACCGAAAATATAAACCAATGATTTTTCCAGAAAAACTTTGAATTAATTCAATCTCAAATCACTACAGAGGACAATCTAGATTTAATAAAAAACGTATCCAATGAAGAAATTAAGAAATCTGTCTTTAACATTGGCTCAGACAAATCGCCAGGGCCCGATGGTATGACAGCAGAATTTTACCAAAAATATTGGGATATTGTAGGCCCTTCTTGTAACACCCCCGACTTATGTCGGTAGTGTCACACGCCAGGGACCTCGGACGTTACTGTCCAAAGTCACCCTAGGCTTTAATCGGAACAATTACGCTTAAATAAGTATATTAAATGACGAAAGATTAATCAGCGGAAGACATATTTAAATGAAACTCAACCTTTTATTAACAGACTTCTCATGAAATGAGAAGTGACAATTTTACAACATAGTGAAATTACAGCGGAAGACTTTTAATTAAACCCTAGTACAAGACTAGGTTATAAGAATATATATTAAAGTAATACTTAACAACCTTAAAACACTGTCACTTAAATCCTCAACTGCAAGCCTCCTCTTCGATTGGTTACTTCAAGTTTTCGGGGACCAACCACTGATGTGCCGTATAGGACGGATGACACCAACCAACCATGCATGGAATAAAACCCGGTTGGTTAGTCTAATGAAAAAATATGCAAGGGTGAAAACAGAATGGTTCTAGTGATCATAACCGTTTACTATCATTGTCCCTCGAATAACAACCGAAGGAACGATACATAACTCGGAACTTTCACAGAATGATTAAATTTAGACATGCACTGAAAAGAAGACTCCAAAGGAATTGAGTCTTATGGGAAACGTATGACAAATGTTTGGGAACGTTATAATTTTCACACAAGCGTTTAAAAACGACTTGATCATTTGCGTCAACGACCAACCTCACCGCGCAATGCGAATCCAGATTGGAAAGAAGACTTACTTTAACCGAAGTCCGGGCGGGTTCCAAGTTGTACTTCTCGCCCGAAGGTTCATTAATTATATGCATAACCGCACTTATCTTATTTAATTACAAAACGTACATTAACGTTTAAAGCTTTTAATACTATCTCGAGTAACTACGAGAATAACATAGGGTGACATTACGTCCAACCCACTTGCACTAGCAAGGTGCTTAAACACGTCTTATCCTTAACGGGTGGATAAGAAGCAATGGTCATGACCTTTAAAAGTATTAGAGAATTATTCCGACTAATACCGAGTTATAAAGAAACGACTAATCCTCGTAAGGAATTAGCGTTCCTACGAATACTCGTACTAATCTAGCATTTAAGTTTACATTTAAATCCACACCAAAATTTATTACAGTAATAACAGGTATAATAGCATTGTTCAAGCAATATATACAACCTATTATAAAGTCATATTTTAATCACATCATTTATAAAATCTGTTCCCAAACGAAGACAACACTTCACTCCATTTTAATTAACAATCAAGTAATTGATAATTAAAGGAACTATGGAATGATAAGCAAGAGCGAACCGCCACTTGCCTTAATCTAGTCGAACGTAGCTGACGAATTCCGAGTATCTGGAAACTGGAATCTGCGTACGGATCCCGACGACTCAAAGACGACCTCCTTGGCTTCGAATGAGGCTCACCACCACCACACAAGCTTCCAAGACAGTTCCAGCGACCATAGAGACTCTGGTGAAACTCCGGCGAGCTCGAGAATTCCGGCGAGGCTCAAAACAAGGGAAAGAGAGAGGATTGGAGATGTGGATGAAGATCTCCAGGGCCTACACCTCCTTTTATAGAGCAAATGGGAGCCCAACGCCGAGAAGACGGATCAATCGGCATCCCCCCGGCGAAACGGCGGCATCCGAACCGGCGAAACGCGAAGGGAAATGAAGACGACAACGAACAGTTTTCCGCGAACGTGCCCCTTGGCCTGAGGTCGCGGGTTTCGTTCCAAGCATGCTAAATTATTATTCTTTTAGCACTTTAAAAATATTCTAAGACCCGATAATACATTAAACATATATTATAACGTCCGAAAAGATTATTACAGAGATTTCAAATACGCCAAACGCATCTTGCTTACAGAACGAGGGTTGGAAAAAATACCCAAATACCCTTACTGAAATTGAGGGGTATTACACTTCTGTTATTCAAGCAGTTAAAAGTTTATTCCTTTCCGGGAAATTGCTTAAACAAATAAATCATACATTTATTTCCTTGATCCCAAAATGTGACAATCCAAATTCTACTAATCACTACAGACCTATAAGCCTATGCTCCACAATTTATAAAATTATCTCGAAGATCATAACAACAAGACTCAAACGAACCATGGAAAAGATAATTCATCCCCTTTAGGGTGCTTTTGTTGCTAACAAAGCAATTCAAGATAACATCCTAATTGCCCATGAAATTTTCCACTCCTTCAAATCGAAAAATGCAACTGAAGGCTACATTGCGCTAAAACTAGATATGGAAAAAGCTTATGACAGAATTGAATGGAATTTCATCATTAAAACTATGGAAAAGTTTGGATTCCATGAAAAATTTATCAACTGGATAAGAGAATGCATTACAACGGTATCTTTCTCGGTACTTGTAAACAACGGACCCACAGAAATATTCAAACCAACAAGAGGATTACGTCAGGGTGACCCCCTCTCTCCTTTCCTATTCATTTTAGGATCATAAATCCTTTCTAGAAAACTACAAATTGCATCAGAACGACCCCGTAATCCTTTAGGATTCGAAATTACTCAACAAGGATCAAGAATTCCGTTCTTGGCTTTTGCGGATGACATTGTGATCTTCTCAAAAGCTAAACAAGAACATTGCAAAGAAATAAAGGACATTATTGATGACTATTGCAAAATATCAGGACAAAAAGTGAATTTTCATAAATTGGTCTTCCAAGTAACAAAAAAGGTTACCAATCAAAAGAAACTAGTAATACAAGGTATCCTCACAATCACAAACATGATATCTCTCGAGAAATACCTCGGTTGCCCTATCATTAATGACAGGGTCAACTCAAATACCTTTGGTGATCTTTTAATTAGCAGCAAACAACAACTATCTAAATGGAAAGCAAACTCTCTCTCCCAAGCAGGAAGAACAACACTTATAAAAACTAATATGTCAGCAAGACCGAACTATCTTATGCAAAGCTTTATGTTACCTACACACACACACAATGAACTTGACAAGTTAAATAGATCTTTCTTTTGGAACAAAGACAACTCCTATAAACCTCTGATAGACTGAGATAAAATTTGTAAACCAATAAAACAAGGAGGTCTTGGATTGAGAAAATCTAAGGACATTAATAAAGCCCTACAATTCAAATTACTATGGAAAATACTAGAAGAATCGAATAATTATTGGGTCAGAGTCATCACCGAAAAATATTTGAAAACAACCCATCTATTTAGTTATGAGAAAAAAAGCAATTGCTCTTGGTAATTGTCCAAAATGACTGAACTCATGGAGGAATTTAAATCTGGACTAATTTGGCAAGTTGGTAATGGCAGAACAATTAAATTCTGGTTGGATAACTGTAATACCCCTCATTTTAGTAAAGAGTATTTTGGTAAGTTTTCCAAACACTCGTATTGTAGTCGAATTATTTTCAGAGAAGTTTAGACTTTCTGTTAAATACTTGATCTCAGTAATAATTCCTTGAGTGGAATAAAATACATTCGACGTATTTTTGGGGTTTAGAATAATTGTTCGGGTATGAATATATTTAACCCGGGGTTAAAACCCATACCATAATTCTTCCCGGTCAAAAGTGGGCTTCTCGGTCAAAGAATGGGCAAAAGGCACAAAAATTGCATTGACCGCACCCGCGGTCATACCCACCGCACCCAGCAGTCAGGAATTGGTCGCCACTGCACTCCGCGGTAAGACCCACCGCACCCGCGCCGTCATGATTTCTTTTCTTCTCCGCCGAACGTCGCTTGAGCTGCTTGCCATTTCGGTCGGCTTTGAGGCGGTGGGGAGGTGCCAACTGGGCTCCTTGCTTGGCCTATAAAAGGAGGAGGCTTGGAGGAGGAAGATAGCTCCAATCTCTCTCTCTCGTTCCATTGTTGCCGGAGTTGCAAGCTTTCGCCGGAGTTCTTCAAGGTCGTCGCCGGAGCTACCAAAGGAAGAGGAGGTGCTCTCAAGGTGGTGCTTGGGTGGTCCAGGGAATCCAGAAGTCGGAGCCACCACGAGTCGAGCCCCCATCGTCTTCCCTGGTGAGTTGTCGTCGTCGTCGTCTCGCCTCTGTAGCTTTGCCGCACTCGCGGTCAAGCCGCCGCACCCGCGGTGGGCCTAGGCGTGTGTGGTTGTGGCTTGGGCTTTGTGATCTCGTTTGGGACTTTCGTTCCTTCGATTTCATTCGTTTTTCTTTAGATTCGTACTATTTATTGTCGAATCTAACTTAGGGTTTCGTTATGGGTCGTTCCGTAGGAAATCATAATATGAGTTTTTCCTCGTTTCGGACCCGGAAACCTGTCGTCTCGAGCTTCGTTGAGCTTCGTCTAAATCTAAAGGCAAGTGGCGGTTCGCTCTTGCTTATCATTCCATATTTATATTGATTATCAATTGTTTAATTGTTAATTAATTTAGGATGAATATTGTTTTCGTCTGGGAACAGTTTTGATAACTGTATGTGATTTAAAAAGAGATATTATAATAGGTTGTATATATTGCTAGAAACAACGCTATTATATATATATATATATGATTGAAATACAGATATTATAATATGTTGTATATATTGCTAGAAACAACGCTATTATATCTGTTATTGGCCTCGATGGCTTTGATGTGAATTATGGCTCTTATGTTTTAACTATTTAGTTAGAACGAGTATTCGTAGGAACACTATGTACCTTGCGAGATTTAGTGGTTTCTTGATAATGGTTTCTTGATAATGTGCACACAGCTGGTGCCGCCATTTGGGATGTATTCCCTGGGATGTATTCCCTTTGATATCTCTTGTGAGGAGATCCGATATCTCTTGTGAAGAGATCTTAAAAGCTTATAATGTAAAATATACGTTTTGGAATTAAATAAGATAAGTGATTTAGTGCACATAATTAATGAACCTTGGGCGAGAAGTACAACGTGGAAACTCGTCTGGGCTTCGATTAGAGTAAGTCCACCTTCCGAATCTGAATTCGCATTATGCGGTGAGGTTGGTCGTGGACCCAAATAGTCAAGTCGCTTTTAAACGTTTGCGTGAAACTTTAATGTTCCCAAACATTGTCATACTTTTCGATAAGACCCAATTCGTTGGAGTCTTCTCTTCATATGTTTCCTTAAGACTCATTCTTTCAGAGTCCTTTCTCTTGATCATACCTTTTCGTATATTTCAGTAGGCGTATGGTGGTTGACTATCGTCATCGACTTTTATTCGAGAAGCGATGAGTCTAATCTAATACCACTACTTAGAACCTTTTTGTTTTACCCTTGCATAGTCTTTCATTAGACCAACCAACCGGTTATATTCTCTTGCATGGTTGGCTGGTATCATCCGTCTCATACGACACATCAGATAAACTACAGTTCCGATGAAGGCTAGAAACGACAATGATGGCAGTTGGAATTTTGAAGAGTTTTACCAGGTTGAGATTCCTTGGCGGGTGATCGTTTAGATCAAGACCCTTGTGTCCTTTATGTATTAAGACTTCCGCTGTAATATATTTGATTATGTATTTTGAATCATGGATGTAATTCCGAAACATTTGCTTTAATCAAAAGTTATGATATTTTGTATTATACCTGTTGTTTTATGATTTATATAAACGGGTTAAGCCTGGGGTGGCTTCGGATGTGAAGTCCGAGGTCACTGACGGTAATACCTTTCAAGGATATATATTTGGGGGTATTACAATAACTGGGTCTTTAGGACCCCTCTAAGTGATATTTTAAACTCACAAACAATCCTAAATAAGGATGCACGGGTAGCAGGCTTTATGCTTCCAAACAAAACCAGGAATAAAGATCTAATAGAACAAATACTACCTCATGACCTAGTGGAAAAAATAACATCCATCCCAATTCCTTGTAATGATATTCATGACAAAATGTACTAGGAAACTAGTAAAAATGGTTGGTTCTTTACGAACTCGGCTATGGAACTAATTAACAGAAACAAGAGGTATACTGCTTATGATTCGTCATGGATCTGGAAAATGGACACATACCCCAAAGTTAAAAAATTTGTGTGGGAAATAATAAAGAATAGATTACCAACAAAAGCAAGATTAGCAGAAAAAGGTGTAGCAATCCCCCAAGGATGTATACGATGCGATGTTCAACTAGAAGACTTGAACCATTTACTATTCAAATGCAAACATACCTTGAAAACTTTGGAAAAGATGAACTATCATACGTATGGTATTATTCGCTCTCTAAACTTAGGAAGTAAAAAAAAGTTGAAATCATTGATGAGATTCGACAAAAAACTGATACTTCACAATTCGTAGAATTATTGGTTTCCTGGTGGGGAATCTGGTTTTATAGAAACCAACAAAGCTTTGGGAGAACAAATGATGATCCTGACCCGATAAAGGATGTACCAATTTATATTAAAACTCAACTTGAGAACTGGAACAAGACGAAAAGATGGAATCCGGACTGTTTAGCAGAAGAGAGACCCAAAACAAATAGAATGCCTAATGCCAGACGATCAATAAAAAAATAGAAAAAACCACCGGAAAATATTATTAAAATAAATACAGATGGATCCACAAAAACTAATGGTGATTCTAGCTTTGGCTACATCCTCAGGAACAAAACGGGCAAACCAATTGTTCTCTTTGGAGAAAAGTGTGGTACCTCAACCCCTCTAAAAACAGAAACGCTAGCAGTAAGAAATGTCTTGGTTAAGGCCTATTAACTAGGCTTTACCGACATTCATCTTGAATGTGACAACCTTACCATTGTGAACGTTTTGAATCAAATCTGGCACTGTCCATGAGATATTGAAATGCTTATTTCTGACATCATGTGTGTTTTACAACTTTTCTCTTCAGTGCAGATTTGTCATGTCTTCCGAAAAACCAACGTGGTGGCCGACTTCATCGCTAAGGAGGTCCAGCTGAGGTCCTTGGAAGATATTCGAACTCATCCAGAATTTGTAATTCTCATCCGAAAGGATGCCCTAGACTGAGAAATCGGCTTTATGTGGTTTTTCAGTCTAATTTTTACCTAATCAAAATAAAATAAAATAAATTACCTTAAACACGGGAATACCGATCAAAATTTCCAATAAAAAAACAGTTAGGAGTTTTTTTTATTTAAAAAGACTCTATTTTAGAATAGAAGTTTAAATTAGAAACATAATGTTTTGAATTTCTTAACTTTTCGTATAATTTTGATTTTCAATTATAATTATGAACAAGGTGTTCAAACTTTCACTAAGTACCCAAAACCACGATTTCACTCTGTCAAACTCTATGCCCAAAACCATGATATGTCTGCCTCTCTCCCTCTCCCTCCCTCCCTCCCTCCCTCCCTCCCTCCCTCTCTGTTCACTTTCTCCAAGTTTTCACTCTATGCCCAAAAACCATTATTGCTTGTAATTCTAGTATATCTTTTGATTGTTTTAAGATATCTTCTCATTAATTGTTATTACCCTCTTGTATAAGTGCTTAGATTACTATCAACAACAACTCACTCATTCTAACATATCTCTATATGGTATCAAAGCAAATTGAACCCGACATACTCTCCGAGTTCGGCAAACAAAACTTGGATACGACCTATACAAAGTCGGGCTTCGACAACAAAACCATGGCTACGGCCAACAAAATCTCAGTTTTGACCGACTCCAAAGAAGACTCTGATCGACTCCAGATGATTCTAGATCTACTCTAGTTGGATTTACTTTTTCTTTGTAGTATTAGGGTCCGTTTGGTGAACACATTATAAACACTTTATAAACAAAAAACTGTTTTTTTCAACCTTGTACGAATTTCTATATCTCATAAATTTCAAAATAAACTTTTCAAAAATAAACACATTATAAACAATAAATACCCTTTACCAAACAAACCCTTAATGAGTGTTTCTTTGTAATTATCGATATATATGTTATCTTTGCAGTTGGAATGCTTTGGTCAGGAAATAAAC
Source organism: Rheum nobile (assembly GCA_027886185.1). NCBI lineage: Eukaryota > Viridiplantae > Streptophyta > Magnoliopsida > Caryophyllales > Polygonaceae > Rheum > Rheum nobile. The sequence goes on from WOAB01000163.1 coordinate 2,074,986, forward strand.
CTGAAGTGAAGATTTTGGAGGCAAACATGCCAAAAATAAGGCACTGTAAAAAGTACATTTTTTGTTAAATTTTATAAAAGTATACATATTTCTTCTCTTTAGAAAAGGGTTAAATGTTTTTACCAAAATTAGAAAAAAAGATTAGAAAAACGAGCCGCCTATTCGCACTACGTTTTTTGCCTTTTCGCACTACGTTTTACTACGCCAGATGTTGGCGTACGCCAAATACGAGCGTAGTAGGCTAAAAACGTAGAAATACATGGGAATTTAAAAAAATATATATATAAAGGAGCTACGCCAGAATCTTGCGTACTTGGGGGAATTTTTGAAATTGGCCTTCTGCGCCAGAATCTGGCGTACACAAGATTCTGGCGCAGCAAAAAAAAAAAATTTTTTTGCCCCATAATCATGTAGAGAATTTCAATACGAGTCCGTACATATAAAATTCTTCCAAAACGGATATCGTTTTCCCCTCCAAAAGCCCAAAATACGATGGCTGCCCCCATGGTCCTATTTGGGCCTATTTTGGCCCAATTTCTCGTATTTCAGGTTTTCACCCGTTTCTTCTATAATCCTTCCTATTGGACCTATTGGAAGGATTATAGAAAAAACGGGTAAAAAACTGAAATACGAGAAATTGGGCCCAAATAGGCCCAGTAGAAAGGATTGTAGAAGAAACGGGTGAAAAACTGAAAAAACGAAAAATTGGACCCAAATAGGCCCAATATGAAGGATTATAGAAGAAACGGGTGAAAAACTAAAATACGAGAAATTGGGCCCAAATAGGCCCAGTAGGAAGGATTGTAGAAGAAACGGATGAAAAAGTGCAAAAAATGAAAAATTGGGCCCAATAGAAAGGGTTATTGAAGAAACGGGTAAAATACGAGAAATTAGGCTCAAATATGCCCAGTTTTTAATTAAATTTCATATAGTTACACTTATATGGTATAGTATTTCATTATATTTCATATAGTTACACTTATATACTAGTATTTTATTATATTTCATATAGTTACACTTATGTACTATAGTATTTCATACTTAGACTTATATACTATAATATTTTATTAAATTTCATATAGTTACACTTATATACTATAGTATTTTATTATATTTCATATAGTTACACTTATATACTATAGTACTTCATTATATTTCATATAATTACACTTATGTACTATAGTATTTCATTATATTTCCTATATTTACACTTATATACTATAGTATTTCATTAAATTTCATATAGTTCCACTTATGTACTATAGTATTTCATTAAATCTAGTACACTTAGACTTATATAATATAGTATTTTATTAAATCTCATATAGTTACACTTATATACTATAGTATTTCATTAAATCTAGTATACTTAGACTTATATACTATAGTATTTCATTAAATTTCCTATAGTTACACTTATATAATATAGTATTTCATTAAATCTAGTATACTTATACTTATACCTCAAATTATTTCATTATATTTCATATAGTTACACTTATATATTATAGTATTTCATTAAATCTAGTATACTTAGACTTATACACCGTAGTATTTCATTAAATTAAATTTCATATAGTTCCACTTATGTACTATAGTATTTCATTAACTCTAGCACACTTAGACTTATATACTATAGTATTTCATTAAATCTAGTATACTTAGACTTATATACTACAGTATTTCATTAAATTTCCTATAGTTACACTTATATACTATAGTATTTCATTAAATCTAGTATACTTAGACTTATACCTCATAGTATTTCATTATATTTCATATAGTTACACTTATATACTATAGTATTTCATTAAATCTAGTATACTTAGACTTATACACCGTAGTATTTCATTAAATTTCATATAATTCTACTTATGTACTATACTATTTCATTAAATCTAGTACACTTAGACTTATATATTATAGTATTCTATTATAGTACATAAGTGGAACTATATGAAATTTAATGATATACTATGGTGTATAAATCTAAGTATACTAGATTTAATGAAATATTATAGTACATAAGTGTAACTATATGAAATTTAATGAAATACTATGGGGTATAAGTCTAAGTATACTAGATTTAATGAAATACTATAGTATACAAGTCTAAGTATACTAGATTTAATGAAATATTATAGTACATAAGTGTAACTATATAAAATTTAATGAAATACCATGGGGTATAAGTCTAAGTATACTAGATTTAATGAAATACTATAGTATATATGTGTAACTATATGAAATATAATGAAATAATATAGTACATAAGTGTAACTATATGAAATTTAATAGAATACTATAGTATATAAGTCTAAGTATACTAGATTTAATGAAATACTATAGTACATAAGTATAACTATTTGAAATATAATGAAATACTATAGTATATAAGTCTAAGTATACTAGATTTAATGAAATATTATAGTACATAAGTATAACTATATGATATTTAATGAAATACTATGGGATATAAGTCTAAGTATACTAGATTTAATGAAATACTATAGTATATAAGTTTAACTATAGAAAATATAATGAAATACTATAGTATATAAGTCTAAGTATACTAGATTTAATGAAATACTATAGTATATAAGTGTAACTATATGAGATTTAATAAAATACTATAGTATATAAGTCTAAGTTTACTAGATTTAATGAAATACTATAGTACATAAGTGTAACTATATGAAATTTAATGAAATACTACGGTGTATAAGTCTAAGTATATTAGATTTAATGAAATACTATAGTATATACGTGTAAGTATATGAAATATAATGAAATACTATAGTACATAAGTGTAACTATATGAAATTTAATGAAATACTACGGTGTATAAGTCTAAGTATATTAGATTTAATGAAATACTATAGTATATACGTGTAAGTATATGAAATATAATGAAATACTATAGTACATAAGTGTAACTATATGAAATTTAATAGAATACTATAGTATATAAGTCTAAGTGTACTAGATTTAATGAAATACTATAGTACATAAGTGTAACTATATGAAATTTAATGAAATACGATAGGGTATAAGTCTAAGTATACTAGATTTAATGAAATACTATAGTATATATAAGTGTAACTATAGGAAATTTAATGAAATACTATGGGGTATAAGTCTAAGTATACTAGATTTAATGAAATACTATAGTATATACGTGTAACTATATGAAATATAATGAAATACTATAGTACATAAGTGGAACTATATGAAATTTAATGATATACTATGGTGTATAAGTCTAAGTATACTAGATTTAATGAAATACTATATTATATAAGTGTAACTATAGGAAATTTAATGAAATACTATGGGGTATAAGTCCTAGTATATTAGATTTAATGAAATACTATAGTATATACGTGTAACTATATGAAATATAATGATATACTATAGTATATAAGTGTAACTATATGAAATTTAATAGAATACTATAGTATATAAGTCTAAGTATACTAGATTTAATGAAATACTATAATACATAAGTGTAACTATATGAAATTTAATGAAATACTACGGTGTATAAGTCTAAGTATACTAGATTTAATGAAATATTATAGTACATAAGTGTAACTATATGAAATTTAATGAAATACGATGGGGTATAAGTCTAAGTATACTAGATTTAATGAAATACTATCGTATATAAGTGTAACTATAGGAAATTTAATGAAATACTATGGGGTATAAGTCTAAGTATACTAGATTTAATGAAATACTATAATATATATGTATAACTATATGAAATATAATGAAATACTATAGTACATAAGTGTAACTATATGAAATTTAATAGAATACTATAGTATATAAGTCTAAGTGTACTAGATTTAATGAAATACTATAGTACATAAGTGTAACTATATGAAATTTAATGAAATACTACGGTGTATAAGTCTAAGTATACTAGATTTAATGAAATATTATAGTACATAAGTGTAACTATATGAAATTTAATGAAATACGATGGGGTATAAGTCTAAGTATACTAGATTTAATAAAATACTATAGTATATAAGTGTAACTATAGAAAATTTAATGAAATACTATAGTATATAAGTGTAACTATATGAGATTTAATAAAATACTATAGTATATAAGTCTAAGTGTACTAGATTTAATGAAATACTATAGTACATAAGTGGAACTATATGAAATTTAATGAAATACTATAGTATATAAGTGTAACTATAGGAAATATAATGAAATACTATAGTACATAAGTGTAATTATATGAAATATAATGAAGTACTATAGTATATAAGTGTAACTATATGAAATATAATGAAATACTATAGTATATAAGTGTAACTATATGAAATATAATTAAAAACTGGGCATATTTGAGCCTAATTTCTCGTATTTCACCCGTTTCTTCAATAATCCTTCCTATTGGGCCTATTTGGGCCCAAATTTTCATTTTTTGCACTTTTTCATCCGTTTCTTCTACAATCCTTCCTACTGAGCCTATTTGGGCTCAATTTCTCGTATTTTAGTTTTTCATCCGTTTCTTCTATAATCCTTCCTATTGGGCCTATTTGGGCCCAATTTTTCATTTTTTCAGTTTTTCATCCGTTTCTTCTACAATCCTTCCTACTAGGCCTATTTGGGCCCAATTTCTCGTATTTCAGTTTTTTTCCGTTTTTCTATAATCCTTCCAATAGGTTCAATAGGAAGGATTATAGAAGAAACGGGTGAAAACCTGAAATACGAGAAATTGGGCCAAAATAGTCCCAAATAGGACCATGGGGGCAGCCATCGTATTTTGGGCTTTTGGAGGGGCAAACGATGTCTGTTTTGGAAGAATTTTATATGTACGGACTCGTATTGAAATTTTATACATGATTATGGGGCAAAACAATTTTTTTTTTGCTGCGCCAGAATCTTGCGTATGCCAGATTCTGGCGCAGAAGGCCAATTTCAAAAATTCCCCCAAGTGTACGCAAGATTCTGGCGTAGCTCCTTTATATATTTTTTTAAATTTCCACGTATTTATATGTTTTTAGCCTACTACGCTCGTATTTGGCGTACGCCAACATCTGGCGTAGTAAAACGTAGTACGAAAAGGCAAAAAACGTAGTGCGAATAGCATCAGCCTAAAAAAAAAGAGGTTTACACTCGAAGATTGAAAAGCAAAATATGTTTGATTCACTAGACTTCAATATGAGATTTGACAAAATTCCATGGCCATTGAGTCTTCTATCAGAAGAGTGTTAAGAAAAATATCTCGAGTTTCGTGAGTACAAGATAATACCCTTTTTTTTCTTTGCCTACAAGTTTTTGTTTTTATGAAGGTTCCTACATAACTTTTTTTTCTAGACTTATATTAGGACTATTGTTGTGTCACCACTATCATATGATGTGAACGTATGTAGAGTCTTTCCTTGCTCAACATGCCAAGGTAGTTATCAATCGCTTTTTTCTGTAGTTTGTGTTTTGGACTTTTTGGCTTTGTTTGGAAGCTCTTTTTAAGAGCTTAAGTGTTTTTCCCCTCTGGATAAGATGATGAGCGTCTAAAATGTTCGAAGCTCCCAAATAAGCTTCATAAAAATTATTGCTCTTGTTATAAATGGATATTTTTTGAAGTATATATTTGAGAGGATTTGCGAACGTTCTTGCATATTTCTTGTGTTTTTTTATGGGAAACTTTTTGAAGAAAATGACATTGAACCTCTCGATCCTTTTATTTCTTGTACGTTATATTGGAACTCATTTTAAAAGTGGCGCCGGTGACTTTTCCGGGCAGAATTTCGGTGGGCTTCAGCCAATGAAAACACCGGAATATGGAAGCATTGGCTTCATCTCCGCGAGCACATTCTCGTAGTGTATTCATATGTTAAAAATGAATTCCGTTTGAATGAGAAATGGAGGCCCAAAGTTGGTTGCTTGAAGTGCATCAACATGGGACATGTATGTGGAAATTGTGTCCCACATTGGAAGTTGGGGGATAAAATTCACTAGTATATATACTAGGAATTTGGATCCAATGTTGTGGCCTTGGGTCACCACCAATGTGTAATGGGGAGATGACCTAGCTCATCAAGACCACACGCGCGTCGGGTCGGGTCGGATTGGACCGGATGGCTGAGCTGAGCCTACGTAGCTTAGGCTGGCCAGCCAATGCTACTTTTTGTTCCGATCCAGAGTCCCAAGCTGTTGTTAACAGCTTTGACCCATTTCGCTAGAATTCTGTGCAACTGCTGAGTCTTCCCACCTTCTTCTCCGCCACTCTGTTGGTGCGCCAACAAACTCCAGAGGCTGCTATAAGAGAGCACTCTGCATCTCATTCCAGATCATCCGAAATTCACATCATCTTCTTATTTTCCTCCTCTTGAGTTCGCGTCTGAGAGTACACACAGAAATCAGGTTTGCAGGCTTCTGGAATTTGATTGTGCAATACAGAAGTTCAATCACAGTTGTATCCTGGGATTCGGATCGCTACAGAACCGTCGCAATACGGGGCGATTTCAGAATTAAGGAAAGAGATTCGTTCTCGACTCTGCATTAGTTCTTTGTTTGGTATTTCTTAACTTCAGCTTTCTTTAATTCGAGTTCGAATATTTGCAGTTTATAGTTTTTGTATGCATATAGGAAATTAGGTTCCTACAATCTTAATTATGAAATTTCCGCTTCGTTTGACTGCATTTACGAACTAATAGATCTGGTTTTGTGAAGTTTATACTGAATAGGGATTTCTATCTATTTCGCAATCAGTTCGTGCATCTGTACTGTTGTACAGATTATTTCTGAAAAAATAACATACTGATTCAACAATTTAATCGTATTATTTAGATTGCTTCTGTTTAAATTTCCGTACTGACCTGCTTCTGTAATCATACTAATTCTGGTTTGCTTTTCTGTAAACTATTTTTGAAGTATGACTAACCAGACTGAGAATGCTGATTCTGGTGTTCTTGTTGGAGCTGGTAATGGAAATCCTGTTGAGTCGACACCCCATATTCAGTTTGGAAGTGGTCTGCCAGTAGTGAATTTGCCAGCAGTGAATCTGCCAGCCGTGAGGGTCGGAACTGATGCTAATCAGATTGTCCAATCGACTGCTTATCAGACTGTCCAACCGACAGTTTATATGCCTGGTGTTGTAAACGCAGGGCTTGTGCCAGAAAAGTTTGATGGAACTGGCTTCAAAACATGACAGTAGAAGATGTTCTTCTTTCTGACCACACTGAAGCTGGAAAGGTATCTGAATGAGGATAAACATGTGCTTCTGCCTCAGAATACTGATGTTCTAGCCCTAGCCAGCGTTGAGGCCTAGACTCATGGGGACTTTCTGTACAAAGGTTGGGTTCAAAGCCGCCTGATTGATCCACTGTACAACGTATACAGCAAGATCAAGACTTCCAAGGAACTCTGGATAGCCCTGGAAAAGAAATACAAGTCTGAGGATGCAAGCTCTAAGAAGTTCGCAGTGGTGAAATTTCTGGACTTCAAAATGGTGGACTCTAAGCCCATCATGGAACAAATTGAAGAGCTGCAATTGCTTACGCATGAGATTATTGCAGAAGGAATGTCAATATGTGAGACGTTCCAAGTAGATGCTTTCATTGAGAAACTCCCTCCAGGTTGGAAGGATTTCAAGAGCTACCTAAAGCACAAGCGAAAGGCTATGACCGTTGAAGACTTGATTGTTAGGCTGCAGATTGAGTCAACCAACCGCAAAGCAGATGGTGTTCAGACTGTTGAACAGAAGGCCAACTTGGCCGAACACAAGGACAAGGGGAAGAAACGAAAGTTCCAACCCCAAGGCTCCAACAACTTCAAGAAGCAACCAACTAAGAAGTTCAGTGGGAAATGCCACAAGTGTGGTAAGATGGGTCACAAGGCAGACGAGTGTCGAAGCAAGATTGACCCACGCAAGGACAAGGGAAAATCCCAAGTCAACATGACTGAAGGCAGGCTCTCGGATGCAGATCTCTGTGATGTAGTGTCTGAAGTCAACATGATTGGAAGCAACCCGAGGGAATGGTGGTATGATACAGGTGCCACCAGACATATATGCTCTGATAGGGGAGTGTTCACCACTTATCAGAAGAGAAAGAGTGACGAGCAACTATTTATGGGGAACTCGTCCACATCCAAGGTAGAAGGTCACAACAAAGTGGTGTTGAAGCTGACTTTCGAGAAGGAGCTGACTCTCACCAATGTCATGCACGTGCCAGAAATAAGGAAGAATCTGATCTCCAACACTTTGCTGAGCAAGAACGGCTTCGCGGTGAAGTTCGTGTCTGACAATTTGAAAAATCTCTCTAAGAATGGGGTTTATTTGGGCAAGAGATATGTAAAGGATGGACTGGTCAAAATGAATGTAATGACAGTCCTCCCAAAATCTATTGTTTTTTTATGTTTCAATGAATGAAAAGAATCCTATTGCTTATGTTGTTGAGTCTTTTAATATTTGGCATGAACGATTATGGCATGTGAGTTACAAGTCTATACGAAGACTGATTAACATGAACCTGATTCCAAAATGCAAATCAAGTAAAGACAAATGTGAAGTATGCGTACAAGCCAAACTCACAAAAACGCCATCCTCACATGCAGAGAGAACAACCGAACCTCTAGGTTTAATATACACAGATCTGTGTGATTTAAAATTTGTGCAAACTAGAGGCGGTAAAAAGTATTTCGTGACCTTTATCGATGATTGCACAAAATACTGTTATGTATCCTTGCTAATAAGCAAGGATGAAGCCTTGGAAAAATTCAAAGAATACAAGTTGGAAGTTGAAAACCAACTTAGCAAAACCATAAAAATAATCAGAAGTGATAGAGGAGGCGAGTATGATGAACCTTTCAACGCGTTCTGTAGAGAACACGAGATTATTCATCAAACAACTGCTCCCTACTCACCAGAATCTAACGGAGTTGCGGAATGAAAGAACCGAACTCTGAAAGAGATGATGAATGCAATGTTGCAGGAATCTGGGTTACCCCAGAACATGTGGGGGGAAGCTCTGCTAACCACCAATTATATCCTCAACAAAATACCACTTAAAGTTACTGGCAAGACGCCATATGAACTTTGGAAAGGTAAAGTACCATCGTACAAATACCTTAAAGTGTAGGGGTGCCTAGCAAAAGTGGCAGTACCACCTCCTAAAAAGGTCACAATCGGACCTAAGACCGTTGATTGTATTTTCATAGGATATGCGCACAACAGTAGTGCTTATCGGTTTTTGGTACATAAATCTGACAAACTAGACATACATGCAAATACAATAATGGAATCAAGGAATGTGTCCTTCTTTGAACATGTGTTTCCGTGCAAGGATAAAGAACATCCGAAACGAACTCGTGAACAAAGAGAAGCAAGCACTTCTGTAAATGAAACAGAAGAGGAAAAAGATGAACCTAGACGAAGCAAGAGAGCTCGAAAGGAGAAATCATTTGGGCTTGAGTTCATAACGGCTTTTCTTTTAGAAAATGAGCCTAGAACATTCAAAGAAGCCATGTCTACACCTGATGTACCTTCATGGAAGGAAGCAGTCAAAAGCGAAATAGACTCCATTATGCAAAACCATACATGGGAGTTAGTCCATTTGCCACAAGGGTGTAAAGCACTTGGGTGCAAATGGATTTTCAAAACAAATTTGAAAACAGATGGATCAATAGAGAAGCACAAGGCTAGGCTTGTGGTGCAAGGATTCCGGCAAAAAGAGGGCTTGGATTTCTTTGACACTTATTCCCCGGTTACGAGAATAACTTCAATCGAAATGCTAATAGCAGCATTACGAAACCTAGAAATCCATCAAATGGATGTGAAAACTGCCTTTCTAAATGGAGAATTAGAAGAGGAAATCTATATGAAACAACCTGATGGTTATGTTGTGTCTGGACAGGAACACAAGGTGTGCAAACTTGTAAAGTCCCTATATGGACTCAAACAAGCTCCAAAACAGTGGCATGAAAAATTTGACAATGTAATGATGTCAAATGGCTTCAACATCAATGAATGTGACAAATGCATCTACTTCAAAAATACTCCAAATGGATACATTTTGCTGTGCTTGTACGTAGATGACATGCTTATCATTGGAAGCAATAAAGACATGATCAACCGAACTAAGAACATGTTTTGTGGGGAGTTTGACATGAAAGACTTGGGACTAGCAGATGCCATACTAGGGATCAAAATCACTAGACATTTTGAAGGAGTTATCCTGTCTCAAGCTCACTATGCTGAAAAAATACTTGAGAGATTCAAGAACTACTCAAGTGGGACCGTTAAGAGTCCCATGGACCCCCATCTCCACTTGACTAAAAACTCGGGGGATGCAGTGTCACAATTGAAGTATGCACGTGTGATTGGAAGTCTGATGTACTTGACCAATTGCACAAGACCTGACTTGGCGCACTCAGTAAATGTACTAAGTCGCTACACCATTAATCCAGGACACCGTCATTGGAAAGGGATAACTAGAGTGTTGAACTACTTGCGATATACTCAAAGTTATGGGCTGCACTATGGAAAATACCCAACAGTTCTGGAAGGATACAGTGATGCCAACTGGATATCAGATTCCAGAAACTCAAAGTCCACAAGTGGATATGTATTTACACTTGGTGGTGCAGTAGTATCTTGGAAATCTTCCAAACAAACATTATTGGCCAGATCCACTATGGAATCTGAGTTCATTACTTTAGACAAAGCAGTAGAGGAAGCTGATTGGCTTCAGAACTTTTTGGAAGATATCCCGATGCGGGACAAACTAGTGCCAGCATTATGTGTACACTATGACAGTCAATCGGCTATAGCACGGGCACTGAGTCATTTGTACAATGGTAAGTCACGTCATATAAGAAGACGACATAAAACCATTAGATAACTACTCTCGAATGGTGTAATCTCAATAGATTATATTAAATCGGCTGACAACCTAGCGGATCCATTTACTAAAGGTTTGTCACGAGATCAAGTTGTCAAATCATCAAGAGGAATGGGTTTAAAGCCTATGACAAAGGAGAATGCTTGATGGTAAACCCCACCTACGTGACTGGAGATCCCAAGATGTAGGTTCAAAGGGAAAACTAAATCAAGCTGAATCCAGAAGAGCACTAGAAGACTCATTTCTCCTCCCAGTTCCTAGGATGATGAACAGTGCTACATGTATGAGTTGAGGTTAAGCTTGGCTTTTAATGATTCCATAGCTTTGAAATAAAAGTGGGGTATGACAGGATACTCTTTATGGTCAATCACCTTATGAGTGTGAAATGGGGCCGTTTCTAGGAGAATGAAGAGAGGCTACATTCTCCAAATTCACTCATGAATAACCAGGGATGTTCAAGGCCGAAATGAACACAACCAGAGAACCTAGTTCTGTGAGAATATGAAACTGTGTGATAGCTGTTGTTTAGGTTTACATCAAAGCCCGGGTGGTATGTTCAAGACATTATGTTCACTACCTGGTCGAGTAAATCCGATAGTTACTCACTATGGGTGGTTCAAGGCTGAAAAACGCTATCAGCCCAGATACAGTGATTTTTTTACTGTACTCTCAAAAGTCTTTCTGTCTAGTCTACATATGTTTTAGAGTCATTTCTATTCATGTGAGGGATTGTTGGAACTCATTTTAAAAGTGGCGCCGGTGACTTTTCCGGGCAGAATTCCGGTGGGCTCCGGCCAATGAAAACACCGGAATATGGAAACATTGGCTTCATCTCCGCGAGCACATTCTCGTAGTGTACTCATATGTTAAAAATGAATTCCGTTTGAATGAGAAATGGAGGCCCAAAGTTGGTTGCTTGAAGTGCATCAACATGGGACATGTATGTGGAAATTGTGTCCCACATTGGAAGTTGGGGGATAAAATTCACTAGTATATATACTAGGAATTTGGATCCAAGGTTGTGGCCTTGGGTCACCACCAATGTGTAATGGGGAGAGGACCTAGCTCATCAAGACCACACGCGCGCCGAGCTGAGCCGAGTTGGGTCGGGCCCGGCCCGGCCCGGCCGGACCGGACCGGCTGGGCTGGGCCGGATTGGATTGGGCCTTAGGCCCAGTACATAGCTTGGACTGGCCAGCCAATGCTACTTTTTGTTCCGATCCAGAGTCCCAAGCTGTTGTTAACAGCTTTGACCCATTCAGCTAGAATTCTGGGCAGTTGCTGATACTGCTGAGTCTTCCCACCTTCTTCTCCGCCACTCTGTTGGTGCACCAACATACTCCAGAGGCTGCTATAAGAGAGCACTCTACATCTCATTCCAGATCATCTGAAATCCACATCATCTTCTTCTTTTCCTCCTCTTGAGTTCACGTCTGAGAGTACACACAGAAATCAGGTTCGCAGGCTTCTGGAATTTGATTGTGCAATACAAAAGTTCAATCGCAATTGTATCCTGGGATTCAGATCGCTATAGAACCGTCGCAATACGGGGCGATTTCAGAATTAAGGAAAGAGAGTCGTTCTCGACTCTGCATCAGTTCTTCGTTTGGTATTTCTTAACTTCAGTTTTCCTTAATTCAAGTTCGTATATTTACAGTTTATAGTTTTCGTATGCATATAGGAAATTAGGTTCCTACATGTTACTATGCTAGGCTGCTAGGGCATGTTTCCAACAGAAAATTATTCGGTGGCACACCTTACTTGAGTTCTCTTCATATGAGAGCGTGGAAAAGATGTTGAAGCAAATCTTGACATATGATGGTGTTGATTTAGAACTTAAACCCATGTAAGGTGTTCTAATAGAACTTAATTTAGTTTTATTAGCTAATTATAGATCTACTGGTAGTTTTCTATACTTTGGTATTCTTTTATGTTACAGAACGTACGTCAATATTCTTCCTCTTGGTTCAACATATTCGTTGTGGCATGCACTCTTTGTCAGTGTTTATAGAACAGTTGAAGATTCAATATGTCTTTATGTTAAAGTAACACTCTGGATCGTGAGAAGTCATTATTATTAGTAATGAATTCCTTATGTATCATGATATAGAGAAGACATAAGCAACACTCTGGATCGTGAGAAGTCATTATTATTATTAATGACTTCCTATCGTGTGGGCAAAGTTGTGGGCTGTGACCAACGACCGAATCCCCGATGAATGGCGACCGTAACCACAAACTCTAAAATGAAGTCATATGTGACTGAAGTCTCGGCCGTGACCGTCACGACACACTTTTCTTCTCAAAGCTAGGTGCGCTTGAATCACATCTTCAACGAGGTTAACTGTGTTGCTGGTCGAGTTGCTTTCTTGGGACACTCTTTTTCCATGACAGATTTTCGAACTAAATCAGTGATTCGTTTTCTCATCTGTAAGAATGCTCTAAAATGGTCCTCTAACAAGGTGTTGGCCTGGGGACAAACCTAACTTTCCTTATCAAAAAGATATGTGATCGAGTTGCTTGCTTAGAAGAAGAATATACGGTTTTTTCTCCTCGTACCCCTGAGATACGGCGAAATTTGCGAAACACCCCAACCTTTAACTCATTTCGCGTGGTACCCCCGAGTTTTATTTTTTTTCCGCCAAATACCCTTCCGTCAATTAGACTAACAGAAACGTTAATTTTTTTTTAAAAAAGGAAACACCAAACCCCCCCTAAAAAACCAGATCTGTCCATCTTCTTCAGGTTTCTCCTCGCGTCTCTCTCTTGTCTCCTCCGGCGGCGGCTCGAGCCCGCCCTCCACCACTCCGCCTTGCTCGCCTCCCGTCCGTCCGCCTTCGAGCCCGCCCTCCACCGCTTCGCGTTGCTCGCCTCCCGCCTTCGAGACCGCTGCCCTTCGACGACTCCCTCCGCCTTCGAGACCGCTGCCTTCGACGACTCCCTCCTCCTTCGAGCTCGCCTGGCCATGTAAGATTTTGACTGCTGGGCTTGCTTGCTACCATTTAACTATTGACTGCTAGTTTCCTTATGAACATGTCAATTTAAGTATGTTAATAGTTTACCACCTTCATATATAACCAGAAAAGCAACATGATATGTGTTCTTGTCTAAGCCTAAGGGGGCAATCACTCAATCTGCACATGGCACATTGAGTACACATTTACTTGATATTTACGAGAGACTCTTCTTTTGGATAAGGTTGAAAGGTATCTACATAAACATGCCAAACAACATCTTAGGAGGGCATGATTCATCAGTATTAATAGATAAAGTACAGACTAGAACAATTCAACTTTTAACCTTTAGTTGCACATTTTCTTTGATTATTCTCTACTGTCTTCCAATTTATACCACAACGTAATACTTGTTTATGTGTTGTAGAATGGAAGATAAGATGTTGTTGAGGTTGCGGTACATTCATCGCCGAGAACAACCACAGTTTGAAGACAAGGAAAAATCCTCACTTAGCCAACTAATTACATCATTTAAATGACTTCAAATCTGATTAAACCCCTCATTGAACTTGTAGAGGAGGAGGTCCCACGTATCCCCCTTGAATTTGAAGCAAAAGGTCCGAGTTGATTTGAAATGGGCATCGTTTTATGCCAACATGTCAAATATGCGGTGGAGGCGCCGACGCTGGATTTACTTGGAGAAGAACCACCGAGTCAAGTAAGAATTGGCTTAGTGCTCCAAATCTCAAAAAACCCTCCATAAGCTTAGTCTTGAGTCTAAGAGCTTGGGCCCTTGTGATCACGCCAGGAGGTGGCTCATTGGCAATCTTTGGTGTAGAAATCCTAATGGTGGCATGCGCTTGTGAATGAGTGAGGCGTGGCTTGGGCGCCTTGGAAGAGCTTGGTGAAGTCATGGAAAAGTCTTCTTGATTGATCTTAGACAGGGTCACATCACAAGTTTACCTTCTTCTTTTAGATTTATTACGAATGAAGTAACTTAATATTAAAATAAAATAATTTTTTTTTCAAAAATATTATTTCAATTGATCTTATTTAGTCCCATTATATAGGACTTAGTTTTAACCTAAAATGACATACCTATCTTCTCTCTTTCATATCTACACCACTCTCTTTTCTTTTCGGTTTTTTTCCCGCATCCTAAGACTTAGTATACTACCTAGCACCGTCGTTTGTACATTTGGTGTTGGATTTAAACGATACGATCTTTTTGTCTTTAACTCTTTGATATGAAGAATATTGCCTGAAGCTACAAGATTCACCCCACGTGCCGTCGGAAGGCTAGGTGGGTGAAAACTCTTCGTCGGAATTTTTTTATCGATAGTGTTAAGACTTTTAATTGTTAGAAATAATTATAGTTCTTATTTTCATGTGAAACTTTAATTATGGATTTTAAACATATATAATTAGTTGTTTATCAAATATCATAGGGTTTCGATATCATTTTATATTTTTAAAAGTTTTTGAATTGACGTAGTTGTTTTTGTTGATTTAATTTTGAGTTCGTGAAACGAATTACTGATAATTTGTTAATGGTTTATCGTACCATAATGTGTATTTTATATGATAAACTAGGACATATTGTGATATTTCAGGGCTGGTTTGATCCCTAAACGATTTGTTTTAGATTTTTAGGTATTTTACGATGTGACACTGCAGATTCTGCAAACCCGAATTAAAGAAAATTTTAAGGTCATATAAGAAGAGATATTTCATTAAATCAAATTGGAGGATCTTATTAACTTAGAGAAACATAATAATGTTATTTATAATTTAGTTATTTAATTGACAATATCTATTTCCTGGATTTATTTCTCAATATCCCAAAATTTGAAAGAGAACTGGTTTTCAAATCTCTAAGTTTCATAATGTGAAACTATATTCGTACATTTTCTTTGGATTTTACAAAATATTTTAGACTAGTTCCATTTATTAAATTAATTTTTTTAAGTTAAGTAAATTTAGGGTTTGGAATTACTCGATTTAAGGTTATAAGGAATTGTATATGATTTTTAGAAAGTCATTGCTTAGGATGTGGGATACTAACTTTGTTGAGTTTTAAAGAATTATTTAGGGTTCGTTACACTTAGAGAATGACCTAGACGGATTAATGTTTATCCAGAACATCTTGTTTTTAATTGTTGAAGTATTGTAGATCGAGTTATAATTACGTCTTTGAATGGACAAGCTCTCAAATTTCATATTTTGATTTGTGAAACTTAAGCATTTATTGTAACATCATTTGCATTCTAGGGTATTTGTTTGATGATATATTGTCTTGATTGATACCTTTAAAGGCTCAGATGACATTAATAAGGCAAGTTCATATATTTGTTCGGTTGATCATTTGTGTGTGCTTATTTGATTAATTCTTGATGCATCTAAGATTTCTTAAAAGTAATGTTTGTGTGAGTTTATTTATGCATGTAAGGTTAATACTATGACTTATGCATGAAAATTATATTGTACATTGTTATGAAATCTGAACGATTTCATGTTTGTGCTTGACTTGTTTGTCATATGAATGACTTGTTTATTTGTGCTTGTAAAATTTGTTTAGTCATTCATACGAGTGGTCAAAAGAATTAGTGAGAACATCCTCCATGTGGAGGTTTGCATGTCAATAGAACGCGAATGCACCACCCTCCAAATTATGGGCAAAGGCGATCCAAGGTATGTGAGTGTAGTAGTGGGTATATACCTCAGATAGACCTGATCAAACACAGATATGTGTAACACCCCCAAATCTCCTCTTGAAAGTATTACTGCCAGTGACCTCATATATTACATCCCGAAGTCACCCCAGGCTTTTCCAGTTGATATAAACCATCAAACCATAGTTATAATACCAAATATCTTAACTTTTATAAAACCAAAGTCTCAGAATTATAATATGATTCCAAATTCAACAAAATACAGAATCAGAATTATTACAGCAGAAGTCTTTAAGTACAAAACATAGTTAACACAGCGGAAGTCTTTGAAATAACAACAGGGTCTTAATCGAAAGGATCACTCGCCAAGGATCTTAACCTGAATAAACTTGTCAAAAACACCGTTTGTCTTTATAGTCGTTCTAGCCTTCTTGGATCTGTAACATATCTGATGTGCCGAATCGAACGAATGACACCAGCCAACCATGCAGAGAACAATTTCGGTTGGTTAGTCTAATGAAAGACTATGCAAGGGTACAAAGCAGAGTGATTCGAAGTAGTCGTATTAGGTTAGACTCATCGTCCTCGAATCAAAACCGATAACGATAGTCAACCACCATACTCTACTGATACATATGAAAAGGCATGAACAAGAGAAGATTCTGAAGACCAAGTCTTACAACAATCAACCCAAAGAAGATTCCAACGAAATGAATCTTATCGAAAATATGACAAATGTTGGGAAACTTAAATAATCATAGAATCACAGTATCGCATACAAGCGATTTAAAAGTTAAGACAAACTTTCCTAGCTGCACTATCGCCTAGCTGCACTACTCGTCGAAGGTATATTAATTATGTGCGTCAAGAGCACTTATCTGATTTAATTCCAAAACCCACATCACGTTATAAGCTTTTAAATATATGTTCTGTCACGCAGGACATATATCGAAGGAATGGACCTCGCAGAGTCCAAGCCTCTGGACCTATATCGAAATAATGGACCTCGCAGAGTCCAAGCCTCTACATCCGTAGGGTCTTGATCGCCCTTTTCCCCAAGTTATAAAGAAACGAATGGACCTCACAGAGTCCAGGCGTTCCTATGAATACTCGTGCTAACTAACAGTTCAACACAGTAATAATCCATATTAAAGCCTTCCAGGCAATTATCATAACCATATATCTATAATAGCGTTGATCTAGCAGATATACAACCTATTATAATATCATATTCTTTTCATCATATAATTTATCAAAACTGTTACCAACATAAACAATAAATCATTCCAAATTAATTAACAACTAACAATTGATAATTAATGGAAGTATGGAATGATGAGCAAGAGCGAACCGCCACTTGCCTTAGATTAGTCGAGCTTGAACAAAGCTTAGCAACAAGATGTATCTGGGTTCGAAACTGGGACATATCCTGGACGATAAATCCCTCTGGAACTACCCATAACGAGACCCTAAGTTAGATCCAATATCCACATATATGAATCTAAAAGAATACAAAAAGGAATCGAAGGAACCAAGCCTCGCTCGAAGCCAAACACCCAAGAACACACACACGAACCCAGCCTACTGCGGGTGCGGTCGACCCTCACCGCGGGGTGCAGTGGGGTGCGGTGGTGCCTTGCCGCGGGTGCGGCGAGATGACAGAGGCGAGGGTTCTTCGACAGATTTTCGGGGAGAAACTCACCCAAATCGATTCGTTCGACTTCGATTCGTTGTGGTTTTGATCTCCCACCACCTTAGATCTTGATTAACACTTAAGAGCACCTTTGTAAACACTCAAAGGGGTTCGATCTCTTCTCAAACGAAGCTCACAAGCTTGCCAACAATGGAGATTTCAGAGGAATTTCAGAGGAAGAAGATGAAGCTCAGCTATGGCTTCTCCTCTACGGTTTCCTCCCTTTTTATAGCCCAAACAAGGAGCTTACCCATAGATGACATCAAGGAGGAGGTGGCCCGACCAGATAGATAGGCTAGAAGCCAGCTAAGGGGAGCTACGGCCTGTGACTTATCGCGATGACATCGGAGCTGACGATGGCCGCGGGGTGCGGTAGGGTGCGGTGGGGGTGCGGTGGCCGACTCGTGACCGCCACTGGCATTGGCCTTTGCCGCGGGTGCGGCAGGGTGCGGTCAAGGCCATTTTTGCCCCTTTCGTCCGTTTTGTCTTTTCTTACCAAGTGGTTAAATATTCTTAACCCCGGGTTAAATATATTCGTACACGAACGACTTTTTAACCCAAAAATACATTAACTGTATTTTATATTACTCAGAAAAAATATTACAGAGATCAAACATCTCATAGAATGTCCGCACTTCTCTGAATTTAATCTGACTTGTAATATGGGCAAGAGAAAATTTCAAAATTACCCTTACAAAATGAGGGATATTATAGTATGTGCCGGGCTTTACCTATTTTTTCGGCTCATTTATACGAGACGGGCCCGGGCCAGGCCCGCTATGCGGGCTGCTAGTCATGTCCATACCCGCCCGGGTGTCCGGGCTGGCCCGGCCCGCGGGTTGACCTTTTTCTGTTTTTTTTTTCTTTTCAAAAGGACTTTTTAATGTTTATGAAAAAATTTATATAAGAGGAAAAAACAAATAAGGTATTATACTAAGAGGCAAAAAATAGATTTGAAAAAAAAACACTTTGAATTTGGGATATAATCATATAAAGTAAACTGAAATTTTATATGTACATATAATATATAATAAATAAATCCGGACCGGGCCGATCATCCCGTTAGGGCTTGTTCCTTTGCCCTTATCCGACCTGTTTACCCATTTGGGCCTGGCCAAACGGCCCGTTAGGACTCTTACCCTTATCTAAGCCTGTATTTTCTGTCGGTATGGCGATACGGGCCGGGCAGGCCAACACGCTTTTGCCCAGGTCTAAGTCCTCAAAGTAGGCCTTCGATGAGGTATGTATGACCATAATGGTGGCTCGAGAAAGTGACGTTTGTACATACGTGGACTTTCAATATGAGTTTGGATTTGGCTAATATCCATAGTTTGTGTGTTTAAGATTGCAATTAAGTTAACATTGTGTATGTATAGGTGGTGTTTATGATTGCAACTAAGTGGACCTTGAGTGTGTGTGTTAAAAAGGTTTCAGCTATGTTGACCTCATGTGTGTAGTGTGAAATGTGGATGTGTGTTAACACATCGCATTTAAATTGACCTCGTTTGAGTGTGCGTAAACATGAATTTAATGTCATTTATTGATTGATACATATGTTTGCATTTAATGTTTCTTATAAGGTTATACGTCTTGATACTTAAAGTATGCTTTGTTTGGTTGTTAGACATGGTATCTCTTATGTAGAAGTTGTGACTAATATGTAAGGGTTTGCTTAGAACTGTAAATAGACACATTTGTTCCCTTGAAGGATATAATAAGGACATAATTGTTTACTATGGATTTAGATTGGGAATTGTAAGGTTATGACTATTATTCATTTAAGTATGAATAGTTTTGATGTTTGTTGGGAAGTTAGTGTCTTTAACTTGATGATATTGAGGATATTCTATACTCGAGGGACATAGATTAATTTGTGATGTTTCTTATAAGTTAGAATCTTTAACTCTATAAAATTGGTGATATTATATATTTTAAATCTATAAAAGTGGATAGTTGACTCATCTTGTGGTACTTATACAATACTTGAGAACTTTAGGATTAGTGAGTAAAAGTCTTGGTATAGGATACAATTTACTTTATTCATCTTTGGGTATTTAGGTAGCATTAATTGATAGAAAGAATATGTGATATTTAATAGGACCTAGTACGATGATTTTGGAATTAGGTGATGAATCGATCATATTCAGTTTTGGAATTAAATAATATTGAATTCGATATGGTTAAAGTAGATAATTTTTGATGAGGTGTTATGGTCATTGCTTGTTATTGTGTGTCCACCTCTTTGTACTCATGATTAATTATTACCTATAGAGATGCATCATGCTTATTAATGTTATGTTTCAATGTGAGGACATGTTACCCTATACATTTATTGAGAGTCGGCCAACTAACCCCGGTGAGAGTTGTCTACTAGTTGTAACAAATTACTCTTTTTAGATATCGTTAATGTGAGAGCACCCAAAGTGACGATGGATGGATCACATGATACTGTATATGAAGGTTTAAATGCATTTTGAGAATTCACTATTAAAAAGGTTTATTTCTATGCATTAGAGATTTAAACAAGTCTTTTCCTCTGCACTTTATAAGGAGAGTTTATATAAGTTGTTTTTATTTGAAAAGGCTTCCATTACTGATTTATTTGCATGGTTTTGTTACATGTTTTACAAAATTTTGTTTGATGTTAAGCCTGTGGGTGACTTCAAACATTAAGTCTAAGGTCACTAGTGTGTAATTTTCCCGGTATAAATCAGGGGTGTTACACTTGACCCGTTGGGTCAAACCAAATAGCTCGTTGACCTGACAAAACTTGACATATAATACGGTTTGACCCAAACCGTACTCAACCAGAACCCGAAATAACTGAACCTGACATGACCAACCAGATTGACATGTCCACGTAAATCCACTAAAAGAGGTTTAAACTCTCTAAATCAATAAAATTTGAATATTATTCTTGTCAGACTTAAGCCTATCTTAAAGAAAAAGTGTTTCGAAAAAATAAGCCCCCTTTCGCCAAACGAAATTTAACACTTTTTTTTCATAATTTGGTGCTTAACCTATGTCCTGAATGCATGTGTTAGAAAAATCGAGTAAAGTTATATAACTTTATTTAAGCCATATCAATGCTACGTTTTTAAATATTATATAACTAAAAATTAAGAACGTAATACTTTTATAGTTTATAATATTTACACATCCATATAATTGAAAAAATACATTTCATTTTGCGAAATTGGTATTACATATTAAAAAAATTGAATAATTATGTAATATAATATAGGGTTGTTCATCGGTCAGTCAGATTTTTGGTTTTGGACCGAAAGGAACCGAACGGATCGAACCCAAACCTATTGTTCAGTTCATTTTCGATTCACATGAAAACAATAATCAGTTTTAGGTTCGGTTAGAACCAATTAGTTTTAAAAATAAAAAAATTCCTAGATTTCTAGATAAACTAGTTAATCCTTATTTTGTTCGGTCTAGTTAACCCTCATATATGTATATCTAAGAGGTAGATCGGTCCAGTTTGGTTCAGATTGGCTTAGTTCGGTTCAATTCGGCCAAAATTTGGTTTGGTTCACTTAGACTCCTTTTATTAACCTAGTTTAAAAATGTTCGGTTATTTCAATTTATAACCGAACTCGAACCGAATCGAGTATGTTTGGTTCGGTTTCGATCCACTAAAATCTGAAATTCAGTTATCGGTTCAATTCGGTTTTGGACCAATGAACATCCCTAATATAATGTAAAGGTTGTTTTACTTTCAAGTAATTATATGATATTATTTTTTTACTCTACTTAAAATTTAATTTATATGTTTTTTATTCAAACAAGAAATTCTTAATTTATTTTCCATTCTATGTATATACAATCCCATATATACCTTTAATTATAAATCATACAAAAAACACTCATATATGTGAAGAAATCAAACCTGTAATTTTCCTAGTTATCTTTCATCACATTTAATAAAGTTTCAACTTCTTGTAACAAAAAGAACAAAGTTTCAACATCGATTTTTGGAGAAAGGATCATATGAGAGGGAGTTTTATATTGTAAAGTGATCGAGGAGCAATGATGATCATTAGATATAAGGAATGAAGAGCTAGAGTTATAACACATGAAATAACAAACTTTATTATTTTTATTTTTTAATTATTATTTTTTAAAAAAAATCAAAAATTATCATTTTTTTGGAAAACTTTTTTTTTCAAAAATTTATATGTTGAATTATTTATTTTGATTTTTTTTTCCAAAAGTATTTTCTATAACCACCCCCCCCCCCCCCCCCCCCCCCCAAGATAAAATAATATTTAGTACCATACACTTTAGCATCTTAAATTAGGGCCCGGTTCCGGTGAGGACGGTGCTTCATGATAGGATTGAGGATGTATGAGAGAAGAGAAAAAAATTAGAGGGAAAAACAAAAAAAACGGAGTGAACAGTGGCGGAGGCGCGCGCCCTTATAGGGAAAAGCTTCAATTCGGCCTTGCAGTACAATTGCCGAATTTTTCGAGAATTTTTCGCGTATAATTCGCGAATAATTCGGCAAAAAAAAATTCCAAGTCAAAATTTTTCCCAGAAAAATCGATTTTGTGTGCATATCATATAACGTGTGTGTGCATATCAGATGCACTGTTGTGTGCATATGTAACTATGTGTGTGTGCATATGGTTTCTGAAATTGTGAATGCCTTTAACATAGTGTTTATGCTTAGAGGACTTGTGTGCACATCAAATAACCTGTGTGTGCACATCAATTATACTGCTGTGTGCATACTCCGTGTGTTCATATGGTCTCGGGTCGTGTGTATACCCGAAAACAAGTGTTGGTATGCACACATGTGTGTGCATATGGTCTCAAGTCATGTGCATACATGGAAACAAGTGTTGATGCACACAAACCATGTGTGCATACCAAATAACATGTCATGTGCACATCCATTACACTATCGTGTGCATACCTCGTGTGTGCATATGGTCTCAAGTGTTGATGCACACAAACCATGTGTGCATACCTCGTGTGTGCATATGGTCTCAAGTGTTGATGCACACAAACCATGTGTGCATACCAAATAACCTGTCGTGTGCACATCCATTACACTATCGTGTGCATACCTCGTGTGTGCATATGGTCTCAAGTGTTGATGCACACAAACCATGTGTGCATACCTCGTGTGTGCATATGGTCTCAAGTGTTGATGCACACAAACCATGTGTGCATATCAAATACTCGTTATGTGCATGTCAAATAGACTATTGTGTGCATATCATTCACCTTGTTGTGTGCATATCCACTACGTGTGTGTGCGTATCAAATATAAGCCCAGGAATAATGTTTTCATACTGCAGAAATCATGTGTTCATACCCAGGAAATCATCCACCTTGTTGGTTATATGTGCACACACTTTTTCGTGTATGCACACAGATGTGTATTTGATATGCACACATGTCTCTAGCATTAACAACTGTTCCTAGACATGCACACATTCTGAAAACCACATGCACACACCGAGCCTAACATATGCACACAACAGTGTATTTCATATGCACACAAAATCGATTTTTTTTGCAAAAATTCGAATTTTTGAAAAATATTTTCCGAAAAATTCGCGAATAATTCGACCGGGCCGAATTTTTGGACGCGCTTGGTGCATCCTGAGTCCTGACACGGGGAGCTGGCCTCATTTGAACTTTTCCCCTTAAATTAATCATGCACTTTAACATACTTACATATGCACTTAATTTTAGAATACAAAACATACACTTTAACATACTTACATATGCACTTACTTTTAGAATACTAAAGATGTAATTTTAATTTACTTACACATGCACTTAATTTTAGAATATTGAACATCCACTTTAACATAGTTACATATGCACTTTAACATGTTAAATATGCACTTTAACGTACTAACAGATGCACTTCAACATAATAAACATACTTTAACTAAAATGTACACTTTTGATGTACATGTTAAACATGCACATTTACATATTAACACATACACTTTAGCATATTAAAATGCACTCTATGTGAGTATTAAAAAATGTGCTTATATGCTATATTTCTTCAAACAAATAAATAGTTTTTGAAAAATTATTTTTTGAGAAAACAATTAATTTTTGAAAATATGTAGTTTTTGAAAAAGTTAATTTTCAGAAAAAAATAATTTCGATAAAATACCAATATTTGGGAAAAAAAGTCTTTCCGGGGAAAAAATCATTTTTGAAAAAATATTATAAAAATTACAATATTTACAATTTACGAACCACAATTACACCTTACTTAAAACCTTAAGACTACTATAACGCCTCGATTTTTATTAGGGTAAATTATGTGTTTGGTCATATACGTTTTCTTATTGTGAAATGATAGTCTTCAATCTTCTAAACGTTCCAAATTAGTCCCCAACCTTATAAAAAATGTTTAATTAGTGGTCCTTTACCTTAAATATTTGTATTCTCTAATTAATTATAAGGGTGAATTTCCACTTGGCATTTTTTGTTGCATTTAATTAGCTTTAAACAAATTTAAGAATTAAAAAGAATTTTTTGATGATATTTGTAAAAAAATATTTCATAACCAAAATCGATAAAATTAGGGCTGTTCAAATCTTGCCCGGACCGGAAAACTGGACCGGTGAAATTACGGTCCGGTCTCCGGTCCAGTTTTTTTCCTTAATTCGGTCCGGTCTGGTCCAAACCCGGAAAAAAACCGGTCCAGACGGTTGGACCGTTTTTTTTATAAAATAAATAAAAATAAAATAAAATAAATAATTTAGGAGTTTAAATGTTTTTTTTGTAGATATTTTCTTTAAGTTAATAAGTTAAGAGTATAAATGTTTTTTAGATATTAAATAAGAATTTAATTTTTTTTTTTAAAAATTCCGGTGTAATCCGATCTTAGACCGGACCAGATTGAATCAGACCAATCCGATCCGGTCTACGGTCCACATTTAAAAAAAAAATCCGGTCCATTGGACCGAATCGGACCGGATGAACACCCCTCGATAAAATTCTTAACTTTGTTTTTTAAATTTGTTTACAGCTAATAAAATGCAACAAGAAAATGTCAAGTGGAATTTCACCCCTATAACTAATTGGTTATTCAAAAAATTATAATTTGATAAAATTCTTTTCTAAATTCTTACATTTGTTTATAACTAATAAAAAGCAACAAAAAAATTGCCAAGTAAAAATTCACCCTTATAATTAATTGGAGAATAATAATATTTAATTTAAAGAACCACTAATTAAACATTTTTGATAAAATTGGAAACCAATTTAAAACCCTTATAAAATTGATGATGATCATTAAGAAAATATTTGGGACCAAACATATCATTTACCCATTTTTATTAATAAAACCTACGAGGAACATATTACATATGCTAGTATATATACATGCTTGAATTTGCATGTACATAAACAATAAAAAGGCAGACATATGTAAGAATTTAGGGCTTGTTTGGTATCGTAATAAGAATTGGGTTGGAATGAGGAATTGGGTTGGAATGAGGAATTGGGTTGAGTATGAGGAATGTGATTGAGTAATTCTTACGACTTTGTGTTTGGTATAAATTTGGAGAGATTGATGAAAGACAAAAATATGTTTGAGTCATACCTTTTTTTTTGGTGGGTAAGGGGATTAGTCTTATAGGCAGGTACTTAAATCTAAGGATGGGCATACGGTCCGGTCCGGACCGAACATTTACGGTCTGTTCCGGACCGGTGGATCGTAAAATTGTTAATATGTGGACTGTGGATCGGACCTGGCCGTTACGGTCCGGACCGGAAAGACTGGATTTCATAATTTTTGCCATTTTAATTGTTCGTAAAAATTATGTCCAAAATTGTAATGAATTTAAAAAAAAAAAATTACGGTCCGAACTAGACCGTAAACCCGTAAATGTCAAATTCTCGGACCGTAAATTTACAATCCGGTCTACTTTTATCCATCTTACCTACATCTACTAAACACCAAATCTGATATGACCCATTCTCAAACCCATTCTCTATAACACAGGTGTACAAACAAAAGCCCTCTTACATAACTTCGAACCGTGGGTTTAGATTAAGCCTACAAAGCTATCTTTTTGCACCGATTTGGGACCTTAACGGTTTGAATAAATACTAAGAGCATCTTTAACGGTAGTCCCTTAGAGGGGCTTTTAGAACATTAATATTAAAATATTTGAATTCACCCAAAAGCCTTAACATGAGTCTCGAATTTGGGCTCAAAATTGGAACCGTCCCATACATATAAAAATAGAGGCATGTTTGGTTACTTAAAAAAATTTGTCCAAAATTTAAGCCAAAACACATCCCGAAGCAGCCCCACCAAACGCGCCCCATTGCATCAAGCCAAAAAAAATCTCGAATTTGTTTTTTAAAATTGATTTAAATAAAAAATGGCTGGTTAAAAAAAAATAAAAAAATAACCATAATTCTAATTACATTTTTGTCTATCCATAGACATCCATTTTGGATATATTTGGTAGATTTTAATATTTTTTGTATTATAGTTATTATTAAGTGAAAATAAATCATTTTATTATTATTATTGGTGGTTTAAAATAAAATAAATAGCAATTTAATTTCTTTATATTAAAATTATATTGTAAATAAAATTTTAAAATTTTATGTATTTTTTTACAAATTTTAATATAATTAAGTCCAAATAAACCATGTTATTATTATTTAGGATAATTTTAATATATTTTATGCATGCTTTTTTTATAAAATATATTTTATGCATGCTTTTTTTATAAAATATTTTTTTAATATATTTTATACATGAATTTAGGATAGTTTTAATATATTTTAGGATAGTTGACAAGGCCGGAAATCGGTGTCGTTTTCCTGTCAAAGAAATCCTAATTCACCTACTAATGAGTGTCGTTTTCCGGACGCGAGGCGCTTAACAAATCCACCGCAGGGCGGTGACTCCCACCGCGGGGCGGTGACCTGTCTGAGACCCACCGCCGGGTCGCGGTGGCTTCTGGCGCGGGGCGTCATCGGTGTCTTCTTCAGCTTCTGCGATACTTCCGTAAAAACACCATAACTTTTGATTCCCAACTCGGATTGCGCTCATATTTTGAGGACTTGCAGTAGACTTCAAGATCTAACTCCTCGAATTGGAATCACTTCATTTGGACATCTGCGTAGAGAGAACGAACCATTTGAATTCAGCACATTGTTCTTCTACTCTTCAATTGGAATCACTTCATTTGTTTTGTTTTGTTGAATGTATGCATCCCCTTTTTGTTGATTTTCCATCAGTGTATGTTTTTTTCCTTAATTTTAAATAAATATTATAATTATATAATTAAAATAAAATATAAATATTAAGTTTAATGTATGATTTTATCCATAATTTAGTAAATGACATTTTTGTAATTTCAATCCAAACCAAGGATATAATTGTACATAAAACTTATCTAAAAGCCCCATCTAAAAGACCCCAATAAAAGTCCTCAATACACCATAAGTCCCATAACAAATAATTCTCTAAAAAACCCTCTATAAAACCCATCCTATAAGACGTCATTAAAGATGCCCTAATGATGATAATTACCTTGTTTTATTTATGTCAAATCCATTAAGAAAAATGGGCCCATAACTCCAATACTCTTAAAACCCTAATAAAGGGGAGATTCTCATTCAATTCTAATATGCTGAAACCCTAGCCTTCACCTGGCTGGCTTATGCTACCACAATTGACTCCGTGCGTAAGGAACAAAGTAGAAAACGAGAACTTCAATACCAACCTCGGTTCAGTCTCGACAAATCCTTTCGAGCCACTTTCAGCGCTATTTGAGCCCACCATCCTCTACGCCGTTCAGTTCTAGCCAAGACGTGCTCGAATCTACCCAAGCACCACCCGGGGATGGCACCAAGCCACTTAGGCCAACCGCCTTATTCCACCGTCGAATCAGTCAAGGCGTCACTGATGTCGATTAGCGTCGGTTCAGGCCGTCGTCTTTAGACGCCTCGGTGAACGCCGCTTAAAGCTAGGACTCCGGCCGCATCTTCCAGTCCCGTCATACCCAGTCCGATACGGGAAGAGTTGAAGCTCGTCGCTATTGACCCGTCGAAAAGCACCAACGACGTTGTCTTGTTACTGAGGGTTGCGCCGCCGTCATGCCAAGCGAAAACCCCAATATCAATTTTTTTTCGCTGATGCTCGTAAGAGTAGAGGTAAATAATAATAAAAAAAGTGAAAAGAAGAAATATGAATTAGCAGGGCCCCCAAATCGAAGCTCTGCAAATGGAAATCAATGGCAAGTGGCTTTTGATCAAATTGGGCCTCCACGTTGAATTCGTGAGGGACGCCGAATCTCAATTCGATCGGTACGTTTATTATCAAATATTTTTTTTGTTCACGTTAATTATATTTATTTTTACAAAATATATATATTCTGTGTGATTCAATTTATTTATTCAATATTTATTTTTTAATTTTTTTGATACAAGGCAAATATTAGAGTCCATCACTCCATCTAACATGATGGTTGCCCTATAAACTGAATTTTAAAAGAATTAAATATATAGTTCAATTGTAAGAACTCATATCTATCACTAAGAATATAATGAGTACGATGGTGATCAGTGGAGGGGAGGGGGGAAATAAGAGCTCAGAACTGTTGAAGTGCAGAAGATGTGATGGGGTGTGTTGCCAGGAAATATGCGGCTCGATTGGCCTCCCGAAAACAATGGAAGACCTAAAAAGAAGTAAAGGACGAAAGTATTGAAGAAATATCCATAATAATGGAGTGGATTTCCCAAGGAATTTTTCAGATGCCTCAGATTGAATTAATGACCAATAAATTATCGCCTTTGATAATTAGATATTTGATATTGAGCCTAGTAGCAGATTGAATACCTGAAAGAGCTGGTAGCGCCTCACTACGGAGTATAGAAGTTGAAGGGATCTGTTCTCAATAAAAAAAAAGAGCTTTTCCATTATGATCTCGGAGAATGTAGCCAAAATGTGAGGTATTATCATTTTTCTTAGAGCCATCATAATTAAGTTTTACCCAGTTCGGATGAGGTTTCTTCCATGTCCGATTGGTAATCAATGCACGGTTTCTTCGGATGGTTACTGGTTTTATGGATTCAGTGGATAAGGTCCAATCTTGAAAGAATTGCCAAGATCGGTCTGAGGGGTTGAAGTTAATAGGAGTAGGGGATTGGCGAAAGTTAAGGTTATTACGATGATTCCAAATGGACCACCAGAGAAATAGTAGAGGAATATGATTAAAATTGGATTGTCTGAAGTACTCGAAATTGTATTGAAAATCTGATGTATATTGAAGAGAGAATGAGGATTGAAGTTTGCATTTAAGATTAGATATCATTGACTGAGTGAATGGGCAAGTGAAGAACAAGTGATTAAGATCTTCGTCCGTAGTTTGACATAGCTGGCAAGTGGAGTACACAGAGTAATAATGACGGTTAAGACGTTTTGTGGTGGGAAGGGCATCTATGACAACCTTTCAAATAAAGTTTTGAATCTTTGGAGGGATCTTCAATTTCCAAATCCAGGAGTAAGGTTGCGTTTGGGGATTATGGAAGGCACAATGGTTCAATTTGTGTGTGGAAGAAATGGTAAATTTACCGTCTGAATTAAATCTCAAAGAAGTCGGTCTTCCATCTGTGTTACCGAAATGTGTATATTAGTAATTTTATCAATGATGTGTTGAGGTAACAAAGTTTGTAGGTAAGGTAAATTCCATCGGTGGGATGGGGTGATGAAAGAAGAAACAGTTATATCGGATGCAGTATTGTTGTGGAAATAAGGAAAAAGATCACAGTTTGGAATCCAAGAATCATACCAGAATTTAATTGTTTGACCATTTCCTAGCTCCCAGCTAAGACCTTTCTTGAATTCATCGCGGAGATGTAGCAGACGTGAAAATTGCCAAGATTGTTAGGCTTTCTTACGATACGCGAAAAGAGTTGTGGAAGTAAGATATTTTTCCGTGATAATTCGGACCCATAAGTTGTTAGCCTCGGTTAAAATTTTCCATAATAGCTTCATTTGTAATGATTTGTTTATTTCATGGGTAGTGTGGAGGCCCAATCCTCCAAATATTTTAGGTTTACAGATTAAGTTCCAATTAATTAGGGATCGGTAATTGGGGTTGTATTTATTCCAGAAGAAAATTTTAATGATTTTATCCATTTCATTACAAATTGTAATAGGGAGTAAAAAACTCCGCATTAAGTAATTAACTTTAGGGCATAAGTTTGATTGAATGAGAACCAGACGTCCAGCTTGAGATAAAGTGTTAGCCTTCCATTTTGATAATTGTTTTCTTAGGTTCTGAATATAGTCATCAAATATTGCCTTTATTCAATATTTATTATATTTTTGTGTCACGTCGGTTCAAATTTGGGAGTAAACCACTAATTAAAGTGGAATCGAAGCTTTGACTACTAAAGACCAACAATCACGATGTTGATATTAAGGTCTAAGGCACGAGATGATTTGACAACGATAAGGATCGACATTAGGGGCAGACAACAAGCCCCATGGAGTTTGCTCAAGAAACTCGCACACCAAAGCAAACTGACAATCTCAATTCAATCACAAACGGGATTAAAAATCACCTTGAAAACTTCTACGCCATCCACTCAGAAAAGTAAAACGAAGCTCACAGCTAAGCTCAAATGATCTATTTGTTACAGACAACCTAGGTTTCCTCAAGATAGCCACCTATGGCCAACAACTAGCCACTGGCCATCAACTAGCCACTTATGGCCAACCACTAGCCGCTTATGGCCAACCACTAGCCACTTATGGTCAACCACTGGCCACTTATGACCAACAATTAGCCACTTACGGCCAATAACTAGCCACTTATGGCCAACAACTAGCCACTTACGACTAACAACTAGCCACTTACGGCCAACAATTAGCCACTTATGGCCAACCACTAGCCACTTATGGCCAACAACTAGCCACCTATGGCCAACAATTAACCACTTATGGCCAACCACTAGCCACTTATGGCCAACTAGTAGCCACTTATGGCCAATTATCAGCCTACGGGCCGCAAGGGCACTAACCGCCATCATCTTATTCTATTAGCCTACGGGCCGCAGGGGCACGAGCTATCATCATCTTATTCTATTAGCCTACGGGCCGCATGGACACGAGCTGCCATCAGTCTTATTTCTATTTGCCTACGGGCCACTGGGCACGAGCTGCTATCTTCATTCTATTAGCCTTTAGGCCACATGGATACGAGCTATCATCAATCATATTTCTATTAGCCTATGGGCCATAACGGCATGGGCTTCCACGTATGCTAGAGCACAAGCTGCTAGCTCCCCAAGTGATATGAAATAAAAAAGACATCTGCTGTCAACCCATAAGAGATTTAAAGCGCAATCTGACCCAAGATAAACCCTGGGGCATGCCGGAACAAGCCAAGAAAGCACAGAGCGTGCGAGTCGTTATGCAAAGTAATGATATGCTACATTTATGCTCAACCTGATTATAATATTACAACAATCAGCTTCCTCAACCACAATTGGTGCTTAAGGAACCTGAGGGGCATTTGTGGAGGTAAAATTATGCAATTATTTAATTAAATACTAATGATGATAATTACCTTCTTTTATTTATGTCAAGCCCGTTAAGATAGATAGACCCATGACTCCAACATTAAGTAAGGTATTTAATACCCTCTTGAAACCCTAATAAAGAGGAGATTCTCATTCAATTCTAAGATGCTGAAACCCTAGCCTCCCCTCATTCTCTATGCTTACAGGCTAGGAGAAAGATGATAACAGAGTACCGGGGATCTGAGTTGTAGGTTTTCATCGTCGTCATCAATATTTATTGTGGTACAGATTTATGATACCACAGATATGTTGTTTGATACGTTGGATAAATGAAATTCTGACCTTATATAAAAAAAATGGCAGACATAACTTCTCATTTTCTCAGAATAAAAAACCGTCGGGTAGCAGTCATCGATCCTACCCGGACACACGAAGCCAGAGCTTCTGGCGAAGAACTGCCGTCAGGCATTTGAACGAGTCGAGGGTACGTTTGGCTTCAACTTTTTTATTCGTTTAGTGCCCCAGAACCTTCTTTTTTCTGGAGTTAGATTTAACTTCATCTTTGTCCTTCATTTTTACCTTGTTAATTCCATTTTTGTGCTAAATCTGAAAATTACCATCGCCTTGCCATCTTCCTCCTAGGCCCTAGCTGGTCGTCACTACTGAGCAAGTGATCTTCGTTTATTGTCCTTAAGCTTGCGTGAATTAAATTTGGGTAAAAAAGTTCCTTTTTACTCTTTTTAGGGCTTGGATTCTTATATGCATATGAAGCAATCTTGGTTCTCACTAGTAAATTGAGGTGCACAAAATTGGAAAAATAAAAGGAAAACCCTAATTTGAGAAAGAAGAAAGCATTTCCCCAATAGAAGCCTCAGTGCGCTAATTGACGTGGAATAATTGAATCACACAATTAATTGTTTCACTCATCATATGTTCCTGGCCACACTTTTCTGATTCCCAAATAGCAATCCTAATATTGTAATAACAAGTTATCTACCATTCAAATTTTGTGCAACCTTCTATGCTTCACCCCATGTAGTTTTGAAGCCATGTATCTGGTTCATTACTCTAAATTTATGTATCTGGTTAGGGTTTGAGTTCAACTGGAAAATGTCAACTTAATTCTTGCAGTGTCTAGTCCACCGATGTCAGTGGAGAGGTGGTTGGTCGTCATCATCCCCGGCTGGGTGTTTGTGGTGGTGCTAATGAGTTTCATAGGGATTTTATTGACGGACTTAAGATGAATTATGGGGGTGATCAGATGACCTCTAGGTTATATTTTATACATAATTTCGAAGGAAATGGGACGTGTAATTTACCATCTATAAGATTTGTTAAGTTCTTATGAGTTGGGATGTCGGTTTCGAGATAGCTCTAGGGTCCGTTTGGATTCCCGCAAATATTGCATTATCTTGCATTAAATTGTCAATTTAATATATGATAATGCATTATTTCGGATATCCAAACGAACCCCTACATGGTTATGTTTTGATTTTTTATGCCAGACTTCCTGTTGCTCTTGCTGCGTACAAATGATGTATTTTCTGTGCTGCATGTGATTAGGACTTCTATTTAATTTGTGGACTAACCTGACAACCAAAGTATTCAGATGTGAAACTTCACTATAAATAATAACTTCCTACTTTCAAGTGTTTGTTTCATTATTTTTAAAGGTCCTTGTTGTTTCTCACGAGCGAGTTTGCTTCTACTAGGAACACTTTAATTTTGGCTTTGGCCTTGATGTGTGGCAAGCCGTAGCCTCCTTGGCACAAACACTATATGGTGAGTCCCAGTGATGGATGCCAAGGGCCGCGCCTACTCTTATGCATCAACATGCAGGAGCCAAGGCCTTGAACACCAATACGCCGACACATCAATGCCATGATACTCAAGCATCGACCATGCTTCGATTCCAAGGCATTTATGTGCACGTCTATATCCAAGCCTTAATCGCTTTTATCCCCTCTCCGCTTTAGTTAATTAATCATGTATTTGTCTTTCTATTTTGGGACGTGTGGACCCATTTACAAATCGGCTCCTAGTCCACCCAAAAACCCTAGACTATATAAGCCATCTTTGGCTTCCTTTGTTCACTAGTTGAAGAATAGAGAAGTGGAATATTGCCTTGGGTTAGAGGAATACCTCCACTAAGGTCTCCACTTGTTTCTTTCAACTCAAATTCTCAAATCCTCTCATCTCTCCCTCTCAATCTCACTTTCTCTCAAGCAAATATTTCAAACTCGTTAGATCCAAGCTCCCACCAGCCAAGGAACCTCCAAGAGAGGTTCCCTTGGCCCCTTTGCCACGCTCCACCAGTCGGGCCTCCCATTGGCCGGCCTCCCTCCTCCCGCGACATCCCCATGGCGCTTCCACCTTCCCCTGGCCTTTGAGTCTCTCCCAAGAGCCTTAGAAGGCTGTCCAACCCCAAGAGAGAAGGAAAAGCCCTTGCTTGGCCACGATCTAGCTCCTTGGGAAGAAAAGCCTTGACTAGGAGGCTTGATTCTCATCAATTGGTATCAAGAGCCAAAGACCAAGCTAAGCCCCCTTTCTCCTCTTTAAATTTTAGTTTTTATGCTTAGTTTTCTTGTGTTTGCATGATGACTTTGTGTTTATGCTCATTTTGTTTCTTCTTCTTGTTTGCATGATTTCTTTTATTATTTCCATTGTGATTTGTGCTCAGTTTTTATGCTCCATTTTCCTCTTGTTAGCTTGATCTTTTTTCTTGTTTCCATGTTAGATTTGTGTTTATTTTAGTTGCTTTGTTATCCCCTCCCAAAACCGCCCCCAAAAACCATAAAAAAATTATGCTGCTGCCCACCACCACCTCCGGCCACCGTGCCACCGCCCTTGCCACCTTGCCCCTACCCACCACCACCCTACAACCACCATCACCATCCCCCATGGTCGGCCATGTGCCCCTCTTCCCTTGCTAGCTTCCTTTTGAATTCCTTAAGTGTTGCATGTGACTTTGTTATTTTGGGCTAAAACTCTAGGTGCTTTCTTACTTTGCACATTTGTTTTCCTTAGGCTATTTGGGTAAAGGCCAAAATTGACTCTTTGCTGATTTGTTTGGGGTAGTGAGCTAGAAAGCTTTCCATTGTGGGTTTCAAAAAGGGTTTGAATTTAAGTGGCAAGTTAACAACTCTCTTTCCTCTCTTCTCAAGCTTTGTCCCACCCCCAAAAAGGGACATTGCTACTCTAAAAAATCACCCTTGTTGCCACCCCTTTGCAGCCCCAAAAAGTTGTGGCCCCATTATTGATTTCAAGCACAAGGCCATTACACCATTTTGGCCTCACCAAACACAACAAGAGAAAAGCCTAAGTACAAACAAGAGGCCAAAAGAAAAAAGCAAAGGCCGAATTCAAAAAAAAAAAATCAGAATTCTAATCTTTTCGGTTGGGCCACAACAACTCACACACCAATCTTGTGGGCTCTCTCCCTTCACTTGGCAACTTGGGCCACTAAGCCTACCTCCCTATTTTCCTCTATTTTCTTGTCATTTCATTATCCCCCGTTTCATTGCCCATATGGCAGCCCACTAACTCTCTTTCTCTCTCCCATCATGCTAAGTCTTGAAGTTGGACTTTACTCCTTCGCCTAAGTCATTCACTTTGGAAAGTTTGCAAGTACTTAAGTTCTAGTCAAGCTTGGCAAGTCACATGCTCCACCGAGGCCTATATTGTTCCTTTACTTGAACCTTCTATTTTGCATTAGGTTGATTGTCTTAGGCTCGTGTGTCTTAGGCTTGTGTGCTTACTTGTTGCGTGCATTAGGTGAATTGCCCTTTGCTTGAGCCTTTATCCATTGCTTGTATTTGCTTGTCCTAGGCCTAGCTTGTCCTTTCACTTGAGCCTTCATTGTTTGCATTAGCTTGATTGACATTTTTTTTTGGAATGAAAGGTAATTCTTCTCATTCATGGTAAGGTAAACTTACAAAAGCCTAGATATTACTAGGTATTACAAGGATGATCTCCTAATCCCAACTCTCTCAAGCCAATTTCTGGTCTCTCGATTGTCTTTCCTCCATCTAGATAGAACACCGTTTCTAACATGAGTAATGATCATCTGTGAACATTCAACAGTACTAAAGCACCTTGATTGAAATACTTTAGCATTCCTGCATCTCCAAATGTAGTAGATAGTGGCAGTGATGCAGCAAACCCAAAATGAGAACTTAAAGCAGGATTTCACCTTAATTCTTTGGATACTCTCAATCCAGTCTTGGATGTTGTACTGTCTTCTTCCAATCTTTTCCCAAGTCAGAACTCTATGCAGAACATCTTTGGAAAATCTGCATCCAAACCAAATGTGATCTACCGTTTCAGATTCGCAATTGCACATCACACAAGTGTCATCTTGAATAATACTCATGCTCTTAAGTTTGGACCTATTGTAAGCTCCTCCTTTGATGATCATCCAACTAGTGAACGATGTTCTAAGAGTAATAAGTTTGCCCCAAATCCAGTTGTTCCAGTGAGTAGTGGGCGCAGTTGGCCGTAGCGCATCATACAAAGTTTTGCAGTCGTATTTGCCCCCTTTAGTCATGATAATCGGAATCTGGCTGTCACTGTCGACTTTATCAATAATTTCGTCTCTCATGTTCAAAAGAGTTCTCCACAAAGCACTGTCTGTTTCCTTCCTATCCACTGTCCAGAAGCACCGCCCTCTGAGAATGGTGACCCTCACCCATGAGTTCCAAAGGGAATTGGAATCATGTAGAAGGTCATAAATCAGTTCCGAGAAAGCTGCTTTGTGCCAGGAGAGGATCTCCTTTAAGCCGACACCTCCCTCTTCACGTGGTCTGCAAACCTCTTTCCATGCTAAAGGTGCTTTCCTGCCTTCATTGCATCCACTCCAAAGAAAATTCCGCATGGATGCTGTTATGTCTTTGATAATCTTCTTCGGAATGACAAAAACTTTGCACCAATAATTAGTGATATCGTAAAGAATGGCATGGACCAACTGTAATCTCCCTGTATAAGACAAGTTTCTGGATGCCCAAGAGTTAACTTTGGAGGTGATTCTTTTCAGCAAGGGCTTGTAATCTTCACTCAATGCTTTCCTGCTACAAAGAGGCACCCCCAAATACTTCACTGGAAGCTCACCTTTATCCATCTGCATTGCATCAATAATTTGTATTCCAGTGTGATTGTCCACTCCTGCAATGAAAACTTTGGACTTACTTCTGTTGATAGCAAGGCCTGATTTGTTGCAGAAGTCATCAAGGTGATCTTTGACTAGTTGAATAGTGGTGAGATTTCCATGTGCAAAGATAAATAGATCATCCGCAAAGCATAGATGCGTAATCCCCATTCTAGCACATTGAGGATGATATTTGAACGCTCTCTGTCTGCTCATTTGCCTAAATGATCTGCTCAGATATTCCATCACGAAAACAAAAAGGTAGGGTGCTAAGGGATCGCCCTGTCGCAGACCCCTTTTCCCTGGAAAGAATCCTGCTAATTCCCCACCAATGTTGATTGTGAAAGATCTGCTCATGATGCATTCTTTGATCCATGTAATCATTGTGGAGTGAACTCCAAATCCCTTCAAGACTTGGAGTAGGAACTTCCAGTTGACTGTGTCATAGGCCTTTCGCAAATCAATTTTTGTTGCACAATGGGGGCTTGTGTACTTTCTAGAGTACCCTTTCATCAGATCTTGGCAAACAGTAATGTTGTGTCTTATGGATCTCCCTTTTATGAATGCTCCTTGCACTTGGTCAACAATTTTAGGCAACACTGTTTGCAGTCGAGAAACGATAAGCTTGGTGATTGTTTTATAGATAACAGAGCAGCAAGCAAGTGGTCTGTAGTCATGGATAGTGTTTGGCTGATCAATCTTTGAAATGAGAGCAATCGTTGAGCAACCTACTTCCTTCAGCAATCTGCCTTTGTGGAAGAAGTCCAAAATAGCATCTGTAAATTCCTTGCCAACTATATGCCATGCTTCTTTAAAGAATTGAGATCCATACCCATCTAGTCCAGGGGCCTTGTTGTTACCAATAGAAAACAGAGCATTTCTAACTTCATCTCTGGAGAAAGGCCTAACCATGCTTGCTTGGTCTTGAATATCCGCAACTGGTCCTTCTTCAAAAACCAGCTGATCACAGGGGGGACATTGCTCCTCAGTACCAAACCACTGCTGAAAGTGTTCAATAATATGAGCCTTTATCTCAAGCGGTTATGTTATCCTCTGGCCTCCCTCATCCACGATAGCCACAATGTTGTTCCTGGCTCTCCTCATTTTTAATGAGTTGTAAAAATAGCTGCTGCATTGATCCTGGAATCGTAACCAATGAAGCTTGGCATTCTGTTGGAGCATGCTATTCCTAACGTCCATAGCCAGCCTGACAGATTTGAGGATGTCATCTTCAGCAAGTAGCAGAGCTTGGTCACAGGGTCTGCTGTGAAGTTCGGTTTGAATGGCGACAAGTTTCTTGTGCAACGCCTTGATGTTCTCATCCTCAGCATCAATCGATTTCCCTTGCAGAGCTCTCAAGGGCTTTTTCAGAATTTTAAGTTTTGTGACAAGCTTGAACATGCTCACGCCATTAGTATGTCTACTCCAGTTGGAAGCAACAATATCATGAAAATCAGGATGAAGAGTCCATGCATTACAAAATCTGAAGGATCTTCTCTTGATGGGGCTTTTGCTTGGAATGGTGAGTATAGCAGGGGAGTGATCAGAGCAGTCTCGAGTGGCAAAGAAAGCAGCCGAGTTTGGGAATTCATCCATCCACTCAAGATTAGCAACAATTCTGTCTAATTTACACAGAGTCAGAGAGCCATCTTTATGCTTGTTAGACCACGTGAAGAATGCTCCAGTAGCAGGTAAGTCAAAAAGCCCAGATTTAATAAGGCAGTTTTTCAGATCAGAATTCTGCTGAGAGGAGGAAGTGCTCTGAGAAAATTTTTCGCTGGCATTTGTAATAGCATTAAAATCACCAAGGGCCACCCAAGGAATACCTGTAAGGCTCGCAGCAGTGCTCTCGATAGCATTCCATAGCTCAATTCTTTCAAGAGGATTGTTAGATGCATAAATAAAAGAGACAATCACAGAATTGGCGAGATGGGGAGAAGAGATCTTGCATTGTAAAACTTGGTCAGTTTCTAACAAAAGAGAGTCTACTAATATACTATCTTTCCAAAAAATCCAGATGCGACCGTTAATACCTGTACAGTTTGTGATTCTGTTCCAGCCTTTGAGTAACAACTTAGAAATTTTTTCAGCCTTGTGACCCCTAACTCTGGTCTCCAAAATGGCTAAAAAGTCAACGTTATACTGCTTCACAAACTTCTCGACAAAAGTATGACTCGTAGGGTGATTTAGACCCCTTATGTTCCAGCTAGCGATGGTAAGCTTAGTCATTAGGATGTAAGGCATCTGAATCCACACCCATTCCGCTGTCTTCAGTTATCTCCAGGATGTCGCTAAGTGCCATGAATCTTGAGGTGCCTTTTTTTCTCCCATCTTCCTTGCTGATGTGTTTCCCCTTTTCTGATGGCATCTTAGTAGGTTTGGCTGAGAGTTGCCAGTCTTCATTAGCTTGATTGACTTAGGCCTAAGGTATTCCTCTTTTTTAGCATGATTGCTTTGCTTGTTTGGATCTTTTTACTTGGGTTGCCTCTTGCTTGTGCTAGGTGAGTCTCCATGGACGAGCCTTATTGGCCTCATTTCGTGCAGCCGTTGTCGGGCCGGCGCCCACGACGCCATGCTTGTGACCCCACGTCCTTGTATGGGGGTCCTTATCCATGCACCGTTCATAGGCCCGCAGCCGCTTATAAGTTCAGTCGCCACTATGAAGAGGACGAGGTTTGGGCGGATGTGTGCCACCGAGGATATGCTCGCACCCAAGGCCAGTCCTGACGCCCGCTAGATCGCCGTGACCCGGATTGGCTGCTGCCTCCCCGCCCCTATGGAGAGTATCTCGAGACCTTTGAAGAGGAGGCTTGGGCGGATATGACCCACCGAGGATATGATCGCGCCCACGAGTCCTTTGCGGCTAGACTAGCTGAAGAGGATCACACCAAGGAAGCTGCCGCCCGCCGCGTTGAGGCCACCGCTGAGGCCTTGCGTGTCGTCCTCCGCCGAGAGAGGGAGCGTATCAAGGTCATCAACACCTGGCTCAACGAGGCCCTCGCCGAGGTCGAACGACGCCGAGCGGAGCATGTCATGGCTGTCGATGAGACAATAGCGGCGAAGGCCAACGGTCACCGGATGGCCGCCGTGGGGCCCACCTTGGCCATCATCCCCACCACTTTTCCGCCGCCTACTCCGGCCTTGGCGCCACTCCCTACGGTGCCCATCTTTCCCGGCGCGTCCTTGTGCACCCCGGCTGACCGTAACCTTGAGGCCTCGACACGTAAGGAGCCCAGCGAGTTTCTTGACGCTCGGCCGCCACCGAGGATGCGCCTAGTGACCGGCAGCCCGCCACCGCAGCCGAGGAGACACGCGTCGCTAAGGC
Organism: Rheum nobile; assembly: GCA_027886185.1. Taxonomy (NCBI): domain Eukaryota; kingdom Viridiplantae; phylum Streptophyta; class Magnoliopsida; order Caryophyllales; family Polygonaceae; genus Rheum; species Rheum nobile. The sequence continues at coordinate 2,115,183 of WOAB01000163.1, forward strand.
CCACCTCGCGGCCTTCGGTTCTTCACCGCCGCCTAGCGTGCCCACCTCCGGAGCGACCACCGCCTCCTCCTTGGTGTCGCTCCCTTGCCTGACCACCACGGAGGGCGGTGCCTTGACGCTCACTCGGCTGGCAGCGCCCTTGGATCAACCGCGCCTTGGTTGGCCGCTGCCCATCGCCGCGAGTGGTCCCTTTTCGCCTATAGGCGGCTCCCCATCGACCCGTCCCCATGGAGGCCGGCGCCCCATGGCTGCCCCACCGACGGAGGCTTGTGCCTTGTCACCGCCCTGGCCGGCTCCATTGTTACCCTCGGCGCCTCCCACCCAAGTTGAGGTCCCCTTCTCTCTTTCCTCTTGTATGTCCTTGAGTGGCACATTGCATGAGTTTCTTGTTACATCTTTGGATAGAGCACTTTGCATGTTGACAAGCTCTTTTGCATATAAGACTATGTTCTCTTGTTTGCATTATAGTTCCATGTCTCAATTTATGTCCAAGAGGTCTTACTTCATGCATGTCATTCTCTCCATGTTTAAGTATGATCATTATCTCACTTGTTGTATCATGGGGCATCTACTTAGGCTTGCGAAGGGTAGTGGCATAACTTGTGCATGCATTCTTGCCATTCATATAGACTTTGGACCTTGTGTTCCTCACATCCCTCATTTTTCTTGGTGGCACAGAGGTGCCTTATTATTCTGATTTTATTGAAGCATCATATATTTTGTTATTGCGTGCTCCTTGCTTTAGAGTTATCCTTAGAATCCTTCACTATCTTGTGGTATCTAAGCATTCTTTGGAGGATAAGGACTACTCTTTCTTAGCCCACACACTAGATATGCCTAGAGCCCTTCATAGGCCCCCATTGGATGAGACTTTTTATGTTGATCATGGCCCCTTGATGATTATGCCTAGAGCCCTTCATAGGCACCCCGTGGGGGAGACTTTTCATGTTGATCATGGCCCCTTGAGGATTATACCTAGAGCCACTCATAGGCACCTCTTGGATGAGATTTTTCATGATAACCATTGGCCTTTAAGGATTACCTCATACCAAGCCACTTTGAGGACTCCACCTTGGCTGACTTGGCACTTCCACCCTATTCCCTTCGAACCCCAATTGTACGTAGTTGCCTTGTCGACAGCTTCTAGGGCCCTTCTCAAAGCTTCAAGCATGCACTCACTCATTTCCCTCACATTTTGGGAGATCTTTGATTTGGCCCTCATGACCGGTAGGCAACCTTTTAAGAAGGGGAGGGATTCCACTTTCCTTATAGCTTGCCACATGCGACTCCTTGCCCCGGTTGAGCCTCTCACCCTAGCTTTCTCTTTGTGACCACTTAATGGAATCCCTCACACCCTCGGCTCCACTAGTGTTGCTCACTTGATGCCTGATTCCTCCCTTGGACACGTGCCTAGGAGCGGCCATAGCCCCACCCGGAGCCGTCGGATGATCTCACGTTTTCTTGTTGAGTTGCTTTGTTGTAGGTACATTCCTCCGGTTGCCATGCTCGCCCATGATGCCTTCCCTCTTGTTGTGCCCAAGGAGCCACCCGACGGATCTCGTATGCTCGTTCTGCTTTGTGTTAGTGGCGGTCTCCCTCATGTGAGAGTAAACTAACCCTCCCCCTAGGCTAATTTACCTTTAAGCCCTTTATCATTACAAACTCGCCTTTGCCCTATGAAAATTCTTCTTGAACCTCTTCCTCACATATACATGTTGTGCTTGATGATCATGAGTGCTAACAGTGGCATTGGCTGTACTACTTCTCCAGGCGGGCAAACCACACAGAGAAAAGTTGAGACATGACAATTTATTTGACTAATTGAATCACTACAAGCCTAGCCTATCGAATTCGTTTGAATCAGAGAGTTCTCAGCCGTTATTCTTCGTCTTCCTCTGCTGCTCTCCCAGTCGATTCTCCTACTCTCTCTATCGAAGGCATGTGAGCTCATTTTTTTTCTCAAAACCTTTGCAATTTTCAGAAGGCCTAAACACATGTCCCACTTATTATAAAGACGGAATTGCAAAAGTACCGAATTTTTGATAACTTCTTGCAAAAATCTCATAGTTTAAAAAGAATGACAAAAGTACAAACTTTTTGTATTTTTTGGGGTATTTTTTCTATAGATAGGATATGATTTTATCTTTTCTTTTCTTTTCAATCAAAATATCTCTAAAATTTGACAAATCTTTTCTCCAAAAAGATAAAATAAAATCATAATCTCTCCTTAATCTTCCTCTCTCCCGATGGCAGCCCCATCTCATCACCTGCTCTAGCCTCCAAGCTATGACATCCTAGTGTACTATCTCAAAAATGGCGGGCAACTTTCCCTCTAAAACAAAAGTAATCCTTCCTTCCACCCTTAATACCTCCACCGTAACATTAACTCTGCCTGACAATGTTTCCCTGAAAATTCCTGAGGAAACTTCAACGCTACCTGACAAAGTTCGTAACATTTACTCCACCTTCTCTCAAGTTCACACCTGACGCCCTCCATTAAAGCTTAAATGGGTACGTAAATTCTCTTGACAAACCATCGTTTTCCCCCCTCTGTTGTTTACGTAGGTTATCTCTCTGTTTTTATTATTTGATAGAAACCCTCTATTTTTTACTTAGAACAGTGAGAAGTTCAAATCCTTATTTATTTGTACGTACAAATGTAGTATACGTGAAGTTCATAAGTGGTGGAGAATGGAAAGACCAAGGGAAAAGGTGGTAGTATGTGGGTGATAGAACAGTAAAAGCCATGTTGATTTCACATGACATGGACTGGGCTACACTGCGGAGGAACCAGATTCAGAAGAACCCATTTGATGAAGAGAAGTTCTTTGTGCAGATGCAATACCTTTATCCAAACATACCTGAACTTTCTCCGATCGTTTTAAATGATGACGACGATCTGGAGGCGTTCAAGTTCTTGAACAAGTGTTGAGAAAATGCATTAAAGTGAAAGATTGAGCTGTATACCAACCTCCTAATGAAGGAAGAGATTCCAAGTGAAAGAGCTAAACATCATACTCTTCCTTTTCCAACAGCTTCACCACCCACTCAGATCCAAGACAATGAAAACTTTTTTAGGTCATTTTTTCAGAAAGTCAGAGCAACAGACACTAACGTTAGGTCAATAGATGAAATTATTGAAGCTGACAACGAAGAAGAGTTAAGAAGATTAAATATGGAAGAAGTGAGGGTAAAAAACAAAAGAAAGTGTCCCATGATAGTGAAAGACATTATATCAGTGAGCAGTGATGAGGACATTGAAGCTGCTTCATCAAGAAACAAAGGAAAGGAGAAAATGACTGATTATGCCAATTGTGGAGATTTTTTGGAGGATGAAATAGGAGATGATTTTGATTACGGGGGTGTTTATCAATCAGGTGATGATGCTCCTGTTGATGGTGATGATGCTTTAGGTGATGATGTATGTCATTTTGGTCTTGATGATGTATGAGATGAAATATATGGCAATCAGTAGGGGTGGGTGATAGCTAACTTTCAGTCGTGGTCGCTATCAAAGTAATCCTAATATGCAACTAGAGTATAGCATGCAAGTAAGGAGTCAAACCCAAGGGAATCAACACGTCAATTTCAATGTAATTACTAATTTATCAACTTTAAAGAACAAATAAGGGGGGGGGGGTGGTTTTCTACTAAGACTACACAAATGAAATAACACCAAAATCAAGCTTAAGAAAATAAGAAGAAAGGGAGTTTCACCTAGCAAGTTTCCACACAACAGTTAACCAAGTTGATCATTGATTCCTCTCATGTTCAAATACAATTGCTAGCATCTCCTTCTTCGTCAATAAGTAACGAAGCGCTGCGTGGTCGGTGTAGACGATCACTTTGGTCCCAAGAAGGTACTGCCTAAACTTTTCCAAAGCAAATACAATTGCTAGCATCTCCTTCTCGGTGGTAGAGTAGTTTCTTTGTGCTCCGTTCAAAGTCATGGAAGCATAATGAATCACATGAGATGCCCTTGCTTCCTTCTGTCCAAGAACTGCTCCTACAGCAAGATCACTTGCATCACACATGATCTCAAAAGGGCGAGACCAATCCGGTGCCTGAATGATAGGGGCGCTAGTAAGACGTGCTTTCAACTCATCAAAGGCCGTTTTGCATTCATCGCTCATCACGAAATCAACCTCCTGCTTCAGCAACTCACACAAAGGAGATGAAATTTTTGAAAAGTCCTTAAAAAACATGCGATAAAAACCCGCATGGCCTAAAAAGGAACGCACTTCCCGCACGTTAGTAGGGTAGGGCAATGTCTTAATCACATCAATTTTGGCCTTGTCCACCTCAATGCCTTTAGCTGACACAATATGTCCTAGCACAATTCCCTGTTCAACCATGAATTGGCACTTTTCTGAGTTAAGAACCAAGTTGGTTTCAATGCACCTTTTGAGCACTAGAGACAAATGATTCAGGCATGCATCAAAGCTGTCACCGTGAACAATGAAGTCATCCATAAACACCTCAATGCAGTTTTCCACATACTCAGAGAAAATACTCATCATACACCGCTGAAATGTCCCGGGTGCGTTACACAACCCAAATGGCATCCTTCGATATGCAAAGGTACCAAAGGGGCATGTGAACGTCGTCTTTTCTTGGTCCTCCGGTGCTATGGCAATCTGAAAATATCCTGAGTACCCATCAAGAAAGCAATAGAATGGACTGCCGGCAAGTCGCTCAAGCATCTGATCGATAAATGGCAAGGGGAAATGATCCTTTCTGGTTACTGCATTCAACTTACGGTAATCTATTCATACTCGCCATCCTGTTTGTAACCGGGTGGGGACCAACTCTCCTTGTTGATTCTCCACAATCGAGATACCTCCCTTCTTGGGCACAACTTGTGTCGGGCTCACCCACTGACTATCAGAGATGGGGAAAATCATACCAGCTTGTAGGAGCTTCAACACTTCCTTCTTCACCACCTCAGTCAATGGTGGGTTAAGTCTTCTCTGAGGTTGCCTGATTGGCTTGGGATCTCCTTCTAGTAGAATTCTGTGCATACAAGTTGAGGGACTTATCCCTTTGATATCTGCAATCGTCCATCCTAAAGCTATCTTGTGCTCCTTAAGCACCTCTATCAACTTCTCCTCGTGTTCTTTGGAAAGACTATTAGAGATGATGACCGGCAATGATTCCTCTTTCCCGAGATACACGTATTTAAGATGCTTGGGCAGCTGCTTCAACTCAACTTCGGGTTCTTGCACAATAGAAGGTAGGAGCTTCTCGCTCGGTACTATTAGTTCCATGGGGCCACTGCCCAAATGGGTACGAGAATACTTACCTCCAGCATTCAGATGAGCCAATACTACCTGCATGTTAGTGGACAAAGACAATTCTGAATGTGGATCTACTACATCATTCTCTATAATAGATCGCAACTCATCACAGCAAGTAATATCAAACACATCTTGAGCTAAGGGCTCAATCACATCAATGGAACACAAGGAATGATCATCAATGGGATATTTCATAGCATCATATATGTTGTATTGCACTTTCTCCCCATCAAATTCCATTGTAAGTGTTCCACTATTCACATCAATTTTTGTTTGTGCTGTTTTCATGAAAGGCCTTCCTAACAATATAGGTGCCGCATACTCGTCATGTTCCATATCCAACACAAAAAAATCAGCAGGAAATATCAAGTCACCTACCATGACAAGAACATCTTCAACTACTCCCTTCGGATACACATTGGACCTATCAGCTAGTTGAACAACAATTCCGGTCTCATGCAAGGGTCCTAATCCTAGGGATTCATACAAGGAGAAAGGCAAAACATTGATAGATGCACCAAGATCAAGCATAGCTCTTTCAATTCTTATATCACCTATCACACATGGAATGCTAAACATGCCTGGATCACCACACTTTTTAGGCATTCGCCTTTGAAACACCGCAGACACATGCTCACTAACCTTGACCTTTTGTTTCCCTTTCAATTTTTGATTCCTTTTAATAGTGCAGATTTCTTTCAAGAACTTAGCAAACCTAGGAATACTCTTAACCAGTTTAAGCAATGGAATGTTTACCTCACACTTACTGAAGGTCTCGAATATTTCCTTGTCATTCTCCGGTCTTCTAGTCTCCTTCAACGCCTCAGAGAAAGGAGAGACCGGCTTCTGAGAGCATAGAGGTGGAAAGCTTGGACGAACATAATCATCAAGATGGTCCTGGTCTAAACCGCGGGAGGCAGCGGGTTCAGGCGATCGCGGTTTTTGAGTTAAGGTTTCTGCATAACTGTCTGGGGTATAACCGTGGTCGGGAGCGGGCGCGGCAGGTCGCGGTTTTTCTTGCAGACTCTCTTCTGCAGAATCCAGTGGGCTTTCATCGTCAAAACAGCGATCGTGGTAGGACACGGTAGATCGCGGTTTTCTATTTTCACATGCTGCAGAACCGTCTTGCAATTCACCCTGTTCAGCAATAGGGCTTATATTCAGCTGCTTTCCACTTCTCAAAGTTACTGCACTCACATTCTCCCTCGGGTTGACTACCGTTTGTGACGGTAATTTTCCCGAATCTCGAGCCTCTAGATTACTCACAGCTTGAGCAATTTGTGCCACTTGTTTCTCAAGATTCTGGAGGGATGACTTTGTTTCAGCATCTTTCTGCATGACTGTCTGAGCCAAGGACTTGATCATTTCTTCAGCTGACATGGAAGGTTTAGGGTTGTATGGTGGCCTCGGTTGTTGTTGTTGCATGAGGTGAGGATTCTGAACATTTTGCTGATTACTCCACCTGAGATTTGGATGATCTCTATATCCTGGATTGTAGGTGTTAGAAAATGGATCATATTTTGGTCTTGGTTGCCATCCTCCTACAGCTTTCACCTCAACATTTGACTCCTGAAGCGTTGGGCATGCATCAGTTGGGTGCCCTACTTCAGTACAAATTCCACATGGTCTGGCTTGTGGTGGAGTGCCATTGAGCATAAAGCACTTCATCATTTCCTTCAACTCATTCACATCGGATTCAATCTTGGACGAAGAACCCACAGCCTTGAGACTCTCTCTTTTGCTAAATTGCCTTGAGCCTTCAGATAGCTCCTAAAACATCTCAAAAGCTTGGGGAGGAGTTTTGTTCAGAATGTTACCTCCACAAGCGGCATTCACCATTCTACGCTCCTCATCCGAGAGGCCATTGAAAAAGTAGAGGATGAGATCTTGATCACTGTAACCATGGTATGGGCAACTTGCACATAACCGCTTGAATCTCTCGTAGTACTCATATAAGCTTTCAGAACCTTGTTGTTCAATAGTAGCAATGGCACTCTTTAGACTATTCAGCTTTGTGGCCGGGAAGTATTTCTCAAGAAAAGCTTTCTTCATTTCGGCCCATGTCGTGATGCTTCCCGAGGCAAGATAGTAAAGCCAATCATTTGCAGAATCCTTCAAAGTGAACCCAAACGCTCTCAACATGATGGTGTCAGCAGTAATACCCCTTGGCTTCATGCTAGAACATACCGCATGAAATTGCGCTAAGTGCTTGTTCGGGTCTTCTCCAGCAAGTCCATGGAAATGAGGCAACTCATGGATCAATCCTGCTTTCAACTCAAAGTTCACTCCTTCAGCTAACTCGGGAATGGTTATAGCCAAAGGTTGTTGCTCCAAGTTCGGGGCAGTCAACTGTCTCAGCGTCCTATCAGCCATCTCTGGTTGGTTCAGAAGTTCACGGGCTGCTCTTCGATTCCTGAAAAATGTCCGCTCAATTTCTGGATCACAAAAAAAAATGGGAGAATCAGTAGCACAAGTGTGAACCATACAGAAGGTTCACACCAAAAGTTGATAAACAAACAATTATAAAGAAAAAGAACAATAATCAATTCCCCGGCAACGGCGCCAAATTTGATAGCTAACTTTCAGTCGTGGTCGCTATCAAAGTAATCCTAATATGCAACTAGAGTATAGCATGCAAGTAAGGAGTCAAACCCAAGGGAATCAACACGTCAATTTCTATGTAATTACTAATTTATCAACTTTAAAGAACAAATAGGGGGGGGGGGGGGGGGTTTGGTTTTCTACTAAGACTACACAAATGAAATAACACCAAAATCAAGCTTAAGAAAATAAGAAGAAAGGGAGTTTCACCTAGCAAGTTTCCACACAGCAGTTAACCAAGTTGATCATTGATTCCTCTCATGTTCGTATTCACCCTTTTGATTTGTTCCTAGTCTTATCTTATCCGTATTAACAAGCCAACCGGACTTGCTAACACTTACTAATTGATAACCTAGAAGACCTTCTAAGTTGGTTCAATCAGTAGCATAAAGCGTAAGATTAACGGATTGCATGCAAAGACTCAACACTGCAAGTATGACATGCAAATCAATTTCCTTTTCACAATTGAATTCAGTTTACCAATTTCATACAATTGTGATTGCTACAAGCGATTAGGGATTCCACCGTATATCCCAATTCTAGCAATTAGATAACTATAGACTTAAACCAGGAGATCAATCTAGTCAAAAATATAGAAATCTGAAATATGCTCAAGGAAATTAATATCAAATCCAATAGGGGATGAACAAGAGAAATCAACCTTACAACCGAGTTAACTTTGTGCTTCCACGCTAGGCAAAACAGGAAATTAGTTCTGGTTCATGTTCTTCACACACAATTCAAATCCAAAAGAGACAAGAAAAACTAAGTGTTTGTGAGAGAAAAGAAAGGGAAAAATAAGGTAAGAGGCTAGGTCTGGACGGGCCTCAAACCCTCATCCGAGCCCCTTAAATACCTAGATTAATTAAACAAAACGAAACAGCCAAGCAGTTCGAGAAAATCGGAAGTTGTTCAGTCGCTCAGAAAATCGCGGCCAACAGCGGGTGGAAACGATCGCGGTTTGTGCTCCCCAAGGTTCTGCTGGAAATCTGCTAACCGCTGGTCGCCATTAGTTGCGTCAGCTCGCGGTTTTCTCTCTAGCAACTTCTGTCTTTTGATCACCAGCTCTCCTACATGGCTTCGGGCTTCGTCTTCAACTCGTAAGTGCTTCCAAAAACATCCACAATGCAGCTCCGCACCTCAAACACCAACTTACCTCCAAAACCCTGCCAAAGTCTCCTATAAATGTGCTAATAATCCCTAACTACGCCATACAAAATACGGCGTATCAGTGGGCATGGGCAGTTAATCGAGGTTTCAGTTAACCGAGTTTCGGTTAACCGAGATTTTGATTAGTGCATTCATCATATCATTAAGCATACCGTTAAGCCCGGTTAACCATACATCGGTTAACCATCGCTTTCGGTACGGTTATCCGGTTTATCAAAAAAACATAATGTTAAAAAATAAAGGTATTTTAGTGCTCTAGTGAAGCTTACTATTATTAGTTGTTTCTTCAACTTTCTTAATATTGCAACTTGTTGTATAATGCATAAAAGTAAAATAGAAAACGTCAATCATAAAATGAAAATCGAGTTATTTAGTTACCACCCCATAATTTTGACACGAAACAAAACAATATAATACTAAAGTCGAAGGATGAATAAACTTGTTCAACCCAGTGACCCGTTCAACACCCTCTTCCTTACTTTCATCTCTTATATGAGTTATCTCCACTAGATTGGTGTTTGGCATCTATATAATTAAAACAAGATTAACATCATAGCATCAAATTATTTTAATCTCCGTTTAATATTAATTAGTAGCCTAGGCTAAATCTCCCTCAATTCCAATATCTTGTGTTGATAAACTGTGTATTTGGTCTTATTCCTCAATTTTTAAATCTAAGTATATCCATTATATTATATATTCTACTTATAAATTAAATATGCTAACAAATAAGTAAAAGAAATGGGTGAAAATATAAGCCCTTTGAATATGAAATCAATCACTAGTGTATTGTCATGAGTTTTGTCCCTTCCACTTAATAAAATTACTTGATCATCTTTCAATATTAATTAGTACTCTAAATCACCCTCTATTGCATTGTCTTGTGCTTATGTGTCACAATCACTATATCATTTATACATAAATGGGTGGTCGCGTCTAGAGAAATTCGAACCAAAGCAAAACACCCCTTTCATTTTAGAATGTGTCCTCTACTAGTAGGCCACACTAGTTATCTTGTTATAATTCTAAAAATATAATTTTTATAATATCGGTTAGTCGATTAACCAAGACCAAAAAAATCACTAACCATTACCATACCAAATAACCAAAAGTTAGTTCAGTCGGTTAACCGAAATCGGAAGTCGGTTTTTCTTCGGTAAGGTTAACCAAAAAATTGGTCGGTTTTTCGGTTTTTTTGTTCGGTTTCGGTTTTTCGTGCCCACCCCTAGAAATTAGGGAACATACAACGAGGAGCAAATAGAGGAGGACCAAGAAGAGTTGGATGTTGATGAAGACATGCTTAGAGATATTGAAAAAAGGTACTATCCATCAGAGAGGGACATGCAAGCAATGTTGAAGTCGAGGATACAAGTGATAATGTTCTAAACAAGTCCACATATCCAACAGTGAAGGTTGGTCAGTACTTCAATTCTAAGGAGGAGTTCAAAGCTGCACTTTCTATGATGGCAATGGAAAATTGCTATGAGATGCGTGTAAAGAGGTCTGACAAGTCGTCATATGACGTTGAATGTGTTGACGACAATTGCACCTTCCTTTTTCGTGACTCAGTCTATCGCAAAACGTCCTTGTTTAAGGTGCGAGAATTTGTGTCGGATCATAGCTGTGGCATGAGAGTAAAGCACAATCATCACAGAGGAGCAACTTCTCGACTGATTGTAGATAAAATACTTCACAAGTTTGTTTTTCTTGCCTTTTATCAAAGGACAATATCATTGCATTTATACATTGACTTCATTTTATGTCAGGTTTTTAAACGATCGTAAAGGCCTCCGTGCTACAGAGATTCAAGATTTCATGTTAGAGCTGTGAATAAGGACAAGTTACTACAAAGCCAATCGAGCGCGGCTCTTCGCCCAGGATATGGAACATGGTACAACTGAGGAAAGCTATACCGCCATGTACTATTACATGCACATGCTAGAGAAATCAAATCCTGGAACATACACGAGAATAGTAAAAGATGCTGACCAACGCTTCAAGTATGTCTTTTGGGCTGTAGGTCCATGGATAAGGGTAGCGCCACATCTTAAAAAGGTTAGTACAAGGGCTTTAATTTCAGGACACATGTTTCCAATGTTAGGTCAAACACCTATATGACTGCATGTGTGAAAAACTAATGTAGTCAAATAGGTCAGACCAAATGTTCAGAGTTCAGGACATATGTTGTTATTGTCAGGTCGTATTTTTGCAATGTCAGGACAAACACCTTTATGGCTGCATGTGTGACAAACAGAACAAACAAATATTTCAGGCCATATGTTGTGTTTTTCAGGACGTAGAAGTAGTTTTTCAAGACAAATGTTTACAACATAGTTTTGCATATGTAGGTAATATCAGTTGACGGTACTCACTTGACTACCTTGTTTAAGGGCATACTTTTCCTGGCTACAACTCAAGATGGATGGAAACGGCCAAATATATCCACTTGCTATTACCGTTGTTAACAGTGAGAACGATGATGCGTGGTCATTTTTCTTCAGTGAATTGAAGGTTGTTGCTCCAGATCATCCCGAGGTGTATTTTGTGTCTGAATGTCATGTTAGCATTGGGAAGGCTCTGAGAAATAGCTATTATTTCGCCAAGCATGGGTTCTGCATTTATCACATCTACCAAAACTTCAAGAGGAAGTATGGCAGGCCAGACCTCTTTGGCGTCTTTCAAGAAGTTGTGAAGGCTTACACTGTGGCTGAGTTCAATCATCAGTTTGCTCAACTCACAGCTGCATCTCCAAAGATTGGTCAATATCTCAAAGAAGTTGGAGTTAACAACTGGGCGAGGGCGCATTTTCATGGGAACATGTTTAACATCATGACGAGCAACAACGCTGAGTGTCTTAATGGCCTGTGAAAAACCCAGCGTCAATGGCCTATTCTTGCCCTGTTTGATGCCATTCTGAAGACCATTTCTAAATGGTTTTGTGAAAGAAGGGAAACATCTTCGAAATGGGACCAAGTTTTGTCACCCTCTGTGTACACACTGGTAGAAGTGAACTACAGAAAGTCAACTAAGATGAGTGTTCGATGACTTAGCCAGTTTGAAGCAGAGGTTATGCAAGGAACTATCAAATACTCTGTGAACCTAAATGCTCGTACATGTGATTATAACATGTTCTAGATTGATAAAGTTCCATGTGCTCATGCCATAGCGGTTGCAAGTGATAGAGGAGTGCCACTCACTGATCTCGTCCATCCCATGTTCAAGAATGAGTTCGTGAGAGAAGTGTACAAGGAAACTGTGCATCTTGTTCCTCCAAGAAACCGATGGTCAGTTCCTGAAGCTGTGTCATCCATTAGATGCTCTGCATCACAGGTAAAGCGTCCTCATGGAAGACCACGTAGTAACCGATATAGGGCGACGTGAGAGACGAACTATTGTAGGAAGAGGCGGTGTTCTTATTGCGGCATCCGAGGACACAACAAGCAGTATTATAGGAGGAGAAGGACTGACGGGTAACATCCGCTGGGTTAGCTTTTTTTTTGTTTAAAATTGTCACCTTGTTGGTGTTTTTTGGGGGTTTATGCTGCTAAATGTCATCGCGTAAGTATTTAGTCTGTTGTTGTTGGGTGCTTGAAAAGATGTATGGTTTAAGTCTCTATAGTCTTAAACCATACATCTTTTTTTTGGGGTTCCCCTTTTGGTTGGGTTATAAACTTGATAATTTCAGTTGCTCGTGTTTGTAAAACTCACATAAACGCCCTGTAAAACTCACAAACGCCCTGAAAAACAACATATATGCCCTAACAAACCGACAAAATGCCCTGAAAAACTACATATCTTAGAACTTGCCTCCTTAACAGAAGAAAACATGGTATGACATATTGTGAATGTGATTTTTTTGGTGAGATCATTTAAAGTTATGTTATCATGGTGGTTGAGAGCATTTAAGTGTATCAAGTAATAAGTGTTGATAAATCTCCATCTGGACATGCTCATGATCCTGCCAATCAAGGACCAAATCTCCATCTTATTTTTTAGCACTTTAATGAGTTTTGTGTTCCCGCCCGTGTAAACATGCATGGTTAACAGTTGCTCGTTTTTCATCTTTTTTTGTAAAACTCACATAAACACCCTGTAAAACTCACAAATGCCCTGAAAAACAACATATCTGCCCTGACAAACCGACAAAATGCCATGAAAAACTACATATCTTTGAACTTCCCTCCCTAAAAGAAGAAAACATGGTATGACATATTGTGAATGTGATTTTTTTGGGTGAGATCATTTAAGGGGAAAAGTTATGTTATCATGGTGGTTGAGAGCATTTAAGTGTATCAAGTAATAAGTGTTGACAAATTCAATATTTTGTTTGCTCTGAAATATAACAGTGTTTGTCCTGAATATATGTTCATGCGTTATGAAAAAGTTACATTTGTCATGAAAACGCTGGAATATGGTCAAAACTTATAAATGTTGTTGAAAAAAACTGGAATATTCAAATCTTCAAGTTGACAAAGGATTCATACTTCTTAATATTCCAAAACAACACATAACATTACTGGTATTGACTTTCTATGACAAAGTTGCCATGGAAAGTCATAAGTACACACCCAAAAACAAAAGGAACAACATTAAAACTACATGAACAACATTAAAAAACTAAGGCATCACGCATCACGGCATCCCGGTGGGCATCACTACGGCAGCACGGCATTGCTGGCATCACGAACTACAAAGACATTTACACTGGCAATCTTCTCGCCGAGGCGGACGAGATCGGCGACGTCGTCGTCGGTCTGCAGTGGTTGAAGGTAGCGTAGCCCGGACTCTGGGACCTGTTAAAAAAAACCGATTTACTACATGCATACCTGGACATGCTCATGATCATGCCATATAAGGACCAAATCTCCATCTTATTTTTGGGCACCTTGATGAGTTTTGTGCTCCCGCCCGGGTAGACATGCGTGGTTAACAAGGCCATTTGGCCGGTGCTGGGGGATAATTCCCCATCTGAGTACACTTGTAGATAGATCTTAATGAATGAATCCGGCATTTTGCGAAAGAGGTTTGGGAGTTTGAGAGAAGAGGTTTAGAGAGATTTAGGACTTTGAGAGTGTAGGAGGATTTGAGAGGGATTTGCACAAGGCATGCCCGATATTTTTACATAAAGATGCGTGGAGAGTAGAGTTAATGACGGGTAGTTGGGGAAGTAAGGGTTAAGGGTCTTTCAGTGAAAATACAGAGGGGTCAAATCGGATATGCATTGGAAGGGATCACTTTGGAGAATCTTTATTGAAAAGCTTAGGTTTATGCACTGAAAATGACCTAACAAACTTGGGTTATCTGGCATGTAAGACTTCAATGTGGCCTAACTTAATCCAAAATTTAGGAAATTAAAGGCTTATTAGAGAGAACTAACCCCGCCATTTTAAACGGTTTTATACGGTTTTTAAACCATTTTAGAGGCTTTAAACGGTTTTAAACGGTTTTTAAACCGTTTATATGTCGAAAAGCTTAGGTTAATGTCGGAATTTTAAACCAGTTTTTAAACCGTTCATTAAAATGACCTAACAAACCGGGTTTTTGGCATGTAAAATGAGAAAGATGATGTGTCAAAAAAAAAACGAGTTTACACACATCAGCATTTACATCTCATTTCTTTAATAAAAACAAAAAAAACACGTACAACTTCATATTTGCACAGAAGAAAGAACATCAAAGAGGAGAAAGAGGTAAAACACCGACAAACCTTGAAGAGAGAAATCGAGGGGAAAATCGAAGAGGAACGAGAGGAAATTAGACGATGACAAAAGGCTGGACACAAGGAAGCTCATCTGCCAATTCAAATTCGTGGAGGAGAGGGCACGCAGCCGGTGAATCATCAACTCGAAGATGTTTCTATGGCCTCCATGCAACAATACAAACTTGCAAATACACTCAAAATTCGGGAAAACAGTTCTATGGGTGTCCATTATGGAAGGTAATATTGAATTTGAATTTTAGGGTTTTGATTTAGGATTTGGGTTATAGATTTAGGGTTATGATTTAAGGCTTTTTCAATTAGGTTCTAATTTGGGGTTTTATATTTTGGTGCAAAATTTAGACTAACGATGTATTATTGTGAGAGGTGGTTTAGATTTTCAATTGGTAATTCAATTGGGTTTTGATTTAGACCTAAACTAAGTTGTTGGACGATTTCACTGATAGTTGTTAATTTGATTGGTTTAATTTTGTATTGAACCATAGGCAGGTCAGAATTGCAAATACTTCAAATTGGTGGATGGTCATGCGATTTTAGAGCCAATAAGACTATTGAAAGCCTCAGAGTTTTTGAAGATCATGGGACAACATGTACGCTTATTTACCTGCATCATTCGACTTCAAGCAACGATATTATGAAGATGAAAAGAGAAAATTTAGTGTTGAAAGTTGTACTTGGTGTGGTGGTACTTGTGGTGTTAGTTGTTGTGCTGGTTGTCCAATTTGTAACCTTGTTGGTTAAAATATGATAATTAGTCATAAGCTTATGTTTAGCAAGACAATGTATTTTGTAGGGTCATGTTATATTGTATTTAGAATGCTAAGTTTATGTATTGTCCTCCTTATGGTGTATCCTGCTCTTGACTGAAATGTGCATGTCTAAAAATTGCTTGAAAATCTTAGGTTTTTGGCATGTAAAACGAGAATATGTCCTGACTTAAGCACATGAGCTTGTAAACATCCTGGAAATTGTAAACACAAAGTTTGTAAACATTGTAAAAATATGAGCTTCCAAATTAAAATACAATAGTCAAATGTCTTCCTTGCCAAATGGTACCCTACAGACTTAAACTCCCTAAACAAGCTAAATTTGCCCAAATCAAACAAATGTCTTTAAACACCATCCCAACGACATCTAAAAATACTATGAGCCATTTGATTTTTGTGTCCATCTACGAATTTGTCAGATGCAAGATCCAGGTTTGTCATCCCAAGCATCAACAACTCAATGTGCTTCAGTGTGTACACCCCACAATCTCCTCTACAAGATGTACAAAAGTAGTTACAATGTATATCAATTGTAGTTTGATAAGGATTTATCATTGCATTTATACACATATACTTACTCGCGCTTGTTCTGCTTAAGTTTATAACAACGAGTCACCGACATTGGCTTGTCCAATAATGTTGCACATCCCTTTGCCAGTGGCTCATACATCTTGACATACCTTGGAACAGTGTCAGTGATGGGCTGGATCATCTTAAAAATCTCTTTATTTGAGTACAAATCTACATTGCAGTCATACACCATCACACACCAGTCGCATAGTTCAATCTCTATGGCAAACCAGTGGAACTCTGTGATGTTGAAGGGCACATATATGTGTTCCGCATCATCCCATCTCTTGCCAAAATCTGTCAGACATTCACCTTTCATGTACTTCATCACTGCATCCTCACCTTTACGTGGAAAGTCCTTCTGGAAACGATTGAACTCAGAGGTGACCAAGGTTGTCCAAAAGGTGTCAAGCACAACCACCTTCTAAAACCCCTCCGGATCCTCTGAAATCCTTTGACGATAAAGGAACATCATTTGCTCCAAATGCTGTAATGGTGCAACAATGTTAATGTATCCACTAAAAACGATGTTATAATCGCATAATATTTTGAAAGGATGCATTGGAATATTACCTCACTACCCAACCAACACTTTGGGGCAAATAATTTCTCAAAGAACTTCTTATCCACTTCATGCCCATTCGGTCCAATTCGGGGTTCAGTATTGCATGATGGTACATATTCTTTTGAATAAAAAACAAGGCAAACAGGTAAACATTTAGACTTTTTCAGGACATAATGGTAGATATACAGGCGATATGTACATTTGTCAGTCTATAAGGAAGCATTTTCAGGTCATATTACTAATAGTCAGGCCATATAACAGTTTGTCAGTCCATAAGGAAGCATTTTCAGGTCATTATTAAGTTAAGTAGATTGGTTTGACTCACTAACCTCTCACTTTGCATCCACTTCACCTGGTATGTCATCCCTTCCACCTTGCTATTTTTGGTAATCTTTTTCGCCAATTTATGCTCATCCAAATTGCGGAAGGGTGATTTTGCCTCCGTAACTAGCCCGCGAGTGCGAGTTGGATATTTCCTCTTCCGCACTTGGGGACCCTTGTCCTTTCCCCGCTTCCTCGGCACATTCCCTTCATTGGTCTCCCCTTCCTCCTCACCCACCTCATCACAATTTGCATGTGATACCTTCTCAGCTTGTAATTCAGTCCCAGCCTCCACACCTTGCTCATAAACCTTGCTTCCTCCCTCCACATCATCTCCCTTTGCTATCTCATCAGCATCCACATCTCCGTCATCAACCTTTCTTCTTCCCTCCACAACATCTCCCTTTGCTACCTCCTCAACATGTACCTCAATCCCATCCTCTACAACTCCCTGAACAACCTTGCTTCCTCCCTCCACACCATCTCCCTTTACTACCTCCTCAACATGTACCTCAATCCCATCCTCTACAACTTCCTGAACAACCTTGCTTCCTCCCTCCACACCATCTCCCTTTACTACCTCATCAACATGTACCTCAGTCCCATCCGCCACAACTCCCTGATCAACCTTATCCACACCCTCATCAGACACTGCTTTTGTTGCCACCTCATCTTGTGTCGCCACCATAGGCCCATCATTCACCACCTCAAGTTGTGTTGCCTCATTTACCCCCTCCTTATTTGCCTCTTTCAGCACCTCAGTTGTTACCCCCCGTAGTATTGTAGCCGTCTGGATAAGAATTGATAGTGAGTTTGTTGTATCCCCTTCAACTTCATGCTCATCTGAAACCACAGTATTTTTTTCAGAAGTGACCATTACAACAACTTCATCCGCCTTCTCCTGACAACCTACATCATCTTGAGCATCCGCATTATGGGGGTGATCCAACCTTCTTCATCTCCCATCTTCCACCAGTTAACACAATTGCACCATCATCTTGCTCTTCTTCCATTGTCTCTTGAAAACGATGATATATGGTCTGAAATAAGCAAATATGATTTAAAATGTGCATATATGATCTGAAATGTGCATATATGGTCTGAAATGTGCATATATGTACTTAAATGTGCATATATGGACTGAAATGTGCAAATATGGACTGAAATGTGCATATATGGACTGAAATGTGCATATATGGACTGAAATATGCATATATGTACTGAAAAAGTTTGACATACCTCATCAGACTCATTCCCTTCGTCACCTTCAGACTCTCCCTCATCAGACTCATTCCCTTCGTCGCCTTCAAACTCTTGAATCATCCCCTTCGTCATCTTCATGCTCTGACTCATCAGTCTCATCTGGTTACTTCACCTTCCTCGTCATGCTCTTTTGGTGTTCTGTAATGTTGGGTTCATCATCACTTTTACCCTCCCTAGACTCTGTCTCCTGGTGTTCTCTAATGTTTGCTTCATCATCACTTTATCACTGGATGAAGATGCCATTTTTGTATGAGCTTTGCCTCTTTTTACCTTCTTTAACTCAAGGACTTCCCCCCTTAACAGATCGTGCTTTTCATTCAGAGTATGCATCATTTCAAGCAATTCATTCAAACAACACATCAATTGCCTCTGGTCTAAACCCTCAATGTTTACAGCTTGCCCTCTCTTACCAACTCCCTTATCCTTTTTACTAGCCCTCTTTGTTTTTGGCTTCAGCTACTTAACATCTGATCCAAGGATTTGTGTCCTTCTTCCTCTGGGAAGTAACGACTTTCTCCCAAGTCCTCTCTGTCCTCCTCATCAAGGATCTGTTTAGCAGCAAAAGTCCCCTCTAGGGCATCCGTAACCGAATCCAAGCTTAGCCTACTCATTTTCAGCCACCTCACACATCGGGGTTGCACAGGTTTATTAAGCTTCTGGGAAAACGTTCTGCCAATATGGGGCACTGCCTCATACAACCATATTTGAAACAAACATAATTGTAATTAAACCACAATTATGACCACAAAATTAACCTAAAATTTTACATATTCAATTACTAACACATTACCTGAAATACCATCGGGAAACCTCTTATGGTGTATCCTGCTCTGGCTTTGTCAGAAACTACAAGTGCAACCTTAACTCAGTCCAGTCTTGTGTCCAATGCAGTAGCCAAACTTTGATGGAGGTCAATATAAGCACTCCTACCCCATGGGAAATTATTGAAACGATCCAAGTCTTGGATTAATTTCACATGTAAGGGTCTGACCTTCCTCCTCTTATCACCCCCCAGTACAACACCCTCTAGAATTAACAACAAAGCCATCTTTAGCTTGAATACATTGTACTCCCGATACGAGATGAACTTGGTTAAAAGGTTAGAGATTGTAATACTCCTCACACCAAAAAAATCAAACACTATTTTTTTATCCTCCAATGTGTCCTCCTCATCCGACATGCCACAATTCAGTCCTATTATAAGTCTAAACTCCTCCGATGAAAACCTACATGGTTTTCCACCAAGATCATACCATGTCTCCCACTTCTTTTTTGTCTCCAGTTGCCTAAACAAAACATGGTGAATCAACTGTGCAGACAACTTCAAGTTCTTCATTACAAGTCGTTGTTTTTTTTTAAAAAAAATATTAGGAACGGCTTGTAAAGCCGTGATTTAGAAAAATAAAAATAAATACAAGCCGTTGATTTAAAAAAAGAGTAACGGCTTGTATAGCCGTTGTTATATATATATATATATATATATAAAGCAACGGTGATTATAACCGTTAAAATTAACATTTTGCACGATTTTCAATCCGGTGGAAGTAGTAATCCCCCCAAAAATTGATCAACTACTAATCTCTTCGTTGTTACGGTTATCACCTCATTTTCTTTGATCTTAATCTCTTCCCTTGCTTTCCGAGTCAAACTTGTATTTAGGACAAAGTTGTTCCATCCTTATGAGACTTGTATTTAACCATCTAAACAAATGACTTTCTTAGTCACAAACATTATGTTGATCTTTGAAAATGAAACCTTTTTATTGAACCGTTGACTCAAGCTTGAATATCAATACTTCCTTGTATTGTGGAGTCGATCTAGTATGGAGACTGAGTTGTTCCGGATGTGATTGTGGTCGTGTGCGAGACTCTTAAAGACCCTTCTTTTGTGGGGGCAACATCAAGGTGGTCGAGGCTCATGAAGATCCCTAATTTAGGTGAGAGCAACATCATGATGTCTATTATGCACTGATCTGTCTGACCCGTTTCCGGTGACGCTTCCATAATACTTTATTATTTTCTCTCTCTAGGTTGTTTAGGCTCTTTTATTTTTGTTTGTATTTTTCTTGCTTTTTTTATTATTTGATTTCTCGTGCCGGTTTGTTCGAATGCCGATTTATTGGCCTATCAATTTATCCGACATTGATATGTTAGATAAATCGAATTCCGACCTTATATATATAAAAAAAGGCAGACATAACTTTCCATTTTCTCAAAATAAAAAACTGTCGGGTAGCAGTCATTGTTCCTACCCGAACACACGAAACCGGAGCTTCTAGCGAAGAACTATTCTGACGTCGTCAATTTGAACGAGTCGAGGGTACGTTTGGCTTCAGCTTTTTTATTCGTTTAGTTCCCCAAAACCTTCTTATTTCTGGAGTTAGATTTAACTTCATCTTTGTCTTTCATTTTCACCTTGTTAATTCCATTTCTGTGCTGAATCTGAAAATTACCATCGCCTCGCCATCTTCCTCCTAGGCCCTAGCTGGTCGTCGCTACTGAGCAAGTGATCTTCGTTTATTGTCCTTAAACTTGCGTGAATTAAATTTGGGTAAAAAAAAGTTCCTTTTTACTCTTTTTAGGGCTTGGATAATGATGCGATCCGGCATCGACCCAAGCCGGGCTACGGCGAGCCCCATGCGACCGAGACTATGGCGACCCCTTGGCTTAAGGACTTAGTCTATTTTAGCTTCGTATTTCCCGTTTAGCAAGTTTCCTGTTATAGCTAGTTTTCCTTTTTAGCATTGCTATTTTTGGGACTTTCTATATTTAGAAAGTTCCCATATTTGGAACTTTCTATTTTAGGACTTACTATGTTTAGCACTTTCCACTTATAGTACTTTCTATTTCGGGCGTGTGCTCCACTCTTGTCGAGTGGGCTAGCCCATTAGTATGTTTGCGGCCCAAGCCCATTAGGGTCTTGGCCGAGCTCCTTGGCTTTAAATAGCCTTCGTGTATTCCTTTATTCCTCACGTTCAGTTTATTAATCTAAGTCTTAAAGTCGAGTGTTTATCCTCCTTATTTTTAGATCCGAACGTCAAACACATCACTTATTTCGCATCTCCTTCTTTCTCTGCAGACGTTATTGCATTATGTAGCTCGTCTCTTCGAGCGTCTCGCCCCACCCTCGCCCAAAGCGAGCACAAGAGACCCGTGAACCATCACTTCGATGGTTCGTACCTATCCCGGTTACCACGAGAAGGGACATAGGCCGCTTCCTGCCTAGATCGGGCAACACCTGTGTTTCAAGCCCCCTCGGAACGCATCAATTGGTATCAGAGCAGCCAGCCGGCATGCAGCGCGTGTTCCTTCTCTGATGACTCTAGCCGCGCACCCGCGAGCGACTCAACGGGCACCCTCTTGCTCTCGCTCGGGCGCGCATCCATCACCACCAGCAAACGCACCCGCGAGCAACTCAGCGGGCACCCTCTCGCCCTCTCTCGCGGCGTGCCGACGAACCCGCTTCAGCGCCCACTGACGCGGCGCAGTTCCAGACCCACAGACGAGCCCACTCGCTTCTGCCGCGGCCAGCCAAAACCTATCCCACTGCCTCTGCCGCGGCCTCACCCAAACCCTAACCCAAAAAAAAAAACCGCTGCCTTCCTTATCCAATCCCCCCAAATCCGGCCTTCCATAACAAACTCCCAAAGATATTATCCTTATCTTTCCCACAAAATCCTTCATATCTTATCCCATAAGATCTTTCCTAACAAAAAGATCTTATCTTATCTTTCCATATCCTATCCTTATCCAACAAACCTAACCCACAGCCGAACCCACACCATACCCGGACCCATGCCTGAGCCTTAGCCACACCCACTCCATGGCCCCGCTTGTATCCGTACTTCAAGCCCGACGAGTGGGACCACGACCCTTGGTTCGGTGGCGTGAGCCCATATGAAGCGGACCCGGATTGGATCCCGTCGCCTCGCACCCATGGACCCCCGCCACCGTGCGCCCACACGTACCAGCCGCGACGCCGCACCCACTACAAAACCCACGACTTCGACCTGGACTGGATTCCGCCACCTCGGCACAGCATCCACGTCAGCACCCACGACAGCGGCTACGACCGGACTCGGTACCGCACCCACAACAACACCCACGACCGGACCCGGTACCGCACCCACGACTTCGACTACGCGCCGCCACCTCCGTGCCCCCGCGCACCCACACAGACATTTAGCACAGGCACCCACATGCACAGTCGCACCGCAGCCCACTGACGTGCCCACCACCGCGACGTCACCAATCTTCAGCGTGCCCACTGACGCGCACACCGCCGCAACGCCGCCGACCTTCTGCGTGCCCGCACTAGTGCCCACTGCCGCGACTCCACCGACTGTCAGCCCGCCCACTGAGGAGCCCCATGCCGCACCCGCGAGTCCGACCTCCAGCGCACCCGCACCTGTGCCCATGGTTGCCAGCCAGTGCCCTAGCGAGCCCACAGTCGTGCCCATGGTTACGAGTCTATGCCCCATTGTGCCCGCACCCGACATCGTGCCCGCTCTTGGACTTGAGCCTTACTTGATCATCATTGAGGTTCCACGAGCTGGACCCAAGGCCGGCGCCATTTTTCTGCTAACCGCCGAGCGCTTGTTCTCCCTGGCCCCACCCAGCTCGAAGCGAGGACGCTTCGATTCTAAGGGAGGGAGAATGATGCGATCCGGCATCGACCCAAGCCGAGCTACGGCGAGCCCCATGCGATCAAGACCGTGGCGACCCCCTTGGCTTAAGGACTTAGTCTATTTTAGCTTCATATTTCCCGTTTTAGCAAGTTTCATGTTTTGGCTAGTTTCCCTTTTTAGCATTGCTATTTTTGGGACTTTCTATCTTTAGAAAGTTCTCATATTTGGCACTTTCTATTTTAGGACTTACTATGTTTAGCACTTTCCATTTATAGTACTTTCTATTTCGGGCGTGTGCTCCACTCTTGTCGAGTGGGCTAGCCCATTAGTATGTTCGCGGCCCAAGCCCATTAGGGTCTTGGCCGAGCTCCTTGGCTTTAAATAGCCTTTGTGTATTCCTTTATTCCTCGCGTTCAGTTTATTAATCTAAGTCTTAAAGTCGAGTGTTTATTCTCCTTATTCTTAGATCCGAACGTCAAACACATCTCTTACTTCGCATCTCCTTCTTCCGCTGCAGACGCTACTGCATTCCGTAGCTCGTCGCTTTGAGCGTCTCGCCCCACCCTCGCCCAAAGCAAGCACAAGAGACTCGCGAACCATCACTTCGGTGGTTCGTACCTATCTCGGTTACCACGAGAAGGGACATAGGCCGCTTCCTGCCTAGATCGGGCAACACCCGTGTTCTGAGCCCCCTCGGAACGCATTAGATAATATGCATATGAAGCAATCTTGGTTCTTGCAAGTAGACCGGACCGTAACTTTACGGTCCGGTTTTGACGGTTCGGTCCATGCTCCGGGAATTTGACATTTTCGGTCTTCCGGTAAAAATACGGTCCGAATGGTCATAATTTTTTTTTTAATCCAATACTATTTTGTGAGTAATTTTTACGATCCGGACCATAATCAAACAATTTAAATGTCGAAAATTATGAAATCCGATCTTTCCGGTCCGGACCGTAAAGGACCGGACCGTATCGGTCCGGTCCATGGTCCATACATTAAAATTCTTATGGTCTGCCGGTTCGGACCGGATTCCCATGAATTCCCCAATCGAAGCCTCAGTGCGCTAATTGACGTGGAATAATTGAATCACACAATTAATTGTTTGAGTCATCTAAGCGAAGCAGTAATTTCGTGTTTTATATGTTCCTGGCCACACTTTTCTGATTCCCAAATAGCAATCCTAATAATGTAATTGTGGGCTCCAGAAATCGACAGAGAGCCTACGCGTGGAACACAATTGAGCATCCGCAGACACCACGCGAACTCTAAGCGAGCAACAAACCAAGTTCTAGAACCTGTCATGGGCCAACGACAATGAAGAAGCCCATTGGAGAAAGAAGGGAAAATCCCATCATTGGAAAGAGAAAACGGTTACAAGGAGAGGGCACATGTCGATCTATGGATGGAGGGGGAATCCTATAAAAGCCCTATGAAGTTTGTTAGAAGGGATCCTTTTTCTGGCCATTTTTCAGAGGGCTGCAATTTGAGGAAGAAAAGGAGAGGAAGCTCTCAGAAGCAAAGCTCTGAGGAGGCTAGGGGAGCGGAGGCGGGAGCAGAGGCATCAAAGGACGAGAGATTCCAGAGCTCGATCGGGGGCGACAATTGGCAAAAAAGGGGATTTCAGAGAAAGTGGGCTGCGATGGAAGGAAAGAGAGGATGAGAGCTCTCAGAGGCTCCAACGGAGGTGACCGAGAAAGGGACGAGAGCGAGATCTCGGCGAGAACAGTCGACACCTCGCATCTCTCCGGTCTAATCCGTCATCAGCCCCGGCCTTGTCACCGCCTCCCTCTCCAGTCCCGACGATTCGCTGAGAGGCTCCGGCCTGAGCTTGAATGGGCAACGACGTACTGAAGCTCCGATCCCCGCCGAAGAAGATCTCATTCTCACGGTCATGGTCGACAGCTTCATTTACAACTTCCCTGCCTTCAGTGATGTGATCCCTGGTACGCCCCCTTTCTCCACTTGTACCGCCATTTCAGGAGGAGATCTCCTTTCTCAATTTCATGCCCAGTAGCATCATTTCTCAGGCAACCTGCAATTGGACTGATAGCTTCTATGAATATCCCTGGCAAGACCCGTATTTACAAGATTAAACTCTAGTAATTGGCTAGAAATGCAGAATAGTGTGATAAAATGGAATTTGGCTACACTCATTTCGAGAACCCACCTAGCAATAAATAACTTATACCACTTTCCTAATTGATTGCTTCATTCTGGGTAAGTGATATCGTTCGTGAGTTGGGTTGAAATGGTAATGCTCTCATATTACGGTTATTCACACTAATTTGGCGATGCTTGATACAAATGGAAGCATTGCCAGTATTGCTAGTCTATGTTGAAGAATGCAACCTTGAAAGCCTTAGGAGAAATGTAGTTGGTTGATTAATATAGCACGTGAAGGTTTAGTAGACGTTTCTTCGACGGGAATCTCAATGCTAAAAAGCCTGATGCCCGACTAATGAAATGAAGGGTGAGTGCACTCGCCCAAGGTAAGTTTGATGGATAGGCGAGCATCTCTCAACTTTAGCCATTTATAAATATATATACATATGCTTTTCGTATGGAAAACTGACTTGAGCATCAGAGATCCCGCCTTGGGGAAGCCATCTCTGGGGTGTTTTCAGGTGGACCTCGCGTATGAGAAAGCTGTTGGAGCTCGAGAACAACTATATACAATCTGGAGAAGTGTGAAGGAATAATGTCAACATCAGAACTGAACCGTGGAGCTGGAGATCCCGCCCTACGCGAAGCCAGAGACTAGGAAGTTGTTGAGGATGTCCCCAAAACAAACAAATCCTCAACAAATCCGAGCTAAGGGTGTGTTGACCCCGAGCACCTTCACGAATCATTGAATCGGAATTCAACACTGGCGCCGACCGTGGGGATGTCCTCGCGCACTAGAAACGCTCTTGTCATGACGAAATGCCCGCTCTACGAAGAACCTCCGACAACCAAAGCTCCACTACACTCCACTTTGGCTTTGTTTAGCCTTCACTCCTCTCTACTTATACTTCGCGTAGCTCTCACTGCTTTACCTTTGTTTTCGTGTAGGCTTTATGACATCTTACAACGGTTGGGGCTCGTATGTCCCTCAAGCCGACGCAATCTATGGTATCACTCCGCTCGCCACCACTTCTGCCTTTTACAAGGATGTAAGAAGAAAAGCAATATGAGGCCGAAAAGGAAGAGACGCTGCACTTTAGAGCGAATGGAGCAACATTGTAAGAAAAACTAGTGAGGCATCCTCCGCGAAGGCCTCCCTGGACTTTGCCCTTGGCCTCCCCGGCCTTGGCCTCCCCGTTCTTCGCTTGACCTTTCCCGACCTTCGCGAAGAACTCACGGCATGTGCTCATCGCTCCCCAGCTTGAGCCTATTGCCTTCACGAAGACACCCCCTCAAGAAGGTCCCTCCTTCGCGAAGGTCTCCCCTTCACGTATGGCTTCCCAGCCGCATGCCTTCCACAGGCTTAGAGAGCAAATTACAAATGCGATACGATAAAAGCAATATGTAAGAACAAGTATAAAGCAAGTGCGAGCAAGTATGTGCAAGTATAAAGCAAGTATGTGCAAGTACAAAGCAAGTATGAGCAAGTATGTGCAAGTATAAAGCAAGTATGAGCAAGTATAAAGCAAGTACGAGCAAGTATAAAGCAAGTACAAAGCAAGTATGAGCAAGTATAAAGCAAGTGCGAGCAAGTACAAAGCAAGTATGAGCAAGTATGTGCAAGTATAAAGCAAGTATAAAGCAAGTGTGAGCAAGTATAAAGCAAGTATGAGTGAGTATGTGCAAGTGCAAGCAAGTGTGTGCAAGTGCAAGCGAGTTTGAGCAAGTGAAAGCAATACCCGAAAGCAACACCCAAAAGCAATACGTGTGCGAGACAAGTTGTAGAGCAACATCAAACGGTATGGTGCTCAGCCACATCGAGCCAATACGCGTAGCAACACCAGCAATATTTGACGGTATTGGGCTTGGCAAGTATTAGCCAATACGCGCGTAAAGCAAGTGTTAAGAGCAAGTGTCAAAAGCAAGTCTGGAAAGCAATACGTGAAAGCAATACCCGAAGGCAGTACGCGTGTAAAACAATAACCATTGAACAATATTGTATAAGCAAATCATGAAAAGCAATAGCCTTGAGAAGCAATATGCGCGAGAAAAAGCAATGCATGTGTTAAAGCAATTCGTACTCGAGAAAAACGATACAAATTAAAAGACAATACGAAACGGCAAGTAGAGAAGCAATAACAGAAAGCGCGTGAGTCTTGAAAAGCAAGTCGAGAAAAACAATGCGCGGAAGTAATATGTGAAAGCAATACGCGAGAACAAGATACGCGAGAAGAGCAACGCGTTTGAGCAACACGAAATGCGCGATATGAAGCAATACTAAAAAAAAGTAATATGATCTGTGACATATAAGCAAACAAGTGAAAACAATACAAGAATACAAATGAGAAAAGACAATACAAGAAAACAAGTTTTGAGCAAGTGTCAAGCAGGTTTTGAAAAAGTTTTAGAGAGCGATAAAAGCACAAGATACGCTCGAGGATAATTGGTACGAGAAAAACTTAGCAACTTAAAAGGGCAACTATCGCCAACAAGAACCTAAGTGGCGATAAGGTACGCCTTCGCGAGGATACAACGAGGAGCAATTTACAAACGAAAATGTTGGAAACAAAGAGACATGAGAAAGAAGTAGAAAGTTCATATATTCTACTTGTTGCTTGATAACAGGTTTTTGTCGTTCTAAAAACTGCTATGCAAAATATCCAAACAAACCTTAAACCGTAGTCCTAGGTAAGTAAAGATCGAATCCACAGGGAGGCGGATTCTATCTTAGTATGCAATTTATATGTCAATCCAAAGTAACCAAAGGGGGGTTTTGTGAGTTTTAGTAATTTAAGCATGCAAAAGGTAAAACAACTAAAGATGATGAATTCAGTAATGGGGAAAAGTACTTAGTCAAACAACATCCACTATTCGTATGACAAGTTGATCATAGAAACTCATTCAAAATCTCATGCAATGGAAATTCCAATTCCTTTTCAGATATAACTAATAGCACAACCAGATAGTATTAGCACTAACTAATTAAACAACCCTGAAACTATCAAGATTCAGTTTAACAGCAGCTTTACGGATAGGAATATAGTTGGATACAATTCTAGCATAAAACAACCAGCTTTTATTCTAGAATGTAAATCAATTCTCTTCTGCATAAGACTAGCACAACCAGATACTAGTACGATGCAGTTGCTACTCTGAAATAGATATGCTCAACCAGTAACAATCTAAATCTACCAATAGATCAATAACGACAAACCCTAGTTGCGTCCAAATAGAGATTATCAATATCAATCATAAACAACTTAAGCAAGAGAAAGATAAAAACCATGCAATAGATTAAGAACGAGAATCTCACAACTGAATCAAAACGAAAGCTTCAGCGTCTGACTAAGCCAAGGAGGCTTAGTTCTTCATAGCAAATACGTAGAAATGAAATTAGGGTTTCAGAGATTTGATAATAGATAGGCAAACAAGCCTTTTTTCAACCCTTAAATACTAAAAGAAATAAAGCTAAGTTAACCTAAAACGAAATACTAAAAAGTAATAAAATAATGCAAATAAAGAAACGGCGCGACGGACTTCAGACATTGGCGGCGGTCGCCGCAATTAAACGGCGGGCGCCGTGGTCACTTCGTAGCCAAGGTCGGTGGAAAGCCAATTGCGGCGGGCGCCGTAATTACGGCGGTCGCCGTCTTTGTACGGCGGTCGCCGTTCTTCGGTTCAGCTCCTGCGACACTTCCGTAAAAATGCCATAACTTTTGATTCCCAACTCGGATCGCGCTCATATTTTGAGGACTTTCAGTAGACTTCAAAAGCTAACTCCTCTTCTTAGTCTTCTCATGTGGTTTCTTCCTCAGTGTCTCATATGATATCCAAAACTGCTCAAACACTTCCAAATACACCAACTTCGCCCCCAAACGCCATACACATGAATGTGTCTAAATCTACCCGAATGGCACCAATAAAACCTCTAATGACTCTTACTTAAGCCCTACAAAGTAGTGCTTATCAAACCACCCCATGCTTAGACCTTTGCTCGTCCTCGAGTAAACTAATAAAGAGCCTACTCCTCCAATGCAGCATCCAAGGTCTCAGGAAGCATATCCTCCAACTAAGAGTCACCTAACCCATGCCAAAGCTCCTGGCACCAATCTCATTCACAACACATCCACAACTCAACAAGCTTAAGGGGCAAGCAGAGTACTTCCCCCAAGCTAAACCCGGACATCCAATAGTGTGAGTAACCTCTAATCCTAGCCTCCATCTATTGCTCCTTATGTCTCCCAGAGTGACCTACCCGACAATCCTTCTTTGACTTCTCTTCTTATGACGCCTCGCCAAGAATAGTGAGAAATCCTAAAATCACTCTTCTTCTTTTCGCTCATTTTGCCAAGGCGCCCTTTCGGGTTTTCACCAAGCCACTCATTTCATTTTCCAATAGATGTGCTCACATAAGCTCACGTCACTCTTGACCTCATATTACCCCAGCCTAATGCTGGTCCAAGCCACCTGCTTATTACCTAGGCCGCCCTTTCGGGTTTTCGACCTATCCCAGGATTTTTATGATAGCCTTTTTTCAAATTTTTGGCTCTTTTCATTTTTCCATTTTTCTCCTCAGCAGCGTAGCAAGTATAAAACCCCACCCCATGCTTAAACATTGCATTATCCTCAATGTAATGAAAGACAAAAGAATAAAGCACAGGGAAAAGCAAAAAATAACTCACAACGTTGCCGAGTTGGCTTGGACACTTCCTTGTTGCTGGCGGTGTAGTCATAAAAGCGCATATCCAGGTGTTGAGCGTGCGTCTTAATTACTCCATAGTCGTCTTCTACCGTGCAACCATAAGGTGACCACTTGGTGAGTAGTGGTAATCAAACAATGCGGGGCTGCACGGCCTTCAACTCTATCAACTCCTACCACGCAACCAAGATGAACCACTCTGGTGAAGTAGTGGTCAGACAGGGGGACGGGGTTGCATGGCCTTAAAAAATGGGCCCAGATGTCATCGTGGTTGGGCCCTGGTGTACCTCCTCTCCAGCTGTCGACTGTAGGGCCATCATCGTTTCCAAATGAATGTAGGGTGAATGTATTCCTCCGTTAGCAACATGATGCGCACCTCTCCGTGGGAAATCGGGACAGCTCGGTAAAACTTTTTTTTTTTTGACTTTTTTTTCCCTCCCCGTTTAAGGTCTTTTCGGGGTATTTTATTTTTGTCTTTTGCTCCCCGTTTAAGGTTTTTTTCGGGGCCTTTTTTTTTTTACCTGAGAAATTGCGGCGGTCGCCGTAAGGAGGGCGGCGGGCGCCGTAATTGCGGCGGGCGCCGCGATTAAACGGCAGTCGCCGTTCTCAAGTCGTGGCCAACTTTCTTGGCGAGGCATTTACGGCGGGCACCGTAAACATCATCAGAAACTTCGGAACTTGGATCACCGTCACGGAGGGCGCCGCAATTAGTACGGCGGTCGCCGCAATTTCCATCAGAGAAGTTGAGAGCAGATTCATCTCCACGGCGGGCGCCGTGGTCTTCACGGCGGTCGCCGTCGCTTTTCTTCTCCAAATCCTCGTTTTCTTCCTCGTTGACCTCAGGCTTGTCTTCTTCAAGCTTTTTCCCACTTCTCAAAGTTACCGCACTGACATTCCGAATATTCGGGTTCACTTCCGTTTGGGATGGAAGTTTACCAGAGTCCTTTGCATCCAGTTTATTCACCACTTGAGAAATCTGGCCAAATTGCCTTTCCAAGTTCTGAATGCTAGCTTGAGTATTTGCTTGGAATTGCACTGAGCTCTGAGTCAGCTTATTAACATTCGCAGTGAGATCGACGTTGCTCTGCATCAGCATCTTCATCATGTCCTCCCCGGAAACGGCGCCAATTTGATAACAAGAATTTGTCGTTCTAATTCCTACTATGCAAAATATCCAAACAAACCTTAAACCGTAGTCCTAGGTAAGTAAAGGTCGAATCCACAGGGAGGCGGATTCTATCTTAGTATGCAATTTATATGTCAATCCAAAGTAACCAAAGGGGGGTTTTGTGAGTTTAAGTAAGTTCTAAACATGCAAAAGGTAAACAAGCTAAAGAGTTGTGAAATCAGTGATGGGAAAAACACTTAGTCAAACAACATCCACTATTCGTATGACAAGTTGATCATAGATACTCATTCAAAAACACATGCAATGGAAATTCCAATTCCTTTTCAGATATAACTAATAGCAAAACCAGATACTATTAGCACTAACTAATCAAACAACCCTGAAACTATCAAGATTCAGTTTAATAGCAGCGTTACGGATAGGAATATAGTTGGATACAAATCTAGCATAAAACAACCAGCTTTTATTCTAGAATGTAAATCAATTCTATTCTGCATAAGACTAGCACAACCAGATACTAGTACGATGCAGTTGCTACTCTGAAATAGATATGCTCAACCAGTAACAATCTAAATCTAGCAATAGATCAATAACGACAAACCCTAGTTGCATCCAAATAGAGATTATCAATATCAATCATAAACAACTTAAGCAAGAGAAAGATAAAAACCATGCAATAGATTAAGAACGAGAATCTCACAACTGAATCAAAACGAAAGCTTCAGCGTCTGACTAAGCCAAGGAGGCTTAGTTCTTCATAGCAAATACGTAGAAATGAAATTAGGGTTTCAGAGATTTGATAATAGATAGGCAAACAAGCCTTTTTTCAACCCTTAAATACTAAAAGAAATAAATCTAAGTTAACCTAAAACGAAATAATAAAAAGTAATAAAATAATGCAAATAAAGAAACGGCGCGGCGGACTTCAGATATCGGCGGCGGTCGCCGCATCTCCCACGGTGGGCGCCGCAATTAAACGACGGGCGCCGTGGTCACTTCGTAGCCAAGGTCGTTGGAAAGCCAATTGCGGCGGGCGCCGTAAGGTTCATGGCGGGCGCCGTAATTACGGCGGTCGCCGTCTTTGTACGGCGGTCGCCGTTCTTCGGTTCAGCTCCTGCGATACTTCCGTAAAAACGCCATAACTTTTGATTCCCAACTCGGATCGCGCTCATATTTTGAGGACTTTCAGTAGACTTCAAAAGCTAACTCCTATTCTTAGTCTTCTCATGTGGTTTCTTCCTCAGTGTCTCATATGATATCCAAAACCGCTCAAACACCTCCAAATACACCAACTTCGCCCCCAAACGCCATACACATGAATGTGTCTAAATCTACCCGAATGGCACCAATAAAACCTCTAATGACTCTTACTTAAGCCCTACAAAGTCGTGCTTATCATTGCTCTTAAAAAAACGATAGTTGTAGATACATTGTTTTGCCCAATACAAAGCTTCGCTACACTTACCATGTTTACATCCATTACGCGTGCCCAAAACATACAAGATGGCCCTTAAGGGCAGGCACCATGGCGGATACTAAAAACGACGAGCTAACCCCCCTCACAACCCCTTCTTCAATCCCTCATCCAGTTCGCAAACTGGTAGGAGGGATGGGGGGAGGAGAAGGGGGTTGTACGCGAACAAAGTCAAAAACACGCGGTCTGCCCGAGTAATTGTCATGATAACTAAGCCAAAGTTGATTAAGACATGTCCAAAAACCGCGCACACGGTATAGTCAGCCTCGCGAGTGAATTACACGAAGAATTACATGCACACAGAATCTATATGCTAAATACAGCTAGCAACACACGCGAAATAAATAAGGGAAACTTAAAACAGAAGGCTGAATCCATTGGGCCAAACGTCGTTATCCATCAAAGAGCCTTGTTCAAAAGCAACCACATTACAAACGCATGAAAAGAACAATACAAGGGGGCAATTTAGCAACACCCGAACAGAGT
The DNA here is from genome assembly GCA_027886185.1 of Rheum nobile. Classification (NCBI taxonomy): domain Eukaryota; kingdom Viridiplantae; phylum Streptophyta; class Magnoliopsida; order Caryophyllales; family Polygonaceae; genus Rheum; species Rheum nobile. The sequence goes on from WOAB01000163.1 coordinate 2,147,977, forward strand.
AATAGAAAGCCAAACTAAGGGCAAGGAGTAACAACACTTGAAAGTTCTCTCCGCGGGGATTCCTCCCAAGAATGCTTGACTCCCACAGAAAAGGTAGCTCCAAGAGAGAGCGGCTTCCCCACTACAGCGAGGGGCACGATTGTGCCTGGCCTCATAACGATTCTCTGGAAGAACGAGACGTCTTCTTGGGCGGCTCTCTGGCGAAGGTGACCGATCTCGTCCCAAGCGAGTCTCCGGTGAAGGTGGTTGACTGTGCTCGCTAGAAGACGATACTCTGGTCTTGAATTCCATGTTCCCCCTCATGACAGCAAACAAAACCCTAAATAAAGCCAAGACCCGACGAATAAACAGGAAATCAACGCCCAAATAAGCAAAGAAAAGCGAGAGAAAGTCGACTAAAGACGATTTAAAAAGCAAGCCAGACTTCTCAAAAGGAACTTTCGCTGTCTTTGAAAACTAAGCGCATGGGCTCTTCCCCTCTTGAGTCTTTTCACAAACCCTAAAAACGACACGTCGAGGTTCTCAGTCCCTTTGCGGACCTTCAAAATAATAAATGTTGGGGCTTCACCCCCCTCACGCGTCCCATTCGTGAACCACAAAAATAAGACGACGAGATTTTAACCCGTCATGACAGGTCTTCACAGCTCTAGAATCGAATAACGAATGAGATGTAAATTAAAAACGAGACGATGCATGAAACGAGCAAAAACAAAGCAATTAGTGAACGCGGCGTGTGAAATGCAAGTCTTGAAAAGCAATACAAAAAGTGCGCGAGTATGAAAAGCATTACAAAAAAGCAATACGAAAAGGCAATGTGAGAGAGCAAGGATAAACGCAATGCAATAAAGTAATACAAGAAAAACAGTATGAGAAAGCAGGTTGAACAACAACACAAGAAATCTAGTGAAGTCACCTTCACGAAGGCCTTACTGACCCTCGTGTGGTACTCGTGGCCCATGCTCATGACTTCCCGGCTTGTGTCTATGTCCCTTCACGAAGGCAATACTTCACGTAAGCCATTCCTCAAGAAGGCCCATCATCCACGAAAGCCCGTCTTTCACGAAAGCTCCCCTTCACAAAGATCTTCACTTCAAGGCCTTCACAAAGTTTTCCCTTCGCTCATAACTACCCAACCATGCACCCTCCATGGACTCAGAGAAAGCGAGTAAAAAGGAAATACAAGAAGACTAATGTATAAGCAATGTGAGAAAGCAAGTGATAGAAGTAACACGGAAAAGCAAGCAAACAGATAGAGTGAAAAAGCAAGCTAAGCAACACGAGCAAGCTAGTGAAATCACTCCCTCCCTTATACCCTCTATGGGATCACTCTCTCCGACGCATGGCGGGTCCTTTGTGCACAAACGCATACCCCCTTCACGAGTCTCTTTTCTATGACGCACATACATGTGCTTCTTTACGCGCAAGTCTGTATATCCCCAATGGGAAACACGCATGTTCCTTCAAATACAAGGTTCATGCTTGCACTATTAACAAGAAAATGATAGAGTAAGAATAAAATAAATACGAGTAAACAATTAAAAGCAAAGTGCAAGGCACACCAAGAAGCAACCTAACTAGAGTGGAGCCATGCCCCTCGAAGTGCAATATCTCGGGGCTTCGCGCCCAATCGATGAGTTCCCTCGCGAACTCTAAAAGCAATATCTCGGGGCTTCGTGCCCAATCGACGAGTTCCCTCGCGAACTCTAAAAGCAATATCTCGGGGCTTCGCGCCCAATCGACGAGTTTCCTCGCGAACTCAAAAAGCAATATCTCGGGGCTTCGCGCCCAATCGACGAGTTCCCTCGCGAACTCTAAAAGCAATATCTCGGGGCTTCGCGCCCACTCGACGAGTTCCCTCGCGAACTCGGACTGTAATATCTCGGGGCTCCGCGCCACTCTACTTGTTGACTCGCGAACTTGCGCTTTAACCCGTGCTCCATCCAACCATAGAGATGGTTAAAAAATCAATACGAAATGAGAGATGATGCGGAAAATGAGCAAATTAAGAGAGAACCTAACCAAGAGACAATGATTAGCTTAGTCATTCCTCGAAAAGAAAGAGAAAAGAGAAGACAACTTGCAAGAAAGATTCACGAGGAACCTGGACGAATGCAAGCTCTTGCGAGGCCACTAGTGAACCAAGCCTTCACCTTCGCTACACGAAGTCGAAGAGCTTGGGGGGCTGGCTGTGGGCTCCAGAAATTGACAGAGAGCCTATGCGTGGAACACAACTGAGCATCCACAGACACCACGCGAACTCCAAGCGAGCAACAAACCAGGTTCTTGAACCTGTCATGGGCCAACGGCAAAGGAAGAAGCCCATTGGAGAAAGAAGGGAAAAGCGCATTTCCAACGAAAGAGAAAACGGTTACAAGGAGAGGGCACGTGTCGATCTATGGATGGAGGGGAAATCCTATAAAATCCCTATAAAGTTTGTTAGAAGGGATCCTTTTTCTGGCCATTTTTTAGGGGCTGCAATTTGAGGAAGAAAAGGAGAGGAAGCTCTCAGAAGCGAAGCTCTGAGGAGGCTAGGGGAGCGGAGGCATCGAAGGACGAGAGATTCCGGAGCTCGATCAGGGACGACAATTGGCAAAAAAGGGGATTTCAGAGAAAGTGGGCTGCGATGGAGGGAAAGAGAGTAGGAGAGCTCTCGGAGGCTCCAACGGAGGTGACCGGGAAAGGGACGAGAGCGAGATCTCGGCGAGAACATTCGACACCTCGCATTTCTCCGGTCTAATCTGTCATCGCCCCCGGCCTTGTCACCGCCTCCCTCTCTAGTCCCGACGATTCACTGAGAGGCTCCGGCCTGAGCTTGAATGGGCAACGACGTCGGTGAAGCTTCGATCCCCGTCGGAGAGGATCTCATTCTCACGGTTATGGTCGATAGCTTCATTTCCAACTTCCCTGCCTTCAGTGATGTGATCCCTGGTACGCCCCCTTTCTCCACTTGTATCGCCATTTCAGGAGGATATCTCATTTCTCAATTTCATGCCCAGTAGCATCATTTCTCAGGCAACCTGCAATTGGACTGATAGCTTCTAGGAATATCCCTGGCAAGACCCGTATTTACAAGATTAAACTCTAGTTAATTGGCTAGAAATGAAGAATAGTGTGATAAAATGGAATTTGGCTACACTCATTTCGAGAACCCACCTAGCAATAATTAACTTATACCACTTTCCTAATTGATTGCTTCATTCTGGGTAAGTGATATCGTTCGTGAGTTGGGTTGAAATGGTAATGCTCCCATATTACGGTTATTCACACTAATTTGGCGATGCTTGATACAAAGGGAAGCATTGCCAGTATTGCTAATCTATGTTGAAGAATGCAACCTTGAAAGCCTTAGGAGAAATGTAGTTGGTTGATTAATATAGCACGTGAAGGTTTAGTAGACGTTTCTTCGACGGGAAGCTCAATGCTAAAAAGCCTGATGCCCGACTAATGAAATGAAGGGTGAGTGCACAGACCCACAGAGGAGCCCACTCGCTTATGTCGTGGCCAGCCAAAACCTAGCCCACTGCCTCTGCCGCGGCCTCGCCCAAACCCTAACCCAAAAAAAAAAATCCGCTGCCTTCCTTATCCAATCCCCCCAAATCCGGCCTTCTATAACCAACTCCCAAAGATATTATCCTTATCTTTCCCACAAAATCCTCCATATCTTATCCCATAAGATCTTTCCTAACAAATAGATCTTATCTTATCTTTCCATATCCTATCCTTATCCAACAAACCTAACCCACAGCCGAACCCACACCATACCCGGACCCATGCTTGAGCCTTAGCCACACCCACTCCATGGCCCGCTTGTATTCGTACTTCGAGCCCGACGAGTGGGACCACGACCCTTGGTTCGGTGGCGTGAGCCCATACTAAGCGAACCCGGATTGGATCCCACCGCCTCGCACCCATGGACCCCTGCCACCACGCCCCCACACGTACCAGCCGCGACGCCGCACCCACTACAGAACCCACGACTTCGACCTGGACTGGATTCCGCCACCTCGGTGCAGCGTCCTTGTCCGCACCCACGACAGCGGCTACGATCGGACCCGGTACCGCACCCACAACAGCACCCAAGACCGGACCCGGTACCGCACCCACGACTTCGACTACACGCCGCCACCTTTGTGCCCCCACGCACCCACATGGACGCGTAGCACATGCACCCACGTGCCCAGTCGCACCGCATCCCACTGACGTGCCCACCACCGCGACGTCACCAATCTTCAGCGTGCCCATTGACGTGCGCACCGCCGCGACGCCGCCGACCTTCTGCGTGCCTGCACCAGTGCCCACTGCCGCGACTCCACCAACTGTCAGCGCGCCCACTGGGGAGCCCCTTGCCACACCTGCGAGTCCGACCTCCAGCGCACCCGCACCTGTGCCCATGGCTGCAAGCCCGTGCCCTAGCGAGCCCATAGTCGTACCCATGGTTGCGAGTCTATGCCCCAGCGCGCCCGCACCCGACGTCGTGCCCGCTCCTGGACCTGAGCCTTACTTGATCATCGTTGAGGTTCCACGAGCTGGACCCAAGGACGAGGCCGTTTTTTTGCTGACCGTCGAGCGCTTGTGCTCCCTGGCCCCACCCAGCTCGAAGCGAGGACGCTTCGATTCTAAGGGAGGGAGAATGATGCGATCCGGCATCGACCCAAGTCGGGCTACGGCAAGCCCCATGCGACCGAGACCGTGGCGACCCCCTTGGCTTAAGGACTTAGTCTATTTTAGCTTCGTATTTCCCGTTTTAGCAAGTTTCATGTTTTGTCTAGTTTCCCTCTTTAGCATTGCTATTTTTGGGACTTTCTATGTTTAGAAAGTTCCCATATTTGACACTTTCTATTTTAGGACTTACTATGTTTAGCACTTTCCAGTTATAGTACTTTCTATTTCGGGAGTATGCTCCACTCTTGTCGAGTGGGCTAGCCCATTAGTATGTTCGCGGCCCAAGCCCATTAGGGTCTTGGCCGAGCTCCTTGGCTTTAAATAGCCTTCGTGTATTCCCTTATTCCTCACGTTCAGTTTATTAATCTAAGTCTTAAAGTCGAGTGTTTATCCCCATTATTCTTAGATCCGAACGTCAAACACATCTCTTACTTCGCATCTCCTTCTTCCGCTGCATACGCTACTGCATTCCGTAGCTCGTCGCTTCGAGCGTCTCGCCCCACCCTCGCCCAAAGCGAGCACAAAAGACCCGCGAACCATCACTTCGGTGGTTCGTACCTATCCCGGTTACCATGAGAAGGGACATAGGCCGCTTCCTGCCTAGATCGGGCAACACCCGTGTGAGAGTAAACTAACCCTCCCCCTAGGCTAATTTACCTTTAAGCCCTTTAGCATTACAAACTCCCCTTTGCCCTCTGAAGAAGCTGGAGGGTGCTCTGGATTTCAGTATGCATTTTCTCTTGATGATAAGACGAATCCAGATGACAGGTTCTGCCTTATCACTAACTTATTTCCTTGCTTCTATCTCATAGTTCTTCCCTGATAGGGTTGGAGTTGTGCACAATGGTGAACTCCAATCCAATCTATGTCATAAACTAATTCACTACTACTTTTTCTTGTAGGATTTTCGAGAAGGATGGAGTTAAATTAGCGGTGGATAAAATTTCTTATGACTTTGTAAAGGGTGCTTCAGTGGATTACGTTAAGGAGCTTATTCGCTCTGCATTTCAGGTATTTTTACACTCTAGTCTTGTCATAATCACTTCTGATATAGCATGTCATGTGGATTGGTTATTGCATTTGGTATGTGTTGTTTGAGTTCCTTGTCTATAGCTTATGTTTTATCACTGTCATTGAATTTCTGAGAGGGGATGATTGTGTATAAAGTACTGTATGAGAAAGAAAAAATTCTATTGTTGTGTGTATAGATCTCCCTTATATCTGTAAAATTATTCTCTGGCAGCATATTTGCTTGCCAGCAAGATCCTGTGACAAGTTATCTTCTTGATCTTGGACATTGTAAAGCCATATATATTACCTTCGGTTCAGCTGCAAGGATGACCAGAAGCAGTCCATGTAACTGTGGGTTGTATTGCTATCTATCATTGTCCATAAGCTAAGCCAGTATAGGATTTGCTAATTAAATGTGTCATGATTGACGTGATTAATATCTCAATGAACTTTAATTAGTCAGAATAATTCTTTCAGTGGCTTGTGTTTATGACATCCGTGTATAACGTAGCCAGAATAATTCTTTCGGTGGCATGGGTGTTGAGAATTTTTACGTCTTGATACTTGTATCTTACTTTTAAATATTCAGATGTATTCACTTGATGATATAATAGCAAAGCACAGTTACCTCCAACAAGCAAGATTATAATCCTGAGATCGAGGACAAAGACCAAGTTAGAATTTAGAAACTTCTTAAGCAACACATTTTTATGCTCTTCATGCATAATTATCCCAACATTTGTACTCTTAAATCAACAAATTTAGAGTACACTTGTCAGGATTAATTCTTCCAGTGCCAATGTCACTTGTCCAACCATGGGAAGAAAAACACTCTCCCATGTCTATCAGCAGAAAGGCTTTTCCCTTCTAATACAAGGCCACTATATGCTGCAATGTCCTGTAGGCAGATTCCGGATCATGCAACCTTGAAATTTGCTGTATCAACTGCAATGTTCTAAAGGCCATCTTCTATTTGCAATAGTTTTCAGTTTGAGATGCTGATTATGAGAGTGTATCTATCTCAGGCCAAGTTAAAAGACAGGAAATATCTTATTAGCAGAAAATTCAAGAGACTCAGAATTAAAAGCAATACATGATTGTGGATTGGAATCTCAATCAAATTGACAAATTTGATGTAAATCCTTATTAGTATCTACATATATATACGTGTATGTATATATTCTTTCTTCTTCTAGGGATTGGACTGGTTGTGATAAAATGCAAGCCATTGGGCAACTGTAATATTGCCTTGCATTACAAGCACCAAATCCACCCTAAAAAATGTCAGCTAAGAAAAAAGACTGAAAAATCAGCATTAGCAGGGATTACTTGACATTCAGCTTTGCTCTGGCATGCCCTTGTGATATTTGGAGCTGTTCAGTAATTCCAAGATGAGACATGAGAAGCCAGACATGAGTCAGCAACTCTCCTCCCTTCCTCAGCTGCTGAGCATGCTGAGTTCCGCGACAATGAATGGCTGCATATCCTAATATTTCTACCCACACTTGGCTTATAACCTTCCATTTACGTACTTGGGGCGGAACGGTGGGGTCTGCATCCATGTTCCGCAACGAGGTTGCAAGCCTACAAGCATCGAACAACACCGACTTGCTTCTATCCCCCTTCACTTGAGAGGGAAAAACCTCAGTGTTCACGCGAAGCAACATCCTGCAAGCCATGGCTTCTGAGGTGATCGGGCTCTTGCTCTTGAAGAACTCCTTCGCCTCAGCACAAGTGTCTCGAAACCTTATCAGTCCAATCCCAACTGGCAACATGAAAGGGCACATTGCCAGGAGATACAGCATATAGTCTGATATATGCTTGCTCTCTAAGCATTCTCTTGTTGGCTCCCCGCCACTCATGTCATAGTGGTAACACAGTTCAGTTGCAATGTGCCAGAGGAGAATAGATTGGTCAAATTCTACTTTGGTAGTAGACCAATCCAGTTCAATAAGTCTGTTTTGTTCCAAGGCGTAGTCTCCTCTGGACCTGCACAGCTTCATTAGGTGCTCCCTGTTCTTGATTTCCTTGGAAATATCAAGACAGTGCTGGAAGATCAAATCCTTCAGAGCAGGGGAGACGCCGCTATGGGTCAGGCACAGGTGTGTTTCTAGTGCCTTGTTGACAGCTAGGAGCTTCTTAATCACAGGCAACCGAGTTCCCTCCTCCTTCAAGCATACATCCAGCAAACTGTACTGCGCCATGGAACTAGACCACCGCTTCCCAGGCTTTCTCCAGGAAATGTACCTTAACAAGACTTTATTGCTCTTGCTGTCATGCTTGCTCAACCAATACCGTGTCCAGTCTGAGAATAGAAGAACAAGCAGAGCACCCATCTCTAACACAATGGCGCCTCCCATCAGTAAATAGGTAATGACCAGGTCAATTGTTTGGTAGTTCTTTCCTTTTTGCACGAAAGGAAACAGGATTAACACTAGTGTGGTCAGAAGCATGGTGAACAACCGAAGAAGGCAACCACGTGTAGAATAAATAACAGGCGCCTTGGTGTAGAGCACATCATATATGAATCCAAGTTCAATTTCAATAACATAAAATGCTTTCTGAGATCCAAGTGTACTGAAGAAGGATTGGCTTTCATCTCGATCCTGGAAGCTGAGGATGAGATCAACAAAGAGGCGCTTGAACCTCTGGAATTGGTTGTATGCCTTAAGAATCAGCTGAGACTCATCATCGTCAGCTGCTGCATCAGCAAGAGAATTGGTAGGAGCTGAAGCCTCAATGATGACATCAGCTTTGACATAGAACCCCTCAGCCTTCTTCAGAGTAAAATCTTGCATGAATTTGGCGTAATTAGGCCCTGGATCAGGCGGTGTAAGCAGCGAGTCACGAAAATGCTCACTACTGGCTGATCTCAGGGAGCCTATCCTCTCCCCAAACTTGACAGCACCAACAACTAGCATTGGGATTGTGAGGGCAGAAAGTGGGGAGATACCAGGCCAGGCTACCAGAAATATGTAAACGCATGCTATTGTCTGAGTGAGCAGCTCAAGGGTGCGGCGTTGCCAGAGCTCATTGTCTTCCATCGAGTAAGCAGTGATGGTATCAGGACCACCCAAGTGGACCAGAAGAAAAGGGGCCCAAAACGACATAAGATCCTCGCCTTCGCTTCGAGGTGAACTATGTTGGATGTGGTTTGCAATGACACCAAGAGCCAGGGCTGCCACCCAGTCTGCCAGCAAGTAGGTGGACCAGACAAAGAACCGGAACCAGATCAGACCTGTATACTTTCTGCGCTTACCTGATAGGATCAGTGCTATTTGCAGAACAAGGCTGAACACGACTAGTGCTCTCAGCTGCCATCTCTTCCATAGTTTCCTCACGTCCTCTGGAATTATCTCCACCAGGCCCCGCCTCTCCAGGTTGATCAATATCCCAGCAGCAGCTGCATACAAAGAAGGGAGCAAATCAAGACATAGTATGGAGTTGCTGAAATCACAAACTCGGAACATACCTAGATGAAGCATTCTTCTGGCCAGGTCTGAGGTCTTTTTTGAAGGGGCTTCTCATTAGCCTCTATTTATTAATTCTCACACAAGGAAAGGGTGGAATGACAGGTTTCTTGTTGACTTGAGGAAATGGGAAATCAACACACATTTTGCTTCTCATGTCTGAGCTGTTGGTTTCTTATATTTTCCAAGACGTTATCTTATTGACCCAGTCAAGCACAAGAATTAACTGATTTTGGCCCCTTTTATTTCAAAGCACGAGGGTCAAAACATGGGTACAGTAATTCCAAACATCTAGTCTGTTAAATATTAATTAAATAAGCATGATTTTAGCTTGCAAGATAAAAAAAGCATGATCATGAAGCCATACCCACATGTAGATAATCTAGATTACATATAAGAAATTCATTTCTTAATTTATGCAAATTAAATCTTTCTTCAGGAAAGAAATCCGAAACATGGCTATCAGAGGTTAACTTGGCATTATCCAGCTGAATATATAATGAGCTATAATAATTCTATTGAGCAGCTAATACACGCCTTTAGTTGCTTGTACTTGCAGGTTGCAAGCAACTGACAATTTCAAAGATTATATGCCTCATCAGTTGCTGGAAGAGCATCCTACACTAGCCACCAGAAATGGTTGTGCCTCCTGCCGAAGAGCATCATAGCTACAAAACATTCATAGCTTCAGGCATGAGCAAGGACTACAGACTATTAGATTTGACTCACAAGGTTCATTCATGCAAATTTAAGCTAGTGCAGACAGTGCAGAAGGTAAACTTGCAATTTAACCAAAGCAAACAGTGTAGATGACAATAAGTATATACAACACAATGACCAATGTTAATGCTACAGCCTACAGATATACAACTGACCATATAGGTCACTGGAATACAGGATTTACAAAGTTTCTGTTTGCTAGCAAGCAAAACCCTGAGCAGTGCAGAGGCATTGAGGCAATGTATCTCCAAATAAGTATGCCAGAAACACCAGCAAAGCAATGACTTCCAATAACCACGATAAATGCCAACTGTCAAGTTCACGCACACAATCTGCCACATCATCCAAATTGTGATCCACCTCAAAGCTGGTTCCAAAGATCAGGATCATTTTCCCACTAACCTCAAATTTCAAGAGAAAAAGGAACCAAACTTGGTTAGAACTTGGAAAGGCATATCATAAGAGGAAGTCTTACCAAACAATTATGCAACTGGGAATGAAACTATACATTTGAACATGGAGATGAGGAAATAAACAGATCCAATATAGAGGACATACCGGCAAAGGAGTAAACTTGTAATCGTTGAGAGTAAGTACGGTATGCCTTTGTTTTTTCTGCTTAACTTGTTCAACAAATTCCTTGGGCATGGCAGTCAGAGTCAGCTCCTCCAGAGAATCTTGATCCATCAACCGACTGGGAAGCTGCCTGAGCTTACAACAATACCTGATCTTCAATTCTCTTAGGTCAGGCATACCCCCCTCTTCCACTGTCCATTCCACAAGTTCCTTGAGCATCCAAAGCTTCAACACCCGCAGATTTTTGAACCCGTTTCTTGGGCAATTCATGTCTGTTCCTAGGTAGGAGTCAGCTAGGAGCCCCAACACGGAGAGGTTCGGCAGCTTTGACAGAATAGACATTGGGTCATCATTCAACTTTGAGACTGATAGTGCAAGAACTTTCAGATTTGGAGGGAATGCGTTTGAAGTAGGTAATTTCCCTAAGATTCCAAGTAGGCTCAAACGGGAAAGTTGGGGTAACTTCAAGAGAGGCTCCAAATTGATCTTGGAAGGCTTGCCCATTTTATCTTTGGATTTCAATGACAGGTACCTAAGATTGGCCAGTTTCTGGATCCACCTTATAAAATCCTTGGAGAAGCTCAATTGGCAAGTTATGCCTAATTCATGTAGTTCGTAGAGTTGGTTGAGTTCTTCTTTCACAGCGGTCTCATCATCAACAATCAAACCCACCAATGTTCTAAGCTGAGTTAAAGAATTGTGGTGTTTCTTTTGCTTGTTGTAGTCAAGACGAATCTCAGGTAAATTGAGATACCTCAGGTGCTTCAATTTCCAAATATAACTTGGAAGGCTATTGATATATGTTCTCTTCAAATCCAGTGTCTCAAGGTAAGGCAGATCCCCAACAGATCTGGGAATGTGGTCAATGAAAGTCCACCTAAGCCCCAGGTACCTTAAATGGAACAATTGCTTGAGTGTCTCAGGTAAAGTTGGCTTGTAAACACCCTCCAAATCAAGCACCCGGAGCACTCCAAAACCCTTATTTCCTATATTCTTAAATATGAAGTTCCCCACTTCTGTTGCTGGAGTGTCATTCCTCTGAAAGTTGAATGATAAATAGGATCTCAGGTTCTCGTAAAAAGGTGGTAAAGGCAAAGTAGAAGCTGAATAGTAATTCTTAATGTCCACATACTCAATGACTCTCCGAACACCAAGCTTAGGAGGAATAGATACAGACAACTTTTGTTCCTTGTGGATATAGAAGAGGCTTATCTGATGAGCTTTTGGGGACAAATACTCGAGCAGTGCACGAGGCAAACGACACTTTTGTGGGCTTCCATCTGACCTGAACTTGGATATCTTAATCAAATTCCTCTGTACCAAATCATCGAAGCAATCCTCTACAGTATCCTCCTCAGACATCCCAGGGGACCGCCTTACGAATCCCTCTGCAAGCCACAGTCGGCGTAGCCTTCTCACCGAGATGTCAACTTCATTTGGAAACAGAGCCATGTAGAGCAAACACAGCTTTGAGTGGGCAGGTAAATCATTGTAACTCAGCGGCAAGACTTTCATTCCACGCCAACTGGCTTGGCTGAGGTACCAATTCCACTCCTCATAGCTCTGTCCTTTTGTTGATAACAAGCCCCCGAGAAGCGCAATGTCAAGGGGACAGCCCTTGCATCTTTTCAGAATCTCATCTCTGAAGCCACCCCCAAGCTGGTCGGTTTCCTGATCGAGGCAAGATTCTTTGATTAACAACTCCCAACTATGCTGATCACACAGTTGTTTAAGGCGATGAGGCGAACACCTTTCTTGTTCGGATATGGAGCTAGCTACGTAATGATCGCGAGTTATGATGATCACCTTGCTGTCCCCTGTATCTAAGTTTGGCAATGCAGATTTCAATTCGTCCCATAATCGTACCTTGCTTACATGGTCCAAGACAATCAGGTAGGCCTTGTCCTTGAGAGAATCGTGAACACTGGAAATGAGCTGATCAACATTCGGAGTCCCACCGCCCTCCGTGGATTTGAGTACTTGTTGCAGAAGGTTGGCTAGGAGTTGGGAGGTTGTGATGAATTCGTCCGGAACATGAAGCCAGGCTCGACAATTGAAATGTGTCTTGATTTCCCTGAGGTTGTAAACTGTCTGAACAAGAGTAGTCTTACCGGAGCCAACGGGGCCTACTAACGGAATCACTCCTCCTCCTCCCTTGAGTCTATCAACAAGTTGTCTCCTATCTTGGGTGAAGCCGATGAGGATGGGTCCATCCTGGTCGGGATAGCTTGAATGAGGACTCTTACAGTTACGAGGACTAGGGCTCCCAAACCGGAAATTCGATCGACGATTCAAAGGAAAGCTGTTCGTGGATTTTAAATACGGTAATCTAATTGTTGGAGCAAGGCTCGCCGGATGCAGGTTGAAAGACAGCGATCGTCCAACAGCACAAGCAGCAGCGCGTTTCTCTTCTCCAGCCTCCTGCTCCTCGGGATTAGGGTTTCCGGCTCGCAAGCTCGCATCCACCACCTCGCCAGGCCTTTTGAGCTTGAGGTTTTCGATCTCAACCGCTAGGTTGTGGAGCTCGTGGCGGAGCAACTTGCCCGGCCCGCAGAGGTCGTAGGCGGCGGCGAAGAGCGTGAAGCCGCGGCGTTGGAAGAAGCCGATGTTGCGTCTGCCGCGAGCGGCGAGGGAGAGGACGTAGTTCTCGATCTTGTCCTCCGCTGAAAAGACAAGGCCAAGGTAATCGGTGGCCCAAGCGACGGCGGCGGGGTCGTCGCCGAGCTCCGCGTCGATGAGGAAGCCGCGCATCTGGCGGAGTTGAATACGGATGTCTTCGATCTGGTCAATCACATTGTCGAAGGCTATGGAGTCTTGGATAAGAAGGTGGGTGAGCTTCTGTAAGATTACAGCAACCACTGCTTCGACCGCCATTGAAATTGAAAACGACAGATGAGTAGCGAGCTAGGTATACTAATTCGATGAACGGGTGAAGGAAAGCAAAATAAGGCAGAAATTAGCAGTGGAATTTGCAGGGATGGCATAAATACGCGGATATTCCCATTAAGAAATCGCAATGAAAGCAGAATTGTGTGCATAATACCATTGAATTTTCGCGAGGGAACCAGAATTACGCTGATATTTTGACAGTAAAGATGAATTTCGCGGATATTACGGAAGGAGATAAACCACACAATTAGAAAAGATTTCATTTGAAGTTAAACAAGATTAATTAGAAATGTATTCATCTTATAGCTATATTCATAAGAAAACATTTCATTTGAAGTTAAACAAGATTAATTAGAAAAGAAGCATACATAATTAAATCATTTCACATAATTAAATCATTCCACATGCCATCTAAGTTAAACAAGATTTATGGGTTGGGTTGGATTGGAGGCTGGTATGAAACTCAAACCCTTTAAAAATATCAGGATTCCAAACCCCATACCAATTGGGTTGGAGGCCCGGTATGAAACTCAAAAAATCAGATATCAAACAACAAGTAACGGGTTGGGAATTTCAAACCCGATTCCTCAGGCCTCATACCCTGTAAACAAACAGCCCTTTAATAATTTGAGGGAGTAAACTTTCAACCCAAAAAAAATTTGAAGGAGTAAACTCACGACACGAATAATCTTATATGACCGACATTACGTTAGCAGAATGATCCTACTGTCTAATTATTTGTTTATGAAATAAAAAAGAGAAATAACAACCAATACCCTCTTTTACTAATGCATTTGTGATTTTATCCTGCCCCTTTTGGTTTTTGCAAATATACCCCATCTAAGAAATATTTCTTCTGTTTTTGCAAAAATACCCCCCAAATAAAAAGGTAAATTAAAAATTGAATTTTCTTTTTGTTTTGGAAAATAAAATCTGACATGGCACTGATTTTATAAATAAAATAAAATAAAATAATTTAGTTTCAATTTCAAATTGAAATGTGAAAGTTGCTACAGAAACCCAACTACATTGCCGACTGAGGTCTCTCTCCCAGCTCGAGGTGTCTCCATCTTCTCCGGCGGAATCCAGCTTTGTTTTGTCCAACGGATTTCACTATTGTCGGCGGAAAGGTTTCTCTTCTAGGTATGATATCGATTCAAACTCCATAATCTCCATCTTTGTTTTTTGCTTGAAACCCTTCTTCGTCGTTCGAGCTAGCTGAAACCCTTCTTCGGCGCAAAATTGCAGGTTTTCCACAGACGGAGCCCTTTATCGCCGCTTGAGCTCCTCTGATTAAGGCCCAAAATTGCAGGTCTTCCACCGAAGACGCGCGACAAAGTGCAGGTCTTCGATTCATCTTCCTCTTATGTCTATCTCGTTCGAGCCTTGGAGGTATGTCCAATTTTTTAGGGTTCCAGCCATTCAACGCCGTTTTAGGGTTGCTCCGTTGCTGTTCATTTGGTATTTAGGGTTAATTTACTGTTGTTCGTTTGAGCTGAAATGAAGTGAAGTTGAATGCAGCGAATTATATAAACCTGTAAAATCCGTGTTTGTAAAATGAGAATGTCAGATTAGTTTGTTTTTTGTCACAATTGCAGGAATGACCATTGTTTGAAAATTTCATGTCAGCGTTGATGAAATATTTTTCTCATCATATAGTTTTATTGTTGAAATGATCAATTAGAATGTCAGTTTTGTGAAACATTGTTGTGTTTTGAAAGTTAATGTTTCTATTTGCCTGACATTATAGCTCTTACTCTTGCAACTTCATTGTCTTCTCGTGTGATCTCTACATTTGAGTATGTTCAGTTTGGTGCTTAGAAAAAACTTAAATGTTGATATTTTTTGTTATTTGTCTATCTCCACCAGTGCAGCTAAAGTGGTGTAGTATTCCATATTGAAACGGAGGAAATTGAAATGGGTAAAAAGGTAAATAATTTGACGTTGGGTGTAGTATTCCATTATGCCTCTCCCCTGTGGACTGGAAGAGGATAATAGATGGTCCATTTGGACCTACTGTGAAGATGGTTCGTCGACAAACCTTTTCATGCTAGCTTGTACATTACGTTTTATTCCGTCAAGTAGAAACGAGGAAGTTGTGGGAGACGTGGTATGACCTGCAAGGACAACTGCTGCATTTTTCAATGAAGGAATTTGCACTTGTGACGGGGTTATGCTGTCACAGAATGAATGATAATGAGCTGAACCCGAATAAAAATGCCGTGAAAGAGTTATTTGATGTACATAATTTGACGTTGGGTGAGCTAGAGTCATTATTTATGCGTACACAGCCTGATAGCCCTTTGAAATATAAGATGGCATTATTGATTATATTAGAGGGCGTCATTTTTGGGGTTGAGAAAAAGGTTCGCATAAGCACGGGTCATGTCAAATTATTGACTGATATCGATCGATTCACGAAATTCTCGTGGGGCAGGGTTAGCTACATTGAAACTCACTAGGGATTGAGTTCAACGGTGAAGAATAGATTGCAAACGGTTGAAACAAGCAGAGACTCAAGTGCAAGGTTGGGTTACAAACTCAAGGGGTTGCCAATGGCCTTTCAGGTAATATGATAAGATGTAATGTATATTGTTTTGAAGTTGGTATTGTAGTTACAATGTATTGATGGTTTCTTACAAGAAATAAGTATCATATTGACAAGAAAAACCGCGGTTCAAGTTTGGCTATTTGAAGATGTTAAACCAATTGCTTCAGCGTTTGCACATTTGGTGAATAAGGAGGCCTACCCACGCGGTCTACGATGGTCATCAGATTCACAACCTGATGCGACGGCCGTGGATTCTTTCTTGGGGAAGGCCACATCCCGTTTTATTCCAAATGTGGTGTTAATAGAGGAAGAAGCTGAGGTGGAGGTCTTAAAAGAATGCAAATTTGATGGGGAAGTGAAGGACACTTACTTTGACAAGGCAATTGAGAAATTCGAGCTAAGTAATAAGAGGTCTATCAATGGTAGAAGAAAAGGAAAGAGTGATTCGGACCCTGCCTCTGCTGCGAAGTCCTCAGGCCTGGATGCAAGACAAATGATGTGCGCTATGAAAGAGCTTCATGAGCGTATGATTAATTTGGAAAACCAAGTGGACGCAGGATTTAGTGCTATGAATAAAACCTTGGGCATAATGGAACAGATGATCAAGAAGAGGGCATTCAACAACTCAGGTTCAACAAATGATGAAAAAGAGGACATTGAATAGGAGGAAGGGGAGGTAAGATAACTGTCAACAATCGTTATTAAGTTTTGTTTGGGAACTTAGATTTTTATTTCGTGGAAGCTTAAGCATTTTTTCTTGTTGGAATGTAGAATAGTAATGTCATATCAATAAGCTAAAATGTCACTGTTTTCAACTTGAGATTGACAATTACTTGTATTTATTGTAAGTTAAAGCCTGTTTTTTGACAAACATTATAACAGGAATGTCATAGTTAATTAATAGAAAGTCAATATTTATAAGTTGGATGAATGCATAAAGCTCTGTTTTTGACAAACATTATAGAATGATGTACTTACTTATTATTCTTGTGAGTTAAATGTAATTTGTTATTTATTAATAAATAACAAATGGGTAAATATTGAAGCATAATGTTGTACATGGTCGTGATGAGGATGTCGAAATGGATAGAATGGGGGGGGGGGGGTCTGATTCAAATCCCCTACAGGATGACGATGATGAAGGTGCCATTAAAGTTGACAATGACAATTTAGGATATATGGTTGTTTATCGAAAGCAAAAGGATGATGAAGATGGTGCAGTTCAGAGTGATGATGTTGAGGGTGCAGTACAAGATGAGGGGAAATATGGAGAAACGATGACAAAAGAACAAAAAGATAAGAAAGAAGGAAACGTATTTGCAAGGAAGACTCGTTCAAAAAAGAAGAAGGGTGATGAAGATGGTGCAGTTCAGAGTGATGATGTTGAGGGTGCAGTACAGGATGAGGATAAATATGGAGAAACGATGACAAAAGAAGAAAAAGATAAGAAAGAAGGAAAAGTATTTGCAAGGAAGACTCGTTTAAAAAAGAAGAAGGGTGATGAAGATGGTGCAGTTCAGAATGAGGGGGGAAATAAAAAAGGGAGGACAAAAGGAGTTGAGGTATGCAACAATAAATTTTCCTGACAGGATGGTCCCTCAGTTCACCAACATCTTATTTATGAAAAAACTTATTTGCAGACGCTAGCGGTAGCAACAAAAGAAGCTGAGGTGGAATGAGACTCTACCAAAGAATCAATTGGAGTCTCAACAAGAAAAACCACCTCAAAAAACAAAATTAATACAACTGGTGAATTGAGGGACCATCCTGTCAGGAAGAAAGGACTGTCCAGAGAAGCCGATAATCCCAAACGATGCAAGGTTTCAACGTCCAAAGGTATTTCAGACACGAGCAGATTGTGCCGTTGGTTAGACTCGAAGGAAAGGTTAGGAAGTTGTCCCTCTTGTCTTGATGATATGAACGCGTGTTTGAGATGTTAATTAAACCATCTTATGATGTAGTGAGGAAATTGTTTCTTCAACTGGAGAACATCTACATAAGAAGTTTTTTGAGAAATTGTTACAACCAATGGGGTGGCTGAGTTCTCAGGTAAGCCTCTTTCATTATTTATATAAATTATAGTGGCGTGTAGCAAATCTTAAATTTCTGATATGACATTTTATATTTTTGGTTTGTAGCACTTGGACGAATGTATGTATTATCTTGGATGTCGTGTGCGTGACAAACCAGTGGCAATATTGGACACCTTTTTTCAGCATAAGTTGGACAAGGAAATGAATAGATGGTTTTCAGATAAGCAAAGTTATGTTACTGATCGATCTAAGATGAGATACCTGCGTGGGGAACTGCCTGCACTTTATGAGAAGGATTGGAAGGACGTGGATCGTATATACCTCCCCTTCAATTTCAAGGAGAAACATTGGGTAGCTCTGGAGATACAACTAATTAAATGGTGTGTCACTGTATACGATCCCGACGTCAATTTGTTCAAATTGTCGAAATTCCATAGGTTACTTGCAGGGTTGACATATATTCTTCTTGTCATGATAGCACAATATGAGCCCTTGGCAACAATTTATGAAGATAGGGGGAAAAATCCCCTAAATGTGACTCGTGTTCCTACATTGGAGAGAAACAAGAGAGGGTAAGTTGTTTACATTAATTGTTCATTTTTTGGTGTGAAATTGGTTATAATATCAGGAAACCAACTACATTTTTTACTTGTGTGGAGGGGCGATTGTGGCGTCTTCGCGATCAAGTACATAGAAATGCTAAGTTCCGGACGTCAAAACATCGTGAACGTGGGTGACAAATTTGTGGATCAGTGAAAACAGGAATTTGCCGTTCTAATTCCTACTATGCAAAGTATCCAAACAAACCCTAAAACGTAGTCTTAGGCAAGTAAGGGTCGAATCCGCAGGGAGACAAATCAATCGCAGTATGCAATAAGTATGTCAATTTAAAGTAACCAAGGGGGGGGGGGGTTTGTTGGTTTGTTTTAGTAGCAAAACATGCAAAGGTAAATAAGTAATTAAAGGTGATGAAATCAGTTATTGGGAAAGCACTCAGTCAAACAATATCCGCCAATCGAATGACAAGTTGATCATAGATACTACTCAAAATCGCATGCAATGGTAATTCCAATTCCTTTTCAGATGTAACTAATAGCACAACCAGATACTATTAGCACTAACTAATTAAACAACCCTGAAACTATCAAGATTCAGTTTAACAGCAGCCTTACGGATATGAATATAGTTGGATACAACCCTAGAATAAAACAACCAGTTTTTACCCTAGAATGTAAACCAATTCTCTTCTGCATAAGATTAGCACAACCAGTTACTAATACGATGCAATTGCTACAATGGAATAGATGTGCTCAACCAGTAACAATCTAAACCTAGCAATAGATAAATAACGATAAACCCTAGTTGATCAGACTAGAAATTATCAATATCAATCTTAAGAAATCAAGCAAGAGAAAAGATAAGAACCAATGCAATAGATTAGGAGTAAGAACCTCACAACTGAATCACACGAAAAGCTTCAATGTCTGACTAAGCAAGAGAGGCTTAGTTCTTCATAGCAAGAGAATACGTAGAAATTAGAAATTAGGGTTCCACCTCCCAAGAAACAAGTTTTCTCAACCCTTAAATACCAAAGGAAAATAGTCTGAAATTATCCTAAAAGAAATAATAAAAACGAAATAAAGAAATATAAAATAAATCCGAAAATGAAATCGGCAAGGGGATGTTTCCGTCAGCGGCGGCGACCGCTGCTTCTTCCACGGCGATCGCTGCAAATGCGGCGATCGCTGCATTTAAACGGCGATCGCCGTTTCAAGGTCGTAGCTGAGGTCTCTCCATGGCCATTAACGGCGGTCGCCGTTTTTCTGCGGCGGTCGCGGCAGTTTTGTTTCTCCATCCTTCGCTCCTCAGCTCCTAAAGCTCCAAAAATGCAACTTCCGCATCTCCTCGCCAAGTCTCCAAATCACCTCCAAAGCATCCTAAAACAACACTAAAATCATGCCAAAACTCCGTCAATACACACAACATAATTGTGTGTATCAAACTACCCCACACTTGAATCTCTACTCGTCTCGAGTGGATAGAGAACTACCACCCATCGCCAATAAGCACCTAGATCATCAACATGTAAGGAAAGCCCACAACCAAGAGTAAAAGCATCTACATGAAAGCTCAACATCCCTCAACACCAGCATCATAATCAGCACAACAACAACACCAACATATGCAATATCCACAACCTCAACCACAGCAGCCAACACAACACACATCCAAGCTCAAGGGCAAGCAGAATACTTCCCCCAAGCTTATCCCGGTCATCCAAAAATGTGAGTAACCACTAGTCCTAACCTCCATCTATGACTCCTTATGTCTCCCAAAGTGACCTACCCGACAATCCTTCTTTGTCTCCTCTTCTTATGTCGCCCCGCCGGTAAAATGAGATCCTTGAAAACACTCCTTTTCTTTTCACTCATTTTGCCTAGGAGCCCTTTCGGGTTTTCATCCTAGCCACTCATTTCATTTTATCATAGATGGACTCACCGCCTCACATCACTCCGAATCTACTTTTGCCCAGGCCTAGTGCCTGTCGGATTACCTGCTTTTTACCTGGACCGCCCTTTCGGGTTTTCAGCCCATCCCAGGATTTTTTTTTTTTTTTTTTTTTTTAGTACTAGCAATAATAAATACATAATCAACTTCCCCATACTGAAAATGAGCATTGTCCTCAATGATACCAGACATAATAACATAGGGGAAGTGAAGAATGTACCTACTACTGCGGCGGTGGTGGGAAATCGGGATATTGGGAACCCATGAAAAGGTTCCACTGCCTCATCTGCTCCCCCATGGCCTGGATGTCCTGGACCTGTGTCGCGTAATGATCCCTTGACTCCTGGCAGAAGTCAATGAACTCCTGGTGGAACCCAGCGAGGTCTGACTGAATGGAATGCTGGCGCGCGTCAATCCCCTGGACCATCTCCCACGTCTGTCTCTGGTAATCATAAGATGGTCCAGCAGCAGCGGTAGCTTGCACCTCAGGCAAAGCTGTATCCTCATCATCATACTCCTCATCACTATCATCATCACCCGCATCAGGCTGTGCCCCAAGGGCAGCAGAAGAACCAGCAGCGGAATGACCTGCAGCTGAACTACCACCAGCGCCCACGCGGTAATGGCGCACATCAAAATCCCTATAGCGCGGGCCACAGGTCACCACAAAGGGAAAAGGGATGGGGATCCGATGGCAGCCCCGCGAGCCATACAACCAGAATTTCGGGCCTGATCCGGTCCCAGATACCATAGTGGACGTCCTGAGCTGCCTCCAATCATAGCTAAAGGCAGCGGAGAGCTGCTGGGAGGGGTCGGGCTGCTCGAGGCCCAGGTGACGTCCAATCAGCGTAATCATGCCCCCAATGACAATCTTGTGCTTCTTGTTCTCCTGAAATTTTCTGCAGGAAGCAATAAAGTGGGAGCGCCAACTCCACACCAAAGGGCACTCCGGGGTCATACTCCACACAGTGTACAAGTCATCGTACGGAACCTTGTTTAACTCGGACTGGCCATGGAAGGCCATTCGCACCACCTTATGTGCTAGGCGCAGGCCCGGATGCGACCACTTGTAATTGTACTCTCCTCCCTGCGGATCATAAATCTCAGTCCCGGTAGAGTGGTACCAGAAGGTAAAGAAAGCATTAGCGTCCGCCCACGCCCTCTCGGAAGATGGGGACTTAGTAATCCCAAGCGCTGAATCCAGGTCCTCCCAGGACATAGAGTGCCTGCTGCCACCCAAACTGAATGTAATCTTTTCCTCATCACAATGATTCTCAAAGCTGGCTAGAAAAAGGATAGCCGTTAGTATTTTCGATATGAAGTGGTTTGACTAGTGGAGGATATCTTATTCACTTTAATGTAAGCTTCACTGTAGTTGGGATAGTGTTGTATGATTCCTTCTTGAGTGGTTTTTGCTAGAATTGACTTGTCTTGTTGACAATAACTTGTGTTGAAATTATTTTGTAAATCTAGCAAAATTGGTTGGTGCATTTCTTCTTTGCTACTTCGTTGTAGATGCATATTTCCTGTCAGTGAAGTTTCTTTATATTTTGCGTACATATGTTTTTTGTCACATTGTATAATCCTATTGTCGAAATTATCCTTTTGTTTTTGTTGTTTTGGGGTAAAAAAATATTTTTTAATATTATTTGTTTGTGTTTACCATTGTGTTGACCTTTTTAATAATATTTAATTTGGAATAAAAAGGGTAAGACATAACACTGTTTACCTTTCTTCGAAGTTCGAATGCTCGCAAAAGGCCCTCTCTGTTTACCTTCCAAAATTCCCTCCAAAAGAAGATAGTTTCTTCTTCCCCAGAAGGCGACTCTGCAAACATCCATCATTGTTATCAGACATTTTCTTCTTCCCCAGAAGGCGACTCTTCAACTACTCCATCTTTCCCTATTAACGCTAGACTCGATTTTTGCTTACTCTTGAAGTCCATTTTTTTTGTTACCAAGTCCATCTCCACATTTTCTTACTTACTCCCTCCATCTTTCTCCATTAACGCGACTCTGCAACTCCATTTTTACTTACTCGCCCCTCCCCGAACTTTTCCTTAACCTCTGAAGCGCGTTACAAAAAAATCCTAGAAAATGGCAGTGCTTAGAGACGGTAAAGAATCGAGCCCAAAGAAGAGTGGATAGAAAAGGAAGAGAAAAGAAGACGACAGGCAGGTTCGAAAGAAGAAGAAGCAAAGAGACGAAGTGCAGGTGAAAGGGGAAAAAAGTTGTGACAGTACCATAGCAAAAAAATCCGGGAAGGGCAGGTCGAGGCCAAAAGCTAAAACAGTAAAGGCGAAAAAACCCGTAATCTTTAAAGGGGATGTAAGTTGTCTACATTTTCTGTTTAGGGCTTAGGGTATTTTTCAATTGTCCTGTCAGCCTTCTGAAATGGTTTCAATTTGTTTAGGGTATTTTTTCAATTGTCCTATCACCCGTCTGAAATGGTTTAATTTGTATCGGGAGTGTTTGTTTAGGGTTTTTTTGTTTCATCTGTCGTCTGAGGCTTCTCAAATGGTTCGATTTCGTTTGTTTATGGTTATTTTCATTTGGTTTGCAGATTAGGTACAGTTATTTCAGAGGTGAACCTTTCTACGGAAGAAATAACATCAACTGTAGGGTGCACTTTGTTCGTGAGATTGAAAACAAGTTGACACATGTAGATTGGCAACGGGTTTTGGATGGCCCGTTTGGAAAAGTTTTGAAAATGTTGCAACAGGTATCATTTTTTTCACAGACATTGCATGCAGTTCTATTTAAGCAACTTGAAACAAAAAAGAAGTGGGAGTCTTGGTATGAGGTGGCAGGGAAAGAGTTGAGGTTTTTGATCAAGGAGTTCTCTCTCATAACTGGACTGAATTGTAGTGAACTTCCATTTGTGGATACTAAAGCTGACGGGCTAGTAATGGAGCGATTTTTTGGTAGTCCTGGTGGTCCTAAGACCACAGTACAAGATGTTTACAACATATTCAAAGAACATCGTGAGGTTGACAACTACAAACTCAAGTTGGCACTGTTGTTGATAGTTGAGGGTCTGTTGCTAGGAGGGGATAAGAAGAGGCTAGTGAAGCCGCTGCATGAAAGGCTACTGGAGAATATGGATAACTTTTGGGATTATCCATGGGGAAGGGTTGCTTATGAAGAGCTTCACAAGTCATTGACCACAACATTGGCTAAAAGGATGCAAACAGTAGAGAAGGCAAAGCTACTCTCCAACGTACCAAGAATTCCATATTCCATTCAAGGGATGCCAGTTGTGTTTCAAGTAGTTTTAATGGTTAAAATATGAATTACTATATGCTATACTATGACCGGATGTTTGAATACATGGTGACAGGATCATGTTGAATATGCAGGATGTTATTTATTGTTTGATTGACACAACATACTAGTTTTCCAACATAGTTTTATTTGCATTTCAGATAGTTTTATGGTGACCTGATTTAATGATTTTTAATGGTTCAAATATGAATTACTGAGTGTGTTTTATTTCCAGCATAATAGTATACTTTATGCTATACTATGACAGGATGTTTGAGTACAAGGTGACATGATCATGGTGAATATGCAGTTAGTTGTTTGTTGTTTGATTGACACAACATACTAGTTTTCCAACATAGTTATATTTGCATTCCAGATAGTTTTATGGTGACTTGATTTAATAATTTTTAATGGTTCAAATATGAATTACTGAGTGTGTTTTATTTGCAGCATAGTAGTATACTTTATGCTAAACTATGATAGGATGTTTGAGTACAGGGTGACAGGATCATGGTGAATATACAGGAAGTTGTTTGTTGTTTGATTGACACAACATACTAGTTTTCCAACATAGTTATATTTGCATTCCAGATAGTTTTATGGTGACCTAATTTAATGATTTTTAATGGTTCAAATATGAATTACTGAGTGTGTTTTATTTGCAGCATAGTAGTATACTTTATGCTAAATTATGACAGGATGTTTGAGTACAGGGTGACAGGATCATGGTGAATATGCATGAAGTTGTTTGTTGTTTGATTGACACAACATACTAGTTTCCCAACAAAGTTTTATTTGCAATCCAGATAGTTTTATGATGACCTGATTTAAATTATAGGGTGACAGGATAAAATGATTTAATGTATCTTAATTTGCTATTCTCAAACCGCTTGTTATTGTAGATATGGGTATGGGAAGCTATGCCAACATTTGGTCTCCAATTTGCATCAAAGTTGATTGAATCTGCAATGCCTCGAGGTCTTCGTTGGTTTTCAGATGAAGCCCCTGAACATGGAGTGTTGGAGTTGTCTTTGGCTGATCCTACACATGTGGTTACGCCCATTCTTATTCCCGATGAGGATGAGGTGGATAAGCTGTCCGACTGCTACTATGTTGTTGAAAATGATGACCCGCATTTTGACAAGATTGTGAAGGAAGCAATGAAGGATTTGAAAAAGAAGGGGGAAGGGGAAGCAAGGAAAAGATGGTGCGAGCCCGAGTAAAGCATCTGTGCATTCATCAAAGGTGATAAGTCATATGTTCAGAATGATGAAGAGGATGGAAAAAGGAGTGCTTGACAGGATGGGAAGGCTGGAAAAGAGGGTATTAAAGGAGGAGGTGCCTAAGCTCAAGAGTAAGGGGAAATCAAAGAGTTATTTGAATGAGGATGATTTTGAATCCTATGGTGAGTCTGATGAGGAAGAGGAAGAAGTTTATAAGGATGACCAGGAAACAGAGGATGAGGAGGTGGAGGATAAGGAGGTTGAGGGTGATGAGTTTGAGAGTGATGAGGTTGAGAGTGATGATGATGATGATGAGTTTGAGAGTGATGAGGTTGAGAGTGATGATGATGATGATGATGATGATGATGATGATGATGATGATGATGATGATGATGATGATGATGATGATGATGATGATGATGATGATGATGATGATGATGAGTTTGGTGATGGTGATGAGGGTAATAACAATGAAGAACTTCGCCAGGGTGGTGACAAACCGAAGGAGGAGGACAAGGTAGACGCTGAGGTTGCAAGTCATGATGATGATGAAGTTTCTGATGAGGATAATGAAGTTGGTGATGCTGATCAGGATAATGAGAGTGATGGTGAGGGTGGTGACAAAGAGGTTGAGGTTCAGGAGGCTGAGGTGGAGAAGGTAGAGGTTGAGGTTCAGGAGGCTGAGGTGGAGAAGATAGAGGTTGCGTATCAGGAGGTTGGAGTTCAGGTTGCTGAGGTGGAGAAGGTAGATGCTAAAGGCAAAGAGGTATGAATACGCTCATATGAAAATTATCATATTATCATTACTACTATGACATTATTATTTGTACGATATGACAAGATTTCTAGTGTCTGATGGGAGTTTTTATGTTTTACAAGAAAAGTCTGGCATGGTGACAGGATTGTTACTCATGTATGTCAGTAGTTTGACATGGTTATTATGATTGCAGGATTTTGATAATTCTATTGAGGGTAACAATGATGTTGAGGGTTCGGATGGTGTTATGGCCATTGTCAAAGACCTAAATGAAAATGTTGGCGATGGTGAAAAGGACCAGGAGCAGGATTTTACTAACGACATTGAAGGAGCACCGAAGGCTACCCAGCAGGAGCTAACCACAACAGAGGTTGAGGAAAGAGAGGAACCTCTTTCAGTGCTAGCCGCTGTGGTTGATTTATCCACCAAGGCGAAACCCAAAAATAAACGGAAGCAGCATCTCCAACCGAAGAGGGTTCTTCCTAGTCGTATGGTGAAGCCATCCGCCAAAAAACTAACACCTTACACAGATGAGAAAAAGGGGAAAACTGTGAAGAAGATAACCAAGAATTCACAAGTGAAGGAGATGACTGCTTTGCTGAAATGGATGGATGATGAAAGGTTAGTATCTCACGGATTTAATAATGTTCAACTATCTTTCATGGATTTAATTATGTCTTCTTTATTTTTCAGCTCTGAGCCAAGAGTTGGACTGTGTGGTCAAAAGATGGACAAGGACTGGTTTGGCCTAATGCTGGAACCAAAAGCTTGGCTGGAAGATGGTGTAAGTTATTTACTTATGATGTCAAATTAGTTTACTGTTGGAATTTGTTACAATGCCTGACAGGATGAATTATATTTTTTTTGAAGCAAATCGATGAAGTTTGTTGTTATATCCGTAAGGCGCTTTTGGAGTCCGAAGTTAAACGCAAGGCCACAATATTGGACGTTTTCTGGGCTGCTGATTATACGGATGCATATAGATACTATGTCCAAAATGCCTGCACTGTTCCACCTGCACCTGAACGTGCACTTGAATACTTTAGGGGAGATCGGCCTAAAGCTTATGGGTCCAGTTGGGATGATATGGACTTCATTTATGTCCCCTTCAACATCGATAACATGCATTGGGTGGCTGTAGAGATCGATCTGCAACAATGGTAGGCAAATGTATATGATTGTAATGTGGATTTGAACACTAACTTGGCCGTAGAGACCTGGATGTATGGGGTTTTAATGTTTCTTCCTCACTTCATGACACAGTACCCGCCTCTTGCCAAGAAATTTGAACATCGGGGTACTAAAGAGATTAAATTTGAGAGAATTCAAGGACTGAAGCAGAACAAGCGTGGGTAAGTCGAAATACCAATCCCCTTACCAATTTTATTATATACTTCATCTAAGTAACTTTATTGCATTTTGTGTTCGTAGTCATGACCGTGGGATATACACTCTGAAACACATCGAGTTGTTCAATGCTGGTTGGAAAAATCTTGACGTTGTGGCAGACAAATTTATTGACGGCTTCAGGAGCGACATGGCTCACAGCGTGTTTGACGGGGTGTGGAGGTCGAGCCTAAGGAACCCCAATGTTGAAATTGGATGTTTGGATAAAACATTAGGTTTTTGTTGTTGTTTGGATGACATTTTCTTAGATTACATACAATTGGATGTTTTGGAAGACATTTGTTTAGATTACATACAATGTTACGACAACTTATTTATAGATGTGGTAGTTGAATGGCAGTTATGTTCGTGTAGGTTAAATGGCAGTTACATGGCACTTAAACGGCATTCGAATGACAGTTGTGTCAAATAATATAGGGACATTGACTGACTTCATAATATACATATTAAGAAGTAGCATGACAAGATGAATCTAATAGGGATGTGGGATACACAACTAACTGTAACAGGGTATTGCCTCTACTAACTCCTTTTTGAGAATAGACAATAAAAAACTCCAAACCGTCATGAAGTTAGCAGTAACTGCCCACCAATTCCAATTTACGCTGATTAGACAGGATATACAGTGACAGGATATTAACAGTAGTAATTAAATTAACAAGATATTAGAGCACCGTCGTAAATGTATCCGTAACTGCCACCAACCCAAAAACCTCTTTATATACCCCCTCTTCCGTAGTCACATTTCCTCATCCACAACTCTTCCCAACATCTTCCACCTTCTACAAAACTCCAAATTCCATACTATTCCTTCGTTTTCATGGATGATCAGCCTAACGATCACAGGGTGTTTACCACCGTCCATACAGGAGGGAGAATCATCCCTTCGAGGGGAGCAATTGCCAGAAATTCGACCCACTACTACCAAGGTGGGACGACCCAAAACTGGTGTCATTTGGCTGAAATGGTAAGGGATGTTTGGTGGCTCATTAACCAACTTTATCATTTTAACAATTGTGAACGGGACGCTTCCTACTTCTTCGAAGTTGTGCCCCCCGACGGCGGCCCTCGTACCTTGAGGGCCTTGCAGAACCATGGAGACGCAGCCGTCCTTGCAGCCCTTGGTAGAACTGTGGCGTTCATTAACATATATGTCGTCACCGGAGATGTTGTTCAAGAACTTCCGCAACGCGACGGCCCAAATTCATTTGTCTCCTCCGCATCAGTGTTTATGTAATATTTAGTAATGTCACGTAGTATTTAGTAAGTAATTTAGTGTAGTGACTATGTAATGTCACAAAGTATTTAGTAGGAAATCAAGTATTTTGTAATGCATGTTACTGTAATGGATATATAATGTTATCTATGAACTGCATAATGTCATATAGTGACTATATAATGTCACGTAAATGTAGTGCTTTATGAAGCATGTAATGTATTTCCGTTTTATATAATATAGTACTTTATGATAATGTCTAGTACTTTATGACATATGAAAGACGACAGGCCAAAACAGTTAGTATGACAGGCCCAAAATGCCATATTAGGCCCAATTTCTGAGCGATTCCTTGGAGCACACAATGCCATATTAGGGCCAATTTCTGACCGGTTTAACAATTATATTAATAACTTGTTATGAACCCGGTTTAACAGACTATTATATATATTGTTCCAAAACGGTTTTGACTTCATTTCATCTATCTCAATTTGGGTAAGTTTTCTAGGGTTTGTCGGGATTGAGCAGCCGAAATCAAATTGTCCCCATTTGGAGAGAGTTCAACCACAATCAACACCATTTGACTCACGAAAAATGAAGTCCAGGTATTATTAAACAATTAGCATGGTTATTTTTAAATTGTTTTGAAAAGTTTACCTTGGATTCGAACACATGGAGTTGCTAAAGTGATATTCTGAGTTTCAATGAAAGTCTCTCTTTGGAACTGGGTAGTTCTATTTGCTTTACCGTATTGCATCAATACATTGGATTACCTACCGTCATTGGCCAATCCAAGAAGATGGTGTTTGGGGAACTTATTGATCGAGCCCGAAAGAAAGCAAAAGGCTGGAAGGCATCGTCTTTATTTCAAGCAGCTAGAGAGGTACTTATAAAATCGGTTTTACAGGCTCTTCCATCCTATGTTATGAGTTGTTTCAAATTACCTTTGTCCGTCTGTCATGAGCTGGATGGCATCATTGCTAAATTCTGGTGGGGTTCCATGGAGCAGCGGAAGATTCATTGGTGTAAATGGGACTTCATGTGCCGTCCTAAGGTTTTTGGTGGGATGGGTCTTAGGAATTTTGAGGCTTTCAACCAGGCTTTACTGGCTAAATAGGTTTGGCATCTTCTGGAAGAACCTGACTCTATTGCTGGCATCATCCTCAAAGCTAGGTATTTCCCTCGTATAGATATCCTGAATGCTTCTCTGGGTACTAATCCAGGCTATGTTTGGAGGAGTATTAAGCAAGCTACTGGCCTTTTGCTAAAAAGGTTATATTGGGAAATTTTAAATGGCATGCAAGTTTCATTCTGGTATGGTAGATGGTTGCCCAAGCCGACCTCCTTTTCTCTTATTTCTCATCTTTCATCCCCTGATGCTAATGTTAGGGTCTCTGATTTCATAGATCGGAATTCTAGTGATTGGAAATGGGAGGAATTATCTGGTCTGTTGCTTCAGATTGATTTAGAGACGATTAGGCAAATTCATTTGGTTGATCCTGCAGTTGAAGATATCTTCTACTGGTATTATACTAAGGATGGGATATTCTCGGTTAAATATGCTTACAAGGTTGCTTTCTCTTCTTCTCAGCAGGCTGGCTCTTCTAGGGTTATTTCTCCTATTGGTAACTTTCCTTGGAAGAAATTCTGGCATTAAAATGTCATTCCTAAAGATTTCATTTGGCTCGCTCTTAACCACTTTATCCCATGCCTGATAATCTTGAAATTCCAGAAGATTTTAGTTGATGAAAGTTGTTATATATGTCTGGGGAAGCAAGAGTCCATTCTATATGTTCTTCTTAATTGCTCCTTCGCTAAATACTTTTGGAGGCTTCTTCCCCATCTCCAGTTTATTCTTCATCATCAAGTTTCTTCCTTTTGGGAATGGTGTTGCCTCTGCTTTGCTGATCTGACTCTCTGGGCGGTCTCTATCTGGGCTTGATTGAAGAATTTGAATGCTCGTATTTTTGGCGGGAAGGGATCGAATCCTTTCCAATTACTTCAATATGTTGAGTCTTGCTTGTTGACCTCTTCGCCATCTCCTTATACTCCCTCTCTTAGTCATGTTCCGCAGTCTACTTCTTCCTTCCTCTCGGGGTTGTCGTCTTCCTCATTTAATGGCTATCATTTGTGGTGTGATGCTAGTGTGGGGACTGATGGCTCAGCTAGTCTGGGGTGTTTTTTGTCTAAGTCCGACGGATCCTTGGTAGCTATTGGGAGTAAAGCTTTAAAACCAAGTGTTGTTGTGGATTTGTTGGAAGTTGAGGCTCTTCTTTGGGGCCTTTAATTTGCCAAAGATTATGGTGCTTCTGTTCTAGAGGCACGGTCAGACTGTTTATATGTTGTTAAATTCGTTAATTTTGATTCCTCTCTAAGGACCTTGACTGGTCAGGTTGCCTCTTTGATCAAAGTGATTGCTAGTTAGTTCTCTAGCAGTGAAGTTTTGTTTGTTCCTAGAAAGCGTAATTTTCTGGCGCATTTTGCTGCTTGTTTTGGTAGGTCTTTGCCTCCTAGGGCAATGGTTTTCTATATTCATGTTTCTCAAATGCCTCATTCGTTGGCATGTAATTTCGTAACTGTAGCTGGGTAATAATAGTTGTTGTTTCCATCAAAAATATATATAATCCAAATATATTCATGTTTGGAGATAGGAAATTTGATCAGGAACGAATGAGTTGGGGTAGAATTATTTCTATTTCAACCCCTTCATTTAATTTCTATTATTTAATTTTCTCACTTCTCAACTTTCCCACATCTTTTCATTCTTTCTCAAAACCGAAAAAAAATCTATGTATTTCCCATTTATTGTTCATCTCTATTTCTTTTCCAGATTTAACCATGACCCATTTAAATTCCATTGTATGTCTCTGAATCAATTTTTTTTTTGCCAAATTCCCCCTTTTAACCTAGGTCTAGTAAATGAGATGAAGATGGTTGTGAATTATGACTTTGTTCAATTGATCTTCCCTTCATTCCTCTCTTTTTGTTTCTGCACTTTAAAGAAACTCATGGCTGAAGCCGTAATTTGATGGCTTTTTTGTAACTGATTGTAAGCCATTGAACTTGGGGTACTTTTCTCACAAATTCTTAAGCAACAACAACGCGCTTCTGGGTGCTGTGAGAAACAGAGTTTTTGGGAGAGCTCTCTTCAAAGCTATGGTTTCCATGTCCATGCTGATGTTGGTGGTCTTTTCGAAACGGTAACCTGAAATTGCCAAGCCATTAATATCTCGTTGCAATGGCAGTGTAGGAGACTGATTTTTTCTTCAATGTAGTTTCAGCAAAGATCACCAACATGCTCACATAAATTTGATAAAATATTAAGAATCGGCAAACGTTTGAAAGTGTGTTTCAAATTTTAGACATTTTCCACAAGACCAGTTTTGCACATGGTAAATTACTAAATTCTTAATCTTTATCTATTCTAACCTGAAAACTCTTTGTTTTTTCATCTAATTTTAGGTACTCAGATTACTTGTGTTTGGGAGTATGACTTTGCACCACTAAAGTCAAACATAGTTTTGATTTGAACGTAATACCGTTGTAAGTTGGGACATAACTTGTCAAGTATAGCTTAGTGGATTACTTCTCCTATTGCTAATTGGTTTTAGGATGGAACCCCACTAGGCTTATGTGTTAGGCTCATACGCGCATTTGTGCACATACATACCCACATTCCCTCGCGTAGGCCCACGACCGAGGAAATGAGTTCATCCACATTTCTTGTCACCTGCTGTCTCTGCCTCACAACGTTCATTCCTGCCTTACCAAAGCTAAATTTGCAAATTTAAGCTAAAGCATATAATGTAGATGATGATGGGCGTACTGAATCTTACAACATATATGATGAGCAATGTTTAGACCCCACTATAACACAATTCTAAGCTAACAGCATGATGAGGATGCCAAGTCTCTGTTTGCCCAGCAAGCAAAACACTCGACAATGCAGAGGCTTTGGCACAATGATTTCCAAATAAATGTGCTAGAAACACCAGGAAATTAAGCAATGGTTTTGAATAAACACGAAATGCGCCAATTGTTAACTTCACATTCTCAACTTGCCACTTCATCTAAGCTGTGTGCTCTATCTCAAAGCTCGTTCCAAAGACCAGGATCGTTTTCCCACTATCCTCAAATTTCAAGAGGAAAAACAACAACAACATTGGTTAGAATCTAGAATACCATAGATGAAGAAGTTTACCAAACGAAAATGCACTATATATCTGAACTTAAAGATAAGGAAATAAACAGATCCAATATAGAGGACCTATCGGCAAAGGAGTAAACTTGTAATCGTTGAGAGTAAGTACGGTATGCCTTTGTTTTTTCTGCTTAACTTGTTCAACAAATTCCTTAGGCATGGCAGTCAAAGTCAGCTCCGCCAGAGAATCTTGATCCATCAACCGACTGGGAAGCTGCCTGAGCTTACAACAATACCTGATCTTCAATTCTCTTAGGTCAAGCATACCCCCCTCTTCCACTGTCCATTCCACAAGTTCATTGAGCATCCAAAGCTTTAACACCCGCAGATTTTTGAACCCGTTTCTTGGGCAATTCATGTTTGTTCCTAGGTAGGAGTCAGCTAGGAACCCCAACACGGAGAGGTTCGACAGCTTTGATAGAATAGACATTGGGTCATCATTCAACCGCGAGACTGACAATGCAAGGACTTTCAGATTTGGTGGAAATTCGTTTAAAGTGGGTAGTCGCCCTAAGTTTCCTAGTAAACTCACATGGGAAAGCCGGGATAATTTGGAGAGGGGCTCTAACTTGATCTCAGAAGGCCGACCCATTTTGTCCTTGGATTTCAACCATAAGAACCTAAGATTGGTCAGTTTCTGGATCCAGCTCATCAAGTCCTCAGAGATGCTTGATTGGCAAGTTATGCCTAATTCCCGTAGTTCACAGATTTGGCTGAGTTCGTCTTTCACAGCAGTCTCATCATCGACAATCAAACCCACCAACGTTCTAAGCTCAGTTAAGTAACTGTGGCATTTCTTTTGGCTGTGGTCAAGACGAATGCCAGGTAGATTAAGGTGCCTCAAGTGCTTCAATTGCCAAATGGAACTTGGGAGACTATTAATATATGTTCGCTTCAAATCAAGTGTCTCAAGGTAAGACAGTGTCCCTACGGATTTGGGAAGATGGTCTATGAAAGTCCACCTGAGACCCAGGTACCTCAAATGGAACAACTGTTTGAGTGTCTCAGGTAAAGTTGGCTTATAAACACCCTCCAGATCAAGCACTTTTAGCACTCCAAACCCCCAATTTCCGATAATCTTAGATATGAAGTTCCCAACTTCCTTGGTTGGAGTGTCATTCCTCTGAAAGTTGAATGATATATAGGATCTCAGGTTCTCATAGGAAGGTGATAAAGCAGATTTAGGAGTAGGATTGTAATTCTTGATGTCCATGTACTCAATGACTCTGCGAACACCCAACTTATATACAGACTCTTGTCCCGTCGGGGACAAACTAGCACTAGATACAGACTCCTGATGGTCCTGGTGGATATAGAAGCGGCTTATCTGATCAGCTATAGGGGATAGATAATCGCGTAGTGCATGAGTCAAACGACACTTCCGCGAGCTTCCATCTGACCTGAACTTGGATATCTTGATCAAATTCCTTTGTACCAGATCATCAAAACACTCCTCAACAGTATCCTCCTCATACATCCCAGGAAACCGTCTGGCGAATCCTTCTGCAAGCCACAGTTGGAGTAACCTTCTCACATGAATGTCACCTTCATTTGGAAATAGAGCCATGTAGAGCAAACAGAGCTTTGAGTGGGCAGGTAGATCATTGTAACTCAATGGTAAGATCTCCATTCCATGCCAATTGGCTTGGTTGAGATACCACTTCCACTCATCACCATTGGGCCCCTTAGTTGATAATAAACCTCCAAGCAGCACAATCTCAAAGGGACAGCCCCCACATTTTCTTAAAATCTCATCTTTGAAGCCCTCGTCAGGTTGGTCGCTTTCCTCAACAATGCAAGATTTCTTGGCAAACAACTCCCAGCTATGTTGATTACATAGCCTTCTAAGATGATGAGGCCGACCACAAACATTATCTTGTTCGGACACAACGGTAGCTACATTCTGATAACGAGTGATGATGATCACCTTGCTTTTGCTGTCCCCTTTACCTAAATTTGGGAATGCAGTTTTCAGTTCACCCCAACATCGGACCTTGCTTATATTGTCGAAGATAACCAGGTAGGTCTTGTCCTTGAGAGAATCGTGAACTTTAGAAATGAGCTGATCAACATTCGGAGTCCCACCACCCTCCTTGGACTTGAGTACCTGTTGCAGAAGGTTGGCTAGGAGTTGGGGGATTTCGATGGATTGATCGGGAACATGAACCCAAGCACGACAATTGAAATGAGCCTTGATTTCCCGGAGATTGTAAATTGTCTGAACAAGAGTAGTCTTACCGGAGCCAGCGGGGCCAACTAACGGAATGACCCCCTCACCTTGTTTTCCCTTGATCCTATCAACGAGTAGTCTCAGATCGCCGGTGAAGCCGATGAGAGTGGGTCCCTCCTGCTCGGGATTAGTGTTTGGGTGCTTGTGGTGGCTTGATCCTGGACTCCTACTGGAGCCAGGACTCGGGCTCTCGAACCGGGAATTGGATCGACGCACACGAATTGAAGGGAAGCTTTTGACGGGTTTCAAATCCGGTCTCTTTATAGGCGATAGACTGCCCCGGGGATCGGCGAGAAGGTTATCAGACAGCGATCTTCCGAGAGCGGAAGCAGTAGAGCATTTGTGGTCTACAGTCTTTTGTTCATCGGAATTAGGGTTTTCGGCTCGCAAACTTGCATCCACCACCTGGCCAGGCCTTACGAACTCGAGAATTTGGATGTCACCTGCTAGGCGATCGAGCTCGCGGCGGAGCAGCTTGCCGGGGCCACAGAAGTCGTAGGCGGCGGCGAAGAGCGTAGTTCTCGATCTTGTTTTCAGCTGAAAAGAGGAGACAGAGGTAGTCAGTGGCCCAGGCGACGGAGTCGGGGTCTTGGCTGAGCTCGGCGTGGATGAGGAAGCCGCGCATAAGGCGGAGTTGAATGCGGATGTCTTCAATCTGGTCAATGACATTGTCAAAGGCTATGGAATCTTGGATGAGAAGGTCGATGAGCTTCTCGAAGATCACAGCAACCACGGCTTCGACCGCCATTTGAGTTTAACTACCGAGCTTGCCGGACAAGTTATTAGCCGATGAACAACTAGCTATATAAGGCCTGCGCGCCTTCTTCTTCTAGCTAACTGAACATTCTAGAAATTGGGTGAATTGTAAGCTTGAGAGTTCTTCCGTAAAACACGATTGTTCATCAATGGAGTTTTCATTTCCTACTCTCTTTCTGATTCTAACATAGGAGAGCAAAAATCCACGGATATTACCGTTGAATCTTGCAAGGATAGCATAATTCCGCTGATACTACCATTGAATTTTGCAAGGAAAGCAGAATTACCGCGGAAATTTGTAGTGAAATTTGGAAGGAAAGCAGAATTACGTGGATATTGTATTTTGTCCCGTGATGACCATATAATTTTGTCCCGGTTATGACAATATAATTTAAGAATAAATTTAAACTTGTTTATAGTATATAAAATATAAAAGAGAATTATATAGAAATATTAAAATGATGTATCGGAAATATAATTTTTTGATTGGAATAATTTATAAGGTGTATTGTATGATAAAAATTGAAGGTAGATGTGTGAATTTATATTAATAGAAGGAAATAAAAATTAGAAATTTTATATAATTATTAAAAATAAAACCGCACTAAAACAAATCTGCATATTATATTCTTTATAATGAAGTTTACGGATAATCGATTCTCCATTATTAAATCATGAACACTAATTAAGTATGATAATAATGTTTTTAGTAAGTGTATAATTATATATATGTTGATGGATGAACCGTATAACGTTAACTATTTATGGACCATCTATCTATAAGTATGATAATAATTAAGTATGATAATTATCATATATTATAATATGGACACTAATTAAGTATGATAATAATATTTTTGATAAGTGCACAATTATCATGTACAATGGGAAATATTTTAGGAGTAATTTTTTAAGAAATTTGTATAAATGAAAGATAAAAATAAATTATAAATAGAATAAATGTGAATAAGTAAATGTACATAATTATTTGATAACATGACATATTTAAATAAATGATACGTAAAAGAGACAATTGCGGACTTTTATAATAGTATATTGATTACTTTGAATTCCTCAGCTGGGAAAAAAAACCTTTGAATTCTGCGAGGTGATGACACGACTGATGAGAAACTCCACACGCTAACGTGCAAATTATGTTTAATTTCGCCAAACCTTTGAATTTAAAATTAGTTTGTTCTTTCCGAGTAGGGCTAATGGAAATTCGGAGCAAACTTACCAATAGGATAACAATACACTACGTAACAGAAGAATAGAATCATACTTCTGTAGTAAAGATCGGATGAAAAAATGAAAAGAGACCCCAGAAAAAACGCTCTCTTTTTCATCGTGAACCGGAACACCGAAACCCTAAACTTTGAATGTTCGCCGCCGCCGCGGTGCTTGTTCTTCGACCCCAATCTCCAGACCTTTCCCCTCAATCTCGATTCCTACTCTCTCGAACAACATGATCTATCCTACAACCCTCCTCCTCAGTTGAGGGCTTCTCTTGTCATTGATTTGAAGGAGAAATTTTGGGTGTTTTTGGGAAGCCTCCATCACACCCCCCATCGACCGTTGGAAATCCTCGATCGGATCCGCCTACACCTTCAGCACCACGATGCCCTTCTCACCGGGAAACCTCTGCTTCACCTCCGCGCTCCTGATGATCCGGGTCCACCTCCCCAGTTTGCGTTTCTACGTCGCCATCGCCTCCCTAGAGGAGTCCGAATCGGCAGAGATGTGCGCCATCTGCCTGTGCGAGTTCGAGGGGTCGAAGGAGGTGCGGTGGCGCAGCAACTTCCTCTGCTCCCCTCGGATACAGCCGGAGATTACATTTGGCTCGCCTTCCTTGTCGCCTCTCACAGGAGTGCAGTCAGTGCTCCCCATGGAATCATCTTCACCTTCTTTCGCCCTCTTCCTATTGAATCAAGGTGTTGTCTTTCTATTCTAATCCTTTTTGAACCCTTATTTGTTGAACTTTGTTTGCAGGGATCTTGTTTCTTTTTTTGTGTTATCTGGGTTATTTTTTTGCTTGTTGTTGATCTTGAGTTGCTTACCCCTAATCTGAATTTTGATGACTTGACCCTTTTCTGTAAGGGAACTCGAACCTTGATAGAGGAACACCCTTGCTTTGAAAAAAAATTCCAGCCAGCTTACCCCCCTGATTGGACTCCCTTGAAGCAGATGGTCTCTGAACATTTGAATCATTTGAACAATCAGTTGAACAAAAATCCTGAGATCTCGATCCAGGCTCAATCTGAACCCTTGATACATCTAAATTCTAGGAACATTAAGCCGTGCAGCTGGAGCATTAAAAATGCTAATATTTCCTTTATTCTCTGTGTTTTTCTGGTTTATATCAGATTTAACATTGTTATGCCCTTTGTGTATGTTAGAAATGCTATGAATAAACTTAGACATACTAGGTGGAGTATTATCAATCTCTCTATCCTTCCTATCTATACGACTCTGTTTAATAGGTACCACCTTTATAAAATCAACTGCATTTGTGCTTTGAGCCTAGGTTTTTTAACCCTTGTAGAACTTATGAATTGTTTGTACAACAGTGGTTGGCTTTAGTGGTTGACTACGGATGAACACATTGAAAATCTTCATGACACTCAGAAAGAAAGGATATAAGCTTGAATAACAATATCGAAATCTGTTTTGAAGCTAATTCTTTAAAGAAGGAAAATAGTCTTTACTTGGCAAATCAAAATAGAAACCTAAATAATCAACCTACTCTGATGTTGATGCTTGCTAAGTGCATCTCTTCCCTGATGAAGGGCTCTTTTACTCTTAGATTTGAACCTTCTTCTCTTATGAGAGGTGTAAACTCTCAGAAAGATTTTTTCACTTCTTGTAAGTCTGTCTGCTGCTCGAAAACATTCTACTTTTCTGATATGTATGTTTGTGACAACAATTCTGGAACAATTTTCTTGATTCTTGACCTTGGCTGGAACAAATTGACTAATCTGCAACTCTTGAATACTTTACAGGGACAAGTAAGGCTCGAACAAACTCTCAACCAAATCCTTGAAGGGGAAGACAAGATTTTGCTTGTAGAAAACTTCTTCCTATTGAACAAAAACTCCCTGTTGAACCCTCACCATCTGAACAAACATTCTGCTATGCTGAGTTTAGTGAGTTATGGTGACTTGAAACACCGAAATAAAGTGGATAAAGCTTCTGGCTTTTGGAAACCACAATGGAGATACAAGGACAAATCATATTTTACTTGTTACATCTGTAGCAGACTTCTCATGTATGATGTTTTTTGGAACAATTCTTGTCATATATTGGCCTTTTACATCTGGAGTCCTTTTAGGATACACCAGCAGTTTGAAATTATCAAAATTACATCTGGAGTCCTTTGTGGATACACCAGCAAAAAAACTTGCCATAAAATGGCCTATCGCATCTGGGGTCCTTTTTGGATATACCTACATGATTCAACTAAAATAGAGGATCTCAAACCTCCATTAACTGTTACAGCTACTAGAATCATCACTCAAATAAGAAATAAAAATGAGTCCCCTAAATGTCTTATGATATGGGGCAAAATTAAAAGTGATTTTTTATGAAGATCACAACATGGAACTGCCGTGGAATTGGAAAGAAAACATTCTGGTTGGATGTTGAATCTTTTTGCAAAATCGAACGAATACAACTTCTTGCATTATTTGAAACAAGAACAAACAAAGAACCAAATAAAGAAGAATGGAAAAAAGCAGGATTTGATCAATTCTATTGTGTCCCTGCTATGGGATTCGCAGGAGGCATTTGCGTAATGTGGAAGACATACCAACTTACAAACGAAATCCTTGAAATTGAACAAATTGAAACAAGATTTATTAGTATTAAGTATACAAACTTGCTCACGAACAAAAAACTTATTGATGAGAAAGGATCTAAGGTTGGACTCGGTGCAAGGCAGGCTTTTAGTCGTCTCAAACACAAGGGTTCACGACGGTCAGATTCCAGAATTCCGGTCTGACGTTCACGGAGTATATATCTCTGCTCCGACCTCCAAATTTGATGATTCCAAAACGAGGAGTTAGATCTGGAAGTCTAGTTTAAGCCCTCCAAATTTGAGAATGAACGGATTTGGGAATCAAAAGTTATGCTAATTTTACTGAGGCGTCGCATAGAGTTCCTCGAGGGAGATAAGCTCTCGGCCAAGTTCTTTAATACGGTTGGTGTTTTGATGTGTTTATGGAAAAAATAAAGAGGATATAACTTGCCTTGAAGAATCAAGGAAAGTTTAGGATAGGCAACCCGATTCTCTTTGGATATAACGCACCTTGAAGAATCGAGAAGAGGGATAAACAACTTGAACATCTTAGGATACAACTCACCAAGAAATTCAAGAAGAGGCTAAACAAGGATAGATGTGACTCACTACTCTTGAGCAACCTTGCTAAGGATATGACCTACCAAGGCCATGAGATGATGATTTAGATATGACTCACTAAGCCATCACTCAAGAACTCTCAAAGAGAGAATGAGACAAGAATTAGCTTTCAAGCATTCATCATTCATTCAAGTCTGCTTTTACAATGAGGTTCATCATGCTTTAAATAGGCTACAAGGTAGTTAAAAGAAAATGCTAGAAAATACAATTAATCTAGCACTAACTCCACTAACTTAGCCACTAGCTAATTTCTAGAATTAAAAACAAAACACATAAAACACTTAAATTAGCCTTGAAGCCCGAGGATGGCCGTGGGCCTTGTGCCTTGAAGGTGGCCGTGGGCCTTCTTCCTTCACATGGCTTGAACTCCTTAGTCATTGCTTTGAGCCAACTTGGACGTTGGGGTTCCCGTGATAACCTTGATGGGGCGTAGTCACGTCACTTATGCTAATCCTCACTTATGCCCCACCAAATGATTCTGTAAAAAATGTGTTCTGGAACATCCTATATTAAAAATTGCTCTCTTTCGTGTATTATTATGGGAGATCTGAACGAAATTCAAAATCCTTCTGAAAAATTAGGCGGGATTATACCGCCTTTATCGAAATTTGCAAGACTATGTCATTTTAAAAATGAGTGTGAACTTTTGGATACTCCTTTTCAGGGAAACAACTATACCTGGCGAAAGAACAGTACAGAAATAGAAAATATCTATGAAAAACTAGATAGGGTTCTTATCCACCACCAGATCCTCCAATGATATCTTGATATTTGTACTAAGCATTATGCTTTTTCCAGTTCAGACCATTGCCCCATCTCCATTGAGCTAGATTCAGCTGTATCATTTAAAAACCAGCCGTTCAAATTTGAAAAAAAAATGGATGACTAGAAAGGATTTTAGAAACGTGGTAAAACAAGCTTGGAGAACTAATTACCATGGTTACAGATTGTACAATCTGGTATCCAAAACAAAACTACTCAAAAAATATGCTAAACTCTAGAACAAAAGTACATTCGGAAATGTATTCACACAATTACAAACTATAGAAAAACAACTTTATGAAATTCAAACTGAGATATGTAATCACCCTACAAATGACCTCATAAAAAAACAAACTAGAATCATAGATAAAAAGGAAAAACTTATGTGTTTCCATAAAATTTACTGGAACCAAAGAGCTAAGGTAAAACACATCAAATATAATGACACGAATACTAGCTATTTTCATAAAATAGCAAGTGGAAAAAGAAACAGAAAAATTATAAAAGAAATCAAAACCCAAGAAGGAACAAGCATCACTGGTGAAGAAAACATCAGAAATGAAATCAGAAATGATTTCATAAAAAGATTCAGAAGTGAGGATATAAACCAGAGACTATTCCAAGAAAACCTTGAACTAATCCAACCTGAAATCTCATCAGAGGATAATCTGGAATTAATAAAAAAAATGTTTCCAACGAAGAAATTAAAAAGGCGGTCTTTAACCTTGGCGCGGATAAATCTCCAGGGCCAGATGGCATGACAACAGAATTTTACCAAAAATATTGGGACATCGTAGGTCCCTCTATTACTCAAGCAGTTAAAAGCTTTTTCCTTTCTGGGAAACTGCTTAAACAAATAAATCACACTTTTGTATCCTTAATCCTGAAATGTGACAATCCTAACTCTACAAATCACTATAGACCCATAAGTCTATGTTCTACTATTTATAAGATCATCTCGAAGATTATAATAACTAGACTCAAAGGAACCATGGAAAAATTGGTACACCCCCTTCAGGATGCCTTTGTTGCTAACAGAGCCATTCAACACAATATCTTAATTGCACATGAAATCTTTCACTCTTTTAAATCAAAAAAAGGAACTGAATGATTTATTTCCTTAAAACTAGACATGGAAAAAGCTTATGATAGAATCGAATGGGATTTTATTATAAAAATTATAGAAAAGTATGGATTCCGTGAAAAAATTATCAATTGGATAAAAGAATGCATTACAACGGTATCTTTCTCGGTACTTGTTAACAATGGACCCACATAAATATTTAAACCTTCAAGAGGACTTCGACAGGGAGACCCCCTATCGCCCTTCTTGTTTATTTTAGGATATGAAATCATTGCTAGAAAACTCCAAAAAGCCTCAGATCGAACTCAAAATCCCCTAGGATTTCAATTCAATCAACAAGGAATACGAATCCCGTTTCTGGCCTTTGCAGATGACATTATGATATTCTCAAAAGCTAAACAAGAAAAATGTAAAGAAATCAAAGTTATTATTGACGACTACTGCAAGATCTCAAGACAAAAAGTAAATTTTCATAAATCGGCCTTTCAAGTTACAAAAAAGGTCACCAACCAAAAAAAATTAGCTTTACAAGGCATCCTCACAATCACAAACATGATATCTCTCGAAAAATACCTGGGGTGCCCTATCATTAATGGTAGAGTTAACTCGAACACCTTTGTTGACCTCTTAGTTAGCACCCAACAACAATTATCTAAATGGAAATCAAATTCACTTTCCCAAGCAGGAAGAACAACACTAATAAAAACCAATATGGCTTCAAGACCCAATTATCTTATGCGAAGTTTCATGTTACCTACAAACACACACAATGAACTTGATAAGCTAAACAGATCATTTTTTTGGAACAGAGACAACTCATATAAACCTCTTATAGGTTGGGAAAAAAATTATAAACCAACTCATCAAGGAGGTCTTGGCTTGAGAAAAGCTAAAGACATGAACAAAGCTCTTCAGTTCAAATTACTATGGAAAATCCTAGCCGAACCAAACAACTTCTGGGTTAGAGTTATTACGGATAAATACCTGAAAACACAACATATACTTCACTATGAGAAAAAAGGAAACTGCTCCTGTCAATGGTCCAAAATCATTGAGCTTATGCCTAAGTTCAAATTTGGACTAATTTGGCAAGTTGGTAATGGAAAAACTATCAAATTCTGGACGGATAACTAGGCTCTGAACACCCCCTTATGTGATAACATAAACCCACAGTCAATCCTAGAATAAGGATGCCCTGGTAGCTGATTTCATGCTGCCAAATAAAACCTGGAATAAGGACTTACTTGAACAATACTTACCAAATGATTTAACCGAAAAATTAACCTCGATCCCAATACCCTTAAATGAGATCCATGATAGAATGTACTGGAAAACGAGCAAAAACGGCTGGTTTTCTACTAATTCTGCTATGGAACTAATTAACAAAAATAAGAGTTATACTGCTTATGATTCCTCTTGGATCTGGAAAATGGACACGTATCCCAAAGTTAAAAACTTTGTCTGGAAAATAATGAAAAACGGAATCCCAACTAAAGCTAGATTGACAGAAAAAGGCGTTACAACCCCCCTTCCCCCTGGGGTGTATACGCTGCAATGCTCAGTTGGAAGATTTGAACCACCTCCTCTTCCAATGCAAGCATACCTTAAAAACAATCGCAAAATTGAATCATGACATTTTTGGCATAATCACTTCCCTAAACATAGGAAACAAAAAAATTCATGAAATCATTGAAGAAATTCGACAAAAAGCTGACAGATCACAATTCTTAGAATTAATGGTCTCTTGGTGGAGCATTTGGTTCTATAAAAACCAACAAAGCTTTGGTAGAACAAATGATGATGATGAACCCATTAAGGATGTACCAAATTACATTAAGAAACTAATGGAGAACTGGAATAAAATGAAAAATTGGAACCCTGACTGTCTAACAGAAGACAATAAAAAAACTCATAAAACAAATATTGTAAGACGGCCAATAAAGAAATGGAAAAAACCTCCGGATAACATTATTAAAATCAACACAGATGGATCCACCAAAACCAATGGTGAATCTAGTTTTGGTTACATATTCAGAAACAACACGGGAAAACCACTTTTCCTCTATGGGGATAAATGTGGTATTTCAACCCCGCTTAAAACAGAAACACTAGCAGTTAGGAATGCCCTGGTAAAGGCTTATGAATTAGGCTTTACCAACATCCATCTTGAATGTGACAACCTTACCATCGTGAACGTCCTTA
Source organism: Rheum nobile (assembly GCA_027886185.1). Classification (NCBI taxonomy): domain Eukaryota; kingdom Viridiplantae; phylum Streptophyta; class Magnoliopsida; order Caryophyllales; family Polygonaceae; genus Rheum; species Rheum nobile. The sequence continues at coordinate 2,191,912 of WOAB01000163.1, forward strand.
ACCAAATCTGGCACTGTCCATGGGATATTGAAATGCTAATTTCTGATATCCTGTGTATTTTACAACTATTTTCTTTAGTGCAGATTTCTCACGTCTTTCGAGAAACCAACGTTGTAGCCGATTTCATCGCGAAGAAGGTTCATCGGGTTTCCTTGGAAGATTTTAGAGATAGTCTAGAATTTGTAATTCTCATCCGTAAGGATGCTATAGATTGAGAAACCGACTCTTCTGTGGTTTCCATTCTAATTTTTACCTTATCAAAAAAAAAAAAATATCATACTTCTGTTGCTTAATTATTTGGTATATTAATAAAAACTACTTTTGCAGCAACAACACAAAAAAACTACTTTAATAGTATATCATTATCTGTTACGTGTAAGAAATAATCAAAACGGACTTTACATGTAAAATAATCGATGCAAAGACTAGCTATTCAATCTTCTTTACATGAATTATTGCTCAGTTTTCTTAAAGAAGGGTCGGCGGATAAAAGCTTTTTTTGGCACGAAACTAGACCTGGCAATCGGGTCGGGCGGGCAGGTTCGGGTCTGAGTACTGCCGGGTTCTGGTCATTTCGGGTCTAAAATTTACCGGGTCAAACCAGGTCGGGTTATTACGGGTTTATTGCTGGTTCAGGTCAACTCAATGGGTCGAGTTACGCAATTTTTTCCTGTTTTTTTGTTAATTTACTTTGCTTTAATTTACGAAATATTTATATTAAGTTTTTTTTCCGCATGGCTATCTATCGTTCAATTTTAATCCCGATAAAAATAATGTTATCATAATGCCTTAACTCTTAATTTTAACATCTTAGTTCTATTTTATTAAAACTATCTTATAAATTTATACAATTATACAACTTATACACTTATAACTACGCAATAGAACTTCGGCATAAGATTTAGGTTTGTACTAGCTTATATATATAATATATTCCAAGATTTCTTCTCCCAAACAAACAGTTATTTCCAATGTTCCTCATCTGTAGAGAATGTTCAAAAGTCAAAACACAACACCCTAAACAAAACCATAATTAAGCCATCATCCAACGATGTTTCAAGTTCGATAAAGTAGCAAATTAGTAACAAAATAACAACTTATTCATAATTCAAAACACAACAAAATAAATAATCTCATAGTTATCCAAAACAATTTAAACAAGTCATTAATAGTTATGTCAATCCTCCATCTCCACTGTTTCATCACCATTGTCAACGTGCAACCTCGTAAATTGGACTTCTAATCCTTCTTCTAGATTCTCCTCTGGGCCTGGACAATTAAACTTCGAATTCAACTCAAATATATAACATTAAAATGTCATACTAAGGTGAAACAAAACAATAACTTACCTTCTTCGATATCCAATCCATAAATCCAAGAGTGAGTCGTCAAAAGTGCTTCGGCGATTTCTGCAAGAAGAGAATATCTCCACCTTGTTATAACTCTACTTCCCATGCTAAAGGCAGACTCGGATGCCACAGTTGTTATCAGAATGGCTAAAATATCTCTTGCCATTCTAGAGACTGAAGGGAATCTATGAACATTTTTCTTCCACCACTCAAGCACATCTAGATCTTTAGTAGGATTTTCCCTAGTCTCATCCAAATATATATTAAGTTCTGATTTTTCTGCAGAAATATCAAACACCGAAGCAAATCCCTAGCAAAGACACAAAATAAAAATTAGTGAAGCATGCTGAAATATAAGAAAAAATATAAATAATTGACATTATATTAAATTACCTCAAAGTCTCCAGGGTCAATCATATCGCGAGTCACAGTTGCTTCATTGTTGTTTACAGAATACTCTTGAAACAACTTCATAAATTCCTCTTTCACATGATTGGATTTCAATGAAGCACTTTAAACATCCAACTTCTCGAAACAATGTTGGATTAATTGAAACTTGTAACGAGGATCCAACATGATGACAAATGAAAGAATCAAACTATAAGAACTCCAATACTTATCAAACTTCCTCTTCATCCTATTTACCATATCCATCAGAACTGTATCCCCACAAGCAATATATTTCAATAATAGAAGCTTAACTTTCCACACACACTTGCAGTACAAATTGGATGTTGGATATATCCTTCCCGACATAAGAGTAGTAAGTTCATCAAAAGGCTTCAAAAGATCACAAATCTTCTCAATTCTATTCCATTCTTCATCAGTTGGAATTGGGGGAAATCTAGAATCAACTCGCACCATTCTTCCACTTGAAAAAGCCATACAATAACGCAATGCCCTTTCAAGCATTTTAAATGTAGAATTCCATCTTGTAGGACAATCCAAGCACAAATTTCTTGAGCAATCAAGGCCAAGTGACAAAGCAATTTCTTTAAACTGTAAAGTTCTACGCTCTGAAGACCCAACAAAACACACCATCTTCTTAATCTTTTTCACCCCAGTATCAATTACTTTCAAGCCTTCTTGAACAATTAAGTTAAGAATATGAGCACTACATCGCACATGAAAATACTCACCACCGCAAGGCAAAGAAGAATGCATAGCAAGGCTATCGGTTAACATGGACTGCATATTGTCATTGCATCTTGCATTATCTAGAGTGATAGTGAACACTTTCTTATGAATTCCCCAATCTTTCAGAAGGCCAAACACAATGTCATGTAAAACTGAAGCAGTGTGGGGTGGTTCTACATGACAAAAGTTAAGAATCTTGCAATGCAAATTCCAGTCATCATCAACAAAATGAGCAGTAAGGGACATAAAGCCTTGATCCACACAAGAAGTCCACATATCAGAAGTCAAACAAATTCTTCCAGAAAGCTTGCTCATGAATCCTCTAAGATTTTGTTTTTCCCTTTTATGAATTTTCAGCACATAATTCTTGACCGTGTTTCTACAAAATGGCTTGCAATTTTCATTCAAGAATCTATGAACATCCCTAGTTCCTTCATGCTGAGTAGAATTAAAAGGATAGTTGTGTCTAATGATAGAAAGACAAACCATTTCCTTGTAGAAATTTTGATCCACTTTACGTATCAAATTTCCATCACTTGCCAAGATAAGTTCACCCTTAGCACCACATAGACGGCTCGAACACATTTCAAAATGCCTCTTGAAATTAGAAGTACCCTTTTCAGCATAAGCCTTAATAGGTCCACTACCGCAATACTTACAAATAGCTCATGGCACAAGATCATCAAACTCATTCCCGTCGTGTGTTTCATAATGTTGCCAAATTGGAGCATTCCAACTTCTTTTCCGAGTTTGAGTTTCTACAGAAGGGGATGAATTCCCTAAATAAAAGAAATTAAACTTCATTATAAAAAGAATATTGAGATACATATTAATAAGAATTAGGCGAATTTGCATGGGTACCCCAACTTATAAAAAAGTTTGTAGAAATACACCATGAATTACCAAATAGCAAGATATGCCTTTTTGGGCATATTTACATTAAGTTTTAAGTTTTTTTATTGTTTTTGAAGAAAATTATAATTATAAATCTGAATTAATTATTATAAAATAAATTATTAAAAAAGATTTCTTATTTGAATACTATTTAAATTCGGAAAAGTTTTATTTATGGAAAATAAAAATAAAGATTTCGTAAGATAATTTTATTTCCATAATTATATTTCATAACTTTTCGGGCTGATTAAACTTATCCTGTCATGCTCAATTTTTTATCCTGTCGCGTGAATGGATTTATCCTGTCATATCTGATACGCTGTTTGTTTCGGAAAATACAAAATAATAGTATTTTAATCATTAAACGAGTTTTCCTTCTTTCGTTTGATGTTCTTATAACCCTAGACGTTCTTTCATTGTCATCTTGGAGATTCAATTGTTGCAACTTACACAAAAGTCATTCATTGTCATCTTTGAGATTCGGATTGCTGTAACTTACACAAAAAACATGGGTGAGTTATTATTCTGTTTCACTACTTTTCATTCGTACTAATTGCTTTACTTCATGAGTAATATTGAAAATCGTTATGTTTATATATATTTTAGGTCGAAACAATTTCTTGCTCATTTTGATTACTGATGGAGAATGGAAGATTCTAGGAGAGAAGTGGTCTTATGAAGGACCAAAAAAACCAAGAGCAGTTGTAGTGTCAGAATCCATTAAGTTTGATGCTCTGAAGAAGAAGATTGGCGAGAAAGTCAACATTGATTATGAAAAGTATGATCTTCAAATGAAGTATGTGTCACCAATCAGTGGAATGCCTCCACCTTTTGAGGTTAGTGATGATGATGATCTTGAAGCCTATAAATTTCTCAACACAAAAGCATCAAAAGAAGGGGTTTGGCCTATTGAGCTTTATGTGAACATATTGGTGAAAGAAACAGGTTCGTTTGTGGATGAAGTTTTTGAGAGAAAGGTTGATTCATCAGAACTAATACATGAAATAAGAGTTCAGGCAAGTGCACCACCTGCTTCACAGAGTCAGTCCGACAGGATCCAAAGTAAGGCTGACAGGACTCATACTATGGATGACAGGACACTTGATGAAATTATTGACGATGATAATAATTCATCTCCTAGGGTTGGTCCGAGCACAAGCAATTCTCGTGCAAAGAAAAGAAAGATGAATTATACTATAGATTTTGTGTCACTAAGCAGTGATGATGAGGAGATTATCATGCCTCCAACGAGAAAAGGTAAAGAAGTACTAGTGCTCAGCGATGATGAAGAAATTGATTTTTCTGGCATTGGGAAAGAAGGAGATGATTTTGCAGGTGTTGATAAGGAACTGGGTGCAGGGAGTAGTCGCAAGGGTGCATTGGATGATATTGATTCACAATTTATTGATGAAGATCTTCTACAAGTAGAAGAGAAGTATTACCGTGACCATGGAAGTGCTAGTGAATGGGCTGTATTCAATGATGAAGATGGCGATAAAGGGAATCATAACCAAAAGGAAATCAAAGTTGGAGACTATTTCAAGTCGAAAGAGGAGTTGAAGGATGTATTAAAATCGATTTCCATGCGGGATTGCTTTGAGATGAATGTTAAGAAGTCTGATAAAAGCACTTATATAGTAGGCTGCATCATCCTGGACTGCTCATTCAAATGTCGTGCCTCAATCTATCGTCAAACCAATCTATTTCTCGTGCGGAAGTATGTTGGACAGCATACCTGCGGCTTGAGAGCAAGGCACAACCACAACAAATTAGCAACCGCACACATGATTGCAAAGAAAATAAAGTCATGGTAAGATAACATATACGATATGCTGAATAATTGTGTTCTTAATTACATTGTAAGAAACATATTTATCATCTTACAGGTTTGCTGGTGGAAATAATGGTGTAAAAGCAAGACAGATCCAGACAATAATGAAGGATATGGGCGTTGATGCAAGCTACCATAAGGCAAATCGAGCACGCTTGATAGCCCAAGACATAGTAAGAGGTTCAGCTGAAGAAAGTTATACCCACATGTATTCGTGGTTGCATATGCTCAAGCATTCAAACCTAGGATCTCATACATCTATTGTAAGAGACAATAGCCAGCGATTCAAGTATGTGTTTTGGGCGTTGGGTGCATGTATCAGGGCATTTTCTCATCTAATAAAGGTATTCATTTACATAAGGTGTATGTGATTAATTAACTGTTAGGATATACCGTTTAATATGACAGGATAGATACATATTTACGACCAGATATTTCTGTTAGTAACAGTGTCATCACATGATATCCTTCATATTTTTGCTAGGTGGTTACGGTGGATGGTGCTCATTTGAGTGCTAAGTACAGGGGCACTCTTCTTCTTGCTACTGCACAAGATGCAGACAAACATATTTTTCCACTTGCATTTGGCGTTGTTGATAGTGAGAATGAAGGGTCTTGATCATTTTTCTTCAATGAGTTGAAAGTTGTTGTACCTGACACTAATGACTTAGTATTTGTCTCTGACCGTCATGCAAGCATTACAAAGGGATTGAGGAATAACTATGTATTTGCTAGGCATGGGTATTGCACCTTCCATATCTACCAAAACTAGAAGACCTTATATGGGAGAAAAGACCTACTAGACCTATGGGATAGGACTTCAAAGGCTTATACCATTCAAGAGTTCAATAGTCTGTTTGCTGAACTTTGCAAGTCTTCACCGCGGATAGGTAAGTATGCAGAGAAGGCTGGATTTGAGAATTGGTCAAGAGCACATTTTGCTTCAAACCGCTTTGGCATTATGATGACCAACAACGCTGAATGCGTGAACTCAGTCTTCAGAGAGGAACGTGGCTGGCCTATTCTTCCCATGTTTGATAAGATACTAGATACCATGTGCAGATGGTACGTTGAGCGCAGGGAAGATGCTGATAAATGGGATGAAGTAGTCACAAAGAATGTAATGAAGATACTTGATTCTAGGTACCTGATGTCCGTTACAATGGCCGTGCGGAGGCTTAGTCAATTTGAAGCTGAGGTTATTGATGGAACATCTAGGTTTGAAGTCAATTTACATGCTAGAACTTGTTAGTGCAGGGTATTCCAAGTTGATCAGATTCCTTGCGCTCATGCCATAGTAGTAGCAAAAAATAGAAATATGGAACTTGCTGATTTGGTGCATCCCCTACTGAAGAATAATCAAATGAAAGAAGTGTATAAGGAAATTATGCATCATGTTCCACCATTTGAGCGTTGGGAGGTACCACCATCAATTTCCACAATCACATGTAATCCACCGTCGATAAGAAGGCAAGTTGGAAGACCTCAAAAGAATAGGTTCCGTGCACATTGGGAGAGAAACTATCCTGCTGCTCGTCATTATGGAAGGTGTGGCCATCGGGGACATTATCAAAGAAGTTGTACAAGGCAGCTACCATGACCCGGTGAATCCATGTTGAAGATTAGTATCTCGTGTCGCAATACTTTCTTACAATACAATCTCCTGTCGCAATACTTTATTTATCCTGTTGATTGCTATAGAACATCCTGTCGAATCGAGGTAGGAGGATATCCAACAGAAATAGTTAATTTAACAGATTTTCATTTCAAGGGCTCATCTGCCAAACATCATCAAAGTAACATCACACTATCATAAGGGTACGTTCAATAGCCAAAAAGATACAAAATAGACCACAAATATTCTTACAAAGCAAGAGCAAAGTTGATAACTGATCTATCAAACAAAAAAGCTAAAACAATCTACAATATGTGAATCAAGGGGAATCCCATTTGCAATTCCACACACTCAGTGCTAGGAAACTCCGATTTTGGTCCATGTACTTGTCCTCAACAGCAGACAAGTCAGTTGCTCCAGCACTTAAAAGCTCAATGTACTTTGAGTGTGTAAATTCCGCAATCACCCCTGTATAACCAATATATACATTTGTTAATAGTAGGAAGTTTAGATCTAAGGACATGTTCACTGCGATGACTTACCCTTGCTTGTTTGATTTCATTCTTGTATTACGACTCACACTAAAATGTTGATCACCCCTTGTTTCCAGAAGCTTAGTCAGTGGGCTGTATTGCTTCAAAATCAGTGGAAGCCCATGCGTCACCGGAGTAAGCAGCTGCTCCACAACACTTGAACTGTATAGATTGACATCTGAATCGTACATATAAATATGCCAATCCCTTAAATCGATCTGCAATGGAATCCAATGTTTTCCCTTTATGTTGAAAGGCACATACACTACTTCTGCATTCTCCCACGATTTGCCATGAACTTCTAGAATTGAGCCAAAGCAATATTTCAACAATTTATCCGCTATATGTTTTGTGCTATGACCCTTTGTATATGTCTCCCACATTCTAGACACATAGTTCACCCAATACATGTCTAGAATGACCACGTCTTGGTACACATCAGGCTTTGTTACTACTTTTTCACGCAAAAGGCACAATACTTGCTCCAATTGCTGAAAAAAAAAAACTAATTATTGGCATAATTTATAGCCGTCGACATCTAATTATGATTTTCAACTCTACACAAATGAATATGGTCCATCTTGAAATGTAACAAGGGACATGCTTAGCACAAAAAAATGTAAAACCTATGTTTGATAGTTGATACAAGTACTGGTATCAAGTATGCTTTGACACAAAGAAAGAATTCTTACATGCATTGAATAATCAGTAAACCAGTTTTCATAAACAAGATTTCTTAATAGAAGTGTCATAAAAGTGCAAATTTGTAGATTTCACTATACATCAAGAATTAATTCCATAATTGAAAGAGAAGAATAGCAATATCAGTAGAGATACTAAAAGTGGCTGCCTTTTGCCAGGAGCAATAGGATCAACAAGAGCATCAAGTAGTGCAAGCTTGCATTATAGCTATTTCCTCATTTTCGAGTACATAAAAATCATATCCAATCGAGTCAAGTCTTAAAGACGAACATAAAAACCAGTTCTACGTATATCAAATCAACATACATAAAAATCATATCAAGCCCTAATCTGTAAACTGTTTCTATGTCCCAAATCAAATGGCTACATTAATCTCCTAGTATCCTTTATTGCTCGAAAATATATTGCCTGTAAACTGTTTCTATGTCCCAAATCAAAACGAAACAAGAACACAATACAACCAATAAAACAGCAAAACAATCATCAAACAATCAACAAGGTGAGCTGGTGAAGTAAAAATAAATGACTGAGAATGAGAAGGTGAAGTGAGACTAGAGAGCAAGCATGGCGGCGCAATTGGAAAATAAAAAGAAACTGAGAATGAGAAGTCGAACACTATATTGAATATTGATCGATAAAACAACAACAATGCCAAGTACAAAGAAATCAACAAAAATATTACCGGAATCTGGGAATTGAAGTCGAAACTCGAGAGCAAGCAGCAAGGAGGCCGAAATCGATCAATCAGGAATCAGATAATGGCGCCGGTCCGTGCTCGTCGACGGTGGAAAGGAGGCTAGAATCGAGCATCCAGGAATCTCGCCGCGCTCGTCGTTGGTGGAAAATGGCGAGATTGTGGCATCTCCTGGTGCGACTGAGGTGGTGCGATGGTGTGATGGCGAGATTGTGGCTTCTCCGCGCTCGTCGTTAGGGTTATCGGGTAAGGATTTTGTAAAATGGAAAAAGTGGCTTCTCCTGTGCGATGGTGGAAATTGATTTAGGATGTTTCTAATTTTTTTTTATCATTATTATATTATTTTTATAAATAGATAAATGATTTTGTAAAATATTAAAAAAAAATCAGAAAAGATAATTTTTGAATCTAGGCATACTCATACTATTGATTTGGGCATTTAGTTAATTTTATTAGGCAGTTTTGTGACATTTAAAAAAAGAAGATATTTTTGCAAACCAATTTCAAAAGTGGGGTACGGGTAGCAATTTCCCTAAAAATTATGATGTCAAAATATGAGACTAGATACCCAAATTTGGAGCGGGTGATGATGCTGATGCTGATGGGGCTATGGATGCAAATTCAGATGCGGATCCTGATGCATATACGGATGCAGAACTTCCAGTCCGAAATGGCAACGGAGGTCGATCTCCTCTTTTGGATTTTCGAGTTGCAGAAATATCTTTTCGTGGCGGCATGTTCTACCCTAATAGAAAAAATAAGTTAATAACCTTAAATTTAGATTTTAATTAGCAGTGGAGACGTAGAGTTCTAAGTTGATATAACGTTTGATTCAAAGTGAAAAAAAAGAAGAGGATCCCTCTCCCTACGAAGACAAGAAATCTTACATTTCAGAACAAGATTTTACAGTTCTAATTCAGCCTTTGAGCTTTTTGAACATATATACATGTCTTCTTCCACTACAATCACTCTCTCACACAAAAATCCACATTATTCACTGCACCCACCCTACTAATTCATCATATATATATATATATATCATCAATTCAAGAACTAGAAACAAGATTAATCATTCAATCATTTTCATCAAATATTAGGAGTGAAAATCATAAGCATAAGTAACCCAAATCCTCATATAAACCAAAATTCAAATGTAACAAACAAAAAAATCTAACTGTGACTCATTAGTCATTACAAATCAAGCTATTCCATACCATCCACATAAAGTAAACAAACACAGAAAGAAAGGAGGTAACTGCAAAGACGAAGCCATATATAATCTGAATTCTGAAATGACGAAGGTAAGTAGGTAACTGCAAAGACGAAGCCATTAAACAATTCAACGGGAAATCTCAAGATTACAAAACTATGAAATCTCAACCAATAATTCGATTCCAGCAGGAGAGAATTGAACAAAGAGAAAGATAAAGATGACGAGAGGTATAAGAAAGATGAAGAATTGATCCAATGGGAAGATGACGAGATGAAGGAGAGAATTGAGAATCAAAGTACCTAGGCGAAGCGACTGGCGAGGTTGGAGGAGAACAGCAGATTGGACGAGGCAAGGTGCCGCCGCCGGCGAGGCGAGGCAAAGGCGAGGCGAGGCGAGGCAAGGAGCTGTGCAGCCTGCGTTGAACTTGTGAAAGAATGGAGGCAAGCCGCCGGCGAGGCGAGGTTGGAGGAGGCGAGGTCCCAGGAGCTGCGGAGCGTCGCCGTGTCGGATACCTAAGTAGAGGTTAAGCGACTGAACGTGTGAAAGAAAAGAATGAAAAAGAATAACCCTAAAATTTTTTAGGGTAGAATTTTAGAATAGCGCCGGTTTTTTTTCCTTCAATTTCCCGCCTTTTTTTTTTATCCATCGGGTTGACCCGACCCGACCCGTTTTTGACCCAAATTTTTTCCGGGTCATCGGGTTTGAATGAAAACGGGTTTCGGGTTCAACTTTACGGGTTATGACCCAAAAAATTTCGGCTGGTACGGGTCGGGTCATATTTTGCCAGGTCTACACGAAACCATCAGTTAAATAGTCCATTTTACAGTAAATTACCCTTATTTCAGCTAATTATTTAAACACACCCATTAAATTGAAAACGTTAACCAAACGCCACCTAGAGGACCCCTCCGTCTAAAGTTCCGTCAAATGTTGTGAAAAGACCATATTTTCCCTAAATTTCTACTAAAACCATGGGAAAATATTTCTTTAGCCTCCCAGGGATGAACCACTCCATTTAAGTCGGTTTTCTTTTTAAAAAAATTAGCAAACCGGGTTTAGACCATAATGAAAATAAAATTACCAAACCAGACCTTCACTTTCACTTCACACCACCCTCAACTACTCTACAACGAAAAATTAGGGTTTTAAGATTTAGGCAATTTTGACGGCGATTGGGGATTTCGATTGCGATTTAGAGCTTCCAGATTTGGATTTTGGTTTAGAGCTACAATATTTGAGCTTTTGGGAGAGGAATGAAAGTGTGAGGAAACATAATTAGGGTTTGTGCAAATCTAGAAGCTTGGCTTAAAATTTAGGGGCGATTTCGATTGCGATTTCGATTAGGGTTTGCGACTGCAAATGCGATTGTGAGTGACTTGGGTCATCTTTTGGAGGTTGAAGGAAGTCTATCTGGTTGGAGCAGGAAATTTAGGGCTTCTTCATCGGTTTCTCTGTGGCCTCTCAACCAGAGATGCTTAACGTAACTTCAAAGCCATTGTGTGGCTTCTCAAAAAAAAAATTATACTTAAGGTAACTTCAGGGCAACTAAAACAATTACTCCGAATCTTGTGGTCCCATGCCTTTATTGATATAAATCTGTAGTTTGACTGTTAGTCGAGTGTATAAATTATTCTGAATTTTGTCTTTTTATGGTGATTATTATTGAGTGTGACAATAAACTAAAATATGCATGTGATATGGAATTCATGTGATATTGTTGATGCAATATTTTATAATTGTTGATGCATTATTCCCTATTTTAAATGCTTGGTGAATGAAAAATGTTAGTCTTTTATTGTTCCTTTATCAGATGAATGTGACAATTAGATATCTTAATAGGGGTGAATTTTACAAGGGTACATCACAGCATCTTTCCTATAGAAAAAAGTGTGTGCACTGTAAGACAAATGTAGACACACATCTATTATCAAAATGGAACTGGAAACTTTTTTGAAAGAGGATGTTGGTATTGATAAAGTGAATGAGTTATGGTTCTGACGTCCTGGTATGACATTGCATAATGGGCTCAAACAAATAGTGGGTTGGTAATGACAAAACATTGCATGGTTATATGGTCCAAGAAAATGAGGTCAGTCCTGCTGTAATTAGGACCTTGTGTGGGGGTCTAAAATTGGATTTTACTGTGTACCCGAAAAAGGGGATATATAGGGAACAAACCTTTATTACCCAAAGCCTAAATATTACACCTGGAGAAACATCACCAACCACAATAAATTCATATGATATAAATCTAGAAAGAACCCTAGGAGACCAATACCACCACCAGACTTTGATGAGGCCATTGAGGGTGGATCTTTAGATGATGAAGGTAGGGAAGGCTACATAGATGTCTCTATAGAAGAAGGAGAGCCACTAGTTTCAGACTCCTCAATTGATAATGAGACTTTCATTCCAGAGAATGTGTTTGGTGAAGAAGATATTGATGATACTATATTTGAGGAGCATGTTGATGTGGATGTTGATGATGGTGTAGATGACGTGGGATCTGAAGAACATGTGGATCAACAAGAACATGAGAAAGATGTGTTTCAAAAAGTTATTGGATCTGATGACTTCTTGAGCTACGGTGCCTCTGAAGGTGAAGGGCATGTTAGATATCCATAATTCAACCCTTTGGCTGATTTCAACAACCCTATTGCATTGAAGATTGGTATGAGGTTTGCTTCAAATGATGTTTTTAGGAAAGCTTTAAGGCATTTTGCTTTTACAGAATGTATTTGATTATTATTACTTGCATAATGATAAGAACAAGGTGTCTGCATACTATAAGAACAAGTGTGACTATCCAATAAAGCATGCATGGGAAATTTGTGTTTGTAAGAAATCCTATTGTAAGTTTAAAGCTCGTGCCAGGAAAATGGGTTCAGATGGGAGTTTTCAGTTGAAATCTTTTGTCTCTAAACATGAGTGTGGGTGGCAAGATATTAATTCAAAGGTGACTTCAGAATGGCTTGCTGAAATGTATATAGAGCATTATAGAGATGATGCTTAGTTGAGAATCAAGACATTTATTAGTATTGTAAGGAGGGAACATGGTGTGAAAATTTCATATCATCAAGCCTGGAGAGCAAGACTAAAGGCAGTCTTAATGACACAAGGGCATGCACCAGAACAGCATGCCAAAGTGTGGGACTATGCATCTACTATTATGAAGTGGAATAGGGGTAGGTCAATGTTTGTGAAGGTATTGCAACAAGATCCAGAGAGGCCACTACTTCAGAGGATTTATGTTTGTTTAGCTGCATGCAACCAAGGCTTTTTATTGGGGTGTAGCTCAGTGTTTGGATGGTTGTCACCTTACGAAGCATATTAAAGCTCGTGCTAGGAAAATGGGTTCAGATGGGAGTTTTCAGTTGAAATCTTGTCTCTAAACATGAGTGTGGGTGGCAAGATATTAATTCAAAGGTGACTTCAGAATGGCTTGCTGAAATGTATATAGAGCATTATAGAGATGATGCTTAGTTGAGAATCAAGACATTTATTAGTATTGTAAGGAGGGAACATGGTGTGAAAATTTCATATCATCAGGCCTGGAGAGCAAGACTAAAGGCAGTCTTAATGACACAAGGGCATGCACCAGAACAGCATGCCAAAGTGTGGGACTATGCATCTACTATTATGAAGTGGAATAGGGGTAGGTCAATGTTTGTGAAGGTATTGCAACAAGATCCAGAGAGGCCACTACTTCAGAGGATTTATGTTTGTTTAGCTGCATGCAACCAGGGCTTTTTATTGGGGTGTAGCTCAGTGTTTGGATGGTTGTCACCTTACGAAGCATATACAGGACAAGTGTTGACATGAGTGGGAAAGGACAGTAATGAAAACATTATTCCAATGGCTTATGCAGTTTTTGAGGCTGAGACAAAGGACACTTGGTGCTGGTTTTTGGAGAATTTAGTGCAAGATATTGGATCCCAACAGCTCACCTTCATGTCAGACATACAGAAGGTATGAATAACATCCTTTCTCAAAGTCTTGTTATTAAATAATTACTTGTTAGTTATTGAGCTATTATTTTTTTTTGTTTTATTGCAATGTAGGGATTATTGGAGGTCCCAAACCAAGTGGTTCCCCAAGTTGACACAAGAGTATGTGTGAAACACTTATACAACAAATTCAAAATAAAGTGGCCAGGGAAGATATTCAAGGACTTTGTTTGGGCAGCTGCAAGGGCAATTACAAAACTAGATTTTGATGTGTGCATGGAAAGAATAAAGGGAATGGATGAAGGGGCCTACAAATATTTAATGGATGCAAATGCAGAGACTTGGTCCTTATATGCATTCAAGCATTACTGTAAGTCTGACATGTTATTTAACAATGCTTGTGAGTCTTTCAACAGTTGCATACTAGAAGCCAGGGAAATGCCTATTTTAGCTATGTGTGGGTGAATTAGAAGGAAGTTAATGAACATGTTTGTGGCTAAAAGAAAAAATGATGAGGGAGCATAATGGGATTTAACTCCTGAGGTGGTGACAAAAATAGAACTTGCAAAGGTTGAGGGGCTTAAGAGGTGTAGGTGTTATGGTAAAGATAACATATATGAGGTTGACCAGGGAAGCAAAACTTTTATGGTGGATCTAGGAGAAAAGAGTTGTGGGTGCAACAAATGGGACTTGACTGCATCTCTTGTTCTCATGCTATTTGTTGTATTCTAAAGAGAAGAATGCGGGTTGAGCATTCTGTGGACTCATATTACACAAAGCAGACCTTCGTGAAGGCTTATAGCCAGACTGTGCATCCAATTCATGGTGATGATCAATGGGAGAAAACTCCTCATGCCAAACCACTCCCAACAGAGTTTATAATTCAGCCTGAAAGGCCAAGGAGGTCTAGAAAAAGGGAATTAGGAGAGAGGATGAAGGACACAAGGAAGCCAACTAGATTAAGGCATGGAAAGAATAAATGCACTCATTGTGGACATGAGGGATACTACAAGAACAAATGCAAAAATCCTTCCAAACACCTGCCCTCCAAGGGAGAAAAATGTTGGAGGAAGGCCATCAAAGGACAAAGTTGTACAAATCCCCTATAAGAAAAGGAAGTACACA
Organism: Rheum nobile; assembly: GCA_027886185.1. Taxonomy (NCBI): domain Eukaryota; kingdom Viridiplantae; phylum Streptophyta; class Magnoliopsida; order Caryophyllales; family Polygonaceae; genus Rheum; species Rheum nobile. The sequence goes on from WOAB01000163.1 coordinate 2,206,952, forward strand.
AGAAAGGTACACATTGTAATAAGGTTTTTAGGTTTAATTGTCTGTTTTTATAGCTTAATGAATTTTACCTTCAATTTTTTCATCTTTTGAATACAAGGTGAGGATTACTCATGCTCCAGGTTCATGAAGTCCATTTCATTACTCAAATGCACATGCAGAGGGGACATCAGGCTCGAATGCACAAGAAAGGGATATGACTTTGAGGTAACCTTGAAATTAAATAGCCTACATAAGGTTTTTAGGTTTAAGTGTCTGTTTTTATAGCTTAATGAATTTTACCTTCAACTTTTTCATCTTTTGAATGCAAGGTGAGGAGTACTCATGATCCAGGTTCAGGGAGTCTATATCAGTACTCAAATGCACCTGCAAAAGGGACATCAGGCTTGAATGCACAAGGAAGGGGTTATGACTTTGAGGTAACCTTGTAGTTAAAATAGCCTACATAAATTTCTATACATAATACTTGTCATAACTCAATTTTTTTATTTTCAAAAGGGTGATGAAAGTGTTGATATTGACCTAATTAATCAAATGCTCAATGAAGACCCTTTGATACCAACGCATGTATCAATTGCACAAGTATCCACACAGGTACACACTATGTGACATCCCTAAGTTTGGAGTGTTTTTTATTAGCCATGTTTCTCCTGAGCTTATGTTGGAGTGTTGGTTGATAATGCTTTATTTGTCACACTCAGATGCAAGATTCCTTTCAGTTTAGTGTTTCTATGTACTAGATTCAAGGTCAAGTGCAATTTGTGGACCACACTCAGAGTCAAGTGCAGTCAGGGTCGTCTAATAGAAGGTCAAAATCAGCAAGGAGTTATACCTTGTTCGCCCACCAAAGAGAAATGTGATTACCACAAAATCACAATTGTCATTTGTCACCAGGAGGTCAAGCAATTGGTTGAAGGATAAGGGAACTTCACAGTGAACAATTATGTAACCTTATGTATATTGTTAGTTGGATGTGATTGTGTTTTGGATTAGCTTGACAGTGAACAATTATGTAACTTTAAATCAGCAAGGAAGTACTTTGTGTTTGTGTATGAAACAAAACAAAATCACTTTGTCTATGTGTAGGAAACAAGTCAGTTGACTGTGATGGGGCTTTTGTGTTTGTGTAGGAAACAATTATGTAAGTCTAAGTATGTTGTCAGTTGACTGTGATTGTGTTTTGGATTTAACCCTTAAGAATGAGACATTTAAGTATGTGTTTGTTGCTTTAAAAATGTCAATGCTTTTGTTTCATTTCATGTGAGCATAGTAATGTTCAGTTTGCTACCTTAATTATGAATATAAATACACAACATTGGTGTCTGTTCAGTTGTTCTTGTAATAACACAAGAGTCAAACATAGCACAAGGGGAAATCAATGCATATAGCAAAATGTCACTCATTGAGTGGATTACATTGTTCCCTAAACAAAATACACAAGATCCACACAACAACTAACAATTGTTGCCTTAAATAACATTACACATTACATCCTTTCAACTTCTACACAACATTACTGATGTGATTCGACGGGTTCGGACCATTTTTGACGCGGATCTAGGCAGGAAACGGCCTCGAATCCTTCTCCTTGGTAACTGGGATAGGTAGCAACCAAGCGTGGGCTCGGTTATCGGCTCTCTTGCTCTCGGCGGGGCCGAGTTGGGGCGAGAGGATCTCGCAGGCGGAAGCTAGCGATGAAGGGATAGATTGTGTTTGTGAACCATGACGTGGTTCAATCGGGTCTAACCAGTTTTGTGACGCCGAAGCTTAAGGGAGGAGATGATCTCAACTGCAAGGCTTAAACTTTAATTTCAACGTGGGGAATAATGAATACAACGAAGCCTATTTAAAGGCAAAGGGCTCGGTCAAACCCTAATGGGCTTGGGCCGCAAAATAGACTAATGGGCTAGCCCACTCTACAAGAGTAGAGCACACACCCGAAATAGAAATGACTGAAATGGAAATGCTAAAACAGGAAACATGCTAAAAGGGGAAATAACATAAATATAGCCTAAATATGACTACGTCTTGAACCAAGGGGGACGCCACGGTCTTGGTCGTCTTGGGCTCGTCGTTGCCCGGCTTGAGTCAAGCCGGGGACACATCATTCTCCCTCCCTTAGAATCGAAGCGTCCTCGCTTCGAACTGGGTGGGGCCAGGGAGAGTAGACGTTCAGCGGTCAGTGGTAAAGCGGCGTCGGGCTCGGAGGTGGTCCATAGACGCGGGGCGGCGGGTACGGGCGGCGTCGCGGTGGCGTCAGAATCCTTGGCGGGATCGAATCCGGGTCCGCTTCGTAAGGTCTCACGCCACCGAACCAAGGGTCGGGGTACCGGTCGTGGGTAGCGAGCGGCCGGAGCGACAGCTGGAGGCCGCAGATCTGGCAGATTGGAGACGAAGAAGAGCGTCGTCGGGTCTACTACTGTGAAGGCGGCGAGGCAGATCTGAGAATTCCTGGGCGTTGGTCCAACTTGAAAAAATTCGTTCTCCCTGCTCAGGAATCAAAATTCGATGATTCCAACTCGAGGAGTTAGATCTACGAGTCTAGTTTGCCTCCTAAAAATTTCAGACCAAACTATTGAGTGAGAAGAAGGTTATGGCAATTCTCATGTAGTGTCGCAGATCTGAGAAGACCGAGGGCGGCGCAGGAAGAATTCCTGGGCGTTGGTCCGTCTTATAAAAATTCGTTCTCCCTGCTCAGGAATCCAAATGCGATGATTCCAACTCTAGGAGTTAGATCTACGACTCTAGTTTGCCTCCTCAAACTTTCAGACCAAAATATTGAGTGAGCAGAAGGTTATGGCAATTATCCTGAGGTGTCGCAGATGGAGGTGTAGAGACGAACTGGTTTGGTGTGGTAGATTAGGGTTTCGGAGTGGCGACTAGGGTGGCTTGATCGACTGGCGCTCTGATACCAGTTGATACAAATCGAGGGGTCGACTCGTCTCGCACACGGATCTAGATTGAGCAATTCACCGGGATCGCCAATGGGTTGTGTTTGGGATAGATTTGGGACAAGTAACAAGGGTGACGTTGAAGGCTTAAGGGAGGAGATGATCTCAACTGAGGCTTAAGCTTTAATTTCAAACATGGGAAATAATGAATACAACGAAGCCTATTTAAAGGCAAAGGGCTCGGTCAAACCTAATGGGCTTGGGCCGCAAAATAGACTAATGGGCTAGCCCACTCTACAAGAGTGGAGCACACACCCGAAATAGAAATGACTGAAATGGAAATGCTAAAATAGGAAACATGCTAAAAGGGGAAATAACATAAATATAGCCTAAATATGACTACGTCTTGAACCAAGGGGGACGCCACGGTCTTGGTCGTCTTGGGCTCGTCGTTGCCCGGCTTGAGTCAAGCCCGAGACACATCAATTACCTTAAACTAACATCAACTATTCATTATAAGTGCCTAGTACACCATTTAGGATGATAGCAGAAACAACAAAACCAAGCACTATCACCCTATTTTGGATTGATGATGCTTTTCTTTTTTCAATCTCAGCATCCTTGACTATCACAACCTTTTGTAGAGCACTACATTTACTTTCCAATTCGTTCTTTTGGATTACAAGCTTCTTGATTATGTTTGTTGCCTTATCCTCAAATGGTCCATCAATTTACCTGAAGAAACCACATCCTTTCACAACATTTGCTTCAAACCTTGCACAAGAATAAAACCTTCTCCCATAATTATTTGGAGTATGGGCAGTGCATATCCTTGCCCAAATGTTGCAATTGCAAATGACTTCATTGTTGGATGACACATAAGTAAAGCTAAACATATTCAACTACAGTCACCAATTGAGTAAACAATTGAGGTTGCCAATTCGCTGAAAAATTCACCATAAAACTAATTCAATAAACAATTGCAATCCACTAATCAATTAACACAACCAATTAACTGATCAATTAACACACAACCAATTCAGTAAACAATTACAAGTGACTTCATTGTTGGATGACACATAAGTAAAGCTTGACATATTCAACTATAGTAACCAATTTAGTAAAAAAATGCAATCCGCTGATCACATAAATCCACAGAGCTTCAAAGCAAAAGTTGCAATTCTTAATCAAATGAAACCCTAGATCCCCAATTCAAAATAAATCCATACATTTCAGCCATTTAGAAACCCTAAATCTCCAATTCGAAATAAAGATGTAATATCTAACCCTATTTCCCCAATTTGAAACCCTAAATCCCCAAATCGAAACCAATCCACAAACTTAAAATAATCCAAATCGAAACCAATGCCTGAGCTTAAGCCAAACCCTAAATCCCCAATCAAAACCAATCCAAAATTTAAAACAATCCAAATCGAAACCAATCCCGAGCCTAAACCAAACCCTAAATCCCTATGTCAAAACCAACCCCCAACCTTGAAACAATCCAAAACGAATTTTACCAATTACTTACCTTCCACGAATGAACTCCCTAATCGCCACCAATTCCCCCTTCGCAACCGCCTTAATCGCCCCCAATGTTCATTGTCGCAGTCGCCTATCCACTTTCGATGTCGTTAGGGTGGTGTGAAGTGAAAGCGAAAAGTTGATTTGGTTATTTTATTTTATTATGGTCTGAACCCGGTTTAGTATTTTTTAAAAAGAAAACTAGCTTAAATGGAGCGGTTCACCCTTGGGAGACTAAAGACATATTTGCCCATGGTTTTAGTAAAAGTTTAGGGGCATTATGGTATTTTCATAGAGTTTGACAAAATGTTGGACGGAGGGGTCCTTTTGGTGGCGTTTGGTTAACGTTTTCAATTAAATGGGTGTGTTTGAATAATTAATTGAGATAAGGGTGGTTTACTGCAGAATGGGCTATTTAACGGGTGGTTTCGTGTAAAAGAGCCTCCGATAAAAGGCGCAAGACAATTACCTAGTTCTGCAACAAGTCTAGTGGGTATTGGCGCTAGGCCCTTAAGCGTTCTACCTAGAGTTCTCGAGTTCGAGTCCATCTGGCGGTGTGTATGGAGCAATTAGTATTGGTAGGGTCCGCCCCACCGAAAGGTGCTCAACCAAAACCCGGTTCGGACGTAGAGTGACAATAGTCATTTGAATCGGGCGAAGGATAAAAAAAAATATAAATTCACTTAAGAGACAAAGTGTTTAGGTAGCAACAATCATTGTTGGTAAATTCAAGTTGGGAAAAATTTATCATAAAGACTTTTATACATCTATAAATTATTCTACAACTCTTTTTACGTTTGAAATAGTTTAGGATGTAGCAACTAGTCGAATGTAAATTCAATTTTTTTTATGTACTACGATTGAGAATTGAATGAGAATCTCAATCGTAGTACCGGAGATAGCCGGAGTTGCGGGTTCTCGTTGTCGTCAACAATATTTATTGTGGTACATATTTATGCTACCACAATTGGCGCCGTCTATGGAGAATGAAGACGATGACGGGTCCCAACACCGGATCGAACATACTATCCAACAACGACAAAGTAAAACAATCTCTTCCTTTCTCACTGTGGGAAGGGAGGCATAAAAGCGGACACACAGGTTGAAAATAAGGCACCGAATTCAATTCTGATGGTGGTGGCGACTCTAGCAATAAATCCAGTGAGCGGAGGAAGCATGAAAGTTCTGGGTGTGCTCTCGTTGTGGGGAGAATCTTGTTGAATGAAATGGGTGAAGATGCTAATTAGTTGTCCTTGGTGTAGGATCGTACGTGCACTAGTGGAAAAAAACCATTTTAGAGACGAGCCTTTTGACACTTATTGAGGCGTACACCGTTCGCCTCTACTGCGGGGGCTGCAACAAGTAGGGTCACTTTTTGAGGTGGGCATTTTACGCCTCTATAAGGACCTTGTTGAGGCGGGCCTATAGAGGCCCGCCTCAACAAGTCCCTCACTTTGGCGCAAAAATGAGGGACTTGTTGAGGCGGGCCTCTATAGGCCCACCTCAACAAGTCGCATTTTCCCACCTTTTAGCCCGAATCTGGGTAAGTCCGGACTAAAAAGCATTGTGTTTGAACAAAAAAATTGGACATTTTAGCCCGGATCTCTTCCACATCCGGGCTAAAAAGTCCAATTTTTTGCAAAAAAAAATCTGCAAAAAAATCCAATCACAGTGGTACACTTTCTGCAAATAAATTCTTGATCCAAAATTAACTTTATAATATATACCAAGCTATTCTCTATACATTAGTCATGCACCTGTCTAAACAAGCAACATATCTGCCATTTCACTTCCAACCTACACCCTTTAAGTTCCCACAAACTACTTCCCCAAATACAAACAGATCAACTACTGGATTCAGAAGATCAAATATAAACAGATCAAATTATCCAGCAACTAGAGCATTGGCTCTGGCCTCAATCACCTTGTAGGCATTTGTAGGGGTAACTCCACCATCCACCTCAATCCATGGGTTCACACCCTACAGCAACAAACATCAGTATATATATATATATATCCAGCCTGAAGTTGATCTAAGACAAATTATGAACTAAACACATCATACCTTCTCTGTACACATTCTTCTCAACTCTGAAATTTTCTTTTCTTGGCTCTCAATGAAGCTCTGACCACCGAATCCAGGATTCACAGACATAATCAGGACCAGATCAACCACTGTTATGAGCATGCAACAATTTTTGGTGAATTCAATAAAATGTCACATATACATTCCAGAATTTGAATGGCATATTACTTGTTCAACCAATATAGGATAAGAATGAACTTTCTACTCCCTTTTACGCATACATCTTCACCATATAAACAAACATAAAACCAGTCTTCAGTACTCAAAAGGAAACCTAAAATCAAAGACAAAGAAGCAAGAAACTAATTTTAGACAAATTAATCCAATACTAACTGATCAACTCTGTCCCTTAATTTCCTAAGGAACTTCTCATTGTCTTCCTCCACAACTCTAAGTATATTGTCAATTAACAGCTTCATATCATGCCCACCAAGCTTCCTAATATCAATTTCACTCTCAACCATCTTCCCATTATCAAGCATTTGTCTCAAAACCCCCTTCCGGAGCCTCTCAAAAGTAGGCAGCCTTTTAGTAATCAAACGACTGAAGGAACACCAAGGGCTTGAAAATAATCTTACACCAACCGATCGACCTAGATTTGATTTCATCTCCGAGCACTCGAACTCAAATTAAGAAGAAATGCACACTTTCAGTAATCAACGACTGAAGAAAGAAAGAAAGAAAGCTTGAAAATAATCTTACACCAAGGAACACCAAGGGCTCCGAAGTCGGAGTCCAGGCCATCGAATCCGAAGAAGCTGAATCTTGAGCGAGTCGCTGGCGAGGACGAGAGTGGTCGCGGCTAGGGATGGCAACTGGTTGAAGTGTCGAAGAGGCCTCCGGATCTGCAAAGAGGCCGCCGGATCTGCAACTGGTCGACCGTCGAAGGAGGAAGGAGAAAGGAGAGTGGTAGCGGCGGATCTGCAACTGGTCGAAGCGTCGAAGAGGCCGCCGGATCCGCGAAGAGGCAGCCAGAATCGCCGGATGTCCAAGTCTGCAACTGGTGGAAGGAGGAAGGAGGAACTGCGCGGAAGGAGGAGGAATGAGAGTCACGAGACTGGTTGATTTTTATTTATTTTTTAGGTTTTCAGTAGAGGCGGGCCTTACATGTCCGCCTCTATTGAACATACTTGTTGAGGCGGGTTTTCATAGGCCCACCTCAACAAGCTTTAATTGAGGCGGGCTATTTGGCCCGCCTCAACTAGTTAGCATTAGAGGCGGGCCTTATCCTGGCCCGCCTCTAATAGTTTAGCGGGAAATGTTTTTTCGGATACTTGTTGAGGCGTATATTAATTTGCCCGCCTCAAAAGATGTTTTTGAGGCGTATAAATTAATTATCCGCCTCAAAAACCAAAAAAGTGATTGCCTAAGTCGTTGTTGAGGCATTTTGAACTATGTACGCCTCTAAAAGGGAGCCTCAAAAAGTGTTTTTTCCACTAGTGGTGTTAGCAATCAAAGGGAACTGGGAGTCCAGTTCCTTAGCAGCGGAATAAGTAAACAATAACAGAATCAAGACAAGTTCCTTAGAGTGGGAACCTTTGATAACCAATTAGTTATCCAGGATAAAACCCACTACCTCTCTTTCAAGAGGATTTCAAAGTCTACTTCTTGTATTAATACTTCGATTACAATCAACCAGGATAGAACACACAGATTAAGTCTTAGACACACTAAGGACTCTCTACCTAGTTCGACCAAATCAAGCAAGCAATAAGACAATCGACTTACAGTTCTTCTTCAAAGAACTAAGCTCTGTTTCTTCTTCGTAAGCAATTGTGAATGAATGCGTAAGTGTGAGAGAGTTTCAACTGTTCTATTTATGTAATTTAATTGATGGAAGAAACGAATCCCCAACAACTGAATTACACAAATAAAATAATCAAAAAGTAATGGGAAAGATAATATTTGTTACCAAATATAATCTCCCACGATTTTACAATTTTCGCTTCAATAAAAGATATACTGTTAACTCCTAAGATAATATGAAAACAAGATAATCTTTAACTTCTCGCTCTAAGTAAATATCTACCCTAATCGGATCGCCACCGCCCTTCATCTCTTGTTCCAAGCTCTTTCAGCATCAGCGAGCTTCAGTTCCTTACGCCAGTTCCCAAATCTAGCATCTTAGTCTCTGTCTTGTGCTTCCAATTCCAGAGTTCCCTATTCATCAACACTTATGGAAATATTAATAGCAAGAGTGTTTGTCATTATCAAAACTAGGAAAACTGAGGAAGGGAACTAGGTAGGGAACTGGAGTTCCCAAAAGTTCACTTCCTAATAATTTCCCCATTTTTGATGATGACAAACATGTAGAACCTGTCATATCTAAAATAGGCATGAATAATATATGAGAAAAAACAGAACATAACTAGATGTAGAATAATCATTAGTGAATTGCATATTCCCCCTTAACATTAACCCATGTTCCTTAATTACCCCTTAAGGGAACAACCAGTTCAGCGTTCTTTTCATCCTATTAGTTCCAGATTGCCAAGTTCATTCCCCCTTTGGACATCATCGAAAAGAGTCAGTTAAATGAAGAACAAAGAGAATTTAGAGTGATAAATAGACTAATGTTGAACTTTAGAGAAATGGCACTGTAATAAAAGTTGAAGGCAAATCAGAACAAGTGCAAGGAATGCAGAAATTTCATTAAATATAAAGAGATCACAAAGAACATAGAGATCATAGACAAAAAAGAAAATAAAAACACTCAGAGACACACAAAAGGGATCAATATATGGAAGTGAGATCCTAGGGAACTAAGGTTCTGTGTCAATTGAGTAGGGAACTGAGCACTATCCCATACTACTGCTTGGCTTTAGCCTTGTCCTCTGAAAGCTTGCGGTTGACTAACTTTGCAATTTCCTGTACAAGGGCTGCATACATTGACGGGACTAAAGATGCACAAGCAAATGTCGTTGATTAGCCTTATCAAAATTAATTATCCTAACAGACCTACTAAACAAAGTATAGCAGACAAGTAAGGGTCGAATCCCACAGAGAAGGTATGATGTAATATGCAATCGTGAATGACAAGTAACAAGCAACTGGGGGTTTTATAGTCAAGAGAACGAAGCAAACAAGCATGCAGATTAAGCAAAATCGAGAGAATAATATGAGGGAAAGTAGTCCTGTTAGAGCGAAATCCACAGTACAAAGATACAGTTTGATCCCTGAAATCTATTCAATCCAAGTTCAATTATTTATCCTTATAGTCGTTCCCACCTTAATCGTAAGTACTATTGATTCTCACAGTTGTCAATAGACTTATCACTATACCAATGGTAAAGTACAACTGATTCTCACAATTGTCAGCGTACTTTAGCACCAACACAGAAATAGCGATGCACACAAGGATTTAGGATACATGCAAGTAGAAAGACGTACAAGTACTCACTCCCCTACTTAACATGCAATTAATTCTCACACACAAGTGTACGCTCGAAACCCCTATACGCACAAATGTGTTTGCCACTAGATATGCACTCGGAACCCCTATATGCTATCCTAGCAATTGATAACAAGCATTCAACCTAGGTGATCATGCTAAGAAGAACAATTAGAAATCGTAGACGTGGTAAGCAAGAGAATTAATCCAACAATTATAAGGATAAGAACAAGGAATAGAAATCTCACAAACACATCAAAGTACTGCTTCAATCGTCTAACAGAACAAGGGAAAGTTAGTTCTCCATCAAAGGGGATGAAAAACTATAATATGAAATAACGATCAAAATAGTTCGATACAAGATGTGTCTAAGTGTGTTCGCAGACTGGCTTGGAGGCTGTGGAACATTAGGTTAAATAGAGTTAACCTAAAGCCCAAGATCACAAAACCAATCCAAAAGGAAGCAAATAAAATAACAAAGTCTGAAATAGAAATAAAAGGAAATAAATATAATCTGGCGCGAGGCAATAAACACGTCCACCGCGGGGCGGTAGAGATCCACCGCGGGGCTTCTGCTCTCCACCGTTGGGCGGTGGCCTCCTCTCACGCGGGGCTTCTTTCATCACTAGGAGTCATCACCGCGGGGCGTCACTGCTAACGCGAGGCGATGAACTCCAGATTTCAACTTCTCATCTTCTTCTCTTCTCCAGCTACTCTCCAAATACTACCAAGTTTTGGTAGCCTTCTCCATAGATGTTCCAGCAGCTCCATCTCTAAGCTGCAACTAAGCTACCAATCCTTGGATTTCTTCACTTCTCTCCATAATATCTGGATCGCAGACTTAGCACTAAAACAACTCCAAAACTCCTCCAAATCATGCTAATAGATGCTAGAAAAGGTGTATAAAATAACACCTATCAAATTCCCCCATACTTAGACCTTTACTCGTCCCGAGTAAGCTAAAGAAAAGCTCATCCTCTCAATCAATACCAAGGACTCAGGAAGTACAAGAAAACGTGACTCCAACAACTACAACACATCAATAATACGCCCAAGACAACCAAAACAAGTGATGCAAGAACAATTTAACCTAACTTTCGTCTATCTCCTTATCGCTCCATGAGTGGCCTACCCGACAATCCTTCTATGTCACCCTTCTTATGATGCCTCGCCGAAAGATAAGAGAAATCCTAAAATCACTCTTCTTCTTTTTCACTCATTTTGCCAAGGCGCCCTTTCGGGTTTTCACCAAACACTCATTTCATTTTCCAATAGACGTTCTCACATAAGCTCGCATCACTCTAGTCCAATTTTGCCCTGATCTAATACCAGCCGGACTACTTGCTTTTTACCTGAACCGCCCTTTTGGGTTTTCAGTCCATCCCAGGATTTTGATTGCCTTTTTACTTCTTTTTGGCTTTTTTTTTTTTGGCAGTTATAAAACGGAATCAACACTGCAGAAAACGAATGCAGAAATAAAGCTATGTACACTAGCTAGCAAGAATAGCAAGTCTATATCCCTCCCCCATACTTAAACCGAACATTGTCCTCAATGTGAAAAGAGAACGTCAAATGATAGGGGAAGAGAGAAATAAACTCACTGTGGACCGGAAGGTGGTGGTGGGTACATCCCAAAGTAGTCCTGCAGATGAGTGTCTATAGTTTCCAAACGCTCATCTATCTCATTGTGAAGCTGGGTCTGCCAAGTTTGCAGACCGGTCTCTACTCTGGAAGTCCACTGATCATGGCGCGTAGAGAAGTTGTCCCATCTAGCATACATCTCCTGCCATGGTGCGACAGGTCCGTACACAGATGAGGACTCCTCAAATTGTGAAGCACTGGGGTCGTCCCCCTCCTCGCGATCAGCAGCAGCATATCCACCACTAGGGCCCTCTCCATATGGACCCGAAGAAACAACGGCAGCGGCAGCAGCAGCAGGCGTCTGGCCATCGCTATCAATCCACCAGCCCGCGTATGAAGGCGAGTAAGTGAACTCTCGCGGAACACTCAAAATATGGCCCTCATAAGCCGTCCAAGCCACACCACCATCCTGCCCCAGCGGCTTCACCATAGAGCACACCCTCATGTGGGCGGCATCATATAAAACGCAGGGAACCGACCGAGCAATCCGATCGCAAGCAATCACATCAGCGCAGAGGAGAGTAATCAAGCTACCCCCACAAATATCTCTAGGCTCGCCCTCACGAATCCTCCGCAGGGAACTCAGGAAAAGAGTTGTCCAACACGGAGTAAGCTCAACCGTTCCCAGGATGCTAAAAAACCACTGGAAGTCCTTCATGGGCACCTTTCCATCGTCAGCATGGCCAAAGAAGTCTCTCATCAAAACCTTGTGGATCAACCGCAGACACAGATTCACCAACTTCGAATTCACCTCATGCCCCGTCTTGAAAGTCCTCCTAGTAGCAGCCCGCCAGAAAGCAAACATCTCGTCCTCCTGAAGCCCATTCGACCATCCAGGGGTCGGTTTCTTCGTAATGCCCAGGGCCTCGTGGATCGCCCTCCTCGACAGAGAATGCTCACGTCCATTGTAGGAGAATGCGATCTTGCGCAGGAAGCTATCATCACCCTCCTCGCGGTAGAACCACCAGAATGAAGAAATGAACTCGAAGCATAGCTCAGGATACGCGGGGGCTGCCTTGCCCAGAAATCCTCCCAGCCCACACTGCGTTAGGCACATCGTCACACACGCGAGCATTCCCATCTACTCCAGGGTCGGCGTGTGGAAAAATTTTGAAGGCACCACCTTTCTCCCCTTCACAATATCGTACAGCTCACTCTCATCCCTACTCGTCGCCGCCTTCTTCTGGCCTTTGGGAGCCATAAGTGAAGAATTGAAATGCTCAAATCAGAAGACAGCAAAGAATACTCACAATCAAGCAAACACAGGTTCTGCAGAGACTCGACGCGGGGCGGTAGCGTCGCGGCGAGAAACTGACAACAGGTCACCGGATCACGGTGAGGTCGGCGCGGGGCGGTAGCAACAGAGACGCGAAGCGGTGGCAACGCGAGGCGGAGCTAAAGCGAGGCGAGACAACAGCGGCGCGGTGGGGGTTATGTTTGGGCTGGGTTGTGAGGCTAGACTCCAAATTGGGGTATGGGGGCTAGGAGATGCTCAAGGTCGAGAGGGGATTCAGGGAGAGTGAATGGAAAATAGGAGAAGGAGAATTGAGGGGGGCGGTGAGAATTTTATGTGGGGCTAGGTCAAGGTAGGGTAAGGTGAAAAGAAAGGGTTGATGGGCCGGTCATGTACCATGGCCCATATGAGAAATCTTGGCCCAAAACTGAAGCCCAATCCGTCAAAACCTTAGTAACCACTTAAGAAATAAGCTTTTACTCACCCGTTTAAGGTTTTTTCGGGGCCCATTATTCTTGCTTTTTTTAAATAAAAAAAAAGTTGAGAATCGATACCTGACTGTCACCGCGGGGCGGCAGCTCCACCGCGAGGCGGTAGGAAAGTGCCGCGGGGCGGTGAGAAAGGCTGGGCACTTCATCTCTTCTCGGGTTTACTTTCGTACCTGAAATGTGAGTAACAGGCGAACGAAACAAAGCAAAATAAACTACGAAAATAATCTAATAGAAAGAAAAAGAGATCAAAGAAATACAAACACGGGTTGCCTCTCGGACAACGCCTTGGTTATCGTCGTCGGCTCGACGTATTGCAGATCAACTACCATTTTGGGTAGGATTCTTTCGGAATCCTCCAACTTGTCTCTTCCTGGTGAGACCTCTCATGGAAAGGTTTGAACCTTAGACCATGGTCTTTCCTCGCCACCCACTCCATGTATATTCTCTTCGGAGTGTCGCCCCCATACTTAGAACGATGCGGGGGCCGATATGGCTCAACCTGAACATGCTGCACATCACTAGATAAAGGCTTGCAGCCTTGTGCGGTTAGTGCAGGGGGGCAAGTGCCCAAAGTAGAGGAATCTCCTATATCGGCTAATAAGACATTATCCACAGGCAAATCATGAAAATCATGCAACTCAATGAGTCTATCCCTAGTGGAACACTCAACTACGGTCTCTACTGCATCAATCTTAACATTATCATGCACAGAATCATCAAAGTCATTAATGCAGAGAGGAGGAGGAGACTTAATGGGATTTGCTTTATGAATATCATGCTGAAAAATTATTCCATCAAACTCCATAGTCAGGATACCACTATCAACATCTATCTTAGTCATGGAAGTCTTCATAAAAGGTCGCCCTAACATAACCGGGGCAACTTGCTCATCATAATCCATATCCATAACAAAGAAATCAGCAGGAAATATCAAAGGACCTATCCTAACAAGGACATCTTCTACAACACCCTTAGGGGGTACACACGATCCATCAGCAAGTTGCATCACAATACTAGACTCACGCAGGGGTCCTAATTCCAATTTCTCAAGTAAAGAATAGGGTAAAACATTAATTGAGGCACCCAAATCAAGTAGGGCCTTCTCAAAAACATGCTTACCTATAGTAATAGGAATAGTAAACGTACCTGGATCCTTGCACTTCGCAGGTAGACGCTTCTGAACCACAGCTGACACTTGTTCTCCCACTGGACTCTTCTTCTGAGTCTTCTGCCTTTGAGCTTTCTTTACCGTGCAGAGCTCCTTTAAGAACTTGGCATATCGCGGGATAGCCTTGATAAGCTTCAGCAGGGGAATGTTCACCTCACAGTTCTGGAACGTGTCGAACAGGTCTTTGTCATCGACAACTCTTTTAGCCTTTAGCGCCTCTGGAAAAGGTGTTGGGGGCTTCTCTGAACGTAGGGGAGGAAACACTAGACGAACGTAGGTATCAACATAGACATCGTCAGTAGGAACAGATTTCTCAGGAGCAGCTCGCGGCGAGCCCACCGCGGGGCGTAAATCGTCACCGCGGGGCGGTGGGGTCGCGTTGACATTACTGGGCATAGGTACCGGGTCGCGGCGGGAATTGCCGCGGGGCGGTGAGGTGAGTTCCTTTTTCTCGGAAATTTCTTTCTCCTCTTCAGCAATAGGAGACATAACTTCTTTACCACTTCTCAGCGTGATAGCACTCACGTTCTCTCTGGGATTCACAGTAGTCTGGGACGGCAGGGAGTTTAAGGTCCTCTAGTTGATTTTTGCCACCTCGTCGGCTAACTGACCAATCTGCCTCTCTATATTCTTGATACTCGACTCAGTAGCCTGCACATGCGTAGCAAAGTGCTGAGTCAAGGTCTTCAGCATATCCTCAGTAGAGGCTCCAGAAATTTGGCCTTGGGGCCTCTGTTGGTACTGAACTCGTTGCTGGTACTGTTGTTACTGAGCCGGCTGATATTGCTGTTGTGCCAGCTGCTGACCACCTTGAGGGTCACTCCATCTAAATCCTGGATGGTCACGCCCTCTCTGGTTGTAATTGGGCTGGCCACCATACTGTTGTCTAGGGGCTCCATAGCCTCCTACAGCATTAACTTCAGCAACACCATCCTCTTGCAGCTGAGGACAGGTATCTGTGTGGTGGGCCTGGCTAGGACAAAGGCCACACGATCTGGCTTGTTGAGGAGCATTCTGATTTGCCATCTTCATGACTATCTCCTTCAACTCGGCTAACTCAGATAATACCGGACTTGGTCCTGCAGGGGTCACAGCATTGACCGCCTTTCTTTGGTAAGTTTTTCCGAAGTTCCGGGTGCTTTCACTCATCTCTTGGATTCGGTCCATGGCTTCCTTCGGTGTAAGATTCAGAATACTGCCACCGCATGCAGCATCGACCATTCTTCTCTCTTGGTCCTGTAGACCGTTGTGTAAATAAAGGACAAGATCCTGCTGGGCATATCCATGGAATGGACAGCTGGAGCAGAGCCTCTTGAACCTCTCCAAATAATCATACAGTGTCTCATCACAAGCCTGCTCAATGTTGGCAATTGCCTTCTTCAAAGCATTCGCCTTCTTCGTCGGAAAATACTTATCCAGGAACGCCTTGTGCAATTTCGCCCATGTATCTATGGTTCCTGGTGGCAAGTGATAGTACCAGTCGCTCGCATTGTCGAGTAAAGAAAAGCCAAAAGCTCTCATCTTGAATTGCTCTTCAGTCACGTTCCTGGGCTTCATCGTCATACAGACATTGTGGAACTTGCCCAGGTGAGAAATCGGATCCTCTCCACTCAGACCGTGGAACTTAGGCAGGTAATTAACAATTCCAGTCTTCAATTCGAAGTTCACCCCTTGATCCAGCGCAGGGATGATCACAACTAGGGGTTCAGCCTCAATATTCGGTGTCGTAAGCTCTCGTAACGTTCCGTTTCCAGCCATAGCAGCAGCTGGGGTAGTAGCAACTTCAGCGGTTTCAGTCTCAACGTTTTCGGTCGTGTCAGTCTCAGCGGCCGACACAGTCTCAATCTCGGCTTCTTCCCTTCGATCGCGCAGACGTCCAATGAACGATCTTTCAATCTCTGGATCAAAAGCTAAGAGTGGGGAGTCAGTAGCACGGGTATCGACCATAAGATAGGTCTCCACCCAAAAATCAAACACGAAAACACACAACAAACAAAAACACTCCCCGACAACGGTGCCAAATTTTGACGGGACTAAAGATGCACAAGCAAATGTCGTTGATTAGCCTTATCAAAATTAATTATCCTAACAGACCTAATAAACAAAGTATAGCAGACAAGTAAGGGTCGAATCCCACAGAGAAGGTATGATGTAATATACAATCGTGAATGACAAGTAACAAGCAACTGGGGGTTTTGTAGTCAAGAGAACGAAGCAAACAAGCATGCAGATTAAGCAAAATCGAGAGAATAATATGAGGGAAAGTAGTCCTGTTAGAGCGAAATCCACAGTACAAAGATACAGTTTGATCCCTGAAATCTATTCAATCCAAGTTCAATTATTTATCCTTATAGTCGTTCCCACCTTAATCGTAAGTACTATTGATTCTCACAGTTGTCAATAGACTTATCACTATACCAATGATAAAGTACAATTGATTCTCACAGTTGTCAGTGTACTTTAGCACCAACACAGCAATAGCGATGCACACAAGGATTTAGGATACATGCAAGTAGAAAGACGTACAAGTACTCACTCCCCTACTTAACATGCAATTGATTCTCACACACAAGTGTACGCTCGGAACCCCTATACGCACAAACGTGTTTGCCACTAGATATGCACTCGGAACCCCTATATGTTATCCTAGCAATTGATAACAAGCATTCAACCTAGGTGATCAGGCTAAGAAGAACAACTAGAAATCGTAGACGTGGTAAGCAAGAGAATCAATCCAACAATTATAAGGATAAGAACAAGGAATAGAAATCTCACAAACACATCAAAGTACTGCTTCACTCGTCTAACAGAACAAGGGAAAGTTAGTTCTCCATCAAAGGGGATGAAAAACTATAATATGAAATAACGATCAAAATAGTTCGATACAAGATGTTTCTAAGTGTGTTCGCAGACTGGCTTGGAGGCTGTGGAACATTAGGTTACATAGAGTAAACCTAAAGCCCAAGATCACAAAACCAATCCAAAAGGAAGCAAATAAAATAACAAAGTCTGAAATAGAAATAAAAGGAAGTAAATATAATCTGGCATGAGGCAATAAACACGTCCATCGCGGGGCGGTAGAGATCCACCGTGGGGCTTCTGCTCTCCACCGCTGGGCGGTGGCCTCCTCTCATGCGGGGCTTCTTTCATCACTGGGAGTCATCACCGCGGGGCGTCACTGCTAATGCGAGGCGGTGAACTCCAGACTTCAACTTCTCATCTTCTTCTCTTCTCCAGCTACTCTCCAAATACTACCAAGTTTTGGTAGCCTTCTCCATAGATGTTCCAGCAGCTCCATCTCTAAGCTCCAACTAAGCTGCCAATCCTTGGATTTCTTCACTTCTCTCTATAATATCTGGATCGCAGACTTAGCACTAAAACAACTCCAAAACTCCTCCAAATCATGCTAATAGATGCTAGAAAAGGTGTATGAAATAACACCTATCAGACGTCTTCCACAACTCCACCACCATTTCGTTGGTGAAGTTGCTTCCTTTTTCCACAGCGGCAGCCACCTTGTCAAAACCATCAACCAGAGCAGCTTCAATGTTCCCCAAACTGTTCAGAATAACATGTGTGTCGGGAACTAGGCAGAGATCGGATTGGCCAGGCTGGATCTCTTCCTTTTCCTTCTCTGTATCAGATTCCTCATCGACATGAGCCTTTTGCGCCAGACGCCTCACAATTGTCATGGTGAGGAGACGAGAGAACCGAGTCTCTTCAATTTCAGTAGGATAAAGACCAAGGCGGCTCAGAATTTTCTTGATAATGTGAGGGTATGGGAGGGCATGGGTAGAGTGGCCTTTGCAGAATTGCATGTGGGCAGTCCTCTTTTGATAACCAACTAGTAGTCGTCGGGGAGCTGCAGAGTAGTCGTCGGAGTTGGGAGCAGGTCCACATCAATCGGAGCGGCCCCCTGAGAAGGAGAGGAGTGGTGAGAGTCCTCTTTTGTTGGTGTAGGGGAGGCCGTCTTGGACGGAGTGTGCTCCAATGAGGCAGATTCAGACTGATGAGCCTCAGGGACCGGCGGTGGCGCCGATCGAGCCGGGTCTGCCATAGGTGGGGGCACCGAAGATGGTGCCTTTGTCGGTGTAGCTACCTGGGAGGAGGATGGAGTGACTTTCTACTTCCGGTAGGCCTCCAGGATAGCTAACTCATCGGCGGGGAGCTGGGGTAGACCGGATTCCATGGAGACAGATGTAGAGGAGAGAGGGCTTTAGGATTTGTGGGCACGGCAGAGATTGAGTTGAGAGCAAAGAGAAGTTGTGATCGGTGCCGCTTTAGGGTTAGACTCGTTTCCTTATATAAGAGCTGGGCAAAATTCTATCCATAAGAAGCCGTTGCCAAATATTTTCAAATAAGGGAACCCAGAAATATCTCAAACGGCCACAAGATCTTCTGAAGCCGAAGGGAACTCATAACTCTCCCCATAATAACTGCCCTTGGGAAGCGGACGCTGACAGAGCTCAATTGAAATCTGGCCGTTGAAGCACAATTTCCAGTTCATTTCCTCAGTGTGTGACACGGAACTAGGGAGATATGGGTACATTTTATGTAGGGAACCAAGCAATCACTCAAGAAAAGTACATACCTATATAAATAAAATTCGAAAGGCAATTTTGACACCACAAAGATAATTCCCAGAGTGGACTAAAGAGGGATCATAGGGAATCATACAGTGTAGTCAGGCTTAGGACGGTTTATAGTCAAATATCATTTCGGCTTGTAATAGAGGATAGATGTGATCAAATTGACTATTATAGGGCCAGCAAAGAGATGCAATCAAGATCAAATTATATCATAAAATCATGTGGTCATGCAAAAGAGTTAAGACCATGCTTTAGAATAAATATTACAGGACATGCGAGGGCAGCACAAGAACAATAATCAACAATATTGTCAATGAAATCATAGAAAAGATCAAATCTAGGCAAAGTTAGGGAACTAGTAAAGGCAAACGGAACTACTAGTTTATGGATATCATTCCAAGAAGTAATCTAAAGGACTCATAAGGTTCTCGATTTAATGCTTTGGTGAATATATCTGCAATTTGATCTTCAGTCCTATAATGTTCTAGTAGAATATTCCCTTTTTCAACATGATCACGCAAAAAGTGATGCCTAATGTCAATATGCTTAGTCCTAGTATGATGCACAAGATTCTTGGAGATGTTGATTGCACTGGTATTGTCACATAGAATCTTTAGAGGGCCAAAAGACATACCAAAATACGCGAGTTGTTGTTTGAGCCAAAGGAGTTGGGAACAGCATGCGGCAGCCAAGTAGCATGTATAGTGCGCATCGGTGTATCCAAGAAGATTGAAGTGGCAATCCTTGGGGTACCAAAGACATAGGTCATCAGTTCCCTTGAGATAGCGAAATATGCGTTTCACTTCAGATAAGTGAGATTCTCTTGGATCAGCTTGAAACCTGGCACAAAGACAAACGGCAAACACAATATCTGGCCTACTAGCGGTTAGATACATCAAGGAACCAATCATGCCACGATAAAGCTTCTCTTCCACTTTTTGTCCAGTGTGATCGGCGGTGAGGCGAGTTGTCGGGGAGATGGGTGTGGAGATGGCTTTGCTTGAATCCATTTTGAACTTCTTCAAGAGTTCTTTAAGATATTTATGTTTGATGGATTTGAATGCCATTGGCCTTCTGAGTGACTTGCAATCCCAGGAAGAAGGATAGTTCCCCAATCATACTCATTTCAAATTTGCTACTCATGAGATTTTTGAACTTTTCTACAAGGGCCAAGTTAGTGGAACCAAAAATAATATCATCAACATAGACTTGGACCACTAGAATCTCACCTTTAAAAAGAGTCTTGTCGATCACACCACGGCGATAGCCATTAGCGGTTAGGAACTGGGCAAGGCGATCATACCAAGCGCGAGGGGCTTGCTTTAGACCATATAGGGCCTTGTCCAAGAAATATACGTGGTCAGGGTGATCATCATCCTCAAATCCTGGAGGTTGCTTGACATAAACTTCCTCTTGAAGAATGCCATTGAGGAATGCAATCTTCACGTCCATTTGGTACAACTTGAACCCTTTGTGTGAAGCATAGGCAATGAGCAATCATATGACTTCCAATCTTGCCACAGGGGAAAATGTTTCATCGTAATCGATCCCTTCTTGTTGGTTATAGCCTTGAGCAACCAACCGAGATTTGTTTCTTGATACAGCACCAGAATCATCCAGCTTGTTGCGAAAAACCCACCGAGTTCCTATGATGTGTCTGTTCTGAGGGCGAGGAACTAGTCGCCAGACTTTGTTCCTCTCGAACTGGTGAAGTTCTTCTTGCATGGCAATGATCCAATCAGCATCCTTCAGCACCTCAGTGATGTTCTTGGGTTCTATAAGAGACGGAAAAACATTGAATGCACAATAGGACATATCCTCAAATCCAAACCTGACTGGATGCTTGGTGGTTCTTTTGTCTCTGTTGGGAACAAGAAGATCGGTTCCCGGAGCCTCCACGTCTGTGGGATCAGTAGCTAAGGAAGAAGCTATATTTGGGTTGACTTCTGGAGCAAGTTCCGTTCCCTGAGAGGTAGCGTCGACTTCATTCGACAGATTGGAGGGAACTAGAGCCATAACAACGGCATCTTGATGAGTGGAGGGAGCTGGGGAGATGTCTGTGGATGTTGATTCATTGGGCTCAACCAGAGTTGAGGGGACTGTGGGTGCGGGTGAGCTGGAGAGAGTAGGATAGGAGTTACGCTTGGGAGGGGCTTCATCATCAGAATCTTCACTTGGTTGTTGAAATGGATCCTCCGAGGGAACTGAGAGATCCTGCACAGAATTTGAAGGCAATTTTTCATTTAGAACAACATGAATACTTTCCTCTACCTTTTTAGTCCGTTTGTTGACGACCTTGTATGCTTTGCTACTGGACGCATATCCGATGAAGATCCCTTCATCACTCCGTGGATCAAACTTCCCTAGATTTTCCTTCCCATTATTATGAACAAAACATTTGCAGCTGAAGACTCGAAGATGAGCAATGTTGGGAACTCTGCCTCGAAGTAGCTCATAGGAAGTCTTCTCAAGCATTGGGCGTAGCATAGCCCGATTCAAGATATAGCATGCTACATTAACCGCTTCTGCCCAGAAGAATTGAGAGAGACCGGTTGAGATGAGCATTGTGCGAGCCATATCTTCCAAGGTTCTATTCTGTTCTTTCTTTCAACAACTCCATTCTGTTGTGGAGTGTAGGGAGCTGAGAAATTATGATCAACTCCATGTTCCCTGCAAAAGGTTAGAAAATCTCCATTCTTGAACTCAGTTCCATGATCGGAACGAATGGCACGAAGAGAGACATTCAATGATTTTCCAAGCAAGGGAACTAGCTCACTAAACCTATCAAAGACTTCACTTTTAGATTTTATGAATAATGTCCAAGTGAATCTAGAGTAATCATCAACAAGTACCAGAATATACCTGTTACCACCAATGCTTTGAACTCGCATAGGACCACAAAGATCCATGTGAATGAGTTCCAGAGGCTTAGAGGAACTCACTAGTGTTTTGGACTTGAAGGAACTACGAACCTGTTTCCCTTGAACACAGTCAGAGCAGATTTCTGACTTTTCAGCATTTATTTTGGGAAGGCTACGAACGAGTTCCTTTTGATGCATGTTGTGAATAAGCTTGATGCTTACATGACCAAGTCGTTGATGCCAGATGTTTGTTTGGTCATCAATGGTTGATAGACACAGCTTTTCTTTGGGAACGAAATTCGGATCAATGATGTAGACGTTGTTGAACCTTTTTCCCTTTAGGATTACAGTTCCCTTTCTATCTTCCACGAAGCATTCTTTAGAGGTAAAGAGAACCTCGTTTCCCCCTTGATCACACAACTGTGACACACTAATTAGATCAAAACCTAAATTTTCAACTAGGTTAACGTTACTTACCTTGATGTGATTAGTGAGATTCACACTGCCAGTTCCACAGATTGTTCCCTTTCTCTTATCTCTGAAGGAAATGGTACCTCCTCGGTGTTGCTGAAGTGACGACATTTTTCTTCTATTTCCGGTCATATGGCACGAGCAACCACTGTCTATGTACCATTTGTCTTGTTGTCGCACTTCGTCCTGCACAAAGAAACTCAAACTTTTTGAACCCAGCTAAGCTTAGATTTTCTGGGAGAATGAGGTTGGTATCTTATATGTGGGTTAGAAGCAGGAATAAAATAATAAGGATCATTCAAATCATTTATGGTATGCATCTTTTTCTTATTATTTATTTTCTGGTTCCTTTTCCTAGCATTTTCCTCCATTTGTCTTTTCTTGTGAATGCACTCATGAATATAATGACCATTTTTACCACAGTGCCAGCAAACACGATTGTAGACAACATGACCATACTTACCATGACCAGGTCAGAATGGTCTTTCTTGCTTTCTCTGCTCAAAGTTAACTTTCTTACCTTTAGTTATTTGAGCTTGGTCAATATACATCTTGTGAGCATTCTGACCATCGAACCAAGTTTGATTCTCTTTAGGCTTCTGTTCAAGCACTTTTACCTTTTCTTCTAGGAAATGGGTTTTGTCACAAGAATTTTGTAAAGCACAGTTGAGGGTTTCATTTTTCTCGACCAGTTCCCTTCTTAGTTTCTCGTTCTCAGCAGAGCATGTTTCCTCAGAATCGTTGTTACCAGAGTAGCCAAGACCATATCGTTGCTTAACAAAAATAGTTTGATTCACAGTTTTCTCATTTATAGAGTGAGTGAGATGATCAAGTTTGTTCAATATTTCAGCAAGCATAGAAGAATGTTCTTTTCAGAGTATGTGGAAGGAACAATAGGATTGTCAACATGCATGGGTTCCTTTTTAACAGTGATGCAAGAATCACACTTCCTAGAAGAATTAGCAAGTAATTTCTCAGTTTCATCAAGTTTCTTACTCCAGACAGGTTTTCAGTGGATAGGCATGAGATTTCATCTTCATATTGTTCTAGTTTCTCTTGAAGGGAACTAGTTTCCTTTCCAAGTTTCTTAAGGATCTTGATCAATTGTTTTTTATCACATTCAAGAAGAGATTTGGTAAAGTCAGAAGAGGATACCTCGGAGTCATCTGATTCAGTTGAATCTTCCTTAGCCATCAAGCATCTTCCTCCAGAAGTTCCATTTGTATCCAGTTCCCCTTCAGAGTTTTCTGAGTCATCTCCAAAGGTAGCAAAGAGGGCTTTCTTCTGCATAGGCTTATCATCTTCATTTGAGTTCTTAGGACAGTTCCTAGCAAGGTGTCCTCTTTCCTTGCATTGATATCAAGCATATTCAGAGAGATCTCTCTTTTGGAAGTTTTTCTTGAACTTTCCTTTGATGAAGTGCTTCTTGATGTGCTTAGTAACCAAGGCTGTCATCTCATCCTCTTCTTCTTCAAGATATGAGTTTTCTTCCTCCATCTCCAACCTTGAGAAGGCCTTTGAGATTTTTAAGGCAATTCCCTTATCCATCTTCTTGGTGGAGCTTGCTTTGAGTGCCTCCCTTTCTTCAACTTCAAGTTTCCCTATCATTTGAGTTAAGGGAAGACCTTGAATACCAGGAGTAGTCTTTAGCACTCTTTTGATGAGGTTAAATTTGGAGTTGAGTCCATTGATGATGAAAAGGGATTTGGACCATTCATCAAGCTCCACGTTAGCATTGTTGAGTTTGCTGATGAGTCTTGTGAAACGTGAGTGGTATTGAGAGATGTTCTCAGTTTCCAGCATCTCGAAAGTGTGGTATTCTCCTTCTAGAGCAAACTTCCTACTTTGCTTCAGTTCCTCACTTCCTTCATGCATCTCCTTTAGGGTAGTCCAGATGCCCTTAGCAGTTGTGATTCCTGAACTAAAAGGGCATGCGCGTGCTATTTCTGTGTAAATTGGGCCCTTCGGGCCCAATTTACTCTTTAAAATATTGGCTCAATCCGACTTGATCGAGTACATCATGAAAGCTAAGTCCTTATTCTTGTTCTTTTATTTTCCTTTTTAATTTTATGATAAACATGCTTTTTTATTTAAATCATTCAAGTATGCATGCAGTAGAAGCATGAAATGCTAGATTCGTATGAAAGCAACCGGCTTATATTTTAAATTGACAATATTCTAAGTTGAATCACGAAGTAGAAAGTTGTTAGCTTTTATGAAGCTTTCCTACATGCACATGGGCACAAGCTGCCACTAAGCATCGAGAGCACAAGCTGCCATTAATCTTATTTTATCAGCCTACGGGCACAGGGGCACGAGCTGTCGCCTTATTCTATTAGCCTATAGGCCGCAGATGCACAAGCTGCCATCTTATTCTATTCGTCTACGGGCACAGGGGCACGATTTACCATCAATCTCTATTTTATTAGCCTACGGACACAGGGGCACAAGTTGTTGTCTTATTCTATCAACCTACGGGCACAAGGGCACGAGCTGTCATCATCTTCATTCTATTAGCCTACAGACCACAGGGGAACGAGCTGTCATCTTCATTCTATTAGCCTTCGGGCTGCAAGCGCATGAGCTACCATGTATGCTAGAGCACATGCTGCTCGGGAATCAAAAGGACACAGTTTGTCAAAACCAAGGCATTAGTAATGCACTAACGACACATGTTGTCAAAGAAAACATAGAGCAACAAGTTGCTTGGAGATCAAAATAGCACAGGTTGTTAAATTTCAGACGAGTCATAGGCCACAACACGGGTTATTGACAAATGATAAGCCATAGGCCACAACACAGGTTGTTGTCAAATGATAAGCCATAGGCCACAACACATGTTGTTGTCAAATGATAAGCCATAGGCCACGACACATATTGCTGTCAAATGATAAGCCATAGTCCACAACACATGTTACTGTCAAATGATAAGCCATAGGCCACAACATAGATTGATGTCAAATGATAAGCCATAGGCCACATCATAGGTTATTGTCAAATGATAAGACATAGGCCACATCAGAGGTTGTTGTCAAATGATAAGTCATAGGCCACATCACAGATTGCTGTCAAATGATAAGTCATAGGCCACATCACAGGTTGTTGTCAAATGATAAGTCATAGGCCAAAGAGTACAAGCTCCTAATATCTATACAAGCCAAAACGATACAGGAAAGCACATAGCATGCAAGTTGTTATGTAGAGTAATTATATGCTACATTTAAGTCCAATCTGAATGAGATATTACAACAATCAGCTTCCTCAACCACAGTTGGTGCTTAAGGAACATGAGGGGCATTTGTGGAGGTAAATTATGCAATTATTTAATTAAATATTAATGATGATAATTATCTTATTTTATTTATATCAAGCCCATTAAGAAAGATAGGCCCATGAATCCAACATTGACTAAGACATTTAATACTCTATTGAAACCCTAATCAGGGAGATTCTCATTCAATTCTCATTCTAAGAACCCTAGCCTCCATCTCTACGAAATGAGATCTGACTTGAGTGTCGGAGGGCCTTTCGGGGGAGAAAGCTCCGCCTTTTGGCCTTTCTCTATATTTACAGGCTACAGAAAAGATGATCGGAGGGTACCGGAGATTGTCGGAGTTGCGAGTTCTCGTCGTGGTCAACAATATTTATTGTGGTACAGATTTATGCTACCACAGTTGGCAATACGAGGGTGAACATAGCCAAGTGGTTGATGAACAAAGACAACCTCTTCAAGGTCCCGTGAAGAAATGCGTTCTAAATGTCTAGTTCTTTGTCCACCCATTGGGACAATGATGCAAGGGAGAGTATAACTCGAATCGTCGATGGCTTAACTACGAGGCTGAAAGTCTCATGAAAATCCAACACGTGTTGTTGGTGGTAACCTTTTGCCTCTAGGAGAGCTTTTCACCTCCCAATAGTTTTGTCGGCATATGGTTTTGTTTTGTACCCCAGTTTGACACCAACGACATTGTGGAAGGGAGGAGAGGGAACCAATTCCAAGTTTGGGTGGAATTCAAACTCATAGCTTCTCTCTATTCAGAGTATTTCTAGGCTTCAAAGAATGGTGTAGGCCCATCGGTATGATTCCAATAGTGGTGGTGGAACATTGAGGTTTAGGAGGCCGAGGTATAGTTCCATAGGAGCGAACTAGATGGTGAAAAATATTGGCTTTGGATATTGTAGTTATGGTGTGTAAGGGTGGTGGTAGGTTGTCTGTTAGAGATGACGGCAGTGTGAGAGATGGTGATGAGTCGGTGGATGAAATAGAGGGGGAAAGGGAATTGAAAGGAGGAGAAATGGGCTCAGGAGGAGATGGGCCAAAATTAGGCCCAATAAGAGGTGAAGAGATGGAGGATGTATAGAGGAGATCATGTATTATTTTGTGGGTGGGAGCAAGGGCGAAAGCAGGATTTCGGTCTAGTGGAGGCTAAATTAAATTATTATTTTAATAAATAAAAATAAAAATATTAAAATTATATAAGATTTTTAATTAGATAATATTTTTCGACGTGCCATGTTATGAATCTTACAATAATATCATCAATTTAAATAGATTTCATTACATCTTTCTCAATATTCGCAATTAAACAATTATTTATCAAATTATTTCTATGTTGATTGCGTACTCAACTTTTTGAGAAATTTCATAACAAAAAAAACTCTTTCAACAATATTTGTTGCAATTTGCAACATGTAAAAAATACTAACTTCATACAAAAATCAAAAAATAGACATGGTAATATCTTAACTAAAATCAATTTTTGTAAAAGCTAACTAATAATTGTAAAAAATTATTAATGAGCTCTAAAAAAAAGATATCATAAACATGATGCCTCTAGGGAAAAAAACTAAAAATAAACATATAGATTTTTTAAAAAGTTAAGAAAAAAATCCAAAAAAATCTATTTTTTTATAAATCCAATAGCCCCCACTAGGCCTCATGTGGCTCCGCCACTGGGTGGGAGTTTGTGCCGATTAAGAGGAAGAACTTCATGGTGAAATCCCAACAAAGGAAAATGTGTGTTCATGGAAACGAACATCCCTAGAGGTATAGATTCTGTCTGAGGCCAAATCTTTGCACACATACCTTTTGATTGGGTATAATAGCCTAAGAAAACACAAGAAATGAACCTAATTAAAGGAGAGTTTGTGGGAATTATAGGGTCTAGTGTTGGAAAAGCATAAGCAACCAAAGGTTTAAAGGAAGTGGTAATCCCGGGTTTTGGAATAAGTTTTCATAAAGGGTGCCAAATTGGAGGATGGAGACTAATTGATGAGATACATGGCCGTTTCAAAAGAATAGTCCCAATATGTAAATAGAAGAGAACTATGAGCGAGTAAGGTTAGGTCGATATCAACAATGCGTCAATGGCGGTTTTCTATACTTCTATTTTGTTGATGAGAATGAGACATGTGAGACAATGTGATATCCCGAGGCTGATAAATAATGATTTGAGAGGTTTAAAATTTTCGAGCCTCCATCGGTTTGGATGGCTTTTTTTAACGGAGATTTTTTTTTTTACAAATTTAATGAAGGTAATAATAATAAGAGTAACCATAGATTTACTAGAAAAAAATCCATAAAAACTTAGAGAAATCATCTAAACGAAAGACATAAAATCTATTTCCTCTCGTGGAGGTGTAGTGGGTTGGGTCCCGAACATTAATAAAAACCAATTCAAAAGGCCTAATAGATCTACTAGACAAAGCTAGATGAGGCAAGCTGTGGAATCTAGCAAGGTTCCCTATGTAGCCCAATAACTAAAACAATTAAATGAGCCCAATTTTAGTCCAAATTAGAATCCTAAAATGAAGACAACTCTAGAATTAGATAGAGATAAACGTTGGATGGTTATAGATTTGTAATGCAAATATCTTCAGTAAACTAAATGAAGGTTGGTATTGCAATTAGGCCAATTTGACAGACACACCACTCGTATAAATAGGAGGTGAAGTTGGCACTTTGTATCATCTAGCAAGTGAAGCATTTAAGTGGTGTAAAACAAGGTGAGTTGGTTAATCAGTAAGTGTGCCCTCATAATTAATTAGTCATTAGTTATGTATTAGTCTCTTTCCTTGTATACAAAATTAGCTTGATTTTCTAATTATTCTTCTTCTCATCTTAATTACACAAAACGGAAAAAAGTTATTTTTCCAACAAGTTGTATAAGAGCAAGACTAGTTCTCGTTCACTGGTAGCTCTTGGGGTTCGAGATGGAGACTAATGTCACTTACAATGGTGACAAGGTTAGCATGATCGGAATTCTAGGATCGGATCGATGATGGATCTTTGTGATTGGATCATGAATCATAAGATTTTACTTTATAACTAAAAGTATGTAGTGACAATCTAATATATTATATGTTTATAATAAATTAAATTAAAAAACATTATAAATATCATATATTGGAAAAGTACTAATGTTATCAAGACAAATTAGAATAATAACTAACTAAAATTGAGATATAAAGGTATACCGTATGAATATGTGATGATATAATAGTGTTATTTGTTATTTTTTGGTCATGCCGTATATGATTAATATGTACCGGAATTAAATTTCAAGTGTTTACAACTTATATAAATTTCTTACTTAAATAGTACATTAATTATAGTCATTTGTGTAGGATCGTAAGAATTATTTATAAGATCGTTAAAATTGTATGTAGGATCGGAATCGTACCTAAGATTCTACAAAATTTAGTTTGATCAATTAAGATCCTAGCTCTAATAAGATCCTATCTAGGATTGGGGACCGTTTTGTCTTTCCTAGATCGTAGGATCGTTAAAATCGTAGATCCTGTAGGATCGTGATTGTTAGATTAATAATCAGGGAACTGATAATACAGTTTACAGTTCCCTTCGCAGCGGAAATAAACAATCAACTAAATGAACAAGTTCCTTATAGTGGAAACCTTCGATTGCCAACTAGCAATCTAGGATAAAAACCACTACCTTTCTTCCGAAAGGATTTTAAGGTCTACTTCTTGATTTCTTATCACTTCGGTTACAGCTTATCCTAGGAAAAAACACACAGTTTCTTTGTCTTACACACAGTAAGACAATCCTAGATAACTTAACAGAAAGTATAATCAATCCAAGAAGCAGTCCTAAGCACTAAGGAACTAACTCACTTACAGTCACAGGAACTAGCACACAGCTCTTTGATGCCTTGATTGGTTCCTCTTGATCTTGTTCTGATTTGATGATCTTGTTGAGAACTTCACACTATGATATTTGTTATGGAGTGTGATTCTAGTAGTTGTGCTTGAAGATAACAACAGAGCTTATCTTTCTTATATAGTGGATTCTCGAGGTTGGATCTTCTCTTGGTTCCCACAGATCAAGCTTGCCCTAGGATATGTGGTAATCCTTGATTCACGCTGTCTTTGACATGTACCAACAACCTAGGCAGCTCAGAATCCACTTTGGTTGGTCAACTGCTTCAGCCAAGTCTGCCAAGGCGTTGTCCAACTCCTTTCGTCCGAGGTTCAACAATCTGGACACTTGGGAACTGTCCTCTGGATGGTGACAGCTTTATGATAGGTCGCTTTCAACAACCTTTGTCCGAGGTTCGACATTCTAGGCATCTTGGAGTTTTGCTCTGGATGGTGAGAGACTTTTGGAAGCTTTGCTCAAGTCGCTTTCACCATCTTTTGTCTGAGGTTCGGTGTTCCCAGATTTCTTGGGAAAAGCAAAGTCGCGTGTTGCATTTCTGGGCACACCTGGGTTCCTTTGGCTTGCTTGTTTGGTTTCTTTATCTTGTTTGGCTTCCATGCTTCCAACAATTGTCATGTGGTTCCTCTAAACACATCTTTGAGATAAAACATTAGTATCAAAATATTTGTCATCGTCAAAAGTAGAGAAAATGAGGAAAGGAACTCTCAGGGGAACCGAAGTTCCAGAGTTCCGTTTCCTAACAATTTCCCATTTTTTGATGATGACAAATATAAGGAACCTGGCAACATAATAAGGACATGAAATTCATGAGAACAGTTGAGCTAAGAGATTTACAACTTTATAAAATAATGAGAGAACATTCAATAGTTGCAAATTCCCCCTAAGCAAATGAACAAAGTTATTCAAGTTCCCCCTTAGAAATAGAACGAGTTCAGAGTTCCTATGAGTCCAGTAGTTTCCAAAAGTTCAAGGTTCCTATCCATTCTTCCCCCTTTTGACATCATCGAAAAGATTAATGTACTTATCAAGTATAGGATATCAATGTGAAATAAACAATTGCGTGAAACCCATAATAGTCACCATAATAGAAACTTAAGGCAAAGACAAATGATGCATTAGAAACATTGCCAAAAGAGTTCATTAATCATTAAAGTCAAGTACATTGTCCAGAGATGCATAGTGGAAAAAGAGACAAAAGATCACAAACAGCTTGACATAGACAAAATAGGATAGAAGAGGGGAGTAGGACCCTAGGGAACTACTAGCACACTGTGATGTTATAGCACTGGGAACTAGGAGAGACGTTCCTATGGTAGCGTAGTGGCCTCCTCTTCAGTTTCCTTCCTTTCTGCAGTTCCTTCACCTTGGCCTGTAGCCATCTCAGCGGCCTGATCACCTCCAATTGCAGCCTCCAAGGTTTGTTGAATCACATCCACTAGACCAGATACAACCTTTCTGGTCTTTCCCAGTTCAGTTACTTGATCACGGATGGCACCAGAGATAACAATGGTTCCTTCTGTGATGGATTTTTCAATACGACCCAGTGAAGCTAGGATCGCAGAGAAGTCTTGAACGGGATAGAGCGGAGGCAAGGAGCTTGGAGTGGCTTGAGAACTTGTCTTTTCCTTAGGCAATTCCGCTTGTACATCAGAGGGAGCATCCAGATGATCTTTGGTTTTGAGCTTCTTGAAAGTGGCCATGGTTAGGAACTTGCTGTAGGTTGTTTCCTTGAGGTTATCTGGATACTGGTTAAGCATGGAGAGGAGGTTTTTTATGAGGTGAGGAAAGGGCAGGGCATGAGAATCATGAGATTGACAGAACTGCATATGAGCTAACACCAGTTGGGGGAGATCAACTTGGTCACCAGACAGAATCTTATCCATGAGAATTGCATCGGTGATGAGAACTGTGGCTCTATGCTCCTGCCTGGGAACCAAATTCCTTATGATCCAGAAGTGCAGGAGCTTGTTGGACAGAGAGAGCCCTTTTGTCAGCAGATTCTTTGGATTGTCGCCATCATAGAGCTTGATGACCACCTCAGTTTTGGTTTTGTACCCTTTGCCTTTGGGCCAAGTCTTCTTTTGACGCAGAATGTCAAAGCCTGATCTGTGCTCAATCCCTAGAGCAGAGGCGATGATACTTGGGGACAGAGGAAACATGGTTCCCTTCCATTAAAGGATGACATCATTACAGGGAGAGTTCTCCTTGGATGGCACAAAGGTCATGGACTGATAGAAAAGATGCACCACTTCGTCGGAGACTGAGAATGGTTCCACCAATATCTGGTCCCATCCTTGAAACTGTAGCAAAGAGTGGAATTCACTGAGGGCTTCACCGAATTGAGCTTCATCTTCTTCCTCTAAGGGTTGGGTCCAGAACTCTTCACCAATGATGAGGGGCTTGAGTATCTTCCTCTTAGAGAAGGAGGAAGACACTTTCCCTAGAGTGGAGGTGGAGGTTATGGCTCTGGTGGACAAAGAAGAGAGGGCTGCTGATTTGGGCTTTTTGGAGGGGGTTGGCTCTTCGGAGACAGGGTTGTAGGGAACCAGGGCCTGGGAGCTTCGTTTGCGAAGCTTGAGCCGTGTAGCAACTGAGGGAGCAAGCTTGGATTTGAGGCTGACAGGCGAGGGATCCGAGCTGTGAACCTCCAAGGTGGTATCCTTATCTGGAGAAGAGTCATGGGAGCCGCCGCCTGAGGCAGTGCGAGTAGCAGATTCGGACACAAGGGGAAGTTCCTTTTTCACCTCTTCAGTTTGCTTGGCTACTGGGTTTTTTGTGGGGGTGACATCAAGGGATTTTGAGGAGGAGGCGGCTTTCTTTTCTCTGAAAGCTTTGAGGAGAGCAGCTTCTTCCTCATCTAGGGCAGAGTCAAGGGGAAAGTCTTTCTGGGCCATTTGAGGAGCTTTGGTGTTTTGAGAGAGAGAAAGGTGAGCAAGAGAATGAGAAAGCTGGTGATAGAGAGATAAGCAAGGTGAAGCAGAGTGTTCGGCTCAATCAAACAGGAATCCCTAAATAACCCTTGAGCATTGATGGAGCCGTTGAAGAACTTAGCCGTTGGGGAGAGAGAGATCTCTGGGAACTCTGACAATTGGGAACGGCTCTATTGATGGCAGCTTTTTCAGATTTGAAACGGTCACAGATTCAAAACTCAAATGCTAAAAAATGGCAACTGTACAATGCTGAGAAGACGTCTCTGACGCTGTAGAATTGCCATAAATGATGTCTTGGGAGGAGCGAGTTTCTATGAGCCATTTGAAGAGCAGCCTGACCTAGTTCCTTTCTGGCGATTTTTTCAGTGTGCTAGAGGGATATATGGGAACCTTTGATGTGGGGTTTTAAGACACAGGACCTGAAAGTACGTTCCCATAAAATAAATCGGGGAAGGCCATTTATCGCATCACACACTAATTCCCAGAGAGGGTTAAGAGAAGGATCATAGGGAATTAGATTGTGCAATGAGACAAGGTGATGTGACCTCGTCTACCATGACAGCTGCAGACGAGGAGGAGGCTATGAGTCTTAGGTCCTCAGGTCCCATTACTAGAGCACGAGCCAAAGCTATTCAAGCTGCGACTCAATCACTGGTGACCAGACTCGTAGCAGGTCAGGGACGTCCAACTACAGATGAGGGATCCATTCTGAGTTTAGTGACAGTTGGGACGTCTACACAGTCTGCAGAGATCCCGGAGCTTACAGAGTAGAGATATTGATCGCTATTCGCCTAGTTATCGATATTTCTGATTTATGACATTTATCAGTATTTTTCCCGGATATTATTTATTATTATTTTCAGCATTTTTAGGGAGTTTAGGAGGTCATTTCTATACTTAGAATGACCGAAATTCCTTAGGGTTTTTTTTTAGTATTTTATTTTTTTTATTTTTGTGTCGGTTTCTGCATTCGCTTTTTACAGTTATCTGTCTGACTTTAGCGTGAGTTATCCGCTTTTGTTAGTTTGCAGCTGCTTAGCCGGGACGCCTAGGTTCACGCCAGATTAAGTTCTGTGCCTACCGTTATATCCTGGCGACAGCAGTTGAGGTTTCTGTAAGGGTATTAGAGTGCAGGAGCTTTTTGTGAGAAAAGCCAAACTTAGGTGGCAACGTGGAGAGATATAGGGTGCGCAAAGCCAAAATAAGGTAATCGTTGCCCTATCGTTATTGATTCATTTTCCATTTCCTCTCTCTCTCACTGTCTTGGCTGTTATAGTCTTGTTGGCATATTAGGCTTATATTGCTGCAATTTATATCTACAATTTATTTGCTGAGTTATCGCTGCATTTTGTGATTGTTGTGTGATTATCCTTAGCCTTCCCGCCCTCACGGCCATATCAGCCTTGCTTTTAGTTGTGATATCTTGGTAGTTTGACTTCTCTTTCATCTCTGTTGTTTTGTTTTTGTTTTTTCCTTTGCTCTGTTGGGGTTTCTGTTGTCTTTTCAGGATAATGGTGAACTCCAATGACGGACAGGATACGGGTCGGGTCGATCAACTGGCTACTGCCATTGAGCTTTTGGTGGCCAATCAACAACGTTCCGACGCCGCCATTCAGAGCAACGCGGCTGCCATCGCACGTTCCGAAGAACGTTCCGAAGCCAATTTTGCCGCCATGCGTGACCTGCTCAGTAGAGTGATGCCCTCTCCGTCACCGAACAACTGTGACGACCAGAGTACCCTAGCCCAGAAGCAGAAAAAGGGCAAGGGCGTTCTGATATCCGATCCTCCTACGCAGCATCAGCGGAAAGGATCGCAAAAAGAGAGTAGCGCGTCGAAGAAGAAGGTGTGTTCCAAATCAGTCCAGTTGACCATTCCTGAACGCAACTCTCAGGACGAGGATGAGCAGGACGATGATGAGTCGTCTTCAGAGGAGGATGAACAGGTAGATGACAGTGCCGTCAAACGCCAGAGCAGACGCACAGAACTACATGCTTCCACCAGCAAGCACGGGAAACCCTCCGCAGCTCGTCCAAGTCGACAACAGGTAAATTCTGAAACCTTCAATGTCCATTCTTTTGCTGACCATCAGAGTACTGTTTCTCCTGTTGAGTCAGATCCAGATGAAGGGTTCCCAGAATTTGATCTTGAGGATGAGGAAGAAGGGGCCTATGGATTTTCTGCAGGTTATCACCCGCCCCTACAGGACCCACCAGAGCAGCAGCTTCATCGTATAGGTTGGGTTCCTCCTCAACAGCAGCCACAGAATCAGGCTGCTTATTACGCTGCACAGGGTTATCCACAGCCATATCAGCAGCAGCATGTTGCCGGTCCTCCACGAGCGCAGCGACGGCAACAACCACCAGTTGGACAGCAGCGGCAGGGGCCTCCACAGCAGAATCTCTATGCCCCGGCTGCAGGCCCACAGCGATACACACCCCCATCTACGTATCACCAAGCAATTAAGGTAAAAATCGAACCCTTCCTTGGTACTTATGATCCTTCTACTTTCATAGATTGGTTGCAGAGTACCTGCCATATTCTTCAACACTATCAATTTGAGGAGCATAAGAAGGTGGAGATCGTCACCTTGCATTTCCAAGGAGCAGCGCGCACCTGGTGGAACCGACTGGTCCAACAGCATGCACGCATGGGGTGGGCACCTGTGACAGAGTGGCAACAGCTAGTAGCGCTCATGACGCGCAAGTACGTGCCGAAAACATACCGAGAGGATATGAAGACGGCCATTGCACTTGCTACTCAGGGTCGTGATACGCCACAGGAGTTCTTTGCTCGCTTAGAAGACATGTACTTCAAAGCCGGGGTAAGTGTTACTCCTTCTACTCTACGTACACGTTTTGTCACGGGTTTGTCACAGCCGTACAGGGATCAGGTTGACGTTCTGCCAATCCGAGACCTCAACAACGTAGTACATACTGCGCAGAAGCTCTATCTTCAAGCGCAGCGACGTCGACAGCAGCCTTGGCAGTCTTCGTCTTCTCCCTCACCAAGGTATACCTCGAACCCTGTCAATTCTTATCGCACTAACTCTTCTTCTAGTTTTGTGCCTAGACAGGATCGTACAGGTATTGCGTCTACTACGACGCCGCGGCCGGCGCCCCCTTCTTCTGCGCGCCGACAGCCATCGGCCTCTGCTGAGACAGGCCGTACAGATTGTTCCAGCGGTCGAGAGTGTTACAGATGTGGTGGACGAGGACACTATCAGAAGGACTGCCCCAATCAGAAGCGTGTCCTCTACTCCGCCAAAACTGAAGACTACGAGAGCCTCTCGGATGAAGAGGAGAACGTCCCGGAGGAGTCTGCAGAGCTGACTGATGAGGTGATCAGGCCGAGCGACCATGATACAGACATCATGCATTATGCCTTGGTCACCAGACGCGTCCTCAGCGTCAAGGAAGGAGGTCCGCTTGACCAAAGGGAGAATCTGTTTCATTCCCGGTGTCGTATGAAGAATGCATCGCTGAGTCTGATAATAGATGGCGGGTCGTGCTGCAACATTATAAATGAGAGAGTCGTCCGCGACTTCAATCTTCAAACGCAGCCACATCCTCAGCCCTACGGTCTGCAGTGGATTTCAGACCAACCAGGTAACAATGTTTCTTTACAGTGTCCCGTTACTTTTTCCATAGGACCATATACAGACACTGTTTTGTGCGATGTTACCGCCATGGATGCCACCCATATTCTGTTAGGGCGTCCTTGGCTTTTTGACCGTCGCGTCTTCCATGATGGGTTTTTGAACAGCTACATGTTCACTCACCATGGAAAGCGCGTGACGCTCTTACCTATGACTCCGAATGAGATTTTACAGGACCATGCTATTAGACAGCGGAACAAGGCTATACAGGCTGCAAAGGACGCTGGAATACCCCCTCCAGAATCCCCTACAGCTTTGCAGCAGAGTTCCCAACAATTTCCTGCATCGTCTTCTTCGGGTTCACAGGGCCCTTCAAAACAGGTAAGTGACCAGTCCATTAGTCTTAAATTTCCTAACTTTAGTGGTAATGGTCAGCAGGTGCCTTCAATTAAGGATTTAGGGAAGGGCGTTGTAAAGGGTTCTGCTCATCAGAAGAGTGGAAAAGTTAGTTCTGCGCTGCAAGGCACTTGTGAGCAGCGGCTTCTCTTGGCGCGACGCCGGAAGGTTTCCAACGTCATCCAAGGCAAGTCTCCCTGTTTCCTACTCATTGCTCTTCCTACTGCCCTACCTGTTTCAGAGTCCGCACTCCCCTCTTGTATTTCGTCCATTTTGCAGGAGTTTCAGGATGTGATGCCGGACGAGTTGCCAGATGGTCTCCCACCACTTCGTGGCATAGAGCACCAGATCGATTTTGTCCCGGGAGCTACTCTTTCCAACCGAGCTGCATACAGAACTTCTCCAGAGGAAACAAAGGAGTTGCAAAAGCAGGTGCAGGAACTGTTGGAGAAGGGGTATGTGCGCGAGTCTCTTAGCCCGTGCGCTGTTCCCGTCATATTGGTGCCTAAGAAGGACGGCTCTTGGAGGATGTGTGTGGATTGCCGTGCCATCAACCAGATCACCGTCAAATACAGACATCCCATTCCTCGCCTCGACGACATGCTTGACGAGCTACATGGAGCGCAGTTCTTCAGCAAGATTGATCTGAAGAGCGGCTATCATCAGATTCGCATGAAGGAGGGGGACGAGTGGAAGACGGCTTTCAAGACGAAGTATGGTCTGTATGAGTGGCTAGTCATGCCATTTGGACTGACCAATGCTCCTTCTACGTTCATGAGGCTGATGAACCATGTCTTGAGAGCTTTTCTGGGTAAGTTTGTAGTTGTCTATTTTGATGATATTCTTATTTACTCTAGGACTTTAGATGACCATGCTGAGCATCTTCGCCTTGTTTTAGAGTGTTTGAGAGTAGAGAGCTTATATGCCAATCTTGGCAAGTGTGTATTTTGTTCTCCTTCTACAAACTTCCTAGGTTTCGTCGTCAGCAAGGACGGCCTGCAGGTGGATGCAGAGAAGATCCGCGCTATCCAGGAGTGGCCGACGCCAACTACTCCTACTCAGGTACGTTCTTTTTTGGGTCTGGCTGGTTTTTATCGACGGTTTGTTCGTGATTTCAGCACTATAGCCGCCCCATTACACGAGCTGACCAAGAAGGCAACGTCTATCACTTGGCTTCCACGGCATGATGCTGCTTTTGCCGCCCTGAAGGATGCCTTGTGCCACGCGCCACTGCTGTAGCTTCCTGACTTCACCCGTCGGTTCGAGGTGGAATGCGACGCTTCTGATTTCGGCATCGGAGGTGTCTTGCTGCAGGAAAAGAGGCCGATTGCCTATTTTTCAGAGAAGCTGGAAGGTGCCCAGCTGAACTACCCGACGCACGACAAGGAGTTGTACGCGCTGATTCGGGTTCTGAAGACGTGGCAGCACTATCTGTGGCCTGCAGAGTTCGTGATTCACTCAGATCATGCAGCTCTTAGTTATCTGCGCAGCCAGACGACTCTTAACAGACGCCACGCTCGCTGGGTTGAGTTCATGGAGACGTTCCCCTATCTCATTGTTCACAAGAAAGGTAAGGAGAATGTGGTAGCCGACGCCCTTTCTCGCAGGTACGTCCTCATTACTCAGCTTCAGTCTCAGTTATTTGGGTTTGCATTGCTCAAGGATCTTTATGATGTTGATCCTTTCTTTTCTACATTCTTTGAGCAATGTAAATCCACTGGTCGTGAACATGCTACGTATTTCCTTGATGACGGATTTCTGTACAAAGGTGGGAAGCTTTGCATCCCTTCATCCTCTGTCAGAAATTTGTTGATTGAAGAAGCACATAGTCGTGGTCACTTTGGCGTGTCTAAGACGCTGGCAACACTTCGCGAACACTTCTTCTGGCCTAAGATGGCCAACAATGTTACGAAGTATTGTCAGAGTTGTGTGACATGCCATAAGGCTAAGGCCAGGTCTAGTCCGCATGGTCTCTACACGCCTCTGCCGATTCCAGCTGGCCCGTGGGAAGATCTATCCATGGATTTTATCACTGGGTTACCTCTGTCTCGGCGTGGTAGAGATTCTATATTTGTGGTCGTAGACAGGTTCTCTAAGATGGCACACTTCATTGCCTGTAAGAACACTAGTAACGCCACTGACGTTGCTAATTTGTTCTTCGACAATGTCGTGAGACTGCATGGTATTCCGCGCACTATTGTTAGTGATCGGGACACCAAGTTTGTCGGCCATTTCTGGAGAACCTTGTGGGGTAAGCTCGGTACTAAACTCCTATTTTCTACGAGCTACCACCCACAGACGGATGGTCAAACAGAGGTGACCAACCGCACTCTTGGAGCCCTCCTTCGGATGGTTCTGAAGAGTAACCCACGCAGGTGGGAGGACTTACTGTCTACTGTGGAGTTTTCTTATAACAGGTGCAGGCACAGCGCGACTAAACTGACCCCGTTCGAAGTTGTCTATGGACGGAACCCGCTGACGCCGCTGGACATGACTCCCTATCCTCGGAAGGATACAGACAACACCACAGCTGACAGATTGGCCGATCACATCAAGGAACTGCACACTCGGACGCGCAACCAGCTGGAGCGCAGAGCAGCACAGTATGCGGCCCAGAAGAACAAAGGACGACGCAGGATTGTCTTTGCTCCTGGCGACTTGGTTTGGCTTCACTTGCGGAAGGAGCGTTTTCCTTCCAACCGCAAGTCTAAGCTCGACCAAAGGGGTGATGGACCATTCCGTGTTGTCAAGGCCATCAATGACAACGCCTACCAGCTAGAGCTCCCAGACAAGTATGGTGTTCACCCAACCTTCAATGTTGCTGATCTATCACCGTACGTGGAGCCAGCGTATGATGAGGGTGAAGCGGGGACGCTTCACACTCAAGTGGGGGAGGATGATGTGACCTCGTCTACCATGACAGCTGCAGACGAGGAGGAGGCTATGAGTCTTAGGTCCTCAGGTCCCATTACTAGAGCACGAGCCAAAGCTATTCAAGCTGCGACTCAATCACTGGTGACCAGACTCGTAGCAGGTCAGGGACGTCCAACTACAGATGAGGGATCCATTCTGAGTTTAGTGACAGTTGGGACGTCTACACAGTCTGCAGAGATCCCGGAGCTTACAGAGTAGAGATATTGATCGCTATTCGCCTAGTTATCGATATTTCTGATTTATGACATTTATCAGTATTTTTCCCGGATATTATTTATTATTATTTTCAGCATTTTTAGGGAGTTTAGGAGGTCATTTATATACTTAGAATGACCGAAATTCCTTAGGGTTTTTTTTTAGTATTTTATTTGTTTTATTTTTAATCTTTTTGGTTAAGGAAAAGGAAGAGTCTTCCTTTTACTTAACCTAGCTTGTAGCCCCCTTTCTTCTTTACGTTAATTATACAGACTTTATTGTTGAGAGAAACTCCAATTGAGCCTCCATTAACGTCCTCCTTGATTCTCTTGGTTGAGCTTGCTCCCTCGCGTTTCTGCCATTAATTCCTTTAGATCTAGGTCGAGCTTGCTCCCTTCGTCTATTCCGCTTCCAAAACCTCCACCTCTTTCCAGCCCTAATCTGGTCGTGCACATCACCTCACCCTACGGCCAACTCCCTCAAATCCTATCGCTTCCGCAATCGCTTCCGCCTCGCCGTCGTCTTGCAATCTCCATCAACGCAGACGCCTATTCAAGGAGTTGTTTCGCCGCACTACGGATTCATCACGATCTCATCCAGGACTTGAGATCTTCTTCATAGCAAGGTCACATCACAAGGGAGAGTCATAGTACACAATCATCATTTCGGCTTGTATTGTTGGGTTAGAATATGATCAGATTGTGACTTTCGGGCCAACAAAGAAACTTGGACAATGATTGAATTTTAATAAAAAAGAACATCCAAGGAGAAGAACTAGAGAAATTTGTCAAAGCCTTTTGAGTAACCATTATGGATATGAGGGTCTAACGCAAGAGAAATAACACGAAGATTCCAAGACAAAGACAAGTAGTCAATCAAGGGAACTGGAAAGAAACCTTTAAACTAAAGTCACTGCTAGGTTATAGGAATCATTCCCAGTTCTAATCTAAGGTTCTCGAAGGGAACTCTATTCAAGGCTTTGGTGAATATATCTGCAACCTGATCTTCAGTTCTACAAAATTTCATAATGATGTTCCATTTCTCAACATGATCTCTAAGAAAATGATGCTTGATATCTATATGCTTGGTCCTAGTATGATGCACATGATTCTTAGAAATGTTTATAGCACTGGTGTTATCACAAAGAATGGTAAGAGGACCATAGGACATACCGAAATCCGTAAGTTATTGCTTTAGCCATAAGATTTGGGAACAATAAGAAGCGGCTGCAATGTACTCAGATTCTGTGGTGGAGAGGGAGACTGAGACTTGTTTCTTTGAGCCCCATGACACAAGGCAAGGGCCTAGGAACTGTGCCATTCCAGAAGTACTCTTTCTATCCACCAGGTATCCAGCATAATCAGTATCAGTGAAACCCATCAGCTCAAAGGGACACTCTTTGGGATACCAAATGCAGAGCGAGTCAGTTCCCTTGAGATATCGGAATATCCTTTTCACATCAGCTAAGTGTGTTTCTCTTGGACAGGATTGAAACCTAGCACACAATCCAACAGCAAACACAATGTATGGGCGACTAGCGGTTAGATACATGAGAGAACCTATCATACCTCTATAGAGTTTCTCTTCCACAAGAGGACTCGAATGATCCTTGTCCAAATGAGCAATGGTGGAGATAAGAGTTGAGAGAGGCTTACATGAATCCATTTTGAACTTTTTCAGTAGTTCCCTGACATACTTCTGTTGATGAATTTGTATACCATCTTTCTTTTGAGTGATTTGCAATCCGATGAAGAAAGTGAGTTCCCCTATTAGGCTCATTTCAAATTCACTGCTCATCAAGTCTTTGAACTTATCTACAAGGGACAGGTTAGTGGAACCAAAAATGATATCATCAACATAAATTTGAACCACTAAGATGTTACCTTATTCTTCTAGGATAAAGAGATTTTTGTCAATAACTCCACGCCTATAGCCATTTGAGAGTAGGAACTGGGCGAGACGATCATACCAAGCTCTAGGGGCTTGCTTGAGACCATACAGTGCTTTGTCTAGGAAGTAGACATGGTTTGGATGATCATCATCTTTGAAACCAGGTGGTTGCTTGACATAGACTTCTTCTTGAAGAATACCATTGAGGAAGGCGGTTTTTACATCCATTTGGAATAGCTTGAACCCTTTGTGTGATGCGAAGGCAATCAACAATCTTATTGCTTCAATCCTTGCCACCGGAGCATAGGTTTCATCATAGTCGATGCCTTCTTGTTGATTGTACCCTTGAGCAACAAGTCTTACTTTGTTCCTTATCACAGCTCCTGAATCATCGAGCTTGTTTCTGAAGACCCATCTAGTTCCTATGATATGCTTATCCTTGGGACGGGGAACTAGATGCCATACTTTGTTCCTTTCAAACTGATGGAGTTCTTCTTGTATGGCTTGAATCCAGTCTACATCCTTCAGTGCTTCACCTATGTTCTTTGGTTCCACAATAGACAAGAAAGCATTGAAGGCAAAGAAAGTTAGATGTTCGAACCTGACTAGAGGCTTGATGGTTCTCCTTTCTCTATTTGGAGCTAGAACATTTGATGTGGAGGTGTTTTGATTTGAACATTCAGCTTTTGCTTCTGTGTTGGGATCACCTTCTCCATTGAAGAACATGTGAGAGGATGAATCATTGATGTCTCCATAGGTGTTGTCTTCATGTTCATGGTTCCCAGAAATGGATTGTTGTTGATTATCCATGGGAACTGGTGGAGGAACAAGTGGGGGATTTTGTGCAGCAGGGAAGGAACTGGGTGGTGTGATGTCTTCATTTGGATCTTCTTGAGGAGGTTTGAGAAATGGATCTTCAAAGGAACTAATGGTGTTCTGCACATTTCTACCAAGTGATTTTTCATTAAAAATAACATGAACACTTTCTTCTACCTTTTTGGTCCTTTTGTTGAAGATCGTGTAGGCCTTGCTGCTTGATGCATATCCAATGAAGATCCCTTCATCACTCCTTGGGTCAAATTTGCCAAGATTGTCCTTTCCATTGTTGTGCACAAAGCACTTGCATCCGAACACCCTAAGATGTAAAATGTTGGGAACCCTTCCTCTTAGAAGTTCATAGGGTGTCTTCTCTGTGATTGGGCGAAGCATAGCTCGATTGATGGTGTAGCAGGCTGTGTTGATTGCCTCAGCCCAGAATGATTGAGATAGTCCACTTGAGATGAGCATCGTTCGAGCCATGTCTTCTAAGGTTCTGTTCTTTCTTTCCACTACTCCATTTTGTTAAGGAGTGTATGGTGCAGAGAAGTTGTGATCAATGCCATGCTCACTGCAAAAGGTTAGAAATTCTCCATTTCGAACTCGGTACCATGGTCAGAACGGATAGAATTGATGGAACAGTCGAGAGACTTTTCTAACATGGGAACCAGATCCTTAAAACGTCCAATGACTTCACTTTTAGATTTTATGAATATTGTCCAAGTAAAACGAGAGAAGTCATCGACGAGAACAAAGGTATACCTGTTTCCTCCTAGACTTTGAACTCTCATGGGTCCACAAAGGTCCATGTGAATGAGTTCAAGGTCCTTGAGGAGCTTACCATATTTTTGGATTTAAAGGAACTCCGAGCTTGTTTCCCTCTTACACAGTCTGAGCATGGTTTCTCAGATTTGCCACTTAACTTTGGGAGGCCCTTGACTAGCTCCATTGAGTGTAGCTTTTGGATCAATTTGGTGCTAGCATGACCAAGACATTGATGCCACAAGTCCGTTTGATCATTCACAGTTGAGAGACAAAGTTTCTCCTTGGGAACGAAGGATGGGTCAACGACATACACATTGTTGAGCCTTTTACCTTTTAAGATGATTTGTCCCGAGGAGTCAAGGACAATGTATTCATTTGATTTGAATCTGACTTCATTGTCTCCTTGATCACACAGCTGTGACACACTAATTAGATCAAAGGCAAGATTATCAACAAGGTGGACTTTATTTACCTTAATGTGGTCATTGAGTTTCACAGTTCCTATTCCACAAATTTTCCCTTTGCTTTTGTCTCCAAAAGAGATGTTCCCTCCTTGGATGGGTTGAAGAGAGGTCATTTGATTTCTTCTTCCGGTCATATGGCATGAGCAACCACTGTCGATGTACCATAGTTGAGGTTGTCTCTCTTCTTTCTGCACACAAGGGAACTAAGACTTTTGAACCCAGTGAAGCTTGGCTTTACTGGGGGAATTAGCATTGCGAGTCTGTGAATGACCAGGGAACTGGTTCCTATCATGGTAATAAGCTCTTTTCTCATTTTCAAAGTTCCTTTTCTTAGGACAATCAGTGTTGTAATGACCATTCTTTCCACAATAGTAACACAAGCGATTGTAAGCAACATGTCCATATTTTCCCTTTCCGGGCCTAAAAGGTTTCTCAGTTTTTCTTTTGTTGAAATCAACATTGTTTCTAACCTTACCGTGAGCCATGTCCACATACCTTTTGTGAGCAAAGGAATTAGTGAACCACTTGTCTTCAGGGAAATCTTTCTCCTTTCCCTTAGGTTCCCTCTTTGGACTTTGAGAACTTTCATTGAGACGCTTGGCAACCTCAGCCTTGTTCTCAAGAACCATGATCTTCTCTAATAGGAATTGATTCCTATCTCGAGAAGTGGCAAGAGCAGTACTGAGGTTCTCATTCATCTCAATAAGTTCTCGTCTAGCCTTTTCATTTTCAGCATCATTATTGGCCTTGTTATCAATATATCCAATTCTATGACGTTGTCTCACAAAGACAGTTTGATTGATCGTTTTTTCATTTATAGAGTCAATGAGAATGTCTAACCTATCAATTATAGATTGAAGCATATCATTTCCAGGTAGGTTATCATGCATAGGAACTTTAACAGAGTCTATGCTAGTTTCATCACAAGATTTGCAGATTTTAAGGTGACTAGCATGCATATTTCTAATATCAATGAGTTTGGAGTGAGTTTCAGCTAGGTCTTTCTCAGTTTCATTAAGTTTCTTACTCCACACAGAATTCTCAACAGTTAAACAAGCAATCTCATCTTCACAATCATCAAGTTTTTGTTGAAGGGAACTGGTTTCCTTTCCTCGTTTCTTTATGATCTTTAGAAGTTGTTTCTTATCACAATCAACTAGAGTTTTTATGAAGTCGTCAGAAGTTAACTCAAGGTCTTCTGAGTCGCTTGAATCTCCTTTTGCCATGACACATCTTCCTTCACAG
The DNA here is from genome assembly GCA_027886185.1 of Rheum nobile. NCBI lineage: Eukaryota > Viridiplantae > Streptophyta > Magnoliopsida > Caryophyllales > Polygonaceae > Rheum > Rheum nobile. The sequence goes on from WOAB01000163.1 coordinate 2,251,707, forward strand.
AAACCACTCACATCCAGTTCCTCATCTGAGTCTTCTCCCCATGAGGCCACAAGAGCCTTCTTCCTCTGAGGTCTTTCATCTTCTTTGGAGTCTTCCTTGTTGGGACAGTTCTTAGCGTAGTGTCCCTTTTCTTTGCACTCATAACAGGAGACTTCTTTGAGATCTCTCCTTGGTCCATTGTGAGAGGAACTGCCCTTTTGGAACATTCCCTTCACAAAGAATTTTTTGATATTCTTTGTGAAGAGAGCTGTAAGTTTGTCCTCCTCTTTTTCTAGGTCTGAGTTCTCCTGCTCCATCTCAAGCCTTGAGAAGGCTTTGGTGATCTTGAGGGCAATTCCCTTCTCCAGTTTCTTGTCGGCATTGGCTTTGATGTGTTCTCCTTCTTCAACCTCCAGTTTCCCTATGACCTGAGTCAAGGGAAGAGATTGGATGCCTGGATTATTCTTCATGATTCCCTTGATGAGGGTGAACTTAGAGTTGAGTCCATTGATAACCACCAGTGACTTGGAGACTTCATCGAGGTTGACTACAGCCGCTGTTAGCTTTCCAATCAGCCTGTTGAACCGAGAGTAGTATTCTGAGATGGTTTCAGTTTCCATCATTTTGAAGGTGTGGTATTCTCCTTCCAAAGCAAACTTCCTGCTTTACTTTAGTTTATCACTTCCTTCATGCATATCTTTGAGTGCTCTCCACATCTCCTTTTCCGTCTTGATTCCTATGACTTTGTCCATGTCTTCTCTATCCAGTCCATTGAGAATGAACTGTCTAGCCTTGGCATTCTTTTCCATGATGACATAGTGCTCAGGTTTCCAGTCTTCTTCCTTCTGGTTGAGATCGACATAGCCATCTCCATTTTCGACTATCCTCCAACATTGGTAGTCGTTGGTCTTTATGTGGCTTTCCATGCACTTTTCCCACCATGTTTCTTCTCCCTTCTTTCGGAGATGTGGTTTGTTGGTGGAGATTCCGAGCTCAAACTTGCTTGGATGAGACATGATCTGCAAACTTAACAAAGATCTAGAGCTTTTCCCGCTCTGATACCAATTGTAGGATCGTGATTGTTAGATTAATAATCAGGGAACTGAGAATACAGTTTACAATTCCCTTCACAGCGGAAATAAACAATCAACTAAATGAACAAGTTCGTTATAGTGGAAACCTTCGATTGCCAACTAGCAATCTAGGATAAAAACCACTACCTTTCTTCCGAAATGATTTCAAGGTCTACTTCTTGATTTCTTATCACTTCGGTTACAACTTATCCTAGGAACAAACACACAGTTTCTTTGTCTTACACACAGTTAGACAATCCTAGATAACTTAACAGAAAGTATAATCAATCCAAGAAGCAGTCCTAAGCACTAAGGAACTAACCCACTTACAGTCACAGGAACTAGCACACAGCTCTTTGATTCCTTGACTGGTTCCTCTTGATCTTGTTCTGATTTGATGATCTTGTTGAAAACTTCACACTATGATATTTGCTATGGAGTGTGATTCTAGTAGTTGTGCTTGAAGATAACAACAGAGCTTATCTTTCTTATATAGTGGATTCTCGAGGTTGGATCTTCTCTTGGTTCCCACAGATCAAGCTTGCCCTAGGATATGTGGTAATCCTTGATTCACGTTGTCTTTGACATGTACCAACAACCTAGGCAGCTCAGAATCCACTTTGGTTGGTCAACTGCTTCAGCCAAGTCTGCCAAGTCGTTGTCCAACTCCTTTCGTCCGAGGTTCAACATTCAATAGTTGCAAATTCCCCCTAAGCAAATGAACAAAGTTATTCAAGTTCCCCCTTAGAAATAGCACGGGTTCAGAGTTCCTATGAGTCCAGTAGTTTCTAAAAGTTCAAGGTTCCTATCCAATCTTCCCCCTTTTGACATCATTGAAAAGATCAATTAACGTAGCAAGTAAAGGATATCAAAAGGAAATAAACAATTGCGCTAAACCCATGACAGAAACCATAATAGAAACTTAAGGCAGAGACAAAAAAATGCATTAGAAACGTAGCCAAAAGAGTTCATTTGTCATTAAAGCATAATACATTGTCCAGACACATAGTAGAAAAAGACACAAAAAATCACAAATAAACTTGGAGATAGACAAAAGAGAGGATAGGAGAGGGGAGTAGGATCCTAGGGAACTACTAGAACAATGTGGCGTTATAGCACTGGGAACTAGGAGAGACGTTCCTATGGCATGTCAGTGACCTCCTCTTCATCATCCTTCTTGTCGTCAGTTCCTTCATCCTGGCCTGTGGCTTGATTTGCTCCAGTTGCATCCTCCCATGTTTTCTGAAGCACCTCCACCAGTCTGGAAACAACAGCTCTAGTTTTCCCCAATTCATTTACTTGATCACAGAGGGCAACTGATATAGCATGGGAACCATCCGTGATAGCTTTTTCAATACGACCCAGAGAAGTTAGGATCGCAGAGGAGTCTTGAGTGGGGTAGAGCGGTGGCAGAGAGCTTGGGGAGGCTTGGGAACTGGCCTTTTCCTTAGGCGGATCAGCTTGAGTTTCAGAGGGAGCGGCCTGGTGATCTTTGGTTTTGAGTTTTCTTACTGTGGCGATGGTGAGGAACTTGTTGTAGGCGGTTTCAGGGAAGTCATCAGGATATTAGTTGAGCATGGAGAGAAGTTGTTTGATGAGGTGAGGGAAGGGCAGGGCATAGGATTCATGAGACGTACAGAACTGCATATGGGCCAACACTATCCTGGGGAGATCAACTTGGTCACCAGACAAAATCTTATCCATGAGAATTGCATCAGTGATGAGAACCGTGGCTCTGTGCTCCTGCTTGGGAACCACGTTTGCAAAGTTTGAGCCTTGTGGCAACTGAGGGAGCATGGTTAGAGGCAGGTTTGGATTTAAGGCTTGCAGGCGACGGCTCTGAGCTGTGGATCTCCTGGGTGTTCTTGTCCGGAGAGGAGTCGTGGGAGCCTCCTTCTGAGACGGTGTGGGTAGCAGATGCGGACACAAGAGGGAGTTCTTTTACTTTCTCCTCAGCTTGTTGGGCTGTTGGGTTTTTAAGAGGGGGTGACATCAATGGATTTCGAGGATGAGGCTGCTTTCTTTTCTCTGAAAGCTTTGAGGAGTGCAGCTTTTTCCTCATCCTGAGCAAGATTAGGGTTAAGGTTTTTGTCGGCCATTTGAGAAGCTGGGGTTTTTTTAGAGGAGAGAAACAGAAAGGGAGAAATTGAGGGAAGGGGAGAGCTGGAGAGTAGTAAGGCAGAGTGCTTGGTTCAATCAACAGGAGCCCTTTAATAATCGTTGAGTGTGGTTGGTGCCGTTGGAGAAATCAAGCCATTGAGAGAGATTCTGGGGATTCTGAACCATTGAAACGGGTCTAAGGATTTGCAGCCTTTTTGAATTTGAACGGTCACAGATTCAAAACTCAACCACTAAAAAATGGAAACTGTTCACAGCTGAGATGACCTTTCTGACGCTGGAAGATTTGCCATAAATGTCGTCTTGGGAGGAGCAATTATCTTACTAGCCGTTAAAGGGGTAGTCCATCCTAGTTCCTTTCTGGCAATTTTTTCAGTGTGCTAGAGGAGGGTATATGGGAACCTTTGATGTGGGATTTTAAAAACATAGGACTTGAAAGTACGTTCCCATAAAATAAATCGGGGAAGGCCATTTATCGCATTACACAATAATTCTCAAAGAAGGTTAAGAAATGGATCATAGGGAATTGAATTGTGCAATGAGGCAAGGGAGGGTCATAGTACACAATCATCATTTCGGCTTGTATTGTTGGGTTAGAATATGATCAGATTGTGACTTTTGGGACAACAAAGAAACTCGAACAATGATTGAGTTATAATGAACAATGAAGACTCAAGGACATGAACTAGAATAATTTATCAAAGCCTTTTGAGTAACCATTATGGAGAGAGGGTCTATTGCAGAAGATATAACACAGAGATTCCAAGACTGAACAAGTAAAAGATCTAAACTAGTCAATCAAGGGAACTGGAAAGAAACCTTTAAACTAAAGTCACTGCTAGGTTATAGGAATCATTCCCAGTTCTAATCTAAGGTTCTCGAAGGGAACTCTATTCAAGGATTTGGTAAATATATCTGCAACCTGATCTTCAGTTCTACAAAATTTCATAATGATGTTCCCTTTCTCAATATGATCTCTAAGAAAATGATGCCTGATATCTATATGCTTGGTCCTAGTATGATGCACAGGATTCTTAGAAATGTTTATAGCACTGGTATTATCACAAAGAATGGTGAGAGGACCATAGGACATACCGAAATCCGCGAGTTGTTGCTTTAGCCATAAGAGTTGGGAACAGCAAGAAGCGGCTGCGATGTACTCAGATTCTGTGGTGGAGAGGGAGACTGAGATTTGTTTCTTTGAGCCCCATGACACAAGGCAAGGGCCTAGGAACTGTGTCATTCCAAAAGTACTCTTCCTATCCACCAGGTATCCAGCATAATCAACATGAGTGAAACCCATCAGCTCAAAGGACACTCTTTGGGGTACCAAATGCAGAGCGAGTCAGTTCCCTTGAGATATCGGAATATCCTTTTCACAGCAGCTAAGTGTGTTTCTCTTGGACATGATTGAAACCTAGCACACAAGCAAACAACAAACACAATGTCTGGACGACTAGCTGTTAGATACATGAGAGAACCTATCATACCTCTATAGAGTTTCTCTTCCACAAGAGGACTCGAATGATCCCTGTCCAAATGAGCAATGGTGGAGATAGGAGTTGAGAGAGGCTTGCATGAATCCATTTTTATCTTTTTCAGTAGTTCTCTGACATACTTCTGTTGGTGAATTTGTATACCATCTTTCTTTTGAGTGATTTGCAATCCGAGGAAGAAAGTGAGTTCCCCTATTAGGCTCATTTCAAATTCACTGCTCATCAAGTCTTTGAACTTATCTACAAGGGACAGGTTAGTGGAATAAAAAATGATATCATCAACATAAATTTGAACCACTAAGATGTTACATTCTTCTTCTAGGATAAAGAGAGTTTTGTCAATAACTCCACGCCTGTAGTCATTTGAGAGTAGGAACTGGGCAAGACGATCATACCAAGCTCTAGGGGTTTGCTTGAGACCATACAGTGCTTTGTCTAGGAAGTAGACATGGTCTGGATGATCATCATCTTCGAAACCAGGTGGTTGCTTGACATAGACTTCCTCTTGAAGAATGCCATTGAGGAAGGCGGTGTTTACATCCATTTGGAATAGCTTAAACCCTTTGTGTGATGTGAAAGCAATCAACAACCTTATTGCTTCAATCCTTGCCACTGGAGCATAGGTTTCATCATAGTCGATGCCTTCTTGTTGATTGTATCTTTGAGCAACAAGTCTTGCTTTGTTCCTTATCACAGCCCCTGAGTCATCTAGCTTGTTCCTGAAGACCCATCTGGTTCCTATGATATGCTTATCCTTGGGGCGGGGAACTAGATGCCATACTTTGTTCATTTCAAACTGATGAAGTTCCTCTTGCATGGCTTATATCCAGTCTACATCCTTCAGTGCCTCACCTATGTTTTTTGGTTCCACAATAGACAAAAAGGCATTGAAAGCAAAGAAGGTTAGATGTTCGAACCTGACTGGAGGCTTGATGGTTCTTCTTTCTCTATTGGGAGCTAGAGCATTTGATGTGGAGACATTTTGATTTGAACACTCAGCTTCAACTTCTATGTTGGGATCACCTTCTCCATTGAAGAACATGTGAGAGGATGAGTCATTGATGTCTCCACAGATATTGTCTTCATGTTCATGGTTCCCAGAAATGGATTGTTGTTGAATTTTCATGGAAACTGTTGGAGGAGCTGGTGCAGTAGGATAAGAACTGGGTGGTGTGATGTCTTCATCTGGATCTTCTTGAGGAGGTTTGAGAAATGGATCTTCAAAGGAACTGATGGTGTTCTGCATATTTCTACCTAGTGATTTTTCATTAAAAATAACATGAACACTTTCTTCTACCTTTTTGGTCCTTTTGTTGAAGATCTTGTAGGCCTTGCTGCTTGATGCATATCCAATGAAGATCCCTTCATCACTCCTTGGGTCAAATTTGCCAAGATTGTCCTTTCCATTATTGTGCACAAAGAACTTGCATCCGAACACCCTAAGATGTGAAATGTTGGGAACCCTTCCTCTTAGAAGTTCATAGGGTGTCTTCTCTGTGATTGGGCGAAGCATAGCTCGATTGATGATATAGCAGGCTGTGTTGATTGCCTCAGCCCAGAATGATTGAGATAGTTCACTTGAGATAAGCATCGTTCGAGCCATGTCTTCTAAGGTTCTGTTCTTCCTTTCCACTACTCCATTTTGTTGAGGAGTGTATGGTGCAGAGAAGTTGTGATCAATGCCATGCTCACTGCAAAAGGTTGGAAATTCTCCATTTTCGAACTCGGTACCATGGTCAGAACGGATAGAATTGATGGAACAGTCGAGAGACTTTTCTAACATGGGAACCAGATCCTTAAAACGTCCAATGACTTCACTTTTATATTTTATGAATATTGTCCAAGTAAAACGAGAGAAGTCATCGACGAGAACAAAGATATACCTATTTTCTCCTAGGCTTTGAACTCTCATGGGTCCACAAAGGTCCATGTGAATGAGTTCAAGGGGCCTTGAGGAGCTTACCATATTTTTGGATTTAAAGGAACTCCGAGCTTGTTTCCCTCTTACACAGTCTGAGCATGGTTCCTCAGATTTGCCACTTAACTTAGGGAGGCCCCTGACTAGCTCCTTTGAGTGTAGCTTTTGGATCAATTTGGTGCTAGCATGACCAAGACGTTGATGCCATAAGTCCGTTTGATCATTCACAGTTGAGAGACAGAGTTTCTCATTGGGAACGAAGAATGGGTCAACGACATACACATTGTTGAGCCTTTTACCTTTTAAGATGATTTGTCCCGAGGAGTCAAGGACAGTGCATTGATTTGATTTGAATCTGACTTCATTGTCTCCTTGATCACACAACTGTGACACACTAATTAGATCAAAGGCAAGATTATCAACAAGGTGGACTTTATTTACCTTAATGTGGTCATTGAGTTTCACAGTTCCTATTCCACAAATTTTCCCTTTGCTTTTGTCTCCAAAGGAGATGTTCCCTCCTTGGATGGGTTGAAGAGAGGTCATTTGATTTCTTCTTTCGGTCATATGGCATGAGCAACCACTATCAATGTACCATAGTCGATGTTGCCTCTCTTCTTTCTCAAGGTCTTCTGAGTCGCTTGAATCTCCTTTTGCCATGAAACATCTTCCTCTAGAGAAACCACTCAGATCCAGTTCCTCATTTGAGTCTTCGCCCCATGAGGCCACAAAAGCCTTCTTCCTCTGAGGTCTTTCATCTTCTTTGGAGTCTTCCTTGTTGAGATAGTTCTTAGCGTAGTGTCCCTTTTCTTTGCACTCATAATAGGAGACTTCTTTGAGATCTCTCCTTGGTCCATTGTGAGAGGAACTGCCCTTTTGGAACCTTCCCTTCAAAAAGAATTTTTTGATATTCTTTGTGAAGAGAGCTGTAAGTTCGTCCTCCTCTTCTTCTAGGTCTGAGTTCTCCTACTCCATCTCAAGCCTTGAGAAGGCTTTGGAGATCTTGAGGGCAATTCCTTTCTCCAGTTTCTTATCGGCATTGGCTTTGTTGTGTTCTCCTTCTTCAACCTCCAGTTTCCCTATGACTTGAGTCAAGGGAAGAGATTGGATGCCTGAGTATTCTTCATGATTCCCTTGATGAGGGTGAACTTATAGTTGAGTCCATTGATAACCACCAGTGACTTAGAGACTTCATCGAGGTTGACTCCAGCCGTTGTTAGCTTTCCAATTAGCATGTTGAACCGAGAGTAGTATTCTGAGATGGTTTCAGTTTCCATCATTTTGAAGTTGTGGTATTCTCCTTCCAAAGCAAACTTCCTACTTTGCTTTAGCTCATCACTTCCTTCATGCATATCTTTGAGTGCTCTCCACATCTCCTTTGTCGTCTTGATTCCTATGACTTTGTCCATGTCTTCTCTGTCCAGTCCATTGAGAATGAACTGTCTAGCCTTGGCATTCTTTTCCATGATGACATAGTGCTCAGGTTTCCAGTCTTCTTCCTTTTGATTTAGATCGACATAGCCATCTCCATTTTCGACTATCCTCCAACATTGGTAGTCGTTGGTCTTTATGTGGCTTTCCATGCACTTTTCCCACCATGTTTCTTCTCCCTTCTTTCGGAGATGTGGCTTGTTGGTGGAGATTCCGAGCTCAAACTTGCTTGGTTGAGACATGATCTGCAAACTTAACAAAGATCTAGAGCTTTTCCTGCTCTTATACCAATTGTAGGATCGTGATTGTTAGATTAATAACAAGGGAACTGAGAATATAGATTCCAATTCCCTTCACAGCGGAAATAAACAATCAAATAAATGAACAAGTTCCTTATAGCGGAAACCTTCGATTGCCAACTAGTAATCTAGGATCAAAACCACTACCTTTCTTTCGAAAGGATTTCAAGGTCTACTTCTTGATTTCTTATCTCTTTTGTTTCAGCTTATCCTAGGAACAAACACACAGTTTCTTTTCCTTACACACAGTTAGACAATCCTAGATCACTTAACACAAATTATAATCAATCCAAGAAGCAGCCCTTAGCACCAAGGAACTAACTCACTTACAGTCACAGGAACTTAGCACACAGCTCTCCGATTCCTTGACTGGTTCCTCTTGATCTTGTTCTGATTTGATGATCTTGTTTGAAGCTTCACACTTTGATATTTGCTATGGAGTGTGATTCTATCTCAATGCTTGAAGATAACAGCGGAGCTTATCTTCCTTATATAGTGGATGCTCGAGGTTGGATCTGCTCTTGGTTCCCACAGAACGAGCTTGCCCTAGGATGTGTGGTGATCCTTGATTCATGCTATCTTTGACATGTAACAACAACCTAGGCAGCTCAGAATCCACATAGGTTGGTCAACTACTTCGGACAAGTCTTCCAAGTCATTGTCCAACTCCTTTCGTCCGAGGTTCAACAAGCTCGGCACTTTGGAACTGTCCTCTGGATGGTGACATCTCTATGATCTGTCGCTTTCAGTACCTTTGTCCGAGGTTCATCGTTCTAGGCATCTTGGAGTCTTGCTCTTGGATGGTGGCAAGCTTTTGGAAGCTTCGCTCAAATCGCTTTCACCATCTTTTGTCCGAGGTTTGGTGTTCCCAGATTTCTCGGGAAACGCAAGATCACGTGTTGCATTTCTGGGCACACCTGGGTTCCTTTGGCTTGCTGCTTGGTTCTTTTGTCTTGTTTGGCTTCCAAGGTTTCGACAATTGTCCTGTGGTTCCTTAACACACATCTTTGAGATAAAACATTAGTATCAAAATATTTGTCATCTTCAAAAGTAGAGAAACAGAGAAAATGAACTCTCAAGGGAACCGAAGTTCCAGAGTTCCGTTTCCTAACACTGTGGTTCCTCTAAACACATCTTTGAGATAAAACATTAGTATCAAAATATTTGTCATCGTCAAAAGTAGAGAAACTGGGGAAAGGAACTCTCAAGGGAACCGAAGTTCCAGAGTTTCGTTTCCTAACAGATCCGAATAAGGATTCTGACAACCTTGGATAGTGAGATGTTCCAACTTACGACACACAACTAAAGAAGAGTCTATATGGCCTATAACAAGCCCAAAAGTAGTGGTACAAGAAGTTCAACTCTTTCATGGCAGATCATGACTTCAAGAAAACCATGAATGACCATTGTGTCTTTATGAAGATGTACGATATGCTAGCAGTGACTTCTCCATAGTTTTGCTTTATGTCGACGACATGTTGATTGTAGGTTATGACTGCAACAAGTTAGTTGCTCTAAATAAGGGTTTGAGCAAGTTCCTTGCCTTTAAATATTTGGGATCGAAGAAGTTTCTATGGATATCTCAAGATCAATAAAAAATATGTTGGAGAGATTCAAAAGGCATAAAGAGAAGTCGGTGAACACTCTACTTGCTAGACATTTCAAGTTAAGTTCGAAGAAGAGTCCAATAAGTGAAAAGGAGAAGCATGAAATGAAGACTATACCTTATGCATCAACAATAGGCAGTCTTATGTACGACATACGCGATTGGTGTTGTAAGGAGCATCGAGCAACAACCAATTAAATGGATCCTCCGATATTTACGAGGTACATTTAAAAGGTGCCTATGACATGGAAATGAGAAGATTGAGTAGAAGGGATACACGTATGCAGATTGGGTCGGTGATAGTGATTCCAGGAAATCAATGTCAGACTATGTAACTACCTTTGTAGGGGGGGGGGGTGTTTCATGGCATTCAAAGCTACAAAATTGTGTTGCCTTATCTACTACCAAAAGAGAGTACATCACAGCTACCGAAGCTTGCAAGGAGATGTTGTACGTGAATGAATAATTTCTTGCGTGCGTTGGAAGTAGTGCAAGATAAATATGTTTTGCTATTTGATAACCAGTGCGCTATTCACCTAGCAAAAAATGCAATCTTACACTCTCGCTCGAAGCAAATCGATATACGACACCATTGAATTCGAAAAGTTCTTGAAGAAAAACTCTTATATCTCGACAAGGTACACACGAGCAAGAATTGTTTAGACTTATGACTAATGTAATACCGACTAAATAGTTTGAAGATTGTTATCGAGGCACCAACATCATGACACTCACAAACTAAGTCGTGAAGGGGTTATTATTACCCTCCATAGCCCAATATATTAAGACAACCAAATAAGCCTAATCTTGGGCCTTGTTTAGCCAACTCTTGATAAAGAGTGTTTTTTTTTAAAATTCTTTTTCTACTTCTTTCACCACTCCCCATAACACCCAATTTTTTTTATAAATTATTTATTCTGAAAAAATATTTTTTAATTAAAAAAAGTCTTTATAAATGTCATCTCTAAACAAAGATAAGTGTAGAATTAGATAGAGATAAACACTGGATAATTGTAGATTTGTCATGCAAATATCTTCATTGAACTAAGTGAAGGTCGGTAGTGCAATTAGGCCAATTTGATTAACACGCCACTAGTATAAATAGCAAGAGTTAGACAATTTACATTAGGGCTGTTCAAAAACAACCCGGACCGGAAAAATGGACCGGACCGGAAAAGACCGGACTAGTGAAATTACGGTCCGGTCCATGTTTTTCCATTAATTCGGGTCCGGTCCGGTCCAAATCCGGATTTTAACCGGTCCGGATCGGTGGATCGGATTTTTTTTAAAAAAAATAAAAAAATAAATAAATTAGGAGTTTAAATTTTTTTTATAGATATTTTTCTTAATTTAATAAATTAGGAGTATAAATGTTTTTTATATTTCTTTTAGATATTAAATAAGAATTTAATTATTAAAAAAAAAAATAAGGATCGGTCTAAACCGGTCCGATCTCCGATTCGGCATTTAAAAAAAATCCGGTCTGATCCAGTCCGGACCGGATGAACACCCTTAATTTACATCATCAAGCAAGTGAAGCATTCAAAGAGGTGTAAAGTAATGTAAGTTGGTTAATTAGTAAGTGTGCCTGAATAATTAATCTTATAGTGGCTTACTTCTTGTGTCGTGCACAAGGTTTAGGTAAATTTTAAATTGATATTTTTTTAAATTATTAAAAATATATTGATTTTATATTTTAAAAGTATATTAAATAATTGAAAAATATATTGAATTTATGACAATATAAATGAAATTAAGATAAGTATGATAATATAAGGAAATCTCTACTAATAATCAATTAAAAAAATTCAATGTGATTTCCTACATATATAATATGTTGAATGAGGTATTATACCTAGAAATAAATGAATTAAAAAGAAATTTGAATAAAATGTGACTAATAAAATGAAACTTTTAAAAGATAATATTTTAAAAATATCTAATATATAAAATCAGGATCAAATGTGAATAATCTATATATTGAAAAGCAAATTAGGATCATATAATAATAATAATAATAATAATAATAATAATAATAATAATAATAATAATAATAATAAGAAGAAGAAGAAGAAGAAGAAGAAGAAGAAGAAGAAGAAGAAGAAGAAGAAGAAGAAATGTAAGATAATTTAGTGACGTGACATGATGTGGAGTAGACATGTGATAATAAATGACGTAGCACAATGTCAAAACGAAAAGTGGTCTTATTAATCATATAGACGGATAACCTTGTAAATTTAGAAATATAAAGGTGTGACATTTAGGTAAAAGATATGATAATATGTAGTTCTGTTAATCTATTTAAATTAATTTTGAAATAGTGTTGTTTCACAAACAATAAATATCTACTAAATTTTTTTAAGATATTTGATATGAGTTTTAGTTTATTTGGGAAGTATTCGTTGTAGATATCATGTTTCTCAATCTTTGATTTTATCATATATGTTTTATTTATTTATTTTTACAGAAAGTCGTTATAACCAAATCTTTTGACATATCATGCCGACTAGGTAAAATGAAAAATAAGTTAGTACTGTCAAAACTTATCTTGGTTAATTAAGAACCATATGCTAAAAAGGAGAATAATGAAATTGAAAGAAAAAATCAATCATAAATCTGATATCCTAAATTAGTTTTAAAATAATATTTTCAATCTACTATCAAATATCTTTTAATTATTTTAAAAAACAACTAGTTATAACCAAATCTCATGATATTCGATTTTCTATAACTTTTATTTAGCTTTCCATATATTCACAAATATATAGTAATTAGTTACATCGGTTTTCTATAACTGCTATTTAATTTTCAATTGATCATTAATATTTATTCTTAAGATTTTTCCAGTATATGATCTTCATTTAGTCTCACTTTTTGAAAATGCACAAATACTTGAACTATTGTGTTTCGACGAATAACTAATACTGTAGATTTAAGGATTTTTTTTGTCAATTAAAAAGGTTTAAAGCCTTTTCCAAGATAAACACTGCAACAAATCAGAAATTTCAAGATGGTGACGTGATATGGGATGTGCAGATCAACGTTCATAGATGATGTGCATATCATTTCAATTATGAGTTAATCAGTGTTGTGGAAGTTATGAATTTGTATTCTTCTATAATTGATTTGTAAACTTTGTAATGTTTATGTGCTTAATATATATAATTGATTAGTCAAATTTCCTTGTATATAAAATTAGCTTGTTTTTCATTTTCCATCTTAATTATAGGAAGTGGAACAAAATCTTAGACCAAATCATGGCACGGTGGTGAATTGATCCAACAAGAAGAGATTCACACACTCTTGCTCTAGATCCTTCAACTTGTATAAATTACGAATTGGCCGGGGCGTTGGCAAGTTCAATTTGACAAAGGAGAAGGATAATGTATCTTCCTCCTTGAGCCAAGAATTGATCAGAAATGCCGTAACGTAAAGTTTTGACGGTTTCGGTTCAAATGAGAATAAGTGTGAATTGGTAAAAGTGTCTACACTCAAAATGTACAAATTAGACAATTTATTTCTGATCAAAATACAAGAAATTGCGCGATGGACTGGAGTTTCAGTCTCTGTATATCGGTAATTATTGTAGGCCACTGGATTGAGGATCTACTTCAACCGCCATTCTCAGGTGGTTACTCTGTAATTTTCGAAGCGTCTCTCTGAGCTCCTTGGATGGCTGAAACACCTTCACTAGCCCTCTTTCCAATCCTCGGCATTCTTTCACCTCCAGATCTCTCAGGAGCCGCATTGCGCCTTTCTCCACCCTCCAACAACTCAATTCCTCGATCCCCACCATTCTCAGCACCTGTAGCGCCGGGAACCCGCCTCCGTCGCATTCCATCTTCGTTCCCGACACCGACTCCTCCATCAGCTTCAGATACCTCAGGTTCGGCAGATTCTGTAGCGTCTTCACGCAATTATCCGCCGGAATCCGCGTTTTCCACAGCGTCATCTTCGTCAAGCTCGACGGGAACGCGTTCCAATCCGGAGGCAGACCTCCAATCGGTCCTCTTAGGGTTAGAGATCGGAGATGGTAGAGGTGGTCCAGGCTGTTCAGGACGCTCAAGAATTCCTCCTGCGAATCCCTCTTCTTTGTCTGTAATCTCAATCTGTTGAGATTGGGGAATTTCGCCCTAACCATCAGCCGCTTCAGCTCCTTGTCCGGGCGGACTCCGCACAGCGTCTGAAGGCTTTCAAGCGACACGTAGTGGTTGGCCCTACGGGGCGGCGGCAACGCGGTGGCGCCGCCGAGGTGGAGGTGCCGGAGATTCTTGTTCATCTTCCAGATCTCTACCGGCATCGTTTTCACGCTCTTCGTCTCCTGTAAGTCGATTGTCTGCAAATTCGGAAGATTGCAAATGGATGCGTGGATTTTGGTGGCTCTGGATGCTCTCAATCTCAGGTACTTCAAATGCGCCAGCATCCCTATCACCTCCGGCACAGTTTCTAGCGCCAAGCATCCCAAATCCAAAACCCTAAGAGATCCAAATTCTTTCTTCCGGGGTTTCAGAAACCCAAAATCCGATGCGGTTTTGTTAATTTGGTTACTTGAATCACAATGAATGTGCAGAGATCGGACCTTGGAGAGATTGGAAAACGTTCTGTGATCGCTCCCCGTAAACAGATCACCTGTGCTTTGATTGTGGATTGCTAACCTTGTCGTCTCTAGTTTACTAAAATCCCCATTGTGGCCGGTGTTAATGATCTTGACATGGAGAAATTTCTCCTCCTCGGCAGCTGATCTGCACACTTGTAACTTTTCCCCGCCAATTTTGAAGGTTTTCAGATTGCCAGAGGTCCCTCTTTCAGCTGGCGTGATAAAGCCTCGTTCAAGAAGCCAGTCGATCTGCTCCCTCCCTTGTTCCTCCATGGTTAGGCTTCCCTGTGGATCCAGAAACCCCTCTGCCATCCAAATTTGGATCAGCCGACGAGCCGATATCTCGACATCCCCAGGAAAACCGCTCAAAGAAAGGTAGAAGAGGTTTTTTTGAGGGGGGATTTGGGACATATCATGATCTTCCACCACGTCGTCGTCATCATCATCATCATCATCACAGGTGGATCTGCCTAAGGATGTTGTGCGCTTGTCGATTTCTTCTATCTGCTCTTCTACGTGCTGCTGGCTGATTATGTCGTCTGGCGAGAAGAACAAGAAGAAGTTCTTGAGCAAGCGCCACCTCTTCTGCGCAGCTTCTGCAGCGGAGACCATGATTGCCTTGTCCATGACATCTTCGACATCGTAGGCGAACTCCCTGACTTCGGTCAGCTCGGAAATGGAGAAGTTGAGTCTGTCCAGGCGGGATCCGAAGCGGTGGAGCTTGGATTTCACGGATTTGAGCTTCTCAACGTTGTGGAGTAAATTGGGCTGTTGGTCTAGCTTCTGGAGTGCATTCTGGATGGCAACGGAAGCGTCCTGCTCTGCCATGACTCTTGCCTGCTCTGTTTCTCCTGTTCAGGAGGAAGATAATATTCGAGGTGAGACTCTGGTGGCTTTATATGCTTCGTGCTGTCCACATTAATGGTTTCCGTGCGTAGGACTATTAACAGGTTGTCTAAGTGTACACGTCAATTGTGTGTACTGCTGCTGCTTGCTGACGATAGAGAATGTGGTTTACGTCAAGAGCATGATGTAAGCCGACGGAGCTTTGATGACGCGCTCCCTGGTGAGTAATGAAGGATTTTGACTTTCAATTTTGTAATGACAGGAGGGTCACTAATGAACGAGTAATGAAGGCAGGGATAGAATGGAGATTGGTGGAGGGGAGGGAGGGTGTTGATAATATTGAGCTCAAGGTGGTGCTCTTCATAATCATGTTTTGGAGTTCTTTACTAGGAATATTTGAAATTCAATGAGCAGGATTATTAGGTGTAGACGTGAAGACATCACATTTTCAGATTCTCCTTTCACTATTTTAATGCCACAAGTCTTTCCTAATAGTTAAAAAAAAAATTAGTCAATTTAAATGTAAATGTAAAATGAAGCTTATTCTGTTTTACATGCTTGTGCCCCAATTTAAATGAAACTTATTAATCCTAATTCCTAAACAAGCTTGTGCCCCAATTTAAATTTACGTAAAATGAAATTATTGTAATGGCATCCTAACAAGATACAAGTATATTACATATATTAGTATTAATACAATTGTACCTTGTTTTGGAAATATCTGTTAAATTTATTTATTTAGAGATAATTTTAACTTTATATAGGATTTAACATCTTTTTATAGGGTAATAGTTTTTTAAAATATGAAAACCTATCGATGTCGTATATACCTATCAGTTTCATACTAAAACATGTCATGCAATAATTATTTCTGTAACACTAAAAAATTCGTATTCACGGAGTTATGGGGGTCGTTAATGCTTGGAGCTTGCTTGGGCAGCTGGTCATAGGAAGGTAATTCAAGCTAGCATTATAACCGGGGCACAAGATTGTTTTGGTAAATCAATTTTTTGCAGGTAAAAAACAAACATGATCAGGAAGCTATACAGATATCTGGATTTAATATAAGTTCATTTCTTAATTATGCAGATTAAAACTTTCTTCAAGAAATTAAGAACTCCTAAACATATTTATCATGAGAGAGGAGTTGAGATTCAGGTGGCACGTGTCCGCATATATGTAGTTTATAGTCTTGTCTTGTTAATGGGAGAGAAAGAAGAAGTTTAGTTACAAATCACCTCAGAAGAATTTTCAACCTTCAAGTTGGGAGCATGCCTTTTTTGACCCGGTGTTGCCTTGTTAATATAGATTCCATGTGTAGGACTGGACTTCAACAGGTGTACGTTGAGGTGTGTACACGTCAGTTGTGTATACTTGTGAATGAATCATTGATCACAAGAGACGGTAATGAAAAGAAAACGAATATAGTTAATTTTGACATTATAATATATTGATAAAAAAATAGGAAATTTCGTTTAGTACCCCTTAAGTTAGGCTTATTCTGAATGGTGTCTAGCATTTAGAAACATTCATGTTGATACCATGTGTTTTGTAAATAGTTCGGACCGTGCCCTCTTGTTAAGATTTGTGTGTATCCGTTAGCTTGTTCCAAAAAATGGAAAAACAAATAGAAATTAGTTAAAAGAAAAAAAGAATATCAAATTAATGACATCAAAGTTAACTTTTTCCATTAGGTAAAAAAAGGCTATCTTGTTGCAATGGACCACGAGGGAGAGCAGCAGGAAGAGCAAGCAGAAGGCCAGACTTCGAAGACACGACGACGGCTCGCAATCCGTCACAACAGAGGAAATCACTCTAAATCAACCTTAATTTGACAAAACTATGAAGAAGTTCTGCAAAATTTCCATGAAAGCAGAAATGAGGAAGAAGAGAACGTTTAGGCCCCGCGGGCGTAGCCGAGTGGAAATCCCAGGGGAGTAGAAACATGGGGTGGGCAATCCCTCCGTGTTCGAAACGTAGGGATGGAAGCGGAGATGCACGCGCCCGCGAATTTAACGCCCCTAAGCTGGGGGGCACCTGCGGTTGGGCTCCAACGTGGGCCTGGCAACGTGGGCCTGGCAGAGGGGGGACGGGATTAGTGGGCTCACTTCGATGGCCCGACACCCGGCTCCGGCAAAAAAAAAAAAAAAAGAAGAGAACGTTTAGGGAAAAGATCGATTGAACTCCTTAATATGGGAATTAGTTACAAATTAGCATTATATAGCTCTGTTACATCACTTACAATCTATAACAAATTTTCACCCGCCTAACAACCTCGAACATCAAGCTTACATCACTAACATGTCATAAGCTGACTTACTTACATCCCCTCAAGTTGGACATGGAAGAGACGAAACCAAGCCCAACTTGAAGGACAAGAACTGAGCCTCACCGAGAGGTTTGGTAAAGATGTTAGCTAGTTGCAAGGAGAATTTGATGTGTGTGGTAGACAGAAAGCCTTCTTGAAGCTTGTCTTAGACATAATGACAATCAAGCTTTAAATGTTTTGTTCGCTCATGAAAAACTAGGTTAGAAGCAATGTGGATAGCAACATGGTTGTCAGCAAAGAGTGGAATGGAAAAAGGTACAAGATAAGCAAAGTCACCAAGTCAGTTGTTAAGCCATACCAGTTCACTAGTGGTGGTAGACATGGCTCTATATTATGCTTATGTTGAGGATATGGAAACAGTTTTATGTTTCTTAGTCTTCTATGAAATCAAATATGTCCCTAGGCAGACAAAGTATCCATTTAATGATCTCCCACTGAACATACAAGTGCCTCAATCTGCATCACAAAAGGCAGTTAAACCATGTTGAGGAGCAGAGGAGTAGAATAGACCAAAATCAATGGTGCCTTTCATAAACTGGACAACATGGAGAGCACCCTGCATATGAGGTAGTCTATAACCACTAAAAAATTGACTTAAGTGATGTACAGAGTATGATAAGTCTGGTCTGGAAAGTTTGAGATAGAGCAGTCTACCTATGAGCCTCCTATAGGACTCGGGATCCTCTAGGAGATCACCCTTATCAGTGGAGAGCCTCAAGCCTCTAGGCAATGGAGATGAAGCAACCTTGCAATCTAAAAGATTTGTATCTTGCAAGATGTCAAGGGCATACTTCCTTTGATTGAGCAGCATTCTTGAGCTTGTGCGAGAGATTTCTAGACCCAAAAAATACCTAACAAGGCCCAAGTCTTTGATGGTAAAAGCAGAATGCAGAGAAGACTTAAAAGAGGCAATCACATCAGCATCATCACTAGATCAACAACATATACGAGGGCATCAACAATGCCATTGTGAACATGCTAAATGAAGAAAGAATGATCATAGAAAGACTGAATAAAGCCCAATTGTTGGAGATGCTTAGTAAGTTGGATGTTCCACTGACGAGAAGCTTGTTTTAAACCATATAAGGATTGTGGGATACGACATACCTGACCAGGAGCAACCTTAATATAACCAGGAGGAGGCACCATGAAGACTTCCTCATCTAAGAAGCCATGGAGAAACGCATTGTTTACATCCAACTGGTGTACATGCCATCCTTTTGTTGTTGCAATGGCTAAGAACAATCTCACAGTTGTAAATTTTACAACAGGGGAAAATGTATCTTTATAATTTTTCCCATAGACTTGGTTGTAGCCTTTGGCTACCAAACGAGCCTAGCTTGAACCTCTCGATTGAACCATCTAGGAATAACTTAATCTTGAAGACCCATTTGTTACCAATAGCTTCTTTGCCTGCAGGCAAAGATATAAGAATCCATGTTTGATTTTCTTCTATAGCATTGAGCTTTTTCTGTATTGCTTCAACCCATTTAGAATCTTTCTTTATTTGATTATAGGTAGAGGGTTGTTTAAGAGCAAGGACATGGCCAAGTAAAACCACATAATCTGGTGAATAATGAGAGAGATCCCCAAGGTTTGTGGCTAAAAGGGAAGAGACTAAATGTGTTATAGAAGATAAAGTGGGACAAATAAAATCTTCAAGCCTTTTAGGCTTAGCAGTGGTGTGGGAGGAATTTCTTAAAGATGTAAGTGGTGAAGGAGGAGGTTGTAAAATGGGTATAGTAGGAGTAGATGGGGGTGGGATTGGATTAGAGTGGGATGGGGTCTCAGTTGTAGGAGAGTCAGAGTTGGATACAGACAACTCTAGTGTATCAGCATGGGTCTGTACATGGCTAGAAGAAGGACAAGTAGGTGGTGGAGGGTAGGTAGAAGAAATATGGGATAAAGCACTATCATCACTGAAAGTGACTAAAGGTAGATTGTAGTTAGTGGGAGAAATAGAAGGCTTTTATTTGTAAGGAAATACCTGCTCATGGAAGATAACTTCTCTGTTATTAAACATTTGCTTAGTGTCCAGATCAAACACCTTAAAAGTCTTCTGAGCAAGAGGATATCCTAAAAAGATGCATCTTCTAGATTTTGGCCCAAACTTGTCACGAGGTTTCTTGTGATCAAGGGCATAACACTCACAACCAATTACTCTAAGAGTGTCATAGTTTGGTGCTTTATTATGCAAAATTTGATAAGGAGATTGCCAATGCAAAACAACAGACGGCAAGAGATTATGAGATATGTTGCTCCCAAGATACAATCACCCCAAAACTCTATGGGTAGATTAGCATTGAATCTGATGGCTTTAGTAGTCTCAACAAGGTGCATGTGCTTTCTCTCTACTCGACCATTTTGTTGAGGACAATAAGGAGTTGACCTCTGATGTACAATGCCTCTCTCTGCTAAGAACTGAGCAAAACTGCTTTGGATAAACTCCATGCCATTATCACTGCGAATGGTCTTGACTGGTGTGTTAAACTGCCTCTCCACACATGTAAGAAAATTACACAAAATTGAGCAAACTCATTGTTTGTTGTTGATAAGATGAGTCCAAGTAGCTCTAATGTGATCATCCACAACTGTCAAGAAGTAAGATGCACCAGAAATACAAGGTTTCTTGTATGGACCCTATAAATTGACATGAAGTAAATCAAAATTAGACTGAGCAATAAAATCATTGCGAGCATAATCTTGTCTATGTTGCTTGACAATTACACAAATGTCACATATAAAATCCACAGAGGAAGAAAAAATATCTTTGTAAATGTGATGAAGTTTGGAACAGCTAGCATGACCCAAACGAGCATCCAGTATAGCTTGTAAACTACTTGGATAGGTAAAGTACAAGCTTTATTAGACAAAGTTTTTGCAGAAATAGTAGAATCACAACTAATAACTGTAGCTAGAGTAGGTGGTGATAAAGTGGCATTGCAAGACTTTAAGCTGCTAGAAAACATTCTATAAATGCCTCCACTTCTCTTCCCAACAAAGCAAACATGACCACTCTTAAGGTCCTGAAAAAAGCATGAAACTTTGTAAAAGTTTCTACTAAACTAGAATCATCCAAGAATTTTCCTACTGAAAGATGAACTCAGGCACCATCAACACATGTTTAAGCACAAAGTGATTCTTCAACAAAATAGTTCCTATCTTAGACACCACCTTGTCAATTCCATCAGGTAGACACACACGAATAGGTTTAGCTAGAACTATGGTAGAGCTAAACAAATGTTCATCACAAGCAGTGGTGGATCCAGGCGAGGGCTTGGGAGGGCTCTCTCCCCCGCTTCGAGCCCAGGTTAATTGTATGTATGCATAAAGAGTTATACATGTGTCACAATATTATACTAGCTCAGTTGGCACATGGTGTGCAATTCAATATTCTCTTAACCGGTTGTGTGTTCGAATCACACCTATGACATTGTTCCTCATTTTTTCCATTTCAACATCCTTTCAACTTGTCTGGTCGCGTGTTCGAATCACCAGCCACCCCATTCTTCCAAACTTTTCTCGTATGCATGCCCCGCTCCTATCCCTTCCTTCTAGTCATAAACTCATAATTTGTCATTTTTCCTTTTCAAAAATAGAAAAAAGGAATATATAATAACTAAGTATTATTTGAAAATGAATTAATTTTAATAAATATAAAACACGTAAATATAAGTAGATGACTATAAATTTATAAATAGTTTTATTTGTTGATTCAAACTTTGGAGATTATCATATATAATATTTAGAATTATTTTACTAAAAAGTTTAAAGTTTTTATTAAATTATTATATACTTATTTGTAGTGTACTTATTTAGTAAATCATAATGAAAGGAATGACTTTGACGAATCTTAAATATAAATTAGTATTACACTTACTACTTTTCAATAAGCAAGCTTCATATATTAAAACATATGTTTACAATTACAAATAAGTGTCAATTTTATAAAAAAAAGTATTTATTTTATTAGGAGCAAATATATAATTCTATTTATCCGTGTGTCCAACCTATAATGCCCATTAGTTGGGCCACGACTCTACACTTCTACATCTAGTCCCTTCTACAAACTACAAAACCCAATTCCAAAAATTGATTAATACTTTTGCCCCTCCTTTCGAAAAATCATGCGTCCGCCATTGATCACAAGTCGTGTGATCTGAGGCTCTAGTATCAGTTATCCAATCTACAAGATTTGATTTCTAAAATGTAGAAAAGACCACAGAGGAATGGTTACATGAGAATCCCTCATAAGAAGTCCCAACAACTTCTTTACCTTTGAGTAGCTTCATCATTTCTTGGCACATAGCCAGGACATTGTTGTTGATGTCAGAGCTTGAACCATGTGAAGTAGATTCAAGAGCACTCTCTTCCATCTCTGTCATGTTGACTAAAGCCTTTCCACTCTCCTTCTTGCCTTTGAACCACTCTTGATAGCCCACAATCCTAAAACACTAATCAACTGTGTGTCCCATGCTACAATAAGTGCACTACTTCTTAGCCTTTTCCTCTGCCATTTGTTTCTTGTAATCCTTTTTCATCTAATCAGTGTTAGCAGTACTTGGCATCTTGTTTGCAGCTAAAGCACCAGAATCCTTTGTCAGATCCATGGTACCACTGATCAAACATTGCCTCTCAACCTGTTGATCCAGGTAATATGCTTTGTTGATACTTGGCATTGGATCCATGGACAACACATTGTTGACGACATATTCAAAGCCAGAATTAAGACCAAGAAGGAACTGTAAAACTTTGTTCTTGTTATCTTGCTCTAAGATTCTCTTAAACATATGACAAGAACAAGCATTCATTGCACCACATGAGTATTCAGGTAAGCCATCCAAGCTTTGTATTTCATTCCAAATCATCTTTAATTTCCCATAGTATTCAACCACACTTAAGTTCCCTTGACTAAGGTTAATGAGATTGCGACGAAGCTGAAAGAGAAGAGGTCCATTGGATTATCCAAATCTCTTCAAGATCCCTTTCCATAATTCATGTGCATATTTCACATACTTGAAACCGCCAGAGAAATTAGCATTCATGGAATTCGTTATCCAGCATCTTACCATGTAGTAAATTGTTCCTCGCGCTATAGAAGAACACGAACCATCGATGAAGCCAATTTTGCTCTTTGCGCCAAGCGCCATCATCACCCCATGGCTCCAGCTCAGGAAATTGTTCCCGCCGAACTGATTCACCACCAGTTGAGCAACTGGAACGTATGAATTAGAAAGAAACAATGGATCGATGTACAACTGATTATTTTCAGCCGAATTGCCATTGTTTGATCGAAGATTCAGTGTTTCAAGATCCTCCATCACGAATCTGTGACTTTGGAATCAACAATTTAATTGAGAATTAAAACGAATTGCGCGGAAGAATAAATCAATCATGAACCGAAAGCTTAATCTGATACCATATGAAGAAGTTCTACAGAACTTCCATGAAAGAAGTAATCATGAAGAAGAGAAAGTTTAGGGAAAAGATCAACTGAACTTCTTAATCTGGAATTAGGTACAAATGAGCATTTTATAGCTCTGTTACATCACTTACACCGTTGGGCCTGCAAATCGTTGTTATTGGAAAGTTAGAATTGGACAAAAAAAATCATGAATAATTTAATATACTTTGAATTATAAATATGATATTTATGCATATGTCAAGAATGGAAAGAACTATGGAGATCTGCTCTCTTGTATTGTTCATTAGTATTTAAATATTTGTTCATTTTTTATAATGTAATTGTTCAATGGTATTTTTTCACATGTATTTTTGAAAAGTTGTTCATTGTATCAAGCTGTTATTTTGGTAATTACGTTTTATTGGAAGGATGTTTGTGATATTAAGTGTATTTGAGTAAATGTTTATTTGAAATAACTTGTTCATCATAATGATTAAATTGTTCAAATATATCTTAGCGGTGGTTTGAAACTGATTTGGTGCAACTGTATTGCTATAAGCAATGTTCTAAAAGTCGCTAGGCGGGAACTGGGCGGTGAGGGGGGGGGGGGGGGGGGGGGGGGGGGGCTAGCGCCTAGGCGGGGGCCTAGGCAGGGCTTAGGCGGACTAAAAATTAATGCATAATCCATGTGATTATTTGATTATGTTCTCCCAAATCAATTAATCTTTATAAAACTATGTTGGGATGAGATTTGATATTATATTATGGGCCTTATTCTACAAAGCCTAACCCAAAATTATGTTATATGCATCCGTCATCTTCTAAGATGTTGCTGATTCCACAACATTTGAGGATTCTTCTCGCCTAGGCAGATCTAGTCGGGTCCTAGGCGGAGGGTGGCAGGGATTTTTAGAACATTGGCTATAAGTATATATTAGCGTTAATTTTTTTGAGAACTTGATATTATTAGCGCTAATTTTTTAAATATATTTTTTAGGATCGATAAAAAAATTAAAGACAGTAGGATATATATTTCCCCAAATACAAAGATAGTAGGATACCTTAAATAAAGAGAACTTAGTACTATTTAACGTGCCTAACATTAAACATGATAGAATTTGTTGCATCATTATATTTTGCGTTATCTCATATAATTAAAATATTTGAAAATAGTGTAAGGATTTTTCTGCCTACTTCCAAACAAATTAAAGGTGGACAGATCGTCAATCCATGTTAGACTAGGCACGTGAACAAGGAACTAGACTGAACATAGTGTTGACTATCCAGAAATCATGGGAGTGTGGCCTACGAGAAGTCGGGAAGCTATCGGCCGTTCAAAGATATGATGATACGAAAGACACGCATGTTGTCGGTGATCTGTGGTACACACGATCATGAGCAATTGTCCATTCGTGTTGAACGGGGTGATGCAAAAGGACGGGTCGTGGATATTGTCGGTGATCCGCGGTACACACGATCATGATCTTGCAACAAGCTTAAAGGGTCATGCCTTTGTCGGACGGCTGAATGAGGTTCAAAAGAAGCAAGTTGTGGCGTTGACGCAAGCTTCTACAAAGCCAAAGGTGATTCTGGCCTTCTTACGACGGACGTGTGACATGGTCTTTACATCGAGGAAGCAAATCTACAACGTCCGGTAGCAATTTCACGCATAAGAGATGGATAGTGTTTTGGGGCGAAAAGATCGGACGACCTAAATCGCCTTAGACGGGGTAACGAGTCAATCGGGTAATAGAAATCAATCCAAACCAAATAGACAATCAACAATTAAAGAATAGATACGAAATAGCAAGGTAATTTTATTGATCTATTGATGATTGAATCAGATCGAAGTACAACTTATCCTTGGAGGATAAAAGATTGGATCCTGTTCGATCTGTGATTCTGTGACTCGACCGGTGGTGACTGAGCGATATTCCGAGGAGACTGAGCTAGACTGGGTGCACTCTCAAGTTCTTTTTGGAGCAAGTTCTCGAATGCAGGATGTAGACGTGTGTGTCCATTACTTGCCTTATCGTGATCTATATATGGTAATTGTCATCTTGTGTCCGTTACTTCATCGTTTGCAATATTTCTTATTAATTCTGGGCGAGATCTTTGGGATTTGCTCTTGATTACCAACATTATCTCTGTGTTTAATGCCATAGCCGTTGCCATCGATTCGAGCATTTAATGTGTTGGGCGAGATCTTCGGAATTGGTCGGATCCTACGCATCTGAGGAATGTTCGACGCCTCCTCCTGGTTTCTCTTGGCTTCCGACTCCGTTTGGATCTTGGCCCAACTTGCTCGTTTGATCCTCTTGGAGAATGATGGGCCCAATAATAGCCCCAAGTTGTTTTGGGCTCAAGGCTGCTATAGGGTGGAGTCCAAACGACTTCCCCTCACACGATCTCCACCTTCCGATTTTGGCGCGTCAGACGAAGGCTACGTGACGGTAATCGTGCGGCATGATGGGACGTTTCTACAACCTGCCGTCTCCCTCCATAAATTCGAATCAGCTTTCTGACGATTTGACTTCATCTTCTTCCTTTATTTCTTCATCTGGTAGGTCTCTTTAGGTTTTTCAAAAATTGCTCTTCGATTTCCTCCTCTCTTCGTTTTGGAAATGGTCTCCAGCGAGTCTTCTGAGTTGTCTACTACTCGCTCGAACTCGAGCAAGAACGAGGTCCCCCCATTTTCATTTTGAAGGAGGCAGACGCTCTGACGGAGACTTTATCGAAGGCGGAGTTGGAGCAGATCCTCCAAGTCGGAGGCTTTCTTCCTGAGACGGTCGCGAGGCTGCCGCATCTGGACGAGAGGGCCGATGCTCGCTACGAGGGATGGGTTTGTTTTTACGCTTACCTGTTTAGGGTTGGCCATAAGTTTCCTTTCTCCCCCCTTGTTAGGGACTTCTTAGCGACTCTGGCGCTTGCGCCGTGTCAAATCATGCCACAAGCGTGGCGAATTCTTAGGGTTCTGGACTTGTTGAATATTCAGTCTGGGCCGATTTTAACTTCGACGCCCTGTGATACAACTACTCGCTGGGGTCGAAGAGTTCTTCTCGCGTCCAGTTGCGTATTCGCCCGGGTCAGAAGCCTCTGGTGCTCAATTTGGACGTAAATGACCGCGGTTGGGGGTCGAAGTTTTTCTTTGTCGAGCGTTCGTCTCTGGAGAAGGGGGGTGACTGTTCGTTCTTGTTGTCGGAGTGGCGAGTCGAGAGTATGTGTTCGACCTCTCTCTGCCTGCTTTACGTGTTTTAACCCGTTGCTTAACTTTTCTTTTTTGTAGTTCCTGAGGCTGAAGAATTGGAGGCGAATAATCAGTCAGAAGGCCTGACGAAGATCATCCTTAGCAGGCTGTTCAAGTGGCCAAGGATGAGCTTAATCTCAGGCTTTCTCAGTTGCACAGTTTCATTGCCCAAAGAGCTAAGATTGACTGGATAAAGCTAGGAGAGGAAACCTCTTCCATTTTCTACAATGGTATTAAGGCAAGCAAGGCTAGATGTACTATTTTCACTCTGAAAAATAGAGATGGTACTACTCTGGATACTCAAGCAGATATTGAGAAGGAGATTCTGGATTTTTACACAGATTTGTTTGGCAAAGCTATTCCTACAGTAAGCCTTAGTTTTGAGAATTATGAAGGTGCTAAGATCAGTGATGACTGGCATACTAGTCTATGCAATATGCCTAGCCCTCAGGAAATCAGAAATGTAGTGTTTGATATGGGAAATCTTAAATCCCCTGGGCCAGATGGATTTGGGAGTTGGTTCTTCAAGAACAGTTGGGAACTTATTAAGGAAGATGTCTGTGCTGCCATAAATGAATTTTTCAGCAGAGGAAGACTCTTAAGGCAAACAAATGCTACCTTTGTTTGCCTTATTCCTAAAGTTGCCCAACCTTTCTTGGTTAAAGAATTTAGACCTATTTCCTGTTGCAATACAATGCTTAAAATCATATCCAAGGTCTTGGTGATTAGGTTGAGACCTTTCCTTGATGATATCATCTCCATTAATCAAGGTGCTTTTGTACCAGGAAGATCTATTACTCACAATATGTTTGTGGCTGGGGAACTGGTTAAGGCCTATGATAATCCCAGAATCTCTCCGAGATGCATGCTCTAAATTGACCAACAGAAGGCTTATGACAGTGTATCCTGGAGCTATCTGAAGCAATGCTTGGAGTTTCTTAATTTCCCAAGGCAGTTAATCTCTTGGATTATGGAGTGTGTAAGTACTCCATGCTTCTCTGTGATTATTAATGGAGAAGCTAAGGGTTTTTTTGAAGGCAAAAGAGGATTAAGGCAGGGAGATCCTCTATCTCCATTCCTTTTTGGTATTATAATGGAAGTTTTTGCTAGAAAAATGAGATTGATGAGTGCTAACAGAGAATTCAGATTCCATCCGAAATGCAAGCAGTTGCAACTCACCAACATTGTTTTTGCTGATGATCTTCTCATATTTTGCAAGCCTACTATTCCCACTCTGAAGTTGATAAGGCATCGTTTGAGTGAATTTGGCCAGGAGTCAGGTTTGATTGCTAATCTAGCTAAATCTAAAGTTTTCTATGGAGGGTTGAATGAAGCTAGAGAGAGGGCTTGTTCTGCTGAGCTCAATTTCAGTAAAGGCACCTTCCCTGTTAAGTACTTGGGTACTCCTTTGCATTCAAAGAGATTACTTGCCAGTGCATTTGATCCTCTTCTGAACAAAATAAAAAATGTGATTCACTGTAGAAGTGTAAGAAAGCTATCCTATACAGGGAGGGCTCAGATTATCAAGGCTGTGATTGAGGGTATTGTGTCTTTCTGGATGAAAGTTATCTTCATTCCTAAGAAGGTCATCAAGAAAATTGATTCCATTTGTAGAGTTTACCTTTGGTCAGGAGAAGTAGAGAGTAGAAGATGTCTAGTGGCTTGGGAGGAAGTGTGTAGGCCATTCATTGAAGGTGGTTTGAATTTTAAGGAATTGCTCTCATGGAATGACACCTTAATGTTTCATCTAATATATGATCTACACAAAGATAAAGTGAACTTGTGGACCATGTGGGCAAAGAAGCATCTCACTAAGGATAGTCCTATTTGGCTAGCAGAGGCTTCTCCTTGTAGCTCAGTGGAGTGGAAGCATCTCATGAAGATTAAGAACAAGGTACTGGATCAGAGAGAAGGCAATGTAGAGGATGATCATTTTCTTTCCAAGAGCAATGGTAAGTTAGACAGCCAGGGCCTTTATAATTTGCTCAGAAATCAGTCTCAGGAAAGGTTATGGTGTGATGTGGTGTGGAAAGGTGTTCATCCAAAAAAATGGAGCTTCATAAGTTGGTTGGCAACCCTTGGTCGGCTTCCCACTGCGAGTAAACTGCATAGATGGGGCTGTATTTCATCTGCCAGTTGTGTGCTATGCCATGCTACTGAAGAAGATGAAAATCACTTGTGGTTTGGATGCCCAGTGATAAATGAAGTGGTTCAGATTGTTATGGATTGGCAAGGAATTAATACTCGGAAGAATAACTTGATGGAATGGTGGGTTTGGTTTGCTCGATGTAGAAGGAGAAATAATAATATCTATCAGAGCAAGCTGATGAGTTTGATTGGAGTGGTTTACCACTCATGGAGAATGAGAAATGATGCTATTTTTAGAGGGAATGTTATGGTCTCGTCTGCTCAATGTGCTGCCAGAGTTATTGAGGAATGCAAGTTGAGAATTCTGCACAAGGTCAAGATCAGTGGTAGGAGAGGCAGAGCTCTTAGGAGGAGGCTCCAGATTTGAGCCTTTGTTTTTCTGTTTTGATTGGTTTGTAGTTTGTTTGTTGGAACTGTTGTTGGTCTTTCTTGAGTGTTTGTCTTTTGGCTTGTTTTTGATGGTTGTTGCTTGGTCCTGCCTGCGTGCAGTTTTGGCCTTTTGTTTGTCCTTGTTATTGGTTTGTAGTGTCTTTGTTTTGTTTCTGTGTTTTTTGATGGTTGTTGCTTGGTCCTTCATGCGTGCAGCTTAGGCCTTGTGTTTGGCCTTGTTGTTGGTTTGTAGTGTCTTTGTATTGTTTCTTGTTGTTTTGGTTGTTTGGTTTGCATTGGTGCATGTATATAGGACGTTGGGCCTTTTTCCCAACCTATCAATACAATTTACCGTTTGGCTAAAAAAAGATCATCCTTAGCATCCCTGCGTCGGAGCAGAAATTTGTAAATGTCAACTTGTTGTCGACTTCTCCCACTACTCAGGACGTCATGTCGACTGTTTCATATTCTTGGGTTAAGTGTGAGTTTTGATTATGACGCTTGTATATCTTTTTTATTTTATCGTCTGCTTGTGATTCATGTATTGTTTGTCGTGTCAGCGTCCCCGGCTGGTCGGTCGAGTGCCCGTTTAAAGGGAGTGTCTGGGAAGGGCCTGATTGAGCAAAGGATGACGGCGGCCAGGGCCTTGTCGAGTAAATTGACGCCGGCGGGGTCGTCTCTCCCGGCCAAAGTCAGCTCGAAAAGAAAGGCAGGCGCTTCTTCCGGCGAAGTGAAGGCGGTGGAGACTCCAAAGAAGAAGGGGACGGCTGCTCGTGGAGTCGAGAAGATCGACGCGGTCGGTCGATCGATTGCCGACCTTTTCCATGCCCAGGACCCGACTTTGAAGTCTAAAGTCGATGATGTCTCTCCCCTGGACTGTATTAGTGAAGCAGGATGTTCTGCGTTGAGGGTAAGTCATCTTGACGTGTCTTTTTTGTTTTTCTTTCTCGCAGCCAGATGAAACTTTGACTGGATTTGTTTTCTTCTAGACTTTTTAGTACCTCTTGGGGGCGTATTTTGGTGTCAAAGTAATGGTTGCTAAGGCCGAGGATAGGGCTGCTAGGTCAGAGTCCGACCTTGTGTCTTTGAAGACCAAGTTGGAAGGAGCTGAGAGCTATTGTAGGGAGGCTGAGCGCCGCTTTGTCAGGGAGTTGAAGAATTGCCAAGATGACTTAGACGCGTGTCGGAGAGAGCTTGGCGAGAGCCAATCGGGTGTCGAAGAGAAGGTGAAGCAAGCTCGGATCGAGGCTGGTCGGATCGCAGGCGACGTAGGCGCTTTTTATGCATTGAAGTCGCGTGTCGAAATGATGGAGGAGTTCAAAGAAGGCAAGCAGGGGACCTGGGATTTGAAGGCGAAGAAGGAGACCCTGTTTCCGAAGGGAAAATCCGGGCTCGGAGCTCTTCCACTTGGCCGATGTCGGAGAGGAATCTTTGGATGAAAGTGCCGGCGAGGACGAGGCCCACTCTGGCGACACCGAACCGATTGAGCCCCAGCCTTCTCCTGACTTGGTCCCTGCTAAAGGTAACGCCGCAGACCTCGATCCTTGATTGTTTTTTTTTTGTTGTAATCTGACTTGTGATCCCACCTGTGTGTGGGTAGGATATTGTTTGTTTTGGCGATCCGTCCATCATCGCGGGTCGCAGAATGTGTTTAGTGGATTGACTCGAAGTCCTACATGCGTGTAGGCGAACAATGTGTTTTGGCGACCCGTCCACCATCGCGGGTCGCATATTTGTAAAAAATGCTTAGACTTTTATTTGATGCAATCTGTTTTTTACAAAGGATCGTACATTTGTGTGTCCGTACATTTCGTCAGACTTTTCTAGAGAAGTTTGTTGATGACGCCTTTGTTTTGTATGTCGGGTTTGCCCGTGTGCTCCATCGAGTAGGGTTTGCCGTATGTATGTGAAAAAGGAGGCCTGCAAATGTATGTGTTTATGTTGAGTCATGACTTTAAGCCGAGGAGGAAAAAACAATATGTTTCTATTGCGTAAATGTAATAAGGTGTCCTAACCTTATGTATTGTGTAAGGCAGGCGGTGTGCCGACGTGCCTGTTTGTTCATCTCCCCGTGTTCCGATCGATCGTGTAAATGTAGTGTAAGCACTTTTGTTTGTGACTGGATCCAGTGTGTATGTTGATGTCGTCCTGTACTTAGGTTTGCAAGGAAAATGTCCTTACTTGATGTAAATGCTCAGTTTCAAGAAATAGAGTCATGCTTGCGGCAACAGGTAATGTACGATAGGTGAAAGAACGTTAGTGTTTTACCTTACTAGTTTAGAAGTGGTATAACTTTAGGTGTGTCGTATTCCAACTTCTCGGGATTGGTCGTCTGTCTTTGTCTTCTAATTGGTACGCTCCTTGTCCGACTACTTCTTTGACTAGGTAGGGTCCTTCCCACTGGGGTGCGAGCTTTCCGTCGGTCGGATTCTTGGTGTTCTGGAATGTGTTTCTAAGGACCCAATCTCCAACTTTGAAGACTTTGGCTCAGACATTCTTGTTGTAACTTCTTGCGACCTGTTGTTGGAACCTGACCATTCTAATCCTGGCTTTTTCTCTAGTCTCATATGTTGTGTCCAAGTTGTGTGCCAGTTCGACGTCGTTCTGTTCGTTCGTCTGAAGGCTGTAACGAGCAGTTGGAACCAATAGCTCGGCGGGGATGACTACTTCACTTCCGTAGACGAGTGAAAATGGCGACTGTTCGGTCGCGTTCTTTGGAGTGGTTCTGTCGGACCAGAGAATGAATGGGAGTTCGTCTGCCCATTTGCCTTTAGCCCCTGTGAGGCATTTCTTGAGGTTGTTGATGATGATTTTGTTGCTAGACTCGGCTTGTCCGTTGGATTGTGGATACCGAGGGGTAGAGGTGACCGATTTGATGTTCCATTGGTCGCAAAAGGCTCGAGTCTTATGACTGATGAACATGGAGCCATTGTCGCATACGATTTCTGATGGGATGCCAAATCTGCACAAGATATTGCGTTTTATAAATGAAATGACGTGTTGATTTTTTACCTCTTGGTAGGCTTTAGCTTTGATCCATTTAGAGAAGTAATCTGTCATGGCAAGGAAGAAGACTCGTTGACCCGACGCAGGTGGGAGTTTCCCGACGATATCCATTCCCCATCTCATGAAGGGCCACGGCGCCAGAGTCGGATGGAGGAGTTCCGAGGGTTGATGAGGAACGGGTGCGTGTCGTTGACAGGCGTCGCACTTCTTGGTGTACTGGCGTCTCTATTCATTGTGGGCCAGTAGTATCCGTTTCGCAAGGCTTTTCCCGAGAGGCTATCTGGGTAATTGTGGATAGGCTTACGAAGAGTGCTCATTTCATAGCCATCAAGACCACATGGGAAACCCAGAAGTTAGCAGAAGTCTACCAGAAGGAGATTGTTCGCTTACATGACATTCCTAAGACCATTGTATCGGACCGAGATGGCCGTTTCATGTCAAGGTTCTGGCAGGAACTTCATAAGGCTATGGGAACTGAGTTGAGGTTCAGCACCGCGTTTCATCCTCAGACAGATGGCCAGTCTGAAAGGACCATCCAGACCCTGGAGGATATGCTTAGAGCTTGTGTACTCGATCGTCCAACTAGCTGGGAGGACAGCTTGAGTATGATTGAGTTCACGTACAATAATAGCTGGCATGCTACAATCAAGATGGCTCTATTTGAAGCTTTGTATGGTCGCAAATGCAGATCTCCGATTTGTTGGGATGATAATGCCGACAAAATTCTGCTTGGACCAGAGTTGGTCGAAAGTACAACCTCAGACATTGCTTTGATCAGACAAAGGATGTTGACCGCTCAGAGTCGACAGAAGTCCTACGTAGATCGAAAGCGCAGGACTGTCGAGTTCAAGGTCGGTGACAAGGTTTTTTGTCAAGGTATCGCCATCCAAAGGAGTTTTCAGATTTGGTAAGCGTGGGAAGCTTAACCCTCGCTATGTGGGACCATTCGAGATTCTGGATAGAGTAGGATCTCTAGTGTACCGCTTGGCGTTGCCGCCATCGGCTCACCCGGTGCATAACGTGTTCCATGTATCTTTGCTCAGGAAGTACGTGCCAGATGAGTCTCATGTGCTTAGTTATGAGGACATCGAGATTCAAGCTAATGGTACTTATGAAGAGTTGCCCATGCGCATTTTGGAGCGTCGGGAGAAGCGTTTGCGCAACAAGATCATGCCGTTGGTACGAGTGCTGTGGTCCAAGTCAGGGACCGAAGAAGTTACTTGGGAGACGTGGGAAACCGAGTCAGATATGCTCAGGCGTTTTCCCGAGTTATTTTCGACCTAAGTTTCGGGGTCGAAACTTCTTTTAAGGGGGAGGAGATGTGATACCCCGTATTTTTGTAAGGTTATTTTGGGAATTTTGGAATTTTCCCGAGTACCCGTTGTGTACGTCGGATTTAATACAGAGAGTTTGAGACATTTTGTAATGTGCTCTGTATCTGTAATATTTTTCTCAGTGAAATAATATACAGACAGCATGCCTTGGATTTTAATATTCGTTCGCGTACGATAATTTTTATCCCGGTTTAATGTCATGTTCGTTCAAAGCTGAACGGGTGGGAAAAGCTGATCACGGCGACCGCCGTACAGTCGCGACGACCGCCGTCGCGGATCCAAGAACGACGACCGCCGTACAGTCACGGCGCTCGCCGTCCCAATGCTCGAGGTGGTAGCTGGCGTGCCAGGCTATGGCGGCGACCGCCGTAAATTATGGCGCCCGCCGTAATTGCCGTCGTCGTTGTCCGGCAGTCTTTGCCCGATGGTCGCCGGCGTGGTTCTGGTGAGCGCCGAACTAGCCTTCGTAGGCCCATTTTTCGTGCTCCAGATGCTTTGGCTATAAAAGGAGGTGTTGGGGGAGAGATTTGAGCCATCCCAAACACCAAACCTCTGCCAAATTTTTGTGTCGTCGGAGTTGTGTTTCGCCGGAGTTTGCAAGCTCTCGTCGGTGTCGTTTGGTGGTGTTTCCAATAGCCCTTTAGAAGCCTTTTGGTTGCCTTTGGAGGTCAGAACCCAAGCAAGGCGGAAATGGGTTGAAACGCGCATTATTTTGGTGAGATTTCTCTCATTTCAGTCGTCCGTGTTCTTCACGGCGACCGCCGTGAAGAACACGGCGCCCGCCGTGATGAATGCGGTGACCGCCGCCAGTGCCCAGAATGCCTTCGTGGCTTTGGATTGGTTGGTTGTGGTCGTGGCGTCTTTCCTTTCGTTCTCTTTCGTCGTTTTTAGATTCGTGCTACGGTTATGTCGGATCTAACTTAGGATTCCTTTTATGGGTCGACTCAAAGGTTGTTGTGCTGTCGGAGCTATACCCGTGTCGAGCCCGGAATCCAGTTATCGTCGTTAGGCTATTCTGCGGATTAAGGCAAGTGGCGGTTCGCTCTTGCTCATTCGTTCCATATTTACATAAATTATCAGTAGTTTATCTGAGTAATTAATTTGGAATGAATACTCTGTTTGTCTGGAAACGGTTTTGTTAAACTGTTTTGAAAATCATATAATAGGTTGTATATCTGTTAGAACAACGCTATTATCTGTGATTGCCTTTCGGGCCTTTATGTGGATTTATCCTGTAACTGTTATTGTGCTGTAACTGTTTAGTTAGCACTGTTAGATAGGAACGTTACTCGGACTCTGTCCAGTCGTTTCTTTATAATCTGGTATCGAGGTGGCTCGTCTCCATCTGGTACTATTCTAAGATCATGATCGGTCTCTTTCACAAGTGTGTAGAGACAGGACACTTAGTTGGTGTCACAAACCTTCCGGTATACGTCACTCTCGACGAAACATATACTAAGATGTGTCGTCCCATTGGTGGGGTACACATGTAAAAGTCTAATAACGTGATGTGTGTTTTTGAAACATAAATCAGATAAGTGCTACTCTGACGCACATAATTAATAAACCTTCGGCTAGTAGTGCATCTAAGTTATAGTACAGCTAGGAAAACTCGTCTCGACTTTGATCATAGTACGTTCTCTTTCCAATCTGGATTCGCTGTATGCGATGAGGTTGGTCGTGAACCGAAGCATCTCAATCAACTTTTAAATCATTGTTGTATGATTCTGTAAACATTCCAGATTTGTCATACTTCCTTAAAGACTCATTTCCGTTGGAGTCTTCTTTTCGAGTTGATTTCTATGAAGGTTCAGTCTTCCAGAATCTTCTCTTGTGCATACCTCTTGTCTATTCCAGTAGGAGTATGATGGTTGACTATCGTCATCGATTATTATTCGAGAAGCGATGAGTCTAACCTAATACGACTGCTTCGAACCATTCTGATTTGTACCCTTGCTAGTCTATTCAAGTAGACTAACCCACGAACTTTGTTCTCTGCATGTGGGCTGGTGTCATCCGTTCGATTCGGCACATCAGATCGAAAGTAGCTCAGAAGAATATAAGGACTATGGAGTCGACGGTGGTTTTTGAACGTCTTAATTATTTCTTTAATCTGGTTGAGATCTTTTGGACAATGACTTTGGTTGTAATGTACTTTCTAAGACTTCCGCTGTTTTTGGTTTAAACTCTGTGTTAGCCTATTTGGGATTGGGTTGTAATCCCGTAACTCTTGTTTCCTTGACAATGTTATGTTTTGGAATTGAATGCTTTGATCATATGTATCATTTGTATTTCATAAATTGTGTTTCAATGGTAAAGCCTTGGGTGATCTTGGTAAGGAACACTGGGGTCACTGGCGGTAATACCTTTCCAAAAGTGTTAAGTTTTGGGGGTGTTACAGATGAGGGCCTTGACCTGTTCTGGGCTGGCTTCTATTCCTCTTTGCGTCACCATGTACCCCAAGAACTTTCCTGACGACACCCCAAAAGAGCATTTCACAAGATTTAATTTCATGTTATATCTTTTTAGTACCTCGAAGCTGTCGCAAAGGTGGTCGATATGATCTTCCTTTTTTTTTGATTTGACCAGCATGTCATCTATGTAGACTTCCATCGTGTCCCCGATCTGGTCTTTAAACATCTTATTGACCAATCGTTGATAAGTAGCCCCTGCATTTTTTAGTCCGAAGGGCATTACTTTGTAACAATAGATACCTTGGCTTGTGATGAATGCCATTTTCTCTTGGTCATCGGGTTCCATGCGGATTTGATTGTAGCCGCTGAACGCGTCCATGAAGGTTAACATTTCGTGTCCTGCCATCGCGTCAACCATGGCGTCGATGTGAGGAAGTGGGAATGAGTCTTTAGGGCAGGCTTTGTTGAGGTCGGTGAAGTCGATGCAGACTCTCCATTTGCCATTCTTTTTTTGGACTACGACCACGTTGGCCAGCCACTCGGGGTAGTTGACTTCCCTTATTTTTCCTATTTCCAACAAGCTCTTGACTTCGTCGTCGACGATCTTGTTTCTCTCTGGGGCGAATTTCCTGCGCTTTTGCTTTACAGGGGGGTGAGATGGATCTACGTTCAACTTATGAGTAATAATGTTTGGAGATATACCGACCATGTCTTCATGTGACCACGCAAAACAATCAGTATTGGATTTGAGAAAATCAAGAATTTGTTGTCTGGTTGAGTCGTCCAGGTCCGACCCGACCCTTACCGTTTGGTTTGGCTTTGAAGGATCTAGTACGATCTCGTCGAGTTTTTCCATTTCTGGTTCGACGTATCGATTAGGTCCTTCGCCGCTCTGTGATTGCTATGCGACCTTATGCTCGATGACGCTTTTCATGGAGGCGACGTAGCATTCCTTGGCCGCCCTCTGGTCTCCCTTGATTTCTTGGACTCCCCACTTGGTAGGGAACTTGATGATTTGGTGGTACGTCGAAGGTACTGCCTTCATAGCGTGTATCCATGGCCTGCCAAGAATGCAATTATAGGGAGACAGGCAATCTAGGACTAGAAATTTCACCTGTTGGTTGACTCCTCCGGCGTACTTTGTGAGAACGATTTCACCGATAGTGTGTTTAACTTCGCCACTGAATCCGACTAGTGGAGTCGATTTCTTGACCAGGTCATTCTCACCCAGACCCATCCCTTTGAGGGCGTCGAAGGTCAAGAGATTGGTTGAACTTCCTGTATCGATTAGTACTCTGCGTATCAAACAGTTTCCGATAGATAAAGAGATTACCATACCATAGTGATGGCTTTCCGATCCATCGGCATCGGATTTGTCGAACGTGACCGTCGGGAGATCGGAGACCTTGTTTG
Source organism: Rheum nobile (assembly GCA_027886185.1). NCBI lineage: Eukaryota > Viridiplantae > Streptophyta > Magnoliopsida > Caryophyllales > Polygonaceae > Rheum > Rheum nobile. The sequence continues at coordinate 2,288,734 of WOAB01000163.1, forward strand.
GTCTGAACTCTGGCATTTAGGGCTTACTGCCTTTGCTTTCCTTTGCATGTCGTTTGGCCGTGGAGTACATGTTTCCACATACGTCCGAACCACCTGAAATAGTATTGACAATTTTTGTGTGGATAGGAGACGGAGGTTTGTCTTGTTTTACCTGATCTCATCGCTCTATGGTGGCTTTGGCTCGTTCCGAGATTACGTCACGCAGGAGCCCCTGCGCGAGCAACATAGCGACCTCTTTACGCAAGGCGATGTACTCATTCGTCGAGTGACCGTGGTCACCGTGGAATTCGCACCATCGGCTCATGTCCTTTTTGACGTCTGGTCGGTCGCTCTTTCGGGGCCATCTTACCTCTTTTCCATATTTGTCGAAACTCTTGACGAGCTCCGACACGGAAACATTGAAGTTGTAAGATTGAACCCTGAGAGACAACGTCGGACCATCTCTCCAGTCTTGAAACCTGTCTTGGAAAGAGTTTACCTGATTTTGCTCGTTTCGATTACGAGGATAGGGGTGATGGCGTCTGTCACGACGGTTGTCGGAGGAGGATTTGCGATCGGATTGGTCAGGTCCATGGGAGGCTTTTCGTGACTCGCGATCTTCTTCCAAACGTACCTCGGCCATGGTTTTGGCCTGGACATCTTCGAAACTTCTGCACGGGTACTTGGTGATCTCGTTGTAGAGGTTGCTGTCTTTGATCAAACCTTGGCGGAAGGCTTCGATGAAGGTGGTGACGTCGTAATGGGGGATCGTGACTTTTTCCTTATTGTACCTATTAAGATAGCTTCAGAGAGGTTCATTATACCTTTGGGTGATTCGATAGAGGTCACTCGATTGTCTTTCGAGTTTCCGACTGCTAGCGAATTGGATCTTGAAGGAATTGACCAAGTCTGCGAACGATGCAATCACTCCCTGAGGCAAACGCATAAACCAGGTCAGTGCGGGACCCGCGAGAGTCGTGCCAAAGCTTTTGCACATGACAGCCTCGCGACTCTCCTTTGGAACGGACGTAGTCATTAATTTTTGTTTATAGATAGAAATGTGATCATCTGGGTCGTTGGTGCCGTCGAACGTCGCCATGGTGGGGAGATGGAATTTCTTTGGGATCTCGACCCTAGCGATCTCCTCGACGAACGGAGATTCTTCGAATCCGCCTGACGCCTCCTTCTCGATCGGCTGCGGAACTCCAGGAATCCTAGCGATGCGATCGTCAAGCGTCTTCATATGTTGATTGAGCGTCTGCTGGACGAGAGCTAGGATGTCGGGAGGATTGGTACCCTATGGTTCATCGATTCGGGTCTCTGCTGACCCGATCGGTGTGGAGAAAGTAACATTGTTAGTCGAAAATGGATTAACCAAAGGAGTTCGAGATGTACCCTCAGTATATCCGAGACGCCTTACGCTCGGAGGGGTCAGTTCGACGCCATCCATGTTAAGGCGCGTCTGGACGCTGCTATGGACGGACATCCGCCTGGATCCAGAAGCCATTGATTGTACCTGCGACTTAAGAGACTCATTTTCACGGGTTAGTTGTGCAATTTCGGCCTCGGATTGGGTGGATAAGGTAGCCAAGGCTTCGGTCTTTTGGCGTTGCTGGGCAAGTTCCTCTTGTAGGGCAGTCATTTTTTGGGCAAGCTCTTGGAATTGGGTTGAGGTAGGATTTTCGGTCGTGTTTCCTTGAGCTTGGGTGTCATCTTCGAGGCGTGGCTCCTCGGTACCGGTAGGTGGGTTGATAGTCATGGTTGGAAGGTTTTGAGATGGTGATCGGCAAGTTGCCCCACGGTGGGCGCCAAATTGTTGTGGGGCGAAAAGATCGAACGACCTAAATCGCTTATCCTTGGAGGACAAAAGATCGAATCCTATTCGATCTGTGATTCTGTGACTCGACCGGTGGTGACTGAGCGATACTCCGAGGAGACTGAGCTAGACTGGGTGCACTCTCAAGTTCTTTTTGGAGAAAGTTCTCAAATGCAGGATGTAGACGCGTGTGTCCATTACTTGCCTTATCGTGATCTATATATGGTAATTGTCATCTTGTGTCCGTTACTTCATCGTTTGCAATATTTCTTATTAATTCTGGGCGAGATCTTCGGGATTTGCTCTTGATTACCAACATTATCTCTGTGTTTAATGCCATAGCCATTGCCATCGATTTGAGCATTTAATGTGATGGGCGAGATCTTCAGAATTGGTTGGATCCTACGCGTCTGAGGAATGTTCGACGCCTCCTCCTGGTTTCTCTTGGCTTCCGATTCCGTTTGGATCTTGGCCCAACTTGCTCGTTTGATCCTCTTGGAGAATGATGGGCCCAACAGATAGTATGACGATAACTTAGTACACTATCTCATATTTAGGGAGCTTTGATTACTACGTTGATGTGTCCTTGCCTCCGATGACAAGCCAATTGTCAAAGGCGACACCTTTGGATCTAGTCTTGGGCAAGAAGTCACATTGTCTTGCACGAAAGGTTGACAAGATGGTGGCGAAGCGAACCCGGTGGAGGTGGTCTGGAAGATCGCGGTGTCGGCGAGGCTGAGTGTCACGTTGAGTGTCACAACAGCGAAGACGACGTCGGTGGCGAAGGCGATGGCGAACGCGATGGAATTGGTGGAGATTGTGGACGCGATGGAAGCGATTGATGGAGCGAATGGATAGCGATGGCAGAAGCGATTTGATGAGGGATAGATGACTTGAAAAGACAAGTCTTTGGTGTCGTAGCGTCGACTGCGGATGAAGGGAGATGCGAAGGAAGACTTGGCTTGATGGTTCAAGCAATTGCCGTAGCGTCGGCGGCGGAGGGAATGGAGGTGCGAAGATAGAGGGTGACATCCGATCAAGGGAAGGAGGATAAACACTCTACTTGAAACCTTGATTAAAATTGAACGTGCTGAAACAAATAACATAGGCATTGTCTGGGGGAAGCTCGAGTTGATAGGCATTGTCCCCAATGACCTTTATCACGCGGAATGGACCATCTCCATGCGGTGCCAATTTGTGCTTATGCCGCGAAGGGAACCTTTCTTTTCGCATGTGCACCTAGACGAGATCCCCGGGTGCAAAAACGACACGACATCGGCCATTGTTCTTCTGGGAGGCATACTGCGCGGCCCTTCTCTCCAATTGGTCCCTGGTTCGTCGATGGAGCTCTTGTACTTGCTCAGCGCGATTGGCGGCGAAGACATGCACTGGGTCTCGCAGTGGTCGTGGCGACAAATCAAGCGGCGTCAATGGGTTCATGCCATACACCACTTCGAAAGGTGTCAACTTGGTCGCCGTGTTCCTGCATCTATTGTAACAAAACTCGACAAGTGATAGTAAGTCCTCCCAATGCCTAGGGTTGGCTTTTAGCATCGTGCGAAGGAGGGCTCCTAGGGTTCGATTTGTGACCTCCGTTTGGCCATCGGTCTGGGGGTGGTAGCTAGTGGAAAATAGGAGTTTGGTTCCTAGCTTACCCCAAAGAGTTCTCCAAAAATGACCAACGAACTTAGAATCCCTATCACTCACTATGGTACGTGGGACTCCGTGAAGACGCACCACATGCTCAAAGAATAGATCGGCAATCTCACTAGCACTATGGGTTGTCTTACAAGCTATAAAATGTGCCATCTTTGAAAATCTATCTACGACCACAAAAATAGAGTCTTTACCTGGATTAGAGAGGGGCAAACCCGTGATGAAATCCATAGACAAATCTTCCAAGGGGGCACTAGGAATGGGCAAAGGTGTGTAGAGGCCGTGTGGGCTGGACCTAGCTTTGGCTCTTTGGCATGTCACACAACTTCTACAAAACCTAGTCACTTGATGGGTCATCTTAGGCCAAAAGAAATGTTCTCTTATGGCGGCCAATGTCTTACTAATCCCAAAGTGTCCACGACTTTCGTGTGCTTCTTGAATCAAAAGGATCCTAATGGAAGACCTAGGGATGCAAAGACGACTAGCCTTGTATAAATAACCCTCAGAAAGGAAATATGACTCAAACTCTCGAAATCTTAGGCAATGCTCGACTATAGGGGCAAAGAAAGGATCACTAGCATACAATTCTGTAATCAAAGCAAAACCCAAAACTTTAGTTTGCACATGAGTCAAGAGAACATACCTTCGAGATAACGCATCGGCGACAATGTTCTCCTTTCCCTTTTTGTGGACCACGACATAAGGAAATGTCTCAAGAAATTCCACCCAACGAGCATGGCGTCGATTGAGGTGGGCTTGGCTCTTCAAATAGCTCAAGGCTGCATGGTCGCTGTGGATGACAAATTCACGCGGCCAAAGGTAATGTTGCCACGTCTTTAGCACGCGTATTAGGGCATATAATTCTTTGTCGTAGGTGGGGTAATTGACTGTGGCCCCTGTGAGTTTCTCACTGAAATATGCAATGTGCCTCTTCTCTTGGTGCAGCACACCACCAATGTCTATGTCTGAGGCATCACATTCCACCTCGAAGTGCTTGTCGAAGTTGGGAAGCTGGAGCAAAGGTGCTTGGCATAAGGCCCGCTTCAAAGCCGAGAAGGCTTCTTCGTGGGACTCAAGCCACAAGACAGTGCTACCCTTCTTCGTCAACTCATGCAAAGGCGCGGCAATGGATGAGAAGTCTCAAACAAAGCGCCTATAAAATCCCGCGAGGCCGAGAAAGCTTCGCACTTGTGTCAGCGTCGTCGGCGTTGGCCATTCTTTGATGGCCGCGATCTTTTCTTCGTCGATGCGCAGACCATCACTACTCACGACATAGCCCAAAAAATTTGTGGACGCGGAGCAAAATGAGCACTTGGCCAGATTGGCGAATAGGCTCTCGCGTCGAACGCACTCGAGCACTTGGCGAAGGTGATCGACATGCTCCTCCAGGCTCCGTGAATACTGATAGGTTTTATTTCATACACCTTTACTAGCAATTATTAGCATGATTTGGAGGAGTTTATGAGTAGTTTTAAGGCTAAGTCTGCAGTCCCGACATTGTGGAAAGAAGTGAAGATATCCCAGGATTTGCAGCTTAGATGGAGATGATGAGGATGGAGATGGATCTGCTGGAGCATACTTGGAGAAGACTACCAATAGTTGGTAGTAATGAAGAGCAACAGAAGAGAGGAAGAGAAGCTGAAGGAGAGAGTGAGCGAGTTCACCGCCCCGCGGTGATCCTCACCGCGACCCGGCGGTGACTCCCAGAGAAGCTTGACGCCCCGCGGTGGCCGTGTTAAATGCCGCGCGCCCAGACACATTTATTTCCTTTTATTTCGTTCAGACTTTGTTATTTTATTATTCTGTTTCCTTTATTGTTTACATTAGTTTAACCTAGTTTTCTTAAGACTATTTAAGCCCTCTTTCTAGGTTAAGAGGAAGAAGAACTTCGCTTTACACCAGATGTTATTTTTCCCTTAGTTTTCATTCTCGTTTGAATGGAGAACTAACTTCCCTTTGTTCTACTAGACGATTGAAGCAATACAGTTGATGTGTTTGTGAGATTTATATTCCTTGTTCTTATCCTTATAAATGTTGGTTTGATTCTCTTGGTTATATTGATTATTGATTTCTTATTGTTCTTCTTAGCCTGATCAACTAGGTTGAATACTTTTTATCAATTGCTAGGATTGCATATAGGGGTTCCGAGTGCACATCTAGTGGCATACACGATTGTGCGTATAGGGGTCCCGAGCGTACAATCGTGAGTAAGAATCAGTTGCATGTTAAGTAGTAAGGTGTCTTTCTATTTGCATGTATCCTATATCCTTGTGTGTATTGCTATTGCTTTGTTGGTGGTAAAGTATACCGACAACTGTGAGAATCGGTGGTGCTTTATCATTGGCATAGTAATAAGTCTATCGACAACTGTGAGAATCGATAGTGCTTAAGATCAGGGTGGGAACAACTATAAGGATAATAAAAGAACTTGGATTTAATAGATTTCTGTGATCAAATTATATCTCTGTATTGTGGATCTCGCTCTAGTAGGACTATTTTCCCCATCATATTTTCTCTACTCAACCAAACTTATTTGCTTTGCTTGCTTTGTTCTTTCTTGATAACTAAACCCCCCTTGCTTGTTACTTGCCATTCATGATTTCATACTGCATCAGATCTTCCCTGTGGGTTCGACCCTTGCTTGCTTACTATACATCTATTTAGTAGGTCTGTTAGGACTTTTTACTTTGATAAGGCTAATCAACGATACTTGCATTGTGCACTTTTAGCCCCGTCAAATTTGGCGCCGTTGCCGGGGAAGTTTTCTGTTTTTGTTGTGTGTTTTTGTGAGTGATTTTTGGTGGAGACCTATCTTATGGTCGACACCCGTAGTACTGACTCCCCTCTAGCTGCTTTTGATCCAGAAGTCGACAGATCGTTCCATGCGAACCTACGCGATCAAGGAGAAGAAGAAGTAGAGGTTGAGATCGTTGAGCCGACTGAGCCAGTTGACATCCCTGCTTTTGCAATGGCTGGAACTCTGAGAGAGCTAATTGAGTCGAATATTGGAGCACATCCCTTGGCTGTCATCATCCCTGCACTTGGCGAAGGGGTGAATTTTGAGCTGAAGTCTAGAGTTGTTGCTTATCTCCCGAAGTTCCACGGTTTGAGTGGAGAGGACCCGATCTCTCACCTGGGCAAGTTCCACAATGTCTGCATGACTATGAAGCCCAGGAATGTGACAGAGGATCAAATCAAGTTGAGAGCTTTTGGTTTCTCCTTGTTAGACTCTGCTAGCGACTAGTACTATCACTTGCCACCAGGAGCCATAGATACCTGGAATAAACTACACAAGGCGTTCCTGGACAAGTACTTTCCAACGAAGAAGGCGAATGCCTTGAAAAAGGCAATCGCCAATATTGAGCAGGCTGGTGATGAGACGTTGTATGATTATCTTGAGAGGTACAAGAGGCTTTGCTCTAGCTGCCCATTCCACGGATACGCCAAGTAGGACCTTGTCCTCTATTTACACAATGGTCTGCTGGACCAAGAGAGAATGATGGTTGACGCTGCTTGCGGTGGAAGCATTCTGAATCTGACACCGGATGCAGCCATGGAGAGATTTCAGGAGATGAGTGAGAGTACCAGGAGCTTTGGAAAGACTTGCCAGAGAAAGGCGGTCAATGCTGTGACCCCTGCAGGACCAAGCCCAGTACTGACTGAGCTAGCTGAGTTGAAGGAGATGGTGAAGAGAATGGAAAATCAGAACACTCCTCAATAAGTCAAAGCATGTGGACTTTGCTCTGATCAGTTCCACCCTACCGATACTTATCCTCAGTTGCAGGAGGAAGTTACTGTTGAAGTAAATGCTGTAGGAGGTTACGGACCCCGTAGGCCGCAGTTCGGTGGACAACCCAATTACAATCCGAGAGGGCGTGACCACCCAGGTTTCAGATGGAGTGACACTCAAGGAGGTCAACAGCCGACACAACAGCAGTACCAGCAGAGAGTCCCGTACCAACAGAGGCCTCAGGGCCAAAGCTCCGGTGCTTCTACTGAAGAGATGTTAAAGACTCTGACTGAGCATTTCGCCACGCATGTGCAGGCTACTGAGTCAAGTATTAAGAACATGGAGAGGCAGATTGGTCAACTAGCTGATGTTGTGACCAATATTGACCAGAGGACATCTAACTCCCTGCCCTCTCAGACTATTGTGAATCCAAGAGAGAATGTAAGTTCTATCACTCTCAGAAGTGGTACGAAGTTGGTCGTTGCTCCTATTGCTGAAGAGGAGAACGAAATCGAGAAGGCAGAAATCACGCACCGCCCCGCGGTGGATCCCACCGCGGCCCGGCCAAAAATTAAAGAAGGAGCCAGGAATGAAGTGTTGTTGCCACCGCCCCGTGGCGATCCTCACCGCGACCCGGCGGCTGATCCCAGTAATCCCACCGAGACCTCACCGCCCCGCGGTGGGCCTACCGCGACCCGGTCTCTTAAATCCCAGCTCTGCAGATGAAGCCTGTGTTGATGACTATGTTTGCCCCGTGTTTCCTCCTTTGGGTTCTAAGAAGCCACCAACACCTTTCCCTGAGGCGCTGAAGGCCAAGAGAGTAGCTGAAGACAGCGATCTGTTCGAGACATTTCGGGACTGTGAGGTGAACATTCCCCTGATCAAGCTTATCAAGGTTGTCCCTTGATATGCCAAGTTCTTGAAGGAGCTGTGCACCGTGAAGAGGACACAGAAGCAGAAGGTTCAGAAGAAGGTTCCTGTAGGTGAACATGCATCGACGGTATTTCAGAGACGTATGCTTGAGAAGTGCAAGGATCCAGGTACATTTACTATTCCTATTACTATAGGTGAGCATAGATTTGAGAAAGTCTTGCTAGACTTGGGTGCCTCTATTAACGTGTTGCCTTACTCTTTGATTGACGATTTAGGAATAGGACCCTTGCATGATTCAAACATTGTTATACAACTTGCTGATGGTTCTTGTGTACCCCCTAAGGGTATTGTGGAGGATGTTCTTGTGAGGATAGGTCATTTGATTTTCCCTGTTGATTTATTTGTTATGGATATGGACTATGATGAGCAGGTTGCTCCTGTGATGCTAGGGCGACCTTTTATGAAAACATCCATGACAAAGATTGATGTAGACAGTGGAATTTTAACTATGGAATTCGATGGAATAATTTTTGAACATAATATTCATAAAGCCAACCCCATTGAATTGCCTATTCCTTACTGCATTAGTGATTTTGATGATCATGTGCATGAAAATGTTAAAACTAGTGTAGTAGAGACCGTAGTTAAGTGTTCTACTATTGATGGACCTATTGAGTTGCATGAGTTGCATGTTGATGATGTCTTGCTAGATGACATAGGAGATCCCACTCCCTCTAATTTGGGCACTTGCCCTCCCTGCACTAACCATACAAGGCTGTAAGCCTTTATCTAGTGACGTGCAGCATATTCAGGTTGAGCCATATCGGCCCCCACATCGCTCTAAGTATGGGGGAGATGCTCCAAAGGAAGTAAGCATGGAGTTGATGGCAAAGAGGGAACATGGTCTAAGGTCTAAACCTTTCCATGGGAGGTCTCAACAGGAAGAGATGAGTAGGGGGATTCCGAGGGGATCCTATTCCAAGTAATAGTTGATATGCAGTACATCGAGCCAACGACGTTAACCAAGGCGTTGTCCGGGAGGCAACCCGTGGTAGTTTTTCTTTGTTTCTTTTCTTTTCCTTAGATTATTTTTAGTAGTTTCTTTTGCTTTGTTTCGTTCGCCTGTTACTTACATTTCAGGTACGAAAGTAAATGGAGAGATGGTGTACTCAGCTATGTCACCGCCCCGCGGCAACCCTCACCGCCCCGCGGTGGAGCTCACCGCCCCGCGGTGGATTTTTGGTATATTTTCCCTTTCCGAAAAAAAATAAAAAAAATAAAATTCAAGAATAAAGGGCCCCGAAAAAACCTTAAACGGGTGAGTAAATTTTTTATTTCTTGAGTGGTAACTAAGGTTTTGACGGATTGGGCCCACTTTCGGGCTGGGATTTCTCTCTTTGGGCCTTGTACCAGCCGGCCCATCATCCTTTTCTTCCCTTTCACCTTTCCCTTTCCCTTCCCTAACCTAGCCCCCTATCTCACAAAAACCCCCCATTCTCCCACAATTCTCTCTCGGCCTTGATCCAACTCTAGTCTCCAATTGCCTAAACCTTGAGTCCCTTGTCTAATTTGGAGTCTAGCCTCACAAACAAGACAAACACAACCCCACCGCGTCGCTGCTGTCACCGCCCCGCGCCGACTCCACCGCGACCCGGCCAAAGCCCCCAGTTGTTTCACCGTGACCCGGCGATTCGTCCACCGCCCCGCGTCGAGGCATCTTGGCTTCGTGTGTTTGCTCGTTTATAAGTACTCTTAGTTGCCCTTTGTTTTGAGTTTCTCCATTCATTACTTATGCACCTCAGAGTAGGATGCAAGTGTCTACGAGGGATGAGAGTGAGTTTTACAATGTTGTGAAGGAGAGGAAGGTGTTGGCTACTAAATTCTTTCACAAGCCAACATTGGCTGAATTTGGAATGCTAGAGTGTGTGTCCCTATGCTTAGCACAGTGTGGTTTGGGGACGTTTCTGAACTTGGCTTCCCCTGCGTATCCCGAGCTTTGTTACCATTTCATCGCCTCCTTCAAGAGGTACTCTGATGGTTCCGACAACAAGAGGATGATGAGGGTCACGTTCACTTACAATGGGCGTGATTATGCTTTGTCCCCTAAGGTGGTGCGTGATGCCCTGGGCATTACAAAGTTGCCAACGGATGGATGGTCTGGTGGCATTCTTGAGTCGGATATGATGGAGTTCTGGAAGGCTGCTACGGGCAGGACGTTCAGGAAGGGACAGGAGGTGAACTCGAAGCTGGTGAACCCGTGTCTACGGTTGATCCACAAAGTGGTGATGAGAGATTTCTTTGGCCATGCTGATGATGGTAAGGTTCCTTTGAAGGATTTCCAGTGGTTTATGAGCATCTTGGAGGTTGTTACGTATACGCCGTGTTGGGCTACCCTCTTTTTGGGTTCCTTGAAGAGGATTCGTGATGGTGAGCCACGTGATATTTGTGGGGGTGGTCTGATTACCCTTCTTTGTGCTGGAGTGATAGCTACCGATCGGATTCCTCGGCCTGTTGCCTGCACGGTGTATGATATGGCGCACATGAAAGTGTGCTCGATGCTGAAGCCATTGGGAAAGGATGGTGATTTAGTCTGGTCCTCCTATGATGGCCATATTCTGATTCTTCCCCGAACGTTTGCCTATTCCCCTTCATTTGCGGATTGGTGGATTCCCAGTGATAGCAGAATGACGACTGATGATGCCCCTGCTGCTGCTCCTTCAGGTTCGTATGGAGAGGGCCCTAGTGCTAGTTTTGAGGCTGCTGCTGCTGATTCTGTGGGTGAGGATACTCCTATGCCGACTCAGTTTGATGCGCCCTCGTCTTTGTACGGTCCTGCCACACCTTGGCAGGAGTTGTATGCAAGATTTGATGCATTCTCAGTGCAGCAGACTCACTGGAACGTCCGAGTAGAGACCGGTCTGCAGACTTGGCAGACCCAGTTCCATGCTGATGTAGATGAGCGTCTGGACGGTATGGATGCTCATATGAGGGACTACTTCGGGAGGTTCCCACCACCACCACCATCAGGCCCGCAGTGAGTTTATTTCTTCTTCCCCTATTTCATTTAATGTTCTCTTTTCTGCATTGAGGACAATGTTCGGTTTAAGTATGGGGGAGGGATTTAGACTTGCTATCTATCTAGCTAGTGTATATAGCGTTGTTTTGTTTTGTGTTCTGTAATTTCCGTTCGAGTATTTTATTTGAAAAAAAAATCGAAAAAGCCAAAAAGATGTAAAAAGGCAACCAAAATCCTGGGATGAGCTGAAAACCCGAAAGGGCGGTTCAGGTAAAAAGCAGGTAGTCCGGATGGTATAGACCAGGGCAATATTGGACTGGAGTGATGTGAGTATATGTGAGATATCTAGCAAAATGAAATGAGTGGCTTGGTGAAAACCCGAAAGGGCGCCTTGGCAAGATGAGCGAAAAAGAAGAAGAGTGATTTTAGGATTGCTCATTATTCTTGGCGAGGCGTCATAAGAAGAGGTGGTATAAGGAGTTCGGATAGGCCACTCTGGAGCGATAAGGAGCTAGATTGGAGTTAGGACTAGAATTATCTTTGCATCACTTGTTTTGGTTGTCTGGAGCTTATTGTTGATATGTTGTAGTTATTGGTGTCATATTTTCTTATACTTCTTGAGACCTTGGTGTTGATTGAGAGAGTAGGTTTTTCTTTAGCTTACTCGGGACGAGTAAGGTCTAAGTATGGGGGAATTTGATAGGTGTTATTTCATACACCTTTACTAGCAATTATTAGCATGATTTGGAGGAGTTTATGAGTAGTTTTAAAGCTAAGTCTGTAGTCCCGACATTGTGGAAAGAAGTGAAGATATCCCAGGATTTGCAACTTAGATGGAGATGATGAGGATGAAGATGGATCTGCTGGAGCATACTTGGAGAAGACTACCAATAGTTGGTAGTAATGAAGAGCAGCAGAAGAGAGGAAGAGAAGCTGAAGGAGAGAGTGAGCGAGTTCACCGCCCCGCGGCGATCCTCACCGCGACCCGGCGGTGACTCCCAGAGAAGCTTGATGCCCCGCGGTGGATCTCACCGCCCCGCGGTGGCCGTGTTAAATTCCGTGCGCCCAGACACATTTATTTCCTTTTATTTCGTTCAGACTTTGTTATTTTATTATTCTGTTTCCTTTATTGTTTACATTAGTTTAACCTAGTTTTCTTAAGACTATTTAAGCCCTCTTTCTAGGTTAAGAGGAAGAAGAACTTTGCTTTATATCAGACGTTATTTTTCCCTTAGTTTTCATTCTCGTTTGAATGGAGAATTAACTTCCCTTTTTCTACTAGACGATTGAAGCAATACAGTTGATGTGTTTGTGAGATTTCTATTCCTTGTTCTTATCCTTATAAATGTTGGTTTGATTCTCTTGGTTATATTGATTATTGATTTCTTGTTGTTCTTCTTAGCCTGATCAACTAGGTTGAATACTTTTTATCAATTGCTAGGATTGCATATAGGGGTTCCGAGTGCACATCTAGTGGCATACACGATTGTGCGTATAGGGGTCTCGAGCGTACAATCGTGAGTAAGAATCAGTTGCATGTTAAGTAGTAAGGTGTCTTTCTATTTGCATGTATCCTATATCCTTGTGTGTAATGCTATTGCTTTGTTGGTGGTAAAGTATACCGACAACTGTGAGAATCGGTGGTGCTTTATCATTGGCATAGTAATAAGTCTATCGACAATTGTGAGAATCGATAGTGCTTAAGATCAGGATGGGAAAAACTATAAGGATAGTAAAAGAACTTGAATTTAATAGATTTCTGTGATCAAATTATATCTCTGTATTGTGGATCTCGCTCTAGTAGGACTATTTTCCCCATCATATTTTCTCTACTCAACCAAACTTGTTTGCTTTGCTTGCTTTGTTCTTTCTTGATAACTAAACCCCCCTTGCTTGTTACTTGTCATTCACGATTTCATACTGCATCAGATCTTCCCTATGGATTCGACCCTTGCTTGCTTACTATACATCTGTTTAGTAGGTCTGTTAGGAACTTTTACTTTGATAAGGCTAATCAACGATACTTTCATTATGCACTTTTAGCCCCATCAAATACACAAGGATGTCATCGAAATAAACGATGACAAACTTGCCAAGGAAGGTTCTCAAGACGTGGTTCATCATTCACATGAAGGTGCTTGGCGCGTTCGTGAGCCCAAATGGCATGACTAGCCACTCGTAGAGCCCATACTTCGTCTTGAATACGGTCTTCCACTCATCACCTTCTTTCATCCTGATTTGGTGATAACCACTCTTCAAATCTATCTTGGAGAAAAGTGTCGTGCCATGTAGTTCATCAAGCATATCGTCGAGGCGTGGAATAGGATGCCTATACTTGACGGTGATCTGGTTAATCGCGCGATAATCAACACACATTCTCCATGTGCCATCCTTCTTGGGCACAAGGATCACAGGCACAACGCAAGGGGAAAGAGATTCCCTCACGTAGCCGCGATCCAACAACTCTTGCACCTGGCGTTGCAGCTCTTTGGTCTCTTCTGGGCCATCTCTATACGCAACGCGGTTGGGAAAGGAGGCACTAGGCACAATGTCAATCTGGTGCTCAATGCCTCTTAGTGGAGGTAATCCTTGTGGCAACTCATCGGGGAAGACGTCGTCGAACGCGGTGAGCAAGGCAGTGATGGCAGGCGGCACTGGCGCGGTGCGTGATGACTTTGTGATGCATGGGGTTGGCACAAGCATAAAACATGGTGCCTTGCCAGGCAGACACGCAGTGAGGTCACTGGGCCTGGCCAAAAGCAAGCGTCGCTCACATTTGCCTTGCAACGGAGGCGTCAGCGGCAACGGCACGGCCAACTTTATCGATGGCGAGGCGCCAGTCGATTTTTGTTGGGCACTGGGCATATGTGGACCATTGCTCGCGCCATAATTGGAAAAACCTGGCCAAGCCTCTAGAGTGCCTTTCTTGGCCTTCCCAGCGGCACCAGCAGTGGCGCCATGACGATCCAGATGGGCATTTGGTGTCCCACCTATCGCGTTGGTCCTCTTCTTGTCAGTGCCCGGGGAAGACGAAATGTTTCCAGAATTGGAGGAGTCTTGCCTCTGGAGTGCCTCTGGGGACTCGTTGGACCTAGTAAACGCGGCCTCAATGGCCTTCTGGCGATCACGCTCAACCTGGTACTGTAAGATCTCATGGGGAGACATTGGATGCAAGGTGACGCACTTCCCGTGATAATTGAACACATAAGTGTTCAAATAGCCATCATGGAGCACGCGCCTGTCGAATTGCCATGGGCGTCCAAGAAAAATATGGGTGGCGTCCATTGCAACGATATCACAAAGTATAGAATCACAGTATTGCCCTATGGAAAAAGAAACTAAGCCTTGGCGAGATACTGTGTTACCTGGACTGGAAGAAATCCATTGGAGTGCATAAGGCTGTGGATAAGGCGTCGTAGGCAACTTGAAGTGTGTCACGACCTTCTCATTGACAATGTTAGCACATGATCCGCCATCAACTATGACACTCAAGGAAGCCGTCTGGACGAGAGCCCTTGTATGGAACAAGTTCTCGCGTTGGTCGTGGAGGCTCGCTTCCTTGACTGTGAGGAGACGACGCGTCACCAAGCTCAATTGTGTGCCCGCGTGCAGAGAAGCGGGTTCGCAGTCGTAGGCGTCTTTCTCCTCTTCGATGCCTTCATCGATGGCCTCTAGGGTTTGCTCCTCGTCGTCGCAAGATTCATAGCCGGCGGCGGCCGTGGAGAACAAAACCGTTTGAGCGTTTGGGCAGTTCTTCTTATAGTGGCCTCTTCCAGCACACTTTTAACACTCAAGGTCGTGCACGTGATTTGTGCCCACTAGAGCTTGTCAGGGCGCGTTCTGGCGCGGCACAGTGTTTGGCGTCGACGGCTTCGCTTTGGGGGCTTGGCTTGAGGTGGCTGTGGTAGAGACACTAAGGCGAACATAAGTAGAAGGTAAACCACTAGGATTAGAAGAATACCGTTGATGGCCACTTGGAAAAGTGTAAGACTTTCGGCGAGAGATTTGTGCATGGATTTGCATCGCCGTGTGTGTGAGGGTGTTCAAATCTTTGATGGGCAAAATCTCGAGTTGATCACGGATGTTGGTGTTCAAGCCACTCAAGAATTTCGTCCTCAAAGTCGATGGTGCAACGGAGATGTTGGCCTTGTAATACATGTCTTCATGCTGGGAAAAGAACTCGAGTGGACTCATTGACCCTTGGTGAGCCATGGCTATCTCCATTCTCATTTGATTCCTATAGTCTGGAGGCACGTATTTCTTGGTCATTATGTAGACTAGTTGATGCCATTCAGTGACCCGTGTTCTGTGGCGACGCATGCAGTCATCCTCGAAGCGATGCCACCACACTCAGGCTGCTCCTCGAAAGTGAAGTGTCGAGGCGTAAACATGCTCCTCTGGAGGAACGCGGCAATATCATAGGGTGTACTCCATAGCCTGCACCCAATCAAGAAAAACAGATGGATTGTATTCACCAAAGAAATGCTCAATCTTTACCTTGACGTCGTGTCGTTGGTATCGAGGCTGGGCAGGTGCTTGGTTGAACGCATTGTTTGGCGTGGTGGCATAGAGAGGATTCTCGTAGGCGCGCACACCATAGGGTCTATCGCGTCCAACCTGGCGTCTATCGCGATCTTGGTGATCTTCTCCGCGATCACACTCATCCCTTGGCGTGTAGGCATCATCGCGTTGGCGTCTTCGCGGATGGGCATTGTAGTCGGCTCGGCGAATGTCCCTTGGTATAACATCGCGGCGCTCGTTGCCAATGTCACGAACGCGTTCTCCTTGGGGCTAGAGACGCGGTGGAGGTATCCAATCCGAAGGGTGATCCTGCATTTCAAGTGGATCTCCAAGAGGGGGTGAAAAAAGTTAGGGTTGACCATACCGGAGTCCTCGATCTCCTCCTCGTCATACTCGTCGAAGTCATCGTGGACATTGGGTGTGATCGATGCGTAGCCATAAGATCCGTAACGCGGCGTCCGAACACTTTGGTGTCGAAGATGATCGCGTACATCATGGCTCCGTGGCTGGGTAGTTGGGGTCCTCAATTGATCATCGCGTCGCGTATGCCCACTGGGTTGGCGACTGGTTCTCCTTGGCGTCGCGTCGGCTTGCTCGGCTCGTCGAGGGCGGCCTTCGCGAGGC
The DNA here is from genome assembly GCA_027886185.1 of Rheum nobile. Taxonomy (NCBI): domain Eukaryota; kingdom Viridiplantae; phylum Streptophyta; class Magnoliopsida; order Caryophyllales; family Polygonaceae; genus Rheum; species Rheum nobile. The sequence continues at coordinate 2,304,949 of WOAB01000163.1, forward strand.
GCTGATCCCAGTACGCATCTCTGGGTTCTCCTAGAGGCTTAGCGATCATCAAAGTTGTATGGTTCAGAAAACTCACCTTGAGTGTCCTCGGCGTCGCGGTCGTTGTCGGAGCCAGTGTCGAAGCCAGTGGGTGTGGCTCTGCACACGTAGCGGTCCGTGTGCGAAATGAAGCCTTGGCGACTCTCGATGACACTTTGCATACAATTGAGTTGTGGTTGATGATGAGATGTCGAAGGCATGATTCCTTTGCCTTTGTCTACTCTTGTCTTCGATGGACCGGCGTCAGTGGCTCGTGGTTGAGCCGGCGCATCCATAGCACTTAATGGAGTTGGAATGGGCACGAGTTGTGTCGTGCGTTCTCTGGCTTCAAATTGAGCAATGCGTTGACAAAGAGCTTGGATCTCTCGTTGCTCCTCGGACAACTCCATGATGGGGTCTTGTGGTGGGGTGTCAATCGGTGGTTGGTCTTGGGGTAGACCCAACGGCGGTGGATTTGGGTTGGTGTTGTCGACTCCAAGTTGGTCTTCAATGTGTCCAACCGGCATGCTACCTATAACAATATGGCCAGACATGGGAGTAAAAACGAACCAAAAGACAACAAAGAACAACAACCAAGAAAATCACTAGTCAAGTCACAATGTTCACGTATGTAGGGCTAGTTTGGCTTACCGTGAGGGCGGCTTGGCTTGCACAAGAGATGGTGTATCAAGCAAGTTGCAATCAAACTAACAAGAACAAATTGAAACCCTAAAACAAACATAAACAAAGTAACCTAATTAGCAAGAAATCACCCTCTAGGAAGCTTGACCTAGACGGCGGAGGGGTGGAGAAGATGAGCTTAGACCGAGTCGAGTGGGTTAGGATTGCCTTATTTTGGCTTTACCTAACTTTGGATTTTTTTTTTTTTAATATCTTTTTGATATCTTTTTTATTTTTTTATTTTAAATATCCGAGATCTTATCTTTTGATCTTTTCGGATTTGCAAAAGGAAACAAAAGAAAACGGCCTAAGTAACAAGAATATCACAAGTGTGATATTTAGAGATAGGAGAGAGAAGATAAGATGTGATTGATATCTTATAAGGAAATTCGACTAACTTAACTAAAAAACAAAATCTAGCAAACAAGGAAACTCTATCCACGCGTGAAACAAGGAATCAAAATATTCTAGCATGCAAGATAACAAATTACCTAACACACCAAAACTTAGGGAACAAGAAAAAAATTTCGGCCAAGATATTATGTTGTAGAAACCGATTAGGTAATGCAAATATGGAAACGTTGGGTTTTCTCACGATCTTATGAAAACAAACGATGGGGGTCAAGGAATTTTTTTTTTGAACAAGATGCAAACTTGAGTTCGTGACTTACAAGACTGCTGGGCTCTGATGTCAGTTGATGTGTTCTTGCCTCCGATGACAAGCCAATTGTCAAAGGTGACACCTTTGGATCTAGTCTTGGGCGAGAAGTCACGTTGTCTTGCACGAAAGGTTGACAAGATGGTGGCGAAGCGAACCCGGTGGAGGTGGTCTGGAAGATCGCGGTGTCGGCGAGGCTGAGTGTCATGTTGAGTGTCACAACAGCGAAGACGACGTCGGTGGCGAAGGCGATGGCGAACGCGATGGAATTGGTGGAGATTGTGGACGCGATGGAAGCGATTGATGGAGCGGATGGATAGCGATGGCGGAAGCGATTTGATGAGGGATAGATGACTTGAAAAGACAATTCTTTGGTGTCGTAGCGTCGACTGCGTTGGAAGGGAGATGCGAAGGAAGACTTGGCTTGAAGGTTCAAGGAATTGCCGTAGCGTCGGCGGCAGAGGGAATGGGGGTGCGAAGATAGAGGGTGACGTCCGATCAAGGGAAGGAGAATAAACACTCTACTTGAAACCTTGATTAAAATTGAACGTGCTGAAACAAATAACATAGTTTGACTTAAATACTAGGGCGAGACATCGGATGGGCCGAGTCGAGCCTAGTGGGCTAGCCCATGCAAGCATGCAAAAGGCACAAACCCTAAAATAGAAATGACTATAAAAGAAAACTATCTAAAATAAGCAATAATAACAAATATAGAAAGTGTCTCAAAAAGAACGCTGCGAAGGCATGGATGCAAACATCGCGAGGAACGGAGACGAAGGGTTGATGGCCTCGCGAGTGGGTGCACGCGATGCCGGCTGCGATGATCGCGATGTTTCGATGCCGATGGTGGCGAGGACGACGAGTCTTAGGTTGGCGTCTGGGCTTCCTTGGCCAGTGACGACGCGTGCGACAAGTGACGCGACGGCGGCGATGGCTTTGGACCTAGACCTTGTCACTAGGCCCTCTGAGCGTAGGCTCATGGCTTCTTCCTCGTCTTGGGCCGTCATGGGAGGCAGGGTCACATCATACGTCCATCCCCGAAGGCTTCCTAGGCATGGCGATGTGGTTCAAGACTTGTTCTAGGCTCACCCTCATCCCATTCATCTAATGAAGTTGTTCCCTTACGTTGTCATCATGGATTCGACATAGAAGACAAACAAGTTAGTAGTTTCGATATTAATAATTTTGAGTAATTTGACTCATTACTGTAATGTGGTTGGAATCGTCTTTAATACTTGATTTTAAAATGATTATAGGTACAAGTTGCCCCTAGTTGAGATCATCAGCTTTACATGCACGATACATACCTTCAACATTGCATATTCTTTCATGGCACACGAGAACGTTGACCACTACGAATGGATACTGGAAGAGTTGGCACACTTGTTCGCCCTCGTCGGCAAGAGGCCAAGGGCAATAGTCATGGATTGAGATTTGGCCGAGGTCAAAGCTGTAGGCCATGTATTCCCTAATGCCCAACATCTATTGTGTTGGGTGCATATTCTACACAATTGTAAGGCTTATGTCCTCATCTTGACGCATAATGCCAATCTAGCAAATGCATTCGTAGGAGCGTGTCGTGTACTGTTCAACTCGAAATCCGAATATACCTACTACGGGCGCCTCAATGAGATGCAACAATCAGGCTTTGCTGCTTTTACGGGTTACCTTATGACTACGTGGCTTAGGCCTTATAGAGAACGTATTTTCACAGCCTGGATCGATACCAACCTTCATTTACTCACAAGGACCACAAATAGGTAAAGCGGTTTAAGTTTATGGTGTATTATGGTTAATGTTTTATCGTGCATGAATGTATTTTTTATTAATATTTTTCATGTGTTTGCAGGGTTGAGGGGGCGCACTCTATGTTTAAAGATTGGATTGAAAAAAATCTCGTACTAGGTTTCAACACACTAGCGCGTAAGGATGGGCATCCGGTCCGGACCGGCGGACCGTAAAATTTTTAATGTATGGACCGTGGACCGGACCGATACGGTCCGGACCGAAAAGACCGGATTTCATAATTTTCGACATTTAAATTGTTTGATTATGGTCCGGACCGTAAAAATTACGCCAAAAAATGTTTTAAACCTTTTTTTATTTTTACGGTCCGACCGGTTCGGACCGTAAAAATTACGGTCCAGACCGGACCGTATGACCGGAAATGTTAAATTCCCGGACCGTGGACTGGACCGTAAATTTACGGTCTGGTCTTACGGTCCTATCTACTTTTGCCCATCCTTACTAGCGCGGAAGATCCATCAACTCATAGTAGACCATATTTGTGATACCCCGTATTTTTGTAAGCTATTTCTGGAGTTCCGGGATTTTTCCCGAGTACCCGTTATGTACGTCGAATTTAATTCTGAAAGTTGGAGACATTCTATAATGTGCTCTGTATCTGTAATATTTTTCTCAGTGAAATAATATACAGACGACGTGCTTTGGATTTTAATACTCGTTCGCGTACGATAATTTTATCCCGGGTTAATATCGTTTTCATCTAAGAGCTGAGGAGGCGGCAAAGCCAAGGGCGGCGCCCGCCGTGAAGTGGCGGCGCCCGCCGTCGCAATGCTCGAGGAGCAGGGTGGGTCTTCTCCTAGCTGGGGACGCCAGGCCTATGGCGGCGCCCGCCGTCGTCGTTGTCCGGAGGGCCTTGCCCGAAGGTCGCCGGCGTGGCTCTGGCAGCGCCGGAGTAGCTCTTCGTAGGGCAATGATGGTGTTTCCTGGCATTTGGCTATAAAAGGAGGTGTTTGGGAGGGGTTTTGGAGCTCAATCCACAGCCCAATCTCTCCCAAATTCTTGCCTCACCGGAGTTGTGCCTCGCCGGAATTCTGGAGCTTTCGTCGGTGTCGTTTGGTAGTGTTTCCTGAGTGCCTTTGTGAAGCTTTTGGTAGCCTTGGAGGTTAGAAACCAAAGCAAGTCGAAGGAGGCCGAGTCGCTCGTGTTTTGGGTGAGTTTTCTCGCCGCTTCTGTCATCTGAGTTCTTCACGGCGACCGCCGCGTTCTTCACGGCGCCCGCCGTGATGAACTGCGGCGACCGCCGCCAAGAACGGCGACCGCCACCAGTGTCCAGAATGCCTTTTTGGGCTTTTGGCTTTGGTAGTCATCGTTGTGGCATCGTTCCTTTCGTTTTCTTTCGTCGTTTTTAGATTCGTACTGTGGTTATGTCGGATCTAACTTAGGGTTCCTTTTATGGGTCGACTCGAAGGTCGTTGTGCTGTCGGAGATATACCCATGTCGAGCCCGGAATCCCGTCATTGTTGTTAGGCTTGTTTCTATTCTGCGGATTAAGGCAAGTGGCGGTTCGCTCTTGCTCATCGTTTCCATATTTACATTGATTATCAGTTATTTCAATTGATTAATTAATTTGGAACGATTATTACTGTGTTCTTTTGGAAGTGATTTATAAACTGTTTTGAAAATCATATAATAGGTTGTATATCTGTTAGAACAGCGCTATTATCTGTGATCGCCTTTCGGGCCTTTATGTGGATTTATTCTGTAACTGTTATTGTGTTGTATCTATGTGGTTAACACTGTTAGTTAGGAATGTACTCGGACTTCGTCCGATCGTTTCTTTATAATCTGGTATCGGGGTGGCTCGTCTCCATCTGGTACTATTCTAAGATCATGATCGGTCTCTTTCACAAGTGTGTAGAGGCAGGACACTTAGCTGGTGTCACAAACCTTCCGGTGTGCGTCACTCTTGACGAAACATATACTAAGATGTGTCGTCCCAATGGTGTGGTACACATGTAAAAGTCTAATAATGTGATGTGTGGTTTGTAATATAAATCAGATAAGTTCTACTCGACGCACATAATTAATAAACCTTCGGCGAGTAGTACAACTAAGTTATAGTGCAGCTAGGAAAACTCGTCTCGACTTTGATCATAGTACGTTCTCTTTCCAATCTGGATTCGCTGTATGTGATAAGGTTGGTCGTGAACCGAAGCATCTCAGTCAACTTTTAAATCATTGCTGTATGATTCTGTAAACATTCCAGATTTGTCATATTTCCCTAAGACTCATTTCCGTTGGAGTCTTCTTTTTGAGTCGATTTCTGTGAAGATTCAGTCTTCCAGAATCTTCTCTTGTGCATACCTCTTGTTATTATTCTGTAGAAGTATGAAGGTTGATTATCGTTGTCGGTTATCATTCGAGAAACGATAAGTCTAACCTAATACAACTACATCGAACCTTCTGCTTTGTACCCTTGCTAGTCTATTCAAGTAAACTAACCCATGATCTTTGTTCTCTGCATGTGGGCTGGTGTCATCCGTTCGATTCGGCACATCAGATAGAAAGTAGTTCAGAAGAACAGAAGGACTATGGAGTCGACGGTGGTTTTCGAATGTTTTAGTTATTTTGTTAATCAGGTTGAGATCTTTTGGGCAATGACTTTGGTTGTAACATGTTTTTATAAGACTTCTGCTGTACCCTACTTTATAAGACTTCCGTTGTATTTGGTTTAAACTCTGTGTTAGCCTATTCGGGATTGGGTTGTAATCCCGTAACTCATGTTTCCTTGACAATGTTATGTTTTGGAATTGAATGCTTTGATCATTATGTATCATTTGTATTTCATAAATTGTATTTAAATGGTAAAGCCTTGGGTGATCTCGGTAAGGAACACTGGGGTCACTGGCGGTAATACCTTTCCAAAAGGGTTAAGTTTTGGGGGTGTTACAATATTAGTGTAGTGAGAGGACAGATGGAAATGGATCGTAATACGGTCTGAACTACGGTGCTAAGGCTACGAGCACCTTACGAGGATCTGTTTAGCCGACTTGTGAACATAGTGTCGAAATTGTGTTTGGACACAATGTTGGGCATGATAGATAGGATTTTGGACTCAAAATATAAATTTGATATCTCTGTTTGCAATGACGGTTGGTGGACAACTGTCAGAGGACTTCCATGCGCAAACGAATTATTCCAAGCGATGACAAGCATCACCTTTATACGGCCTAGTCAAATCCATCTATTTTGGAAACAGGTGAAGTGGGAAGGTGTTACAGATGCACAAGAGCTCCTAGGGGACAATATTGCATTCACGAAAGAACAAGATAAGTTTTGTTTTGTAATGAGTGATTTTTTGGATGGGAGGATGAGCTTTGATAGCCTACACCGGGTTAATTTGGCATACGATGACGGGATAAAGCTCGGAAGGTCCTCACTGCAAGAGCCAGCTAGTAGCTCAATCGTAACAAAGGGGAGGTCGGGAAATGATTCAACAAAGAGGGATAAGACCTATTTGGAGCACGAAGAAGAAAACGCATTGACCAAGTCCAAGTCGATGAGCGAGTCAACATTAAAGCGTCAGAGTAGGGGCAAACGCGGACGTCATAAGGCATCAGTCAGCTGGTCGGTGGTCGGGCCCGAGAAGGATAAATCAGACGAAGCTTTTGGGTGAATTTTGGGATTCGGAATGTGGACCCGTTCGTGTTCATATACATGACCAAAGCCTTAAATGTTGCGGGAAACAACCATTGTGGCTACTGTTCACTGGATGAGTTACTCGGGTTGGGCCAGGGCGAGTGGAAGCAGGTTTGAAGGGTGATGGCGACAGAGCTAAAAAGAAACATCCATGCGTACAAAGCAATGGAGCATAAACTTGTCACCAAATTGCCCGATCTAATCCACTACATAAACTACACGGGTAATAATTGCATGCAACATCACTGGATGGAGATGTGCCTACCAAAAAGCGTTGGTGTTGTTGTCATGGAGCGGTGCGCACACAATTCTACCGCTGATTTCCCACCTTTCCAGTGACCGCCCTCCTACAGACGTCCTTACAATGGCCTTAGTCGAAGCTTGTGACCATTTTGTACCAGTAAACTACGTCACTCGTCCTTAATTTAATGTTTCCTACTTGTTTTAACGCTAATCTTATTGTAAATTAATCATCTGTTGCAGGTATGGTTGGAGAAAGATGCCCCAATCCCTCCCATTCTGGGCATTTGGAGGAACTACCACCATTCTAGTGTTGATAATTGGGATCAAGCATTTCATCAGCGGATAACAGACTTCCAAAGATATCGTATAGAGCATGGTCGGCCTATCGCATGATAATGTAACTTCATTCGTTGTCATTTTCGTATAATTAGGATCATAATGTAAAAAATATTTTATGTATAAAGTTTCATTTACCCGAAAATGCGCATATATCCTACTTGGTCATTTATTATTCATTTAGTATAATCAAACTCAATTTTTTTGGAGCCGCTAAAAAACCCCAAAACCACAATAAAAAATTTCCTAGTTGGTCATTTATTATTCATATTCATTTCACATAATCTAACTCATTCTTTTTTCCTAAAAGAAATAAAAAACCACAACAAAACGAAATAAGGATTTAAGTGAAAAAATATCAATACCGTCAAAATTCCCGAACAAAAAATCTCTACAGTATAAATTACTTAGAGCAAAACGAAACTAACCGGGATAAAACCAAATTGGAAAAAATGCCAAGGTGGCGACCCAATAGTAAGAAATATTTTGGACTTAGGCTCGACATAAATTGATATTTATTTGTTAACTTAGAATTTTTGTTCGTTATTTTCCGTTATAGTTTTTAGTACTCGTCATTTAGCATAGTAGCATAATAAACTAAATTTGATTAATACTTAGAAAAAAATAGTAAGAAATATTTTGGACTTAGGCTAGACACAAATTGATATTTATTTGTTAACTTAGAATTTGTGTTCGTTAATTATTTATTTTTGCACTATCGGATTGTATTTAGTATGTAGATTATATATATAACATTATCGTAACAATGTTTTGTTTAAATTAATGTAAATGATGCTAGAGATCAATCTCAAGGGCATTGGCCTAGGGGTGGGGGAGGGTCTAGACACGTCTCTGGGCGCGGAGTTACACAATCCGCTCGCGCTCGGAATGATGCGTGAAGGATGCAAGAGATGGAACATGAAGAGCATACGGACCTCTCTTATGTGTCTGGGCGAGATCATGCCCAAAGCGCATCACCGCCCCAACCGACCCAACTATCAACGATCGTCCCTTGAGCCAGCACAAGTGATGTTCCCTCGATACATACAGCAACCTTCGATAGTAGTAGTAGGAGGACACCATCCAGGCAGAGCTTTTCTAGCATGGAAACCAGCGAACCCTTATCCTCAAGGTTGCGCCGCTCTGCCAGCACTAGACACGACCATTCATCCTCTGGTGCATCCTCCTCTCGTGCAACCGCCTCTCGTGCAACTGCCAGTGTAACGAGAGAAGATACGAAGAATGACGTGCCATACGGTGGGCCTCAGGATCGTGACCTGCTCTGGGATTACGACACACACATAGCAAAATATGTGTCTGCGAATCTCGATACGGGACGATACGTAAGTGTCGACTTTAGCGCTTACCATATCCAATTTTTTTAATACTCGTCTTAATCTTTTATTTATGCATGTCCTAATTTTAATTTTATACATTTCCTCTTTTTTTAAACCTTTATGTTGCAAAAGAATAAATGCTTAAGGGCACTGACACGGTCAAAGGCCCTAAAATAAAGGGAAAAGCAAATCGAGGCAGATAGGAATGTACAGTGGTACAAGCTGGCAGCTCGGAGCGGCCTCCTTGGACTTATGAATCTGAAGTACAAGGGTGATGCGCCCCTGCCCACCATGACTGCTACAGAGGAAGAGGAAGCTATGAGCATTCGCTTAGAAGGGCCAATAACACGAACGCGTGCCAAAGCAATTACCGACGCGGCACAATCAATGATTGCCCGCGTCGTTGCAAGCCAAGGAACGCAAGAGACCGCGTTCTCCCTCAGAAGCCTTCAACACAGTCTAGAGAACGCGTTCTCTGTTATCATTCTCTCAACCATTAGTTGAACGTGATCTTTGTATTGTTTGATTTCAGAACATTATTATTTTAGTTATTTCTTTTAGGGCATGTGTTCCACGCGTGTCGCGTGGGCCGGCCCATTAAGCGAGACTCGGCCCATCCGAGTCCTGCTATCTCTTATAAAAGGTCAACTCGACCTTCTGTATTAGGTTATGCATCATTTTAATCTAAGATTACTTGTCGAGAGCTTTTGCCTCCATTCTCTTAGATCTGCGTCACCCCAAAACTCTGTCTTCTCATCTCTTTCACTCCGCCGCCGACGCTACGGCCACCACTCGATCTTCTTCGAGTCTATCCCCTCCACTGCCGACGCTACGGCCCTCACTCGATCTTTCGAGTCTATCTCCTCTGCTGCCGACGCTATGGCTTCGCTCTCCATCTCGAGCCACCATTCCAACAACGCGTTCCACCTCCTCAACCCCACTTTCGACGCGTGCGACTTCCCACCAAGATCATAGATCTGGCATCACAAGCAGGAACGCATCAACTGGCATCAGAGCCTTTGATCTTGTAAGTCGCTTGTCAAGTTTCATTTGTTCACAATTTTTTTTTCTCCCCCATCATCCTTGCTTCCGCCATAATCACTCAATTTTTTTTCTCTCTCATACACATGCTTGTCCAATCGGTTTCTACAAGAGAATCTCTTGGCCGATAATTGCTTGATCCACGCACAAAATTAGTGTGATTTGTGTGCATGAAATCTGCATAATTAATTGCTTGATTACCTTAATTAATTACTTAAATTTCGCTAATCATATCTTGCATATTTCCTTGTGTGGCCGTCATAAATCTGCATTAAATTTTCTCTCTCCTATCGCGTAAATCTCGCGATTTCTTTCCATAAGTTACTTAGCCATTTATTTTTATTTTGTTTCATTTAATTCTTATCCGATCTTCAATCAAGACTAAGATCTCAGATTTGAATTTCAAAAAAAAAAAACAAGTCGCATTTCAAAAAAAAAAAAAGAACGCGACATTCAAAAAAAAAAAAGTAAAGGCAAAATAAGGCAATCTTCTTCCCTCAACGACTAGGCTCATCTTCTTCATCTCTCCATCGTCTAGTGTCACACTTGAAGGTGTGTCTTGTGTGTACGCGTTGTTACGCAAGAGATTAGGCCTTCATTCTTTTGTTTTCGTTTGCTTTTGTGCTTGCATATCACACTTGCTTTGCTTGCCTCAAGCCGCCCTCACGGACAAAAGAACGCGCCCTCCTACGTGAACAATTGTTACTTGCTAGTTGCTTGCTTGTTCTTTGGTTCTGTATTATCTTTTGTTCGTTTTTACTCGCGATTTCTGGTCACATTGTGATAGGTACCCTTACGGCACCCACCGGTGGGAATGTCCAAGGAGATGGAAACAACCACCCACCACCACAAAACATCGCGCAACATGAAGTGGCATCACTCGCCAACCCTCCCCAACAAGATCCCATTCTGGAGCTCTCCGAGGAACAACGCGAGATCCAAGAACTTAGGCGCCAAGTTGCTGCATTTCAAGCCATGCAATGCGCCTCGATGACCCAACCCACACCAACACTGATGGTCCCTATGGACACCCTGGCCGCGCCGTGTCACACTGAAGCCGGCCCAAGTCAACAGCGCGTAGAGAAGGGCAAAGGAGTGATGCCATCTGCCTCCAACTTGCAGCCGCACCTTAACAAGATCCAATCAGTGATCGAGAGTCGCCAAGGCTATGTGTCGCATCGCGAACGCTATGCACTGCGGGCAACACCAGCCGGCTACGACATCGACTCTGACCGCGACGATGACTCCCATGGTGAGTACTCTGAACCTTTTGACTTCAATGATAGGTATGAAGCTAGAGGAACAAGACGCCGCCGCGAGAATGCTTCAACCCCTCTTGCCGGCCGCGCCAGACGAGATGAACGCGACTCGGGTTTGCCGCATCGATCCAATCGCATCGCAGACAATGAGCCGCGTCAACATCGGCATGGTCCCACACCAGTACCTTTCGACGTCAACAATCACCTTGGCCATCAAAGTGCGCGTACTCCCTGTTATGGCTCCGATGGCTATGGATCGACGACTCCGATTGTCCATGGTGATTTCCACGAGTTCAATGACGAAGAGATGGAGGACGCAGGACTAATCAATCCAGGTTCCTTCCATCCTCCCCTTGGTGATCCCATTGAACTCCAAGATAGGTCAGCGGATTGGATTCCACCTTCACTCCAACCAGTAGGACCACAACATCGCGTTCCAAGCGACATCAAACGGGACTCTCGCGGCCATCACTACAGAGACATGCCGCGTGACTTTCGTCGCCAACACGATGTCCCTGTTCCTAGAAGAAGACAAGGACGCGCTGACTATAACGCGATTCCTAGGGACTTTGTCACTGACGATGTCCCGGATCGCCAAGCTCGCCGTCATCAACATCGCGCTCAGGAAGCTGACCAGCGCGCTTACGCGCTACCCCCTGCTCAACATACACCACGTCTTTGCCGCCACGAGGTAAAGGTTAAAATTGAGCATTTCTTTGGCGAATATGATCCCGTTGTGTTTCTTGAGTGGTTGCAGGCTACAGAGTTTACTTTGCGATATTGCAAAGTCCCCCCAGAAGAGCATGTTGACGCGGCAACGCTACATTTCAGAGGAGCTGCACGCGTTTGGTACCACATGTTCATGGACGATCGCGTTTGTCGACACCTTTTCCCCTCACGGATTGGCACCAGCTCGTGTATGTCATGACACAAAAGTACGTGCCACCGGACTATAGAAATCAAATGCGAATGGAGATCGCCATGGCGCGTCAAGGCTCCAAAACACCTCTGGAGTTCTTCTCTCAACTGGAGTACATGTACTACAAAGCCATCATCAGTGTCGCCCCGTCCACATTGAGAACGAAATTTCTCAATGGCTTGAATGTCTCCATCCGTGACCAACTCGAGATGCCAATCAAGGATCTGAATACCTTGACTCACACCGCGATGCAACTCCACAACCAACAAACGCGTCGTCGACAATCCTCTTGGCAAACTCCGGGTCAAAGAAGGTATGATTCTAACTCTGGTCGATACCCTTCTACTAATGTGCGCGGTCCACCCACATGCACCAACGCGTCAACTCAAAGTAGACAGGGGAAGGTCACGACAACACCCACCAATGCTCCTCACGCATCGCCAACAAGGGGCCCATCAACAACTACAGAGCGTGCGCGTGACTTGGACTGTTTCAAGTGTGAAGGAAGAGGGCACTACATGAGAGATTGCCCAAACAACAAGAAAGTTCTCTTCTCTAGCATCGTCGCTAGCTATGAGTCTTATGAGGAGGAGGACACACCCCTTGAGACTATCGAGGAGGGATTCGAAGATGACGAGGAGGCTTACACATGTGAAGCCACCGCGCTACATGAAGGCACACCACTGAGCCTTGTCACGCGACGCATCCTCACTGTCAAGGAAGCGACCCTTGTCGACCAACGCGAGAATCTATTCCATACACGTTGCTTGGTCAAGACCGCATCCTTGAGTGTCATCATCGATGGAGGCAGTTGTTGCAATATGATCAATGAAAAGGTGGTCAACCATTTCAATCTGCCAACTACTCATCACCCATAACCATATGGGCTACAATGGATTTCATCGAGTTCTGGTAACACTATAACTCGTCAATGTCTTATTTCTTTCTCCATTGGTCAATATACAGATTCATTGCTTTGTGATGTCATTGCAATGGACGCCATACATCTTTTGTTGGGGCGCCCATGGCAATTTGACAAGCGCGTTCTCCACGATGGCTATTTAAACACTTATGTGTTTACTTACCACGGGAAACGCATCCCGCTCTTACCTATGTCCCCTCATGAGATTTTACAGGACCAGGTTGAGCGTGATCGACAGAAGGCAATGGAAGCAGCAAAGACCCAGAGTACAAGTTGCACGCGTTCTTCCATTAGGCACGAAGTCGCTACCACCGACAACGCGCCCACTGATCGAACGCGTTCAAATGAAGGGCCAAAGACCACGTCAAAAACCACCAAGTTGAAAGGCACTTGTGAGCACAGACTGCTTTTGGCGCGGCCAAGCGACCTCACTGCCCCCTTGAGTGGCAAGGCACCATGTTTCCTTTTAGTGCCCACGCGTTGCAACCCAGAGAGCCCAATCATGGACGCGCTGCCAAGCGCGATCTCCGAGATACTCGATGAGTTCAAGGACTTGTTCCCAGAGGAGCTACCCCAAGGCCTTCCACCGTTACGAGGCATCGAGCACCAAATTAATTTGATGCCTGGTGCCTCCTTCCCAAATCGCGCTGCCTATCGCGCTGGCCCAGATGAAACAAAGGAACTCCAGCACCAAGTGCAAGAACTTTTGGAATGCGGCTACGTAAGGGAATCCCTAAGCCCTTGCGCGGTCCTAGTGATCCTAGTGCCAAAAAAAGATGGCTCTAGGCGAATGTGTGTCGATTGTCGCGCCATCAATCAGATCACAGTCAAGTACAGACATCCAATACCGCACCTCGATGACATGCTCGATGAGTTGTATGGTGCGACCCACTTCACCAAGATTGACTTGAAGAGCGGTTATCACCAGATTCGCATGAAAGAGGGTGATGAATGGAAGACCGCATTCAAGACCAAATATGGGCTTTATGAATAGCTAGTCATGCCGTTTGGTCTCACCAATGCGTCGAGCACCTTCATGAGGCTCATGAACCATGTGTTGAGGGAATTTCTGGGGAAATTTATTGTAGTGTACTTTGATGATATTCTGGTATACTCGCGTAGTCTAGAAAATCATGTAAAGCACCTTAGGCTTGTGTTAGAGTGCTTGAGACACGAACACCTGTATGCCAACCTTGGCAAGTGTCGTTTTGCATCCGACACTACAAACTTTCTGGGCTATGTGGTCTCCAAAGATGGACTCTGAGTAGATGAAGACAAGGTGAAGGCCATCCGAGATTGGCCAACACCCACAACACCAACAATGGTTAGAAGCTTCCTTGGCTTGGCAGGCTTCTACAAGAGATTTGTTCACAACTTCAGCTCCATCGTCGCGCCACTACATGAGCTCACAAAGAAAGGGGCCACGGTGAATTGGAAGGACAACCACAATAACGCGTTCAACGCGTTGAAAAAGGCCTTGTGCAACACGCCACTACTACAACTTCCAGACTTTACCAAGCACTTTGAAGTGGAATGTGACGCGTCCAATGTGGGGATTGGTGGGGTCTTTCACTAAGAGAAGAAGCCCATCGCGTTCTTCAGCGATAAGCTCACTAGGGCAACTTTGAATTACCCCACCTACGACAAGGAGCTCTATGCTTTTGTTCGCGTTCTCAAGACATGGCAGCACTATCTCTGGCCACGTGAGTTCGTGTTCCACTCCGACCACGCGGCCATCAGCTATCTGAAGAGTCAAGCCCACTTAAGCCGCCACCATGCTCGTTGGGTAGAATTTATGGAGACGTTTCCTTATGTCGTGGTGCATAAAAAAGGTAAGGAGAATGTGGTAGCCAACGCCCTTTCTCGCATGTATGTTCTCCTTACTCATCTTCAATCTAAACTTCTTGGCTTCGCGTTGATTAAGGATTTATACTTGATTGACCCATTCTTTCAGCCCATTGTAGAACACTGCCTTAGGGACCGCGAGTTTGAAACATATTTCTTTCATGAGGGGTACCTTTACAAAGTCGGGCGCTTGTGCATTCCTAGCTCACCAATTAGGAAACTCCTCATCCAAGAAGCCCATGAAGGACGCGGTCATTTTTGGGTAACCAAGACTCTAGCTGCTCTTCGCAAGCATTTCTTTTGGCCGCGCATGACCACTCAGGTGACGCGATATTGCACAAGTTGTGTCACGTGTCAACGCGCAAAATCTACTTCCCACCCATATGGTCTCTACACGCCATTGCCCATCCCATTAGGCCCTTGGGAAGATTTGTCTATGGACTTCATCACAGGTTTGCCTCTCTCTCGAAAGGGTAAAGATTCAATCTTTGTAGTTGTGGACAAGTTTTCAAAAATGGCCCATTTTATCGCGTGTAAGACCACACACACTGCTAGTGAAATCGCCGCATTGTTCTTTGACAACGTGGTCCATTTACATGGGATACCAAGGTCTGTCGTGAGTGATCGCGATACCAAATTTGTAGGCCTTTTCTGGAGAACACTTTGGGGGAAGCTGGGTACCAACCTTTTGTATTCCACTAGCTACCACCCACAAACTGATGGTCAAACTGAGGTGACCAATCGAACCCTAGGAGCCCTCCTTAGGACCATGCTCAAATCCAACCCAAAACATTGGGAGGACTTACTTGCAATTGTTGAGTTTTCTTACAACAGGTCCAGGCACTCCGCGACAAAGCTCACTTCGTTCGAGGTGGTGTATGGAAAAAACCCACTGAATCCGCTGGACATGCTGCCGCATCCTCTGAAGGATAATGAGCACCCTAGCGCGACTAACCACGCCGCGATGATCCAGGATCTACATCAGCGAACGAGGGAGCAGTTGGAACGCCGCGCTGATCAATATGCCAAACAGCACAACCATGGGCGCCGCCGCGTTATATTTTCCTCAGGGGACTTGGTATGGGTGCACCTTCGCAAAAGGCCATTTTCCAGCTAAACGCAAATCCAAGCTGGCCCCACGTGGTGATGGCCCTTTCCGTGTTGTGAAGGCAATGGGAGACAACGCATACGAGATCGCGCTTCCACCACACTACGGTGTCCACACGATCTTCAACGTCGCCGACTTGGAACCATATGTGGAGCCCGATTTCGATGATGGTGAAGCGGGGACGCTTCACAGCCAAGTGGGGGAGGGTGATGCGCCCCTGCCCACCATGACTGCTACAGAGGAAGAGAAAGCTATGAGCATTCACTCAGAAGGGCCAATAACACGAGCGCGTGCCAAAGCAATTGCCGACGCGACACAATCAATGATTGCCCGCGTCGTCGCAAGCCAAGGAACGCAAGATACCGCGTTCTCCCTCAGAAGCCTTCAACACAGTCTAGAGAACGCGTTCTCTGTTATCATTCTCTCAACCATTAGTTGAACGCGATCTTTGTATTGTTTGATTTTAGAACATTATTATTTTAGTTATTTCTTTTAGGGCGTGTGTTCCACGCGTGTCGCGTGGGCCGGCCCATTAAGCGAGACTCGGCCTATCCGAGTCCCGCTATCTCTTATAAAATGTCAACTCGACCTTCTGTATTAGGTTACGCATCATTTTAATCTAAGATTACTTGTCGAGAGCTTTTGCCTCCATTCTCTTAGATCTGTGTCACCCTAAAACGTTGTCTTCTCATCTCTTTCACTCCGCCGCCGACGCTACGGCCACCACTCGATCTTCTTCGAGTCTATCCCCTCCGCTGTCGACGCTACAACCCTCACTCGATATTTCGAGTCTATCTCCTCCGATGCCGACGCTACGGCTTCGCTCTCCATCTCGAGCCACCATTCCAACAACGCGTTCCACCTCCTCAACCCCACTTTCGACGCGTGCGACTTCCCACTAAGATCATAGATCCGGCATCACAACAAGGAATGCATCAAAGGGGATGGACAATGCCCTGATATTAGCCTTCGTGGAGTGATAACACCCGGAGACAAACAGTTTCCACTTTCCCTGGGGTGAAATTACCATCACACTCCACGATGTCATTCAAATTTTGGAATTGCCAATCTAGGGTCGTGCTGTACATGGACCATTGAAAGAAACCGATATGATTCTAGATATCAACCAATGGCTTAGCTATCCAGTAGACCAGGTTAAAAGGGGGGAAATGGAGTCTGGTTTTATGTATAAAGCGCTAAATGACCATTTGTTGACCGCTAAAATATCCAACAGTGTTGTTGCCTCTGGGTTTTTGGCCATTTTGCTTGGCAGCACTTTGTTTCCCGACAAGTCGGGAAACAAAATCAAGCTCCAAACATTTCAGCTGCTATGGGATCACAATGCCACATCGCAGTACGCTTGGGTTTTTTTGTGTGTATAGGTCGTATGGATGTCGTGGAACAATATTGAATATCGTCTCTACCTCGCATCAATGTACAGAGGAATCCTGAGGTGCATACACTTCAGTGAGCCTTACATGCCTGATTCAGTTCAGTAAGGTTTAGCCGATTCCCAGGGACCCGATTCGCTCCATGAGTAGAATCGGAAATCTCTCGATTAAGAGTAATGAGGCGAAGTTCTTTCCCACGGATGACCATTGGGATGACTTGCCCAACTACCAATCCTCGATGCTGACGCTACCCAACTGTACCAAAAGCTCGTAATCGGTGGATGGCTACGTTTCGTGGTTGTAAAATCTTTCTCGTCCTTACATGGATGCGAATTCCAAGAATGTGATGGAAACCGAACGTCCCCTTCCTACATACATCAATCTGTTATCAAAATTAACAATATATGGGATAGTTAATGAGAGCATGCGCCACTTGGATACATTGCCAGACAACCATCTTGCAAAAGTGGCACTTCAGTAGATACATTCACGTCGAATGTCCAACCGGTTGAAGTTCCGGTTGCAAAGGCAGCTGAACCGGAAGGCTATGTCCTAGTTCCCAAAACAAAATATGAGGAGCACGAGATACAATATGGGTCAGCCACAGGTCCAAGTACATGGGAAGGGTACTAGGATCCATACTTCGGCCAAGGATTCCAAGTTCTAACATTTGGTTAAGGATACCAAGCTCGAGCGTTCGCACCACCGACAGGAGGTCCACGCTTTGGGCAAGGATACCAAGGTCCACCCTTCGCACCGCCGACAGGGGGCCTTAAGTTCCGTGAGCAGTACGGGGGCGAGTGGATTCCTGAATTTACTTGGGTTTGGGCAAGAGTACGAGCAGTACGGGAAAAGGTATCCTCCCTAGTACGGGACAAGTTTTGGGCAAGGGTACGAGGGGCCATACGAGGGAGGGAATGAGGGGAATAATTAAATATCTTTTGTATATCCCTAAATCCAAATTTTATGTACTTTATTTGAATTAGTATTTTCATTCTTCTTTCTATGATTTATATTTACCTGGTATATTTCATACGAATGCGCCATATAAATATAATATATAAATCGATAACTTATTTTAACTCTAAGCATCACACAAACCCGCTAATCTTTTTAACGATATAATTTATATGTAATAGAAGCGTTTATTCAACTGTATTAATTTTCTTATATTTCATCAAAAATTCGCGTAAACACCCGTAATAATACCCCGAAAATTCAACAATATGAATTTATTTGAACTTTTTTTCTTCAAATCAACCATATAAAAAAATAACAACCGTTAATATAAACAAAAGATTAACAACAGTTGTAAAAACCGTTTATTAAAAAAAGAACGGCTTTTAAAGCCGTTGATTTAAATAAAAAAAAAAAAGTTGGGGTTTCCAAAACCTCTACTATGAACGGTTTACTCATCTTTCGATGTGATGCAAGTAGTAATCCACTTGTATTCACTTGGTTTATATCATTTTGAGTAAGATAATGAGAAATATATTGTTAATAGCCTTGGATCGGTTTTTTATTCACCGATTAACAAGAATACCCTAAATGGGTTTGTCATTTGCAAAAATAGAAGCTTGTTTTTTTTTTGCATATATACACCATTTAGTGTATTTTTGTAAAATAATAAAAAAAAAATTTAATTCCAAAAGTAAATTAAATCAATGAAATTGGAGAAAAGAAAAAGGAAACAAAAAACCCCAAAATAGAAAAATATCATTTATTTATATTTCCCTCTAAAACCCCAAATTTCCCCCCTTTTTCCTGTAGCTGTCCCGCCCCTTTCCTTCATTTCTCCCGCCCATGGCCCTCCCATTTCCCGGCCATTCTGTCGTCCTCTATCTCGCCGGCCGGCCGATGAACAGTTGGAACTGAAAGATCCAAACCCATTCTCTCTCCCTCCCTCTCCCTCCCATTCTACAAGCCCATACAAACGTCATCTTCCCATGTGACTGTTGAACACGAATAACTGTTAAACAGGAATGGCGATTAACTGTGTAACAGAAGTGTTGAACCTCAGCAGATGAACCCGAAGAATTGTTAAACTCAACAGATTGATTCACAAGAGGTTAACAGAAGTGTTGAACCTCAGCAGTTGAACCCGAAGAACTGTTAAACTCAACAGATTGATTCACAAGCGGTTTTCCAGGTTATGATTTAGCCAAAATAATGTAAAACCAAATATTCAGAAGGGACCAATTGTAAAACCAAAGCTACCCAAGCGACCAGATGAACTAGTAGTTTTCTGAAGTTGACAAATGATTCACAAGAGGTTTTTTTCGCCTGCTATAATAGAAAGTTCTTGTCGGCCTTAGTAAAACATATGTCATACTTAATAAGAATAATGTCATAACTACAACTAAAAAACTTTAGTATGTAATGTCACATTAAACCATATTACATGCTTGCCTATTGCCTAATTTGGGTAGGACGTGTGACATCTGGCTGAATAGTTATACTCAGAAGCTGAATAGTTCATCTCACCAATCTAAATACAAGATGTCTTATTTGGATCTCCCTTTCCCGATGCTCTGCTTCTTTGACAATTTTACTTTACATAGATATTAATTGCACTTCATCTCACCAATCAACTTTACAGATATCTTAATTAGAAAATGCTCCATGTTTGAGTATTTTTAGCTACATGGTGCCATTCGTACTGTTGGTGATTTCAAAACCGTGACATTTTAAATTTATATTGTGACATACTATTTATAATATTTTAACAAAGTAATAGTCTATGACTGACAAATATGACCGTATTCAGACTGTTTTACTTCGCAGAGATCTTATTTTATAGAGATCTTAATGGCACTTCATCTCACCCATCTCATTGGAATGTGTGTGTTGTTTGACTATTATTATGTACATGCTTCCAGTCCTACTCTTTCTTTGTTTCACTTCATCTCACCCATCTCTTTCTACTCTTCATCTCTTTCATCTCCTTAGAGCAGCTCGTGTGGTTGTGTTCTTTGCTTGTGGACTCACAAACTTCTGTTGGATTTTTATTGAGTTCCAAATAGGTATGGGTGATGAATACTCCACCATTGGAGACAAGGGAGAGGTTGGCTTCATCGATGTTCCCTCAGTCACAACTTTCACTCATACTGAGGAGGGTCCTGTCATGGTGTATGTGTTGTTTCCATTTGCTGGAGGAAAGCCTCAATCGGTTCATGTCAACGAGGTTGCCGCAATGTCATTCACAATAGAAAATACCACTAATGAATATGTTTTACTTTGGGGTGTGAAGATTTATGCTTCAAATCCTGAAGATTCATTTGTGTTGTCACTGATGAAACCTCCATCTGGCCAGCCAGATGACATACCCGAGGAAGATTTTGTCTGTTCTTTTCATATGGAGGAACGAAATTTGATGCCACATGGTAGCCTGACTATATGGCTGTCTTGTGTGCCCAAGGATATTGGCGTTTTCACATCTATAGTGCATATCGAAACTGAGGTTGTGACTATTGAATGAGATGTCTTCCTCTTGGCTGAAGACGATGTATACAAAGCTTTGGCACCTCAGAGACCATATAACATACCACCACAGATCAAGAAAGCGATAGAGTTTGAGGAAATCCCTGAAGTAGTCTTACAAGGCTTAACAGGGGAAAATTATGCGTCGTATTTCAGTGAGTTGTTAGGGATGGAGGAACTTCTGATTATGGTAGGTGTTATATTTTCTCTGTATGGGGGTTGGGGGATTGAGGGGATAGCTAGATGGCATCGTTCTCTCGTAGTACCAAGTTGTTGAATGATTTTTTTTTGTATTTGTTTACAGGAGTACGTGAAAGTTTATAATATGAAGTCTGTTACTTTGAGACAAAAGTATTATCGGCTTGTAGCACTAAAAGTGCCAGGACTAGGTGAAAGAAGGCCCTCAGTTGTTCGTGGAGGTGTGGTGAATGTTTATATAGAATATTCTCTCCATCAGATATGTGGAGAATGTTAGTTAGCTTATTATTTTTGTCAAAGTGTTATATGTTATTGTCGGAATGAATTATGAAATTGCACGAATTATCGTTGCCAATGTTGTGTTCTCATGTTGAACTTGCCAATGTTCTTTGAACAGGGCTTGATCCACCGTTTTGAGGCTGATGAATTATTATTACAATTTGATGATGGATTTTACGAAAGGCACATTAATAGCAATGTGTATGAAATATGTTTTGTGTTCAACGGGGCAAATTTCAGTAGGCTCCATGAAGCCATTCTATCTGCAGAGGCATTACACAAAAACTTCCTCTTTCCTCATGAGTATCATGGAAAGCGGAGGATTACAGCAAACAATCTTGTGCCAATCTCACTTCTTCTTGATGAGGAGTAGAAAAATGTTGTTCCCTTAATTTTAGGCTACAGAGGAGGAGCTCCTTATGTGATTTATGGACCCCCGGGAATAGGAAAGACAAAAACACTGATGGAGGTGATCCTACAACTCTATACAACTAGACGTAATTCTCATATACTGGTATGTGCTTCTTCAAATTGCGCGGCAGATCACATATTAGAGAAAATCCTTTGCGAGGGGGTGAAACTTAGGGAGGAAGATATTCATAGGTTGAATGCCACACGTCGTCCCTTAGAAAAATGAACGCTACATTGTTGAGGTTCTGCACCTACAGTGCAGGTTTCTTCACTTGCCCTTCTCGAGATGCACCCCGCAGGTACAAGATAATAATAACGACATACACGAGTGCATCTTACCTCTATTATGCTGAAGGGGTTAACCGTGGCCACTTCTCCCACATCATCTTAGATGATGCAAGCCAAGTTTCAGAGCCAGAGACAATGATCCCCATATCAACCCTCTTACAAAACAACACAGTTATTGTTCTTTGTGGTGATCCCAAACAACTTGGGCCTGATATTCATTCAAAGCAAGCTGAGGCTTATGGTTTGTGTTGGAACGATGATGTTCCCTTTGATTTTGATGATGATAAACTCAAATGCTTTTGATGGTTTTTAGTGTGACTATGAGTTTCAGGAAATGGTGAAGTCAAAGGAACGATGAAAACCTGAGAAGAGTCAAAACAGAAAAGAAAAGGAACAGAGAAGCCAACAATAACGAAATCAATGCGCTAGAATGAAAGAAGAGAACAGACGCGTGTTGCTGAAACAAAACAGAAAAGGGAACAACGCAAGGAATGAAGAACGCGCGTTGGAAACCCTAGAGGTTGTCGAATATCTGTCGTGGAAAACAGATTTGGAAGTTGCCACTTGGGCCTCAAGGAAGACGATCTTCAAATCATGGAGAAAAATTGCAAAGCAGCCATGCTCATCAACAACGCTCTCAATCAGCAAGATGTGCAAAAACTCCAATCTTATGAGTCGGCTAATGCTAAATGGCTTGTCTTGGAACAGATGTACATGGGAAGCAAGGATCTGCGTGAAGTTGATCGTTTCACTGCCAAGAAGGACTTCTACAACTTCAAAATGGATGACAAGGAAGATGTGAGTTCCTACCAAGCCAGGTTTGAGAAGATCACTGCAAATCTGACTCCCCACTCAGTCATGGATGCAGAAATCCTTCCTGACGAGAAGATCCTTATAATCATTGATGGGCTTCCTCATCGCCATGCAATGACCAAAGCCATTCTAAAGGAGAACCCCAACACGGTCAAACTGAAATTCCATGAGGTCTTCAGCAAGATTCAGAAGTATGACAATGAAGAGAAGGTTGCAAGAAACAAGGATTCCAAAGAAAAGGGAATCGCTTTGATGGTTGGAAAGGCTGTTGACAGGATTGAGAACGACCTCGATGATAATGATGGCTCCGATGATCCTGAGGTGGTGCTGCTAACCAAAGTCATGCGTTCCCTCTACAATAAAGGAAGATGATCCCTCTATACTGGAACTACGTGAAGCAAGAGATAGGGAACTTCAAGATGCTAGAGAGAAGAATTGCAATCTTGAGGAACGCGTCAAGGTCCTTGAGGAACGCTGTGTTGGTATTGTGGAGACAACAGACATGTGCAAAGAGACTGTGAAAAGAAAAGAAAGTTCTCTAAAGAGCACACAAAGAGAAGGAACAATAGGAGTAACAATGTGAACTTGAATGATTTCTATGATGATTCACATGTGCATAACTCTAACCATGCTAGAAATAGGAAGAAAACTATTGTTAGAACTATTCCCATGGAACAATTGCATTATGTGTCTCGACCAGGTAAGACTAAGCTTGCCTGGGTCGCCAAACACTAACTTTTTCTGTGCAGGTTAAAGTGAGGGGGAACGAGAGGTGGTACATTGACAGCGCTTGTTCGTGCCACATGACTGGAAAGGAAGATCAACTCTCCTTACTTCACAAACACTCCAGAGGGAGTGTTGCTCTTGGAGACAAGAGACGCAGAGAAATCATTGGAAAAGGCAAAACGAAACTAAACTCCAGCATCACAGTAAAAGAGGTTAGTTTAGTTCATGAACTTGGTTTTAGTTTGTTGAGTGTTGCACAGCTTTGCGACCAAGGGAACAACAAGACGGTCTTTACCTCTCAAGAATGCTATGTCAAAGATCGTGAAACCAAGAACATAATTTTGAGAGGAGTCAGATTCAAGGATGTATACATTGTGGATAAGGATTTCAAGCCAAAGGAAGTTCTATGCTTTGCGTCTATAGCTGATGAGACGGAACTGTGGCATAGAAGGCTTGGTCATGCTAATCTTCGACTCATTCACAAGCTTTATTCAAAGGAACTTGTTCGTGGTCTTCCCCATGTTCAATCTGAATTCCATGGTATTTGCGATGCTTGTGTAAAGGGGAAACAGACCCGTTCCTCATTCAAGATCAAACCAGATGTAACAACTTCTCATCCTCTGGAACTGATTCATATGGATCTCTGTGGTCCCATGAGGATAAGAAGTTATGTTGGGAATAGGTATGTTTTCGTAATTATCGATGATTATTCTAGATTCACTTGGACAATCTTTTTATCTTCGAAGGATGAAGTCTTCTCCGAGTTCGAAGCTTTTATCAAGAAGGTGGAAACAAGCTTAGGAAAGAAGCTAAAGGCAATTAGGTGCGACCATGGAACGGAGTTTGAGAACTCCATGTTCTTCAACTTCTACGAGGAACATGGTGTGTCTCATGACTTCTCCGCGCCTAGGACACCACAGCAAAATGGAGTTGTGGAACGGAAGAACAGGACTTTGGAAGATATGGCGAGAACTCTTCTTATTGCTAGCAACCTTCCAAGGATTTTTTTGGCTGAGGCAGTAAATACTGCTTGTTATATCCTTAATCGTGCAATGCTTCATCCCTTATTGAATAAAACCGCTTATGAACTAATAAGGGATCGCAAGCCCAACATTTTCCACTTGCGTGCTTTTGGATGCAGGTGCTATATTCACAATAATGGGAAGGATAACTTGGGCAAGTTTGACCCTCGAAGTGATGAAGGAATCTTCTTGGGCTATGCAAGGGCAAGCAAGGCGTACAGGGTATACAACAAGAGGCTGCGCAAAATTGAAGAAAGCATTCATGTTGTCTTCGACCAGAACTCCAAAGGTTCCAATGGAGAGTTTGAAGCAACGTCCCCAGAAGAAGGTTATCCAAGAATGCAACGTGAAGATTCGGATGATGAAGACAATGGACCTCCCTTAAAACCACATGCAGGTTTAGGGAATGGTCATCCAACTGCAAACACTGTGTCTCCATCCTCTCCGGACTCTTCTATTCTAGATGATTCCTCAAAGGAGGATACCTCAAATGATGCTACACAAGATGCAGAAATTCCTTCCTCATCCATCGCTGACTCAACCATGCCCTCACCTACTACAAACATCCATATCACTGTTCCTGCTGGAACCTCTAGTGATATTAATAATGTTAGTTCCGAAAGTGATGATGACTGAACATACCACTTCGAAGATGCCCAGCTTCATCCATCTTCAAAGGACGTCTCTGAGGCACAAACTGATGATCCTACTCTACTAGTGTCAAAGAATGTTCGAGTTCAAAAGGCTCACCCCACTCATAATCTGATCACACCTTTCGGTGAAAGAGGTTTGCGCTCTAAACTGAATATGTTTTGTGCGTTTCATGCTTTAATCTCTCTTGTAGAACCAAAGAATATCAAGGAAGCATTGAAGGAACCAGATTGGATCATAGCTATGCAAGAAGAGCTCCATCAGTTTGAGAGGAACAAAGTCTGGTGGCTCGTTCCTTTACCTCTCAACAAACATGCCATTGGTACTCGGTGGGTGTACAGGAACAAGCTCGACGACTCTGGGGTAGTCACAACGAACAAAGCAAGGCTGGTTGCCCAAGGCTACAATCAACAAGAAGGGATTGATTATGATGAGACATATGCTCCAGTGGCTCGCATTGAAGCTATTCGTCTTCTCATTGCCTACGCCACTCACAAGGGATTCACACTATACCAAATGGACGTCAAGACGGCGTTCCTTAATGGATATCTTCAAGAAGAGGTATATGTAAAGCAACCCCCTGGCTTTGAAGATGCTAATTTTCCCTCACATGTGTATGCATTGGATAAGGCACTGTATGGTCTTAAGCAAGCACCTTGTGCTTGGTATGATAGACTTGCACAGTTCCTTCTCTCTAATGGATATCGTAGAGGAACGATTGACAAAACTCTGTTCCTTCTAGAACAAGAAGGTAAGATTCGGGTGGTTCAAGTGTATGTTGATGATATTATTTTTGGTTCCACTAACCCTGCCCTTGTAGAAAAATTCATAAATCTTATGAGTAGTGAGTTT
This sequence comes from Rheum nobile, assembly GCA_027886185.1. Classification (NCBI taxonomy): domain Eukaryota; kingdom Viridiplantae; phylum Streptophyta; class Magnoliopsida; order Caryophyllales; family Polygonaceae; genus Rheum; species Rheum nobile. The sequence continues at coordinate 2,330,875 of WOAB01000163.1, forward strand.
GAGATGAGTATGATTGGGGAATTATCCTTTTTCCTCGGATTGCATGTCACCCAAACTAAGGAAGGAACGAAGATACATCAACATAAATACATCAAGGAGTTGTTGAAGAAATATGGTATGGACACTGCCAAACCCATCGTTACTCTTATTTCTCTTAACACTCGCTTGGATGCAGATCTTCATGGCACGGACGTTGATCCCACCATGTATAGGGGAATGATTGGTTCGCTTCTCTATCTCACGGCCAGTAGGCCAGATATTTTGTTTAGTGTATGTCTATGTGCTAGATTTCAGGCAAATCCAAAAGACTCACACTTGAAGGAAGTCAAGCGTATCTTTAGATACCTCAAAGGAATGGACCACCTATGTCTATGGTATCCCAAGAACTGTGACTTCAACCTTGTTGGATTCACAGACGCCGACTTTGTTGGGCACGTAGTAGACCGCAAAAGCACTTTCCACTGCAGAAGCTGAATACGTCACCGCGGCACAGTTCCTTGGGCCCTGTCTCGTTTCATGGGGTTCCAAGAAACAAAACTCTGTGGCCCTTTCCACTGCAGAAGCTGAATACGTCGCCGCGGCAAGCTGTTGTGCTCAGGTATTATGGCTTAAACAACAATTGGAAGACTATGGTATGTCTCTTGGCACCGTTCCTATTATGTGTGATAATACTAGTGCCATCAACATTTCAAAAAATCCAGTTCATCATTCACGTACTAAGCATATTGACATTCGTCATCATTTTCTACGTGATAATGTTGACATGGGCTTTATTAGAATGGAACATTGCAGGACTGAAAATCAAGTGGCAGACATCTTCACCAAAGCACTAGACAAAGGTCCATTCGAGTATCTTCGATTACTCCTTGGCATGATCTCTCTGAATTGAGGACCTTCACATCCATTATTCCCTCAATGCTTGGCTAAATTCGTTCCATAATTTTCATGAAGTTCCTTGTCTGTGTGCCTTTCATGACTTGATTTTCATGACTTTAGCTTATTCGAATTGCTTTGTATTAGGATTCAGATACTTTGTCTTTTGATTTGTGTTGAATTACTTGATTGCATGCTAACATCTCTCTTAAAGACCCAAAACAACCAATTTGATGCATAGCACCCTCATTATAAGCCCACATGATAATTGGTTGTACAGCCTCCCTTAGCCGCGATTCAGGTAAACGTTCCCTATGATCCTTCTTTGTTACACCTTTTACTGGGAATAATTACTTGAGTTGTTTTTCTCCCTACCATATGTTTGGATATACTATATTTTGTGTGAACCCAACATTGAAATATCCAGACTAGCCTTGCAAGCACTCTTGGTCTCAGGGGGAACGGAGAATATAGCTCCGTTGAGTGAGCTCCACGAAGAGAAGCTGGCTTGCATGGAACGTTTGTTTGGTTCCACTGAAGGTGATTTGCACACAGAAAGGCTGACTCTGCTTCAGCGAATAGCGTTTCATATCATCTCCAGGGCTGTTGCACCACGACAAGAGTGCAAAAACACCATTACTCTATGCGACCTGTTCTTGCTCGATCGATTCATGCGAAGGGAGAAAATTGATCTCCCCAGAGTCATTCTGTGTCACATGGATCGTTGCAAGGCCAAATCTCATTCTTTGGCCTACCCCGGTTAGGTAAAGATGTTGTTACTACGTGAGGAATCATATCTGGAAGAGAATGAAGTTTCTCTGGGTAGCGAGTTGGATTCTGCTACGGTGGAAAAGATGAAATTCATTGGAGACACCAAAGGAACGAGCACAGCTGTTGCAAAGAAAGCAACTGGTGAAGGGTCGTCAAAAGGGAGTTCAATTCAGCATCAGATACTTGCTGAGCTCAAGCAGTTGAACACAACCATGGCATTGCTCTTGGATCATTTCTTGAGCAAAGTCGATGATTCTGCGGAAGACCCTGAGATCTGAGTGCTCTATGTTCCTATTCTAGCCCGTCTGACCCTCTGTTCTTGATTTTTTTTAATGTTTTTATGTCTTTTGTGTGATTGTTCCTTATCTTCTGATCTTAGCTGTCTAGGTCCCTATGCTATGTACTTTGCATGACTTTACGAATGAATTATTTTGTTTATGACTTGTATGTGTGTCAAGTATTTATGTTTCTTGTGTAACTTTTGATGATGCCAAAAGGGGGAAGTATGGAAAATGTGAAACCCAAGGAAGAGTTGATAACATAAGCTAGTGCTAAGGGGAACGACAAGGTTGCTTGAAGGTAAATTCTCAATGAACTTTCTGAGGGGGAACATTGTTAATTATTTGAACATAGTATCTGTGTGATTAAATGTGAAAATGCTTCTAATTGTCTATTCTGAACTGTGTATTTTGACTTGCACATTTTGAAAGAGTTTGTCATCACCAAAAAGGGGGAAATTGTTGGAACGATGATGTTCCCTTTGATTTTGATGATGATAAACTCAAATGCTTTTGATGGTTTTTAGTGTGACTATGAGTTTCAGGAAACGGTGAAGTCAAAGGAACGATGAAAACCTGAGAAGAGTCAAAACAGAAAAGAAAAGGAACAGAGAAGCCAACAATAACGAAATCAACGTGCTGGAATGAAAGAAGAGAACAGACGCGTGTTGCTGAAACAAAACAGAAAAGGGAACAACGCAAGGAACGAAGGACGCACGCTGGAAACCCTAGAGGCTGCCGAATATCTATCTTGGAAACCAGATTTGGAAGTTGCAACTTGGGCCTCAAGGAAGATCTCGGTGAAGAGATTTTGGGTAGAATATTGTTAGAAAAGATTGTATAGGATTTTATTATCTTAGTTTTCTTAAGTAAAACTAGGGTAACATATGAGAATTTCCTAGACTATATATTAGAGAGTTGCGAATTTCTACAACCACAGAACACAGAGAGAATTTTCCAGAGCAGAGCATTCGGAAGCAAGAAGAACACTTACAAGGACGTTGGTGAGTTGAGTACTTGTTAGGGTTTTGGTTGTCTAGTGTGTTGTTAGGAACGTTACATTGAGAAGTCTAGATATCTAGGAGTAAACTAGATTGAGATAAGACTTGCTTGTTTGTAATTCCAGGATTAATAACATAAGTAGACATTCGAAATCCTACTAGGGAAACCTAGAGGTAGAGGTTTTTCTTAGTCAACTAGTTAGGTGATTAAGTTTTCCTCTCTAAGGAACTGAGCTCGTTACTTCATAATTCTGTTGTTATTTTCCGCTGCCCAAGTAATGAACTTACCGTTCCTTGATCTAACACACTCGATTCTACAGTTTGGGAAGATCTTTTCTGGAGAGGTTGTTGGACTTTGAAGTTTACAGATCAGGGAATCGCAATTATGTCACAATGTTGTTGAACAATTATCGGAGCCACCCTGCAATTCTTTGTGTTCCTTCAAGACTATTTTATAGTGGAGCATTGAGTCCATATCGAAAAGACAGTAACACATCTTCCTTACCTTAGGCTGATATGCTTCCCAATAGGGAACTTCCCTTTCATGTTCTGTGGCATCCAAGGCTTTGATGAGAGGGAAAAGGGCAGCCCTTCGTGGTCTAATAGGATTGAAGCTAGCAAGGTGGTTGAGCTCGTACAGAAGATGATAAGAAGGAATGTGTCTGAGCAAGACATCAGGATTATTACCCCTTTCCTACAACAAGTACTAAAGATAAAGAAGGCTCTCATGTCTCTACATATGAGGGATATTGAGATTGGCGGGGTTGAGCAGTTTCTGGGTAAAGAAAAGGAAGTGATCATCCTGTCAACCGTCAAATCGACCGCTAAACACGACGAATATGACAGGACTTTCCGCATGGGATATCTGAGCAGCCCGAAGAGGTTCAATTTTGCCCTGACTTGTGCCCGATCATTGCTTATTATTGTTGGAAACCCTTATATTATTGAAAAGGTAATTCCCGGTAAAACAAACTTACAAGATTGGCATTGGCAATCTTGTAAGTTGTTGGTCATTGCCAGGATTAAAAATTTGATTAACCAACCGTGTTGTTGGTCATTTACAGGATTTGCACTAGAAATAAATGTTAAAGGATTGTGTTTCAAATAGCGTATATGAAGGTTGTGCATTCCGCATGAAGGAGGAGGTTGACAACAGGCAGTTGTGATTCTAGTAATGTAATGATAGCATCCAGTTGACAACTATCCTTTTTTTTAAGAAATGTAATGGTAGCCCATGTTCTAGGAATGTAATGATAGCATCCAGTTGGCAACTATTCTAGTAAGGTAATTATCTGTGTGTGTAGTGCTGGCATTGTGCTTGAATTTGCAAAACTTACATGAAGATCGACATTAAAATTTTGGCAATTTGACATGTAGAATCAACCATGCTTACGAATACTATTCGAAATTAAATTCATCCTCTTACATAAAAAACCAAAGTCACGAGGTACATACTTCATAGTTAATTCATCCTCAACCATGCCTACATGCTGGATTACAAATGCTGAAAGCACTAATCCCTAGAATCACACTAGCACCAAACGCAGAAATAGGAATTATTACATGGTTCCTGAAGTTTTCCTGGGAGTGTAGTGTCTTGTTTTCAGCTTCAAGTTCTGCCACCCTTGCATTTAGTCGCCAAATTGCATGATCGAATTGCATCTCACTTGTATTGAGTTCCATAATTCTTTGTCGAAGTTCATGTATCTCAGTACGTAGACGTGTGATTATTTCACCCAACATGTTGGAACGTGGGCTATTCGTTAGCAACATGTCTAACTCTTCTTGCACTTCTCCTCTATTTGAGAAGGTGTAGGAGATGTAGGTAGATGTTCATATTTTCGGAGGTCCCCGCTTTGATAACTTGAGGTGTCACTGGATGACATTATGCTTGAGTACTGTAGAAACAAAGAAAGATTTCCAGCCAAAAACACAGTGATACATGCTTGCTTATTGATCCATTATGAAAACCACACTATAAACAAAGAGGGTTACCTTCAAGTTCGGCGCAACAGTGAAGGATCTTTGCTCCGCGAAACGAACAGAGAGGGTTTAGGGATTGTTGAGTCAAAATGAGAAGGAACATGGTCGGTCATAACTATTTACCTGATATGACTTCATTTATGTAGTACACGTCTTTTAACCTCTGTTTTCCCTCTAAAAGTTAACAAGTTTTCCTCCAATTTCTACCCCTTTACCCACGTGTTAGGTTGCCATCCAAGCAGAACCCAACCTGTAAACCTGTCCAATGCTACCGTAAACACATCTTCAAAAAAGATTGTGCAGCGTCTTCAATGTCTTTGGAATAGAATAAATTTAATAATGGGTGAGTTCTGACTTTCACATTCATATTCTTCTTTACAAGACATTCTTTTGTGGTTCACTAAACGAGAGAACAACCTTTCAGCTTCTTGTTGAGCATTACACCAACTTTAACTCCCGTTTATCCTTGATTCTAGAATATTTGTTTTCCCTACAAATTTTTACAGCCACCCAATAGAATTATGAAAATCGTCAGCCTGAAAACCCTTTAATGTCGGTGTTAGGGTATTGTCCCGTTTGGCTAGAAAACCCTTTATTATGGCTTGAAAACCCTTTAATGTCGGTGTTAGGGTATTGGTCATACAGTCAACGTTTTTCATAAAGTATTTAACTTGTGTTTTCTTTTTGTTCGTATAACAGGTTCAAGATCATACTACTTGACTCTGAAAACAGATGGTGAATGGATATCTAAGGGAAACAAGTGGGTTTTTGCTGGGATCACAACGACAACATGACTTCTTTTGTATGCAGATATGAATTACTCAAATCTGAGGAAAAAGTTGGCTGAGAAGATTAAATGCATTGACGAGATAGATGAAATGGAGATAAAATATTTGTCACCGTGGAAACCAATGCCACAAACAATCGATGTCAAAAATGACGAAGACCTTGATGCTTTAAAAAAATTTAACTTGCAATCACAAGATGTTATTTGGCCTATCGAGTTATATGCGAGTATGAAAAAGAAAGGAAACAAAGAGGCAGAGGCCGAGGTTGTGATGGCTGGTCATCCAAGTAGAAGTGATGACGAGGACATCACAGTGTGTCTGACTCTGCCACCGTTAACACAAACTCAAGAGGCAGAGGCCGCGGTTGTGGTAGGTTGTCATCCAAGCAGAAATGGTACCAAATCATACAAGAGTAATATGGTAAGCGACAATTGTCCCACTGAAGTTGTACTGAATATAGTTGATTATGACATGTATGAAATGAAACCAAAAATTTGCCGTGTAAACAATGGGGAAGTATAAATAGTTGACTTGGTGAGCCAATCTGAGGCAGATTCGGAAACTGATGGGAGAGAAACAAGGTCTTCCACATGAACGAAAAGAATACATGAATGTATTGACATTGAGAGTGATTATAGGGAAGACGTTGGGCAAGATTTTGATTGGGATGACTTTGAGGATGACTTTGAGGATGATGTTGAGGAAGATGTTGAAGAAGGGACATTGTTGGATGACACTAATGAAGTCGACAAATTATTTATAGACATTGATGAGGAAGTTCTCTAAGAGATTGAAGCCGAGTACTATCATAGCAAACAGTTTAGTAAAAGGCAATTGGATGATTTGGAAGAGCCAATGGAGGATAATAGGGTGAGCGGCAATGATTTAGAAATAAATTTGGAGAGCATTTCAATTGCAAGAAGGATCTTAAGGATCGTTTATCCTTGATGGCATTACAGAGGCGCTTGCAGATGCATGTCCATAAGTCTGATAAGAAGTTATATGTGGTAAGGTACATTGATCCTAGTTGCACATTTTTTGTCGTGGGACCGCTCTTGGCAGCACAGGATTGTTTGCAGTAAGGAAGTATTGTTGACAACACACATGTGGCATGAAGCTAAAGCATAACCACCACACACATGCAAGTTCAAGCGTAATTGCTGACCATATTATGTCAAGGTAAGTAAACAATCATGTCAGTACGATGATATATATTTATCAGCATGTATATGAACTAACCTTAGCATGTTACATATACAATCCTATTACAGCTTTAACACAACCGGTACATGTCATGGACCTCGTGCTGCCGAAATTCAAGACATCATGAAGAAGATGGGAGTGGCAGTTAGTTACGACAAGGCAAACAGAGCACGTTTAACCGCCATTGACAGGATAAGAGGCACAGCTGAAGAAAGCTACAATAGGATTCATGGATACATGTATATGCTCGAAAGGATGAATACAGGGACAGTCACACATGTTGAAGTATATTCTAATCGTCGATTCAAGTATTGTTTTATCAGCTTAGGTGCTTGGCGCAATAGAATGCAGTTTTTAAGAAAGGTATATTTAAGTTTTGTCACGTTCCACGATGTTGTTGTCAAATTAATACAGTCCATTGTAGCATATAAGATTACTACTACATTTGTACAATGTCACTTTGTAAAGCTGAGTGAAAACTATTGCAGGTCATAACTGTGGATGGTACCCATCTAGGATCAAAGTACAGAGGCACACTTCTAGTTGCAGTGGCACAAGACGGAAACAGACAAATATATCCAGTGGCTTTTGCTATTGTTGACAGCGAGAATGACAGTTCATGGTCATATTTCTTTCGACAACTACGCTCCATTGTTACCGACGATCATGACCTCGTATTTGTGTCTGACCGTCATGGAAGTTGTTGGAACGATGATGTTCCCTCTAGTTTTGATGATGATAAACTCAAAGGCATTTGATGGTTTTTAGTGTGACTATGAGTTTCAGGAAACAAATGATTCAAAGGAACGGTGAAAACCACGTGAAGAGTCAAAACAGAGAATACAAGGAACAGAGAAGCCAACAATGAAAAACAACACGCTGGAACGAAAGAAAAGGAGAGACACGCGTTGTAGATCAGAAAAGGAAAGGGAACAGCGCCAAGGAACGGAGGACGCGCGCTGTGAACCCTAGCGCCTGCCCAATATCTGTTTTGGAAACAAAATCTTGAAGGAGCAACTTGGGCCGCAAGGAAAATATATCGTTGGAGATATTATGGTTAGAATAAATTAGAAAAGATTGTATAGGATTATTTTATCTTATTTCCTGAAGTAAAATTAGGGTAAATCAGAGAAAATACCTAGACTATATATTAGAGAGTTGCCAACTTCATTTGATACACGGAACACAGAGCATTTTTAGTGAGCAGAGCATTCTGAAGAAGAAGAACACTTACAAGGACGAGACTTTTGATGAGTTGAGTACTTGTTAGGGTTTTGATTGTCTTAGGTGTTGTTAGGAACGTTACATCTAGAAGTCTAGATATCTAGGAGTAAACTAGATTGAGATAAGACTTGCTTGATTGTAATTCCGGGATTAATAACACAAGTAGACATTCGAAATCCTACTAGGGAAACCTAGAGGTAGAGGTTTTTCTTAGTCAACTAGTTGGTTGATTAAGTTTTCCTCTCTAAGGAACTGAGTTCGTTACTTTGCTATTCTGTTACTATTTTCCGATGCCCAAGGAACAGTTCTACCGTTCCTTGTACTAACACACTCGATTCTATAATTGGTATCAGAGCAGGTTTGTTCTAGATTGTGTGTTACTTACAGATTTTCAGGTAACGATGGCTCCTAGCACTTTCGAAGTTGGTTTGAACTCTTCAAGGCCTCCTCTCTTGCTCGCTGGCCAATATCAACATTGGAAGACACTATTCATCAAGTGGGTGCAAAGCAATTATTACCAATGCTGGTTGGTGATCTCTCTTGGAGATATCGATATTGTTGATCTTGAGAAGAAGAAGAAACTGAAGAAATGGGATCAAGACGATCTCCAAATCATGGAGAAAAACTGCAAAGTAGCCATGCTCATTAACAATGCTCTTAACCATCAAGATGTGCAAAAGCTTCAGCCTTGTGAATCTGCCAATGCTAAGTGGCTCGCCCTGGAACAGATGTACATGGGAAGTAAGGACCTTCGTGAGATTGATCGTTTCACTGCCAAGAAGGATTTCTACAATTTCATAATGGAAGACAAGGAAGATGTGAGTTCCTACCAAGCCAGGTTTGAGAAATTCACTGCAAACTTGACTGCTCACTCAGTCACTGATGAAGAAATCCTCCCTGATGAGAAAATCCTTATTATCATTGATGGGCTTCCTCATCGTCATACGATGACCAAGGCCATTCTAAAGGAGAATCCCAACACTGTCAAACTGAGGTTCCATGAGGTCTTTAGCAAGATCCAGAAGTATGACAATGAAGAGAAGGCTGCAAGAAACAAGGATTCCAAAGAAAAAGGGAATCGCTTTGATGGTTGGAAAGGTTGTTGATAGGATTGAGAACGACCTCGATGACAATGATGGCTCCGATGATCCTGAGGTGGTGCTGCTAACCAAAGTCATGCGTTCCCTCTACAACAAAGGAAGAAACAGTAGAGGCGGGAACGGTGAGACTCGTGACATAAAGGACATCACATGCTACAACTGCAATGAAAAGGGTCACTACTCTAGTTCATGCCCAAAACCCAAGAAACCAAGCAAACCTTCTGGGAACGATGAGAAGAAAGCTTTCGTTGCTGTGTGGGGCAATGAGGATGACTCAGATGGTGAAGACCCTGAAGCCTGGAGTGGCAAGATGTGTGTAATGGCCATCAACGACTCTTCTGAGGAACTCGAGGTAAATCCTGAAACATTCTGTAAATCTCTTGTGAATTATGATAAGAAATCATTGATTTCCCTCATAAGAGAAATGTACATTGAGAATTTGAAAACACAAGAGGAACTTGCTAACTCTGAAGATGAGTGTAGTAGTCTAAAAGAAAATCTTTCAAAAACTGCTAGTAGCTCAACTGTTCCTTTTTCTTCATGTGATGCTAATCATGAGGAACTTCAGATGTTAAGAAATGAAAAAGTCTCTTTGCGTATGAATGAAGTCTCTAACAATACTGATGCAAGGAGTATAGCTGGACCAACTAAGCTCGAGGAACAGGTGTCTGAGATGAGAGCCTATGTTCACAAGATTCATTCTGTGCTTATGGAATAGAAAGATGAAACTGACAACGTTAAGTTCGTCGAAACAAGGTATGGCATTGGTTATATAGGTTCCAAGCAAAAAGAAGATGATCCATCTATTCTGGAACTACGTGAAGCAAGAGACAGGGAACTTCAAGATGCTAGAGAGAAGAATCGCAATCTTGAGGAACGCATCAAAGTCCTTGAGAATGGTCTGGATGAAACTCAGTCATGGTACACTGGACAACCTGCCCACAAGATTTTTCTCAAGCAGTCTCAAGGGACGCAATCCAACGTTCTGTGTCCTGAACGTGCAAAACAACACAAGAGTGTTGTTCCCAATAGAAAGTACGTTCAAATGGAACAATTCAAGTTGTGTTGGTATTGTGGGAACAACAGACATGTGCGGAGAGACTGTGAAAAGAAAAGGAAGTTCTCTGAAGAGCACACAAAGAGAAGGAACAGTAGGAGTAACAATGTGAACTTGAATGACTTCTATGATAAGTCACATGTGCATAATCATAATCATGCTAGATCTAGGAAGAAAACCGTTGTTAATGTTAGAACTATTCCTAGGGAACAATTGCATTATGTGTCTCGACCAGGTAAGGCTAAGCTTGCCTGGGTCGCCAAACCTTAACTTTTTCTGTGCAGGTTGAAGTGAGGGGGAACGAGAGGTGGTACATTGACATCGCTTGTTCATGCCACATGAACGGAAATGAAGATCAACTCACCTCACTTCGCAAACACTCAAGAGGGAGTGTTGCTCTTGGTGACAAGAGATGCAGAGAAATCATTGGAACTGGCGAAACAAAACTAAACTCCAGTATCACGGTAAAAGAGGTCAGTTTAGTTCATGAACTTGGTTTTAGTTTGTTGAGTGTTGCACAGCTTTGCGACCAAGGGAACAACAAGACGGTCTTCACTTCACAAGAATGCTACGTCAAAGATCGTGAAACCATGAACATAATTTTGAGAGGAGTCAGATTCAAGGATGTGTACATTGTGGACAAAAATTTCAAGCCAAAGGAGGTTCTATGTTTTGCGTCTATAACTGATAAGACGGAACTGTGGCATAGAAGGCTTGGACATGCAAATCTTCGACTCATCCACAAGTTGTATACCAAGGAACTTGTTCGTGGTCTTCCCCATGTTCAATCAGAATTCCACGGTGTTTGTGATGCTTGTGTAAAAGGGAAACAGACCCGTTCCTCTTTCAAGGTTAAACCAGATGTAACAACCTCTCATCCTCTGGAACTGATTCATATGGATCTCGGTGGTCCCATGAGGATAAGAAGTCACGGTGGGAACAGGTATGTTTTCGTAATTGTCGATGATTATTCTAGATTCACTTGGACAATTTTTCTGTCTTTGAAGGATGAAGTCTTCTCTGAGTTCGAGGCATTCATCAAGAAGGTGGAAACAAGCTTAGGAAAGAAGCTAAAGGCTATAAGGTATGACCATGGAACGGAGTTTGAGAACTCCATGTTCTTCAACTTTTGCGAGGAACATGGTGTGTCTCATGACTTCTCCGCACCTAGGACACCACAATAGAATGGGGTTGTGGAACGGAAGAATAAGACTCTGGAAGATATTGCAAGAACTCTCCTCATTGCAAGCAACCTTCTAAGAATCTTCTGGGCAAAAGCGATTAACACTGCATGTTATATTCTCAATCGTGCCATGCTCCGTCCCTTATTGAATAAAACTGCATATGAACTAATAAGGGATCGCAAGCCCAATATTTCCCACTTGTGTGCTTTTGGATGTAGGTGTTACATTCACAATAATGGGAAGGATAACTTAGGAAAGTTTGACCCACGAAGTGATGAAGGAATTTTCTTGGGATATGCAAAGGCAAGCAAGGCCTACAGAGTATACAACAAGAGGCTTCGCAAAATTGAGGAAAGCATTCAAGTCGTCTTCGATGAGAACTCAAAAGGTTACAATGGCGAGTTCGAAGCAATGTCCCCAGAGGAAGGTTATCCAAGAATGCAACATGAAGATTCTGATGATGAAGACATCGGTCCTGTTTCACGACCTAATGCAGGTCGTGGGAACGGTCCTTCCAATACTGCTAATAAGTCTCCATCCTCTCCAGACTCTTCTAGTCCTGACATCTCTTCCAAGGAGGATACTTCAAGTAATTCTGCACAAGATGCAAATGTTCCCTCTTCATCCAATGCTGATTCAACAATCATGCCCCCACCTAATGCAGAAGCCTATATCACTGTTCCAACTGGAACTTCTGCTGATATTATTATTGTTGATTCTCAAAGCGATGATGGAACGAACAAATTTGAAGATGCCCAATTTTATCCATCTTCAACGGACGACTCTGAGATACAACTTGATGACCCTTCATTACTCGTATCAAAGAGTGTTCAAATTCAAAAGGCTCACCCCACTCATAATTTGGTCACACCTTTTGGTGAAAGAGGTTTGCGTTCTAAACTGAATATGTTTTGTGCTTTCCATGCGTTCATCTCTCTTGTAGAACCCAAGAATATCAAGGAAGCATTGAAGGAACCGGACTGGATCGTAGCTATGCAAGAGGGGCTACATCAATTTGAGAGAAACAAAGTCTGGAGGCTCGTTCCTTTGCCTCGCAACAAACATGCCATTGGGACTCGATGGGTGTATAGGAACAAGCTTGATGACTCTGGGGTAGTCACAAGGAACAAAGCAAGGCTGGTTGCTCAAGGTTACAATCAACAAGAGGGGATTGACTATGATGAGACGTATGCTCCAGTGGCTCGCATTGAAGCTATTCGTCTTCTTATAGCCTATGCCGCTCACAAAGGTTTCACTTTATACCAAATGGATGTCAAGACTGCGTTCCTAAATGGATATCTTCAAGAAGAGGTATATGTGAAGTAACCCCCTGGCTTTGAAGATGCCAATTTTCCCTCGCATGTATACGCTTTGGATAAGGCATTGTATGGTCTTAAGCAAGCACCTTGTGCTTGGTATGATAGACTTGTACAGTTCCTTCTCTCCAACGGATATCGTCGAGGAACGATTGACAAAACCCTGTTCCTTTTGAAACAAGAAGGTAAGATTCTGGTGGTTCAAGTCTATGTTGATGATATTATTTTTTGTTCCACTAACCCTGCTTTTGTAGAAAAGTTCAAAAATCTTATGAGTAGTGAGTTTGAGATGAGCATGATTGGGAAATTATCTTTTTTTCCTCGGATTACAAGTTACTCAGACTAAGGAAGGAACGAAAATACACCAACAAAAGTACATCAAGGAGTTGTTGAAGAAGTATGGTATGGATACTGCCAAACCTATCGTTACTCCTATTTCTCCTAACACTCGCTTGGATGCAGATCTTAATGGAACAGACATTGATCCTACCATGTATAGAGGCATGATTGGTTCTCTCCTCTATCTCACGGCCAGTCGACCAGATATTTTGTTTAGTGTGTGTCTCTGTGCTAGATTTCAGGCTAATCCAAAGGACTCACACTTGAAGGAAGTCAAGCGAATCTTTCGATACCTCAAAGGAATGGACCATCTCTGTCTATGGTATCCCAAGAACTGTGATTTCAACCTTGTTGGATTCACAGTCGCCGACTTTGTTGGGCACGTAGTAGATCGCAAAAGCACTTCTGGAACGGCACAGTTCCTTGGGCCCTGTCTCGTTTCATGGGGTTCCAAGAAGCAAAACTATGTGGCCCTCTCCACTGCAGAAGCTGAATACGTCACAGTGGCAAGTTGTTGTGCTTAGGTATTGTGGCTTAAACAACAACTGGAAGACTATGGTATGTCTCTTGGAACCGTTCCGATTATGTGTGACAATACTAGTGCCATCAACATCTCTAAAAATCCAGTTCATCATTCACGTACTAAGCATATTGACATTCGTCATCATTTCCTATGTGATAATGTTGACATGGGCTTTATCAGAATGGTTGCAGGACTGAAAATCAAGTGGCAGACATCTTCACCAAAACACTAGACAAAGGTCCATTCGAGTATCTTTGATTATTCATTGGCATGATCTCTCTGAATTGAGGACCTTCACACCCACTATTCCCTCAATGCTTGGCTAACTTGTTTCACAGATTTCATGAAGTTCCTTGTTTACTGGCTTCTTATGACATAAATTTTCATGATTTTTGTGTGTTCGAATTGCCTTGTCTTAGGGTCTAGATACTTTGTCTTTTGATTTGTGTTGAATTACTTGATTGCATGCTAACATCTTTTTAAAGACCCAAAACAACCAATTTGATGAATTGAACCCTCACTACAAGCCCACATGATAATTGGTTGTACTGCCTACCTTAGCCGCGATTCAGGTAAATGTTCCCTATGATCCCTCTTTGCTAAACCTTTATTGGGAATAATTATCTGAGTTGTTTTTCTCCCTACCACATGTTTGGATATACTATATTTTGTATGAACCCAACATTGAAATATCCAGACAAGCCTCGCAAGCACTCTTGGTCTCAGGGGGAATGACGATTGTTGCTCAGATTAAGGGGGAATAGTTGTGTATGGAACGTTTAATTTGAATCAGTGGCTGGCATTAATTGGGTTGCAGGTGAACGTTGGAACGGTTGTTTGGTTCCACTGAAGGTGAACTCCACACTAAAAGGCTGACTCTGGCTCAGCGCATCGCCTTCCACATCATCTCCAGAGCTGTAGCACCTCGTCAGGAGCGACGCAACACCATCACCTTGTGTGACTTGTTTCTGCTTGATCGGTTTCTGAGAAGGGAGAAAATTGATCTTCCCCGTGTTATTCTGTGTCATATGGATCGATGCAAAGCCAAGTCCCACTCTCTAGCCTATCCAGGCTTGGTAAAGATGCTGCTGCTTCGAGATGAAGCTTACATTGAAGAAAATGAAGTGTCTCTGGGAAGTGAGTTGGATTCCGCAGTTGTGGAGAAGATGAAATTTAAGGGTGATACCAAGGGAACGGGCACTGTAACTTCAAAGAAAGCAGTTGGTGCAGGAACATCAAAGGCGAGCTCCATTCAGCATCAGATTCTTGCTGAGCTCAAGCAGCTGAACACCACAATGACATTGCTCTTAGATCACTTTCTGAGCAAAGCTGAAGACTCTGCTGAAGACCCTGAGATCTGAGTGCTCTCCATTCCCCCCCTAGCCCGTCTGATCTTCTGTTCTTGATTTTTTAGGGTTTTATGTCTTTTATGTGATTGGTCCTTATCCTTTGATCTTAGTTGTCTATGCCCCTCTGCTTTGTACTTCGCCTTACATTATGAATGATTTATTTTGCTTATGAGTTGCATGTGTGTCAAGTCTTTGTGTCATTTGTGAAACTTTTGATGATGTCAAAAGGGGGAAGTATGGAAAATGTGAAACCCAAGGAAGAGTTGATAACAGAAGCTAGTGCTAAGGGGAACGACAATGCTGCTTGAAGGTAAATTCTCGATGAACTTTCTGAGGGGGAACAATGTTAATATCTTGAACTTAGTATCTGTGTGATTAAGTGTGAAAATGCATATTACCTGTCTGTTTTGAACGTGCACATTTTGAAGGAGTTTGTCATTACCAAAAAGAGGGAAATTGTTGGAACGCTGATGTTCCCTCTAGTTTTGATGATGATAAACTCAAAGGCATTTGATGGTTTTTAGTGTGACTATGAGTTTCAGGAAACAAATGATTCAAAGGAACGGTGAAAACCACGTGAAGAGTCAAAACAGAGAATACAAGGAACAGAGAAGCCAATAATGAAAAACAACACGCTGGAACGAAAGAAAAGGAGAGACGCGCGTTGTAGATCAGAAAAGGGAAGGGAAGAGCGCCAAGGAACGGAGGACGCGCACTGTGAACCCTAGCGCCTGCCGAATATCTGTTTTGGAAACAAAATCTTGAAGGAGCAACCTGGGCCGCAAGGAAAATATCTCGTTGGAGATATTGTGGTTAGAATAAATTAGAAAAGATTGTATAGGATTATTTTATCTTATTTCCTTAAGTAAAATTAGGGTAAATCAGATAAAATACCTAGACTATATATTAGAGAGTTGCCAACTTCATTTGATACACGGAACATAGAGCATTTTTAGTGAGCAGAGCATTCGGAAGAAGAAGAACACTTACAAGGACGAGACTTTTGGTGAGTTGAGTACTTGTTAGGGTTTTGATTGTCTTAGGTGTTGTTAGGAACGTTACATCTAGATGTCTAGATATCTAGGAGTAAACTAGATTGAGATAAGACTTGCTTGATTGTAATTCCGGGATTAATAATACAAGTAGACATTCGAAATCCTACTAGGGAAACCTAGAGGTAGAGGTTTTTCTTAGTCAACTAGTTGGTTGATTAAGTTTTCCTCTCTAAGGAACTGAGTTCGTTACTTTGCTATTCTGTTACTATTTTCCGCTGTCCAAGGAACAGTTCTACCGTTCCTTGTCTAACACACTCGATCCTACAGAAGCATTTACAAAGGTTTAAGAGAGCGCTACATCTTCGCAAAGCATGGTTGTTGCACACTTCACCTATTTCAAAACGTGAAGACGAGGTTTAAAAGGAATGACTTATGGATTCTGTACCAAAAGGCAAATCAAGCATACACCAAATAGGACTTCAATCGTGAATTTGCAAGACTTTGCGCCCAGTCCCCGGAAGTCGGTACCTACCTCAAGGGTGTTGGATTTGAAGCGTGGACAAGGTCGCATATGCTCGCAAACAGATTCAACATTATGACGTCCAACAATGCGGAATCCGTTAATAGTCGCTTAGTGGGCCCGCGTCGAATGTCGTTGATTGGGTTGCTTGATGGTATACTGAATGTCACGAGTCAGTGGTTTTATGACAGGAGATTTAAGGGAGATCGATATTCTGATCTTCTGACCCCGACAGTTTGTCGTGAGCTAGAAGGTAATTATTTGAAATCGTTGACAATGGTTGTGAGTGGGATAAATCAATATGAGTTTCAAGTGCATGCCAATGGAACTACATTCTTGGTAAATCTGCATGCTCGAACTTGCTACTGCAACGTCTTCCAAGTTAACCAAATTCCTTGTGCGCATGCAATAGCGGCTGCGAAGGATTGTGGTGTGGATCCTGTCACTATTGTTCATCCCCTCTTTACTGCTGAAAAGTGGAAGGAAGTGTACAAGGAAAGTTTATATCCAATTCCTGCATTTGAGCGTTGGGAAGTTCCTGATACGGTCTTGAATAGAACATGTTTTCCCCCGGATGTTAGGAGGAAATCAGGAAGACCAAGGAAGAAAAGAATCCCATCACATGGAGAATACAAGGGCCCGAGGAGAAGGTGTGGAAGTTGTGGCACTCTCGGCCATAACTCACGAAACTGTCCTAACCCCTCAGCCGGCCCATGATGCGGTTAATTGTGTTACCTCTTCAATTATCTATTTTTTTAATATGTGTTTCCTTGTGTTACCTCTTGAATTATCTATTTTGTTAATATGTGTATTAAGATATCCAAACTCTTGAAGGATCTCTTACCACTCATATTACTTTTCGTATAAATGATATCTATTTTGTTAATATGCGGTTAGTTACTGTAACTCTATCCTGTCATTACTATATTAATATCCTGACAATGTCAATATTAACTACTTTTGGTTAAATTCATATGACAGAAGTTTCACTCCAATCTGTACCCCTTGACCCCACTTGTTATTCTTCCATATTTATCATGACAGATTCAATATGCTTTCAAATAACCTACCGACCGACATGAGTGGCATCTGAATAACACACAGGAAAAACATAAACCATCCTCGGCCATACATAACATGCTTCTTAAAAGCACTACATTTACGTGACATTATATAGTCACTACATGACATTATATGTTCACGACACTAACATGTATTACCAGTAATACGATGTTCAACACAGCTAATTTAAACCAACAAAACCATCACCATAGAGTTACATTCTTCAAATTCAAAATAATACTAAAAACAGGCATCTAAGCTCTGAATATGGTAACGTTGTATATAACATTGCGGCGACGCACTATTTCAAATACACATGCATCGTTGATTTCCAATTCATTGTCAATTACAAATTGCCTCCAGCCTGTGCCAAATCTGTAGCGATTCCCACTTTTTGCGACAGACACGGGCCAAGCAGCCATACCACAATTCAGGATGAATTCAGTGATTCTTGCAGCACTCAAGAAATTGATACCATGGACACCCTGCATATCAGTAAGTGCATTGCAAGTTGATATTATGAAGTAATCCTTATCACACATTTACATGATATTATGAAGTAATCCTACCAGACGATAGTCGCCCTGGACATTGGTTTGTTTCATTAAAACAACGAAACTATTATTCTTGTCACATGGAAAAGCTTGGGCTCTTTGTATTGCTGATGTTGGCTCAGTAGCAACAGTTCCAACATCTTCATCATGTTCATCATCATCAACATCTCCATCATCTACAAGAATAATTGGGTGGTCGCCACTGTTATACTCTCCAGTACTCCAAGTGTTGTAATTGGTGTCTTCTTCACAGTGGGATTAAGAGCTGATATCAATCACATTGTTCGGCATCCTATTAACAACACCACACAGAAGAGGACGTTGATGCAATACGGTAAAGCAAATAGAACTACCCAGTTCCAAAGAGAGACTTTCATTGAAACTCAGAATATCACTTTAGCAACTCCATGTGTTCGAATCCAAGGTAAACTTTTCGAAATAATTTAAAAATAACCATGCTAATTGTTTAATAATACCTGGACTTCCTTTTTCGTGAGTCAAATGGTGTTGATTGTGGTTGAACTCTCTCCAAATGGGGACAATTTGATTTTGGCTGCTCAATCCCGACAAACCCTAGAAAACTTACCCAAATTGAGATAGATGAAATGAAGTCAAACCCGTTTTGGAACAATATATATAATAGTCTGTTAAACCGGGTTCATAACAAGCTATTAATATAATTGTTAAATCGGTCAGAAATTGGCCCTAATATGGCATTGTGTGCTCCAAGGAACCGCTCAGAAATTGGGCCTAATATGGCATTTTGGGCCTATCATACTAACTGTTTTGGCATGTCGTCTTTCATATGTCATAAAGTACTATATTATATAAAACGGAAATACATTACATGCTTCATAAAGCACTACATTTACGTGACATTATATAGTCACTATATGACATTATACAGTTCCTACATGACATTATATATCCATTACATTAACATGCATTACAAAATACTTGATTTCCTACTAAATACTACATGACATTACATAGTCACTACACTAAATTACTTACTAAATACTACGTGACATTACTAGATATTACATAAACACTGATGCAGAGGAGACAAATGAATCTGGGCCGTCGCGTTGCGGAAGTTCTTGAACAACATCTTCGGTGACGACATATATGTTAATGAACGCCACAGTTCTACCAAGGGCTGCAAGGACGGCTGCGTCTCCATGGTTCTGCAAGGCCCTCAAGGTACGAGGGCCGCCGTAGGGGGGCACAACTTCGAAGAAGTAGGAAGCGTTCCGTTCACAATTGTTAAAATGATAAAGTTGGTTAATGAGCCACCAAACATCCCTTATCATTTCAGCCAAAGGACACCAGTTTTGGGTCATCCCACCTTGGTAGTAGTGGGTCGAATTTCTGGCAATTGCTCCCCTCGAATGGATGATTCTCCCTCCTGTATGGACGGTGGTAAACACCCTGTGATCGTTAGGCTGATCATCCATGTTTTTGAAGGAATAGTATGGAATTTGGAGTTTTGTAGAAGGTGGAAGATGTTGGGAAGAGTTGTGGATGAGGAAATGTGACTACGGAAGAGGGGGTATATAAAGAGGTTTTTGGGTTGGTGGCAGTTACGGATACATTTACGACGGTGCTCTAATATCTTCTTAATTTAATTACTACTGTTAATATCATATCACTGTATATCCTGTCTAATCAGCGTAAATTGGAATTGGTGGGCAGTTACTGCTAACTTCATGACGGTTTGGAGTTTTTTATTGTCTCTTCTCAAAAAGGAGTTAGTAGAGGCAATACCCTGTTACAATTAGTTGTGTATCCCACATTCCTATTAGATTCATCTTGTCATGCTACTTCTTAATATGTAATGAAGTCAGTCAATGTCCCTATATTATTTGACACAATTGTCATTCAAATGCCGTTTAAGTGCCATGTAACTGCCATTTAACCTACACGAACATAACTGCCATTTAACTGCCATTCAACTACCACATCTATAAATAAGTTGTCGTAACATTGTATGTAATCTAAACAAATGTCTTCCAAAACATCCAATTATATGTAATCTAAGCAAATGCCATCCAAACAACAACAAAAACCTAATGTTTTATCCAAACATCCAATTTAAACGATGGGGTTCTTTAGGCTCGACCTCCACATCCCGTCAAACACGCTGTGAGCCATGTCGCTCCTGAAGCCGTCAATAAATTTGTATGCCACAACGTCAAGATTTTTCCAACAAGCACTGAGCAACTCGATGTGTTTCAGAGTGTATATCCCACGGTCATGACTACGAACACAAAATGCAATAAATTTACTTAGATGAAGTATATAATAAAATTGGTAAGGGGATTGGTATTTCGACTTACCCGCGCTTGTTCTGCTTCAGTCCTTGAATTCTCTCAAATTTAATTCTTTAGTACCCCGATGTTCAAATTTCTTGGCAAGATGCGGGTACTGTGTCATGAAGTGAGGAAGAAACATTAAAACCCCATGCAGCCAGGTCTCTACGGCCAAGTTAGTGTTCAAATCCACATTACAACCATATACATTTGCCTGCCATTGTTGCAGATCGATCTCTACAGCCACCCAATGCATGTTATCGATGTTGAAGGGGACATAAATGAAGTCCATATCATCCCAACTGGACCCATAAGCTTTAGGCCGATCTCCCCTAAAGTATTCAAGTGCACGTTCAGGTGCAGGTGGAACAGTGCAGGCATTTTGGACATAGTATCTATATGCATCCGTATAATCAGCAGCCCAGAAAACGTCCAATATTGTGGCCTTGCGTTTAACTTCGGACTCCAAAAGCGCCTTACGGATATAACAACAAACTTCATCGATTTGCTTCAAAAAAATATAATTCATCCTGTCAGGCATTATAACAAATCCCAACAGTAAACTAATTTGACATCATAAGTAAATAACTTACACCATCTTCCAGCCAAGATTTTGGTTCCAGCATTAGGCCAAACCAGTCCTTGTCCATCTTTTGACCACACAGTCCAACTCTTGGCTCAGAGCTGAAAAATAAAGAAGGCATAATTAAATCCATGAAAGATAGTTGAACATTATTAAATCCGTGAGATACTAACCTTTCATCATCCATCCATTTCAGCAAAGCAGTCATCTCCTTCACTTGTGAATTCTTGGTTATCTTCTTCACAGTTTTCCCTTTTTTCTCATCTGTGTAAGGTGTTAGTTTTTTGGCAGATGGCTTCACCATACGACTAGGAAGAACCCTCTTCGGTTGGAGATGCTGCTTCCGTTTATTTTTGGGTTTCGCCTTGGTGGATAAATCAACCACAACGGCTAGCACTGAAAGAGGTTCCTCTCTTTCCTCAACCTCTGTTGTGGTTAGCTCCTGCTGGGTAGCCTCTGGTGCTTCAATGTCGTTAGTAAAATCCCGCTCCTGGTCCTTTTTACCATCGCCAATATTTTCATTTAGGTCTTTGACAATGGCCATAACACCATCCGAACCCTCAACGTCATTGTTACCCTCAATAGAATTATCAAAATCCTACAATCATAATAACCATGTCAAACTACCGACATACATGAGTAACAATCCTGTCACCATGCCAGACTTTTCTTGTAAAACATAAAAACTCCCATCAGACACTAGAAATCTTATCACCTCGTACAAATAATAATGTCATAGTAGTAATGATAATATGATAATTTTCATATGAGTATATTCATACCTCTTTGCCTTCAGCCTCTTCTTTCTCCACCTCAACAACCTGAACTTCAGCCTCCTGATACGCAACCTCTATCTTCTCCACCTCAGCCTCCTGAACTTCAGCCTCCTAAACCTCAACCTCTACCTTCTCCACCTCAGCCTCCTGAACCTCAACCTCTTTGTCACCACCCTCACCATCACTCTCATTATCCTGATCAGCATCACCAACTTCATTATCCTCATCAGAAACTTCATCATCATCATGACTTGCAACCTCAGCGTCTACCTTGTCCTCCTCCTTCGGTTTGTCACCACCCTGGCGAAGTTCTTCATTGTTATTACCCTCATCACCATCACCAAATTCATCATCATCATCCTCATCATCATCATCATCATCATCATCATCATCATCATCATCATCATCATCATCATCATCATCATCATCATCATCATCATCATCCTCCTCACTCTCAACCTCATCACTCTCAAACTCCTCACCCTCAACCTCCTTATCCTCCACCTCCTCATCCTCTGTTTCCTGGTCATCCTTATAAACTTCCTCCTCTTCCTCATCAGACTCACCATAGGATTCAAAATCATCCTCATCCAAATAACTCTTTGATTTCCCCTTACTCTTGAGCTTAGGCACCTCCTCTTTTGATACCCTCTTTTCCAGCCTTCCCATCCTGTCAAGAACTCCTTTTTCCATCATCTTCGTCATTCTGAACATCTGACTTATCACCTCTGATGAATGCACAAATGCTTTACTCGGGCTCGCTCCATCTTTTCCTTGTTTTCCCTTCCCCCTTCTTTTTCAAACCCTTCATTGCTTCCTTCACAATCTTGTCAAAATGCGGGTCATCATTTTCAACAACATAGTAGCAGTCGGACAGCTTATCCACCTCATCCTCATCGGGAATAAGAATGGGCGTAACCACATGTGTAGGATCAGCCAAAGACAACTCCAACACTCCATGTTCAGGGGCTTCATCTGAAAACCAACGAAGACCTCGAGGCATTGCAGATTCACTCAACTTTGATGCAAATTGAAGACCAAATGTTGGCATAGCTTCCCATACCCATATCTACAATAACAAGCGGTTTGAGAATTAGCAAATTAAGATACATTAAATCATTTTATCCTGTCACCTATAATTTAAATAAGGTCATCATAAAACTATCTAGATTGCAAATAAAACTTTGTTGGGAAACTAGTATGTTGTGTCAATCAAACAACAAACAACTTCATGCATATTCACCATGATCCTGTCACCCTGTACTCAAACATCCTGTCATAGTTTAGCATAAAGTATACTACTATGCTGCAAATAAAACACACTCAGTAATTCATATTTGAACCATTAAAAATCATTAAATCAGGTCACCATAAAACTATCTGGAATGCAAATATAACTATGTTGCAAAACTAGTATGTTGTGTCAATCAAACAACAAATAACTTCCTGCATATTCACCATGATCCTGTCACCCTGTACTCAAACATCCTGTCATAGTTTAGCATAAAGTATACCACTATGCTGCAAATAAAACACACTCAGTAATTCATTTGAACCATTAAAAATCATTAAATCAAGTCACCATAAAACTATTTGGAATGCAAATATAACTATGTTGGAAAACTAGTATGTTGTGTCAATCAAACAACAAACAACTTCCTGCATATTCACCATGATCCTGTCACCTTGTACTCAAACATCCTGTCATAGTATAGCATAAAGTATACTACTATGCTGCAAATAAAATACATTCAGTAATTCATATTTGAACCATTAAAAATCATTAAATCAGGTCACTATAAAACTATCTGGAATGCAAATAAAACTATCACTAGTGGAAAAAACCCTTTTAGAGGCGGGCCTTTTGACACTTATTGCAGCGAACACCGATCGCCGCAACTGAGGGGGCTGCAACAAGTATGGAAGCTTTTTGAGGCGGGCTATATACGCCTCTACAAGTGGCTTTTAGAGGCGGGCCTATGGAGGCCTGCCTCTAAAAGCCACTTGTAGAGGCGGGCCTCCATAGGCCCGCCTCTAAAAGTGCTCGGCCGTAGTGCACTTGTTGAGGCGGGCCTATGGAGGCCCGCCTCTAAAAGACACTTGTTGAGGCGGGTCAGGTTCGAATTGTTGAGGCTTTTAGAGGCGGGCCTATGGAGGCCCGCCTCTAAAAGACACTTGTTGAGGCGGGCCTCCATAGGCCCGCCTCTAAAAGCCTCAACAATTCGAACCTGACTCGGCCGAGTCATGGGCCGAGTCAGGCTCAGTTTATTGTATTTCAACCATTCGAGCCTAACTCGACCCAGAACTCGGCCGAGTGCTCGGCCGAGTCAGGCTCGAATTGTTGAAATACCATACACACAGATTTGCAGAATAATATACATCAACACAACAGATCGATTTCATTCACAGAATAATATAACAGATTTCACCAGAGTACAATCAGATTCTCAACAACAGTATACAGGACAAGTATAAACAAGTTCAATCCGATAATAAATACTTCGATGTAAAATACTGTGCCCATTGCTCACGAACAACGTCTAGTGGCAGCAGGTAGCCCCAATGTTACCGGAAATGCCTCGGAGCCTTCCTGCATTGTCACATGAAAATGAACTTCCTAAGAGGAGAGAACAAGCTATAATTAAAAATCCAAGGAAGACAATGTTACCGGAAATGCTCATACACAAAAAACTAGATCATGATTTCATGAGTACATATCAAAAAAAAGCATATGAGTACATATAAAAATAAACATTGTCTACCACATAAAAAATCTCATCTTATTCATTTGTGATTTGTAAATAAATTACCTCATCTTATTCATTTGTGATTTGTAACCCATATTCCCTCCCTATGATCCGTACGGATGTGATTAGTAGTATTTGCATCTTCCTCCTCGGGTAATGGTTGAACAACAGTTGATAACAAGGGTGTGTCGTCATACTCGTCATACTCTTCTTCATCCACAACATCATCAATACCCATAATATGTCTTTTACCTTGGGCAACTGCACGCCATCTAGGATCAACATTGTCTACCACATAAAAAATATGCTTAGCTTGTGATGCTAGGATGAATGGCTCGTCACTATCACTTAATCGGTCAAAGTTTACCAATGTCAAACCCGGATAAATTTCATCTTGCTTCACCCCGTTAGTGTTGTTCACCCACTTGCACCGGAAAACAGGGATTGTAAAGTTGTTATAATCAAGCTCCCATATTTCTTCGATAACACCATAATACGATTGTGTCGCATCAACCGGTCTTTTGTCCTTAGCGCTCGCATAGACCCTAGATGCTGCAACAACCTTCACTCCACTATTCTGCACCACACTCTTTTCATCTTGTCTTCTAGTGTAGAATGTGAACCCATTGATATCATACCCTTCGTAAGACCGAACACATAGTCGAGGACCTCGAGATAACCACTTCACCGTATCAGAAACGTCATGTTCTTTCCTAAGTTCCTCAGCAACTTCCTTCTTAAACCAATCAACAAATGTGCGATTATGTTCCCTCATCAAAGCTCTTTCATTCAATTTTGGATTATTGTGTTGCAATTCAAGGCAATGCTTTTCTATGTAAGGATTGACCTCTGTAAGATGCTGCAACACACAAAGATGTGCCTTAATCTTCCTTTCAGATGGAGGAGATATCACATTTTTACCAATTACTCCCTCTCCTTCAAGCCTCCATGCATGACGAGATTTTGGAAGACCTATTGGATGAAGCCTTGACAAAAACTCAGCTGCGTATTGAGATATCTCTTCATGAAGGACTCCACGAATGATACTACCCTCTGGATTCGCCCGATTCTTTACTTTGTCCTTTAAACTGCCAAAAAATTTCTCAAAAGGATACATCCATCTTAAATACACCGGACCACATAACTTGATTTCTCGAACCAAATGAACAATCAAGTGCACCATTATGTCAAAGAAATACGGCGGAAAGTACATTTCAAATCGACACAAAGTTTCAACAATATCAACGTGGAGAGCATCCAATATTTTCGGATCAATAACCTTAGCACACATGGAACTGAAAAACACGCACAGGTTTGTTATAACATGTCTCACATGTTTTGGCAATATCCCACGAAGTGCGATCGGCAAGAAAACATTAATCAATACATGGCAATCATGAGACTTCATACCAATCAACCGAAGGTCCGAAAGAGAAACTAGACGTTTTACATTTGACGAATATCCCGATGGAACCTTAATGCCATGTAAGCACTCACAAAACACATTTTTCTCCTTTCTTGACATTGTGTAACAGGCCGGAGGTAGAAAAGTCTTTTTACCATCCGGTTTTACAACGGGCCACAAATCTGGTCGAATATTCCTCTCTTTCATATCAAAACGAACTTTCTGATTGTCTTTCGTCTTTCCGGGTATATTCAGCAAAGTCCCAATTATAGCATCACAAACATTTTTTTCAATGTGCATCACATCGAGACAATGCCTAACCGACAAATCTTGCCAATAAGGAAGATCCCATAGTATAGACACTTTCTTCCATAAAACACCCTTTGCAGAGATGGACTTGAAGCCCTTGCCGTATTTGGTGTCAACATTTTTAATCCGTTCATAAACATGTGATCCTGTCAAAGGTGTACGAGCTACTCCTTCCTCGGTGTACCCATTGAACTCCTTCTTCTTTTTACGGTAAGGGTGATATCGACTAAGGAACTTCTGGTACCCTAGATACACATTTTTCCTGTAATTTTTCAAGTAGGCGGGTTTCATATCTTCTTCACATATAGGGCATGCTTGTTCTCCTTTGGTTTTGTACCCAGACAAGTTTCCATATGCCGGAAAATCATTTATGGTACAAAAAACCATAGCTCGCAAGGTAAAGTTTGAGTTGGTGTATGCATCGAACATTGGAACACCTTCATTCCACAGTAATTTCAAATCATCAACAAGTGGAGCCAGATACACATCTATGTCATTCCCAGGTTGCTTAGGCCCGGAGATGAGGAGTGATAACATGATATACTTGCGCTTCATACACAACCATGGAGGAAGATTATAAATCGCTAGAAGAACCGGACATGTGCTATGTTGGCTGCTTAGAGTGCCATACGGATTCACACCATCTGTACACAAAGCAAGTCTCAGATTCCTAATCTCATCACCAAATTCAGAATATTTCTTATCAATATTTCTCCATTGAGGAGAATCAGCAGGATGTCTAAGGAGTCCATCTTTCTTTCTCCCTTCCGCATGCCACCTCAGATTTTTGGCTTCCTTCTTTATCGAAAACAAACGCTGAAACCTAGGTATTATCGGAAGATACCACATAACCTTAGCTGCTGGCCCCCTCTTAGCCGAATTTACCCCTTTACGCTTGTAACGAGATGCACCACACTTTGGACACTCATTCAAATTTTCATGTTCATTTCTGTAAAGCATATAATCATTTGGGCAAGCATCTATCTTGACGGCCTCTAAGCCTAAGGGACACATCAATTTCCTGGCATAATAAGTAGAGATAGGCATGTCATTGCCT
Organism: Rheum nobile; assembly: GCA_027886185.1. NCBI lineage: Eukaryota > Viridiplantae > Streptophyta > Magnoliopsida > Caryophyllales > Polygonaceae > Rheum > Rheum nobile. Next base: position 2,358,184 of record WOAB01000163.1, read on the forward strand.
TCTGGTAAAAATTCACCTAATCATTCCAATAAGGTGTTGAAACTTCCATCAGTCCAACCAGAAGCACATTTCAAGTTGTAAAGTATTGACACAGCCTCTAACTTGCTAAATTTTGTACACCCGGGATACAAGGGAGTCTCTGCAGCCTTTGATACCTGTTCGAACATCTGAGGTCGTTCGTTCAAGTGATCTCTCACCCCATCCATCATCCCATTTATTTCATCATCTTTTTGGTCATCATCATCATCCATCTCATTATTCTCAGCAATATCATCATCACTATCATCAGTGTCTACCCGAACATCAAACTCATTGACACTAGAACTTGGACGATCAAGTATTTTCTCACCATGCCAAAACCAAATATGGTAATCTTGTTTGAAACCACGACGAAATAAATGATCCTCAATCTCATCAATACCATCTAACCGCCTTATATTCTTACAATCACGGCATGGACAATAGATTTTTTCGGCTTTCGTACTCCGTTGGTGTGCTAAAGCACATCTAATGAACTCCTCAACCCCACTCAAGTATTCTGTCGTAGTATGGTCACCGTACATCCAAGGACGACTCATTTCTAGTAATAAATGCAAAACAAGGAAGATTTAATATCATTTCTAATAACTATCCCGCCAAGGGCCTAAATTATGAATTCTATCCCGCCAAGGGCCTAAATAGATAATAATAAGCAACTAAGCAAGAAAAAATACAAACTCAACTATCCCGCCAAGGGCCTAGATTATGAATTCTATCCCGCCAAGGGTCTAAGGAATTAGAGTAGAAGTATTACCTTGACCCAATATCGAGCCTTCAAGACAATGCCTTTATCAACCTGCAGAATGTAATTTCCCTAATTAAATAAACCGTAAAAATGTGATCCTCTAGTATATTACATCTTCAATACAGTATAATACATAGATTATGAGACAGAAAATATAGAGAAACACATATTAGAAAAACGCATATTCATAGGGGCATTTCATCAAACACCTTCAATGCACGAGCAAGTTGACCAAAATACACAAATTCGTACAAGCTTTAAACACAAAATACACAAATTAGAAATCAGTACATTAGGATTTGCATATTCGTAGGGGCATTTCATCAAAAAATCTGCTTAGACAAACGCATATTCATAAGGGCATTTCATCAAACACCTTCAATGCACGACCTTTAAACACAAAAATAAACAAATTCGTACAAGCTTTAAACACAATACAGAGAAACGCATATTAGAGAAACGCTTACCCACCAGAGGAATCGGGTGAGGAAGTCGGAGTTCTGGTGAAACCGAGTGCTCGGCGAGAGGAGAGGAGACGAAGTCTGAACGAAGCGAAGAGGTGAATGTTCTGGTGAACGAAGCGCGCGCGGAGAATCTGAATGTTTTAATTCAGTATATTAGGGTAGACTTATAGAGGCGGTCCTATTTATGCCCGCCTCTATAAGTCCAACGTTATGGCCGAGAAAGAGGCAATAGAGGCGGGCCTCCTAATGCCCGCCTCTATTGCATACGTTTGTTGAGGCGGGCTTATGGAGGCCCGCCTCAACAAAACTTCATAGAGGTGGGCATTTTCGCCCGCCTCAATTACTTACCATTAGAGGCGGGCCTTTAATCGGCCCGCCTCTAATACTTTAGCGGGAATAATTTTTCAGAAATTTTTTGAGGCGTATAAATTTTTGCCCGCCTTAATAGAATTTTTTGAGGCGTATAAAATAATTATCCGCCTCAAAAACCTGAAAAACTGATTGCATAGGACGTTGTTGAGGCGTTTTGTTATAGGCCCGCCTCTAAAAGGGCGCCTCAACAAGTGTTTTTTCCACTAGTGTATGCTGGAAAACTAGTATGTTGTGTCAATCAAACAATAAATAACATCCTGCATATTCACCATGATCCTGTCACCATGTATTCAAACATCCGGTCATAGTATAGCATATAGTAATTCATATTTGAACCATTAAAACTACTTGAAACACAACTGGCATGCCTTGAATGGAATATGGAATTCTTGGTGCGTTGGAGAGTAGCTTTGCCTTCTCTACTGTTTGCATCCTTTTGGCCAATGTTGTGGTCAATGACTTGTGAACATCTTCATAAGTAACCCTTTCCCATGGATAATCCCAAAAGTTATCCATATTCTCCAACAGCCTTTCATGCAGCGGCTTCACTAGCCTTTTCTTATCCCATCCCAACAACAGACCCTCAACTATCAACAACAGTGCCAACTTGATTTTGTAGTTGTCCAACTCACGATGTTCTTTGAATATGTTGTAAACATCTTGTACTGTGGTCTTAGGACCACCAGGACTACCAAAAAATCGCTCCATTACTAGCCCGTCGGCTTTAGTATCCACAAATGGAAGTTCACTACAATTCAGTCCAGTTCTGAGAGAGAACTCCTTGATCGAAAACCTCAACTCTTTCCCTGCCACCTCATACCAAGACTCCCACTTCATTTTTGTTTCAAGTTGCTTAAATAGAACTGCATGCAATGTCTGTGAAAAAAATGATACTTGTTGCAACATTTTCAAAACTTTTTCAAACGGGCCATCCAAAACCCGTTGTCAATCCGCATGTGTCAACTTGTTTTCAATCTCACGAACAAAGTGCACCCTACAGTTGATGTTAATTCTTCCGTAGAAAGGTTCACCTCTGAAATAACTGTACCTAATCTGCAAACCAAATGAAAATAACCATAAACAAACGAAATTGAACCATTGGAGAAGCCTCAGACGACAGATGAAACAAAAAAACCCTAAACAAACACTCCCGGTACAAATTAAACCATTTCAGACGGGTGATAGGACAATTGAAAAAATACCCTAAACAAATTGAAACTATTTCAGAAGGCTGACAGGATAATTGAAAAATACCCTAAGCCCTAAACATAAAATGTAGACAACTTACATCCCCTTTAAAGATTACGGGTTTTTTCGCCTTTACTGTTTTAGCTTTTGGCCTCGACCTGCCCTTCCCGGATTTTTTTGCTATGGTACTGTCACAACTTTTTTCCCCTTTCACCTGCACTTCGTCTCTTTGCTTCTTCTTCTTTCGAACCTATTTGTCGTCTTCTTTTCTCTTCCTTTTCTCTCCACTCTTCTTTGGGCTCGATTCTTTACCGTCTCTAAGCACTGCTATTTTCTAGGGTTTTTTTGTAACGCGCTTCAGAGGTTAAGGAAAAGTTCGGGGATGGGCGAGTAAGTAAAACTGGAGTAGAGTCGCGTTAATGGAGAAAGATGGAGGGAGTAAGTAAGAAAATGTGGAGATGGACTTGGTAACAAAAAAATGGACTTCAAGAGTAAGCAAAAATCGAGTCTAGCGTTAATAGGGAAAGATGGAGTAGTTGAAGAGTCGCCTTCTGGGGAAGAAGAAAATGTCTGATAACAATGATGGATGTTTGCAGAGTCGCCTTCTGGGGAAGAAGAAACTATCTTCTTTTGGAGGGAATTTTGGAAGGTAAACAGAGAGGGCCTTTTGCGAGCATTCGAACTTCGAAGAAAGGTAAACAGTGTTATATCTTACCCTTTTTATTCCAAATTAAATATTATTAAAAAGGTCAACACAATGGTAAACACAAACAAATAATATTAAAAATTAATTTTTTACCCCAAAACAACAAAAACAAAAGGATAATTCTGACAATAGGATTATACAATGTGACAAAAAACATATGTACGCAAAATATAAAGAAACTTCACTGACAGGAAGTATGCATCTACAACGAAGTAGCAAAGAAGAAATGCACCAACCAATTTTGCTAGATTTCCAAAATAATTTCAACACAAGTTATTGTCAACAAGACAAGTCAATTCTAGCAAAAACCACTCAAGAAGGAATCATACAACACTATCCCAACTACAGTGAAGCTTACATGAAAGTGAATAAGATATCCTCCACTAGTCAAACCACTTCATATCGAAAATACTAACGGCTATCCTTTTTCTGTACTGATCCACAAATTTGTCACCCACGTTCACGATGTTTTGACGTCCGAAACTTAGCATTTCTATGTACTTGATCGTGAAGACGCCACAATCGCCCCTGCACACAAGTAAAAAATGTAGTTGGTTTCCTGATATTATAACCAATTTCACACCAAAAAATGAACAATTGATGTAAACAACTTACCCTCTCTTGTTTCTCTCCAATGTAGGAACACGAGTCACATTTAGGGAATTTTTCCCCTATCTTCATAAATTGTTGCCATGGGCTCATATTGTGCTATCATGATAGGAAGAATATATGTCAACCTTGCAAGTAACCTATGGACTTCCGACAATTTGAACAAATTGACGTCGGGATCGTATACAGTGACACACCATTTACTTAGTTGTATCTCCAGAGCTACCCAATGTTTCTCCTTGAAATTGAAGGGGAGGTATATACGATTCACTTCCTTCCAATCCTTCTCATAAAGTGCAGGCAGTTCCCCACGCAAGTATCTCATCTTAGATCGATCAGCAACATAACTTTGCTTATCTGAAAACCATCTATTCATTTCCTTGTCCAACTTATGCTGAAAAAAGGTGTCCAATATTGTCATTGGTTTGTCACGCACATGAAAGCCAAGATAATACATACATTCGTCCAAGTGCTACAAACCAAAAATATAAAATGTCATATCAGAAATTTAAGATTTGCTGCATGCCACGATAATTTATATAAATAATGAAAGAGGCTTACCTGAGAACTCAGCCACCCCATTGGTTGCAACAATTTCTCAAAAAACTTCTTCTGTAGATGTTCTCCAGTTGAAGAAACAATTTCCTCACTACATCATAAGATGGTTTAATTAACATCTCAAACACGCGTTCATATCATCAAGACAAGAGGGACAACTTCCTAACCTTTCCTTCAAGTCTAACCAACGGCACAATCTGCTCGTGTCTGAAATACCTTTGGACGTTGAAACCTTGCATCGTTTGGGATTATCGGCTTCTCTGGACAGTCCTCTCTTCCTGACAGGATGGTTGATAAGCACTACTTTGTAGGGCTTAAGTAAGAGTCTTTAGAGGGTTTATTGGTGACATTCGGGTAGATTTAGACACATTCATGTGTATGGCGTTTGGGGGCGAAGTTTGGTGTTTTTGGAGGTGTTTGAGCTATTTTGGAGATCATAGGAAGCCACAAGGAGAAGACGCCAAGGAAGTGAAGAGAAGAGTAGAAGAACAGTAGGCTGAATTCAAATGGTTCGTTCTCTCTACTTAGATGTCCAAATGGAGTGATTCCAATTCGATGAGTTAGATCTTGAAGTCTACTACAAGTCCTCAAAAGATGAGCGCAATCCGAGTTGGGAATCAAAAGTTATGTGGTTTCTACTGAAGTGTCGCAGAAGCTGAAGTACTGGAATCCCACCGCACCCAGCGGTGGGCACTGCCGCACCCGCGGCGAGGTCGTCAGAGAACTGGAGTTTCTGTTAAATGGCCGCACCCGGCGGTGGAGCCACCGCACCCGCGGTGGAGACGCGCTGAAAGTCTTTTACGAGTTTTCTTATTTCCGTGTTCTTTTAATTCCGAACATTAGTTTCCAAGTTTGTTATTTTCCTTTATTTTATTCCTCATTATTTCCTTAGTATTTAAGTTAGGTTTAAGACTCTTTTAGAGAAGAGATCATTCTCTAACCCTAGTTTCCACCTTTCTACGTTTTTCTCTCACAAACCCTAATGGAGAACTAAACCTCCATTGTTGCACTTGACAGTTTGAAGCCAGCAATTGATTGGTTGTGAGTTTTCTACTCTTGTTCGTTTTCCTATCTAGTTGGATTAATTCTCTTGTGCTTGATTGATTATTGGTTTATGTTGATTTATCTAGAGTAGCTACCTAGGTTTATTGATATCTTCCTAATTGCTAGGACTTGTGATTCCGGGTTCGGGTTGCATATCTAGTAGCGAACACGATTGTGCGTATAGGGGATCCGAGCGCATAATCGTGAGAGAGAGTTAATTGCATGCTTATAGTAACGGGTTGTTTCTATTGCATGTATCTTGTTGAATCCTTGTTTGATTGCTATTGCTTTATTGAGTCTTGAAGGTTTTCGGATTTGATTTAGTGATAAGTACTATTAGGGCTGGTAGAACTAATAGTTATCTATGATCGGGATAAGAACAACTATAGGAATATTAAGAACTTGAGATTGATAGAATTTTGTGATCAACCTATCTCTTGTTGTGTGGATCTTTGTTAAGTGTGGCGTTTTTCCCCATAATATTTACAACCTTTACTTGCGAATCTGTTTTCTTGCTTTGTTTACTTTGGTTACGAAAAACACTACAAACCCCCCCCCCCCCTAGTTCCTAGTTGGTGATAACAAATTGCATAAGTTGATAACCTGACTCTCTGTGGGATCGACCCTGACTTGCTCGCTATACTACTTAGTAGGTATTTTGGGATTTATTTGATAGGCATATCACGATTTTAGCTCTGTCAAATTTGGCGCCGTTGTCGGGGAGTCAAATTTTCTGTTTTTGTGATTTGTTTGTTACCAACCTTGGTGTGGACCTATCTTACGGTCCACACCCGTGCTACTGATTTTTGTATTTTCTTTGTTTTGATTTTGATTCAGATATGGATTTATGGGGAGAGCCGCGATATGACCCATACTCCTACGCATACACTCCAGGGTGGAGAGATCACCCCAATTCGAGTTATGGGTACCAACAATACCCTCTATATGGTCATAACTACCCGGAGTTCTACCCGGAGCCACAATCGTTCTACCAGCAGGGTGCTCCACAGCAGTACAATCCGGCCTATGAGCATAGCCCGCCAGTATCCAATCCTAGCCCCTCCATGTCAACTGAAGATATGCTCCAAGCTCTAGATAAGCACTTCAGCACTCACGTTCAAGCTATGACGTTGAGTATCAAGAACCTTGAGACGCAGATGAGCCAAATGGCTGAGGCGATTACAAGAATTGATCAGCGGACTTCGGGAAATCTACCATCTCAAACGGTAGTGAACCCGAGGGAAAACGTTAGCGCGATAACCCTTAGAAGTGGAAAGCAAATGCATGTCGATCCTAGTGCTGAAGAGGATGACTCAGGAAAAGAGGGTATTCTGGAGAATGACCGCACCCAGCGGCAAGGTGACCGCACCCGCGGCGAGCATGATTTGGAAAAACAGAACGTTCTGTCAAGTTCACCGCACCCAGCGGTGGCGGTACTGTTTCTCGAGAAAATTCTGGGGATCCACCGCACCCGGCGGTGACCTCTGGCCGCACCCGCGGCGAGACTTCTGGAGCTGTTGACGAGCCTTATGTGGACACCTACGTTCGTCCATACTTTCCTCCTCTCGGTTCAGAGAAGCCACCCGCCCCATTCTCAGAGGCGCTCAAGGAGTTGGGCCTTCCAGACGATATTTGGGACCGCAAGGTGCTTTCTGAGGAAGAATATTTTTTGGGACTGAAGGAATTCAGCGACCAAGAGGAGGAGAGTCGCGATTGCGGAAACGATCCTGCGACGCCCGCCCCTCTCGAAGATGCCCCGACAGTCCCCGATCCTCTAGAGGCTGCCTATGATGAGTTTGTGCGTCTCAACTCCTTCCCACTTGTCTCGCTGCACCCCGTCGCACCCTTCCTTGAGGCTTTCCGAGTTACTCAAAGGCTAAAGAACAACGAGGATATCTATGAGGCCTTCAGTGACTGCATAAAAACCGTTCCCTTGGTCATACTGGCTGACAGCACCCCTCGCTGCAAGGAAATGTTAAAGGTGTCGGGCTTGATCAAAAAGAAACCGAAGGGAAAGCACAAGAAGGAGACCTTGATTCAAGTGGTGAATCTGTATATGCTGGATACGGGGCAAGATAAGCATACATGCCCTGAGATGCTGGGTAGACCGTTTCGAATAATGGCAAGTGCATTCATAGATAAGAAAAGCGGTCCAACCATCAAGAAGTGCAGAAGAGTGGGGGTCACGCTCAACATAGAGCATACAAAGAGACAACCCTCAGATCCAGATCTCAGGAGTTTAGTTGCTATGAGCAACCCAAGTTGAAGATGGAGTAATATGTCAAGCCATGACAATAACTAAGGCGCTGTCCGGGAGGCAACCCGAGGTATGTTTTTCTTTTCTTGCTTTTCTTTCTTTGTTTTTGCATTTTCTTTAGTGTGTTTTTGCTTTGTTTTTGTTCTTGTTTTTGTTTCCGACTAACCTGCAGGGAAGAGACCCATGCCTATTGAAGAAGGTGTTTCCACACCGATGTAAGTCTCTTCCTTCCCTGCACTAATAAACTCTCCGAAAAAAACCTTAAACGGGGAGCAAAAAAAAAAAAAATCCGGGAAAAAAAAAAAAGAATAATCGGAATTAGAAAAAAAAAAAAGTTGTACCAATGCCAGCTGTCCAGAGTTTCTCATGGAGACGGTGCACATCATGTTGTCAAGGAGGATACACTTACCCTACACATTATTTGACAACGATGATGGCCCTACAATTGACAGTTGAGGAGGAGGAACACTAGAGCCCCCATCAAGATCATATCTGGGCTCCATCATGTGTTCCTAGAAGGCCGTGCAGCCCCGAATTCTTTGATTACCACTATTCACCAAAGTGGCTTCGTATGGTTGCACGGTAGATGAAGATCATGGAGTATTGAAGACGCACGCTCAACACCCGAGACCTGTGCGTCTATTGAAGACCGCCAGCAACAAAGGAAGTGTCCAAGCCAGCTCGGCGACGTTGTGAGTTATTTTTTGCTTTTCCATGTGCTCTATTCTTTTGTCTTTCATTACATTGAGGACAATGCAATGTTTAAGCATGGGGGAGGGTTTTATACTTGCTACGTCGCTGAGGAGAAAAAGAATAAAGAAAAAAGCCAAAAATTGAAAAAAGGCATACATAAAAATCCTGGGATAGGTCGAAAACCCGAAAGGGCGGCCTAGGCAATAAGCAGGTGGCTTGGACCAGCATTAGGCTGGGGTAATATGAGGTCAAGAGTGACGTGAGCATAATGTGAGCACATCTTTGAAAAAAAAAATATGAGTGGCTTGGTGAAAACCCGAAAGGGCGCCTTGGCAAAATGAGCGAAAAAGAAGAAGAGTGATTTTAGGATTTCTCTTTATTCTTGGCGAGGCATCATAAGAAGAGGAGTCAAAGAAGGATTGTCGGGTAGGTCACTCTGGGAGGCATAAGGAGCAATAGATGGAGGCTAGGATTAGAGGTTACTCACACTATTGGATGTCCGGGTTATGCTTGGGGGAAGTACTCTGCTTGCCCCTTAAGCTTGTTGAGTATGGATGTGTTGTAGATGAGATTGGTGCCAGAAGCTTTGGCATGGGTTAGGTGACTCTTAGTTGGAGGATATGCTTCATGAGACCTTGGGTGCTGCATTGGAGGAGTAGACTCTTTATTAGTTTACTCGAGGACGAGCAAAGGTCTAAGCATGGGGGAGTTTGATAAGCACTACTTTGTAGGGCTTAAGTAAGAGTCTTTAGAGGGTTTATTGGTGCCATTCGGGTAGATTTAGACACATTCATGTGTATGGCGTTTGGGGGCAAAGTTTGGTGTTTTTGGAGGTGTTTGAGCTGTTTTGGAGATCATAGGAAGCCACAAGGAGAAGACGCCAAGGAAGTGAAGAGAAGAGTAGAAGAACAGTGGGCTGAATTCAAATGGTTCGTTCTCTCTACTCAGATGTCCAAATGGAGTGATTCCAATTCGAGGAGTTAGATCTTGAAGTCTACTGCAAGTCCTCAAAAGATGAGCGCAATCCGAGTTGGGAATCAAAAGTTATGTGGTTTCTACTGAAGTGTCGCAGAAGCTGAAGTACTGGAATCCCACCGCACCCAGCGGTGGGCACTGCCGCACCCGCGGCGAGGTCGTCAGAGAACTGGAGTTTCTGTTAAATGGCCGCACCCGATGGTGGAGCCACCGCACCCGCGGTGGAGACGCGCTGAAAGTCTTTTACGAGTTTTCTTATTTCCGTGTTCTTTTAATTCCGAACATTAGTTTCCAAGTTTGTTATTTTCCTTTATTTTATTCCTCATTATTTCCTTAGTATTTAAGTTAGGTTTAAGACTCTTTTAGAGAAGAGATCATTCTCTAACCCTAGTTGCCACCTTTCTACGTTTTTCTCTCACAAACCCTAATGGAGAACTAAACCTCCATTGTTGCACTTGATAGTTTGAAGCCAGCAATTGATTGGTTGTGAGTTTTCTACTCTTGTTCGTTTTCCTATCTAGTTGGATTAATTCTCTTGTGCTTGATTGATTATTGGTTTATGTTGATTTATCTAGAGTAGCTACCTAGGTTTATTGATATCTTCCTAATTGCTAGGACTTGTGATTCCGGGTTCGGGTTGTATATCTAGTAGCGAACACGATTGTGCGTATAGGGGATCCGAGCGCATAATCGTGAGAGAGAGTTAATTGCATGCTTATAGTAACGGGTTGTTTCTATTGCATGTATCTTGTTGAATCCTTGTTTGATTGCTATTGCTTTATTGAGTCTTGAAGGTTTTCGGATTTGATTTAGTGATAAGTACTATTAGGGCTGGTAGAACTAATAGTTATCTATGATCGGGATAAGAACAACTATAGGAATATTAAGAACTTGAGATTGATAGAATTCTGTGATCAACCTATCTCTTGTTGTGTGGATCTTTGTTAAGTGTGGCATTTTTCCCCATAATATTTACAACCTTTACTTGCGAATCTGTTTTCTTGCTTTGTTTACTTTGGTTACGAAAAACACTACAAACCCCCCCTAGTTCCTAGTTGGTGATAACAAATTGCATAAGTTGATAACCTGACTCTCTGTGGGATCGACCCTGACTTGCTCGCTATACTACTTAGTAGGTATTTTGGGATTTATTTGATAGGCATATCACGATTTTAGCTCTGTCAATGGTCCCTCAGTTCACCAGTTGTATTAATTTTGTTTTTTGAGGTGGTTTTTCTTGTTGAGACTCCAATTGATTCTTTGGTAGAGTCTCCTTCCACCTCAGCTTCTTTTGTTGCTACCGCTAGCGTCTGCAAATAAGTTTTTTCATAAATAAGATGTTGGTGAACTGAGGGACCATCCTGTCAGAAAAATTTATTGTTGCATACCTCAACTCCTTTTGTCCTCCCTTTTTTTATTTCCCCCCTTATTCTGAACTACACCATCTTCATCACCCTTCTTCTTTTTTAAACGAGTCTTCCTTGCAAATACTTTTCCTTCTTTCTTATCTTTTTCTTCTTTTGTCATCGTTTCTCTATATTTATCCTCATCCTGTACTGCACCCTCAACATCATCACTCTGAACTGCACCATCTTCATCACCCTTCTTCTTTTTTAAACGAGTCTTCCTTGCAAATACGTTTCCTTCTTTCTTATCTATTTGTTCTTTTGTCATCGTTTCTCCATATTTCCCCTCATCTTGTACTGCACCCTCAACATCATCACTCTGAACTGCACCATCTTCATCATCCTTTTGATTTCGATAAACAACCATATATCCTAAATTGGCATTGTCAACTTTAATGGCACCTTCATCATCGTCATCCTGTAGGGGATTTGAATCAGACCCCCCCCCCCCCCCCCCCATTCTATCCATTTCGACATCCTCATCACGACCATGTACAACATTCTGCTTCAATAAATAACAAATTACATTTAACTCACAAGAATATTAAGTAAGTGCATCATTCTATAATGTTTGTCAAAAACAGAGCTTTATGCATCCATCCAACTTATAAATATTGACTTTCTATTAATTAACTATGACATTCATGTTATAATGTTTGTCACAAAACATGCTTTAACTTACAATAAATACAAGTAACTGTCCATCTCAAGTTGAAAACAATGACATTTTAGCTTATTGATATGACATTACTATTCTACATTCCAACAAGAAAAAATGCTTAAGCTTCCACGAAATAAAAATCTAAGTTCCCAAACAAAACTTAATAACGATTGTTGACAGTTATGTTACCTCCCCTTCCTCCTGTTCAATGTCCTCTTTTTCATCATTTGTTGAACCTGGGTTGTTGAATGTGCTCTTCTTGATCATCTGTTCCATTATGCCCAATGTTTTATTCATAGCACTAAATCCTGCGTCCACTTGGTTTTCCAAATTAATCATACGCTCATGAAGCTCTTTCATAGCGCACATCATCTGTCTTGCATCTAGGCCTGAGGACTTCGCAGCAGGGGCAGGTCCGAATCACTCTTTCCTTTTCTTCTACCATTGATAGACCTCTTATTACTTAGCTCGAATTTCTCAATTGCCTTGTCAAAGTAAGTGTCCTTCACTTCCCCATCAAATTTGCATTCTTTTAAGACCCCCACCTCAGTTTCTTCCTCTATTAACACCACATTTGGAATAAAACGGGATGTGGCCTTCCCCAAGAAAGACTCCACGGTCGTCGCATCAGGTTGTGAATCTGATGACCATCGTAGACCGCGTGGGTAGGCCTCCTTATCCACCAAATGTGCAAACGCTGAAGCAATTGGTTTAACAACTTCAAATAGCCAAACTCGAACCGCAGTTTTTCTTGTCAATATGATACTTATTTCTTGTAAGAAACCATCAATATATTGTAACTACAATACCAACTTCAAAACAATATACATTACATCCTGTCATATTACTTGAAAGGCCATTGGCAACCCCTTGAGTTTGTAACCCAACCTTGCACTTGAGTCTCTGCTTATTTCAACTGTTTGCAATCTATTCTTCACCGTTGAACTCAATCCCTAGTGAGTTTCAATATAGCTAACCCTGCCCCACGGGAATTTCGTGAATCGATCGATATCAGCCAATAATTTGACATGACTCGTGCTTATGCGAACCTTTTTCTCAACCCCAAAAATGACGCCCTCTAATATAATCAATAATGCCATCTTATATTTCAAAGGGCTATCAGGCTGTGTACGCATAAATAATGACTCTAGCTCACCCAACGTCAAATTCTGTACATCAAATAACTCTTTCACGGCATTTTTATTCGGGTTCAGCTCATTATCATTCATTCTGCGACAGCATAACCCCGTCACAAGTGCAAATTCCTTCATTGAAAAACGCAGCAGCTGTCCTTGCAGGTCATACCACGTCTCCCACAACTTCCTCGTTTCTACTTGACGGAATAAAATGTAATGTACAAGCTAGCATGAAAAGGTTTGTCAACGAACCATCTTCACAGTAGGTCCAAATGGACCATCTATTATCCTCTGCCAGTCCACAGGGGAGAGGCATTTCTCAATAATTTTCAGCAATTCACGCCGACACTAGTGGAAAAAACACTTTTTGAGGCTCCCTTTTAGAGGCGTATATATATCAAAATGCCTCAACAACGACCTACGCAATCAATTTTTTAGGTTTTTGAGGCGGATAATTATTTTATACGCCTCAAAAAAATCTATTGAGGCGGGCAATTTATTATACGCCTCAAAAAGTTTCCGAAAAAATATTCCCGTTAAAGTATTAGAGGCGGGCCAATGTTAGGCTCGCCTCTAATGGTACATAATTGAGGCGGGCGAAAAAGCCCGCCTCTATTAACTTTTGTTGAGGCGGGCCTCTTATAGCCCGCCTCAACAAATGTATGCAATAGAGGCGGGCATTAAGAGGCCCGCCTCTATTAGCTCATTACTCGGCCTTCGTTTTCGATATTTGACGGCCTTCGTTTTCGATATTTGACGGCCTTCGTTTCCTGTCGCGACAGTTTTGGTTGACTCTGTCGATGAATTTTTTCTCTTCAAATCTCAATAAATGACCCTAAAAATACAAATTATACGAGGTCAATAAATACATAAGGAACATATACTTAAAAACTACATGACAGGATGTGAAATATGGAAAACTACACACAATGAGCTAACCAAAATTTACCTTTTTACCCATTTCAATTTCCTCCGTTTCAATATGGAATACTACACCACTTTAGCTGCACTGGTGGAGATAGACAAACAACAAAAAATATCAACATTTAAGTTTTTTCTAAGCACCAAACTGAACATACTCAAATGTAGAGATCACACGAGAAAACAATGAAGTTGCAAGAGTAAGAGCTATAATGTCAGGCAAATAGAAACATTAACTTTCAAAACACAACAATGTTTCACAAAACTGACATTCTAATTGATCATTTCAACAATAAAACTATATGATGAGAAAAATATTTCATCAACGCTGACATGAAATTTTCAAACAATGGTCATTCCTGCAATTGTGACAAAAAACAAACTAATCTGACATTCTCATTTTACAAACACGGATTTTACAGGTTTATATAATTCGCTGCATTCAACTTCACTTCATTTCAGCTCAAACGAACAACAGTAAATTAACCCTAAATACCAAATGAACAGCAACGGAGCAACCCTAAAACGGCGTTGAATGGCTAGAACCCTAAAAAATTGGACATACCTCCAAGGCTCGAACGAGATAGACATAAGAGGAAGATGAATCGAAGACCTGCACTTTGTCGCGCGTCTTCGGTGGAAGACCTGCAATTTTGGGCCTTAATCAGAGGAGCTCAAGCGGCGATAAAGGGCTCCGTCTGTGGAAAACCTGCAATTTTGCGCCGAAGAAGGGTTTCAGCTAGCTCGAACGGCGAAGAAGGGTTTCAAGCAAAAAACAAAGATGGAGATTATGGAGTTTGAATCGATATCATACCTAGAAGAGAAACCTTTCCGCCGACAATAGTGAAATCCGTTGGACAAAACAAAGCTGGATTCCGCCGGAGAAGATGGAGACACCTCGAGCTGGGAGAGAGACCTCAGTCGGCAATGTAGTTGGGTTTCTGTAGCAACTTTCACATTTCAATTTGAAATTGAAACTAAATTATTTTATTTTATTTTATTTATAAAATCAGTGCCATGTCAGATTTTATTTTCCAAAACAAAAAGAAAATTCAATTTTCAATTTACCTTTTTATTTGGGGGGTATTTTTGCAAAAACAGAAGAAATATTTCTTGGATGGGGTATATTTGCAAAAACCAAAAGGGGCAGGATAAAATCACAAATGCATTAGTAAAAGAGGGTATTGGTTGTTATTTCTCTTTTTTATTTCATAAACAAATAATTAGACAGTAGGATCATTCTGCTAACGTAATGTCGGTCATATAAGATTATTCGTGTCGTGAGTTTACTCCTTCAAATTTTTTTTGGGTTGAAAGTTTACTCCCTCAAATTATTAAAGGGCTGTTTGTTTACAGGGTATGAGGCCTGAGGAATCGGGTTTGAAATTCCCAACCCGTTACTTGTTGTTTGATATCTGATTTTTTGAGTTTCATACCGGGCCTCCAACCCAATTGGTATGGGGTTTGGAATCCTGATATTTTTAAAGGGTTTGAGTTTCATACCAGCCTCCAATCCAACCCAACCCATAAATCTTATTTAACTTAGATGGCATGTGGAATGATTTAATTATGTGGAATGATTTAATTATGTATGCTTCTTTTCTAATTAATCTTGTTTAACTTCAAATGAAATGTTTTCTTATGAATATAGCTATAAGATGAATACATTTCTAATTAATCTTGTTTAACTTCAAATGAAATCTTTTCTAATTGTGTGGTTTATCTCCTTCCGTAATATCCGCGAAATTCATCTTTACTGTCAAAATATCAGCGTAATTCTGGTTCCCTCGCGAAAATTCAATGGTATTATGCACACAATTCTGCTTTCATTGCGATTTCTTAATGGGAATATCCGCGTATTTATGCCATCCCTGCAAATTCCACTGCTAATTTCTGCCTTATTTTGCTTTCCTTCACCCGTTCATCGAATTAGTATACCTAGCTCGCTACTCATCTGTCGTTTTCAATTTCAATGGCGGTCGAAGCAGTGGTTGCTGTAATCTTACAGAAGCTCACCCACCTTCTTATCCAAGACTCCATAGCCTTCGACAATGTGATTGACCAGATCGAAGACATCCGTATTCAACTCCGCCAGATGCGCGGCTTCCTCATCGACGCGGAGCTCGGCGACGACCCCGCCGCCGTCGCTTGGGCCACCGATTACCTTGGCCTTGTCTTTTCAGCGGAGGACAAGATCGAGAACTACGTCCTCTCCCTCGCCGCTCGCGGCAGACGCAACATCGGCTTCTTCCAACGCCGCGGCTTCACGCTCTTCGCCGCCGCCTACGACCTCTGCGGGCCGGGCAAGTTGCTCCGCCACGAGCTCCACAACCTAGCGGTTGAGATCGAAAACCTCAAGCTCAAAAGGCCTGGCGAGGTGGTGGATGCGAGCTTGCGAGCCGGAAACCCTAATCCCGAGGAGCAGGAGGCTGGAGAAGAGAAACGCGCTGCTGCTTGTGCTGTTGGACGATCGCTGTCTTTCAACCTGCATCCGGCGAGCCTTGCTCCAACAATTAGATTACCGTATTTAAAATCCACGAACAGCTTTCCTTTGAATCGTCGATCGAATTTCCGGTTTGGGAGCCCTAGTCCTCGTAACTGTAAGAGTCCTCATTCAAGCTATCCCGACCAGGATGGACCCATCCTCATCGGCTTCACCCAAGATAGGAGACAACTTGTTGATAGACTCAAGGGAGGAGGAGGAGTGATTCCGTTAGTAGGCCCCGTTGGCTCCGGTAAGACTACTCTTGTTCAGACAGTTTACAACCTCAGGGAAATCAAGACACATTTCAATTGTCGAGCCTGGCTTCATGTTCCGGACGAATTCATCACAACCTCCCAACTCCTAGCCAACCTTCTGCAACAAGTACTCAAATCCACGGAGGGCGGTGGGACTCCGAATGTTGATCAGCTCATTTCCAGTGTTCACGATTCTCTCAAGGACAAGGCCTACCTGATTGTCTTGGACCATGTAAGCAAGGTACGATTATGGGACGAATTGAAATCTGCATTGCCAAACTTAGATACAGGGGACAGCAAGGTGATCATCATAACTCGCGATCATTACGTAGCTAGCTCCATATCCGAACAAGAAAGGTGTTCGCCTCATCGCCTTAAACAACTGTGTGATCAGCATAGTTGGGAGTTGTTAATCAAAGAATCTTGCCTCGATCAGGAAACCGACCAGCTTGGGGGTGGCTTCAGAGATGAGATTCTGAAAAGATGCAAGGGCTGTCCCCTTGACATTGCGCTTCTCGGGGGCTTGTTATCAACAAAAGGACAGAGCTATGAGGAGTGGAATTGGTACCTCAGCCAAGCCAGTTGGCGTGGAATGAAAGTCTTGCCGCTGAGTTACAATGATTTACCTGCCCACTCAAAGCTGTGTTTGCTCTACATGGCTCTGTTTCCAAATGAAGTTGACATCTCGGTGAGAAGGCTACGCCGACTGTGGCTTGCAGAGGGATTCGTAAGGCGGTCCCCTGGGATGTCTGAGGAGGATACTGTAGAGGATTGCTTCGATGATTTGGTACAGAGGAATTTGATTAAGATATCCAAGTTCAGGTCAGATGGAAGCCCACAAAAGTGTCGTTTGCCTCGTGCACTGCTCGAGTATTTGTCCCCAAAAGCTCATCAGATAAGCCTCTTCTATATCCACAAGGAACAAAAGTTGTCTGTATCTATTCCTCCTAAGCTTGGTGTTCGGAGAGTCATTGAGTATGTGGACATTAAGAATTACTATTCAGCTTCTACTTTGCCTTTACCACCTTTTTACGAGAACCTGAGATCCTATTTATCATTCAACTTTCAGAGGAATGACACTCCAGCAACAGAAGTGGGGAACTTCATATTTAAGAATATAGGAAATAAGGGTTTTGGAGTGCTCCGGGTGCTTGATTTGGAGGGTGTTTACAAGCCAACTTTACCTGAGACACTCAAGCAATTGTTCCATTTAAGGTACCTGGGGCTTAGGTGGACTTTCATTGACCACATTCCCAGATCTGTTGGGGATCTGCCTTACCTTGAGACACTGGATTTGAAGAGAACATATATCAATAGCCTTCCAAGTTATATTTGGAAATTGAAGCACCTGAGGTATCTCAATTTACCTGAGATTCGTCTTGACTACAACAAGCAAAAGAAACACCACAATTCTTTAACTCAGCTTAGAACATTGGTGGGTTTGATTGTTGATGATGAGACCGCTGTGAAAGAAGAACTCAACCAACTCTACGAACTACATGAATTAGGCATAACTTGCCAATTGAGCTTCTCCAAGGATTTTATAAGGTGGATCCAGAAACTGGCCAATCTTAGGTACCTGTCATTGAAATCCAAAGATAAAATGGGCAAGCCTTCCAAGATCAATTTGGAGCCTCTCTTGAAGTTACCCCAACTTTCCCGTTTGAGCCTACTTGGAATCTTAGGGAAATTACCTACTTCAAACGCATTCCCTCCAAATCTGAAAGTTCTTGCACTATCAGTCTCAAAGTTGAATGATGACCCAATGTCTATTCTGTCAAAGCTGCCGAACCTCTCCGTGTTGGGGCTCCTAGCTGACTCCTACCTAGGAACAGACATGAATTGCCCAAGAAACGGGTTCAAAAATCTGCGGGTGTTGAAGCTTTGGATGCTCAAGGAACTTGTGGAATGGACAGTGGAAGAGGGGGGTATGCCTGACCTAAGAGAATTGAAGATCAGGTATTGTTGTAAGCTCAGGCAGCTTCCCAGTCGGTTGATGGATCAAGATTCTCTGGAGGAGCTGACTCTGACTGCCATGCCCAAGGAATTTGTTGAACAAGTTAAGCAGAAAAAACAAAGGCATACCGTACTTACTCTCAACGATTACAAGTTTACTCCTTTGCCGGTATGTCCTCTATATTGGATCTGTTTATTTCCTCATCTCCATGTTCAAATGTATAGTTTCATTCCCAGTTGCATAATTGTTTGGTAAGACTTCCTCTTATGATATGCCTTTCCAAGTTCTAACCAAGTTTGGTTCCTTTTTCTCTTGAAATTTGAGGTTAGTGGGAAAATGATCCTGATCTTTGGAACCAGCTTTGAGGTGGATCACAATTTGGATGATGTGGCAGATTGTGTGCGTGAACTTGACAGTTGGCATTTATCGTGGTTATTGGAAGTCATTGCTTTGCTGGTGTTTCTGGCATACTTATTTGGAGATACATTGCCTCAATGCCTCTGCACTGCTCAGGGTTTTGCTTGCTAGCAAACAGAAACTTTGTAAATCCTGTATTCCAGTGACCTATATGGTCAGTTGTATATCTGTAGGCTGTAGCATTAACATTGGTCATTGTGTTGTATATACTTATTGTCATCTACACTGTTTGCTTTGGTTAAATTGCAAGTTTACCTTCTGCACTGTCTGCACTAGCTTAAATTTGCATGAATGAACCTTGTGAGTCAAATCTAATAGTCTGTAGTCCTTGCTCATGCCTGAAGCTATGAATGTTTTGTAGCTATGATGCTCTTCGGCAGGAGGCACAACCATTTCTGGTGGCTAGTGTAGGATGCTCTTCCAGCAACTGATGAGGCATATAATCTTTGAAATTGTCAGTTGCTTGCAACCTGCAAGTACAAGCAACTAAAGGCGTGTATTAGCTGCTCAATAGAATTATTATAGCTCATTATATATTCAGCTGGATAATGCCAAGTTAACCTCTGATAGCCATGTTTCGGATTTCTTTCCTGAAGAAAGATTTAATTTGCATAAATTAAGAAATGAATTTCTTATATGTAATCTAGATTATCTACATGTGGGTATGGCTTCATGATCATGCTTTTTTTATCTTGCAAGCTAAAATCATGCTTATTTAATTAATATTTAACAGACTAGATGTTTGGAATTACTGTACCCATGTTTTGACCCTCGTGCTTTGAAATAAAAGGGGCCAAAATCAGTTAATTCTTGTGCTTGACTGGGTCAATAAGATAACGTCTTGGAAAATATAAGAAACCAACAGCTCAGACATGAGAAGCAAAATGTGTGTTGATTTCCCATTTCCTCAAGTCAACAAGAAACCTGTCATTCCACCCTTTCCTTGTGTGAGAATTAATAAATAGAGGCTAATGAGAAGCCCCTTCAAAAAAGACCTCAGACCTGGCCAGAAGAATGCTTCATCTAGGTATGTTCCGAGTTTGTGATTTCAGCAACTCCATACTATGTCTTGATTTGCTCCCTTCTTTGTATGCAGCTGCTGCTGGGATATTGATCAACCTGGAGAGGCGGGGCCTGGTGGAGATAATTCCAGAGGACGTGAGGAAACTATGGAAGAGATGGCAGCTGAGAGCACTAGTCGTGTTCAGCCTTGTTCTGCAAATAGCACTGATCCTATCAGGTAAGCGCAGAAAGTATACAGGTCTGATCTGGTTCCGGTTCTTTGTCTGGTCCACCTACTTGCTGGCAGACTGGGTGGCAGCCCTGGCTCTTGGTGTCATTGCAAACCACATCCAACATAGTTCACCTCGAAGCGAAGGCGAGGATCTTATGTCGTTTTGGGCCCCTTTTCTTCTGGTCCACTTGGGTGGTCCTGATACCATCACTGCTTACTCGATGGAAGACAATGAGCTCTGGCAACGCCGCACCCTTGAGCTGCTCACTCAGACAATAGCATGCGTTTACATATTTCTGGTAGCCTGGCCTGGTATCTCCCCACTTTCTGCCCTCACAATCCCAATGCTAGTTGTTGGTGCTGTCAAGTTTGGGGAGAGGATAGGCTCCCTGAGATCAGCCAGTAGTGAGCATTTTCGTGACTCGCTGCTTACACCGCCTGATCCAGGGCCTAATTACGCCAAATTCATGCAAGATTTTACTCTGAAGAAGGCTGAGGGGTTCTATGTCAAAGCTGATGTCATCATTGAGGCTTCAGCTCCTACCAATTCTCTTGCTGATGCAGCAGCTGACGATGATGAGTCTCAGCTGATTCTTAAGGCATACAACCAATTCCAGAGGTTCAAGCGCCTCTTTGTTGATCTCATCCTCAGCTTCCAGGATCGAGATGAAAGCCAATCCTTCTTCAGTACACTTGGATCTCAGAAAGCATTTTATGTTATTGAAATTGAACTTGGATTCATATATGATGTGCTCTACACCAAGGCGCCTGTTATTTATTCTACACGTGGTTGCCTTCTTCGGTTGTTCACCATGCTTCTGACCACACTAGTGTTAATCCTGTTTCCTTTCGTGCAAAAAGGAAAGAACTACCAAACAATTGACCTGGTCATTACCTATTTACTGATGGGAGGCGCCATTGTGTTAGAGATGGGTGCTCTGCTTGTTCTTCTATTCTCAGACTGGACACGGTATTGGTTGAGCAAGCATGACAGCAAGAGCAATAAAGTCTTGTTAAGGTACATTTCCTGGAGAAAGCCTGGGAAGCGGTGGTCTAGTTCCATGGCGCAGTACAGTTTGCTGGATGTATGCTTGAAGGAGGAGGGAACTCGGTTGCCTGTGATTAAGAAGCTCCTAGCTGTCAACAAGGCACTAGAAACACACCTGTGCCTGACCCATAGCGGCGTCTCCCCTGCTCTGAAGGATTTGATCTTCCAGCACTGTCTTGATATTTCCAAGGAAATCAAGAACAGGGAGCACCTAATGAAGCTGTGCAGGTCCAGAGGAGACTACGCCTTGGAACAAAACAGACTTATTGAACTGGATTGGTCTACTACCAAAGTAGAATTTGACCAATCTATTCTCCTCTGGCACATTGCAACTGAACTGTGTTACCACTATGACATGAGTGGCGGGGAGCCAACAAGAGAATGCTTAGAGAGCAAGCATATATCAGACTATATGCTGTATCTCCTGGCAATGTGCCCTTTCATGTTGCCAGTTGGGATTGGACTGATAAGGTTTCGAGACACTTGTGCTGAGGCGAAGGAGTTCTTCAAGAGCAAGAGCCCGATCACCTCAGAAGCCATGGCTTGCAGGATGTTGCTTCGCGTGAACACTGAGGTTTTTCCCTCTCAAGTGAAGGGGGATAGAAGCAAGTCGGTGTTGTTCGATGCTTGTAGGCTTGCAACCTCGTTGCGGAACATGGATGCAGACCCCACCGTTCCGCCCCAAGTACGTAAATGGAAGGTTATAAGCCAAGTGTGGGTAGAAATATTAGGATATGCAGCCATTCATTGTCGCGGAACTCAGCATGCTCAGCAGCTGAGGAAGGGAGGAGAGTTGCTGACTCATGTCTGGCTTCTCATGTCTCATCTTGGAATTACTGAACAGCTCCAAATATCACAAGGGCATGCCAGAGCAAAGCTGAATGTCAAGTAATCCCTGCTAATGCTGATTTTTCAGTCTTTTTTCTTAGCTGACATTTTTTAGGGTGGATTTGGTGCTTGTAATGCAAGGCAATATTACAGTTGCCCAATGGCTTGCATTTTATCACAACCAGTCCAATCCCTAGAAGAAGAAAGAATATATACATACACGTATATATATGTAGATACTAATAAGGATTTACATCAAATTTGTCAATTTGATTGAGATTCCAATCCACAATCATGTATTGCTTTTAATTCTGAGTCTCTTGAATTTTCTGCTAATAAGATATTTCCTGTCTTTTAACTTGGCCTGAGATAGATACACTCTCATAATCAGCATCTCAAACTGAAAACTATTGCAAATAGAAGATGGCCTTTAGAACATTGCAGTTGATACAGCAAATTTCAAGGTTGCATGATCCGGAATCTGCCTACAGGACATTGCAGCATATAGTGGCCTTGTATTAGAAGGGAAAAGCCTTTCTGCTGATAGACATGGGAGAGTGTTTTTCTTCCCATGGTTGGACAAGTGACATTGGCACTGGAAGAATTAATCCTGACAAGTGTACTCTAAATTTGTTGATTTAAGAGTACAAATGTTGGGATAATTATGCATGAAGAGCATAAAAATGTGTTGCTTAAGAAGTTTCTAAATTCTAACTTGGTCTTTGTCCTCGATCTCAGGATTATAATCTTGCTTGTTGGAGGTAACTGTGCTTTGCTATTATATCATCAAGTGAATACATCTGAATATTTAAAAGTAAGATACAAGTATCAAGACGTAAAAATTCTCAACACCCATGCCACCGAAAGAATTATTCTGGCTACGTTATACACGGATGTCATAAACACAAGCCACTGAAAGAATTATTCTGACTAATTAAAGTTCATTGAGATATTAATCACGTCAATCATGACACATTTAATTAGCAAATCCTATACTGGCTTAGCTTATGGACAATGATAGATAGCAATACAACCCACAGTTACATGGACTGCTTCTGGTCATCCTTGCAGCTGAACCGAAGGTAATATATATGGCTTTACAATGTCCAAGATCAAGAAGATAACTTGTCACAGGATCTTGCTGGCAAGCAAATATGCTGCCAGAGAATAATTTTACAGATATAAGGGAGATCTATACACACAACAATAGAATTTTTTCTTTCTCATACAGTACTTTATACACAATCATCCCCTCTCAGAAATTCAATGACAGTGATAAAACATAAGCTATAGACAAGGAACTCAAACAACACATACCAAATGCAATAACCAATCCACATGACATGCTATATCAGAAGTGATTATGACAAGACTAGAGTGTAAAAATACCTGAAATGCAGAGCGAATAAGCTCCTTAACGTAATCCACTGAAGCACCCTTTACAAAGTCATAAGAAATTTTATCCACCGCTAATTTAACTCCATCCTTCTCGAAAATCCTACAAGAAAAAGTAGTAGTGAATTAGTTTATGACATAGATTGGATTGGAGTTCACCATTGTGCACAACTCCAACCCTATCAGGGAAGAACTATGAGATAGAAGCAAGGAAATAAGTTAGTGATAAGGCAGAACCTGTCATCTGGATTCGTCTTATCATCAAGAGAAAATGCATACTGAAATCCAGAGCACCCTCCAGCTTCTTCAGAGGGCAAAGGGGAGTTTGTAATGCTAAAGGGCTTAAAGGTAAATTAGCCTAGGGGGAGGGTTAGTTTACTCTCACACGGGTGTTGCCCGATCTAGGCAGGAAGCGGCCTATGTCCCTTCTCATGGTAACCGGGATAGGTACGAACCACCGAAGTGATGGTTCGCGGGTCTTTTGTGCTCGCTTTGGGCGAGGGTGGGGCGAGACGCTCGAAGCGACGAGCTACGGAATGCAGTAGCGTATGCAGCGGAAGAAGGAGATGCGAAGTAAGAGATGTGTTTGACGTTCGGATCTAAGAATAATGGGGATAAACACTCGACTTTAAGACTTAGATTAATAAACTGAACGTGAGGAATAAGGGAATACACGAAGGCTATTTAAAGCCAAGGAGCTCGGCCAAGACCCTAATGGGCTTGGGCCGCGAACATACTAATGGGCTAGCCCACTCGACAAGAGTGGAGCATACGCCCGAAATAGAAAGTACTATAACTGGAAAGTGCTAAACATAGCAAGTCCTAAAATAGAAAGTGTCAAATATGGGAACTTTCTAAACATAGAAAGTCCCAAAAATAGCAATGCTAAAGAGGGAAACTAGCCAAAACATGAAACTTGCTAAAACGGGAAATACGAAGCTAAAATAGACTAAGTCCTTAAGCCAAGGGGGTCGCCACGGTCTCGGTCGCATGGGGCTTGCCGTAGCCCGACTTGGGTCGATGCCGGATCGCATCATTCTCCCTCCCTTAGAATCGAAGCGTCCTCGCTTCGAGCTGGGTGGGGCCAGGGAGCACAAGCGCTCGACAGTCAGCAAAAAAACGGCCTCGTCCTTGGGTCCAGCTCGTGGAACCTCAACGATGATCAAGTAAGGCTCAGGTCTAGGAGCGGGCACGACGTCGGGTGCGGGCGCGCTGGGGCATAGACTCGCAACCATGGGTACGACTATGGGCTCGCTAGGGCACGGGCTTGCAGCCATGGGCACAGGTGTGGGTGCGTTGGAGGTTGGACTCGCAGGTGTGGCAAGGGGCTCCCCAGTGGGCGCGCTGACAGTTGGTGGAGTCGCGGCAGTGGGCACTGGTGCAGGCACGCAGAAGGTCGGCGGCGTCGCGGCGGTGCGCACGTCAATGGGCACGCTGAAGATTGGTGACGTCGCGGTGGTGGGCACGTCAGTGGGATGCGGTGCGACTGGGCACGTGGGTGCATGTGCTACGCGTCCGTGTGGGTGCGTGGGGGCACAAAGGTGGCGGCGTGTAGTCGAAGTCGTGGGTGCGGTACCGGGTCCGGTCTTGGGTGCTGTTGTGGGTGCGGTACCGGGTCCGATCGTAGCCGCTGTCGTGGGTGCGGACAAGGACGCTGCACCGAGGTGGCGGAATCCAGTCCAGGTCGAAGTCGTGGGTTCTGTAGTGGGTGCGGCGTCGCGGCTGGTACGTGTGGGGGCGTGGTGACAGGGGTCCATGGGTGCGAGGCGGTGGGATCCAATCCGGGTTCACTTAGTATGGGCTCACGCCACCGAACCAAGGGTCGTGGTCCCACTCGTCGGGCTCGAAGTACGAATACAAGCGGGCCATGGAGTGGGTGTGGCTAAGGCTCAAGCATGGGTCCGGGTATGGTGTGGGTTCGGCTGTGGGTTAGGTTTGTTGGATAAGGATAGGATATGGAAAGATAAGATAAGATCTATTTGTTAGGAAAGATCTTATGGGATAAGATATGGAGGATTTTGTGGGAAAGATAAGGATAATATCTTTGGGAGTTGGTTATAGAAGGCCGGATTTGGGGGGATTGGATAAGGAAGGCAGCGGAATTTTTTTTTTGGGTTAGGGTTTGGGCGAGGCCGCGGCAGAGGCAGTGGGCTAGGTTTTGGCTGGCCACGACATAAGCGAGTGGGCTCCTCTGTGGGTCTGCAACTGCGCCGCATCAGTGGGAGCTGAAGCGGGTTCGTCGGCGCGCCGCGAGCGAGGGAGAGAGGGTGCCCGCTGAGTGGCTTGCGGGTGCGTTTGTTGGTGGTGATGGATGCGCGCGCGAGACCAAGAGGGTGCCCGTTGAGTCGCTCGCGGGTGCGCGGCTAGAGTCGTCAGAGAAGGAACGCGCGCTGCGTGCCGACTGGCTGCTCTGATACCAATTGATGCGTTCCGAGGGGGCTCGGAACACGGGTGTTGCCCGATCTAGGCAGGAAGCGGCCTATGTCCCTTCTCGTGGTAACCGGGATAGGTACAAACCATCGAAGTGATGGTTCGCGGGTCTCTTGTGCTCGCTTTGGGCGAGGGTGGGGCGAGACGCTCGAAGCGACGAGCTACGGAATGTAGTAGCGTCTGCAGCGGAAGAAGGAGATGCGAAGTAAGAGATGTGTTTGACGTTCGGATCTAAGAATAAGGAGGATAAACACTCGACTTTAAGACTTAGATTAATAAACTAAATGTGAGGAATAAGGGAATACACGAAGGCTATTTAAAGCCAAGGAGCTCGGCCAAGACCCTAATGGGCTTGGGCCGCGAACATACTAATGGGCTAGCCCACTCGACAAGAGTGGAGCACACGGTTCAGTTCTGATGTTGACATTATTCCTTCACACTTCTCCAGATTGTATATAGTTGTTCTCGAGCTCCAGCAACTTTCTCATACGCGAGGTCCACCTGAAAACACCCCAGAGATGGCTTCCCCGGGGCGGGCTCTCCGACGCTCAAGTAAGTTTTCCATACTAAAAGCATATGTATATATATTTATAAATGGCTAAAGTTGAGAGATGCTCCCTATCCATCAAACTTACCTTGGCCGAGTGCACTCACCCTTCATTTCATTAGTCAGGCATCAGGCTTTTTAGCATTGAGCTTCCCGTCGAAGAAACGTCTACTAAACCTTCACGTGCTATATTAATCAACCAACTACATTTCTCCTAAGGCTTTCAAGGTTGCATTCTTCAACATAGATTAGCAATACTGGCAATGCTTCCCTTTGTATCAAGCATCGCCAAATTAGTGTGAATAACCGTAATATGGGAGCATTACCATTTCAACCCAACTCACGAACGATATCACTTACCCAGAATGAAGCAATCAATTAGGAAAGTGGTATAAGTTAATTATTGCTAGGTGGGTTCTCGAAATGAGTGTAGCCAAATTCCATTTTATCACACTATTCTGCATTTTAGCCAATTAACTAGAGTTTAATCTTGTAAATACGGGTCTTGCCAGGGATATTCCTAGAAGCTATCAGTCCAATTGCAGGTTGCCTGAGAAATGATGCTACTGGGCATGAAATTGAGAAAGGAGATCTCCTCCTGAAATGGCGATACAAGTGGAGAAAGGGGGCGTACCAGGGATCACATCACTGAAGGCAGGGAAGTTGGAAATGAAGCTATCGACCATAACCGTGAGAATGAGATCCTCTCCGACGGGGATCGGAGCTTCACCGACGTCGTTGCCCATTCAAGCTCAGGCCGGAGCCTCTCAGTGAATCGTCGGGACTGGAGAGGGAGGCGGTGACAAGGCCGGGGGCGATGACGGATTAGACCGAAGAAATGCGAGGTGTCGACTGTTCTCGCCGAGATCTCGCTCTCGTCCCTTTCCCGGTCACCTCCGTTGGAGCCTCCGAGAGCTCTCCTACTCTCTTTCCCTCCATCGCAGCCCACTTTCTCTGAAATCCCCTTTTTTGCCAATTGTCGTCCCTGATCGAGCTCCGGAATCTCTCGTCCTTCGATGCCTCCGCTCCTGCCTCCGCTCCCCTAGCCTCCTCAGAGCTTCGCTTCTGAGAGCTTTCTCTCCTTTTCTTCCTCAAATTGCAGCCCCTAAAAAATGGCCAGAAAAAGGATCCCTTCTAACAAACTTTATAGGGATTTTATAGGATTTCCCCTCCATCCATAGATCGACACGTGCCCTCTCCTTGTAACCGTTTTCTCTTTCCAATGATGCGCTTTTCCCTTCTTTCTCCAATGGGCTTCTTCCTTTGCCGTTGGCCCATGACAGGTTCAAGAACTTGGTTTGTTGCTCGCTTGGAGTTCGCGTGGTGTCTGTGGATGCTCAGTTGTGTTCCACGCATAGGCTCTCTGTCGATTTCTGGAGCCCACAGCCAGCCCCCCAAGCTCTTCGACTTCGTGTAGCGAAGGTGAAGGCTTGGTTCACTAGTGGCCTCGCAAGAGCTTGCATTCGTCCAGGTTCCTCGTGAATCTTTCTTGCAAGTTGTCTTCTCTTTTCTCTTTCTTTTTGAGGAATGACTAAGCTAATCATTGTCTCTTGGTTAGGTTCTCTCTTAATTTGCTCA
Source organism: Rheum nobile (assembly GCA_027886185.1). NCBI lineage: Eukaryota > Viridiplantae > Streptophyta > Magnoliopsida > Caryophyllales > Polygonaceae > Rheum > Rheum nobile. The sequence goes on from WOAB01000163.1 coordinate 2,386,131, forward strand.
TTTTCTGCATCATCTCTCATTTCGTATTGATTTTTTAACCATCTCTATGGTTGGATGGAGCACGGGTTAAAGCGCAAGTTCGCGAGTCAACAAGTAGAGTGGCGCGGAGCCCCGAGATATTACACTCCGAGTTCGCGAGGGAACTCGTCGAGTGGGCACGAAGCCCCGAGATATTGCTTTTAGAGTTCGCGAGGGAACTCGTCGATTGGGCGCGAAGCCCCGAGATATTGCTTTTTGAGTTCGCGAGGAAACTCGTCGATTGGGCGCGAAGCCCCGAGATATTGCTTTTAGAGTTCGCGAGGGAACTCGTCGATTGGGCGCGAAGCCCCGAGATATTGCTTTTAGAGTTCGCGAGGGAACTCATCGATTGGGCGCGAAGCCCCGAGATATTGCTTTTAGAGTTCGCGAGGGAACTCGTCGATTGGGCGCGAAGCCCCGAGATATTGCACTTCGAGGGGCATGGCTCCACTCTAGTTAGGTTGCTTCTTGGTGTGCCTTGCACTTTGCTTTTAATTGTTTACTCGTATTTATTTTATTCTTACTCTATCATTTTCTTGTTAATAGTGCAAGCATGAACCTTGTATTTGAAGGAACATGCGTGTTTCCCATTGGGGATATACAGACTTGCGCGTAAAGAAGCACATGTATGTGCGTCATAGAAAAGAGACTCGTGAAGGGGGTATGCGTTTGTGCACAAAGGACCCGCCATGCGTCGGAGAGAGTGATCCCATAGAGGGTATAAGGGAGGGAGTGATTTCACTAGCTTGCTCGTGTTGCTTAGCTTGCTTTTTCACTCTATCTGTTTGCTTGCTTTTCCGTGTTACTTCTATCACTTGCTTTCTCACATTGCTTATACATTAGTCTTCTTGTATTTCCTTTTTACTCGCTTTCTCTGAGTCCATGGAGGGTGCATGGTTGGGTAGTTATGAGCGAAGGGAAAACTTTGTGAAGGCCTTGAAGTGAAGATCTTTGTGAAGGGGAGCTTTCGTGAAAGACGGGCTTTCGTGGATGATGGGCCTTCTTGAGGAATGGCTTACGGAAGTATTGCCTTCGTGAAGGGACATAGACACAAGCCGGGAAGTCATGAGCATGGGCCACGAGTACCACACGAGGGTCAGTAAGGCCTTCGTGAAGGTGACTTCACTAGATTTCTTGTGTTGTTGTTCAACCTGCTTTCTCATACTGTTTTTCTTGTATTACTTTATTGCATTGCGTTTATCCTTGCTCTCTCACATTGCCTTTTCGTATTGCTTTTTTGTAATGCTTTTCATACTCGCGCACTTTTTGTATTGCTTTTCAAGACTTGCATTTCACACGCCGCGTTCACTAATTGCTTTGTTTTTGCTCGTTTCATGCATCGTCTCGTTTTTAATTTACATCTCATTCGTTATTCGATTCTAGAGCTGTGAAGACCTGTCATGACGGGTTGAAATCTCGTCGTCTTATTTTTGTGGTTCACGAATGGGACGCGTGAGGGGGGTGAAGCCCCAACGTTTATTATTTTGAAGGTCCGCAAAGGGACTGAGAACCTCGACGTGTCGTTTTTAGGGTTTGTGAAAAGACTCAAGAGGGGAAGAGCCCATGCGCTTAGTTTTCAAAGACAGCGAAAGTTCCTTTTGAGAAGTCTAGCTTGCTTTTTAAATCGTCTTTAGTCGACTTTCTCTCGCTTTTCTTTGCTTATTTGGGCGTTGATTTCCTGTTTATTCGTCGGGTCTTGGCTTTATTTAGGGTTTTGTTTGCTGTCATGAGGGGGAACATGGACTTCAAGACCAGAGTATCGTCTTCTAGCGAGCACAGTCAACCACCTTCACCGGAGACTCGCTTGGGACGAGATCGGTCACCTTCGCCAGAGAGCCGCCCAAGAAGACGTCTCGTTCTTCCAGAGAATCGTTATGAGGCCAGGCACAATCGTGCCCCTCGCTGTAGTGGGGAAGCCGCTCTCTCTTGGAGCTACCTTTTCTGTGGGAGTCAAGCATTCTTGGGAGGAATCCCCGCGGAGAGAACTTTCAAGTGTTGTTACTCCTCGCCCTTAGTTTGGCTTTCTATTACTCTGTTCGCGTGTTGCTAAATTGCCCCCTTGTATTGTTCTTTTCATGCGTTTGTAATGTGGTTGCTTTTGAACAAGGCTCTTTGATGGATAACGACGTTTGGCCCAATGGATTCAGCCTTCTGTTTTAAGTTTCCCTTATTTATTTCGCATGTGTTGCTAGCTGCATTTAGCATATAGATTTTGTGTGCATGTAATTCTTCGTGTAATTCACTCGCGAGGCTGACTATACCGTGTGCGCGGTTTTTGGACATGTCTTAATCAACTTTGGCTTAGTTATCATGACAATTACTCGGGCAGACCGCGTGTTTTTGACTTTGTTCACGTACAACCCCCTTCTCCTCCCCCCATCCCTCCTACCAGTTTGCAAACTGGATGAGGGATTGAAGAAGGGGTTGTGAGGGGGGTTAGCTCATCGTTTTTAGTATCCGCCATGGTGCCTGCCCTTAGGGGCCATCTTGTATGTTTTGGGCACGCGTAATGGATGTAAACATGGTAAGTGTAGCGAAGCTTTGTATTGGGCAAAACAATGTATCTACAACTATCGTTTTTTTAAGAGCAATGCTAAACACTACTTTGTAGGGCTTAAGTAAGAGTCATTAGAGGTTTTATTGGTGCCATTCGGGTAGATTTAGACACATTCATGAGTATGGCGTTTTGGGGCAAAGTTGGTGTATTTGGAGGTGTTTGAGCGGTTTTGGATATCATATGAGACACTGAGGAAGAAACCACATGAGAAGACTAAGAAGAGGAGTTAGCTTTTAAAGTCTACTGAAAGTCCTCAAAATATGAGCGCGATCCGAGTTGGGAATCAAAAGTTATGGCGTTTTTACGGAAGTGTCGCAGGAGCTGAACCGAAGAACGGCGACCGCCGTACAAAGACGGCGACCGCTGTAATTACGGCGCCCGCCGTGAACCTTACGGCGCCCGCCGTGAACCTTACGGCGCCCGCCGTGAACCTTACGGCACCCGCCGCAATTGGCTTTCCACCGACCTTGGCTACGAAGTGACCACGGCGCCCGTCGTTTAATTGCGGCGCCCGCCGTGGGAGATGCGGCGACCGCCGCCGATGTCTGAAGTCCGTTGCGCCGTTTCTTTATTTGCATTATTTTATTACTTTTTATTATTTCGTTTTAGGTTAACTTAGCTTTATTTCTTTTAGTATTTAAGGGTTGAAAAAAGGCTTGTTTGCCTATCTATTATCAAATCTCTGAAACCCTAATTTCATTTCTACGTATTTGCTATGAAGAACTAAGCCTCCTTGGCTTAGTCAGACGCTGAAGCTTTCGTTTTGATTCAGTTGTGAGATTCTCGTTCTTAATCTATTGCATGGTTTTTATCTTTCTCTTGCTTAAGTTGTTTATGATTGATATTGATAATCTCTATTTGGATGCAACTAGGGTTTGTCGTTATTGATCTATTGTTAGATTTAGATTGTTACTGGTTGAGCATATCTATTTCAGAGTAGCAACTGCATCGTACTAGTATCTGGTTGTGCTAGTCTTATGCAGAAGAGAATTGATTTACATTCTAGAATAAAAGCTGGTTGTTTTATGCTAGATTTGTATCCAACTATATTCCTATCCGTAACGCTGCTATTAAACTGAATCTTGATAGTTTCAGGGTTGTTTGATTAGTTAGTGCTAATAGTATCTGGTTTTGCTATTAGTTATATCTGAAAAGGAATTGGAATTTCCATTGCATGTGTTTTTGAATGAGTATCTATGATCAACTTGTCATACGAATAGTGGATGTTGTTTGACTAAGTGTTTTTCCCATCACTGATTTCACAGCTCTTTAGCTTGTTTACCTTTTGCATGTTTAGAACTTACTTAAACTCACAAAACCCCCCTTTGGTTACTTTGGATTGACATATAAATTGCATACTAAGATAGAATCCGCCTCCCTGTGGATTCACCTTTACTTACCTAGGACTACGGTTTAAGGTTTGTTTGGATATTTTGCATAGTAGGAATTAGAACGACAAATTCGTGTTATCAAATCGGCGCCGTTGCCGGGGAGGACATGATGAAGATGCTGATGCAGAGCAACGTCGATCTCACTGCGAATGTTAATAAGCTGACTCAGAGCTCAGTGCAATTCCAAGCAAATACTCAAGCTAGCATTCAGAACTTGGAAAGGCAATTTGGCCAGATTTCTCAAGTGGTGAAATAAGTTAGTGATAAGGCAGAACCTGTCATCTGGATTCGTCTTATCATCAAGAGAAAATGCATACTGAAATCCAGAGCACCCTCCAGCTTCTTCAGAGGGCAAAGGGGAGTTTGTAATGCTAAAGGGCTTAAAGGTACATTAGCCTAGGGGGAGGGTTAGTTTACTCTCACACGGGTGTTGCCCGATCTAGGCAGGAAGCGGCTATTGTCCCTTCTCATGGTAACCGGGATAGGTACGAACCACCGAAGTGATGGTTCGCGGGTCTTTTGTGCTCGCTTTGGGCGAGGGTGGGGCGAGACGCTCGAAGCGACGAGCTACGGAATACAGTAGCGTATGCAGCGGAATAAGGAGATGCGAAGTAAGAGATGTGTTTGACGTTCGGATCTAAGAATAAGGAGGATAAACACTCGACTTTAAGACTTAGATTAATAAACTGAACGTGAGGAATAAGGGAATACACGAAGGCTATTTAAAGCCAAGGAGCTCGGCCAAGACCCTAATGGGCTTGGGCCGCGAACATACTAATGGGCTAGCCCACTCGACAAGAGTGGAGCACACGCCCGAAATAGAAAGTACTATAACTGGAAAGTGCTAAACATAGTAAGTCCTAAAATAGAAAGTGTCAAATATGGGAACTTTCTAAACATAGAAAGTCCCAAAAATAGCAATGCTAAAAAGGGAAACTAGTCAAAACATGAAACTTGCTAAAACGGGAAATACGAAGCTAAAATAGACTAAGTCCTTAAGCCAAGGGGGTCGCCACGGTCTCGGTCGCATGGGGCTCGCCATAGCCCGTCTTGGGTCGATGCCGGATCGCATCATTCTCCCTCCCTTAGAATCGAAGCGTCCTCGCTTCGAGCTGGGTGGGGCCAGGGAGAACAAGCGCTCGACGGTCAGCAAAAAAACAGCCTCGGCCTTGGGTCCAGCTCGTGGAACCTCAACGATGATCAAGTAAGGCTCAGGTCCAGGAGCGGGCACGACGTCGGGTGCGGGCGCGCTGGGGCATAGACTCGCAACCATGGGCACGACTGTGGACTCGCTAGGGCACGGACTTGCAGCCATGGGCACAGGTGCGGGTGCGCTGGAGGTCGGACTCGCAGGTGCGGCAAGGGGATCCTCAGTGGGTGCGCTGACAGTTGGTGGAGTCGCGGCAGTGGGCACTGGTGCGGGCACGCAGAAGGTCGGCGGCGTCGCGGCGGTGTGCGCATCAATGGGCACGCTGAAGATTGGTGACGTCGCAGTGGTGGGCACGTCAGTGGGCTGCGGTGCGACTGGGCACGTGGGTGCATGTGATACGCGTCCGTGTGGGTGCGTGGGGGCACAAAAGTGGCGGCGCATAGTCGAAGTCGTGGGTGCGGTACCGGGTCCGGTCGTGGGTGCGGTATCGGGTCCGGTCGTAGCCGCTGTCGTGGGTGCGGACGTGGACGTTGCGCCGAGGTAGCGGAATCCAGTCCAGGTCGAAGTCGTGGGTGCGGCGTCGCGGCTGGTACGTGTGGGGGCGCGGTGGCGGGGGTCCATGGGTGCGAGGCAGTGGGATCCAATCCGGGTCCACTTCGTATGGGCTCACGCCACTGAACCAAGGGTCGTGGTCCCACTCGTCAGGCTCGAAGTACGGATACAAGCGGGCCATGGAGTGGGTGTGGCTAAGGCTCATGCATGGGTCCGGGTATGGTGTGGGTTCGGCTGTGGGTTAGGTTTGTTGGATAAGGATATGATATTGAAAGATAAGATAAGATCTTTTTGTTAGGAAAGATCTTATGGCATAAGATATGGAGGATTTTGTACGAAAGATAAGGATAATATCTTTGGGAGTTGGTTATGGAAGGCCGGATTTGGGGGGATTGGATAAGGAAGGCAGCTATTTTTTTTTATGGGTTAGGGTTTGGGCGAGGCCACGACAGAGGCAGTGGGCTAGGTTTTGGCTGGCCGTGACAGAAGCGAGTGGGCTCGTCTGTGGGTCTACAACTGCGCCGCGTCAGTGGGCGCTGAAGCGGGTTCGTCGGCGCGCCGCGAGTGAGGGCGAGAGGGTGCCCACTGAGTGGCTTGCGGGTGCGTTTGTTGGTGGTGATGGATACGCACGCGAGCGAGAGCAAGAGGGTGCCCGTTGAGTCGCTCGCGGGTGCGCGGCTAGAGTCGTCAGAGAAGGAACGCACGCTGCGTGCCGACTGGCTGCTCTGATACTAATTGATGCGTTCCGAGGGGGCTCGAAACACGGGTATTGCCCGATCTAGGCAGGAAGCGGCCTATGTCCCTTCTCGTGGTAACCGGGATAGGTACGAACCATCGAAGTGATGGTTCGCGGGTCTCTTGTGCTCGCTTTGGGCGAGGGTGGGGCGAGACGCTCGAAGCGACGAGCTATGGAATGCAGTAGCGTTTGCAGCGGAAGAAGGAGATGCGAAGTAAGAGATGTGTTTGACGTTCGGATCTAAGAATAAGGAGGATAAACACTCGACTTTAAGACTTAGATTAATAAACTGAACGTGAGGAATAAGGGAATACACGAAGGCTATTTAAAGCCAAGGAGCTCGGCCAAGACCCTAATGGGCTTGGGCCGCGAACATACTAATGGGCTAGCCCACTCGACAAGAGTGGAGCACACGCCCGAAATAGAAAGTACTATAAATGGAAAGTGTTAAACATAGTAAGTCCTAAAATAGAAAGTGCCAAATATGGGAACTTTCTAAACATAGAAAGTCCCAAAAATAGCAATGCTAAAAAGGAAAACTAGCTAAAACAGGAAACTTGCTAAAACGGGAAATAGGAAGCTAAAATAGACTAAGTCCTTAAGCCAAGGGGGTCGCCACAGTCTCGGTCGCATGGGGTTCGTTGTAGCCCGGCTTGGGTCGATGCCGGATCGCATCATTATCCAAGCCCTAAAAAGAGTAAAAAGGAACTTTTTTTACCCAAATTTAATTCACGCAAGTTTAAGGACAATAAACGAAGATCACTTGCTCAGTAGCGACGACCAGCTAGGGCCTAGGAGGAAGATGGCGAGGCGATGGTAATTTTCAGATTCAGCACATAAATGGAATTAACAAGGTGAAAATGAAAGACAAAGATGAAGTTAAATCTAACTCCAGAAACAAGAAGGTTCTGGGGCACTAAGCGAATACAAAAGCTGAAGCTAAACGTACCATCGACTCGTTCAAATTGACGACATCAGAATAGTTCTTCGCCAGAAGCTCCAGCTTCGTGTGTCCGGGTAGGAACGATGACTGCTACCCGACAATTTTTTATTTTGAGAAAATGGAAAGTTATGTCTGTCTTTTTTTTAATATATATATAAGGTCGGAATTCGATTTATCCAACATATCAACATCGGATAAATTGATAGGCCGATAAATCGGCATTCGAACAAACCGGCATGAGAAAATAAATAATAAAAAAAGCAAGAAAAATACAAACAAAAATAAAAGAGTCTAAACAACCTAGAGAGAGAAAATAATAAAGTATTATGGAAGCGTCACCGGAAACGAGTCAGACAGATCAGTGCATAATAGACATCATGACGTTGCCCTCACCTAAATTAGGGATCTTTATGAGCCTCGGTCACCTTGATGTTACTGTAGGATCGTGATTGTTAGATTAATAATCAGGGAATTGAGAACACAGTTTACAGTTCCCTTCGCAGCGGAAATAAACAATCAACTAGATGAACAAGTTCCTTATAGTGGAAACCTTTGATTGCCAACTAGCAATCCAGGATAAAAACCACTACCTTTCTTTCGAAAGGATTTCAAGGTCTACTTCTTGATTTCTTTTCTCTTTTGGTTACATCTTATCCTAGGAACAAACACACAGTTTCTTTGCTTTACACACAGTTAGGCAATCCTAGATAACTTAACACAATCAATAATCAATCCAAGAAACAGACCTTAGCACCAAGGTTATTAAAATCCGGATTTTAGGATCGGATCACAAGGGACCCTCTGGATCGGATCGTAAAGTCGTAAGATTTTGTAAACAAATAAAAGTTAAATTAATAATAAAATATGAACGTCATTTAACAAAAATATAAATAGATATTTAATATTTTAAATATTAAACTTAGAACATTGATACAATGGACCATTGATTCACCGAAACTCAAGCCATATACTCTACATTGTCAAAACTAATTGGATTTAGGACATGCATAAATGAGACATGAAGATTTTGAACAAACATTATAAGGGTTGCTTTAGTTTTTATCACGCATGAGTGGAATTTTGGGATTTCGAGCGTGACTACATGGGAGAGACATATATATATATATATAGAGCGTAAGTATGAGAGAGGTGGAAATTTGGACAAATTGGGCTCTCAAACGAGGTGTTAGTAGCTCGTAGAAGTTCAACGTTAGGATCTTACTCGGATCTTAGAATCGTAAGTTTCTACTGATCCTTTGAGATCCTGTAAGATCCAGAGTTAGATTTTGACATTAATAGATTTTAGTAATAGATCCGGATCAAACACCCTACCTTGGATCGTAAAATCTTAGGATTTTAAGATCCGGATCTAGATTTTAATAACCATGCTTAGCACCTAGGAACTATCTCACTTACAGTCACAGGAACTTAGCACTCAACTCTTCGATTCCTTGACTGGTTCCTCTTGATCTCGGTTTGCTTTGATAATCTTGTTTGAAGGTTCACACTTTGATGTTTGCTATTGAGTGTGATTCGTGTTTTTGTTCTTGAAGATAACCCTTGAGTTAGTCTTCCTTTTATAGAGGATTCTTCGCAGCTTAAACTTCTCTTGGTTCCCACAGATCGAGCTTGCCCTAGGATGTGTGGTTCTCCTTGGTCCACGTTGTCTTTGACATATGCAAACAACCTAGGCAGCTCAGAATCCTTCTAGGTTAGTCAACTACTTCAGCCAAGTCGTTCTCCAACTTCCTTCTTCCGAGGTTCAACAATCTAGGCACTTGGGAACTGTCTTCTGGACAACGACATCTCTATGAGCTGTCGCTTTCAGTGCCTTTGTCCGAGGTTCATTGTTCTAGGCATCTTGGAGTCTTGCTCTTGGATGGTGACAGGCTTTTGGAAGCTTCTCTCAAGTCGCTTTCACCTCCTTTTGTCCGAGGTTTGGTGTTCCCAGATTTCTCAGGAAATGCAAAGTCACGTGTTGCATTTCTGGGCACACCTGGGTTCCTTTGGCTTGCCTGCTTGGTTTCTTTATCTTGTTTGGCTTCCATAGTTTCAGTAACTGTCATGTGGTTCCTCTAAACACATCTTTGAGATAAAACATTAGTATTAAAATATTTGTCATCTTCAAAAGTAGAGAAACCGAGGAAAGGAACTCTCAGGAGAACCGAAGTTTCAGAGTTTCGTTTCCTAACAATTTCCCCCTTTTTGATGATGACAAATATAAGGAACCTGGCAACATAATAGGAACATGAAATTCATGAGAACAGTTGAGCTAAGGGATTTTCAACTTTAAAAAATATTGATAGAACATTCAATAGTTGCAAATTCCCCCTAAGCAAATGAACTAAGTTATTCAAGTTCCCCTTTAGAAGTAGAATGGGTTCAGAGTTCCTATAAGTCCAGTAGTTCCAATAATTCAAGGTTCCTATCCATTCTTCCCTCTTTTGACATCATCGAAAAGATCAAGTTACTTATCAAGTATAGGATATCAATGTGAAATAAACAATTTGCGTTAAACCCATGACAGTGACCATAGTAGAAACTTAAGGCAAAGACAAATGATGCATTAGAAACATTACCATAAGAGTTCATTAATCATTAAAGTCAAGAACATTGCCCAGAGATGCATAGTGGAAAGAGAAACAAAAGAGCACAACCAACTTGACATTAGACAAAATAAGGATAGAAGAGGGGAGTAGGACCCTAGGGAACTACTAGCACACTGTGATGTTATAGCACTAGGAACTAGGAGAGACGTTCCTATGGCAGCGTAGTGGCCTCCTCTTCAGTTTCCTTCTTTTCTGCAGTTCCTTCATCTTGGCCTGTTGTTATCTTATCGGCCTAATTACCTCCAATTGAGCAAGGTTAAGATTGAAGTTTTTTCTTGGCCATTTGAGGAGCTTTGTGTTTTGAGAGAGACGGGTGAACATGAGATTTGAGAGAAGGCGTGAGAGAACAGAGTGCTCGGCTCAATCAAACAGGAAACCTTAAATAACCCTTGAGCAATTTTGGAGCCGTTGAGAATCAAGTTGTTGGAGATATTTCTGGGAACTCTGAAGAGTTGAAACGGCTAATTTTCTTGAAGCTTTTGCGCCTTTGCAACGGTCACAAATTCAAAGATTAGATGCTCAAAATGGAAACTGTTCAAGGCTGAGAAGACGTCTCTGACGTTGTGAGATTTGCCATAAATACTGTCTTGGGAGGAGCAATTCTCTTACTAGCCGTTTAAGGGGTAGCCCATCCTAGTTCCTTTTTGGCGATATTTTCAGTGTGCTAGAGGGATATATGGGAACCTTTGATGTGGGTTTTAAAACATAGGACCAGAAAGTACGTTCCCATTAAAGAAATCGGGGAAGGCCATTTATCGCATTACACACTAGTTCCCAGAGAGGGTTAAGAAGAGGATCATAGGGAAATAGATTGTGTAATGAGGCAAGGGAGGGTCATAGTACACAATCATCATTTTGGCTTATATTGTTGGGTTAGAAAGATTATCAGATTGTGACTTTTGGGCCAACAAAGAAACTTGGACAATGATTGAATTTTAATAAGAGATGAACAACCAAGGAGAAAAAGCCTTTTGAGAAACCATTATGAATATGAGGGTCTAACGCAAGAGAAATGACACAAAGATTCCAAAACAAAGACAAGTAACGAGTTCTGAACTAGTCAATCAAGGGAACTGGAGAGAAACTTTAAACTAAAGGAACTGCTAGTTTATAGGAATCATTCCCAGTTCTAATCTAAGGTTCTCGAAGGGAACTCTATTCAAGGCTTTGGTGAATATATCTGCAATTTGATCTTCAGTTCTACAAAATACCATAATGATGTTTCCTTTCTCAACATGATCTCTAAGAAAATGATGTCTATATGCTTGGTCCTAGTATGATGCACAAGATTCTTAGAAATGTTTATAGCACTGGTGTTATCATAAAGAATAGTGAGAGGACCATAAGACATACCAAAATCTGCAAGTTGTTGCTTTAGCTAGAGGAGTTGGGAACAATAGGAGGCAGCTGCGATGTACTCAGATTCTGTGGTGGAGATGGAGACTGAGATTTGTTTCTTTGAGCCCCATGACACAAGGCAAGGGCCTAGGAACTGTGCCATTCCAGAAGTACTCTTCCTATCCACCAAGTATCCAGCATAGTCAGCATCAGTGAAACCTATTAGCTCAAAGGGACACTCTTTGGGGTACCAAATGCAGAGCGAGTCAGTTCCCTTGAGATATCGGAATATCCTTTTCACAACAGCCAAGTGGGTCTCTCTTGGACAAGATTGGAACCTGGCACACAATCCAACAACAAAAACAATGTCTGGGCGACTAGCGGTTAGGTACATGAGTGAGCCTATCATACCTCTATAGAGTTTCTCTTCCACTAGAGGACTTGATTGGTCCTTGTCCAAATGAGCAATGGTGGAGATGGGAGTGGAGAGAGGCTTGCTTGAATCCATTTTGAACTTCTTTAGTAGTTCCCTAACATACTTTTGTTGGTGAATTTGAATACCATCTTCCTTTTGAGTGATTTGTAATCCGAGGAAGAAGGTGAGTTCCCCAATTAAGCTCATTTCGAATTCACTGCTCATCAAGTCTTTGAACTTGTCTACAAAGGACAGGTCAGTGGAACCAAAAATAATATCATCTACATAAATTTGAACCACTAAGATGTTACCTTTTTCTTCTAGAATGAAGAGAGTTTTGTCAATAACTCCACGCCTGTAGCCATTTGAGAGTAGGAACTGGGCAAGTCGATCATACCAAGCTCTGGGAGCTTGCTTGAGGCCGTACAGTGCTTTGTCTAAGAAGTAGACATGGTCTGGATGATCATCGTCTTCAAAACCAGGTGGTTGCTTGACATAGACTTCTTCTTGAAGAATTCCATTTAGGAAGGCCGTATTTACATCCATTTGGAACAACGTGAACCCTTTGTGTGATGCGAAAGCAATCAACAACCTTATTGCTTCAATCCTTGCCACTGGAGCATAGGTTTCATCATAGTCAATGCCTTCTTGTTGATTGTATCCTTGAGCAACAAGTCTTGCTTTGTTCCTTATCACCGCTCCTGTATCATCTAGCTTGTTTCTGAAAACCCATCTAGTTCCTATGATGCGCTTATCCTTGGGGCGGGGAACTAGATGCCACACTTTGTTCCTTTCAAACTGATGGAGCTCTTCTTGCATAGCTTGGATCCAGTCTGTATCCTTTAGTGCCTCACCTATGTTATTTGGTTCCACAATAGATAGAAAGGCATTGAAGGCAAAGAAGGTGAGATGTTCGAACCTGACTGGAGGCTTGATGATTCTGATTTCTCTGTTGGGAGCTAGAGCATTTGATGTGGAGACATTATGAGTTGAGCATTCAGCTTCCTGGTTGGGATCACCTTCTTCATTGAAAATCATGTGAGAGGAAGAATCATTGAAGTCTCCACAGATGTTGTCGTCATGTTCATGGTTCCCAGAGATGGATTGTTGTTCATTATCCATGGGAACTGGTGGAGGAGCCAGTGGAGGATTCTGTGCGGCAGGGCAGGAGTTTGGTGGAGTGACATCTTCATCTGAATCTTCTTGAGATGACTTGGGAAACGGGTCTTCAAAGGGAGTGGTAGTGTTCTGCACAATTCTTCCAAGTGATTTTTCATTAAAAATAACATGAACACTTTCTTCTACCTTTTTAGTCCTTTTGTTGAAGACTTTGTATGCCTTGCTGCCTGAGGCGTATCCAATGAAGATTCCTTCATCACTTCTTGGGTCGAATTTGCCAAGATTGTCCTTCCCATTGTTGTGCACAAAGCACTTACATCCGAACACCCTCAGATGTGAGATGTTGGGAACTCTTCCTCTTAGGAGTTCATAGGGTGTCTTCTCTGTAATTGGGCGAAGCATGGCTCGATTGACGATGTAGCAAGCTGTGTTGATCGCCTCAGCCCAGAATGATTGAGAGAGTCCACTTGATATGAGCATAGTCCGAGCCATGTCTTCCAATGTTCTATTCTTCCTTTCTACTACTCCATTCTGTTGAGGAGTGTATGGTGCAGAGAAGTTGTGATCAATTCCATGTTCACTGCAAAAGGTTAGAAATTCTCCATTTTCGAATTCGGTACCATGGTCAAACCGAATAGAATTGAGTGAGCAATCGAGAGATTTTTCTAACAAAGGAACCAGATCTTTAAAGCGATCAATGACTTCACTCTTAGATTTTATGAAGATAGTCCAAGTGAAGCGAGAGAAATCATCGACAAGGACAAAGATATACCTGTTTCCTCCTAGGCTTTGAACTCTCATAGGTCCACAAAGGTCCATGTGGATGAGTTCAAGGGGCCTAGAGGAGCTTACCATATTCTTGGATTTGAAGGAACTTCTTGCTTGTTTCCCTTTTATGCAGTCTAAGCATGGTTCCGAAGATGTACCACTTATCTTTGGAAGGCCTCGAACTAGTTCCTTTGAGTGTAGCTTGTGGATCAATTTGGTGCTGGCGTGACCAAGATGTTGATGCCACAGCTCAGTTTGATCATTTACTGTTGAGAGGCAGAGTTTCTCCTTGGAAACAAATGATGGGTCAACAACATACACATTGTTGAATCTTTTGCCTTTTAGGATGATTTGTCCCGAGGAGTCTAGGACGGTGCATTCACTTGACTTAAATCTAACTTCATTGTCTCCTTGATCGCACAGCTGTGACACACTGATTAGATCAAAACCAAAATTATCAACGAGGTGAACTTTGTTTACCTGAATGTGATCGTTGAGTCTCATAGTTCCTATTCCATAGATTTTCCCTTTGCTTTTGTCTCCAAAGGATATGTTCCCTCCTTGGAGAGGTTGAAGATAGGTCATTTGATTTCTTCTTCCGGTCATATGGCATGAGCAACCACTGTCGATGTACCATAGTTGAGGTTGCCTCTCTTCTTTATGCACATAAGGAAACTAAGATTTCTGAACCCAGCGAAGCTTGGCTTTACTGGGGGGATTAGCATTGCGAGTCTGTGAATAACCAGGGAACTGGTTCCTTTCATGGTAATAAACACTTTTCTCTTTTTCAAAGTTCCTTTTCTTAGGACAATCAGTGTTGTAATGACCATTCTTACCACAGTAGGTACACAAGCGATTGTAAACAACATGTCCATACTTTCCTTTTCCTGGCCTGAAAGGTTTTCCAGTTTTCCTTTTGTTGAAGTCAACATTGTTTCTAACCTTACTATGAGCCATATCGACATATCTTTTGTAAGCAAAGGAATTAGTGAACCATTGGTTTTCAGGAACCATCTTTTCTTTTCCCTTAGGTTCCCTTTTAGGACTTTGAGAACTTGTATTGAGACGTTTGGCAACCTCAGCCTTGTTCTCAAGGACCATGATCTTCTCTGACAGGAATTGATTCCTATCTCGAGAAGTGGCAAGAGCAGTACTGAGGTTTTCATTCATCTCAACAAGTTCTCGCCTAGCCTTTTCATCTTCAGCATCATTGTTCCCTTTGTTATTAACATATCCTATTCCATGACGTTGTCTCACAAAAATAGTTTGATTTATCGTTTTTTCATTAATAGAGTCAGTGAGAATGTCCAACCTATCAATTATGAATTGAAGCATGTCATTTCTAGGTAAGTTATCATGCAGGGGAACTTTGACAGAATCTATGCTAGTTTCATCACAAGATTTGCAGATTTTAAGGTGAGTATCATGCACATTTCTAATATCAATGAGTTTGGAGTGAGTTTCAGCTAGGTCTTTCTCAGTTTCATCAAGTTTCTTACTCCAAACATAATTCTCAACAATCAAGTAAGCAATTTCATCTTCACAATCATCAAGTTTTTGTTGAAGGAAACTGGTTTCCTTTCCTAGTTTCTTTATGATCTTAAGAAGCTGTTTCTTGTCACAATCAACTAGAGTTTTTAGGAGATCGTCAGAAGTTACCTCAAGTTCTTCTGAGTCGCTTGAATCTCCCTTTGCCATGAGACATCTTCCTCCAGAGAAGCCACTCAGATCAAGTTCCTCATCTGAGTCTTCTCCCTATGAGGCTATGAGAGCCTTCTTTCTCTGAGGTCTTTCTTCTTCCTTGGAGTCTTCCTTGTTGGGACAATTCTTAGCGTAGTGTCCCTTTTCTTTGCACTCGTAACAAGAGACTTCCTTGAGATCTCTTCTTGGTCCACTGTGGGAGGAACTGCCCTTTTGGAACCTTTCATTCACAAAGAATTTTTTGATGTTCTTTGAGAAGAGGGCTGTTAGTTTGTCCTCCTCTTCTTCCAGGTCTGAGTTCTCTTGCTCCATCTCGAGCCTAGAGAAGGCTTTGGAGATCTTGAGGGCAATTCCTTTCTCCAGTTTCTTGTCGGCATTGGCTTTGGTGTGCTCTCCTTCTTCAACCTCCAGTTTCCCTATGACTTGAGTCAAGTGAAGGGATTGGATGCCTGGAGTGTTCTTCATGATTCCCTTGAGAAGGGTGAACTTGGAGTTGAGTCCATTGATGATCACCAGGGACTTGGAAACTTCATCAAGGTCGACTCCCGCCGCTGTTAGCTTTCCAATCAATCTGTTGAAGCGGGAGTAGTACTCTGAGATGGTCTCAGTTTCCATCATTTTGAAGGTGTGGTATTCTCCTTCCAAAGCAAACTTTCTACTTTGCTTTAGTTCATCACTTACTTCATGCATCTCCTTGAGAGCTTTCCACATCTCCTTCTCCGTCTTGATGCCTATGACCTTGTCCATGTCTTCTCTGTCCAATCCATTGAGGATGAACTATCTGGCCTTGGCATTCTTCTCCATGATGACATAGTGTTCTGGTTTCCAATCTTCTTCCTTCATGATAAGATCGACATAGCCATCTCCATTTTCGACTATCCTCCAACATTGGTAGTCGTTGGTCTTGATGTGGCTTTCCATGCACTTTTCCCACCATGTTTCTTCTCCTTTCTTTCGGAGATGTGGCTTGTTGGTGGAGATTCCGAGCTCAAACTTGCTTGGTTGAGACATGATCTGCAAACTTAACAAAGATCTAGAGCTTTTCCTGCTCTGATACCAATTGTAGGATCGTGATTGTTAGATTAATAATCAGGGAACTGAGAACACAGTTTACAGTTCCCTTCGTAGAGGAAATGAACAATCAACTAGATGAATAAGTTCCTTATAGTGGAAACCTTTGATTGCCAACTAGCAATCCAGGATAAAAACCACTACCTTTCTTTCGAAAGGATTTCAAGGTCTACTTCTTGATTTCTTATCTCTTTTGGTTACAACTTATCCTAGGAATAAACACACAGTTTCTTTGCCTTACACATAGTTAGGCAATCCTAGACAACTTAACACAATCAATAATCAATCCAAGAAACAGACCTTAGCACCTAGGAACTATCTCACTTACAGTCACAGGAACTTAGCACTCAGCTCTTCGATTCCTTGACTGGTTCCTCTTGATCTCGGTTTGCTTTGATAATTTTGTTTGAAGGTTCACACTTTGATGTTTGCTATTGAGTGTGATTCATGTTTTTGTGCTTGAAGATAACCCTTGAGTTAGTCTTCCTTTTATAGAGGATTCTTCGCAGCTTAAACTTCTCTTGGTTCCCACAGATCGAGCTTGCCCTAGGATGTGTGGTTCTCCTTGGTCCACGTTGTCTTTGACATATGCAAACAACCTAGGCAGCTCAGAATCCTTCTAGGTTAGTCAACTACTTCAACCAAGTCGTTCTCCAGCTTCCTTCTTCCGAGGTTCAACAATCTGGGCACTTGGGAACTGTCTTCTGGACAGCGACATCTCTATGAGCTGTAGCTTTCAGTGCCTTTGTCCGAGGTTCATTGTTCTAGGCATCTTGGAGTCTTGCTATTGGATGGTGGCAGGCTTTTGGAAGCTTCTCTCAAGTCGCTTTCACCTCCTTTTGTATGAGGTTTGGTGTTCCCAGATTTCTCGGGAAATGCAAAGTCACGTGTTGCATTTCTGGGCACACCTGGGTTCCTTTGGCTTGCCTGCTTGGTTTCTTTATCTTGTTTGGCTTCCATAGTTTCAGTAACTGTCATGTGGTTCCTCTAAACACATCTTTGAGATAAAACATTAGTATTAAAATATTTGTCATCTTCAAAAGTAGAGAAACTGAGGAAAGGAACTCTCAGGGGAACCGAAGTTCCAGAGTTTCGTTTCCTAACAGTTGCCCCCACAAAAGAAGGGTCTTTAAGAGCCTCGCACATGACCACAATCACGTCCGGAACAACTCAGTCTCCATACTAGATCGACTCTACAATTACAAGAAAGTATTGATATTCAAGCTTGAGTCAACGGTTCAATAAAAAGGTTTCATTTTCAAAGTTCAACATAATGTTTGTGACTAAGAAAGTCATTTGTTTAGATGGATAAATAAAAGTCTTATAAGGATGGAACAACTTTGTCATAAATACAAGTTTGACTCGGAAAGCAAGGGAAGAGATTAAGATCAAAGAAAATGAGGTGATAACCGTAACAACGAAGAGATTAGTAGTTGATCAATTTTTGGGGGGGATTACTACTTCCATCGGATTGAAAATCGTGCAAAATGTTAATTTCAACGGTTATAATCACCGTTGCTTTTAATATATATATATAACAACGACTATACAAGCCGTTACTCTTTTTTTTAAATCAACGGCTTGTATTTATTTTTATTTTTTCTAAATCATGGCTTTACAAGACGTTCCTAATATTTTTTTAAAAAAAACAACGGCTTGTAAAGAAGAACTTAAAGTTGTCTGCACAGTTGATTCACCATGTTTTGTTTAGGCAACTGGAGACAAAAAAGAAGTGGGATACATGGTATGATCTTGGTGGAAAACCATGTAGGTTTTCAATGGAGGAGTTTAGACTTATAATAGGACTGAATTGTGGCATGCCGGATGAGGAGGACACATTGGAGGATAAAAAAACAGTGTTTGATTTTTTGGGTGTGAGGAGTATTAAAATCTCTAACCTTTTAACCAAGTTCATCTCGTATCGAGAGTACAATGTATTCAAGATGAAGATGGCTTTGTTGTTAATTCTGGAGGGTGTTGTACTGGGGGGTGAAAAGAAGAGGAAGGTCGGACCCTTATATGTGAAATTAATCCAAGACTTGGATTGTTTCAATAATTTTCCATGGGGTAGGAGTGCTTATATTGACCTCCATCAAAGTCTGGTTACTGCATTGGACACAAGATTGGACTCAGTTAAGGCTGCACTTGCAGTTTCTGACAAAGCCAGAGCATGATACACCATAAGAGGTTTTCCGATGGTATTTCAGGTAATGTGTTAGTAGTTGAATATGTAAAATTTTAGGTTAATTTTGTGGTCATAATTGTGGTTTAATTTCAATTATGTTTGTTTCAAATATGGTTGTATGAGGCAATGCCCCATATTGGCATAATGTTTTCCCAAAAGCTTAATAAAATCTGGTTTTGTAATTGCCCTTGCAGCTGCCCAAACAAAGTCCTTGAATATCTTTCCTGACCACTTTATTTTGAAATTGTTGTATAAGTGTCTCACATATACTCTTGTGTCAACTTGGGGAACCACTTGGTTTGGGACCTCCAATAATCCATACATTACAATAAAACAACAAAAAATAATAGCTCAATAATTGACAGGTAATTGTTTAATAACAAGACTTTGAGAAAGGATGTTATTCATACCTTCTATTTGTCTGACATGAAGGTGAACTATTGGGATCCAATATCTTGCACTAAATTCTCCAAAAAACCAACACCAAGTGTCCTTTGTCTCAGCCTCAAAAACTACATAAGCAATTGGAAAGATGTTTTCATTACTGTCATTTCCCACTCCTGTCAACACTTGTCCTGTATATGCTCTTGTAAGGTGACAACCATCCAAACACTGAGCTACACCCCAATAGAAAGCCATGGTTGCATGCAGCTAAACAAACATAAATCCTCTGAAATAGTGGCCTCTCTGGATCTTGTTGCAAAACCTTCACAAACATTGACCTACCCCTATTCCACTTCATAATAGTAGTTGCATAGTCTCGCACTTTTGCATGTTGTTATGGTGCATGCCCTTGTGTCATTAAGACTGCCTTTAGTCTTGCTCTTCAGGCCTGATGATATGAAATTTTCACACCATGTTCCCTCCTCACAATACTAATAAATGTCTTGATTCTCCACTAAGCATCATCTCTATAATGCTCTATATACTTTTCAGCAAGTCATTCTGAAGTCACCTTTGAATTAATATCTTGCCACCCACACTCATGTTCAGGGACAAAAGATTTCAACTGAAAACTCCCATCTGAACCCATTTTCCTAGCACGAGCTTTAAACTTACAAGAGAATTTCTTACAAACACAAATTTTCCTTGCATGCTTTATTGGACAGTCACACTTGTTCTTACAGTATGCAGACACCTTGTTCTTATCATTATGCAAGTAATAATAATCAAATCCATTCTGTAAAGCAAAATGCCTTAAAGCTTTTCTAAAAACATCATTTGAAGCAAATCTCATACCAACCTTCAATGCAATAGGGTTGTTGAAATCAGCCAAAGGGTTGAATTCTGGATATCTAACATACCCTTCACCTTCAGAGGCACCGTAGCTCAAGAAGTCATCAGATCCAATAACTTTTTGAAACACATCTTTCTCATGTTCTTGTTGATCCACATGTTCTTTAGATCCCACGTCACCTAAACCATCATCAACATCCACATCAACATGCTCCTCAAATATAGCATCATCAATATCTTCTTCACCAAACACATTCTCTGGAATGAAATTAAGTCTCACTATTAGTTGAGGAGTCTGAAACTAGTGGCTCTCCTTCTTCTGTAGAGACATCTGTGTAGCCTTCCCTACTTTCATCATCTAAAGATCCACCCTCAATGGCCTCATCAAAGTCTGGTGGTGGTATTGGTCTCATAGGGTTTCTTTCTAGATTTATATCATATGAATTTATTGTGGTTGGTGATGTTTCTCCAGGTGTAATATTTAGTCCTTGGGTAATAAAGGTTTGTTCCCTATATATCCCTTTTTTCGGATACACAGTAAAATCCAATTTTGGACCCCCATACAAGGTCCTAATTGTAGCTGGACTGACCTCATTTTCTTGGATCACATAAACATGCAATGTTTTGTCATTACCAACTCACTATTTGTTTGAGCCCATTATGCAATGTCATACCAGGACGTCAGAACCATAACTCATTCACTTTATCAATACCAACATCCTCTTTCAAAAAAGTTTCCAATTCCATCTTTGATAACAGATGTGTGTCTACATTTGGCTTACAGTGAACACACTTTTTTCTATAGGAAAGATGCTCTGATGCACCCTTGTAAAATTCACCCCTATTAAGATATCTAATTGTCACATTCATCTGATAAAGGAACAACAAAAGACTAACATTTTTCATTCACCAAGCATTTAAAATAGGGAATAATGTATCAACAATTATAAAATATTGCATCAACAATATCAGATGAATTCCATATCACATGCATATTTTAGTTTATTGTCACACTCAACAATAATCACCATAAAAAGACAAAATTCAGAATAATTTATACACTCGACTAACAGTCAAACTACAAATTTATATCAATAAAGGCATGAGACCACAAGATTTAGAATAATTGTTTTAGTTGCCCTGAAGTTACCTTAAGCAGAATTATTTTTTTGAGAGGCCACACAATGGCTTTAAAGTTACGCTAATCAGCTCTGGTTGAGAGGCCACAGAGAAACCGATTAAGAAGCCCCAAATTTCCTGCTCCAACCAGATAGACTTCCTTCAACCTCCAACAGCTGACCCAAGTCGCTCGCAATCGCATTTGCAGCCGCAAACCCTAATCAAAATCACAATCGAAATCACCCCCAAATTTTAAGCCAAGCTTCCAGATTTGCACAAACCCTAATTATGTTTCCTCACACTTTGATTCCTCTCCCAAAAGATCAAATATTGTAGCTCTAAACCAAAATCCAAATCTGGAAGCCCGAAATCGCAATCGAAATCCCCAATCGCAGTCAAAATCGCCTAAATCCTAAAACCCTAATTTCTCGTTCTAGAGTAGTTGAGTGTGGTGTGAAGTGAAAGTGAAGGTCTAGTTTGATAATTTTATTTTCATTATGGTCTGAACCCGGTTTGGTAAATTTTTTTAAAAGAAAACCGACTTAAATGGAATGGTTCACCCCTAGGAGGCTAAAGAAATATTTGCCCATGGTTTTAGTAGAAATTTAGGGGCAATATGGTATTTTCACAACATTTGACGGCTTTAGACGGATGGGTCATTTAGGTGGCGTTTGATTAACGTTTTTAATTTAATGGGTGTATTTGAATAATTAGCTGAGATAAAAGTGATTTAGTGTAAAATAGGCTATTTAACTGATGGTTTCGTGCCAAAAAAAAAAGCTTTTATCCGACCCTTCTTTAAGAAAACCGAGCAATAATTCATGTAAATAAGATTGAATAGCTAGTCTTTGCATCGATTATTTTACATGTAAAGTACGTTTTGATTATTTCTTACACGTAATAGATACTGATATACTATTAAAGTAGTTTTTTTGTGTTGTTGTTGCAAAAGTAGTTTTTATTAATATACCAAATAATTAAGCAACAGAAGTATGATTCTATTCTTCTGTTACGTAGTGTATTGTTATCCTATTGGTAAGTTTGCTCCGAATTTCCATTAGCCCTACTCGGAAACAACAAACTAATTTTAAATTCAAAGGTTTGACGAAATTAAACAGAATTTGCACGTTAGCATGTGGAGTTTCTCATCAGTCATGTCATCACCTGGCAGAATTCAAAGGTTTTTTTTCCCAGTTGAGGAATTCAAAGTAATCAATATTCTATTATAAAAGTCTCAATTAACTAATTATATATATTTACCTATTTACATTTATTCTATTTATAATTTATTTTTATCTTTCATTTATACAAATTTCCTAAATTATTACCCCTAAATTTCACTACAAATTGCTCAATGGTAGTATAAGCGTAATTCTGCTATCCTTGCAAGATTCAACGGTAATATCCACGGATTTTTGCTCTCCTATGTTAGAATCAGAAAGAGAGTAGGAAATGAAAACTCCATTGATGAACAAACGTGTTTTACGGAAGAACTCTCAAGCTTACAATTCACCCAATTTCTAGAATGTTCAGTTAGTTAGAAAAGGAAGGCGCGCAAGCCTTATATAGCTGTTCATCGGCTAATAACTTGTCCGACAAGCTCGGTAGTTGAACTCAAATGGCGGTCGAAGCCGTGGTTGCTGTGATCTTCGAGAAGCTCACCGACCTTCTCATCCAAGATTCCATAGCCTTCGACAATGTCATTGACCAGATTGAAGACATCCGCATTCAACTCCGCCTTATGCGCAGCTTCCTCATCCACGCCGAGCTCAGCCAAGACCCCGATGCCGTCGCCTGGGCCACCGACTACCTCCGTCTCCTCTTTTCAGCCGAAAACAAGATCGAGAACTATGTCCTCTCCCTCGCCGCTCGTGGCAGGCGTACTATCGGCTTCTTTCAGCGCCGCGGCTTTACGCTCTTCGCCGCCGCCTACGACTTTTGTGGCCCCGGCAAGCTGCTCCGCCGCGAGCTCGATCGCCTAGCAGGTGACATCCAAATTCTCGAGCTCGTAAGGCCTGGCCATGTGGTGGATGCGAGTTTGCGAGCCGGAAACCCCAATTCCGATGAACAAGAGACTGTAGACCACAAATGCTCTACTGCTTCCGCTCTCGGAAGATCGCTGTCTGATAAGTCTCTCGCCGATCCCTGGGGCAGTCTATCGCCTGTAAAGAGACCGGATTTGAAACCCGTCAAAATCTTCCCTTCAATTCGTGTGCGTCAATCCAATTCCCGGTTCGAGAGCCCGAGTGCTGGCTCTAGTAAGAGTCCAGGATCAAGCCACCACAAGCACCCAAAGCTGACAAACACTAATCCCGAGCAGGAGGGCCTACGCGAGGGAATGTGGGTATGTATGTGCGCAAATGCGCGTATGAGAAGTAATCCACTAAGCTATACTAGACAAGTTATGTCCCAACTTACAACGGTATTACGTTCAAATCAAAACTATGTTTGACTTTAGTGGTGCAAAGTCATACTCCCAAACACAAGTAATCTGAGTACCTAAAATTAGATGAAAAAACAGAGAGTTTTCAGGTTAGAATAGATAAAGATTAAGAATTTAGTAATTTACCATGTGCAAAACTGGTCTTGTGGAAAATGTCTAAAATTTGAAACACACTTTCAAACGTTTGCCGATTCTTAATATTTTATCAAATTTATGTGAGCATGTTGGTGATCTTTGCTGAAACTACATTGAAGAGAAAATCAGTCTCCTACACTGCCATTTCAACGAGATATTAGTGTCTTGGCAATTTCAGGTTACCGTTTCGAAAAGACCACCAACATCAGCATGGACATGGAAACCATAGCTTTGAAGAGAGCTCTCCCAAAAACTCTGTTTCTCACAGCACCCAGAAGCGCGCTGTTGTTGCTTAAGAATTTATGAGAAAAGTACCCCAAGTTAAATGGCTTACAATCAGTTACAAAAAAGCCATAAAATTACGGCTTCAACCATGAGTTTCTTTAAAGTGCAGAAACAAAAAGAGAGGAATGAAGGGAAGATCGATTGAACAAAGTCATAATTCACAACCATCTTCATCTCATTTACTAAACCTAGGTTAAAAGGGGGAATTTGGCGAAAAAAATTTGATTCAGAGACATACAATGGAATTTAAATGGGTCATGGTTAAATCTGGAAAAGAAATAGAGATGAACAATAAATGGGAAATACATAGATTTTTTTTCGGTTTTGAGAAAGAATGAAAAGATGTGGGAAAGTTGAGAAGTGAGAAAATTAAATAATAGAAATTAAATGAAGGGGTTGAAATAGAAATAATTCTACCCCAACTCATTCGTTCCTGATCAAATTTCCTATCTCCAAACATGAATATATTTGGATTATATATATTTTTGATGGAAACAACAACTATTATTACCCAGCTACAGTTACGAAATTACATGCCAACGAATGAGGCATTTGAGAAACATGAATATAGAAAACCATTGCCCTAGGAGGCAAAGACCTACCAAAACAAGCAGCAAAATGCGCCAGAAAATTACGCTTTCTAGGAACAAACAAAACTTCACTGCTAGAGAACTAACTAGCAATCACTTTGATCAAAGAGGCAACCTGACCAGTCAAGGTCCACAGAGAGGAATCAAAATTAACGAATTTAACAACATATAAACAGTCTGACCGCGCCTCTAGAACATAAGCACCATAATCTTTGGCAAATTGAAGGCCCCAGAGAAGAGCCTCAGCTTCCAACAAATCCACAACAACACTTGGTTTTAAAGCTTTACTCCCAAGAGCTATCAAGGATCCGTCGGACTTAGACAAAAAACACCCCAGATTAGCTGAGCCATCAGTCCCCACACTAGCATCACACCACAAATGATAGCCATTAAATGAGGAAGACGACAACCCCGAGAGGAAGGAAGAAGTAGACTGTGGAACATGACTAAGAGAGGGAGTAGAAGGAGATGGCGAAGAGGTCAACAAGCAAGACTCATCATACTGAAGTAATTGGAAAGGATTCGATCCCTTCCCGCCAAAAATACGAGCATTCATATTCTTCCATCAAGCCCAGATAGAGACCGCCCAGAGCGTCAGATCAGCAAAGCAGAGGCAACACCATTCCCAAAAGGAAGAAACTTGACGATGAAGAATAAACTGGATATGGGGAAGAAGCGTCCAAAAGTATTTAGCGAATGAGCAATGAAGAAGAACATATAGAATGGACTCTTGCTTCCCCGGACATATATAACAACTTTCATCAACTAAAATCTTCTGGAATTTCAAGATCATCAGGCATGGGATAAAGTGGTTAAGAGCGAGCAAAATGAAATCTTTAGGAATGACATTTAAATGCCAGAATTTCTTCCAAGGGAAGTTACCAATAGGAGAAATAACCCTAGAAGAGCCAGCCTCCTGAGAAGAAGAGAAAGCAACCTTGTAAGCATATTTAACCGAGAATATCCCATCCTTAGTATAATGCCAGCAGAAGATATCTTCACCTGCAGGATCAACCAAATGAATTTGCCTAATCGTCTCCAAATCAATCTGAAGCAGCAGACCAGATAATTCCTCCCATTTCCAATCACTAGAATTCCAATCTATGAAATCAGAGACCCTAACATTAGCATCAGGGGATGAAAGATGAGAAATAAGAGAAAAGGAGGTCGGCTTGGGCAGCCATCTACCATACCAGAAAGAAACTTGCATGCCATTTAAAATTTCCCAATATAACCTTTTTAGCAAAAGGCCAGTAGCTTGCTTAATACTCCTCCAAACATAGCCTGGATTAGTACCTAGAGAAGCATTCAGGATATCTATACGAGGGAAATACCTAGCTTTGAGGATGATGCCAGCAATAGAGTCAGGTTCTTCCAGAAGATGCCAAACCTATTTAGCCAGTAAAGCCTGGTTGAAAGCCTCAAAATTCCTAAGACCCATCCCACCAAAAACCTTAGGACGGCACATGAAGTCCCATTTACACCCATGAATCTTCCGCTGCTCCATGGAACCCCACCAGAATTTAGCAATGATGCCATCCAGCTCATGACAGACGGACAAAGGTAATTTGAAACAACTCATAACATAGGATGGAAGAGCCTGTAAAACCGATTTTATAAGTACCTCTCTAGCTGCTTGAGATAAAGACGATGCCTTCTAGCCTTTTGCTTTCTTCCGGACTCGATCAATAAGTTCCCCAAACACCATCTTCTTGGATCGGCCAATGACGGTAGGTAATCCAATGTATTTATCATAGGTCTCAACCTCTCGAAAACCAAGAATCTGCATTAGTACATTTCTTTGCACACGGTTAACATTAGGACTAAACAAAGTCTGAGACTTGTCGGGATTCAGCAGTTGACCAGAAGCAATTTCAAACTGAACAAGAAGGTTTTTAATTTGTTGCCCCTCCACTTGATTAGCTCGTGCAAAAAAAAGGCAATCATCAGCAAAAAGCAAATGTGAAATCTTAGGAGCGGATGGGGCGACTTTAATACCATGAAGCCTGCCAGACTGAAGAGAAACATGAAATAAGCTGGACAAACCTTTCATAATAAAGAGAAATAAGTAAGGAGAAAGAGGATCCCCTTGTCTCAAACCTCTCTGTGGTACAAAAGGAGCAGCCGGAATTCCATTAATCAGAACAGAGAAAGACGCAGAGCATACACACTTGAAAATCAGTTGAACCCAATGTTCATGAAAACCCAGCCTGATCAAAACCACCCACAAGAAAGTTCCACTCCACTCTGTCATAAGCTTTAGCCATGTCCAGCTTGATTGCAAAAAAACCCTTTTACCCGTCTTCTTCTTCTTCAGATAATGAAAGCATTCTGCAACATCTATAGCATTATCAGTAATAGTCCTCCATGTAATGAACACACTTTAGTTAGGACTAATAGCCTTACTCAAAAAGGATTTCATTCGATTAGCAATGCATTTAGTGATCAGCTTATAAACAACATTACATAAGCTAATAGGCCTAAATTCAGACATAGTCTTGGGGCAAGGAACTTTAGGAATTAGCTTAATAAAAGTATAATGAAGCTTAGGATCCAAGGCTTCACCATTAAGGACATGCAACACAGTGGACATGACAAAATTCCTTACCAAACCCTAATGATTCTTGAAAAACAGATTAGGAAAGCCATTAGGCCCTGGAGACTTGGTAGGATGCATCTGTTTAAAAGCATCCAGAACATCATTCTCAGTGAAAGGAGATAACATAACTTCATTATCAGCATCAGTAACTCTCTTGGAAATACCATTCAATAATGACATAAAAATATCGCAATTATTAGAAGTAAACAGCTTCAGAAAGTAGGAGTTCACAACCTGTTCCATGTTAACAAAAGACGAAGCTGAAGATCCATCCTCTCTCAGCAAATGCTAAATGGAATTTCTATTATGCCTGCTACTAGCTTTCCTGTGGAAATATTTAGTATTACGATCTCCACAAAAAAAGTTCATCAGGCCGAGACCTCTGAAACCAAAAATTCTCCTTGTCTAGACAACAAATCATCTTCCCGAGCTTTCAAATGAGAAAGAAGATCACAATCAACAGCAGTCATTGGGCGGGAAAGGCAGCCGGAGATCTTATCTTGAACTTGCTTGAGCTCCAGTTCCAGATTACCAAAGGCAAACTTATTCCACGTCTTCAGGTTCTGCCTCGTTCTATTGAGTTTATCAAGGAGGGAAACATCATCATGAAGAAGCCAAGACTTTGAACCCACACGATCATAGCTAGATGCCCCAATCCACATAGACTCAAACCAAAAAGGCCTACTCAAAGAAAGAGAAGAAAAGCAAGAGTTCGGTTCCAAAGTAATTGAAATAGGCGAGTGATCAGAACCACATAAACCAAGATTACAGACCATTGCTGATAACAGGTTTTTGTCGTTCTAAAAACTGCTATGCAAAATATTCAAACAAACCTTAAACCGTAGTCCTAGGTAAGTAAAGGTCGAATCCACAGGGAGACAGATTCTATCTAAATATGCAATTCGCATGTCAATCAAAAGTAACAAAAGGGGGGTTTTGTGAGTTTAAGTAATCCTAGCATGCAAAAGGGTAAACAAGGTAATAGTTGATGAAATCAGTAATGGGAAAAAGCATTTAGTCAAACAACATCCACTATTCGTATGACAAGTTGATCATAGATACTCATTCAAATCTCATGCAATGGTAATTCCAATTCCTTTACAGATATAACTAATAGCACAACCAGATACTATTAGCACTAACTAATTAAACAACCCTGAAACTATCAAGATTCAGTTTAACAGCAGCCTTACGGATAGGAATATAGTTGGATACAATTCTAGCATAAAACAACCAGCTTTTATCCTAGAATGTAAATCAGTTCTCTTCTGCATAAGACTAGCACAACCAGTTACTAATACGATGCAGTTGCTACTCTGAAATAGATATGCTCAACCAGTAACAATCTAAATCTAGCAATCAATCAATAACGACAAACCCTAGATGCGTCCAAATAGAGATTATCAATATCAATCATAAGCAACTTAAGCAAGAGAAAGATAAAAACCATGCAATAGATTAAGAACAAGAATCTCACAACTTAATCCAAACGAAAGCTTCAGCGTCTGACTAAGTCAGGGAGGCTTAGTTCTTCATAACGAATACGTAGAGAGAAAATTAGGGTTTTGAGAGAATAGAAGATGGATTCGATGATAGGCAAACAAGCCTTTTCTCAACCCTTAAATACTAAAGGAAAAATAAAGCTAAGTTAACCTAATACGAAATATTAAAACCGTAATAAAATAATCCAAAATAAAACAAATAAGGAAAACGGAAGGGTGGGCTTCTGACATCGGCGGCGGTCGCCGCACCTCCCACGGCGGGCGCCGCAATTAAACGGCGGGCGCCGTAATCACTTCGTAGCCAAGGTCGGTGGAAAGCCAATTGCGGCGGACGCCGTAAGGTTCACGGCGGGCGCCGTAATTATGGCGGTCGCCGCAATTAAACGGCGGTCGCCGTTCTTCGGTTTAGCTCCTGCGACACTTCCGTAAAAACACCATAACCTTTGATTCCCAACTCGGATTGTGCTCATATTTTGAGGACTTGCAGTAGACTTCAAAAGCTAACTCCTCGAATTGGAATCACTCCATTTGGACATCGGAGAAGAGAGAACTAACCAATTGAATTCAGCACATTGTTCTTCTACTCTTCATTGCACTCCCTTGGCGCCTACTACTGGTGGCTTCCTCCTCAGTGTCTCATATGATCTCCAAAACCGCTCAAACACCTCCAAAAACACCAACTTCGCCCCCAAACACCATACACATGAATGTGTCTAAATCTACCCGAATGACACCAATAAATCCTCTAATGACTCTTACTTAAACCCTACAAAGTAGTGCTTATCAATTGCATTCGGGAATAAGTCTATCCAGCCTTGAGAAGCCACGGTCCTATCAATCTTTTCTTGGACCAGTTCAGGAAACTTTCTACCATTAGTCCAGGTAAAAGGTCCACCAACCCATTTAATAGGTGTCAATCCACAAGAATCAAACACAGATTGAAAAGCAGACATAGCTGAAAGATTAGCAAGCGAACCTCCAAATTTATCAGAGGCATAGAGACCTTGATTGAAATCCCTAAGACAGAGCCACCTGGAGTCAAACTGAAGAGAAAGATTATGCAACAAATCCCACAATTGCTGCTTATTTGAAGTTTCAGGCCAGCCATAGAAAAACGTCACCCTCCAAGAGGGCAAACCGTTACTGCTAAGAAATTGTACATATACATGGTGAGAAGTAAAAGAGGAAACAGAGAGATGTACATCACTATCCCAAAATAAAGCCAGACCCCCACCCCGGCCATGACAATTAGTACCAAAAAAACTATCAAACCCAATCTACAAGCTACATCATGCATATAAGTTCTATTACATTTAGTTTCCATAAGAAAAACTACCAAGGGATGTTCTCTCCGGATCAGCTTAGAGAGACGAGACACTGCCCATGGGCTTCCCAACCCACGGTAGTTGAAACTCAAGATGTTCAGTACTCCCGGACAAAAGAGAATTCATTCTCTTCCATCGATATTTGGATAGTAGGAGTCTTGTCCTCTGAAACATGAACTTCAAAGAGACTGACATCCTTCTGAATTTGATTTGGATTTAACAAGGGAAGAACTAGCTTTTCTACCTTTTTTGGCGTGGCTTTCATGAGCGGCAACACCTCCTTCCAAAGACTTACGTTTTGCAAGTTTCCTCTGGGAAATATTCTTTATCTTATTTAAAGCATCCAGACCCACTTTCTCCTTGTCTTTGGTCAGCACCTTATCCACTGGGGGAGAAAATAGCACATCATTAACTAGTTGTTGAATCACTTGATGTCCTTGCGAAGGCGAAGGAATACAAACCTCCTAACTAATTGGTCCTTTGTCCTTATCACCATTCCTGTCAGAGTTCAAAACATTCTCCTGATCAGGGGAGGACCTACGTAGGGACGAGCGGGGGCACGGGCCCCCACTCCCTACTCTGTATCGCTTCCTACCTGAGCCTATCTCCATCCCTTCTTTCTCCCTATTCAATGTAATGTTATGTTCAATTGAATCTATAGTGTCTGTGATATGAATAGGGTGTTGAGATTATACAGTTTACCTATAAGTTTTTATTTCTCTATATACGAAATGAATTAGATTGGGTGCTTAGAGAAACATCATATGTCGAAAGTGGACTAATCCAACAATCAGAGTACTAGATGATATCATCTTCAACTTTTATTTTTTGATAAGGGTTAAATTGAATTGATATAGGATAAAAACATATAAAGTTTATGTTCACCAAATATAAAGCAAATCTAACCATGCCATGTAATTCGACAAGATAAAAGAGAGCACTCCTAAGTAATGTTTAGTAGCCTAAATCACTGATTATTCAACTAATCTCAGCTTATCATTCTTGTTTCCATTGGTATGAAGAGAATTTTTATTATGCATATGTTATGTTCACTCAGTCTCGATTAATTCTTGTTTTGTTGATTTTTTTTACACCTCTTCCATGCATTGTTGAATCATTGTTTTGTAATCATGTACCCCTCATGGGAAACTCTTTTAATTTGCTATTAATAGTAATTGCATCGGGCTATTCCCGTCATATTCACTCAATGTTTTTTTTTTTAAATATTTTAAAATTGATTTTTAGTCACGCAGGATTTGTGCCCCCACTGGGCGAAAATCCTGCGTCCTCCCCTGCTCATGATGCAAACAGTTATCCTGACAAACATCAACCTGATCCTGCAAATCCATCTGGTGGACCTGACCTACCACTTCTTCAACCTCAGCAGATGGGTACCCCTGAGACTTCTCTCCACTGCCATCGTCATCATTCCTTTGAAGAATATCATCAAGCAGTTTCCGACCACATTTCTTTTTCTTCCTGGAATCATTATGCGTGTGACCATCACTGGAATCAGTAGACGAAACAACCGTCGTCAGAGGAGGCGCTCTAAGCCATGGTCCGTATTGATTCTGGAAATTGCAAGCCTCATCATCGTCACAATCAGCCTGAATATATCCCAATTTACTACAACTGTAGCAAAATTCGGGAGTTTTTTGTACATAAACGGAATCCATATTTTATCGGATGCACCAAGGTTCATCAGCACACCACGTCGCAAAGGATGAAACAGATCAACCTCCACCTTGAAACGCATTATCCCTGACTGCATGTCAGCCAACGCCTCTTCAGGAATAGCAAAACTCTGAAACAAACCTCCAATAGAGTGAATTATTGAGACATTGACAACATCCAAAGGAAGATCCTGGATCCTCAACCAAAACCAAGCAGAATCAAGAACAACTTTTGAGGGCGGAGTGTCACCTTCTTCTTTGAGGATGAGAAGGCTCCGATCGAAAGACCAAGGACCGTTATACTGGACTTTCAGCTTGTCCTCCAAGCACCCAAGATGATGTGACTATGCCCCATCAAGTACCAACTACAAGCAAGGCCTCCACACTTTCCTCTGACTCTCCGAGTTCCCCAGACAGTTCCGTGCACAGCAAGGCCTCCACACTTTCCTCTGACTCTCTGAGTTCCCCAGACAGTTCCCTGCACAGCAAGGCCTCCACACTTTCCTCTGACTCTCCGAGTTCCCTAGACAGTTCCCTGCACAGCAAGGCCTCCACACTTTCATCTGACTCTCCGAGTTCCCTAGACAGTTCTATAGGATCGTACGTGTTAGCAATCAAAGGGAACTGGGAGTCCAGTTCCTTAGCAATGAAATATGTAAATAACACAGAATCAAGACCAATTCCTTAGAGTGGAAACCTTTGATAACCAACTAGTTATCCAGGATAAAACCCACTACCTCTCTTTCAAGAGGATTTCAAAGTCTACTTCTTGTATTAATACTTTGATTATAATCAACCAGGATAGAACACACAGATTAAGTCTTAGACACACTAAGGACTCTCTACCTCGTTCGACCAAATCAAGCACACAAACAAGCAAGCGACTTACAGTTCTTCTTCAAAGAACTAAGCTTTGTTTCTTCTTCGTAAGCAATGTGAATGAATGTGTAAGTGTGAGAGGGTTTAACTACTCTATTTATATAATCTAATTGATGGAAGAAATGAATCTCCAACAACCGATTCACATAAATAAAATAATCAAAAAGTAATCGGAAAGATAATATTTGTTACCAAATATAATCTTCCACGATTTGACAATTTTCGTTTCCAAAAAAGAAATATTCTTATAACTCCTAAGATAATATGGAAACATGATAATCTTTAACTTCTCTCTCCAAGTAAAGATCTACCCTAATCGGATCGCCGCCGCCCTTCATCTCTTGTTCCAAGCTCTTCCAGCGTCAGCGTCCTTTAGTTCCTTATGCCAGTTCCCAATTCTGGCATCTTGGTATCTGTCTCATGCTTCCAATTCCTGAGTTCCCTGTTCATCAACACTTATGGAAATATTAATAGCAAAAGTGTTTGTCATTATCAAAACTAGGAAAACTGAGGAAGGGAACTAGGTAGGGAACTGGTGTTTCCAAAAGTTCACTTCCTAACAATTTCGCCCTTTTTGATGATGACAAACAAGTAGAACCTGGCATATCGAAAATAGACATGAATGATATAAGAGAAAAACATAACATAACTAGATGTAGAATGATCGATAGTGAATTGCATATTCCACCTTAACAACAAACCATGTTCCTTAATTCCCCCTTAAAGGAACAACCAGTTCAGAGTTCCTTTCATCCTATTAGTTCCAGATTGCCAAGTTCATTCCCCCTTTGGACATCATCAAAAATAGTCAGTTAAATGAAGAACAAAGAGAATTTAGAGTGACACAAAGACTAATGCTGAGCTCTAGAGAAATGGCACTGTAATAGAAGTTGAAAGCAAATCAGAACAATTGCAAGGAACACATAAATTTCATTAAACATAAGGAGATCACAGATAACATAGACAAAATAAACATAACACTCAGAGACACACAAAAAGGGATCAATATATGGAAGTGAGATCCTAGGGAACTAAGGTTCCATGTCCCTGAGTAGGGAACTGATCCTGCACCAAACTACTTCTGCGCCTTCGCCTTGTCTTCAGCATGCTTGCGGTTCACCAACTTTGCAATTTCCTCCACATAGGCTGCAGACGTCTTCCACAACTCCACCACCATTTCATTGGTGAAGTTGCTTCCTTTTTCAACAGCGGCAACCACCTTGTCAAAACCATCAACCAGAGCAGTTTCAATGTGACCCAAGCTATTCAGAATAACATGGGTGTCAGGAACCAGGCGGGGATCAGATTGGCCAGGAAAGTGTTAGGAAGTGAACTTTCGGGAACTCCAGTTCCCTACCTAGTTCCCTTCCTCAGTTTTCCTAGTTTTGATAATGACAAACACTTTTGCTATTAATATTTTCATAAGTTTTGATGAACAGGGAACTCTGGAATTGGAAGCACAAGACAGAGACCAAGATGCCAGATTTGGGAACTGGCGTAAGGAACTGAAGGACGCTGGCGCTGGAAGAGCTTGGAACAAGAGATGAAGGGCGGCAGCGATCCGATTAGGGTAGATCTTTACTTGGAGAGAGAAGTTAAAGATTATCCTGTTTCCATAATATCTTAGGAGTTAAAAGTATATCTTTTATGGAAACGAAAATTGTAAAATCGTGGGAGATTATATTTGGTAACAAATATTATCTTTCCGATTACTTTTTGATTATTTTATTTGTGTAATTTGGTTGTTGGAGATTCGTTTCTTCCATCAATTAAATTGCATAAATAGAGTAGTTGAAACTCTCTCACACTTACGCATTCACGCACATTGCTTACAGAGAAGAAAACCGAGCCTAGTTCTTTGAAGAAGAACTGTAAGTCGATTGTCTTGTTGCTTGCTTGATTTGGTCGAACTAGGTAGAGAGTCATTAGTGTGTCTAAGACTTAAACTGTGTGTTCTGTCCTGGTTGATTGTAATCGAAGCATTAATACAAGAAGTAGACTTTGAAATCCTCTTGCAAGAGAGGTAGTGGGTTTAATCCTGGATAACTAGTTGGTTATCAAAGGTTCCCACTCTAAGGAACTAGACTTGATTCTTTTATTGTTTACTTATTCCGCTGCTAAGGAACTGGACTCCCAGTTCTCTTTGATTGCTAACACGTACGATCCTACAATTGGTATCAGAGCATGCGCTCTAGATTTGTGTTAGTTTATAGATTTCAAGATGACTAGTTCAAGCAAATTCAGTTTGGGAATCTCCATCAACAAACCCCACATCCGAAAGAAGGGAGAAGAAGAATGGTGGGAGAAATGCATGACCAACTACATCCAAACCATGGACTATCAATGTTGGCGCGTGATTGAAAATGGTGATGGAGTTATCCCTGCGGATTTGACTGAAGCTGACTGGAAACCGGAGTACTATACAATCAAAAAGAAGAATGCTAAAGCTCGTCAACTCATTCTTAATGGGTTAACAAGGGAGGACATGGACAAAGTGATAGGAATCGCAACTGCTAAAGGCATCTAGACTGCCCTAAAAGAGATGCATGAAGGAAGTGAGGAACTGAAACAAAGCAGAAAGTTTGCCCTAGAAGGAGAATACCACACTTTCAAGATGCTGGAAACTTAGAACATCTCTCAATACCACTCACATTTCACAAGACTCGTCACCAAACTCAACAATACTGACGTGAAGCTTGATGAATGGTCCAAATCCCTTGTCATCATCAATGGACTCAACTCCAAATTCAGCCTCATCAAAAGAGTACTAAAGACCACTCTTGGTATTCAAGGTCTTCCCTTAACTCAAATCATAGGAAAACTTCAAGTTGAAGAAAGGGAAGCACTCAAAGCAAGCTCCACCAAGAAGATGGAGAAGGGAATCGCCTTAAAAATCTCAAAGGCCTTCTCAAGGCTGGAGATGGAGGAACAAAACTCAGATCTTGAAGAAGAAGAGGATGAGATGACAACCTTGGTTACTAAGCACATCAAGAAGCACTTCATCAAAGGAAAGTTCAAGAAAAACTTCCAAAAGAGAGATCTCTCCGAATATGCTTGTTATCAATGCAAGGAAAGAGGACACCTTGCTAGGAACTATCCTAAGAACTCAACAGAAGATGATAAGCCTATGCAGAAGAAAGCCCTCTTTGCTACTTTTAGAGACGACTCTGAAGACTCTGAAGGGGAACTGGATACAAAGGGAACTTCTGAAGGAAGATGCTTGATGGCTAAGGAAGATTCAACTGAATCAGACGACTCCGAGGTATCCTCTTCTGACTTTATCAAATCTCTTCTTGAATGTGATAAAAAACAATTGATCAAGATCATTAAGAAACTTGGAAAGGAAACTAGCTCCCTTCAAGAGAAACTAGAAGAATATGAAGATGAGATCTCTTGCCTATCCACTGAAAACTCTGTCTGGAGTAAGAAACCTGATGAAACTGAGAAATTACTTGCTAATTCTTCTAGGAAGTGTGATTCTTGCATCACTGTTAAAAAGGAACCCATGCATGTTGACGATCCCACTTTTCCTTCCACAGACTCTGAAAGGAACACTTCATCTATGCTTGCTGAAATAATGAGAAAACTGTGAATCAAACTATTTTTTTTAAGCAATGATATGGTCTTGGCTACTCTGGTAACAACGATTCTGAGGAAACATGCTCTGCTGAGAATGAGAAACTAAGAAGGGAACTGGTCGAGAAAAATGAAACCCTTAACTGTGCTCTACAAAATTCTCGTGACAAAACCCAGTTCCTAGAAGAAAAGGTAAAAGTGCTTGAACAGAAGCCAAAAGAAAATCAAACTTGGTTCGATGGTCAGAATGCTCACAAGATGTATATTGATCAAGCTCAAGGAACTAAAGGTAAGAAAGTTAATTTTGAGCAAAGAAAGCAAGAAAGACCATTCCGACTTGGTCATGGTAAGTATGGTCACGTTGTCTACAATTGTGTATGCTTGCATTGTGGCAAAAATGGTCACTATATTCATGAGTGCATTCACAAGAAAAGACAAATGGAGGAAAATGCTTGAAAAAGGAACCAGAAAATAAATAATAAGAAAAAGATGCATACCATAAATGACTTGAATGATCCTTATTATTTTATTCCTACTTCTAACCCACAGATAAGATATCAACCTCATTCTCCCAAAAAAGCTAAGCTTAGCTGGGTTCCAAAAGTTTGAGTTCCCTTGTGCAGGACGAAGTGCGACAACAAGACAAATGGTACATAGACAATGGCTGCTCATGCCATATGACCGGAAATAGAAGAAAAATGTTGTCACTTCAGCAACACTGAGGAGGTACCATTTCCTTCGGAGATAAGAGAAAGGGAACAATCTGTGAAACTGGCAGTATGAATCTCACTGATCACATCAAGGTAAGTAACGTTAACCTGGTTGAGAATTTAGGTTATAATCTAATTAGTGTGTCACAGCTGTGTGATCAAGGGGGAAATGAGGTTCGCTTCACCTCTAAAGAATGCTTCGTGGAAGATAGAAAGGGAATTGTGATCCTGAAAGGCAAAAGGTTCAACAACGTCTACATCATTGATCCGAAATTCGTTCCCAAAGAAAAGCTGTGTCTATCGACAATTGACGACCAAACAAACCTCTGGCATCAACGACTTGGTCATGCAAGCATCAAGCTTATTCACAAGCTGCATCAAAAGGAACTTGTTCGCGGTCTTCCCAAAATAAATGCTGAAAAGTCAAAAATCTGCTCTGAGCGTGTTAAAGGGAAACAGGTTCGTAGTTCCTTCAAGTCCAAAACACTGGTGAGTTCCTCTAAGCCTCTGGAACTCATTCACATGGATCTTTGTGGTCCTATGCGAGTTCAAAGCATTGGTGGTAACAGGTATATTCTGGTACTTGTTGATGATTACTCTAGATTCACTTGGACATTATCCATAAAATCTAAAAGTGAAGTCTTTGATAGGTTTAGTGAGCTAGTTCCCTTGCTTGGAAAATCATTGAATGTCTCTCTTCGTGCCATTCGTTCCGATCATGGAACTGAGTTCAAGAATGGAGATTTTCTAACCTTTTGCAGGGAACATGGAGTTGATCATAATTTCTCAGCTTCCTACACTCCACAACAGAATGGAGTTGTTGAAAGAAAGAAGTCGACACTACCTCTCAGGGAACGGCACTTGCTCCAGAAATCAACCCTAATAAAGCCTCTTCTTCGGCTACTGATCCCACAGATGTGGAGGCTCCAGGAACTGATCTTCTAGTTCCCAACAGAGACAAAAGAACCACCAAGCACCCAGTCAGGTATGGATTTGAGGATATGTCCTATTGTGCATTCAATGCTTTTCTGTCTCTTATAGAACCCAAGAACATCACGGAGGCGTTGAAGGATGCTAATTGGATCATTGCCATTAAAGAAGAACTTCACCAGTTCGAGAGGAACAAAGTTTGGCGACTAGTTCCTCGTCCTCAGAACAGACACATCATAGGAACTCGGTGGGTGTTTCGCAACAAGCTGGATGATTCTGGTGCTGTCTCTCGAAACAAAGCTCGTTTGGTTGCTCAAGGATACAACCAACAAGAAGGGATCGACTACGATGAGACATTTGCCCCTGTGGCAAGATTGGAAGCCATACGATTGCTCATTGCCTATGCTTCTCACAAAGGGTTCAAGTTGTACCAAATGGACGTGAAGACTACATTCCTCAATGGAATTCTTCAAGAGAAAGTTTATGTCAAGCAACCTCTAGGATTTGAGGATGATGATCACCCTGACCACGTGTACTTCTTGGACAAGGCTCTCTATGGTTTAAAGCAAGCCTCTCGCTCTTGATATGATCGCCTTGCCCAGTTCCTAACAGCTAATGGCTATCGCCGTAGTGTGATCGACAAGACCCTATTCATTCTGGAAGTAAAAGGTGAAATTTTAGTGGTCCAAGTCTATGTTGATGATATTATTTTTGGTTCCACTAACATGGCTCTTGTAGAAAAGTTCAAAAATCTCATGAGCAGCGAATTTGAAATGAGTATGATTAGGGAATTGGCCTTCTTCTTGGGATTGCAAGTCACTCAGAAGGCCGATGGCATTCAAATCCATCAACAGAAGTATCGTAAGGAACTCTTGAAGAAGTTCAAAATGGATTCTAGCAAAGCCATCTCCACACCCATCTCCCCGGCAACTCGCCTCACCGCCGATCATACTGGACAGAGAGTGGAAGAGAAGCTTTATCGTGGCATGATTGGATCTTTGATGTATCTAACCACTAGTAGGCCAGATATTGTGTTTGTTGTATGTCTTTGTGCCAGGTTTCAAGCTGATCCAAGATAATCTCACTTATCTGAAGTGAAGCGCATATTTCGCTATCTCAAGGGAACTGATGATCTATGTCTTTGGTACCCCAAGGATTGCCACTTCAATCTTCTTGGATACACCGATGCGGACTATGCAGGATACTTGGTTGATTGAAAGAGCACATTGATAAGGGCTAAAGTCATATGCCTAATCAAAATAATCCTAAACAAACCTAAACAAGTAGCAAAGGCAAGCAAGAGTCGAATCCCACAGGGAGGAAGTAATCTTTCAAAGTGCAAAGTCGTATGTCAAAGGTAACAAAGGGGGGTTTTGTTGATTGTTTGATTGCAAGTAAACAAAGTAAACGAAATAACAAAGATGGTAATCAATTGGGAAAAAGTACTTAGCCAGACAAATATCCACCATTCATTCGATTGGTTGATCCTAGATTCTCTCTAATTCCTTCCTATGAATGTTCCTATTCCTTTTCATAAGTTTATAAATAGGACAAACAGACCCTGAGAATACTAACTATTAAATAACCATGAAAACCTCACAATTCAATTCAACAGCAGCAATGAGCACAAAAATTTCGATAGATACATGCAAGGGTAGCAAATAGTCATACTATTGCATGCAATTAATTCTCTCTATAATAAACCAGTCCAAACAGTTCTTAGAATATTGCAGTTGCTACTCATGAATTACGTAACTCAAACAGTAATTACCAACCCTAGCAATACACAATTACCAATAACAACTAGT
The DNA here is from genome assembly GCA_027886185.1 of Rheum nobile. Classification (NCBI taxonomy): domain Eukaryota; kingdom Viridiplantae; phylum Streptophyta; class Magnoliopsida; order Caryophyllales; family Polygonaceae; genus Rheum; species Rheum nobile. The sequence goes on from WOAB01000163.1 coordinate 2,425,494, forward strand.
TGCATCCAACAAGCGAAATCAGTAAGAATCAATGGGATGAAGCACAAGAGAATCAATACATTCAAAGGAAAAGATATAGAATTAGAATCTCACAATCATTATTCAAACGAAGGCTTAAATCGTCGGACTAAGCAAAGGTTGCTTAGTTCTTCATAATCTTGAAAAGTAAAACTCTAAGGGAAAACTGAATGATAAAAAATCGATCATGTAAAACTGCCAGGAAAAACTAGGTTAAGTAACCTAACAAAACTCAAAACAAAATATAAAAATTGAAATCTAAAAAGGAAATAAACTAATCAGAATAAAAGAAATAAAGAAAAAGGAAATAATTAAATTAAAGTAAACTACGGACGAAATCTTCGGAAACTCTTCGGACGCGCTGATACAGATTTCCGCGATCGCGGATGAATTTCCGTGGTCGCGGAAAATGCAATTCTTCAATCCCTTGCTCTCGACTTATCCGCGACCAAGATCCGCTACCAACCTTATAATTCTGCGATCGCGGCATCTTCGAATTTTGCAATTCTCGCTCCGTCTTCGCCGTGACCATCCGCGATCAACCCATGCTCAACCGCGATCGCGGCAACACTTCCGCGCCCACGGCCGTACTTCTTCAGCTCTTCTTCGCTTCTCGTGTGGTCTTCTCATGGTCGCTTCCTTCCATCTTCTATATGTCTTCATTTAAGTACTTGAAACCACCAAATCACACATCCTTCTCCTCAACTACATACTCCACAATACTGCTCTAAACATCTCAAAATGGTACCCAAAACACCGGTAACAACTCCTAGTTAAACCCTACAAAGTAGCGCTGATCACACATCTGGAATGGCCCAGTTCCTTGGCCCTTGCTTGGTCTCTTGGGGATCCAAGAAACAAAACTCAGTGGCTCTATCAACCACAGAAGCTGAGTACATCGCAGTTGCCGCTTGTTGTTCCCAACTCCTTTGGCTCAAACAACAACTCGCGGATTTTGGTATGTCTTTTGGCTCTCTAAAGATTCTATGTGACAATACCAGTGCAATCAACATCTCCAAGAATCTTGTGCATCATACTAGGACTAAGCATATTGATATTAGGCATCATTTCTTGCGTGATCATGTTGAAAAAGGGAACATTCTACTAGAACATTGTAGGACTGAAGATCAAATTGCTGATATATTCACCAATGCTTTAAATCGAGAACCTTATGAGTCCTTTAGATTGCTTCTGGGAATGATTTCCATAAACTAGTAGTTCCGTTTGCCATTACTAGTTCCCTATATTTGCCTAGATTTGATATTTTCTATGACTTCATTGACAATATTGTTGATCATTGTTCTTGTGCTGCCCTCGCATGTCCTGTAATACTTGTTCTAAAGCATGTTCTTAACTCCTTTGCATGATCACATGATTCTATGATATAATTGGAACTTGATTGCATCTCTTTACTGGCCCTATAATAGTCAATTTGATCACATCTATCCTACATTACAAGCCGACATGATAATTGACTATAAACCGTCCTCAGCCTGACTACACTGTATGATTCCCTATGATCCCTTTCTTAGTCCACTCTGGGAATTATCTGTGTGGTGTCAAAATTGTCTTCCTAATTTTATTTATATGGGTATGTACTTTTCTTGAGTGATTGCTTGGTTCCCTACATAAAATATACCCATATCTCTCCGGTTCCGTGTAACTCACTGAGGAAAGGAACTGGGAATTGTGCTTCAACGGCCAGATTTCAAATTTAGCTCAGTCAGCGTCCGCTTCCTAAGGGCAGTTATTGCACATCTAGCCGTTTGCTCTCTGAGATTTCTGGGGAATTCAAGCCCGATTGATTTGATTGTTCTGAAGAAAATATTAAGGGGAGAGTTATGAGTTCCCTTCGGCTTCAGAAGATATTGTGGCCGTTTGAGATACTTCTGGGTTCCCTTATTTGAGAAGATTCGGCAACGGCTTCTTTTGGATAGCTTTTTTGCTCAGAGTTTATATAAGGAAACGAGCCTAACCCTAAAGCGGCACTGATTACTCTTTGCTCTCAACTCAATCTCTGCCGTGCCAACAAAATTTCCTACAGCTCTCTCTTCTCTACATTTGTCTCCATGGAATCCGGTCTACCCCAGTTCCCTGCCGATGAGTTAGCTATTCTGGAGGCCTACCGGAAACAGAAAGTCACTTCATCCTCCTCCCAGGTGGCTACACCGACAAAGACACCATCTTTGGTGCCCCCACCTGTGGCGGATCCGGCTCAATTGGCGCCACCACCGGTCCCTGAGACTCATCAGTCTGAGTCTGCCTCGTCGGAGCACACTCCGTCCAAGCCGGCCTCCCCTACACCAACAAAAGAGGACTCTCACCACTCCTCTTCTTCTCAGGGGGGCCGATCTGATTGATGTGGACTTGCTCCCAACTCCGACGACTACTCTGAAGCTCCCCGATGACTCCCAGTCGGTGGCTGGTCGCGTTAAACGCCGTGCTGCTAAAGGTGGCCAAGGTATCCCCTCTCTTCATCTAGAGGATGTCACTCCCGCCAAAAAGGTGAAACTTTCAACGGCCGCCAAGGGAAAGCAGCCTCTACACCAGCGAGCCTCTCCAAAATCTCAAGTTCCCTCCAAGGTGACACTAGCTCTCGCCACTCGCCACATTCTGGAGCCTCTCATAGTAGGCGAAGAATACTGGGCTACTGCTGATGATGAATGTGTCTCTGCTGCCCATGCCAAACTCCAACTTCAAGGGTAGGACACACTGGTGCCTGAGCCATTCGCTGTCAATGAGGATCTTGTGCGACTCTTCTATCAGAATCTGCAATTCGTCGCGACTAAGGACGATCAGCCTGTGCACGACGCCATTCTCACTTGGGGAGGTAATTTGATACCTATCTCTGCTGCTATAATTGGGTCTATGCTGGGCCTGGAAACTGGCAAAGGCTTTGGGGTCATCGTCAAAAGGAACTGGCCTACCAAGCGCAAGCCGGCCATTCTCAAAACTGTGTTCGCTGGCAACATCCCATCCAAGGGTCCCCTGCTCACCAAATACCTAAGCCTTGATAGGAAGATCCTCCATACCTTCCTCATTAAGAATATCATCCCTCGCCAGGAAAAGAGGGACACTGTTTTGGTCAGCGACGCAGTTCTTATGGAGAAGCTTATTTTGGGAGATCCAATTGACCTGCCCTGTATCACCCTGGCCCATATGCAATTCTGCAAAGGCCACTCTACCCATGCTCTACCATATCCTCATCTAATCAAGAAACTTCTGAGCCTCCTTGGTCTTTACCCTACTGAGATTGAAGAGACTCAGTTCTCTCGTCTCCTTACCGTGTACACTGTGAGGCGTTTGGCGCAAAAGGCTCATGTCGATGAGGAATATGATGTCGAGATGGAAAAGGAAGAAATCCAGCCTGGCCAATCTGATCCACGCATAGTTCCTGACACACATGTCATTCTGAACAGTTTGGGAAACATTGAGGCTGCTTTGGTTGAAGGTTTTGACAAGGTTGCTGCTGCTATGGAGAAAGGCATCACTTTCACAAATGAAATGGTTGTGGAACTGTGGAAGACTTCTGCAGCACTTGTGGAAGAAATTTCCAAGCTGGTGAATCGCAAGCTGGAAGAAGACAAGGAGAAGGCACAACAGTAATTTGGTGACGTGCTCAGTTCCCTACTCAATCGACACGGAATCTTAGTTCCCTAGGATCTCACCTCCATATCTTGATCCCTTTTATGTGTCTCTGAGTGTTGTTATTTTTATATGTCTATAATGCTTATGTTCTTTGTGCTCTCTTTATATTTAATGAAATATTTTGTGTTCCTTGCACTTGTTATGATTTGCTTTCAACTTATATTACAGTGCCATTTCTCTAGAGTTCAGCATTATTACGTTTTGTCACTCTAAATTATCTCTAATCCTCATTTAACTGACTCTTTTCGATGATGTCCAAAGGGGGAATGAACTTGGCAATCTGGAACTAATAGGATGAAAGGAACTCTAAACTGGGTGTTCTCTTAAGAGGGAATTAAGGAACTTGGTCTTTTGTTAAGGGGGAATATGCAATTCACTATTGATTATTCTACATCTAGTTATGTTCTGTTTTTCCTCATATATCATTCATGCCTATTTTTGATAAGCCAGGTTCTACATGTTTGTCATCATCAAAAAGGGGGAAATTGTTAGGAAGTGAACTTTCGGGAACTCCAGTTCCCTACCTAGTTCCATTCCTCACTTTTCCTAGTTTTGATAATGACAAACACTTTTGCTATTAATATTTCCATAAGTGTTGATGAACAGGGAACTCTAGAATTGGAAGCACAAGACAGAGACCAAGATGCCAGATTTGGGAACTGGCGTAAGGAACTGAAGGACGCTGACTCTGGAAGAGCTTGGAACAAGAGATGAAGGATGGCGGCGATCCGATTAGGGTAGATCTTTACTTGGAGAGAGAAGTTAAAGATTATCTTGTTTCCATAATATCTTAGGAGTTAAAAGTATATCTTTTATGGAAACAAAAATTGTAAAATCGTGGGAGATTATATTTGGTAACAAATACTATCTTTCCGATTACTTTTTGATTAATTTATTTGTGTAATTCGGTTGTTGGAGATTCGTTTCTTCCATCAATTAAATTGCATAAATAGAGTATTTTAAACTCTCTCACACTTACGCATTCACGCACATTGCTTACAGAGAAGAAAACCGAGCCTAGTTCTTTGAAGAAGAACTATAAGTCGGTTGTCTTGTTGCTTGCTTGATTTGGTCGAACTAGGTAGAGAGTCATTAGTATGTCTAAGACTTAATCTGTGTGTTCTATCCTGGTTGATTATAATCGAAGCATTAATACAAGAAGTAGACTTTGAAATCCTCTTGCAAGAGAGGTAGTGGGTTTTATCCTGGATAACTAGTTGGTTATCAAAGGTTCCCACTCTAAGGAACTGGACTTGATTCTGTTATTGTTTACTTATTCCGCTGCTAAGGAACTAGACTCCCAGTTCCCTTTGATTGCTAACACGTACGATCCTACAGCAAGGACTCTTCCTTTTCCTTCTTTGCGTCAGACTTTTCATCCACATGAGCCTTATGCACCAAACGTCGAACCGTGGTCATGGTTAGGAGGCGAGAGAACTGTGTTTCCTCAACATCAGTGGGATAAAGACCAAGGCGGGTCAAAATCTGCTTGATGAGGTGTGGGTAAGGAAGGGCATGTATAGAGTGGCCCTTACAGAACTGCATGTGGGCTAGGGTGATGTGGGGCAAGTCAATGGGAACTCCTAGAATAAGCTTCTCCATAAGCACAACGTCACTGACCAACACTGTGTCCCTCTTCTCCTGATGAGGGATGATGTTTTTGATGAGGAAGGTGTGGAGGATCTTATTATCAAGGCCTAAATATTTGGTGAGCAAGGGGCCCTTAGATGGAAAGTTTCCATCGAAGACAGTTTTGAGGATGGCTTGCTTGCGCTTTGATGGCCAATTCCTTTTGACGATGACGCCAAAGCCTTCACCAGTGTTGAGCCCCAGCACAGACCCAATCACAGCAGTAGAGAGGGGAATCAGATTACCTCCCCAGTTGAGGATGGCGTCGTTCACAGGCTGGTCGTCCTTGGTGGCGACGAACTACATATTTTGGTAGAAGAGACGCACCAGATCCTCGTTGACTGCAAATGGCTTCGGCACCAGTGTGTCCCACCCTTGAAGTTGAAGTTTGGCGTGGGTGGCGGAGACACTTTCATCATTAGCAGTGGCCCAGAATTCCTCGCCAACAATGAGGGGCTCCAGAATTTGGCGAGAGGCGAGAGCCAGTGCCACTAGAAAGGGAACTTGGGATGGTGGAGAGGCTTGCTGAGATTGAGGCTGTTTTCCTTTGGCAGCCTTGGTGAGCTTCGCCTTCTTGGCAGGAGGGGCGTCCTCTAGATGAAGAGAGGGGATGCCATGACCACCTTTGGCGGCATGGCGTTTGACACGGCCGGCCACCGACTGGGAGTCACCAGGGAGCTTCGGGGATGTCGTCGGTGTGGGGAGCAGTTCCACATCAATCGGTGCGGCCCCCTGAGAAGGAGAGGAGTGGTGAGAATCCTCTTTTGTTGGTGTAGGGGAGGCCGGCTTGGACGGAGTGTGCTCAGACGAGGCAGATTCAAACTTTTAGGCCTCAAGTATCGGCGGTGGCCCCGATCGAGCAGGTTTCGTCACAGGTGTGGGCACCACAGACGTGGTCTTTGCCGGTGAAGCTACTTGGGAGGAGGAGGGTGTGACTTTCTACTTTCGGTAAGCCTCCAGAATAGCGAGCTCATCGGCGGGGAGGTTTGGTAGACCGGAATCCATGGAGACAATTGAAAGTTGAGAGCTTTAGAGATTTTGAGGAGACGGCATATTGTGAGTGGAGAGCAAAGAGAATTTGTGATCGGTGCCGCTTTAGGGTTGAACTTGTTTCCTTATATAATCTCTGGGCAAAATTATATCCAAAATAGCCATTGCTGAATCTTTGCAAATAAGGGAACCCAGAAATATCTCAAACGGCCACAATATCTTCTACAACTGAAGGGAACTAATAACTCTCCCCATAAAATCTTCTTCAGAGCAATCAAATCAATCGGGTCTAAAAAATGCTCAGAAATCGTTGAGTATCAACCGGTTATAAGTGCAATAACTACCCTTGGGAAGCGAACGCTGTCAGAACTCAAATTTCAAATCTGTCCGTTGAAGCACAATTCCCAGTTCCTTTCCTCAGTGTATGACACGAAACCGGGGATATATAGGTACATTTTATGTAGGGAACCAAGCAACACTCAAGAAAAGTACATACCCATATGCATAAAGTGAGGAAGGCAATTTTGACACTACAAAGACAATTCCCAGTGTGGACTAAAGAGGGATCATAAGGCATCATACAATGTAGTCAGGCATAGGACGGTTTATAGTCAATTATCATTTCGGCTTGTAATAGAGGATATATGTGATCAAATTGACTATCATAAGGCCAACAAAGAGATGCAGTCAAGATCAAATTATATCATAAAATCATGTGATCATGCAAGAGAGTTAAGAACAAGCTTTAGAACAAATATTACAGGACATGCGAGGGCAACACAAGAACAAATATCAACAATATTGTCAATGAAATCATAGAAAAGATTAAATCTAGGCAAAGCAAGGGAATTAGTAAAGGCAACCGGAACTACTAGTTTATGGATATCATTCCCAGAAGTAACCTAAAGGACTTATAAGGTTCTCGATTTAATGCTTTGGTGAATATATCGGCAATTTGATCTTCAGTCCTACAATGTTCTAGTAGAATGTTCCCTTTTTCAACATGATCACGCAAGAAGTGATGCCTAATGTCAATATGCTTAGTCCTAGTATGATGCACAGGATTCTTGGAGATGTTGATTGCACTAGTGTTATCACAAAGGATCTTTAAAGGGCCAAAAGACATACCAAAATCCGCAAGTTGTTGTTTGAGTCAGAGGAGTTGGGAACAGTATGCGGCAGCTGCGATGTACTCAGCTTCAGTGGTTGATAGAGCCACTGAGTTTTGTTTCTTGGATCCCTAAGAGACCAAGCATGGACCAAGGAACTGGGCCATTCCAGATGTGCTCTTTCGATCAACCAAGTAGCTTGCGTAGTCCGCATCTGTGTATCCAAGAATATGGAAGTGGCAATCCTTGGGGTACCAAAGACATAGGTCGTCAGTTCCCTTGAGATAGTGAAATATACGCTTCACTTCAGATAAGTGAGATTCTCTTGGATCAGCTTGAAACCTGGCACAAAGACAAACATCAAACACAATGTCTGGCCTACTAGCAATTAGATACATCAGGGAACCAATCATGCCACGATAAAGCTTCTCTTCCACTTTCTGTCCAGTGTGATCGACGGTGAGGCGAGTTGCAGGGGAGATGGGGGTAGAGATGGCTTTGCTTGAATCCATTTTAAACTTCTTCAAGAGTTCCTTAAGATATTTATGTTGATGGATTTGAATGTCATCGCCCTTCTGAGTAATTTGCAATCACAGGAAGAAGGATAGTTCCCTAATCATACTCATTTCAAACTCGCTGCTCATGAGATTTTTGAACTTTTCTACAAGAGGCAAGTTAGTGGAACCATAAATAATATCAACAACATATACTTGGACCACTAGAATCTCACCTTTAACTTCCAGAATAAAAAGAGTCTTGTCGATCACACCACGTCGATAGCCATTGACTGTTAGGAACTGGGCAAGACGATCATACCAAGCGCGGGGGGCTTGCTTTAGACCATAGAGAGCCTTGTCCAAGAAATATACGTGATCAGGGTGATCATCATCCTCAAATCCTGGAGGTTGCTTGACGTAAACTTCCTCTTGAAGAATGCCATTGAGAAATGCAGTCTTCACGTCCATTTGATATAGCTTGAACCCTTTGTGTAAAGCATAGGCGATGAGTAGCCGAATCGTTTCCAGTCTGGCCACAGGGGCAAATGTTTTATCCTAATCGATTCCTTCTTGTTGATTATAGCCTTGAGCAACCAAACGAGCCTTGTTACGTGATACAACACCAAAATCATCCAACTTGTTGCGAAAAACCCATCGAGTTCCTATGATGTGTCTGTTCTGAGGGCGGGGAACTAGTCTCCAAACTTTGTTCCTCTCGAACTGATGAAGTTCCTCTTGCATGGCAATGATCCAATCAGCATCCTTCAGCACCTCCGTGATGTTTTTGGGTTCTATAAGAGACAGAAAAGCATTGAAGGCACAATAGGACATATCCTCAAATCCATACCTGACTGGGTGCTTGGTAGCTCTTTTGTCTATGTTAGGAACTGGCAGGTCAGTTCTCGGAGCCTCAACGTCTGTGGGGGCAGTCTGAGGAGGACGCTTGATTAGGGTCGGCTTCTAGAGCCTGCTCAGTTCCCAGAGAGGTGGCATTGACTTCCACTGATGGGTTGGAGGGAACTGGAGCCGTAACAACAGCGTCTTGATGATTGGAGGGAACTGGGGTGTTGTCTGAGGATGTTGATTCCTTGGGCGCAACCAAAGTTGAGGGAACTGTGGGTGAGGAAGAGCTGGAGAGATTTGGATAGGTGTTGCGCTTGGGAGGAGCTTCATCATCAGAATCTTCACTTGGTCGTTGAAACGGATCTTCCGAGGGAACTAAGGGATCCTGCACAGACTTTGAAGGCAATTTTTCATTGAAAATAACATGAATACTTTCCTCTACCTTTTTAGTCCGTTTGTTGAAGACCTTGTATGCTTTGCTACTAGAAGCATATCCGATGAAGATCCCTTCATCACTCTGTGGATCAAACTTCCCTAGATTGTCTTTCCCATTGTTGTGAACAAAGCATTTGCAACCAAAGACTCGTAGATGAGCAATGTTGGGAACTCTGCCTCTTAGTAGCTCATAGGAGGTCTTTTCTAGCATGGGGCGTAGCATAGCCCGATTTAGAATGTAGCACACTGCATTAACCGCTTCTGCCCAGAAGGATTGAGAGAGTCCGCTCGAGATGAGCATGGTTCGAGCCATATCTTCCAAGGTTTTATTCTTTCTTTCTTTCAACAACTCCGTTCTGTTGTGGAGTGTAGGGAGCTGAGAAATTATGATCAACTCCATGTTCCCTACAAAAGGTTAGAAAATCTCCATTCTCGAACTCAGTTCCATGATCGGAACAAATGGCTGGAAGAGATACATTCAAAGACTTTTCAAGTAAGGAAACTAGCTCGCTAAACCTATCAAAGACTTCACTCTTAGATTTGATAAACAATGTCCAAGTAAATCTAGAGAAATCATCAACAAGTACAAGAATATACCTGTTACCGCCAATGCTTTGAACTCGCATAGGACCACAGAGATCCATGTGAATGAGTTCAAGAGGTTTAGTAGAACTTACCATAGTTTTGGACTTGAAGGAACTACGAACTTGTTTCCCTTGAACACAGTCAGAGCAAATTTCTGACTTTTCAGCATTAATTTTGGGAAGACCACGAACAAGTTCCTTTTGATATAGCTTGTGGATGAGCTTGATGATGGCATGACCAAGTCGCTGATGCCATAGATTCGTTTGATCGTCAATGGTTGAGAGACACAACTTTTCTCTGGGAACGAATTTCGGATCAATAACATAGACGTTGTTGAACCTTTTGCCTTTTAAGATCACAGTTCCCTTTCTATCTTCCACGAAGCATTCTTTAGAGGTAAAGCGAACCTCATTTCCTCCTTGATCAAAACCTAAATTTTCCACAAGGTTAACGTTACTTACCTTGATGTGATCAGTGATATTCACGCTTCCAGTTCCACAGATTGTTCCCTTTCTCTTATCTCCGAAGGAGATGGTACCTCCTCGGTGTTTTTGAAGTGACGACATTTTTCTTCTATTTCCGGTCATGTGACACGAGCAACCACTGTCTATGTACCATGTGTCTTGTTGTCGCACTTCGTCCTACACAAGGGAACTCAAACTTTTTGAACCCAGCTAAGCTTAGATTTTCTGGGAGAATGAGGTTGAAATCTTTGTTGTGGGTTAGAAGCAGGAACAAAATAATAAGGATCATTCAAATCATTTATGGTATGCATCCTTTTCTTATTATTCATTTTCTGGTTCCTTTTTCTAGCATTTTCTTCCATTTATCGTTTCTTGTGAATACACTCACGAATATAATGACCATTTTTACCACAATGCCAGCAAACACGATTGTAGACAATGTGACCATACTTACCATGACCAGGTCGGAATGGTCTTTCTTGCTTTCTCTGCTCAAAGTTAACTTTCTTACATTTAGTTCCCTGAGCTTGGTCAATATACATTCTGTGAGCATTCTGGCCATCAAACCAAGTTTGATTCTCTTTAGGCTTCTGTTCTAGCACTTTTACCTTTTCTTCTAGGAACTGGTTTTTGTCATGAGAATTTTGTAGAGCACAACTGAGAGTTTCATTTTTCTCGACCAATTCCCTTCTTAGTTTCTCGTTCTCAATAGAGCATGTTTCCTCAGAATCATTCTTACCAGGATAACCAAGACCATATCGTTGCTTAACAAAAACAGTTTGATTCACAATTTTCTCATTTATAGAATGAGTGAGATGATCAAGTTTGTTCATTATTTCAGCAAGCATAGAAGAGGTGTTCTTTTCAGAGTCGGTGGGAGGAACAATTGGATTTTCAGCATGCATGGGTTCCTTTTTAACAGTGATGCAGGAATCACACTTCCTAGAAGAATTAGCAAGTAATTTCTCAGTTTCATCAAGTTTCTTACTCTAGACCGAGTTTTCAGTGGATAAGCAAGAGATTTCATCTTCATATTCTTCTAGTTTCTCTTGAAGGGAACTATTTTCCTTTCCAAGTTTCTTAATGATTTTGAACAATTGTTTCTTATCACGTTCAAGAAGAGACTTAGTAAAGTCAGAAGAAGATACCTCAGAGTCATCCGATTCAGATGAATCTTCTTTCGCCATTAGGCATCTTCCTCCAGAAGTTCCATTCATGTCCAGTTCCCCTTCAGAGTCTTCTGAGTCATCTCCAAAGGTGGCAAAGAGAGCTTTCTTCTGCATAGGCGTGTCCTCTTCATTTCAGTTCTTAGGGTAGTTCCTCGCAAGATGTCCTCTTTCCTTGCATTGAAAGCAAGCATATTCAGAAAGATCTCTCTTTTGAAAGTTTTTCTTGAACTTTCCCTTGATGAAGTGCTTCTTGATGTGTTTAGTGACTAGGGCTGTCATCTCATCCTCTTCTTCCTCAAGATCTGAGTTTTCTTCCTCCATCTCCAATCTTGAGAATGCCTTTGAGATTTTTAAGGCAATTCCCTTCTCCATCTTCTTAGCAGAACTTGTTTTGAGAGCCTCCCTTTCTTCCACTTCAAGTTTCCCTATGATTTGAGTTAAGGGAAGACCTTGAATACTGGGAGTAGTCTTTAACACTCTTTTGATGAGATTGAACTTTGAGTTGAGTCCGTTAATGATAACAAGAGATTTGGACCACTCATTGACGTGGCCGAAATATGCAATGCAAATATCGTTGAATGGCCTAGTCAAAGTAAAAGTCCTAACAACCTACTAAACAGATGTATAGTAAGCAAGTAAGGGTCGAACTCACAGGGAAGATCTGATGAAGTATGCAATTATGATTCACAAATAACAAGGAAGGGGGGGTTTTGGTTATCAAACAGAGCAAAGTGAACAGGTTTAGTTGACTTGAGAATATGATTGGGGAAGAAGTTCCACTAGAACGAGATCCACAATACAGAGATATAATTTGACCACCGAAATCTATTTACTTTCGTACCGGGGGCGGTGAACAAGCTGGGAAAACATGTCTCTTCTCCATTTACTTTCGTACCTGAAATGTTAGTGACAGGCGAATGAAACAAAGCAAACGAAACTAGAAAATTAATCTAAGAGAAAAGAAAAATTAAGGAAAACTACATCGGATTGCCTCCCGGACAGCGCCTTAGTTAACGTCGTTGGCTCGACGTACTTCAAATCAATCACCACCTAGAATAGGATCCTTTCGGAATCCTCTTACTTAACTCTTCCTGCTGGAACTTCCCATGGAAAGGCTTGGACCTTAGACCATGTTCCCTCTTAGCCAATGACTCCATGATTGCTGCCTTTGGAGCATCTTCCGCATACTTAGAGCGATGTGGGGGCCGATATGGCTCAACCTAATCACGCTGCACGACACTAGATGAAGGCTTACAGCCTTGTGTGGTTAGTGCAGGGGGGCAAGTGCCCAAATTAGAGGGAATAGGATCTCCTATGTCATCAAATAAGACATCATACTCATGCAAATCAAAAGGTTCAGCAACAGCAGAGTATACAACTATGGTCTCCACTACACTACTCTTAACATTTTCCTGAATAGGATCATCAATATCACTAATGCAGCAAAGGGAAGGCAATTCGATGGAGTTGACCTTATGAATATTATGCTAAAAAATTATTCCATCGAATTCCATAGTCAAAGTTCCACTATCCACATCAATCTTCGTCATGGATGTTTTCATAAAAGGTCGTCCTAACATAACAGGAGCAACCTGCTCATCATAGTCCATATCCATAACAAAGAAATCAGCAGGGAAAATTAAAGGGCCAATTTTAACAAGAATATCTTCCACAACACCCTTAGGAGGCACACAAGAACCATCAACAAGTTGAATCACAATATTGGTATCATGCAAAGGTCCTACTCCTAAATCCTCAATCAATGAATAAGGCAAAACAATAATAGAGGCACCCAAGTCTAGCAAGGCTTTCTCAAATCGATGCTCACCTATAGCAATAGGGATAGTGAACGTACATGGATCCTTGCACTTCTCAGGCATACGCCTTTGAAATACTGCCGAGACATGTTCACCAACCGAAACCTTCTTCTGGACCTTCAGCTTTTGTGTCCTTTTAACGGTGCACAGCTCCTTCAAAAACTTGGCATATCGAGAAACAACCTTAATAAGCTTGAGAAGAGGGTTGTTCACCTCACAGTTTCGGAACGTCTCGAAAAGATCACTGTCGTCGGCGACCCTTCTAGCCTTTAGCACCTCGGGAAAAGGTGCTGGTGGCTTCTCAGAACCGAGAGGGGGAAAAACCGGACGAACATAATTATCAACACAGACCTCTTCAGCGGAGTTGGGATGTTGGACGCCGGGTCGCGGTGGTCATCGCCGCGGGGCGTCAGATGTGAGGAGGGATTACTGGGACTCACCGCCGGGTCGCGGTGAGTGTCGCCGCGGGGCGGTGACTGGCACTCTTCTTTACTGGTCTCAGACCCAATTCGCCGCCAGGTCGCGGTGGGGTCCACCGCGGGGCGGTCACCGAAATTCTCCGTCTCAATTTCGCACTCCTCTTCAGCAATAGGAGGGACGACCAGTTGCTTACCACTTCTGAGGGTGATGGCACTAACATTTTCCCTCGGATTCACCGTAGTCTGAGACGGCAAGGAATTTGATGTTCTCTGGTCAATCTTTGTCACAACATCAGCCAATTGGCCAATCTGCCTCTCCATATTCTTTATGCTTGATTCAGTAGTCTGCACATGAGTGGCGAAGTGTTGAGTCAAGGTTTTGAGCATCTCTTCAGTAGTAGCACCAGAGTTTTGGCCTTGGGGCCTCTGTTGGTATGGGACTCTCTGCTGGTATTGTTGTTGTACGGGCTGTTGACCACCTTGTGGGTCGCTCCATCTGAAACCTGGGTGGTCTCGCCCTCTCGGATTGTAGTTGGGTTGTCCATCAAAACGCGGTCTAGGGGGTCCGTAACCTCCTACAACATTCACTTCAGCAGTACCTTCTTCCTATAGCTGAGGACAAGCATCAGAAGGGTGGAATTGATCATAGCAAATCCCACATGCTTTGACTTGTTGAGGAGTGTTTTGGTTCGCCATTCTCTTCACCATCTCCTTTAACTCAGCTAACTCATTCAGCACAGGGCTAGATCCTGCAGGAGTCACAGCATTGACTACTTTTCTCTGGTACGTCCTACCAAAGCTCCTGGTACTCTCACTCATCTCCTGAAATCTTGCCATATCTGCGTCCGGTGTCAGATTAAGAATGCTCCAACCGCATGCAGCGTCAACCATCCTTCTCTCTTGATCTAGCAGACCATTGTGTAAGTAGAGAACAAGATCATGTTTGGCGTATCCGTGGAACGGACAGCTAGAACAAAGCCTCTTGTACCGCTCAAGATAGTCATATAGTGTCTCATCATCACCCTGCTCAATGTTAGCAATTGCCTTTTTCAAAGCATTCGCCTTCTTTGTTGGGAAGTACTTGTCAAGAAACGCCTTGTGCAGTTTAGTCCAGGAATCTATGGTCCCTGGCGGCAAGTGATAATACCAGTCGCTAGCAGAGTCTAATAAAGAAAAACCAAAGGCTCTCATCTTGATTTGATCCTCCGTCACATTCCTTGGCTTCATAGTCATGCAGACGTTGTGGAATTTACCCAGATGAGATATTGGGTCCTCTCCACTCAAACCATGGAATTTCGAAAGATAAGCAACAACTCCAGATTTCAGCTCAAAGTTCACCCCTTTGTCAAGTGCAGGGATGACGACAGCCAAGTGGGGTTGTGCCCCAATATTCGGCTCAGTAAGCTCTCTCAGAGTTTCGGCCATTGCAGCAGGAGGGATGTCAACTGGCTCAACTGTTTCAACCTCTTCTTCTTCTCCTTGATCGCGTAGGTTCGCACGGAACGATCTGTCGATTTCTGGATCAAAAGCAGCTAGAGGAGAGTCAGTACTACGGGTGTCGACCATAAGATAGGTCTCCACCAAAATCAATCACAAAAACACACAACAAAACAGAAAACTTCCCCGGCAACGGCGTCAAATTTGACGTGGCCGAAATATGCAATGCAAATATCGTTGAATGTCCTAGTCAAAGTAAAAGTCCTAACAACCTACTAAACAGATGTATAGTAAGCAAGTAAGGGTCGAACCCACAGGGAAGATCTGATGAAGTATGCAATTATGATTCACAAGTAACAAGGAAGGGGGGGTTTTGGTTATCAAACATAGCAAAGTGAACAGGTTTAGTTGACTTGAGAATATGATTGGGGAAGAAGTTCCACTAGAACGAGATCCACAATACAGAGATATAATTTGATCACCGAAATCTATTAAATCCAAGTTCTTTATCTATTCTTATAATTGTTCCCACCCTGATCTTGATTAACTACCAATTCAGACAGTTGTTGATAGTACTTACTACAATATCAATGGAAGAAAACCTTACCACTAATAAAGCAATGCACACAAGGATATAGGATACATGCAAATAGAAGAAAACCTTACTACTTAACATGCAAATGATTCTCACTCACAATTGCGCACTCGTATTCCACTATATGCAACAATTATGTTTGCTACTAGATATGCACTCGTATTCCACTCTATGCAAACCCTAGCAATTGATAAATATTACTCAACCTAGTTGATCAGGCTATGAAGAATAACAATGAATCAATATTCAATATAACCAAGAGAATCAAACCAACACATATAAGAATAGGAACAAGGAATAGAAATCTCACAAACACATCAACTGTATTGCTTCAAACGTCTAGTAGAACAAAGGGAAATTAGTGCTCCATTCAGATGTAAATGAAACCCTAATGAGAAAGAAAACAACGATGATAATAGTCTGATGTCTGGCTTCGTGACTGCCCACTCAAGACCTAGAAAGAAGTCTTAAATAGGCTTAGGAAATAAGTTAACCTAATGGAAATAACAAAGGAAATAAAATAATAAAAATAAGAAAGTCTGAAATGCAATAAAGGAAATAAAGTCTTCTGCTGGCCGCGAGGCGTGACGTGTCCACCACGGGGCGGTGAGATCCACCGTGGGGCATCAGTCTTCTAGTTGCCTTCTCTGAGATCCACCGCCGGGTCGCGGTGGCTCTGGCGCGGGGCGGTGACACTCGCCCAGTCCTCTCTTCAGCTCTTCTTCTCTTCATTACTACCAAGTATTGGTAGTCTTCTCCAATTAATCTCCAGCAGATCCTCATCCATCTTCATTATCTCCATCTAAGATGTAAATCCATGGATATCTTCAATTCTCCCCACATCTTCTGGATTACAGACTTAGCCTCAAATCTTATCATAAACTCCTTCAAATAATGCTAATAGGTGCATGAAATGGCACCTATCACTCATCAAGCTTGACGTCAGCATTGTTGAGTTTGGTGATAAGTCTTGTGAAATACGAGTGATATTGAGAGATGTTCTCAGTTTCCAGCATCTCGAAAGTGTGGCATTCTCCTTCTAGAGCAAACTTCCTGCTTTGCTTCAGTTCCTCACTTCCTTCATGCATCTCATTTAGGGTTGTCTAGATGCCCTTAGCAGTTGTAATTCCTATCACCTTGTCCATGTATTCCCTTGTTAACCCATTATGAATGAGTTGACGAGCTTTAGCATTCTTTTCCTTGATAGTATAGTACTCAAGCTTCCAGTCCGCTTCAGTCAAATCCGCAGGGATAACTCCATCACCATATTCAATCACGCGCCAGCACTGATAGTCCATGTTTTGGATGTAGTTGTTCATGCATTTCTCCCACCATTCTTCTTCTCCCTTCTTTCGGATGTGGGGCTTGTTGATGGAGATACCCAAACTGAATTCGCTTGAACTAGTCATCTTGAAATATGTAAACTAACACAAATCTAGAGCGCCTGCTCTGATACCAATTGTAGGATCGTACGTGTTAGCAATCAAAGGGAACTGGGAGTCCAATTCCTTAGCAACGGAATATGTAAATAACACAGAATCAAGACCAGTTCCTTAGAGTGAGAACCTTTGATAACCAACTAGTTATCCAGGATAAAACCCACTACCTCTTTTTCAAGAGGATTTCAAAGTCTACTTCTTGTATTAATACTTCAATTACAATCAACCAGGATAGAACACACAGATTAAGTCTTAGACACACTAAGGACTCTCTACCTAGTTCGAACAAATTAAGCACACAAACAAGGAAGCGACTTACAGTTCCTCTTCAAAGAACTAAGCTTTGTTTCTTCTTCGTAAGCAATGTGAATGAATGTGTAAGTGTGAGAGGGTTGAACTACTCTATTTATGTAATCTAATTGATGGAAGAAACGAATCTCCAACAACCGATTCACATAAATAAAATAATCAAAAAGTAATCGGAAAGATAATATTTGTTACCAAATATAATCTTCCACGATTTTACAATTTTCGTTTCCATAAAAGATATACTTTTAACTCCTAAGATAATATGGAAACATGATAATCTTTAACTTCTCTCTCCAAGTAAAGATCTACCCTAATCGGATTGCCGCCGCTCTTCATCTCTTATTCCAAGCTCTTCCAGCGTCAGCGTCCTTCAGTTCCTTACGCCAATTCCCAATTTTGGCATCTTGGTCTCTGTCTCGTGCTTCCAATTCCTGTGTTCCCTATTCATCAACACTTATGGAAATATTAATAGCAAAGGTGTTTGTCATTATCAAAACTAGGAAAACTGAGAAAGGGAACTAGATAGGGAACTGGAGTTCCCAAAAGTTCACTTCCTAACAAGTTCCCTGCACAACAAGGCCTCCACACTTTCGTCTGACTCTCCGAGTTCCCCAGACAGTTCCCTGCACAGCAAGGCCTCCACACTTTCGTCTGACTCTCTAAGTTCCCCAGACAGTTCCCTGCACAACAAGGTCTCCACAGTTCCCTCTGACCGTCCTCCTATCACCATGCCTCATGAGCTACCACCGAGGGCAATCACGCGCGCTCGAGCCAAGGAGCTTCAAGCCAAGCTCAAGAGGGGTCTCCTAAACTTTGGAGCGACGAGCCAAGACCTTGTGGGTTCAATGACATTGCTTGTGACCCACCGAGCCACCTAAGGAACTCCACCGCCGATATTTTGCACAAGACCTTCTAGAAGAAATTTCAGCCAGCCTCTTTAATATTTTCAGCTTATTTTTAGTATTTTTTAGAGTTAAAGACTACTATAATAAAGGTTTTACTTGGGGAGGGGGGGAGTCTAGGAGTTAAGATTTTGTGGCCGAGGGCTTCCTTGGAGGCCTATAAAAAGCTGAGGCCTTTCCCTTGTAAAGATAACTTCAACTTGAATCAAAAACTTCTCAAAGAGCTCAGTTTTCCCTTGGAAAATTCCAGCAACAAAATTAGTTCGTGTGTTGCATCGAACTACCTATCGATCTTCTTCTTTGGGTGAGTTACATCCCTTAGGCGTCGATCACCCTTGTTCTTCTTAGTGGTGCATCATATTCACTCAAGAAGATTACCTATCTTCATCACCATCCCAACCAAACCCAGTTCCCATCCACTCCAACTTCCCTTCACGAAATCAGTCCACAATTCCATCGAAAAGAAGTTCTTCCTCCCATACGACATGGCGTCCTCTTGGTGGTTGTCTTCCTTGGCATTTTCTTGCATTGAGGCTGAAGAGATCGTCGATCCTATCACAAACTGAATTACGAAGAGGTTAGAGTAAATCTCCCGAAGAACAAAGCCCTTCTGAAGCTTCCAAGCCATCTTCATGGTGTTTCGCAAAGCATGCAGGTTGTAAGGCTTCATAGTGAATATCTTTCCAACCAGCGCCAGGTTTCCGGACAGCGACGAAGCCCCTGGAGATTGTGATGGCGCCAAAATCTCATGCCTCTCCTCGTGGGTCAAATACAGATCATGGCTCCTTGAAATCGCCATCACATAGCAGAATTACACCGAGCGACCTGAAGCTGAGCGAGATTAAGTATCAATGAGAAATTGTAGAAGTGAAATAGCGATCGAGACCGAGAGCAGAAAATGAAGAAAAGAACAGCAGAAAGGAAGAGCAGAGTGGCGGAAAACAGGGGACTAGTAGAAACGCTAGAAAGCCCTCACAATCCAAAGGAGGAGGGGAGAGAGGTTTCCTTACCTAGAAGGAAGACCCCTGCGAGCTAAATTTATTTTGATTATATACTAAGATACGGTATTATATGGTAATTACACAAACGAGATATAGTTACAATGCAATTTTTAGCATTTTTAAAAATTATTTAAATAATGTAAGATTTTCAATTTTTGTTTTAATAAAAATTAGAACATGGAAGGAAAAATAAAAAACAAAAGAGAAATAAACATGTTTAATAAACACAAAGATTTTAGCACGACAATTAAGACTCAATTTTTTAACAAAAATAGAAAAAAAAAAGGGTTAGAAGAGGGATTGAAAAATTGAACTCATGACCTCTAGAAGACAAATACCACTAGGCCAAAGCATTTTTCTTATAATTTACTCATCATTTTATGTATATATAATAAAAATTGAAAATTTAAAGGGAGGGCTTAACCAAAAAATAACATATTATAAGGGATTCGCCGAGGAAAGCGGGGGCCGCCCCCTCCGCGCCCCTAAGATCCCCCTCCACCCCCCTAAGTTACATGGTTGTTAGGAAGTGAACTTTCAGGAACTCTAGTTCCCTTGCAAGTTCCCTTCTTCAGTTTTCCTAATTTTGACGATGACAAACACTTTGCTACTAATATTTCCATATGTGTAGTTGAACAGGGAACTCAGGTTCAGGAGATGAAGAATACAGACCAAGAAGTCAGTGTTAGGAACTGGCATGGGAACTCATGAGCAACGATACTTCAATACCGCGCTAACTGGAAGAGATATCAAGCGCGACGGCTGTTTAGGGTAGATCTTTTAGCTTAGGAGAGAAGCTTTTAGATATCCTTGTTTCCATATCTTTAGGAGAATAATTGAATATATTATGGAAACAAAAAAAGATGTAAAATCGGGAAAGATAGTATTTGGTAACAAATATTATCTTTTCTGATTTCTTTTGGTTATCTTATTTGTGCAATTCAGCCAGCTGTAGATCCTATTCTACACGGATGAAATGTATATTTAAAGTAATTGAAACTCTCTCATCTCTAACGCATTCACGAAGAGCTGAAGGTGAAGAGAAATCGGTGTTTGTTCTTGTGAGAAGATATGTGTAAGTCTCTTGCTTTTTGTGCTTGATTAGGTCGAACTAGGTAGAGAGTCTTAAGTGTGTCTTAAGTCTTTAATCTGTGTGTTCTACTCTAGTTGATTGTAATCGATGCTTGAATAAAAGAAGTAGACTTTTGAAATCCTTTCGAAAGAGAGGTAGTGGGTTTTATCCTGAATAACTAGTTGGTTATCAAAGGTTCTCACTCTAAGGAACTTGTCTTGAATCTGTTAAGTTACTTATTTCCGCTGCTAAGGAACTGAACTTCTCTGAAGGCTCAGTTCCCTTTGATCACTAACATCTACGATCCAACAATTGGTATCAGAGCAGGCGCTCTAGATTTGTGTTAGTTTGCAGATTTCAAGATGTCTAGCTCAAGTGAATTCACTCTGGGAATTTCGATCAACAAGCCTCACATTCGGAAGAAGGGAGAAGAAGAATGGTGGGAAAAATGCATGACGAACCATATCAAAACCAAGGATTATCAATGATGGCGTGTGATTGAAAATGGTGATGGTGTTGTTGATAAGGAAATGGAGGAAGAAAATTCTGTTCTCGAAGAAGAGGAAGATGAGATGACCGCTCTTGTCACAAAGCACATCAAAAATCACTTCAACAAGAGAAAGTTCAAGAAATCCTTCCATAAAAGGGACCTCAAGGATTATGTTTGTTATCAATGCAAGGAAAGAGGACATCTTGCTAAGAACTGTCCAAATGGTTCTAATGAAGATAACAAGCCAATGAAAAAGAAGGCTTTAGTTGCTGCTTGGGGAGAGGACTCAAATGAAGAACTGGATCTGAGTAGATTCTCTGGAGGAAGATGTTTAATGGCTAAGGAGGACTCGACAGAATCAGACGACTCTGAGGTATCCTCTTCTGACTTTATTAAATCTCTTCTTGAGTGTGATAAGAAGCAACTGATTAGGATTATCAAGAAACTTGGTAAAGAGAACAGTTCCCTTTAGGAAAGATTGGATGAATGTGAAGAAGAAATTTCATGCTTATCTATTGAGAATTCTGTTTGGAGCAAGGAACTTGATGAAACTGAAAATTTGCTTGTTCCTCTAGAAAGTGTGATTCATGTACAACTCGTGAAAAGGAACCCATGCATGCTAACAATTCTGCTAATTCCCCTACTAACTCTGTAAATACCACCTCTACCATGCTTCTTGAAATAATGAGTAAACTTGATGTTCTCACTGGTTCTATCAATGAGAAAACTGTGAATCAAACTGTGTTTGTTAAGCCAAGATATGTTATTGGTTATCATGGTAAGGAAGATTCTGAGGACACATGCTCCACTGAGAATGAGAAATTGAGAAGGGAACTGGTTGAGAAAAATGAAACTCTCAATCTAGCTCTTCAAACTTCTCGTGATAAAAATCAGTTCCTGGAAGAGAAGGTAAAAGTTCTTGAGAAGAGGCCTAATTGTAAGCAATGGTTTGATGGCCAAAATGCTCACAATATGTATGTTAACCAAGCCCAAGGGAACTCATGTATGGTAATTGACTTCCAGCAGAGGAAACAAGAAAAACCTTTTCGTCGCGGTAAAAGAAAATATGGTCATGTTGTGTATAACCGTGTTTGCTGGCATTGTGGTAAAAATGGTCATTATATTCATGATTGTATTCATAAGAAAAAGCAAATTGAAGAAAGTCGTAGGAAAAGGAACTTGGATGTTGAGATTGGTGGTCATGTGTATTACCCAGCTAACCTGTAGGAGCAAAGGAACTCTCATTCCCACAAACCCAGAAAAGCCAAGCTTGTATGGGTGCGTAAGTCTTAATTGAATTACAGGTTGAAGTGAGATGCCTAGTTCCCTACAAATTGAGAATTAATGATTGGGACGCAAAATTGAAGATTTTTTACGCTCATCTCACTTCAGAGGAATAACAGAGGAAATAAATCCTTTGTTAAAGGAAATTGTTTTGGAGGGGCAGAAACAATCAAGGGATTCCAATGCCGAAAGAAATGATCGAGAGTCACAAGTTGGTGACGTTAGTTCCCAGTGATAATATCAACGGAACTACAAGCATCAGAAGTCAATGATTCAGGGGGAACTGACGTAAATGAGGAAATTCATCACCTCAGCTTCTTATTGTTCCCAAGTCCTATGGTTGGAGCAACAACTGGGTGGTTGATGTGACCCTGCCTCCCATGACGGCCCAAGACGAGGAAGAAGCCATGAGCCTACGCTTAGAGGGCCCAGTGACAAGGTCTAGGTCCAAAGTCATCTCCGCCGCCGTCGCGTCACTTGTCGCACGCGTCGTCGCTGGCCAAGGAAGCCCAGACGCCAACCCAAGACTCGTCGTCCTCGCCACCATCGGCATCTAAAGAACGCGTTCATCACAGCCGGCATCGCGTGCACCCACTCGCGAGGCCATCGACCCTTAGTCGCCGTTCCTCGCGGTGTTTGCATCCATACATTCAACGTGTCCTTTTGATAGTTTTGAGACATTTTCTATATTTGGTATTATTGCTTATTTTAGATAGTTTCCTTTTATAGTCTTTTCTATTTTTGGGTTTATGCCTTTTTGCATGCTTGCATGGGCTAGCCCATAGGTTCGTCTCGGTCCAAGCCCATTAGGTCTTGGCCGAGTCTCTTTGGCTATTTAAAGCCCCCGTTGTTATTCTTATTTCTTATGTTCAATTTAATTCAAGGTTTCAAGTCGAGTGTTTATCCTCCTTCCCTTGATCGGACGTCACCCTCTATCTTCGCATCCCCATTCCCTCCGCCGTCGACGCTACGGCAATTGCTTGAACCCTCAAGCCAAGTCTTCCTTCGCATTTCCCTTCATCCACAGTCGACGCTATGACACCAAAGACTTGTCCTTTCAAGTCATCTATCCCTCATCAAATCGCTTCCGCCACCACTATCCATTCACCCCATCAATCGCTGCCATTGCACCAATCATCACGATCTCTCGATCGTGAACCGCCACAAACACCGCGTTCCACGGCAGGCTTGACGACGCCGAGTGACTTCCCAACCAAGACTAGATCCAAAGGTGTCACCTTTGACAATTGGCTGGTCACCGGAGGCAAGAACACATCAACTGGTATCAGAGCTCAGCAGTCTTATAAGTCACGAACTCAAGTTTGCATCTTGTTCACAAAATTTTTTTTTGACCCCCATCATTTGCTTTCATAAGATCTCGCGAGAAAGAAAGAAAGAAAAACCAAAGTTTCCATCTTTGCAACACCTCATCGGTTTCTACAAGATACTATCTTGGCCGAAACTTTTTTCCTTGTTCCCTAAGTTTTGGTGTGTTAGGTAATTTGTTATCTTGCATGCTAGAATATTTTGTTTCCTTATTTCACGCGTGGATAGAGTTTCCTTGTTTGCTAGAGTTTACTTTTTAGTTAAGTTAGCCAAATTTCCTTATATAAGATATCATATCAAATCTTATCTTCTCTCTCCTATCTCTAAAGATCACACTTGTGATATTGTAGTTACTTAAAACGTTTTTTCTTTTGTTTCCTTTTGCAATCCGAAAAGATCAAAAAAATAAGATCTCGGATATTATAAAAACAAAAAAAAGGATATCACAAAGATATTCAAAAAAAAAAGTTTCCAAAGTTAGGTAAAGCCAAAATAAGGAAACCCTAACCCACTGACGGGACTAAAGATGCACAAGCAAATGTCGTTGATTAGCCTTATCAAAATTAATTATCCTAACAAACCTACTAAACAAAGTATAGCAGACAAGTAAGGGTCGAATCCCACAGAGAAGGTATGATGTAATATGCAATCGTGAATGACAAGTAACAAGCAACTGGGGGTTTTGTAGTCAAGAGAACGAAGCAAACAAGCATGCAGATTAAGCAAAATCGAGAGAATAATATGAGGGAAAGTAGTCCTGTTAGAGCGAAATCCACAGTACAAAGATAGAGTTTGATCCCTGAAATCTATTCAATCCAAGTTCAATTATTTATCCTTATAGTCGTTCCCACCTTAATCGTAAGTACTATTGATTCTCACAGTTGTCAATAGACTTATCACTATACCAATGATAAAGTACAACTGATTCTCACAGTTGTCAGCGTACTTTAGCACCAACACAACAATAGCGATGCACACAAGGATTTAGGATACATGCAAGTAGAAAGACGTACAAGTACTCACTCCCCTACTTAACATGCAATTGATTCTCACACACAAGTGTACGTTCGGAACCCCTATATGCACAAACGTGTTTGCCACTAGATATGCACTCGGAACCCCTATATGCAATCCTAGCAATTGATAACAAGCATTCAACCTAGGTGATCAGGCTAAGAAGAACAACTAGAAATCATAGACGTGATAAGCAAGAGAATCAATCCAACAATTATAAGGATAAGAACAAGGAATAGAAATCTCACAAACACATCAAAGTACTGCTTCAATCGTCTAACAGAACAAGGGAAAGTTAGTTCTCCATCAAAGGGGATGAAAAACTATAATATGAAATAACGATCAAAAGTAGTTTGATACAAGATATGTCTAAGTGTTCGCAGACTGGCTTGGAGGCTGTGGAACACTAGGTTAAATAGAGTTAACCTAGAGCCCAAGATCACAAAACCAATCCAAAAGGAAACAAATAAAATAACAAAGTCTGAAATAGAAATAGAAGGAAATAAATATAATCTGGCGCGAGGCAATAAACACGTCCACCGCGGGGCGGTAGAGATCCACCGCGGGGCTTCTGCTCTCCATCGCTGGGCGGTGGCCTCCTCTCACGCGGGGCTTCATCATCACTGAGAGTCACCATCGCGGGGCGTCACTGATAACGCGAGGCGGTGAACTCCAGACTTCAACTTCTCATCTTCTTCTCTTCTCCAGCTGCTCTCCAAATACTACCAAGTGTTGGTAGCCTTCTCCATAGGTGTTCCAGCAGCTCCATCTCCATCTCTGAACTCCAACTAAGCTACCAATCCTTGGATTTCTTCACTTCTCTCCATAATATCTGGATCGCAGACTTAGCACTAAAACAACTCCAAAACTCCTCCAAATCATGCTAATAGGTGCTAGAAAAGGTGTATGAAATAACACCTATCAAATTCCCCCATACTTAGACCTTTACTCGTCCCGAGTAAGCTAAAGAAAAGCTCACCCTCTCAATCAATACCAAGGACTCAGGAAGTACAAGAAAATGTGACTCCAACAACTACAACACATCAACAATACGCCCAAGACAACCAAAACAAGTGATGCAAGAACAATCTGACCTAACTCCCGTCTATCTCCTTATTGCTCCATGAGTGGCCTACCCGACAATCCTTCTATGTCACCCTTCTTATGACGCATCGCCGAAAGATAAGAGAAATCCTAAAATCACTCTTCTTCTTTTTCACTCATTTTGCCAAGGCGCCCTTTCGGGTTTTCACCAAGCACTCATTTCATTTTCCAATAGACGTTCTCACATAAGCTCGTATCACTCTAGTCCAATTTTGCCCTGGTCTAATACCAGCCGGACTACCTGCTTTTTACCTGAACCGCCCTTTCGGGTTTTCAGTCCATCCCAGGATTTGGATTGCCTTTTTACTTCTTTTTGGCTTTTTTTTAAAAAAAAACAAACAGAATCAACACTGTAGAAAACGAATGCAGAAATAAAGCTATGTACACTAGCTAGCAAGAATATCAAGTCTATATCCCTCCCCCATACTTAAACCGAACTTTGTCCTCAATGTGAAAAGAGAACGTCAAATGATAGGGGAAGAGAGAAATAAACTCACTGTGGACCGGAAGGTGGTGGTGGGTACATCCCAAAGTAGTCCTACAGATGAGTGTCTAAAGTTTCCAGACGCTCATCTATCTCATTGTGAAGCTGGGTCTGCCAAGTTTGCAGACCGGTCTCTACTCTGGAAGTCCACTGATCATGGCGCGTAGAGAAGTTATCCCATCTAGCGTACATCTCCTGCCAAGGTGCGACAGGTCCGTACACAGATGAGGACTCCTCAAACTGTGAAGCATTGGGGTCGTCCCTCTCCTCGCGATCAGCGGCAACATATCCACCACTAGGGCCCTCTCCATATGGACCCGAAGAAACAACGGCAGCGGCAGCAGCAGCAGCAGGCGTCTGGCCATCGCTATCAATCCACCAGCCCGCGTATGAAGGCGAGTAAGTGAACTCTCGCGGAACACTCAAAATATGGCCCTCGTAAGCCGTCCAAGCCACACCACCATCCTGCCCCAGTGGCTTCACCATAGAGCACACCCTCATGTGGGCGGCATCATATAAAACGCAGGGAACCGGCCGAGCAATCCGATCACAAGCAATCACATCAGTGCAGAGGAGAGTAATCAAGCTACCCCCACAAATATCTCTAGGCTCACCCTCACGAATCCTCCACAGGGAACTCAGGAAAAGAGTGGCCCAACACGGAGTAAGCTCAACCGTTCCCAGGATGCTCAAAAACCACTGGAAGTCCTTCATGGGCACCTTCCCATCGTCAGCATGGCCAAAGAAATCTCTCATCAACACCTTGTGGATCAACCGCAGACACGGATTCACCAACTTCGAATTCACGTCATGCCCTGTCTTGAAAGTCCTCCTAGTAGCAGCCCGCCAGAAAGCAAACATCTCGTCCTCCTGAAGCCCATTCGACCATCCAGGGGTCGGTTTCTTCATAATGCCCAGGGCCTTGTGGATCGCCCTCCTTGACAGAGAATGCTCACGTCCATTGTAGGAGAACGCGATCTTGCGCAGGAAGCTATCATCACCCTCCTCGTGGTAGAACCACCGGAACGAAGAAATGAACTGGAAGCATAGCTCAGGATACGCGGGGGCTGCCTTGCCCAGAAATCCTCCCAGCCCACACTGCGTTAGGCACATCGTCACACACGCGAGCATTCCCATCTGCTCCAGAGTCGGCGTGTGGAAAAATTTTGAAGGCACCACCTTTCTCCCCTTCACAATATCGTACAGCTCACTCTCATCCCTACTCGTCGACGCCTTCTTCTGGCCTTTGGGAGCCATAAGTGAAGAATTGAAATGCTCAAATCAGAAGACAGCAAAGAAAACTCACAATCAAGCAAACACATGTTCTGTAGATACTCGATGCGGGGCGGTAGCGTCGCGGCGAGAAACTGACAACAGGGCACCGGGTCGCGGTGAAGTCGGCGCGGGGCGGTAGCAACAGAGACGCGAAGTGGTGGCAACGCGAGGCGGAGCTAAAGCGAGGCGAGAAATCAGCGGCGCGGTGGGGGTTGTGTTTGGGCTGGGCTATGAGGCTAGACTCCAAATGGGGGGTATGGGGGCTAGGAAATGCTCAAGGTCGAGAGGGGATTCAGGGAGAGTGAATGGGAAATAGGAAATAGGAGAGTGAATGGGGGTGCGGTGGAAATTTTATGTGGGGCTAGGTCAAGGTAGGGTAAGGTGAAAAGAAAGGGTTGATGGGCCGCTCATGTACCATGGCCCATATGAGAAATCTTGGCCCAAAAATAAAGCCCAATCCGTCAAAACCTTAGTGACCACTTAAGAAATAAGCTTTTGCTCACCCGTTTAAGGTTTTTTCGGGGCCCATTATTCTTGCTTTTTTTTAAATAAAAAAAAATAGTTGAGAATCGATACCTGACCGTCACCGTGGGGCGTAAGCTCCACCGCGAGGCGGTAGGAAAGTGTCGCGGGGCGGTGAGAAAGGCTGGGCACTTCATCTCTTCTCGGGTTTACTTTCGTACCTGAAATGTGAGTAACAGGCGAACGAAACAAAGCAAAATAAACTACGAAAATAATCTAATAAAAAGAAAAAGAGATCAAAGAAATACAAACACGGGTTGCCTCCCGGACAGCGCCTTGGTTATCGTCGTCGGCTCGACGTATTGCAGATCAACTACCATTTTGGGTAGGATTCTTTCGGAATCCTCCGACTTATCTCTTCCTGGTGAGACCTCTCATGGAAAGGTTTGAACCTTAGACCATGGTCTTTCCTCGCCACCCACTCCATGTATATTCTCTTCGGAGTGTCGCCCCCATACTTAGAACGATGCGGGGGCCGATATGGCTCAACCTGAACATGCTGCACATCACTAGATAAAGTCTTGCAGCCTTGTGTGGTTAGTGTAGGGGGGCAAGTGCCCAAAGTAGATGAATCTCCTATATTAACTAATAAGACATTATCCACAGGCAAATCATGAAAATCATGCGACTCAATGGGTCTATCCCTAGTGGAACACTCAACTACGGTCTCTACTGCATCAATCTTAACATTATCATGCACAGAATCATCAAAGTCATTAATGCAGAGAGGAGGAGGAGACTTAATGGGATTTGCTTTATGAATATCATGCTGAAAAATTATTCCATCAAACTCCATAGTCAGGGTACCACTATCAACATCTATCTTAGTCATGGAAGTCTTCATAAAAGGTCGCCCTAACATAACCGGGGCAACTTGCTCATCATAATCCATATCCATAACAAAGAAATCAGCAGAAAATATCAAAGGACCTATCCTAACAAGGACATCTTCTACAACACCCATAGGGGGTACACACGATCCATCAGCAAGTTATATCACAATGCTAGACTCACGCAAGGGTCCTAATTCCAATTTCTCAAGTAAAGAATAGGGTAAAACATTAATTGAGGCACCTAAATCAAGTAGGGCCTTCTCAAAAACATGCTTACCTATAGTAATAGGAATAGTAAACGTACTTGGATCCTTGCACTTCACAGGTAGACGCTTCTGAACCACAGCTGCCACTTGTTCGCCCACTGGACTCTTCTTCTGAGTATTCTGCCTTTGAGCTTTCTTCACCGTGCAGAGCTCCTTTAATAACTTGGCATATCGCGGGATAGCCTTGATAAGCTGCAGCAGGGGAATGTTCACCTCACAGTTCTGGAACGTGTCGAACAGGTCTCTGTCATCGACAACTCTTTTAGCCTTTAGCGCCTCTGGAAAAGGTGATGGGGGCTTCTCTGAACGTAGGGGAGGAAACACTGGACGAACGTAGGTATCAACATAGACATCATCAGTAGGCACAGATTTCTGAGGAGCAGCTCGCGGCGAGATCACCGCGGGGCGTAAACCGTCACCGCGGGGCGGTGGGGTCGCGTTGACATTATTGGGCATAGGTACCGGGTCGCGGCGGGAATTGCCGCGGGGCGGTGCGGTGAGTTCCTTTTTCTCGGAAATTTCTTTCTCCTCTTCAGCAATAGGAGATATGACTTCTTTACCACTTATCAGCGTGATAGC
Source organism: Rheum nobile (assembly GCA_027886185.1). NCBI lineage: Eukaryota > Viridiplantae > Streptophyta > Magnoliopsida > Caryophyllales > Polygonaceae > Rheum > Rheum nobile. The sequence continues at coordinate 2,455,049 of WOAB01000163.1, forward strand.
ACTCACATTCTCTCTGGGATTCACAGTGGTCTGGGACGGCAGGGAGTTTGAGGTCCTCTGGTTGATTTTAGCCACCTCGTCGGCTAACTGGCCAATCTGCCTCTCTATATTCTTGATACTCGACTCAGTAGCCTGCACATGCGTAGCAAAGTGTTGAGTCAAGGTCTTCAGCATATCCTCATTAGAGGCTCCAGAAGTTTGGCCTTGGGGCCTCTGTTGGTACTAAACTCGTTGCTGGTACTGTTGTTGCTGAGCCGGCTGATATTGCTGTTGTGCCGGCTGCTGACCGCCTTGAGGGTCACTCCATCTAAATCCTGGATGGTCACGCCCTCTCTGGTTGTAATTGGGCTGGCCACCATACTGTTGTCTAGGGGCTCCATAGCCTCCTACGGCATTAACTTCAGCAACACCATCCTCTTGCAGATGAGGACAGGTATCTGTGTGGTGGGCCTGGCTAGGACAAAGGCCACACGATCGGGCTTGTTGAGGAGCATTCTGATTCGCCATCTTCATGACTATCTCCTTCAACTCGGCTAACTCGGATAATACCGGACTCGGTCCTGCAGGGGTCACAACATTGACCGCCTTTCTTTGGTAAGTTTTTCCGAAGTTCCGGGTGCTTTCACTCATCTCTTGGATTCGGTCCATGGCTTCCTTCGGTGCCAGATTCAGAATACTGCCACCGCATGCAGCATCGACCATTCTTCTCTCTTGGTCCTGTAGACCGTTGTGTAAATAAAGTACAAGATCCTGCTGGGCGTATCCATGGAATGGACAGCTGGAGCAGAGCCTCTTGAACCTCTCCAAATAATCATACAGTGTCTCATCACAAGCCTGCTCAATGTTGGCAATTGCCTTCTTCAAAGCATTCGCCTTCTTCATCGGAAAATACTTATCCAGGAACGCCTTGTGCAATTTTTCCCATGTATCTATGGTTCCTGGTGGCAAGTGATAGTACCAATCGCTCTCATTGTCGAGTAAAGAAAAGCCAAAAGCTCTCATCTTGAATTGCTCTTCAGTCACGTTCCTGGGCTTCATCGTCATACAGACATTGTGGAACTTGCCCAGGTGGGAAATCGGATCCTCTCCACTCAGACCGTGGAACTTAGGCAAGTAGTTAACAATTCCAGTCTTCAATTCAAAGTTCACCCCTTGATCCAGCGCATGGATGATCACAGCTAGGGGTTCAATCCCAATATTCGGTGCCGTAAGCTCTCGTAATGTTCCGTTTCCAGCCATAGCAGCAGCTGGGGTAGTAGCAACTTCAGTGGTTTCAGTCTCAACCTTTTCGATCGTGTCAGTCTCAGCGGCCGACACAGTCTCAATCTCGGCTTCTTCCCTTTGATTACACAGACATCCAATGAACGATATTTCAATCTCTGGATCAAAAGATAAGAGTGGGGAGTCAGTAGCACGGGTATCGACCATAAGATAGGTCTCCACCCAAAAATCAAACACGAAAACACACAACAAACAAAAACCTTCCCCGGCAACGGCGCCAAATTTTGACGGGACTAAAGATGCACAAGCAAATGTCGTTGATTAGCCTTATCAAAATTAATTATCCTAACAAACCTACTAAACAAAGTATAGCAGACAAGTAAGGGTTGAATCCCACATAGAAGGTATGATGTAATATGCAATCGTGAATGACAAGTAACAAGCAACTGGGGGTTTTATAGTCAAGAGAACGAAGCAAACAAGCATGCAGATTAAGCAAAATCGAGAGAATAATATGAGGGAAAGTAGTCCTGTTAGTGCGAAATCCACAGTACAAAGATAGAGTTTGATCCCTGAAATCTATTCAATCCAAGTTCAATTATTTATCCTTATAGTCGTTCCCACCTTAATCGTAAGTACTATTGATTCTCACAGTTGTCAATAGACTTATCACTATACCAATGATAAAGTACAACTGATTCTCACAGTTGTTAGCGTACTTTAGCACCAACACAGCAATAGCGATGCACACAAGGATTTAGGATACATGCAAGTAGAAAGACGTACAAGTACTCACTCCCCTACTTAACATGCAATTGATTCTCACACACAAGTGTATGCTCGGAACCCCTATACGCACAAACGTGTTTGCCACTAGATATGCACTCGGAACCCCTATATGCAATCCTAGCAATTGATAACAAGCATTCAACCTAGGTGATCAGGCTAAGAAGAACAACTAGAAATCGTAGACGTGATAAGCAAGAGAATCAATCCAACAATTATAAGGATAAGAACAAGGAATAGAAATCTCACAAACACGTCAAAGTACTGCTTCAATCGTCTAACAAAACAAGGGAAAGTTAGTTCTCCATCAAAGGGGATGAAAAACTATAATATGAAATAACGATCAAAAGTAGTTTGATACAAGATATGTCTAAGTGTTCGCAGACTGGCTTGGAGGCTGTGGAACACTAGGTTAAATAGAGTTAACCTAGAGCCCAATATCACAAAACCAATCCAAAAGGAAACAAATAAAATAACAAAGTCTGAAATAGAAATAGAAGGAAATAAATATAATATGGCGCGAGGCAATAAACACGTCCACCGCGGGGCGGTAGAGATCCACCGTGAGGCTTCTGCTCTCCACCGCTGGGCGGTGGCCTCCTCTCATGCTGGGCTTCATCATCACTGAGAGTCACCACCGCGGGGCGTCACTGCTAATGCGAGGCGGTGAACTCCAGACTTCAACTTATCATCTTCTTCTCTTCTCCAGCTGCTCTCCAAATACTACCAAGTGTTGGTAGCCTTCTCCATAGGTGTTCCAGCAGCTCCATCTCCATCTCTGAACTCCAACTAAGCTGCCAATCCTTGGATTTCTTCACTTCTCTCCATAATATCTGGATCGCAGACTTAGCACTAAAACAACTCCAAAACTCCTCCAAATCATGCTAATAGGTGCTAGAAAAGGTGTATGAAATAACACCTATCACCCACTCTCGGTCTAAGCTCATCTTCTATCTCTCTCCTCCGTCTAGGTCAAGCTTCCTAGAAGGTATTTTTCTTGCTAATTCGGTAGCTTTGTTTACGTTTGTTTTAGGGTTTCAATTTGTTCTTGTTTATTTGATTACAACTTGCTTGATACACCATCTCTTGTGCAAGCCAAGCCGCCCTCACGGCAAGTCAATTTAACCCTACCTACGTGAACTTTGTGACTTGACTAGTGATTTTCTTGGTTGTTGTGCTTCGTTGTCTTTTGGTTCGTTTTTACTCCCATGTCTGGCCATATTGTTAAAGGTACCATGACGGTTGAACACGGTGAAGACCAACTTGGAGTCGACCACACCAACCAACATCAACCACCGTTAGGTCTACCCCAAGACCAACCACCGGTTGACACCCCACAACAAGAACCGTTCATCGCGTTGTCCGAAGAGCAAAGAGAGATCCAAGCCCTTCGACAAGAGAACGCAGCTTTGAGAGCCCAACAACGCGCCGCACAACTCGTGCCCGCCCCCAACGCCCCTGAGTACTATGGACGCATCGGCTCAACCACGAGCCACCGACGCCGGTCCATCGAAGACAAGAGTCGACAAAGGAAAAGGGATCATGCCTTCGACGTCTCATCATCAACCACAACTCAATCGTATGCAAAGTGTCATCGAGAGTCGCCAAGGCTTCGTTTCGCATGCGGACCGCTACGTGCCCAGAGCCACAACCGCTGGCTTCAACACCGGCTCCGACAACGACCGCGATGTCAAATACACTCAAGGTGAGTTTTCTGAACCATACAACTTTGATGATCGCTATGCCTCTAGGAGAACCCAGAGATGCGTACCGGGCTCAGCACCACACGAAGGCCGCCCTCGACGAGCCGAGCAAGCCGACGCGATGCCAAGGAGACCCAGTCGCCGACCAAGTGGGCATACGCGACGCGATGATCAATTGAGGACACCAACTACCCAGCCACGGAGCCATGATGTATGCGATCACCTTCAACACCAAAGTGTTCAGACGCCGTGTTATGGATCTGACGGCTACGCGTCGATCACACCAAATGTCCATGACAACTTCGACGAGTATGACGACGAGGAGATCGAGGACTCGGGTATGGTCAACCCTAATTTTTTTCACCCCCCTCTTGGAGATCCACTTGAATTGCAGGATCACCCATCAGATTGGATACCTCTACTGCGTCTCCAGCCCCAAGGAGAACGCGTTCGTGACATTGGCGGCGAGCGCCGCGATATTATACCAAGGTACATTCACCGAGCCGACTATGATGACCAGCCGCAAAGACGCCGACGCGACGACGCCTATGCGCCAAGGGACGAGTTCGCTCGCGGAGAAGATCACCAAGACCGTGATAGACGCCAAGTTGGACGCGATAGACCCCATGGTATGCGCGCCTACGAGAATCCTCTCTACGCCGCCGCGCCAAACAACGCGTTCAACCAAGCACCTGCCCAGCCTCAATACCAATGACACGAAGTCAAGGTAAAGATCGAGCATTTCTTTGGTGAATACAATCCCTCTGTTTTTCTTGAATGAGTGCAGGCTACGGAGTACAACCTACGCTATTGCCGCGTTCCTCTTGAGGAGCATGTTTACGCCGCGACACTTCACTTCCGAGGAGCCGCCCGCGTTTGGTGGCATAGATTCGAAGATGACTGCGTGCAACGCCACAGGACCAGAGTCACTGAATGGCATCAACTAGTCTATATGATGACCAAGAAATACGTGCCTTCAGACTATAGGAATCAAATGAGGATGGAGATCGCCATGGCTCACCAAGGGTCGATGGCTTGAACACCAACATTCGTGATCAACTCGAGATTTTGCCCATCAAAGATTTAAACACCCTCACACACACGGCGATGCAAACCATGCACAAATCTCTCGCCGAAAGTCGTACACTTTTCCAAGTGGCCAACAAAAGTATTCTTCTAACCCTAGTGGTTTGTCTTCTACTAATCCTCGCCCTAGTGCCTCTACCACAGCCGTGTTGAGCCATGCCCCTAAAGTGAAGCCGTCGACGCAAAACAACGCGCCGCGCCAGAACGCGCCCAGCCAAGCTCCAGTGGGCACAGATCGCGCACGCGACCTTGAGTGTTACAAATGTGGTGGAAGAGGCCACTATAAGAAGGATTGCCCAAATGCTAGAAAGGTTTTGTTCTCCACGATCGCCGCCGGCTACGAGTCTTGCGATGACGAGGACCAAACCCTAGAGGCCATCGATGAAGGCATCGAAGAGGAGGAAGACGCGGGCACACCATTGAGCTTGGTGACGCGTCGTCTCCTCACAGTCAAGGAAGCGAACCTATGCGACCAACGCGAGAACTTGTTCCACACAAGGGCTCTCATCCAAACAGATTCCTTGAGTGTCATAGTTGATGGAGGATCTTGTGCTAACATTGTCAATGAGAAGGTCGTGACACACTTCAAGTTGCCTACGACACCTCATCCACAGCCTTATGCCCTCCAATGGATTTCTTCTAGTCCAGGTAACACAGTATCTCGCCAATGCTTAATTTCATTTTCCATAGGTCAATACTGTGATTCAGTTTTATGTGATGTCATTGCAATGGACGCTACCCATATTTTTCTTGGACGTCCATGGCAATTCGACAGGTGTGTGCTCCATGATGGCTATTTGAACACTTATGTGTTCAATTACCACAGGAAGCGCGTCACTTTGCATCCAATGTCTCCCCATGAGATCTTACAGGACCAGGTTGAACGCGATCGCCAGAAAGCAATTGAGGTCGCGTCTACTAGGTCAACAGAGTGTCTAGCGGCACTCCAGAAGCAAACCTCCTCCAATTCTGGCACCCTTTCGTCTCCACCAGGCACTGGCAAGAAGAAACACAATGCCACACAGAAATCGGCCAGCGCCTCGCCATCGATAAAGTTTGCCGATCCGTTGCCGAAGATGTCTCCTTTGCAAGGAAAATGTGAGCAACGCGTACTTTTAGCCAGACCCAGTGACCTCACTGCGTGTTTGACTGGCAAAGCTCCTTGTTTTCTGCTTGTGCCCACCCCATGCATCCATGAGTCGTCAAATGTCGCGTCTGTGCCGCCAGTCATCACGGCCTTGCTCGCCGCGTTCGACAATGTTTTTCCTGGTGAGTTGCCACAAGGATTACCTCCCCTGAGAGGCATTGAGCACCAGATTGACCTTGTGCCAGGTGCCTCATTTCCCAATCGCGCTGCGTATAGAGCTGGCCCAGAAGAGACCAAAGAGCTACAGTGCCAAGTGCAAGAGTTGTTGGATCGCGGCTATGTAAGGGAATATCTCTCCCCTTGCGTTGTGCCTGTGATCCTTGTGCCCAAGAAGGATGGCACATGGAGAATGTGTGTTGGTTGCCGTGCGATAAACCAGATCACCGTCAAGTATAGGCATCCTATTCCACGCCTTGACGATATGCTTGATTAACTTCATGGCGCCATACTTTTCTCCAAGATAGATTTGAAGAGTGGTTATCACCAAATCAGGATGAAAGAAGGTGATGAGTGGAAGACCGTGTTCAAGACTAAGTATGGGCTCTACTGTTGGGTTATGGAGTCTGAAGCGTAAAGGAAGTATGCGTAAAGGAAGAGAAGGCAACTGGGAGGAGCCGCCGGGTCGCGGTAGGACTGGATGCCCCGCGGTGGGCGTCGGTTTTGCAGTGGATGGCAACTGAGAGTTGCCGCCGGGTCGCGGTGGTATTGTTGCCCCATGGTGGAAACCGCCGCCCTGCGGTGGGAGCCGCCGCCCCGCGGTGGGATCCGCCGCCGCGCGGTGGGATCCGCCGCCGCGCGGTGGGATCCGCCGCCGCGCGGTGGGATCCGCCGCCGCGCGGTGGGATCCGCCGCCGCGCGGTGGGAGCCGCCGCCCCGCGGTGGGATCCGCCGCCGCGCGGTGGGAGCCGCCGCCCCGCGGTGGGATCCGCCGCCGCGCGGTGGGAGCCGCCGCCCCGCGGTGGGATCCGCCGCCCCGCGGTGGGATCCGCCGCCCCGCGGTGGGAGCCGCCGCCCCACGGTGGGATCCGCCGCCGCGCGGTGGGAGCCGCCGCCCTGCGGTGGGATCTGCCGCCGCGCGGTGGGATCCGCCGCCGCGCGGTGGGAGACGCCGCCCCGCGGTGGGATCCGCCGCCGCGCGGTGGGAGACGCCGCCCCGCGGTGGGATCCGCCGCCGCGCGGTGGGAGTCGCCGCCCCGCAGTGGGATCCGCCGCCGCGCGGTGGGAGCCGCCGCCCTGCGGTGGGATCCGCCGCCGCGCGGTGGGAGCCGCCGCCCCACGGTGGGAGCCGCCGCCCCACGGTGGGATCCGCCACCGCGCGATGGGAGCCGCCGCCCCGCGGTGGGATCCGCCGCCGCCCCGCGGTGGGATCCGCCGCCGCCCCGTGGTGGGATCCGCCGCCGCGTGGTGGGCGCTGGGCCGTTTCTCGCATGTTGAGTTTTTTGGCCCATTAGGTGTAATCCGTGTTTGTTATATAACCCTAGTTGATCAATTGTAATCTTAAAAGATCGTCGTTATCGTTGTCATCACATTATTGAGAGGAGAAAACCCTGGCTTGGTAGTGCCCCCAGACGTAGTCAATTCTTTGACGAACTGGGTTAACAATTCTCGTGTTCTTTGCTTTGTTTTTCTTGTCGTTACTACGTTTGAATCCTAACAACTGGTATTAGAGCTGGTTCTGGTGGTGACGATGGGAAGCGGAAAATCACCGGTGGAGAAGTTCGATGGAACGGATTTCGGCTTCTGGAAGATGCAGATTGAGGATTACCTGTACGGTAAAGATCTGTATTTGCCGTTGGGTGAGAAACCGAAGGACATGAAGGATGAAGACAGGAAAGCGATGAGCGTGGTCCACCTATCGCTGTCCAGGAACGTGGCGCATCACACGGTCAAGGCAGAGACGACGAAGGGTATGCTGGAAATTCTTTTTGCGATGTATGAGAAACCCTCTGCGGTGAACAAGGTTCACATGATGCGGCGGTTGTTCAATCTGCGGATGACGGAGAGTACAACGGTCACCAATCACTTGAACGAGTTCAACATGACGATCGCACAACTGAGTTCAGTTGAGATTGATTTCGACGATGAGGTACAAGCCCTAATTTTGTTATCCTCTTTACCAGAAAGTTCGAGCGGGACAGTTACTGTTGTTAGTGCTTCGGCGGGGAAGGCAAAGATCAAGTTTGATGAAGTCAGGGATCTGATTATCAGCGAAGAAATTCGCAGGAAGGCGGCAGGTACTGCTTCTGGATCAGCTTTGAATACGGGTAGCAGGGGGAGGTCAGACTCTAAGAAGTCGAATCGTGGCAGATCGAAGTCTAGAGGGAAGGATAAGCCCAAAGACAAGAGCAGAATCAAGTGTTGGAATTGTGATGAAAACGGTCATTACAAGAGTGAATGTAAGGCACCGTTGAAAGATAAATCAGCGAATTCAGCCAGTGAAGATATTGCAGACGCGTTGACTCTGAGCGATTCAACGACAGGAACCACTGCAGATGCATCGATTCTAAGCGCGAGCAGTCCATTGGAGTCTTGGGAGTTAGACTCTGGAGCTTCGTTTCATTCGTGCAGCAGTGCTGATATATTGGATCGCTACACCTCTGGAGATTTTGGAAAAGTCTATCTTGCTGATGATGAGGCTTTGAAAATCGTGGGGAAGGGTGATGTGCGAATCAAGGCGCCGAACGGATTTGTGCTGCAGTTGCATGGAGTAAGGCATATTCCTGGTCTGAAGAGAAACCTGCTTTCTATTGGACAGTTGGATGACGAGGGTTATGAAGTAACCTTCGGCTGTAACAGCTGGAAGATAACCAAATGAGATATGGTGGTAGCTCGAGGAAAGAAGGAGGGGACGCTGTACATGATGAGCAACGTCCGTGATAGTATTGTTGTTACAGGAGTAAACTGTGATGCAGATTTGTGGCACTGTCGTCTGGGCCACATGAGTCAGAAAGGGATGAAGGTGTTATGCTCGAAAGGTTTGTTGCTAGGTCTCAAATCCGTTGAAATCGGATTGTGTGAAGACTGTGTGCTCGGGGAGCAGAAAAGGGTGAGCTTCGCGAAGGGTGGCAGAACCTTGAAGAAGCAGAAGTTAGAGTTGATCCACAGCGACTTGTGGGGGCCAGCACCTGTGACATCTCTGGGTGGAGCGTCATACTACATGACCTTCATTGACGATGCTACAAGAAAGGTATGGGTCTATTTTCTGAAGCAAAAGTGTGATGCATTTGATTCTTTCAGAAATTGGAAGGCTCTAGTAGAGACTGAGACAGGTCTTAAGGTGAAGTGCTTGACATCTGATAATGGTGGGGAGTATGAGCTTCACGAGTTCAAGGAGTTTTGTGCTGAGAATGGTATTCGCATGGAGAAAACCTTGAAAGGAACCCCTCAGGAGAACGGCGTCGTTGAACGTATGAACAGGACCATGAATGAACGTGCTAGGAGCATGAGGCTGAAGTGTGGGCTTCCAAAGATGTTCTGGGCGGATGCAGTCAACACTGCTGCATTCTTGATCAACCGAGGGCCATCAACTCCCTTGGAGAACGGGATCCCAGAGGAGGCTTGGAGTGGCAAAGAGGTAAATTTGTCCTTTCTTCGAGTATTTGGGTGTGTTTCATATGCTCATATTGCTCCTGTTGAGAGAAGCAAGCTGGATGCAAAGTCTGTCAAGTGCACGTTTATTGGATATGGTGGTGATGATTTCGGATACCGGTTCTGGGATGAACAGAGTAGGAAGGTTATTCGCAGTCGAGACGTCGTGTTCAATGAGCAGGTGATGTACAAGGACAGTCTGGGTGCATCAGAAATAGCGAGTTCTGAACCTGAGGTTGTGGAGTTAGATATCTCAAACTCGGGTGGGAGCAAGGCGGTTCGAAGTGACCAGGAGGCCGTGACTGAGGAGGAGCCAAGTACCCCAGTGATTCCGCTGCGGAGGTCCACCAGAGAGCGTGGATCGCCTGATAGATTTTCGCCGTCAAACTACTATCTGTTGTTGACTGATGATGGTGAGCCAGAGTGTTATGCAGAGTTATCTCGTGGAGAACATGTGAGCAAGTGGAAGCTCGCCATGGATGATGAGATGGATTCGTTGATGACCAACGGAACCTGGGAGCTAGTTGAGCTTCCAGCAGGAAAGAAGGCATGGCATAACAAGTGGGCTTACAGAATCAAGGAGGAGGCGAATGGAAGCAAGTGTTACAAGGCAAGGCTGGTTGTGAAGGGATTTCAGCAGAAATACGGTATTGACTATACTGACGTTTTTACTCATGTGGTGAAACTAAGTACTATACGTTTAGTGTTGAGTATGGTGGCTACAGAAAACCTAGAGTTACAGCAGATGGATGTAAAAACGGCCTTCCTTCATGGAGACTTAGATGAAGACATCTACATGAAGCAACCTGAGGGCTATGTGGCAAAGGGTAACGCCGAGCTTGTGTGCAAGTTGAACAAGAGCTTGTATGGTCTGAAACAAGCTCTGAGGCAGTGGTACAAGAAGTTTGATGGATTCATGCACGAAATTGAGTTCGTGAGGAGTGAAGCTGACCGTTGTTGCTACTTCAAGAAGTTTGACAACGGCTACATCATATTGCTGCTATATGTTCATGACATGCTGATAGCAGGCTCGAGTGCTCGAGAAGTGAGCAAGTTGAAGGAGCAGTTGTCTGAACGGTTTGCTATGAAGGACCTTGGAGAGGCTAAGCAGATTCTGGGTATGCGGATTGATCGAGATAGGAAGGCTGGAATTTTGTATCTGTCGTAGGATGAGTATATCAAGAAGGTCTTGAAGAGATTCAGTATGCAGGATGCGAAGCCAGCCAAAGTTCCTTTGGGTAGCCATTTCAAGCTATCTAATAGGGACTCACCTAAGAGCGAAGAAGAGCGTGCGCAGATGCAGAGGACTCCATATGCTTCAGCGATTTGCAGTTTAATGTATGCAATGGTGTGTACAAGGCCAGACATTGCACATGCAGTGGGAGTGGTTAGTCGCTTCATGGGGAACCCAGGGAAAGAGCATTGGGAAGCTGTGAAATGGATCCTTAGATACTTGAGAGGTACCGCAGAGCAAGCCTTGTGTTTTGAAGGCAAGGAAGTCGTGCTAGTAGGGTATGTGGATGCAGACTTGGCATCAAGTGACCTCGACAAGAGAAGGAGTACAACCGGGTATGTCTTTACATTGGGTGGTACTGCGGTCTCTTGGGCTTCTAAGCTGCAGAAAGTTGTAGCCTTGTCCACTGCAGAGGCTGAGTATGTTGCAGTGACTCTTAGAAAGAAAGGGGACAGCACTCTATATAGTGATAGTCAGAGTGCCATCAACTTGGCGAAGAACCCAGCATTTCATTCGAGGACTAAGCATATAGAGTTGAAGTATCACTACATACGGCATCTCTTAGAAAGAAAGGTCTTGCAATTAGTGAAGATTCGAGGAACTGACAATCCTGCAGACATGCTGACTAAGGTTGTGACCTTAGAGAAGTTGAAGCTTTGTATGGCTTCAACTGGCCTTGGTAACTGAGTTGAAGGCCTGGCACTACTACCAGATATGGGTTGATGAGGAGGACGATTATGATTGGATCAGTCTCCAGGTGGGAGATTGTTGGCTTATGGAGCCTGAAGCGTAAAGGAAGTACGCGTAAAGGCAGAGAAGGCAATTGGGAGGAGCCGCCGGGTCGCGGTAGGACTGGACGCCCCGCGGTGGGTGTCGGTTTTGCAGTGGATGGCAACTGAGAGTTGCCACCGGGTCGCGGTGGTACTGATGCCCTGCGGTGGAAGCCGCCGCCCCGCGGTGGGAGCCGCCTCCCCGCGGTGGGAGCCGCCGCCCCGCAGTGGGAGCCGCCGCCCCGCGGTGGGAGCCGTCGCCCCGCGGTGGGAGCCGCCGCCCCGCGGTGGGAGCTGCCGCCCCGCGGTGGGAGCCGCCGCCCCGCGGTGGGAGCCACCGCCCCGCGGTGGGAGCCGCCGCCCCGCGGTGGGAGCCGCCGCCCCGCGGTGGGCACTGGGCCGTTTCTCGTGTGTTGAGTTTTTAGGCCCATTAGGTTTAATCCGTGTTTGTTATATAACCCTAGTTGATCAATTGTAATCTTAAAAGATCGTCGTTATCGTTGTCATCACATTATTGAGAGGAGAAAACCCTGGCTTGGTAGTGCCCCCAGACGTAGTCAATTCTTTGACGAACTGGGTTAACAATTCTCATGTTCTTTGCTTCGTTTTTCCTTCGTTACTACGTTCAAATCCTAACATCTACGAGTGGCTTGTCATGCCATTTGGGCTCACGAACGCGCCAAGCACCTTCATGCGCGTGATGAACCACGTATTGAGAACCTTCCTTGGCAAGTTTGTTGTCGTTTATTTCGATGACATCCTTGTATATTCACGGAGCCTGGATGACCATGTCGATCACCTTCGCCAAGTGCTCGAGTGCCTTTGACGCGAGAGCTTATTCGCCAATCTGGCCAAGTGCTCATTTTGCTCCGCGTCCACAATTTTTCTGGGCTATGTCGTGAGTAGTGATGGTCTACGCGTCGACGAAGAGAAGATCGCGGCCATCAAAGAGTGGCTGACACCGACGATGCCGACACAGGTGCGAAGCTTTCTCGGCCTCGCAGGATTTTATAAGCACTTTGTTCGAGACTTCTCCTCCATTGCCGCGCCATTACATGAGTTGACGAAGAAGGGAAGCACTGTTCTCTGGCTTGAGTCCCACGAAAAGGCCTTCTCGGCCTTGAAGAGGGCCTTGTGCAACGCGCCATTGCTCCAGCTCCCAGACTTCGCCAAGACCTTTGAGGTGGAGTGCGATGCCTCAGACATAGGCATTGGTGGTGTGCTACACCAAGAAAAGAGGCCCATTGCATATTTCAGTGAGAAGCTCACAGGGGCCACACTCAATTACCCCACCTACGACAAAGAGTCATATGCCTTAATCCGCGTGCTAAAGACATGGCAACATTACCTTTGTCCGCGTGAATTTGTCATCCACAGCGACCACGCCGCGTTGAGCTACTTGAAGAGCCAATCCCACCTCAATCGACGCCATGCTCGTTGGGTGGAATTCCTTGAGACGTTTCCTTATGTCGTGGTCCACAAGAAGGGAAAGGAGAACATTGTCGCCGATGCATTATCTTGCATGTATGTTCTCTTGATCATGTGCAAACTAAAATTTTGGGTTTTGCTTTGATTAAAGAACTGTATGCTACTGATCCTTTCTTTGCCCCTATATTCGAGCATTGCCTAAGATCGCATGAGTTTGAGTCCTATTTCCTTTCTGAGGGTTATTTATACAAGGCTAGTCGCCTTTGCATCCCTAGGTCTTCTATTAGGCTTCTTTTGATTTAGGAAGCACACACGAGCCGTGGACATTTTGGGATTAGGAAAACCTTAGACGCGTTAAGAGAACATTTCTTTTGGCCTAAGATGACCCACCAAGTAACTAGGTTTTGTAGAAGTTGTGTGACGTGCCAAAGAGCCAAAGCTAGGTCAAGCCCACACGGCATCTACACCCCATTACCCATTGCTAGTGCCCCCTGAGAAGATTTGTCTATGGATTTCATCACGGGTTTGCCCCTCTCTAGACGAGGTAAAGACTCTATTTTTGTGATCGTAGATAGATTTTCTAAGATGGCACATTTTATTGCTTATAAGACAACCCATAGTGCTAGTGAGATCGCCGATCTATTTTTTGAGCATGTGGTGCGTCTTCATGGAGTCCTGCGTACCATAGTGAGTGATAGGGATTCTAAGTTCGTTGGTCATTTTTGGAGAACTCTTTGGGGTAAGCTAGGAACCAAACTCCTATTTTCCACAAGATACCATCCCCAGACCGATGGCCAAACGGAGGTCAAAAATCGAACCCTAGGACCCCTCCTTCGCACGATGCTAAGAGCCAACCCTAGGCATTGGGAGGACTTACTATCACTTGTCGAGTTTTGTTACAATAGATGCAGGCACACGGCGACCAAGTTGACACCTTTTGAAGTGGTTGACGGGGCTAAAGATGCGCAATGCAAATATCGTTGATTAGCCTTATCAAAGTAAAAAGTCCTAACAGACCTACTAAACAGATGTATAGTAAGCAAGCAAGGGTCGAACCCACAGGGAAGGTCTGATGCAGTATGCAATTATGAATGACAAGTAACAAGCTAGGGGGGTTTAGTTATCACGAGAAAGCAAAGCAAACAAGTTTGGTTGAGTTGAGAAAATATAATGGGGAAAGTAGTCCTACTAGAGCGAGATCCACAATACAGAGATATAATTTGATCACAGAAATCAATTTTATCCAAGTTCTTTTACTATCCTTATAGTTGTTCCCACCCTAATCTTAAATACTACCGATTCTCACAGTTGTCGATAGAGTTATTACTATGCCAATGATAAAGTACCACCGATTCTCACAGTTGTCGGTATACTTTACCACCAATAAAGCAATAGCAATACACACAAGGATATAGGATACATGCAAATAGAAAGACGTATTAATACTCGCATGCAACTGACTCTCACTCACAATTGTACGCTCGGAATCCCTATACGCACAATTGTGTTTGCTACTAGATATGCACTCGGAACCCCTATATGCAATCCTAGCAATTGATAAAAAGTATTCAACCTAGTTGATCAGGCTAAGAAGAACAACAAGAAATCAATATTCAATATAACCAAGAGAATCAAACCAACACTTATAAGGATAAGAACAAGGAATAGAAATCTCACAAACACATCAACTGTATTGCTTCAATCGTCTAGTAAACAAAGGGAAGTTAGTTCTTCATTCAAACGAGAATGAAAACCTAATAGAAAAGTAAACTGCGTAATGTAAAAGTGTCTGCCTCTGGGGCGTGACTGCCCACTCAAGACCTAGAAAGAGGTCTTAAATAGGTTTAGGAAATAAGTTAACCTAATGGAAATAACAAAGGAAATAAAATAATAGAAATAAGAAAGTCTGAAATGCAATAAAGGAAATAAAATCTTCTGCTGGCCGCGAGGCGTGACGTGCCCACCGCGGGGCGTCAGTCTTCTAGTTGCCTTCTCTGAGATCCACTGCCGGGTCGCGGTGGCTCCTGGCGCGGGGCATCAAGTTACACCACGGGGCGGTGAGTTCCACCGCGGGGCGGTGAGTTCCACCACGGGGCGGCGGTGCCTTTTTCAGCTTTTGCGACACTTTAGTAGAAACACCATAACTTTTGATTCCCAACTCGGATTGCGCTCATATTTTGAGGACTTGCAGTAGACTTCAACATCTAACTCCTAGAATTGGAATCACTTCATTTGGACATCTTAGTATAGAGAACGAACCATTTTAATTCAGCACATTGTTCTTCTACTCTTCAATACACTTCAAACCTCTATAAATCCCATGATTTCTTCACTTCTCTCCACAACTTCTGGATTACAGACTTAGCCACAAATCTCATCCTAAACTCCTCTAAATAATGCTAATAATTGCTAGTTAAGGTGCATGAAATGACACCTATCAAATTCCCCCATACTTAGACCTTTACTCGTCCCGAGTAAGCTAATGATAAACCTACTCTCTCAATCGAACACCAAGGTCTCAGGAAGTACAAGAAAATACGACACCAGCAACTACAACATCTCAACAATCATCTCCAGACAATCAAGCTAAAAGGGAAGCAGAGTACTTCCCCCAAGCTTATCCCAAACACCACAGAGTGAATCAAATCTAATCCTAATCTCCCATCTATCTTCTTATCTCTCCAGAGTGACCTACCCGAATCCTCCTTATAACTCCTCTTCTTGTGACGCCTCGCCAAGAATAATGAGAAATCCTAAAATCACTCTTCTTCTTTTCGCTCATTTTGCCAAGGCGCCCTTTCGGGTTTTCACCAAGCCACTCATTTCATTTTTCAATAGATGTACTCACATAAGCTCACGTCACTCTTGACCACATATTACCCCAGCCTAATGCTGGTCCAACCCACCTGCTTATTGCCTAGGCCGCCCTTTCGGGTTTTCGACCTATCCCTGGATTTCTAATGTATGCCTTTTTTTTAATTTTTGGCTTTTTTCATTTTTTAATTTTTCTCCTCAACAACGTAGCAAGTATAGAACTCTCCCCCATGCTTAAACATTGCATTGTCCTCAATGTAATGAAAGACAAAAGAATAAAGCACAGGGAAAAGCAAAAAAATAACTCACAAACGTCGCCAAGCTGCTTGGACACTGTAGGTGTCGCTGGAGGTCTTCTCAATAAATGCCCAAGTCTCTGGTGTTGGGCGAGTATCTTCATCAACTCTATAATCTTCTCCTACCGTGCAATCAAAAGGGAACCACTTTGGTGAGTAGTGATAAAATAATGATAGTAGGGTTGCATGGCCTTCTAGGAACACATGGTGGAGCCCAGATGTAATCATGGTGGGGGCTCTAGTGTTCCTCCTCCTCAGTTGTCAATTATAGGGCAATCATCGTTGCCAAAATGTGTAGGGCGATGTATCCTCCTTGACAACATGATGCGCACCTTTTCCATGGGGAACTCTGGACAGTTGGCCTTCGGTACCACTTTTTTTTTTCTCCCCGTTTAAGGTTTTTTCGGGGAGTGACTTAGTGCAGGGAAAAAGAAGACTTACAATGGTGTGGGAAACACCTTCTTCAATTCTCATAGGGTCTCCTCCCTGCAGGTTAGTCGGAAACAAAGAAAAACAAAGCAAAAACATACTAAAGAAAAAAATGTAAAAACAAAGAAAGAAAAACAAGGGAAAAGAAAAACATACCTCGGGTTGCCTCCCGGATAGCGCCTTAGTTATTGTCATGGCTTGACATCCTACTCACTTCCTCAACTCTGGTTGCTCACAACAACTGAACTCCTAAGATCAATATCAGGGGGGTGCCTCTTTGGATGCTCCATGTTGAGCATTGCCCCCATGCTCTTGTACTTCGTGATGGGTGGACCGTTGTGCATAACCATGAAAGCACTTGCCATTTTCAAAAACGGTCTACCCAGCATTGCAGGGGCTACATGTTTATCCTGCCCCGTATCCAGCATATAAAAATCCGCCATTTGTATCAAGGCCCCCTTCTTTTGCTTCCCCTTTGGTTTCTTATTGATCTTACCCAGTGCCTTTAAAAGTTATGCGTAGCATGGGGCGCTGTTTGCTAAATGGACCAAAGGGATGGTTGCCTTGCAGCTACTGGAGGTGTCGAAGAGATCCTTGTTGTCAATTATCATCCTCTCCTTTAGTGCCTCCGGAAAGGGGACAGGGAGCTTTTCAGAACCAAGAGGAGGAAAAGTTGGACGAACAAAGGGGTCCTCTTCTTCGTCATGATCAATATCCAGATCTGGGCATTCACCGCGGGGTGGTAGTCTCACCGCGAGGCGGTGTTCTTGGCCGCGGGGTGGTGGTGTTGACTCAGGACAACTGAGAGCTTCAGCCGGGTCGCGGTCACAAGCACCGCGGGGCGGTAGGATTCGCCCATCTTCAAATTCAGCTTTGTCGTCCTTTTCAGCAGTAGGAGCGACTTGCAATTGCTTGCCACTTCGGAGGGTCACAGCATTTACACTTTCATGCGCGGCCCTTTTGTCCAACCTAGCGACCACATCTGTCAAATGAACCACGGCCTCCTTCATGCTCTTGATGCTGGCCTCAGTAGTTTGCACATGCGTTGTGAAGTGCATTGTTAAGGTCTTAAGCATGTCTTCAGTTGAAGGGGAGTTACTAGCATGGGAAGCTACTGGTAGCTCATCAAAGTGGGGTTGAGGTGCTTCTTGTTTACCCGTCTTTGCATGTCTTCAGTTGAAGGGGAGTTACTAGCATGGGAAGCCACACGTAGCACCTATGATTCTTCTTTCATCATCCAGCAGCCCACTATAAACATAGAGTACTAGAGCTTTCTTGTCAAAACCATGGAACGGGCAACTAGAGCAAAGTCGTTTGAACCTGATGTGAATCCCTCACATCTTGAACCAAGCATGGAAGCCAAGCCAATGCTAACTCAAGATCCGGCACCAAAACGCATCACTCGGTCTAAGGCCAAAGAACTACAACAACTTCTCGACGTGGGCCTCCTCTCCACACTACTTGGGGCCGAGCATGACAAAGGCCCTTTTGTCATCTTGAAGGCCGAAGGAAACCAGCCCAAACCAAGCCCATGAAGAAGCAATTTCAGCCATGTGAAGCCGTGTGGAAATGGTGTGAAAGCCGTGTGGAAATTTGAAGAGTTATGCATTTGGTGCATTCACCTAGTTGTCTTAAACACTTGCTTTCATTTTGCATTTAATCTTAGTCTTTTCCAATGCATCTAGTACATGCATTCCAACCCTTGATATCCCTCTTGGGACGTGGAGAGTTGGCTTTAATTTCCTTGCTTTTGCTTTCGGTTTTGGCTATATAAAGCCTTGTAATCCTTGATGTAAAACTCAACTTTTGATCAATCCATTTCACTCCTTTGAGAGCATTTGATCCAGAAGTTCACCCTTGGTTCATGAGTCATATTGAACCCTTATCTATCCCTCTTCAACCTTGGTGAGTCATATCCTTGGTTGAGCCCCACGGTTTTCTCTTGGTGGTGCGTAATATCCACCTAGGGCAGCCGATATCCTCCACCACCACCACGCCTCACTCCCGCCACCACCACCACTCAGTAACACCCCCTTTGGGCCCTCCAAAGCCAACATCTCCGCCGCAGAAAGAACCACCCCCAAGAAGGCCGCCTTCCTTCTTGCCGCTTGCTCCCTTTGGCGACACCATCCGCTAGGGCAGCCCGTTTCTTCCACCACCACCACGACTGACTCCGACCACCACCACCACTCTCTTCCACCCTAGTTGTGCCAACATCTCCCTAAGAACCGCCACAGAAGTCGCCGCCTTCAAGGAGAACGCCGGCCCACTTCTTCACCTTCGCCGGTTGTCGTTGCCTCCAAATTGTGGATCAAACCTTGCACCGCTCCCAATCTGATCAAGGGTCTATCAAGTGGTATCAGAGCCACGTAAGGTTTGGTCATCTAAACTGATTTTTCTTTAGTCCAAGATTGAGTTTTGAATGACAAGTTTCAATTGGCCCTAAAACCGGAATTTTTTTGGTTGTTGTCCGATTGCTTTGCTTGCCTCTTTGAGTTCTGAATTTTCTTGTATTGATTCAGCCGAACCTTGACCCTTCATTTCAACTTCTTTCTTGATTACTTTGTGCATTACTTGCTTGTTCATTTGTTGCATAAATCAAGTGAAGGCATTCGGGGTTAAGGGAAAAGAAAATTTCGGTTGTAAATTGAAAAGTCAAGTGCAAAATCAGAAAAATTGTTGAAAATTGTGAATCAAATTTGTGTAGTTGTGGCTCAGAAAAACCCGGTCTAAAAAGGAGAGACCGTAGAAAAATTGAGCCGCGCTTGGAAGAATACTCGAGAAAAACCCGGTCTAAAAAGGAGAGGCCATAAGAAAAAAGCGAGTTGACCAAGAGTAAATTCTTTCAAAAGATAGTGAAGTGTAATCGTGTTTGCATCTTAGTACCTTCTCCGCACTTCACTTGTTGCAACTTATTGAACATTTGAGTATTGTACTTCTTTGAACCTTTCCTTGTCTTGGCTAGCTCATAACCCTAAGTGAACTTGTTATTCTTGCTTGCCTTGTACTTGGAAAATTCAGTTTTGGACCCCTAACGTGTGCCGGGTCCACTTGTGGGATTCCTAGTTGTCTTGTTTGTGCTGCCTTGGTTTGTAGCTCACGATCATGGTGGATGACAATCGGAGTTCCTCCCATTCGCCTTCGGTGAACCAAGAAGGTGCCCATGCCAATGACTCCGTCATGGAGGCCATGGCACAACTTGGTGCTCAACTAGCAAGTTCTCAACGAGAGGCCATAGCACAACTTAGTGCTCAAATAGCAAGTTCTCAACAAGACAACCAAGCCAACCTAAGAAGACTGGAAGCGCGAATGGATGCCACCGATAGCAAGATGGTGGACGTGACACGGTTGTGTGGGGCCTTCCAACCCTCTCTCTTGGAAGGTAACTCCTCTCACGACATGCCTAGGGACATGACCTTCCCTAATCTTCAAGGAATCAACCCTTCGGCCGCCCCGGCCCTCACTCTCTCTAGTGGCCATCCAGGTATGAGTTCCACCTATACTCCTCCTATTGTGACACAATATACTACTATGCCGCATGTGGTCCCTAACCTTTCAGGGCAAGACGCAAGGCTCTTCAATGAGGAGGTGCAAGAGGCTCAAGGACACCAAGGGGCCAATGCGGGGTATGTGGCACCCTTGACCCAGCCCATGCGGATCATCAACGGCCAAAGGCAAGGATATGGCAATAGGTTTGCAAGGGAACAAGGCCGTGGGCGTGGGCACCAACAAGAGCCCTATTTTCAAGGTCTTCAACCCCAAGGTGCTCATGGCTATGAGCAAGATCGTGTGAGGCTCCCTAACACCAAGCTTGAAATAGAAAAGTTTGGGAGCACGACTGACCTTGAGGAGTGCCTAACTTGGCTAAGCAAGACGGAGCAAGTCTTTGACTTCCTCAACTACACCGAAGCCCAACGTGTGGCCGTGGCTAGCATCAAGTTTGAAGGGTTTGCGGATCAATGGTGGACTGAAGAGAAGGCGGAGAGAGCTCGAAATGATTACCCTCCTATTGAAACATGGAACGAGCTCAAGGATGCCATCAAGTTCAGATTTGTGCCTACCAACTTTTCAGCCAGGATCCATGAGAGGCTTGAGCAACTCAAGCAAGGCACTCGTACTCCCGATGAGTATTACAAGGATTTGAGGACTCTTTTGTTTAGAACGGAAATCAAGTTTCCGGATGAGTATGTCATTTCTAAATTTGTTGAAAACTTGAATTCTGACCTCAAATCCATTGTGTCTATGCAACACTTTGCTAGGGGAACTACGGTGGAAGAAGTGCTTCACTACACAAACCATGTGTATAGGAACTTGCCTACCAAGAAGAGCCATCCTACAAGCTCACGGCCATGGAGCAATCAAGGCGCCAATACGCCCACTTCAAGGCCATGGAACAACTCAAGCTCCGGCGCACCAAGCTACCCTCCCCGACGCCAAGAGTCAAGGACGGATGCCACGCCGATGCAGCCAAGACATGATCCATCTAGGGTTCCCCAAGGACAAAGAAGAGATGGCGAGCGCCACTCTAGTGATATCAAGTGCTTCAAGTGCTTGGGCCGTGGGCACATGGCCAATGCATGCCCTTCTCGGCGCCAAGTGTTGCTCTCCACAGTGGGGGACTACTATTCGGATGAGGAACAAGAGGAAGAGCCCACCAAGGAAGAAAATGCGGAAGAGGAGCTCCATGTGCAAGCTGAATTCCAAGGAGAGTGCTTTGTGGTGAAAAGAACTCTCATGACCAATGAAGCTCCTACACCTCCCAATCAAATGGAAACAATCTTCCACTCAAGGTGCCTCATTCAAGGTAAAATCTGCAACTTGATTATTGATGGAGGCTCATGTTGCAATATCATAGACCAAGAGGTGGTCAAAAGGTTTGCCCTCAACACTATTCCTCATAAGCAATCTTACACTCTTTGTTGGCTTAATTCTAACACACCTCTTAAGGTCTCGGAGCAAGCTAAGATTAATTTCTCTATAGGAGGATATGAGGATGAGGTTATTTGTGATGTTCTTCCTATGACAGCTTGCCATATACTTTTGGGACGACCTTGGCAATATGAATGTGGGGTCATTCACCAAGGGGTGTCTAATGAGTACTCTTTTCACCTCAATGGCAAGCGGATCACGTTGCATCCCTTAGCTCCACATGAGATCATGGCTGACCACATAGCCAATGAGCAAAGAAAGCAGATGCTCCTTGCCAAGCCAAGAGAAGTTCGGAAGGCAATCCTGGGAAGTCAAGTTTGCCTTTTGCTTATTTATAAAGATGTTCTTTTCTCAACTCAAGATCTAGATGCTTTTCCCTCACCTATTGCTTTGCTTTTGCAGGAGTTCGAAGACCTTTTCCAAGATGAGGTGTCAGTTGGACTCCCACCGATTAGAGGAATAGAGCATCAAATAGATTTTGTGCCTGGAGCTTCCATCCCCAACAAGGCAGCCTATAGAGCCAACCCCATGGAAACATAAGAACTACAAAAACAGGTTGTTGAGCTTCTAAACAAAGGCTATGTGCGTGAAAGTTTGAGTCCTTGCTCGGTTCCCGTCATCTTAGTTCCTAAGAAAGACGGATCTTGGAGAATGTGTGTGGATTGTAGGGCTATAAACGACATCACTATCAAGTATAGGCATCCTATACCTAGACTTGATGATATGTTGGATGAGCTCTATGGTGCTAGTATATTCTCCAAGATAGACTTGAAAAGTGGCTATCACCAAATAAGAATGAAAGAAGGTGATGAATGGAAAACTGTCTTCAAAACCAAATATGGTTTATATGAATGGTTAGTCATGCCATTTGGGCTAACAAATGCGCCTAGCACTTTTATGAGGCTAATGAACCATGTACGGGCTTTCTTAGGCAAGTTTGTGGTTGTATATTTTGATGATATCCTTGTTTATAGCCATAACTTGCAAGATCATGCTAAACACTTGAGATTGGTACTTGAGGTCCTTAGGAAAGAAAAGCTTTATGCAAACTTCAAGAAATGTCACTTTTGTTCGGATCATGTGGTTTTTCTTGGGTTTGTAGTGAGCAAGGAAGGACTCAAGGTGGACCAAGAGAAGATCAAGGCCATACAAGAGTGGCCGGTGCCCGTGAGCATGACCCAAGTAAGGAGCTTCTTGGGCCTCGCCGGATTCTATCGCCGGTTTGTGAGAGAATTCAGCTCCCTTGCTTCGCCTCTCACTGATTTGACAAAGAAGAATGTCCATTTCCAATGGGGGCCCAAGCAAGAGGAGGCGTTCAACACCCTTAAAGCCAAGCTCACACAAGCCCCTCTCCTAGCCTTGCCGGATTTCTCAAGCACCTTTGAGATTGAATGTGACGCTTTGGGAGTGGGACTGGGAGGCGTGCTCATGCAAGGAGGAAGGCCCATTGCCTACTTTAGTGAGAAGTTGAATGAGGCTGAGCTCAAGTATCCCACCTATGACAAAGAGCTTCTCGCTTTGGTAAGATGCCTCGAGGTATGGCAACACTACCTCATCCCTAAGGAATTTGTGATTCATTCTGACCATGAGGCTTTGAAATACCTCAAGGGTCAACATAAGTTAATGAAGCGCCACGCCAAATGGGTTGAATTCATTGAGTCTTTCCCTTATGTGATCAAACACAAGAAGGGAAAGGACAATGTTGTGGCGGACGCTTTGTCTCGGAGGTATGCTCTCATCACTTCTATGGATGCTAGAATGTTGGGCTTTGCTTTCATTAAGGAACTATATGTCTTGGACGAGGATTTCAAAGACATATTTGAGGCATGTAGTTCTTTGGGAAGCAAAGACCAATATAATTTGCACGAAGGATACCTTATGAGGAAAGATAGATTGTGCATACCTAGTGGTTCAACTAGGAAATTGCTTGTGCAAGAAGCACATGGAGGTGGCCTCATGGGTCACTTCGGCGTTGCTAAGACGTTGCATGCCTTGAGGGAACATTTCTTCTGGCCGCATATGCTTAGGGACGTCGAACATTTGTGTGCTTCGTGTGCCACTTGTGTTCAAGCTAAGTCCAAGATGAACCCTCATGGTTTGTACATGCCTTTGCCCATTCTCCAACAACCTTGGGAAGACCTATCCATGGACTTTGTTTTGGGTCTTCCTAGGATCAAAAGGGGAAAGGATTCTATATTTGTAGTTGTGGATCGGTTCAGCAAAATGGCACACTTCATTGCGTGTCACAAAACCGATGATGCAACTAATGTGGCTAATCTCTTCTTTGACTTTGTGGTTCGCTTGCATGGAATTCCAAAGTCCATAGTGTCGGATAGGGACGTTAAGTTCCTTAGTCACTTTTGGAAAACCTTGTGGGCCAAGTTGGGTACCAAGCTTCTCTACTCAACCACTTGCCACCCCCAAACTGATGGGCAAACGGAAGTGGTTAATAGGACGCTTGGCACCTTACTTCGTGTTGTGCTTAAGACTAACCTCCGCAGGTGGGAAGAGTGCCTCCCTTTCATAGAGTTTGCCTACAACCGCTCCACACATTCCGCCACCAAGAAGTCTCCTTTTGAAGTGGCCTATGGTAAGAACCCTACTACTCCCTTAGATCTTGTTGCTCACCCCATTGTTGCTTCTCTTAGCAAAGAAGGCCAGGAACTAACGGAGTATGTCAAAAGGATGCATGAAGAAACTCGGAGGCAGCTGGAGAAGCGCACGGCCCAATATGACAAGCAAGCAAACAAAGGCCGCAAGGAGTTGATTTTCGAGCCCGGTGACTTGGTGTGGGTGTACCTCCGCAAGGAAAGGTTTCCCCTACAACGAAACTCCAAGTTGAAGCCCAGGGCGGAAGAACCATTCCAAGTGCTCAAGCGGATTAACAACAATGCATACAATATAGAATTGCCGCCCACCTATGAAGTGCATGACACCTTCAATGTGTCGGATTTGAAGCCCTACTTGGCGCAAGATGAGGAGGACACCCTAGCTGAAGATTCGTGGTCGAATCCTCTCCAAGAGGGGGAGGATGATGTGAATCCCTCACATCTTGAACCAAGCATGGAAGCCAATTCTAACTCAAGATTCGGCACCAAAACGCATCACTCGGTCTAAGGCCAAAGAACTACAACAACTTCTCGACGTGGGCCTCCTCTCCACACGACTTGGGGCCGAGCATGACAAAGGCCCTTTTGTCATCTTGAAGGCCGAAGGAAACCAGCCCAAACCAAGCCAATGAAGAAGCAATTTCAACCATGTGAAGCCGTGTGGAAATGGTGTGAAAGCCGTGTGGAAATTTGAAGAGTTATGAATTTGGTGCATTCACCTAGTTGTCTTAAACACTTGCTTTCATTTTGCATTTAATCTTAGTCTTTTCCAATGCATCTAGTACATGCATTCCAACCCTTGATATCCCTCTTGGGACGTGGAGAGTTGGCTTTAATTGCCTTGCTTTTGCTTTCGGTTTTGGCTATATAAAGCCTTGTAATCCTTGATGTAAAACTCAACTTTTGATCAATCCATTTCACTCCTTTGAGAGCATTTGATCCAGAAGTTCACCCTTGGTTCATGAGTCATATTGAACCCTTATCTATCCCTCTTCAACCTTGGTGAGTCATATCCTTGGTTGAGCCCCACGGTTTTCTCTTGGTGGTGCGTAATATCCACCTAGGGCAGCCGATATCCTCCACCACCACCACGCCTCACTCCCGCCACCACCACCACTCAGTAACACCCCCTTTGGGCCCTCTAAAGCCACCATCTCCGCCGCAGAAAGAACCACCCCCAAGAAGGCCGCCTTCCTTCTTGCCGCTTGCTCCCTTTGGCGACACCATCCGCTAGGGTAGCCCATTTCTTCCACCACCACCACGACTGACTCCGACCACCACCACCACTCTCTTCCACCCCAGTTGTGCCAACATCTCCCCAAGAACCGCCGCAGAAGTTGCCGCCTTCAAGGAGAACGCCGGCCCACTTCTTCACCTTCGCCGGTTGTCGTTGCCTCCAAATTGTGGATCAAACCTTGCACCGCTCCCAATCCGATCAAGGGTCTATCAGAACCGCTCACAATAGTCATAAAGGATCTCTTCCTCTCCTTGTTCAATACTGACAATTTCCCTTTTTAAGGCATTCGCCATCTTGGTTGGGAAATATTGTGCGAGGAATGCCTTTTGTAGCTTAGCCCATGAATCTATGCTTCCACCAGGCAGATGATAGTACCAGTCTTCAGCATCGTCCTTAAGAGTGAACCCGAAGGCTCTCATTTTAATTTGATCTTCAGTGACGTTAGCTGGTTTAATGCTCATGATGACGTTGTGGAATTTACCCAAGTGTAGGATGGGGTCCTCTCCACATCGTCCATAGTATCTCGGGAGCAACCGTAGCACTCATGTTCTGAGCTCAAATGCCACACCATCCGCAAGGGGTGGAATGATTACAGCCAATGGTTGTTGTATCAGATCTGGCGCAGTCAGCTGTCGGAGTGTCTGTGCCATTCGTACCTGTTTTTGTATCAACTTCAATAAGTAGTGAATCAGTAGCAAAGGTGCGGACCGTAAGATAGATCCACACCGCAGTCAATCACAAAAACACACAACAAAACAGAAAACTTCACCGGCAATGGCGCCAAATTTGACGGGGCTAAAGATGCGCAATGCAAATATCGTTGATTAGCCTTATCAAAGTAAAAAGTCCTAACAGACCTACTAAACAGATGTATAGTAAGCAAGCAAGGGTCGAACCCACAGGGAAGGTCTGATGCAGTATGCAATTGTGAATGACAAGTAACAAGCTAGGGGCGTTTAGTTATCACGAGAAAGCAAAGCAAACAAGTTTGGTTGAGTTGAGAAAATATAATGGGGAAAGTAGTCCTACTAGAGCGAGATCCACAATACAGAGATATAATTTGATCACAGAAATCAATTTAATCCAAGTTCTTTTACTATCCTTATAGTTGTTCCCACCTTGATCTTAAGTACTACCGATTCTCACAGTTGTCGATAGACTTATTACTATGCCAATGATAAAGTACCACCGATTCTCACAGTTGTCGGTATACTTTACCACCAACAAAGCAATAGCAATACACACAATGATATAGGATACATGCAAATAGAAAGACGTATTAATACTCGCATGCAACTGACTCTCACTCACAATTTTACGCTCGGAACCCCTATACGCACAATTGTGTTTGCTACTAGATATGCACTCGGAACCCCTATATGCAATCCTAGCAATTGATAAAAAGTATTCAACCTAGTTGATCAGGCTAAGAAGAACAACAAGAAATCAATATTCAATATAACCAAGAGAATCAAACCAACACTTATAAGGATAAGAACAAGGAATAGAAATCTCACAAACACATCAACTGTATTGCTTCAATCGTCTAGTAGAACAAAGGGAAGTTAGTTCTTCATTCAAACGAGAATGAAAACCTAATAGAAAAGTAAACTGCGTAATGTAAAAGTGTCTGCCTCTGGGGCGTGACTGCACACTCAAGACCTAGAAAGAGGTCTTAAATAGGTTTAGGAAATAAGTTAACCTAATGGAAATAACAAAGGAAATAAAATAATAGAAATAAGAAAGTCTGAAATGCAATAAAGGAAATAAAATCTTCTGCTGGCCGCGAGGCGTGACGTGCCCACCGCGGGGCGTCAGTCTTCTAGTTTCCTTCTTTGAGATCCACCGCCGGGTCGCGGTGGCTCCTGGCGCGGGGCGTCAAGTTACACCGCGGGGCGGTGAGTTCCACCGCGGGGCGGCGGTGCCTTTTTCAGCTTCTGCGACACTTTAGTAGAAACACCATAACTTTTGATTTCCAACTCGGATTGCGCTCATATTTTGAGGACTTGTAGTAGACTTCAACATCTAACTCCTAGAATTGGAATCACTTCATTTGGACATATTAGTAGAGAGAACGAACCATTTGAATTCAGCACATTGTTCTTCTACTCTTCAATACACTTCAAACCTCTATAAATCCCATGATTTCTTCACTTCTCTCCACAACTTCTGGATTACAGACTTAGCCACAAATCTCATCCTAAACTCCTCTAAATAATGCTAATAATTGCTAGTTAAGGTGCATGAAATGACACCTATCAGTGGTGTATGGCATGAACCCATTGACGCCGCTTCATTTGTCGTCGCGACCACTGCGAGACCCAGTGCATGTCTCCGCCGCCAATCGCGCAGAACAAGTACAAGAGCTCAATCGAAGAACAAGGGACCAATTGGAGAGAAGGGCCGCGCAGTATGCCTCCCAGAAGAACATTGGCCGACGCCGCGTCGTTTTTGCACCCGGGGACCTCGTCTGGGTGCACTTGCGAAAAAAAAGGCTCCCCTCGCGGCGTAAGCACAAATTGACACCACGTGGAGATGGTCCATTCCGCGTGATAAAGGCCATAGGGGAAAATGCCTATCAACTCGAGCTCCCACCGGATTCTAGAGTCCATGCGTCCTTCAACGTGGCGGACTTGACCCCATATGTTGAGACTGAGTTTGATGATGGTGAAGCGGGGATGCTTCACCATCCTCAAACTCAGGCTCCACGGCAGGCTTGACGACGCCGAGTGACTTCCCAACCAAGACTAGATCCAAAGGTGTCACCTTTGACAATTGGCTTGTCACCGGAGGCAAGAACACATCAGTGGTCAAGGTATGTTCCTTTGACACTATTCTTGTCATGTTTGTTGTTACTAATGCCTTTAACTATGTGTAGTATTCAGTTCCTCATGTTAGGACTAATCATTTTTTATATTAGGCATCATTTCTCAAGATATTAGGCATAATGTTGAAAAATAACTCATTGTTATGAATCATTGTAGAGTAGAGGTCCGAATTATTGACATTTTCACCAAAGCATTGAATCGAGAACCATTTGAGAACCTAAGTTTACTCCTTGGAATAAATTATTTCAACTAGCGGTTTCACTTCCCTATCTAGTTCCCTTGATTGTTGTTTGGAATAGATATTATTATAATTCTTGGGGAACTATGTATGATTTGCTTGTCATGTTCTGATTCTAGTTTTATTCATAATTTTTTATTGTAAGTCATTCACTGGATTTATTACTTAGATTCATGAGTAACATTTTTGTGAATTTGTGGCATGAACATCTCTTTTCTAAACCTATAAAAGTCAATTTGATCTATTTGCACCCTCATTATAAGCCAAAATGATGATTGACTTAAGATTGTCCCTTGCCTGACTACTTTAAGAGTTCCATACGATCCTTTCTCTTGTTTTAGTCCACAACTGGGAACAATTATTGTAGTGTCAAAATTCCCTCCATGTTCTTGTTATTTGGATGCGTACTCTTGTGTGCATTCAGCTTGTCCTATACATAAATGTATCCAAACCAGCCTTAGCTTTGTGTCCAAGGAATTACGGTGACTGATGTTTCGGCTATTGCATATTGTTGATGCACATTGATGGAATGGAACTGGAAAGGAATCGATGTCTGCTGCAATCTTTAAAATAAAAAAGGAGAGGAAAGAAAAAGGACAGAAAGGAAAAGAAGTGGACAATTTTTTTTATTTCTTACCAAGGGAACTGAAGACGTCAGAAATCCTTATTACTACAAAGCATCGTTCCCATACAAGAAAATAAGATGAAGAAGTGAAGATTTCCTCTGAAAAATTGTTGGAAATGATCATTGCTGCTAAGAAGGTGAAGTCTAATGTGATTCCTCTGGACACAAAGCCTCGATTCCTTTCTTTTTCTAGGACTCCTCCTAGCATTCCAACAGTCATCTCCCTTTCGTCACTTTGTTTTTAATGTTCTTGTCTTTCATGTTCATATCTATGCTATTTTTGGTCTTTGCATGTAATTTGGTTCGTGTCTTTACTATATGGGAAATATGTCTTTTAACTAGTTTCTTCTATGCACTTATCATTATTAGTTCCCTATGTGATTATTCTAACCAATCTTTTCAATGATGTCAAAAGGGGAAATGAACTTTGGAATAGGACCAATAGGCTGGCAGGAATTATTATCTTGGTTGTTATTCTAAGGGGGAATTATGGAATTCGTAGTATTTGCTAAGGGGGAACTTCATCAATATTCACATTCATCTTACTTCTTCATATGATTCATACTTTGTATTTCATATCAACTGTCATTCATGCCTATTGTTTATATGCCAGGTTCTACATGTTTGTCATCATCAAAAAGGTGGAAATTGTTAGGAAGTGAACTTTCAGGAACTCTAGTTCCCTTACAAGTTCTCTTCTTCAGTTTTCCTAATTTTGACGATGACAAACACTTTGCTACTAATATTTCCATGTGTGTCGTTGAACAGGGAAATCAGGTTCAAGAGATGAAGAACATAGACCAAGAAGTCAGTGTTGGGAATTGGCATGGGAACTCAAGAGCAACGATACTTCAATACCGTGCTAACTAGAAGAGATATCAAGCGCGACGACTGTTTAGGGTAGATCTTTTAGCTTATGAGATAAGCTTTTAGATATCCTTGTTTCCATATCTTTAGGAGAATAATTGAATATATTATGGAAACAAAAAAAGATGTAAAATCGGGAAAGATATTATTTGGTAACAAATATTATCTTTTCTGATTTCTTTTGGTTATTTTATTTGTGCAATTCAGCCAGTTGTAGATCCTATTCTACACGGATGAAATGTATAAATAAAGTAATCAAAACTCTCTCATCTCTAACGCATTCACAAAAAGCTGAAGGTGAAGAGAAATCAGTGCTTGTTCTTGTGAGAAGAACTATGTAAGTCTCTTGCTTTTTTTGCTTGATTAGGTCGAAGTAGGTAGAGAGTCTTAAGTGTGTCTGAAGTCTTTAATATGTGTGTTCTACTCTTGTTGATTGTAATCGAAGCTTTAATAAAAGAAGTAGACTTTTGAAATCCTTTCGAAAGAGATGTAGTGGGTTTTATCCTGGATAACTAGTTGATTATCAAAGGTTCACACTCTAAGGAACTTGTCTTGAATCTGTTAAGTTACTTATTTCCACTGCTAAGGAACTGAACTTCTCTAAAGGCTCAGTTCCCTTTGATCACTAACATCTACGATCCTACAATGGTCCAACATTTTTGTATGCGTCTCAAAACAAAACACACCAAAAACGAACTTTTTTCTAAAGTAGGCACTTTTTAGAACTTAATTCTTAATCTAGGCTCGGTATGAAACTTTTTCTTAAAATAGGCTGGCTGTTCAGCTTCGGAATTGACTTTTAAAATAAAATAATAATAAAATGAATAGTCGTTGTATAAAATAGAGACTCTTCAAAACAAATTTTAAAACAATGGATAGTCTCTGTTTAAAACAGAGACTCTTCAATTTTTTATTTTTAAAAAAAATGGGTAGTCACTGTTTGAAACAAAGACTTTCCATTTTCTTTTAAAAAACAATTGGAGAGTCGCTGTTTGAAACAGAGTCTATCCATTTTCTTTTAAAAAACAATTGGAGAGTCGTTGTTTTAAACAGAGACTATCTATTTTTTTATTTTATTTTTTAAAAACAATTACAAAGCTTAAAAGTCGGCCTATTTTCAGAATATGTTTCATACCGAGCCTAAATTAGGAATTAAGTTCTAAAAAGTGCCTACTTTGAAAAAAAATTCCACTAAAAACATCCATGCAATTACAAACATACCACAAAGTAACAATCAACCACCTAAACACAAACAGACTAAACAGTCACGGACGGACCCACGTGGAGCACAACCCCCACTGAAATTTAAAAAAAATGTTATATGAAAAAAAAAAGTATGTTGTGAACAAGAAATGCTTATGATATAGTGGTAATCTCTTTCCTTTAGTATAACAAGGTCATTGGTTCAAATCTTGTGGGCATCACTTTTTCTTATTTTCCTTCTTTTTCTCTCTTTTTATTCTTTTTTAACAATCCCTAGTACTATTTCCTTTGATTTCATCTTTTCATTTTTTTGTCATGTATAGTATTGTTAATTATACCCTTTATTTTTATTAAATAATTATTTATTGTTTAAATTCTAATATTAAAATAGAGAGATTAAATTTATTTTTTATAATTAAATAACATATATCTTATTATATCATATCATTAAAATGTATTTAAATTATGTAATACACAAATAGAGAAATATTTTCGAAGTATTAGCGGTTCACAAAATTCTAAGTCACTAAATATAATATACAAATAGTAAATTAACTAAGCGTTATGGATTTTTTTTTTCACTCAAAAAAAATTATTATGGATTTGTCTAATTATGAGGTTGAGGTTAATATTGATGAATTGTATGCTAATTAAATATCACTTTTAATATATTATGTATTATATTAAAATTGATTACAATTAGGTGAGATTTTAGTCCTCACCGGGTAAAATACTGCATCCGTCCGTGTAAACAGTAGTACTACGTACCGTACGTGATCTAGCAGCTATCACTTTATTAATTATTCATATCATCAATCAACCTTTTTAGCTTCACTTTCAATTATTCCTGGCGATGAAATCCACAATCCCTTGAAAAAGGCGGTCGGTCTCGGCCTTGGTGGCGGGGTCCACCTCGACGGCGATCCGGTTGAGGTAGAAGCTGTGCGTCATCCCGGCGCTCACGAACACCTCCACCTCCTTCCCGGCCTTCTTCATCGCCTCGTAGTACTCCATCTCCGTGTCTATAATCAGGTCCTTCTCCGCCACGCACAGCATCACCGGCGCCTCCACCGCCACCTCCTCTAGCGCAGGGGCCTCCTCCCCCATCGGGCACGTCACCGGGTGGTCCTTCGTCGCCCCCTCCGGCAATGCCAGACGGAGGAACTTGTCCGCCATGTCCACCGTCAGGAACGGCGTCTCCGGCATCTCCCTCTCCGACCGGCTCCGCTCCGCCCGGCAGAACCCCGGGTGGATCGGGATCAGGCCCACTATCCGGGCCGGGCTTATGCCCGATGGGTCCGCCCCCGCACGGGCCGCCACGTGGTGGACGAGGTTCCCGCCGGAGCTGTCCCCGATCAGGAACAGGCGGCTGAAGTCGGCGCGGGCCGACAGCCACGGGTCATGCTGGCCCGGCCCGGCCCGAGCCAAAGAGCCTAGCCAGAGGAGGGCGGAGTAGCCGTCGTCGATGGCCGCGGGGAGGCGGTGCTCGGGGGCGAGGCGGAGGTAGACGGACACCACCACGGCTCGGGCCGCGCGGGCCAGGTTGGAGTAGACGGCGTAGTACATGTACCAGTCGGCTTGGCTTATGCAGAAGCCGCCGCCGTGGAGGTGGAGAAGGACGGGCAGTTTATCCTCGGGCCCGGACTCGGGTAGGTAGGCCCGGACCCGGAGGCCCGAGTCCTTGTGGATGAGGATGTCGCGGGTGGCGACTCCGTGGACGAAGTCCTCATGGGCGGGGACGGGGTCGGACATGAACTTGACCTCGGGCGGGCCGAGCCAGGTGCGGTCGACGGAGCCGTCATCGAAGACTCTTAGCCAGCCGGAGACCTCCTCGACCACCTTCTTCTGCTGACCCATATATATGTATACTATTGTGATTTAGAGCTTTAGCCTTTAGTGTTGTTGTTGTGACTTAATTAATTGTGAGTCGGTTTGTCTAAGGGTTCCGACTTCACGTACAGTATATATAATAGTTGTTCCACACATAACACCAAAACTAAAGTAGGTAAGTAAAGTTCAGAGAAATTCAAAAAACCGTTGAGGGGAATTTCTTGGAAGTGTTAATTTCAATGGATAGGTAATTGAATGACTTTGACCTGACTTGCATATTTTCCGTGGAAGCTAGGTTAGATCACATGTCAAGACTTCCCTAATTCACACATATGTCCTTATTTTTGGTGATTTTCTGTTCATGGATTCGTTACTTGAATGTATGTTAATAATTTTGAGATAGGCATATCAATTGTAAAGCGACGTGTCTAACTCAAAATTATTAACATACATTTAAGTAATGAACCCAAAAACAGAGAACTGTCAAAGTGTTTCCATCAAAACAGAATTTTGAGTTAGGCATATCAATTGTAAAGCAACGTGTGAACTGTCATCCCTTTCACATATGTCGGAGTTTTATTGAGGTGTTGATGGAACTAGCTACTGCACTGCTTTTATCATTTCACCGTTACTACTTCCAC
The DNA here is from genome assembly GCA_027886185.1 of Rheum nobile. NCBI lineage: Eukaryota > Viridiplantae > Streptophyta > Magnoliopsida > Caryophyllales > Polygonaceae > Rheum > Rheum nobile. Next base: position 2,488,558 of record WOAB01000163.1, read on the forward strand.
GGAAAAATGTGTTAAAGGTTGATTTCAACGGTGCGAACTTAATTTTTATTTTTTTTGTACATTAAAATGGCTATAAAAGCCGTTGCATTTTTTATTTTACTTTTTAATTCAACGGCTTAAAAAGCCGTTGCAAATATTATTTTAAAAAAAAAAAATTACCGAAACATAATATCACATCAAATCTAAATTCTAATGTATCTTAATGGAATAAATTCTTGTAGATTGAGTTGTTGCTTAGAGTTTGTAAATTATATACACACTCACGTACATCACACAATTACTGATTGACATAAAAAATTAGGGAATAAATTATCTAATATAAACTCATAAGGAAAATAGTTCAAGTTAATTTTAACCTAAGATAAAAAAATTTATAAATTAATTTTAGGGTTAAAATAATATTATAAACTTATAATATTAAAAAAATGGGTAATTTTTATATTTTTTAAGTTAAAATAAGAGAATAAATTATCTAATATAAACTTATAATATTAAAATAAATAAATTCATGTGTTTTCCCCTAAGACTCCAATGGTTATATTGAAATAAATAAATTTATCGTATAGTTATATACTATTATTATATCAAATAGTTATATACTATTGCTATATCGTTCAATTATATACCATAGCTATATACTATAATTATATATTATGGTTCTATAGTATAGTTATATACTATTGTTATATTGTTTAGTTATATACTATAGCTATATACTATGGTTATATCGTATAGTTATATACTATAATTATATATTATGATTCTATCGTATAGTTATATACTATTGTTATATCGTGTAGATATATACTACTGTTACATCGTATAGTTATATACTATAGTTATATACTATGGTTATATCGTATAGTTATATACTATTGTTATATCTTATGGTTATATCATATTGTTATATACTATAGTTATATACCATGGTTATATCGTATAGTTATATACTATAATTATATATTATTATTTTAACGTATAGTTATATATTATTTTTATATCATATAGTTATGTACTATTATTATATCGTATAGTTATATACTATGGTTATATCGTATAGTTGTATACTATTGTTATACGGAGTATCATATAGTCATATACTATTGCTATATACTATTGTTATATTGTTTAGTTATTAACTCGCTATATATTATGGTTATATCGTATAGTTATATATATTTTAATTGAATTTTATGGTTCTAACGTATAGTTATATACTATTTTATATCGTATAACTATATACTATGGTTATATCGTATAATTATATTCTATAGTTATATCGTATAGGTATGTTATATCGTATAGTTATATACTATTATTATATTGTATAGTTATATACTATGGTTATATCGTATAGTTATATACTATTGTTATATCTTATGGTTATATCATATTGTTATATACTATAGTTATATATCATGGTTATATCGTATAGTTATATACTATAATTATATATTATTGTTCTAACGTATAGTTATATACTATGGTTATATCTTATAGTTATATACTATAATTATATATTATGGTTCTATCGTATAGTTATATACTATTGTTATATTGTTTAGTTATATACTATAGCTATATACTATGGTTAATATTGTATAGTTATATACTATAATTATATATTATGGTTCTATCGTATAGTTATATACTATAATTATATTTTATGGTTCTAATGTATAGTTATATACTATTTTATATCGTATAGCTATATACTATGGTTATATCGTATAATTATATACTATTGTTATATCGTATAGTTATATACTATGGTTATATTGTATAGTTACATACTACTGTTATATCGTATAGTTATATACTATTGTTATATCGTATAGTTATATACTTTTGCTACATACTATTGTTATATCGTTTAGTTATATATACTATAGCTATATACTATGGTTATATCGTATAGTTATATACTATAATTATATATTATGGTTCTATCGTATAATTATATACTATTGCTATATACTATTGTTATATTGTTTAGATATATACTATAACTATATACTATGGTTATATCGTATAGTTATATACTATAATTATATATTATGGTTATATACTATGGTTATATCGTATAGTTATATAGTATAGTCATATATTAGGGTTATATCGTATTGTTATATACTACAGTTATATACTATGGTTATATTGTATAGATATATACTATAGCTATATGCTATGGTTATATCATATAGTTACATACTATGGTTATATCATATAGTTACATACTATGGTTATATATTATGATTCTAACGTATAGTTATATACTATTGTTATATCGTATAGTTATATACTATTGTTATATCGTATAGTTATATACTATTGTTATATCGTATAGTTATATATTATATGATATAACAGCACCTGCAGTGGTGTCTGCAGCACCACTGCAAGTGCAAGTAGCGGCGACCTTCATAAATCATACTCATGGAACAGATAAAGTCTACATTTGCATTATCCCTAAAAACTGAAAGTTGTAGTTAGGTAGATAATTTCGACATTTAAACGTTTACAATATGTCTCGGGGAGATCAAGACCCATTTCAACTATTCTGCACGAATTCATCACAATTTTACAATCTCATAACCAGCATCTCAAAATTAACAAAAAATGTCAAGCTTTTAAGACCACTCTTTTTCTTTCCTTTTCCATTCTTATTTTTAACTGTTGAATGTGAATGAGCATTCCTAAAGTTGTATAGGTCCTCGGAAGCTTCTTCTCCCAGTCCACATGAAGCTTCTGATCTAACAATTCATTTAAGAAACAAAAAAAAAGATGTCGTCACTTGATGCAGTGAATATGAGCTTATTTGATCGGATTTGTGGTGGAAATTGAATATATATTTCGGAAGTATCTGGGAGAAGATAAACACTGATGGTGTTATTATCATAATGGGATCAGAAACTTGATTTCAGTTAAGTTAGCCACTAAAAAATGTCATGAAAGTTCAGGATATGCTACACAAACAAGTTTAACATGTAAATCATGACGAGGAAAACAAATCCAAACATCTATCCGAGACTAAAACCAAATACTGTCTTAAAAAAGAGGATCAACTATACAAGGCACAATCATCATGTCCTAAATGTATAAATTACCTCCTAACAACTTGCACGTTTCTCCTTTGGCCATCAAACAAGACTCACTTTCACGTGCCCCAACGAAGCTAACTCTACTTATTTAGGCTTTATGATCATTGTTTAAGGCCGGTGCTCAACCCTTCGCCAGCTGGATGTTGTGAGCCGTCACTTGCTGAACGGCTCAAGCTGTCACCCAAACGGCTTGAGCCTTCACCATGAACAGACCCCACTTTCTTCCTTGCATTCTTATGCCACTTTTTCAGGGCTTTTGATGTTTGCTCGTCAAATATGGATTTCTTCATGTTTGAACCCATCTGTCAATTTATAAACGGTAAGGCAATAAATTCTACATCAAGCACTCTGTATAGTAATTTTAAGTTTAGCTGTCATAAACTCAGACCTGAGTTACAAGGGCGTATAACGGTAAGGTGATGTAGCTGCACATAAATTGAACTCCAAACCTGCATTTATGAATTGCACAAAACGTGATATTTTTCGTTGTAAGAAATTGTTTTTCAATTAGTTTCTTCCTAGTTATATGGCAGCTTACCCAAGGGCGACTCTGACGAGCGTGAGCCTGAAATTACGATGGAAACAAGATCTCACCCCGAACTCATACTACAACAATATGACACGAATACTATGTCAGTGTATAAAAGCACGGTAACAAGTAGAAACTGCGGCGCAAAGAGGTAGTCCATTACCGATATCCAGAAGAAGTATGTTATCTCAAATGCATTCTGTAAATTGGAAAAATAAAGTATTAGGTGTAGCTAATTGTGGGAGACATAGAAGGGAAAAACAGCAGACAAGTAGGTACCTGAAACAAGACATAATGGATGAGATAGAGAACTAATTGAGGCCAAGAAAACCAGAAGTGGCTGTCTGAGACTTGAATAACAGGTATTCCCTGAATAACTGCATGCTTGTCTATGATCTCGACAGCCATTTGTGCTATAATTGCTTGAAGCTTTGTACCGACGGCTAAGATCATCTATCAAGGCAGGCTTGGTAAGCAATAGCTTTCTTATTTTACTTTCTATTCAATACCAATAAATCGTTAATGAATAGAAATATCTTACAACTGGAGGTAGTATGGATAGCCAAGACATAGAATCCCATGCTAACAAGCAAATGAAATAGATGAGTTCAGCTTGATTATAATGTTGAATAAGGATTATATGATAATATAGGGATAAAATAGCTTACCATTTACGTCAACCAGCAAAAAGAAGACTGCAGAGGCCCATAGTAAAGGACTATAACCATTGCGAAGAGAAAAAAGATTTAGTGTTTGAGAGGCAAATAAATACGTGCTTGTTCAGTAAAGAAGTATTGCAAATTTAGATGTTGCAAACATATAGAAAAACTAAAATTTTCAGGTACCTGATCCCGACAACAACCTTAAAATCGTCTTCTAGTGATCTTTTAATGTACTTCTGGAAATCAAATCTACTTCCAGGGGCTAAGTGAACCTATAATCAAATACATATCGAAAATTTCACATTGCAAACATAAAAGAAACCAATAATTCCAATTCTAAGTCAAGAAACTTACAGTTATAAAAGCATGACGCATTGCTAAGTAATCAGATCTACGAACAGACCTAAAAAATTGTCGGAAGAAGCAAGTCTGTAGAAACCCAAATGTGCAGTGACAACTATGATCAGCATATAATAATATTGAAAACAATAAACCAAGAAAGTAACAATAACAGAACCACATGGAGCCATGTATAAATGACATTTATGCAGAAGTGTTGGATAAAATCATATTTTAAACCTAGCCAATCCAATCCAAGACATAAAGATAAAGAATCTCTTTATTATGGAAATCCTGGCAAATACATTTCCACATACATATAAAGTAAACTAAAAGGCTCCAATCCTGTTAGATATATGTACAAGTTCACTTTTGGAGATGTTATATTATGGGTTTGACTTTCTCTAGTTTCAAGTGTTTTTATTGGGTTAACATATTGGTAACCCCCATACAGTAAGATACTAATGCAATAAAAAACACATATATCAGTTCAAAGTGGTAATGCAAAAGGAGTATCTTTTAGCATACATCCAAAACACAAATTATTTCACATGGATATTACTTGAGGCTCCTATCTTGTGATATAAGGAAAGAATTAGACATGCTCAATAAGAACGTGATCATGGAGCAGTGTTGCAATATAAATTTTCACTTTAACCCTGAAGTATCAATGACAAATAATCAAATAGGCGAGATTGGTGAAACAAATCTTACAATCAAGAAGAGAATGGGTTGTCTAGTACAGAAACTAGCATTGTCCCTGAGAAAAGATGTCTCATGAGTAAGCCTGAATGTTGAACTATCTGCACATTGCAAATATTTTTTTCAGTACAAAGGGTGGAGTAGCAAAAGCAACACCTTAAATGTTTAGGTAACTAAAAATATAGCATTAAGAAATAGTTTTAGGAAATCAAATAGCACTAGGGACTCAGAATGAAGTAAAAAATTGTTTGAGGTTACAACTAATAAAATGATGAAGTTTAAATTGTAAGTTTCAAGTTAATATTGTTACGATGAGCAGCTTCTTCATTTTGCATTGCTTCTAGTTCCCATTCTTTCCATCTACGAATCTGCACAAATGAAAATAACAATGAGCATAATAAATGAGAAGAAGTCAATATACAAAAAAATGTGGAAGAAGAAAATAAAAGAGCATAGAGCTACTTTGAAAACCCTACAAGCAAGATGTAGCAATTATTCTTTTGGTTGAGATAGACCTTAAAGTGCATCAAACGTACGACACACACATAGCAGTTTGAACCCAAGAATGCTTAACCATATGAGCTAAAGAGGGCAAGAATAATTTACCCTTAGAATTCACATGGCTGATCTTACACTGAAAAATTAGCACGGAAAGACAAAAGGAAAATGAAGTCGAAACCCACCTTCAATCTTCCCATAATCATTACTAGAGCACTAAAAACCACATGAAAAACTGCCAAGAAGAATATGAAGATATGTATCTGATGCAGTGCATCTGCTGATATAAGTGGCACTTTTCCCTGTCAATAGAGATTACATCAACAGAAAACAGTTCAAATTGCTTAGCTAGCCATGCTTATGAAAATCAAAACTATATACATACAATGGAAAATCTCAACTAGTAAGTTTAAAGAGCTCAAAACTAACTTCTGTGCACTCAGCAGGTTTGCTGCCAGCTGACAACATTCTCTGAACATGCATCAAGAGGTTGCCTTCATGTGCAGTCCCGTGCTCTCCCACCTCTTTCGTAGGTTCAATTGCCGGCTTAGCTTTCTTGGCACGCTTAGCACATGGCAGCATTGTGTCTGCAAATTTGTGGTGGATGCATACATTTGCAATGTAGTTTTGCCCAAAGGTCAGGAGCAAGGAGATGAAACCTAACACCATCAACTCTGCAGACAACAATGGCATTCACAATTAGCTTTGATGGTAGACCCTGTCACAGATAATAACAAGCAGGTAGCATTTTCTGTTTTCTTACCACCCTTGATTTTTACAAGGGCTTCATACAAAGCTTTCTTTCTCTTCTCTTGAAAGTACTGCATTTACAAAAAAGTAATTACATGGTTACTAAATCGGAGAATGCATCTATAATCTTATATTAAAATGAAAAAACTTCCGTGCTTTTATCTATTTTATATGATCAGGATCTCAAATTTTGAATGACTCGGTTCATATCAAGACACAAACATTGCAGAGAAATCAGAAATCAATACTCCGGCCATGGCCCATGAGCAAATTTTGGGTCAAATTTCACAAAAAACAAGATATATGTAAACCAGAAAGCAACAACGTTGAAATTGAATTAGAGACTCTAGATTACACATAAATGATTGAGAAAAGGGTTACCTCTCCGATGAGGTGGAGACCCTTCTCAAGAACAATAGAGATGAGAATGATGGTGGCGCAAATGGAAGCAACGGCCCAAGTTGGCGTCTGGTCAAGCTGTCTTTCGGCACCTCCGCCTTCTCCTCCTCCTCCTCCTCCTCCTCCTCCTCCTCCCATTGTGATTTCTTTGCTTGTGTTTTTTTACGGCGAAAGGGGATAAATTGGTGATAATGTCCGATTGTGAGTTGAGATTAGGGCAGAAAAGGAGAAGGTGGAGATGATTCGAGAATCGTTGTGCGCAGAGCATAAGTAGGGGGCTGATAAAGTCTGGCCATTCAAATCCCGATGTGAAAATAGCAAACAAGAACTTGCAATCCGTCGACTCCTCCTCCATTACATTTACAGACTCTCTTCACTTTCCCTCCGAATTTTAATCGTACACGTGACCTATATATACTACCACTTCCACGGCTACCTATCTTCCCCAATATTTTTCCTTCTGGATATATTTTACTTAAGATTCAGGTACATCACGTCTTATTGTGTGAAATGCGAACCGTTAGATTGTTGCGATCGACGGTTGCAGGGCGCACTTGACTTCTAAAATTTTAAGTTAATGAAGGACATTTATGTCTTTTTTTTGCCTTAGGTCTTCTTCCTTCTCAAACCTCCACCGCACATTTTCTCTACCGAACTCTGGTTGTAGCATCTTCAACGAGATTCATCATTGTATTTCAATCGATTCTTCAAATTCGAACTCAATTTGCTCAATCAAATTGTTTATTTGTTCATCTTGGCTTGAAATCTCATCTGTTTTGTTGCGTTCGTCGTTCCCAAAGGATTCCAATACCGATTTTCGGTCAAACACATTGCTTTTTGCTTGTATTTTTCAGTGTAGGGTTGCTTATTGGTTGAATCGATCTCGCAATGTCAAGTTTATGCAATCAAATCTCAAATTTTGTTGATTATTGGGAATTGTAAAATCTCATATGTACTTGGTTGTCATATACCTTTTTCTCTGTTTAAAAGTGTATCAACTGAGGGAGAATTGTCGTTGTAGAGTTCATCTCAAACTAGTGGTTTGGTAACACATTTGGTTTTAAAGTATTCATAGATTATGAACATAATACTATTAAAAATGAACATTATCGAGTTATTTATAAACATGATATGCTTTTGATATTTCTGTTTACATTCCCTCTATATTTCATCATGTTCATGGACCTCAGTTTCTACTAGTCGAGACTTGTGTCATGAAAATAGCATCAAGAATGTTGATGCCACTAGAAGTGAGGAGCCCAATGTGAATGACTATTATGAACTTTGGTTTCTCAAAATGGAACGACTTATTTCATTCTCGTTTGCCCTGATGACATGAAACATGTCGTAACTTATCTCTTTTCTTGAACTCTTCTTTTGAAGCTTTGTAAGGGAGCTTGTGTTTACAAGCATCGCAATAAATGAAAAAAAATATACCACACACGACATTTGCACTTGTAATGGGTGTTGAGAATCATGCGAGTTTATATGTTTTTTTTGTTCTCCATATATTATTTGTTCTATTTTTTTACACTTGATTCTAGATTTGTTATGAGAGAATCATACATGTTTTTCATATGAACTTTAAAATTTCACACTTGTTAATTCCTGAGTACATATGAACATTACTATTTTATATATGGACCTACACATTCAATATATGAACCTGAAAGTATTTAAGTGTTGTACATAATATGTATAAACATTATTGTTATAAATGTGAACATAGATATTCAATATGTGAACCTTAACAAATAATTGTCCATCATTTTTACTTCTTGTGAAAATTAGCATACAAGTATGAAAATCTGTAAGCAAACTTTACATCCACCATAATATCATTGTCTAAGTCATGGTATCAACAACCCATCATACAACTATTGTTCATTGGCTTGCCAATGTTCTTATTGTACGCCATTAATATTTCTAGAAACTTATGCTTCACTTCATCCAGACCAAAGAATCTTGTGTAGATACTTAATCATCACCACAGTTATACACGTCTTGTGGTTTTCATCATCTATTTCATCCTCCCATCCTTGCACTGATGTGCCATGCATGTATCCCTTCATGTGCCGCATGGTATTTATACCAGAAGCTATCTTGTTGTTTGCATCACCTCATGAGATATAGACAATATATGGTTCTACTTTATCATATGCTAATGTCTTCTTCTTTCTGTGAAGCCTTCGTATATCCAAATAAAAAATAACGATCTTCCTCTGGAAAATAGTTAAAGCATGAACATTAATGTAATATTTATGGCACATATTGTCTTAACAAATGAACACGTATATTAATGTGCACAAAAATGTAATGCATGACAATATACAAAATTAAATGAACCACAAATAACTAAATATGAACGCTAGAACATAACTCATGAACCTGCAACTGTAAAGTCATTGCTTGTTTCCCCATTGAATATAATTGTGCCTGATGGACTATTGCTTATTTTATTGTTAAATTAATTTTGTGTGAGCATCACCCTTTTTTGTGCTAATTGCTACACAGACATGCAAGACAGCAAAATATTATCACATTTACGAGTTTTCTTATTTATTACATCAACAAATGGTACATTCTGGGGGTAGCTTAATTCTCTTATTTTCTAGATCATGTCTGTATTTTAGTTAAAATAACCTGCATATTTTGTAAGTTGCATCATATGCTTAGATATAGACATACCTAAGTGCACAAAGCTCCACCAGAACTGGTATTGATCAAATGGCATCTATTTTTTTTTTAAATTTTACCCCGATTTTATTTTTAAAAAAAAGGAATTTATCCCGGTTTTTACAAAAAAAATTGGGTCTTGATTTTTTTTAATGAATTTTACCCTGTTTTTTTTTTTGTAAAAATCGGGGTCCGAATCTCGGACCTCGTCGAGAACAACCTCATTTTTTGAACCGCGGTCCGAAGTGAAAAAAAAAATCGGGGCCCGATTCCTAGTTCTGTACTAGTGACCTTAGATATGTCATAACCTGAGAGTAAGAGTATATAAAAACATGCATCTTCTATTTGAAAAATGTTGTGAATCTCAAGTTATTAGACATGAACATTAAGTTATAGTTTATGAACGCATAAAGGTTCGTAGGCTTCAGCAAGAATGTCTTTCCTTTGTATCTAATAAATGAACATTGAGGTATTATAAATGAACATCACGACTCAAAACATGAACACACAGTTCAGTCTACGGTAAATAGAAATGGCATGAAACCTTTTGTGAACTAGAGTTTGTTATCTGTCTAGTCTCAAGTAAAAAATACGAAATCATCAACCACACTCTTTGATAAAATGCGTCTAATTGTGAATCCTAAAATCCTAGAGAAATGTAGTTATTCTCAAATCACAAGCAAGTACATTTACACTTGCACAAAGAAACAAATAACAAGCATTCTCCATTTTGTGTTTTTGTTTGTCTTTCTGTGAACCCTAGACTTTGAATCAACTAAAAGCTGGGAACAAAATAAAGAAGTTTTTAGATGAATTTTACCTTCTTGTGAACCGCTCTTTGATGAAAGCTCTACATCATTCGAAATCTCATGAACGGAGTACAGATCTAATCAGAAACTCTTTCTTCTATGAATGAACGAGATTGAAGCAAGAGATCGAGATTGAAGCAAGAAAGATTAAAGCTAACCAATTCAAGCTTGATGCGGGAGTGCGAAATCAGATCGTTTGAAAGCTTCCATTGAGCAAATGGTTTTGAGATAGAGTGGAGATTTTCTAGGTTTTGGTGTGAATTGGGAAAGAATACTTTTGCAGAATCGCTCAGATGGAGAAGAGAGTGCTTTCTTTTTGTTTGGTGAAAAAAGCTCCATTTTACTAGTAATTACAAAATTGCCATCCTAAATGAAATTACACCCCCACACACTCTCTTGCTTCTTTAAACCTAAGTCGTAGATCCCGTCCATCTAACGGTGCAACATGCTTCTTATTTCGCACTATAGCATGTATTTACACGTGAAACCGCCTCTATTACTTAATCACAATATTTACTAATGTTATATGTCCTCTGAATAAGATTGTTATTCTAACTTATATTTTTTTAAATAAAATTTTATTATCTTAGGGATTTAGCTAATAACTAGTTTAATTTTGTATCGTGCACGAGACTTGGATAAATTTTATATTAATTGTTTTAGTATTAAAAATATATCAATTTCACATTTAAAAATAAATAAAAATAAAATATATCTAATTAGTTACAATATAAATGAAATAAAGATAATTGGAATAATATAAAAAAAAGATACTAATAATCAATTATTAAAAATCATTGTGATTTTGTACATATATATTAATTAAAATTTTGAATAAAATAAAATTTGAAATATATTAATTAAAATAAAATTTGAATAAAATATATTAAAAGAGAATATTTTATATGGAAATCAAAAATACCTAAATGAAAAATGAAAAGAGAATATTCAAAAATATCTAATTTATTCTATCTAATATGAAAATCATGATCAAATGTGAGCAATCCAAAAATATGACTAACTAAATGAAAAATTGAATATTAATTAAAAGAAATATATTAGTTAAAAGAAAATTTGAATAAAATATGACTAACTAAATGAAAAATGAAAAGAGAATATTCAAAAATACCTATAATATTCTATCTAATATGGAAATCATGATCAAATGTGAGCAATCCATATGTTGAAAATGAAATCAAGATCATCTAAAATATTGTATATAATAATAATAATACAAGATAATTTAGTAATGTGACATGATGTAGAGTAGACATGTGACAATAAATAACATAACGCAATATCAAAAGGACAAGTGATCTTAGGTGATTTTACTTTAGCATTACGCGGAGGCTATATATACACCTTTATTTTTACTAAATATGCACATTTAAAACACACATATATATTGTGCCAACAAACCCGAAAATAATGGTTGAGCACACAAATACAAAGAGCATGTAATTGTGGTGCGTGCTAACACGGGCGGATGCATGATTGTAGTCTAGTGATGGCTAAAATCTTGAAGAGTAAAATATTACCGTTTACCTTACACAAAATCCTAAACCGTAATTTTTAATTCTACCATCTATTTTACACAAACAATCTCAATTTCAAACAACAAACTCTATATCCAAACTTCAAATGAAATTTTACTCAAAATTGACCAAAAAATACACAAATTAAACAAATTTCATAATTACAGACTACTTTTACTGCGTAATCTCAACAAATTTGTATAAAAAATAATTTATAAAATTTACAAATCCATAAACCCTAAATTTTGAAAATTTTAACACAAATAAGGATAAATATAGTAAAAATATTACATATCTTATTGAAAAATTGTGTGTGCAGATTTGGATAAATTTTTAGTATTTTTAAGAATTATACATAATAAATCATATGTAAAAAATATTTTTAAAATTCAAAAACTATAAAAATTAGTTTGAAATTTTTGAAAATTTTTTTATAAAAAAATATTTAAAAAAGTTTGAGTGAAGGGAAAAAACTTCCGTATATATATATTTTTTTCTTTCAAAATTCCAGTGGGAGCTACAGCCCCCATTGAACCCCACCTGCGTCCGTCCCTGCGTGCTAATGCATTTAGAGCACACATGATATATCTTCAATTAATAAAACACATGCCAAATAAAATTTTAATATTAGGTGCGCTTAATTTCCTACATTGTGATACATATCATGAAGCTCCATATTAGTTAAGATGTTGGATAATTTTGCCAAAAAAGATTATGTCCTTTTTCTTTTTTGTAGAAATACTCTAAAAAATACAAAATGACAAAACATGTCTATTTGAGTATTTTTGCCAAAAAGATTATGTCCTTTTTCTTTTTCTTTTAAAACAAAAAAATAGAAAAATAAATATTTTTTATCAAAAGAAACTCAAATGAAAATGATAAAGTAGTAAACAATATCGTAAATATCGGATTTCTTTTTGTTATTAAAGATAGAAATCAAAGTTTATTAAAGATGGAAAGTAAAGATTTCACCAATTTTTTTTTATCTTCTTGTCAATATTTGTTATCAATCCTGACAGTCATCCATTTAACCCTAATCAACCCTAAAACATTAATTTGTTTCTCTTCGTTCCTCTTACACCATTGATTTCATGATATTTGTTGTAGAACAAGTTTGTTCTACAACAAACTCATAAGCATCATGTCGGTCTCCTTTGTTTAACATGTCATCTTAATAAGAGGTTATTCCAAGTTTCCTATATTTGGTAAACAAGACACTTTCAATCTCACAATATTTTGTGTATTTTCATCGGCCTCCACGTTTATCCTGTCGCTCTTCAATATTTATCCTGTCACCCGAAAATATATTAAAAATGGAAAAATAAAATATTTAAGAAAAAAAACGAAATATTTACCACTAAGCGTGTTTTTTTCTCTCTCATATAATTACGGTTATTAAAGATGGAAACAATAAAAAGATTTTGTGATATCTTTTTAGAAACAATTTTCCTAAAAAAAACAGAAACGGTTTGTAATCTTCACTCACCCTCATCCTGGAAGTATTCCGATTCACCTTAACTAACTTCATTTGTTCATCATCGTTTTTTACTGAAGTTGTCATCTTTAATTTTCGTCGAAGCAACATGGGTAAGTTTCGTACTGTCATATAGCATATTTTATCATGTCGATCTTCTCTGTTTTGCATGTAGTATTCATAGAATATTCACCTTAATTATTAATGAAATTATAATTTACTTTTTTTTTTAAAAAAAAAATTCTATTTTAGAATTTGGGTATTTGCTTGCTATAATTTTAGGCATAAATTTAATTATTTTAGGTATTTATACAACATTGAAAAAACTAGGATATTTTTACAAAGGTGTTTCTAAAATGGACTATGGGCTACTAATTCTACTTTTTTTTTTTTAATTTGGTGGAATACTTTTAAATTTGTTTTAAAAAAATTATCATATGAGTTTTATATATTTTCATGGAGATTTTTTTAATTTAGTGGAAAACTTTTAAATTATTACTTTGTAACTTTTTCTCTAAAATATAATTAAAAATAAATCATGGATAAAAAAGAAAATATTCATAAACTCAGAAAAAACAATTGTTTTAGAATCTTCAACGATATGCATTTCAATTTGATTAATTTGTAATTTAATTAAAATTTGAAGTTTGGGTAATATTTGTTAAGGGATTGATTTTATTATTCAAGTACTATATTTAATTGAAAAAAATTGATTAATATCAATTTATAATTAAGATGGGAATTTTTTATCTAATCAACATAATTACCTATTATTAATCTGTTAAGTAAAAATAATAATAGGAATAAAAAAAGGGCTCAACTATTCGACGCATAGGCATTTTTGCCTTTTGGCGCATAGGGCCGCGCGTAACGTGAGAATAGACTTCCCACGTTACGCGTCGATACTGACCCATTCAAGACCCACACGTAACGTGTGAATTGTCTCCACACGTTACGTGTGGGATCATGTCACACGTTACGTGTGACATTGTATCACACGTAACGTGTGGGAATCTGGCTATAAAAGCCAGATTCGGCTCCTCCTCTTCATCATCAGCACTCAGCCGCTGCGCCTCCTTGCCCCTCCCGCGTAACGTCTCTTTGCCCCTCCCGCGTAACGCCTCCTCGCCCCTCCCGCGTAAGGTTAGTTCCTAGAAATAATTATTTGATTTTGTTTTTAATAAATTTAAAGTGTTTGGTTAGGAAATGTAGATCCATACATAGTATTTGGTTAGATAGATCTAGGTTTGGATGGTAGATCTACGATTTGGAGATGATTTGGATGGTAGATCTAGGTTTTGTAGAAGTTTTTGTGATGCTTAGGGTTTTGGTTAGGTAGATCTAGGTTTGTTGACATTTTGTGTGGAAAAATGAAAGTGGAAGTGATGATATTGTTAGATTGGTAAAAATTGTGGATTTGTTGTTGAATTTTGGGTATATTTGAAAAAAAAATAAAAAAAATCGGACTGTCTCGCTGGAGAAGACGACCGGAATATCGCCGGAAAGTCGCCGACGGCTTGCCGGTGAAATTGGAATGTGCACATTCACACGTAACGTGTGAATGTGCACCACGCGTTACGTGTGAGAGCAAGTCACACGTAACGTGTGAATTTGCTTCTTTTTTTTATTTCTGGAACGTTGATTTTCTGTTTGTTGATTTTTGTTGATTAAAATTCGGACTGTCTCGCCGGAGAAGTCGACCGGAATATCGCCGGAAAGTCGCCGGCGGCTTGCCGGTGAAATTGGAATGTGCACCACGCGTTACGTGTGAGAGCAAGTCACACGTAACATGTGAATGTGCACCACGCGTTACGTGTGAGAACAAGTCACACGTAACGTGTGAATTTGCATTTCTTTTGATATCTGGAACGTTGATTTTCTGTTTGTTGATTTTTGTTGATTAAAATGTGTTGATATGTAAACGCAGATGGAACCTGGGGAAAGAACTGAACGCAGGATACGCCGCAACCTTGTACGCCAACAGTCGTATGTGACTGGCGAAGAGGTCAAAAGGCCGGAAAGGAGGCAACGGAGGGATGTGTGCTACCGGGATGATGAGACCGGCGCATACCAGATTGGAGCAGGTAGCAGTACTGGGGCTGGTTTAGGGTTTCAAACTGGAGTCGGTAGCAGTAGTGGGGCTGCTGGCGATACTGGCATGATAGGAGTGCATAGCCTAATGGCAGTGCCGTCGTTTATTGGGGGTAGAGCAGGCTCTGACCCTCCGAGGGACCCAGACTATGAAGGAAGTCCGCTGCATTGTTATTCTGATATAATAGATCAGAATAACTATTACGGGCGGAATTTTAGTCTGCCGGTACTACTGCCGCATGTGAGCCCTCATCATAGCCCGAGGGATTATTATCAGGGAGATGAGGAGCAGGACAACCCGTGGGAGAACCCGGCAGTGTACCCGAACGCTGCCTATCATCAACCTATGGTAAGTACATTTAGTTTAACATGCATTTGTTTACAATTCATTATTGCATCTGATCTATTTAATAAATGTAGGATCATGCCTGTACATGGGGGACTCAAGACCAGGGGACTCAGGCCCAATCCAGCAATGCCTGGATTCCAAGAGAAGACGCCCCAAACACGGCGGGCGAGGAGCCTCAGGAAGCCTCTTCTTCGCGGGGAAAACCACCCCGGTCAAAGAAGAATGTCAGATACGACCCTGAACTGGTGGTGAGCGTTCCTGGAGGTCCGGAGAGACCTGAACTCCTAAAGAGTTTTGTAAACCACGTGGCGTACCTCCTTTACCAGCGCGTTATAAGTTGCACGTAACACAATTTTTTTAATTATTAATCTTGTTTTAAATAAGTCTATATGATTGCTTAATTATGTTCATATACAGTCGGTGCAACCCTTGAGGTTCCAGCAGCGAGGCAAGCAGTTACGCTCATGGCGTCTCACAACGGAAGACGCGTGGGGTAGCATGGCGTTGGCGTCCGGGCTATGTCATCTATCGGACATCATGCATGAGCATGTGGATGAGACGCTGATTGGTGCCTTCGTCGAGCGTTGGCAACCGGAAACCAACTCATTCCACATGCCATGGGGAGAGATGACTATAACTCTCCATGATGTGTGGATGATCCTTGGGCTTAACATACAAGGGCAAGACATGGGTCCCCCAAAGAAATCACGAGCAGCTGAGTCGCAATGATTTGAAGAAGGCGTTGATGGAGCAGACGCATGAGTTTTTTGAGCTGGAGGATGGTGCTATCGTCGCCGGTAACTTGCACGCGGGAGATTTTAAGACTCATTGCGAGGAGTTGGCGTCGAAGAAGCTGGCGGCTGGGTTCTTGCTGTACTTGGTGGGGTCTTCCCCCTTTCCTGACAAGTCTCAGCATCGCTTGCCCGTTTATTACACTCCGTTCGTGACTGATCTCACAAAAGTCACGAACTATGCATGGGGTGCCGGTGTTCTTGCACACGTGTACCGCAGCTTGGGCGAGTGCACAAGAAAAGAGGCACGGGTCATGTCCACATGTTTCACTCTGATCCAGGTATTAAATGGCTTGAATAAAAATATCTAAATTTTTGTTATAGATATATTATATGTTTGTTATGTAGGGAATTGACATATGTGTAATTATTTTGTAGTCATGGATATATCAGTACTTTCCCATGTTTAGACCTGCACAGAGTGTTTACTGGGACCCACAACAGCCGATCCCATACGCCAGAAAATGGGACATGTCACATGAATCCAACCGGACCAGGAATTATAGGGAGGAGCTGGATGGGATGCATGCTGATAGTGTAAGTGCATATACGGTCCTTATCTATTATGTTAAAATATATATGCATTATAAGTTGTTTGAAATTCAATTGTGTTTAGGTTGAGTGGATGCCATACGGCTCCATTGACTTCAATAATGAGATGTTTGCTTCATCGCGATTTCATGGAGTCATATCCTGTTTGTGGGTCACCGAGCCTTACATGCCGGATCGAGTAGCTCGGCAGTTTGGGCGTGTACAACAATGTCCCAGACCACCGATTGTTCCCATTAAGGCATGGAGAGGCGTGAAGATTAGCAGTTACACGGTGGAGTACGATAGATCCTTACATGCATGGAATGCCCGCAATGAACATTCCATTAGCCTGCAAGCCATGGGTCCTCCAGTTCGTCAACACCACCAGTGTACCGATGATTACATGCAGTGGTACCTCCAACATACACATCCATTCATCATCCCTCAAGAGGATCGTTACACTCAGCAGCATGTAAGTAATCATGTAATTATATCCTGTTTATTTTTGACTTCGTGTATGTTTATTAATCGTATCCACTTATCTTCTGTGCAGTGCCTTGATAGTTGCTATTCACGTATGGATCCATATCGCGATCATCACCATGGAGATGACCGATGTGAAGACGTAGCCGAGGCGTTACGGCAATCATTGGAGCAAATGTATCCCTTCCTTTCGAACCATTGAACTTGGCTGCTTCGTCATTTGAGCATTAGTTTGAATGTTTTGTTGAAATTTGAATGTTATGACTTGAGTTTGAATGTGTTTGTTGAAGTTTGAATGTTATGACTTGAGTTTGAATGTTTTGTTGAAGTTTGAATGTTATGACTTCAGTTTGAATGTTTTGGGGAAGTTGTTTGGATTATGACAACAATAGGAATGTCGTACTCATTGCAGCATACTATAGGAATGTCGTACTCATATCATTCATTACATAAATCGACTGTTTCGACCTTCTTCTTTCGTTTTGGTTTCTTTTCGTCCTTGTCTGGTTCATACTCCAACGAACGATCTAATAGCCATTGATCTACGTAATCACCCGAAGACGGGTCATGATGATACAGCCACCCCGAGTAAATAGGAGGCAAGGGCGAAGTTTTGGCCAGCCCAATCTACATGAAAATCAATGCATCATACATATGTTTTAACACAAGATAGTATAAACAGATGTTTTAACACAAGATAGTATAAACAGATGTTTTAACACAAGATTGTATAAACGTACCGTAATAAAATGTTGCTCGTTCTCGACATGGCAAATGCATACCGTCTTCAAATTCTCCCCAATCGATGCTTCGTTTGTCTTCCCCCTCATAGGCAGGTATGTCATCCCCACGCCACGACCGACGGTAACGAACACACATGTGAATGCCGTTGCCACCAAACATCCCATATCCGGGAGCTCCAACCACGTCTCCGGTGGGGCCGGCCTGTTCGGCGAAGGAAACCAATCAAGCTTCGCCTCCATTGCCTCAAGTGTCATCGTAGACACCCAAGTCCCCCCGAGGGTCGAAGGGGTGGAAGCTTTATTCCTCCACTTTTTGATGCAGAATTGCTGATTCATAGCAATCTCCCGCGCCCACAAAAAGGCTTCTTCTCTAGACTCCCAGATTTGATCAGATGTGAAGAACCTTGAATAATCGGCCGAGACGTACACATCCTCCTCCGGTAGTACACTGAGCTGAGGCTGTGTGTGTAGGGATGGAAAGCACAGCTGTGGGGTAGCATGAGATGAAGATGCTTCTGGAGGAAACGGTATCCCAACATCAAATGATGGTATATCAATAACTTGTTGAGGCGTGTTCCAATCCTGCAGTTTTTCCGGCGTTTCCCAAACCGGAAATGTCTTCTGTGGAGTGCTCCAGTCATTGAGGGAGATATTGTTTAACCCCTCGTATAAATGATAGTTCGTCTGCATACACGAAATCATGTCATCAATTAGTGCACTGATTATAAAAAAGCACGTACTGTCAAACCGTGCCATATTACAGAATGAAACCTGGTTTCGGGTGGTGATTACACACGTAACGTGTGAAGAGTGTCCACACGTTACGTGTGAAACACACCCACACGTAACGTGTTCAACACCTTCACACGTTATTTGTGAACATTCTTCACACGTAACGTGTGAAACTGTTCTTCAATGTAACAACAAATTCGTAGCCCTAAACCCTAAACAACGCTCAATCTTTGTTTCTAATACCCTAAACAATAAAATGAGATCTTTAATATTAAACAATAAGTATCAAAAATAGCTTTCCTAAATCCTAAACAACAAATATAATGGGCCATCAAAAATAACTTCTCTAAACCCTAACCATGAAGCTAAGAACTTTAAACATTTTCAAAACAAGAAATAAAAAAGACAACTTTAGGGTTACTTATAGAAATTACCTCGTTCCAAAGTGGAATATCTTCCCCATTGTTGCTCCAATACTCGTTGTTGTTCGGATTGTCCATTTTTTGTACAAAAAATGTGAGTGAAAATCAAGATTTTGGGAGTGTTTAGGATGAGGGTTTAGGTTCGAAATGGATTCGAAATGGGTTGTTAGCGGACAAAGAAGATGGGTCATTATTACAGTTAGGTGGGGACAAGACGGTTAATTCAATGCGTTTTGCAACAGACTGAACCACACGTTACGTGTCAAACCGTTCCACACGTTACGAGTGAAGTAGATTGGCACGTTACGTGTGAAACACACTAACACGTAACGTGTGATTACTAGGGTTTAGGGTTTAGGCGTATGTAGGGTAGGGTAGGATAGGATGGATAGGGGTAGGGTTTAGGTTTTTTGTGGTATAGGGTTATGGCATTTCGGTAGAGTTTAGAATAATGAGTTTTAAGTTTAGGGTTTAGGGTTAGGGTTAGGGTTAGGGTTTAGGTCTTAGGGTTAGTGTTATGATTAGGGTTTGAGTTTAGAGTTTATCTTTAATTATTAAGGGTGAATTTGGGTATGCGAGTTACATTGTTTATGAGAGTGGTTGACGTTTAGGGTTTAGGGTTATTAGGGTAAGAGTGGTTGAGGTCCTTAATGCTAGTGGTTGAGGTTTTTAATGCTAGTGGTTGAGGTCTTTACTTTTTGTGGTTGTGGTCTTTAATTACTACAGCTGTATATATCATTTCACTATATAAGAGGCATTATGGTTGTTTGTTCACTACAACACTTCCAACACAAGCGAGATTGAAGATTCATTTGTGGGTAAGCTTCTTCTTCCAGTTTCTTTCGATTTAGTAACCCTAATTGGCCTTTTCATATTAATGGATTTGTAGGAAACCAAGCACTACATCAAATAATGACATCTTCATCCGAATCATCATCAAACCTAAATAGGCACCATCAACAAATAAGTGCTCCACAATGCGAGTGTAATTTGAAAACCATTGTCCGTACTTGGGATTTGCAGTGGAACTACGGAAGGAGGTATTGGGGATGCCCAAGACTAGGGTGTTTATACAGGAATTGGATTGATCCTGTGTACGAGGAGAGGGCACACGCGGTTATTCGACAACAATGGCGGGAAAAACAAGATCTTATTAAGGTGAATCAAGATGTTGTTAAGCAAGAACTTTTACAAGATATGGATAAGATGCGTAGGTATAACCTCAATCTATATAATGATGTACATCATATAATGCCTTGATGTCGTATCTTTTGTGTAATGTTGTTTACGTACTATCAACATTTGTAGGGAGCAAGCAATTTTATCAAAGCAGAGACATGATATGTCGCGAAGTTTTACAAGAGACTATCCTAATTTTTTCAAACGCAACTAGACGATGTCATTTATTTTGTGCTAGGTTTTCTAAGTTTATGAAGAACTTGTATTATTTCTTGTATGTGATTGTATTCATCCAACGTAATGAACAATTCTATTCTATCTTCTATGTTGATTATTTTGGGGTATTTTTTGTAGGGTTTTAGATAAACAAATAAATACTACAAATAAACATTCTAAACCCTATTGACTAACCCACACGTAGCGTGAGGGTACAAACCACACGTAACGTGTGAAATTGTCCCACACGTAACGTGTGGAGCACTGTGACACGTAACGTGTGGTTTGTACCCTCACGTTACGTGCGAGTCTATGCGCCAAACGGCAAAATGCCTATGCGCCGAAAAGTAATCGTGTAAAAAAATTAGATTTGATAAGACTTATTTTAGTTTTTTTCTCTAATTGATATCTTTTTTTTATTAAATTAATTAATTATTTGTCAAATTATTAATTAAAAATTTTAATATACAATTAAAACGGACCTAGTGTTGTAAGTTTTTATAAAGGCTGGATTATGTGATGGACGATGGTTGAATTATGATGACAAAAAAATTATATTACATTTAAGAAATCAAATAATTTTTTATTAATTAGTAAATAAATATCATAAATTATATAAATCCATGACAAATCATTAGGGCACAATAACAACTAACAACAATCAACTACTAAACATAAGATTTTAAAAGATATTTATAAAAATAAGCGTATCAACCATATATTGTCTTTGTGAAAAGATATTAAGAAATTGAAATGGATGGGTCTAAAATTCTATTAATAAAAGTAATCCTAAAAACAGAAATCAAATAATATATATATATAGCTTAATTAATTAAGATTTAGATCATCTAGTAATGACTAATCATTATCAAACAACTTTAAAAAAATTGTGTTTAAAAGACCGTAGATGCAAAATAATCTAAAATACTAAAAATGAAAAACTATAAAAACGTATGTTTATATAAATTTCAAATGTGAAAACTATCGGTTACAAATTATATAATTATAAATTATTATATTAATTATTTTAATAGTTAATTTCATGATAAATAATATATAAACTACAAAATTATAAGAGAATTTACAAAAAAAGGGCGTTTTTGACTTGCATATTACGAAACTGCCCATTATGGGGAGGTATTAGCAAAAACTACCCATTTTGATTTTTTGTCCCCATTTTACCCCTCAGTTGAATTTCCGAAAAAGATAAAATGTAATTTCATTAAATCTTTTCTTATAATTGACTGAGAATTTTATATTATAAACAAAATAATAAAATAATAATTTAGGATTATAATTTTGAATTATTGAAAATGGGTAAAATGATATAACTTGTGTCAGTTACTTTTGAAAAAAACAACAAATTAAAATCGGAAACAAAGAACCCATTAACTTCCCTCCATTAATCTACATCTTCATTTTCTTTCCCACAGAAAACGCAATCAAAGCAGTGCATGTTCTTCAAAATCCTCAAACTGCTCAACTTATTTAATACAGTTTCCGCCATTGTTGCAACTGAAGGTTTCTTCATCATTGCTTGCTATTTTCCCTTATTTGATTCCGTCTGAAAACCCTAGAATTGAAGCTAAGAGGCGATAAAAGGAAGAGGAAAGACGATGAGGGGCAAAATCAGAATAAGAAAAAGGCTAGGGAAGAGACTCCGGCGAAGGAAGTGAAGAAGAAAAAGGGCGAGAATGCGATTCCGGCGAACGCAGGGAAGAACAAAGTTGTGAAACCCAGTCCGGAGAAGGCTCCATTGAAGGAGAAATTAGGTAAAACCAGTCCGACGAAGGCGGCAGTGAAGGAGAAAAAAGGTAAAGCCAGTCCGGCGAAGGCGGGGAAGATTGTAAAGAAAAAATGTGTAAAACCTAAACCAACGAAGGATTTACCCAATTCAAGTCCGGCGAAGGAGGAACCAGCGAAGGCTGTGAAGGACAATACTCCGAAGGAAACGAAGAAGAAAGAATCTGTGAAATTGAAGAAGGATAAAGGGAAGAAGGAGGAATCAGCCAAGGTTGTGAAGGCCAGTCTGGTGAATGGGGTGAAGAAGAAAGAGTCTGTGAAATTGAAGAAGGGTGAAGGCAAGGAGGAACCAATGGCTTTAAAAAAAAATGTAAGTTTTCTAATTTCCAGATCATGGCAATCTTGTGAAATTGTTTCCTTCAGTATCCAAATTAGGGTTTGTTTATTTGTATAGATGATGATCCTGTCAACGATCGATGGGTGTCCTTATGGTTTAATTGTTCTCGTTATTTGCAGGTTATGTACAATTATTATAGAGGTGAAGCATTTTATGGAAGAGTGAACATAAACTGTAGGATACAGTTTATTCGTGATATTGAGAACAGTATCCCACCTGCTGATTGGCAACATATATTGGATGGCCCGTTTGGCAATATAATGAGGATGTTCCAGCAGATATCTTTTTCTTCACAGACATTGCATGCAGTTATTTTCAAACAACTGAAAACAAAGAAGAAGTGGGAGTCTTGGTATGAGGTGGGTGGAAAAGAGTTGAGGTTTTCAATTCAGGAGTTTGGTATTATCACGGGATTGAATTGTGGAGAATTACCTGATGTTGATTCAAAAGGAGACAATTTAGTGACTAGAAGATTCTTTGGAACTCCAACAGGCCCTAAAACAACTGTACAAGATTTGTACAACAGATTCAAAGAGCATCGAGTCTTAGATAATTACAAAATAAAGTTGGCTCTTTTATTGATAGTGGAGGGCATTTTGCTTGGAGGTGACAAGAAGAGGCTAGTTAAGGCTGAGCATGTGAGGCTATTAGAGAACATGGATAGGTTTTGGGAGTATCCATGGGGAAGGGTTGCTTATGAAGAGCTTCACAAGTCTTTGACAACATCATTGGACAGAAGAATGCTAACAGTGGAGAAGGCAAGGGCATTGTCTAACCAACCAAGAATTCCTTATTCAATTCAAGGAATGCCAATTGTCTTTCAGGTACCTGAAGTATTTTTATTATGTTGACTGGTTCTGAATTGTATGTTGCCAGGATATTGTGTAGTTTGTATCTGCAAATTCATGTCGAAACCCTATATATGCATTTCATTAATAAACCCTAACTAAGAATGATCATGATAAATTTACCTTGGAGGTAGATAAAAATCATGATTATAAATTGAAATAAACCTGACTTGGATTGTTGTTAGGTTGATTGAAATTCTTTTTGGATGTTTAGACTAATTGATATGACAGGATGTAGGATTTAAGTGTGACAGGATGTGTTGTATCTGGATGTATACTAAACATGATTAAAACTCATTTTAGATGTTTAGAATAAATATTTTGACATGATGTGTTGTATCTGATTGTATACTCTCATGATTATAAATTGAAATAAACCTTACTTGGATTGTTGTTTAGGTTGATTCCACCTTTTTTTGGATGTTTAGAGTAATTCATTTGACAGGATGTTGTATTGAAGTGTGACAGGATGTATTTTATCTGGATGTATAGTATCATCTGCATAAATTGTTTTGATTTCCCACTTATTTCAGATCTAGATATGGGAATCTGTGCCAAGTTTAGGCAGGGCATATGCCTCAAAGTTGAGGGAATCTGCAATGCCTCGTGGACTTCGATGGTTTTCAGAGCACCTACCTGAACATGGAATATTGGAGGAGGCATTTGCTGATCCTACAAATAAGGTTATTCCCATTCTTATCCCGGATGAAGATGAGGTGGAAATTTCCTATGCTGATGAGGTTGAAGACATGCATTTTGATAAGATTGTGAAGCAAGCTTATGAGAAAATCAAAGGAAAGCAGGAGCATAAGAGCAAAGGTAAGGAGGTGGGAAAAGTTAAAGGTTTTGGTGAGAAATATGAGAAATTGTCTAGAATAATGCAGAGGATAGAGAAAGGCATGTTAGAAAGGTTTGATAGGCTGGAAAAGATAGAAGTTAGAGGAGGAGGAAGGAAATTAGAGGTTGCAAAGAGAGAAGTTGGTGGAGGAAGAAAAAATAAGGGGAACCAGAAGAAGAAGAATAAGGTTGAGTCTGAAGAAGAGGAATTTGAGTCTGATGAGGAATTAGAAGAAGAAATGGAAGAAGATGATGTTGTTGATGATGATTCAGATAATTCATCATCATCTGAGGATGATGCTGAGGTTGCTGATGACGATGATGATGATGCAGGGGAAGAGGAGGAGAAGGATGATGATGATGAGGATGATGATGATGCTCATGGTGATGGAGATGGTGATGGTGATGGTGATGGGGAGCACACTACTAGGAAAATGGATGATCAGGTGGCTACACATGAACAAGAGTTGTCGTCGGAGGAGGATGAGGAGGATGAGGAGGAGGAGGAGGAGGAGGAGGAGGAGGAGGATGAGGATGAGGAGGAGGAGGAGGATGAAAAAGAGGAAGAGGGTGAGAAAGAGGAGGAGACTGAGAAAGAGGAGAAGGTTGAGAAAGAGGAGACTAAGAATGAGGAGGAGGCTGAGAATGAGGAGAAAGATGAGAAGTGCAAGATTGATGATGAGAGGAAGACTATTGTGGAGAATGCTGGTGATGCTGAAGTCAGAGATAATGAGGTTAGAACAATGGCAGATTTTGTAAAGTTGTCTGTCATGATAAGTATTGATTTATTGTTTTATAAAATTGTTTGTTGTATTTCTTAATTGTAGGAGGAAGGTATATCACAACATATGTCACCTAAAAAATTGATATTTGATGCCCAAGATGATTTGGTCATGGTGGAGAGTGTTGGTGATAAAAAGGGTGGTGATGGAGGATAAGGTGAACCAAATAGGGCACCTGCACCTAGGAATACTGATGTTACTGGTGATGGTGAACCTCTCAATGCTGGGGATGTTACTGAGAACCTTGAAGATTGCCTAATGGAGGATGTAACCCAACATGATACAATAGTAGGTGGACTTGAACTGCTAACATCTGCAGTGGCCACATCATCTGATCAGAGAGGCAATAAGAAGGGAAAGAAGAGCAAGGTATAAGCCGAAAAAGTCACTCCCCCAAAGAGGGTCCTGCCTCCCCGTAACCAGAAGCGTGGTATTCAGTCACCTTATACAGATGAGAAAAAGGGTAAAGAGTTGAAGAAGATAACCCAAAATAAAGCAGTGAAGAAGATGAATGAACTGATGAAATGGCTTGATGATGAAAGGTTAGTATTTCTTGTGTAAACCTCTGTGTTTTGTTCATAATTTGATTAGAATGAATAATGGCTAAGATTTGGTATATATTTTCAGTAGTGAATCCCGTGTAGGACTAACCAATTATAATCTGGACAAGGACTGGTTCCGAGCTATACTGGAACCAAAACATTGGCTAACTGACAAGGTAATGTTGATGACGCCTGTTGTTAAAAGTTCGTATTTGGGTAATTGTACATTCTATGACAGGATACTTTTTTTTTGTAGCATATGGATGAGGTTTTATGTTACATACATAAGGAGCTTGTGGCGCACCCATGTGAGACGCATAAGGCAGTTGTCCTAGATGCTTGGTGGGCTTATGGTTATATTAAGGCAAAGGAGGATTCGCCAGGCATAGCATTGAGTGAAATTAAACTACCTAGTAGTGCAAGTGAATACTTTAATTGAGTTAGGCCTGCTCTATATGGGAAGAGTTGGGATGATGTGGATTTCCTTTACGCCCCTTTTAACTTGAATAGAGACCACTGGATTACTCTGCAGATTGATCTCCGACAATGGGCGGTCAATGTCTACGACTGCGCAGTTCATTTGTACAAAGAGACTGTAACACCCCCAAATCTTAACCCATTTGGAAATGTATTACCGCTAGTGACCCCAGTGTTCCTTACCAAGGTCACCCAAGGGTTTACCGGTTTAAATACAATTCATGGAATACAATTGATACATAATGATCAAAGTATTCAAATCAAAACATCAATCAAATGAAACATGAGTTACGGGATTACAACCCAATCCCGAATAGGCCAAACACAGAGTTTTAACAAAGTACAGCGGAAGTCTTTTAAATATATAACAGAGTAAATAAGTTACAGCGGAAGTCTTATAAAAGATATTATAAAAAGGGTTGTGATCGTAATGATCACCTGCCCAAGGATCTCAACCTGATTAAGAGAAATTATTAAAACATCCAAAACAACCGTCGTCTTCATAGTCAATCTAGTCTCCTCATATCTTCGCTCTATCTGATGTGCCGAATCGAACGAATGACACCAGCCCACATGCGGAGAACAATGTTCGTGGGTTAGTCTACTTGAATAGACTAGCAAGGGTACAAAGAATAATGGTCCGAGTGATCGTAACCGTTTACTATCATTGTCCCTCGAATAATAACCGAATGAACGATACATAACCCAACACTTTCACGGAATGACAACAAGAGGTATGCACAAGAGAAGATTCTGGAAGACTGAATCTTCACATAAATCGACCCGAAAGAAGACTCCAACGGAAATGAGTCTTTAAGGAAAATATGACAAATCTGGAATGTTTAAAGAATCATACAACAATGATTTTAAAAGTTGACTGAGATGCTTCGGTTCACGACCAACCTCATCGCATACAGCGAATCCATATTGGAAAGAGAACGTACTATGATCAAAGTCGAGACGAGTTTTCCTAGCTGCACTATAACTTAGTTGCACTACTCGCCAAAGGTTTATTAATTATGTGCGTCGAGTAGCACTTATCTGATTTATGTTTCAAAAACACGCATCACGTTATTAGACTTTTACATGTGTACCCCACCATTGGGACGACACATCTTAGTATACGTTTCGTCAAGAGTGACGCACACCGAAAGGTTTGTGACACCAGCTAAGTGTCCTTCTCTACACACTTGTGAAAGAGACCGGTCATGACCGTAAAATGGTATTGGAGCGAGAACGACACCGACCGAGCTCCGACGCTTGACTCAAGCCTTCCGAGAGGGAGCGTTTTCCTTGAGAGCGTTTTTGAGAGTTTGAGAGCGTTTTAGGATTTCCCACCCCTTCACTCTCTCCTAATGCTCTCTATTTATAGGCAAACCCAAGGGTTAGGAAGGTGCTAGGAAGCTTCCTCTCCAACCTTTGGGTAATAACCTCTTGCACTTTGCCTCTTGGATAATAGCTCTTGGACAATAACCTTCGGTTAATGAATCTTGTACTTTATGCCCATTAGATAACAACTCTTGGGTAATAATCTTAACCCGCGTTAAATAAAGTCGTACACGAACGAGTATTAACTCCCAAAATACGTCGACTGAATATTATTTCACTGAGAAAAATATTACAGAGACAGAGCACATTACAGAATGTCTTAAGCTCTCAGAATTAAATCTGACGTACCAAACGGACGTTCGGGAAAAATCCATAATTCCAAAAATAGCCTTACAAAATTACGGGATATCACATCACCTCTCCCTTAAAAGAAGTTTCGACCCCGAAACTTAGGTCGCCAATAACTTGGAAAGACGTCTGAGCATCTTTGCTTCGGTTTCCCAAGTAACTTCCTCTTTCCCAAACTTGGACCACAGAATCCGTACCAACAATACGATCTTGTTGCACAGTCGCTTCACACGGCGTTCGAGAATGCGCACTGGCATCTCCTCTCAAGTACCATTTGCCTGAATCTCGATGTCCTTATAGCTCAGCATACGAGACTCATCTTGGCACGAACTTCCTTAGTAGGGATACATGGAACACATTATACACTGGGTGTGTTGATGGCGACAACGCCAAACGGTACGCTAGAGATCTTACTCTAACCAGAATCTCTAATGGTACCACGTAGCGAGGGTTAAGCTTCCCACGCTTACCAAACCTGAAAACTTCCTTGGATGGCGATACTCTGACAAGTACCTTGCCACCAACCTCGAACTTGACAGTTCTACGCTTCTAGTCTGCGTAAGACTTTTGTCGACTCTGAGCGGTCAACAACCTCTGTCTAATCAAAGCAATGTCCGAAGCTGTCCTTTTTAACTAGCTCTGGTCTGAGCAGAATCTTGTCGGCGTTCTCATCCTAACGAATCGGAGATCTGCACTTTCGATCGTATAAAGCCTCGAATGAAGCCATCTTGATAGCAGCATGGCAGTTATTATTGTATTGTGAACTCAATCAGACTTAGACTGTCCTCCCAGCTAGTCGGACGATCGAGTACACAGGCTCTCAACATAACCTCTCTCCATACACTATACTTGTACTAACTCGTGACCATTCTCAAAGTCATGATCACCACCAAAGACTCGCTATACTTAAATCATGAGAATACATATGCTCTTACCTCTAAACTTCTCTTGAAGTATATACCTAAACCTCCTTAGGTCGGTATCCTTAACCAATTAGGTCTTTGCAACTTATATTGCCAACATCGAACTTCCTATTCGATCCTGAATCCATTACAAAAATCTCCAATGTAACCTCGCTGTTATGCCTTATTACTCCTAAGGACCTTAATATTCTTGCACAGAAGAATACAACATCTTTCTACTAACCTTCTTTGACCATCTAGTCCTTGAATAAATACTTAGAAATCAACAGTATTACTACTTAGTATCTCCACTTGTCATACGGACCTTACATAAACGATTCACTTGCTACCTTAATCATCTTTGACCCTTATGCCAAATCTCTATCTCACAATCTTTACTCATAAGATCCCACAAACAACAATACCACAATCTATGTCTGATTACCTCAACATGATTTACTAATCCATTCCACAAGATTGTACTCTTGTCTTACTCGAACGTGTTATATAATTACTTTAACCAACGTGGGTTACCTTTTTCCTCAAGTCCACTTGATCTCATCCGCAACCTCATCTCTATATATAATACCATGTAATCATTCTCACTATATCCACAAGGTTCTGGCCATTATATAATAATGGTCTCCAAAATTGTCATAACGACATTATTGTACCTTTAATAGGAGAACACGCATCTCCCTCACAATTTCCTTATATACAAAATTCCCAAGTTCACATCTTAATTCCTTATAATCCCATTAGCAACTCTTAGTAACCTCGAAACATAACATCCTTAATTTCCTTAAAGGTACCTCTTACAATTCCATCATTTATCTGGAAGTAAGCTTGACCTTATGTCACTTCTAACTTAAATCCTTTAAGAATTCTATACTTTCTCCAAGAATAATCATAACATTTATTCGTATGTTCCCCAAACCAATCACATGAGAGCTTACTCCCATTTCCTCAAAGTATCATATTGCTAAATGATTCATTACCAACCGAATCAATCACTTGAGTCTTATTCCTTCAATAGATGTACACGAGTAACGTTGTTACCTTACTTCTTAAGCATACATAAACTTAATCTATGAACTAAATCATTCAGTTTATCGAAATCATCACTATGATCGATCCTTAAACTATAATCCTTCCATTTAAGTGGCCTCTTCCTAATATAGTAACTTCACAACCTAATCTTTCCAATAAGGGTTGTACTATACGCCTTATGGATGTCCCATTCACGTAAAGTCCAAATATCAAATCTTGTAAATTCTCAAGTGCCATAACTCTTTATTCCCTGGAAGGACAACTTCCCAACTTTAATCATTTGGCCCTAAAGTTCACTGCCAACTCAGGCCTCTAGTTCCTCGAAACAAGATCGCAATAAATCGATTAGCACTGTTGTGCCTAATCACTTAATTTCCCAAAACGTGACATCAAATCGCCATAATAGACATCAATCATTTTCTGTCAAATCCTTATATCGCTTCTCTTAAGGAAGCCTCATAACGGACCTCAAAACGAAACTTCGAATAGATCTTCCAAAATAATACTTTGGCGGAACCATCATTTTTCTCCGGTAGCGCTAATACTGGTGCGGAGGTCAGACACTGTTTCAGCTTCTGAAAACTGGCCTCGTACTTGTCATCTCAGACAAACTTCTTGTGGACCTTGCGGAACTGACCGGTCATAGGTAGAGCGATCTTAGAAAATCCCTCCATGAACCGACTGTAATATCCGGCAAGTCCAAGAAAACTGTGCACCTATTTCACATTCTGAGGCTGCTTCCAATTGGCTACTGCTTCAATCTTCTGGGGATCAACCATAACCTCATTCTCATTGATCACATGGCCTAGGAAAGTCACTTCTTTGATTCAAAAGTCACACATATACAACTTTGCGTACAATTGATTTTGTCTAAGGACTGACAAAATAATCCGAAGATGTTTCACATGAGCTTTCACGCTCGGAGAATAGATATAAATGTCATCGATGAAAACCACCACGAACTTATCCAAGTACTGGTGAAATATCGATTCATCAGGTCCATGAAGACCGCTGGAGCATTGGTAAGTCCAAATGACATGACTACGAACTCATAGTGACCATATCTCATCCGGAATGCAGTCCTCGGAATATCTTCCTCACGAATCCTGAGTTGATGGTATCCAGATCTCAGATCGATCTTGAAAAAGACTTTTGCTCCTTGTAGTTGGTCCAATAGATTATCAATCCTTGGCAAAGGATATCTGTTCTTGATCGTGACTTTATTCAACTCTCGATAGTCGATACAAAGTTGAAACGATCCCTCTTTCTTTTTGACAAAATAAAACCAGAGCGCCCCAAGGCGATGCACTCGGTCTTATATAACCCTTGTCGAGAAGATCTTCGAGTTGCTTCTTCAACTCTTTCATCTCCGCAGGAGCCATCCGGTACGGTGCTTTAGAAATCGGCGTGGTACCAGGCTCGCGATCAATAGAAAATTCCACGTCACGCTTCGGGGGTAATCCAGGAATCTCTTCCGGAAAAACATCAGGAAATCCACTAATCACATGAATATCAAGAATTGTTGGTTCATCTTTCATGGACGGATCCAGGTAGCAAAGGTACCCGATACAACTTTGTCGAAGTAGCTTAAATGCAGCCATCGCATTGATGAGCCTCCCGTTATCAACGTCATTCCGACCTTTGAATTTGCACGCACACTGGCCCCCAAATGACACCGTCACAGTTCTTGAACTAAAATCGATCACCGCCTCATGATGCGTCAGCCAATCCATACCGAGAATAATGTCGTATGGAGTCATGGCAATACAAATCAAATCCGCTTCGAACTTCTTACCCTGAATGGTAATCAGAAATTCTAACAGACGTTTGGTGCCCATTAAATGTTCACCATTAGGAAGATTCACAACGAAAGGTTCACAAACCTCGTTGTAGACTAAACCTAACTTACTAACACAACTCTCCGAAATGAAAGAATGGGTAGTACCCGAATCAACCAATATACACACAGGAGTAGAATGAAGGTATAGAGTACCTTGAGCAATTGGAGCATTCGGTCCATCAGCCTCACGCATCTCGTAAAGGCGCTGACCTTGACCTCTAACCGTTCCTCTAGTACTTGGGGCCTTGGCCTGACTGGTTGAGTCGGGACCACAACTGGTGTACCCATTGACTCTCACGGCATTGCCCTCCAATGAGCACGCTCAACCGTCTCATCCACCTGGCGATGCGCTTTAGCACTAATCGTCTTCCAAGTGGTAGGAGACAATGGCGAGTATTCCCGCTCAGGTGACAACACCGGACTTGGATAGATAAACTCCACTCCCGGGTCCTCGCTGCCCAACAAAAGTGCTCTAAGTCATCGGACTTGTGGCCCTGCCCCTCGAGGTCTTCCTCGGGGTCCTTCTTCTCAGGATCTTCCTCAGGATTCTCTTACTCAAGGTCCTCTTCGGAAACCATCTTGATCATGAAATCATCGTTATAGTACCCTCTAGCGTACCTTGACAACTCTTCTTCATCCTCAGTGTCCTCACCTGGCTCCTCTGTAGGCTCTTCCACAGGAACCACGGCCTCGTCGGACACTAGCACTACCGACTCAGGGAGTACGGTCTTCACCTCCTCGGGTGGACTACTAGGTTCACCGACCTCAAAACACGATGAGGGAACCGAAAACTCAAGTTTATCTAGAGATGGCGGAGCCATCTCGGCTTCTTCCGAGTCCCTCTGAAGAGAAAGGAATGCACCCATATCCTTCGGGCAACAAGGATAGAGTTAGTCTTTCTAGATATAGAAGCAAGCTTACTACATCAGACTATATAGAACACATGACTATGAACGATGTTTTCAAATTCTTTTCACTTTGAAAATTCAGAGCCCTTTTTAAAGCATTTTCGAAAATGGATAAATGGTTTATAAAAATCCCAAACCCGTTTTAAAACCTTAGGCTCTGATACCACAACTGTAACACCCCCAAATCTTAACCCATTTGGAAAGGTATTACCGCCAGTGACCCCAGTGTTCCTTATCGAGATCACCCAAGGCTTTACCATTTAAAAACAATTTATGAAATACCAATGATACATAATGATCAAAGCATTCAATTCCGAAACATAACATTGTCAAAGAAACATGAGTTACGGGATTATAACCCAATCTAGAATAGGCTAACACAGAGTTTAAACCAAATACAACGGAAGTCTTAGAAGACATAAATAGAGTACAACGGAAGTCTTTATAAAATACATTTCCCAAAAGATCTCAACCTGATTAAAAGACATTATTAAAAACATCGAAAAACCACCGTCGCCTCCATAGTCCTTCTATTCTTCTGAACTACGCTCTATCTGATGTGCTGAATCGAACGGATGACACCAACCCACATGCGGAGAACAATGTTCGTGGGTTAGTCTACTTGAATAGACTAGCAAGGGTACAAAGCAGAATGGTCCGAGTGATCGTAACCGTTTACTATCATTGTCCCTCAAATAATAACCGAAGGAACGATACATAACCCGACACTTTCACGGAATGACAACAAGAGGTATGCACAAGAGAAGATTCTGGAAGACTGAATCTTCACAGAAATCGACTCGAAAGAAGACTCCAACGGAAATGAGTCTTTAAGGAAAATATGACAAATCTGGAATGTTTAAAGAATCATACAACAATGATTTTAAAAGTTGACTGAGATGCTTCGGTTCACGACCAACCTCATCGCATACAGCGAATCCAGATTGGAAAGAGAACGTACTATGATCAAAGTCGAGACGAGTTTTCCTAGCTGCACTATAACTTAGCTGCACTACTCGCCAAAGGTTTATTAATTATGTGCGTCGAGTAGCACTTATCTGATTTATGTTTCAAAAACACGTATCACGTTATTAGACTTTTACATGTGTACCCCACCATTGGGACGACACATCTTAGTATACGTTTCGTCGAGAGTGACGCACACCGAAAGGTTTGTGACACCAGCTAAGTGTCCTTCTCTACACACTTGTGAAAGAGACCGGTCATGACCTTAAAATGGTATTGTATGGGGACGAGCCACCCCTCTACCCGATTATAAAGAAACGACTGGACGGGGTCCGAGTAACGTTCCTATTTAACAGTGCTAACTAAACAGTTCCAGCACAACAATAGTTCAGGATAAATCCACATAAATGCCCGCAAGGCGATCATAAATAATAGCGTTGTTCTAACAGATATACAACCTATTATAATATCAATATTTTGTTTTCCAAAACAGTTTACCAAAACCATTTCCAGACAAACAGAATTTTCATTCCAAATTAATTACTCAGATAAACTACTGATAATTAATGTAAATATGGAACGAATGAGCAAGAGCGAACCGCCACTTGCCTAAATCCGCAAAGATTGAACAAAGTCTAACGACGGGATTCCGGGCTCGACACATAGACGAATTTGCCAACTCTGGTACCTTCGGATCGACCCATACAGAAACCCTAAGTTAGATTCGATAAACAACAATACAGAAACTACGAAAGGACGAAAGGAATCGACGGAAACGAAACCCGAACGAAGGCCTCGGAAGCCAACCACAACAACTCACGGCCACCACCTCTCGCCGGCGGGCGCCGCCCAAATCACGGCGGGCGCCGCCCAAATCACGGCGGGCGCCGCCTTAAATGCGGCGGGCGCCGCCTCACACGCGGCGGGCGCCGCTCATCCACGGCGGGCGCCGCCCATCTGCGGCGGGCGCCGCTCCTTGGCCACACATCACGACGGCTGGGCAACCTCATCACGGCGGGCGCCGTTCTCCACGGTGGGCGCCGTCTCCCTGGCGGCGGTCGCCGTCGCGAACGAAAACAGAAATACGAGAGGGAAAAACTTACCCTCGACGATCGGTTTGACTCGTCTTCTACCTTGCTTGGTTTCTAGGCCTCTAAAGGTCTCCCAAGCTTCCTTTGGCCACCGAGAACGACACCGACCGAGCTCCGACGCTCGACTCAAGCCTTCCGAGAGGGAGCGTTTTCCTTGAGAGCGTTTTTGAGAGTTTGACAGCGTTTTAGGATTTCCCACCCCTTCACTCTCTCCCAATGCTCTCTATTTATAGGCAAACCCAAGGGTTAGGAAGGTGCTAGGAAGCTTCCTCTCCAACCTTTGGGTAATAACCTCTTGCACTTTGCCTCTTGGATAATAGCTCTTGGACAATAACCTTCGGTTAAGGAATCTTGTACTTTATGCCCATTAGATAACAACTCTTGGGTAATAATCTTAACCCGCGTTAAATAAAGTCGTATACGAACGAGTATTAACTCCCAAAATACGTCGATTGTATATTATTTCACTGAGAAAAATATTACAGAGACAGAGCACATTACAGAATGTCTTAAGCTCTCAGAATTAAATCCAACGTACCAAACGGACGTTCGGGAAAAATTCATAATTCCCAAAATAGCCTTACAAAATTACGGGGTATCACAGCGACTGAAATATACAAGCTTATTTACCTAGTCATGACATTACTTCCTGTTTTCATTAGCCAGCACCCATCACTTGGGGAGAAATACAAGGACCGTGGTCATTGTGTGTTCGCAATCAGGAGAAAGACTGCGAAACAAGTGAAGCAAAACAAACGCAGGTAAGAATGAATTTAAACAGTGATGATCTAGTTTTAGTTTATGATTGCGGCATTGCTTCTAACATTCTGATATTATGTGAAACAGTGGTGATTGCGGCATATATGCCCTAAAACACATAGAGATGTTGAGTGCTGGAAGAAAGAACGTTGATCTGGTAGCTGACAAATTTATGGATTATTTGAGGATGCAAATGGCTGAGAGTGTGTTTGATAGGGGTGTGGATATCTAATTGAAGTTTAGTTTTAGAGTAATGTTTTTTAGCGGTTGTGGACTTGTAAGTGGTTTGTTAATTTGGATTGATACTAAGTGGTTTTGTTGGTTTAGGAAGGATATTTGACGATGGATATTTGATATTAAGTGGTTTTCTTATTACACTATTATGACTGAGGTCGCTATTGTGCATGACAGGATAGAATGCATCTTAATGCAAATTAATTCATCGTATGTCTATTTAATGTAATCCAAATTAAACATCATTAAGATTGAACTCCAATGACTCCGATATGTCACTTATATTGAACACCGAATAATCAGATAATCACAAATATTGAAGTAAGGTTTAGTCATATTTAACATAGAGAAGGTATGTTTCATATACGTTCTCTATGTTAAATAGGTATGTAAATAGTCCATAGTTATAGATTAGTAAGTAAATAATCTAGGGTAATGAAATTGGTATAAAACTGTAAAGTAGTCAAGTAAAGTTAGAATATTGATGTTAACTTTGTAATAAATCTTATTGTAAGTGGTTTATATAAAATAACAAATATAATACAGTCAGATTTGACACCATATCTATCCATTTGGATAAAACTTTGTAATAAATCTTGCTGACAGGATATTTTCAGTTAATGCTTGATATGAAAGTACAAATTTGCATTAATGATTGTGAACAACCAACTACATTTTACTCCTGCCTTTTGCTCATCTCATCTTTATATGTAATACAACCCTTTTCTCACATTACACATTTTCTTCTAAAACCTATCTTCCACAATGCCAAACTGTATGAGTCACATGGAGCACCAAAAATGTATTGTGTAGTCTGAGCAAGCGATAGAATCCTCCCAGCGTCGGGAAGGATGACTTTGGTAAGCACACACATATACGAGGGTGATGTTTAGGCTAACTGGTCACCACGCCTAGAAGTTGTAAGAAACATATAGCATTTGATTTCACATCTTTGGGAGTACAACAATCGGCAATCGAGCTCCACCTACTTCTTTGAGATGGTCTACGATCATGGAGGACCTCGTACCCTAAGGGCCTTGCAAAACAGGAATGACGCGTCTGCGCTTGCAGATCTTGCCACAACGGTTGCATACATCAACATTTACATAGTAACTGGAGAGATAAACGATGAGCTTCTTGCACGTCCCTTGCCAACATCAGCCATGTCATCAATGGGTTACATCAATCCCGACAACAGTTACTAGATCCCCTGTCATTATAGTGTTTTATCTTTGTTTTCAAGTGGCGAATATGTAAGATTGCATTATGTACTATTTTCTCTTTCTTTTCAAGCGGATAATATGTTGGATGAAGTTATTATGTCCTTTTTATCTATGTTGGATGAAGTTATTATGTCCTTTTTATCTATGTTGTTAAAGTAATTTATAATGTTTCAAATTTGATACTATGTTGTAGAAGATGTATTATGACAGGTATTTATGTGATTTATGGCATGGTATATATTTAATACACACAAACAGGAAATACCTAGTTCACCACATAATCCAAAAGCCAAGAATCATTATTGATATTAGAATTGTGAGAAAAAATTTGAAATGTATTCGACCTTCAACCCTAGTAGAGGAAATGTGGGAAAATTATAGGAAATGTGAAACCCTTAAACCCTAGTACAACCAACTTTAATAAATACCACCTAAAAATCCAACCAACTACCATTTACTCTCTCCCCCGACTTCCCTCGCCTTTAAAAATCCAGGTTTTGTTGGTTCTAATGTTGCTATATGTCCTGTCATGTTGTGTAGTATCTGATTCTAACGTTGTTATTTGTGTTATGTTTGTTTAACGTCTTTTGTTTGTGTAACGCCTTTTAAATATTACATGTTCAAGTTTCAGTTGTATGGCAGGACATATAACTTCACATGACGGGATAACACAACAAGCTAGCATAAAGTTAACAATATTACAAAACAGAATGCTTCAAATGTTCATCCCTAAAAACATAGATATAATACGATCATAACATCCCTAATTATTACTATCTAAACATAGAATAGTAATACAAAGGGATGTAGTGCTTCAAATGTCAACCAAAATTACAAGTTGTCATCACTAATCTGCACCAAAGTGATATCCTTTAACCAAAAAGTTATCATTCAAGTCAAGTGCTTCAAGTTTGAGCCAAAATGCAAAAGTATAGATCACTTACTCTGAACCTTCATATCAAGTGCTACGCTTCTTAGACTTTCCTACATAACAAGTCCTATAGGTATGTCCTTTCATTCCGCAAGTTGCACAACATAGTGCATGACTCCTCTCCCAATGGCCCTTAAACCTCTTAAACTTTGGCCTTCCAACGCCCCTTGTCACAGGAGGTGGAGCACAAGCATAACTCGCTACTGATAAAGGAACATGCCAATCTGTGACTAGTGGAAGAAGGTGAATTGTCTCCTTGTAAGCTTCCTTAATCGTTTCATTCCTATAAAATGGACTCACCAAAGTACTAGGATCAATTCCCTTATCCTTTGCTACAGCTAGGGCATGTGTGCATGGAATCCTGTCAGTTTGGAATATCTTGCACTGGCACGTCATAGCGTCAAGATCTACATCAAACTTCTTATTTCCATCGATAACTTGGCCTTCTGAGTGGCTAAGCCTCACAACCGGCATAGTTAAACATTCCTCGTACCTAAAGTAAATTAGCTCAACAGTTCTTTTCGTAATAATCTCACCCCACTTGTCTGCCTTCTCCCTACGTTTGCAAAACCATGCTGCAAATGTTTCTAAAATACCATCAAATAGTGCAATGATAGGCCACCCACGCTCCTCCTTGAACAACCCATTTAAGGATTCATCATTGTTTGTGGTCATTATGTTGTACCTATTCGCAGGGAAGTGTGCCCTTGACCAAGTAGATAGATCAGCACTTAGAACATATTTTGCAACCACTTTTGAATCCTTTTCCAGCTTTTTTAACTCCTTCTGATACTCAGACACTGTGTAAGCCTTGGCTACCTTGTTCCACTGTCCTAGTAGATCTTTTCTCCCGAATTTGGCCTTGAAGTTTTGGTAAATGTGAAAGATACAGAAACCATGGCCTGCTAAGGTGTAGTGTTTTCTCAATCCGTTCTGAATGCTCTTATGCCGATCTGAAACAAACACTACTTCTTCTGCATCATCTAAGCCAGTAGCTTTCAACTCCTTGAAGAAAAAAGACCAGGAAGCATTATTCTCACTATCAACAATAGCAAAAGCTAGAGGGTAAATGCCTCTGTTTCCATCCTGGGCAGTAGCTAGTAGGAGATGGCCACATTATCTTCCTGTTAAAAATGTTCCATCCACAGATATCACTTGTCATAGTACGTATATACATCCTGTCAGTCAGTCATCCTGTCATTGATGTACAAAGTATTTACATAGTATGTAATCCAAACATAAATATATCCTGTCATACAATGCTTCAGTGCATATATGTGTTAACAAACATACCTTCCTAAGATGCGATAGTCCCTTCATCCAAGCACCAACCGCCCAAAAGTAGTACTTAAAACGATGTTGAGAATCGGTTTGAATAGCTATATGCGTTCCAGTGTTCAGTTGTTTCAGCATGTACATCCAGGAGTTGAGTTCGGAGTAACTTGCATGAGGGTTGCCTCTAACTATGACCTCTGCACTCAATCGAGCCCGATTCGCCTTGGCATAACTGGCATTTATGCCAGCTTGTTTCATAACACTCTGAATTTATCTAGCTCTGGGGGATTGCTTACGACCTTCAAACCTATAAAATTCACATTTCATCAACAAACCATCATATATCAAATAAAATCAAATATGCATCCAACAAAATTCCTTTACCTTCCAAGTATCTTTTCAGCAATCATGGATACAGTTGCATGTTTGTCGGGGTTGTGTCGATATCGAAGTGTGCAACTATGAGTTCCATTATACTTCTTAACCTGAAACAAACTATATGTGCCGGTTTTCACCCCCGCTGAGCAATGAAATGTGCATTTCTTGTCAACACATTGCACTGCATATCTCTTTTTGTCAAACCTCTTCACAGAAAGCTCGACAAAACCTTTGAAAGCCTTTTCATTTAACACATCTTTTAACTCTTTCTTCGTGCAAAATGTGGCTCTAACTTTAATTTCCACATTCTTTGCCTGA
Organism: Rheum nobile; assembly: GCA_027886185.1. Lineage (NCBI taxonomy): Eukaryota > Viridiplantae > Streptophyta > Magnoliopsida > Caryophyllales > Polygonaceae > Rheum > Rheum nobile. Next base: position 2,528,747 of record WOAB01000163.1, read on the forward strand.
CCATCCTCGACATCTGCATCGAAATACTCTCATTCATCATCTTTATCTTCATCATCATGATCATTCTTTTTTCATGCTTGCCTGCAAAAGTGACGACGATAGTTCTCTTCTGCCATATCTAACTCTTTCACAAATTCGGTATCCATATTTTCATCCCCACCAGATGAGTTTCCATCTCTGGCATCATCGTCACCAAGAACAATGAGGTCACGGCCCTTGTTCTTGCTTGTAAACACCTTCACATCTTCATCGCTCTCAATGCTCCCACATAAATCAATGTTTTCATCATTGCTGCTCAAACACACGACATCTTCAGGGATTGCTGTTTGTGGCCTTGATTTCTTGCAAAACCATTTTCTAACATTTTCTGGGGTCTTCCTTTTCCGCTCCAAGTCACCCAACATCGATGTTCCCGTTGCATCCTTTCTCCTGTCATACAACATGTCCTCTCCCATTGCCTCCTCATCCTCAGCAATATCATCGTCTATAATTTTATCGATACTCTTGTCATTATTCAACGGATTTCCCACCATCGGATTTTCCAGGCTTCTACTAACCCTTTGTTCTGTACCAGGCTGTGTTGCGTGTATTGGTTGTAGGGGTGAGCTCATAGTACCATCAATTTCATTCGATGATGCACCATTGTTTTCGACGTTCCCAAAAAACTCAGAATACAGATTTTTTCCACCCTTCAATGTTGAGCTTGCATACAGTGATATTGGCCACACACCATCTTCACAACATTTCATATTAAGATACTTGAAAGTAGCAAGATCATCCTCATGATTAACATCCAATGGTGGTATATTTCCCTTGCTCTGTGGTGCAATGTATCTCAAATTTAGTTGATACATTTCAGAATCTATATATACCTTTTCCAAAATTTTCTTCTTCAATTCCTCATATCTTATAGCATATGAGACAAGGATACCTTGTGCCTTTTTACTGCCTTCATAGAAACCAGTCTTAGACCAATCTCCCCCACTAATCAAAGTCATCACATAGCTTGTTCCACCTAAACAAATATCAAAATACTTAGTTACAAAACGTTAAGCTAAGAAAACGAACAAGAATGACAATTTTTTATTCATAATGTTTCTGTTTATGTAGGAGACAACTCACCCATTGCAAAGTCGTCTGATTCCCTCTGGTTTTGGAACCCCAGACGGAACTTGGCAGGATGAAGAGTAAGTTTCGAGAGAATAAGATAGGTATTCAAGTCTGTGGTGGGATTAAATTCAAACAAAAGGAATAATGTCTGCCTTGAGGGAGTGAAAAGGAATGAACATTGTTTAACTATTAAGTTTTCCTTACTTTTAGTGTTATCATTAAAAAAAGACATAAAAGAAGGGAAAAATGACTTTTTTGGAGGGAACTAGTGCACGAATTACACCAAATTTGGAGGGAAAATGGACCAGCTAAGCTAGCTCAACTCTATAAACCCTAGCTTATTTTTCTTCTACCTTCAATATAGTCAACCTAGGAGGGAAAAGGTAACTGTTTTACTACTTTAGTATTTTATCCTTTCATAAACTAAAATAATTCCTGACACAAAAGGAAGCTACCTTTTACCTCAAGTACAGCAAAAACCCTTTTTTTATTTGTTGCGTCAGATTCGTGTCAATTACAAGTACAACCCTTTATAATTCCTGTCAGCTATTATTTCTTTTCTTGTTTTCTTCTTTTCTTTCAATCACTTATTTTAGGACTTTTTATCTTATTTTGTCATCCTGCGTCACACATTATTTCTTTTTTCTTCTTTTATTCTTTTCTTTTATTCTCTTCTTTTTCCATTGTTTATCATTTTTCCCATTTTCTTTTCCCTTTAATTTCGGACTTCATATTTCATTTCAATTCCTTTTCTATTTATAAGAAAAGGTAAACAAATTTTGCAAAACTATCCATTGGGTACCCTTGGAAATAAATATACAAAATATGTATTCTTGTTAGATACTACCCTTAAATGGGTATTCATGTGAATTCACCAAATTATAATAAAGCAACTAAAAGGCTGATTATCTTGGATTGCGATAGTTCATTGTTTACTTGTTTAGATTTGAAAAATTACGCTGTAATTAATACATATAGGAAATCTTTTTCAAATTGATTCTATTTGAATATATAGAAATATTTTTTAAATTGACTAACACGTACTTATAAAAATTAGATTAATAGGTAATTTTATTGATAGTATTTTCTTAAACCAAATTTGTTTAATTATATTGAGTAATCTATAATTAAGACGTGACGCGTTGCTTTAACTTTTGTTAAAAGCTCGAATGATGTGGTATATATCAAAGGCCGACATGTAGGCGAATAGAACGTGGTGAGGACACATATGCAAATTGAACGTAGTGCTGACACGTAGAATTTAGGCATCTCCTTTAGTGTACATATATATAGAGAGAAAAAATATAGATAGATAGTAGACTTTTTTACTTTTATTTATAATTATTAAATCTAATTATAAAATTAGTATTTTAGAAATATCCAGAAATATATTGAGAATATTTTCATAATACTCTTATTGTTGAAATTGGAAAGAAAGAAGATATGGAATTGATTTAAAAGTCTTTGTGATTGATTTGTATATAAATTAGGAAGAGATTAGGTTAGGTTTAAAAACAAATCTTGATAAGCTATATGCTTTTGATTGACATGTTTAGTTTTGGAAATAGAATAATCTTATATATAATCATTGTGATTGATATGTTTAGTTTAGGAAATAGGAGAATCTGATAAATATGTATTATATTGAATTTGAAGAAAAACAAAAAAATGATAAAATGCCATGTGGCAGAAAGAATAAGAGGATGTCATGTGGCATAAAGAGATGGTAGGCTTAATAGGGAAATGTCATGTGGCTTAGAGAGGTTATGGCTTAGTAGATATAGAGTAGATAAATATATTAAAACAAAGTGAAAAAAATGAGAGAATGACACATGGCAAATGATGAGGTGATTTGATTATGGGGAGTCATGTGGTTTAGTTAGGTTTTAATTTAGCGTATCTATAGTAGATTGTTGTGGAAGTTTTGTATTGGTAATCTTTGTTATTGATTTGTGTGATTCGTTTGTGTGTAAATTAGGAATTGATTAGTTTATTTATGTGATTGATTTGTATCTAAATTAGGAAATTGTATGTAAATTGGGAAGTGGTTATTTTGATTGATTTGTATCCAAATTAGGAATTAGTTTAGGTTTATGATACATATTTTTGTATATAAATTAAGATTTACAAAAAAAATTCTCAAAAAATAGCATTGACATTTTTATTGTGAGGGTGTCATGTGCCATATTGAAGTTTTATTTTAGTAGATATATAGTAGATTATTTATAATATAATACTTTGACCAAAAAAATATAATTGTATCTTATGATTATATCTATTAAATAAATTAGATATATATTTCTATGCGTCCTTCCAAGACCACGACCGTATAAAATAGATACAATAAATAAGATTTTTCAAAAATAGGTTTATGAAATTATTGTTAGCACACTTATACCTCAATATTGAAAACTACCTTTAATAATTTATTTTCGTACTAAACTAATAATTAGAAATTTTGCATTACTAAGTAATAATTTATATCTTATTTCATTTAAGTATAGAGTATGTAATAATGTATCCTTACAAAAAAATTATTTCTAAGATTCTCTATAATATTTTTTTATTGAAAATATTTGCAGTTTTACAATGCAAATAAAAAGTGCACATAATTGACCTATTCTAAGCTGCTAATTAATCACTTATGCACTACATATTTATGAACGTTTAGAAAACGAATGTACAAATTAAGGTCCTCATAAGATCGAGATACACATTATTAAAAAGGACAAAAATGTTATATAATTATGGAATTTTTATTTTTATTTTTTTTGGTCCAAGTGTATTTGTTTATATAAGATTAGTGTATGATGGAAAGATGTAAAAGATTAGGTGGATTGTTGTTAAGATTACAAATTTCCTTACCGATATTAAATTTTATTTTAGTAATCTTAGAGATTACAAATATAATTGGAAAGAATCAAGATATATATTGATTGTTAAAATAAAATTTTATTACTTAAAAAATTGAGAAGATGACAAGTGACATATAATGGCATGGTTTATTTATGGGGTGACATCTGGCATAAGAAAGTTCTTCTTTAGTAGATATATAGTAGATTTACAGGTTCCGTTTTTGAAAACAAATCATTTATTTCCAACTCATTTTTTATTGAATTGTCTTTGGTCCATTTAGGAAATAATTTATGCTAACAATATTACATATTTATTTAAGTGCATACAAAATATATGGCAGGTAATATTTTGTGCTATGTTTTGGAAAGAATGAATTATAAAAATATTCGTATGGTATGCATAACCTATTAATTAAGGCAGAGATTTGATTTGATTTTCAAAATAAAAACGAAAAAAGTAATAGCTTGCCACATGACAAAATTAATGGCGTGATGCCACATGGCATTCCAGGATTGGTTTATTTTTAGGGCGCCACGTGGCGTAGTAGGGATTTTGCTTTAGTAGATATAAAGTAGATTCATATGGTTGTCCGCCATCTTCCGCCCTTCTTGCCCAGGTGTTCGTAGAAATGTCATAAAGAGATATCGAAACTGAATGTTGCGTTCCTCCGAGCTTGTGTTCTTGCTGACTGACACTGATGGAGAAGGTTTCTTGTTATTTTCTTCTGTGTTTTGATTGTTCTTGAGAACCTCAAAGCCGATAGAGAGAACGGCACCGTTACTCAGTTCCGAGATCGATTCCTAGTCTGCCAAAAAATCAAAGTGCTATTCTGACATCGTACGAGTACATTAATCAAACAGCGAAGAAAAATATTACTCACTCCACTCTTCAGAGGATCCATGATAACATGCCGTTGTGTACCAATTGTGATTGTATTACTGAGATGACTTGCTATTGTTTATGCCTGAAATTTGGAACCGATCTCTTGGTTCTTTTGAATTCCAAGGGCTTTGGAAGGATCTTGTGTTCAATTAGTGTTGGATCGTTAGAGTTACCTTTGAGGGAACAAAGACTTTATTCCCACAGAAGGTGCAGCGGAATATTATAGCAAGAAAGATAAGAAACGAACTCACGATGTATAGTGGAAACCCTAATTAGCCAACTAGCTAGCTAATCAAAGAAAAACCACTACCTTCAAGCTTCTCGCTTGAGAGAATTTTGAAGCGTCTACTTGTCTTATTGATTTCTTATTCGATTACACTTGTAGCATGGACTCCAAACCCTAGACTACCCAGCTAGATTCGAAGATCACTCCTACAACGATGAATCCGAACTCAACCCTCAAAGACTCACAAACAACTTCACTCTACTTTCTGTTCTCTTATGCTCACAGTTTCGTCGTCGTCGATGCTTACATAGAAATGAATCCACACTTCTATAAATACAACTTCGATTAACACAATCATAACAAGATAAAAATCTTTTCTAAACTTGGTAACAAGAAGATATTAAAAAGATTTAAAGAATATTATCTTATCAGCCGATATTATCTAAGGAAGGAATTTCCTAAGATAACGAAATCGGATAAAGATAAAATCCTTCTCTCTACAAATATATTATCTTAGAAAAGATTTCCTAAGATAACACATTCGGATTCTCTCTCCAAATCTTCTCTTCGGCGAGATCCTTCCAGCCGAAATCCTTTTCCTTAACCGCGTGATCTTTGCAAGACTGTTTCCATAATCGTCATGCTGGAAATCCTTCATTCCGTTCACAGCTCGAGCGTTTGTTCGTCATTGATGTTCCTTGAGAGGTAACAAAGCATGTGGAGATCGCTTTGTTCCCTCTGCACTCCTTTGCTGTAATGGATCTCTGAGACAACTGTTTTGTTTATGAAACACTTAGTTATCAGATTAGTTGAATGTTTGTTACCATCAAAACCTAAGGAATTCAACAAATTCCCCCTTTTTGATGGTGACAAACATCCTTGACAATAAAACATACACATGAGATAAAGACAGTTGTGAAGAGAAAGTTCCACACTTAGGCATAATAGTTCCCCCTTAGACCAGCAACATATGAAACCATGTTTGTTCCCCCTCAACTAAAGCTACCGGTCATTTCCCCCCTTTTGGCATCATCAAAAACATAGGGAAAGATCGAGAGAAAATGAGCATATCAAGATAAGCAAACAACCCCTTTTGCATTAGATTGAGACACACAAATATAGACCACATGCAAAGACAGCACAAGATACACAAAAATATCACAAATGATGAATATTCCAATCAAGACAACCATGTGAAACATAGACAAGGAAAAAAACAAGGCAGTAAGGAGATAGATGTACTGGGAACAAGAGATGGGTTTGGAAAGCAGAGAAAGACGAATCAGGCGCCACTGATACCAGGAGCCAGAATTGAAGAGTACCTCAGATATGATGAGTATGCATACCCTTCAAGGGATATCTTTGTTGTTCCTCCAGTGTAGGCGAGTGTGAGACGACCTTCTTGGTTCCTACCTCCGATCTGGTTCCTCCTTTTGTTCCCCAGAGTTTACACCTTCAATTTTTTTTATTTTTTTTTGAAATCACAACTGATAAGATATCTTCCAAAAATACATCATGTAGAAGATTCTTACCAAATCCATCAAATCCACAAAAATCTCAATCGCCATAAACGATACTTCAATTGTGAATGCTCATAACACTTCCAAAGTAGTTGCATGCTATCAATACACACCATACTGATCAAGTACCAGCCCCAAGCCACAGAGGCGATGATTCGTTTTCTCGACTTCCCAAAGAAATTAGAAGAGTGTGATGCGGGGGTAACGTTACCAGAGAGGGTACTGATAAGCACTACTTTGTAGGGCTTAACTAAGAGTTATTAGAGGGTTCTATTGGTTCCATTCGGGTAGATTTAGACACATTCATGTGCATGGTGTTTGGGGGCGAAGATTGGTGTTTTGGTGGTGTTTTGAGCTTATTGGAGTATATTTGAAGATTCGGGATATGGAGCCACCAAGGAGTATGGAGTTAGAGAGGAGAAGTGTGGATTTGGTGGTCTAGAGAAGCAAATTGAAGATATCCAGATGAAGATGAGTTGACCACTGAGGAGATGAAGAAGAACCAAGGAAAGAGAGTCCACACGAGAGTAGAAGAACAATATGCTGAATTCAATTGATTCGTTCTCTCTACTCAGATGCCCAAATGAAGTGATTCAAATTCTAGGAGTTAGATATTGAAGTCTACTACAAGTAGCCAAAATATGAGCGCAATCCGAGTTGGGAATCAAAAGTTATGAAGTTTTTACGGAAGTGGCGCAGAAGCTGAAAATCGAGCATTAACCGCGATCGCGGGTCTTGGGCCGCGATCGCGGGTCATCAACGCCGAAAGCTGCGTCTTTTCCTGAGCTTATCTTTTCAGATTTATTTTTCCCTTTTTCTCATTTTAATTTAGTTATTTTCTTAATGGACTAGGTCATTTGTTAAGGCCCTATAAATACTCTCCTTATGCATTAGGATTAGGGATCCACTCTTTAGAACCACAAGTTCCATATTTTCAATTCATCGTTGTTTTATTTCCTTTGAAGTTTTCACCATGTCTATGAGGAGCTAAGCCTCTTTGGCTTAGTCCGGTAATGGAAGCATGAGTTTATTCATCTGGTTGTAAGGTTTTGTTCTTATCTATTTATTCCTATTGAGTTATATTATATCTTCTAAGCTTATTCCATTGGATTTCATTAATTGCACTAGCCCGCGCAACTAGTTGTTATTGGTGATTTTCATATTGCTAGGATTAGGAAACTGTTGGGCTAACGTCCTATTCTGCTGTAGCAACTACAATTTACATGCTCTGGTTGAAATTGTTCTATTATAGGAAGAGATAATTACATGGTAAATGCATCTGAGCGAGCGTTCTGTGTATCCTGGTTAATTCTTATATGCATTGCTGCCTTTGGGTTGAACCTTTAGTGGTACTAGGGTTATTCATTGGTAAGGGTTCTTTGTGGAAGGTTTCCCTCTGAATTTACATAAGATCGGGACAGGAATAACCAAATAGGAAGATAGGACTTAATCTATGAACAACCTTTGAATGACTTATGTGGACATTACTTGGCTAAGTGTTTTTCTCTATTGATATTTCATCCATTCTACTTTGTTTTGTTTGTTTTGCTTGTGACCAACCAACCTACAAAACCCCCCTCTTGTTACTATTGCATGCGAACAACACATAGATTAATCCATTCCTCCCTGTGGATTCGACCCTTGCTTGCCCTAACTACTTGTTTAGGTTTGCTAGGATTTATTTGATTAGGTGATACGACGACTATTCCCCTATCAGGTACAAAGAACATCACACAAAAATATACGAGAATTTATTCAGTGTTTAATCATGAATGAGAGGTGACAGGAAGGTTTTAGTCGTGTTAACCTGGTCAAAATAAATCCTAACAAACCTAAACTAGTAGTTTGGGCAAGCAAGGGTCGAATCCCACAGGGAGGAGTTGTTTTCTTTATGTAGATTTGCATGCAAAGTAACAAGGAGGGAGGGGGGGGGGGGGGTTGGTTGGTTGGTTGGTTTGCAAATAACAAAATAAAGTGAAATAAATAAAAGCAAAGATGAAATCAATTAGGGAAAAACACTTAGTCAAACAAATATCCACTTTTCATAAGATAGATCGATCCTAGGTTATCTTTATTCTTTTCCTTTGGTTATTCATGTCCCTATTCTAATTTAGTTAATAGTCCAACCAGTCCTAATAACCCTAACTATCAAACAATCCCTACCAACCTTCAGGATTTAATTTAATAGCAGCAAGAAGCATAGGAATTAGCCAGGATACATGCAACACCATAAACCGCAGTATTTAACATATAATCAAATCTCTTTCATAATAAACTAGTCCTACCAGTCCTAGAATATCATGGATGCTACAATAGATAAGGAATCTCAACCCGAAATATCCAAACCCTAGCAATAGACAATTACTAATATCAACTAGGTGATCAATCTAGTCACATCAATAACAATCAATAGGAATATGCTCAAGATAAAAGATATAACCCAAAGGACATAGGAAATAGAGAATTAACCTCACAATCAAATCATACGAAAAGTTTCAATTGTCGGACTAAGCAAAGGTGCTTAGTTCTTCATAACTTCAAAGGAAAAACAATACTGAATGGAAAACTTGACAATGAACAATGAATGGGAAACTAGGTTAAATAACCTAACCCTAAAACGAAAGGGAAAAGATAACGAAAGTAATCTAAAAGGAAATAAAATATAAAGTTTGGAATAAAATAAAAGAAAGAAAATCGAAAAGGAAAAATAAATAAAAACTTCGGAAATTCCAGCGCCCGCTTCCCGTGTGCTTCTGCGATCACGAAACAGATTCCGCGGTCGCGGAAATATCATCGATGCTCTCGACCTGTTCGCTGGAAGGATTTTCCGCGGGCGCGGAACAATTTCCGCGACCGCGGAAAATGGCAATTCTTCACGTTGTGCTCTCGAACATCCTGCACGGTTTGCTAACCGTGCAGCTAACCGTGCATGCCCTTTTCTGGCTTTTCTCCACGGCTTCTGTAGACCCGACTGGGTCTATACTTCGTCTTCTTGGAATGCAGAGTACTTCCCCCAAGCTTATCCCGAACACCATAGAGTGAATAAAAAAATCTAATCCTAGCCTCCATCTATCTTCTTATGCCTCCCAGAGTGACCTACCCGAATTCTCCTTATATCACCTCTTCTTATGTCACCACGCCAGGAAAAATGAGAAATCCTAATAATCACTCTTCTTCTTTTCACTCATTTTGCCAAGGCGCCCTTTCGGGTTTTCACCAAGCCACTCATTTCATTTTTTCAATAGATGGACTCACTGTTGAATTCCTTAGGTTTTGATGGTTACAAACACTCAACTAATATGTGTACCAAGTGTTTCAGGGACAAGAAGAGTTATCCCAGGGAGCTTTGCAGCACAGGATCTCAGAGGGAACAAAGGCTTGCTTAGCGCTTTGTTACCTCTCAAGGAACTGAAGTGATGGACCAGATCAAGGCTGCAAAAGGAAAGAAGTCATCCAGCGTGCTGAGTTAAGGAAACAAACCAAGAAGCCACGCGGTAGAGGATGAAGACTTCGGCTCCAAGGATCAAGCCGGATTGCGCGAAGATATGGAGAGAGAAAACCCGATCGTGTTGATCCTAGGAATCTTTCCTAAGATTAGGCGATTGGAGAGAGAAGAACGTTATCCAATCGGTTGGATTAATTAAGGAACTCCTTCCTTAATTAATATAACCGGTTGTGATATCTTATCTTCAAAACAAAATCATATCTTTGTAATCCGATTCTAGTATTTCCTAATTTTGTGTCAATTAGGGTTTTAGCCGAGTTGTATTTAAGAGAAGCATAGATTCTTTTCTATAAAAACGACGCAGAAGAAAAAGTAGAACGTAGAGCGTTCAGTTGAGAAGAAAAAGAGAGTGAAGTGTTTGTGAGTCTTTGAGGGTTGAGTTCGGATTCATCGTTGTAGGAGTGATCTTCGAATCTAGGTGGGAAGTCTAGTGTTTTGGAGTCCATGCTACAAGTGTAATCGAACAAGAAATCAATAAGACAAGTACACACTTCAAAATCCTCTCAAGCGGAAGCTTGAAGGTAGTGGTTTTTCCTTGAGAAGCTAGTTTTGCTAATCAGGGTTTCCACTATATATCGTGAGTTCGTTCTGTTATCTTTCTTGCTATTTTAATCCGCTGTGCCTTCTGTGGGAACAAAGCTTTTGTTCCCTCAGACGTAACTCTAACGATCCAACAATTGGTATCAGAGCCTGGTGCTCTAGATTGTTTTCGTTACAGAATTTGCAGGAAAGATGTCGTCGTCAAGCAATGCAATCAGTGATTCATTCTGGAAGCCGCCAATGCTGAAGGCCGGTGAGTATGATTGGTGGGTGGAACAAATCGAGTCCCACATCTGTTCCCTCGACGGACAGATCTGGAGAGTCATAGAAGTCGGTCCTTTGGTTATCAAGAATGATGAAGATGAGACTAAGCCAAAACCAAAGATCGACTACACCGATGAGGACTGGAAGAAATTGGAGAAAAACAACAGGGCCAAGAAGATCCTCCACATGGCTCTATCTCCCTCAGATCTCAAGAAAATCATGAGCTACAAAACTGCTAAGGAGATCTGGGATGCTTTGAAGCGCCTTCATCAAGGAAATGAAGACACAAAGAAGAACAAGATCCTTTCTCTGATCAAGGAGTATGACCAAGTTTCTCAAGGGAAAGATGAACACATTCAAGAGTACTACTCCAGGTTCCATGGGCTAGTTGGTCAGCTTCAGTACCTTGGTGAAACAATGCCAGACTGGAAGTTGACTCATCACTTCATGCAAGGTCTCAACACTCAGTGGGATGCCATTGCTCTTGCCCTCTACTCTCAAACAGACGTCAAGACTCTTACTATGGAAGAGGTGGTTGCTAAGCTGGAAAGCAACACCTCTGTCTATAACCATAAGATAAACAAGAAAGGAGAGGAGAAGGCGAAGAGCATTGCCTTGAAGGTGGAAAGGGCATTTGATCTGTCTCAAATGGGGGATAAAGATGAGGATGGCGATGAAGATGTTGCTCTTATCACAAGGGCAATGAGGAAGATATGGTCTCGGAACAAAGACTCGCCCAGTTCCTCTGAAGGGAACAGAGACATGAAAGATGTGGTTTGTTACCACTGTCAGAACAAGGGACACATGGCCAGAAACTGCTTCAAAAAGAAGGCAGGAATGCCTCAAGCAAATGAAGGGAAGCAAGCAATGGTTGCCACCTGGGGAGAATCAGACTCAGATGACGAAGATTCGTCACATTCCAGGGATGTATGCTTAATGGCCGTTGAAGTTCCAAACGAGACAAAGGAAGAGGTAATCAACGATGAGGTAACTGAATCGGATCTTATATCAAGCTTAAAATGCAAATCTAAAGAAAGCTTGATCTCTCTCATTAAGAATCTCGTTCGCGAGAGTAGTCTTTTCAGTGAGCAACTCGAAGAGAAAGATGAATCGATCTCAGGTCTGATCGAAGAAAATCAGGTTTGGGCTGAAAAAGTGCTCACGCTTGAGAAAGGTTCATCTTCCTCTTCAAACACATGCTCTGAGTGTCCAGAACTCACTGAAAAGATTAAGTCTCTAGAGTCCACTGTTTACTCACTCGAGGCTGAGTCTTTAATGTTAAAACTAGGAAATGCAAAACTTTCTAGTGATCTAACCAAACTAAGTGAGGAACAAAAGGACGAGCCAAAAGGTATTGTCTTTATTGCAGCCAAGAATGAAAAGAAACCTAAAAAGAAGGAAGTACCTCACTTTGGAATTGGCTATCAACCTAAGCTTCCTGTTGATGACACTAAGAAAAAAGGCTCCAAAGTCGAAGGAAAACAGTCTGTAAAAGAAAAGGGGGAATGTTCCGCCGGAGGGCACAAAGGCAAAGACTGTTCTAATTCGACTGAGGAAGGCAAGGCTTGGTATCATGGACAGAAGGCTCATGCAATTTGGCTGAAGCAATCCCAAAGCAGTAAGTCCAATAATATTGATTTTCAGTCAAGGATTGCTAACAAAACAATTTGGCCAGGACAGAGCAAGTATGTAGATCTGAAGTGTCAAAGGGTCTGTTGGTATTGCGGGCATTCTGGTCATTACAAGCAAGAGTGCCTGCTGAAGCAACATAATGAGGAGATTGCTCGCACTACTAGGGAGCATATAGAAGTTGAACCTCCTAAGATTAGATATGTTGCTCCCAAACCCAGAAAGTATAAGCTTGTCTGGGTTCGCAAGAACTAACTCTTTCTGTGCAGGATAAAGTGAGGAATGTTCCTAGTGTTTCATTCATTCAAGGGTCAGTTACTTGACAGGGAACAAAGCGAGTCTCACCTCACTTCTGCATGGAATACTTGAGACTCAAAGGCCTGGTGTCAAAGGTAAAAGAGATGTGGATATGGACTTAATGACTAATTTGTTCCTTGTGTGAAAATTTCAGGTACCATGTACATCTAGAAAAGTCATAACTGTGTTGAGAAAGATTGCCAAATAAGAGATCTCGTGGAACAAAGAATCAAACGCCACTTTTCTCATTAGGACACCTGTTGGGGAACTCTACATTCAGTTCCATACGAAGTCTGGTTTGTTCCCCTAACTACATGTCTATGTGTTGTGTTCCCTCGATGATTGGCTAGATTACGTGGTAAACTGTGAAAGTCGAATCTTCATGCCTTATTATGCATTAGCTTCCTTGGGTATTAATTTTCGAAAAGCTTGACTATGTGCTTTTACTTCCTTTATGTACCGAATGTATTGCATGGTCATCTATGTTATCACATGTCACATGAATCAGCTCTATTTCGGCCCAAAAGAATCAACTTGATGTTTTGTTCCCTCATCATAAGCCCAAATGATAGTTGATTCGACAGCTCACCCGTAACCGCCATGCTTGATGTCTCCTATGAGCCCATCTAATCATCCACAACTGGAGACCCCTCAGGCATGATGTAAAAATTAATCGCAAATATCATATATTTTGGTGTGATGGTCTTTTGTACCCTCTCTGGTAACTAACCCCCAGCATCACACCCTACTACTTTTTGTTTTGGCGGGAAAACGGTTCAGCCTCTGTGGCTTGCAGGTCTGAGATGACGTGTGTATGGCAGAATGTAATAATGGAAACCTTGTGTTGGGACGCGCCGTGCATTAAAGGTTGATTTGATGGAAAGAAGTTAGAAAGAGATCTTTCGGCTGGTTCAATTGGATTTGGACGAGATTCTGGCAAGTTTTTGGGAAAGTGGAAGATTGCAATTTTTATCTTTTGGAAACTGAAAGGATCAGATTTTATCTTTGGAATTTCTGGAAGATTTTGTGATGACTATATAATTCGGGTCTCCAGGTAAGTCTCCTCTTCACTATTCCCTTATCTTCCTCAAGTTATCTTCCTCTTCCTCTCTGCCTCTCGTCTTCCCAGCTCTCTCTCTCTCTCTCACAAAAATGGCCTCAAACACTAACCTTGCCCAAGACCTCCAAAACCTCCTTGCCAAACTGTCCTCCATGGGGACAGACCCCGCTCTCCTCGCCGCCATTACCCAGTCCCTACCTTCCTCCTCCACCACCCCAGCGACCACCAAAGTTATCCCTCCACCATCACCAACCCAGGACTAACTCGCCATGGTCCCCTACATAGCCCCAATCGCCCCAAACACAGAACCCACTCCACAAAACCCTAACCCTAAAATCTCCCCGGCCGTTCCCACTGCCATATCCTCTACTGAAAGAGAGGAGGTTTATTCCTCTCCAACCCATCCTGACCCCATTGAAGAGAAGATAAAGGAGTTACCTAGAGAGACCACTCCAGTCACCACTGAGGAGCACGTGGCTGTGAAGGAGAAGATTCAGGGAGTTGTAAGGTGTCTCGCCAAGGAATTGGTTGAGGAAGAAGATGAGGAGGAACCTCTTATTTCTCTAAAGTCATCAGGAAGGATAAAGACTGCATACTCCTCCAAGAGGAAGACCCGCTCTCAGAAGAAGTCCGAGAAGGCTATCACAATCAGTTCTGACGAGGAGTCAGAACCCCTCACTGGGAACAAAGCGAAGAAAGCCAAGGTCTCTGTTTGTCCTCTCCGCAAAAGTCAACGTCGTCAGCCCGCCAAGGCCAAAGGAAAGATGGCGGCTGCTGAAGTCAAAAGCATGAGCCATAAGTCCGTGGTAAAAGAATTGCTGGTGGACCCGGAGTTCCTTAAGGAGAATTATCTAGAGGAGGTGTATGCAGTACTGGATGCTCAGAAGTGGAGTCGGCTGTTCGTGGAAGAAGAAGGAGTGGATGAGGACTTGATAAGGGAGTTCTATTCGTCTTATGTGATGGAAGTCAAACCCCACGCCGTTCTGGGGAGCTATAAGCTTGGAGGGAAGGTATATCTGTTTTCGAGCATTGAGTTGGGAGTAGCCTTGGGAGTCCCACATGAGGGGTATGGCGAGTACCCAAAAGGAAGATGGCCTAAGGATTGTCCATATTCTGAAGCAGTGTGGGCAGTGGCTGGCATTGAGAATGCTTTGGGAAGTGGTGATCTTGACATATCTGAGATGTCTACCGTCAACAAAGTATTATACCACTTCTTGATCAGCAACATCATGCACAGGGGACAGAAAAGGAACCGACTGTTGATTTTGGATATTGTCCTCCTATCTACGCTATTGAAGAAGGAACCCATTTGCCTCCCCAGGATTATGATGCAGCACATGTCCCATGCTAGGAACACAGACCAGCACGCTCTTCCGTTCCCTCGAGTTGTCAAAAAGATTCTTGAGTACCATAAAGTCTACAACTCCTCGGCGGAATCGAGTGTCTTCTCCCGCCCCTTCGATGTCAGTAATCTACACAAGATGAAGTTTGTTCTTCAAGGTGACGAAGGCTGGGTGAAACTGGATAGTGTTCCGGCTATTTCTGAGACTATGGAAGATTCTGAGGCGGACAGTTCTGAGGGGGAACTGAATGAGAAATCATCTCTGGGGAAGGATCTGAGAAGTCTTTGCCAGGCAGTGCAGGATTTGGATGCTCAGCAGACGCTTCTCTTGGCAGATGTACGCGCGCTTCTCTCCCATCACGTATCAGCTCCGTCGGCTGGTCATAGTGATGCCTAACCGTTTACTTGCCATCCACCCACTCCTTTGTTCCTTTGCTCATCTATCCTCCTTAGTTGTTTTTATTTCTCTCTGACTTGTGTGCCCTGTGTGGCTTAATGACTGTGTTTAGATGTTTTGCATGTTTTGGCTGTCTTTGCATGTTGTTTAAGTTTTTTTAATTAATGACAAAGGGTTTTTTGTTTATCTGGCATTGATCTTTCTTCTCTAACTCTTTACTGTGTTTTTGATGATGCCAAAAGGGGGAAAATGACAGGTAGCATTGTATAAGGGGGAACAGAACAGGTAAAACGTATTGCTGAACTAAGGGGGAACTAACGGTGTTTTTAGTGGGAATCTTTCTTGTCAGTTTTGTCTTGTTCTAGTTGGTATATGCTTCATTGTTAAGGGTGTTTGTCACCATCAAAAAGGGAGAATTTGTTGAATTCCTTAGGTTTTGATGGTTACAAACACTCAACTAATATGTGTACCAAGTGTTTCAGGGACAAGAAGAGTTATCCCAGGGAGCTTTGCAGCACAGGATCTCAGAGGGAACAAAGGCTTGCTTAGCGCTTTGTTACCTCTCAAGGAACTGAAGTGACGGACCAGATCAAGGCTGCAAAAGGAAAGAAGTCATCCAGCGTGCTGAGTTAAGGAAACAAACCAAGAAGCCACGCGGTAGAGGATGAAGACTTCGGCTCCAAGGATCAAGCCGGATTGCGCGAAGATATGGAGAGAGAAAACCCGATCGTGTTGATCCTAGGAATCTTTCCTAAGATAAGGCGATTGGAGAGAGAGTAACGTTATCCAATCGGTTGGATTAATTAAGGAACTCCTTCCTTAATTAAGATAACCGGTTGTGATATCTTATCTTCAAAACAAAATCATATCTTTGTAATCCGATTCTAGTATTTCCTAATTTTGTGTCAATTAGGGTTTTAGCCGAGTTGTATTTAAGAGAAGCATGGATTCTTTTCTATAAAAACAACGCAAAAGAAAAAGTAGAATGTAGAGCGTTCAATTGAGAAGAAAAAGAGAGTGAAGTGTTTGTGAGTCTTTGAGGGTTGAGTTCGGATTCATCATTGTAGGAGTGATCTTCGAATCTAGGTGGGAAGTCTAGTGTTTTGGAGTCCATGCTACAAGTGTAATCGAACAAGAAATCAATAAGACAAGTACACACTTCAAAATCCTCTCAAGCGGAAGCTTGGAGGTAATGGTTTTTCCTTGAGAAGCTAGTTTTGCTAATCAGGGTTTTCACTATATATCGTGAGTTCGTTCTGTTATCTTTCTTGCTATTTTAATCTGATGTGCCTTCTGTGGGAACAAAGCTTTTGTTCCCTCAGACGTAACTCTAACGATCCAACACTCACATATAACTCACATCACTCTTGACCAATTATTACCCCAGCCTAATGCTGGTCCAAGCCACCTGCTTATTACCTAAGCTGCCCTTTTGGGTTTTCGACTTATCCCAGGATTTCTATTTTTGCCTTTTATCAATTTTTGGCTTTTTCTTTTTCTTTTCTCCTCAACGACATAGCAAGTATAAAACCCTCCCCCATGCTTAAACATTGTATTGTCCTCAATGTAATGAAAGACAAAAAGACTAAAACACAGGGAAAGGAAAAAAAAGTAACTCACAAACGTCGCCGAGTTGGCTTGGACACTGAAGTTGTTGCTGGCGGTAAAGCAATGAACGCTCAGGTCTCTGGTGCTACGGCGGGCGTCATTGACTCATCTCTACCGTGCAACCAAAGGGAACAACTGTAATGTGTAGTGGTCATCAAGGAAATCGGGACTGCATGGCCTTCAACTCAATCAACTCTTACCATGCAACCAAAAGGAACCACTGTGGTGAGAAGTGGTAAATCAAGGGAACGGGGTTGCATGGCCTTCAACGAACACACAAAATGGGCCCAGATGTCATCGTGGTGTGGGCCCTGGTGTTCCTCCTCTCCAGCTGTCGATTGTAGGGCCATCATCGTTGCCAATTAATGATGTAGGGCTAATGTCTCCTTCTTGGCAACATGATGCGCACCATCTCTCCATGGGGTACTCCGGACAACACTATTTTGTAGTGCTTATCTAGGAGTTGTTACCGGTGTTTTGGGTGCCATTTGTATGGGTTTAGTGCACAACTATGGAGAATGGAGTTGAGGAGTAGAAGTGTAGATATGGTGGTTTGGAGGAGATTAAATGAAGATATATTGAAGGGAGAAGGAAGCCACCCAAGAAGACGAAGTATAGACCCAGTCGGGTCTACAAAATCCGTGGAGAAAAGCCAGAAAAGGGCCTGCACGATTTGCTAACCGTGCAGGATGTTCGAGAGCACAACGTGAAGAATTGCCATTTTCCGCGGTCGCGGAAATTGTTCCGCGCCCGCGGAAAATCCTTCCAGCGAACAGGTCGAGAGCATCGATGATATTTTCGTTACCGCGGAATCTGTTCCGCGATCGCGGAAGCACACGGAAAGCGGGCGCTGGAATTTCTGAAGTTTTTATTTCTTTTTCCTTTTCGATTTTCTTTCTTTTATTTTATTCCGAACTTTATATTTTATTTCCTTTTAGACTACTTTCGTTATCTTTTCCCTTTTGTTTTAGGGTTAGGTTATTTAACCTAGTTTCCCATTCATTGTTCATTGTCAAGTTTTCCATTCAGCATTGTTTTTCCTTTGAAGTTATGAAGAACTAAGCACCTTTTCTTAGTCCGACAATTGAAGCTTTTCGTATGATTTGATTGTGAGGTTAATTCTCTATTTCCTATGTCCTTTGGGTTATATCTTTTCTCTTGAGCATATTCCTATTGATTGTTATTGATTTGACTAGATTGATCACCTAGTTGATATTAGTAATTGTCTATTGCTAGGGTTTGGATATTTCGGGTTGAGATTCCTTATCTATTGTAGCATCCATGATATTCTAGGACTGGTAGGACTAGTTTATTATGAAAGAGATTTGATTATATGTTAAATACTGCGGGTTGTGGTGTTGCATGTATCCTGACTAATTCCTATGCTTCTTGCTGCTATTAAATTAAATCCTGAAGGTTGGTAGGGATTGTTTGATAGTTAGGGTTATTAGGACTGGTTGGACTATTAACTAAATCAAAATAGGGACAGGAATAACCAAATGAAAAGAATAGAGATAACCTAGGACCGATCTATCATATTAAAAGTGGATATTTGTTCGACTAAGTGTTTTTCCCTAATCGATTTCATCTTTGCTTTTATTTATTTCACTTTATTTTGTTATTTGCAAACCCCCCCCCCCCCTCCCCTTGTTACTTTACATGCAAATCTACATAAAGAAAACAACTCCTCCCTGTGGGATTCTACCCTTACTTGCCCAAACTACTAGTTTAGGTTTGTTAGGATTTATTTTGACCAGGTTAACACGACTAAAACCTGCATGTCAAATTGGCGCCGTTGCCGGGGAGGCAAGTTTTGTTTTTCTTTGTGTGTGTTTGTGTGCAAATTTTTGTGTGGACCTATCTTACGGTCCACACCCGTGCTACTGATTTCTTTTTTTTTTTTTTTTTTTTGATACAGAAATGGAGTTCTGGGGAGAGCCGCGATACGACCCATACTCCTACGCATACACCCCAGGGTGGAAAGATCACCCCAATTCGAGTTATGGATACCAGTAATACCCTCCATATGGTCATGACTACCAGGAGTTATACCCGGGGCCACATTCGTTCTATCAGTAGGGTACTCCACAACAGTACAGTCCAACCTACGAGCATAACCCGCCAGTGTCCAATCCAAGTCCCTCCATGTCTACTGAGGGGATGCTCCACAACTTGCAGAATTCGATGGAGCACATGGTTCAAACAGTGAAAAGATTGGAGGCCATGACATCGGTGAAACCACTTTCTCACCCAGCAGTGCACCAGGAGGAGAATGCCTTCTCGATGGACATACGAAGTACTGAGGAGCTGCTTGTCGCCCCTTAGCTGAAAGGGAAGAGCAAATTAGAGAATCAGGAGCTGAATACAGCGAGATATTGGAAGAAGAGAACCCGAGATCGCGGGAGGTGTCCCTCGACCGCGGTTCACTCAGGGAGTAAGGCCTTCCAGACGATATTTGGGACCACGAGGTACTATCTGAAGAAGAGTATTTTTTGGGACTGGAGGAATTCAGCAACCACGAGGAAGAGGGCCGCGACCGCGGCGTGACTACTGGCGAGGAGAGCGAAGTCGGCGAAAATCCGCGACCGCGGCCACCAATCTGCGATCGCGGAAAAAGAGCCGAAGATGGCAACTTGTTCGACAATTTTCCGCGACCGCGGCCGCCAATCCGCGACCGCGGAAATACTCCAGAGGCACCCGTTCCTCTCGAAAATGTCCCGGCAGTCCCCGACCCTCTCGAGGCTGCCTATGATGAGTATGTGCGTCTCAACTCCTCCCCGCTCGTTGCGCTGCAACCCGTCACACCCTTCCCTGAGGCATTACAAGATACTCGAAGGCTGAAGAACAACAATGAAATCTATGAGGCCTTCAATAACTGCGCAGAAACCGTCCCTTTGGTCACACTGGCAAACAACATCCCTCGCTGCACATAATTTTTAAGGGCGCTGGGCAATATCAAAAAGAAACCAAAGGGGAAGCCCAAGAAGGAGGCCTTGATTCAAGTAGCGGATTTTTACATGCTGGATACGGGACAGGACAAACATGCAGCCCCTGAAAGGTTGGGTAGGCCATTTCTGAAGATGACAAGTACACTCATTGATATGAACAATGGCCCACCCACCAAGAAGTGCAGGAGATTGGGGGTCAAACTCAACATAGACCATACAAAGAGGCACCCCCCTGATCCAGATCCTAGGTGTTCAGTTGCTATGAGCAACCCAAGTTGAGAGGGAGAATACCATGTCGAGCCACGACGTTAACTAAGGCGTTGTCTGGGAGGCAACCCGAAGTATGTACTTCTTTTCTTGTCTTTAATTCCTTGTTTTTATTTACATTTGTTTTAGTATGTTTTTGCTTTTGTTTTTGTTTCGAACTAACCTGCATGGAGGAGGCTCGAATCATATTGAAGAAGGTGTTGCCCACACCAATGTAAGTCCTCTTATTGCCCTGCCCAAAAAAAAAGAAAAAAAAAAGAAGTTCGACCGAAGGCCAACTGTCCGGAGTACCCCATGGAGAGATGGTGTGCATCATGTTGCCAAGAAGGAGACATTAGCCCTACATCATTAATTGGCAACGATGATGGCCCTATAATCGACAGCTGGAGAGGAGGAACACCAGGGCCCATACCACGATGACATCTGGGCCCATTTTTTGTGTTCGTTGAAGGCCATGCAACCCCGTTCCCTTGATTTACCACTTCTCACCACAGTGGTTCCTTTTGGTTGCATGGTAGGAGTTGATTGAGTTGAAGGCCGTGTAACCCCGATTTCCTTGATGACCACTACACATTACAGTAGTTCCCTTTGGTTGCACGGTAGAGATGAGTCGATGACGCCCGCCGCAGCACCAGAGATCTGAGCGTTCATTGCTTTACCGCCATCAACAACTTCAGTGTCCAAGCCAACTCGGCGACGTTTGTGAGTTACTTTTTTTTCCTTTCCCTGTGCTTTAGTCTTTTTGTCTTTCATTACATTGAGGACAATGCAATGTTTAAGCATGGGGGAGGGTTTTATATTTGCTATGTCGTTGAGGAGAAAAGAAAAAAAAAAAAAAAATTTGATAAAAGGCAAAAATAGAAATCCTGGGATAAGTCGAAAACCCGAAAGGGCGGATTAGGTAATAGGCAGGTGGCTTGGACCAACATTAGGCTGGGGTAATAATTGGTCAAGAGTGATGTGAGTTATATGTGAGTCCATCTATTGAAAAAATGAAATGAGTGGCTTGGTGAAAACCCGAAAGGGCGCCTTGGTAAAATGAGTGAAAAGAAGAAGAGTGATTATTAGGATTCCTCATTTTTCCTAGCATGGTGACATAATAAGAAGAGGTGATATAAGGAGGATTCGGGTAGGTCACTCTGGGAGGCATAAGAAGATAGATGGAGGCTAGGATTAGATTTTTTATATTCACTCTATGGTGTTTGGGATAAGTTTGGGGGAAGTACTCTGCTTTCCTTTTAGCTTGATTTTGTGTGGTGTTGATTGGTTTTATTGTATGTTGTGATGTGCTTATTGGGTTGGTGCCTGGAGTTTATTGTTAGGTGAAATTCTTAGAGGAGATGATTTTTCTATGCTTCCTGAAACCTTAGGGATTGATTGGAAGAGTAGGTTTACCTTAGCTTACTCGAGGACGAGCAAGGTTTAAGCATAGGGGAGTTTGATCAACACTATTTTGTAGTGCTTATCTAGGAGTTGTTACCGGTGTTTTGGGTGCCATTTGTATGGGTTTAGTGTACAACTATGGAGAATGGAGTTGAGGAGTAGAAGTGTAGATATGGTGGTTTGGAGGATATTAAATGAATATATATTGAAGGGAGAAGGAAGCCACCCAAGAAGACGAAGTATAGACCCAGTCGGGTCTACAGAAACCGTGGAGAAAAGCCAAAAAAGGGCCTGCACGGTTAGCTGCACGGTTTGCTAACCGTGCAGGATGTTTGAGAGCACAACGTGAAGAATTGCCATTTTCCGCGGTCGCGGAAATTGTTCCGTGCCCGCGGAAAATCCTTCCAGCGAACAGGTCGAGAGCATCGATGATATTTCCGCGACCGCGGAATCTATTCCGCGATCGCGGAAGCACATGGGAAGCGGGCGTTGGAATTTCTGAAGTTTTTATTTCTTTTTCCTTTTCGATTTTCTTTCTTTTATTTTATTCCGAACTTTATATTTTATTTCCTTTTAGACTACTTTCGTTATCTTTTCCCTTTCGTTTTAGGGTTAGGTTATTTAACCTAGTTTCCCATTCATTGTTCATTGTCAAGTTTTCCATTCAACATTGTTTTTCCTTTGAAGTTATGAAGAACTAAGCACCTTTGCTTAGTCCGACAATTGAAGCTTTTCGTATGATTTGATTGTGAGGTTAATTCTCTATTTCCTATGTCCTTTGGGTTATATCTTTTCTCTTGAGCATATTCCTATTGATTGTTATTGATTTGACTAGATTGATCACCTAGTTGATATTAGTAATTGTCTATTGCTAGGGTTTGGATATTTCGGGTTGAGATTCCTTATCTATTGTAGCATCAATGATATTCTAGGACTGGTAGGACTAGTTTATTATGAAAGAGATTTGATTATATGTTAAATACTGCGGGTTGTGGTGTTGCATGTATCCTGGCTAATTCCTATGCTTCTTGTTGCTATTAAATTAAATCCTGAAGGTTGGTAGGGATTGTTTGATAGTTAGGGTTATTAGGACTGGTTGGACTATTAACTAAATTAGAATAGGGACAGGAATAACCAAAGGAAAAGAATAGAGATAACCTAGGATCGATCTATCATATGAAAATTGGATATTTGTTTGACTAAGTGTTTTTCCCTAATTGATTTCATCTTTGCTTTTATTTATTTCACTTTATTTTGTTATTTGCAAACCAACCAACCAACCAACCCCCCCCCCCCCCCCCCTTGTGTAACACCCCGAAATACATAACCTAGTTTCTCATTCATTGTTCATTGTCAAGTTTTCCATTCAGCATTGTTTTTCCTTTGAAGTTATGAAGAACTAAGCACCTTTGCTTAGTCCGACAATTGAAGCTTTTCGTATGATTTGATTGTGAGGTTAATTCTCTATTTCCTATGTCCTTTGGGTTATATCTTTTCTCTTGAGCATATTCCTATTGATTGTTATTGATTTGACTAGATTGATCACCTAGTTGATATTAGTAATTGTCTATTGTTAGGGTTTGGATATTTCGGGTTGAGATTCCTTATCTATTGTAGCATCAATGATATTCTAGGACTGGTAGGACTAGTTTATTATGAAAGAGATTTGATTATATGTTAAATACTGCGGGTTGTGGTGTTGCATGTATCCTGGCTAATTCCTATGCTTCTTGTTGCTATTAAATTAAATCCTGAAGGTTGGTAGGGATTGTTTGATAGCTAGGGTTATTAGGACTGGTTGGACTATTAACTAAATTAGAATAGGGACAGGAATAACCAAAGGAAAAGAATAGAGATAACCTAGGATCGATCTATCATATGAAAAGTGGATATTTGTTTGACTAAGTGCTTTTCCCTAATTGATTTCATCTTTGCTTTTATTTATTTCACTTTATTTTGTTATTTGCAAACCAACCAACCAACCCCCCCCCCCTTGTGTAACACCCCCAAATACATAACCTTGAAAGATATTACCGCCAGTGACTTCAGACGTTCTGTCCGATGTCACCCAAGGCTTTACCAGTTTATATAAAACACAAACAACAATTATGATACAAATATCATAACTTTCATTTAAATCATCGTTTCAGAATTACAACATAATTCCAAATACATTAGAAATACAGCGGAAGTCTTTGTAAAGCATAACCACAAGGGTCTTGATCGCAATGATCACCCGCCAAGGATCTCAACCTTGATAAATCCGTTAAAAACACCGTTCGCCTTCATAGTCGTTCTAGCATTCCCAAAACTGTAACTTATCTGATGTGCCGAATCAAACGGATGACACCAGCCAACCATGCAGAGAACAATTTCGGTTGGTTAGTCTACTGAAAGACTATGTAAGGGTTAAAAGTAGAGTGGTTCGAAGTAGTCGTATTATGTTAGACTCATCGTTCCTCGAATTAAAACCGATGATGATAGTCAACCACCATACTCCAACTCGAATATATCAAGCAGCATGATCAAGAGAAGATTCTGGAAGACCGAGTCTTATATCAATCAACCCAAAAGAAGACTCCAATGAATTGAGTCTTATCGGAAAGCATGACAAATGTCTGGAACATTATAATGTCACACAAGCGTTTAAAACGACTTGATGTTTCGGTTCACGACCAACCTCATCGCACAATGCAAATCCAGATTGGAAAGAGAACTTTACTCTGATCAAAGGCAAGACGAGCTTTCCTAGCTGCACTACACTTAGCTGCACTACTTGCCCAAGTTATATTAATCATGTGCACTAAAGCACTTATCTTGTTAAATTCCAAAATACAGATATATGTTATAGGATTTTAAATCATCTCATCCCTCGGGATAAAGAGATATAAAGTCGGGAACTAAATCCCTAAAGCGGAGTTGACTCGGGAACTAAATCCCTAAAGTCGAATCGGGAACTAAATCCCTAAAAACGGAGTCGGGAACTAAATCCCTACAAGCGGCATTAGAGAAGGATGGTAGGAACTAGATCCTAACCACTAGGTTATAAAGAAACGACTAGCACTCGCAATGAGATACGCAGTAGCGTTCCTACGAATACTCGTTCTAACTAAACAGTTACAAACGCAGTAGTAATTCACAGTAATAATCGTATCAAATCCCTCAAGGCCAACATCATAGATATATCTCAATCTATCAATATATATATAATAGCGTTGATTCTAGCAGAATATACAACCTATTATAATATCATCTCTCAATTTCCAAAACAATTATCAAAACTGTTCCCAGACAATAAACAATATTCATTCCAAATTAATTAACAATTAAGCAATTGATAATCAATGGAAATATGGAATGATAAGCAAGAGCGAACCGCCACTTGCCTTAGATCAGACGAGAGCTCTAACAAGCTTAGGAACAAGAGGTATCCGGGTCCGAAACTGGGACAGATCCTGGACAATAAATCCCTCTGGAACGACCCATAACGAGACCCTAAGTTAGATTCAATATCTACGTATATGAATCTAAAAGAATACAAAAGGAATCGAAGGAACCAAGCCTCACCTGAAGCCAAACACCCAAGAACACACAACCCGGGTAAACTCACCGCGGGTGCGGTGGAGCCGGTGCCGCGGGGTGCGGTCAAGTGCCAAGGGCGAGCTTCTTCGATAGCGGCCATGGAGAAACTTACCCAAATCAATTCGTTCGACTTTGATTTGTTCTTGGTTTGATCTCCCACCTTCTTATGCCTTAGAATACCACTTAGGAACATCTTTCTAACACTCAAAAGGGATTCGAATCACTCACAAAACAAGCTTGAACTCAGAACAACAATAGAGTTTTTCTTGGAGGAAGATGACTTGCAGCTGGAGTTGTGACCCTCCTCTCCGCCTCCTCTCTCCTTTTATAGCCCCACAAGGCTGCTCAAGAGATGGACACGTCCTCCATGAGGTGTCCCGACCAAATGGGAAGACGTGAGGAGCAAGTTCAGCCAAAGAGATAGGGTTGCAGAAGTTCTATCGCGATGACGTCGGAGCTGACGCCGACCGCGGGGTGCGGAAAGGGTGCGGTGGGGGTGCGGTGGTGACTCATGACCGCCACTGGCTTTGGCCTTCGCCGCGGGTGCGGCAGGGTGCGGCCAGGGTGCGGTCAAGGCCATTTTTGCCCCCCTTTTACCCGTTTTGTCTTTTCTTGCCAAGTGGTTAAATATTCTTAACCCTGGGTTAAATATATTCGTACACGAATGACTTTTTAACCCAAAAGTACATTAACTGTATTTTATATTACTCAGAAAAATATTACAAAGACCAAACATCTCGTAAAATGTCCGCACTTCTCTGAATTTAATCTGACTTGTAATATGGGCATAAGAAAATTTCAAAATTACCCCTACAAAATGAGGGATATTACATTACCTCCCCCTTAAAAGAAGTTTCGACCCCGAAACTTAGGCCGACAACAACTCGGGAAAGCGTCTAAGCATATCCTCCTCAGTCTCCCAAGTCTCTCAAGTAACCTCTTTGGTTCTTGACTTGGACCACATAATCAGTACCAAGGGTACGACTTTGTTATGCGATTGCCTTTCACGGCATTCCATGAAACTCAGCACATGAGGGTCTTGCAATTCGTGAAGATTAGGCGTCTCACACCACAGAGGTAATGCCCCCAAATCTTCAGTGCAAACACTACCGTTGCTAACTCTAGATCATGCGTCGGATAGTTTGCTTCATAGGTTTTCAGTTGTCGCGATGTATATGCAATACTTTGCCTCTTTGCATCAACACACAACCTAAACCACTCTTCGAAGCATCACTATAGACTTATATAATCATTAATTCCTTTTGGTAGCGCTAAAACTGGTACAGAGGTCCAATATTGTTTCAACTTCTGGAAACTGCCTCGCACTTGTCATCCCAACAAACTTATTGTGGAACTTGCGGAGCAGACCGGTCATAGGTAGAGTGAGGTTAGAAAGTTCCTCCACGAACCGTCTGTAGTATCCAGCAAGTCCTAGAAAACTACGCACCTCCTTCACATTTTGAGGCCGCTTCTAGTTAGCTACTGCCTCAATCTTCTGGGGATCAACCATTATCCCCTTCTTATTGTTCACATGGCCTAAAAAGCCATTTTCATGATCCAAAAATCGCACTTAGAAAGCTTAGCATACAACTCATTTTGTCTAAGGATTGACAAAACAATCCGCAGATGTTCCTCGTGAGCTTCCTCACTCGGAGAATAATTCAGAATGTCATCGATGAAGACCACCACGAACTTATCCAAGTACTGGTGAAAACACCGATTCATTAAGTCCATGAAAACTGTTGGAGCATTGGTAAGTCCAAATGGCATGACTACGAACTTGTAGTGACCATAACTCATTTGAAACGCAGTTCTCGGAATATCTTTCTCACGAATCCTGAGCTGATAATAACCAGATCTCAGATCGATTTTGGAAAAGACTCTTGCTCCTTGCAACTGATCCAACAGATCATCAATCCTAGGCAAATGATACTTATTCTTAATCGTAACTTTGTTCAACTCACGATAGTCGATACAAAGTCGAAACGATCCATCTTTCCTTTTGACAAACAATACCGGAGCACCCCAATGGCGATGCACTCAGCCTTATATAATCTTTGTCAAAAAGATCTTCGAGTTGCTTCTTCAACTCTTGCATCTCATCAAGAGCCATCCGATATGGTGCCTTAGAGGTCGGCGCAGTACCAGGCTCGAGATCAATAGAAAATTCCACGACACGATTCTGGGAAATCCAGAAATCTTTTCCGGAAAGACGTTCGGAAATTCACTACTCACCGGAATATTAAGAACTGATGGTTCATCTTTCATGGGCGGATCCAGGTAGCAAAGGTACCCGACACAACCTTGTCAAGGTAGCTTAAACGTAGCCATCGCATTGATAAGCCTGCTGTTATCAGCGTCATTTCGACCCTTAAACTTGCATACGCTCTGGCTCCCAGATGACACCGTCACAGTTCTTGATCTAAAGTTGATTACCGCCTCATGACGTGTTGATCAATCCATACCGAGAATAATGTCGTATGGAGCCATGACAATATAAATCAAATCTGCTTCGAATTTCTTACCCTAAATGGAAATCGGAAATTCTGACAGATGCTTGATTCTAACCAAATATTCCTTAATAGGAAGGTTTACAACGAAAGGTTCACAAACCTCGTTGCATGAAAAACTTAACTAGCTAACACAATTATCTGAATTGAAATACTGGGTAACACCCAAGTCAACGACATACCAACAGAAGTAAAACGAAAGTAAAAGTACTTTAAACGGTTGGAGCATCGGGTCTATCTGCCTTACGCATCTCGTAAAGGCGTTGACCTTGATCTCCAGAAACAGCTGGGGCTTTCCCCCTGTTCTGCGCAGTCGTCTGCATTGAGGGGCTAGGAGCTTCCACTAGTCTAAACCTCGGTTGAGTGTTCTGGTTAATAGACCCTTGCTGTGACTCAGCTCCTTTCTGTCTCATCTGCGGACAAAATAACTGCAAGTGTCCTTCCTTTCCACAGGCAAAGCATGTTTTCTTCTCCTTTGGACACGCATTACTCTTGTGCCCGTAAGTACCACAATTGTAGCACTGGATCGGATTATTGTCCTGACCCGAACGTTGCGTAGACCCATCATGAGTCATATATGTTTTTGCTCGGCCAGATTTGGCAAAATCTGATGGTGGTGCGGGACGTTTAAACCCACTCGCCTGAGACTGACTCTGCGCTTGTCTCTGTCGGTTTCTTTTCTTATTTGACTCCTCCAGAGTCACCTCCAACTTATAGGCTGCATCCACATACTGCTCTAAAGTAGAACATGTGTGGTGCACCATCAGTGGCTTAATGTCTGGATTCATCCACTCGTGGAAATACCATATCTTTTGCCTCTCACTGGACACTTCCGTCCCAGCATATTGCAACAAATGATTGAACTTGGTCGCAAGCTCAGTCACTTTCAGTCCGTCCGTCTTTGGATATAGAAACTCCTTGTGTTTCTCTTCCCTCATAGCTCGGGAAAAGAAATGATCAATCACTTTTTACTTGAATATTCCCCAGTTCAAATCAGGGTTATCAGCTAGACCAGTGCCTTCCCACCATTCGCTAGCTTCTTCCTTCAACTGAAGGAAAGCTATATGCACCCCTCAGCTTCCGTGCATTCAACATTGCGGAACAACCGCTCCATGTGAGAAAACCAATGAGTCACTCGGACTGACTCTCCTTTTTCGTCGTAACTGTCAGGCCTCATAGAGTTAATGGCCTTCAATGCTCAGCCATAATTGCCTCTATTCCTGACTGCTTCTTCCTGGAGAACATGAATCTCAGGTTCCTCGACTCTAGGAACCACTGGAGGAACTGGCACATCTTTTGCCTGGGGTGCGACTGGTTGCATAATGTCGATGAATGCTTGCATCACAATCCCCTGAATTGTCTCTATCGCTGCAGCATCGAAAACCACTGGAGCGTTGACCGGAACTTGGTCATTGCCCACAGGATTGTTATGAGAAACAGACTCGTGTTCCTCCACAGGGTTCGTAACATCCCTCACGTTACTCGGCCCAGCACCAGCATGAATGGTGTTCCTTGTGTTCACCATCTATTTACCGATCAAATTCCAAGGATTTTATCACATTAATATCATTTCGATATACTTAATGTAATAAAATCAACTTGGAATAGATCAAACTTGGTACTTTTCATTGATGAACTCAAACTGAGTTACTAAGTTCTACAACCTCAAATCACGACGAGCGAACCGGGAACTCAAGCCTATCTTAGAGATGGAGGAGCCATCTCGACTTCTTCCGAGTCCCTCTGAAGAAAAAGGAATGCACCCATATCCTTCAGACGACGAGAAGAGAGTTAGTCTTTCTAAATATGGAAGTTCGCTTCCCATATCAGACTAAAGAAGAAGGCACGACTATGAACGATGTCATTTCAAATTCTTTTCATTTTTTTGAAAACTCAGAGCCCTTGAAAACATTTCACAATTTAAAACGAGTAAATGATTTATAAAATCCCAACCCGTTTTTAAAAATTTCGGCTCTGATACCAGATCTGTAACACCCCCAAATACATAACCTTGAAAGGTATTACTGCCAGTGACTTCAGACGTTCTGTCCGATGTCATCCAAGGCTTTACCAGTTTATATAAAACATAAACAACAATTATGATACAAATATCATAACTTTCATTTAAATCATCATTTTGGAATTACAACATAATTCCAAATACATCAGAAATACAGCGGAAGTCTTTGTAAAGCATAAACACAAGGGTCTTGATCGCAATGATCACCCGCCAAGGATCTCAACCTTGATAAATCCGTTATAAACACCGTTCGCCTTCATAGTCGTTCTAGCCTTCCCAAAACTGCAACTTATCTGATATGCCGAATCAAACGGATGACACCAGCCAATCATGCAGAGCACAATTTCGGTTGGTTACTCTAATGAAAGACTATGCAAGGGTTAAAAGCAGAGTGGTTCGAAGTAGTCGTATTAGGTTAGACTCATCGTTTCTCGAATTAAAACCGATGACGATAGTCAACCACCATACTCCTACTGAAATATATCAAGCAACATGATCAAGAGAAGATTCTGGAAGACCGAGTCTTACAGCAATCAACCCAAAAGAAGACTCCAATGAATTGAGTCTTATCGGAAAGCATGACACATGTGTGGAACATTATAATTTCACACTAGCGTTTAAAACGACTTGATGTTTCGGTTCACGACCAACCTTATCGCACAATGCGAATCCATATTGGAAAGAGAACTTTACTCTAATCAAAGTCAAGACGAGCTTTCCTAGCTGCACTACTTGCCCAAGGTATATTAATCATGTGCACTAAAGCACTTATCTTGTTAAATTCCAAAACGCACATATACATTATAGGCTTTTAAATCATCTCATCCCTCAGGATAAAGAGATATAAAGTCGGGAACTAAATCCCTAAAGCGGAGTTGACTCGGGAACTAAATCCCTAAAGTCGAATCGTGAACTAAATCCCTAAAAACGGAGTCGGGAACTAAATCCCTACAAGCGGCATTAGAGAAGGATGGTAGGAACTAGATCCTAACCACCAGGTTATAAAGAAACGACTAGCACTCGCAATGAGATACGCAATAGCATTCCTATGAATACTCGTTCTAACTAAACAGTTACAAACGCAGTAGTAATTCACAGTAATAATCGTATCAAAGCCCTCAAGGCCAACATCATAGATATATCTCAATCTATCAATATATATATAATAGCGTTGATTCTAGCAGAATATACAACCTATTATAATATCATCTCTCAATTTCCAAAACAGTTATCAAAACTGTTCCCAGACAATAAACAATATTCATTCCAAATTAATTAACAATTAGGCAATTGATAATCAATGGAAATATGGAATGATAAGCAAGAGCGAACTGCCACTTGCCTTAGATTAGACGAGAGCTCTAACAAGCTTAGCAACAAGAGGTATCCGGGTCCGAAACTGGGACAGGTCCAGGACAATAAATCCCTCTGGAACGACCCATAACGAGACCCTAAGTTAGATTCAATATCTACGTATATGAATCTAAAAGAATACAAAAGGAATCGAAGGAACCAAGCCTCGCCCGAAGCCAAACACCCAAGAACACACAACCCGGGTAAACTCGCCGCGGGTGCGGTGGAGCCTCTGCCGCGGGGTGCAGTCAAGTGCCAGGGGCGAGCTTCTTCGACAGCGGCCATGGAGAAACTTACCCAAATCAATTCGTTCGACTTTGATTTGTTCTTGGTTTGATCTCCCACCTTCTTATGCCTTAGAATACCACTTAGGAACACCTTTCTAACACTCAAAAGGGATTCGAATCACTCACAAAACAAGCTTGAACTAAGAACAACAATAGAGTTTTTCTTGGAGGAAGATGACTTGTAGCTGGAGTTGTGACCCTCCTCTCCGCCTCCTCTCTCCTTTTATAGCCCCACAAGGCTGCTCAAGAGATGGACACGTCCTCCATGAGGTGTCCCGGCCAAATGGGAAGACGTGAGGAGCAAGTTCAGCCAAAAAGATAGGGTTGCAGAAGTTCTATCGCGATGACGTCGGAGCTGACGCCGACCACGGGGTGCGGTAAGGGTGCGGTGGGGGTGCGGTGGCGACTCATGACCGCCACTGGCTTTGGCCTTCGCCGCGGGTGCGGCAGGGTGCGGCCAGGGTGCGGTCAAGGCCATTTTTGCCCCCTTTTACCGGTTTTGTCTTTTCTTGCCAAGTGGTTAAATATTCTTAACCCCGGGTTAAATATATTCATACACGAACGACTTTTTAACCCAAAAGTACATTAACTGTATTTTATATTACTCAGAAAGATATTACAGAGACCAAACATCTCGTAAAATGTCCGCACTTCTCTGAATTTAATCTGACTTGTAATATGGGCATAAGAAAATTTCAAAATTACCCCTACAAAATGAGGGATATTACACCTTGTTACTTTGCATGCAAATCTACATACAGAAAACAACTCCTCCCTGTGGGATTCGACCCTTGCTTGCCCAAACTACTAGTTTAGGTTTGTTAGGATTTATTTTGACCAGGTTAACACGACTAAAACCTGCCTGTCAAGAGGCTCCCAGATATGGATGTTAAGAGGGGCTCATAGGAAGCATCAAGCATGATGGCTAGGGTAGGATGAGAGTCAACAATCATTTGGGCTTATAGTGAGGGATCAATGCATCAAGTTGACTCTTTTGGGCCGAAAGAACACTGTTTCATATATTATTATGATAGCATAGATAATCATGCATGAATGTTTGCACATAAGTTAAGTACTAGCATGAGTCTAAGCAAGTAGTTCAATTAATGATCAAGAGTATGAATGCAGATCAAGACATGATGATTAAACTTTCACACTTTACCATGTAATTTAGCCAATCATCGAGGGAACATAACATATAGACAGTTAGTTTAGAGAGATCATACCTAGTTCCATACGGAACTGTTCGAAGGGTTCCCTATTTAGTGCCTTGGTGAAACTGTCGGCGATCTGATCCTTGGTCCCACAAAAGTCCATGGACACCAACCCTTTCTCCACACAATCACATAAGAAGTGATATCTTATCTCGATGTGCTTGGTACGTGAGTGTTGCACATGATTCTTGGAGATATTTATTGCACTAGTATTATCACAGAGAATGGGAATAGAATCAAGAAGAATACCATAGTCGTTGAGTTATTGCTTGAGCCATAGAAGTTGAGTGCAACAAGCGGCGGCGACAATGTATTCAGCTTTTGCAGTGGATAGGGCGACTGAATTCTGCTTCTTTGATCCCCAAGAGACCAAGCATGGCCTAAGGAACTGAGCCATTCCAGACGTGGACTTTCTATCTACTTTGTTCCCTGCGAAGTCTTCATCTGTGTATCCAACTAGATCCAAGTTTCCACCTCTTGGATGCCACAGACATAGATCATCTGTTCCCTTCAGGTATCTCAGAATCCTCTTTACTGCTTTGAGGTGTGTCTCTTTGGGATCAGCCTGAAAGCGAGTACAGAGACACACACTATACATAATATCAGGTCTACTTGCAGTGAGATAGAGAAGCGAACCTATGATTCCTCGATAGAGAGATGGATCAAATCCTTGTTCATGTTCGTCATTTCCCATTGGATTGTTTGGGGAGATAGGAGTAGTGAAGGGCTTTGCATCAGACATTCCGAACTTCTTGACACATTCTCTGAGATACTTCTGCTGATATACTTTAGTTCCCTCATTCCCTTGAGAGACATGAAGACCCAAGAAGAACTTGAGTTCCCCTACCATGCTCATCTCGAATTCACTGGCCATCAACTTTGAGAATTTTTGAACCAATTTATCATTTGTAGAGCCAAAGATGATGTCATCCACATAGACTTGCACAACCAGAATGTTGTCGACCTTTCCACGAACATATCCATGAGCCAGAAGGAACTGTTAGAGCCTTTCGTACCAGGCCCTTGGAGCTTGTTTGAGACCGTATAATGATTTATCGAGAGCATAGACATGGTCAGGTTGGGAGGCGTCCTCAAAACTAGGTGTTTTCTCCACATAGACCTCCTCCTTGAGAACTCCATTCAAGAAGGCGGTTTTGACATCCATTTGTTACAGTTTGAAGCTATGGAAAAAGGAGTAAGCAATCAATAATCTTATGGCTTCTAACCTGGCAACTGGAGCAAATGTCTCGTCATAGTCGATTCCTTCCTGCTGGTTGTACCCTTTCACCACCAGTCTTGCTTTGTTCCTTGTGACCTGACCTTGATCATCTAGCTTGTTTCTGAACACCCACTTTATTCCTATCATGGTCTTGTTCCTTGGTTGAGGAACCAACTGCCATACCTTATTCCTTTAGAACTGATGAAGTTCTTCTTGTATGGCATTAATCCAGTCGGGATCCTTCAATGCTTCTCCTACAGTTTTAGGTTCTTGTAGAGAGAGAAAAGCATTGAAGGCACAAAAATTATGTAGAGAAGAGCGAGTGTTGTGAGGAGTTCATTTTCTGTAATCTGTAAAGATTTGATGGACGGGATGAGCCCACTTCTGCTAGTAGTTTCTGGTTTATAGGTTGTTGATGTCAAACTCCTCGGAATCGTCGTTACCAATATTAGAGCTTTCACCACCATTTCCTGCAGCATCATGACCCTCTTCATTGCTTTCTTCATTAGCTGGACTTTCCTCGGAGGATTCCACAGAATCAGGACTGGGGCTTTGTTCCCCTTGAGGAACCTGAGGAGAATCCGATGGTTGAGCACCTTCGTTTGTTGTTGATGGATCATCTTGAGTGTCTTGATCTGACTGGTCCCCATCACTGACACTGTTTTCCACAAGCTGAAAGCAATCATCTCCAGTTGAGCCAGTGTTTGAGGGAATACTTGCTGATTGTTCCTGCACATTGTTACCAACCATAAAAGATTCATCGAACACTACATGAATGCTTTCCTCTACCTTTCTAGTTCTCTTGTTGAACACTTTGTAGGCTTTGTTGTGAAGAGAATATCCTACAAATGTCCCTTCATCACTTCTGGGATCAAACTTTCCAAGAGAATCCTTCCCATTGTTGTGAACGAAGCACTTGCAACCAAACGTGCGCAGATGGGACACATTTGGCTTTCTTCCCCTTAGAAGTTCATAGACTGTCTTGTTCAAGAGAGGGCGAATGGTTGCTCTGTTCAGAACATAGCAAGCAGCGTTCAAAGCTTCAGCCCAGAAACTCATAGGAAGACCACTTGAGATGAGGAGAGTACACATCATGTCTTCTAGAGTTCGGTTCTTCCTTTCCACAACACCGTTTTGCTGCGGAGTTCTTGGTGCTGAGAAGTTGTGATTGATGCCTTTGTTCCTGCAGAGGGATAGGAACTGAGAGTTCTCAAATTCAGTCCCATGATCAGTGCGGATGGACCCCAGAGATTGTCCTGTGCTTCTTTCAACCGAGTTGAGCCAGGATTCAAATTCAGCGAACACTTCATCCTTAGATGTCAGAAAGAGGGTCCATGTGTACCTGGAATAATCATCCACAATAACAAAAACATAGGCATTCCCTCCACGGCTCTTTGTGCGCATTGACCCACAAAGATCCATGTGGATTAGTTCCAGTGGTCGAGTAGTACTTACCTCCTTCTTTGTCTTGAAGGAAGACCTGACTTGTTTGCCTTTGGTGCACGCATCACAAACTCCAATTCTCATTGCTTCGATCTTGGGAAGACCGTTCACCAGTTCTTGTCTATGAAGTTTGGACAAGAGTTGAAGACTGACATGTCCGAACCGTTTGTGCCACAGATCTGTTGTCTCAGCAATGGAAGACAGACATAGTTCCTTCTCCGGGATGAAAGCAGGATCAACCTTGTACACGTTGTTATCACAGATACCTTTGAGTAGGACTTTCCATGTGCTTATACACTCAACATAACAATCATCAGTAGTAAAGACTACCGTATTTTTCTTATTTTGACATAATTGAGCCATACTGAAGAGATCAAATTTGAGATTATTTACAAGTGTCACATTGTTCACAGTAATATGGTTAGAAAGCCTTACCTTACCGATACCATAGACTTCTCCCATACTCTTGTTTCCAAAGGTTATTGAACCTCCGGAGGCTTGCTGAAGAGAGGTGAACCACCTTTTGTTCCTTGTCATGTGACTTGAGCAGGCACTATCAAGATACCAGGAACCTTTCCTTGCTTCATCTTCAGATCCCTGAAGATCTCCTTCTGATTTGTGGTGGTCATTTATGCTCATCAAACAGACGTCCCTTGAATAAGATGATTCTTCATCATCTGAGTTGGAATCACCCCATGTAGCAATCATTGCTTGTTCCCCTTCGCGAACCTGAGGTATATCTGCCTTTCTCTTGAAGCAGTTTTTGGCAAAATGTCCTTTGTTCTGACAGTGGTAACAAACAACATCTTTCATGTCTCTGTTCCCTTCGTAGAAACTCGATGTGTCTTTATTTCGAGACCATATCTTCTTCATGGCTCTAGTGATGAGAGCCATATCTTCATCACCATCCTCGTCTTCATCTTCAACTTGAGATAAGTCAAAGGCACGTTCCACCTTCAGGGCAATGCTTTTGGTCTTCTCTTCTCCTTTCTTGTTCATCTTGTGGTTGTAAACAGACGCGTTACTTTCAAGCTTCGCAACAACCTCTTCCATAGTGAGAGTTTTAACATCCGTCTGAGAGTAGAGAGCAAGGGCAATAGCATCCCACTGAGAGTTGAGGCCTTGCATGAAATGATGAGTGAGCTTCCAGTCTGACATTTCTTCATCAAGGAACTCAAGCTGGCCTACTATCTCTTGGAATCTGGAGTAGAATTCCTGAATATGCTCATCCTTCCCCTGAGAGATCTGATCGTACTCCTTCATCAAGGAAAGAATCCTGTTTTTCTTAGCATTTTCATTTCCATGATGAAGGCGTTTTAGAGCATCCCAGATCTCCTTGGCAGTCTTATAGCCCATGATTTTCTTGAGATCGGAGGGGAGCAAGGCCATATGAAGGATCTTCTTGGCTCTGCTGTTCTTTTCCAGCTTCTTCCAGTCATCATCAGTGTAGTCTACTTTCGCCTTTGGCTTCGTAGCATCTTTATCATTCAGAATGGTTATAGGGTCAACTTCAATGACTCGCCATATCTGTCCATCAAGGGAACAAATATGGGACTCAATTTGTTCCACCCACCAGTCATATTCTCCGGCCTTCAGAGTCGGAGGCTTCCAGAATGAATCTCCAATAGCATTGCTTGACGACATCTTTCCTGCAAAGTCTGTAACGAGCACAATCTAGAGCACCAGGCTCTGATACCAATTGTTGGATCGTTAGAGTTACCTTTGAGGGAACAAAGACTTTGTTCCCATAGAAGGTGCAGCGGAATATTATAGCAAGAAATATAAGAAATGAACTCACGATGTATAGTGGAAACCCTAATTAGCCAACTAGCTAATCAAAGAAAAACCACTACCTTCAAGCTTCTCGCTTGAGAGGATTTTGAAGCGTCTACTTGTCTTATTGATTTCTTGTTCGATTACACTTGTAGCATGGACTACAAACCCTAGACTACCCAGCTAGATTCGAAGACCACTCCTACAACGATGAATCCGAACTCAACCCTCAAAGACTCACAAACAACTTCACTCTCCTTTCTGTTCTCTTATGCTCACAGTTCATCGTCGTCGATGCTTACATAGAAATGAATCGACACTTCTATAAATACAACTTCGACTAACACAATCGTAACAAGATAAAAATCTTTTCTAAACTTGGTAACAAGAAGATATTAAAAAGATTTGAAGAATATTATCTTATCAGCCAATGTTATCTAAGGAAGGAATTTCCTAAGATAACGAAATCGGATAAAGATAAAATCCTTCTCTCTCCAAATATATTATCTTAGGAAAGATTTCCTAAGATAACACATTCGGATTCTCTCTCCAAATCTTCTCTTCGGCGAGATCCTTCCAGCCGAAATCCTTTTCCTTGACCGCGTGATCTTCCAAGATTGTTTCCATAATCGTCACGCTGGAAATCCTTCATTCCGTTCACAGCTCGAGCGTTTGTTCGTCATTGATGTTCCTTGAGAGGTAACAAAGCATATGGAGATCGCTTTGTTCCCTCTGCACTCCTTTGCTATAATGGATACCTGAGACAACTGTTTTGTTCCTGAAACACTTAGTTACCAGATTAGTTGAATGTTTGTTACCATCAAAACCTAAGGAATTCAACAATTAGGCTCTTCTTTCCTTTGAATTCTTGAATTGAAGTTTGATTGCACCTTGAATTGTTTCTTCTATCAATCAATCATAGCCTAGCCGCGTTTGATTAAGTTATGCTTTTTCTGGAGTTGCTGTCATTCTAGTTTTCCCTAGTTACTTGACTAGTCCTTGAGTTCTCTGTGTCTATTATTATTGTTGATTTGTTGTACTTATTTTAAATTTTTTTACTTTTCTTTGTTTGCTCTATTATTGCAGTCTTTGATGTGGTTAGGTTGAACACCCTTCTATACATTCTGTTTGTGTGTAATCTTGGTAGAGCTAAAATTCTAAAGGAGTTTAATTTGGCTATGGTGAAGGTTGGTTGCCCATTTTACCCACTGTTTCCTGGTAGTGATGGGAAGGAGAGCAATTTCTCAACTGCCGAGACTGCAACATTTGAGCTTATTTCTCCTCAGGTTATCTGCAATCAGCTATTGTAACACTTGAACCAATAGAATTTGATGAAAGAGAGACAATTGCACTTACAGGTAATTGCATCTTGTCTTAAGTTTCATTTTTATATAAGAAATAGCTTAAATGTACTGCTAAAGCTTTGAATTGTCAACATTGTGATACATATATATAAAGGCTTAAAGAAGTTTACTTTTTTTATCGGTATCATCTTACTATTTACTATCCTTTATCTCGGGAGCTGATGGCATTGGGACATGTAACTGCTATTTCTCCAACAATGGCCTCTACAACTTCCAAAAAAGACATGAAGTTGATCAATTTGTTGTCATGGATGCTGAATTCCGCCATAGCTTGATCAGATTTGATGGAGAAGTAACATCCAATCCACACCCATCTCGGTATTTATCCTTATAGTCATCACCTTCATCGTCGCCATCTTTACCACGCACGTCATTCTCCTTCACCTTCATCATGGTCATCGCATTTATGAGGGCTTATATGCAAAAAAGTGGTGATGCATTTATGTTTGTTAGAGGTTGTTTTGCACTAATAAATGTCTTCTAGTTGTATAGGCTTATATCTAGTAGTTCTAGTACTTGTTATGTAAATGAGAACCCAGATAATAGCTTGTTTTTTTTGCTGCACAATTATCTTCATGGAGAATTCAAGTTTTCTTTCTACACAAAATCTAAAGAAACCATCTATTGGTTGTTCTAGGCAATACAACCTTTATTTTTTCTTCCCCAAAATTCGATTGAGGATGGAGCAAAACAGAAAAACAAGAGAGCGTGGAGATGAGAGAGCTCTGAAGAGGAAGAATAAACTTTGGACCAATTTTGTATTTTTTAACAAATAAAGGTCATACTATGTAGGTTCTTTTTATTATTATACAACTTTTTATGAAATAAGGGTCACATCAAGCCCATCTCTCGTCTTCATGTTGAACACGCACAGACCGGCTTGATGTGCATGTCGAACAAGCAAAGATGAGCTTGATGGTCCAAATTCAGTACCGAACTTATTACGGATTTTTATAGTTATTATTTTCATATTTTTTCCCTCTCTTTGATACATACATTGTAATAATGTTTTATGAATGTCATATTCTAGACCAAGTGAAAAAAACTCACTGGATCATGTAGTTAAGATTAATCTATTATTTCGGTATAGATTCTAAACCATCAAGTCCGTCTGT
This sequence comes from Rheum nobile, assembly GCA_027886185.1. NCBI lineage: Eukaryota > Viridiplantae > Streptophyta > Magnoliopsida > Caryophyllales > Polygonaceae > Rheum > Rheum nobile. The sequence continues at coordinate 2,568,461 of WOAB01000163.1, forward strand.
GCTTGTTCAACATGCACATCAAGCCAATTTGTGCGTGTTCAACATGGAGACGAAAGAGCGTGAAGACGAGAAAGCTCTAAAGAAAAGGAATAAACTTTGGACTAATTTTATAATTTTTAATAAAATAAAAGTTGCATAATAATAAAAAGGATACGGATCTGGTACAAAGGGGCGCTTAGGTGAGAAATATGAATGTTTGTGGGATGTCTAAATAGAAGAGTCTAATGGACCAGATCCCACGCGTCAAAAGCTCATTAAAAATCAAAACCAAAACACGCGCTCAAAAAATCCACATACACACGCGCTTTCCCCCCTCCCGATGTTTTAAAAACTATAAAGAATACAAACTGGCATACGAACTGCCATCAATCACATCATCTTTCCCATTGAGCGAAGAAAACAGAGAAAATGTGAACACTCTAGAGCAAAATGCGAAGCGATGAAGAACTCGAACAGAGAAGGAGCGGAAATGAAGAAAGGAACAAATTCGAACAAAGAAGGAGCGGAAATGGCGAAAGCTATGAACTCGAACAAAGAAGCAGCGGAAATGGCGAAAGGTTTGTTGCTTCCTCTCTCTATTTCATGGTGTCTATTAAAAAGTCAGAGCGTCTTTTTGAGTTTCGATATGTTTTAGTTTAGTTGTTGAAATACACACTCCATTTTATGGACCTAATCTTCAAAATCAAAGAAAACGTTTGAGAAAACATTTCCAAAACCACTGAAATCGGATCTTAAAATAATTTCAACCCTAATTTGTATGTTGTATGTGCATAGAAATATAAGTGTATATGCATATGTTCATAAGATCTTGTTATTTGAGTACATATAAGTTTCTAAAACCCTAAAACTTGAGAAAACATTTCTTACAGTCACTTCATGGCGCCATATTATACGGATCATGCGAAAGAAGTATGTCCCCGAGGACTTTACTTCCGAAATGCGCTTCAAGATTCAACTAGCGGCCCAAGGTAACCGTTCTCCCCTTGATTTTTATGCTGAACTTGAAGAATTATCCAATAAGGCAGGTATTCATCACACTGATGAGGGCTTTCGGAGCATGTTCCTTCGTGGCCTGCATGAACCTATTAGAAACCAACTTCGGGTGTTTAACATATGAGACCTCCAAAAGTGCGCACATACGGCACAAGAGATATGGTCGCAAGCTCAAGCGGCTAAGAGAGCGGCATGGTCTCGCACTAATACACGGTATGCTCCTTCCCCTAATTCAGGTTCATTTACGTCTAATGCGCGCTTCACTTCGCAGTCCGCTCCCGTGAGTACAACGCCGGCGCCCGCCACTCGGTCGATCAATACACCGGCGCGCGTCAACGAGCCACCGTAGCGTCGAGCACCTCCTACCGATGATAGGGCCAGGGACAAGGTCTATTTTAAGTGCCAAGGGCGTGGCCACATGCAGCGGGACTGCCCCAACAACAAGCGAGTCCTCTTCTCGAACACCTCCGTATATGAGTCTTTTGACGAGGACACCCCCGACGCCGGGCCGGTATTTGACATGTACGGCCAGGATGAGGAAGAGGAGTTGGACGGTTACATATGCAGCTCTATGGATGAGCAAGGCAATGTTCCCCTTAGCTTGGTTACACGCCGCGTACTTACCGCCAAAGAAGGTACCTTACTTGACCAACATGAGAATTTGTTTCATACTAAGTGTGCGGTCCAGGGTGCTTCTTTGAGTGTTATTATAGATGGTGTGATGCGACCCTGCCCTCCATTACAGCCATAGAGGAAGAAGAAGCCATGAGCCTGCGCTCAGAAGGGTTAGTGGGAAGACAGCGTTCCAATGCCAAGCAATGCTTCATCGCGTGCCTCAGCGCTAGCCTATACAAGCCATCACCAAAGAACGCGTCTTATTTCAAGCGACTCTATCCAAGTACAAAGACCGCGATCGTCGCCATACTCCTCGCATCTGGTACAGAGACCGCGATCTACTTCAAGCGTCTCCAGCCAAACCCCGAGATCGCGTTCTATCTTAAGGTCCTCGCATTCAATGATGAACGCGTTCTTTGAATATCTTTGTAAATTTTAGAACATCATTATTCTCAGTGTTTTCCTTTTGGGGTGTGTGTTCCACGCGTGTTGCGTGGGCCAGCCCATTAAGCGAGACTCGGCCCATTCGAGTCCCGCTATAAAAGGCCAACTCAGCCTTCTGTAATAGGTTACGTCTAATTTGAATCAAAGCTTAAGTTTGAGAGCATATCACCTCCTTCCTTTGATTGGACGTCAAACACACCTCTATCTTCTCATCTCCTTCACTCCGCCGCCGATGCTACGGCAATCGCTTGATTCTTCAAGCCAAGTCTCTCTTCGCATCTCCCTTCACTACGCTGCCGACGCTACGGCCCAAGACTTGTCTTTTCAAGTCATCTATCCCCTTCAACAATCGCTTCCGCCATCGCAATACTACCATCAATCATCGCGTTCACTAACTCCCACAAGGCCCAAATACAGCGTTCCACTCGTTCAACCCCAGAATCGACACGCGCGACTTCCCACCAAGATCATCGATCCGGCATTCACAAGCAGGAACGCAACAACTGGCATCAGAGCCTTTGATCTTGTAAGTCGCTTGTCAAGTCTCATTTGTTCATAATTTTTTCTTCTCCATCATCTTGCTTCCACCATTGTCACAATTTCTTTTCTCTTCAAACACATGCTAGTCCTTTCGATTTCTACAAGAGAATCTCTTGGCCGATAATTGATTGATCTCCTCGCGAAATTTGTGTGATTTGCTCGCGTGAAATCCTCTGAAATTAATTTCTTAATTAGTTCCGTGAATTTCGCATGCCATATCTTCTTGTTGATTGACCGCCATAAATCTGCATATTCTTCTCTCTCCTATCGCGTCAATCTCGCAATTTCTTTCTATATTAGTTACTTAGCCGATTTTATTTTGTTTCATTTAATTCTTATCCGATCTTCAATCAAAAGTCAAAACAAGATCTCGGATTTGAATTTCAAATTCAAAAAAAAAAAGTCAAGTCGCATTCAAAAAAAAAAACGCGACTTAATTCAAAAAAAAAAACGAAAATAAGGCAACCTTCTTTCCCCCTCTTGGCTAGGCTCATCTTCTTCATCTCTCCACCGTCTAGGTTAACACCTTGAAGGTTGGTTCTTGTGTGTTTGTGTTGTTTACGTAAGAGGTTAAGACTTTATTCAATTGGTTTCGTTTGCTTTTGTGCTTGCATATCACACTTCTTTGCTTGCTTTTAGCCGCCCTCACGGCCAAAAGAACGCGCCATCCTACGTGAACACTTGTTACTTGCTAGTTTCTTGCTTGCTCTTTGGTTTTGTATTGTCTTTTGTTCGTTTTTACTCGCGATGTCTGGTCACATTGTCTTAGGAAATGAGAACGCGCCAAATCTACCCTTGGTGCCACAACAAGACCAACACAATGAAGAGCCCCTTTTGGAGCTCTCGTTTGAACAACGCCAGATCCAGGAGTTACGACGCCAAGTTGCTCAACTCCAGTCCATATAGCGCGTCACACCCGTGATGACCGCGCCAACACAAATGATGATGCAGCGGAAGGACCGCGACAAACTGACACTGGTCCAAGCCAACAACACGTGGATAAGGGAAAAGGATTGATGCCTTCAACCTCCAACCGTGCCTACAACGGCTTCAATCAGTCATAGAGAGTCGCCAAGGATATGTGTCGCACCGCGATCATTCCGCACCGCGCGCAAATCCTAACGACTATGACACCGGCTCCGACCGCGACAATGATCATCAAGGTGAGTTTTCTAAACCATACGACTTTGATGATAGGTATGCATCTCGACGCACCCAGCGCCGCGTTCAAGGCTCAGCACCTCGCGAAGGCCGATTACGCGAAGCCGGGTTAGCTGTTGCGACGCGGCGAAGACCCAATCGTCGTCCAAGTGGCCACAAGCGACGCGATGAGGCCGATTTCAAGATGCCAACTACCCAGCCACGAGGCTACGATGTGTGTGACCACCTACGACATCAAAGTGCTCGAACGCCACGCTACGGGTCCGATGGCTACGCGTCAATCACACCCAGAGTCCAAGACGACTTTGACGAGTTCGACGATGAGGAAGTTTAAGACTCAAGTATGATAAATTCTGGCTATTCTTACCCCCTCTTGGAGATCCACTTGAATTACAGGACCCCCCTTCAGATTGGATTCCTCCACCACGTCTTAAAGCACAAAGAGATCGCGATCATGGCATTGGCAGCGAGCGTCGCGATGTCATGCCCAGAGATGTCCGCCAAGCCGATCATGGAACCCAGCCGCGTCAGCGTCAACGCGATGACGCCTATGCGCCCAGGGAATATTTTTCTCGTGACAAACCACAACAAGCACGTGAGAGGCTCCGCCATGCACACGTTGAAGACCCTGTCGTCCGCGCCTATGAGAACCCTCTCTACGACGCCGCGCCACACAACGTGCCATTGTAAGCCCCTGTCCAACCTCGATACCAAAGACACGAAGTCAAGGTAAAAATTGAGCATTTTTATGGTGAATACAACCCTTCTATTTTTCTTGAATGGGTGCAGGCTACAGAGTACACACTTCGCTATTGTCGAGTGCCACCTGAGGAGTATGTCGACGCTGCGACACTTCACTTCCGCGGAGCAGCCAGAGTGTGGTGGCATCGTTTCGAGGATGACTGTGTGCGTCGCCACCGAACAAGGGTCACCGAATGGCACCAACTCGTGTACGTGATGACCAAGAAATATGTGCCTCCAGATTACAGAAATCAAATGAGAATGGAGATAGCCATGGCTCGCCAAGGCTCACAAACTCCCCTTGAGTTTTTCTCCAAGCTAGAGGACATGTATTACAAGGCAAACATAAGCGTTGCACCATTGACTTTGAGGACCAAGTGTTTAAGTGGCCTGAACGCGCCAATTCACGACCAGTTGGAGATCTTGCCCATCAAGGATCTCAACACGTTGACCCACACGGCGATGCAGGTTTACAACCAACTCGCGCGTCGCAAGCCCTCCTCTTGGAAACCAGGCCACACTAGGTATGAATCTAACCCTGGTCATTCCCTTACTACTGATGTGCGCGTGCCAGTCACAGGAACCACCGTGTCCAGCCAAGACCGACATGGAAAGAATGCGTTGCCCACCTCCAATGCAGCTCATGCGACCACTGCAAAGGGCTCCTCACAGAGCAATGAGCGTGCGCGTGACCTTGAATGTTTCAAGTGTGGAGGGCGCGGCCACTACCAAAGGGATTGTCCGAATAACAGAAAGGTCCTCTTCTCCAACACTGCAGCCGGATATGAATCCTATGAGGAGGAAGTGGCACCACTTGAGGCCATTGACAAAGGAGACGAAGAAGACCGTGAGGACGCTTATGTGTGTGGGGCTGTCGCGATACATGCCGGCACACCTCTCAGCCTTGTCACGCGTCGCATCCTCACCGTCAAGGAAGGCAGCCTTGTCGACCAACGCGAGAATCTCTTCCAGACGCGTTGCTTGGTTAAGACCGCGACCTTGAGTGTTATCATCGATGGAGGCAGCTGTTGCAACATCGTCGATGAGAAGGTGGTCAACCATCTCAGCCTGCCGACAATGCCTCATCCACAACCATATGGCCTATAATGGCTCTCTTCAAATTCAGGTAACACTGTCTCACGGCAGTGTCTTCTACCTTTTTCCATTGGTCCCTACACAGACACAGTTTTATGTGATGTGATTGCAATGGACGCAACCCACCTCTTGTTTGGGCGTCCATGGCAGTTTGATCGTCGCATACTTCACGATGGGTATCTAAACACCTATGTGTTTACCTACCACGGGAAGCGCGTGACTCTCTTACCAATGTCTCCACATGAGATTTTCCAGGAGCAGGTGGAGCGAGATCGCCACAGGGATTTGCAATCGACCAAGACCGTGGACACAGCACAATGACCCAACTCCATATCCGGCGCGTCTTTAACAACCCTAAACCCTGGCGAAAGAAGGATGTGTCCTCCATCAGGCCAACACAACGCGTCCCATAACAATGCACCCAAGGATTGCACGCGTTGCAGAGACACTGGGAGTACAGCACCACCGAGCATTGCGTTGCAGGGCAGTTATGCCCACCATGTGCTTCTCGCTCGACCAAGGGGCTTCACTGTCGGTTTGAACAGCAAAGTGCCTTCTTGCCTATTAGTGCCAACTCCAAGCTTGCACTGCGCACACATTGGCGCGCCTTTGCCCCCAGCTTTCGCCGCGTTGCAAGCGGAGTGCACCGCAGAATTGACAGAGGCACCTCCAAACGCACTACCACCCTTGTGTAGCCTTACACAGACAATCAACTGGGTGAATGGTGCCTATCTGCCACATCGCGGCTGCCGTCGATTCGTGTTTGAGACCGGAGACCTCCATTGGGTGCACTTGCACGAGTATGTGGAGCACAAGATCGATGTTGGTGAATCGGGGACGCTTCACAGCCAAGTGGGGGAGGGTGATGCGACCCTGCCCTCCATTATAGCCATAGAGGAAGAAGAATCCATGAGCCTGTGCTCAAAAGGGTTAGTGGAAAGACCGTGTTCCAATGCCAAGCAATGCTTCATCGCGTGCCTCAGCGCTAGCCTATGCAAGCCATCACCAAAGAACGCGTCTTATTTCAAGTGACTCCATCCAAGTACGAAGACCGCGATCGTCGCCATACTCCTCGCATCTGGTACAGAGACTGCGATCTACTTCTAGTGTCTCCAGCCAAACCCCGAGATCGCGTTCTATCTCAAGGTCCTCGCATTCAATGATGAACGCGTTCTTTGAATATCTTTGTAAATTTTAGAACATCATTATTCTCAGTGTTTTCCTTTTAGGGTGTTTGTTCCACGCGTGTCGCGTGGGCCAGCCCATTAAGCGAGACTCGGCCCATTCGAGTCCCGCTATAAAAGGCCAACTTAGCCTTCTGTAATAGGTTACGTCTAATTTGAATCAAAGCTTAAGTTTGAGAGCATATCACCTCCTTCCTTTGATTGGACGTCAAACACACCTCTATCTTCTCATCTCCTTCACTCCGCCGCCGACGCTACGGCAATCGCTTGATTCTTCAAGCCAAGTCTCCCTTCGTATCTCCTTTCACTACGCTGCCGATGCTACGGCCCAAGACTTGTCTTTTCAAGTCATCTACCCCCTTCAACAATCGCTTCCGCCATCGCAATACTACCATCAATCACCACGTTCACCAACTCCCATGATGCCCAAATACAGCATTCCACTCGTTCAACCCCAGAATCGACACGCACGACTTCCCACCAAGATCATCGATCCGGCATTCACAAGTAAGAACACATCATGGTGGAAGTTGTTGCAATATCATCAACGAAAAGGTGATCAAGCACTTCAAGTTCGACACAACTCCACACCCACAATCCTATAGTCTACAATGGATCTCCGAGGGTGATGATTCCAATGTTGTGAAGCGACAATGCACTATCAATTTCAGCATTGTCCATTACAAGGATTCGATGCTTTGTGACGTAGTGCCCATGGATGCAACTTATCTTCTCTTAGGGCGACCTTGGCAATTTGACAAGAGAGCTCTTCATGATGGATTTCTCAACAACTACGTCTTCATGCACAATGGAAGAAAGGTGACATTACTTCCTATGAGCCCTCAGGAGATTATGCAAGATCATGTTGAAAGGAACCGCGTCAAGGCACTTGAACAAGCCAAGTGACATCCACTGCCCTCAGCTGACCGTGAAAAGCCACCGAAATCAGCACCAAAACAACCCCCTAATCCAGCTCACAACGGCATTCAAGGATCGTGTGAAAACCGGATTCTCTTGGCTAGGTCTCGGGATGTCTCTCCAATCATTCAGGGACGTCTTCCTTGCTTTTTACTTGTTCCTTTCGCGTGTATTTTAAATGTTAAAGATCTTGTTGACTTACCCCCTGCAGTGACTTATCTTTTGCAGGAATTTGAGGATGTTATGCCCGACGAGCTGCCCGAAGGATTGCCTCCTATTCGTGGAATTGAGCATCAAATCGACTTTGTACCCGATGCCTCTCTTCCAAACCGAGTTGCATACCGCGCGAGCCCGGAAGAAACCAAGGAATTGCAGCATCAAGTGCAAGAGTTGATGGATAAGGGCCACGTCCGAGAAAGCTTAAGCCCCTGCGCAGTACCAGTCATTCTAGTGCCTAAGAAGGACGGTAGTTGGCGCATGTGTGTTGATTGTCGGGCAATCAACCAAATTACAGTGAAGTATCGATACCCTATTCCTAGACTTGATGATATGCTTGATGAATTACATGGTGCTACTTTATTTTCTAAAATTGACCTTAAGAGTGGTTATCATCAAATTAGGATGCATGAGGGTGATGAGTGGAAAACTGCTTTTAAGACTAAGTATGGCCTTTATGAGTGGTTGGTTATGTCTTTTGGTTTGACCAATGCTCCTAGCACTTTTATGAGATTGATGAATCATGTTTTAAGGGCTTACTTAGGAAAATTTGTAGTTGTCTACTTCGATGATATCCTTGTTTACAGCAGGTCGTTAGATGAGCATGTTGAGCATCTTAGGAAGGTCTTAGAGTGTCTTAGAAATGAGAAACTTTATGCTAACCTTGGTAAATGTTCCTTTTGCTCGGATTCTACTATTTTTCTTGGTTTTGTTGTCAGCAAGGATGGGCTGAAAGTTGACCAAGAGAAGGTCCGCGCCATAGAGGAATGGCCACGTCCCACAACTCCAACCATGGTTCGGTCTTTCCTGGGCTTGGCTGGCTTCTACCGCCGATTTGTGCGTGATTTCTCCACCATTGCAGCCCCATTGCATGAGCTTACAAAGAAGGCTGCGTCAATTGAGTGGACGACCGCACACGAGACTGCATTCACCACCTTGAAGGACCGGTTGTGCCACGCTCCTTTGCTGAAATTACCGGACTTCTCCAAGACTTTTGAGGTAGAGTGTGACGCCTCTCATCATGGAATTGGAGGGGTCTTGCTGCAGGATAGGCGTCCCATTGCTTACTTTAGCGAGAAGCTCACAGGCGCCCAACTCAACTACCCAACTTATGACAAGGAGCTGTATGCTCTTATTCGGGTGTTGAAGACTTGGCAGCACTATCTATGGCCTAAGGAGTTTGTCATTCACTCGGACCATGAGGCGTTGAAGTACTTGAAGAGCCAGTACAACCTCAGCCGACGCCATGCACGATGGGTGGAGTTCATGGAGACCTTCCCCTATGTGGTCAAATACAAGAAAGGTAAGGAGAATGTGGTTGTTGATGCCCTTTCTCGCATGTATGTGTTACTTACCCATCTTGATGCTTCTATCTTAGGCTTCTCCTTGATTAAAGATGTGTATATGCATGATGATGACTTTGCTGAAAATTTTCAAACATGCATGGAAAAAGGAGAGTCTAATGGATTCTATGTTGATAATGGCTACCTATTTAAGGCCGGGAAACTATGTATCCCTAAAATGTCTATACGTAGGTTGCTAATTCAAGAAGCTCATGAAGGTAGAGGACATTTTGGTATTCCTAAGACTTTAGCTGCATTAAAGGAACATTTCTTTTGGCCTAAAATGTTACATCATGTTACACGTTTTTGCAAGGCTTGTGTTACTTGTGTGCATGCTAAGTCTAGATCGAGTCCCCAAGGATTGTATACCCCTTTGCCTATTCCGAACGTCCCATGGAAAGATATTAGTATGGATTTTATCACTGGGTTGCTCATGTCTAAGAAGGGGAGGGACTCAATATTTGTGGTAGTTGATAGATTTTCTAAGATGGCTCACTTCATGGCATGCAAGACTACTAACAATGCTTCTGAGATTGTTTCTTTATTTTTTGAGCATGTTGTTAGATTGCATGGTATCCCTAGAAGTATAGTGTCGGATCGTGATGCTAAACTTGTGAGTTATTTTTGGAAATCTTTGTGGTCCAAGCTGGGGACTAAGTTGTTGTTTTCTACTAGCTATCACCCCCAGACAGATGGTCAGACGGAGGTTACTAATAGGACTTTAGGTGCTTTATTGCATACTATGTTAAAGTCTAACCTCCGCAAGTGGGAAGAGTGCTTGCCTTTTGTTGAATTTTCTTATAACAGGTCCATGCACTCGGCTACGCAGCAGACTCCCTTCCATGTGGTTTACGGCCTCAATCTGCTCACCCCTTTGGATCTAGTACCGCGGCCAATGAAGGAAATAGAAAGCATCAAGCGATTGGAGCGTGCGGACTAGGTCAAGGCCCTGCATGAGAGGACGAGGCAGAAGCTGGAGCGGAGGTCCGAGCAAGTAACCGCACAACGCAACAAAAACCGTCGCCCAGTTGCCTATGAGCCAGGCGACTTGGTGTGGCTGCACTTGCGCAAGGACCGATTTCCATTGAAGCGATGCCACAAGCTGGACGCGAGAGGTGATGGTCCTTTCCAGGTGCTACAATGCCTTGGGGCCAACGCCTACTGCTTGGATTTACCCGATGGCTATGGTGCGCATCCGACTTTCAACGTCGCTGACCTTTCTCCTTATACGCCTCATGCTTTTGACGACGAGGACGAAGCGGGGATGCTTCGCAGCCAAGAAGGGGAGATTGATAGCTCCATGACCCCCTCGATGACGGCGAAGGACGAAGAAGAAGCAATAAAGGTGCGCTCGAATGGCCCGATAACAAGAGCTCGCACAAGGGCAATGGAGCGAGCAACTCAATCATTAGTCTCGCAGGCGTACGCAAGTGACGCGGGTTCACCTAGTCCTAAATGGGTCCTTCTCCTGACCTATGAAGGGTTGGGTGAGGTCCCGCTATAGTCGCCCCCGCCAAGGAGAGCCAGACACCGAACATCAACGTTTCCGCAACCGCAGAAACCATGTCCGCGACCGCGGAATATCCACTGACGAATGGCTCTACAGGAAGTTTTCCGCGATCGCGGAAATGTCGCTGATTTACGAGACTTTTACAGAAACTTTTTCGCGACCGCGGAATTGAAACGAATGCTCGAGTCTTTATAGAAACTTTTCCGCGACCGCGGAAGTATTTCCGCGACCGCGAAACGGGCCCGAGCGTTCGTTGTTTCGTCTTTATTTCCGAAAACTTATTATTATTTTATTATTACTTTGTGTCGTTATTTAAAACCAGAAAAGCCTAGTTTGTAATCTTATGCAGATTTTGAGAATTAAGTTGAGTTTATCTCCTTTCCAAAATCTCTTGCATCTTCTTTACAATCCCACAGATTGATCTATCCCGTAGCTCGTCGCTTCGAGCAATCAACTCCGTTTCTTCCACGGATCATCTCGTTGATCCCTACGTTCATCTCTTTGAACGAATTTGGCTATCTCTTTAGCCCTAGGAAAGCCATCACTTTGGCTACGCAAGAGAAGGATTCGACTACAAGCTTGAGGAAACAAAGATCATGCGATTGCAAATGACACTTCAGGGGTTGTGCGCATCACCACGGCCGCCTCACTTGAAGCAAGCACAGTCGCTAGACCGCTCGGAGGTGGGGGCCGGGGCACGCGTGCCGGGAGCCGGTCCATGGGGTAGAGCATGCAACCGAGTGGCGCCGGCTAGTATGGCCGGGGCTGAAGCGGGGCCGGGTCGCGACTGTGGGGCAACAATGGCGGTTGAAGGAAAAGCAAAGGAGGAGCTAGGGGTGGAGGGATACCTCGGCGGTTGCGAACAAGCCCAAGCGACCTTCTTCTTCCTTTGGAGTTGGTTGTAGATTTCCATGGCCGTGTGAGTGAGGGCATTGATGTCCCGGATGGGGAGTAGGATCAAGGGCTCCCTAATCTCGATGTCGAGGCAACGAAGGAACATGGTGCAGAGAGAGGTGGGAGTGGTGGACACGCCGGCATTGTGGACAAGCTCTTCTAGGTTGGCAAAGAACTCAAGGGGAGTGTGGTTGCCTTGGTGAGCTAGTGCAATTTGAAGGCGCATATGCTCTAGGTAGTCCTCCGACACATACCGCTTGGTCATGACATGGATGAGTTGGTTCCAAGCCACAACCGGGGGCAAGCGGCGCCTAGCTCTCTTGATGGTGAAGCGGAACCACCATGCACGTGCATTGCCGGTGAAGTGAAGCGTGGCAATCTCAACCTTCTCATGATCTTCATATTGGCAATGGTTGAGCGCGTACTCGGTGGCTTGCTTCCAATCGAGGAACTTAGCCGCATCATATTCGCCCTCAAATGGCTCAATGCGGACCTTGATCTCCCGGCGTTGGCCAAAGTGTTGTTGAGGGCCAACGGGGTCACGCCGCTCTAGGTGTGGGTGGGGCGCATGGCCACGGCCTCGAAAATCAGCGGGCGGCGGTGGTAGCCAATGGGAATCGTGGCGATCCAAGGGCCGCCGGCGGTGGCCGTGAGCTCGGCCATGTTCCCGGGGGTGGAAGTCGGCCAAGGGATCTTTCTCATAAGGATCTCGGAAAACCTCATCAAAATCATCATCCTCCTCATAGGCCCCAAATGTCGCATCCTCCTCATCAAGGGCCTCAAAGTCGTTGTAGCCATACCGAGCATTGGGAAAGTCATCGGCGGCGAGGGCCCGGGCTGCGCGCGGATATGGCTCACCGTCCATGTGGTTGACGGAGGTGGGGAGACGCCGGCAGCGGCCGAGCGTCCAGATGCCCATGGGACTTGCGCGCCGGCGGATTGTTGTAGAAGGAGGGCTCGCGCGGCGGTGGAAGTCTCTTGGCAAAGGCTCGAGCATCGGAAAGAGGGGAGGGGTGCATAGGGCCCTTGAACCGGTCACGCGCCGTGTGATCAAATGGGTGGTAAGCCGGGCCGCAGGAAGAGGCACCAATGAGGATTGGCGCGGGGCGGCGCGACTGTTGGAGAGTCTGCGGAGATGGTGGCCATGCTGAGCTCAAGGGCGGCCGCGTGAGCTTTGGCGGTTTCCTTCTCGCGGCGGAGCTTAGCCACTTCGGCGTGGGCAACGTGAAAAGCCTCGGCGGTGGCCTCCTCGCGGCGGGCGGCAGCCTCCTTGGCTTAGTTCTCCTCGGCTAGCTTAGCCGCGAACGACTCGGGGGAGAGTGTGGGCGTGGAGCTCTGAGGGATCCTATTGCCGAAATCCATGTGATCCTCCATTGTGGACTCACCTACAAGAGGTCACAGAACAAACCGAGTAACAAGTCCAAAAGAACCAAGCAATGACACTTAGGGAAAGAAGGAAAATAAACTAGGCCTATGACAAACAAACACAAGCAATGGATAAAAGCTCAAGGAAAACGAGGCAAGTCATGGAGCATGTAACTAGCTAACTTGAAAAGAACCTTAGGCACTTGCAAACCTTCCAAGTGGGCGGCTAATATGGGCAAGCCAAGCATGTGATCAAGAAGCCAAAGTCAAAGCAAGCAAGCAACTATGACAAATGATCAAAGCAAGCATGGATAGATCATAAAAGCAACTCCAAGAAACTTATAAAGATTTTAAACAAGGTGGGACAAGATCATGCAAATTAACAATGAAATGGATGTGGAGCAAGAAGGATTGTGGCAAAGGGGAAGAACATGGAGGTTGGGCACAATGAACCTTGGCGCCAAGTGAAAAGGGTGCTTCTCCAAGCCTTACAAACTTTGAATGTATTTTCCTTTCTTTTTTTGTTTTTTTTGAATCGTTTTTGCTTCTGCTTTTTTTTTTTTTTGACTTGGGAGCAACCAAAATTACAAAGGGTGGCAGCCAAGGAGTATTTGGAAGACTTAGAAACTTACTTTTGAAGTGTAAGCTCTTGGTTTGACTAGAGAAATGGGGAAGAAGACTTTGCCACAAAGGGACTTAGCTTTCCATCCAAATCACCACAAGACAAACACAAAACCCCATACAAGCTAAGAAAAGTAAAGCAACTAGGAATTACCCAAAATGGCTCTAGACACACTTGCTTTTGACCAAAAGGGATGTTGTCTTTGCCACTTTGGATAAAGATCACATGCAAGGAATTCAAAAGAGAGCTAGCAAGGAAGCATGGGGATATGGCCGGCCATGGGGAGGGGGATGGGGGCTGTAGGGTGGTGGTGGGGTGGTCGACGATGGAGACAACCGAAAAGGCGGCGGGTTGTTTTTTTTGTATGCGATTTTGGAAAGGGAACAAAGGACAACTAAAATGAACATACATTCATCATGCAAACAAGAAAAAAATTGAGCATAAAAACTGAGATTTAAAGAGAAGAAATGTACTTAACTTAGTCTTTGGCTCTGATACCAATTGATGAGAATGAAGCCTCCAAGACAAGACTCTTCTTCCCGGAATGCTTTGACCGTGACTAAGTGAAGTGAGCTTCCTTCTCCTTGGCTTAAAGGTGGCTTCCAAGTGTTCTTGAGGGCACCTTCAATGGATCTTGAGCTCTTGGTGGAAGGTTGTTGGAATGGAGCTTGAGAGCTTGAAGTCTTGGCCTCGGTTTGGCCGAGACAAAGGAGGGCCAAGGAATCCTCTAGGAAGAGGATTCTTGGCTTGGATCTTGAGATTCGAATCAAGAACAAGTGCTTGAGTGTTTTAAAATGGTTCAAATGAGATGAGAAATGAAGAGTTTTGATTGCTTGGGTTGATAGATCTAAGTGGGAGCCTTGGGGAGGTATTTCTCTAACCCAATAGATAAATCCACTTCTTTGATCTTCAACTAAATGAACAAAGGAAGCCAAGAGTGGCTTAAATAGTCTAGGGTTTTGGTGGACTAGGAGCCCATATGCAAATGGGTCCACACGCCCAACATAGCAAGGTTTAAACATAAAGACATGACAAAATTAGAAAGAGGATAAAAGCCTTAGAGGCTTGGATATAGGCGTGCACATGAATGCCTTGGAATCGAAGCATGGTCGATGCTTGAGTGTCGTGGCATTGATGCGTCGGCGCCTTCCGTTAACAAGGAGTCACTGACTCCTTGTTATGTCTTTATGTTTAACAAGGAGTCAGTGACTCCTTGGTCCGGTACGGTCTGGACCGGATGCACAGCCCTAGGAGTCATCCACGAACTTATTCCGTTAAAAAATATAAAAATACCAAAATACCCTTGTAAATATTTCAAAATATCAAAAAATGACATTCTTCCTCCACCCTAAACCCTAAGCCCCAAACCCAAAACCCCAAAATCCTAAACCCTAAACCCCAATCCTAAACCCTACACCTAAACCCTAAATCCCTAAGCCCTTAACCTTAAAAACATTTTTTGGATTTAGGGTTTATTTTTTTTAAAAAATTGACCGAAACCATTTTTTTGATGGCATTTTTTGGGAAATTGAAACCCTAAATCCCAAAACCCAAAACCCAAAACCCAACACCTAAACCCTCTCATTATGTAATCAGCCATTGCTTTGGGAAATTTTATTTATTTATAAGGTTTAGGGTTTGAGATTTAGGGTTTAGGGTTTTAGAATTTTGGGGTTTAGGATGGAGGAAGAATGACATTTTTTTAACATTTGATATATTTACAAGGGTATTTTGGTCTTTTTAAAAATTTTAACAGAGAAACTAATTAAAATAAGCTCGTGGGTGGCTCCTTGTTAACGGAGAGCCATTTATGGTTGGTTTAAATAATTATTGATATAACGGGTAGTTTCATGTAAAATCGACCATATAACGGGTGGTTTGGCGAAAAACTTCATTCCTTTAATATTAGAAAAATTAATGATATGAAAGAAGTAGATAATTTTAGGAGTTGAGTTCTTAATGTTCAACTTACCTTTAATTTATTGGTCAAGATTTCTTATATCCATAAAGTTACTCTACTCTTTCAAAATTAAACGTCTTTTACAAGAGATATAGTTATATCTCCTGGACGTTGTAGTGGACATAACTAGTGCTAATGTGCTATATAGAATCAGAGTTTCTTCGTTTACACTCTACAAATATATTACGTTCGTCTATATATACGACAATGCATGTGGTCATTCTATGAGCTCTCGGAAATCGATCATTCAAAATTCTAAAATTTGAAAATGTCGTTGTTTAAATCTCCGGTTTTCAAGATATATATTAGTATAACACCCGTGTCATGCACAGGTTAATATAACTCATGAGTTAGTAAGTAACATCGAGCTTGCAAAGGCAAAAAGTGTACGCTTACATTAAGCGCACCATTTCGTGTGTATTTAGACATTCAAACGTGTATATATAGGTTTTCCGTATTTATATAAAATAAATAATTTGTTGGTGAGAAGAATAGACCATAAAACTTAGTTAAATATTAATACCAACACAACAATTCTTATTAAATAAATATAAGAGAAGAATAAAAAATATAAACAATTATCTTGGTGATAACATTATTACTCAAACAGATAACAAAGTACAAGTAAATAAAAAGTTCCCCGCCTTGAATTACAAACAAATTGAAACATAAGAAAAACAACAATTTCAGCATCACCTCCTACCGACTAAAAAATCTTTCTTCTCATAGATGAAGAAAACAAACAAATAAATAAAACCGAAGAATGGAGATGATCTCTTTGTGCTTGCTTTGATAGTCGTCATGTGATTTCCCCTCCACTGGATTTGTTCTTGACCTATATAAACTCGGAAATAACAACATGATCAATATTATGGTACTTGAGTTGAACTCAGATGGAAACCAACCTACATTCGACAGTTTAGTTGAACCCTACATATTGCAACATTGAAATCCATATATATATGCCTGGTCCAACATTTCTTTTTGTGGTACACACATTGCCAAGACAGAAGAAAAATGTAGGACCTGTATTAGAGACATATAGTTTTAGCCAACACATCACAGTTTTACCATGAGAGACATTGCTAATTGTACGAACTAAGCAATGAAGTTAAACTCCAAGGGGACATACTTTGTATAGGCCACTACAACATCATGTATAAAGCTCTCACCTCCTTTCCACCAAGCCCAGTGAAGAAATGATCAAGCAAGCTATGCGGGCTACATGAACCTGACAATAAATTATAGACTTGTGAATGAAGTGCATCAGACTTGCACAAATCATGTTAACATATGACTACGCAGCTGATCCTGCATCTTTTTGTTAAAAAAAAAGGGTAAATATATAATTTCATGGAAATATTTTAATAGGGGAACCCAATAAGAATACATTAGCTTTTTATCAAAAAAATAAGAATTGGTTAGCTATAACCATGCACAAGAATTGATCCTGCATCTTTTAAGACATGACAAATCTTATAAGATTTAATGTGTTAAATTTGTGATATACATACAAATTTGAGTTGATCAAATATAATTTGATAGTGTAATTTGTCCTGCTATGACACTAGTATTTACATTAGAATTAGTTTATATAAAAAGATCTGTGATTGAAGATAAGTAATCTGACTTCATTTTATTCTCCTAAAAAAATAAGAATTACATAAATTGCAACTTTATATAGGACATTAGTTCATTCAACTTATTACATAATAGAACTATAAAATCATAGATAACAAATCTATTAGATTATAAACATGTAAGAATGAAATCTACACTTCTTGAACTCAAATCTGAAACAAAGAACACCTAAAACCAATGCCAATTAACATTGGAAACATGTAATACAACAACATCAGTACCAAGCATCAATATAAAATCTACACCTCTCCTTTAGACCTATTAACGACTACTGTTTTCTAGTCTAGTTAAATTGCCCAAATTCGACATGTATGCTTCAACCTCATTTAATCCAAGAACCATTTAATACCGCTAAAAAAAGAACCATTCAATACGTCTTTTATAATATTGCACAAATAAGAAAGTTTGCAAGGAAATCCATATCTGGTCCAGGAGATATAACTATATCTCTTGGATTTTCCTGAAGAAGAAAATGAAGGGAGCTTACTATGAATTATACAATTTTAGAATCTTTTAAGATTTGCACCATGTTAAGAGTGTTCAAGAGCTAGGCATTCCAGGAGAAGTGCAATCTATTGTGCAATGATAGCAAAGCACCCAAAAATGAGCTTGTGAAACTCAGCCATTTAATTTGAATGGTCATACATCAAGGGTGTGATACATGATAATTTAATTTTCATAGGAAAATAGATAATCAACCAATAACCATATATAGAAAGGCAACAAAATTAACAGTAGTGGAATATGATAAAACAAATCATAGCCAGTAACCATATATAGATACTCAAGGAGATTAATAAAAGATCTACCACTATAAGAGGAAAAATGAATAATGAAGAAGCTAATCAGCCAACTACATAGTCAGTCCACAACACAATACAGTACCTTAAGTGATCTTGACCCTTGCTTGATGACAACTTGGTTTTCATCATCAAACAACCTTCTAAAACAAACTCTTCAAGGTACTACAACTTCAAAATCGCAGGCAACATTCACTTGTAATCTGCACTCTCAATTCAAAATCAGCCAAAAATCCAAACCCTTACACAAGCTGTCATTCACAACGTCTTGAATTCCAAATTAGAGAACATAAAAAACAAACCTGCAAATTAGAGAGATCCAAAAGTGTTCTGAACATAATAACTTTGTCAAATGTTTTCTCATGTTGCGCCAAGGAGTACATGTACATTAGAAACAATTGCAAGATTCTTTTGGCAAGTAAATCAATAGAACATATACTACAAATATTCTAACCACAGTTAAAAAATAAGATATAAGAGGTTTGCAGAGTAAGGATACATCCTCAACCATATTTTGGACTCGGTCAAGCCACTGAAAGTGGACCAATCCTTCCTCCCCTTACAAAATTAAAGTGAAATTAATAAAGATCGATATACAGGGTCACATAATTTCGAAGTAATGTTGTTCAGTAAAATCCTC
The DNA here is from genome assembly GCA_027886185.1 of Rheum nobile. Classification (NCBI taxonomy): domain Eukaryota; kingdom Viridiplantae; phylum Streptophyta; class Magnoliopsida; order Caryophyllales; family Polygonaceae; genus Rheum; species Rheum nobile. The sequence goes on from WOAB01000163.1 coordinate 2,587,143, forward strand.
TCTAGAAAATTAAGTAAAAGAAGAGGTCATTAACATTTAACATTGTTCCATCATACCCTTGGAAAGCGAATAAGTCCTTTCCGGGTATCTGGAACCACCCGATTTCCTTCGAGAAACATTTTACCAGCTCGAAATTCCAGCAAAACCTGTTTCCAGCAAAGAAAACATATATTACGGCCACAAAACAACATTTACATATTTTTCCTTCAAGAAACTTTATTTCTTACCGGCGTATCATGAGAAGTCTGAGCAATATCCATAGCTCTAGTTCCTCTGTTGCAATACATAGTTAATGAAATACAAATGAATTTTTAGCCAATATAACAAATATACAACATAGTAGCCAAACAGCTTCTACCCAAAGGGAGATTTCCAGAGGGTTGAAGCGAACAAACACGAAACTCCCCGCATCTCGCACATACAAAAACAAAATTGAATTTGGGTAGCCGAATTAGGGTTTTTAATTCTACCTGTAAATTGAGAGTCGATGGCTAGTTATGGAGGCGAAGACCCCAAATTGGAGTGTGCCCTAGCTTAAGCGGGTTCACAAGTAGAAATCAACAGGATCTCGAGTGCTCTTGCAGCTCAATTAGAGTGTATGGATGATCCACACAAGCGGGACGGTGGCAGCGGTGAGGGTTTGCGATCTGTGCGTCGAGGCCATCGAGCACCGGCTACTGGAAAGAGGAGAGGAAGAGCATTAGGCCGGTTAGCGTGTTTTTTATATACAAAATTGGAGTTTAACCGACATATGGAATAGTTTCCCTCTTCTCTGTCGAATTTGGGAACAGTTTGCTCAAATACTAAGGGCCCGTTCGGTGGAGTTTAAGGGGGGGATGAAGGAGGAGATGAAGGAGGAGGTGGAGATGAAGTTGAAGCAAAATCTTAATGTGGGGGGGGGGGGGGGGGGTGACATTAAGCATTAAGTGTGAGTTGAAGCAAATGCCTCAACTTCAACTCACTTCCACTCCAACATACCGAACGAAGCCTAAATGAAGTCTGACAAAAGTAGAGAACCAGAGAAGAAAGATGAGGAAGAAATGAAACTGTTTTAGGGGAGATGAATGAAGACGTGGGTGATGGAGTTGAGAGAATAAAGGAAAATAATTTTTGGAGTTTTGAATGCACCGGAAGAAATGGCAGAACGTGGAGTTGCTTGCAGTTGATGTAGAATGTAGATACAAATGTCAGTGGGATATTTTGCCAGATGTCAACATGATAAAAGGCCAAGTGGCTAATTCTTTTGCACAGACATGCCTTCAACTTTAATATATTAGGGTAGATATATTTTCTATTTTATTTTTTCTGTCAATTTATTTTATAAGTCAAATTAAGTTAAATTTTAAGTTTAAGTTAAGTATAAATCTTTTAAGTTTACAAAAACGTTCACTTTATCATTTTTTTTAAAAGTAATGTCTTTTATATTTTGTTTTAAAATGTTTATTTTTTTAATATAAAAAAGTGTGTTTTTTCGGTTCTGGAACCAAAACCGGAACCGAAATCGGAACCGGACGGAACCAAAACCTCCGGTTTCATATTAATTTGGTTCCGGTTCCGGTTTTCATTTTTCCGGTTTTGGAACCGGAACCGTGCCATCTCTATCTCTAGGAATAGTGTTAGGAAACGGAACTCTGGAACTTCGGTTCCCCTGAGAGTTCCTTTCCTCAGTTTCTCTACTTTTGAAAATGACAAATATTTTGATACTAATGTTATATCTCAAAGATGTGCTTTAAGGAACCACAGGACAAATACCGAAAGCATAGAAGCCAAACAGGACAAGAGAACCAAGCAGCAAACCAAAGGAAGGAACCCAGGTGTGCCCAGAAATGCAACATGTGATGTTGCGCTTCCCAAGAAATCTGGGAACACCAACCTCGGACAAGAGAAAGTTGAAAACGACTTGTGCGAAGCTTCCAAAGTCTGCCATTGTCCAGAGCAAAACAACAAGACACCTAGAACACATAACCTCGGACAGAGAAAGGTGAAAGCGACAGGACATGGAACCTGTCGCTGTCCAGAAGACAATTCCAAAGTGCCCAGATTGTCGAACCTCGGAAGAAGGAAGCTGGAGAACGACTCGGCTGAAGTAGTTGACTAACCTAGAAGGATTCTGAGCTGCCTAGGTTGTTTGTATATGTCAAAGACAGCGTGGATCAAGGACAACCGCACATCCTAGGGCAAGCTCGATCTGTGGGAACCAAGAGAAGATCAAGCTGCGAAGAATCCACTATAAAAGGAAGACTAACTCAAATGTTATCAATAAGCACAAAAATACACGAATCACACTCAATAGCAAACATCAAAGTGTGAACCTTCAAACAAGATCATAAAAGCAAACCAAGATCAAGAGGAACCAGTCAAGGAATCAAAGAGCTGAGTGCTAAGTTCCTGTGACTGTAAGTGAGATAGTTCCTAGGTGCTAAGGTCTGTTTCTTGGATTGGTTATTGATTGTGTTAAGTTATCTAGGATTGCCTAACTGTGTGTAAGGTGAACAAACTGTGTGTTTATTCCTAGGATAAGCTGTAACCAAAAGAGATAAGAAATCAAGAAGTAGACCTTGAAACCCTTTCAAAAGAAAGGTAGTGGTTTTTATCATGGATTGCTAGTTGGCAATCAAAGGTTTCCACTATAAGGAACTTGTTCATTTGTGCTTGATTGTTTAAATTCCGCTGCGAAGGGAATTGAGAATTGCTATTCTTAGTTCCTTAGTTTTTCGTCTAACAATCTCGATCCTACAATTGGTATCAGAGCAGGAAAAGCTCTAAATCTTTGTTAAGTTTGCAGATCATGTCTCAACCAAGCAAGTTTGAGCTCGGAATCTCCACCAACAAGCCACATCTCCGAAAGAAAGGAGAAGAAACATGGTGGGAAAAGTGCATGGAAAGCCACATCAAGACCAACGACTACCAATGCTGGAGGATAGTCGAAAATGGAGATGGCTATGTCGATCTTACCATGAAGGAAGAAGACTGGAAACCAGAACACTATGTCATCATGGAAAAGAATGCCAAGGCCAGGCAGTTCATCCTCAATGGACTGGACAGAGAGGACATGGATAAGGTCATAGGCATCAAGACGGCAAAGGAGATGTGAAAGGCACTCAAGGATATGCATGAAGGAAGTGACGAACTAAAGCAAAGCAGAAAGTTTGCTTTGGAAGGAGAATACCACACCTTCAAAATGATGGAAACTGAGACCATCTCAGAGTATTACTCCCGCTTCAACAGACTGGTTGGAAAGCTAACAGCGGCGGGAGTCGACCTTGATGAAGTTTCCAAGTCCCTGGTGGTCATCAATGGACTCAACTCCAAATTCACCCTTCTCAAGGGAATCATGAAGAACACTCCAGGCATCCAATATCTTCCCTTGACTCAAGTCATAGGGAAACTGGAGGTTGAAGAAGGAGAGCATACCAAAGCCAATACCGACAAAAAACTGGAGAAAGGAATTGCTCTCAAGATCTCCAAAGCCTTCTCAAGGCTTGAAATGGAGCAAGAAAACTCAGACCTAGAAGAAGAGGAGGACGAACTAACAGCCCTCTTCACAAAGAACATCAAAAAATTCTTTGTGAAGGAAAGGTTCCAAAAGGACAGTTCCTCCCACAATGGACCAAGAAGAGATCTCAAGAAAGTCTCCTGTTACGAGTGCAAAGAAAAGGGGCACTACGCTAAGAACTGTCCCAACAAGGAAGACTCTAAAGAAGATGAAAGACCTCAGATAAAGATGGCTCTCGTGGCATCATGGGGAGAAGACTCAGATGAGGAACTGGATCTGAGCGGTTTCTCTGGAGGAAGATATCTCATGGCAAAAGGAGACTCAAGTGACTCAGAAGACCTTGAGAAAGAAGAGAGGCAACCTCGACTATGGTACATTGACAGTGGTTGCTCATGCCATATGACCGGAAGAAGAAATCAAATGACCTCTCTTCAACTCATCCAAGGAGGAAACATCTCCTTTGGAGACAAAAGCAAAGGGAAAATTTGTGGAATAGGAACTGTGAATCTAAATGACCACATTAAGGTAAATAAAGTTTACCTTATTGATAATCTTGGCTTTGATCTAATTAGTGTGTCACAGCTGTGTGATCAAGGAGACAATGAAGTTAGATTCAAGTCAAGTGAATGCATTGTCCTAGACCCCTCGGGACAAATCATCGTAAAAGGCAAAAGATTCAACAATGTGTACGTTCTTGACCCATCATATTCTCCCAACGAGAAACTCTGCCTTTCAACCGTGAATGATCAAACAGAACTGTGGCATCAACGCCTTGGTCATGCTAGCACCAAACTGATCCACAAGCTGCACTCAAAGGAACTAGTCTGAGGCCTTCCAAAGATAAGTAGTATATCTTCGGAACCATGCTCAGATTGCGTTAAAGGGAAACAAGCAAGGAGTTCCTTCAAGTCCAAAAACATGGTAAGTTCCTCAAGGCCCCTTGAACTCATCCACATGGATCTCTGTGGACCCATGAGAGTTCAAAGCCTAGGAGGAAACAGGTACATCTTTGTTCTTGTCGATGATTTCTCTCGCTTCACTTGGACTATCTTCATAAAATCTAAGAGTGAAGTCATTGACCTCTTTAAAGATCTGGTTCCTTTGTTAGAAAAATCTCTCGATTGCTCACTCAATTCCATTCGGTCTGACCATGGTACCGAATTCAAAAATAGAGAATTTCTAACCTTTTGCAGAAAGCATGGTATTGATCACAACTTCTCTGCACCATACACTCCTCAACAGAATGGAGTAGTGGAAAGGAAGAACATAACTTTAGAAGACATAGCTCGAACTATGCTCATCTCAAGTGGACTCCCTCAATCATTCTGGGCTGAGGCAATCAACACAGCTTGCTACATCATCAATCGAGCCATGCTTCGCCCAATCATAGAGAAAACACCCTATGAACTCCTAAGAGGAAGAGTTCCCAACATCTCACATCTGAGGGTGTTCGGATGCCAGTGCTTTGTGCACAACAATGGGAAGGACAATCTTGGCAAATTCGACCCAAGAAGTGATGAAGGAATCTTCATTGGATATGCCTCAGGCAGCAAGGCATACAAAGTCTTCAACAAAAGGACTAAAAAGGTAGAAGAAAGTGTTTATTTAATTTTTAATGAAAAATCACTTGGAAGAATTATGCAGAACACTACCACTCCCTTTGAAGATCCGTTCCCCAAGTCACCTCAAGAAGATCCAGATGAAGATGTCACTCCACCCAGTTCATGCCCTGCTGCACAGAATCCCCCACTGGCTCCTCCACCAATTCCCATGGATAATGAACAACAATCCATTTCTGGGAACCATGAACATGACGATAATATTTGTGGAGACATCAACGATTCATCCTCTCACATGATCTTCAATGGAGAAGGTGATCCCAACCAGGAAGCTAAAGCTGAATACTCAACTCAAAATGTCTCCACATCAAATGATCTAGCTTCCAACAGAGAAAGAAGAACCATCAAGCCTCCAGTCAGGATACAGACTGGATCCAAGCTATGCAAGAAGAGCTTCATCAGTTTGAAAGGAACAAAGTATGACATCTAGTTCCCCGCCCCAAGGACAAACATATCATAGGAACTAGATGGGTTTTCAGAAACAAGCTAGATGATACAGGAGCTGTAATAAGGAACAAAGAAAGGCTTGTTGCTCAAGGATACAATCAACAAGAAGGCATCGACTATGATGAAACCTATGCTCCAGTGGCAAGGATTAAAGCAATAAGATTGTTGATTGCTTTTGCATCACACAAAGGGTTCAAACTGTTCCAAATGAATGTAAAGACTGCCTTCCTCAATGGAATCCTTCAAGAGGAAGTCTATGTCAAGCAACCACCTTGCTTTGAAGACGATGATCATCCCGACCATGTCTACTTTCTAGACAAAGCATTGTGTGGTCTCAAGCAAGCTCCCAGAGCTTGGTATGATCGTCTTGCCCAGTTTCTACTCTCAAATGGCTACAGGCGTGGAGTCATTGATAAGACTCTCTTCATCCTAGAAGAAGAAGGTAACATTTTAGTGGTTCAAATTTATGTCAATGATATCATCTTTGGTTCCACTAACCTGTCTCTTGTAGACAAGTTCAAAGACTTGATGAGCAGTGAATTTGAAATGAGCCTAATTGGGGAACTCACCTTCTTCCTCGGATTGCAAATCACCCAAAAGAAAGATGGCATACAAATTCACCAACAGAAGTATGTCAGGGAACTATTGAAAAAGTTCAAAATGGATTCATGTAAGTCTCTCTCCACTCCTATTTCCACCATTGCTCACTTGGACAAGGACCACTCAAGTCCTCCAATGGAAGAGAAACTCTATAGAGGTATGATAGGCTCACTCATGTATCTAACCGCTAGTCGCCCAGACATTGTTTTTGTTGTTGGATTGTGTGCCAGGTTCCAATCTTGTCCAAGAGAAACCCACTTAGCTGATGTGAAGAGAATACTCCGATATCTCAAGGGAACTGATTCACTCTGTATTTGGTACCCCAAAGAATGTCCCTTTGAGCTGATGGGTTTCACTGATGCTGATTATGCTGGATACTTGGTGGATAGGAAGAGCACCTCTGGAATGGCACAGTTCCTAGGCCCTTGCCTTGTGTCACGGGGCTCAAAGAAACAAGTCTCAGTCTCTCTCTCCACGACAGAACCTGAGTACATCGTTGCTGCCTCCTGTTGTTCCCAACTTCTCTGGCTAAAGCAATAACTCGCGGATTTTGGTATGTCTTATGGTCCCCTCACCATTCTTTGTGATAACACCAGTGCTATAAACATTTCTAAGAATCCTGTGCATCATACTAGGACCAAGCATATAGACATAAGACATCATTTTCTTAGAGATCATGTTGAGAAGGGAAACATCATTATGAAATTTTGTAGAACTGAAGATCAGGTTGCAGATATATTCACCAAAGCCTTGAATAGAGTTCCCTTCGAGAACCTTAGATTGGAACTATGAATGATTCCTATAACCTAGCAGTGACCTTAGTTTAAAGGCTCCTTTCAAGTTTCCCTGATTGACTAGTTTAAGATCTTTCACTTATTGAGTCTTGATATCTCTGTGTTATATCTTTTGCTACAAACCCTCTTTTCCATAATGGTTTCTTAAAAAGGCTTGGATAAGTTTTTATAGTTCGTATCCTTTGGTCCTCATTGCTCTTTCAACTCTTTCATTGTTCAAGTTTCTTTGTTGGCCCAAAAGTCACAATCTGATCATACTCTAACCCAATAATACAAACCGAAATGATGATTGTGTACTATGACCCTCCTTGCCTCATTGCTCAATTTAACTCCCTATGATCCATCTTGATGTGACTATGGGAACCACCATTTTTGAAGAAGATCAAACACTTATCCAAAAGAAATGGTTCGAAACTTGGAAGGAGTCAATATCGAAGAATCTGTCTCGTCGACACCTTCTCAGTATTCTGGCCATATCCGGAGCTACGAAAGTCCAATGGAGGCCCATGAGTAGTCATTGGAAAGCTAAGGAAATTATATACAATTTTTATGTGCAGGTCTCCCTCAAATTCGGGCCATCAAAACAGAGAAATCGTAATCTCTACGACAGTTCAGCAGAAATCCCGAAAGAGTTGCAAATCCAGTTGGAGGAAGACCTCGTCACTTGTGGGCTTAATTCCAACTTCAAGGCCGGCCCATACACACTCTTGGAATCCAAGGAAGAAGCATTCAAGGTCGACCACTCAATGCTTTGACCAAAGCTAGCACCAAGGAATCCTAGGCGCCTTAATACTATGTTTCTATATTTGTTGTTTTTCCATATATGGCTGAGTTAAAGTCTAGCTTTAAACTCCTTTAATTTGCACCATTTTGTAGCTTCAATAGGAGGCATTTATTTGCTTAAATGTTAGGTGTTTTCTAGTCTTAATAGGAGGCTTGAAGGATGCCTTGGAAGGCAAGGAAGGCCGACTCACACTAGCCTACTTATAGCCTTCCCTTTGCATTGTTTTAAGAAGAGCTTTGAATTTGATTAAGAAAAAACTCTCTCTTTTCTCTAAGTGTTCTTGCGTCAAATTCCTTTGTTGTCAAGTGAGTTCATCTTGCCAACTCTGCTTCTATCTCAACCAAGTCTACGTCGAGTCTTCCCTCCCCTTGAAGAACTATCCAAGTCCGGATTCAAGAGTTTCCTTTGTTGGTGCGTTATATCCAACTTAGGGAGTTCATATATTCACCAACTTCCACAACCACTCGACTCCACTTTGCACTGTCCTTCACTGATCCCTAAGCCACCAATTCACACCAAAAACGCCGAGCCAATCACTGTCTTCCGCCAGATCCATCGTTCCAAAGACAACCTTAACACAACCCCGCAAGCTCCCTGCGACCCCTCAGGAAAATCATCATTTCTTCCTGATCCCTTGTCCAATCGTGCTCACATTTGGAGGGACTCAAGAAGACTTCAAGATTAAACTCTAGGATTTGGAATCACGCAATTCCGATCTCAGACGAGAGAGAACGGTCCATTTCAAGTCAGGTCACATTTATGGGCTTTGCTTGACGATTCCTTGAAGATCTTCGAAGCCATTCCTTGCACCGTGTCATTCTTGATCATTGATTCACATCATTTGGTATCAGAGCCACACAAGGAGGTTTCAAAAGGAGTCATGTTTCACCACCAAACCCATCAACCGAAGACCGTGTTTGAGCCTCGACAAAATTGGCAAGAGAATGCATCATCATTAAGAGCTGATTTGAGGGTCTGGTCGGATAAGAATGAAAGTTTATTCGAGGAGTATCATAAATCCGTTGTGAGGAACCTCGAGAAGATTGAGAACATGATCCGCCAATATATTTCACAACAGAAAATACAACTCAAAGGAGATGAACCGCCTAAGGAAGAAGTGTGTGAATCTTCCATTGGCTTTGTTGTTGAAAAGCAAGTGCTTGATGATGAGCCAACCCCGAGAGTTGTGGAGGAGAAGCCACAACCAATGGGAGAGGAGGTGCCACAACCGAAAGAAGAGGAGGTCGAGTCCACTATCCCAGAATCACTTATCAAGACTACCCATGCCATGGAGGAAAGGAAAGACATGTCATCTCTCGTACCTCTTCATAAGAAAACTTTTCTTTATCATTTGGATTCGAGGACGAATCCTCTTAAAGGATGAGAGGATGATGTGACTATGGGAACCACCATTTTTGAAGAAGATCAAACACTTATCCAAAAGAAATGGTTCGAAACTTGGAAGGAGTCAAAATCGAAGAATCTGTCTCGTCGATACCTTCTTAGTATTCTGGCCATATCTGGAGCTACGAAAGTCCAATGGAGGCCCATGAGTAGTCATTGGAAAGCTAAGGAAATTATATACAATTTTTATGTGCAAGTATCCCTCAAATTCGGGCCATCAAAACAGAGAAATCGTAATCTCTACGACAGTTCAGCCGAAATCCCGAAAGAGTTGCAAATCCAGTTGGAGGAAGGCCTCGTCACTTGTGGGCTTAATTCCAACTTCAAGGCCGGCCCATACACACTCTTGGAATCCAAGGAATAAGAATTCAAGGTCGACCACTCAATGCTTTGACCAAAGCTAGCACCAAGGAATCCTAGGCGCCTTAATACTATGTTTCTATATTTGTTGTTTTTCCATATATGGCTGAGTTAAAGTCTAGCTTTAAACTCCTTTAATTTGCACCATTTTGTAGCTTCAATAGGAGGCGTTTATTTGCTTAAATGTTAGGTGTTTTCTAGCCTTAATAGGAGGCTTGAAGGCTGCCTTGGAAGGCAAGGAAGGCCGACTCACACTAGCCTACTTATAGCCTTCCCTTTGCATTGTTTTAAGAAGAGCTTTGAATTTGATTAAGAAAAAACTCTCTCTTTTCTCTAAGTCTTCTTGCGTCAAATTCCTTTGTTGTCAAGTGAGTTCATCTTGCCAACTCTGCTTCTATCTCAACCAAGTCTACGTCGAGTCTTCCCTCCCCTTGAAGAACTATCCAAGTCCGGATTCAAGAGTTTCCTTTGTTGGTGCGTTATATCCAACTTAGGGAGTTCATATCTTCACCAACTTCCACAACCACTCGACTCCAGTTTGCACTGTCCTTCACTGATCCCTAAGCCACCAATTCACACCAAAAACGCCGAGCCAATCACTGTCTTCCGCCAGATCCATCGTTCGAAAGACAATCTTAACACAACCCCGCAAGCTCCCTGCGACCCCTCAGGAAAATCATCATTTCTTCCTGATCCCTTGTCCAATCGTGCTCAAATTTGGAGGGACTCAAGAAGACTTCAAGATTAAACTCTGGTATTTGGAATCACGCAATTCCGATCTCAGACGAGAGAGAACGGTCCATTTCAAGTCAGGTCACATTTCTGGGCTTTGCTTGACGATTCCTTGAAGATCTTCGAAGACATTCCTTGCACCGTGTCATTCTCGATCCTTGATTCACATCACATCTCTTAAACCCTCTCTGAGAATTATTGTGCAATGCGATAAATGGCCTACCTGATTCCTTGTATGGGAACGTACTTCTCGGTTCCATGTTTTAAACCTACATCAGAGTTCCCATATATCCCTCTAGCACACTGAATATATCGCCAGAAAGGAACCAGGATGAAATGCTCTTCCAACGGCTAGTTCGGCACCTCCCAAGACGATATTTATGGCAAATCTGCAGAAAACAATCACGTCTCGTCAGTACAGAGCCTCCCTCTCTGAATGGGTAAATTTTTGAATTGCTTTTGACCGTTCGGAAAAGCTGCAACCGCCTTCAATGCCCCAGATCTTCCCTGATCTCCTCAACGGCCAGATTTCTCCCAACGGTCCCTTCAGCCCTCAATCCGTCTTTAAAGGGTGCCCTGTTGATCCAAGCTATTCCCACACTTGCCATTCTCATCTCTTTGATCCTCTGTTTCTCCCTCTCTCTCCAACACAAATTTCTGACTCCTAAAAAATGGCTGACAAGAACCCTAACCCCAACTTGATCCAAGACGAAGAGGAAGCTGCCCTTCTCAGAGCCCATAGAGAAAAGAAGGCAACATCGTCTACCCTGCCCATTCTTGACACCACCTCTCAAAATCCCCAACCTGAGAAGAATATTGAGGAGAAAACTAAGGCAAAAGCTAAGGAGAAAGTGAAGGAAATCACTCCTGCATCGGCATCGGCTACAAAATCTGTCTCGGAAAGAGGATCCCATGACTCCTCCCCAGATAAGACCACCCAAGAGATCGTGAGCCAAGAGCCCTCACCTGCTAGCCTCAAGTCTAAACCCATCTCCAAACCTGGTCCCTCTATTGCCACAAGGCTGAAACAACGAAAAAGAAGTTCCCAAGCTTTGGTTCCCTATGACCCACCATCCAAAGAGCAGAAACCCTCAAAAAGAACCAAATCCCTCACCCTCTCCTCTTCCTCGCTCGGGCAGGTCTCCTCCTCCCTCTCCAAGAGGAAGATTCTTAAGCCACTCATCATCAGCAAGGAATTCTGGACCCAAACTCTCGAAGAAGAAGATGAGGAACTATTCAGCGAAGCCCTCAGTGAGTTTCATTCTCTGCTATAATACCAAGGATGGGATGAGCTCTTGGTCGGGCCCTTCTCTGCCTCTGATGAAGTAGTCCATCTGTTCTATCAGTCTCTCACCTTTGTGCTCGCCAAAGATAACTCTCCCTGCAACGACGCCATATTCCAGTGGAAGGGAACCATGTATCCCCTGTCCCCCAACCTCATCGCGTCTGCTCTTGGGATCGAGTCCAGATCTGGTTTTGACATACTATATCAGAAAAAGACGTGGCCCAAAGGAAAGGATTACAAGCCCAAGGGTGAAGTGGTAAGGAAACTCTATGACGGCGACTACCCCTCAACCCTCCAAACTAAGGATCTCTCCATCGCCAACAAGCTTCTGCATTTCTGGATCATCCGAAACCTAGTCCCCAGGCAAGAGCACCGGAATACAGTTCTCATCACGGATGCTATCCTCATGGATAAATTGTTGTCTGGTGCACAAGTTGATCTCCCCCGCATAGCGTTGGCTCACATGCAGTTCTGCAAGTCCCATGAATCTCACGCCCTGCCCTTTCCCCATCTCATCAAAAATCTTCTCTCCCTACTTCACCAGTACCCAGATGATTTGCCTGAAACTATCTACAGCAAGCTTCTCACCTTGACCACTGTCCGAAAACTCAAGACAAAAGATCCCCAAGTCCCTCTCTTTGACCCTCAGGAAGAACCGCCCAAAGCCAAGGCCCCTTCAAGTTCCCTACCACCGCTCAACCCCTCTCAAGACTCCTATGCGATCCTCTCTGCTCTGGATCGTATTGAAAAGGCCATCACGGGAGGCTCGACTATCCTCACAATCGCTCTCCGTGATCAAGTAAATGAGTTGGGAAAGATGAGCACTGCAGTCTCAAGTCTGATGGAGGTACTACATAAAACATGGGAAGATGCAACCGACGCAAATCAGACCACGGGCCAAAATGAAGGAACTGACACCAACAAGGCTGACGAAGAGGAGGCCACTGCTCTGCCATAGGAACGCTTCTCTTGGTTCCCAGTGCTGTAACCTCACAGTGTGCTAGTAGCTTCCCTAGGATCCTACTACCCTCTTCTATCCTTTTGTTGTCCTCTTTAAAGGTTGCTTATTTTGTTGTAGGTTGTTTTTGTGTTTTGTGATTTGTCTTACCCCGCCTTGAACAATGTTAAGTTTTTGTTAAAGTTTAATGACTACTTTTGGCTTCGTTTCTATGATTAATTTGTCTTTGCCTTAAGTTTCTATTATGGGTTTGATGCAATTGTGTATTTCCTTGGATATCCTGTTCTTAACTTATCAACTAATCTTTTCGATGATGTCAAAAGGGGGAAGAAGGAAAGGAACCTTGAACTTTGGAAACTACTGGACTAATAGGAACTCTGAACTCATTCTATTTCTAAGGGGGAATTTGAATAAACTCGTTCATCTGCTTAGGGGGAATTTGCAACCATTGAATGCTCTTTCATTAGTTTATAATGTTGTAAATCCCTTAAACTCAACTGGTCTCATGAAATTCAAGTCCTATTATGTTGCCAGGTTCCTTGTATTTGTCATCATCAAAAAGGGGGAAATTGTTAGGAAACGGAACTCTGGAACTTCGGTTTCCCTGAGAGTTCCTTTCCTCAGTTTCTCTACTTTTGAAAATGACAAATATTTTGATACTAATGTTTTATCTCAAATATGTGCTTTAAGGAACCACATGACAAATACCGAAAGCATAGAAGCCAAACAGGACAAGAGAACCAAGCAGCAAACCAAAGGAAGGAACCCAGGTGTGCCCAGGAAAGGCAACATGTGATGTTGCGCTTCCCAAGAAATCTGGGAACACCAACCTCGGACCAGAGAAAGTTGAAAACGACTTGTGCGAAGCTTCCAAAGTCTGCCATTGTCCAGAGCAAAACAACAAGACACCTAGAACACATAACCTCGGACAGAGAAAGGTGAAAGCGACAAGACATGGAACCTGTCGCTGTCCAGAAGACAGTTCCAAAGTGTCCAGATTGTCGAACCTCGGAACAAGGAAGCTGGAGAACGACTTGGCTGAAGTAGTTGACTAACCTAGAAGGATTCTGAGCTGCCTAGGTTGTTTGTATATGTCAAAGACAGCGTGGATCAAGGACAACCGCACATCCTAGGGCAAGCTCGATCTGTGGGAACCAAGAGAAGATCAAGCTGCGAAGAATCCACTATAAAAGGAAGACTAACTCAAAGGTTATCAATAAGCACAAAAATACACGAATCACACTCAATAGCAAACATCAAAGTGTGAACCTTCAAACAAGATCATAAAAGCAAACCAAGATCAAGAGGAACCAGTCAATGAATCAAAGAGATGAGTGCTAAGTTTCTGTGACTGTAAGTGAGATAGTTCCTAGGTGCTAAGGTCTGTTTCTTGGATTGATTATTGATTGTGTTAAGTTATCTAGGATTGCCTAACTGTGTGTAAGATGAACAAACTGCGTGTTTGTTCCTAGGATAAGTTGTAACCAAAAGAGATAAGAAATCAAGAAGTAGACCTTGAAACCCTTTCAAAAGAAAGGTAGTGGTTTTTATCCTGGATTGCTAGTTGACAATCAAAAGTTTCCACTATAAGGAACTTGTTCATTTGTGCTTGATTGTTTAAATTCCGCTGCGAAGGGAACTGAGAATTGCTATTCTTAGTTCCTTAGTTTTTCGTCTAACAATCTCGATCCTACAAATAGGAATAGGAACAATTTTTGTAGAGCACACTGGTGAGTGAGTATACCTAGAGATGGCTCGCGGTTCGACGAAACCGGAAAAAACCGGAATCGAAATCGGAACCGGCTCGAACTGAAACCGGATAAACCTCCTATATCTGGTTTCGGTTTCGGTTTGGCAAAACCCAAAACCGGAGAACCGGAGGTTCGAACCGGATAAACCTCTTGTTCCGAACAGGGTAAACTTTCGGTTCTCAAGTTATATATATATATATATATATTTTTTTTTATTTTTCTGCCAATTTATTTTATAAGTCTAATTAAGTTAAATTTTAAGTTAAAGTCTTAAAGTATAAATCTTTTAAGTTTAAAGAAACGTTCACTTTATCATTATTTATAAAAAATATGTCTTTTATATTTTTTTACAAAAGAAAATGTTTATTTTTTCTTCTTATATATAAAAAAATGTATTTTTTTCCGATTCTGGAACCGGAACCAAAACCTCCGATTACAGATTAATTCAGTTCCGATTCCGGTTTTCATTTTTCCGGTTTTGGAACCGAAGGTTCCGGAATAGTACCATCTCTAAGTATACCAACCAGAATAGGAACATTTGTTGGTAATCTCCAAATTTTGTCTTCAAAATTTGGATACAGTTATTTATGAAGTAGGTATCTCTATATCTTAAGTCAACCCCTAGTCCCTGCCTTCAAAGTTCCAACTTCCGAAGTGGTAACTTGTAAAGTGGTTGCGAAGACTCAAAATCATGAATGCTCCTCCTTCCTATTAATTACTATATATAGACAGAAAATCGATCTCTCTCTCTCTCGCAGGTCTACGAATCTACGATCCTGGCCTTTCGCGCGACTGTCCAGGTATCTAGTCCACCTTGCTCCTCCTCCTCCTCCTCCTCCTTCCCCAGCTAGTCAGTGCTGCTGATATCTATTTCATCGATTTTGTGAGTGAATCATGGTGTTCGTATTCAGCTTGGTGGTTTGCTTCGAACTTAGACTGTTGCGATCTCTTTTACATGTTCATGTTAATGTGCTAAATCATACTGAAATTTCCTGATTTTCTGTTAGATTTATAAATTCGGGGGCAAATGGCGCTGACTTGTGTGCTTTGCTTCCGAATTGAACTGCAGAAGAAGAAGGATGCATTTGAGTGAGAACGAGGGGATAGAAGGGAAGACGTTCGTTGTAACCGGGGGATTAGGGTATGTTGGATCAGCACTTTGCCTTGAGCTATTGCGCAGGGGAGCTTCTCAGGTTCGATCCCTTGATTGTCGAACCTCTTCTCCTTGGTCTCGCCTTCTCTCCGACCGCGGTGTTGTCTGCATTCATGGTATCTTCTTTCCTCCACTAACCAACTCTGGCCATTCGGATCTGTGCGATTCAGATCCCATTCTTTTAAAATGATAGTATGATTTATCAATTTTGATGTTGTAATTGGAATTTGCTGCTACTGGTCAATTTGGGTCAGCAAAACCCTACTTGATCACATCTTCCTTGCTAAGGCCTTACAGTGAATTTAGTATGACTGCTATAATGACAAACCTTCCTTTATAGGGCCGTTTACTACCATTTGTCTAGATTTCCTTTCTTAGGGGCTAGAGTGAATTATGTTGCTGTTGATTGATATTGTAATATGTTGAATGTAGTAGATGTAACTGAGAACACAGCTGATTTTGATGCTTGATTCAATCTAATCTCTTTATCTGACTCATTTCGAGCTTTTAGTATCTTACCATAGTGTTCTGCTCACAGGAGACGTCACTCGCAAAAATGACATTGGCAAGGCCTTAAAGGCTGCAGATTGTGTTTTCCACTTGGCTTCTTATGGTATGTCTGGCAAAGAAATGATCCAAGTTGGCCGTGTTGATCAGGTTAACATCAACGGGACCTGCCACATCATTGAAGCCTGTATTGAATTTGGGATATCAAGGCTCGTCTATGTCAGCACTTACAATGTTGTCTTTGGGGGAAATGAAATTCTCAATGGCAATGAAACTTTACCCTACTTTCCTATTGATCAGCATGTTGATTCCTATGGGCGTAGTAAATCGATTGCTGAACAGCTAGTCTTGAGAAGCAATGGACGTCCTTTCAGGTCTGAATACCAAACTCTCCCGGGTTCCCTGATGTTCCAGTTTGACCTGCACCCTCTCTTGAGTCCATGCATGAATATTTCTTAATTTTGTTCTGATACCTCAAAGGCAGGTTATGATTGGATATTATGTGTATCACTGTGCTGTGATCATGTCTCCGGTTGAACATCCAGTTTTCTTCTCGCTTCCTATCTAATTACTCTCTTTTTTATTGCAGAGAGAAAAATGGAAAATGTCTGTATACTTGTGCACTCCGTCCTGCTGCAATATATGGACCAGGTGAAGAGAGGCACCTTCCCAGGATAGTTCGTCTTGCTAAGTTGGGTCTTCTGCTTTTTAAGGTTGGCCAACCTGATGTCAAATCCGACTGGGTATATGTGGATAACCTTGTACTTGCTCTGATATTAGCAAGCATGGGGCTGTTGGATGACATTCCGGGCAAAGAAGGGCGACCAGTTGCAGCTGGTCAACCTTATTTTATATCTGATGGTAAATGTTGATGCACAGAACTAGTATGTTTATGTTTTTATTGAGCAGCAACATATTCTTTTTCAAACCATATAGGAATCGTAAGTTGTTTTCCTGCTAATGCTTATTTTTCTCTGCAATGTAATTATTTGGCAGGATCCCCGGTGAATAGTTTTGAGTTTCTTCATCCTCTATTGAGAAGTCTTGAGTATGATTTGCCTAATTTTTTGCTGACTGTTCCTCGAGCTCTTCTGCTTGGAAAGATATTTTGTGCTTTGTATACAATGTTATACCCATGGTTGAATAAGTGGTGGATCCCTCAGCCGTTCATCCTTCCTGCTGAAGTTTACAAGGTCTATTCGAATTATGTCACCCATCAACTTGTCTTGTCCTTTGAATTCTTTTGTTATTTTGGGATTATGCTATGGTTTTCTATCATGGGTTATATAAATAGTCCTGCCTTGTATATCCAAAATCGTATATGTTCGTGTGACTTTTAACGTTTTAACATCTATTCCTTTGTTTCTCTCTAAACACAAAATTTATCAATGAAGTCAAAAGTCCAAAAGGGCGGAGATGACACTTTGTGACAAAAAATAAAAATCATGAATATTGCTTCTGAACTTCATACCCTGTTATTAACAAAATGTGCAACAAGCCCTCTTATACAAGGCTGAGAAGTAGCTTGCCCTTCAAAGGCTTGGAAGTATCATGTGGTTGACTTGTAGAAATGAAATTGTTATGCTAATGTATATACAGTTATCAACATCCTATCTTCTACAGTTTTGAATTGTTTGTTCTAGGGTAATGGATACTCTAACTAGACAAGTTTGGATTTGTCATAAAAGAGTTAAGGAGTGGTACTGCTCAGGTTGTTGGACCTAGAAGATTGATCCCTAGGGACAACATATGGTGCTCGTGTAGCTGTACTAAAAAGAAGCCCCTTTGGGCTTAAAAAAGTGTTTGATTATAATTGGTAGTGGTAATCTGTTTGAGCTGAAAAGTTTGAACTAGTAGTCACCACACCTTAAGCAAAGCAATGCAGCCTAAAATAGCATATTTTGGATTGGTGGTTTTAGATGGAATGGATGCATGTCCCTGCTAATACTTGAACTGCATTGCAGGTCGGCGTTACACATTACTTCTCATTGCTGAAAGCGAAGCTAGAACTGGGATACATCCCAATGGTTAGTCCAAAAGAAGGCATGGCTGCCACAATCTCGTATTGGCAAGACCGGAAACGCAGAAGCGTTGATGGACCTACTCTTTACGCATGGTTATTCTGCATAATCGGAATGGTGTCTCTATTCGCAGCTGCCTACTTGCCATTGCCAGACTTTGGGCCCTTCAACATGCTTAATGCGGTGTGTCTTCTGACTTTCCGGTCAATACAGACTGTTAGGATCGTTTTTCTGGTAAGCACAGCTTTACATGTGGTCGAGGCGGCATACGCATGGCACCTGGCAAGGAAGGTGGATCCTGCAAATGCAAGAGGGTGGTTTTGGCAGACTTTTGCGCTTGGGTTTTTCTCTTTGCGTTTTCTATTGAAGAGAGCAAGGACCCAACCCTAGCCCTTGCTTCCTATGCATTCTTGTTTTCTGTGGATGCAATCATGTATCAAAACGAATGCATCTCATTGACGTTAAGAGATTCAATAAAATTGGTTGACGCTCCGCTAGAGAACTTATTATAAAGTATATTTTTCTAATCATATACCTTGGCAATAAACAGTAATGACAGTTAGCATTTCTCAGAAGTGTTTTCACAACCCTACAGGTCGAGTTAATTCATCTAAACCATTCAAACAAAGTTGAACAGTTGAGGTTTTAAGCACTTTCTAATTTCTTATTTCAACTCTTTATGATTAATTTTGGGGCTCTTTTAGGTATAACCGGTAAGAGTTGGAGTTAGGGCTAAAACTGAATTTATCAGTTTATTCATATAAAATATCTAATTGGATGTTCGTTTGAAATGAAAAATAGTTAAATTTAGCTTGTTAATCTTTATAAATTTAGCTAAACTTTTTTTGACATATAATTTTTTTTTATTTCATTTCCTCTTTTGAATACTTCTCTCTCCTCTCTCTCTCTCTATATTCCCTCTGAACGCGACCCTCTGTGTACGGTCCGCTCCCGCTTCTCCGATGTCTCTCCCGGTCTTCTCCGACGACACCGCGTCACCCGCAGTCCCCCGTCCCAGGCAGATCTCTATCCTTGCAGACCCCCCCCTCTTTACCTCCCTCCCCGTTTCTCCCCTTCGCCCCTCTATCCTAGGACCCCGCTGCTCTGCTCCCCTGCTCTGTCGGCGCCCCACCCCGACCTAGCACCGCCGACCCTCCCCCTCCTCCTAGAGTATCGAACCACCATCTTCCCCCCTTCTCTCGCGCCTAACCCTAGACTGAGGGTCTCCTGTGTTTCTCCCCCCCAAAGCCCAACCAGTAGACACCCTTCTTCCCGACAACTCTCCCCCCCCCCCACTCCCCACTCCCCACTCCTAGGCACCCATGCCACACTTACCTGTCGGACCCTCGTACCCCTCGGTCCAGCGACCCGTTGCTTCGGGCTCCTGGGCAGCCCCCCCCCCCCCCCACCGACCCCCAAACCAGCTTAAACCCCATTTTCAGTGTTAACCCCCCGACCCGCTGTTTTCCCAGCCTTGCTAGTTCGTGGGCGTGGATTGCGGTTTCCCGCGCGACGACTCTTAGCCCCTTTACGGGGCACGGTAACCTTCGTTTTTCAGCCTTTTAGTTTACTCTGTTTGCTAGGTGTTCCTTGTGCTTTCTCATTAACTTGTGTTTATGTGCATGATCGAAGAGTGCTCTGTGGTTTATGCTTTCTTTCTAATACGTAGGGTTTGTCTTTGTGTGTGCTAGTTGTTCTTGTGTGCCTTTGTTTTTGTTCGTGTGCATTGGCAGGTATACCGCGTGTGTTTGTGTTGACTCCTTGGTAGGTGTCGGCCGAGATGGTTTTACCGGGTGTTTGCGATGGGCCTTGTCCTTGTGTCAGTCGTAGCAACAACGTTGATCAATTGAAGAAAGTAGCTGTTAAGTTGAGATTGGGTTCGTGGAATGTGGGATCGCTTACTGGAAAATCGATTGAGTTAGTTAAAATCCTCCAACAGCGTAGAGTGGACATTGCGTGCATCCAGGAGACAAAATGGGTGGGAAACAAGGCGCGGGAGATAGACGGATGGAAGCTTTGGTATTCGGGTGAAGCTAAGAGAAGAAATGGTGTCGGTATCATTGTCAGCAGGGAGCACAAAGACCAGGTAGTTCAGGTTGAGCGCAAGAGTGACCGGTTGATGGCAATCAAGCTTGTGGTGGGAGGTACCAGCATACACGTAATCAATGCGTACGCCCCATATGTGGGTTTGGATGAGGAAGAAAAGAGAAGATTCTGGGAGGATTTAGACGTAATGATCGGAGGCATCATGAGGACAGAACAACTCTTTATGGGTGGTGATTTTAATGGACACATTGGTAGGGATAGAGATGGATATGATGAGGTGCATGGAGGTTTTGGTTTTGGCAACAGGAATGACAGTGGTCTGGCTCTGTTAGAGTTTTCTGTGGCTTTTGGATGTGTTATTGCAAACTCGTGGTTTCACAAAAGAGATGAGCATTTGGTGACCTTTCAGAGCTCGACAAGTAGAACCCAGATAGATTACTTTATGGTTAGGAGAGAAGATAGGCGCAACTGCAAAGATTGCAAGGTTATCCCGTATGGAGGACTAACAACCCAACATCGGCTCCTAATCCTAGATTTCGAGATAGCTGGCAAAAAGACTAAGAGAAACAATGTGTCACAACCTAGGATCAGGTGGTGGCGATTGTCAGAGTCAAGTGGATTAATGCTATGTGACAAGATTGAAGAAGAGGTAGAGGATAAGGGAGCATGGCAAGCAAAGGATAGTGCGGACGAGATGTGGAGTAAAATGACAGAGTGTATTCGCAGGGCGGCGTGTGGGGTGTTAGGAGTGGCAAAAGGCAGAATGGACTCCAGTAAAGGTCAAGGTGTAGCTTGGTGGGACAAAGAGGTGAAAGGGAAGGTAAAGGCCAAGCAGTTGGCATACAAGGAGTTTATGAGAAGTACCAACGATGTTGAAAGGGCGAGTTTGTTAACCGACTACAAGACGGCTAAAAAGGAGGCTAAAAGAGTCGTTGCTAGGGCCAAAGAGAGAGCGTTCAAGAGTTTGTACAAGGCTTTGGACAAGAAGGATGGGGAAAGATTGGTGTATCGGTTAGCAAAGGCTAGGGTGAGGAAGTGCAGAGATCTAGACACAGTGAGGTGTATTAAAGATGAAGAAGGAACGGTGTTAGTAGACGACCAGGACATCAAGCACAGATGGCAATAATACTTTGCCAAACTGTTAAACGACAGACACGGTGCACCCGTAGAATACCAGGATACAGAAGGTCAGACCGTAAACAGTTTCTGCAGACGCATCTCAAAGGAGGAGGTGAAAGAGACAATCCGTAGGATGAGGAGCAGGAGAGCTGATATGACTATGCAAATGTCCAACGAGGTGCCCATCATTCAAGAGGAGCCAAGACCAAGAGCACCAAGGGAGACCGAGGACCCTAACCCTAAATTCCCGCCAAGCCACATGGAGACTTCCCTCGGCAAAACACCAGTTCCTCCGGCCACCAAGGCACCCACAGCTCCCATGGAGTCACCCCAGACCAATGGAGCCCACAGTGTCGAGCCATTATACCAATTGCCGAGTCCCAGGGTTAGCCCTAGATTTGCGGCCGCACGTGAGGAGGGGCGAAGGCACAAGCTCACACCTGACACCATCACCCGGGCCCGAGCTCGTCTACTGCACCACTAGCTCAAGGGAGGTCTGATGGCTCACGGAGTGCCGATCCAAACCGAGCCCAGCCTGGTCCTATGCCTTGAGTCTCTCTCCGGGTTTCTCGGCGCCGGCGTCCATCCGGGTTAAAAGCCCACGTGAAGATCATTTGAAGGCTGATGTTAATTCCGATTTAATGTTGTGGTTTTTAAACATTTTTACACTTAATTTTAATTTCCCTAAACTGTCCATTAATTGTGTTTAGGTTAGTGGGCACGTGTTAGCTTAGTGGGTTAATTTTAGTGTTTTTCTTTTTATTTATCTTGGTAACCGAATGCTAGGTTACTAAGGCAAACAATTTGGCATTGTGTTAGGTACGTTTATTCAGATCAAAACCAGAGTTATTCAGTTTCTAAGCTTTTCTCTTTGTTCCTTAACTTGTGTGTGATATCAAGTTCTTCCCTTGAGAGATTTGAGTGTGTTGTATCTCCGATTTCTCTTGGTCGCTTTTCCTTGGTTTAGTGCGTGATATCTAGACCTAGGAGAGTGCTTATCCCCCACAAATCAACACCCATTCAATCGTTCCATCGTCATCCACCAAAAACCCTAAAAGTGCCGAAGGTGCCCTAGTTCTTCATCCTTTGGAGATTAGCCATTTTCGTCCACAACAAGAGCAATTCTTGCACAGAGACTTCCATAGATCCGAAGGGATATCATTTGGTATCAGAGCTACGTAAGTCTTGCTCTAAATTTGGCTTTAAATCTATAAAAAAATCGGCATTTTACTTGCTCTCCATTTCGTGCCCTTGCATGATCGCATGTGTAGTGTCCGTAGGTTGTTCTTGCTCTTTCCTTCTTGTTTGTTTGCATTTGAGTCTGCATAGGAGGAGGATGAGTCGAGTTTTTGCAGTTTGTTTTAGGAGAAATCAGCCGTGCATCATTAGGGGGAGTGGTTAGCATTTTCTTCCTAGATTTTAGGGTTTGTTTGTTCAAGTTGTTGCATGTTTAAAATTCAAAATTCCGACTTCTTTTCTGCATTATCCAGCCGTGACCTAATAGTGCATTTAGTTTAAGTAATTTTGAGTCTTTTACATTTGTATTTGGCATTTAATCAACCTAGGGTTATTCTTGTGCAAACCAAAGCAACCGATCTTCATTCGTGCGTAGGAAAAGTCTTGAATTTCCTAAGTGTTGATTCCGACTATCAATTATGTATTTTCAGTTTATTAAGTTGTTCTAGTGTTCAAAAAAAAAAAAAACGGAAGAGTCAAGCCATTAAAACAACAAAGAAAAGACTTGGCTTGGAAAAGTGGTTGTTCAAAGCTTGATATCTTGTGTTGAATTTTCCTTTCGTTTGATATATTGTGAAGCTCCTCATTGTTGTTATTCGGCCAGAATTGTCACTCAACTTGTGTAAAGGAATTTCAGAGGCTAAGTACTTGCATTTGTGTTGTGAAAGTTGTGGACTTAGCACAAGGATTAACTTAAAGTTGTGGTGCAATTTTATCTTGTCTTTGGAGTCAATTTGAGCATCTAGACAGCCCTACCTTAACCAAGTTTTGAGCTAGTAAAGTTATGAATTTTCTTTGGTTTAAAACTGAATTTTGTAGCTTGCTTACTAGCTAGGGTATCACTTGTTGTCTTCTTTCTTGTGGGCTGTTGTGCTTGGGTTTTCTTTGTGTAGGACACTATGTCGAGATCCAAGGACAAGGACATGGCTTCGGAGATCACCTTGAAAACACTACTATTGGCAATACAATCCGCCAAGAAGGAAGCCGAAGATCAAGGTCGCCAAGCCGATGAGCGAACTCGACAACTCTTGAAAACCATTCGAGATGAGAAGGATGCCTTCATGAAGGTCATGGAGGAGAAGTGGGATCTTGCTCAAGACCCATCACCGAGCCAATCTCAAGAGGTGTCCCAATCCCCACCGAATGTGAGCACTTCAAGGGGAGAACTCGGTTTGACTTCTACACTCTCTTCTCCTTACCTTGTAGAGAAATTGCAGGTTGTGGCTACCCAAGGTGAATGTTTGGTGACCAAGAAGGTTTTGATTACCTCGGATGTTCCAAGTGTACCTAGTCAAAGGGAGATTATCTTCCACACTAGGTGCACTATTAAGAGGAAAGTATGTAGTGTGATAGTGGATGGAGGGTCATGTTGTAACATACTTGGCCAAGAAGTAGTAGAAAGGTTTCACCTAGCTACTACTCCCCATCCACAGCCCTATACACTTTGTTGGTTGAACTCCAACACTCCTCTTAAGGTCAAGGAGCAAGTCACAATTCAGTTTACCATAGGGGGATATGAGGATGAGGTTGTGTGTGATTTACTTCCCATGACCGCATGCCATCTCCTTCTAGGGAGGCCATGGCAATTTGATAGAGGCGTGATTCATCATGGAGTGACAAATGAGTATTCTTTTATCATGAATGGTAAGAGAATTACTTTACACCCTTTGTCACCTCATGAGATCATGGCCGATCATTTGGCTCAAGAGAAAAGGAGAGCCCAACAAAAGGCCGAGCCAAAGCCATGCAAGAAGTTGGCAATTGGGAACAAAGGAGGAGTTCCCAATCATATGCTTTTGGCTAAGCCTAAGGAGGTTGTTCAAGTAGTCAAGCAAGGTGAGCAATGTCTTTTGCTCATACCAAGAGATAGCTTACTCACCTTGGCTGACCTTGGAGAACTCCCTACGCCCATCACTCACCTCTTGATGGAGTTTGAAGATCTCTTTCAAGAGGAAGTGCCAAGCGGGTTGCCACCGGTAAGAGGTATTGAGCATCAAATTGATTTCATACCGGGGGCAACACTACCAAACCGGGCTGCTTATAGGGTTAATCCTGAGGAGACAAAAGAGCTCCAACGTCAAGTAGATGAATTGCTTAGCAAGGGTTATGTTCGAGAGAGCCTTAGCCCTTGCGCGGTTCCCGTCATCTTAGTTCCTAAGAAGGATGGTACTTGGAGAATGTGTGTTGATTGCCGAGCAATTAACAACATAACTATCAAGTACCGACATCCTATCCCTAGGCTAGATGACATGCTTGACGAGTTGCATGGGGCCAGTATTTTCTCCAAAATCGACCTCAAAAGTGGTTACCACCAAATTCGCATGAAAGAGGGCGATGAATGGAAAACGGCCTTCAAAACTAAATATGGGCTGTATGAATGGTTGGTAATGCCTTTTGGGTTGACAAATGCCCCTAGTACATTCATGAGACTCATGAACCATGTCTTGAGGTCATTTCTTGGCAAGTTTGTGGTTGTATACTTTGATGACATCCTTGTGTATAGCCATAATCTTGAGGATCATATTGAGCACCTTAGACATGTTCTTGAGGTTCTTAGGGAGGAGAAGTTGTATGCCAACTTCAAGAAGTGCCACTTCTATTCAGATCATGTGGTATTTCTTGGGTTTGTGGTGTGCAAAGATGGATTGAGAGTGGACGAAGAGAAGGTGAAGGCTATTCACGAATGGCCAACACCTACGACTATGACTCAAGTTCGTAGTTTCCTTGGTTTGGCTGGCTTTTACCGCCGCTTTGTGAGGGATTTTAGCACATTGGCTACTCCCCTCACCAAGCTCACAAAGAAGGGCGTGGTGTTCCAATGGGGCACCAAGCAAGAGGCGGCCTTTACTAGCCTTAAAGCCAAGCTCACTCAAGCACCACTTCTATCTTTGCCAAACTTTGACAAAACTTTTGAGATAGAATGTGATGCTTCGGGAATAGGCCTTGGGGGTGTCCTTATGCAAGAGGGCAAACCTATAGCTTATTTTAGTGAGAAATTAGGGGGAGCCGAGCTGAATTACCCCACGTATGACAAAGAGCTTTTGGCACTTGTACGTGTACTACAAGTATGGCAACACTATTTGCTACCAAAAGAATTTGTCATACACTCCGACCACGAGGCATTGAAATATTTAAAGGGGCAAAACAAGCTCAAAAAAAGACATGCCAAGTGGGTGGAGTTCATTGAATCTTTCCCTTATGTCATAAAACACAAGAAGGGAAAGGACAATGTAGTGGCGGATGCACTATCTAGGAGGTACACACTCTTGACTATCTTAGATGCCAAGTTGCTTGGGTTCTCTTTCATGAAGGATTTATATGCACATGATGCTGATTTTTGTGATATATATGCTGCATGTAAGTCTCATGGAAGTAAGGACCAATTCTACTTGCATGAAGGGTTCTTATTCAAGGGTCAAAAGTTGTGTATCCCTAAGGGTTCTCTTCGACCCACATTAGTGCAAGAAGCTCATGGAGGAGGGTTGATGGGACATTTTGGTGTCCTTAAAACCTTACATGTGTTGAGGGAGCATTTTTATTGGCCACGTATGCTCAAGGCCGTAGAGAAGCATTGTGTACGTGCCAAAGCAAAGATGCAACCTCATGGTCTCTATACTCCCTTACCTATCCCCAAACATCCTTGGGAAGACATTTCCATGGACTTTGTTTTGGGATTACCAAGGTCTAAGAGAGGGAGAGACTCCATCTTTGTAGTAGTGGATCGGTTCTCCAAAATGGCACACTTCATTGCGTGCCATAAGACCGATGATGCATCTCATATTGCTAACCTTTTCTTTGATCATATTGTGAGATTACATGGAGTTCCTAGGTCCATTGTTTCGGATAGGGATGTGAAATTCTTGAGCTACTTTTGGAAGACCTTATGGGCAAAGATGGGTACTAAACTACTCTTTTCCACCACTTGTCATCCTCAAACGGATGGACAAACCGAGGTAGTCAATCGAACGCTTGGTACTTTACTTAGAACTATTTTGAGGACTAACTTGCGCAGGTGGGAAGATAGCTTGCCCTTCATTGAGTTTGCTTATAATAGGGCAGTCCATGCGACTACCAAGAAGACACCCTTTGAGGTCGTGTATGGGCGCAACCCCATTACACCCTTAGAGTTGTTGCCATACACTATCAAGGAGAGGGAAAGCCAAGAAGGGTCGGATGAGGCTGCTAGAATCAAGGTGTTGCATGAGGACACAAGGCTGCAAATTGAGAGGAAGAATGCGCAATACAAGAGGCATGCCAACAAAGGACGAAGAGAAGTGCTCTTTGAACCGGGTGACCTAGTTTGGGTGCACCTAAGGAAGGAGTGCTTCCCCACTCTCCGCAACTCCAAGCTCAAACCAAGAGGAGATGGTCCTTTTCAAGTCCTTGAGAGGATCAACGACAATGCTTACAAGCTGGAGCTGCCATCCTCTTATGGCACACATGATGTTTTCAACGTCGCCGATTTGATGCCTTACATTATGGACGATGATCAAGACCTTGACGAGCTGGATTCGAGGTCGAATCCCTTTCAAGAGAGGGAGGATGATATGACTATGCAAATTTCCAACGAGGTGCCCATCATTCAAGAGGAGGCAAGACCAAGAGCACCAAGGGAGACCGAGGACCCTAACCCTAAATTCCCGCCAAGCCACATGGAGACTTCCCTCGGCAAACCACCAGTTCCTCCGGCCACCAAGGCACCCACAGCTCCCATGGAGTCACCCCAGACCAATGGAGCCCACAGTGCCGAGCCATTACACCAATTGCCGAGTCCCAGGGTTAGCCCTAGATTTGCGGCCGCACGTGAGGAGGGGCGAAGGCACAAGCTCACACCTGGCACCATCACCCGGGCCCGAGCTCGTCTACTGCACCACCAGCTCAAGGGAGGTCTGATGGCTTACGGAGTGCCGATCCAAACCAAGCCCAGCCTGGTCCTATGCCTTGAGTCTCTCTCCGGGTTTCTCGGCACCGGCGTCCATCCGGGTTACAAGCCCACGTGAAGATCATTTGAAGGCTGATGTTAATTCCGATTTATTGCTGTGGTTTTTAAACATTTTTACACTTAATTTTAATTTCCCTAAACTGTCCATTAATTGTGTTTAGGTTAGTGGGCACGTGTTAGCTTAGTGGGTTAATTTTAGTGTTTTTCTTTTTATTTCTCTTGGTAACCGAATGCTAGGTTACTAAGGCAAACAATTTGGCATTGTGTTAGGTACGTTTATTCAAATCAAAACCAGAGTTATTCAGTTTCTAAGCTTTTCTCTTTGTTCCTTAACTTGTGTGTGATATCAAGTTCTTCCCTTGAGAGATTTGAGTGTGTTGTATCTCCGATTTCTCTTGGTCTCTTTTCCTTGGTTTAGTGCGTGATATCTAGACCTAGGAGAGTGCTTATCCCCCACAAATCAACACCCATTCAATCGTTCCATCGTCATCCACCAAAAACCCTAAAAGTGCCGAAGGTGCCCTAGTTCTTCATCCTTTGGAGATTAGCCATTTTCGTCCACAACAAGAGCAATTCTTGCACAAAGGCTTCCATAGATCCGAAGGGCTATCAAGAGCAGTAGGACCAGACGAGATCCCAGTTGAGGTTTGGAAGTGCTTGGGGGTAAAAGGCTTGGATTGGCTCACACACTCTTCAATGTTATCTTTAGGACAACAAAAATGACCGAAGAGTGGAGACTCAACAAGTTGATTCCGTTATATAAGAACAAGGGTGATGCGCAACAATGCAATAATTATAGGGGTATCAAACTCCTTAGTCACACAATGAAGGTGTGGGAGAGAATAGTAGAGGTAAGGTTGAGAAATCTTATAAGCGTGTCCGAAAATCAATTTGGTTTTATGATGCGCTCTTACCCACCATGACTGCCACGTAGGAAGAGGAAGCTATGAGCATTCGCTCAGAAGGCCCAATAACAAGATCGCGTGCAAAAGTGATCAACTCTACTTTGTAGGGTTTAACTAGGAGTTGTTACCGGTGTTTTGGGTGCCATTTGTATGGGTTTAGAGCACAACTATGGAGAATGGAGTTGAGGAGTAGAAGTGTAGATATGATGGTTTGGAGAAGCTTAAATGAAGATATATTAAAGAGAGAAGGAAGCCACCCAAGAAGACGAAGTATAGACCCAACTGGGTCTACGGAAGTACAGCAGCGACCGCGGACGAAGAAGGAGGCTGACCGCGGCCAATTCGAGAGCAACCAGAAGAAATTTCCATTTTCCGCGACCGCGGAAAATCCTTTCAGCGAGCACACTTCGAGAGCATGGTTCTAATTTCCGCGACCGCGGAATACTTTCCGCGATCGCGGAATCACACGAAGGCGATCCACGCGAGAAGTTCCGAAGTTGCTCGTCTTGACTTCTTCCGATTTTTCTTTATTTTTATTATTTCGAACCTTATATTTTATTTCCTTTTAGACTACTTTCGTTATCTTTTCCCTTTAGTTTTAGGGTTAGGTTATTTAACCTAGTTTTCTGACGTGGCCTAAGGTCGTTATGCCAAATCAAAGTAAACCTCAACTTCCAAACTAGTATAGTAAGTAAGCAAGGGTCGAATTCCCAAGAGAATCACAAACGTCTGTATTCCTGTCACAAATTAAATACCAATTGAACAATAGTAACAAAGGGGGGGTTTTGAGGTTTGGTTTTGCTAATGTCTAAAGATGTCTCAAATAAAAGGGAAAATATTCCTCCTAGCAAATATCCATAATTCACTAAAGATGGTTGATCATAGACTATCTCGAATTCTTCTTCCTTCCTATAGTTGTTCCTGTCCCGATCGTGAGTAGATTAATAGGTCAACCAGATCTAAGAACCCTTACCAGTGAATAACCCTAGCACCACTAGTGATTCAACCCAAAGGCAGTTTTTCACATAAGAATTAACCAGGATGCATGCAATACTTCAACCAAAAGCATTCATCATACAATTATTTCTCCCTACGATAAACAATCTCAACCAGGTCATGCAAATCGCAGTTGCTACAGCAGAATAGGATGTTAGCCCAACAGTTTCCTAATCCTAGCAGTCAGAAAATCACCAATAACAACTAGTTGCGCATGCTAGTGAAATCAGTAAGATTCAATAAGAATAAGCTTAGAAGAGATAATACAATCCAATAGGAACTCGAATACGAATAACAGTCTCACAACCAAAATCCAATGAATGCTTCAATTGCCAGGCGGAACCAAGAAGGTTAGTTCCTCCTCATGTTCTTCATAAATTAAGAAATGAAAAGTGAAATGTAAAACTCAACTGAATCTAGATCTGGATCATCAAAACCTAAAACTAAGAGAGTATATATAGGTGGGCTAACAAATGACCTAGCCCAACTGAAAATAGAAAACGAAAGCAATTAAAATGAAATAAAGAAATCAGGAAAGATAGATTCGGGAAATCCCGAAATAAGTCTGCCGTGATGACCCGCGATCGCGGGTAATGGACCGCGATCGCGGTTGCTTGTAGCTCCGCGCTCTTCGCATTCTTCCGTGCCTGCAACAATGTCTCGAACGCCCCGAAGTCCCGCGATCGCGGCACCCTTGCCTGCGGTCGCGGTTAATGCTCGACCTTTTGCGCCTGTACTCTTCTCTTCTACTCTTCTATAGGCCTTCTCTTGGCTACTTCTTCTTCTTCAATGTCTCTAACAATATTCAAGTAGGCTCAAACATCTCCAAAAACACCAAGACTTCGCCTCCGAACTCCATGCACATGAATGTGTCTAAAGCTACCCGAATGACACCAATAAATCCTCTAATGGCTCTTAGTTAAGCCCTACAAAGTAGTGCTTATCAAACTCCCACACACTTAGACCTTTGTTCGTCCTCGAGTAAACTAACAAAGAGTCTACTCCTCCAATGCAGCACCCAAGGTCTCAGGAAGCGTGTCCTCCAACTAAGAGTCACCTATCCCATGCCAAGCTCCTGGCGTCAATCCACATTCATAATACATTCTCCATCAACAAGCTTTAAGGGGCAAGCAGAGTACTTCCCCTAAGCCTAACCCGGACATCCAATAGTGTGAGTAGCCTCTAATCCTAGCCTTCATCTATGACTCCTTATTCCTCCCAGAGTGACCTACGCGACAATCCTTCTTTGTCTCCACTTCTTATGTCGCCCTGTCGGTAAAATGAGATCCTAGAAAAAACACTCATCTTCTTTTCACTCATTTTGCCTAGGAGCCCTTTCGGGTTTTCATCATAGCCACTCATATTTTTCTCATAGATGTGCTTACATAAGCTCACGCCACTCAGACACCTTATTACCCCAGCCTAGCGCTGGTCAAATTTGGCGCCGTTGCCGGGGAATCATTGTATGTTTTCTTATGAATAGATTGAATATTGATCTTTTAGGGAACCTATCTTACGGTTCCCTAAAACATTATTAACTTTTGTTTTGTCAAGTGTGATTCGCAACTTAGATAAATTCAGTGAAGAAATACAACTATGGCACAAGAAAACCGAACACTGAGGCAATTAACAGCACAGTACCCAGAGCAACAACCTCTGGCTATCCAATTTCCGGAAATCCAGGAGGGCGTGAATTTTGAGCTCAAGCCGGGTTTGATCAATTTGTTACCTCATTTCAGAGGAACCGATGAGGAAAATACGAACAAACACTTGCATGAATTCAATTCAGTCTGCACCAGTATGCAACCCCGGGGAGTTACTGAAGACCAAATCAAGTTGAGAGCCTTTCCTTTTTCTTTAAAGGATGCAGCAAAGGAATGGTTCTATTACCTGACCCCAGGCAGCATAGACACTTGGGCGAAAATGAAACAAACCTTTCTGGAAAAGTACTTTCCGGCAAAAAAGCTCAATAGCCTGAAAAAAAGCATCAATAATATTGAACAATCTCAGGGCGAGCAGTTGTACGACTATTATGAGAGGTTCAGGAGGCTGGTAGTTAACTGTCCATTTCATGGTTACTCAGATCAAGACTTGGTGCTTTATTTATTCGGTGGATTGCTAGAAGAAGACTGTCGATTGGTGAATGCTACCTGTGGGGGAAACATCTTGAACAAAACCCCCGTAGAAGCCTTCGAAGTCTTTTCCGAACTTTCTGAGAGTTCAAGGCAATACCGCTCAAAAGTTAAAGCAAGCACCACAAACATTTCTAAAGCAGAAGTGCATGCTGTGCAAGAAGTGAACATCACAGAAATCCAACCTCAGCAACCACAGCCGGTATCTGGTGAGAATACACTGTTGGATCTCACCCAAACACTTCAAGCGTTGACACAAGCGGTGATTCAAGCTGGTGCAAACAACGCACAAGTAATGAAAGAGGGATTCTCTCAGCTCTCTCAGCAAAATCATACTCTGCACCAATCCTCTCAGCAAACTATGTTTAGCTTGGGTGCATCACTGGAACAGCTAACGCATTGGACGCCTTTAATGACAAAAACTCAAAACAAGGACTGCGAAAACCAGCAGGAAGCCAATGCCGTCACCTTGCGAAGTGGAAAAAGGGTGAATGACCCCTATGCTGTGGAAAAGGATGAAACACCAATAAGAGATGAATGCTGGGAAGAACCGCGACCGCGGGGTGAGAACCGCGATCACGGTTATATCACGGAAAGGGCGAGAAAAAGCGAGGAGGAACCGCGACCACGGGGTGAGAACCGCGATCACGAGGCGGAAGATCGAGAATCAGAACCAGCCATCAGAGAACCGCGACCGTGGGGTGAGAACCGCGATCGCGGGTTGAACACGGAGGACTACACAAATTATATCCAGCCAGAATTTCCCCCGCTCAACCCTGAAAAGCCACCTGCACCCTTTCCCGATGCATTGAAGGAGAAAAGAAGGCCAAAGACCAACCAGGAAATCTTTGACATCTTCAGCAAATGTGAGGTAAATATTCCTCTCCTAAAACTGGTAGAGTCTGTGCCTAGTTATGCTAAATTCCTGAAAGAACTGTGCACAAATAAAAGAAGACAAAAGCTGAAGGGAAACCAAAAGATTCAGGTTAGTGAGAGAGTTTCTGCAGTCTTTCAACAGCGAATGCCTCCCAAGTGCAGTGACCCTGGCATGTTCACTATTCCCTTTACAATAGGAGCCACCCATGTAGAGAAATCCATGTTAGATCTAGGTGCATCAATCAATGTGTTGCCCTATTCTATATACAAAACCATGGGATTAGGACCGCTTCAAGAAACAGGGATAGTAGTGCAGTTAGCAGATAAGTCCAATGTTTATCCTAGAGGGGTAGTAGAAGATGTCTTAGTTATGGTAGACAGGCTGATTTTCCCCGCTGATTTCTATGTACTCGATATGGAGGATGACCCTCATGGAGCCCCTATTCTTCTAGGACGGCCTTTCTTGAAAACCTCCTGTACTAAGATTGATGTGAGCACTGGGACACTTACTATGGAATTTGATGGGGACGAGGTAGAATTTAACATTCATGAAGCTATGAAGCACCCCAATGATGAACATTCTCTTTGTGCTATTGATGTGATTGATCCTATTATTCAAGACATTTTTTATATCACATGTTTAAAGGAACTATATGCCGACTTAGAGAGTGACACAGTTAGTCCCTGTGCGGAGATTTCTTTGTCTACTAACATGCAGGAGAAGGTAGCAGATGTGGACATGTGTGGGGGAAGTCCCGTTCATAGTAGATGGGGCGATGGCCCCCTTCCACTAACCGTACCCAGCGAGAAGCTGCTTCCTTCTATTGTGCAGGCACCCCCAAGTGAACTCAAGCAGCTACCAGATCACCTCAAGTACGCGTTCCTTAGAGAGAATGACACACTACCAGTCATCATCTCGAGCAAACTCTCCAAGGCGCAGGAAGACAAGCTGGTAGGCATGCTCAAGGAACATAAGACGGCCCTGGGATGGACCATTGCAGACATTAAGGGACTCAGCCCATCCACATACATGCACAGGATTCTACTTGAGGGGGAAGCCAAACCATCTAGGCAACCCCAAAGGAGGCTCAACCCACCAATGATGGAGGTAGTTAAGAAGGAGGCGCTGAAACTCCTACAAGCTAGAATAATCTACCCCATCTCCGATAGTAAATGGGTGAGCCCCACACAGGTGGTACCAAAGAAAGGCGGCATCACTGTGGTAGAAAACCAGGATGGCGAGCTGGTCCCGACCAGAACACAGAAAGGATGGAGGGTGTGCATAGATTACCGCAAGCTGAATGCGGTAACCAGGAAAGATCATTTCCCCCTCCCATTCATTGACCAGATGCTGGAGAGACTGGCAGGGCGACCATACTACTGTTTCCTGGATGGATATTCATGCTACTTTCAGGTCCCCATTGCACCAGAAGACCAGGAGAAGACCACATTCACTTGTACATTTGGCACATTTGCATATCGTAGAATGTCATTTGGCCTATGCAATGCACCCGGCACCTTCCAACGGTGTATGGTAAGTATCTTCTCTGAATTTGTAGAAGACTTTATTGAGGTTTTTATGGATGACTTCACAGTTCATGGAGACAATTTTGACCTATGTTTAGATCACCTTTCCCGTGTTCTACAGAGATGTGTGGATACAAATTTGTGTCTAAATTCTGAAAAGTGTCATTTCATGGTAGAACATGAAATAGTTTTAGGTCATATTGTCTCTGCTAAAGGAATTGAGGTCGATAAGGCAAAGGTTGATGTCATTCAATCTCTGCCTTATCCTACTAACGTGCGTGAAGTGAGGTCCTTTTTAGGCCATGCAGGGTTCTATCGCAGGTTTATCAAGGATTTCTCCAAGATCTCATCCCCTTTATGCGAACTGCTGAAGAAGGATATACCTTTCAATTGCAACGAGGAGTGCAGGAAGGCATTTGATGAGCTGAAGGCTCGCCTCACCAGTGCACCAATCATCCAGGCGCCAGACTGGAAGCGCCCCTTTGAAATCATGTGTGATGCAAGTGATTATGCGATTGGAGCAGTTCTGGGGCAGAAAGAGGGAAGAGCCTCCCATGTCATTCATTACGCATCCATGACCCTGAACGGAGCTCAGAGGAACTACTCCACCACGGAGAAGGAGTTGTTGGACGTGGTATTTTCACTGGAGAAGTTTCGACCGTACCTCCTAGGAACTAAAGTGATTATATACACTGATCATGCTGCACTTCGTTATCTCATGACGAAGAAGGAGGCTGACGGGGCAAAAGATGCGCAATGCAAATATTGTTAATTAGCCTTATCAAAGTAAAAAGTCCTAACAAACCTACTAAACATATGTATAGTAAGCAAGCAAGGGTCGAACCCACAGGGAATGTCTGATGCAGTATGCAATTGTGAATGACAAGTAACAAGCAGGGGGGTTTAGTTATCACGAGAAAGCAAAGCAAGCAAAGCAAACAAGTTTGGTTGAGTTGATAAAATATAATGGGAAAGTAGTCCTACTAGAGCGAGATCCACAATACAGAGATATAATTTGATCACAGAAATCTATGTAATCCAAGTTCTTTTACTATCCTTATAGTTGTTCCCACCCTGATCTTAAGTACTATCGATTCTCACAATTGTCGATAGACTTATCACTATGTCACTGGTAAAGTACCTCCGATTCTCACAGTTGTCGGTATACTTTACCACTGACGCAGCAATAGCAATGCACACAAGGATATAGGATACATGCAAATAGAAAGATGTATTAATACTCGCATGCAACTGACTCTCACTCACAATTGTACGCTCGGAACCCCTATACGCACAATTGTGTATGCCACTAGATATGCACTCGGAACCCCTATATGCAATCCTAGCAATTGACAAAAAGTATTCAACCTAGTTGATCAAGCTAAGAAGAACAACAAGAAATCAATATTCAATATAACCAAGAGAATCAAACCAACACTTATAAGGATAAGAACAAGGAATAGAAATCTCACAAACACATCAACTGTATTGCTTCAATCGTCTATTAGAACAAAGAGAAGTTAGTTCTCCATTCAAACGAGAATGAAAACTAAGGGAAATAACGTCTGAAATAAAGCAGTAACGAGTTGTGTTCTAAGTGTCTAGATGGATAATGGAGGCTGTGGGAATTAGGTTAAATAATGTTAACCTAAAGCCTAAGATCACAAACCCCATCTTACAAGGAAAATAAAATAATATCTCGGAATAAAATAATAAAAAGAAACGAAAAAGGAAAAGGGAGAAAAAGAAGAAGTTCGGAAGCTGCTTCTCGTTCACGTGCAACAGCCATTCAGCTTCTCCAATTTCAGCTTCGGCCCAACTCCCAGCAGCTCTCTCGCGGCCCACTCTTCACATCAGCGGCCCAATCCACAAATCACCAAGGCGCTGATGTCATCCTCTGTCATCGTCCGCTTTTTCCAGCACGTTGATTCAGTCTTCTAGTTGCCTTCTCTGAGATCCACCGCCGGGTCGCGGTGGCTTCTGGCGTGGGGCGTCAAGTTCCACCGCGGGGCGGTGAGTTCCACCGCGGGGCGGCGGTGCCTTTTTCAGCTTCTGCGACACTTTAGTAGAAACACCATAACTTTTGATTCCCAACTCGGATTGTGCTCATATTTTGAGGACTTGCAGTAGACTTCAAGATCTAACTCCTAGAATTGCAATCACTTCATTTGGACATTTGAGTAGAGAGAACGAACCATTTGAATTCAGCACATTGTTCTTCTACTCTTCAATACACTTCAAACCTCTATAAATCCCATGATTTCTTCACTTCTCTCCACAACTTCTGGATTACAGACTTAGCCACAAATCTCATCCTAAACTCCTCTAAATAATGCTAATAATTGCTAGTTAAGGTGCATGAAATGACACCTATCAGAGGCCAAGCCTCGGCTAATTCGATGGATTCTCCTGCTCAGCGAATTTGATATAGAGATTAAAGACAAGAAGGGAGCGGAGAATCTAGTCCCTGATCATCTAAGCCGATTGGTGCATGAGGAGGACAAGCCGGAATACCAAGCACCCATTCGGGGAGATTTCCCAGATGATATGTTGTTCAACGTCCAGGTCGAGAACAAACCGCGATCGTGGGGTGCAAACCGCGACCGCGGGTCGTCGATCCAGAAGCAGGAATCGGTCTGTAGCATGCTCGTGGTCGAGATGGAACCGCGATCGCGGGTCTATAGCAGCGATCGCGGAACCCCAGTTCAGTACACCGAGACTTTGTGGGCCCTGAATGGCCCTAAACCTTGGTACGCCCACATAGTCAACTTCCTCGCCAGAGGTGAATTTCCCCCACGCTTCCCGAAAGCTCAAAGGGACAAGTTGCGAAGCGAGGCCAAACACTTCGTCTGGGATGACCCATACCTTTCGAAGCATTTTGCCAATCAAGTAATTCGAAGATGCTTGCCAGACGATGAAGTGCAATCGGTTTTAGCGTTCTGCCACTCCCATGCCTGTGGTGGACATTTTGGGCCTTCCAAAACAGCTCGGAAGGTGCTAGATTCAGGTTTCTTTTGGCCATATATATTCCGGGATGCGCATTCTTTCTGCAAAGCATGTGATAGATGTCAGCGCATGGGAAACATTTCCAAAAGAAATGAGATGCCACAATCACTCGTGATCTTCTGCGAGATCTTCGATGTCTGGGGGATTGACTTCATGGGGCCCTTCCCCAGCTCTTTCGGAAACCTATACATACTGCTGGCCGCCGATTACGTCTCAAAATGGGTAGAAGCCAAGGCCACTAGGACAGACGATTCCAAAGTGGTGGCCAAATTCCTCAAAGCAAACATCTTTGCCCGCTTTGGAATCCCAAAAGCGCTCATCAATGACAGAGGTACTCATTTCTGTAACAAGACAGTCAGTGCATTACTCAGGAAGTACCATGTCACACAGAAGATCTCCACAGCATACCATCCCCAGACAAATGGCCAAGCATAGATATCAAACAGGGAGATCAAAACCATTTTAGAGAAGACAGTCTCCCCGAACCGCAAGGATTGGAGCCTGAGGCTGGATGACGCTCTATGGGCCTACCGCACAGCCTACAAGACACCCATTGGAATGTCACCATATAGATTGGTGTTTGGAAAGGCTTGTCATCTCCATGTGGAGCTAGAGCATAAGGCCCACTGGGCTGTGAGGAACTGCAATATGAGGATCGATGAGGTGGGAGCGTTCCGGAAGCTGCAGCTACAGGAATTAGAAGAGTTACGCCTGGAATCATACGACAACGCAGTAATCTACAAAGAAAAGACCAAGGCGTGGCATGATAAGAACATTCTCCGAAAAGAATTCAAGGTCGGGGACAAGGTTCTCCTTTTCACGTCACGCTTGAGGCTCTTTCCAGGAAAGCTTAGGTCTCGTTGGACAGGTTCCTACACAGTCGCTCATGCATACCCCTATGGCATGGTGGATCTGTACAACCCAGCCAGTGGTTCCACATTCAAGGTGAATGGTCAACGCCTGAAACCTTACTACGAAAGACCACACCCCACAGAGCAGGAAGATCTCAATCTGGAGGATCCGCCTGACGTAGATTAGAGATGAGGGGATAACGTCAAGCCAGGACGTTAAACAAGGCGCTGCTCGGGAGGCAAGCTGAGGTACACTTCTTTATAATCTTCTTTTCGCATTGCTTTTAGTTTTTCTTTTCTTTGCCCGCCATATTTTTCCATGTGAACTAACCCGTTGCAGCGAGCCGAGACCAAACCACGATCGCGGTTTTTGAACCCGCGATCGCGGCCCATCCGACGTTGCAGCAACTTCTCTGTTAGTTCAAAAAAAAAATCGGAAATATGGCAGCAAATCTTTTCCCTTTGGTAACTTCCCTATCCCCACCTTTCACTTTTTCACCGCTTTCTATCTTTCCAAACCCTATCGTTACCCCTCATAACCATCACCCATCCACCTTTCCCATCATTCTTTTCTTTTCGTCCAACCCACCGCCGTCGTCGTACCAAGACCCTACACCCCGCGATCGCGCCCATCAAAACCGCGATCGCCGAAGACGACCCCCTGTCATGTCCCGACTACCGAAAGCAAACCGTGACCGCACCCTGTTCACCCGCGATCGCGGCACCTACCGGCTACCGAAATTTTCCCCAGCCACCCGAACAGTAGCCATGGCCCAACCCATGCCCCGGAAGATGTCCAAACCGCAGATCAAGATCTGGAAGGATCTACAGAGGAAGCAAGTGATCCCAACAAAGTTTGTCGATGGTGCAGCCCTAACAATTCTCCAACTTTGGGACTGCACCAAGCAACTCCTCGATCATGGCGGACTGGAAGGATTCCTGTGGAAGAAGGTACCAACTTATGACTCTTTAGTCTATGAATTCGTTGCTACTTTCAAACCACAGGACAAGGGCAAGGCCTTCTCCTTCCAGTTGCGGGACAAGAAGTATACCTTGACCAAGGCAGACCTTAGAGAGCTTTTTGGTGTCTCCGCCCCACCTACACCTGGTTCGGAGTCCACCAATGGCAAACACTTGGACTTTTGGTTGCAAGCTATAGGGGAAGATTTCGACACTAGAGGAGAGTATAACTACAAAATTACCCATCCTTGCCTACGTTTGATCCACAAAGTGCTTGCACTTGCATTCTTGGGTCAAGGACAGGTAAACAAGATTTCATGTGTCGACCTGGCGATCCTATGGTGTCTCACCCCAGAAAGTGAGACAGTTTCAGACTGGGCGGATATTTTCATGTATTCCGTCCATAAGACGCAAAAGAAGGCCGCAGGCAGAATTGGTTTTGGGGGTATGATCACCCTTATCGCTTTGAAGTACTTTGATCCCGAAGAGACCACGCTAGCGCCGGTCCCTGGTTCCTTCATTTACAACATTGACCAATTGAGGAAGTCCAAGCTCATCTATGGTGATCGTAGGGACGGATTCGTTTGGTTATCTCATGCCGCAGGGGACCACAGGATGAAGCTACCACGACCAATGCCCTTTGGTCCGACAACAAGGGATTTTTCCCTACCTTCGGGCAAACCTAGAGTACTACCAGCGCCTGCTCGACCACCCGCGAGAAAGGAGGCCCCAACGTCTGGCTCACCCAGCCAAATCCTGGACCTTCTAGCTCGCATTTCGGCCAGGCAGGAGGAGATCTACACCCAGCAGACCACAACGGCGGCAGCTGTACAAGCATTTGCGCTGGACTTAGACCGCCTACACCAGTATTCGGTCACACGCTTTGATGAT
Source organism: Rheum nobile (assembly GCA_027886185.1). Lineage (NCBI taxonomy): Eukaryota > Viridiplantae > Streptophyta > Magnoliopsida > Caryophyllales > Polygonaceae > Rheum > Rheum nobile. The sequence continues at coordinate 2,626,541 of WOAB01000163.1, forward strand.
ATTGAGGGACAAGTGACACTTCTACGCCACAGACAGGAGGCCTTTTTCAAGGGACAAGGTCCCGCGACACCATCCACACCACCAAAGTGAGTTTAATTCTTTCCCCCCAATTCTTTTTCTTTGTCCTTTCTACATTGAGGACAATGTGATCTTTTAGTGTGGGGGAGGAATCTATATTTACTTTCTATCTTTGTATTCAGTCTTTGCATTCGTTTCAACACATTTGATTCAGTAGTCGATTCAGCATTTTCGAATTCCAACAATTTCGAGTTTTTGTTATTTACAAAAAAAAATAAAAAATTAAAATCCTGGGACAAGTCGAAAACCCGAAAGGGCGGCTTGGGTAATAAGCAGGTGGCTCGGACCAGCGCTAGGTTGGGGTAATAAGGTGTCTGAGTGGCGTGAGCTTATGTAAGCACATCTATGAGAAAAATATGAGTGGCTAGGATGAAAACCCGAAAGGGCTCCTAGGCAAAATGAGTGAAAAGAAGAGGAGTGTATTTTCTAGGATCTCATTTTATCGACGGGGCGACATAAGAAGTGGAGACAAAGAAGGATTGTCGGGTAGGTCACTCTGGGAGGAATAAGGAGTCATAGATGAAGGCTAGGATTAGAGGCTACTCACACTATTGGATGTCCGGGTTAGGCTTAGGGGAAGTACTCTGCTTGCCCCTTAAAGCTTGTTGATGGAGAATGTATTGTGAATGTGGATTGACGCCAGAAGCTTGGCATGGGTTAGGTGACTCTTAGTTGGAGGACACGCTTCCTGAGACCTTGGGTGCTGCATTGGAGGAGTAGACTCTTTGTTAGTTTACTCGAGGACAAACAAAGGTCTAAGTGTGGGGGAGTTTGATAAGCACTACTTTGTAGGGCTTAACTAAGAGCCATTAGAGGATTTATTGGTGTCATTCGGGTAGCTTTAGACACATTCATGTTCATGGAGTTCGGAGGCGAAGTCTTGGTGTTTTTGGAGATGTTTGAGCCTACTTGAAGATTGTTAGAGACATTGAAGAAGAAGCAGCCAAGAGAAGGCCTATAGAAGAGTAGAAGAGAAGAGTACAGGCGCAGAAGGTCGAGCATTAACCGCGACCGCGGGCAAGGGTGCCGCGATCGCGGGACTTCGGGGCGTTCGAGATATTTCTGCAGGCGCGGAAGAATGCAAAGAGCGCGGAGCTACAAGCAACCGCGATCGCGGTCCATTACCCGCTATCGCGGGTCATCACGGCAAACTTATTTCGGGATTTCCCGAATCTATCTTTCCTGATTTTTTTATTTCATTTTAATTGTTTTCGTTTTCTATTTTCAGTTGGGCTAGGTCATTTGTTAGCCCACCTATATATACTCTCTTAGTTTTAGGTTTTGATGATCCAGATCTAGATTCAGTTGAGTTTTACATTTCACTTTTCATTTCTTAATTTATGAAGAACATGAGGAGGGACTAACCTTCTTGGTTCCGCCTGGCAATTGAAGCATTCATTGGATTTTGGTTGTGAGACTGTTATTCGTATTCGAGTTCCTATTGGATTGTATTATCTCTTCTAAGCTTATTCTTATTGAATCTTACTGATTTCACTAGCCTGTGCAACTAGTTGTTATTGGTGATTTTCTGACTGCTAGGATTAGGAAACTGTTGGGATAACGTCCTATTCTGCTGTAGCAACTGCGATTTGCATGACCTGGTTGAGATTGTTTATCATAGGGAGAAATAATTGTATGCTGAATGCTTTTGGTTGAAGTATTGCATGCATCCTGGTTAATTCTTATGTGCAAAGCTGCCTTTGGGTTGAATCACTAGTGGTGCTAGGGTTATTCACTGGTAAGGGTTCTTAGGTCTAGTTGACCTATTAATCTACTCACGATCGGGACAGGAACAACTATAGGAAGGAAGAAGAATTCAAGATAGTCTATGATCAACCATCTTTAGTGAATTGTGGATATTTGCTAGGAGGAATATTTTCCCTTTTATTTGAGACATCTTTAGACATTAGCAAAACCAAACCTCAAAACCCCCCCTTTGTTACTATTGTTCGATTGGTATTTAATTTGTGACAAGAATACAGACGTTTGTGATTCTCTTGGGATTTCGACCCTTGCTTACTTACTATACTAGTTTGGAAGTTGAGGTTTACTTTGATTTGGCATAACGACCTTAGGCCACGTCATTTTCCATTCATTGTTCAGAATCACGTTTTAGCATTCAGCAGTTTTCCCTTTGAAGTTTATTTGTTTCCAAGAACTATGAGGAGCTAATCACCCTTTGTTTAGTCCGACGATTGAAGCCTTCAATTGATATACGGTTGTGAGATTCTAATTCTATTTCTTTTCCTTTGAATGTATTGATTCTCTTGTGCTTCATCCCATTGATTAGTATTGATTTCACTTGTTGGACGCAACTAGTTGTTATTGGTAATTGTCTATTGCTAGGGTTTGGTAATTACTGTTTGAGTTACCTAATTCATGTGTAGCAACTGCAATACTCTAAGAACTGTTTGGGACTAGTTTATTATAGAGAGAAATAATTGCATGCAATAGTATGACTGTTTTCTACTCTTGCATGTATCTATCGAAATTCCTGTGCTCATTGCTGCTGTTGAATTGAACTGTGAGGTTTTCATGGTTATTTAATATCCACCATTCATTTGATTGGTTGATCCTAGATTCTCTCTAATTCCTTCCTATGAGTGTTCCTATTCCTTTTCGTGAGTTATAAATAGGACAAACAGACCCTGAGAATACTAACTATTAAATAACCATGAAAACCTCACAATTCAATTCAACAGCAGCAATGAGCACATGAATTTAGATAGATACATGCAAGAGTAGCAAACAGTCATACTATTACATGCAATTAATTCTCTCTACAATAAACTAGTCCCAAACAGTTCTTAGAGTATTGTAGTTGCCACACATGAATTAGGTAACTCAAACAGTAATTACCAAACCCTAGCAATAGACAATTACCAATAACAACTAGTTGTGTCCAACAAGCGAAATCAGTAAGAATCAATGGGATGAAGCACAAGAGAATCAATACATTCAAAGGAAAAGAAATAGAATTAGAATCTCACAACCATTATTCAAACGAAGGCTTCAATTGTCGGACTAAGCAAAAGTGCTTAGTTCTTCATAGTTCAAAGGAAAAACTATACTCAATGGAAACAACGATAATCATAAAATGGCTAGGGAAGACTAGGTTAAGAACCCTAGAAACCAAAGTAAAGATAACCCAAAATAATCCAAAAGGAAATAAAATATGAAGTATGAAATAATAAAAGAAAATCGAAAATAATAGAAATAAGAAACTCGGAAATCTTCTCGCGGACCGCCTCCGTGTCCTTCCACGGTCGCGGCACCAAATCCGCGGTCGCGGATAATGGATCTTTTCTCTCGACATTTGCACAGGTGGGATTTTCCACGGGCGCGGATGACTTCGCCGCGGTCGCGGAAGTGGCATTCGCTGGTCCGCGCCTCGCCTTTCGTCGCGGCCTCTTCGTGCACTCCTTCTTGGTTGCGGTAGCCCGCAGCTGGTGTCTTCTCCTCCTTCGTGTGGATTCTTCTTCGTCTTCCTTGGTCTCCTCAAGTGGTCGACTCCTCTGGTTTCTATAAATCTTCGTTTAAGCTTCTCCAAACCACCATATCCACACTTCTTCTCTCCAACTCCATACTCCGCAGTTGTGCTCTAAATCCCGACAGATGACACCCTAAACACCGGTAACAACTCCTAGATAAGCACTACAAAGTAGAGCTGATAAAAAAGCAATCGCCAATGCGACACAGTCCATGGTTGTCCGCGTCGTCGCAAGCCAAGGAACGCAAGAGACCGCGTTCTCCCTCAGAAGCCTCCAACCAAGTCTAGAGAACGCGTTCTCTATCAGGATACTCTCCATGATCAAGTGAACGCGATCTTTCAATGTTTAATCATTTTTAGAACATTAATGTTTAAATAGTTATTTCTTTTTGGGGCGTGTGTTCCACGCGTGTCGCGTGGGCTGGCCCATTTGGCGAGACTCGGCCCATCCGAGTACCGCTATGTCCTATAAAAGGTCATCTCGACCTTCTGTACTAGGTTACGCTTCATTTTAATCTAAGACCTTTTGTCGAGAGCTTTTGTCTCCAATCTCTTAGATCGGCGTCACCCCAAACTCTTACTTCTCATCTCCATTCCTCCGCTGCCGACGCTACGGCCTCCACTCGATCTTCTCGAGTCTATCCCCTCCGCTGCCGACGCTACGGCCTCCACTCGATATTCTCGAGTCTATCCCCTCCGCTGCCGACGCTATGGCTTCGCTCATCTCTCGAGCCCCCATCAACATCGCGTTATTCCACTCACGCGACGCATTCCACTCATCCAACCACTGAAGCGACCCGTGCGACTTCCCACCAAGATCATCGATCCGGCATTCACAAGCAGGAACGCATCAACTGGCATCAGAGCCTTTGATCTTGTAAGTCGCTTGTCAAGTCTCATTTGTTCACAATTTTTTCTTCTCCATCATCTTGCTTCCGCCATCGTCACAATTTTTTTTTCTCTTCAAACACATGCTAGTCCTCTCGGTTTCTACAAGAGAATCTCTTGGTCGATAATTGCTTGATCCACGCACGAATATTGTGTGATTTGCTTTGCATGAAATCTGTGTAATTAATTGAAAGATTTTCTTAATTAATCGCGTGAATTTCGCTAACATATCTTGCCATATTTTCTTGTGTTGACCGTCATAAATCTGCATTAAATCTTCTCTCTCCTATCGCGTAAATCTCGCGATTTCTTTCCATAAGTTACTTAGCCGTTTATTTTTATTTTGTTTCATTTAATTCTTATCCGATCTTCAATCAAAGACTAAGATCTCGGATCTGAATTTCAAATTCCAAAAAAAAAAAGTCAAAGTCGCATTTCAAAAAAAAAGAACGTGACATTCAAAAAAAAAAAGAGAAGGAAAGCCAAAATAAGGCAACCTTCTTCCCTCAACGGCTAGGCTCATCTTCTTCATCTCTCCACCGTCTAGTGTCACACTTGAAGGTGTGTCTTGTGTGTACGCGTTGTTTACGCAAGAGGTTAGGACTTCTTTCTTTTGGTTTCGTTTGCTTTTGTGCTTGCATATCACACTTGCTTTGCTTGCCTTTAGCCACCCTCATGGCCAAAAGAACGCACCCTCCTACGTGAACACTTGTTACTTGTTGAGTGCTTACTTGTTCTTTGGTTTTGTATTGTCTTTTGTGCGTTTTTACTCGTGATGTCTGGTCATATTGTGATAGGTAGCCTCACGGCACCCACCGGTGGGAATGTCCAAGGAGATGGCAACAACCACCCACCACAGCAAAACATCGCGCAACATGAAGTGGTCCCTCTCGCCAATCCTCCCCAACAAGACCCCATTCTGGAGCTCTCGGAGGAACAACGCGAGATCCAAGAACTTAGGCGCCAAGTTGCCCAATTTCAAGCCAAGCAACGCGCCGCGCCAGCACAACCCACACCAACTTTAATGGTCCCTATGGATACCCTGGGCGCACCGCGTCACACTGAAGCCGGACCAAGTCAACAACGCGTGGACAAGGGAAAAGGAGTGATGCCCTCCACTTCAAACTTGCAACCGCGACTTCAAAGGATCCAATCAGTGATCGAAAGCCGCCAAGGCTATGTGTCGCATCGCGAACGATATGCACCGTGGGCAACACCAACCGGCTACGACAGCGACTCCGACCACGACAAAGATGCCCATGGTGAGTACTCTGAACCCTTTGACTTCCATGACAGGTATGAAGCCAGAGGAACAAGACGCTGCGGCGAAATTGCCTCAACACCACTTGCAGGCCGAGCCAGGCGAGAAGAACGCGACTCAGGTCTGCCGCATCGATCGAATCGCACCCCAGACGCCGAGCCGCGTCAGCGTCGCCATGATCCCACTCCAGTACCTTTCGACATCAATGACCACCTTGGCCATCAAAGCGTGCACACTCCGCGTTATGGCTCTGATGGCTATGGTTCGACGACGCCGACTGTCCATGATGAATTCCATGAGCTCGATGACGAGGAGATGGAGGACGCATGGCTCATCAATCCAGGCTCCTTCCACCCACCCCTAGGTGACCCCATTGAACTCCAAGATAGGCCAGCGGACTGGATCCCACCTCCACTCCAACCAATCAGACAACAGCATCGCGTTGTGGGAGACAACACGCGCGACTTTCGTGGCCAACACCACGAGGACATAGCGCGTGACTTTCGTCGCCAACACAGTGCACCTGTTCAAAGAAGAAGACAAGGACGCGCTGAGTACAACACGCATCCTAGGGACTTCGTCAATGAAGATGTCCTGGCTCGCCGAGCTCGCCATCCTCATCATCGCGCCGAGGAGGCTGCACAACGCGCTTATGCGCCTCAACCTGCTCAACAAACACCAAGGCTAAGCCGCCATGAGGTAAAAGTCAAAATTGAGCATTTCTTTGGCGAATATGATCCCGCTGTGTTTCTTGAGTGGGTGCAGGCTACAGAGTACACGCTGCGATATTGTCGCATTCCCACAGAGGAGCATGTTGACGCGGCAACCCTACATTTTAGAGGGGCTACACGCGTTTAGTACCACAGGTTCGTGGACGATCGCGTTCGTCGACACCTTGCTCCCATCACGAATTGGCACCAGCTCGTGTATGTCATGACACAGAAGTACGTGCCAACTGACTATAGAAATCAAATGTGAGTGGAGATCGCAATGGCGCGTCAAGGCTCCAAAACACCTTTGGAGTTCTTCTCTTAGCTAGAGGACATGTACTACAAAGCCAGCATCAGTGTCGCCCCATCCACACTGCGAACAAAATTTCTGAGTGGCTTGAATGTGTCCATCCGTGACCAACTCGAGATATTACCCATCAAGGATCTGATCACCTTGACGCATACCGCGATGCAAATCTACAACCAGCAATCGCGTCGCCGACAACCCTCTTGGCAAGCTCCGGGTCAAAGAAGGTATGATTCTAACTCTGGTCAATCCCCTTCTACTAATGTGCGTGGTCCACCAACAGGAACCACCGCATCAACTCAAAGCCGACAGGGGAAGATCGCGACAACACACAACAATGCTCCTCGCACGACGCCAACAAAGGGCACATCACCAACTCCAGAGAGCGCGCGTGACTTGGAGTGTTTCAAGTGTGGAGGACGAGGGCACTATGAGAGAAATTGCACAAACAATAAGAAAGTCCTCTTCTCAAGCATCGTTGTAGGATATGAGTCTTATGAGGAGGAGGACACACCCCTTGAAACCATAGAGGAAGGATTCGAAGATGACGAGGAGGCTTACACCTGTGAAGCCACCGCGATACATGAAGGTACACCACTGAGCCTTGTCATGCGACGTCTCCTCACCGTCAAGGAAGCAACCCTTGTCGACCAATGCGAGAATCTATTCCACACGCGTTGCTTGGTCAAGACCGCATCCTTGAGTGTCATCATCGATGGAGGCAGCTGTTGCAATATCATCAATGAAAAGGTGGTCAACCATTTCAACCTGCCAACCACTCCTCACCCACAACCTTATGGGCTACAATGGATTTCATCGAGTTCTAGTAACACTGTAACTCGTCAATGTCTTATTTCTTTCAACATTGGTCAATATACAGATTCAGTCCTTTGTGATGTCATTGCAATGGACGCCACACATCTTTTGTTACGGCACCCATGGCAATTCGACAGGCGCGTTCTTTACGATGGCTATTTAAACACTTATGTGTTTACCTATAACGAGAAACGCTTCACGCTCTTACCAATGTCTCCTCATGAGATTTTACAGGATGAGGTTGAGCATGATCGACAGAAGGCTATGGAAGCAGCAAAGAATCCAAGTACAAGTAGCTCGCGTTCTTCCACTAGGCACAAAGTCACTACCACCGACAATGCGTCCAATGATCGAACGCGTTCCAATGAAGGCACAAAGACCGCGCAAAAAAGCTCCAAGTTGAAAGGCACTTGTGAGAACAGACTGCTTTTGGCACGACCAAGCAACCTCACTGCCACCTTGAGCGGCAAGGCCCCATGTTTCCTATTGGTGCCAACACCATGCATGTCGGAGGACCACATCACGGAAGCTTTGTCGAGCGCGATCTCCCAGCTGCTCGATGAGTTCAAGGACACATTCCCAGAGGAGCTTCCACAAGGCCTTCCCCCCTTTACGAGGCATTGAGCACCAAATTGATTTGGTGCCTGGTGCCTCACTCCCAAATCGCACTGCCTATCACGCTGGACCAGAAGAAACCAAGGAGCTACAGCGCCAAGTGCAAGAACTTTCGGATCGCGGCTAGGTAAGGGAATCCCTAAGCCCTTGTGCGGTCCCCGTGATCCTAGTGCCAAAAAAAGATGGATCATGGCGCATGTGTGTTGACTGCCGCGCCATCAATCAGATCACAGTCAAGTACAGACATCCAATACCGCGCCTGGACGACATGCTCGATGAGCTGCATGGCGCGACCCACTTCACCAAGATTGACTTGAAGAGCGGATATCACCAGATTCCCATGAAAGAGGGTGATGAATGGATCCATTCATCACCCTCTTTCATGGGAATCTGGTGATATCCGCTCTTCAAGTCAATCTTGGTGAATGAACGCGGTCTTCCGAAAGACCGCGTTCAAGACCAAATATGGGCTTTATGGATGGCTAGTCATGCCGTTTGGTCTCACCAACGCGCCAAGCACATTCATGAGGCTCATGAACCATGTGTTGAGGGAATATCTTGGGAAATTTGTTGTCGTGTACTTTGATGATATTCTGGTGTTGACAGGTGCTAAAGTCGTGATGTCCAATCCAAGTAAATCCATAAAAACCTAACTCAGTAGAATAGGCAAGCAAGGGTCGAATCCCACAGGGAGGAGTTATCTTTCTTTATGCTAGTAGTATGTCAAAGGTAACAAAGGGGGGGTTTGTTGGTTGTTTTGCGAGTAAACAATGTAAATCAAAACAAAGGTTGTAATCAATTGGGAAAAAGTACTTAGCCAGACAAATATCCACCATTCATTTGATTGATTGGTCCTAGATTATCTCTATTCCTTCCTATGAATATTTCTGTCCCTATTCTGAAATAGTTACCAGTCTAACTAGTCCTGGCAACCCTAACTATCGAACGCACGAGAAACTATCAAGATTTAGAACAATAGCAGCATGAAGCATAGGAATTAACCAAGATATATGCAACACCACAACTCGCAGCATTTAACACATAATCAATTCTCTTTCATAATAAACTAGTCCAACTAGTCCTAGAATATCATGTTTGCTACACAAGATAAGGAATTTCAACTCGAAATATCCAAACCCTAGCAATAGACAATTACTAATATACTAGGTGATCAATCCAGTCAAATCAATAAGAATCAATAGGAATAAGCTCAAGAGAAAAGATATAATCAAAAGGAATAGGAAATAGAATTATAACCTCACAATCATATATCAAATGAAGGCTTCAATTGTCGGACTAAGCAAAGGTTGCTTAGTTCTTCATAGTCTTGAAGCAAAAACTCAAAGGGAAAAATATGCTGAATAATATTCTGAATTCCAAGATGGATCTAAAAGGCTGCCAAGAAACTTAGGTTAAATAACCTAGCAAACCTAAAGCTAAAGATAACAAACATAACCTAAAAGGAAATAAAATAATCGGAATAAAAGAAATAAAATAGAAGGAAATAAAATAAAAGTAAAACTTCGGAAGAAAATCCTCGCCGCGCGCTGATGATGGGATTTCCGCGATCGCGGCGGTATTTCCGCGACCACGGAAAATACAATTTTGATCTTCGCTGCTCTCGACTTTTCCGCGACCGCGACTATAGAATTCCGCGACCGCGGCGGTGAATTCCGCGATCGCGGAAAACTTCCCGTAAAGGTCTTTCAACTCCTTCTTCATCTCTTCCTACGTCTTCTCTTGTGGTTTTCTTCTCATCTTCTTAATGTCTTCTTTTAAGCTCCTCCAAACCACCAAATCTACACTTCTTCTCCTCAACTCCAATCTCTACAATTGTGCTCTAGACATCTCCAAATGGTACCCAAAACACCGATAACAACTCCTAGTTAAACCCTACAAAGTAGCGCTGATCAAATTCCCCCATGCTTAAACCTTGCTTGTCCTCGAGTAAGCTAATAGAAACCTACTCCTCCAATGAAATACCCAAGGTCTCAGGAAGCACAGAAAAACCTTCTCCACTAAGAATTGCACCCAAACATGAATCTTTCAGGCACCAACACAATAAGCACAACACAACACACAAGCTTAAAGGAAAGCAGAGTACTTCCCCCAAGCTTAACCCGAACACCATAGAGTGAAAAAACATCTAATCCTAGCCTCCATCTATCTTCTTATGCCTCCCAAAGTGACCTACCCGAATCCTCCTTATATCACATCTTCTTATGTCACCACGCCAGAAAAAATGAGGAATCCTAATAATCACTCTTCTTCTTTTCACTCATTTTGCCAAGGCGCCCTTTCGGGTTTTCACCAAGCCACTCATTTCATTTTTCAATAGATGGGCTCACATAAAACTCACATCACTCTTGACCAATTATTACCCGAGCCTAATGCTGGTCCAAGCCACCTGCTTATTACCTAAGCCGCCCTTTCGGGTTTTCGACTTATCCTAGGGTTTATTTTTGTCTTTTTTAAATTTATTTGTCTTTTTTCTTTTTCATTATTTTTTCTTTCTCCTCAAACGACTAGCAAGTATAGACCACTCCCACATGCTTAAACATTGCATTGTCCTCAATGTGATGAAAGAAAAAAAAATGAAGCACATGGAAAGGCAAAAAAGTACTCACAACCGTCGCCGAGTTGGCTTGGACACGAAAGTTGTTGCTGGCGGTGTATCAATATAAGCACATGTCGCTGGTGTCGCGCCAGTCCTCAAACTCAAACAAACTCTACCATGCAATCAAACAGATCCACTGTAAGGTGTAGTGGTATATCAAAGAATCGGGGCTGCACGGCCTTCAACGAACACAAAAATGGAGCCCAAATGTAATCGTGGTGTGGGCTCTGGTGTTCCTCCTCCTCAGTTGTCGAATGTTGGGCCATCATCGTTGCCAAATAAAAATGTGGGGTGAATGTCTCCTCCTTGGCAACATGATGCACACCATATCTCAATGTAAAACTCGGACAGTAGGCTTCGGTAGAACTTTTTTTTTTTGATTTTTTTTCCCGATTTTTTTTCCAGGACATGAGACTTATAGTGATATTTCCGCGACCACGGAAAATTTTCCGCGCCTGCGGAAAAGTTATTGGTGCGAAAACATTGTCTTGAATTTTTGGCTCGGGTCTCCTACCTGCAGGTTAGTCTAAAACAAAAACGAAACAAAACAAACAAAACAAAACAAAAACGAAACAATAATAATAAAGACTAGAAAGGAAAAGACAAGAAAAGAATTTCATACCTCGGGTTGCCTCCCGAGCAACGCCTTAGTTATGGTTGTGGCTCGACGTGGTGCTCTCCCACTCAACTTGGGTTGCTCACATCAATTGAACACTTGGGGTCTTGATACACACGATTATGTTGTGTGTATTGACGGAGTTTTAGCATGATTTTAGTGGTGTTTTAGGATGTTTTGGAGGAGATTTGGAGTGTTGGCGAGGAGGCGCGAAAGACACATTTCGGAGGCTTTAGGAGCTGAAGAGACAAAAGCTTAAGATACGGAGTCACGGCGACCGCCGCAGAAGAGGCGGCGACCGCCGCCAAATCCATTCCAGAAGCCTTAGCTACGAAAAAGCCACGGCGACCGCCGTGGAAAGACGACGCCCGTTGCAATTATGGTGCCCGCCGTGAAGGTTGCAGCGGCCGCTGTAAACGTCTGAAGTCCGCCGAGCCGATTTTCCTTTTATGTTTTATTTTTTTTGGATTATTTTATTACGTTTTATTATTTCGTTTTAGGTTAATTTCAGAATTATTTTTCCTTTAGTATTTAAGGGTAGAGAGAGACTTGTTTCCAGGGGCTCCGAACCCTAATTCTACTTCTCCTTTCTACGTTATGAAGAACTAAGCCTCTCTTGCTTAGTCAGACGCTGAAGCTTTCGTTTGGATTCAGTTGTGAGATTCTCGTTCTTAATCTATTGCATGAATTTTATCTATTCTCTTGTTTGATTGCTTATGATTGATATTGATTTTCTCCAGTCTGATCAACTAGGGTTTGTTGTTATTGATCTATTGCTAGATCTAGATTGTTACTGGTTGAGCATATCTATTTTAGAGTAGCAACTGCATCGTATTAGTAACTGGTTGTGCTAATCTTATGCAGAAGAGAACTGATTTACATTCTAGGATAAAAGCTGGTTGTTTTATGCTAGAATTGTATCCAACTATATTCCTATCCGTAAGGCTGTTGTTAAACTGAATCTTGATAGTTTCGGGGTTGTTTAATTAGTTAGTGCTAATAGTATCTGGTTGTGCTAATAGTATCTGGTTGTGCTATTAGTTATATCTGAAAAGGAATTGGAATTTCCATTACATGAGATTTTGAATGAGTATCTATGATCAACTTGTCATACGAATAGTGGATGTTGTTTGACTAAGTGCTTTTCCCACCACTGACTTCACAACTTTTAGTTTACTTACCTTTTGCATGCTTAGATCTTTTAAAACAAACAAAACCCCCCTTTGGTTACTTTGGATTGACACATAATTCACATATAAAGATAGAATTTGTCTCCCTGTGGACTCGACCTTTACTTACCTAGGACTACGGTTTAGGGTTTGTTTGGATATTTTGCATAGTAGTTTTTACACGACTAGAAACCTGTTATCAAATTGGCGCCGTTGCCGGGGATGCTTGTTGTGGTGTTTGCTCTTGAGAAGTTCAGGCAGTACCTCCTTGGTACGAAGGTCATTGTCTATTCAGACCATGCTGCTTTACGCTATCTAATGACGAAGAAGGAGGCCAAGCCGAGGCTGATCCGGTGGATCTTACTACTCAGCGAGTTTGATATAGAGATCAAGGATAAGAAGGGTGTTGAGAATCTTGTTGCTAATCATCTCAGCAGAATTGTCAAGGAAGATGGCACCCTACAGCCTCAAATTCAGACAAGTTTTCCGGATGAGTCCCTGTTCAGGCTGACTACTGTAGAGCCTTGGTACGCTGACTTGGTGAACTTTCTCACCACTGGTGAATTCCCTCCACCATTCAACAAGGCTCAGAGGGACAGACTACGCAGCTCAACCAGATTCTTTGTCTGGGACGATCCCTACCTATGGAAGCACTGTTCCGATTAGGTAATTCGTAGGTGCATTCCGGAAAATGAGGTAAATTCTCTCCTTGCCTTTTGTCATTCAGCAGCGTGTGGTGGAAACTTTGGGGTACAAAGAACCGCAAGGAAGGTACTTGACGCAGGATTTTGGTGGACTTCCATCTTCAAGGATGCGCATAACCACTGTAAATCCTGTGACAAGTGTCAAAGGGTTGGAAATATATCTCATAGGGATGAGATGCCACAAACAGGGTTAATTTTCTGTGAAATCTTCGATGTTTGGGGCATTGACTTCATGGGACCATTTCCAACCTCTTATGGTCATATATATATATTTTGCTTGCGGTGGACTATGTTTCCAAGTGGGTGGAAGCGAAGGCCACTAGGACTGATGATGCCAAAGTTGTTGCAGATTTCTTGAAGTCCAACATATTTACCAGGTTCGGTGTGCCAAAATCTCTCATTAGTGATAGAGGAACTCACTTCTGCAATAGGACAATCACTGCGCTGTTGAAGAAATATCATGTCACTCAGAGAGTTTCTACCGCCTATCACCCTCAAACAAATGGGCAAGTTGAAGTGTCCAATCAGGAGATAAAGTCCATCTTGGAGAAGACTGTGTCTCCCAACAGAAAAGACTGGAGTTTGAGGCTTGATGATGCACTATGGGCATACAGGACAGCGTACAAAACACCAATTGGTATGTCACCCTTTCGGTTGGTGTTTGGTAAGGCGTGTCACCTTCCAGTGGAGCTAGAGCACAAGGCATATTGGGCTGTCAAGAATTGCAGCATGAAACTGGATGAAGCTGGAGAGCTTCGTAAGCTGCAACTGCAAGAGCTGGAGGAAGCCAGGATCGAAGCTTATGACAATGCCATTCACTACAAGGAAAGGACTAAGGCCTGGCATGACAAGAACATATTGAGGAAGGACTTCAAGGTTGGAGACAAAGTCCTCTTATTTCAGTCACGCCTTAGACTTTTCCCAGGCAAGCTGAGATCGCGCTGGGCAGGACCCTATTATGTGGCCAAGGTCTTCCCACATGGTGCCGTAGAGCTGTTTGATTCGGCATCACAGACCTTGTTCAAGGTGAATGGGCAAAGAGTGAAGAAATACCATGAAGATTTCACCAAAGACACCATTGAAGAGGCGTTCCTGAAGGAACCCGAAGCTGAAAAGTGATGAGCCAGCATGAAGTTGAGCCACGACGTTAACTATGGCGCTTCTCGGGAGGCAACCCGATGATTAGGTAGTTCCTTTCTCATTCCCTTAGTCAAATTCAGTTTTTGTATTCTGTGTCGAACTAACCTGCAGGAAACGTGAAAAAGTGAAGAAGGTGTTCACGGCGCCCGCCGCAAACCTTACGGCGCCCGCCGTAAATGCTTCGCCAAGGATGTTGGCTACGACATGAGAACGGCGACCGCCGTTTAATCGCGGCGACCGCAGCATTTACGGCACCCGCCGCCCTCCTTACGGCACCCGCTGCCCTCCTCACGGCGCCCGCCGTAATCCCTTCCTTGCTCACGCCTTTTTCAGGTTCGACTCTTTCCAAAAAAAAAACAAAAAAACAAAAAAAAAGCCAAAAAAAAATGATAAAAATAGGTCTCGAAAAAACCTTAAACGGGGTGCAAAAGACGCAAAAATAAATACCCCGAAAACACCTTAAACGGGGAGAAAAAAAAAATTATAAAAATGGGCCCCGAAAAAACCTTAAACAGGGTGCAAAAGACGCAAAAATAAATACCCCAAAAACACCTTAAACGGGGAGAAAAAGTCAGAAAAAAAATATAAATAAAATAAAATAAAATTCCTTTTCCCCGGATCTGTAAATGCCTCTATCCCCTTTTACCCCTCTATCCCTTTACCTTTCCCCTACCAGCCCTTTACCCACCTTTACCTTTCCCAACTCTCTCTCTTGCCTCACAAACCTCCAAACCCTAACCCTCCCAACAGCACCCGCCGCCCCCTTGCTCAGCCCGACGTAAGCCCGTTGCAAACCTAGCCACCAGGAGAGCCCCACCACTGCGGTCGCCGGCCCCTCCCCAGAATTTCGGAGAAATTTTCATTGCGGCGACCGCCGCATTCAATTACGACGCCCGCCGCAACGAACACGGCGCCCGCCGCTCAACACATCGCCCGCCGCTCCTTCGTCTGGTGATTTCTGCCATTTCTTCTGCTTTTGATTGTTGTTGTTGGGTACATTGTTGATATCAGAAATGTTGAAACGTACCTTTTCATCCCGATCCCACCCGAAATCGTCTAGGGTCGAGGTAGCCCGTAGTAAGGTTGAGGATGCGCGTAGGAAAATTATTCCGAAAAAGGATATGATGACTACGTTATTCTTTGACTCGGACACCATGCGGGCTCTAAATCTGTATGAATGCATGCAGCAACTATTTATTAAGTGCGGGTTGGGTGGTTTCTACCACCTTGGAGCACCCACCTTTCCCGCCTGGACGGTAGAGTTCCTAGCTAGTTTTGATCATGTGTGCGCTGAGGGCAGGATTACATTCAGTTTGGCTGGCAGTAGGTACTCTATGTCGTATGAGGACATCGACACGACGCTTGGGATTACCAAGTCACCCTCTTCCGAGAAGGAGTGGGAGGACGCCACTGGGTATTTCAATTTTTGGTATCACTCCACAGGGACTACTCTCTATGACCCTCAGGCAGGAGAGTATAACTACAAGTGGTCGCATCCGGGTTTGAGACTCGCGCATAAGGTAGTGCGGATGGCCTTCCATGGCCAGTCCGAGTTGAACAAGGTCTCGTACCCCGACTTGTATGCGGTTTGGAGCATGACCCCTAAGTGCCCATTGGTGTGGAATTGGCGCTCTCGTTTTATTGCATGCTGCATGAAATTTCAGGAGGACAAGCCCCACAGGATTGTCATTGGGGGGATGATTTCTCTGCTGGATATGCACCTGGGCCTCGATCTGCCTGACCCTTCCCAGCAGCTCACTCCTGGCTATACATATGACTGGAAGCAGCTTCGGACATCGAGTGTGGTGTCCGGGACCGGGTCCCAGATGTTATGGTTATATGGTTCGCGATGCTGCTACAGGATCCCCATTCCCTTCCCTCTTGAGGTTCCCTATGGACCATGTTACAGGGACTTCGATGTGAGCCGATACCGTGTGGGAGTCGGGGGTGGTTCAGCTGCAGGCACTTCTGCTGCTGGTACTTCTGCTGCTCCTATGGCACAGCCCGAGGATGATGATGATGAGGATACCGTTATGCCTGAGGTACAGCCTATTGCTGAGGCATATCCAGATTACCAGCGGCTGACATGGGAGATGCTTCAGAGGGTGGACTCCCGTCAGCAGTCCATACAGTCCGACCTTGCTGAGTACCGCCAGGAGTTCATGGATTTTCGCCAAGAGGAGAGGGATCACCACGCTGCACAGGCCCACGACATCCACGCCATTAAGTAGCAGCTGAGACAGTGGACCCTTTTCATGGGTTCCCAACATCCGGGCTTTCCACCACCTCGGCAGTAGTGGTACATGTTTAACTTCCCCTATTTTCTTTCTTTCTTACTTCATTGAGGACAATGTGTATTCTAAGTGTGGGGGAGTTGATTATGTATTTACTATTACTATCATTCTTTAAAAAAAAAATTGAAAAAAATAAAAGAGCCAAAAATAAATAAAAGGCAAATAAAAATCCTGGGATGGACTGAAAACCCGAAAGGGCGATCCAGGTAAAAAACAGGTAATCCGGCATGCATTAGGCCTGGGCAAAAATGGATTCAGAGTAATGTGAGGTGGTGAGTGCCAACTTGAAAAATGAAATGAGAGTGTTAGGTGAAAACCTGAAAAGGCGCCTAAGCAAAATAAGTGCATAACAAAAAAAAAAATTGAGTGTTCTAGGACTATCAATTTACCGGCGCAGGAGACATAAGTGGTGGAGTATAGGAGTGTTTCGGGTAGGTTTTCACATGGAGGAATAAGTTGTAGTCATGGTGATATCTATTTCACTCTCTTTGATGATTATTGTGGATGTTGGACTTGGATGTGTGTTTTGTTTGCTGCTGAGGAGTAGGTTGTGGTTGGTGTTGATTTATTTTGGTTGTTGTTGGTGTGTGCGTTGTGTTGTGTTGAGTTGTGTTGATGGATGGATGATTTTGTTTTCATGTGTGGTTGGTTAGGGAGGTGTTGAGCTTTCATGTGGATGCTTCTACTCTTAGTTGTCAGTTTCCTTACATGTTGATGATCTAGGTGCTTCATTTGTGATGGGTGGTAGTTTTCTATCCACTCGAGACGAGTAGAGATTCAAGTGTGGGGGAGTTTGATACACACGATTATGTTGTGTGTATTGACGGAGTTTTAGCATGATTTTAGTGGTGTTTTAGGATGTTTTGGAGGAGATTTGGAGTGTTGGCGAGGAGGCACGGAAGACACATTTTGAAGGCTTTAGGAGCTGAAGAGACAAAAGCTGAAGATACGGAGTCACGACGACCGCCGCAGAAGAGGCGGCGACCGCCGCCAAATCCATTCCAGAAGCCTTAGCTACGAAAAAGCCACGGCGACCGCCGTGGAAAGACGGCGCCCGCCGTGAAGGTTGCAGCAGCCGCCGTAAACGTCTGAAGTCCGCCGAGCCGATTTTCCTTTTATGTTTTATTTTTTTTGGATTATTTTATTACGTTTTATTATTTCGTTTTAGGTTAATTTCAGAATTATTTTTCCTTTAGTATTTAAGGGTAGAGATAGACTTGTTTCTAGGGGCTCCGAACCCTAATTTTACTTCTCCTTTCTACGTTCCACGTTATGAAGAACTAAGCCTCTCTTGCTTAGTCAGACGCTGAATCTTTCGTTTGGATTCAGTTGTGAGATTCTCGTTCTTAATCTATTGCATGGATTTTATCTATTCTCTTGTTTGATTGCTTATGATTGATATTGATTTTCTCCAGTCTGATAAACTAGGGTTTGTTGTTATTGATCTATTGCTAGATCTAGATTGTTACTTGATAACAGGTTTTTGTCGTGTAAAACTGTTATGCAAAATATCCAAACAAACCTTAAATCGTAGTCCTAGGTAAGTAAAGGTCGAATCCACAGGAAGGTGAATTCTATCTAATTATGCAATTTGTATGTCAATCCAAAGTAACCAAATGGGGGGTTTTGTTTGTTTTAAGTAACTAAGCATGCTAAGGTAAGACAAACTAAAGATGATGAATTTAGTAATGGAAAAAAAAACACTTAGTCAAACAACATCCAATATTCATATGACAAGTTGATCCTAGAAACTCATTCAAAATCTCATGCAATGGAAATTCCAATTCCTTTTCAGATATAACTAATAGCACAACCAGATACTATTAGCACTAACTAATCAAACAACCCTGAAACTATCAAGATTCAGTTTAATAGCAGCGTTACGGATAGGAATATGGTTGGATACAATTCTAGCATAAAACAACCAGCTTTTATCCTAGAATGTAAATCAAATCTCTCCTGCATAAGACTAGCACAACCAGATACTAGTACGATGCAGTTGCTACTCTGAAATAGATATGCTCAACCAGTAACAATCTAAATCTAGCAATAGATCAATAACAACAAACCCTAGTTGATCAGACTAAATAATATCAATATCAATCATAAGCAATCAAGCGAGAGAGAAGATAATTTCTATGCAATAGATTAAGAGTAAGAGTCTCACAACTAAATCACAACGAAAGCTTCAGCGTCTGACTAAGCAAGGGAGGCTTAGTTCTTCATAGCAAGTACGTAGAATAGAAAAGTGAAATTAGGGTTTCGAGATAGGAGAAACAAGTTTTTCTCTACCCTTAAATACTAAAGAGAAATAATTCTGAAATTAACCTAAAAAGAAATATTAAAACATACTAAAATAATATAAAATAAAACCGAAAAGGAAATCGGCTCGGCGGTTGCTTCCAACAGCGGCGGCCGCTGCATCTCCCACGGCGGGCGCCGTAATCGCGGCGGTCGTCGTTTTCAAGTCGTAGCTGATGTCTCTCAAAGGCAATTAACGGCGGTCATCGTGACACCGTTTCTTCATCCTCACTCTTCAGCTCCTAAGACTCCAAATGCGCAACTTCCGCACCCCTCGCCAAGTCTCCAAATCATCTCCAAAGCATCCTAAAACACCACTAAAATCATGCCAAAACTCCGTTAATACGCACAACATAATCGTGTGTATCAAACTCCCCCATACTTGAATCTCTACTCGTCTCGAGTGCATAGAGAACTACCACCAATCACCAATAAAGCACCTAGATCATCAACATGTAAGGAAAAACCCACAACTCAGAGTAAAGGCATCTACAAATCAGCACAACCTCCCCTAATCAACCATGCATGAAAAATCACCCAATCATCAACACACAATCAACAACTGCAGCACCACACAACGCACAACACAACAACGACAACCAACATATATCAGTATCACACCCACAGCATCCAGGTCCAACCATCATCAAAGATCATTAACAAGAGTGAAAGAAATACCACCATAACTACACCTTTTTCCTCCATGTGAAAACCTACCCGAAACACTCCTATACTTCACACTTATGTCGCCTGCGCCGGTAATTGATAGTCCTAGAACACTCAATTTTTTTGTTTTTTTTGTTTTTATGCACTCATTTTGCTTAGGCGCCTTTTTCAGGTTTTCACCTAACACTCTCATTTCATTTTTCAAGTTGGAACTCACCACCTCACATCACTCTTAATCCAATTTTGCCCAGGCCTAATGCCTGTCGGATTACCTGCTTTTTACCTGGACCGCCCTTTCGGGTTTTCAGCCCATCCCAGGATTTTTATTTGCCTTTTTTTTCATTTTGTGGCTCTTTTTTTTTTTTTTTTTTTTTTGAGTAAAAGCGATACATAGTCAACTCCCACACACTTAAAATAAGCATTGTCCTCAATGAAATCAGACATAATAAAATAGGGGAAGTTAAGAATGTACCACTACTGCGGGGGTGGTGGAAAGTCGGGATACTGGGAACCCATGAAAAGGTTCCACTGTCTCATATGTTCCTCCATTGCGTGGATGTCGTGAGCCTGTGTAGCGTAATGATCCCTCGACTCCTGGCGGAAATCCATGAACTCCTGGTGATACTCAGTAAGGTCCGACTGAATGGACCGCTGGCGCGTGTCTATCCCCTGGACCATCTCCCAAATCTGCCGCTGATAATCTCCATGCGGCTCAGCAGTAGCAGCCTGCACCTCAGGCATAGCAGTGTCCTCATCATCATCCTCATCAGCCTCGGGCCGCGCCATAGGAGCAGCAGAAGTACCAGCAGCAGAAGTGCATGCAGCTGAACCACCACCAGCTCCTCCCCGGCAACGGCGCCAATTTGATAACAGGTTTTTGTCGCGTAAAACTGTTATGCAAAATATCCAAACAAACCTTAAACCGTAGTCCTAGGTAAGTAAAGGTCGAATCCACAGGGAGGTGAATTCTATCTAATTATGCAATTTGTATGTCAATCCAAAGTAACCAAATGGGGGGTTTTGTTTGTTTTAAGTAACTAAGCATGCAAAGGTAAGACAAACTAAAGATGATGAATTTAGTAATGGAAAAAAAAACACTTAGTCAAACAACATCCACTATTCGTATGACAAGTTGATCCTAGAAACTCATTCAAAATCTCATGCAATGGAAATTCCAATTCCTTTTCAGATATAACTAATAGCAAAACCAGATACTATTAGCACTAACTAATCAAACAACCCTGAAACTATCAAGATTCAGTTTAATAGCAGCGTTACGGATAGGTTGGATACAATTCTAGCATAAAACAACCAGTTTTTATCCTAGAATGTAAATCAAATTTCTCCTGTATAAGACTAGCACAACCAGATACTAGTACGATGCAGTTGCTACTCTGAAATAGATATGCTCAACCAGTAATAATCTAAATCTAGCAATAGATCAATAACAACAAACCCTAGTTGATCAGACTAAAGAATATCAATATCAATCATAAGCAATCAAGCGAGAGAGAAGATAAATTCCTTGCAATAGATTAAGAGTAAGAGTCTCACAACTAAATCACAACGAAAGCTTCAGCGTCTGACTAAGCAAGGGAGGCTTAGTTCTTCATAGCAAGTACGTAGAATAGAAAAGTGAAATTAGGGTTTCGAGATAGGAGAAACAAGTTTTTCTCTACCCTTAAATACTAAAGAGAAATAATTCTGAAATTAACCTAAAAAGAAATATTAAAACGTACTAAAATAATATAAAATAAAACCGAAAAGGAAATCGGCTCGGCGGTTGCTTCCAACAGCGGCGGCCGCTGCATCTGCCACGGCGGGCGCCGTAATCGCGGCGGTCGCCGCATTTAAACGGCGGTCGCCGTTTTCAAGTCGTAGCTGATGTCTCTCAAAGGCAATTAACGGCGGTCGCCGCAATTCTGCGGCGGTCGCCGTGACACCGTTTCTTCATCCTCGCTCTTCAACTCCTAAGACTCCAAATGCGCAACTTCCGCACCCCTCGCCAAGTCTCCAAATCATCTCCAAAGCATCCTAAAACACCACTAAAATCATGCCAAAACTCCGTTAATACGCACAACATAATCGTGTGTATCATTACTGGTTGAGCATATCTATTTCAGAGTAGAAAATGCATCGTATTAGTAACTGGTTGTGCTAATCTTATGCAGAAGAGAACTGATTTACATTCTAGGATAAAATCTGGTTGTTTTATGCTAGAATTGTATCCAACTATATTCCTATCCGTAAGGCTGCTGTTAAACTGAATCTTGATAGTTTCGGGGTTGTTTAATTAGTTAGTGCTAATAGTATCTGGTTGTGCTATTAGTTATATCTGAAAAGGAATTGGAATTTCCATTCCATGAGATTTTGAATGAGTATCTATGATCAACTTGTCATACGAATAGTGGATGTTGTTTGACTAAGTGCTTTTCCCACCATTGACTTCACAACTTTTAGTTTACTTACCTTTTGCATGATTAGATCTTTTAAAACAAACAAAACCCCCCTTTGGTTACTTTGGATTGACACATAATTCACATATAAAGATAGAATTTGTCTCCCTGTGGACTCGACCTTTACTTACCTAGGACTACGGTTTAGGGTTTGTTTGGATATTTTGCATAGCAGTTTTTACACGACTAGAAACCTGTTATCAGGTCTCCATCAGGAGGGTGTCGCTTTGCATCGTCTATGTTGAATCCGACCCTCACCCCATCAAATTCCATTGTGAGCGAACCACTGCTCACATCAATCTTGGTACCCGCCGTGTTCATGAACGGCCTTCCTAGCATCACAGGGGCGGCGTTTTTGTCTTGCCCCGTATCCATAACAAAGAAGTCCACAGGGAAAATTAACTTGTCAACTTCTACCAGCACATCCTGCACCACTCCTTTGGGATACACGTATGAATTGTCCGCTAGTTGGATCACAATCCCCGTCTTCTCTAATGGCCCGACCTCTAAAGATTCATACAGTGAGAGAGGCAACACATTGATGGAGGCACCCAAATCCAGCATGGCTTTTTCAAACATGGTGCCCCCTATCTTGCAGGGAATAGTGAACATGCCCGGATCACTGCACTTCTTGGGCAACCGCTTTTGCAGCATAGCGGATACATTTTCACTGACCTGGATCTTCTTTTTCTCCTTCACTGCTTTCTTCCTCTTTATCTTGCATAGCTCTTTCAAGAATTTGGCATAGCGAGGAATGCTTTGAACAAGTTTTATTAAAGGAATATTTACCTCGCAGTTGCTGAAGGTCTCAAATAAATCTTTGTCATTCTCCACCTTTCTAGTGTCCTTCAGTGCCTCGGGAAATGGAGTGGGAGGCTTCAATGTACTGAGCGGAGGGAAGTCGGGTCGCACATAAGCATCATGGACGGCTTCAGAATCATCTGGGGCTCCAAGGACTTTTCCGCGGTCGCGGACTTCCTCTCCGCGATCGCGGAAATCTTCGATTAATTCCTCTTCAGCAGATACTTTTCCGCGATCGCGGAAAAACGTTGATTTTTTTCTCTTCGTCAGTAGCAAATCCGCGATCACGGCCTTCTTCTCCGCGGTCACGGAAAACTTTCTATTGAGCTCGACCATCGTCCACTTGTGTTTCGCTCCTTAGTGTCATGGCGCATACGTTCTCCCTTGGGTTTACTACCGTTTGAGATGGTAGTTTTCCCGAATCCCGGGCCTCCAGCCTGCTTACTGCGATGGAGATTTGTCCCACTTGCGTATCCAAGTTTTGAATACTTGACCGCATCTCTTGAGTTTGTTGGAACATAGTATTTCCCAACGTTGTCATATTATGTGCGAGAGTCTCCTGATGCTTGGCCACCGCTTAAATTTGTGACCCCATGGTGTTCACAGTGCCAACCAACGTCGATACGCTCTGGGTGAGGGCCTTAACCATGTCATCGCTGGACATAGAGGAACTGGGGCTCTGGCCTTGGTGTCTTGGGTCATATGGAGCTCGCAATTGTTGTTGATGACCCCCAGACTGCTGATATTGTTGTGGGCGCTGTAGGAACTACGATGGCCTATGTTGATACTCTTGATTTTCCTGGCCTTGAGGAGTACTCTGCTGATTACCGTATCTCAGATTGGAGTGATCTCTCCACCCTGGATTGTATGTGCTGGAGTACGGGTCATATATTGGCCTTGAAGGGTCGTAACCTCCAATAGCGTTCACCTCATCAGTGGGTTCCTGCAGCGTGGGACATGCATTGGTCGGATGCATCGTGTCATATCATATCCCACATGACTTGACTTGCTGCGGGCCACCCTTCATCATGTATCTCCTCATCATTTCCTTCATCTCAGCCATGTTAGAAAGTAGTGAAGAATTTGGCTGAGAGTCTGCAGCTTTGAATGATTGGGCGCTCGCCCTCTTACTGAACTATCTTGAGCCCTCATATAGCTCGAAGAAGACCTCATACGCTTCAGCTGGCGTCTTGTTCAAGATGTTTCCTCCACATTCTGCATTCACCATCTGACGCTCGTCGTCAAGAAGACCACCGTACAAATAAAGTACGAGGTCTTGGTCTGAATATCCATGATAGGGGCAGCTAGAAATCAGCCTCTTGAATCTCTCATAGTACTCGTACAACGACTCAGCAGCCTGTGATAAGCACTACTTTGTAGGGCTTAACTAAGAGTTATTAGAGGGTTTTATTGGTGCCATTCGGGTAGATTTAGACACATTCTTGTGCATGGCATTTGGGGGCGAAGTCTGTTGTTTTTGGAGGTGTATGAGCTATTTTGAATATCATAGGAGACACTGAGGAAGGAAGCCACCAAAAGAAGACGCCAAGGAAGTGAAGACGAGAGGTTAGGAGGCGAAGCCAAGGAGTGAAGGCCGAGCATTAACCGCGACCGCGGGCAAGGGTGTCGCGATCGCGGTTCCTCGGGCAAGTCGAGAGTTTTCCGTAGGCGCAGAGGAATGTGAAGAGCGCGGAGCCACAAGAGGCCGCGATCGCGGTAAATGGGCCGCGATCGCGGGTCGTCGACGCTGGAAATTCTGACTTTTCCCGAGTCTATCTTTTCTAATTTCTTTTCTTATTTTTCCATTTTATTTCGTTTCTTTTCCCTAATGGGCTTAGGAACTTGTTAGGCCCATATTAGTTCTCTTTTCTATTTAACCTAGGAAGAGAGCTCATTCTAAAAAGACTCTCATATATCAGGTTTTAGTTTTACATCATCGTTGTTTTCTCAAGACTATGGAAGGCTAAGCACTTTTGCTTAGTCTGGCAATGGAAGCTTAAGTTTTGATTATTGGTTGTGAGGTTATGTTCCCTTTCTTAATTCCTATTGATCTATATCTCTTCTCTTAAGCAGAATATCATTGAATAATTATTGATTTGTCTAGACAGGCCATCTAGGTTTATTGATTGTTACTCATATTGCTATGACTAGGAAACTATTGGGCTAACGTCCTGGTCTGGAGTGGCAAGCATAGGTTTTATTTGCTTTGGTGGATTTTATCTATGTAGAGATTTGATTACATGTTGAATGCTTCTGGTTGAGGTGTTATGTGTATCCTGGTTAATTCTTATGTTCATTGCTGCCTTTGGGTTGAATCACTAGTGGTGCTAGGGTTATTCATTGGTAAGGGTTCTTAGGGATGGTTTCCTTATTAATCTACACAAGATCGGGACAGGAATAATCATAGGAAGGAATTGGAAGTAATCTAGGATCAACCAACCAAAACTTAAGTGGAAATTGCCTGGCTAAGTGTTTTCTCACATTTGATTGCATACTATTTATTCTGTTTTATTTTCTACTTGATTAAAACCTCAAAAAAAAACCTTTTGTTACTATTGTTCGATTGGTATTCAATTTGTGACAGGAATATAGACGCTTGTGATTCTCTTGGGATTTCGACCCTTGCTTGCTTACTATACTAGTTTGGAAGTTGAGGTTTACTTTGATTTGGCATAACGACCTTAGGCCACGTCAGCCTGCTGTTCAATATTGATGATGCTCCTCTTCAGGCTGTTGAGCTTAGTCGTAGGGAAGTACTTCTCCAGGAAGGTTTTCTTCATCTTGGCCCATTTGTCAATGCTCCTTGGGTTCAAATAGTAGAACCAATCATTGGCCGAATCCTTTAGCGAAAAAGGAAAGGCCCTCAGCTTGATCTGGTCCTCAGTAACGCCTCTTGGCTTCATGCTGGTGCAGACGACATGGAACTTAGATAGATGTTTGTTGGGGTCTTCTCCACTCATCCCATGGAAGTGGGGGAGTAAGTGGATTAACCCAGACTTGAGCTCAAAGTTTACACCATCTGCCAGCTTAGGGAATTGCACAGCCAGCGGTTGCTGTTGTAGATTAGGAGCAGTCAACTGCCTCAACGTGGGTGCTTCGTCAGCCGTCTCAAAACAAGGATTGTCAAAACACAAAGTTCTGTTTGTCTTGCGGTTCCTAGAAAGGGTTCTCTCAATTTCTAAATCACAAGCAAGAAGAGGAGAGTCAGTAGCACGGGTGTGGACCATAAGATAGGTCCACACAAACACACACAAAGAAAAATCAAAACTTGTCTCCCCGACAACGGCGCCAATTTGACAGGTGCTAAAGTCGTGATGTCCAATCAAAGTAAATCCTTAAAAACCTAACTCAGTAGAATAGGCAAGCAAGGGTCGAATCCCACAGGGAGGAGTTATCTTTCTTTATGCAAGTAGTATGTCAAAGGTAACAAAGGGGGGTTTGTTGGTTGTTTTGTGAGTAAACAAAGTAAATCAAAACAAAGGTTGTAATCAATTGGGAAAAAGTACTTAGCCAGACAAATATCCACCATTCATTTGATTGATTGGTCCTAGATTATCTCTATTCATTCCTATGAATATTCCTGTCCCTATTCTGAAATAGTTACCAGTCCAACTAGTCCTGGCAACCCTAACTATCGAACGCACGAGAAACTATCAAGATTTAGAACAATAGCAGCAGGAAGCATAGGAATTAGCCAAGATACATGCAACACCACAACTCGCAGCATTTAACACATAATCAATTCTCTTTCATAATAAACTAGTCCAACTAGTCCTAGAATATCATGTTTGCTACACAAGATAAGGGATTTCAACTCGAAATATCCAAACCCTAGCAATAGACAATTACTAATATCAACTAGGTGATCAATCCAGTCAAATCAATAAGAATCAATAGGAATAAGCTCAAGAGAAAAGATATAATCAAAAGGAATAGGAAATAGAATTATAACCTCACAATCATATATCAAATGAAGGCTTCAGTTGTCGGACTAAGCAAAGGTTGCTTAGTTCTTCATAGTCTTGAAACAAAAACTCAAAGGGAAAAATATGCTGAATAATATTCTGAATTCCAAGATGGATCTAAAAGGCTGCCAAGAAACTTAGGTTAAATAACCTAGCAAACCTAAAGCTAAAGATAACAAACATAACCTAAAAGGAAATAAATTAATCGGAATAAAAGAAATAAAATAGAAGGAAATAAAATAAAAGTAAAACTTCGGAAGAAAATCCTCGCCGCGCGCTGATGATGGGATTTCCGCGATCGCGGCGGTATTTCTGCGACCGCGGAAAATACAATTTTGATCTTCGCTGCTCTCGATTTTTTTGCGACCGCAGCTATAGAATTTTGTGACCGCAGCGGTGAATTCTGCGACCGCGGAAAACTTCCTGTAAAGGTCTTCCAACTCCTTCTTCATCTCTTCCTCCGTCTTCTCTTGTGGTTTTCTTCTCATCTTCTTAATGTCTTCTTTTAAGCTCCTCCAAACCACCAAATCTACACTTCTTCTCCTCAACTCCAATCTCTACAATTGTGCTCTAAACATCTCCAAATGGTACCCAAAACACTGGTAACAACTCCTAGTTAAACCCTACAAAGTAGCACTGCTCAGGTGTACTCGCGTAGTTTAGACAATCATGTAAAGCACCTTAGGCTTATGTTAGAGTGCTTGAAACGCAAACAATTGTATGCCAATCTTGGCAAGTGTCATTTTGCATCCGACACTACAAACTTTCTGGGCTACGTGGTCTCCAAGGATGGACTCCGCGTAGATGAAGACAAAGTGAAGGCCATCCGAGATTGGCCAACACCCACAACACCAACAATGGTTAGAAGCTTCCTTGGCTTGGCAGGCTTCTACAGGAGATTTGTTCGCGACTTCAGCTCCATCGCCGCGCCACTCCATGAGCTCACAAAGAAAGGTGCCGCAGTGAATTGGAAGGAGACCCACAACCACGCATTCAACGCGTTGAAAGAGGCCTTGTGAAATGCGCCACTGCTTCAACTACCAGACTTCCCCAAGAACTTTGAAGTGGAATGTGACGCGTCCAATGTGGGAATTGGTGGAGTCCTCCACCAAGAGAAGAGGCCCATCGCGTACTTCAGCGAGAAGCTCACAGGGGCAACTTTGAATTACCCCACCTACGACAAGGAGCTCTACGCTCTTGTTCGCGTACTCAAGACATGGCAACACTACCTCTGGCCACGCGAGTTCGTGATCCACTCGGACCACGCCGCCATCAGCTATCTGAAGAGTCAAGCCCACCTAAGCCTCCGCCATGCGCGTTGGGTAGAATTCATGGAGACGTTTCCATACGTCGTTATGCATAAAAAAGGTAAGAAGAATGTGGTCGCCGACACCCTTTCTCGCAGGTATGTTCTCCTTACTCATCTTCAATCTGAACTCCTTGGCTTCGCGTTGATTAAAGAATTATATTTGATTGATCCATTCTTTAAGCCAATTGTAGAACACTGCCTTAGGGACCGCGAGTTTGAGACATATTTCTTTCATGAGGGGTATCTTTACAAATTCGGGCGCATGTGCATTCCTAGCTCACCCATTAGGAAACTCCTCATCCAAGAAGCCCATGAAGGACGCGGTCATTTTGGGGTAACCAAGACTCTAGCTGCTCTTCGCGAGCATTTCTTTTGGCCGCGCATGATCACTCAGGTGACGCGATATCGCACAAGTTGTGTCACGTGTCAACGCGCTAAGTCTACTTCCCATCCCTATGGTCTCTACATGCCATTACCCATCCCATTAGGCCCTTGGGAAGATTTGTCTATGGACTTCATCATAGGTTTGCCTCTCTCTCGTAAGGGTAAAGATTCAATCTTTGTAGTGGTGGACAGGTTTTCAAAAATGGCCCATTTCATCGCGTGTAAGACCACACACACTGCTAGTGAAATCGCCGCGTTGTTGTTTGACAACGTGGTCCGTTTACATGGGATACCTAGGTCTTTCGTGAGTGATCGCGATACAAAATTTGTAGGCCTTTTCTGGAGAACACTTTGGGGGAAGTTGGGTACCAAACTTTTGTTTTCAACTAGCTACCACCCTCAAACAGATGGTCAAACTGATGTGACCAATCGAACCCTAGGAGCCCTCCTTAGGACCATGCTCAAATCCAACCCAAAGCGTTGGGAAGACTTACTTGCAATTGTTGAGTTTTCGTACAACAGTTCCAGGCACTCTGCGACAAAGCTCACCCCGTTCGAGGTAGTCTATGGAAGAAACCCAATGACTCCGCTCGACATGCTGCCGCGGCCTTTGAAGGACAATGAACACAATAGCGCGGCCCACCGCGCCGCGATGATCAAGGAACTGCATCAAAGAATGCGGGAGCAGCTGGAATGCCGCGCTGATCAGTATGCCACACAGCACAACCGTGGGCACCGCCGCGTTACATTTTCCCCAGGAGACTTGGTGTGGGTGCATCTTCGCAAAGGCCGTTTTCCAGCAAAGAAAAAATCAAAATTGGCACCACGCGGTGATGGCCCGTTCCGTGTTGTGAAGGCCATTGGAGACAACACATATGAGATCGCGCTTCCTCCAAACTACGGTGTCCACGCGACCTTCAACGTGGCCGACTTGGAACCATATGTGGAGCCAGAGTTCGAGGATGGTGAAGCGGGGACGCTTCACAGCCAAGTGGGGGAGGGTGATGCGCTCCTACCCACCATGACTGCCACGGAGGAAGAGGAAGCTATGAGCATTCGCTCAGAAGGCCCAATAAAAAGATCGCGTGCAAAAGCAATCGCCAACGCAACACAGTCCATGGTTGTCCATGTCGTCGCAAGCCAAGGAACACAAGAGACCGCGTTCTCCCTCATAAGCCTCCAACCAAGTCTAGAGAACGCGTTCTCTATCAGGATACTCTCCACGATCAAGTGAACGCGATCTTTCAGTGTTTAATCATTTTTAGAACATTAATGTTTAAATAGTAATTTCTTTTTAGGGCGTGTGTTCCACGCGTGTCGCGTGGGCTGGCCCATTTGGCGAGACTCGGCCCATCCGAGTCTCGCTATGTCCTATAAAAGGTCATCTCGACCTTCTGTACTAGGTTACGCTTCATTTTAATCTAAGACCTTTTGTCGAGA
The DNA here is from genome assembly GCA_027886185.1 of Rheum nobile. Lineage (NCBI taxonomy): Eukaryota > Viridiplantae > Streptophyta > Magnoliopsida > Caryophyllales > Polygonaceae > Rheum > Rheum nobile. The sequence continues at coordinate 2,656,568 of WOAB01000163.1, forward strand.
GCTTTTGCCTCCAATCTCTTAGATCGGCGTCACCCCAAACTCTTACTTCTCATCTCCATTCCTCCGCTGCCGACGCTACGGCCTCCACTCGATCTTCTCGAGTCTATCTCCTCCGCTGCCGACACTACGGCCTCCACTCGATATTCTTGAATCTATCCCCTCTGCTGGCAATGCTATGGCTTCGCTCATCTCTCGAGCCCCCATCAACATCGCGTTATTCCACTCACGCGATGTGTTCCACTCATCCAACCACTAAAGCGACCCGCGCGACTTCCCACCAAGATCATCGATCCAACATTCACAAGCAGGAACGCATCATTTTATGCCGGGGAGGTCGACTATTGAAGCCATTCACTTACTGAGGAGGTTGATAGAAGCATATTGGGAAAGGAAGAGAAATTTACATATGGTCTTTGTTGACTTGGAGAAGGCGTATGATAGAGTGCCAAGAAAACTAATTTGGGAGTGTCTGGAAGCGAAGCAAGTATCGGGCTCATATATTAGAATCCTAAAATACATGTGCAAGGGTGCTTTGACCAGCGTATGTACCCCAGAAGGAGACACAGAGTACTTTCGGGTCGACGTCGGTTTGCACCAAGGGTCGGTGTTAAGTCCATTCCTATTTACTGTAGTGTTGGATGTGCTATCAGGGACAATATAGGGTGGGGTACCGTGGTGCATGTTGTTGGCAGACGACATTGTGTTAGTGGATGAGACTAGGAATTTGGTCAACAGTAAGCTAGAACTTTGGAGGGAGAAGCTCGAGTCCAAGGGCTTTAAGTTGAGTAGGACTAAAACAGAGTATGTTGAGTTCACCTTTGGTAGAGGCGAGGTGACTGGGGCAGAAGTGCAGCTTGGTGGGGAGGTCATCCCGAAAAAGGAGACTTTCAAGTATTTGGGGTCTTTTATACAAATCGACGGTGGTATAGATGCAGATATTAAGCACAGAATACAGATGGGCTGGAAAAAATGGAGAGGCGCGTCATGCGTTTTATGCGACAAGAAAGTGCCACTCAAACTAAAGGGTAAGTTCTACAAGGTGGTAGTTAGGCCGACGTTATTGTACGATGCAAAGTGTTGGCCGATGAAAAAAGATCAAGAACAGAAGTTGATGATGCAAAGACGAGGATGCTATGCTGGATGTGCGGACATACCCGGTTGGACAGGATCCGGAATGAATCAATTAGAGAGAAGATTGAAGTGGCAAACGTTAGAGACAAGTTGCGCGAATCTAGACTCTGATGGTTTGGGCATGTGCAGAGGAGGCAACCTGATGCACCAGTGCGTAGATGTGAAGGGTTATTGTTCAGCGAGTTTCGTCGAGGTAGAGGCCGACCGAAAAAGAGTTGGAAAGAGGTGATTAAGCATGATCTGACTCTCCGGACACTGACAGAGGACATGGCTCAGAACAGAAAGCTTTGGAGGGAAAAGATTATGGTAAAAGATTGATTTTGACAGGATGGTGGGCATTTTGGCGTTTAGCTTGTCTCTTGGTTCCCGCTTTCTTGGTTTTCGTTTTTGCTTTTTCCATGATGTGTTTCTTTGGATTGTTTTAGTTATTTTTCTGCTTGTGTGTCAGTCTCTTTTGGGTCTATCGGAAAACATCCTCTCGAATTACTTCGGGGTATGGGTGCGTACATCTGGACCCCCCAGACCCTATCGTCGGTGGGACTATACTGGGTCGATTGTTGTTGTTGTAATCTTCATCAATTTTGGGGTTTACATTAAAAAAAGGGGTAAAATGAGCTGCATTTATCTACTGTAAGCTTCTTGAATTAGATTAAGATTTTTTACTGCACTTATTATGTAGACGGAAATAAAGTCAAAAAAAATCTATGCCGAACTTGCAGTTTATGAAATTTCTTATATCAACTCTTTATGATTAATCACTTTTTTAATTGAGTAACAATAGTTGGACCTAGTGGTGGAGGGATAATTGCATGTTTCAAGGGAACGAGTTCACTGGCGACATGGATTAGCCCACGGTGGACTGAGGCCTGCCGACGAGGGTCACCCCACAATGGACTGCATCCTGCCGGCGAGGGTGTGGGTGCGACGTGGTTCAGTAGGAGCTTCACCACTGCAATATATTTCATGTAGTTATTTTTAAGGAGACTCGTTGATTTTTCCAAATGGTCACAAATTAAAACAACACAATTTTCTTCAACTTTTGTAGAACTTATATAACTAGTTTTAATAGTCAGTTTCGGGTACATCAACCCACTACTGTACAAAATACGAAGTGTTATGGGCCGTTGGATTGAGCACATCAACGGTTCATGTTTAAACAGAAAAGGAGGGCGCGCGCGTGGAGTAAATATTTTACGATGAAAAAATTGTAATTAATATGAAAAGGGTGTCTGTTTCCATTAAAAAGAAAGAACAAGCTTTCTTGTGCATTCTCGCTCCTTTCGCGAAACAAAACCTAGAGAAATCTCCTTCAAATTGTTCAATCTCGTTTCGAACTCGATTCAATCTCCTCCCTCGCTTTAATCTCGCCCCAAATCTCGCTAACTCATGCAAGGGCAGATAATGAAGAGCCTTAATAAAAAATCGCTTCAGAATCATGTAATTTCTATTTCGTTCTCGATTCCAGTTGCTTCAAGTTCTAGGGTTCATAAATAGACTATATTTTGTTGTTTTGGGTGATTTTACTTGCTCCGTTCTCGATTTCGGCTGCTTTAAGTTCTAAGGGTTTACAAATAGACTAGATTTCGTTTGTTTAGGGTGATTTTACTTGCTTCGTCTTCGATTTCAACTGCTTCAAGTATTATGTCGTTAATTTATGTGGACATATACCTAATCTCCTACTTCTAATCAAGTTGATGTTGAGATATAGTACAGATCTGACTTCTCCTATCCTCTTTAATTATGAATTTTGTGATACAGGAGGTACTTGCTATAGTAATACGAGTCTGTATAAATTGCGTGCTCATATTTAGAACCTTGATGTTCATATTTAGTACTTTGATGTTCATTTACAGTACCTTGATGTTCATTTATTAGCTTAAGACATTCTTGCAGAAGTGTGCAAATTTTTATGTGTTCATCAACTATTATTAAATGTTCATGTCTAACATCTTAAAGTTCACAACGTTGGAAAATAAAAACATGCATGTTGTAACATATTCTTGCTCTTTAGGTTATGTCAAATCTATAGTTCATCAGCTATGTTATAGTGTTCATATTTAGTTAGTTCTTGTTCATTTATTTGTGTATAATGTTATGGAATTAAATCTGAATTTTATATATGAGTATATGTTCATTTATTTTGTTTGCACTAGTAAAGAAAAAACTAACACATCTGCATTGTTTTGCTTGTAGATTTTGTTTCCTGTGTTGCTGGAAGATGTCACTACACTCTCATTTCATTCAATTTGAAATACCCTGTCATAGATATTCTTGACAGCATAGCTAGTCATTCCACCGTGGAAGAGAGATATGAGGACATACCAGAAATCCTAGTAAGTATTGTGTTGTTTCTCTATGCACATTAGTATACATATTCATTTTTAAAGTCTTTAAGTTCATATATATTATGCTAATGTTCATGTTTTAAATATTTTTAGAGGAAACTTGAAGACATGTACAATTGATTTGAGGGTCAATTATCTACATAACATTGTCATGAGTGTCTGAATGAAGTGAAGTTGATGATGCTAAAAAAGTTAGTGGCGTACGAAAAGAGGGTTGGCAAACCTATGAAGATGTTGGTTACTAGAAAATGATAGTTGTTTGGACTTGATTAACTTTTTTTGGATTGTTGAAGTACGAATTAAAAACCAGAGAATTATGAGCTATTTTGGTTTTCAGTTTTGTGAAGAGTAGTGGTATAATAGAGGTTGTTGATACTATGACAGTTTGCATACTTGTATTCTAAATTTGGCAAGACATAGAATTGTTGAACAAATGTTTGTTAAGGTTCACAAATTTACTATTTTAGTTCACATATTGACTGAGCAAGTTCACATATTGACTATTCATGTGCACATATATAACATCAATGTTTATACATACCAATACACCACTTTTATTCTATCAGGTTCATTTATAGAATGTGTAGGTTCATTTAAAGAGTAGTAATGTTCATATATAATCAGGAACTAAAAAATACGACAATCCAAAGTTCATATATGAATACGTATGGTCCTCTCAAAACATATCCCAAAATCAAGTGTAAAATACCATATGAATAATATTCAAAAAACCAAACCATAGCATATAAACTCAAATGATATTTATCAGCTCCATTACAAGTGAAAATATGAAACGACATATTTCATTCCCATTTGCTCGAATGATATGTAACTTGTTGTGGGGATGCTCTTTAGCACCTTAGAAGATGACATTGCTTTTTACAAGAAATATGCCTTTGAGAGGCCCATCCGACCATACATAGTTGCTTCCAAAAAGACGTTGCGGTAAATGCAAAAAATATATCACACATAACCATCTATCTCATACCCGTTTTCTCAAGATGCGTCTTGACAAAATTGAATTTCATAATAGGCATTCACATCTGGCTCCTCAGTTCTAGTGGTATCCACACTTTCAATGTTATTTTCATCTGACAAGTCAAGACTAGCAACAACTGAGGTTGATGAACTGGCTGAAATACAGAGAAAATGTAAATGGAAATATTAAAAAGCATGTCAGGTTCATATATATTAATGTGACAATGTTCATTATTAATAGTATCATGTTCATAATCTGTGAATATTTTACAACCAATTGCGCTATCAAAACATTCGATTGAGATACATTCTACAACGCCAATTCTTCCTCAGTTGATGCACATTTTCAACACAGTTTTGGTCTATGGCAACCGAGTACATATAAGATTTCACAATCCCGAAGAACCACGAACAATCCTAAACAATCAACAAGCCAATAATCAGTGAAATTTGAGATTTGACTGCATAAACTTGACGTTGTGAGATCAAATCAACCAACAAGCAATCCTACACTGAAATACAATCGAAAAATGAAGTGTTTGAACGGAAATCGGTCTGGCATCCATGGCATTTGGGAACCACGAACAAAACAAATACATATGAGATTTGAATTCTAGATGAACAAATAAACAAGTTTGATTGAACATATCGAGTTTGAATTTGAAGAATCAATTGAAAAAGAACGATGAATCATGCCGGAAATGCTACACTGAGAGGCGGCCAGAGGGAATTCACGATGGAGGTCTGAGGAAGAAGATAGATATAGGATAGGATAAGACAAAAATGCCCTTCATTTACTTAAAAGCTTATAAAACAAGGGCGTGTCCTCAACCGTTGATCTAAACCATCGGATAGTGAGAAATGCTTCGTATTTCATAAGATCCTAATGTACCTTATCCTAAATCCTAGTTTTAAGGTAAAATTTGTTTTGAGGTGTGTTCATAAACATAAATAAATCATGTTTGATCGATGATCAGGATTTAGCACAACACTTTACAATATGACATATATTTTACACCGGAAATTATAATGTATTTTACATGCATAAATTAGCTTGCAGGGGAGGGGGGTCACCAGCCCCCATAGCTACGCCCCTGGTTCGACCTATAGTAACTCTACGTACCAAATCCAAATCGATCGATTACCGAGAGTTGCTTGACAAGACACACTTGGCGCTGGGGTGGTGTTTATAGTTGAAGGGCACCACATTTTGCAGGAAGACAAGCTTTTTTGTGTGCGTTAAAGGGGTCGTCCTCCATCACGAGGGTGTACGTACTGTATAGAGAGGCCGAAGCCACCCTGATACTCGTGCATCTCTTGCCTTTACTTTCATGGTTGACTTTTTATAAACACGCTCACGTGCCATCTATTATTTCACACCTACCCAAACCAAACCCTTTGAAACAAGCCATAGTTATCAAAGATTAATGGATTGCCATATCTATATCCACAATAACATAGAGAAATTATAATTTAACATGGACCATAGCCTAAAAAAATTCTTTATATACTGCCCTAATGAAATTTTATAAACTTATTGGGTCAGAGCATGATATCCATTCATTAACTCATATCGCTTTTTTTTTTTTTGGTCGGAAACTCCTACCGCTTAATTGAAATATGTGGACTTTACATAATCAAATCACTTAATTTTAAGTCATTTAATAATTATCCCTACAATGTAATTGTTCTATTAATTATGTAAGCCCATGTAATAGAGATTAAAAATCTAGCATAAAATACTACCAAAAAAATAAAAAAAAGTCTAAAAGTATTCAAAATATCATTGAATATTATTTCAATGGTTCAAAACAAAATATGGGAATCCAATTCTCACATCTCATATTTGATTATTTGAGAACCTTAAGCCCATCTTTATTGGTGGTATTTTGTTTTTCTAGGATTTTGAGAGGAGAGAAAATATATTTTAAATATTTGGGTTGAAGTCTTGAAGATCCATCAAGAGAGATTCTACCCCAAAATCCCAAAACAAGCATATTATTAAATTTTTATTGGTCATTATTTATTGGTTAATATACTAAAAATCGAAAAATAACAGAATTAATTACGTTCTCTTATCATTGAATGTCCCTATATATTCAATTGAATATACAAGAACATTTTATTGATTCAAGAAAATAGTCACATGCTATCATATCTACTCAATATAACTTTTAATAGAATGAAATATAGTAAAATTTGAAATTTTTTCTCTTCCATTTTTAAAAATTTAGACCAAATTTAATAAGTAATTAAATAATCTTTCTTATTAAGATAGCAGTATTTATATTTAAAACAAATGTGAATTTTAACTTACACATAGTCACACACATAGTAAAAAATATATACACATACAGACAAAAATTCATGCACATATATGTTTTTACCTACCAAAGTCATTCACATGCAATCATAAATTCATACACATCCGACATTTTCACGTTCTCATCTAAGCGTTCATTCTTACATTAACCTTTTTTTTGAATTTATTACAACCTCTTAACTTTTTATCTATCATATTTCTTCAAACATTTTAACAATCATTAACATCGAATATTTTTCTTTTAGAAAAAAAAAAAAACTAAAATATAAGTAATTACCAAATAAAAACAATTATAAAATAACGAAAATATTATAAAAGCTAATCCCGTGCTAATGGGTGTGCTATACTTCTATGCTATGCACGGAAATAAACGGCTAGTATTACTAACATTAAATCATTTTTCAACGTAAAAACATAGTGAAGATTACCAAGAAATTAATCTGACCATCAAAGATTTTACGTTATATGAATAATTTTGAATGAAGTAGCGATGAATTATGGAGATAGTCACAAAATTGTAAACTTATCGGCAATGACATTTTCAGTCTGGGTCTTATATATAAGGGCTTTTTGCGCCAAACCACATGTTATATGACGAATTTTGCATGAAATCACCCGTTACATCAATGATTACTTAAAATTACTCATAAATGACCCCCCGTTAACAAGGAATCACCCACGAGCTTGTTGCGTTAACTGCTTCGTTAAAAAATTTAAAAGGATCAAAATATCCTTGTAAATATATCAAATTTTCAAAAAAAGCATTCTTCCTCCACCCTAAACATAAACCCTAAACCCTACACCTAAATCCTAAATCCCTATGCCTTTAATCCTAAAAACATTTTTAGGGTTTAGTTTTTTTTTTAAATGATCCAAACCATTTTTTTGATGGCATTTTTTGGAAAATTGAAACCCTAAACCCCAATACCCTAAACCTGAACCCTCTCATTCTGTAATCAACCATTATTTTAGGAAATTTTATTTATTTTTAAGGTTTAGGATTTAGGGTTTTAGGGTGGAGGAAGAATGCCATTTTTTTTGAAAATTTGATATATTTACAAGAATATTTTTATTTTTTTAACGGAGAAACTAACGGAATAAACTCGTGGGTGACTCCTTGTTAACGGATGATCATTTATGGGTGATTCAAAATAATTATCGATATAACGGGTGATTTCATACAAAATTGACCATATAATAGGTGATTTGGCGCAAAAAAACCTATATATAATAGCAAACAATAATGATGAAAGAGTATCGTGTATATATTCATCGAAATATTTGATTTAGCTAGGTTGACCATTGCTATTTGATGAGCCAAGAAAACAAAGATCGTGAAGTTATTCCAAATGGTCATGATCATGTTCCGAAAATTGAAACCCTAAACCCCGATACCCTAAACCTGAACCCTTTCATTCTGTAATCAACCATTATTTTGGGAAATTTTATTTATTTTTAAGATTTAGGGTTTAGGGTTTTAGGGTGGAGGAAGAATGCCATTTTTTTTGAAAATTTGATATATTTACAAGAATATTTTTATTTTTTTATTTTTTTAACGGAGAAACTAACGGAATAAGCTCGTGGGTGACTCCTTGTTAACAGATGACCATTTATGGGTGATTCAAAATAATTATCGATATAACGGATGATTTCATATAAAATTGACCATATAATAGGTGGTTTGACGCAAAAAAACCTATATATAATAGCAAACAATAATGATGAAAGAGTATCGTGTATATATTCATCGAAATATTTGATTTAGCTAGGTTGACCATTGCTATCTGATGAGCCAAGAAAACAAAGATCGTGAAGTTATTCCAAATGGTCATGATCATGTTCCGAATTTTAGTCAAGCTTCCACGATCCAATTTACACTAACGCTACTGTGACATCATCCATTATAAACATGATTTAGTCGTAAGAAGTCATCGGTGATGATCGAAATCTTGTTTCTTACTGTGCTTGAACTAGCGTTCACTATTCGACCATTTCATATTTGTGACGTACTCTAAAATCCACTCTATTTTCGACAATTATATGCGACTTCATTGAGACAATTTCCCACAATTTTTCCAAAATTATTCTCAGCTGTGCCCTACGTCAGTTTAATAATTTATAGTTTAGAGAATAAAGTTATTCTACATTGAAGAATTGTGATTAAATAAGATCACAATATAAGTTTATAAATTAATCTAATTATTATCGATCAATTGGATTTGGGTTGAAACTTCATAAATTTATGTGTTGGATTTTGTACGCGGTTTACGCTCGGATTGACACGTCATCCGTTTATCGGTCCACTGAACTTTATTATGGTATTAGAGTCATGTTTCGAGATTGAGTTTGTTTCCTTGTTTATTTGAGCTTAATCTGACATAAAAGCTTAATATCGATAGCCTATTTAACTTATCGGCCTTAAGGCATGTTGGGTGTGTGGAAAATAAAGTTATCCACATTAAACTATTGGGACTAAACAAGACTACCATGTAAACATAAACACCGAGCTTATACATTGGATGTATACACACATATGTTCATATGTTTATGAACTAACAAGTCCCCATTTATCCGTTACTATGAATCTACTACATGATGATATCGTCAGTTACAGCTGCTAGGTGGATGTGTCCGTTCAATGATAGTGCAAATTAAATTGTGTAGTGCTTTTAGATTAAAACCATTTTTAACTATGATATTTTATATGAGTATCATAAATATTAAAGAAATTAAAAAATATTAAATTTTGTGAATAAATTAATAAAGTAGTATCGTTTGCAGGATACTCTATTAAAAAAACTTGACATTATGTTTTAACTTTTCTTTTTATAATACCCTAAGATACTCCAAGTAAACATCATTCAAGGTGCTCTAAGAATTGAAAATATCAATACAATTTTCTAGCTGTTTAATAATCGAACAAGTCTTTAGATGAAGGCTTGTCTGGAATACCTCAATATAAAATATGTGATTGGTTTGAATTTTATGAATAAAAGAATAATATAAATATTTATTTTAAAATTTTAAATTACTTCAAAATAAAAAGTAGACTTATCTACTGTCTCAAGTAAATTTTATTTTATTTTAATCTTTTTATATATAAAATTTTGACTTTTTTTATTTTAATTTATATATTTTAAAATTCAATCAAATATTTTTTGTATATCGTAAAAGTTATAATTTACTGAAAATTAATTGTCAAAAAGTATCTTTCTAAGAAGTACAATTGCTACATTCAATAAAAAAAAAATATCAACATCTAAGCTTGCAATCTACTATATATATACTAAAGCAGAATAACTTATGCGCCACGTGGCACCCCCAGAATGAGCTCGAATTTTACGCTGTCACGTGGCGTCACAGTATTGAATTGGACACGTGTCAGCCTATCGTTTTTTAGATTTATTTTAAAATAAAAAATGTGCACTAATAGCATCCTACACTTACCATACTAATATTATTTACAATCAAATCTTTCCAAAATATACAACAAAATATTCCGTATCATATCTTTCTTAAGCACTAAAACAAATCTGCAATATTTTATTATCTTATTTCCAATATTGACCACGGAATATTAAAAATACAATAACATGTGCTTTGGAAACTACGTGATTTGTTTCCAAAAATGTACCACCTTATTATTATTTTATATGTTCTATCGATTTACAACTATTTTGTATAATTAATTCTTTCCAAAATATACCACCTTATTTTAGTTTATATGTTTTATTATTATAATTCAAATACAAAAAGTTTATACATACGTCAACATACTTACGAAAAAATTAAGGTTGATATAAAAAAATTACCAAATTTTCTACAAAATATTTAATTTGAAAAATGTTGAGTATCATTCACTTTCATATTGAAATTATAGGCAATTATATAAGTTGTGATATATATCGATTTAATAATATATATAATACCATACCAAAAGTATCAATGTATAATAGTAAAGCAATTCCTTAAAATGTCACATATCACTTCGACATTTAAAACTTTCGCCTAAACTTTCAGATAATGATATCATGCCATATTAGTACCACCTCACATATTATTTTATATTTTAGTTATATATTAATATTGATAATATTATTGTTCGGAAAAGTTTATATATGTGTTGACATATTTAAAAAAAAAGATTAATATAATAAAATTATCATAAATTTTACATTATATTTTTACATGACATATTCAGAGTATGCCATTATCAAATTTAAACTTTAGGCAACTATATACATTTATGATATGTATAGATTTACAAGTAATCTACTATATATCTACTAAATCACAATCTTCTCAAGCCACATGACATCCTCCTATTTAACTTACCCATTCTTATGCCACATGGCATCTTGTCATTATTTTTGTCACATGACATTTTATCTATTTTAGTTTTTTTTTATAAAAAAATCAATATAATCAATATTTTGAATAATACAAGATCTCCAAAAATCTTTAATCTTATATATAGGATTATTCTATTACCGAAACTAATGGGTCAAGATCTGCAATGATAAATACAACATTTTGCTTTCAAATAAAACATTCATACACTATACCAAAATTAAACATAAAATAATAAAGACAACTTAATTTCAAAAATCTGCAATCATCCTTCTTTCCAAAATTTAATCTACTATATATTTACTAAACCACAACCCTTCTAAGCCACATGACATCCTCCTATTAAACTCATTTCTTCTTATGCCACATGACATCCTGTAATTGTTTATGCCATATGACATTTTATCTATTTCCGTTTTTTTAAATAAGTATAATAAATATTTCGGGTAATACAAGATCTGCAAAAATCTTTATTCATATATATATGATTATTCTATTATCAAAACTAAAAAGTCAAGATCTGCTATGATAAAGACAACATTTTGCTTCCAAATTAAACATCTGTATACTATACCAAAATTAAACAAAAAATAATAAAGACAACTTTCAAAAATCTACAATCACACTTTTTTCCAAAATTTAATCTACTACATATCTACCAAACTACAACCACTCTAAGCCATATGGCATCCTCCTACTAAGCTCATTCCTTCTTATGCAACATGACATCATGTCATTATTTCTACCGTACCACATGACATTTTTATCCATTTTAGTTTTTTTTACAAAAATCAATATAATCAATATTTCGGGTAATACAAGATCTGCAAAAATCTTTATTATTATATATAGGGTCATTCTATTGCCAAAACTAAAGGGTCAAGATCTGCAATGATAAAGACAATATTTTGATTCCAAATTAGGCATCCGTACACTATACCAAAATTAAACATAAAATGATAAGGCAGTTTTCATTAATCTGCAGTCACCCTTCTTTCCAAAATTTAATTACTATATATCTACTAAACCACAATCCCTAAGTCACATGACATCCTTCTATTAAACTCATCCTTTTTTAGGTCACATAGCATCTTGTCATTGTTTTTGTCACATGGCATTTTATGCATTTTTACTTCTTTTTTTTTATTTTAAAAATCAATATAATCAATATTTCGGGTAGTACAAGATGTGCAGAAATCTTTATTATTATATATAGGATTATTCTATTACCAAAACTAAAGGGTCAAGATCTGAAATGATAAAGGCAACATTTGACTTCCAAATTAAATGTTCGTACACTATATCAAAATTAAACAGAAAATAATAAAGGCAACTTTGAAAAATCTACAATCACCCTTCTTTCCAAAATTTAATCTACTATATATCTACTAAATCACAATCCCTCTAAGCCACATGGCATCCTCTTATTAAACTCACCCTTTCTTAGGCCATATGGCATCGTGTCATTGTTTTGTTCACATGGCATTTTATGCATTTTCGTTTTTTTAAATCAATATAATCAATATTTCAGGTAGTATAAGATGTGCATAAATCTTTATTCTTATATATAGGATTATTATATTACCAAAACTAAAGGGTCAAGATCTGCAATGATAAAGGCAACATTTTTCCTTCCAAATTAAACGTTCATACACTATACAAAATTAAACAGAAAATAATAAAGGCAATTTTCAAAAATCTACAATTACCATTCTTGCCAAAATTTAACCTACTATATATCTACTAAACCACAATACCTCTAAGCCATATGACATCCTCCTATTTAACGCATACCCTTTTACGCCACATGGCATCCTGTCATTGTTTCTGTCACATGGCATTTTATCCATTTTCAGATTTAAAAAAAAATCAATATAATCAATATTTCGGGTAATGAAGATCTGCATAAATCTTTATTCTTATATTTAGAATTATTCTATTATCAAAAGTAAAGGGTCAAGATATGCAATGATAAGACAATATTTTCCTTCCAAATTAAACATCTGTACACTATATAAAAAATAAACAAAAAATAATAAAGACAACTTTCGAAAATCTGCAATCACTCTTCTTTCCAAAATTTAATCTATTATATATCTACTAAACCACAACCCCTCTAAACCATATGACATCCTCCTATTAAACTCACCCCTTCTTATGCCACATGACATCTTGTCATTGTTTCTACCACATGTCATTTTATTCGTTTTCAGTTTCTAGAGCAATGAAGGGAGTTAGATTGGGGTCTTTCCTTGCGCCCACACGTATCACGTATATTAGGCGGCAACTAACCATGACTTTTTTTAAAATCAATATAATTAATATTTCGAGTAATACAAGATCTGTAAAAATCTTTATTCTTATATACAAGATTATTCTATTACCAAAACTAAAAGTCAAGATCTGCAATGATAAATGCGACATTTTGTTTCCAAATTAAACATTCATACACTATACCAAAATTAAACAGAAAATAATAAAGACAACTTTCAAAAATCTACAATCACCCTTCTTTCCAAAATTTAACACAAAATACATCCGTATTGAATTTTGCTTAGAAAAAATAGCAGTAAAATAGATTTTGCTTCCAAAATATCAACAAGTCAACAATACATCCGTACTATACTGAAAAGTTTATTTGCTCCCAAAATCTGCAATCATCCATCTTTGCAATTGCAAGATCTGCAATGATAAAGATAACATTTTGCTTCCAAATTAAACATAAAATCCCACAATAGAGGTTCAATTATCCTTTCATCCTTAATCATCTCAATCCAAATTCTGAATTTACAAGCATGAAAGAATATGTCATGAACTGCACCAATCCAAATTCTGAATTTTAGTTGATAAAGTTGTTTTTTTCTCTATTGTTTTCTGTACTGTTTTTTTTCTATATTGTTTTATTAACATAATGTTTCTCTACTGATTTTTTTTCCAATTATTATTGTTTTAATAGAATGTTTCTCTACTGATTTTTCTATTGTTTATACTCTTGATTCAATTAGTCCTTTTTTATATTAACATTCATCTACTTTGATAATTAACCGTCACTATCTATATATTTTTATATCAATTAAATATATAATTTTTATATGCTATTTTTAAAAAATGTTAAAAGAAATAAATAAATCCCGTGGCTGCACTGGTAATACACTAGTACTAATAATTTCCCTGCCGAATGCCGATCGTGTGTCACATAAATCCTACGTATGCGCGGTGTTCATAAAAATGCTCACGCACGAACCCATAATTTTCACAGATAAGAAAATCAATGGAAGAAACACTTCAATTCGATCATACGTACAATATATAGACGATTAATATAAAAAAAACCGCAAATTTACGATGCAAGAAAGTCAATTCAAAATGAAATTATACAAACCCACCAATTAAAACAGTAGGTATATAAGTGCATTATTAATAATGAATTATCCATTAGACGTACACTTACCCGATTCCGATGGCCACGTAAGTACTCAATGAGCGTGCATGGAAGCCATGGCGATGATCCCAAGCTTCTGAAGGTTAAGCTTGACCACCGTATCCACAAACATCTTGGTATCCTCCGTTGTATTCCCCTCCGGAATATCCACAATATAACTCTCCAGCACCACCGTATAAACACCTCCGCCGCCGCCGTTATCTAGCTCCGTGACGGAGGTAACGGAGCGGTAGTTAGAGAGGCGGTGCTCGCCCCCGACGACGCGGAAGCTGAGGACGCGGTGGAGGTCGTCGAGCATCTCGAGGCGCTCGACGCTGGTGGATGCGGGGAGGCCGGAGACGACGGAGACCTCGCGGACGCTGCCCACGGTGGCGCCGTCGCCGGACGTGAGGCGGCAGCTCTTGATGAAGTGCTTGTAGCGCTGGGGGTTGTCGAAGCTGCGGACGAGCGGCCACACGGCGGCGGCCGGGGCGTCGATGCGTTGCGTGATGAGGGAGGTGCACGACTGCGACGGCTGCGTGGGGTGGAGCGTGTGGAAGGACCGGATCGTCGGCTCCAGCCGAGCGTATTCCGAATCCGTTAGGCCGTGTCGCGGCGGCCGTTCCATGGCGGCGAAGGTTGTTTGAGTTGGATATAGTTAAGCTAGGTGAAGGGAGATGGCTTTTGGTGGGTGGTGGAGAATGAAGAAGAGGGATTAATTGTGAAATTTTGGGTTTGATTGTAGGTTTCATATATGTGAGATGGCTTTTTTGTTTGACTTTGACTATCACGCTTATATAGATGTATGATATATGACTTTAGATGCAATCAAGTAGTTAGACATGTCTATCCGAAGCGGGCATGTACTTTTTTTTTTATTATCATGCACTAACAATTAATAGTAATCAATAAACTCATATCCATTTTGTACTTTTTCAGAAAAAAAGTATTGTTAACTTATTTATGGCGTTGTTTTTCGCTGCCCTATTTTGAAGGGCTATTTGATCGTTGTGTTGTATTGTATTTTCTCTTATTTGTTTCTTTTCATGTTTTTTTTTATGACTATTTATCTGACGGTCAATTTTTTCCGACCTCTCAATATACTAATTTTGTCTAATATAGTACTTTAGATCTTTTCTGTAGAATTTGATTCTTGTACGGACCGGGTTTATTGTGCAACATGCGGACCGACTTTCCACCACAAGATTGAGGCTTCAAACGGCTTAGATCGCGTGACTCCACCTGATCTACAATACACACGCGCGCAAGATGAAAAAAATGTGGCAATCTCGTAATATTGACAAATAGGGAAACGGAAGGACATGTATGCCCTTACCCCGCTTAAACCATAAGACGCTTTGACATCCAAGTTCCTCCAAACACTCTCTGCATATTCCGATTGAAATAAAAAAAAACGCAAGCAAATCTTGTGTTCAAACATCCAAAATCAACCAAACAAACGAAAACAATTGAGGTGGAAAAAATTGCGAGAAGCAATCAAAAAAAGAATATTGCCATTCTCTCACATTGAACCACTGAGGTAGCGACGTTCGTAGAAGAAACTTTAAAACCCTTTCGAAGCAACATGTCAAACAATGAAGAGAAGAACCAAACGAGCACGACCGGATCCCAAGGAAAAGGTAAGATCACACAAATTTCTTGCCTCCTAGTTTGAGTTTTAATTTTTAACAAAAAAAGAAGTTTCATGTATTGTCTAGGAAATATAGGGTTTACTAGATTATTTTGACATGGAGGTTTCATGCATGAGCATGATTGCAACAAAAATAGAGTTGAATGTGTAGTAGACATTAGGTTCATGTGAATGGTTTAAAACAATCACAGAGTTCAATGTCTACACTATTGAGCAAAGTTTGGCTCATGTGGTTATATTTGAGGTTCATGTGCTCTATATAAAAGGTGCATAGAGTAGCATAAGGTTTTTGAACCTTGTATTATGAGGTTCATGTATTTTGTGTATAAAGTTCATGATATTTTAAAATATAAGTGTTACTGAATTGATGTGGTGTGGTCACTTATGTTATCAACTTGTGGTTCATGGGATTAACAATATGGGTTCACGTGTACTTAACACTAGGTTCATGGATATGTGATGCGTTCCTGCTTGTGAATGCCGAATCGAGATCTTGGTGGTGAGTCACGCGTGTCGAATCTGTGGTTGAATGAGTGGAACGCGGTGTTTGGGGCCTTGTGTGAGTTGGTGAACACGATGGTTGATGGTGGTATTGCGATGGCGGAAGCGATTGTTGGAGGGCGTAGATGACTTGAAAAGACAAGTCTTGGGCCGTAGCGTCGACAGCGGAGTGAAGGGAGATGCGAATGAAGACTTGTCTTGAAGAATCAAGCGATTGCCGTAGTGTCGGCGGCGGAGTGAAGGAGATGAGAAGTCAGAGGTGTTGAGTTCCAATCAAAGGAAGGAGGCGATATGCTCTCAAACTTAAGCTTTGATTCAAATTAGACGTAACCTAATACAAAAGATCGAGATGACCTTTTATAGGAGATAGCGGGACTCGGATGGGCCGAGTCTTGCCTAATGGGCTGGCCCACGCGACACGCGTGGAACACACACCCCAAAGAAAAACACTGAAAATAATAATGTTCAATAAATACAAAACAATTCAAAGAACGCGTTCATCATTGAATGCAAGGATCTTGAAATAGAACGCGATCTCCGGGCTTGGCTGGAGACGCTTGAAGGAGATCGCGGTCGCTGTAATAGATGCGAGAAGTATGACGAAGATCGCGGTCTCTGTGCTCGATGCGAGTAGTGGGAGGAAGATCGCGGTCTTCGTACTTGGCCCTTCTGAGCTCACAGTCATGGCTTCTTCTTCTATAGCCATCATGGAGGGTAGGGTCGCATCACCCTCCCCCACTTGGCTGTGAAGCGTCCCCGCTTCACCGTCATCGAACTTGTGCTCCTCATACTCTTGCAATTTCGCGACGTCGGATGTTGCGTGCACGCCATAGTCTCTGGACAGCTCAAGCTTGTAAGCTTTATCGTCAATGGCTTTCACTACGCGGAATGGCCCTTCTCCACGTGGAGCCAACTGGTGCTTACGCCGCGATTGGAGTCGGTCATTGTGCAAGTGCACCCAATGGAGGTCTTCGGTGTCGAACATGAATTGACGGCGGCCGCGTTTGTGCAGAGAGGCAACAACCATCCAGTCGATTGTGTGTTGAATGCCACACAAGGGTGGTTGAGAGTGGGGAGGCGCTTCTGGCAAAGCTTCCCTCGTGGGGGTCACTAGAGTGCAACGCATTGGCACCAACATGAATCATGGCGAGTTGCCGTGCAAGGTAGCATGGAGGTCGCGAGGAGGGCCAAAAAGCAAGTTGTTCTCTAAAGTTCCTTTTAACGCGGTCTTTGCACCATCCTGGCCTCTAGATCGCACTTTGGGCTCTTGGTCGTTGCAAACGACTTCGTGCCCTTTGGAAGAACGCATAGTCCGGCTACTTGGGTCTGCGGTGTTAGAAGCATCTCCAGGATCTGAGTAGTGTCGCGTTGATCTTGATGCGGGCTTTGCTGCTTCCATAGTCTTTTCTCGATCACGCTCGACCTGATCCTATAAAATCTCATGGAGAGACATAGGTAAGAAAGTCACGCGCTTCCCGTGGTAGGTAAACACATAGGTGTTTAGATACCCATCGTGAAGTACGCGACGATCAGACTGCCATGGACGCCCAAGCAAGAGATGGGTGGCGTCCATTGCAATCACATCACATAAAATGGGGTCATGGTACGACCAATGGAAAAGGGTATAAGACACTGCCGTGAGAAGGTGTTACCTGAGCTTGAAGATATCCCTTGTAGGTCATATGGTTGTGGGTAAAGTGTGGTTGGCAGGCTGAGGGGGTTGATCACCTTCTCATTGTTGATGTTTAAGTAGCTGCCACCATCGATGATGACACTTATCGATGCGGTATTAACCAAGCAACGCGTGTGGGAGAGATTCTCGCGCTGGTCGGCAAGGTTGCCTTCCTTGACGGTTAGAATGCGCCGCGTGACGAGGCTCAATGATGTGCCTGCATGGAGCGCGGTAGCCTCACACGTGTCGGCCTCCTCGGTGTCGTCATTGAATCCTTCAAATGTCTCAAGCGGGGTCTCCTCCTCGTAAGACTCATCTTCCGCGGCAACAGTGGAGAAGAAGACCTGCTTCGTTTTTGTACAATCCCTTTGGTAGTGACCGCGTCCTCCACACTTGATGCATTCATTGTCATGTGCGGGGTCATTGCCCTGGGCCGGGGCTTTTGGCATAGTCGTGCGAGACGCCTCGGAAGTGGGCATTGCGATTTTGGCGTCCTTGCCTTGGTTGTACGCGGTGGATCCTGAGACTGGAACACGTACATCAGTAGTAAGGGAGGGACTAGTGTTAGGATCATACTTGCGTTGGCCTTGATGAGTGCGTGCGGTGGTTGAGCTGGCGGGGCACCTCTACTTCATGGCGTTGGTAGCGGTGCGCGATCGGAGCTGGTTGGTGCGCGTTGGAATCGGCGCGGCGTTGGTGCGCGTTGGAATCGGCGCGGCGTCGCTATCGCGGCTGGGCATCTCCCTCGTCGCATTGACGATAGTCGCACGTCCTCCCTTCTCGGCGCGGACCGCGTGTGCCATGTTCCATGTTGCCCTGGAATGACTGGTTTGTGATGCGATCCAGCATCGACCCAAGCCGGGCTCAAGCGAGCCCCATGCGTCCAAGACCTTGGAGACCACCTTGGTTCAAGACTTAGTCTAGTTTAGCTTCATATTTCTTATTTTAGCAACTTTCCTGTTTTAGCAGCTTTCTATTTTTAGCATTGCTATTTTTGGAACTTACTATGTTTAGTAAATTTCCATCTTTGGCACTTTCTATTTTAGGACTTACTATGTTTAGCAGTTTCTATTTATAACAGTTTCTATTTCGGGCGTTGCTCCACTATTGCATAGTGGGCTAGCCCATAGGTTTGTTTCGGCCCAAGCCCATTAGGTCTTGGCCGAGTTTAATTGGCTATTTAAAGCCCCATTTGTCTTGTTATTTCCTTACGTTCAAACCGGTATTCTAAGTCTTAAAGTTGAGATTGAATCCTCCTTATTCTTAGATCCGAGCGTCAAACACAAGTCTGCTTCGCATCCCCTTCCTTGTCTTCTTCACATCTCTTTCACCGTCTCGCCCCACCCTCGCCCAAAGCGAGCATAAGAGACCCGCGAGCCATCCTCTAGGTGGTTCGTATCTATCCAGGTTACCGAGAGAAGAAACATCCAGCCGTTGCCTGCCTAGATCGGGCAAATCGTGAGCCGACCCCAGTCAGATCACATCAACTGGTATCAGAGCAGCCAGGGGCACGCAGCGCGCCTTCTTCTCTGATGACACCACCACCACCACAAAACCGACGAGCTTTCTGCCCAGATTTCGTCCAAAAAAATTTCTTCCTTTCCGCAATTTTCTTCCATATTGGTGTAGAGCATCTCGATACGAGTCCGGGCATATAAAATTCGCCCAAAACGGACATCGTTTGACCCTTCAAAAGGCCAAAATACGAATCGTCCGCCGCCGAAACCCTAGCCTCCGCGACCGCGGTTCAGAAAACCGCGACCGCGGTTTTCTACACTGCCGTTTCCGATTCCCTTTTTATTAACGGTCCCACTATATGCACTACGTTTTTTGACGTTTCGCACTACAAATCACTACGCAGAAACCCGGCGTAGGCCAAATTTATGCGTAGAAGACCAAATTTCTCTACGCAGGTATCTGGCGTACTCCAGATACCTGCGTAGAGCTAGAATATAATTGTTGGAGATAGGGAGTTGGGTTTTTTTTTTGAAATTTGCCTCCTACGCAAGGATCTGGCGTACGCCAGATCCTGGCGCATTTTTTTTTCCTGGACGCAACCAAGTGAACAATTTTTTTTTAAAATCTGCATTTGACTCTAGTAATAGACGTTATCAAGTAATCAAGGTTACATGGCAATAAATTCGTTTGTATCATGAGATTTCAATATACTTTTATTCATGTATATTTCTCCACCAATTTGTTTGATATTATCTGTTTGTTATTGTTATTCTCGAAAATCACATATAACTATGGTTATATATTATAGTTGGATTGACCATATGTCTCATCCATATTTGGATTTCCGGTCCATCAGACAGGACCCACATGCAGGAGATCATGTCCCTCCTGTCCCTCCAGTCCCTCCACCTCCCCCGGCTTCCGCAGTCACGGTATGTCATCATTTTCTTATGTTCATTTTGATGTATTTTATTTATGTTTATTTTGATGTATTTTTTTAATACAACGCTCACAACTGGTGGCCGGCGAGATGACGGCTTATCTGGCCCAGTACGACGTTACGCCTTCCCGTCTTACATATCAGATGATCCGTTGGATCGAGTATCTGACGGGTGACGTGACGCCTTCGGCCCCTCCCATGCATTCCACATGCGTCCCAGAGATTCCGCGACTCAGTTCACGAGGAGGGATCTGGTAGCGGGCGACAGGCAGATGAGGACTAGTTACGATATGTATATTACCTAAACTGTTACGTATCACATGAAATATTTTGTTCATGTTTATGGTATTTTGTTGATGTTTATGGTATTTTGTTGATGTTTATAGTATATAAGTATATTCACATGAAATAAAAAGGAAAACTATAGTACATAAGCTTATATCACATGAAATATAAGGGAAAACTATAGTATTCAAGTATATTCAAATGAAATATAAAGGAAAACTATAGTACATAAACTTATATCACATGAAATATAAAGGAAAACTATATTATATAAGTATATTCACATGAAATATAAAGGAAAACTATAGTACATAAGCTTAGAGCAATTTAATTTCTTTATATGAAAATTACATTGTAAATAAATTTTAGAAATTTAATGTATGTTTTTTTACAAATTAACAATCTGCTAAAAATAAAGTAACAAGATAATTCGCGTGTGAAATCCTCCCGCATGCCTCTGATCTTCAAGGCCGCGATCGCTGTAGTCATAGCCACGCCCGCGACTTACTCTTCCTTCCATGTCCAGCGAATTCCTTCATAGGTCACGATGGCTGCCCCCATGGCCGCGATTGCGGCTTTGCCTTCTCCGCTTCATGACAACTTCTTCCTAAGCCGCGATCGCGGCTTTGCCTTCTCTGTTTATAGTATATAAGTATATTCACATGAAATATAAAGAAAAACTATAGTATATAATCTTATATCACATGAAATATTAGGGAAAATTAGAGTACATAAGCTTATATCACATGATATATAAAGGAAAACTGTAGTACATAAACTTATATCACATGAAATATAAAGGAAAACTATAGTATATAAGTATATTCACATGAAATATAAAGGAAAACTATAGTACATAAGCTTATATCACATGAAATATAAAGGAAAACTATAGTACATAAGCTTATATCACATGAAATATAAAGGAAAACTATAGTACATAAGCTTATATCACATGAAATATAAAGGAAAACTATAGTACATAAGCTTCCTTTATATTTCATGTGATATAAGCTTATGTACTATAGTTTTCCTTTATATTTCATGTGATATAAGCTTATGTACTATAGTTTTCCTTTATATTTCATGTGATATAAGCTTATGTACTATAGTTTTCCTTTATATTTCATTTGAATATACTTATATACTATAGTTTTCCTTTCTATTTCATGTGATATAAGCTTATGTACTATAGTTTTCTTTTATATTTCATGTGATATAAGCTTATGTACTATAGTTTTTCTTTATATTTCATGTGATATAAGCTTATGTACTATAGTTTTCCTTTATATTTCATGTGATATAAGCTTATGTACTATAGTTTTTCTTTATATTTCACGTGATATAAGCTTATGTACTATAGTTTTCCTTTATATTTCATGTGATATAAGCTTATGTACTATAGTTTTCCTTTTAATTTCATGTGAATATACTTATATACTATAGTTTTCCTTTATATTTCATGTGATATAAGCTTATGTACTATAATTTTCCTTTATATTTCATGTGATATAAGCTTATGTACTATAGTTTTCCCTTATATTTCATGTGATATAAACTTATATACTATAGTTTTTCTTTATATTTCATGTGAATATACTTATATAGTATAAACAGAGAAGGCAAAGCCGCGATCGCGGCTTAGGAAGAAGTTGTCACGAAGCGGAGAAGGCAAAGCCGTGATCGTGACCATGGGGGCAGCCATCACGGCTTATTAAGACTTGGCTGAATATCAGGATAGGCAAAGCCGCGATCGCGGCCATGGGGGCAGCCATCGCGGCCTATGAAGGAATTCGTTGGACATGGAAGGAAGAGTAAGCCACGGGCGCGGCTATGACTACAGAGATCGCGGCCTTGAAGATCAGAGGCATGCGGGAGGATTTCACACGCGAATTATCTTGTTAATTACTTTATTTTCTTTATTTTTATATTTTTATATTTCGATTATTATTTTTAGCAGATTGTTAATTTGTAAAAAACATACATTAAATTTCTAAAATTTATTTATAATGTAATTTTCATATAAAGAAATTAAATTGTTCTAAGCGTATGTACTATAGTTTTCCTTTATATTTCATGTGAATATACTTATATAATATAGTTTTCCTTTACATTTCATGTGATATAAGCTTATGTACTATAGTTTTCCTTTATATTTCATTTGAATATACTTATATACTATAGTTTTCCCTTATATTTCATGTGATATAAGCTTATGTACTATAGTTTTCCTTTATATTTCATGTGATATAAGCTTATATACTATAGTTTTTCTTTATATTTCATGTGAATATACTTATATACTATAAACATCAACAAAATACCATAAACATCAACAAAATACCATAAACATGAACAAAATATTTCATGTGATACGTAACAGTTTAGGTAATATACATATCGTAACTAGTCCTCATCGGCCTGTCGCCCGCTACCAGATCCATCCTCGTGAACCGAGTCGCGGAATCTCTGGGACGCACGTGGAATGCATGGGAGGGGCCGAAGGTGTCACGTCACCCGTCAGATACTCGATCCAACGGATCATCTAATCTGTAAGACGGGGAGGCGTATCGTCGTACTGGGCCAGATAAGCCGTCATCTCGCCGGCCACCAGCTGTGAGCGTTGTATTAAAAAAATACATCAAAATAAACATAAATAAAATACATCAAAATAAACATAAGAAAATGATGACATACCGTGACAGCGGAAGCCGGGGGAGGTGGAGGGACTGGAGGGATAGGAGGGACATGATCTCCTGCATGTGGATCCTGTCTAACGGACCGGAAATCCAAATATGGATGAGACATCTGGTCAATCCAACTATAATATATAACCATAGTTATATGTGATTTTCGAGAATAATAATAACAAACAGATAATATCAAACAAATTGGTGGAGAAATATACATGAATAAAAGTATATTGAAATCTCATAATACAAACGAATTTATTGCCATGTAACCTTGATTACTTGATAACGTCTATTACTAGAGTCAAATGCAGATTTAAAAAAATATATTGTTCACTTGGTTGCGTCCAGGAATTTTTTTTTCTTTTTTTTCTGCGCCAGGATCTTGCGTACGCCAGATCCTTGCGTAGGAGGCAAATTTCAAAAAAAAAAACCCCAACTCCCTATCTCCAACAATTATATTCTAGTTCTACGCAGGTATCTGGCGTACACCAGATACCTGCGTAGAGAAATTTGGTCTTCTACGCAGAAATCTGGCGTACGTCAGGTTTCTGCGTAGTGATTTGTAGTGCGAAACATCAAAAAACGTAGTGCATATAGTAGCAACCTTTATTAATCCAAAACCCTAGCCTCCGCCTCCCCTCATAACCCTAGTTTGACCTTTCCTTAACCAACCCGTCCTTATCTCCACCCGGTTCCATGACCGACCGTTAGCCTCCCTACTCCATGGCCCGTTTGTACCCTTACTTCGAGCCCGACGAGTGGGATGACGAACCTTGGTTTGGTGGCGTGAACCCGTACGCACACCCAGATTGGTTTCCGCCGCCTAGACTCCATGCACCACCGCCACTGCGCCCACGCACCCATGCGTCCCTGCCGCGACGCCGCGCCCACTATCGCGACGTTGACCCGGACTGGATCCCCCCTCCTCGGCTCCGACCACATGTTCGCACCCACGACGTCGACCGGAGACTCGTTGCCACCGCCCATGAGCTCACACCCACGCAACGCAAAATCCGGTATCTCCGACGAAAGTTGGCCCACCTCCAGGCCAAGTGGTCCGCCTCACCCCCACCCCTCGAGCCGCCGTCCTGCGAGCCCCATGCGGAGCCCATTGTCGCGCCTGCGGGTCTGATCTTCATCGAACCCACACCGACGCCCGCTGTTGTGACGACACCGACTGCAGACGCACCAACTGAGGAGCCCGTTGCTGCGCCACCGACTCCGACGATGAATGCACCCGTGCCCATGGATGTATGACCGTGTCCTATCGAACCTGCGGCCGTGCACATGGTTGCGATTTTCTGCTATGGCGCGACCGCCCCAGCCCTCGAGCTCGCTCCTGCACCCGAGTCTTCCTTGGTCTTCATAGAGGTTGCACGACCCGGACTCAAGACCGACTCCGTCTTCCTGCTGCCCGACGTGCGTATCTTCTCCTTGGCCCCACCCAGTTCGAAGCGAGGACGCTTCGATTCTAAGGGGAGGAGAATGATGCGATCCTGCATCGACCCAAGCCGGGCTCAAGCGATCCCCATGCGTCCAAGACCTTGGAGACCACCTTGGTTCAAGACTTAGTCTAGTTTAGCTTCATATTTCTTATTTTAGCAACTTTCCTGTTTTGGCAGATTTCTATTTTTAGCATTGCTATTTTTGGAACTTACTATGTTTAGTAAGTTTCCATTTTTGGCACTTTCTATTTTAGGACTTACTATGTTTAGCAGTTTCTATTTATAGCAGTTTTTATTTCGGGCGTTGCTCCACTATTGCATAGTGGGCTAGCCCATAGGTTCATTTTGGCCCAAGCCCATTAGGTCTTGGCCGAGTTTCATTGGCTATTTAAAGCCCCATTTGTCTTGTTATTTCCTTATGTTCAAACCAGTAATCTAAGTCTTAAAGTTGAGAGTGAATCCTACTTATTCTTAGATCCGAACATCAAACACAAGTCTGCTTCGCATCCCCTTCCTTGTCTACTTCGCATCTCCTTCACCGTCTCGCCCAACCCTCGCCCAAAGCGAGCATAAGAGACCCGCGAGCCATCCTCTAGGTGGTTCGTATCTATCCAGGTTACCAAGAGAAGAAACATCCAGCCGTTGCCTGCCTACATCGGGCAAATCGTGAGACGACCCCAGTCGGATCACATCAGTTGGGTTGGACCTGGAGCCGCGGTGGCGGAATCC
Organism: Rheum nobile; assembly: GCA_027886185.1. Lineage (NCBI taxonomy): Eukaryota > Viridiplantae > Streptophyta > Magnoliopsida > Caryophyllales > Polygonaceae > Rheum > Rheum nobile. Next base: position 2,682,490 of record WOAB01000163.1, read on the forward strand.
AGTCCGTGGGCCGATCCTGCAACTCAAAAGGATCACCAAGATAGGGGTGATAAGAGCCAGAATTGATCATACCTGAGTCCTCAAATTCCTCATCGTCGAACTCTTCAAAGGCATGATGGATCGTTGGCGTCGTGTAGCCATAGCCATAGGAGTCATAGCGCGGTGTGCGCGCACTCTGGTGGCCAAGGTGGTCATGGACGTCGAACGTGATGGGTGTTGTGGCAGGTGTCCTCACGCGATGTTCTTCGCGCCGTGGGTGTCCACTTGGGCATCGCAGTGTAGTAGCTTGTCGCGCGTTATGGCGCGATCTTTTGTCTCGCGGCGTGGAGGGTGGTTCATCGCGTTGAACTTGGTGCTATAACTCCTGTATGGCTTGGAGTTGAGAAACTTGGCGCCGTAACTCCTGTATCTCGCATTGTGGCGCGGAGAGCTCCAGAATGGGGGCTTCATGTTGTTGATCTTGTTGTGGGACCAAGGGTGGGTTTGGCGCGTTCTCATTTCCTAAGACAATGTAACCAGACATCGCGAGTAAAAATGAACAAAAGACAACACAACCAAAGATCAAGCAAGCAACGAGCAAGTAACAAGTGTTCACGTAGGAGGGCGCGTTCTTTTGGCCGTGAGGGCGGCTTAAGGCAAGCAAAACAAGTGTGATATGCAAGCACAAATTTAAACGAAACCAATTGAATAAAGACTTAACCTCTTACGTAAACAACACAAACACACAAGAACCAACCTTCAAGGTGTTAACCTAGACGGTGGAGAGATGAAAAAGATGAGCCTAGCCGAGAGGGGGAAAGAAGGTTGCCTTATTTTGGCTTTCCTTTTTTTTTTTTTTTAAATAGTCGTGTTTTTTTTTTTGAAATGCGACTTTGACTTTTTTTTTGTTTTTTGAATTTGAAATTCAAATCCAAGATCTTGTTTTGACTTTTGATTGAAGATCGGATAAGAATTAAATGAAAAAAAATAAAATCGGCTAAGTAACTAATATAGAAATAAATCGCGAGATTGACGCGATAGGAGAGAGAAGAATATTCAGATTTATGGCGGTCAATCAACAAGAAGATATGGCATTTATAGCATGCGAAATTCACAGAATTAATTAAGCAAATTAAGCAATTACTTTCTGAAGATTTCACACGAGCAAATCATACAAATTTCGCGAGGAGATCAAGCAATTAGCGGCCAAGAGATTCTCTTGTAGAAACCGAAACGACTAGCACGTGTCTGAAGGAAAAAAAAATTATGACTAACGCGGAAGCAAGGATGACAGGGGAGAAAGAATAGTGAACAAATGAGACTTGACAAGCGACTTACAAGATCAAAGGCTCTAATGCCAGTTGATGCATTCCTGCTTGTGAATGCCGGATCGAGATCTTGGTGGTGAGTCGCGCGTGTCGAATCTGTGGTTGAATGAGTAGAACGTGGTGTTTGGGGCCTTGTGTGAGTTGGTGAACGTGATGGTTGATGGTGGTATTGCGATGGCGGAAGTGATTGTTGGAGGGGGTAGATGACTTGAAAAGACAAGTCATGGGCCGTAGCGTCGGCAGCGGAGTGAAGGGAGATGCGAAGGAAGACTTGGCTTGAAGAATCAAGCGATTGCCGTAGCGTCGGCGGCGGAGTGAAGAAGATGAGAAGTCAGATGTGTTGACTTCCAATCAAAGGAAGGAGGCGATATGCTCTCAAACTTAAGCTTTGATTCAAATTAGACGTAACCTAATACAGAAGGTTGAGATGACCTTTTATAGGAGATAGAGGGACTCGGATGGGCCGAGTCTTGCCTAATGGGCTGGCCCACACGACACGCGTGGAACACACACCCCAAAGGAAAACACTGAAAATAATAATGTTCAATAAATACAAAACAATTCAAAGAACGCGTTCATCATTGAATGCGAGGATCTTGAGATAGAACGCGATCTCTGGGCTTGGCTGGAGACACTTGAAGGAGATCGCGGTCGTTTTAACAGATGCGAGAAGTATGACGAAGATCACGGTCTCTGTGCTCGATGCGAGTAGTGGGAGGAAGATTGCGGTCTCCGTACTTGGCCCTTCTAAGCCCACGGTCTCGGCTTCTTCTTCTATGGCCATCATGAAGGGCAGGGTGACATCAATATGGTTAGTGATTAGGTACCTTTTGTTATGAATTTCATATGCTTTATATGACAAGTTCATTTGTACTGGCTATGTGGCTCATAAATATGTGGAAGGGAGATGAGGGAGATTTTTTATTATGCATCATGAAGATACATTTTCTTAGATTTTAAGTGGTTTTGCAAAATTCTAATCTAACGCACTTCTATATATATGTTTGTAGATGACATCCCTCTAGCTACACTAGCTTTGCAAAAGGCTAAGGTGAATGCAAAAAAGAGAGTAAGGGATGAACCGAAGGCCATTGAGGAAAGACGGACAAGCTTGCGCAACAAAGCTACGGGAAATGAGGTAGAGAAGGAGGAGTCATCGGAGGCAACAAAAATAGACAAGGAGGATTCCACTGACAAGACTGTTACAGAGGAGATGGAAGGCGACAAGGCAAATGATGATAATGAACCGAGCAACAACTTCGATAATGAGGCTGAGAGAGAGAGTTTGGGGAAAAAAAGTGTAGGGATAACAATAAAGGTGGGCCAAAGGAGATTTTGGGTTTGATTGTATGATATATGACTTTAGATGCAATCAAGTAGTTAGACATGTCTATCCGAAGCGGGCGTGTACTTTTTTTATTTTATCATGCACTAAAATTTATATCTATCAATAAACTCAAATCCATTTTGTACTTTTCAGAAAAAGTCTTGTTAACTTATTTATGGCATTGTTTTTCGTTGCCCTATTTTCGAGATTGTTAGGCTATTTGATTGTTGTGTTGTATCAATAAACTCAAATCCATTTTTTTCAACTTTGCACAAATTCCTATATCTCACAAATTTCAAATTTCAAAAACTATTTTATTACAAAAAATATATTATAAACGATAAACACTTTCTATCAATAAAACCCTTATTTGTTTCTTTTCTTGTTTATTTTTTATGCTTGTTTATCCGACAGTCGCTTTTTTTTGACATCTTGACATGTGTTAGTCGTATAACACCTAGCAAATAAACCTTAATAACCTAACTAATGCAGTTTTGGTAAGTAAGGGTCGAATCCACCGAGAGCCAAGCTACTTTTTATACTTGTTAACGTGTTCACCAATTAATAACAAAAACAGGGGATTTGAATGATTCTAATACTACGAACAAAATAACAAATACGTAAACAAATTCTTGGAAATAAGTGATGCGAAATAGCTCAACCAAACAAATATCCACACTTCAATTTAATTGGTTGATTAATAATTATCCACTAATCCTCTAGTCCACTAAACATTCCACCATGGAGATTACTACTCCAATTCCTCTTCTTTCTTTTTATTAATGAGACAACCAGATCCTAAAAATACTAACTATTAAACAATCAAGAAACTATCAAGATTCAATTCAACAGCAGCAATAAGTTCCAGGAACGGCAGATACATCTAACATAAGACAACCAACCTTAAATAAGATGCAAATCGATTCTCTCTACAACAAACTAGCACAACTAGTTCTAGAAAATTGTAGTTGCTACTCTAACTTAGACGTTTCGACTGGAACTATCTAAATCTAGCGGAAGAATAATACTAATGACCACTAGTTGCGCAAACTAGTATAATTAGCACTAATCAAAGGTGATAAAACCAAGAGAATCAGCAATAATCACTGAAATAGATCAATAGTGAAAATCTTACAACCAAATTAAAATGAAGGCTTCAATTGTCTGACAAAGCACAGAGAAATTAGTTCTTCCTCATTCTTGCAACTCGCTATGACTCCAAAGAAAAAAGGGTGTCTTTTCTTTGTCGTTTTCAAAATAACCTGATGCCCTTCCTAACAAAAGTTCTTGGGAATTTATATCAATCTCCCTCAAAATAAAACACATGCAAAAAGAAAGGGAATCGGCGCAAGAATAAAAACACACACAAATCGACGCAAGAATCTCTTACTGAAACGCATTGCCGCGATCGCTGTCCATCTACCGCGCCCACGGCTCTCCAAGTCTTGACACGCCATCGCTGCTACTCCTTTCCGCGACTGCGGCTCTTCCGGCACTCTCTGTGTTGCTCCTGCGATCACTGCCTTGACAAACTCTTCAAAATGACCTTCAGCGACTGCTGCATCAAGGCCGCGCCCGCGGCTCTTCTGCTCTGACAATGCAACAACTCTAAACTCACTAAATCCAGCACTTTCTTCACTTATTCTCCACTGCTCCTTCAACCTAAATTATCTCCTAAATCAGTACAACTAATACCCAATTGTATAGTAATATCTCCTAGTTACGCACTACAAAGTAGAGCGTATCAAATTCCCCCATGCTTAGACCTTGCTCGTCCTCGAGTAAGCTAATAAAAACCGACTCTTCCAAAGTAATACCCAGGGTCCTCAGGAAGAAAAACCGAAATTCTCCACTAAGAAAATGCACCTACTATAGACAACCCTCCAAACAACTCCAACAGTCATCACACTAGCATACCCGAACTCCCTCCATAAGAATGAGGATTTTTAGCCTAACTCTAATCTATCTCCTTATACCTCCATAGTGACCTACCCGAGACCTCCTTATACTCCGCCACTTATGTCGCCACACCAAGAGAATGAATTCTATTATTCACTCTTTGTTTTTCATTCATTATGCCTAGGCGCCCTTTTGGCTCACCAATCCTCACATCACTCTTTAGCCTCTTATTACCCCGACCTAATGCCGGTCCGGGCCCCTGAATTTTGCCTAAGCCGCCCTCTCGGGTTTTCAGCTTAGCCAGGATTTTTTTATATACAATAAGGACATTCATCTCTCCATGCTTAAATATTGCATTGTCCTCAATGTAATGAAAGACAAATTGAAAATGGGGAAGGGAGAAAAATACTCACTATCTAGGCCGAGATGGCTCTGCTCCTCGTCCTCTCGGGTGGCGGGGGCGGTGTGGCATTCGGCGACCATTGAAACAGGTGTCTCGGGTGTTTTGGCGGGAGACAATGTTGTCCAACTGATCGTTTGTTGGTCCACAGTACGCAGGGAACTCGCAGCCGGCGTAGTTGTCCCACGATTGTAGATAGGCAACCACCTCCTGCTGGTCCCGGAGTGTCTCAACCTCGTCAACGATCTCAGCGAACTAGTTAGTATGCTGAATTTGTGTTCTCCTGATGTCAGCTATGTTGGCATCCATAATGTCAAGGCTGGTGGCGAACTGATGCTACAGATCCATCACATGACGCTGATCCAAAGCAATCTCCCTAAGTGTCATGTCCATCTCAGCCTGACGGTAAGCCATCTCCCTGTTTTGAGCAATCAGCTCATCCTGTCTAGCAAAAATGCTGGCCATGCTAGCTAACATCTGGTCCTGCCACGAACCCAACCCAGCCCCACTCGAGGTACCTGCTACATCCACTTCCATATGTCCGAATGCTTTAGCAGCTCCGATAGTGTCCTCCTCATCGGCTTCTCTAGCCTCACCATCAGCAATCATATAAAAATCTCTAGCTGTAGGTCTAAAGGGAATGATGCGAGGAAGGGTAAGACAGGGGCTGCCATCTAACCCTGCCTTCTAGAAGTACTGATCCCCAGCTGAACCCAATAATCCTGCTTTCTTCAGAGAGTGCTCATCATACACAAATGGCCCAGGCACTACCGCGACTCCCTCTGGTGGTTCCGGATCCCAAACTCTAGCAATAAGGGTAATCATCCCACCCAAAGCTAACTTTCCTGCTTCTTTATCGCGGACCCAAAAACAACTCCCTATAAACATTGCAACCCAGTCTGGTACAAGCCTGCTCTCAGGAGTCATGCACCAGAGACATGACATATCAGTGGCAGAAACTTTATTTACTTCTCCATGCCCGAAAAATGTCATAGCTATCACGTTATGGGCCAGCCTCAAACATGGATGCAGAATCTTGTAGTTGTACTCTCATTTCTTTCCCTTGAAAACCTACCCTATAATAGCCTGCCAGAATTCAAAGTGTCTGGTTCCTACAGCAGTCCACTCATCAGTCAGTGGTGAGAAAATTCCAAAAATCTGCCTCAGATCATTGTATGATAGAGAACGTTGCACATCATTCAAATGAAACATAATCCTATCTTCACTCCTTTCCAATGTAGACAAGAACTCCAACAAGTATCAAGGATAGGTTGGAGTTGCACGACTCAAAAATCCACCTAAACCGCCCTTCTAAAATAATAGCCAAGTACAATCAAACAATTCCAATTTATTCAAAGTGGGCACATCAAAGAAGTGAGATTGAACATTTCCTCTATTAGATAATGCAACCCAACGTTGTAATTGCACTGGATTTAACCGAGTAATCCCCATGGTGTCCATCACCACTCTCAAATCAAAAGTCTCACAAGACAAAACTTAGAGTTTACCGAAAATAAAGCTTCTGTGTACTGGCCATTTCTGCCGCGGTTGCGATGCTATTCCGGTTGTCGCGGTGGCAGTGGTCGTGGTTAGCAGATGGAGATTTGTAGTGAGGTGCTTGATGGCGGCTTGTGGGAGAAAGTAAAAATGAGGAAGGAGAGAATTACAAGGTTCATTTATCTACACAGCAGGGCCGCGATCGCTGTGATGAGTTAGGCAATCGCGGCATCACATCCAATTTTCTCTCTCTCTCTTTTTTTTTTTTTAAACAGGTCAAAACCGCACGGCTGTGCGTTTTACTGCACAGGCTGTGCGGTGCTCAACCTTCATGTTAGTCAAAAAAGAAAAAAAAATAGGACTAACTAAAGAGGAAAAAGAAAAACCGAAATGAAAAACTTCTTACCTCAGGTTGCCTTCCGAGAAGCGCTTTGTTTAATGTAATTGGCTCGACATAGCGGTGGTGATCAACTGTCAACATCTGGTTCGAAAAGAACCGTCTCTTCTATGACGGTTTCAACTGTTGACCATTCACCTTAAAAACCTTGTGTGTAGCAGTCTCATAAAGCTCCACTGCACCGTGCGGAAACACTCGAGCAACAACATAAGGTCCCGCCCAACGGGACCAGAGTTTGCCGGGAAAAGACGTAGGCGTGACTGAAACAGTAAGACTTTATCTCCAGCCTTAAACTCCTTCCTCAAAATGTTCTTATCATGCATAGCCTTTGTCTTTTCCTTGTAGTTGACTGCATTGTCATAAGCTTCTACCCGCAGTTCCTCCAATTCTTGCAGTTGTAACTTGCGGAAGTCTCCGACTTCACTAATCCTTATGTTACAATTCTTTAAAAAAACCACAGCCCAAAAAGCCTTATGCTCTAGCTCCACTTGCGAAAGTCTCCGACTTCATCAATCCTCATATTTAGTACTTTGATGTTCATTTACAGTATCTTGATGTTCATTTATTAGCTTAAGACATTCTTGCAGAAGTGTGCAGATTTTTGTGTGTTCATCAACTATTATTAAATGTTCATGTCTAACATCTTAAAGTTCACAATGTTGGGAAATAAAAACATGCATGTTGTAACATATTCTTGCTCTTCAGGTTATGTCAAATCTATAGTTCATCAGCTATGTTATAGCATTCATATTTAGTTAGTTCTTGTTCATTTATTTGTGTATAATGTCATGGATTTAAATCTGAATTTTATATATGAGTATATGTAGAAGGAAGCGAATATGAAGAAACATCTCAAGAGGATGTCACTGATGCTGCTCATGAATACAATGGATGTAGTGACAATGAATATAATGGTGACGAGGGCAATGAGGAATTAGAGGCTGATAGTATGAAAGATTTGTTGTTTGCACTAGTAAAGCATTGTTTTGCTTGTAGATTTTGTTCCCTGTGTTGTTGGAAGATGTCACTACGCTCTCATTTCATTCAATTTGAAATACCCTGCCATATATATTCTTGACAACATAGCTAGTCATTCCACCATGGAAGAGAGATATGGGGACATACCAGAAAACCTAGTAAGTACTGTATTGTTTCTCTGTGCACATTAGTATACATGTTCATTTTTAAAGTCTTTAAGTTCATATATATTATGCTAATGTTCATGTTTTAAATATTTTTAGAGGAAACTTGAAGACATGTACAATTGCTTTGAGGATCAATTATCTACACAACATTGTCATGAGTGTCCGAATGAAGTGAAGTTGATGATGCTAGAAAAGTTAGTGGCATACGAAAAGAGGGTTGGCAAACCTATGAAGATGTTGGTTACTAGAAAGTGATGGTTGTTTGGACTTAATTAACGTTTTTTGGATTGTTGAAGTACGAATTGAAAACCATAGAATTATGAGCTATTTTGGTTTTCAGTTTTGTGAAGAGTAGTGGTATAATGGGGGTTGTTGATACTATGACAGTTTGCATACTTGTATGCTAAATTTGGCAAGACATAGAATTGTTGAACAAATGTTTGTTAAGGTTCACAAATTTACTATTTTGGTTCACATATTGATTGAGCAAGTTCACATATTGACAATTCATGTGCACATATATAACATCAATGTTTATACATACCAATACACCACTTTTATTCTATCAGGTTCATTTATAGAATGTGTAGGTTCATTTAAAGAGTAGTAATGTTCATATATAATCAGGAACTAAAAAGTACGACAATCCAAAGTTCATATATGAAATATGTATGGTCCTCTCAAAACATATCTCGAAATCAAGTGTAAAATACAGAATGAATAATATTCAAAAAACCAAACCATAGCATATAAACTCAAATGATATTTGTCAGCCCTCATTACAAGTGCAAGTATGAAATGACTTATTTCATTCCCATTTGCTCGGATGATATGTAACTTGTTGTGGGGATGCTCTTTAGCACCTTAGAAAATGACATTGCTTTTTACAGGAAATATGCCTTTGAGAGGCCCATCCGACCATACATAGTTGCTTCCAAAAAGACAATGCGGTAATTACAAAAAATATATCACACACAACCATCTATCTCATTCCCGTTTTCTCAAGATGCATCTTGACAAAATTGAACTTCATAATAGGCATTCACATTTGGCTCCTCAGTTCTAGTGGCATCCACACTTTCAATGTTATTTTCATCAGACAAGTCAAGACTAGCAACAACTGAGGTTGATGAACTGGCTGAAATACAGAGAAAATGTAAGGGGAAATATTAAAAAGCATGATAGGTTCATATTAATGTGACAATGTTCATTATTAATAGTATCATGTTCATAATCTATGAATATTTTATAACCAATTGCGCTATCAAAACATTCGATTGAGATACATTCTACAATGCCAATTCTTCCTCAATTGATGCATATTTTCAACATAGTTTTGGTCTATGGCAACCAAGTACATATAAGATTTCACAATCCCGAAGAACCACGAACAATCCTAAACAATCAACAAGCCAATAATCAGTGAAATTTGAGATTTGACTGCATAAACTTGACGTTGTGAGATCGAATCAACCAACAAGCAATCCTACACTGAAATACAATCGAAAACTGAAGTGTTTAAACGGAAATCGGTCTAGCATCCATGGCATTTGGGAACCACGAACAAAACAAATACATATGAGATTTGAAGTCTAGATGAACAAATAAACAAGTTTGATTGAACAAATCGAGTTTGAATTTGAAGAACCAATTGAAAAAGAATGATGAATCATGCCGGAAATGCTACACTGAGAGACGGCCAGAGGGAATTCACAATGGAGGTCTAAAGAAGAAGATAGACCTAGGATGGGATAAGACAAAAATGCCCTTCATTACTTAAAAGTATATAAAACAAGGACGCGTCCTCAGCCGTTGATCTAAACCATCGGATGGTGCGAAATGCTTTGCATTTCACACATTAAGATTCTAATGTACCTGATCCTAAATCCTAGTTTTAAAGTAAAATTCTTTTTGAGGTGTGTTCATAAACATAAATAAATCATGTTTGATCGATGATCAGGATTTAGCAAAACATTTTACAATATGACATATATTTTACACCGAAATGACTATTTCTTAGGCCCTCTTTTTTACACAAATGAACGATCAATACTCTCCCATTGTAATGATATAGTGTATCTTTTTTTAGGTCTTGATCGTCTGGTTCGACCGGTTGAAACCGCTCTACATCTAGACCGGGGTATTGTTGGCACACGAAATGGTAGACCCATCCCAACATAATAAACTGATATAGTGCATCTTATGGAGCGAAAATTAAAAATATTGTTTGTTAATAGTCTTAGTACATGAACGATCTTCTTTTACGGAACTAATCAATATCAAATATATAGTCAATGACACAATCATACAAAAATGTATTGATTTCCTTAGTGCCAATAATATTTGCTATATTTGTAGTTACGATAATCTAAAGTGCTATACAATAATGAATTAAGATTTTTCATCTCTTATCGATTATAGATTAGTAGAAATATATAAATATGCTTAATATTAACATAATAATATGTTATAAATATTGTTTTTTATGAAAAACAAAATCATTATCTACAATCTTATACATGTATGCATAGTCCTTGTAACGGAGGCGCATGTTACCAACTTGACATTGGTTATTTTAAAGTTTAGTTTTGTTTGTTGTGGATCAGACTCTTAAAGCCTTATTTATTAATTACTTTGCATGATAATATTTTTTCCCGTATGAAATGACAAGCAATACTATATTTTGAATTCTTCTAGTTAATGGCTAGAATTGCGGGATTTTATTACAACATAGTCAATTTGCTTTTATAATAATTCAAATTAATCTTTCTTTATAACATGAATATTTAAAGGAAAATTTAAGGGTTACTACAATGAACAAAAATATAATTTTTATTAGAATCAATGTGTGATGATGTACCATTCAGCTAGGAGGAGAATTTCGTACAAATTTCAAAAGTAATATATTATTTAAGCTCAAAATTACTCTTCACGTGTAGTTTAACTGGAATTCACTAATAATATAGATAAGATTTATATAAATATATTGTTAGAAATTAATAAGTTAAATTATATGATACATTATAATTTTAATTAGAATCATTATTATATTGACAGATTTATATAAATACATTGTTAGAGAGAGATTAATAAGAATCATTATAAATAAATTTGATATTATTTTCCCAAAGACTACATAGATAAATATATATGAGATTATATATAGATTCTTAATTTATGTGTATTTTATTTAAAAACTAACATTTTGAATTAAAAGGAATCCGAAATAATTTTTATGGTATTATTTATACATTAATTATATTCTATTCATTGAAATGTATACAAAAATCATGGCTTAATTTGAATCATTTGTATATAAAGGTCAAGTAATTTGAGTGGTAATTGACAACAAAACAATTGCAATAACTTGATGGTTTGTTTCTAACGACATTTCTCTATAGCATCGATCTATTTCCTATTCCAAAATATATAGACTTTGGCATTGTCATGTGTGTGTTTTGGTTTTGTAGCTCTCTTACTTGGATTACATATATAATTTTGTTTCTAGTAAAAGAAAACACGCCAAGAACTATAATATCATAAATAGTTTGTATAAGTATATAAATAAATTACAAATGTAATTAAAATAGTTTAAGAAAACAGAATCGTGAATATGTAATTGGTATACAGAAGTAATACCTACACATACGTACGTTTCATTTGATATGAGACTTGTATTTTTGTGAAGAAATTAATCCGTAAAAGTCTGCATGATTAAATATATAAAAATGTTAGAAAGTATAATTATTTAGAAATAAATAAATATTTAATGGAAATTATTGTAAAATTTCAACAAACAATATAATATATTGGATATATATAGATAAATGAATGATTTAATTATTTCAAGAATATATGTTTTACCATTTAAGGATGCCAAACTTTAAGGAACTCTTGGCATGGTCATTCACAAATCATAAATCTTCACAATTTGATTTCAATTGAGATCTTATGTGGCTTACTTGCCTCCATAGTTGGCCGGTCAATTTGGTGTGGAAATGTATTCTTCCTAAATCGTCAATCTTTGTGAGGAGCTTGGCCTTCATGTATTCCTACAATGATAAACCCTTAAACATGCCATATATAGCAAAAAAAAAACATCACATTTCAAGATTAAAGTTAATCCTATTTAATCGATTTTCATAAGCTTATATCAATAAAAAGATTCCTGAAAAAAAAAGCGTACTTGCAATAACTACTGTAGCATAACCATAAAAATAGAAAATGATCCACCTTAATCTTGAGCTACATCCTTTAATCATTGGTAATGTTTGGTCGGGTTTTCAGAAGATCAATTCATTTGCTATCAACTACTTAAAGAGAATAAAATATATTTAAATTACCGATTAAATGCGTATAGAATTAACATGTTATGAATACATTTATTCATTGTCTAAATTGATGTAACTATCCATAGACATGAACCTCTAATGGTGAATGAAGAGTCACAAAGGTTACAATATTTTCATTTCCCTTTATTATTATGAATAAATATACTTGAATGGTGAAATTTAAATACGATAAAAACTAAAATATTATTATTACTGCATTACCCATTGGCATGAAACACCAATGGCATTTGAAAAGTCTCGTGTAAATTACACAATTCTAGGTGATAAATGTAATGAAGAATTTTTCTCCATTCATGCACTTATTTTGGCATAATCACGATAATAAAGGTAAAATTATTAAGTTAATGGGTTGTCTATCTCCTAATTTTAAGTATTTATGATTCAATTGGTTGGTGACAATAAATATCCTTGATATAAAAGATTTATTAGGTGAAAAAAAAATGGATTTATGTCAATGTTTTTGGTTTTTGGGAGCTATAAACTTATTTCATGCAATTACACTATATTAATTATTCTTAATTGAAATTAAAAAGGATAAAATCATATCATACATATAGTACTTTATAGTTTTAAAAGAGATGTTATTTCTATAAATTCAATTAATAATTGGTTATATAATAACTTCTAATCACTAATATTGATTTGGTCTATTATTTTTTTTATTTAATATTTTTCAATTTCTCAAAAAGATACAAAGGTCTTCTAGTGATGGTATTTTGATTGTTTTTCATGCTTAATAGAAATATAAATTAAACTATGTTGAAAATTTAATGTGAAGATATAAGAGTTATACAACCACATGAAAATGAGGACTTTTTAAATGATTAATACTCCATCTGTCCCGAAATATTTGTCCTAAAGTACAAAAAGCTCTTTAATTAAGAAAATTAGGGACAATACAAAAGGGGACATGACCTGCTACAGTGCAATCTGTGGTTATTGACCACAGATCAAATTTCAGCCAATGAAAGGGGAGCATTAGGGGCACACGGATCACTTACAAATTTTGGAGACTTAAGGACAGAATTGCCCTAAACAAAAGGGGAATTATACAGGGGACTTAGGGCATAATTGCCCTGACAAAATTGCCCCTAAACAGAGTATAAAAGGGGATTACAGCATTCCCAAAGGAATTTACAGAATTTACATTCAAAACTTCAGTAAAATTCAGAGCAAAATTAAGCAAGTAAACAATCTCTACATCACAGCCTGGTGGTGTCATGGCCTCAGCTTTATGGGACTTAAATGAAGCTCCACTTCCAGATGAACAATACATTTATGATGGAGAAGAGTTCGAAGAGGGACAGTCATCAGGGGACATGGAACAAGATGAACATAACTTTGATCTCAACCAGGAACCAGGAGATGAAGAGGGACAGTCATCAAAAGCAGAGCACAACACAGAGGCAACACAACATCATCAGCCAACACATAATACCAGGCTCAGCAGTGATAAAAAAATGCACATATTGAATGCTCTGCTAACAAGATCTAAAGAGGGACAATTACCATATGGTGCAATAAACAAAGCTGCACAAGAGTTCAACATGTCAACAAGGTGCATAGGCAGAATTTGAAACACAGCAAAGAAGCAACATAATGCACAGCAGAGGTACAATCTAAGCACAAAATATCACAACTGTGGTAGAAAAGGAATTCAAGTAGAGATGGATTCAATCACAGCACTGGGCATGGGAGACATGTCATGCATTAGAGACTTAGCTAGCAAGCTTAGTCTTTCAAAGACCAAAGTGCATAGGATGGTCAAGCAAGGTACAATAAAGCCACATACAAATCCAATCCATCTTGGTTTGAGTGAAGGACATAAGAAGGCTAGGTTGGATTGGGTACTGAAGTTACTTTGTGGGGATACAGTAGAAGAAAAATCAGTGTATTATCCAATGTTTGATTTTGTACACTTGGATGAGAAGTGATTTTTTCTATCAAAGAAATCACAGAGAGTATATCTAGCACAGAATGAAAGGGGCAAGTACAGAGCTGCAAATTCATCTAAATTCATTCCCAAAGTTATGTTCACTGCAGTTGTAGCAAGGCCTAGATTTGATGCAGAGGGACAGTGCATTTTTGATGGGAAGATAGGAATCTTTCCATTCACATATCAACAAGCAGCAAAGTGGTCATCCAAAAACAAAGAGAAGGGGACACTAGTTACAAAGCTAGTTTAATCAGTCAACAAGCAAGTGACAAGGAACATGTTGATAAACCAAATCATTCCAGCAATCAAGGCAAAATGGCCACAAGATGGAGCTCAAAGAGTTATATTCATACAACAAGACAATACAAAGGCCCATATAACTCAAAGAGATCCAGAATGGCAACATGTATACATTCAGGATGGATTCACTTTCATCTTAATACAACAGTCAGCTAATAGTCCAGATGTAAACATCTTAGATCTAGAATTTTTCAGAAGCATTCAGTCACTCATGCACAAGAAGATGCCAAAAAGTATTGATCATATGATAGAAGCAGTGCATGAAGCATTTTTTGAATTGGCCCCTACAACTCTAAGAGATGTGTGGATGACACTACAATTTGTTATGAATGAAATACTTAAATGCAAGGGAGGCAATGAGTATGATTTGCCACATGTAAACAAGAAGAAATTAATGGCTCAAGGAAATCTACCAAGAGAGATCAAGGCACCTATGTGGGCTATCATAGAAGCATGGGACATAGTGTATGGGGGTGCACAACAAGCACATCAAGCAGGAACATCAATAGCAAGTCAACAGAGTCAACAAGGGACAACAGAAGTTGAAGATCAAGACACTGAAGAAGCACTTGAAGACAGTCAGTTTATTTAGCAATATATGACAAAGATTGAACATTTTGTAAGGTAGCAAGAACTTGTGTAATTTTGTAAACAAGCACAAGTAATGGCACAATAATGACAATGCATTTCTCAGATGTCCCTAATACCATCATAGACACAAACTCATTCACAATACCTTAGCATACACATAAGCATCAATCAGTCATTTGACTGTGTTCCAATGGCACACTAAGACAGTGAACATGCAGGGAATGCATCTCAGTTTCAAGACTTTATCATAGATAGACTCAAAGAGAATAACACCACCAATCACAAGAGCTTTTAGAACATTAGGACAAACATTTTGGGACAAACCAGACAAGGGAAATGCATAAATAATCACAATTGTAGATTTTCTCAGATGTCCCCATAGCCATCATAGACACAAGACCAATCACAAGACCTTAACATACACATAGGCATCAGTCAATCACATGTGAAAGTGTTCCTATGACACATTAAGTGAGTGATATTAAGGTCTTGCATCTCAGCAAAAAGACTTCATCATTGAAATGCACAAATAATCTCAGATGTCCCCATAGCCATCATAGACACAAGACCAATCACAAGACTCAATATACACATAAGCAACAATCAACCACATGTAAAAGTGTTCCTATGGCACATTAAGGCAGTGACATTAAAGGTATTGCATCTCAGCAAAAAGACTTCATCATTGAAATGCATAAATAATCTCGGATGTCCCCATAACCCTCATAGATACAATACCAATCACAGTACCTTAACATACACATAAGCATCAATCAATTACATGTGACACAGTGTTGCCATGGCACATCAGAAGTCCAGTGAACATAAAGGTTTTGCATCACAGTTATCATGCATCATCACCGATTACCTAACAGAGGCAACACAACATAATCCAACATCAGAACAGCAACACCAAAACAGAACACCAACACACCAAAACAGAGAATCAACTTAAACAGAATACCAATGTCTCAGTCATCAGAACAGCAACAACAAAACAGAATACCAATGTCTCAGTCAACAGCACAACAAACTCATTCAACAACATGCATAATTCAGAGCAATAATCTCAGCAAAAGTACCCATGCATAAACAACTTAAAAAGAGTGAGACTTAGCTAAAAATCAGAATTAGAGGCAACATCACCATAATCGGGGACGATTCTTCCCGCAGCTTCATCGTCAGAGGAATCAGGGATTACAATAATCTCAGGGGAATAAGGGAGGACGACGATCTCAGGGGTAGGACAGAGCGCAACGAACTCAGGGGTAGCATGGAGCTCAACGATCTCTGGGGGCTCTTCCCGCATCTTCCCCTCCACAGTTTCCTCTGAGCCAACAGGAGTGAAGCTGTGATCCCCAACACAATCGCCACCCCACTCGCACTGTGGAGCTTTAGAGCAAGCAACTAAAAGTGCATCAGAAGTCCAGGACCCATCAGACTTAAATAGGTCTGAATCACCCATGAATGCAAACAGAGAATGGAACCCAGGGGACCGGGGTTTTCAAAGCACTCAAATATGAGATTTAGGGTTTTTTGGGCGGGTTTTGGGAGATATGGATAGATCTAGACGAGGAGCAAGCTTTTTCAGTGTTTTGGGGACATGCGGAGCAGATTAACCGCCGGTGAGCAGATCTGCAACACATCGAGATCTCAGATGAGTTAGGGTTTCAGAGAGAGCTCATACGAGAGAGAGAGCTCAGACGAGAGAGTTGAGAAGGAGAGGCACCTTCAAGGAGAGTGAGAGGTCAGATGAGAGCACAAATGAGATCTAGAGGTGAAGAGAGCTCAGACGAGAGAGGAGACGAGAGAGCTCATATCTAGGGTTTCAGAGAGAATGAGAGAGGAGACAGAGAAGAGAGCGGCGAAGAGTGAGACGAGAGAGTTGTGAGTGAAGAGTGAGAGTCAGATTAGGGTATTTAGGGTTAGGGTGGGAAATGGGCTGGGCTGGGTAGATTAGGGTTTCGATTAATTGGGCTGGGTAGATTAGGCCGGGTTAAATGGGTAGATTAGGAGGTAGGTTAATATGGGTTAGAGATATTGGGTTAGGTTAAAATATGAGTTTGGGTTTGGGTTAGTTTGGTTAAAAATATGGATTTGGGTTAAGTTAATGGATTTAGGAGTAGTTTGGTTAATTTTGTTAGTTTAATTAATTAATTAAAATTTTAATTAATTAGGTTAATTAGGTTAATGTAATATGGTTTATTAAGTTTTAGGTTATGGATAAAAATGGTGGATATTAATGGAGTTTGAGATGGATGAAGATGGTAGGTGGGAATGATTGGATGTGAATGATTGGATGTGTAGTATTTTGGATAAAAGATGGAATGAATAAGGGTAATGTTGGAACGAAAAGATGGATAGAAAATGAAATAAAGTAAAGTAGGACAAACAAAAGGAGACGTCCAAAATGGAAACAGGACGAACATTATGGGACAAAGGGAGTATATAGTAATTGTATATAATTGTGAATCAAAAACATTTTATATTACATAGAAGATTATAGATTATTAATATATGAAATTGTCACTTTAGTACTTTTTGGATTTGAGAAATTGTTTAAATTGTGAGCTAAATAAATAAGGCATGAAAAAAAAAACTAATTCATCTTTAAAAATTAGCATTCAATGACCTAAAATGCTAACTTTTAAATATATATATATATATACATTGTGTAAGCCCATGTAATAGAGATTAAAATCTAGCATAAAATACTACCAAATTTTTTTTTTAAGTCTAAAAGTATTCAAAATATCATTGAATATTATTTCAATGGTTGAAAACAAAATATGGGAATCCAATTCTCACATCTCATATTTGATTATTTGAGAACCTTATTAAGCCCATCTTTATTGGTGGTATTTTGCTTTTCTAGGATCTTGAGAGGAGATAAAATATATTTTAAATATTTGGGTTGAAGTCTCGAAGATCCATCAAGAGAGATTCTACCCCAAAATCCCAAAACAAGCATATTTTCAAGAGAGAATTTTTTTATTGGTTATTATTAAAAAATATATTAAATCCCAAAAAAAAAACATATTTTAAATTTTTTATTGGTCATTATTTATTGGTTAATATACTAAAAATCGAAAAATAACAGAATTAATTACGTTCTTTTATCATTGAATGTCCCTATATATATTCAATTGAATATACAAGAACATTTTATTGATTCAAGAAAATAGTCTCATGCTATCATATCTACTCAATTAAACTTTTAATAGAATGAAATATAGTAAAATTTGAAAAAATTTATCTTCCATTTTTAAAAATTTAGACCAAATTTAATAAGTAATTAAATAATCTTTCTTATTAAGATAGCAGTATATATATTTAAAACACATACATCTCAAAGTTAAACTCAATAGTAAATCAGAGCAATGGAGCAAATAAAATACAAATATAGTAAAAATTTATAATTAAAAATTAAAAAAATTGTAATATAATTATGTAAAAAATAAAAAAATTGCTACATTATGTAATAACAAAAATAATTATAAGAGAAAAAAAAGCATGTAATATATATATTGCTAGCTAATTTAACAAAAAGTAAACTAAATTACTAATTGAATTTAGGATGCGGATTTGATGAGAAAAAACACTTAAGTGAGAACGTGAGAATACGCACATATATGCAAAAGTTCATGCACATCACAAGATGTGTATGAAGTTTTGTTTATATGTGCATGGGTTTTCACTTACACATAGTCAAATATATAGTAAAAAATATATGTACGCAAAAATCCATGTACATCTTGAGGTATGCATAAATTTTTGCATGTATGTGCATGAGTTTTAACTTACACATAAGAAAAAATATATGCTTTGGTAGATGGAAACACACATGCACAAATAGACAAAATTTCATGCACATGCAATCATAAATCCATACACATCCGACATTCTCACGTTCTCACATAAGCGTTCATTCTTACATGAACCTTTTTTCCTTGAATTTATTACAACATCTTAACTTTTTATCTATCATATTTCTTCAAACATTTTAACAATTCATTAACATCGAATTATGGAGATAGTAACAAAATTGTAAACTTATCGGCAAGGAGATTTTCAGTTTGGGTCTTTTATATAAGGGGTTTTTGCGCCAAATCACCCGTTATATGAAGGATTTTGTATGAAATCACCCGTTATATTGATGATTACTTAAAACCACCCATAAATAACCCTCCGTTAACAAGGAGTCACCCACGAACTTATTACGTTAACTTTTCCATTAAAAAAGTTAAAAGGACCAAAATACCCTTGTAAATATATCAAAGTTTAAAAAAATGTCATTCTTCCTCCACCCTAAACCCTAAATTCCAAACCCTAAAGCCCTAAACATAAACCCTATAAACCCTACACCTAAACCCTAAATCCCTAAGCCCTTAACCCTAAAAATATTTTTAGGATTTAGTTTTTTTTTAAAAAAATGATCCAAACCATTTTTTGATGACATTTTTTGGGAAATTGAAACCCTAAACCCCAATACTCTAAACATGAACCCTCTCATTCTGTAACCGGCCATTATTTCGGGAAATTTTATTTATTTTTAAGGTTTCGAGTTTAGGGTTTATGGTTTAGGGTTTTAGGGTGGAGGAAGAATGACATTTTTTAAAAAACTTGATATATTTACAAGAATATTTTGGTCCTTTTATTTTTTTTAACGGAAAAAGTAACGAAATAAGCTCGTGGGTGACTCTTTGTTAACGGATGGTTATTTATGGGTGATTCAAAATAATTATCGATATAACGAATGATTTCATGTAAAATTGACCATATAATAGGTAGTTTGGCTCAAAAAAACCTATATATAATAGCAAACAATAATGATAAAAGAGTATCGTGTATATATTCATCGAAATATTTGATTTAGCTAGGTTGACCATTGCTATCTGATGAGCCAAGAAAACAAAGATCGTGAAGTTATTCCAAATGGTCATGATCATGTTCCGAATTTTAGTCAAGCTTCCACGATCCAATTTACACTAACGCTACTGTGACATCATCCATTATAAACATGATTTAGTCGTAAGAAGTCATCGGTGATGATCGAAATCTTGTTTCTTACTGTGCTTGAACTAGCGTTCACTATTCGACCATTTCATATTTGTGACGTACTAGCTCTAAAATCCACTATTTTCGACAATTATATGCGACTTCATTGAGACAATTTCCCACAATTTTTCCAAAATTATTCTCAGCTGTGCCCTACGTCAGTTTAATAATTTATAGTTTAGAGAATAAAGTTATTCTACATTGAAGAATTGTGATTAAATAAGATCACAATATAAGTTTATGAATTAATCTACTTATTATCGATCAATTGGATTTGGGTTGAAACTTCATAAATTTATGTGTTGGATTTTGTACGCGGTTTGCGCTCGGATTGACACGTCATCCGTTTATCGACCCA
Source organism: Rheum nobile (assembly GCA_027886185.1). Lineage (NCBI taxonomy): Eukaryota > Viridiplantae > Streptophyta > Magnoliopsida > Caryophyllales > Polygonaceae > Rheum > Rheum nobile. The sequence continues at coordinate 2,703,057 of WOAB01000163.1, forward strand.
TCGAACTTTATTATGGTATTAGAGCCATGTTCCGAGATTGGGTTTGTTTCCTTGTTTATTTGAGCTTAGCCTGACATAAAAGCTTAATATCGGTAGCCTGTTTGACTTATCGGCCTTAAGGCATGTTGGGTGTGTGGAGAATAAAGTTATCCACATTAGACTATTGGGACTAAACAAGACTACCATGTAAACATAAACACCGAGCTTATATAATAAAGTGTGTAGCTTCAAACCAACACTATTGTAAAAAACGCTCCCTTTCAAAAACCCTCCTCCCCCAGCTCATCGGCCCCAAAATGAAACCCTAGCCCACGCTGCCTGCTAACCCAGCTCCACAACCCAACCTCAAGCAGATTAGATGAAATCTATTACCTGCATCCCTACCAGGAGAAACCGATCGATAGACACACACCCCAAATTGGTGCTTCTTTTCACCCCTAAACCTCCACACCAGTAGATCCAAGCTTGGATCTATTCAGGAAGATGGAGAAAAAACCCTACCGCCGCCGGCCTTAGCTTGGGCTGACGAAGAACCCCCTCCAACCAAGCCCTTACTCCTCCGCTCCGACCGAGCTCTTCCTTCGCTGCTCCGACCGAGACCCTTAGCCCGCCGCTCCGACCGAGCCCTAAAAAGTCACCGAAGGCGCCCAGGCCACCGCCTCTTTCAACATCCACACCCTCTCTCCTGCCACCTTCACCACCCGGCGATCTTGCTTTTGGCTAGGCTGAAGGCGCCGATCTAACCGAGCCCCTGCTCTGCACCGGGCCCGCCGACACCGTTGTCTTCGAGGGTCTGGGAAGACGGCTCACCGACTCCCGCTCCCTCCTTGCAATCGCAGATCTGGTCTTTTCAAGCCTCTTGGTAGCATGTTTCCAAGGCATTAAGCAGACTAGTTATCCTTATATACATGGATCTACTAAATCTGCTTTTGGGAATGGGCATTTTTCTCCGGATCTTTCATCCTTCTTGTGGGGTAAGGGTTGGCGGTGATGGGCTTGAGGATGCTCCATTTAACTCCAACCTGTCAAAGAGCTTTTCGAGGCTTGAAGGCTTGGCTCTCCTGGTTTGGTGCTCATTTTGGCCTTCTGGTGAAGCCTGCGTGAAGTTGACCCCGAGTCAGCTTGATCTCCTTACCATCAGCCATGGTGAAGATCGACTGTCCAGGTGTTTTCTTATACTTTCTTACCTCTATCTATGCTCTTAGTCATTACAACAGCCTATCTCTTCTTTTGCTAAATATTGCTTGCTATGCTCTCATCCGTAAGTAGTTATTTGTGGTGCCTCATATGGTATGCTTTTGCTGCGGTATGTTGCATTTGTTTATCCCACAAGGGAAAAAGAAAGAAATTTCTATACACCCACTATCATCTGAAATGGAGCTTCACAAGCTCAATCCTGTGTTGTTACACACACTCGGCCATAACTGGCATATTTTGGTGACTTATAGGGAAGCTTCCCAAGTTTTTTTAAAGTGCAAACCTCACCAATAATAACAATATCCACACTAGCTCTTACAGGGAAGCTTCACTGCCTTCACATGTTTGTTGTTACACACAATCCTGTGTTGTTACACACAGCTTTTATACCCATCTATGTATGATCTATTTGGATATCTCTGTATTCCACTAATCTTATCTTTTTACTTGTTTCATAACCTTGACTAACCCCCTGATCATTACATTTCAAGTACTCTCAAGGATTAACATCCAGACGCTCTTGTTATTCTTTCTTTGCAGGTGTCAAGATTTTCTGAACATATATTGTCCCTCAATTGACATGGCTTGGCCTATATGCTTCCTGGGTGTCCATTTGCTGGTTTTAGTCTGGAAAATACTCTCTCTAGTCTTTGGAGTTAAAAAACCCCCTACAAACAATCTCCCTGTTATCAGGCGCAAAATGGCCACCTTTATAAGAAACCAATTTATGAATCAACTCTCTAGTGAATGTTTTTGTTCTCGCTTAACTGCAAGACACTTATTTTTACTACCATTCTTTATTGGTTCCTTTCATATTTTGCAATTGCAAAGTTGCTCATTAACTTTGAATCTATACTCATCTCCCAGGCTTATAATTTGGAAATGGATAAAATCTTCTTCTGATCGGAAGGAGTGTCGTCCCTCTCCTAACATCGTTTGTGATTGCAATCGATCTGGTTGGCCGAACGGGACCCAACAATGGCCGAAAGGAACCTAACAAAAGCCAAAAGGCACCCAAATACTCTCAAATAACAATCGATCTGGTTGGCCGAACGGGATCCAACAATGGCCGAAAGGCACCCAATAATAGCCGAAAGGCACCCAAATACTCTCGAATAACAATCAACTGTTCAAATTGAGCAAATCGACCTCACAAGTTGTTTTCAAAATCAAGCGACCAAACCTTAGAATCTTTATACAAAAACTTTACTTTAAGAATTTTTGTATACATTTTCCCCCATTACCTTGACCAAGGAGAATTCTTAGTAGAACTTATTGTACATTCACAGGGACTTTGACAACTAATGTGTTGAAACCACTGTTGGATAAAAGACCGGTTCTATCAAAAAGGCATGCAGGACTATGATTTACAGAATTGTGTGTTACTTGGAAAGCAATCCATTAATGGCATATGACACCAAAATAACAAACAACTTTCAACACAAAACTCTAACGAAGACAAATGAAAGAAAACGAAATGGGCCTATGAGAATCGAGAGGCTACAGTGATATATCACACCTATAAAGGACAAAGCCACACTAAAATTACATGGTACAACCATATGTTTACATAACCATTGATTGAAGAGTCTATCCGTTATAAAAAATAGACCATGAATCAAACCAACATACCATATTGAGATAATTCAATTTCCTGTAACTGTCGGGCTGACGAGGCCTATTATTATTAATGCAACTTTAAAGCGAATACTCTGAAATCCTTAAGCCAAGCCTAGTAGAAACATGAACCCTAGTTTTCTCAACCCTCGAGTAGACCTCGATCTCATCTAAAATCTTTCTCTCTTAACCCCGAGGTACTCCCACTGTCGAGGCTGCTTCCCTAAGGCTGAATCCGAGAATTGCTGATTCGGATCGAGACAAGACTGTGATCGAGTGATCCCTGGTGGCTGATGTGAACTTTGCGCCCCCAGATTAGTCGTGTTTCTTCTTTCCGGCTGCTTCACACGACCTGTTGGTGTACTCCGACCACTATTTGAGGACTTTCTCGCTTTTTGCCTTGCTGGTTTTGAGATCGTTAGTGTCTGTACTTTTCCTTAGTTCTGTCATGTTGGTTCTCTGTATTTTTCCCTTTGTTTGTTTTGGTTTTTGGGTAGGTTGTGGCGGGTGTTCCGTCGCCGATTCTTCGGCCTCTCGAGATCCCCAGGTTGTTGTATTGGGATCTCGAATTCTTACTTTATCAAAAAAAAAAAAAACACCGAGCTTATACATTGGATGTATACACACATATGTTCATATGTTTATGAACTAACAAGTCCCCATTTATCCGTTACTATGAATCTACTACATGATGATGTCGTCAATTACAGCTGCTAGGTGGATGTGTCCGTTCAATGATAGTGCAAATTAAATTGTGTAGTGCTTTTAGATTAAAACCATTTTTAACTATGATATTTTATATGAGTATCATAAATATTAAAGAAATTAAAAAATATTAAATTTTGTGAATAAATTAATAAAGTAGTATCGTTTGCAGGATACTCTATTAAAAAAACTTGATATTATGTTTTAACTTTTCTTTTTACACTAGTACAAAAAAGGGGATTAACCGCACTATTATTGGAGCGGATTTTAAAACCGTGGTAAAGAATATATACGGACCACGGTTATATATAAAAACGCGATACAGAAGTTTTTTTTATTAAATTAATTAAACTCGTACCGCGGTTTTGATAATGAAACCGCGGTAAAATACTCGGACCACGGTTGTTGGTTGAGCGTGGTAAAGATTTTAAAAATAAAAAACCACGTTGTCTACAACTCGGTCTTCGTTTCTCTTTTAGGGTTTGTTCAATTCGGGCGCCGCTAGCTTACTCGCTTCTTCGATTCACTTGCGAAGTTGCTCCACCGCGTACCCGCCGCCTCACTTGCGAAGTTGCTCCACCGCGTACCGGCCGCCGAGACCACTTGCCATTCCCTCCACCGAAACCTTCGCCGCTCCACCCCGATTCGTCGTCGCCACCGGCTGCCCCTCCCCATTCCTTCACTTGCAAATTTTGCGGGCATTTTTTGCTGGTGTCGGTCATTCTCCGCCGATGTTTCTCCGTCCCCGACGCGGTCCCTCGCCGGTGCTTCTTCCTCCCCGGTAAATTTTGTTGAGTCAAGTCCCAATTCAATGATGTTAATATTGCAATTAAGCCATGTTTTGCAACTATTTTTCCAATGATGTTAATATTGCAATTAAGCCTTTGTCTTTTGCAGGCTCCAGGGTATATGTTTTGTTTCAGTTGATCGGAGCAAGGTCCATTTGACATTTTGTTACACAAGGTAATGGTCTAATAGTTAGCTCCTAACTCCTACGTAAGATGTAAAGTGAACAATTATTTGTTCATTGACCATAACAGCACTAATAGACTTTATATCTTAATGTGTACACTGCTGCTGCATTTGTATGCTATATGAAGACTTGTTTTTCTATTTTGTCCCGATGCTGGAGGAGTGAAAACATATTTTTTTTTTAGAGAAATTGAAGTCTTGCATATTTTTTTCTTTTTAGTGACACTCTACTTTAGCTATGATATTAGTGGTTTTGACATTGCACATTTGCTCTATAGACTAAGCAGATTATACAGTTATTTGTTGTAAGCCCAACAATGTTGACTTAATCAATCTTGTTTGCAATATTTTTGATACTGCAGCCTGCAGGCAATAAAAAATACTGAATGATGAAATGCAATGTGATATCTTCAAGGTTGGCAATTTGGTCCGGAATAAGGTGTGATGTCTGGTTCCTCTATTTTTGAATTCTTATATGTACTGAGTTGTATTAGCATATATTGCGTATATCTACTAGCTAGAGGTTCATTCCATTTTCCAGTCCTGTTTATTAGAGGAAATGAATAAAGATAATGGAAAAGGAGATTTGAACAGGTACCTTATGTTTGAAATGAATATCTTATGACAGGAGAAAAAAATTTGTTTCAAATTTGTGCCTTTTTCCCTTAGGTAAAACAATTAACAGCATTGCAATGTTCTAGTGATTGTAGAAGACTACGTAGATAACCTTGGTTATAGATGATTTGAGGAGTTGTGCCTTCTATTTGTGTTAGATTTCTATATTATCGGTTGGAACACTGTAAATAGAATGCAGCTGTTGTAGTTGATGTATGCCCTGCTAGGTTCATTTATGTGCACAAATACATTGCCTTTCAAATCAGCTTGGTAAGAGAACATAGTCCGGGTTCATTCTTCATCTAATATTCTTATAAAATAAATGGTGGTTGTTTTCTAGTTGAGTCAAAACGACGACTTGAAGAGTTGTTTCTTTTCAAGTTTCACTGCTTCAGAAGAACCAGTTGATGGAATTGTTGACATCCCTTTAGCACAAACTGGTGAAGGAACTTCAGAAGAACCAGTTCATACGCTTTTGTATTTCCCTTGTAATTTCACTGATTTCCTCTATATATAATCTTCTATTTTTTATTTTTTAGGTTGCTCGCCACCCGGAAGTTGTTACTGTTGTCACAGGGATAGTTGGCTGTGCTGGGCTCAAGGTAACTGCCCTAGCCTATTTCTATTTTCTCTCAAGCACATTATACTGCTTAATTCTTATATGGGTATATTTGGCATTCTACTATTTTTTTTTGTTTTCCATAGCCAACGGTGGCTGCGATTGAAGCAGGAATTGACATAGCATTGGTTAATAAGGAAACCTTGATTGCTGGTGGTCCTTTTGTTCTTCCACTTGCTCACAAGCATAAAGTCAAAATTCTCCCTGCTGATTCTGAACATTCTGCTATATTTCAGGCAAGATAAAAATTGTGTTTTCATGCTTGTATGATAACTTCATTTCTAGTGTTCAGTTTTTTAATCCTTTCTTTTTCCTTCTCTCTCTTTTCTTCCATTATGCTGCTTCTATACTTGAGGTATGCTTGCTAGCCTGGAGGGATTCTCTCGGCGGTGTTATTGATCGGCTCCTACATACTCAAGGAGTTTAGTCTTGAAGAGTTCATTTATATTATATCCTTGAACTAATTAACTGTTTTACAGAGTGCGGGATTTTCCGGTGCATCCAACTCAACAAGAGTCTCAATTCTACTAGGCGTATTCAAGGTATATATTGTATTCGTTGACATATGACCTTTCTATTGCCGAACAAGTTTTGTTCTCATCTTGAAACATTTTTTGTTCTTTTTGCTCAAATTACTCGAGGTCCATCTCACTGCTATCTATCTGATTGGCCACTCTTTGCAGCTAATTATGATGGGAGTTGTCGTTCTGGCTGTTGATAGGCTTGGGAGAAGACCGTTGCTTCTTGATGGTGTTTCTGGATTGATATATTTCTCTGTCGTACTTTTTATCCTTTCTCTTGAATAGGGTGTATATCCGTAGTATAAAAATTGAATAATATGCTAGTAGAAAGGTAAAAGTTTTGATTGAACAATAATCATTAGCTACAGATGTACTCATTCTTCTTCCTAATGCCTTTATTCTGGTTTATTTTGAATACACTGATCACATTCTGCTCTGCGGCATATGTATAACATCATTTTATGGTTGATCATGTGATAGACAATCTCCTTGTTCCTTTTGGGAGCATACTACACGTTCCTGGGTAGTGTACCTGCCGTGGTTGTTGTCGCGTTGCTTTTCTATGTTGGGTGCTATCAGGTATCTCCCAATTTCAGGTTTCGTAGGTTAAATATATTGTCTGCATGCTATTTGGAATGAACTGAGAAAAATTGAGGCTAGGAAGTTCCCTTGGTCGATATATTAGATTCAGGAGCTAGTCTTGTATTGTTTGTGAGTGTATTGATGTTATTTTCTGCGTTGTTTTTTTCACCTCATCGCATAGTGTGTTGTACTTATTTTGTAGTTGTCATTCGGGCCAATTGGCTGGCTGATGATCTCAGAGATCTTCCCCCTATGAATGAGAGGGAGAGGTCTGAGCATAGCAGTTCTAGTGAACTTCAGCGCAAATGCTCTAGTCACTTTATCCTTTTCTCCTCTAAAGGTGTTGAATTTGCCTTCCTTGAAAGCTTTGTGCTGAAATCATCCGGTCCGGCTAATGACCGGCTAGGCTATTTAAAAGATGAAGCAAATTGGAAGTATATATTCTTTTAAAAAAGAAATGCTATGGAGTGGACTAATTGTGATGACTGATATCGCAGGCGCTGATTGGAGCAGGAAATGTGTTCTTCGTGTTCGGAGTAATAGCGGTATTGTCTCTTTTCTTCATATTCTACGTGATACCAGAAACCAAGGGGCTGAGCTTTGAGGAGATTGAGGCCAATATCGGATGATGGAAGAGACGAAAGACCGAAAGAATGCTGTGGAGGCATATGTATATAAGATGAGGAATTAGGTATTCAATCCTTACATTTAATTTCTTTGCTCCTCTTAATCTTCATTGAAGTTTCTTTGATCTTATTGTCCATCATACAACGTAGAGTTGATTCTTGTACTAATTGCTTAACATTTATGTCCCTGAGAAAGCTAGCAACGAGTACTTTTCCAATTTGCAGGTTTTTTTGTTGCAGGCAATAGATTAAAGTCACTCGATTTGAATATTGCCCGTTTTTCCTCCATTGCTCTACTGTGTTGGCGCCACTTGGGTGTCATTGGAGAGCTTTGGCTCCGTCACATTTGTGATGTTTCTTCATAATGTAGATGATGCTAAGGTAGAGACGTATCTCTAATTCAGTTTTGTGCTCTGAAATTGATTTGGGTTGCTATTTGTGTGCAATTTTTTTTAAAAAGAAAATGAATCTGGACAGCGGTTATTTTCCAGAACCGCAGTCCTGTTTCATTTTATATTTTTTAAAAAAAAACTAAAGTGCACTACGGTTCTTAAAGAACCGCGGTCCGGCATGTCTACCACGGTTTATACAAACGCGGTCCGGCATGTCTACCACGGTTTTAAATAACCGCGATCTGGTTATCACGATTTTAAATAACCGCGGTCCGACTTACCACGGTTGACCAAAAACGTGGTCCGAAGGCCGAACCGCGCCGAGAACAACCACGGACGGGAAACCGTGGTTCCGTGTCTTAAATAACTGCGGTCCGACCCTATGTTTTGTACTAGTGTTATAATACCCTAAGATACTCCAAGTAAACATCATTCAAGGTGCTCTAAGAATTGAAAATATTAATACAATTTTCTAGCTGTTTAATAATCTAACAAGTCTTTAGATGAAGACTTGTCAGGAATACCTCAATATAAAATATGTGATTGGTTTGAATTTTATGAATAATAGAATAATATAAATTTTGACTTTTTTATTTTAATGTATATATTTTAAAATTCAATCAAATATTTTTTGTATATCGTAAAAGTTATAATTTACTGAAAATTAATTGTCAAAAAGTATCTTTCTAAGAAATACAATTGCTACATTCAATAAAAAATATATCAGCATCTAAGCTTGCAATACTAATAATTTCCCTGCCGAATGCCGATCGTGTGTCACATAAATCCTACGTATGCGCGGTGTTCATAAAAATGCTCACGCACGAACCCACAATTTTCACAGATAAGAAAATCAATGGAAGAAACACTTAAATTCGATCATACGTACAATATATAGACGATTAATATAAAAAAAACCGCAAATTTACGATGCAAGAAAGTCAATTCAAAATGAAATCATACAAACCCACCAATTAAAGCAGTAGGTATATAAGTGCATTATTAATAATGAATTATCCATTAGACGTACACTTACCCGATTCCGATGGCCACGTAAGTACTCAATGAGTGTGCATGGAAGGTGTTGGGCCTCGATTTTTCGGTCCATTAGATCGGCCCAATAGCTTGAATTAAAGCTGTCTTCTAGAAGATCCGGTCAGAAACAACCTTCAGAGATTTTGGTTCGGTCAGTTTAACCTCGAGATATCTCGGGGCGACCAGTGGTTAGAGCGACGACCTCTGCGGATTTCGGAGCGACCAGTACACAGCTAAACGACTCTCGCAGATCTCGGACGATTTTAACCGATCCACGTGCAGGATAACTTCTTCCATGAATCTAGGGTGGATTTGCCAACCGATTCAAAGCCTAAAACTAGTATAAATATAGAGAAAACTATCTTGTAACGGGACATGGTCATTCTTACTTAATTCAAGCAGCTTTCTACTATTGTTATACTCAAAATACGAGATCATTCTTGTGCTCAGTCCGTTATTCCAACATTGAAGCGACCGATAACTAAATTTATGTATTTGATTAGTCTCTCATTCCAGGGAGATAAGTTTATATTACATCCGTTTAATCTCATTCTCTTGATTGATAAGTTGATTTAGATTATTTAGATATTACTGATCTTATTGTTGTCTAGTTGTCCCCTCTTTAAGCGATCCAGGTCGGTTCGATCTTTTTCGCCCGAAACAATTTGGCGCCCACCGTGGGGCATCTAGCCAATCAACGATCCGATCAACGATTCAGTCCACATCCAATCATGGCCAGTTCCGGGGATCCCATGATCGTCGTTGAAGAGCAAGTCACCCTGGTCGGAAATCAAGCCGAAGATGTCGTCAATCCGCTCATCTTGGACACCCGAATCCAAGAATTAGCAAAAAGCATGAGCATCCTCCAAGAGGAACTTGAGGATGCTCAGCAACGCCTAAGAACCGAAACCCTAAGCATCCAATCTGAAGTTGAAATTGCAAGACTAATCCGTGAAAATAAACTTTTGAAATCGCAGGTGAATTCGACTGCATCAGTCCCAGGGGGATCAAGGCGTGTAGTCAACACCGAAGGACTCCAAACACGTTTCAACATGAATGGGGAAATCCCGACGCCCATGGCTCTGGTTACTCATAGCGTCGTTCAACCCATTGGTATGTTTCAAACTCCTCCAGTCAGTACTTTTATGACTAACGCTCCAATTCCCATGACCGAGCCCACAGAAGTTCGAGTAGTCCCTCCACAGGTCACCCCGCCGATGAACCTGCGAGTCCTCATACAACAAGCTATCAACGAACACATGAAGGCCTCAGACGACCGCATCGCTTGGATTCCAGGAGTCCCGCAACCGATCGAAAAGGAAGCAATCGACGGATATGAAGACTCGCCGTTCGTAGAGGCGATCGCTCGCGTCGAGATCCCTAAAAAGTTCCATGTCCCCAACATGCCCAACTATAATGGGACCGGGGACCCCGACGATCATATCTCTATTTACAAACAGAAACTATTGACTATCTCTATTCCAAGAAGAAATCGTGAAGCGGTCATGTGCAAAATCTTTGGCACGACCCTCGTAGGACCCGCACTAACTTGGTTCATGCATCTGTCGCAAGGTTCGGTCGCTTCGTTTTCTGATCTGGTCAATTCATTCAAAATCCAGTTCGCCAGCAGTCGGAGACTGGAAAAGCAATCAAGCAACCTATACAGGATCGTGCAAGGGTACGGTGAGCCCTTAAGGGATTATCTTAACATGTACAATAAAGAGAAGGTCGCGATCCCGCATTGCGACGTCCCAACGTCTATTGAAGCCTTCCGTCGGGGATTGGTCAGGGGCAATGAACTCTATCGCGAGCTGACCAAATACCCATATCGAAGCTTCGAAGATGTACAAGCCAAAGCCATGTCCCATGTCAGACTAGAAGAAGACGAAGAGTCCACAAAAGACGACCAACCAAACTGGAACACGACCCATTGGGAATCGTCTTACTTTTGAAAACTTATACGTTTCATTTCATTTAGATTCAGTCGATTATACTTATCCAACTGTTTACTAACTTAAGCATCGGAGGACCGTTGGGCTCACACCCAACGATCACCCTTTGATCTTTTCTATATTTTTCAAGTGTCTTGGACAGGAACACGACAAGAGGCCTCAAGACAAAATCAAGTTGATCAACATACACAAAACACAATCATACATAGCGCTTACACATTACACAATCGATCGGTACACAGGGAATAGAGGAACAAAAACAAGACACAATTTTACAAGACCTGTCCTACTTGAGGTACACGTCTTATACAAATACTACAATGCTCTTCCCTGGAACTACACGACATGTCACACTCAATTACAAGTCTACTCGACCAATGTCACACGACTTGACCAGGAAGCGACTGACGAGTCCACCTGCAAAACAAAGCAAATGACAAACAAGGAGCGGTCTTCTGACCCTTCGTCATCACAAGAGACGCCCTCAGCCGTCTTCACACGATTATTGGCCGTATTAAGCTGACTCTCAACTTGAGCAATACACGTGTCGACCCCGTCGCCAGAACGCCTGTAGCAAAATCGAGAGAAGTTATAAAATCAAAATGTCCCATCACTTGACGCTCTAGCCCAGTTTAATTTTGGGGCAATTGTTGGGCCTCGATTTTTCGGCCCATTAGATCGGCCCAATAGCTTGAACCAAAGACGCCTTCTAGAAGATCCGGTCAGAAACAACCTCCAGAGATCTTGGTCCGGTCAGTTCAACCTCTAGATATCTCGGGACGACCAGTGGTTAGAGCGACGACCTCCGCGGATTTCGGAGCGACCAATACACAGCTAAACGACTCCCGTAGATCTCAGACGATTTTAACCGACCCACGTGCAAGATAACCTCTTCCATGAATCTCGGGTGGATTTGCCAACCGATTCAAAGCCTAAAACTAGTATAAATATAGAGAAAACTATCTTGTAACGGGACATGGTCATTCTTACTTAATTCAAGCAGCTTTCTACTATTTTATACTCAAAATACGAGATCATTCTTGTGCTCAGTCTGTTATTCCAACATTGAAGCGACCGACGGCTAAATTTCAGTATTTGATTAGTCTCTCATTCCAGGGAGATAAGTTTATATTACATCCGTTTAATCTCATTCTCTTGATTGATAAGTTGATTTGGATTATTTAGATATTACTGATCTTATTGTTGTCTAGTTGTCCCCTCTTTAAGCGATTCAGATCGGTTCAATCTTTTTCGCCCAAAACAGAAGCCATGGCGATGATCCCAAGCTTCTGAAGGTTAAGCTTGACCACCGTATCCACAAACATCTTGGTATCCTCCGTTGTATTCCCCTCCGGAATATCCACAATATAACTCTCCAAGACCACCGTATAAACCCCTCCGCCGCCGCCGTTATCTAGCTCCGTGATGGAGGTAACGGAGCGGTAGTTAGAGAGGCGGTGCTCGCCCCTGACGACGCGGAAGCTGAGGACGCGGTGGAGGTCGTCGAGCATCTCGAGGCGCTCGACGTTGGTGGAGACGGGGAGGCCGGAGACGACGGAGACCTCGTGGACGCTGCCCACGGTGGCGCCGTCGCCAGACATGAGGCGGCAGCTCTTGATGAAGTGCTTGTAGCGCTGGGGGTTGTCGAAGCTGCGGACGAGCGGCCACATGGCGGCGGCCGGGGCGTCGATGCGTTGCGTGATGAGGGAGGTGCACAACTTCGATCGACGGCTGCGTGGGGTGGAGCGTGTGGAAGGACCGGATCGTTGGCTCCAGCCGAGCGTATTCCGAATCCGTTAGGCCGTGTCGCGGCGGTTCCATGGCGGCGGTTGTTTGAGTTGGATATAGTTAAGCTAGGTGAAGGGAGATGGCTTTTGGTGGGTGGTGGAGAATGGAGAAGAGGGATTAATTGTGAAATTTTGGGTTTGATTGTAGGTTTCATATATGTGAGATGGCTTTTTTGTTTGACTTTGACTATCACGCTTATATAGATGTATGATATATGACTTTAGATGCAATCAAGTAGTTAGACATGTCTATCCGAAGCGGGCATGTACTTTTTTTTTTATCATGCACTAACAATTAATAGTAATCAATAAACTCATATCCATTTTGTACTTTTTCAGAAAAAAAGTATTGTTAACTTATTTATGGCGTTGTTTTTCGCTGTCCTATTTTGAAGATTGTTAGGCTATTTGATCGTTGTGTTGTATTGTATTTTCTCTTATTTGTTTATTTTCATGTTTTTTTTATGACTGTTTATCTGATCGTCAATTTTTTCCGACCTCTCGATATACTAATTTTGTCTAATATAGTACTTTAGATCTTTTCTGTAGAATTTGATTCTTTTGCGGACCGGGTTTATTGTGCAACATGCGGACCGACTTTCCGCCACAAGATTGAGGCTTCAAACGGCTCAGATCGCGTGACTCCACCTGATCTACAATACACACGCACGCAAGATGAAAAAACGTGGCAATCTCGTAATTTTGACAAAAAGGGAAACGAAAGGACATGTATGCCCTTACCCCGCTTAAACCATAAGACGCTTTGACATCCAAGTTTCTCCAAACACTCTCTGCATATTCCGATTGAAATAAAAAAAGCGCAAGCAAATCTTGTGTTCAAACATCCAAAATCAACCAAACAAACGAAAACAATTGAGGTGGAAACAATTGCGAGAAGCAATCAAAAAAAGAATATTGCCATTCTCATCACATTGAACCACCGAGAAAGCGACGTTCGTAGAAGAAACTTTAAAACCCTTTCGAAGCAACATGTCAAACAACGAAGAGAAGAACCAAACGAGCACGACCGGATCCCAAGGAGAAGGTAAGATCACACAAATTTCTTGCCTCCTACTAGTTTGAGTTTTAATTTTTAACCAAAAAAAGAAGTTTCATGTATTGTCTAGGAAATATAGGGTTTACTAGATTATTTTGACATGGACAGTCATGTATGAGTTCGTATTTGAGAAAATAAAAGTTTTTAAGGTTAGATGATGCATGAATAAGTTTGAAAATTTACAAAATCTAGGTTTCATGCATGAGCATGATTACAACAAAAACAGAGTTGAATGTGTAGTAGACATTATGTTCATGTGAATGGTTTAAAACAATCACAGAGTTCAATGTCTACACTATTGAGCAAAGTTTGGCTCATGTGGTTATATTTGAGGTTCATGTGATTATTTGAGGTTCATGTGCTCTATATAAAAGGTGCATAGAGTAGCATAAGGTTTTTGAACCTTGTATTATGAGGTTCATGTATTTTGTGTATAAAGTTCATGATATTTTAAGATATAAGTGTTACTGAATTGATGTGGTGTGGTCACTTATGTTATCAACTTGTGGTTCATGGGATTAACAATATGGGTTCACGTGTACTTAACACTAGGTTCATGGATATGGTTAGTGATTAGGTACCTTTTGTTATGAATTTCATATGCTTTATATGACAAGTTCATTTGTACTGGCTATGTGGCTCATAAATATGTGGAAGGGAGATAAGGGAGATTTTTTATTATGCATCATGAAGATACATTTTCTTAGATTTTAAGTGGTTTTGCAAAATTCTAATCTAACGCACTTCTATATATATGTTTGTAGATGACATCCCTCTAGCTACACTAGCTTTGCAAAAAGCTAAGGTGAATGCAAAAAAGAGAGTAAGGGATGAACCGAAGGCCGTTGAGGAAAGACGAACAAGCTTGCGCAACAAAGCTGCGGGAAAGGAGGCAGAGAAGGAGGAGTCATCGGAGGCAACAAAAACAGACAAGAAGGATTCCACTGACAAGACTGTTACAGAGGAGATGGAAGGCGACAAGGTAAACGATGATGATGAACCGAGCAACAACTTCGATAATGAGGTTAAGGGAGAGAGTTTGGGGAAAGAGAGTGTAGGGATAACAATAAAGGTGGGCCAAAGGAAATTGTGTACAGTGAGGCGAAAGGTGACAAAACAGCCTCCAACAAAGAAACAAAAGTTGTCACCAAAAAAAGGATCGCACAAGAGAGTTATAGAGCAAGAACCGGCTGAAGGCGGGAGATTAAATGAGATTGAAAAACCTGCTTCGAAGAAGCCTAACACTAGGTTGAAGGCAACAACTACAACAACGGCTTCAAAAGGGAAAATGTGTAAGGCAAAAGGGAAAGAGGTGATGACGCTTCCAGAGAAAAATGTTGACAAAGAAAAGGGAAAGAGCAAGGCACTAACTTGCAAAGAAAAATGGAACATAAAGCTGGTGATTTCAAGGAAAAAGGAGAAGGACAGATTGGTGAATCCGAAGAAGAAGGAGAATATGCAGTTAGTCCATGCGAAGAACAAGAAAAAGCAAGCCAAGAAGGAAGAAAGCAAGTTTGAGAGCTTGAGCATGAGGAACGTGCCGATTCTGTTTGCGGAGACGCTAGAACAGCTCCTTGAAAACAGGAAAGAGTTCATCATAAGCATGAATTTTGGTAGTCTACTAGACTTGATGTTGACAAAAATGCCTAAACAACTCGCATATTGGGTGCTGGACCATTTTGATTTGGTCGAGTGTGCGATAAAGATGGAAGACGGGGGTATATAGAGGTCAATGAGGAGGAGGTCCAGCGGGTTCTTGGGGGTTCCTAGAGGAGATACACCATTTTTCAGGCGAGGAAATGAGGAACATGACAACATCATCATCGATGGGTGGAAGTCGTGCTTCAAGGATTATGATCAGATCCGGCCAACGAGTGTGGCAACGATGATGCTTCTTAATGCTCTTCATGTCTGTGCTTGTTGAGTGCAACCAGAAGGGCACTATCATGCAAAGTTTGATGATTGAGGACATCATCAATGTGCAAGGCATAAACTGGTGTCAGTTTATAGTCAACAACTTGATACACACCAAGCTGGAACAGAGTGAAAAGAAAGACAAGCTCTTTAGAGGCCCCATTATATTCCTGGTGGCAAGTATCGGTATCTAGAAACCTCTCTAATATCCATTAGTATCTTCATACATCCGTACTAACCGCTTGTGTTGTTCGTGTAAACAGTTGCTCTATGCTGACAAAGTATCGATCCTTGGAAAGTAGAACCCAAGCACTACCTCGGTCTTCTTGGGGTGGGAAGATGGGACCTTGAACAAGAGACAAAAGGATGTGATGACGATAGGAGGGTTTGAGCATGGGGAATATAATACAAAAGAAGGACAAGGTTGCGATAGAAACAAATAATGGGGATAAGACAAGTGGAGGGACAATGAGCAGAGGTTTGAAGCAAGTATACTACATGTAAGATAAAAAAAAATGTAGTTTCATTTAATTATTTTGTCTGGTTCATGTAGTTAATGTAGGACGTTCATGGTTATTGATATTCAGGTTCATGTTCTTTTATATGTTGGTTCAAGTAGGTACCGTGGTGGGTTCATATGTTTGAGTTGCTGGTTCATTTTACACGTGTGGGTTCATGTAACTTTCTAGAGGTTCACACATATTCTAAGACATGCTTCAACTGACAATGGTACAAGGTTCGATCATATGAAATATGGAATGAAGGAGTGGTTGCAATTCTTTGCTGAAAAGTCAATGAATGTAGCAACCGCGATCCTCGAGCTTGCTACTATGGTAGAGAAGATGCCGGAAGAATTCAAGGAAAACCCGGTCGTTAAGATCATGCTTAAGACAGTGCATGCACTCATCAAGGAAGAGGATGAGGAAGAAGAGCTCAAGGCAGACTTTGAGACCGTCTGGGAAGACTCAGAACATCCTTTCTAGTCTGACCCGCAGCTCATTGAGTACCTCAATAAGATAGAAATAGCTTAAGCATCCAAGGCAAGGGTGAGGTTTTCTGCTGGTTTCGCTGCACCATCCAACAACTCCGTAAACGCAGAGGATTGGAAGGGTATCAATGAGATTGCAAGAGAGTATGGGGAGGAAAGGATGAGTGACTGAGAGATAAGAAATAAATGTTGGTATGCAAAAGCAACAAGAGGATGCCACTAGGGGAGGATAGGAGAAGACAGTTGGTATGGCAGAAAAGTTGTAACACGATGAAGCATGTGATTTCACGTGAGCAACTTAGGAATCGGCAAAATCAAATAGGGAAACTCCAATGAAAATGAAGAAGAGGTGGTTGATGAAGTACAGACAAAGGAGGGTGGCAATGATGGGAATCAAGGGACTCTAATAACTAAGCAAGCAACGAGAAAAAAAAGAAGAAGCAAAGGATGTGGAGATTTCACGCCGCCCAGTTTCTAGCTCATTAGCTCGGAGAATATGGATAACATGGAGATAGAGACGGTGACTCAGGAGGAAGGGGTCACAACAGGAAACCATGAGTCGCATCAGGTAACACAAGGAGAGGTTGAACAAGAGAAGGATCAAGTTAGGATTTTTTTAATTTAATTCAGAACCATATCCATGAAAACTATGAATGCATGAAATATATTTTGGAAGTGCATGTGAGTGATAACAAAAAGGAGACGTTTACGAAAACAATAGTACCACCCAGGTCAATAAGGTTCATGTATTGCAAATATCATGTTCATGAATGTATTCTTTAGAGAGCAACTTAGCAACCGACAAAACCAAATAGGGAAACTCCAATGAAAATGAAGAAGAGGTGGTTGTTGAAGTACATACAAAGGTGGGTAATGATTGGAATCAAGGGACTCTAATAACTAAGCAAGCAACGGCAAAAGATAAAAAAAAGGCAAGGGATGTGGAGATTTCACGCCGCC
Source organism: Rheum nobile (assembly GCA_027886185.1). Classification (NCBI taxonomy): domain Eukaryota; kingdom Viridiplantae; phylum Streptophyta; class Magnoliopsida; order Caryophyllales; family Polygonaceae; genus Rheum; species Rheum nobile. The sequence goes on from WOAB01000163.1 coordinate 2,720,596, forward strand.
CAGTTTCTAGCTCATTAGCTCGGAGAATACAGATAACATGGAGATAGAGACGGTGACTCGGGAGGAAGGGGTCGCAGTAGGAAACCATGAGTCGCCTCAGGAAATACAATGAGAGGATGAAACAGAGAAGGATCAAGTAAGGATTTTTTTAAATTTAATTCAGAACCATATCCATGAAAACTATGAATGCATGAAATATATTTGGGAAGTGCATATGAGTGATAGCAAAAAGGAGACGTTTACGGAAACAATATGTAGCACCCAGGTTAATAAGGTTCATATAATGCAAATATTAGGTTCATGAATGTATTCTTTAGGGTTCATACTGTAAAATAATTAAAGGGGTATTTCCCCTCCCCCCCCCCTACAATGTCATACTGCATTATTTAACTTGTTGTTGTCTTAAAATGAGAAAGGCAACATGCAAGGGCAAAGAGAAAGTAGTTGAGCTAGCCGAACAACCGATGGAAAAGAATAAAGAACAAAAGGTTGGTGATGCACATACACAAAAATATGTTTTTATTAGTGTGCATTATCATTTTTATTGGCTTTAAACATTTAACATGATGCATGTGAAAGGAAAAGGCAAATTCACAAGTACAGAGACACAGGTTGACGCGGTTATAGGGCCAAAGCATAAGAAGTTGGTCGAAACACTGAAGAGCTCGTACAAAAGTAGAACCATAGACATCTTGGAAAATTCAAGTGAGGAACATAACACTGTTTGGGAGTATGTGGACCGCAAGTGTTCCGATGATTGTTGGGTTTTTTAATGCTCGTCTCAATTTCAATTACAACGTACACTCTATTGGTGAAGACTAATATATGGAATAATATGTTTTTTGAATACTTGAATAGTGAGGTGATGTTCAAGTACAAGATGTGTAAAACTATGAGGCTTGAGTTCAGTTCATGGAATTGGATGTGCACTACAAGGTGCTTGATTCTTGGACTAGTATTTTAAACTACAATAAACAAGCAAGAAGTAGCAACAAGCCAAACATGACCTTCCTATACGAATACCATACAGTAAGAGTTCACATAGCGTAGTCCTTTAACAAATATTCAACTATTTCTATTTGGTTCATATATATGCATTCAATTGTGTTTGTTGATATGATGAAACTGATTGGCTTGAAAAAATACTGAAATAGGAAACTGCAAAATTGTGGTTTAGTTAAGTTGTTGGGTTGACAAATGATTTTTACATGTGTGGTTCACGAATTTATATAATAAGGTTCATACGGATTGAACTTGCGGTTCATGAACTCATGTTTGCATGGTATCTGGGGGATTGCAATACACATGAGAGGTTCATATATCCCGGACTCCAGGTTCATAAATTTGTGAATAAAAAATGATAACCAAACATGCATGTGCATTTTAAAACATGCAATACGGATTAAGAACAGATTCCTCGAGTTTATGTAAAATATGGATCAAATTGTAGGGCTGGTACATGGACGAATGATGAAAGACATTGACATGGTAATCATTAACACAAGAAAGTGCATATCTATTTTTGAGTCAAATGTATATGTGTCTAATGAATGATGTGCTTGTAGGTTGTTCTACCTGCCTTGTCGAACAATTATCAATAATATGTGATCTCGTTCGACATAAATAATGGTACAATACATGTGCTAGACAATATGCACAACGAAGGTACGATGAAACTCTATGCAAACACAATACGGAAGTAGGTAAGGGCGCAAAAAACATTCGAATGATTAGTTTATCAGTTTCGTTTGTCTAAACATACTAGTGAACTAACAACCACATATCCTTTGTTGTTTTTTATCCAGACAGAGTTGGTTGTGAATTACCTAAGCACATCAAGGTTGTACAAGCGAGCCAAGACGATATTAGCTGCGCAGAAAAAAATAAAGCATTAATGTTTCAGCTGCCATGGACAAAATTGGGCGACAAGATAAACTCTGGAGTGTATGCAATTAGGCATATCGAGATGCTTATGGGAACACTGGGTGAGTCATGGGAGGACGAAATGACTATGAAAAACAAGAAGAAGTGCATCGAAGCATTGAGAACCAAATACGTACATGCCATTATTACCTCTGACGTCAGTAACATGAAGATTGAGGCGATGTCGAGGATTGGAAACAACAAGAATGAATGATACAAGGAAAAGCAAGAAAAGGAGGGAAGTACCCACTAGTGAACAAATTAATATGGTTTGTTTTTTATGTAAGGATGGTTATGTTAGAGTTGTTTTCTGAAAGAATGTAGAACTGACTAGGGAAGAAAGTAGGTTTTTAAGGATTGAATTACTTGTGCTTAGTGGTATAGCTAATTGACATAAAATAGGTGCTAAGGTTTTAACACATGTTAATGTGAGTTCAACTCACAAGTTTTCAAGTAAAATGTAGGGTGGTGTGCTTTTGAATAGAAAATAAAGGTTGTACATGGAAAGATCAAAGAGGTGCATGAACGATATCAAACAAGTTCATTAATTAACTTTTGCAGGTTCATATGTCAAATTCATTTGATGGTGTCAACCTTGTGCATAATTTTATGAACCTTGGTATGAAAGATCGTGAACCTATAGAATAAAAATAGGACATCGTCAATGCAACAAAAAAAAGATAAATAAAGGAAAATGACATCGAGTGCAATAAAAAATAAAAAATGGCCCAAAAAATAAAAAACCCATTCGAGAAAAACAATATTTTTTTAAAAAGGAATCATTTTCCACACACCAAGTAAAATGCTGACAATTGTGGTTAAATTGTTAAAAACTAAACTTAAAGGTTCATATGTTTTGAGTTGTTGGTTCATGAAACTGAACTTAAAGGTTTATATAATTTAATATGTAGGGTCCGGAATCAAGAAGGTTCATGCAGTTAATGTATGAAGTTCATGTTTTTTATCTTCAGTTGCACGTGCTTTTAACTATAGGTTCATGTGAATAAAAGGTTTATATAAAATAAAGTGTGGGTTCAAGTAGCTATTGTGGTAGGTTCATAGGTTTTAAGTTGTTGGTTCATGAAGTTGAAGTTAAAGGTTCATATAAATTAACATGTGTGGAATGTGAGTTCAAGTAAATGTTGTATAAGGTGCAATAAAAAGGGAGAAATGTCCCCAAAACCTATAATCAATAAGAGCAAAAATAACAAAAGGAATCATGTTCCACACACCAAGTAAAATGCTAAAAATGTAGTTAAAAACTCTTAAGAATCTAGCACTTCATTACAAGTGCGACTATTGTGAGTGGTATACTTCTTGCATTTCCTGCAGCGCCGTTTGCCGGAATGACTAGCAACCATGGGTATCTCTCTGCCACTATGGATACGCTGGCCGCTTCCCTTGTTCTTAGCTTGCTCTGGTGGCAGAATGTTAACCTCAGCGGGGATTTCAACTCTTGCGTTTGACTCCAAGTTCTGCAGGTTCGACATCCCACAACTAGAACAATCCCCGCACACACTCAAAAAGACGCCTTTTCTTCTTTCAAAAAGGATGAAAATTATTTAAGCAGCTCCAGATTCTCTATAAACGCCCAACGCAGTTGTCAAAGTCAGAAATCAACCCACTCATTAGCACCTCCCTTTCTTCCATGGCCATGCACTGATTCAAAATGGTATCGATTGTGAAAATCGAGGTTATGGTGGCATCCTTTGTCCAACGCGAGAGGACGTATTTGGACGGAAACCTATCCAAACCAAAGTTTCTGAAGACAAAAATCAGGTGACGACAAGGCAATCCAATGCGTTGGAACATCCTATATCTATATGAGATTTCGTCGTCTCTTACTAAGTGCTCCACCTCCACTTCTTTTAAATCACCTTCCTTGATGCCATATACTTTTGTACCATTGATGTCGGACATGGTAACCATGCGACACGAGTAGCAAGACGCACAAATCTCCTTCTAAAGCCTTAAGAACATAGACATCATGTACACCTCATAAGCGTGATTCTCCAAACTCAATGGCGTCTTCATCTTTGAGCGCATGGTCAAACATTCGTGGTCCAACTTTGCCTGATTGTTTATCTGAGTGTCCACTGCGATATCGAAATGCATCACTAGCTCAACAAGACAGTAATATTTGTTTGTAAAGTGTCCGAAATACTTGTTCGCAGACTCGGAAATGGATGTGGTCTTGACCAAATCACCGAACATGATGTCTCTAAAGTAAGTCAGGATCCAGTTTTGGCAAATCGCAAACATGTCGTCGAACCACCTCTGATTCAGCAATGGATCTAACAAGATCGTCCATCGCGCCTTGAACTCTACAGGTTCCAGATCATAGATCCCAACGATGTTCTTGAACTTGATGCGAAACACATCCCCTACGGTAGTATCATATTTCGTCTTTCCCAGTGCTTTTCTCATGATATGCCACATGCAAAACCGAAGGCGAGATCGTAGGAAAACCTTCTCAATCACAGCCTTCATGGACACATCTTGATCAGTCACAAAAATCTTAGGCTCGTGTACCATAGCTTCCTTGAATTTTTTCCAACAACCACACGTACAACTTGGAGTCCTCTTTGAATATTAGTCCAACAGCAAACGTAATACTCGTCTTGTGGTGATCCAGCCTGATTGAAGTAACAAAGATCAGATTGTACCTATAGAGTGTTGATGAATAATAAATCAATACCTAGGAAACATGTTCACGTGACTGAAAACTAGGTTCATAAATATTGGTTTGAAGTTTCATAAGAAATATGTATCAAGTTCATTAACAATGAAATGACAAGAGGAACAAATAACAATGTGATGATAAGGTTCATGAATACAGGTTATAGGTTCATAAAAATTTAGAACAGGTTCATGAACAAATAAGCATTACAAAATGAAATAAAAAGTACAAGTCGAGGGACAAAAAGACAAAAGTGAACAAAATAACCTATTGGTGCGGTAGGTCGCGTCAAATGATACAACATCACCGAAGAGGGAAAAGTTCTTGTGCATGACATGATTACACCAAAACATCCGGGTCAAGAGGTCCGTCGAATCGACGTCGTAATCGAAACAAAACGCAGAGGATAGCTCATTTTCTTTTAAAAATTTGTTAACCGTCATTTGCGCATCGGAGCCGCCTATGTAAGCCAACATATCTCGCTGGTAGTTGAAGACGCACCTATATGTGAGTAGCCGCCGACAATCTCCTTGAATATGCAATGGCACCTCACCGGACCGATGCTCGCTTTTTTGCAATTCATAACAAACTTCTTGTGCCCCGTATTCATCTTCCTACCCGTCTTCATAAACTTCTTATGGCTATCGACGACGAGTTTGTGAGTGTTACATTCTTCGAAAGCAACTACTTTGTTACCTAGGCTGCCAACCAAACGAAGGGTGAACTTGGCCTTACAACCGACCCTATTCGACACCCTTGTACGAGACATTTGTTGTTTTGTCCTTGCTTGAAACCTTCCATACTGCATAGCAGATACTTCAACACAACCACAGTGTCTTTATTGAGCGAACATCCATTTTGAACATCAAAATCGCATTCAAATGCGTATATCTTGTAAAACGCAACCCCTTCATCTACCATACTAAACTGCATCCCTACAATTGATTTGATATCGTCGAGGAAAACTAAAAGATAGTTAATCGATCCCCTTAAGATAAGCGAGCCTCGTAGTGAGAACTTGAATCACCCTCATCTAATGGCATGTCATCGGAAGTAGGACAGCTAGAGCCATTAGGAAGATCACAACTAGGTGAAACAAAGGCAGATGAAGACACTGGTAGCAAGAGACATCTTATTATTAATAGGTTCGTAAGGGAATGAAGACAACTTCATATGTTATAAATGATAGGTTCATGAGTTTAGAATAATAATATTATACTGCTTCTCTGCAATTAACACGAATGGAATCTACTGGCACAACCAAGCACACCACAAAGGATGTAGAAGGAACAAAAGAAACAACAAAAAATAGTAGACAAGGCATGAAGGATTTGAAAAACAAAACTAAAATAAAGCAAACGAAGAAAAGAACCTATTTTTTTTCAAAGTTTCAACAAATGGATTATGAACAAATCAAGATGAGGTATTTTGTGTGAAATCGAAACGAAGAATCAATCACAAACAAAGGACAAGAACATTACATAGAATTAGGAAGAATTAAAACAAGCAAAAATTAAAAAGAGAACACGAACAATCTAGGGCAAATCGATATTGTACTTACTCAAATCCATGTCGGTTCATAAAATTGAGGCACATAATGCAACAAAAATCACAAATCATTACTTTCTTAATCGAATCGAGCAATGAATCAAGAGCAAAAGCAAGGAAAATGAGTGAAATCAAGGTATGTAACAATGGCAATTTTTGGAGCAAAATCGACACCAAGAGAACGAAGAAGCGGAGAGGGGAGGAATGAATGGCAAAATGACAATTTTGCCCCTCCGTGTCCGTCCTGTAGCAAAAATTCTAGGAGCTTGTGGACCACACGATGAAGCGCGATGGATGGCCCCTTTGTGTCTGTCCTTTAGCAAAAATGACGATTATTAGTTTCTTCTTATTTATAAATAAAATTATTTATAAGATATATTTTACCTAATTAGTTACGTTACTTCTTATTTGTAAATAAAATTATAACAATATATATGTCTATAAAATAAAAATTGAAAACTATGTTAAAATTAGTTATAAATTAATATATATAGCAAAAAATAAAATCTACGTTTCAACCATGTCAAAAGTACTATTTTTCAAAATTATATACCTAGAGACGTAATGTTCTTATAATTATAATACTTAAATTAATATAATTAATAACATGCAATTGAAAATGTATGATTCATGATGCAAAAGTGGTAACATATATTAAAATATTTGAAATAAAGATGTGATATAATTTGACCATTTTTCCCTTTTAATTAATTATTTGATCATTCTCATTACTTAAATCTAATTTATATGTTTTCTAATTCAGTTATTTGTATGAAATTCCTAATTGATTTTCCTTATTTTATACAAATTCGCGTATATATTTTCAATTCTAATCCTAACCTAGATTAAATTTATAATTTATCATTTTAATTTTAAATTTTATTAACCGGGTCTGTGCAAGGCACGTGAACATATACTAGTAGAATACTAGAGATCATCTTCTCCCACGGATATTTTCTCAAAGGAATATAATATGCATATGTTTTTTCTTGTATGCACGGACCATCTTTATGGAACAAGATTCTGAAATCTTTAATTGCTGGAATTTTTAACCTGCATTTTGGTAAGTTGAATGTTGTTGATCACTTGATCTTAAGCTGCCAGGAAGGAAGAAATGAAAAAATAAAGTTATTTCAGATATTCATAGTTTTTATTGATCATTTGTTCCTGTCTAGTCTAGTACTCTTAATTAATTTTGTTCTATATTGGTAGCTATTGCTGAGCCACTTCATTCCTTTCAACTTTACAGATGATAATGTTAGAAGCCGCAAAAGCTACCACAATGCTATGCTGTTACACGTTTTCTTATTCCAACGTGAGCTTACCCCAAAACCTTCACTCATGAGTTTCTATCTTTCATGAAATTAAGCTTATGCTATTCTGTTCTTTTGTTAGGAAAATTCTGCTGAAAATCAGATCCATCTTCAAGTTTAATGGTCTTCTAATATCTGCACTAATTTATAACCTTATACTTGAATTCTGAACTACAGTATCATAATACCACTGCATGCACCTGACTTGAGGAAAGGACTTCTCGAGCCAGCCTTTAATGAACCCAAGTCTTAGGCCAATTTGTGCTTTGACCCAGTTTCCCAACACTTGACTAATAATCTTGTGGCATATAATAGATGATATGATTAACCAGGTGATCGAGAAAAGAATGATTATTTCATGAATATCATATAATCCTGGTAATTTTCTATTGGGATGGGAGATTTTTTTACTAGCCTACGCATCCACCTGTACTGCCTAGAGTGCCTGGTCTTTGTCTGTACAGTCAAAGATGTTGAAAGCATATTTGTTGCATTTAACTTTTGTGTCTGTTGGGATTTATGAATTAACATAATATATATTCGGACAAGCTAAATACATGCGAAAAATTGGTTAAATATACGCGATATTACACGCTTAAGTTCCCGTCTGCTTTTACACGCCTAAGCTAAGCGTGGAGGGGTATTCTTGCCATTTTCGAAAACATGTATGAAGTACACGCTTAACTTAGACGTTTGGCCAGACGCCTAGATTAAGCGTCTGGTTATATGTGGTAGTTATTGGGCCCAGTAAAACCAGACGCCTAAGCTAGGCGTTTGTACAAACGCCTAAGCTAGGCGTCTGGTTTTCACTATGGGCTAGTTATCGGGCTGGCCCAATAACTAGCCTTTGCCCAGTAAAACCAGACGCCTAGCTTAGGCGTTTGGACAAACGTCTAAGCTAGGCGTGTAACCACACGCTCAAGCTGTCACATCGTCTTCTTTCTCCCGCCGCGTTCAAAACCTAAAAAATTCGAAAACGATTTCGACGAAATCTCTCCTCCATTTGCTTTGATTGTTTGAAATTAGGCATGGATTGTGATTGGGCTGGGTTGGGCGAGTTCATTGGTGGCGGAGAGAGGTCCGAAAGCGGCGGCGGAGCGGTGGGTGAAATTCTGGAGCAAGGGGCGACCGACGGCGCTCCCACTGGCGCGACGCCGAGAGAGGCTGGCGACGCGGAGGCGGCTGGCGGAGGTGCGAGCGGTGGCGGCGCAGAGCCGACTGCAGGCGGCGGTGGGAGTTCCGGCGCCGGTGGTGCAAGCTTCGGGGGAATTTATGCGTGGATGGCGGTAGAGGAGGAGGAGGAGGAGGAGGAGGGCCTGGTGGTTTCGGCGGAGCTCGGACCCGAGGTGGAAGGGGAGGTCGAGCTAGGGACCTAGCGGATACAATTCCGACGACGCCTGGTTCGAGTCAGATCAGTCTACGAGCGGTATTATTTGAAATTTTAAATGGATCATTATTAAATTTTAAATAGATTAGAATTATTGGCTCGTATAGTATATTTAGAAAATAACAAGTATAATAAATTCTAAAATTAATCATTTAAGTTCCTAAATGTATTAATTAGTCCCTAATTAAATTAGTATCTAAAAAATTAGAGTATATTGGCGATCATCACCCCTACTGGGCGTACGGAGCCGACACCTGTTATTGCTGACCGCACCCGGCGTGTTGGTATATCGGAGTCTATTCGTCGCCGCGCTGGTATTGTGAGCACTGATATATTGTCGTCTAGTGCGGTATCTTCGCATCCGCCTATGACCGGCACCGCTGATGATGACTATTTGGAGGACGCTGAGGACTTGGCAGCTCAGCCCATGACGGTTGATGATGAGGTTGTTGAGGAGGAGTCGCGTGATGGGGCAGGGTATGACTTTGTCGAGTCTTTGGAGCCTACATTACCGACGTAGGAGTTGAGTACGGACGACATTCCATTTTCTCATTCCCTGCCTTTTTTTGGGTCAATACCTACTCATGTCCCCTCTCCATCCCATGCCGGTCCTTCTTCTACACCTTATGCCGATATTTCTTCTCCACTTTCTGTCGATCCTTCTTCTCCACCTCATATTGGTCCTTCTTCTCCACCTCCTCCCGGTCCATTTGTTGTACATACTTACCATCCTTGGATGCCTGGAGGCCCAAGGTGTCCGATTCTTCTCCCTAGCTACGAGACACACATTGCTCGGGCTATATTTGACCGTCCTATACCTCAGCCCGCTCCTGAGGCACTTCCACAAATGCCGCCTCATGTACAGCAGAGGAGACAGAGACGTAGAGGAGACGCTGCATTTGTTGAGGATGCTCCTGTTCCTCAGATTGCCGAGCAGGAGCAGTAACCATGTCGTAGCGGGGTAGCCCGTCGTCAGACAGAGCAGGATCCGATATGTTTTAGGGTTTTTAGTTTATGTGTTGAACCTATAAATGTTTTTTATTCGAAATTGTATACTAATCTTGAATACCGTTAATTCAGAGTCGTAAGATTCTGAGGATCCATTTCCGCACAGCCCATTGTTCTACACACGAGCAGTACATTATCCCTGAGCCACATACGTGGTTTAGGCTGGCGGAGCAGAGCGGGCTTACCGGTCTACGCACACTAGGCATAGCATACAACATGGATGCGGCGTTGATTTCTGCATTTGTGGAGAGATGGCATCCCGAGACGAACACATTTCATATGCCCTTCGGAGAGATGACCATCACTCTTGCTGATATTCACCAGATCTTACGTGTTCCCATACGTGGGAGGAGCTGCACTTCAGACCTCGATGAGCCGGCAGTGAGACAGCGCATCTGTGCTGATCTGGGCGTTGTTGAGGAGGAGGTTAAGAGATGGCACACAGCTGGTGGTATTCCTTTGGGGCATTTAGAGACAAGAGTACTGGAGGAGTGGATGAGGAGTGACGAGAGTGACGAGCGTGACGAGGGCGTTATTGCTATGTACTACCTCTTTTTGCTTCTCGGCTCGACTGTCCTGGTGGACAAGTCGACTAACGCCGCAAAGCAGAAGTGGTTGGCGCTTTTGTTTGACCACGACATCACATGCGACACTGCATGGGGAGCTGGGATTCTAGCGTACGTCTACCGCAACTTGGGACAGGCGTCTAGGCGTGGAGCACAGGGCATTGCATCATGCGGGATTCTGATCAGGGTAAGATATTAGATATATTAGTGAAATATTAAGTTACGTTTTAATATTTTGGTCATTAATGCCCTTAGTTATTCATTTACAGTGCTGGGTTTGGGCATATTTCCCACATTTTCGGGAACAATATGTCACGAACCCTCAGGCCTTTGGAGGAGTTGTTTCTAGTGCCGCGGAGGTGCCGAACAGTAGAGACACCGGTCATTTGATCGTCATACGCCGCATGTTGGACCGCATGAGATACGAGGAGGTAGAATAGTACACGTAATTTTCGATATCTTAGTCTTTAATTTAAAAAAGTACGTATGTATTGACTTTGCCTTTTTGACTTTACAAGTTACTTGGACCCCCTGGATGGGGTTGGACTTCCAGGCTCCTGAGGTAGCTCCTACCAGGTTTCGCGGTATACTGCGCATTGTAGATGTTCAGGAGCCATACCACCCGGACAGAGTCCTCAGGAAGTTTGGGATGATGCATCCTATCCCAGTTCTGCCCATTCAGCCGGCCAAGGTCGTCAGGAAAGCGGAAATCAAGGGATATGAGCTGAGTTTTACGGGTGAGCTTCTACTGGCTTGGGATGCAGACCCGAGACCCCTGATTGACCTCCAGGGATCGGTTGCGACACATGGGTGGGACATGTCTGCCGATTATTTAGATTGGTATGACGAGTATTCTCATCCATTGGTCGATCCCGGTTCAGTCAGACGTGATCGTCCGGTCGGCCCTATCCACGTCCCTCCAGCCGTTGACGCAGTCGCGATACGCTAACTTTTGTCGAATTATCTATAATTTTAGGCTATGGATAAATACACGCGGAAAATTATCTAAACGGACCTTAAGCGTGTAATATCACGTAGCTTAGGCGTGTAAAATCAGACGCGTACCTTAAGCGTGTAATATCGCGTACATTTAGCCAATTTCTCGCGTGTATTTAGCTTGTCCGTAATTTTATATTTTGCAATATTTTGACAAATATTACTTGCTTTCTATACAGCGCATTCAGGTGGTTATTGCTAATATCCGCACTTATTTGCGCACACCTGAGGCGGCGACACAGACGTTCGAGCAACACGCGGCGTTATGGCTGTATATGCTGACTGGGCAGCCTCCCCCCATGGCCCCACCCCCACCTCGCCAGTCCCAGATGTTTCGTGATTCTGTCACGGAACCTGGCGAAGGTAGTGGCTCGCATCCACAGTAGTTTTTATGTTTTGGATTAGACAGGATTCATATGTACAGAGTGTTTATGTAAACGTTATCTATTTATCTTAGAGAGAGAGTGGTTAGTACCTGGATCAATCGAGAGTTCGATTCTCTCTGAACGTACCTGCATGGGGAATGCATGGCAGTCCCATGCATAATGACATGCATAAGCTAAGTGTGTGCCTATATGAAATATAATGATATACTATAGTACATAAGTGTAACTATATGAAATATAATGATATACTATAGTATATAAGTATAACTATATGAAATATAATGATATACTAGAGTACATAAGTGTAACTATATGAAATATAATGAAATACTACAGTATATAAGTGTAACTATATGAAATATAATGATATACTACAGTACATAAGTGTAACTATATGAAATATAATGATATACTATAGTACATAAGTGTAACTATATGAAATATAATGATATACTGAAGTATATAAGTGTAACTATATGAAATATAATGAAATACTACAGTACATAAGTGTAACTATATGAAATATAATGATATACTATAGTACATAAGTGTAACTATATGAAATATAATGATATACTATAGTACATAAGTGTAACTATATCAAATATAATGATATACTATAGTACATAAGTGTAACTATATGAAATATAATGATATACTATAGTACATAAGTGTAACTATATTATATATAATGATATACTATAGTATATAAGTGTAACTATATGAAATATAATGATATACTATAGTACATAAGTGTACTATATGAAATATAATGATATACTATAGTACATAAGTGTAACTATATGAAATATAATGATATACTATAGTATATAATTGTAACTATATGAAATATAATGAAATACTACTGTACATAAGTGTAACTATATGAAATATAATGATATACTATAGTACATAAGTGTAACTATATGAAATATAATGATATACTATAGTACATAGGTGTAACTATATGAAAAATAATGATATACTATAGTATATAAGTGTAACTATATAAAATATAATGAAATACTACAGTACATAAGTGTAACTATATGAAATATAATGATATACTATAGTACATAAGTGTAACTATATGAAATATAATGATATACTATAGTACATAAGTGTAACTATATGAAATATAATGATATACTATAGTACATAAGTGTAACTATATGAAATATAATGATATACTATAGTACATAAGTATAACTATATGAAATATAATGATATACTACAGTACATAAGTGTAACTATATGAAATATAATGATATACTATAGTTCAAAATTATATTAGGTAAGACAAGGATAAGAAAGGTCTAAGTGTTTGTATACTAAGCGTTACCAGACTACACGCTTAGATTAAGCGTGTACATACACGCTTAGCTTAAGCGTGTATTCTGGTAACGGTCATTTTTCAACGGCTGACCCTCCAAGCGGAATTAGCGAAAGAGGGAGATCGATAATGAATCAAGCAGAATTAGCTCGAAAATGAATCAAGCAGAATTAGCGAAACAAGGGATGTGATTTGTTATGTTTTGTACTACTTTGCGCCAGTATAGGCCCATTAAATCGAGATAAAATTGCACGGATTTGTACTACTTCGAACGTAAATAAAAACACATCAAATTAATAATATGAACACATCAAAGCTGTCTAAATATTACATTACATAATCGTGTAATCAATCAAGTACATGAACAGATCCGTCTCCCACATACATAAAAGGATCTGGTGCCCGACCATATGCAATGCGGTAATCTCGATACATCTTCAAATTCAACTCAAACTTTATTGTCCACCACAAAATGTTTCGATCTGCGTTTCTACGCCACGCACCAGGTGTGTGCGGTATTGGCGACCCTTCCTTAAGCACCACCTACATATACACACACAAACTATTTTAGTAGTGAAAACAATGTAACCTAATTTTATAAATATTTTTATTAGAAAAAACCTTTACCGATATAAAGTGATCATGATTGCCTACGTGTTCCATGGCAAGAATCTTGTCTGGAGGTCCCATGCTTGATGTCCTATTCCTCAACGGTAAGCAAAACGTTGGAACTTCCCACGTTAATAAGACGAGACCAACCTGATATAGTGTGGCAAACACTAAACCCATCAATGGCATGTGAAGCCAGTATAATTCTGAGCAAGGTTTTCTGCAATGGTTCACTTGCAAGATAAGATCCTCCCAAGACCCTTGTCGAAGACGACAATGTATCGGCTCGTACAGCTCTCGATTGTCAAGCAACTCCACTACCATCTCGCATCGGATGTTGGCATATTCCTGCTCTTGCCTCCCCAATAATACAGCCATCGACCGATATCCATAATGTCCGTCGGGGCGTACATCTCTAACATTCTTGATGTACGGAATCCAAAAGTCATCCACATTGTTAATCCCAAAGTTCACCCCCATATGAACAAGGGGAAAAATAGGTTCTTGAGGCCACTGCAAATCTTCTGGTTGTGATTCTTCTAGTATGGGTTGGGATTGCAAGTCGTCAAAGTCCATCACTACTGCAGTAGATGCACTTGCTTGGTTTTTAGGTCGACCTGGGCCTCTACCAGTGCTCGTACTTGCCTCCCCCTTTGTCTTCGGCCCCGCCTTCTTCTCATTCTCGTGGAGCTCATCCCGTTTATGCTCAAACAAGCACTTATCCCTCTTCTCCGCCTTCTCATCCACCTTCTCCTTGTTCCTAGCACCACTTGGCCTTCCTTTTGACTTGATTCCCGTCAGCTCCAACAAAGTACTCTCTTCTGGATGCTCCAAGTCGTCGTACAACTCACCTAGTAGGAATGTCGTTCCTTTCTTCAATGTCCCAACCTCTAACCTGGCAAACATTTCACAAAGTCTCATCTCTGTAATGTCCATTCGAACATAGGCAGAAGGGCCAAGTGTTGTGGTTGGAGTCTCTTCCCATTCCAAGTCCCTCCAGAACTCGTGAACGTCTGACGGAATGAGAGGTGTTCATGAAATGATGGCTCTTGCAATACTGTGCACGCAAGGCAACCCGAGGCAATCTCTCACCCAATGGTCGTTGCATTCTTATGAGAACTCCCCATTCTTCAACATATCGTAATATCCCAACAATATATCAAAGCACCTATCAGACACTTGGTAGAAGAGCCTAGAAAAAGTAGCTCGTACAACTGCCGGCATCGATGCATCATCGAAATCCGTTGGTCGTTTGGAAAGTGAAAGGTTCATGCTCCCCCTAATCTGATCTATTTGAAGGATGATGGCATGGTGAAACCTCACGATAACTCTGTTGAAGCCCCCTCTGCTAGAGCCAATAATATCTTTCAAAACCTTGTGCATCCCCTCAACCCTGTCAAATCACATGACGTTAGTACGACATTAACAACTATGAGTACAAAAAACAATATATTGTGCACGTCATACCTGTTTGAAGTCCTCGTGAAGAAGTGAAGATGATGATCCGTCCACGCCCTTACTATGCTCGTCTTGTATGGAATAAGCCATGTGCCCTCCACGTATCCGACAAGGCCTTTCTTCCATGATGTCCGTAATATGGCAAGCCTCTCTTCATAGCTTTCTTCACTAGCTGAGCAAAAAATTGCCCAACATTGGTTTGCAAAGGCATCCACACTTTCCTTCTTCAAGATGGACGAGGCACGTGACTCGATGTTGTGCTTTATATGCACCCAGCACAAGAGGTGTTGAACTTCGGTGCCGAAAACACTCCGGATAGCAGTTATGAAGGCCTTCTTACAATCTGTCATTATTGCAGTAGGCATCACTCCCAAATCCAAACACAATGCTCGAACTTTCCTCATTATCCACGTGTAATGGTAAATCTGTTCCGTCCGGGTGAATGCATAAGCAATGTTGAACGTCTTATGAGTGTTGGTGAAACCAACAATCTCCACAAGTGGCATTCCATATCTACGGAAAACATTTCAAAATACAATACACATTTTTAAATGAAATACTATAACAATTTATGTCATAATAAACTACATATTATTACAATTAATGACTTACTTGTTTGTCTTGTATGTCGCGTCAATGATTATCACGTACGGGAACTTCTTCAACAACCGCAGCGACTCCGGATTAGCAAAAAATAATATTGTAACCTCATCAGTCTTTGCATCCCTCAAAGGGTGAACTATGTATTTCTGCTCAACCATAAACCTTATGGACCACTGTGTAACCGTTAAGTCTCCCAGATCCTCGTACTGCAGCTTTTGCAAGAAGTTGGCCACTTGCTTCCTGGAAGTCACATTTCCCAGGAAGTTTTGCCTCAATTCCGAAACAATTTGATTCAACGTCTTGCGACCGTCTCCCCACCTCCTAGCGCACACCTGCTCCGCCTCGGTCATTCGACCCATGAATGCATGGCCTTCAAAGCTAGTTCGTAGCTTATGGTTGTGTCGACCTTCAATCACACCCAAGATCCACTTTTCACCAACCGTCCATGCCTCTTTCTTCTTGCGAACACCCATTATCTCAAACTTACACCCACACTTTTTGGATCTCGACTTTCGAATTTTAGGAACCGGCAACTCTGGATTCTCTTTGTTCACCTTCGGCCTCCCCGATCTCCAGGGCCCAAACCTATCGCACACTATACTAATTTGGTACAGACTTGAGTTACGCTTCACCAAAGCTATCACAAGCTCCTTTCCTTTTTCTTTCACCTATTTGTACAATTCTTCCTTACTATCCCATACTAGGTCCGTAGTAAAATGCTCTTTATAGTCTTTCCCCTATAAATGTAGCGGTAAATGTTAACTATGTTATACACTAAATATGATTTCCAATTATATACACTACATTAAGTGCAATATTTAAGACACCAATTACGAATTAAAATACCGATGAACGAAAGAGGAATTTTTTTAATTAGGTGCAATATTAAATAAACTATTTACGATTTAAAATACCGATGAACGAAAGAGCAAGATTTTATACATGCTAAATAGTCTTTCCCCATTTGTACAACTCATCATAACTACATCACTATGTACTACACTACATATGATTTCCAATTATATAACTACGAATTCATGCTAAATATTGGCTATCTAATTAAGTGCAATATTTAACACACTAATTACGAATTAAATTACCGATGAACGAAAGAATAATTTTTTTTAATTAGGTGCAATATTTAAGACACTAATTACGAATTAAAATAACGATGAACGAACGACCTCAATTTTTTAAACACTAACCACAAATTTGTCGCTAGGGTCCCAATCGCCTTCCGCTTCCTCGTCTAACACAAATTTCGACTGCATCCATTTGTCGTCCTCCTCCTCTTCTTCTTCACTTTGAACCCACTCGTTTTGTTCGTCACTACTATCCTCACCACTATGATACATCTTTAAAATTTAGGAGTAAACAATTTCAGTTTCTAGGACATGAAATGGACCTTCGACTATAAATAGAAAGAAATATATCCGTTAAGCACACCAACGGCTATAATATACACGCCTAAGCTAAGCGTCTGGGAATTTTCCAACGGCTAAATATACACGCTTACATGCCTAAGATAAGCGTGTGTTTTTGGTCCCTCTCGTGGAATCTGTTGTCTGTCTTTTCAAAATACCAAGAATACCCCTATACGCCTAGCTTAAGCGTGTAAAACCACACGCCTATCTTAAGCATGTAGAATAGCGTCCGTTTAGATAATTTTCCGCGTGTATTTAGCCATAGCCAAAATATATTATATATGATGAAATTTCTAATTGATTTTATTTTTCAAGAACATAAACATTGATGATGTTGATAAAACATTATGAGCTCCAATTGGTGCAGCTGCTGATTTGGATGAGGTCTTTTAGTTGGCTTCAATATCTATTACGTAC
The DNA here is from genome assembly GCA_027886185.1 of Rheum nobile. Lineage (NCBI taxonomy): Eukaryota > Viridiplantae > Streptophyta > Magnoliopsida > Caryophyllales > Polygonaceae > Rheum > Rheum nobile. The sequence goes on from WOAB01000163.1 coordinate 2,738,247, forward strand.
GGCAACTTGTTAGAAAGTGAATTTTTGGGAACTCTAGTTCCCTACCTAGTTCCCTTCCTCAGTTTTCCTAGTTTTAATAATGACAAACACTTTTCTATTAATATTTCCATAAATGTTGATGAACAGGAAATTCTGGATTTGGAAAGCACAAGACAGAGACGAAGACGCCAGACTTGGGAACTGGCGTAAGGAACTGAAGCTCGCTAACGCTGGAAACACTTGGAACAAGAGATGAAGGGCGGCGGCGAGCTGATTAGGGTAGATCTTTAGTTGGAGAGAGAACCAGAAGATCGTATCCTGTTTCCATAATATTTAGGAGTCAAAAGTATATCTTTTATGGAAACAAACCTTGTACAATCGTGGAAGATTATATTTGGTAACAAATATTATCTTTCCGATCACTTTTTGATTATTTTATTTGTGTAATCTGGTTGTTGAAGATTCGCCTCTTTCATCAACTACGTTACATAAATAGAGTAGTCAAACCACTCTCTCTTTTCACGCATTCACCCACATTGCTTACAGAGAAGAAAACCGAGCCTAGTTCTTTGAAGAAGAACTGTAAGTCGATTGTCTTGTTGTTGCTTCATTTGGTCGAACTAGGTAGAGAGTCCTTAGTGTGTCTAAGACTTAATCTGTGTGTTCTATCCTAGTTGATTGTAATCGAAGCATTAATACAAGAAGTAGACTTTGAAATCCTCTTGCAAGAGAGGTAGTGGGTTTTATCCTAGATAACTAGTTGGTTATCAAAGGTTCCCACTCTAAGGAACTTGTCTTGATTCTGTTATTGTTTACTTATTCCGCTGCTAAGGAACTGGACTCCTAGTTCCCTTTGATTACTAACACGTACGATCCTACAATTGGTATCAGAGCAGGCGCTCTAGATTTGTGTTAGTTTACAGATTTCAAGATGACTAGTTCAAGCGAATTTAGTTTGGGTATCTCCATCAACAAGCCCCACATCCGGAAGAAGGGAGAAGAAGAATGGTGGGAGAAATGCATGACCAACTACATCCAGACCCTGGACTATCAGTGCTGGCGCGTGATTGAAAATGGAGATGGAGTTATCGCTGACAAGCTGGAGGGAAAAGACTGGAAGCATGAGTACTATACCATTAAAGAAAAGAATGCTAAAGCTTGTCAACTTATTCTTAATGGGTTAACAAGGGAGGACATGGACAAGGTGATAGGAATCCCAACTGCTAAGGGCATATGGACTGCCCTAAAAGAGATGCATGAAGGAAGTGAAAAATTGAAGCAAAGTAGAAAGTTCGCTCTAGAAGGAGAATACCACACTTTCGAGATCCTAGAAACTGAGAACATCTCTCAATACCACTCCCGTTTCACAAGACTCGTCACCAAACTCAACAGTGCCAAAGTAAAGCTTGATGAATGGTCCAAATCCCTCGTTATCATCAATGGACTCAATTCCAAATTCAGCCTGATCAAAAGAGTGCTAAAGACTACTCCTGGTATTCAAAGTCTTCCCTTAACTCAAATCATAGGGAAACTTGAAGTAGAAGAAAGGGAGGCACTCACAGCTAGTTCCACAAGATGGAGAAAGGAATCGCCTTAAAAATATCAAAGGCTTTGTCAAGGCTAGAGATGGAGGAAGAAAACTCATATCTTGAAGAAGAAGAAGAGGATGAGATGACTGCCTTGGTTACTAAGCACATCAAGAAGCACTTCATCAAAGGAAAGTTCAAGAAAAACTTTCAAAAGAGAGATATCTCCGAATATGCTTGCTATCAATGCAAGAAAAGAGGACACCTTGCTAGGAATTGCCCTAAGAACTCAAATGAAGATGCTAAGCCTATGCAGAAGAAAGCCCTTTTTGCTACCTTTGCAGACGATTCAGAAGACTCTGAAGGGGAACTGGATACGAAGGGAACTTCTGAAGGAAGATGCTTGATGGCTAAGGAAGATTCAACTGAATCAGATGACTCCGAGGTATCCCCTTCTGACTTTATCAAATCTCTTTTTGAATGTGATAAAAAACAATTGATCAAGATCATTAAGAAACTTGGAAATGAAACTAGTTCCCTTCAAGAGAAACTAGAAGAATATGAAGATGAGATTTCTTGCCTATCCACTGAAAACTCTGTCTGGAGTAAGAAACTTGATGAAACTGAGAAATTACTTGCTAATTCTTCTAGGAAGTGTGATTCTTGCATCACTGTTAAAAAGGAACCCATGCATGTTGACAATCCTACAGTTCCTTCCACAGACTCTGAAAAGAACACTTCTTCCATGCTGGCTGAAATAATGAACAAACTTGATCATCTCACTCACTCTATAAATGAGAAAACTGTGAATCAAACTGTTTTTGTTAAGCAACGATATGGTCTTGGCTACTCTGGTAACAACGATTCTGAGGAAACATGCTCTGCTGAAAATGAAAAACTAAGAAGGGAACTGGTCGAGAAAAATGAAACCCTTAACTGTGCTTTACAAAATTCTCATGACAAAACCCAGTTCCTAGAGGAAAAGGTAAAAGTGCTTGAACAGAAGCCAAAAGAAAATCAAACTTGGTTCGATGGTCAGAATGCTCACAAAATGTATATTGACCAAGCTCAAGGAACTAAAGGTAAGAAAGTAAATTTTGAGCAGAGAAAGCAAGAGAGACCATTCCGACCTGGTCATGGTAAGTATGGTCATGTTGTCTACAATCGTGTATGCTGGCATTGTGGCAAAAATGGTCACTATATTCATGAGTGCATTCACAAGAAAAGACAAATGGAAGAAAATGCTAGGAAAAGGAACCAGAAAATGAATAATAAGAAAAAGATGCATGCCATAAATGATGTGAATGATCCTTATTACTTTATTCCTGCTTCTAACCCACAAATAATATATCAACCTCATTCTCCCAGAAAAGCTAAGCTTAGTTGGGTTCCAAAAGTTTGAGTTCCCTTGTGTAGGACGAAGTGCGACAACAAGACAAATGGTACATAGACAGTGGCTGCTCGTGCCACATGACCGGAAATAGAAGAAGAATGTCGTCACTTCAGCAACACCAATGAGGTACCATTTCCTTCGGAGATAAGAGAAAGGGAAAAATCTATGGAATTGGCAGTGTGAATCTCACTGATCACATCAAGGTAAGTAACGTTAACCTTGTTAAAAATTTAGGCTTTGATCTAATTAGTGTGTCACAACTGTGTGATCAAGGGGGAAATGAGGTTCGCTTTACCTCTAAAGAATTCTTCATGGAAGATAGAAAGGGAACGGTGATCCTTAAAGGCAAAAGGTACAACAACGTCTACATCATTGATCCGAATTCCGTTCCCAAAGAAAAGTTGTGTCTATCAACCATTGATGACCAAACAAACCTCTGGCATCAATGACTTGGTCATGCAAGTATCAAGCTTATTCACAAACTGCATCAAAAGGAACTTGTTCGCGGTCTTCCCAAAATAAATGCTGAAAAGTCAGAAATCTGCTATGACTGTGTTCAAGGGAAACAGGTCCGTAGTTCCTTCAAGTCCAAAACTCTGGTGAGTTCCTCGAAACCTCTGGAACTCATTAACATGGATCTTTGTGGTCCTATGTGTTAGGAAACGGAACTCTGGAATTTAGGTTCCCCTGAGAGTTCCTTTCCTCAGTTTCTCTACTTTTGACGATGACAAATATTATGATACTAATGTTTTATCTCAAAGATGTGTTTTAAGGAACCACAGGAATATACCGAAGGCAAGAAAGCCAAACAGGACAAGGGAACCAAAGGAACAAGACAGATGAAGGAAACCAGAGGAACCCAGGTGTGCCCAGAACACAGCATGCGACATTGTGATTCCCGAGAAATCTGGGGACACACAATCTCGGACAAAAGTTGTTGAAAACGACTTGTCCGAAGCTTTAAAAAGCCTGCCTTTGTCCAAGAGCAAAACAACAAGAAACCTAGAGACGCTGAACCTCGGACAGAGAAGGTGAAAGCGACAGGACATAGAGACGTCGCTGTCCAGAAGACAGTTCCCAAGCGGCCAACTTGTTCAACCTCGGACGAAAGTATTTGGACAATGACATAGCAAGGCTCGTCTGAGGTAGTTGACCAACCAAGAGAGATTCTGAGCTGCCTAGGTTGTTTGCACTTGCCAAGAACAACGTGGATCAAGGAAAACCACTCATTCTAGAGCAAGCTCAATCTGTGGGAACCCAGAGAGGATCGAGCTGCGAAGAATCCTCTATAAAAGGAAGACTAACCCAAGGGTTATCTTCAAGCACTGAAACACGACTCACACTCATTAGCAAATATCTAGTGTGAACCTCCAAACAAGATCATCAAAGCAAACCGAGATCAAGAGGAACCAGTCAAGAAAGAAGAGCTGAGTGCTAAGTTCCTGTGACTGTAAGTGATAGTTCCTAGGTGCGAAAGTATGTTTCTTGGATTGATTATTGATTGTGTTAAGTTATCTAGGATTGTCTAACTGTGTGTAAGGCAAAGGAACTGTGTGTTCGTTCCTAGGATAAGCTGTAACCAAAAGAGATAAGAAATCAAGAAGTAGACTTTGAAATCCTTTCGAAAGAAAGGTAGTGGTTTTTATCCTGGATTGCTAGTTGGCAATCAAAGGTTTCCACTATAAGGAACTGGTCATTTGTTTGATTGTTTATTTCCGCTGCGAAAGGAACTGAGAATTGATATTCTGAGTTCCTTAAGTTTTTATCTAACAATCACGATCCTACAATTGGTATCAGAGCAGGAAAAGCTCTAGATCTTTGTTAAGTTTGCAGATCATGTCTCAACCAAGCAAGTTTGAGCTCAGAATCTCCACCAACAAGCCACATCTCTGAAAGAAAGGAGAAGAAACATGGTGGGAAAAGTGCATGGAAAGCCACATCAAGACCAACGACTACCAATGCTGGAGGATAGTCGAAAATGGAGATGGTTATGTCGACCTCACCATGAAGGAAGAAGATTGGAAACCAGAACACTATGTTATCATGGAGAAGAATGCCAAGGCCAGGCAGTTCATCCTCAATGGATTGGACAGAGAGGACATGGACAAGGTCATAGGAATCAAGACGGCCAAAGAGATGTGGAAAGCTCTCAAGGAGATGCACGAAGGAAGTGAGGAACTAAAGCAAAGCAGAAAGTTTGCTTTGGAAGGAGAATGCCACACCTTCAAAATGATGGAAACTGAGACCATCTCAGAGTACTACTCCCGCTTCAACTGATTAATTGGAAAGTTGACAGCGGCGGGAGTCGATCTGGATGAAGTTTCCAAGTCCCTGGTGGTCATCAATGGACTCAACTCCAAGTTTACCCTTCTCAAGGGAATCATGAAGAACACTCCAGGCATCCAATCCCTTCCCTTGACCCAAGTCATAGGGAAACTGGAAGTTGAAGAAGGAGAGCACACCAAAGCCAATGCCGACAAGAAACTAGAGAAAGGAATTGCCCTCAAGATCTCCAAAGCCTTCTCTAGGCTCGAGATGGAGGAAGAGAACTCAAGGAAGTCTCCTATTATGAGTGCAAGGAAAAGGGACACTACGCTAAGAATTATCCCAACAAGGAAGACTCAAAGGAAGAAGATAGACCTCAGAGAAAGAAGGCTCTCGTAGCCTCATGGGGAGAAGACTCAGATGAGGAACTGGATCTCAGTGGCTTCTCTGGAGGAAGATGTCTCATGGCAAAAGGAGACTCAAGCGACTCATAAGACCTTGAGGTAACTTCTGACGATCTCTTAAAATCCCTAGTTGATTGTGATAAGAAACAACTTCTTAAGATCATAAAGAAACTAGGAAAGGAAACCAGTTCCCTTCAACAGAAACTAGATGATTGTGAAGATGAAATTGCTTGTTTGACTGTCGAGAATTCTGTTTAGAGTAAAAAACCTGATGAAACTGAGAAAGACCTAGCTGAAACTCACTCCAAACTCATTGATATTAGAAATGTGCACGCTAGTCACCTTAAAATTTGCAAATCTTGTGATGAAACTAGCATAGACTCTGTCAAAGTTCCCTTGCATGCTAACCCACTTGGAAATGACATGCTTCAATCCATAATTGATAGGTTAGACATTCTCACTGATTCCATTAATGAAAAAATGATAAATCAAACTGTTTTTGTGAGACAACGCCATGGAATAGGATATGTCAATAATAAAGGGAACAATGATGCTGAAGAAGAAAAGGCTAGGCGAGAACTTGTTGAGATGAATGAGAATCTCAGTATTGCTCTTGCCACTTCTCGTGATAGGAATCAATTCCTATCAGAGAAGATCATGGTCCTTGAGAACAAGGCTGAGGTTGCGAAACGTCTCAATGAAGGCTCTCAAAGTCCTAAGAAGGAACCAAAGGGAAAAGAAAATATGGTTCCTGAAAACCAATGGTTCACCAATTCCTTTGCTCACAAAAGATATATTGACATGGCCCATAGCCAGGTTAGAAACAATGTTGATTTTAACAAAAGGAAAACTGAAAAACCTTTTAGGCTAGGAAAAGAAAAATATGGACATGTTATTTACAATCGTTTGTGTACCTACTGTGGTAAGAATGGTCATTACAACACTGATTGTGCTAAGAAAAGGAACTTTGAAAAGGAGAAAAGTACTCATTACCATGAAAGGAACCAGTTCCCTGGTTATTCACAGACTCGCAATGCTAATCCCCCCAGTAAAGCCAAGCTTCGCTGGGTTCAGAAATCTTAGTTCCTTTATGTGCAGAAAGATGAGAGGCAACCTCAACTATGGTACATCGACAGTGGTTGCTCATGCCATATGACTGGAAGAAGAAATCAAATGACCTCTCTTCAACCTCTCCAAGGAGGGAACATATCCTTTGGAGACAAAAGCAAAGGGAAAATCTGTTGAATAGGAACTGTGAAACTCAACGATCACATTCAGGTAAACAAAGTTCACCTTGTTGATAATCTTGGTTTTGACCTAATAAGTGTGTCACAGCTGTGTGATCAAGGAGACAATGAAGTTAGATTCAGATCAAACGAATGTTCAGTCCTTGACTCCTCGGGACAAATCATCCTAAAAGGGAAAAGATTCAACAATGTCTACATAATTGATCCATCATTTGTTCCCAAGGAGAAACTTTGTCTCTCAACTGTGAATGACGAAGCTGATTTGTGGCATCAACGCCTCGGTCATGCTAGCACCAAGCTGATTCAAAAGCTACACTCAAAGGAGCTAGTCAGAGGGCTGCCAAAGCTAAGTGACACATCTAAGGAACTATGCTCTGACTGTGTAAGAGGGAAACATGCTCGTAGTTCCTTCAAGTCCAAAAACATGGTAAGCACCTCAAGGCCTCTTGAACTCATCCACATGGATCTTTGTGGACCCATGAGGGTTCAAAGCCTAGGAGGGAACATGTATATCTTTGTTATTGTCGATGACTTCTCTCGTTTTACTTGGACCATTTTCATTAAATCTAAAAGTGAAGTTATTGACCGCTTTAAAGATCTGGTTCCCTTGTTAGAAAAATCTCTTGATTGTTCACTAAATGCTATTCGGTCTGACCATGGTACTGAATTCGAAAATGGAGAATTTCTAACCTTTTGCAGTGAGCATGGCATCGATCACAACTTCTCTGCACCATACACTCCTCAACAGAATGGAGTAGTAGAAAGGAAGAACAGGACCTTGGAGGACATGGCTCGAACTATGCTGATCTCAAGTGGACTCTCCCAATCATTTTGGGCTGAGGCGATCAACACAGCGTGCTACATCATCAATAGAGCCATGCTTCGCCCAATCACAGAGAAGACACCCTATGAACTCCTAAGAGGAAGAGTTCCCAACATTTCACATTTGAGGGTGTTCGGATACAAATGCTTTGTGCACAACAATGGAAAGGACAATCTTGGCAAGTTCGACCCAAGAAGTGATGAAGGAATCTTCATTGGTTATGCCTCAGGCAGTAAGGCATACAAGGTCTTCAACAAAAGGACTAAAAAGGTAGAAGAAAGTATTCATGTTATTTTTAATGAAAAATCACTTGGAAAGATTATGCAGAACACCACCAGTTCCTTTGAAGATCCATTTCCCAAGTCATCTCAAGAAGATCCAGATGAAAATGTCACTCCTCCCAGTTCCTGTCCTGCTAATCGGAACCCTCCAATGGCTCCCCCACCAGTTCCCATGGATAATGAACAACAATCCATTTCTGGGAACCATGAACATGACGACAACATCTGTGGAGACTTCAATGATTCATCTTCCCACATGATCTTCAATGGAGAAGGTGATCCTAACAAGGAAGTTGAATGCTCAACTCAGAATGTCTCCACATCAAATGCTCTGGCTCCCAACAGAGAAAGAAGAGTCGTCAAGCCTCCAGTCAGGTATGAACATCTAACCTTCTTTGCTTTTAATGCCTTTCTGTCTATTGTGGAACCAAAGAACATAGGTGAGGCACTGAATGATACGGAATGGATCCAAGCTATGCAAGAAGAGCTTCATCAGTTTGAAAGGAACAAAGTATGGCATCTAGTTCCCCGTCCCAAGGATAAACACATCATAGGAACTAGATGGGTCTTCAGAAACAAGCTGGATGATACAGGAGCTGTGATAAGGAACAAAGCAAGACTTGTTGCTCAAGGATACAATCAACAAGAAGGCATCGACTATGATGAAACCTATGCTCCAGTGGCAAGAATTGAGGCAATAAGATTGTTGATTGCCTTCGCTTCACACAAAGGATTCAAGTTGTTCCAAATGGATGTAAAGACAGCCTTCCTCAATGGAATTCTTCAAGAAGAAGTCTATGTCAAACAACCTCCTGGTTTCGAAGACGACGATCATCCAGATCATGTCTACTTTCTAGACAAGACACTCTATGGCCTCAAGCAAGCTCCTAGAGCGTGGTATGATCGTCTTGCCCAGTTCCTACTCTCAAATGGCTACAGGCGTGGAGTCATTGATAAAACTCTCTTCATCCTAGAAGAAGAAGGTAACATCTTAGTGGTTCAAATCTATGTTGATGATATTATTTTTGGTTCCACTAACCTGTCCCTTGTAGACAAGTTCAAAGACTTGATGAGCAGTGAGTTTGAAATGAGTTTAATTGGGGAACTCACATTCTTCCTCGGATTACAAATCACTCAAAAGGAAGATGGTATTCAAATCCATCAACAGAAGTATGTCAGGGAACTACTGAAGAAGTTCAAAATGGATTCATGCAAGCCTCTCTCCACTCTCATATCCACCATTGCCCATCTGGATAAGGACCATTCGAGTCCTCTAGTGGAAGAGAAGCTCTATAGAGGTATGATAGGTTCACTCATGTACCTAACCGCTAGTCGACCAGACATTGTCTTTGCTGTTGGCTTGTGTGCTAGGTTCCAATCTTGTCCAAGAGAAACCCACTTGGCTGCTGTGAACTGACGATCTCTACATTTGGTACCCCAAAGAATGTCCCTTTGAGCTGATGGGTTTCACTGATGCTGATTATGCTAGATACTTGGTGGATAGGAAGAGCACTTCTAGAATGGCACAGTTCCTAGGCCCTTGCCTTGTGTCATGGGGATCAAAGAAACAAGTTTCAGTCTCCCTCTCCACCACAGAATCCGAGTACATTGCGGCTGCCTCCTGCTGTTCCCAACTTCTCTGGCTAAAGCAACAACTTGGGGATTTTGGTATGTCTTATGGCCCTCTCACTATTCTTTGTGATAACACTAGTGCCATAAACATCTCTATGAATCCTGTGCATCATACTAGGACCAAGCATATTGACATAAGACATCATTTTCTTAGAGATCATGTGTAGAAGGGAAACATCATTATGAAATTTTATAGAACTAAAGATCAGGTTGCAGATATATTCACCAAGACATTGAATAGAGTTCCTTTCGAGAACCTTAGATTGGAACTAAGAATGATTCCTATTACTCAGTAGTGACCTTAGTTCAAAGAATTCTTTCCAGTTCCCCTGATTGACTAGTTTAAGATATTTAACTTGTTGAGTCTTGATGTCCTTGTGTTATATCTTTTGCTACAAACCCTTCTTGTCATAATGGTTTCTTAAAAAGGCTTAGATAATTTTTTCTGGTTCGTTTCCTTTTGGTCCTCATTATTCTTTCAACTCCTCATTGTTCAAGTTTCTTTGATGGCCCAAAAGTCACAATCTGATCATATTTCTATCCCAACAATACAAGTCGAAATGATGATTGTGTACTAAGACCTACCCTTGCCTCATTACTCAATATTCTCTATGATCCATCTCTAAATCCTCTCTGAGAATTATTGTGCAATGCGATAAATAGCCTACCCTGATTCCTTGTATGGGAACGTATGTTTGGTTTCATTGTTTTCACCCACATCAAAGGTTCCTATACATCACTCTAGCACGCTGAATATATCGCCAGAAAGGAACCAGGATTTAGTTTGTCTCCAACGGCTAGATTGGCACTTCCCATAAGCTATTTATGGCAAAACTCAGAAGCCCAGTCACGTCTTATCAGTTGGCAGACTCCCTCTTCTCTGAATGGGCAAGTTTTGAAAATGGGTTAGCCGTTCCGAAAAGCTGCAAGAGTATTCAATGCCCCAGATTTACCTTGATCTTCTCAACGACTGGATTTGATTCTACGGTCATCTCAGCCTTCACCGCCTTTAAAGAGTTGCACATTTGCTCCAAGCTAATCCCACAACTCACCATCTCTCTGATCCTCTGTCTCTCATTTCTCTCAACCACAGAAATCCTTAAGCTCCTCAAAAATGGCCGATCCAAACCCTAACCTTGTTCAAGACGAAGAGGAGGCTGCCCTTCTCAAAGCCATTAGAGAAAAGAAGGCAACTTCATCCTCTAAACCCGTTTCTGCCATCTCTTCTCATAAATCCCAACCGGAAGAGAAACCTATGGAGAAAATAGTGGAGGAACCTGAAGAGAAAGCCGAAGAGGAACCCAAGGAGCCAACAAAGCCCAAGGGTGAGGAGAAAGCCATGGCCATCTCTCTGGCTTCGGAATCGGCTACCAAAACCGTCTCCGAAGGGGGCTCTCATGACTCCTCGCCTGACAAGTCTCTCCAAGAGCTCCTCAGCCCTGAGCCCTCACCAGTAAGCCTCAAATCCAAAACCACTTCTAACCCTGGTCCTTCTGTCGCCACTAGAATGAAACAGAGAAAGAGGAGTTCCCAAGCCATAGTTCCCTATGAAACCAAATCCACAAAAAGAGCCAAAATTACCACCCTCTCTGCCTCCTCCTCCCTGGGTCAGGTCTCCTCTTTCTTCTCTAAGAGGAAGATCCTTAAGCCTCTCATAATCGACAAGGAGTTCTGGACCCAAGAACTGGAAGAAGAAGATGAGGAAATGTTTGGAGAAGCCCTGGATGAGTTCCATTCTCTGCTGCAGTTTCAAGGATGGGATGAGATGCTGTTTGAACCCTTCTCTGCTTCTAATGAGGTTGTCCGCTTGTTTTACCAGTCTATGGAGTTTGTGCCTGCGAAGGAGAACTCTCCCTGTAACGACGCCATTCTTATATGGAAGGGAACCAGCTATCCTCTGTCTGCCAACCTAATTGCGTCTGCTCTAGGGATCGAGTCAAGGTCTGGGTTTGGCATTCTACCTCAAAAGAAGGGATGGCCCAAAGGAAAGGGCTACAAATCCAAGGGAGCAGTGGTCAAGAAAATCTATGATGGCGCCTCCCCCTCATCTTTGGAGACAAAGGATCTCTCCATCGCAAATAAGTTGTTACACTTCTGGATCACCCGCAATCTGGTTCCCAGACAGGAGCACCGGAATAATGTTATCATCACAGATGCCATCTACATGGACAAGGTGCTCTCTGGTGTTCAATTGGATCTCCCTCGCATTGTCTTAGCCCACATGTAGTTCTGCTCATCCCATGACTCCCATGCTTTACCCTTCCCTCATATCATCAAAAACATTCTCTCCAACCTTCACCAATACCCAGTTGATCTGCCTGAGACAGTCTACAGCAAGTGTCTTACCATGGCCACAGTTCGAAAGTTGAAGACAAAGGAACAACAAGACCCCCCTTCTGAAGCTCAAGCTCAACTGCCTAAGGAAAAGGCCAGTTCCAAGGCCCCTTCTCGTTCCCAGCCACATCTCAACCCCTCTCAAGACTCCTCTGCGATCCTTACTGCTCTGGATCGTATTGAAAAGGCTATCATGGTGGGCTCGACTGCTATCCCGGTCGCCCTCCATGATCAAGTAAGAGAGTTGGGGCGTATAAGTTCTGCTGTTGTGGCTCTGGTAGACGTTCTTCAGAAGGATTGGCAAGGTGCAATCAGTGCTCATCAGGCCACGGGCCAAAATGTAGGAACTGTCGACAAAGATGCTGAAGAGGAGGCCGCTGCTCTGACATAGGAACGCTTATTCTGGTTCCCAGTGCTGTAACACCACAGCGTGCTAGTAGTTTCCCCTAGGATCCTACTCCCCTCTTCTATCCATTTGTCGCCTTTCCTAATGATTGCTTTTGTTGTTGTCTTTGCGTTTTGTTGTTTTTGTTGTTGGCTTATGTTGGTTGTGTTGTGTCTTACCCGTCCTTGAACAATGATCAGTTTAAGCTTTAATGATTATCTTTTGGCTTCGTCTCTATGATTAATTTGTCTTTGCCTTAAGTTTCCATTATGCTTCTGTTATGGGTTTGATGCAATTGTATATTCTCTTGGATATCATGTTCTTAACTCGTACTTAATCTTTTCGATGATGTCAAAAGGGGGAAGAAAATGATAGGAACCTTGAACTTTGGAGACTACTGAACTAATAGGAACTCTGAACTAGTTCTACTTCTAAGGGGGAATTTGAAATAAACTCGTTCACTTGCTTAGGGGGAATTTGCAACCATTGAATGCTCTATCATTAATTTGTAATGTTGTAACTCCCTTAATCTCAACTGGTCTCATGAAATTCAAAGTCCTATTATGTTGCCAGGTTCCTTGTATTTGTCATCATCAAAAAGGGGGAAATTGTTAGGAAACGGAACTTTGGAATTTAGGTTCCCCTGAGAGTTCCTTTCCTCAGTTTCTCTACTTTTGACGATGACAAATATTATGATACTAATGTTTTATCTCAAAGATGTGTTTTAAGGAACCACAGGAATATACTGAAGGCAAGAAAGCCAAACAGGACAAGGGAACCAAAGGAATAAGACAGATGAAGGAAACCAGAGGAACCCAGGTGTGCTCAGAACGCAGCATGCGACATTGTGATTCCCGAGAAATCTGGGGACACACAACCTCGGACAAAAGTTGTTGAAAATGACTTGTCCGAAGCTTCCAAAAGCCTGCCTTTGTCCAAGAGCAAAACAACAAGAAACCTAGAGACGCTGAACCTCGGACAGAGAAGGTGAAAGCGAAAGGACATAGAGACGTCGATGTCCAGAAGACAGTTCCCAAGGGGCCAGCTTGTTCAACGTCGGACGAAAGTATTTGGACAATGACATATCAAGGCTCGTCTGAGGTAGTTGACCAACCAAGAGAGATTCTGAGCTGCCTAGGTTGTTTGCACTTGCCAAGAACAACGTGGATCAAGGAAAACCACTCATTCTAGAGCAAGCTCAATCTGTGGGAACCCAGAGAGGATCGAGCTGCGAAGAATCCTCTATAAAAGGAAGACTAACCCAAGGGTTATCTTCAAGCACTGAAACACGACTCACACTCATTAGCAAATATCTAGTGTGAAACTCCAAACAAGATCATCAAAGCAAACCGAGATCAAGAGGAACCAGTCAAGGAAGAAGAGCTGAGTGCTAAGTTTCTGTGACTGTAAGTGATAGTTCCTAGGTGCGAAAGTCTGTTTCTTGGATTGATTATTGATTGTGTTAAGTTATCTAGGATTGTCTAACTGTGTGTAAGGCAAATGAACTGTGTGTTCGTTCCTAGGATAAGCTGTAACCAAAAGAGATAAGAAATCAAGAAGTAGACTTTGAAATCCTTTCAAAAGAAAGGTAGTGGTTTTTATCCTGGATTGCTAGTTGGTAATCAAAGGTTTCCACTATAAGGAACTGGTCATTTGTTTGATTGTTTATTTCCGCTGCGAAAGGAACTGAGAATTGATATTCTGAGTTCCTTAAGTGTTTATCTAACAATCACGATCCTACACTATGTGAGTTCAAATCATTGGTGGTAACAGGTATATTCTGGTACTTGTTGATGATTACTCTAGATTCACTTGGAGACTATTTATAAAATCTAAGAGTGAAGTTTTTGAGAGGTTTAGTGAGCTAGTTCCCTTGCTTGAAAAATCATTGAATTTGGACAATGACATAGCAAGGCTCGTCTGAGGTAGTTGACCAACCAAGAGAGATTCTGAGCTGCCTAGGTTGTTTGCACTTGCCAAGAACAACGTGGATCAAGGAAAACCACTCATTCTAGAGCAAGCTCAATCTGTGGGAACCCAGAGAGGATCGAGCTGCGAAGAATCCTCTATAAAAGGAAGACTAACCCAAGGGTTATCGTCAAGCACTGAAACACGACTCACACTCATTAGCAAATATCTAGTGTGAACCTCCAAACAAGATCATCAAAGAAAACCGAGATCAAGAGGAACCAGTCAAGGAAGAAGAGCTCAGTGCTAAGTTCATGTGACTGTAAGTGATAGTTCCTAGGTGCGAAAGTCTGTTTCTTGGATTGATTATTAATTGTGTTAAATTATCTAGGATTGTCTAACTGTGTGTAAGGCAAATGAACTGTGTGTTTGTTCCTAGGATAAGCTGTAACCAAAAGAGATAAGAAATCAAGAAGTAGACTTTGAAATCCTTTCGAAAGAAAGGTAGTGGTTTTTATCCTAGATTGCTAGTTGGCAATCAAAGGTTTCCACTATAAGGAACTGGTCATTTGTTTGATTGTTTATTTCCGCTGCGAAAGGAACTGAGAATTGATATTCTGAGTTCCTTAAGTTTTTATCTAACAATCACGATCCTACACTGTGTGAGTTCAAATCATTGGTGATAACAGGTATATTCTGGTACTTGTTGATGATTACTCTAGATTCACTTGGAGACTATTTATAAAATCTAAGAGTGAAGTTTTTGAGAGGTTTAGTGAGCTAGTTCCCTTGCCTGAAAAATCATTGAATTTGGACAATGACATAGCAAGGCTCGTCTGAGGTAGTTGACCAACCAAGAGAGATTCTGAGCTGCCTAGGTTGTTTGCACTTGCCAAGAACAACGTGGATCAAGGAAAACCACTCATTCTAGATCAAGCTCAATCTGTGGGAACCCAGAGAGGATCGAGCTACGAAGAATCCTCTATAAAAGGAAGACTAACCCAAGGGTTATCTTCAAGCACTGAAACACGACTCACACTCATTAGCAAATATCTAGTGTGAACCTCCAAACAAGATCATCAAAGCAAACCGAGATCAAGAGGAACCAGTCAAGGAAGAAGAGCTGAGTGCTAAGTTCCTGTGACTGTAAGTGATAGTTCCTAGGTGCGAAAGTCTGTTTCTTGGATTGATTATTGATTGTGTTAAGTTATCTAGGATTGTCTAACTGTGTGTAAGGCAAATGAACTGTGTGTTCGTTCCTAGGATAAGCTATAACCAAAAGAGATAAGAAATCAAGAAGTAGACTTTGAAATCCTTTCGAAAGAAAGGTAGTGGTTTTTATCCTGGATTGCTAGTTGGCAATCAAAGGTTTCCACTATAAGGAACTGGTCATTTGTTTGATTGTTTATTTCCGCTGCGAAAGGAACTGAGAATTGATATTCTGAGTTCCTTAAGTTTTTATCTAACAATCACGATCCTACACTATGTGAGTTCAAATCATTGGTGGTAACAGGTATATTCTGGTACTTGTTGATGATTACTCTAGATTCACTTGGAGACTATTTATAAAATCTAAGAGTGAAGTTTTTGAGAGGTTTAGTGAGCTAGTTCCCTTGCTTGAAAAATCATTGAATGTATCTCTTCGTGCCATTCGTTCCGATCATGGAACTGAGTTCGAGAATAGAGATTTTCTAACCTTTTGCAGGGAACATGGAGTTGATCATAACTTCTTAGCTCCCTATACTCCACAACAGAATGGAGTTGTTGAAAGAAAGAACAAAACTTGGAAGATAGGACTCGTACCATGCTCATATCAAGTGGGCTCTCACAATCCTTCTGGGCAGAAGCGATTAATACAACATGCTACATCCTGAATCGGGCTATGCTACGCCCTATGCTTGAGAAGACTTCCTATGAGCTACTTCGAGGACGAGTTCCCAACATTGCTCATCTTCGAGTCTTCGGCTGCAAATGTTTTGTTCACAATAATGGGAAGGACAATCTCAGAAAGTTTGATCCCCGAAGTGATGAATGGATCTTCATCGGATATGCTTCCAGTAGCAAAGCATATAAGGTCTTCAACAAACGGACTAAAAAGGTAGAGGAAATTATTCACGTTGTTTTCAATGAAATATTCCCTTCAAAGTCTGTGCAGGATCTCTCAGCTCCCTCGGAGGATCCATTTCAACGACCAAGTGAAGATTCTGATGATGAAGCTCCTCCGAAGCGTAACTCCTATCCTACGCTCTCCAGTTCCCCCACTGTCCCCTCAACTTCGGCTGAGCCCAAGGAATCAACTACCACAGTGTAGGATCGTGATTGTTAGATTAAGAACAAGGGAACTGAGAATACAGATTACAGTTCCCTTTGCAGCAGAAATAAACAATCAAATATAAATGAACAAGTTCCTTATAGTGGAAACCTTCGATTGCCAACTAGCAATCTAGGATAAAAACCACTACCTTTCTTTCGAAAGGATTTCAAGATCTACTTCTTGATTTCTTATCACTTCGGTTACAGGTTACTCTAGGAACAAACACACAGTTTCTTTGTCTTACACACAGTTAGACAATCCTAGATAAACTTAACATAAAGTATAATCAATCCAAGAAGCAGTCCTAAGCACTAAGGAACTAACTCACTTACAGTCACAGAAACTAGCACACAACTCTCGGGTTCCTCGACTGGTTCCTCTTGATCTTGGTTTGAGTTGATGATCTTGTTGAGAGTTCACACTTTGATGTTTGCTATGAAGTGTGATTCTTGTTGTAGTGCTTGAGAATAACACTGAAGCTTGTCTTCCTTATATAGTGTATTCTAGAGGTTGAGTCTTCTCTCGGTTCCCACAGAGCAAGCTTGACCTAGGTTGTGTGGTGATCATTGATTCACGCTGACTTAGACATGTACCGAAAACCTAGGCAACTCAGAATCCACATTGGTTGGTCAATAGCTTCAGAAGAATCTGTCACGTCGTTGTCAACCACCTTTCGTCCGAGGTTCAGCACCCTAGATACTTTGGAACTTTGCTCTGGATGGTGACAAGCTCTTTGACATGTCGCTTTCACCGACCAATGTCCGAGGTTCAGCGTTCTGGATAGCTTGGAGCTTTCCTTTGGATGGTGGCAGGCTTTAGAAGCTTTGCGCATGTCGCTTTCACCATCTTTTTTCCGAGGTTCAGCGTTCCCAACTTTATCGGGAAAAGCAAAGTCACGTGTTGCACTTCTGGGTTCCTTTGGCTTGCTTGTTTGGTTTTTTTGTCTTGTTTGGCTTCCATGGTTTCAGTAACTGTCATGTGGTTCCTTTAAACACATCTTTGAGATAAAACATTCGTATCAAAGTATTTGTCATCTTCAAAAGTAGAGAAACTGAGGAAAGGAACTCTCATGGGAACTGAGGTTCCTGAGTTCCGTTTCCTAACAATTTCCCCATTTTTGATGATGACAAATATAAGGAACCTGGCAACATAATAAGGACATGAAATTCATGAGAACAGTTGAGCTAAGAGATTTACAACTTTACAAAATAATGAAAGAATATTCAATAGTTGTAAATTCCCCCTAAGCAAAAGAACTAAGTTATTCGAGTTCCCCCCTCAGAAATAGAACGGGTTTAGATTTCCTATAAGTCCAGTAGTTCCAAGAGTTCAAGGTTCCTATCCATTCTTCCCCCTTTTGACATCATCAAAAAGATCAATTAACTTATCAAGTGTAGGCTATCAATGTGAAATAAACAATTGCTTTAAACCCATGACAGTTACCATAATATAAATTGAAGGCAAAGACAAATGATGCATTAGAAACATACCCAGAAAAGTTCATTAGACATTAAAGCCAATACAGTGTCCATGATGCATAGTGGAAAGAAAAACAAAAGATCACAAATCACTTGAAACACATAAGAGAGGGAGAGGGGAGGCAGGTAGGATCCTAAGGAACTACACTGGGAACTAGGAGAGACGTTCCTATGGCTTCGTAGTGTCCTCCTCCTCTTCAGCATCCTTCTGCTCCTCAGTTTCCTCTTCTTTGCCTGCTTGAGCTCCTCCAGTTGCAGCCTTCAAGGTTTGCTGAATCACACTCATTAGACCGGATATTGCATTCCTGGTCTTCCCCATTTCTGTCACTTGATCACGGATGGTAAGAGAGATAGCATTGGTTCCATCCGTGATAGCTTTTTCAATACGACCCAGTGAAGCTAGGATCGCAAAGGAGTCTTGGACAGGGTAGAGTGGAGGCAGAGAGCTTGGAGTGGCTTGGGAACTTGCCTTTTCCTTAGGCAATTCCGCTTTTACTTCAGAGGGAGCATCCAGGTGGTCTTTGGTTTTGAGCTTCTTCACCGTTGCCGTGGTGAGGAACTTGCTGTAAGCAGTTTCATTGAGGTCGGCTGGATATAGGTTGAGCATTGAGAGAAGGTTTTTTATGAGGTGAGGAAAGGGCAAGGCATGAGATTCATGTGATTAACAGAATTGCATGTGGGCTAGCACCAGCTTAGGCAGATCAACTTGTTCCCCATATAGAATTGTCTCCATAAGGATGGCATCTGTGATGAGAACTGTGGCTTTGTGCTCTTTCCTGGGAACCAGATTCCGAATGATCCAGAAGTGCAACAGCTTGTTGGATAAAGAAAGCCCCTTGGTCAGCAGATTCCTTGGATTGTCTCCATCATAGAGCATGCTTACTACCTCATACTTGGTTTTGTACCCTTTTCCCTTTGGCGAAGTCTTCTTTTGATGCAGAATGTCAAAGTCAGACCTGTGCTCAATCCCTAAGGCAGAGGCAATGATGCTTGGGAACAAAGGAACATAGTTCCCTTCCATTGAACGATGGCATCGTTGTAGGGAGAATCCGCCTTGGCTGGCACAAAGGTCATATTTTAGTAGACGACTCGAATAACTTCATCTGAGATGGAGAATGGTTCCACCAAGATCTAGTCCCACCCTTAGAACTAGAGCAGAGAGTGAAATGCGCTGAGGGCATCACTGAATTGAGCTTCATCCTCCTCTTCAAGGGGTTGGGCCCAAAATTCCTCACCAATGATGAGGGGTTTGAGAATCTTCCTCTTAGCGAAGGAGGAAGACACTTTCCCCAGGGTGAAGGTAGAGGTTATTGCTCTGGTGGACAAGGAAGAGAGGGCTGCTGATTTTAGCTTTTTCGAGGGGGTCGGCTCTTCTGAGGCAGGGTTGAAGGGAACCAGGGCCTGGGAACTCCGCTTGCGAAGCTTGAGCCTGGTTGCAACTGAGGGAGCATGCTTGGATTTGAGGCTGACAGGCGAGGGATCGGAGCTGTGAACCTCTAGAGTATCCTTGTCTGGAGATGAATCATGGGAACCGCCATCAGAGACGGTGCGAGTAGCTGATTCAGATTCATGATGGAGTTCCTTTTCCACCTCTTCTGTTTGCTTGGGTAAGGGTTTTTTTATGGGGGTTATATCAAGGGATTTAGAGGATGAGGCGGCTCTCTTTTCTCTGAAGGCACTGAGGAGAGCAGCTTCTTCCTCATCTTGAGCAAGGTGAGGGTTGAGGTCTTTGTTGGCCATTTGAGGAGTTTGGTGTTTTTGAGAGAGAGAAATGAGCAAGAGAACGAGAGAAAGCGAGAGGATGAGAAAGCGAGAGAGGGCAAGGGAAGTAGAGTGCTCAGCTCATTCAAATAGGAGCCCCTAAATATCCCTTGAGCAGCGTTTGGAGCCGTTGAGAATCAAGCCGTTGGGGAGAAAGATTTCTGGGAACTCTGATATTTGGAAACGGCTCTTTTACTTGCAGCTTTTTCGGCTTTGCAACAGTCACAATTTCAAAAAGAAAATGATAAAAAATGGCAACAATGCAGGGCTGATCAGAGTCTCTGACGCTGTTTTTTTTTTTTTGTTAATGATAAGTATATTAACAAAAAGGGAGAATTACACCCAAAGAGCAAGTTCAACCGAACTTCTCAAGCAAAAATGAGAACCTCACCACCCCTATCACACCACAAAAACATCACAAACTATAACATGAGAAGCCTATTAAGATCCCTTTCCCTTCTACTCACCCCTTTACACTTGATCTTAAGCCTAAGCTTACAATTTGTAATGATCTCCTCTACACACCCATTTACATCAATCCTCGTATGCTTAAAAATCACCTCATTTCTATGCTTCCAAGTGGTATATACTACTGCAATGGTCGCCAAGATCACACCCTGCAGTCTTAGAGACTTATGGTTCCTACCTCTGGAAAGCCAATCCAGCCATTCTGTCACTGAGTGCCTCCACCTGATGATCTTCTGCCACTGCATGACTCTACTCATCACCTCCTTTGAGAACTTGCATTGCCACCATAAGTGATCCACACTTTCTGGAGCATCATTACACAGCACATAGGTGGGAGAATCAATCAAGCCCCATCTATGCAACCTATCTCTCGTTGGGAGTCTACCAAGTATAGCAAGCCATACAATGACAGCCCATCTTCTCGGCTGAATACCTTTCCAAAGCAACTTCCATTTGCCCTCTACTGCACCACAAGATCTGAACATATCATAAACTTCCTTACAATTCATCCTTCCACATCTCTTCCTTATTCTGGACATATCCATATGATCTTCCTCAAAGCTAAGAGGAGGAATATGAGGCCTCAGCCAAGACAATTTTGTCATCTCTTTAAGTCTAAGAATGACTCTCCAAATCCATGAATCTCCTTGCTTCTCCTCCCTTTGCCACATATCACTACCTTTAAGGAGAACCTCCCTTACCCAGGTAGTCTAGAGATTACATTTCCCTTCTTGGATCTCAAAGATCAATTTAAAGAGCAATGTTTTATTCCAGGCCAACACTTCTTTAATTCCCACACCTCCTTCTTCAAAAGGTTTGCACACTTTGCTCCAAGCTACAAGATTCCTTCTGCCCTCACACTTGCCTGACCAAAGGAATGCTCTACACACAGCATTCAGCCTATTCACAACTTCATCAGGAAATAACAATGCTTGAGACCAGAAACTGAGCATCCCTCCAATGATAGACTTAATAATCTGTAATCTACCAGCATAGGAAAGGGCTTTACAAATCCAACTTTGTACTCTACTAACCACCTTCTTAATCATATCAGCATAGTCACCAATTTGCACTTTCTTTGTATGAAGAGGAAGTCCCAGGTATTTAACAGGAAAGGTCCCTTGATTAAATCCAAGAACACCTTTGAGCACATGTTTTACTGCATCAGAAACTCCTCCAAAAAAGACTTCAATCTTCTGTGCATTAATCCTGAGACCAGACTCCTCCCTAAATTCTTCAAGCACTCTACCAATCATACTAACAGATGTTGTGTCAGCTTTGCAGAAGATCAACAAGTCATCAGCAAAAGCAAGGTCCACCAGCCCCATCTTCTTACATTTTGGATGAAACTTAAATCCTGATTTTTTGCTCTCTCTCTTAAGTTTCCTACTTAGCATCTCTGTTAGGAAACGGAACTCTGGAACTTCGGTTCCCCTGAGAGTTCCTTTCCTCAGTTTCTCTACTTTTGAAGATGATAAATATTATGATACTAATGTTTTATCTCAAAGATGTGTTTTAAGAAACCACAGGAATATACCGAAGGCAGGAAAGCCAAATAGAACAAGGGAACCAAAGGAATAAGACAGCTGAAGGAATCCAGAGGAACCCAGGTGTGCCCAGAAATGGAGCTTGCGACATTACAATTCCCGAGAAATCTGGGAACACACAACCTCGGACAAAAGGTGTCGAAAACGACTTGTCCGAAGCTTCCAAAAGTCTGCCAAGGTCCAAGAGCTAAAGAACAAGATGCCTAGAGAACCTCTACCTCGGACAGAGACGATGAAAGCGACAGCACATGAAGACGTCGCTGTCCAGCAGACGGTTCCCAAGCGGCCAGCTTACTCAACCTCGGACGAAAGCGTTTTGACAACGACACCACAAGGCTCGTCTGAGGTAGTTGACATACCAAGAGAGACTCTGAGCTGCCTAGGTTGTTTGCACATGCCAAGAACAACGTGGATCAAGGAGAACCACCAATCCTAGGGCAAGCTCAATCCGTGGGAACCAAGAGAGGATCGAGCTGCGAAGAATCCTCTATAAAAGGAAGACTAACCCAAGGGTTATCTTCAAGCATTCACAATAGAAACACACTTCATAGCAAACATCAAAGTGTGAAGCTTCAAACAAGATCATCAAAGCAAACCGAGATCAAGAGGAACCAGTCAAGGAAGAAGAGCTGAGTGCTAAGTTCCTGTGACTGTAAGTGATAGTTCCTAGGTGCGAAAAGTCTGTTTCTTGGATTGATTATTGATTGTGTTAAGTTATCTAGGATTGTCTAACTGTGTGTAAGGCAAAGGAACTGTGTGTTCGTTCCTAGGATAAGCTGTAACCAAAAGAGATAAGAAATCAAGAAGTAGACTTTGAAATCCTTTCAAAGAAAGGTAGTGGTTTTTATCCTAGATTGCTAGTTGGCAATCTAAGGTTTCCACTATAAGGAACTTGTTCATTTAGTTGATTGTTTATTTCCGCTGCGAAGGGAACTATAAACGGTGTTCTCAGTTCCCTGATTATTAATCTAACAATCACGATCCTACAATTGGTATCAGAGCAGGAAAAGCTCTAGATCTTTGATAAGTTTACAGATCATGTCTCAACCAAGCAAGTTTGAGCTCGGAATCTCCACCAACAAGCCACATCTCCGAAAGAAAGGAGAAGAAACATGGTGGGAAAAGTGCATGGAAAGCCACATCAAGACCAACGACTACCAATGCTGGAGGATAGTCAAAAATGGAGATGGCTATGTCGACCTCACCATGAAGGAAGAAGATTGGAAACCAGAACACTATGTTATCATGGAGAAGAATGCCAAGGCCAGGCAGTTTATCCTCAATGGATTGGACAGAGAGGACATGGACAAGGTCATAGGAATCAAGACAGCCAAAGAGATGTGGAAAGCTCTCAAGGAGATGCATGAAGGAAGTGAGGAACTAAAGCAAAGCAGAAAGTTTGCTTTAGAAGGAGAATACCACACCTTCAAAATGATGGAAACTGAGACCATCTCAGAGTACTACTCTCGCTTCAACAGATTAATTGGAAAGTTGACGGCGGCGGGAGTTGATCTTGATGAAGTCTCCAAGTCCTTAGTGATCATCAATGGACTCAACTCCAAGTTCACCCTTCTCAAAGGAATCATGAAGAACACTCCAGGCATCCAATCCATTCCCTTGACCCAAGTCATAGGGAAACTGGAAGTTGAAGAAGGAGAACACACTAAAGCCAATGCCGATAAGAAACTGGAGAAAGGAATCGCCCTTAAAATCTCCAAAGCTTTCTCAAAGCTTGAGATGGAGCAAGAGAACTCAGACTTGGAAGAAGAGGAGGACGAGCTAACAGCCCTCTTCTCAAAGAATATCAAAAAATTCTTTGTGAAGGAAAGGTTCCAAAAGGGGAGTTCCTCCTACAACGGACCCAGAAGGGATCTAAAGGAAGTCTCTTGTTATGAGTGCAAAGAGAAGGGACACTACGCTAAGAACTGTCCCAACAAGGAAGACTCCAAGGAAGAAGAAAAACCTCAGAGAAAGAAGGCTCTCGTAGCCTCATGGGGAGAAAACTCAGATGAGGAACTGGATCTGAGCGGCTTCTCTGGAGGAAGATGCCTCATGGAAAAAGGAGACTCAAGCGACTCAGAAGACCTTGAGGTAACTTCTGATGATCTCTTAAAATCCCTAGTTGATTGTGATAAGAAACAACTTCTTAAGATCATAAAGAAACTAGGAAAGGAAACCAGTTTCCTTCAACAGAAACTTGATGATTGTGAAGATGAAATTGCATGCTTAACTGTTGAGAATTCTGTTTTGAGTAAGAAACTTGATGAAACTGAGAAAGACCTAGCTGAAACTCACTCCAAACTGATTGAAATTAGGAACGTGCATGCTAGCCACCTTAAAATCTGCAAATCTTGTGATGAAACTAGCATAGACTCTGTCACAGTTCCCTTGCATGCTAATTTACCTGGAAAAGACATGCTTCAATCCATAATTGATAGATTGGACATCCTCACTGATTCTATTAATGAAAAGACAATAAATCAAACTGTTTTTGTGAGACAACGCCATGGAATAGGATATGTCAACAACAAGGATAACAATGATGCTGAAGATGAAAAAGCTAGACGAGAACTTGTTGAGATGAATGAGAACCTCAGCATTGCTCTCGCCACCTCTCGTGACAGGAATCAGTTCCTATCAGAGAAGATCATGGTGCTTGAGAACAAGGTTGAGGTTGCCAAACGTCTCAATGAAGGTTCTCAAAGCCCTAAGAAGGAACCAAAAGGAAAAGAAAAAATGACTCCTGAAAATCAATGGTTCACCAATTCTTTTGCTCACAAAAAGTATGTTAACATGGCCAATAGTAAGGTTAAAAACAATATTGATTTCAACAAAATAAATGAAAAACCTTTTAGGCCAGGGAAAGGAAAGTATGGTCATGTTGTCTACAACCGCTTATGTACCTATTGTGGTAAGAATGGCCATTACAACACTGATTGTGCTAAGAAAAGGAACTTTGAAAGGGAGAAAAGTGCTTATCACCCGGAAAGGAACCAACTCCCTGATTATTCACAGACTCGAAATGCTAATCCCCCCAGTAAAGCCAAGCTTCGCTGGGTTCAGAAATCTTAGTTCCCTTATGTGCAGAAAGAAGAGAGGCAACCCCAACTATGGTACATTGACAGTGGTTGCTCATGCCATATGACCAGAAAAAGAAATCAAATGACCTCTCTTCAACCTCTCCAAGGAGGGAACATATCCTTTGGAGACAAAAGCAAAGGGAAAATTTGTGGAATAGGAACTGTGAAGCTTAATGATCACATTCAGGTAAACAAAGTTCACCTTGTTGATAGTCTTGGTTTTGATCTAATAAGTGTGTCACAACTGTGTGATCAAGGAGACAATGAAGTCAGATTTAGATCAAACGAATGCTCAGTTCTTGACTCCTCGGGACAAATCATCCTAAAACGAAAGAGATTCAACAATGTTTACATTGTTGATCCATCCTTCGTCCCCAAGGAGAAACTGTGTCTCTCAACCGTGAATGACCAAGCTGAGTTGTGGCACCAACGCCTCGGTCATGCTAGCACCAAGCTGATTCAAAAGCTACACTCAAAGGAACTAGTCAGAGGATTGCCAAAGCTGAGTGGCACATCTAAGGAACCATGCTCTGACTGTGTAAAAGGAAAACAAGCTCGTAGTTCCTTCAAATCCAAAAACATGGTAAGCACCTCAAGGCCTCTTGAGCTCATCCACATGGATCTTTGTGGACCCATGAGAGTTCAAAGCCTAGGAGGGAACAGGTATATTTCTGTTATTGTCGATGACTTCTCTCGCTTTACTTGGACCATTTTCATTAAATCTAAAAATGAAGTCATTGATCGCTTTAAAGACCTGGTTCCTTTGTTAGAAAAATCCCTTGATTGCTCACTTAATGCTATTCGATCTAACCATGGTACCGAATTCGAAAATGGAGAATTTCTAACCTTTTGCAGTGAGCATGGCATTGATCACAACTTCTCTGCACCATACACTCCTCAACAGAATGGAGTAGTGGAGAGAAAGAATAGGACCTTGGAAGACATGGCTCGAACTATGTTGATCTCAAGTGGACTCTCCCAATCCTTTTGGGCTGAGGCGATCAACACAGCATGCTACATCATCAATAGAGCCATGCTTTGCCCTATCATAGAGAAGACACCCTATGAACTCCTAAGAGGAAGAGTTCCCAACATTTCTCATCTAAGGGTGTTCGGATGCAAGTGCTTTGTGCACAACAATGGGAAGGACAATCTTGGCAAGTTCGACCCAAGAAGTGATGAAGGAATCTTCATTGGATATGCCTCAGGCAGCAAGGCATACAAGGTCTTCAACAAAAGGACTAAAAAGGTAGAAGAAAGTGTTCATGTTATTTTTAATGAAAAATCACTTGGAAAGATTGTGCAGAACACCACCAGTTCCTTTGAAGATCCGTTTCCCAAGTCATCCCAAGAAGATCCAGATGAAGATGTCACTCCTCCCAGTTCCTGCCCTGCTGAACGGAACCCTCCAATGGCTCCTCCACCAGTTCCCATGGATAATGAACAACAATCCATTTCTGGGAACCATGAGCATGACGACAATATCTGTGGAGATCTCAATGATTCATCTTCCCACATGTTCTTCAATGGAGAAGGTGACCCCAACCAGGAAGCTGAATGCTCTACTCAGAATGTCTCCACATCAAATACTTTGGCTTCCAACAGAGAAAGAAGAGTCGTCAAGCCTCCAGTCAGGTACGAACATCTAACTTTCTTTGCCTTTAATGCCTTTTTGTCTATTATGGAACCAAAGAACATAGGTGAGGCACTGAAGGATGCGGACTGGATCCAAGCCATGCAAGAGGAGCTTCATCAATTTGAAAGGAACAAAGTATGGCATCTGGTTCCTCGCCCCAAGGATAAGCACATCATAGAAACCAGATGGGTTTTCAGAAACAAGCTAGATGATACAGGAGCTGTGATAAGGAACAAAGCAAGACTTGTGGCTCAAGGATACAATCAACAAGAAGGAATTGACTATGATGAAACCTATGCTCCAGTGGCAAGGATCGAAGCAATAAGTTTGTTGATTGCCTTCGCATCTCACAAAGGGTTCAAGTTGTTCCAAATGGATGTGAAGACAGCCTTCCTCAATGGAATTCTTCAAGAAGAAGTCTATGTCAAGCAACCTCCTGGTTTCGAAGACGACGATCATCCAGATCATGTCTACTTTCTAGACAAGGCACTCTATGGCCTCAAGCAAGCTCCCAGAGCTTGGTATGATCGTCTTGCCCAGTTCCTACTCTCAAATGGCTACAAGCGTGGAGTTATTGATAAAACTCTCTTCATCCTAGAAGAAGAAGGTAACATCTTAGTGGTTCAAATCTATGTTGATGATATCATTTTTGGTTCCACTAACCTGTCCCTTGTAGACAAGTTCAAAGACTTGATGAGCAGTGAATTTGAAATGAGTTTAATTGGGGAACTCACATTCTTCCTCGGATTACAAATCACTCAAAAGGAAGATGGTATTCAAATCCACCAACAGAAGTATGTCAGGGAACTACTGAAGAAGTTCAAAATGGTTTCATGCAAGCCTTTCTCCACTCCCATATCCACCATTGCCCATCTGGATAAAGACCACTCGAGTCCTCTAGTAGAGGAGAAGCTCTATAGAGGTATGATAGGCTCACTCATGTACCTAACCGCTAGTCGACCAGACATTGTCTTTGCTGTTGGCTTATGTCCTAGGTTCCAATCTTGTCCGAGAGAAACCCACTTGGCTGCTGTGAAGAGAATACTTTGATATCTCAAGGGAACTGACGATCTCTGCATCTGGTACCCCAAAGAATGTCCCTTTGAGCTCATGGGTTTCACTGATGCTAATTATGCTGGATATTTGGTGGATAGAAAGAGCACTTCTGGAATGGCACAGTTCCTAGGCCCTTGCCTTGTGTCATGGGGATCAAAGAAACAAGTTTCAGTCTCCCTCTCCACCACAGAATCCGAGTACATTGCAGCTGCCTCTTGTTGTTCCCAACTTCTCTGGCTAAAGCAACAACTCGCGGACTTTGGTATGTCTTATGGCCCTCTCACTATTCTTTGTGACAACACTAGTGCTATAAACATTTCTAAGAATCCTGTGCATCATACTAGGACCAAGCATATTGACATTAGACATCATTTTCTTAGAGATCATGTTGAGAAGGGAAACATCATTATGAAATTTTGTAGAACTGAAGATCAAATTGCAGATATATTCACCAAGGCATTGAATAGAGTTCCTTTTGAGAACCTCAGATTGGAACTAGGAATGATTCCTATTACTCAGTAGTGACCTTAGTTTTGAGAATTCTTTCTGAGTTCCCCTGATTGACTAGTTTAAGATATTTAACTTGTTGAGTCTTGATGTCCTTGTGTTATATCTTTTGCTACAAACCGTTCTTGTCATAATGGTTTCTTATAAAGGC
The DNA here is from genome assembly GCA_027886185.1 of Rheum nobile. NCBI lineage: Eukaryota > Viridiplantae > Streptophyta > Magnoliopsida > Caryophyllales > Polygonaceae > Rheum > Rheum nobile. The sequence goes on from WOAB01000163.1 coordinate 2,766,422, forward strand.
TTAGATAAATTTTTCTGGTTCGTTTCCTTTTGATTATCATTATTTCTCAACTCCTCATTGTTCAAATTTCTTTGATGGCCCAAAAGTCACAATCTGATCATATTTCTAACCCAACATTACAAGCTGAAATGATGATTGTGTACTAAGACCTACCCTTGCCTTCTTGCTCAATTTAATTCTCTATGATCCATCTCTAAACCTTCTCTGAGAATTATTGTGCAATGCGATAAAAAGCCTACCCTGATTCCTTGTATGGGAACGTACTGTTTTTGGTTCCTTTGTCTCCACCCACACCAAAGGTTCCCATACATTCCTCTAGCTCGCTGAAAATGTCGCCAGAAAGGAACCAGAACATCGCGTCTCTCCAACGGCTCGCTTGGCTCTCCCAGACGCTATTTATGGCATATTGGCGGGGATAAGGCATGTCTCATCAGTGGCAGACCTCCCTCTTCTCGGAATGGGTCATATTTTGAATTTAAATTAGCCGTTCCAAAAAAGCTGCAACTCTCTTCAATGCTTCGGATTTGCCTTGATCTTCTCAACGGCTGGATTTGCTTCAACGGTCACCTCAGCTCTTGGCCATCCCAGATCTTCAACGCCCTTAAAGAGGTGCTCAGCTGCTCTGAATTAATCACCCAAGCTCTCCATCTCTCTGATCTTCTACCTCTCTTTCTCTTCTTACAGCAATCCTCTTAGCTCCTCTCAAATGGCCAACCCTAACCCACTCGTTGTTATGGATGAAGAAGAGGCTGTTTTTCTTCAAGCCTTTCACGAAAAGAAGGCTAAAGCCTCCTCCTCCAAGCTTGTTTCTTCCTCCACCTCTCAAAAATCCCTCCCCAAAGAGAACCCTATGGCGAAACCGGCAGAGAAACCAGAAGAGAAGCTTGAGGAACCACCAAAGGCTAAGGAAAAGGTGGAAGAGGAACCAACCATGCCCAAAGAAGAGAAGCAAGCCATCACTTTGGCTTCAGAATCAGTCACAAAATCAGTTTCTAAAGGCGGGTCGCATGATTCCTCTCCGGATAAATCCCTTCAAGTGATTCCTAGCCCCGAGCCTTCCCCAATCAGCCTCAAATCCAAAACTTCCAACCCAGGCCCCTCTGTCGCCACAAGAATGCAACAGAGGAAGAGAAGCTCCCAAGCCATTGTTCCCTATGAAACCAAATCCACAAAAAGGGCCAAAACCACCACCCTCTCTGTCTCCTCTTCCTTCTCCAAAAGGAAGATCCTAAAACCTCTCATTATCGGCAGAGAATTCTGGACCCAGGCGTTAGAAGAAGAGGATGAGGAACTCTATGGAGAAGCTTTGGATGAGTTCCACAAGGTTGTCCGGATGCTGTGCGAGCCCTTCTCTACTTCCGACAAGGTTGTCCGGATGTTTTACCAGTCCATGGAGTTTGTACCTCAGAAGGAGAACTCTCCCTATCACGACGCCATTCTCATATGGAAGGGAACCAGCTTTCCCCTGTCCGCCAATCTAATCGCGTCTGCTCTAGGGATCGAGTCGAGATCTGGGTTTGGCATTCTGCCTCAGAAGAAGGGATGGCCCAAGGGAAAGGGCTTCAAGTCCAAATGAGCAATCGTCAAGAAAATTTATGATGGCGCATCCCCATCATCTTTGGAGACGAAGGATCTCTCCATTGCAAACCGGCTACTGCATTTTTGGATCACTCGCAACTTGGTTCCAAGGCAAGAGCACAAGAACGAAGTCCTCATCACCGACGCCATCTACATGGACCAAGTGCTCTCCGGCGTTCAGTTGGATCTTCCCCGTATTGTGCTGGCTCACATGCAATTCTGTGCATCTCATGACTCCAATGCTTTACCCTTTCCTCACATCATCAAAAGGCTACTCTCCAACCTCAATCAGTACCCAGAAGACTTCCCCGAGACTGCCTACAGCAAATGTCTTACGTTGCACACAGTTCGGAAGCTGAAATCTAAGGAACAACAACCCAACCGTGCTGAAACAGAAGAAATCCCGCCTAAGGAAAAGGCGGGTTCCCATGGCCGTTCCAGTTCTCACCCTCAGCAACCCCCCTCTTCAGACTCCTCTGCGATCCTCCTTGCGTTGGATCATATTGAAAAAGCTATCTTGGAAGGCTCGACTGCCAACACGGTCGCCATCAATGATCAAGTAAGAGAGTTGGGGCGTATCAGTTCTGCTGTCGAGAGTCTGGTGGATGTTCTGTAGAAAGATTGGCAAGGTGCAATCAGTGCTCATCAGGCCGCGGGCCAAAATGTAGGAACCGACGACAAGGATGCAGAAGAAGAGGCCGCTACTACGCCATATGAACGCTTATTCTAGGTTCCCAGTGCTGCAACGCCACATCGAGCTAGTAGTTTCCCTTAGGATCCTACTCCCCTCTTCTATCCCTTTTGTTGTCTTTCTTCAGATTGCTTTTGTTGTTTTCCTTGCTATCTGTTGTCTGTATTGTCGGTTGTTTGTTGTTTGCTTGTGGTATTTTGTGTGTTTGATCAATGATAAGTGAAGTTTTTAATGATTATCTTCAGTTTCGTTCCCATGCTCATTTGTCATCGCCTTAAGTTTTCATTATGACATTTTATGGGCTTGCTGCAATCGCATATTCACTCTGATATCCTGTTCTTAACTCATACTTAATATTTTCGATGATGTCAAAAGGGGGAAGAAAAGGATAGGAACCTTGAACTTTGGAGACTACTGAATTAATAGGAACTCTGAACTAGTTCTATTTCTAAGGGGGAATTTGAAATAAACTTGTTCACGTGCTTAGGGGGAATTCGCAACCATTGAATGTTCTATCACTAATCTGTAATGTTGTAAATCCCGTTATCTCAATATGGTCTCATGAATTTCATGTCCCTATTATGTTGCTAGGTTCCTTATATTTGTCATCATCAAAAAGGGGGAAATTGTTAGGAAACGGAACTCTGGAACTTCGGTTCCCCTGAGAGTTCCTTTCCTCAGTTTCTCTACTTTTGAAGATGACAAATATTATGATACTAATGTTTTATCTCAAAGATGTGTTTTAAGGAACCACAGGAATATACCGAAGGCAGGAAAGCCAAACAGAACAAGGGAACCAAAGGAACAAGACAGCTGAAGGAATCCAGAGGAACCCAGGTGTGCCCAGAAATGGAGCTTGCGACATTGCAATTCCCGAGAAATCTGGGAACACACAACCTCGGACAAAAGGTGTCGAAAATGACTTGTCCGAAGCTTCCAAAAGTCTGCCAAGGTCCAAGAGCTAAAGAACAAGATGCCTAGAGAACCTCTACCTCGGACAGAGACGATGAAAGCGACAGCACATGAAGACGTCGCTGTCCAGCAGACGGTTCCCAAGCGGCCAACTTACTCAACCTCGGACGAAAGCGTTTTGACAACGACACCACAAGGCTCGTCTGAGGTAGTTGACATACCAAGAGAGACTCTGAGCTGCCTAGGTTGTTTGCACATGCCAAGAACAACGTGGATCAAGGAGAACCACCAATCCTAGGGCAAGCTCAATCCGTGGGAACCAAGAGAGGATCGAGCTGCGAAGAATCCTCTATAAAAGGAAGACTAACCCAAGGGTTATCTTCAAGCATTCACAATAGAAACACACTTCATAGCAAACATCAAAGTGTGAAGCTTCAAACAAGATCATCAAAGCAAACCGAGATCAAGAGGAACCAGTCAAGGAAGAAGAGCTGAGTGCTAAGTTCATGTGACTGTAAGTGATAGTTCCTAGGTGCGAAAAGTCTGTTTCTTGGATTGATTATTGATTGTGTTAAGTTATCTAGGATTGTCTAACTGTGTGTAAGGCAAAGGAACTGTGTGTTCGTTCCTAGGATAAGCTGTAACCAAAAGAGATAAGAAATCAAGAAGTAGACTTTGAAATCCTTTCAAAGAAAGGTAGTGGTTTTTATCCTAGATTGCTAGTTGGCAATCTAAGGTTTCTACTATAAGGAACTTGTTCATTTAGTTGATTGTTTATTTCCGTTGCGAAGGGAACGGTAAACTGTGTTCTCAGTTCCCTGATTATTAATCTAACAATCACGATCCTACAATCTCCATAACCAGAACAAACAAGAAAGGAGACATAGGATCCCCCTGTCTTAATCCTCTCTTGCCTGCAAATAATCCCTTTGGCTCACCATTCACTAAGACAGAAAACTTAGGAGTTCTGACACAACACATGATCCAGGAAATCAATTGTGCAGGGAAGTTAAGATAAATCAATGCATATTCAAGGAATTCCCAACTTACATAGTCATAGGCTTTCATCACATCAACTTTAATCATGCATCGAGGAGAGATTCCAACCTGCAAATAGCTATTCACAAGGTCTTGAGCAACAACAGAATTATACACCAAATTTCTTCCTGGCACAAAGGCACCCTGCCCCAGAGAAATCACCTTATCCATCTGTCCTCTAATTCTGTCAGCCAAGATCTTGGTGATCATCTTGAACACCACATTGCAACAAGATATGGGTCTAAAATCCTTAACCAACAAAGGCTTCTCAACCTTAGGAATAATTGAGACAAAGGTAGTGTTCAGTTGTCTGAGTAGCTGGCCAGTAACAAAAAAATCTCTAATAGCTCCACACAAAATCCCTGAGACAATCTCCCAAGCTGCCTTGAAGAACCTACTTCCAAAGCCATCAGGCCCAGGTGACTTTGAGCAATGTATACCATTTAGAGCTTTTTCTTATATCAACATCTGTAGGGATTCTGCACAGTACATCATGTTGATCATTGCACACAACTTCGCCCTCAAGCCTGCAAAAATTTGGAATGGCAGAAGGCACATCCTGTCCAAAAAGACTTATATAGAATCCCACAATCTCATTTGCAATCTCCTCCTGCCCTTCAAGAATCTCACCCTGTGCAGAATGAAGAATGTGAATAGCATTAATAGATCTTCTGGCTTTAATGCTTCTATAAAATAATGAAGAAGTTTCTTCTCCCAGGGTAACCTAGTCAATCTTAGATTGTTGCAGAAGCATTTCCTCCCTTTGTTTCCTTCGAGTGATCATTTGATCTTTAGCTTCCTTAACTGTCTCTTGCTTCCTAACACAGAAATAATCAGCCTGCAACTCCTTGTATTTCTGCTCAAACAAAGCTTCACTCTGTGCAATCAGACCCTCCATATTCCCATACTTGCATTTACTCCACTCTTTGAGTCTAATCTTCACCCTTCCAAGCCTCTGAACAAGCTGATATTGCAAGGTGCCCTCAATTCTACTATTCCAAGCTCCACTAACAATTTCATTAAACTCCTCATCCAAACACCAAGCATTTCTGAACCTGAAGGGAATTCTCCTTATAGGAACACTGAGTTTGATCAATAGCAGCCCTAGTGAATGATCAGATTCATCTGGACTATCAAACAATGCATTAGAACCTCCCATTGAACTCCTCCAGTTGTCACTGACCAAAACTCTATCAAGTTTACAAGCAACTCTTTCATCTCCCTTCCTTTGATTATCCCACGTATATAAAGCTCCAGCAAACTCAAGGTCAGACAAATAACAATTGTTCAACAACTTTTCAAGTTCTTCAAAACTAGATTCAGATATCCTATGCATAGACACCCTCTCAGATTCATCAAGCACACAATTGAAGTCTCCCATAACAGCCCATGGATTAGTACATCTCCCTCCAATATCTCCAAGTTTAAGCCATAGTTTCTCTCTATCCCTTCTCTTGTTACTAGCATACACAAAGGTGACAGCAAAAGGTTGAGACAAACCACAAACTTTCATCTCACAATGCATAAATTGTTCATCCCACTCCACACAAGACACCTGAACAATGCTAGGATTCCAGCTAACCCATATTCTTCCCTTCTTAGCAGAGGTAGCATTAGTGTTAAACTCCCATTTATTCAACAGCTTCTCAGAAATAGACTTCTCCTTATTTTTCTCAATTTTAGTCTCAAGTAAACCAATCACACCAATTCTCATCTTAACTACATATTTATTAATCCTCCTAATAGCTTGAACTCCATTACAACCTCTGGAGTTCCATGCACAGACCTTGAAATTATCCATGATCTCCCTTTGCAGAGCTGTTACAACTCCCAGTTTCCCCATCAAGCAGCTGGAACTGATTTGGAGAAGCAATACATGGTCCCTCCTTACCATTCCCCTTCTCACCCTGACCTCTTGAGCTATTTGGAGATGCAGACCTACTCTTCCTATGCAAGATTTGCCTCCATTCATATCTATTTCCATGCATAATCTCTTTTTCCTTCCCATTCAACTCCTTCTTCTTCCCCATCTTATCATCCTTTGGCTCTTTCCCTATAATACCATCCTCACCTTTCTTAACCACTTTATGTCCCTCCTCTACCCTGTTATCATCTTTCTGTCCCTAGTCTCCTTTCACTTTCTTCTCCCTCTTTTGATTATTCTCACCATAATTCTCATAGGAGTGGCCAAAGACTTTACACTTGAAGCATCTCCTGGGTAACCATTCATACTCAACTTTCTGCACATACTCTTTCCTATCATACCCTTCAAGCACCACATCCCTCCTTCTAGTGTCCATGACTGAAACATCCATAAGCATTCTCGCATAGGTCATTCTCTTCTGCGAGCTGGAAATTTCATCTAAGCATTGTGGTCTCCCAATCATACTCCCCATAACACTTAGCATATGATTAGAGAATAAAATGGGAGCAATATCATGTATTCTAACCCAAACAGGAAGGGAATCAAAACTCTCCCAATCCACCTTCATTCCAGGAATCCACTGTTTCAGAACAAAAGCTCTAGCACCAGCAATCATCCATGGACCATTTTCCATCACCCATTCCATATCCGTTTTGCTCTTAAATTGGATCAACCAAACCCCATTCCCTTTGAGGTGAAGCTTTGGTTCCTCTACCTTCCACTGGGCTCTGATGAAAGCTAGAACAGATGAGAATGACCATCCATCGCCCACAATAACTCCGATTAGAGTGGCTTCCCATTCCAGTTCCTTTTCTCTAACCTCATCCTTACTAAATTTGTACTTCTCTTTGTCAATGCCAGGGATAAACTCCAATTTCTCCATTCCTGGTCGTATTCCTTTGTTCTGAACCACATCGGCAAAAGATCGAACACGCTCCTTCGCACCTTTCTCCAATGGAACAGTGACTTCCTCTGTTTCTGGCTCACCTCTCACCAGATCTGGCTCCAAAGAAGTTTCCATGTTTACCGATGACACAACTGGAGACTTACGACCTTCACTCGTAACCAGATCTATCTTCTCCACCACAATTTTCTCATCCTTCTCACCTTCATCCAGCGGATCCACTGATCGAGGGACTCCTCTCCCTCGATTCCCTTTCCTTCCATAATTCCGACCACCTCCTCTACTAGTGGACCTAGTCGTCACCCCACGTCCCCTCGGAACCGCCGGCGAGGACATCGCCACCGATCGCCGCCGAGAAGCCGGGCGGAAGCCCTAGCTTGCTGTGTACGGAAATCAACTGCCAAAGGAAAGTTCAACGATACTGTGTCTCTGACGCTGTTGATTTGCAATAAATGTCGTCTTGGGAAGAGCGATTTTCTACTAGCCGTTTGGAGAACTGCCTTACCTAGTTCCTTTCTGGCGATTTTTTCATTGTGCTAGAGGGATATATGGGAACCTTTGATGTGGGGATTTAAGACATAGAACATGAAAGTACGTTCCCATAAAAGAAATCGGGGAAGGCCATTTATCGCATCATACACTAATTTCCAGAGAGGGTTAAGAGATGGATCATAGGAAATTAGATTGTGTAATGAGGCAAGGGAGGGTTAAGAGATGGATCGAGAGATTTTTCTAACATGGGAACTAGATCCTTAAATCGTCCAATGACTTCACTTTTAGATTTTATGAATATTGTCCAAGTAAAATGAGAGAAGTCATCGACGAGAACAAAGATATACATGTTTCCTCCTAGGCTTTGAACTCTCATGGGTCCACAAAGGTCCATGTGAATGAGTTCAAGGGGCCTTGAGGAATTTACCATATTCTTGGATTTAAAGGAACTCTGAGCTTATTTCCCTCTTACACAGTCTGAACATAGTTCCTCAGATATGCCACTTATCTTTGGGAGGCCTCTGACTAGCTCCTTTGAGTGTAGCTTTTGGATTAATTTGGTACTTGCATGACCAAGACGTTGATGCCACAAGTTCGTTTGATCATTCACAATTGAGAGACAAAGTTTCTCCTTGGGAACGAAGGAAGGGTCAACAACATACACATTGTTGAACCTTTTACCCTTTTAAGATGATTTGTCCCGAGGAGTTAAGGACAATGCATTCATTTGATTTGAATCTAACTTCGTTGTCTCCTTGATCACACAGCTGTGACACACTAATTAGATCAAAACCAAGATTATCAACAAGGTGAACTTTGTTTACCTTAATGTGGTCATTGAGATTCACAGTTCCTATCCCACAAATTTTCCCTTTGCTTTTGTCTCCAAAGGAGATGTTCCCTCCTTGGAGGGGTTGAAGAGAGGTCATTTGATTTCTTCTTCCGGTCATATGGCACGAGCAACCACTGTCAATATACCATAGTTGAGGTTGCCTCTCTTCTTTCTGCACACAAGAAAACTAAGATTTCTGAACCCAGTGAAGCTTGGCTTTACTGGGGGGATTAGCATGTGATTTATTATTGCGAGTCTGTGAATGACAAGGGAACTGGTTCCTTTCATGGTAGTATGCACTTTTCTCATTATCATAGTTCCTTTTCTTAGGACACTCAGTGTTGTAATGACCATTCTTACCACAATAGAAACACAGACGATTGTACACAACATGACCATATTTTCTCATTCCTGGCCTAAAAGGTTTTTCATTTTTTCTTTTATTGAAATCAACATTATTTTTAACCTTACCATGAGCCATGTCCATGTACCTTTTGTGAGCAAAGAAGTTAGTGAACCACTTGTCTTTAGGAGATACTTTCTCCTTTCCCTTAGGTTCCCTTTCAAAGGCCTTAGGGTCCCTCTTTGGACTTTTAGAATTTTCTACGAGAAGCTTGCAAACCTCAGCCTTGTTCTCAAGAACCATGATCTTCTCTAATAGGAACTAATTCCTATCTCGAGAAGTCGCAAGAGAAGTATTGAGGTTCTCATTCATCTCAACAAGTTCACGTCTAACCTTTTCATTTTCAGCTTCATCATTGATCTTGTTGTTAATGTATCCAACTCCATGGCGTTGTTTCACAAAGACAGTTTGATTTACTATTTTTTCTTTTATAGAATCAGTGAGATCATCTAACCTATCAATTATAGATTGAAGCAAGACATTTCCAGATAGGTTATCATGCATAGGAACTGTAACAGATTCTATCTTAGATTCATGACAGGCAGGTTTTTAGTCGTCTTAACCCTAGTCAAAATAAATTCCTAGCAAACCTAAACTAGTAGTCAGGGTAAGCAGGGTCGATCCCACATGGAGGAGTTGTCAATCTTTTTGTAATTCGCATGCAAGTAACAAAAGGGGGTTTTGGATTGGTATCTTGGGAAACAAGTAACAAGCAAACAAAGCAAAAGTTTGTAATCAATTAGGGGAAAACTCTTAGCCAAACAAATATCCACTTTTCCTATGATAGATCGATCCTAGGTCATCTCTATTCCTTTCCTTTGATTATTCATGTCCCTATTCTTATATAGTCACTAGCCCAACCAGTTCTAGCAACCCTTACTATTGAACGCACGAGAAACTATCAAGATTTAGAACAATAGCAGCATAGAGCATAGGATCAAACCAGGATACATACAACACCGATGTTTCGCAGTATTTAGCATGCAATCAATTCTCTTTCATAATAATCTAGTCCAACCAGTCCTAGATAATCATGGATGCTACTCTAGATACGGAATCTCAACCAGTAAATTCCAAACCCTAGCAATAGATAATTACTAAACTCAACTAGGTGATCAATCTAGTCAAATCAATAACAATCAATAAGAAAATGCTCAAGAGAAAAGATATAATCCAAAGGAGTTAGGAAATAGAGAATTAACCTCACAATCAAATCGTAAGAAAAGCTTCAATTGTCAGACTAAGCAAAGGGTGCTTAGCTCCTCATAGTCTTGGAAAACAATAATCTTCAAAGGGAAAAACTGAATACTAGTCTGGATGATAATGAAGGTTGTGGAATTTAGGTTAAATAAACTTAACCTAAAGCCCAAGATCACAAACCTCATCTCAAAGGAAATAATACTAAAGTTCGGAATAAAATAATGGAAAAAGAAATCGGAAATTGCAAACTAAAGAAAACTCGGAAATCCTCCACGGGCTGTCTCCCGTGTCCAACCGCGACCGTGGAAGCCACGCCGCCATCGCGGAAAATGCTTCATTGCTCTCGACTTCTAACTTCTTTTTCCGCGGGCGCGGGCCCCTCGCCGCGATCGCGGTCGCTGATTCTCTTGGCTCCTTTTCTCGGAAATCACCGCGATCGACTTGTCTTCTCTTCCTTGCCAGCAGTTGGCTCGCGGCAGCCTTCATTCTTCACTTCTCGTGTGGCTTATTCCTCCATTCTTCTCGTCTCCTCAGGTGGTCTACTCCTCTTTCTCTGGATGTCTTCAATTAGCTTCTCCAGACCACCAAAACAACACTTCTCATCTCTAATTCCATATTCCACAGTTGTGCTCTAAACCCATACAAATAGCACCCTAAACACCGGTAACAACTCTTAGATAAGCACTACAAAGTAGAGCTGATCAAATCCCCTATTCTTAAACCTTGCTCGTCCTCGAGTAAGCTAAAGTAAACCTACTTCTCCAATCAATCCCCAAGGTCTCAGGAAGCATAGAAAAATCAATCCCTCCAAGAATCACACCTAACAATAAACTCCAGGCACCAACACAATAAGCACAGCACAATAAACAACAACACCAATCAACACCACACACAATCAAGCTAAAAGGAAAGCAACGTACTTCCCCCAAGCTTATCCCGAACACCATAGAGTGAAAAACAATATAATCTTAGTCTCCCATCTATCTTCTTATGCCTCCCAGAGTGACCTACCCGAATCCTCCTTATATCACCTCTTCTTATGTCACCACGCCAGGTAAAATGATGATTCCTAAAAATCACTCTTCTTCTTTTAACTCATTTTGCCAAGGTGCCCTTTCGGGTTTTCACCAAGCCACTCATTTCATTTTCGAATAGATGGACTCACAATATACTCACATCACTATTGACCTCATATTACCCCAGCCTAATGCTGGTCCAAGCCACCTGCTTGTTGCATAAGCCGCCCTTTCGGGTTTTTGACTTATCCCAGGATTTCTATTTTTGCCTTTTTTCAGATTTTTGGCTTTTTCTCTTTTTATTTCTTTTTCTCCTCAATGACATAGCAAGTATAGAATCCTCCCCCATGCTTAAACATTGTATTGTCCTCAATGTAATGAAAGACAAAAAGAATAGAAGCACATGGAAGATAAAGATGACTCACAAATGTCATCGAGCTGCTTGGACACTTCCGTTGTTGCTGGCGGTCTTCAATAAAGCACAGGTCTCTGGTGATGTGTGGGCGTCTTCAACTCATCTCTACCATGCAACCAAAGGGAACCACTGTAATGTGTAGTGGTCATCAAGGAAATCGGGGCTGCACGACCTTCAATGAACACGAAAAATGGGCCTAGATGTCATCGTGGTGTGGGCCCTGGTGTTCCTCCTCTCCAACTGTCGATTGTAGGGCCATCATCGTTGCCAAATAATGTGTGGGGATAATGTCTCCTCCTTGACAACATGATGCGCACCTTATCCATGGGGAACTCCGGACAGTTGGCCTTCGGTAAAGCTTTTTTTTTTAATCCCCGTTTAAGGTTTTTTCGGGGATTTTATTTTCAGTGCAGGGAAATAGGAGACTTACATTGGTGTGGGAAACACCTTCTTCAATTGGCATCGGGTCTCCTCCCTGCAGGTTAGTGCAAACAAAACAAAAAGAAAAACAACACAAAGCAAAAACACACTAAAACAAATGCAAAAACAATGAAATAAAAGCAAGGAAAGAAAAACATACCTCGGGTTGCCTCCCGGACATCGCCTTAGTTAGTGTCGTGGCTCGACATACTACCCAATTCTCCTCAACTTGGTTCGCTCACCTCCATTGAGCACTCGGGGTCCCCATCTGGAGGGTGTCTCTTTGAATCATCAATACTGAATCCGACCTTCTCCCCGTCGAATTCCATAGTGAGTGAACCGCTGCTCACGTCAATCTTTGTACTGGCCATGTTCATAAATGGCCTTCCTAGCATCACTGGTGCATCCTTGTCCTGCCCGATGTCCATCACAAAGAAGTCTGCAGGGAACACCAATTTGTCCACCTCGACTAGCACATCCTACACAACTCCCTTGGGGTAGACATATGAATTGTCCGCCAGTTGGATGACAATCCCTGTCTTCTCTAGTGGACCCACATCCAAGGACTCATAGTGGGTGAGAGGCAGCATGTTGATGGAGGCACCCAAATCAAGTAATGCCCTGTCGAACAAGGTACCTCCAATCTTGCAGGGAATGGTGAACATCCCTGGATCGCTAGCCTTCTTAGGTATCCGCTTTTGCAGCATAGCGGACATATTCTCGCTCACCACCACCTTCTTTTTCTCTTTAACATACCTCTTCCTCTTGAGCGTGCAGAGCTCCTTCATAAATTTAGCAAAGCGAGGGATGCTATTAATCAATTTAAGCAAAGGAATGTTTACCTCGCAGTTGCTAAACAATCGAACAACTCCTTGTCATTGGTTGGCCTCCTAGTGTCCGCCAGAGCTTCAGGGAAAGGTGCGGGAGGCTTCTCGGATCCAAGAGGAGGGAAATAGGGCCTCACATAGGTGTCGTTAGGATCTTTGTAGCGACGGGCTTCGGCGAGGGCTTCACCGCGATCACGGATTGGCGACCGCAGTCGCGGTAAATCCTTGAGTTGTTCGTCATCTTCAGCAAATTTACCGCGATCGCGGATTTGGTCCCGCGGTCGCGGATTGCTCTCGACCTGGGGTGAATTTAATTCCTCTAATTTTCCGCGATGGCGGTCGTCCTGTCGCGGTCGCGGGCGCTCCTCGAATTCGCGTTTCTTGCCTACGAGCTCACCGCGGTCGTGGTGCTCTTCTTTGCCCTCGCGGATCTCCTTCTCCTTGACTCTTCTAGCCTCCAATTCAGCCCCGCTCCTCAGCATCATAGCACAAACATTCTCCCTCTGGTTTACTACCGTCTGAGATGGTATTTGTCTGGATTCTCGATCTTCCAACTTGCTCACACCGATGGAGATCTGCCCCATTTGTTTCTCCAGATTCTGAATTGTAGGATCGTGATAGTTAGATTAATAATCAGGGAACTGAGAACACAGTTTACAGTTCCCTTCGCAGCGGAAATAAACAATCAACTAAATGAACAAGTTCCTTATAGTGGAAACCTTAGATTGCCAACTAGCAATCTAGGATAAAAACCACTACCTTTCTTTGAAAGGATTTCAAAGTCTACTTCTTGATTTCTTATCTCTTTTGGTTACATCTTATCCTAGGAACGAACACACAGTTCCTTTGCCTTACACACAGTTAGACAATCCTAGATAACTTAACACAATCAATAATCAATCCAAGAAACAGACTTTTCGCACCTAGGAACTATCACTTACAGTCACAGGAACATAGCACTCAGCTCTTCTTCCTTGACTGGTTCCTCTTGATCTCGGTTTGCTTTAATGATCTTGTTTGAAGCTTCACACTTTGATGTTTGCTATGAAGTGTATTTCTATTGTGAATGCTTGAAGACAACCCTTGGGTTAGTCTTCCTTTTATAGAGGATTCTTCGCAGCTCGATCCTCTCTTGGTTCCCACGGATTGAGCTTGCCCTGGGATTGGTGGTTCTCCTTGATCCACGTTGTTCTTGGCATGTGCAAACAACCTAGGCAGCTCAGAGTCTCTCTTGGTATGTCAACTACCTCAGACGAGCCTTGTGGTGTCGTTGTCAAAAGGCTTTCGTCCGAGGTTGAGTAAGCTGGCCGCTTGGGAACCGTCTGCTGGACAGCGACGTCTTCATGTGCTATCGCTTTCATCGTCACTGTCCGAGGTAGAGGTTCTCTAGGCATCTTGTTCTTTAGCTCTTGGACCTTGGCAGACTTTTGGAAGCTTCGGACAAGTCGTTTTCGACACCTTTTGTCCGAGGTTGTGTGTTCCCAGATTTCTCGGGAATTACAATGTCGCAAGCTCCATTTCTGGGCACACCTGGGTTCCTCTGGATTCCTTCAGCTATCTTGTTCCTTTGGTTCCCTTGTTCTGTTTGGCTTTCCTTCCTTCGGTATATTCATGTGGTTCCTTAAAATACATCTTTGAGATAAAACATTAGTATCATAATATTTGTCATCTTCAAAAGTAGAGAAACTGAGGAAAGGAACTCTCAGGGGAACCGAAGTTCCATAGTTCCGTTTCCTAACAATTTCCCCCTTTTTGATGATGACAAATATAAGGAACCTGGCAACATAATAGGGACATGAAATTCATGAGACCATATTGAGATAACGGGATTTACAACATTACAGATTAGTGATAGAACATTCAATGGTTGCGAATTCCCCCTAAGCACGTGAACAAGTTTATTTCAAATTCCCCCTTAGAAATAGAACTAGTTCAGAGTTCCTATTAATTCAGTAGTCTCCAAAGTTCAAGGTTCCTATCCTTTTCTTCCCCCTTTTGACATCATCGAAAAGATTAAGTATGAGTTAAGAACAGGATATCGGAGTGAATATGCGATTGCAGCAAGCCCATAAAATGTCATAATGAAAACTTAAGGCGAAGACAAATGAGCATGGGAACGAAACTGAAGATAATCATTAAAAACTTCACTTATCATTGATCAAACACACAAAATACCACAAGCAAACAACAAACAACCGACAATACAGACAACAAATAGCAAGGAAAACAACAAAAGCAATCTGAAGAAAGACAACAAAAGGGATAGAAGAGGGGAGTAGGATCCTAAGGGAAACTACTAGCTCGCTGTGGCGTTGCAGCACTAGGAACCTAGAATAAGCGTTCCTATGGCGTAGTAGCAGCCTCTTCTTCTGCATCCTTGTCGTCGGTTCCTACATTTTGGCCCGCGGCCTGATGAGCATTGATTGCACCTTGCCAATCTTTCTGCAGAACGTCCACCAGACTCTCGACAGCAGAACTGATACGCCCCAACTCTCTTACTTGATCATTGATGGCGACCGTGTTGGCAGTCGAGCCTTCCAAGATAGCTTTTTCAATACGATCCAACGCAAGGAGGATCGCAGAGGAGTCTGAAGAGGGGGGTTGCTGAGGGTGGGAACTGGAACGGCCATGGGAACCCGCCTTTTCCTTAGGCGGGATTTCTTCTGTTTCAGCAGGGTTGGGTTGTTGTTCCTTAGATTTCAGCTTCCGAACTGTGTGCAACGTAAGACATTTGCTGTAGGCAGTCTCGGGGAAGTCTTCTGGGTACTGATTGAGGTTGGAGAGTAGCCTTTTGATGATGTGAGGAAATGGTAAAGCATGGGAGTCATGAGATGCACAGAATTGCATGTGAGCCAGCACAATACGGGGAAGATCCAACTGAACGCCGGAGAGCACTTTGTCCATGTAGATGGCGTCGGTGATGAGGACTTCGTTCCTGTGCTCTTGCCTGGGAACCAAGTTGCGAGTGATCCAAAAATGCAGTAGCCGGTTTGCAATGGAGAGATCCTTCGTCTCCAAAGATGAGGGGGATGCGCCATCATAAATTTTCTTGACGATTGCTCCTTTGGACTTGAAGCCCTTTCCCTTGGGCCATCCCTTCTTCTGAGGCAGAATGCCAAACCCAGATCTCGACTCGATCCCTAGAGCAGACGCGATTAGATTGGCGGACAGGGGAAAGTTGGTTCCCTTCCATATGAGAATGGCGTCGTGACAGGGAGAGTTCTCCTTCTGAGGTACAAACTCCATGGACTGGTAAAACATCCGGACAACCTCGTCGGAAGTAGAGAAGGGCTCGCATAGCATCTCGTCCCACCCTTGGAACTGTAGCAGAGAGTGGAACTCATCCAAAGCTTCTCCATATAGTTTCTCATCCTCTTCTTCTAACGCCTGGGTCCAGAATTCTCTGCCGATAATGAGAGGTTTTAGGATCTTCCTTTTGGAGAAGGAAGAGGAGACAGAGAGGGTGGTGGTTTTGGCCCTTTTTGTGGATTTGGTTTCATAGGGAACAATGGCTTGGGAGCTTCTCTTCCTCTGTTGCATTCTTGTGGCGATAGAGGGGCCTGGGTTGGAAGTTTTGGATTTGAGGCTGATTGGGGAAGGCTCGGGGCTAGGGATCACTTGAAGGGGTTTATCCGGAGAGGAATCATGCGACCCGCCTTCATAAACTGATTTTGTGACTGATTCTGAAGCCAAAGTGATGGCTTGCTTCTCTTCTTTGGGCATGGGTGGTTCCTCTTCCACCTTTTCCTTAGCCTTTGGTGGTTCCTCAAGCTTCTCTTCTGGTTTCTCTGTCGGTTTCGCCACAGGGTTCTCTTTGGGGAGGGATTTTTGAGAGGTGGAGGAAGAAACAGGCTTGGAGGAGGAGGCTTTAGCCTTCTTTTCGCGAAAGGCTTGAAGAAAAGCAACCTCTTCTTCATCCATAACAACGAGTGGGTTAGGGTTGGCCATTTGAGAGGAGCTAAGAGGATTGCTGTGAGAAGAGAAAAAGAGATAGAAGATCAGAGAGATGGAGAGCTTGGGTGATCAATTCAGAGCAGCTGAACACCTCTTTAAGGGCGTTGAAGATCTGGGATGGCCAAGAGCTGAGGTGACCGTTGAAGCAAATCCAGCCGTTGAGAAGATCAAGGCAAATCCGAAGCATTGAAGAGAGTTGCAGCTTTTTTGGAACGGCTAATTTAAATTCAAAATATGACCCATTCCGAGAAGAGGGAGGTCTGCCACTGATGAGACATGCCTTATCCCTTCCAATATGCCATAAATAGCGTCTGGGAGAGCCAAGCGAGCCGTTGGAGAGACGCGATGTTCTGGTTCCTTTCTGGCGACATTTTCAGCGAGCTAGAGGAATGTATGGGAACCTTTGGTGTGGGTGGAGACAAAGGAACCAAAAACAGTACGTTCCCATACAAGGAATCAGGGTAGGCTTTTTATCGCATTGCACAATAATTCTCAGAGAAGGTTTAGAGATGGATCATAGAGAATTAAATTGAGCAAGAAGGCAAGGGTAGGTCTTAGTACACAATCATCATTTCAGCTTGTAATGTTGGGTTAGAAATATGATCAGATTGTGACTTTTGGGCCATCAAAGAAATTTGAACAATGAGGAGTTGAGAAATAATGATAATCAAAAGGAAACGATCCAGAAAAATTTATCTAAGCCTTTATAAGAAACCATTATGACAAGAACGGTTTGTAGCAAAAGATATAACACAAGGACATCAAGACTCAACAAGTTAAATATCTTAAACTAGTCAATCAGGGGAACTCGGAAAGAATTCTCAGAACTAAGGTCACTACTGAGTAATAGGAATCATTCCTAGTTCCAATCTGAGGTTCTCAAAAGGAACTCTATTCAATGTCTTGGTGAATATATCTGCAATTTGATCTTCAGTTCTACAAAATTTCATAATGATGTTTCCCTTCTCAACATGATCTCTAAGAAAATGATGTCTAATGTCAATATGCTTGGTCCTAGTATGATGCACAAGATTCTTAGAAATGTTTATAGCACTAGTGTTGTCACAAAGAATAGTGAGAGGGCCATAAGACATACCAAATTCCGCGAGTTGTTGCTTTAGCCAAAGAAGTTGGGAACAACAAGAGGCAGCTGCAATGTACTCGGATTCTGTGGTGGAGAGGGAGACTGAAACTTGTTTCTTTGATCCCCATGACACAAGGCAAGGGCCTAGGAACTGTGCCATTCCAGAAGTGCTCTTTCTATCCACCAAATATCCAGCATAATTAGCATCAGTGAAACCCATGAGCTCAAAGGGACATTCTTTGGGGTACCAGATGCAGAGATCGTCAGTTCCCTTGAGATATCGAAGTATTCTCTTCACAGCAGCCAAGTGGGTTTCTCTCGGACAAGATTGGAACCTAGCACATAAGCCAACAGCAAAGTCAATGTCTGGTTGACTAGCGGTTAGGTACATGAGTGAGCCTATCATACCTCTATAGAGCTTCTCCTCCACTAGAGGACTCGAGTGATCCTTATCCAGATGGGCAATGGTGGATATGGGAGTGGAGAGAGGCTTGCATGAAACCATTTTGAACTTCTTCAGTAGTTCCCTGACATACTTCTGTTGGTGGATTTGAATACCATCTTCCTTTTGAGTGATTTGTAATCCGAGGAAGAATGTGAGTTCCCCAATTAAACTCATTTCAAATTCACTGCTCATCAAGTCTTTGAACTTGTCTACAAGGGACAGGTTAGTGGAACCAAAAATGATATCATCAACATAGATTTGAACCACTAAGATGTTACCTTCTTCTTCTAGGATGAAGAGAGTTTTATCAATAACTCCACGCCTGTAGCCATTTGAGAGTAGAAACTGGGCAAGACGATCATACCAAGCTCTGGGAGCTTGCTTGAGGCCATAGAGTGCCTTGTCTAGAAAGTAGACATGATCTGGATGATCATCGTCTTCGAAACCAGGAGGTTGCTTGACATAGACTTCTTCTTGAAGAATTCCATTGAGGAAGGCTGTCTTCACATCCATTTGGAACAACTTGAACCCTTTGTGAGATGCGAAGGCAATCAACAACCTTATTGCTTCGATCCTTGCCACTGGAGCATAGGTTTCATCATAGTCAATTCCTTCTTGTTGATTGTATCCTTGAGCCACAAGTCTTGCTTTGTTCCTCATCACAGCTCCTGTATCATCTAGCTTGTTTCTGAAAACCCATCTGGTTCCTATGATGTGCTTATCCTTGGGGCGAGGAACCAGATGCCAGACTTTGTTCCTTTCAAATTGATGAAGCTCCTCTTGCATGGCTTGGATCCAGTCCGCATCCTTCAGTGCCTCACCTATGTTCTTTGGTTCCACAATAGACAAAAAGGCATTAAAGGCAAAGAAAGTTAGATGTTCGTACCTGACTGGAGGCTTGACGACTCTTCTTTCTCTGTTGGAAGCCAAAGTATTTGATGTGGAGACATTCTGAGCAGAGCATTCAGCTTCCTGGTTGGGGTCACCTTCTCCATTGAAGAACATGTGGGAAGATGAATCATTGAGATCTCCACAGATATTGTCGTCATGCTCATGGTTCCCAGAAATGGATTGTTGTTCATTATCCATGGGAACTGGTGGAGGAGCCATTGGAGGGTTCCGTTCAGCAGGGCAGGAACTGGGAGGAGTGACATCTTCATCTGGATCTTCTTGGGATGACTTGGGAAACGGATCTTCAAAGGAACTGGTGGTGTTCTGCACAATCTTTCCAAGTGATTTTTCATTAAAAATAACATGAACACTTTCTTCTACCTTTTTAGTCCTTTTGTTGAAGACCTTGTATGCCTTGCTGCCTGAGGCATATCCAATGAAGATTCCTTCATCACTTCTTGGGTCGAACTTGCCAAGATAGTCCTTCCCATTGTTGTGCACAAAGCACTTGCATCCGAACACCCTTAGATGAGAAATGTTGGGAACTCTTCCTCTTAGGAGTTCATAGGGTGTCTTCTCTGTGATAGGGCGAAGCATGGCTCTATTGATGATGTAGCATGCTGTATTGATCGCCTCAGCCCAAAAGGATTGGGAGAGTCCACTTGAGATCAACATAGTTCGAGCCATGTCTTCCAAGGTCCTATTCTTTCTCTCCACTACTCCATTCTGTTGAGGAGTGTATGGTGCAGAGAAGTTATGATCAATGCCATGCTCACTGCAAAAGGTTAGAAATTCTCCATTTTCGAATTCGGTACCATGGTCAGATCGAATAGCATTAAGTGAGCAATCAAGGGATTTTTCTAACAAAGGAACCAGGTCTTTAAAGCGATCAATGACTTCATTTTTAGATTTAATGAAAATGGTCCAAGTAAAGCGAGAGAAGTCATCGACAATAACAAAAATATACCTATTCCCTCCTAGGCTTTGAACTCTCATGGGTCCACAAAGATCCATGTGGATGAGCTCAAGAGGCCTTGAGGTGCTTACCATGTTTTTGGATTTGAAGGAACTACGAGCTTGTTTTCCTTTTACACAGTCAGAGCATGGTTCCTTAGATGTGCCACTCAGCTTTGGCAATCCTCTGACTAGTTCCTTTGAGTGTAGATTTTGAATCAGCTTGGTGCTAGCATGACCGAGGCGTTGGTGCCACAACTCAGCTTGGTCATTCACGGTTGAGAGACACAGTTTCTCCTTGGGGACGAAAGATGGATCAACAATGTAAACATTGTTGAATCTCTTTCCTTTTAGGATGATTTGTCCCGAGGAGTCAAGAACTGAGCATTCGTTTGATCTAAATCTGACTTCATTGTCTCCTTGATCACACAGCTGTGACACACTTATTAGATCAAAACCAAGACTATCAACAAGGTGAACTTTGTTTACCTAAATGTGATCGTTAAGCTTCACAGTTCCTATTCCACAGATTTTCCCTTTGCTTTTGTCTCCAAAGGATATGTTCCCTCCTTGGAGAGGTTGAAGAGAGGTCATTTGATTTCTTTTTCCGGTCATATGGCATGAGCAACCACTGTCAATGTACCATAGTTGGGGTTGCCTCTCTTCTTTCTGCACATAAGGGAACTAAGATTTCTGAACCCAGCGAAGCTTGGCTTTACTGGGGGGATTAGCATTTCGAGTCTGTGAATAATCAGGGAGTTGGTTCCTTTCCTGGTGATAAGCACTTTTCTCCCTTTCAAAGTTCCTTTTCTTAGCACAATCAGTGTTGTAATGGCCATTCTTACCACAGTGGGTACATAAGCGGTTGTAGACAACATGACCATACTTTCCTTTCCCTGGCCTAAAAGGTTTTTCATTTATTTTGTTGAAATCAATATTGTTTTTAACCTTACTATTGGCCATGTCAACATACTTTTTGTGAGCAAAAGAATTGGTGAACCATTGATTTTCAGGAGTCATTTTTTCTTTTCCTTTTGGTTCCTTCTTAGGGCTTTGAGAACCTTCATTGAGACGTTTGGCAACCTCAGCCTTGTTCTCAAGCACCATGATCTTCTCTGATAGGAACTGATTCCTGTCACGAGAGGTGGCGAGAGCAATGCTGAGGTTCTCATTCATATCAACAAGTTCTCGTCTATCTTTTTCATCTTCAGCATCATTGTTATCCTTGTTGTTGACATATCCTATTCCATGGCGTTGTCTCACAAAAACAGTTTGATTTATTGTCTTTTCATTAATAGAATCAGTGAGGATGTCCAATCTATCAATTATGGATTGAAGCATGTCTTTTCCAGGTAAATTAGCATGCAAGGGAACTGTGACAGAGTCTATGCTAGTTTCATCACAAGATTTGCAGATTTTAAGGTGGCTAGCATGCACGTTCCTAATTTCAATCAGTTTGGAGTGAGTTTCAGCTAGGTCTTTCTCAGTTTCATCAAGTTTCTTACTCCAAACATAATTCTCAACAGTTAAGCATGCAATTTCATCTTCACAATCATCAAGTTTCTGTTGAAGGGAACTGGTTTCCTTTCCTAGTTTCTTTATGATCTTAAGAAGTTGTTTCTTATCACAATCAACTAGGGATTTTAAGAGATCATCAGAAGTTACCTCAAGGTCTTCTGAGTTGCTTGAGTCTCCTTTTGCCATGAGACATCTTCCTCCAGAGAAGCCGCTCAGATCCAGTTCCTCATCTGAGTTTTCTCCCCATGAGGCTACGAGAGCCTTCTTTCTCTGAGGTTTTTCTTCTTCCTTGTTGGGACAGTTCTTAGCGTAGTGTCCCTTCTTTTTGCACTCGTAACAAGAGACTTCCTTTAGATCCCTTCTGGGTCCGTTGTAGGAGGAACTCCCCTTTTGGAACCTTCCCTTCACAAAGAATTTTTTGATATTCTTTGAGAAGAGGGCTGTTAGCTCGTCCTCCTCTTCTTCCAAGTCTGAGTTCTCTTGCTCCATCTCAAGCTTTGAGAAAGCTTTGGAGATTTTAAGGGCGATTCCTTTCTCCAGTTTCTTATCGGCATTGGCTTTAGTGTGTTCTCCTTCTTCAACTTCCAGTTTCCCTATGACTTGGGTCAAGGGAAGGGATTGGATGCCTGGAGTGTTCTTCATGATTCCTTTGAGAAGGGTGAACTTGGAGTTGAGTCCATTGATGATCACTAAGGACTTGGAGACTTCATCAAGATCAACTCCCGCCGCTGTCAACTTTCCAATTAATCTGTTGAAGTGAGAGTAGTACTCTGAGATGGTCTCAGTTTCCATCATTTTGAAGGTGTGGTATTCTCCTTCTAAAGCAAACTTTCTGCTTTGCTTTAGTTCCTCACTTCCTTCATGCATCTCCTTGAGAGCTTTCCACATCTCTTTGGCTGTCTTGATTCCTATGACCTTGTCCATGTTCTCTCTGTCCAATCCATTGAGGATGAACTGCCTGGCTTTGGCATTCTTCTCCATGATAACATAGTGTTCTGGTTTCCAATCTTCTTCCTTCATGGTGAGGTCGACATAGCCATCTCCATTTTCGACTATCCTCCAGCATTGGTAGTCGTTGGTCTTGATGTGGCTTTCCATGCACTTTTCCCACCATGTTTCTTCTCCTTTCTTTCGGAGATGTGGCTTGTTGGTGGAGATTCTGAGCTCAAACTTGCTTGGTTGAGACATGATCTGCAAACTTATCAAAGATCTAGAGCTTTTCCCGCTCTGATACCAATTATAGGATCGTGATTGTTAGATTAATAATCATGGAACTGAGAACACAGTTTACAGTTCCCTTCGCAGCGGAAATAAACAATCAACTAAATGAACAAGTTCCTTATAGTGGAAACCTTAGATTGCCAACTAGCAATCTAGGATAAAAACCACTACCTTTCTTTGAAAGGATTTCAAAGTCTACTTCTTGATTTCTTATCTCTTTTGGTTACAGCTTATCCTAGGAACGAACACACAGTTCCTTTGCCTTACACACAGTTAGACAATCCTAGATAACTTAACACAATCAATAATCAATCCAAGAAACAGACTTTTCGCACCTAGGAACTATCACTTACAGTCACAGGAACTTAGCACTCAGCTCTTCTTCCTTGACTGGTTCCTCTTGATCTCGGTTTGCTTTGATGATCTTATTTGAAGCTTCACACTTTGATGTTTGCTATGAAGTGTGTTTCTATTGTGAATGCTTGAAGATAACCCTTGGGTTAGTCTTCCTTTTATAGAGGATTCTTCGCAGCTCGATCCTCTCTTGGTTCCCACGGATTGAGCTTGCCCTAGGATTGGTGGTTCTCCTTGATCCATGTTATTCTGGGCATGTGCAAACAACCTAGGCAGCTCAGAGTCTCTCTTGGTATGTCAACTACCTCAGACGAGCCTTGTGGTGTCGTTGTCAAAACACTTTCGTCCGAGGTTGAGTAAGCTGGCCGCTTGGGAACCGTCTGCTGGACAGCGACGTCTTCATGTACTGTCGCTTTCATCGTCACTGTCCGAGGTAGAGGTTCTCTAGGCATCTTGTTCTTTAGCTCTTGGACCTTGGCAGACTTTTGGAAGCTTCGGACAAGTCGTTTTCGACACCTTTTGTCCGAGGTTGTGTGTTCCCATATTTCTCGGGAATTGCAATGTCGCAAGCTCCATTTCTGGGCACACCTGGGTTCCTCTGGATTCCTTCAGCTGTCTTGTTCCTTTGGTTCCCTTGTTCTGTTTGGCTTTCCTGCCTTCGGTATATTCCTGTGGTTCCTTAAAACACATCTTTGAGATAAAACATTAGTATCATAATATTTGTCATCTTCAAAAGTAGAGAAACTGAGGAAAGGAACTCTCAGGCGAACCGAAGTTCCAGAGTTCCGTTTCCTAACATGAATACTCGACCATAACCCTTGATTTTGTTGGATCACAGAATTGCCCAACGTTACCATATTCTGAGCTAGAGTCTCTTGTTGTTTGACTACCGCTTGAATTTGCTGGGCCATAACGTCGACCAACGTTTGAATTTGTGACCCCATTGAGGTCATAGCGCTAGCCAATGTCGATACGCTCTGTTGAAGGGTTTGAATCATGTCATCATTGGACATAGATGAATTTAAGCTTTGGCCTTGAGGTCTTTGGTCATATTGCTCTCTGAATTGGTGTTGTTGACCCCCGGGCTGCTGATACTGTTGTGGGCGGGGAAGAAACTGTGGTGGCCTCTGCTGGTAGTCCTGGTTCTCCTGGCCTTGATGAGTGTTCTGCTGATTCCCGTACCTCAAATTAGGGTGATCTCTCCACCCTGGATTGTAGGTGCTGGAGTACGGGTCATATCTTGGCCTTTGAGGGCCATATCCTCCAATAGCATTCACCTCAGCAGTAGGTTCAAGCCATTTTGGGCAGTCGTCAGTGGAATGCATCAGATCATGACAGACTCTATAGGATTTAACTGTGCTTGCTGCATAGGGGTTTGCCCGTTTGTTGAACTGTATTGAGCCCTCAGATAGCTCAAAGAAAACCTCAAAAGTCTGGTCTGGAGTTTTGTTCAGGCTGTTCCCTCCACAGGTAGCGTTCACAATCCTCCGCTCATCATCAAGAAGACCTCCGTACAAATAAAGTATGAGGTCCTGGTCGGAGTAGCCATGATAGGGGCAACTGGAAATCAGCTTCTTGAAGCGCTCGTAGTACTCGTAGAGCGACTCAGCAGCCTGTTGTTCTATGTTGCTAATACTCCTATTCAGGCTGTTCAGATTCGTCGCTGGAAAGTACTTCTCCAGGAAGACCTTTTTCATCTTTGCCCATGTGTCTATGCTCCCTGGGGCCAAATAGTAGAACCAATCATTGGCCGCATCCTTTAGAGAGAAAGGAAAGGCCCTCAGCTTGATTTGGTCCTCTGTAACGTTCCTTGACTTCATACTAGTGCAGACAGAATGGAACTCAGAAAGATGTTTGTTGGGGTCTTCTCCACTCATTCCATGGAAATGGGGTAATAGGTGAATTAACCCAGATTTCAGCTCAAAGTTCACTCCATCATCCAATTCAGGGAACTGCACAGCAAGCGGTTGCTGGTGAAGATTCGGAGCAGTTAGTTGTCTCAGAGTTGGCATTACTTCTGCCATCTCTATATCAAAATCAAAAAGAAAACAAATTAGTAGCACGGGTGTGGACCGTAAGATAGGTCCGCACAATAGTAACAAGCACACACAAAGAAAAATCAAAACTTGCCTCCCCGACAACGACGCCAATTTGACAGGCAGGTTTTTAGTCATCTTAACCCTAGTCAAAATAAATTCCTAGCAAACCTAAACTAGTAGTCAGGGTAAGAAGGGTCGATCCCACAGGGAGGAGTTGTCAATCTTTGTGTAATTCGCATGCAAGTAACAAAGGGGGGTTTTGGATTGGTATCTTGGGAAACAAGTAACAAGCAAACAAAGAAAAAGTTTGAAATCAATTAGGGGAAAACACTTAGCCAAACAAATATCCACTTTTCCTATGATAGATCGATCCTAGGTCATCTCTATTCCTTTCCTTTGATTATTCTTGTCCCTATTCTTATATAGTCACTAGCCCAACCAGTTCTAGCAACCTTTACTATTGAACGCACGAGAAACTATCAAGATTTAGAACAATAGCAGCATAGAGCATAGGATCAAACCAGGATACATACAACACCGATGTTTCGCAGTATTTAGCATGCAATCAATTCTCTTTCATAATAATCTAGTCCAACCAATCCTAGATAATCATGGATGCTACTCTAGATAAGGAATCTCAACCAGTAAATTCCAAACCCTAGCAATAGATAATTACTAAACTCAACTAGGTGATCAATCTAGTCAAATCAATAACAATCAATAAGAAAATGCTCAAGAGAAAAGATATAATCCAAAGGAGTTAGGAAATAGAGAATTAACCTCACAATCAAATCGTAAGAAAAGCTTCAATTGTCAGACTAAGCAAAGGGTGCTTAGCTCCTCATAGTCTTGGAAAACAATAATCTTCAAAGGGAAAAACTGAATACTAGTCTGGATGATAATGGAGGCTATGGAATTTAGGTTAAATAAACTTAACCTAAAGCCCAAGATCACAAACCTCATCTCAAAGGAAATAATACTAAAGTTCGGAATAAAATAATGGAAAAAGAAATCGGAAATTGCAAACTAAAGAAAACTCGGAAATCCTCCACGGGTTGTCTCCCGTGTCCAACCGCGACCGCGGAAGCCACGCCGCCATCGCGGAAAATGCTTCACTGCTCTCGACTTCTAACTTTTTTTTCCGCGGGCCCCTCGCCGCGATCGCGGTCGCTGATTCTCTTGGCTCCTTTTCTCGGAAATCACCGCGATCGACTTGTCTTCTCTTCCTTGCCAGAGGTTGGCTCGCGGCAACCTTCATTCTTCACTTCTCGTGTGGCTTATTCCTCCATTCTTCTCGTCTCCTCAGGTGGTCTACTCCTCTTTCTCTGGATGTCTTCAATTAGCTTCTCCAGACCACCAAAACCACACTTCTCATCTGTAATTCCATATTCCACATTTGTGCTCTAAACCCATACAAATAGCACCCTAAACACCGGTACCAACTCTTAGATAAGCACTACAAAGTAGAGCTGATCAATTCACTATAAGATTGGCAAATTTTAAGGGAACTAGCATGCATATTACTAACTTCCATGAGTTTGGATTTGGTTTCAGCAAGATCTTTCTCAGTTTCTTCAAGTTTCTTACTCCACACAGAGTTCTCAACAGTTAAACAAGCAATCTCATATTCACAATCATCAAGTTTTTGTTGAAGAGCACTAGTTTCCTTCCCTAGATTTTTTATGATCTTTAGAAGTTGTTTCTTGTCACAATCAACTAGAGTTTTTAAGAAGTCATCAGAAGTTACCTCAAGGTCTTCTGAGTCGCTTGGATCTCCTTTTGCCATGAGGCATCTTCCTCCAGAGAATCCACTCAGATCTAGTTCCTCATCTGAGTCTTCTTCCCATGAGGCCACAAGAGCCTTTTTCCTTTGAGGTCTTTCATCTTCTTTGGAGTCTTCTTTGTTGGGACAGTTCTTAGCATAGTGTCCCTTTTCCTTGCACTCATAGCAAGAGATATCTTTGAGATCTCTCCTTGGTCCAGTGTGAGAGGAACTGCCCTTTTGGAATTTTCCCTTCACAAAGAATTTTTTAATGTTCTTTGTGAAGAGAGCTGTAAGTTCATCCTTCTCATCTTCTAAGTCTGAGTTCTCCTGTTCCATTTCAAGCCTTGAGAAAACTTTGGAGATTTTGAGGGCAATTCCTTTCTCCAATTTCTTGTCAGCATTGCTTTTGGTGTGTTCTCCTTCTTCAACTTCCAGTTTCCCTATGATTTGAGTCAAGGGAAGAGATTGGATACCTGGGGTGTTCTTCATGATTCCCTTAATGAGGGTGAACTTAGAGTTAAGTCCATTGATGACCACTAGTGATTTGGAGACTTCATCAAGGATGACCTCAGCAGTTGTTAGCTTTCCAATGAGCCTGTTGAAGCGTGAGTAATACTCAGAAATGGTTTCAGTTTCCATCATTTTGAATGTGTGGTATTCTCCTTCTAAAGCAAACTTCCTGCTTTGCTTTAGTTCCTCACTTCCTTCATGCATATCCTTGAGTGTTTGCCACATCTCTTTTGCCGTCTTGATTCTTATGACTTTGTCCATATCTTCTCTATCCAGTCCATTGAGAATGAACTGTCTAGCCTTGACATTCTTTTCCATGATGACATAATGCTCAGGTTTCCATTCTTCATCCTTTTGATTGAGATTGACATAGCCATCTTCATTCTCGACTACCCTCTAGCATTGGTAGTCATTGGTCTTTATGTGGCTCTCCATGCACTTGGCCCACCATGTTTCCTCTCCCTTCTTTCGGAGATGTGGTTTGTTGGTGGAGATTTCGAGCTCAAACTTGTTTGACTGAGACATCTTAGATCTGTAAACTTAAACAAAGATCTAGAGCGTTTCCTGCTCTGATACCAATTGTAGGATCGTGATTGTTAGATTAAGAACAAGGGAACTGAGAATACAGATTATAGTTCCCTTCACAGCGGAAATAAACAATCAAATATAAATGAACAAGTTCCTTATAGTGGAAACCTTTGATTGCCAACTAGCAATCTAGGATAAAAACCACTACCTTTCTTTCGAAAGGATTTCAAGGTCTACTTCTTGATTTTTTATCACTTCGGTTACAAGTTACTCTAGGAACAAACACACAGTTTCTTTGTCTTACACACAGTTAGACAATCCTAGATAAACTTAACAAAAAGTATAATCAATCCAAGAAGCAGTCCTAAGCACTAAGAAACTAACTCACTTACAGTCACAGAAACTAGCACACAGATCTCGGGTTCCTTGACTGGTTCCTCTTGATCTTGGTTTGAGTTGATGATCTTGTTGAGAGTTCACACTTTGATGTTTGCTATGAAGTGTGATTCTTGTTGTAGTGCTTGAGAATAACACTGAAGCTTGTCTTCCTTATATAGTGTATTCTCGAGGTTGAGTCTTCTCTCGGTTCCCATAGATCAAGCTTGACCTAGGTTGTGTGGTGATCCTTGATTCACGCTGACTTAGACATGTACCGAAAACCTAGGCAACTCAGAATCCACATTGGTTGGTCAACAGCTTCAGAAGAATCTGTTATGTCATTGTCAACCACCTTTCGTCCGAGGTTCAGCAACCTAGATACTTTGGAACTTTGCTCTGGATGGTGACATGTCGCTTTCACCGACCAATGTCGGAGGTTCAGCGTTCTAGACAGCTTGGAGCTTTCCTTTGGATGGTGGCAGGCTTTAGAAGCTTTGCTCATGTCGCTTTCACCATCTTTTGTCCGAGGTTCAGCGTTCCCAGCTTTATTTGGAAAAGCAAAGTCACGTGTTGCACTTCTGGGTTCCTTTGGCTCGCTTGTTTGGTTTCTTTGTCTTGTTTGGCTTCCATGGTTTCAGTAACTGTCATGTGGTTCCTTTAAACACATATTTGAGATAAAACATTAGTATCAAAGTATTTGTCATCTTCAAAAGTAGAGAAACTGAGGAAAGGAACTCTCATGGGAACTGAGGTTCCTGAGTTCCGTTTCCTAACACACACACAGCTCTCCAGCTCCCTCAACTCATCAAGATGTTGATGTTACGACTCTAGTTCCCTCTAATCTGTTGAATGAAGTCGATGATATCTCTTAGGGAAAGGAACTTGCTCCAGAAGTCGACCCTAATAAAGCCTCTTCCTCGGCTACTGATCCCACAGACGTGGAGGCTCCGGGAACTGATCTTCTAGTTCCCAACAGTGACAAAAGAATCACCAAGCACCCAGTCAGGTATGGTTTTGAGGATATGTCCTATTGTGCATTCAATGCGTTTCTGTCTCTTATAGAACCCAAGAACATCACGGAGGCGCTGAAGGATGCTGATTGGATCATTGCCATGCAAGAAGAACTTCACTAGTTCGAGAGGAACAAAGTCTGGCGACTAGTTCCTCGTCCTCAGAACAAACACATCATAGGAACTCGGTGGGTGTTTCGTAACAAACTGGATGATTCTGGTGCTGTCTCTCGGAACAAAGCTCGTTTGGTTGCTCAAGGTTACAACCAAGAAAAAGGGATCGACTACGATAAGACCTTTGCCCCAGTGGCAAGATTGGAAGCAATACGATTGCTCATTGCCTATGCTTCTCACAAAGGGTTCAAGTTTTACCAAATGGATGTGAAGACTGCATTCCTCAATGAAATTCTTCAAGAGGAAGTTTATGTCAAGAAACCTCCAGGTTTTGAGGACAATGATCACCCTGACCACGTGTATTTCTTGGACAGGGCTCTCTATGGTTTAAAGCAAGCCCCTCGTGCTTGGTATGATCACCTTGCCCAGTTCCTAATAGCTAATGGCTATCGCCGTGGTGTGATCGACAAAACCCTCTTCATTCTGGAAGTAAAAGGTGAAATTCTAGTGGTCCAAGTCTATGTTGATGATATTATTTTTGGTTCCACTAACTTGGCTCTTGTATAAAAGTTCAAAAATCTCATGAGCAGCGAGTTTGAAATGAGTATGATTGGGGAACTATCCTTCTTCCTGGGATTGCAAGTTACTCAGAAGATCGATGGCATTCAAATCCATCAACAGAAATATCTTAAGGAACTCATGAAGAAGTTCAAAATGGACTCAAGAAAACCAATCTCCACCCCCATCTCCCCTGCAACTCATCTCACCGTCGATCTCACTGGACAAAGAGTGGAAGAGAAACTCTATCGTGGCATGATAGGTTCCCTAATGTATCTAACTGCTAGTAGGTCAGATATTGTGTTTGTTGTTTGTCTTTGTGACAGGTTTCAAGCTGATCCAAGAGAATCTCACTTATCTGAAGTGAAGCGTATATTTCGCTATCTCAAGGGAACTGATGACCTATGTCTTTGGTACCCCAAGGATTGCCACTTCAATCTTCTTAGATACACCGATGCGGATTATGCAGGCTACCTGGTTGATCGAAAGAGCACATCTGGAATGGCCTAGTTCCTTGGCCCTTGCTTGGTCTCTTGGGGATCCAAGAAACAAAATTCAGTGGCTCTATCAACCACAGAAGCTGAGTACATCTCAGCTGCCGCATCCTGCTCCCAACTCCTTTGGCTCAAACAACAACTTGCGGACTTTGGTATGTCTTTTGGCCCTCTAAAGATTCTATGTGACAATACCAGTGCAATCAACATCTCCAAGAATCATGTGCATCATACTAGGACTAAGCATATTGATATTAGACATCATTTCTTGCGTGATCATGTTGAAAAAGGGAACATACTGCTAGAACATTGTAGGACTGAAGATCAAATTGCCGATATATTCACCAAAGCTTTAAATCGAGAACCTTATGAGTCCTTCAGATTACTTCTGGGAATGATATCCATAAACTAGTAGTTCTGTTTGCCTTTACTAGTTCCCTTGTTGTGCCTAGATTTGATCTTTTCTATGATTTCATTGACAATATTGACGATATTTGATCTTGTGATGGCCTCGCATGTCCTGTAATATTGGTTCTAAAGCATTTTTTAACTATTGCATGATCACATAATTTTTATGATATATCTTGATCATGATTACATCTCTTTGTTGGCCCTATCATAGTAAATTTGATCACATCTATCCTATATTTCAAGCCAACATGATAATTGACTATAAATCGTCCTAAGCCTGACTACATTGTATAATTCCTTATGATCCCTTATTTAGTCCACACTGGGAATTGTCTTTGTAGTGTCCAAATTGCATTCCTTATTTTATTTATATGGGTACGTACTTTTCTTGAGTGATTGCTTGGTTCCCTATATAAAATGTACCCATATCTCCTTGGTTCTGTGTCATTCACTGAGGAAAGGAACTGGGAATTGTGCTACAATGGCCAAATTTCAAATTTCAAGCTCTATCAGCGTCCGCTTCCCAAGGGCAGTTATTGCTATTCTAGCCGTTTTGCTCTCTGCGATTTCTGGGGAATTCAAGCCCGATTGATTTGATGGCTCTGTAGATATTATTATGAGCAAATTTATGAGTTCCCTTCGGCTTCAGAAGATTTTGTGGCCGTTTGAAAGTTCTTCGGGTTCCCTTATTTGAGAAGATACGGCAACGGCTTCTTATGGATAGAATTTTGCTCAGAGTTTATAAAAGGCAACAGGGAAAACCCTAAATTGGCACCGCTTTCGCAAATCCTATTTGCTCTCCACAACAATTGTTGCCGTGCTTACAAAAATTTCTCAAAGCTTTCTCTCATCCACATCTGTCTCCATGGATACCGGGATTCCTCAGCTCCCTGCCGACGAGATGGCTATTCTGGCAGAATACATGAAACAGAAGGTGATGTGAATATGGATCCCATCAATGGCTCGGTTCGTGCATAAGACGAGAAGGCTGAAGTTGAAGTTGCTTTAAGTGTTTCTAGTTATTTATTTAATTTAGAAATCAATTAAATTAGCTAAGTTAGTGGGTAAAGTAGTGCTAGATTAATAGCATTTTCTTTATTAATTAAATTAGCTAAGTTAGTGGATTAGTTAGTGGGTAGAGTTAGTGCTAGAATATTAGCATTTTCTAGCATTTTCTTTAATTCACTTTTGTAGCCTATTTAAGACATGTTTCCCATCATTTGTAAGGTAAGCTTGAATTGAGAGAAAACAGATTTGTTTAAATTCCAAGCTTCACGTGAATGATGGCTTCTTGGTGTGTCATATCCTAGAATGCTTAAGTTCTTGTTTTGGTGTGTCATATCCAAGACGCCCTTTGGTGCGTCATATCCAAAGAAGGTTGTTTGATCTTGGTGCGTTACATCCATGGTCAATCAATATCTTCTCATATTTCTTGGTGAGTTGTATCCGAGGATTGTGAGTTGCCTATCCCAAACTCTTCAAGATCATACTTGAAGAGTTATATCCCAAACTCGTCTAGAACCGTCTAGAAGAGTTATATCTTTCTCTTTCCAAAAAGAAACACAAAATATATCAACTCTGAGCATTTTGTCGGGACCTTGCTAAACAAAGTCTTGTCGCCCTTCACCTTGTACTGATTTGGATCCTGGCATGTGCTTGAGCACAACATTTCTGGAAACTGATGGCCGAGCTGAAGAAGGAACTTCGAAGCCTTTCCTTGCACAAGACAATCAAGATTCGAGGTCGAATCCTCTCAAAGGAGGAGAGGATGATGTGAATATGGATCCCATCAATGGCTCGGTTCGTGCATAAGACGAGAAGGCTGAAGTTGAAGTTGCTTTAAGTGTTTTTAGTTATTTATTTAATTTAGAAATCAATTAAATTAGCTAAGTTAGTGGGTAAAGTAGTGCTAGATTAATAGCATTTTCTTTATTAATTAAATTAGCTAAGTTAGTGGATTAGTTAGTGGGTAGAGTTAGTGCTAGAATATTAGCATTTTCTAGCATTTTCTTTAATTCACTTTTGTAGCCTATTTAAGGCATGTTTCCCATCATTTGTAAGGTAAGCTTGAATTGAGAGAAAACAGATTTGTTTGAATTCCAAGCTTCATGTGAATGATGGCTTCTTGGTGTGTCATATCCTAGAATGCTTAAGTTCTTGTTTTGGTGTGTCATATCCAAGACGCCCTTTGGTGCGTCATATCCAAAGAAGGTTGTTTGATCTTGGTGCGTTACATCCATAGTCAATCAATATCTTCTCATATTTCTTGGTGAGTTGTATCCGAGGATTGTGAGTTGCCTATCTCAAACTCTTCAAGATCATACTTGAAGAGTTATATCCCAAACTCGTCTAGAACCGTCTAGAAGAGTTATATCTTTCTCTTTCCAAAAAGAAACACAAAACATATCAACTCTGAGCATTTTGTCGGGACCTTGCTAAACAAAGTCTCGTCGCCCTTCACCTTGTACTGATTTGGATCCTGGCATGTGCTTGAGCACAACAGAAGGTTACTCCCTCTTCTTCCCAAGTGGCTACACCGACAAAGGCACCATCTTCAGTGCCCCCACCTGTGGCGGACCCTGCCAAGTCGGCGCCATCACCGACAAAGGAGGCCAGCAAGTCCGTATCTGCCTCATCTGAGCATACTCCGTAAAAACAGGCCTCTCCAACACCGACAAAGGAGGCCTCTCAACACTCTTCTCCTTCTCAAGGGGATAATCCAATTGACGTGGAGCTGCTTCCGACTCCGACAACCTCTCTAAAACTCCCCGGCGACTCCCAGTCTGTGGCAGGCCGTGTAAAGCGTCGTGCTGCCAAAGGAGGCCTTGGCATTTCCTCTCTTCAACTTGAGGAGGCCACTCCCGCAAAAAAGGCGAAGCTTTCCATGGCTACAAAAGGAAAAAAGCCATTATCTCAGCTCGCCTCTCCGTCCCCTCAAGTTCCCTTCAGGGTGGTTCCATCCCTCGCCAATCGCAATATTCTAGAGCCTCTCATTGTTGGAGAGGAATTCTGGGCCACCGCTGACGATGAAAGCATCTCTGCTGCCCATGCCAAACTGCAACTCCAGGGGTGGGACACCCTGGTGCCGGAGCCGTTCGCCGTCAACGAGGACTTAGTGCGACTCTTCGATCAGAACCTACAGTTCGTCGCGGCTAAAGATGATCAGCATGTGCACGACGCCATTCTCACTTGGGGAGGTAATCTAATTCCCCTATCTGCTGCTGTCATTGGGTCGGTACTGGGCCTTGAAACTGGAAAAGGCTTTGGGGTTATTGTCAAAAGGAACTGGCCAACCAAGCGCAAGCCAACCATTCTCAAAGCTGTTTTTGATGGCAACGCTCCTTCCAAGGGTTCCTTGCTGACAAAATATCTAAGCCTTGATAGGAAGATTCTCCACACCTTCCTCATCAAAAATATCACCCCTCGTCAGGAGAAGAGGGACACAGTGCTTGTCTCCGATGTTGTGCTAATGGAGAAACTGATTCTGGGAGAACCCATTGACCTACCCCGCATCACTCTAGCCCATATGTAGTTCTGCAAAGGCCACACCACCCATGCCCTTCCTTATCCCCACCTCATCAAGAAAATCCTGAGCCGTCTTGGTCTTTACCCCATGGATGTTGAGGAAA
This sequence comes from Rheum nobile, assembly GCA_027886185.1. Classification (NCBI taxonomy): domain Eukaryota; kingdom Viridiplantae; phylum Streptophyta; class Magnoliopsida; order Caryophyllales; family Polygonaceae; genus Rheum; species Rheum nobile. The sequence continues at coordinate 2,800,931 of WOAB01000163.1, forward strand.
CCCAGTTTTCTCGTTTGCTCACAATGACTATTGTGAAGCGTCTAGCGCAGAAGGCGCATATTGATGAGGAATCTGATGCAGAGAAGGACAAGGAGGAGTTCCAGCCTGGCCAGTCCAATCCCCGTCTGGTTCCTGACACACATGTTATCTTGACCAGTTTGGGAAACATTGAAGCTGCTCTGGTTGACGGGTTTGTCAAAGTTGTTGCTGCCATGGAGAAAGGAAGCAACTTAACGAATGAAATGGTTATGGAGTTGTAGAAGACATCTGCAGCACTTGTGCAGGAAGTGGCCAAGTTAGTCAATCGCAAGCTCGCAGATGACAAGGCTAAGGGCAAGCCGTAGTCTGGGACAGTGCTCAGTTCCCACTTCAGTTGACACGGAACCTTAGTTCCCTAGGATCCCATTTACACATATTGATTCCTTTTTTGTGTGTCTCTGAGTGTTTTTATTTTCCTGTCGTCTCTGCTATTAATGTTCTCTATGTTCTCCTTATATTTAATGAATTTTCTGTGTTCCTTGCACTTGTTCTGATTTGCTTTCAACTTTTATTACGGTGCCATTTCTCTAGATTTTAGCATTAACTTATTTATCTCTCTACATTCTCTTTGTTCTTCATTTAACTGACTCTTTTCGATGATGTCCAAAGGGGGAATGAACTTGACAATCTGGAACTAATAGGCTGAAAGGAATTCTGAACTGGTTGTTCTATTAAGGGGGAATTAAGGAACTCGGTCTGTTGTTAAGGGGAATATGCAATTCACTATTGATTTTCTACATCTAGTTATGTTCTCTTTTTTTAATATATATCATTCATGCCTATTTTGATATGCCAGGTTCTATATGTTTGTCATCATCAAAAAGGGGGAAATTGTAGTGAACTTTTGGGAATTCCAGTTCCCTACCTAGTTCCCTTCCTCAGTTTTCCTAGTTTTGATAATGACAAACACTTTGCTATTAATATTTCCATAAGTGTTGATGAACAGGGAACTCTGGATTTGGAAAGCACAAGACAGAGACGAAGACGCCAGACTTGGGAACTGGCGTAAGGAACTGAAGCTCGCTAACGCTGGAAACACTTGGAACAAGAGATGAAGGGCGGCGGTGAGCTGATTAGGGTAGATCTTTAGTTGGAGAGAGAACCAGAAGATCTTATCTTGTTTCCATAATATTTAGGAGTCAAAAGTATATCTTTTATGGAAACAAACCTTGTACAATCGTGGAAGATTATATTTGGTAATAAATATTATCTTTCCGATTCCTTTTTTATTATTTTATTTGTGTAATCTGGTTGTTGAAGATTCGCCTCTTTCATCAACTATGTTACATAAATAGAGTAGTCAAACCACTCTCTCTTTTCACGCATTCACGCACATTGCTTACAGAGAAGAAACCGAGCCTAGTTCTTTGAAGAAGAACTGTAAGTCGATTGTCTTGTTGTTGCTTGATTTGGTCGAACTAGGTAGAGAGTCCTTAGTGTCTAAGACTTAATCTGCGTGTTCTATCCTAGTTGATTGTAATCGAAGCATTAATACAAGAAGTAGACTTTGAAATCCTCTTGCAAGAGAGGTAGTGGGTTTTATCCTAGATAACTAGTTGGTTATCAAAGGTTCTCACTCTAAGAAACTTGTCTTGATTCTGTTATTGTTTACTTATTGCGCTGCTAAGAAACTGAACTTTCAGTTCCCTTTAATTGCTAACACATACGATCCTACACAACTTCTTCCCTTTCTTTTCCCGGGTTAATAATCCTTCGGTTCTGTGCAAGATAAATAGTAGCATCTAATATTTTTCAGGTAGATTTAGATTTGAGATCAAAGAATGTGTCGGACTGCACTGCACTGCAATTGTTTTTACTCTTTCCTTCAACAAAATGCGTGGAACTTGCTTTTGAACTCCTATTCTTTAAGGGGTTTTCTTTTTAGCTTCATCGGACTATGAGTTTGTTCGATTGCTCATAGAAGACAGTAAAACACTCATAATATTGAGAACAAATGTAACAAAGAATTGTTGGAACCCAGCATTTACAATGCTAAAAAAGAAATACAGACATGGTGGAAACACTTGCTCGGTCTGATGCAATCCAGAAAATCAGTGGATGATGTAAGTCAGCAGAAGAGCTACCATCATCAACACATAGGCTATTCCTTGGTCTATTGCTACTCCTGTAAGTAATTAAAAAACAGAAAAATGGTAAGTAAGTAATTAACAAACCAAACCAACCAGAGAATATATGAGTGCAGAGAAAGAGAAAGAGAGAATCTAGGAACCATCGCTTGTAGGAGCAGGGGCTGGGGCGAGGCTACTCTGAGCTCTGGCTGCGGAGAAGGCCAGAGCCGCTATGAAGCACAAGAGTCTTTGGAGCACCATTGAGCCTTCTTGCTTTGAGAATATGGGACAATGAAAGGATTATAAAACCAGGCCGGCCATAATATTTTATGCCACCCTGTCCCTGAATGCATGTTGCAGCTGTGGACAGCTTAATTTTGTTGGACGTGCACATGGGCCAAAATCATTGGAAGAGAATCATGAGAGACATGGATTTTTATATGATTGTGTTCTGCAGACTTTGCAGGAACGCCTCTCTCGACTACCCAAAATGTTTCTGATTTAGACAGACTGGATCTTGATGGTTTCGAATACAATTTTATCAATGCCCAGGATTTTTTCAATACATTATTACAAAGTTTACGGAAAAAATGGACCAAAAAACAATACTCCTTCCGTTAATAAATTTCATTTTAACTTTATTAAGAAAGACATTTTATTAATGAGTTTTGATATTTTATAAAATTAACTATTTATGTATTATATCATATTTTAAACGTTCATAGCATTTGATCTTCAAGTTTTAGATATAGCGATAAGATCACGGAAAATTATTCAAAATCTCTAATAAAAGATGGGAAAAGGTACAATTTTTTTTTTAAATGAAGTAATATTAAAAAATCTTCAAAAGTTACAAGGTAATAAGTTACGAAACAATTACGTTTAGAAATCCCTACATAAGTAAAATGGACCTAGTTAGAATTATTTATAAACTGTGGTAAGTTATATTGTTACATATTATCTTATTCTATTCCAATAAACATATTTGGCTAAATTGAATTGAAAGGCACGGGGGATGAAGTATAAAAACATGAATATCCATCATAAATCAGTTTGAACAAACTAAATCCAATTATCAAAAGTGTATACTAATCTACATATGTTTTATACATCTCAACCGTAAATTGGAAAAAAAAAATTGTTAAAATTAGTTACAAGAATTAAATATTAAGACAAAAAGATATGTTTGGAAGTGGGAAACTTTGGATATGAACGTAAGAAGATATTTTAACTATCATTTCAATTTTGATATTAACCTGAAAAAGCATATTTTATTAAGGGAATTTTTCAGTTTTAACATGGAAATAGTTCGTTTTAATTAATTGATTAAAGATAATTAAAGTGGGGCCTAATGCTCTAGCTTTTTCTTAAAAGTAGTATATCTTAGAGACATACAATGTAAGCGAATTTAACGTGGTCCCGAGACGTAGGATTTAAGTCTCTCATTTGGTATATATATATAATATGTTTATCGGTTAGTTACGAGGTATGTTATTGAAAAATACACGTGTTGGTACTTTCTATATAAATTATATTTATTCATTGGTTAAAATGAGGGTTTTTTGCATGAGTACATCCAAAAAAGTTGGATCAGCAAAAATACACCACTTCTTGGCAAATAACAAGGCAAGCCTACCATCAAAAAAAAACAAGGCAAGCCTAATTTGGGATTTTTTTTATTTTATCTTTTCTTTTAAATTAAAAAAATTGAAAAAACTTTTATTTTCTAGAAAAAATAAAAATAAAATCTCAAAAAGGAATTAAAGATTAATTTCAAAAGGGAGGAAAAAGATTAATAAAAAAAAAAAAATCCAATAGCAAATCAACGTGTGATCTTGGTTTTCCTCCAAAAAGTGAAAGACCTTTGGACTTTCAAAAAAAATCATAAAACATAAAATCTGAAAAGGGATTTGTGTTATGTTTCTATTACTCTGTTACACCTACAAGATATCGTCAGACCTAGAAAATCATAACCCCGCCACACTTCATTCTCCTTTGCTTTTGAACGTTACACCAAAACAATCTTGCTACACATCTGTTTCATGCTTGAATGAAGTTGAGATCCATAAAAGTCCAAGTTCTTTGTTTTCAAGAACCACGTCGAATTTGTAGAAGCCATGGGCAAGTTGTTGAAGTTCTAAACTTTTCATATGTAGATTTCATTATCGCTCATGTATCATTGCCTGTTTTGCCTTGCATTTTATTTTCCTTAGGTCGATCGAGCTTTATGATGACTTTTATTAGCGGCAAGGAATGGAGGATCGTTGGTGATATTTGGGCTGATGAAGGCTTGAGAAAGCTGAAAGCAATTATGGTTTCGGATACCACAAGCTTTGAAGATTTAAAGAATAAAGTATTCGAAAATTTGGTTGTTGATTATGAAAGGTACGAGCTTAAGTTGAGGTGCATTTCACCCCTTAGTCCTAGTTTACCACATTTTGATGTTACCGATAATGATGATCTTGATGAATACAAATTTCTTGATCTGAAATCTGCTAAGATGAAGTTTGACCAGTAGAACTCTACGCAAGCATATCAATGAAGAGGAAAAATAACTTTGTTGAGGAGTTTTTTAGGAGAAACCTTGTGTGAAGAATGAATATTGGAAGAAAGAGCATGAAATGGAATTCTTTTAAGTACACCACAGGGTACACAAAGTCAGTCTTTTATCCCGAATTCCATGAGTGAAGGTTAAGAAAAGAATGGTGACAGGACACTGGATGATATACTACAAGATGATATACTCCATGATGCAAAGGGATCACCTTACACGAGTGACATGATATGAATCAAATCTGACATGAAAAAAAGTGGAACTTTGTCAAAAAATGGTTGTATCAAATGTCAACCCCAACAGACGTTGTGTGACTAAGTAGCGCGACAATGAAGAGGTAAAAGTGTTTGCAACAAAGCATAGGGGCCACGACCTAGTTATACTTGCCGAGGATGATGAAGCAAATGAAAATGTCAATCTTGGAGATGGTTCTGCAGGGATTGTTTGGAATGAAAATGTAAGGGATGGTTAAACAGGACATGAAGGTGCAAAAGGCAATGCAAATGTTGAGGAGGGTATGAGTTCCAAATTTTTGACTATTGCAGATAAGGCGGAACAAAAGTATTATCGTTCACTAGATCAAGAAGGTGAGTGTGTTATGTTTCAGAATGTAAATGATGGGGTTAATAGGATTACAGAAATAAGTGTTGGATAATTTTTTAATGCCAAGAAAAAAAATTTAACGATGCGTTAACTGCAATAGCTTTGCAGGGTTGTTTCTAACTGAATGTGCACTGATAAAAAGACTTAGGTAGTAAGGTACGTCGACTAGTCATGCACACTTATATGTAATGGTTCAATATATCGTAAAACTAAGATGTTTATGGTTTGAAAATTTGTTGGAACCCATAGTTGTGGATTGAGATATAAACACGACCACAAAAAAACATGCCACTCCATCCATAATTGTTGAAAAAATACTTTCAAAGTAAAAAAAAAGTTAGTTAAGGTGTAATGTACTATTCTCATGTTATTATGGCATTTTTGGGTTATGGAATATGACGACTTTGTTTTATTGTTGGACATGTTTGGAGGTCGTAAGGAAACCTCAAGGGCCAGAGAAATACAAACCGCCATGAAGGATATGAGAATTAAAGTCGATTATTATAAGGCGAATCAAGCACGCTTGATAGCCGAAGACATAATACGAGGTACTATTGAGGAACGTTGTAGTCAATTGCACTCACGGTTGCTCATGCTAGAAAAGTTAAATCTTGTCTCGCACACAAGTATTATCAATAACTGTTGAATTCCTTAGGTTTTGATGGTTACAAACACTCAACTAATATGTGTACCAAGTGTTTCAGGGACAAGAAGAGTTATCCCAGGGAGCTTTGCAGCACAGGATCTCAGAGGGAACAAAGGCTTGCTTAGCGCTTTGTTACCTCTCAAGGAACTGAAGTGACGGACCAGATCAAGGCTGCAAAAGGAAAGAAGTCATCCAGCGTGCTGAGTTAAGGAAACAAACCAAGAAGCCACGCGGTAGAGGATGAAGACTTCGGCTCCAAGGATCAAGCCGGATTGCGCGAAGATATGGAGAGAGAAAACCCGATCGTGTTGATCCTAGGAATCTTTCCTAAGATAAGGCGATTGGAGAGAGAAGAACGTTATCCAATCGGTTGGATTAATTAAGGAACTCCTTCCTTAATTAATATAACCGGTTGTGATATTATATCTTCCAAACAAAATCATATCTTAGTAATCCGTTATCAGAATTTCCTATCTTATGTTGATTAGGGTTTTAGCCGTGTTGTATTTAAGCGAAGTGAGGATTCTTTTCTCATGGACGACTTTACGACTCTGAGCGAGAAAAAGAAAAGAAGAGAAAGAAGGTGAAGTGCGTGTGAGTCTTTGAGAGTTGAGTTCGATTCATCGTTGTAGTAGAGGCTTCGAGTCTAGCTGGTTGTTTAGAGGTCGAAGTCCATGATACAAGTGTAATCGAGCAAGAAATTAATAAGACAAGTACGCATTTCAAAATCCTCTAAAGCGGAAGCTTGAAGGTAGTGGTTTTTCCTTGAGAAGCTAGTTTTGCTAATCAGGGTTTCCACTATATATCGTGAGTTCGTTATGTTATCTTTCTTGCTATTTAAATCCACTGTGCCTTCTGTGGGAACAAAGCTTTTGTTCCCTCAGACGTAACTCTAACGATTCAACAATTGGTATCAGAGCCTGGTGCTCTAGATTGTTTTCGTTACAGAATTTGCAGGAAAGATGTCATCGTCAAGCAATGCAATCGGTGATTCATTCTGGAAGCCGCCAATGTTGAAGGCCGGTGAGTATGATTGGTGGGTGGAACAAATCGAGTCCCACATCTGTTCCCTCGACGGACAGATCTGGAGAGTCATAGAAGTCGGTCCTTTGGTTATCAAGAATGAAAAAGATGAGACTAAGCCAAAACCAAAGATCGACTACACCGATGAGGACTGGAAGAAATCGGAGAAAAACAACAGGACCAAGAAGATCCTCCATATGGCTCTTTCTCCCTCAGATCTCAAGAAAATCATGAGCTACAAAACTGCTAAGGAGATCTGGGATGCTTTGAAGCGCCTTCATCAAGGAAATGAAGACACGAAGAAGAACAAGATCCTTTCTCTGATCAAGGAGTACGACCAAGTTTCTCAAGGGAAAGATGAACACATTCAAGAGTACTACTCCAGGTTCCATGGGCTAGTTGGTCAGCTTCAGTACCTTGGTGAAACAATGCCAGACTGGAAGTTGACTCATCACTTCATGCAAGGTCTCAACACTCAGTGGGATGCCATTACTCTTGCCCTCTACTCTCAAATAGACATCGAGACTCTTACTATGGAAGAGGTGGTTGCTAAGCTGGAAAGCAACGCCTCTGTCTATAACCATAAGATAAACAAGAAAGGAGAGGAGAAGGCGAAGAGCATTGCCCTGAAGGTGGAAAGGGCATTTTATCTGTCTCAAACGGGCGATGAAGATGTTGCTCTTATCACAAGGGCAATGAGGAAGATATGGTCTCGGAACAAGGACTCGCCTAGTTCCTCTGAAGGGAACAGAGACATGAAAGATGTGGTTTGTTACCACTGTCATAACAAGGGACACATGGCCAGAAACTGCTTCAAGAAGAAGGCAGGAATGCCTCCAGCAAATGAAGGGAAGCAAGCAATGGTTGCCACCTGGGGAGAATCAGACTCAGATGACGAAGATTCGTCACATTCCAGGGATGTATGCTTAATGGCCGTTGAAGTTCCAAACGAGAAAGGGAGAGGTAATCAACGATGAGGTAACTGAATCTGATCTTATATCAAGCTTAAGATGCAGATCTAAAGAAAGCTTGATCTCTCTCATTAAGAATCTCGTTCGCGAGAGTAGTCTTTTCAGTGAGCAACTCGAAGAGAACGATGAATCGATCTCAGGTTTGATCGAAGAAAATCAGGTTTGGGCTGAAAAAGTGCTCACGCTTGAGAAAGGTTCATCTTCCTCTTCAAACACATGCTCTGAGTGTCTAGAACTCACTGAAAAGATTAAGTCTCTAGAGTCCACTGTTTCCTCACTCGAGGCTGAGTCTTTAATGTTAAAACTAGGAAATGCAAAACTTTCTAGTGATCTAACCAAACTCAGTGAGGAACAGAAGGACGAGCCAAAAGGTATTGTCTTTGTTGCAGCCAAGAATGTAAAGAAACCTGAAAAGAAGGAAGTACCTCGCTTTGGAATTGGGTATCAACCTAAGCTCCCTGTTGATGACACTAAGAAAAAAGGCTCCAAAGTCGAAGGAAAACAGTCTGTAAAAGAAAAGGGGGAATGTTCCTCCGGAGGGAACAAAGGCAAAGACTGTTCTAATTCAACTGAGGAAGGCAAGGCTTGGTATCATGGACAAAAGGCTCATGCAATTTGGCTGAAGCAATCCCAAAGCAGTAAGTCCAATAATATTGATTTTCATTCAAGGATTGCTAACAAAACAATTTGGCCAGGACAGAGCAAGTATGTAGATCTGAAGTGTCAAAGGGTCTGTTGGTATTGCGGGCATTCTGGTCATTACAAGCAAGAGTGCCTGCTGAAGCAACATAATGAGGAGATTGCTCGCACTACTAGGGAGCATATAGAAGTTGAACCTCCTAAGATTAGATATGTTGCTCCCAAACCCAGAAAGTATAAGCTTGTCTGGGTTCGCAAGAACTAACTCTTTCTGTGCAGGATAAAGTGAGGAATGTTCCTAGTGTTTCATTCATTCAAGGGTCAGTTACTTGACAGGGAACAAAGCGAGTCTCACCTCACTTCTGCATGGAATACTTGAGACTCAAAGACCTGGTGTCAAAGGTAAAGAAAATGGGGATAAGAACTTATTGACTAATCTGTTCCTTGTGTGAAAATTTCAGGTGCCATGTACATCTAGAAAAGACATCACTGTGTCGAGAAAGATTGGCAAATATGGAATCTCGTGGAACAAAGGATAAAATGCCATTTTTCTCATTAGGACACTTGTTGGGGAACTCTGCACTCCGTTCCATACGAAGCCTGGTTTGTTCCCCTAACTACATGTCTGTCTGTTGTATTTCCTCGATGATTGGCTAGATCACATGGTGATTTGTGAAAGATGAATTTTCATGGGCTGATATGCATTCGCTTCCTTGTGCATTAATTGTTGAATTGCTTGATTATGTGCTTTCACTCCCTTAATACTGGATGTCTTGCATGGTCATATGTGTTATCATATGTCACATGAATCAGCTTTATTTCGGCCCAAAAGAATCAACTTGATGTTTTGTTCCCTCATCATAAGCCCAAATGATAGTTGATTCTACAGCTTACCCAAACCGCCATGCTTAAAGTCTCCTATGAACCCCTTCTTATCATCCACAACTGGAGTCCTCTTAGGCATGATGTAAAATTCAATCGCAAAAACTCATATACTTTGGTGTGATGGTCTTTTGTACCCTCTCTGGTAACTAACCCCCAGCATCACACCTTACTACTCTTTTGGATTGGCGGGAAACGATTCGGCTTCTGTGCCTGCAGGTTGAGTTGACGTGTTTGTAGGTTGTAATGATGGCAATTTGTGTTGAGCCGCGTCGTGCATTTAGGGCTGTTTTGATGGAAGAGAGTTGGAAAGAGAAATTGGGCCGGCTCGGATGGATTTGGACGAGATATTGGATATATTTTGGGAAGTTGGAAGATTATGCTTATTATCTCTTGGAAACAGATCAGATTTGGAGTTATCTTTGGAAATCTTTGAAGATTTTGTGAGGGCTATATATTGAGACTTTCGGGTAAGTTTCCTATTCACTATTCTCTCGTCTTCCTCAAGCATCTTCTCTCCTCTCTGTCTCTCGTCTTCTCGGTGCTCTCCCTCTCTCACAAAAATGGCCTCCAACTCAGACCTTCCAAGCAACTTCGCCGAAAACCTCCAAACCCTCCTCTCCAACCTCACTGCCATGGGAGCCAATCCTGCTCTCCTCGCCGTCATAAACCAATCCCTACCTTCCACATCGACCACTCCGGTGACCACCACCATAACCCCTCCTCCATCATCACCCAAGGATCAACTCGCCATGGTCCCCTACGTAGCCCCCACAAACCCAAACACAGACCCCGCACCACAAAACCCTAACCCTAACACCGCTCCTGCCGTCCCCACTACCATCTCCTCTATTAACACAGAGGAGGTACATTCCTCGCCTACCCATCCCGACCCCATAGAGGAGGAGACAGAGGAGCTACCCGGTCAAGGGACCCCGGTCATGGTGGAGGAGCACCTGGCCGTCAAGGAGAAAATTTAGTATGTGGTGCGATACCTCTCCAAGGAGCTCGAAGAGGGAGTGGACGTGGTGGAGTCCCCAAAAGCTCCTAAGCCGTCCGGCAGGGTGAAAATTGCATGCTCGTCAAAGAGGAAGACCCGCTCTCAGAAGAAGTCTGAGAAGGCGATTACTGTGAGTTCCGATGAGGAGTCGGTACCCCTCTCTGGGAACAGAGCAAAGAAAGCCAAGGTGTCCACCGCTCCCGTCCGTCAAAGTCAGCGTCGTCTGCCGGCCAAAGCCAAAGGAAAGGCTGTGGCGGTCGACGATGTCAAAAATATGAGCCACAAGTCCGTGGTGAGGGAGCTGCTGATGGACCCGAAGTTTCTGAAGGAGAACTTTCTAAAGGGGGTGCTTGACATCTTGGAGGAACAGAAGTGGAGCAGGCTATTTGTGGAGGAAGTGGAGATGGATGAGGAGTTGTTGAGGGAGTTTTACTCCACATTCACTATGGAGGTGCGGTCCCATGCTGTCCAGGGGAGATACAAGATGAATGGGGAGATCCATGTGTTCTCGAGTATTGAGCTGGGCTTGGTTCTAGGTGTTCCTCATGAAGGGTATGGTGAATACCCCAAGGGCAGGTGGCCAAAATATTTCCCCTACTCAGAGGCTGTGCTGGCTGTTACAGGGATTGCGGATGCTCCAGGGAGTGCTGATCTTGACATCTCCGAGATGTCGGCTGTCAACAAAGTGTTGTACCACTTCCTCATCAGCAACATCACGCCAAGGGGACAGAAGAGGAACCGCCTTCTGATCTTGGACATTGTCTTTCTATCCCTTCTGCTGAAAAAGGAGCCCGTGTGCCTTCCCATGATTCTGATGCAGCATATGGCCAATGCCCGGAACACCACTCATCATGCTCTTCCCTTCCCTCGCGTCGTCAAAAGTATTCTGGAGTACCACAAGGTCTACGACGCGTCGGAAGATGTGAGCGTCTTCTCCCGTCCCTTCAATACAAGCAATCTGCACAAAATGCAGTTTGCTCTTCAAGAGGGAGAAGGCTGGGTGAAGGTCGAGGGCGCTCCTGCAGCTTCTGGGGTTGTAGAGGATGTTGAGGAAATGGTGGGATCTGAAGCTGATAGCTGTGAGGGGGAACAGAATGTGAATCCCTCGCTGGGAAAGGATGTGAGGAGTCTGTGCCGAGTTGTGAAGGATATGGTGGCTCAGCAGGCGCTCCTCATGGCAGATGTGCGCGCGCTCGTTTCTCATCACGCATCGGCTCAACCGGCTGGTCACAGTGATGCTTGATTGCTTTCCTACTGTCCTTTTCCCAATTTTGTTCCCTTAGCTGTCTATCCCTTCTAGTTGTTTTTGTTGTTGTCTGGTTTATGTGCCCGGTGTGGCATTTGACAATGTTTGATGTTCTGTTTGTTTTGGGTGTGTTTGCATGTTTTTCAAGTCTTTCTTTAAGCAATGACAATGGATGCTTTTGATTGTCTGGCTGTGTCTTTTCCTCTCTAACTCTTCTCCGTGTTTTTGATGATGCCAAAAGGGGGAATATGACAGGTAGTATTGTTTGAAGGGGAACAGAACAGGTAAAACGTATTGTTGGGCTAAGGGGGAACCAACAGTGTATTAGTGGGAAACTTTCTTGTCATATGTTGTCTTTTTCTAGCTGGTATACGGCTTTATTGTTATGGGTGTTTGTCACTGATAAGCACTACTTTGTAGGGCTTAAGTAAGAGTCATTAGAGGGTTTATTGGTGCCATTCGGGTAGATTTAGACACATTCATGTATATGCCATTTGGGGGCGAAGTTTGGTGTATTTGGAGGTGTTTGAGCTGTTTTGGAGATCATAGGAAGCCACAAGGAGAAGACGCCAAGGAAGTGAAGAGAAGAGTAGAAGAACAGTGTGCTGAATTCAATTGGTTCGTTCTCTCTACTCAGATGTCCAAATGGAGTGATTCCAATTCAAGGAGTTAGATCTTGCAGTCTACTGCAAGTCCTCAAAAGATGAGCGAAATCCGAGTTGGGAATCAAAAGTTATGGCATTTTTACGGAAGTGTCGCAGAAGCTGGAGAAGTCGTCGCCACCGCACCCAGCGGTGGGATGGCCGCACCCACGGCGAGCACAACAGAAGCTTCACCGCACCCGCGGTGGAGACGCGCTGAACACTTTTCTCGGCTTATTTCCGAGATCTTTTATCTGTTTTATTTTATTTCTGAAACTTTATTTCCAAGTTTGTTATTTTCTTTTATTTATTTCTGGATTATTTGCCCTAGTATTTAAGGTTATTTCTAAGACTTTATTTAGGTTACCTTTTGTTTTGCCACCAAGAACCCTAGTTTCCACCTTTCATCGTTTTTCTCTCACAAACCCTATGGAGAACTAAACCTCCATTGTTGCACTTGACAGTTTGAAGCCAGCAATTGATTGGTTGTGAGTTTTCTACTCTTGTTCGTTTTCCTATCTAGTTGGATTAATTCTCTTGTGCTTGAATGTTTATTGGTTTATGTTGATTTATCTAGAGTAGCTACCTAGGTTTATTGATATCTTCCTAATTGCTAGGACTTGTGATTCTGGGTTCGGGTTGCATATCTAGTAACGAGCACGATTGTTGCGTATAGGGGATCCGAGCGCTTCATCGTGAGAGAGAGTTAATTGCATGCTTATAGTAACGGGTTGTTTCTATTGCATGTATCTTGTTGAATCCTTGTTTGATTGATATTGCTTTATTGAGTCTTGAAGGTTTTCGGATTTGATTTGGTGATAAGTACTATTAGGGCTGGTAGAACTAATAGTTATCTATGATCGGGATAAGAACAACTATAGGAATATTAAGAACTTGAGATTGATAGAATTCCGTGATCGACCTTTCTATTGTTGTGTGGATTTCTGTTGAGTGTGGCGTTTTTCCCCATAATATTTACAACCTTTACTTGCGAATCTGTTTTCTTGCTTTGTTTACTTTGTTTACTTTAGTTACGAAAAACACTACAAACCCCCCCTAGTTCCTAGTTGGTGACGTGAATTACAAGAATAGATAACCTGATTCTCTGTGGGATCGACCCTGACTTGCTTTCTATACTATTTAGTAGGTACTTTAGGATTTCTTTGATAGGCATACGACTTTAGGCCTATCAAATTTGGCGCTGTTGCCGGGGAGTCAAAATTTCTGTTTTTGTGTTTTTGTTTGTTACCAACTTTGGTGTGGACCTCTCTTACGGTCCACACCCGTGCTACTGATTTGTTTTTTTTTTTTTGATACAGATATGGATTTCTGGGGAGAGCCGCGATATGACTCATACTCCTACGCATACACTCCAGGGTGGAGAGATCACCCCAATTCGAGTTATGGGTACCAACAATACCTTCCATATGGTCATGACTACCTGGAGTTCTACCCGGAGCCACAATCGTTCTACCAGCAGGGTGCTCTACAACAGTACAATCCGGCCTATGAGCATAGCCCGCCAGTGTCCAATCCTAGTTCCTCCATGTCAACTGAAGATATGCTCCAAGCTCTGGATAAACATTTCAGCACTAGTGTTGAAACTAGGGAGTCAAGCATCAAGAATCTAGAGAAGCAAGTGAGACAAATGGTTGAAGCTATCACAAAGACCGATGCAAAGATTTCGGGACTTCTATCGTCTCAAACGGTAGTTAACCCGAGAGAAAATGTTAGTGCCGTGACGCTTAGAAGTGGAAAGCAATTGTTTGTCGCTCCTAGTGCTGAGAATGACGATTCAGGAGAAGAAGAGTTTCTGGAGGATCACCGCACCCAGCGGCAAGAGGACCGCACCCGCGGCGAGAATGAAGAAGAGGAGCAGGATGTTCTGGAGAGTTCACCGCACCCCGCGGTGGCGCCCACCGCACCCAGCGGTGGCGGTACTGTTTCTCGAGAAATTTATGTGGATGCACCACACCCCGCGGTGGAATCTGACCACGCCAACGGTTCACTCAAGGAGTTGGGCCTTCCAGACGATATTTGGGACCGCATGGTGCTTTCTAAGGAAGAATATTTTTTGGGACTGGAGGAATTCAGCGACCAAGAGGAGGAGAGCAGCGATTGCGGAAACGATCCTGCGACGCCCGTCCCTCTCGAAAATGCCCCGGCAGCCCCCGACCCTCTCGAGGCTGCCTATGATGATGACTGTGCAGAAACCGTTCCCTTGGTCACGCTGGCGAATATCATCCCTCGCTGCATAGAATTTTTAGGGGTGCTGTGCAAGATCAAGAAGAAATCAAAGGGGAAGCACAAGAAGGAGACCCTGATTCAAGTGGCGGATTTTTATATGCTAGATACGGGGCAGGACATACATGCAGCCCCTGAGATGCTGGGTAGACCGTTTTTGAAGATGACAAGTGCATTCATAGATATGAACAGCGGTCCAACCATCATGAAGTGCACAAGCATGGGGGAAAAGCTCAACAGGGAGTATACAAAGAGGCATCCCCCTGATATAGACCCCAAGAGTTCAATTGCTTTGAGCAACCCAACTTAAGTGGGAGAATACCAAGTCAAGCCATGACAATAACTAAGGCGCTGTCCGGGAGGCAACCCGAGGTATGTTTTTCTTTCTTTGCTTTTTTTTCTTTGTTTATGCTTTTGTTTTGGTGTGTTTTGTTTTTGTTTTTCTTTGTTTCTAACTAACCTGCAGGGATGAGACCTATGCGAATTGAAGAGGTGTTTCCCACACCATTGTAAGTCTTTTTTTCCTGCACTAATAAACTCCCCGAAAAAACCTTAAACGGGGAGCAAAAAAAAAAAAAATCCAAAAAAAAAATTCCGAAAAAACAATAAAGAATAATCGGAATTACAAAAAAAAAAAAGTTGTACCAAGGCCAGCTGTCCAGAGTTTCTCATGGAGATGTTGCGCATCATGTTGTCAAAGGAGGAGACATTCGCCCCACACATTATTTGGCAACGATGATGGCCCTACAATCGACAGCTGTGAAGGAGGACTACTCATGGCCCACACCACGATCATATCTGGGCCCATTTTTAGTGGCATTTAAAGCCCGTGCAACCCTGTTATCATTATTCACCACTATTCACCAAAGTGGTTCCCTTTGGTTGCACGGTAGATGAAGATCATGGAGTATTGAAGATGCACGCTCAACACCCGAGACCTGTGCGTCTATTGAAGACCGCCAGCAACAAAGGAAGTGTCCAAGCCAGCTCGGCGACGTTGTGAGTTATTTTTTGCTTTTCCCTGTGCTTTATTCTTTTGTCTTTCATTACATTGAGGACAATGCAATGTTTAAGCATGGGGGAGAGTTCTATACTTGCTACGTCGTTGAGGAGAAAAATGAATAAAAAAGAGAAAAAGCCAAAAATTTGAAAAAAAGCATACATAAAAATCCTGGGATAGGTCGAAAACCCGAAAGGGCGGCCTAGGCAATAAGCAGGTGGCTTGGACCAGCATTAGGCTGGGGTAATATGAGGTCAAGAGTGACGTGAGCTTATGTGAGCACATCTATGAAAAAAATATGAGTGGCTTGGTGAAAACCCGAAAGGGCGCCTTGGCAAAATGAGCGAAAAAGAAGAAGAGTGATTTTAGGATTTCTCTTTATTCTTGGCGAGGCGTCATAAGAAGAGGAGTCAAAGAAGGATTGTCGGGTAGGTCACTCTGGGAGGCATAAGGAACAATAGATGGAGGCTAGGATTAGAGGTTACTCACACTATTGGATGTCCGGGTTAAGCTTGGGGGAAGTACTCTGCTTGCCCCTTAAGCTTGTTGAGTATGGATGTGTTGTAGATGAGATTGGTGCCAGGAGCTTTGGCATGGGTTAGGTGACTCTTAGTTGGAGGATATGCTTCCTGAGACCTTGGGTGCTACATTGGAGGAGTAGACTCTTTATTAGTTTACTCGAGGACGAGCAAAGGTCTAAGCATGGGAGAGTTTGATAAGCACTACTTTGTAGGGCTTAAGTAAGAGTCATTAGAGGGTTTATTGGTGCAATTCGGGTAGATTTAGACACATTCATGTATATGGTGTTTGGGGGCGAAGTTTGGTGTATTTGGAGGTGTTTGAGCTGTTTTGGAGATCATAGGAAGCCACAAGGAGAAGACGCCAAGGAAGTGAAGAGAAGAGTAGAAGAACAGTGTGCTGAATTCAATTGGTTCGTTCTCTCTACTCAGATGTCCAAATGGAGTGATTCCAATTCGAGGAGTTAGATCTTGAAGTCTACTGCAAGTCCTCAAAAGATGAGCGAAATCCGAGTTGGGAATCAAAAGTTATGGCATTTTTACGGAAGTGTCGCAGAAGCTGGAGAAGTCGTCGCCACCGCACCCAGCGGTGGGATGGCCGCACCCGCGGCGAGCACAACAGAAGCTTCACCGCACCCAGCGGTGGGAGTCACCGCACCCGCGGTGGAGACGCGCTGAACACTTTTCTCGGCTTATTTCCGAGATCTTTTATCTGTTTTATTTTATTTCTGAAACTTTATTTCCAAGTTTGTTATTTCCTTTTATTTATTTCTGGATTATTTGCCCTAGTATTTAAGGTTATTTCTAAGACTTTATTTAGGTTACCTTTTGTTTTGCCACCAAGAACCCTAGTTGCCACCTTTCATCGTTTTTCTCTCACAAACCCTATGGAGAACTAAACCTCCATTGTTGCACTTGACAGTTTGAAGCCAGCAATTGATTGGTTGTGAGTTTTCTACTCTTGTTCGTTTTCCTATCTAGTTGGATTAATTCTCTTGTGCTTGAATGTTTATTGGTTTATGTTGATTTATCTAGAGTAGCTACCTAGGTTTATTGATATCTTCCTAATTGCTAGGACTTGTGATTCTAGGTTCGGGTTGCATATCTAGTAGCGAGCACGATTGTTGCGTATAGGGGATCCGAGCGCTTCATCGTGAGAGAGAGTTAATTGCATGCTTATAGTAATGGGTTGTTTCTATTGCATGTATCTTGTTGAATCCTTGTTTGATTGATATTGCTTTATTGAGTCTTGAAGGTTTTCGGATTTGATTTGGTGATAAGTACTATTAGGGCTGGTAGAACTAATAGTTATCTATGATCGGGATAAGAACAACTATAGGAATATTAAGAACTTGAGATTGATAGAATTCCGTGATCGACCTTTCTATTGTTGTGTGGATTTCTGTTGAGTGTGGCGCTTTTCCCCATAATATTTACAACCTTTACTTGCGAATCTGTTTTCTTGCTTTGTTTACTTTGGTTACGAAAAACACTACAAACCCCCCCTAGTTCCTAGTTGGTGACGTGAATTACAAGAATAGATAACCTGATTCTCTGTGGGATCGACCCTGACTTGCTTGCTATACTATTTAGTAGGTACTTTAGGATTTCTTTGATAGGCATACGACTTTAGGCCTGTCAGTCACCATCAAAAAGGGAGAATTTGTTGAATTCCTTAAGTTTTGATGGTTACAAACTCTCAACTAATAAGTGTACCAATTGTTTCAGGGACAAGAAGAGTTATCTCAGGGAGCTTTGCAGCACAGGATCTCAGAGGGAACAAAGGCTTGCTTAGCGCTTTGTTACCTCTCAAGGAACTGAAGTGATGGACCATATCAAGGCTGCAAAAGGAAAGAAGTCATCCAGCGTGCTGAGTTAAGGAAACAAACCAAGAAGCCACGCGGTAGAGGATGAAGACTTTGGCTCCAAGGATCAAGCCGGATTGCGCGAAGATATAGAGAGAGAAAACCCGATCGTGTTGATCCTAGGAATCTTTCCTAAGATAAGGCGATTGGAGAGAGAAGAACGTTATCCAATCGGTTGGATTAATTAAGGAACTCCTTCCTTAATTAACTATAACCGGTTGTGATATTATATCTTCCAAACAAAATCATATCTTAGTAATCCGTTATCAGAATTTCCTATCTTATGTTGATTAGGGTTTTAGCCGTGTTGTATTTAAGTGAAGTGAGGATTCTTTTCTCATGGACGACTTTACGACTCTGAGCGAGAAAAAGAAAAGAAGAGAAAGAAGGTGAAGTGCGTGTGAGTCTTTGAGAGTTGAGTTCGA
The DNA here is from genome assembly GCA_027886185.1 of Rheum nobile. Lineage (NCBI taxonomy): Eukaryota > Viridiplantae > Streptophyta > Magnoliopsida > Caryophyllales > Polygonaceae > Rheum > Rheum nobile. Next base: position 2,819,296 of record WOAB01000163.1, read on the forward strand.
TTCATCGTTGTAGTAGAGGCTTCGAGTCTAGCTGGTTGTTTAGAGGTCGAAGTCCAGGATACAAGTGTAATCGAGCAAGAAATTAATAAGACAAGTACGCATTTCAAAATCCTCTCAAGCGGAAGCTTGAAGGTAGTGGTTTTTCCTTGAGAAGCTAGTTTTGCTAATCAGGGTTTCCACTATATATCGTGAATTCGTTATGTTGTCTTTCTTGCTATTTAAATCCGTTGTGCCTTCTGTGGGAACAAAGCTTTTGTTCCCTCAGACGTAACTCTAACGATCCAACAATAACCGTTTCAAGCACGCCTTCTGGTCCTTGGGTGCATTGATAAGGGCACTTCTCCAATTGAAGAAGGTATGTTTCTTTTATTAAACCTACATAGTACACCTTTAGAAAAATAAAACAACGATGACAAGATATGCAACATTTGAAATATGACAAGATAACTATACATGTATGAATTATGATAGGATATATCTACAAGTCTTCTTTTCTCAATCATTATTTTAGGTTATAGCAGTGTGTGAAGCGCATTTGAGTGGAAAATACTATGTCTATCTCGTTCTAGCTACTGCCCAAGATTGTAATAGGCCTTTATCTTCTCCCATTTGTTATGGTTGACAACGAGAATGATGCTTCTTGGTCATTTTTCTTCAAGGAGATGAAAGTTGATGTACCAAACAACCAAGAAGTAGTGTTATTATCTTGGGCAATAGCTAGAACGAGATAGACATAGTACATATCTTGACCACGTGGATAACCATGCACCTAGAACATATTTTGCAACCTCTTTTGATTCCTTTTTCAGCTTTCGTAACTACTTTGTATACTCCTCAACGATGTACGCCTTTGCAACCTTATTCCACTGACTCAACATGTCTCCCCTATGGTATTTTTTCTTGAAGTTATGGTATATATGATAGATGCAAAACCCATGACATTCAAGAGTATAGTGTTTTCTCAATCCCCTTGAAATGCTCGTGTGACGATCAGACACGAACACAACCTCTTACGTGTCTGCTACAACGACTTTCATCTCACTTAACAAAAATGACCATGATGCATTATTCTCGATGTCAAGCACTGATGTGGCGAAACCCTACCCGCAAGTGTACGGGATCAGTTTTAGTAGTCAAGTGTCGATCCCACAGAGACCAATGTAATATTAATTAAAATTCTATCGGTGAACTAGGCCGTAAAAATAGGAATTGATGAAATCTATAACTAAACTAATAAAGGAAACAAAAGGATAAAATCAATGGGATAAATGTGTCTAAGGTTAAGGATCACCGCAACGATGCAACAGTAAATAAAATCACACTTCACGTGAATCTAGTCCAAATTATTTGAAGGTAATCTACTAACTCCTTTCAGAAAATAGTAAATGTGCATGACTAAACTAACAATCTTTGTCGCGCAGAGCTAATCTCATCCAAACCTTTTAACGCACTTAGAGTCTAGGGATAAACTGAAATAACATTCGTTATTGCGCTCCGCTAATCCAACTCAAACATAGAACATTTATGATAACCTATTAATCCTCAAGAGTAATTAAGTTGTTGTCGCACAAATAACACTCAGGTTCAATTCCTAGGATTCCAATAGAAGTTATCACCTTTCAGTCTCAAACCCTACCTGACTACCTATTAAAGTTATCACCTTTTAGTCTCAAACCCTAATAGGATCCATTTCGCATAGGCTAATATGGGCATAAAGTATCTAGGAATGAATAAAATATTATTTCAACTCAAGCAAAGAAATAATTCTAATTACATACGAATCGTCGGAATCACCCCAACCTTAGAACTAAGAATTTAGCCAAGCATAATTGAAAACATATTCAACGGATTTAAACTAGCCAACAACATATATGAGAGGAAGGATCAAATGTGCGTACCTCTTATAATAAGCTGAGCGCACGTATGTAGACCGTCCAGATGTCATCATCCAATGGTCCAGAATCGCGCCACAATTTTAATTAAAAGAGGACACGGAGAGAAATAAGAGTAATTTGGCTTGTATCTTTCTTCTCCCAGCTCCAGCGAAAGGCGTTCTCCCAGCTCCAGCGAAAGGCATTCCAAAATCGCCATGATTTTCCACAATCTTTCTAACTCCGCCACCGCCGTCTACCTTCGCTCTTCGTCTAACTCCGCCATCGCATCCAGCCGTAACCGCAAGCGAGGTTGGTTGATTGATTTCTTGTTTCATCAACTGGTTTGATTTCTTCCTTTATCTTCTCCATTTTGGATTGAGTCCGATACAAATCATATCGAATTTGTGGTTAATTTTTGGATGTTGTGGTTATGATAGGGGTTCCGTGGACGGAGGAAGAGCATAAATTGTTCCTGCTCGGGCTGCAGAAAGTCGGGAAAGGCGACTGGAGAGGGATTTCGAGAAACTTCGTGAAGACTCGGACTCCGACTCAGGTCGCTAGCCATGGGCAAAAGTACTTTCTCCGCCGGAGCAATCTCAATCGTCGGCGCCGCAGATCTAGCCTCCTTGACATCACGATCGATACGGTAATAAATTGTACTGGCGATCCGAGAAATTTCATCTCGATATTCTGATCATTTCGATTTCAGTTGTCATTAGAAGGGTTATGAGTTTCCTGGTCGTGCTTTGGAAGCTTTATGAGTTGCAGAAAGCATGGCATAAGCTTTGCTGCACTGGTCACTGAATTCTTCTTTTCTAATAAATTCTATGCAAAAATCGGCATGTAGGCTACTATTGTTTGGTTATGGCTCCTTTGATGAATAAAGTTTCTGGATGAAGCTAACGGGCTACTGGTTCAGGTGGGTTTGCAGTTTGCTGTTTTATTTCATGAAAATGTCACCAAAATTGAACTTGTGTATTATCTGTCAAGGTGTTTGTTGAAATGGTGGCCAGAGAAGTCTATGTGCTGCTGTCACATGTGAGATGGAGCACAAGAACTAATCAGTGTACTATCACATGAGGATCTTCATGCTATAAGGCAAGAAATACAATCATGATAATTGTCAAGAATGATATAGAATGATGATCAAATCATCCAGATATAACAATTTTCTAGTGTCTTTATTAGTTGTTGAGATGATAGAATTTTTATAGTACATGACAATAAGGATACGAAGTATCATGGTATCTGATTCATAAGGTGGTTGTCATTTGTCAATTGTCTTACCAAGATGCAGTTTTCCATTGCCAATACCTCAGCTAGTTGGTTGCTCTAGGGTTGCATTATGCTTATATCATGAAATTGAAGCTTGACATATCATTGGCTGTTGTTGTGTACTCTATAAGGAAATCCCCGGATGCTTGTCTTTAGTTTATTTGTTTGTTTTGATTGTGTTCTTCTGCTGCAGGGACTGCTTGGATCATGCTTGGGGAACTCCATTCACGTGTGGGCCCTACACCGCAAAGGACCCGTTTACATTGCAATGTTCAAGCCACTGTCAATTGCAATTGCTGCAGCCATGGGTTTCATGTTCCTTGGTTTGACCTTAGCAGCCACATATATGAAAAAATCATTCACATTTGACATGAGTTTGGGAAGAGACTGCAACAGTGAGTTGATATTTGTCATGTTTTGTTCAGAATTTGAGGAAATAAGCTATTCCAATTCTTCAATCCACTGCCTGCATTCACCAAGATACTTCTCAAATCTTGATATTGTTTGATGCACAAAGATGGATGGTTTCATCGGAATCCCACCGTAAAAACCAACGAGATGACAAAATGAGTTAGCTGGTGGATGGCTTGCAGCAGTAGGAGTATTTGTAGCTCCAGGAGCCTGAGAGACCACAATGGAATTTGAGACAGCTCCACCCTTTGGGTGAAGAAACCTAGGTTGAAACATCATGAAGGAACGGACAGCAACTTCAGTGTTCTGCAGCATGTCTTTTAACATGGTCATCAGTTCTTGTAGAACAACCTTTTGTCTTTCCATAGAAGTGCTAATTCCTCCTAGTTTCTACTAGGACAAAAGGGAGACATAAGCAACACGAAATACCTGTTCCAGTGTGATCATTAATATCAAATGCCTGATCTAATTTTCAACTTCAGTTTACTTGAATTTATTAAAATCTGATTAAGTTCTTTCACATCCTCAAACTTGTGATATTGAGTATTGAGATCTGCATATCACAAGATGAGTGACCAGCTAGCAAACAACAGTTGCCATTGAAGGAGTTTATATGTTCATAATATTGAAAATATACATACTAAAGCCAAAGCCAGAGAGCCTTAACGTAATAAAATGTTTCCAAGATATCATTCGGTAGAAACAGACTACTGAAACTACAAGCAAAATACATACCCCTGAGTCTATATATACATGAAAAGAAGAATCAATTGAATTGTCCATCACATAACGAAAGAAAGAGGGTAAGTTTTAGCAATTTAGCATATCTTTTAAAAAAATCTTAAACTTTATATTTCGACAAGGTATATTGTACATTGTACAATATAAAACAAAAAACTCTTATAGCTGGAAGATAAAAAACTCAAGAACTTCTATAAAAAATCCATGAACCTATAAGACAAAACTCATGAACCTGCTAGTTAAAACTCATGAACTTCCAAGTTAAAACTCATAAACCTATAAAATAAAACTTATTAAACAACGAGATAAAAAACTCATGAACCTACAAGATAAAAAAACTCAAGAACCTCAGAAAATACTCATGAAGATGTAAAACAAAACTAATGAACCTATAAGATAAAACTCATGAACCTGCTAGTTAAAACTCATGAACCTGGAAGTTAAAACTCATGAACCTATAAGATAAAACTTATTAAACTACAAGATAAAAAACTCATGAACCTATAAGATAAAAAAATTCAAAAACCTCAGAAAAAACCCATGAACCTGTAAGACAAAACTAATGAACCTGTAAGACAAAACTCATGAACCTGCTAGTTAAAACTCATGAACCTTAGAAAAATCTCATAAACTTGTAAAATAAAACTCATGAATCTATACGTCATACTCATGAACCTACAAGTTAAAACTCATGAACCTACAAGTTCAAATGCATGAACCTGCAAGGAAAAACTCATAAACCTGCAAGATTATCGACTTAAACTTCTCTTGTACGGTTTATCAACCTCTAAAATGTAGCCTATGAGGGATTTAAACTACAAGATAAAAAAAATTCAATAACCTCAAATAAAAACCCATGAACCTATAAAACAAAATTAATGAACCTATAAGACAAACCTCATGAACTTGTTAGTTAAAACTCATGAACTTGCAAGTTAAAACTAATGAACCTATAAGATAAAACTTATTAAAGTACAAGATAAAAAACTCATGAACCTGCAAGATAAAAAAACTCAAGAACCTCAGGAAAAAACCCATGAACCTATAAGGCAAAACTAATGAACCTGAAAGACAAAACTCATGAACCTGCTAGTTAAAACTCATGAACCTGTAAGTTAAAACTCATGAACCTATAAGATAAAAACTTATTAAACTACAAGATAAAAAACTCATGAACCTGCAAGATAAAAAACTCAAGAACCTCAGAAAAAACCCATGAACCTGTAAAACAAAACTAATGAACCTGTAAGACAAAACTCATGAACCTGCTAGTTAAAACTCATGAACCTTAGAAAAATCTCATAACCTTGTGAAATAAAACTCATGAATCTATACGCCATACTCATGAACCTACAAGTTAAAACTCATGAACCTACAAGTTCAAATGCATGAACCTGCAAGGAAAAACTCATAAACCTGCAAGATTATCGACTTAAACTGATCTTGTACGATTTATCAACCTCTAAAATGTAGCATATGAGGGATTTAAACTACAAGATAAAAAAAATTCAATAACCTCAAAGAAAAACCCATGAACCTATAAAACAAAATTAATGAACCTATAACACAAAACTCATGAACTTGCTAGTTAAAACTCATGAACTTGCAAGTTAAAACTAATGAAACTATAAGATAAAACTTATTAAAGTACAAGATAAAAAACTCATGAACCTGCAAGATAAAAAAACTCAAGAACCTCAGGAAAAAACCCATGAACCTATAAGGTAAAACTAATGAACCTGAAAGACAAAACTCATGAACCTGCTAGTTAAAACTCATGAACCTGCAAGTTAAAACTCATGAACCTATAAGATAAAAACTTATTAAACTACAAGATCAAAAACTCATGAACCTGTAAGATAAAAAACTCAAGAACCTCAGAAAAAACCCATGAACCTGTAAAACAAAACTAATGAACCTGTAAGACAAAACTCATGAACATGCTAGTTAAAAGTCATGAACCTTATAAAAATTTCATAAACTTGTAAAATAAAACTCATGAACTTATAACCATAACTCATGAACCTACAAGTACAAATGCATGAACCTGTAAGGAAAAACTCATAAACCTGCAAGATTATCGGCTTAAACTTCTTTTGTACGGTTTATCAACCTCTAAAATATAGCCTATGAGGGATTTGAATCCACATCCATGTGAATAAACACATTGCTCTACCATTTGAGCTAATAGGCTATGACAACCAATACACAATTTCACCCTTTTGTCATTCAAATTCAGCACATGAAAGACGAACTGCACAAACCAAAAATCAAAGCTTTACATTCAAGTCCAAGAGTATAAAAAATCATGAACCTGCAAGATAAAAAAACTCAAGAACCTCAGAAAAAACCCATGAACCTGTAAAACAAAACTAATGAACCTGTAAGACAAAACTCATAAACCTGCTAGTTATAACTCATGAACCTTAGGAAAATATCATAAACTTGTAAATAAAATTCATGAACCTATACACCATAAATCATGAACCTACAAGTTAAAACTCATGAACCTACAAGTTCAAATGCATGAACCTGCAAGGAAAAACTCATAAACCTGCAACATTATCGGCTTAAACTTCTCTTGTAGGGTTTATCAACCTCTAAAATGTAGCCTATGAGGGATTTGAACCCACATCCATGTGAATAAACACATTGCTCTACCATTTGAGCTAATAGGCTAAGATATTAACTTATGAACCAAATAGTTGTCTATATCAAATGATTAGTAGGGAAAATAAGTGCCTGAGTATCTTATCAGGTGACATAACATTTTTCACACTTGCCATTATGGATTTCTGGGTGCATCATTGGATTTCTGGTTTGTTTTACTTGCTCCACAATTCTCTAATTGCTAATTGCCTTTCTGATTTATTGCATCACAGGTACACAACACATGATATAATCAATAGTTTCTTACACCTTAAAATAACATTAGCTGGATGTTAACTAAAACACTAACATGTTAAACAGTTAAATGGGGTAAAAGACTGCTGACAACTTAAGATAAATCAATGAATCATGCCAAACAAGCAACTGCAAGTAATTGAATTCAAAGAAGCCACTAAGCCAGCACAGGATTTCCTTGTAAGTTCACAAGTTTTATTTGCAGGTTCACAAGTTTTAATTGCATGTTCATTTTTTTTACTTGCAGGTTCATGTGTTTTAACTTGCAGGTTCATGGATTTCAACTTGCAGTACACTTAACTTTCTGCGGGGGAAAAACTCTTAATACAATACACCTAAACTGAGCACTAGAAATGAAGCAACACCAGTACTATGAACTTAACCATTGATCAAATCAAACAAGTAACAGATCCCCATCTGTCATATCACAAAAGCAGTCTGACAAGTGATGTTTAATCCTTGTATGCCTCTAATCCTAACCAATTTCTAGCATTAGACAACAAAATTACAAAATAGTTGTACAAGTATTCTCATTATGCAGCACACGAACATTATTACACAAGAAACTAACAGAAATCACTAGAAACTACCCCATAATTGATATAAACAACACACACTTCACCAGACGAACTCTTACAATAACATCATTACAGAGAACAAGTTAAACAAATAAAACATAGAGCAACTATCAGTTCTCAACCAGTTTAAGTAAGAAATTATCGACTTACAAGTATCCATCATGATCAAAGTATACAAGGTCTCCAGTGTGCAGCCAACCGTCTTCCTCGATTGCTGATGATGTCGCTTCTTTGTTGTTCAAGTAGCCTGATCATGCCAAAGTAAGTACACCATACAAAGTGAATATGCAAGTTGACTGATGTAACTCAGTATGAGAAAATAATTGAGAAACTCAGTATGAGAAAAAAATATATGACCCAAGTGCAATAGATGATAATTTAAACAATTTGGAAAGATATTGTGAATTTTTATTTTAGGATTTTATCAATTTTTTCTGTTACGGGTTTATATTTCCCACTATAAGGTTTCAGTTTCCAAATTCGGATCCTTATCCTATGCCCTTAGAAAAACCGTAGATTAAAATATAGTTATAAGTTACCTTTCATGATTCCGGGTCCACGTAGCCAAAGCTCTCCAGCCTTGCCAGGAGGCACACATGAACCAGTAATGCAATCAACCACTTTGGCTTGAGTACTTGGAGCCAAGAGCCCAGCTGAAGTGTAATTACGAACATTTGTCGTGTTAAAGCCTCGTGTTTCAACTGCTGTTGACTCGGTCATTCCATATCCCTGTAGATAAGAAGTCGATACGTGTGTAAGCAACATTATCATCAACACAACTTCAGGTTGTAAAACAAAGACTTATGCACATCAAGTGAAGCTAAAGGGTAAAGATTTTGGGAAATAACGGAGCTAAATTTAGCTACTGAAAAATGGAAAAACTTGAGCTTCTTTGAATGCAAAAGATTAAATTGTAAGAGGTGCTTGGATTCTCCAATTGCAAAGTGAAGAAGAAGCATTGATTATCATCAATTTGAGCATTTACTCCATTTAGTCATAGTTGTGTAATGATTTTATACTCTTACAGCTGGACACACAACAATTAGTCCTTGGGGATAGAAAAGCAATACTAGAACCTGGCCAATTTTTACAATTTGGTGAAAAACTAATGTAAATTTTTAACACTAAGAAGATAAGAATTCTAAAGCCTTTGACCGACAGAACTACAACATATGACAAATCAATTTTAAAAAATTACTTTGAATGTAGGAAAATTCAATCAAACACAAAGGTAACAGCTCATAATTGATTTGATCAATCTTAATTAGAGAGGGGAACTCAAATCCCTCAAAACCATGTAGCATATATTGCTTGAAAAGGAGCAAAAGGCACTAGCTATTTAAGCATTCTTTTTTCAAGCTTAATTTAGAATAACAGTTCACAGATGAAAAAGAGCACTTCTTCCTAGATAAACTACTACTTACATAAATACAAAAGGGAAAAACTCCATGGTCCCTAATTCCCCATTTCTTCCCTTCAAACCAAAGCTATCCAAAAAAAAAAGAAATGAAAAGAAACAAAATAATCCAGCAAAGCTTCAAAGGAAAGAAAGGTCAAAGAAAGTTTTGGTACCTGACTCCAAAACTGGACGGACATGATTGTCTCTTTCTTTGGGAACTTCATTTTCACTCCCTTCGACAAATAATTTATATTTCAGATTTAACAAACCAAAGAACAGGATCGAGTAGTAGAATTGACAAAACTGTACCTTCTGATAGAAAGAGTGAAGATAGTTTCTGATTCCTCGAAAGTACGGGCTCTTGATATCAATCGCAACATAGAAAAAGAGTTCAAGTCAGAAAAATTCGAAGCATCAACAATCTAGACGATAAATCAAAAGAGTGAATCACAAGAGTTACGCATGATCAGAAGTAAATAAAGGATTACAACGGGAGTGGAAGCTGGAGCATCGGAAGATGAAACGAGATGGCGACGATCAGTGTATCTGACTCCAAAACAGCAAAAGAAACAGGCCATGGATTTCAACAGAATCACAATCAGGCTGCAGTGATTTGTTCTTGTCATGACGGAGCGAGAACCTCAGGAGCTTCGCTTTAAATTGCTCGGGTCAGAAACCCTAGGATTTCGATTCTCCGTCGCATCTTCTTCCGACGCCTTGAGCTTCGCTACCTCCTCGCATATGATTTTCTTGTCCTGAAACACGATCACCTTCTCCGGCGAGGCCTACAACTCCGCCGGATGTTGGAGCTCAACTCCTCGTGGATCTCGCTCTCGGCATTGGCGGCGCCGAAGGAGCGAGTGATGTGGCCGGACTTGGCGAAGAGAGCGACGACAATCTCGTTTCCGAGGAAGAAAACGAAGACAGGGCTGGCGACGGCGGAGGATAGTCGGCGGAAGTAGTCGGCGGAGGCCTTGACGGCGAGCGGCGCGCGAGCTGAGAGCCAGGTGAGGAGAGTCATGGCGGCGAAGAGCTCCACGAAGCGGAAGGGGCAGAAAGGGAGAGGGTTTTAAAGGTTAGAGGTATAATCGTCTTTTTGTCCTATTTTTTTCTAAAATTACAAAATTGCCACCGTGTTCTTTCTAACTAGCGTGTAGGCTTTTTTCTTTTTTTCTGTATAGTTGCTCCATCTGGACCGTTAATTCTCTTCATCGTATGGTGGAAATTAATACTTATGGTTTATCTTAAGAAAGAAGTGTACCAGAACGAGACTCACATATATGAATTATTCAATAAACACGAAAAATAAGAAAATTTAATCTCAATGTAAAAATAATTCAAATTGACAAAGGCTAGAACAATAATGCTGATTTCTCCCGAAATAAAACCAAATTCAATCTAACCTAAAGGATGTCTCCTCCCGTCAAAAAAGTCAAACTCCCCTTATATTCAAAACCATATAAACCACGTAACAAATCTCTCCCCCAAATCTGCAATGTCTTCGGATATGGGCCGATCCACGCGTGTATGTGGCATTTGCTGTTGGGCCTTGGTTCAACTTTATTTATTTTCTTTATGTTACCTACACACAATGAAGAGGGTTTTGGGCTCATTGACCCTTTAAGAATTTTCAATTAATAAAAAAGACACATACTAGTTTTTATGTATTTTTCTTATCCCCTACTAGCTTATTTTATTATTTTTTTCTCTCCCCTTCTTTGTTTTTTCTCTCTCTAAAATATTGTTTTGTGGGGTTTAGGGTTTAGGGGGTAGGGTTTAGGGAGAGGGAGAGAGGTCCATTTTTGCTAAGGGTCCATTAGTTTAAAAAAAGGTTTGTCAAATGGTCATTTACCTAACTCACCGCACAATGAACTTGACAAGTTAAATAGATTTTTTTTTTGGAACAAAGACATCTCTTATAAACCTCTTTTAGGCTGGGAAAAAATATGTAAACCGACACAACAATGAGGTCTTGTATTGAGAAAATCAAAGGACATGAATAAAGCCCTACAATTCAAATTCATATGGAAAATCTTAGCATAACCGAATAACTAGTGGGTCAGAGTTGTTACTAAAAGTACTTGAAAATAATCTATACATTTCATTACGAGAAAAAAGGAAATTGCTCTTGAAAATGGTCTAAAATGATTGAACTCATGGATGAATTCAAATCTGAACTAATTTGGCAAGTTGGTAATGGTAGAACAATCAAATTATGGTCGGATAATTGGGTCTTGAACACCCCTTTATGTGATATCATAAACACACAATCAATCCTGAATAAGGATGCTCTGGTAGCTGATTTTATGTTATCAAATAAAACCTGGAATAAGGAACTAATAGAACAATGTTTACCACATGATTTAGCCAAAAAAATAACCTTTATCCCGATACCTTTAAATGATATTCATGATAGAATGTACTGGGAAACTAGCAAAAATGGTCGGTTTTCTACGAACTTTGCTATGGAATTAATTAACAGAAACAAGAGATATACTGCCTATGATTCTTCATGGATCTGGAAGATGGACACATATCCCAAAGTTAAAAACTTTGTCTGGAAAATAATGAAAAATAGACTACCAACAAAAGCTAGATTAGCAGAAAAAGATGTAGCAATCCCCTAGGGTTGTATCCGCTGCAATGCTCAATTGGAGGATTTGAATCATCTCCTATTCCAATGTAACCACACCATATTGTTAAAATCAATGAAATCATTGTGGAAATTCGACAAAAAACTGATAGATCACAATTTATAGAATTAATGGTCTCTTGGTGGGGAATTTGGTTTTATAGAAACCAACAAAGTGTTGGAAGAACAAACGATGATGCCGATTCCATAAAGGATATACCAATTTATATTAAAAAACAAATTGAGAATTGGAATAAAACAAAGAGTTGAAACCCTGAATGCTTAGCAGAGGACAGACTAAAAACACATAGAATGAACAATGTTAGACGACCAATAAAGAAATGGAAAAAACCACCGGATAACATTATTAAAATCAATACAGATGGATCCACCAAAACTAATGAAGAATCTAGCTTTGGCTACATTTTCAGGAATAATACGGGTAAATCAATCTTCCTCTTTGGGGATAAATTTGGTATCTCAACCCCTTTAAAAACAGAAACACTTGCAGTTAAAAATGCCCTGGTAAAGGCCTATGAATTAGGCATTACCGACATTCAACTTGAATGCGATAACCTTACCATTGTAAATGTTCTTAATCAAATCTGGCACTGTCCATGAGATATTGAAATTTTAATTTCTGATGTCCTGTGTGTTTTACAACTGTTTTTTTCAGTACAGAATTTTCATGTCTTTCGAGAAACAAATATGGTGGCCGACTTCATCGCAAAGACGATCCAGCAAAGTTCCTGGAAGATTTTCGAGCTAGTCTAGAATTTGTAATTCTCATCCGAAAGGATGCTATAGACTGAGAAATCGTCTCTTCTGTGGTTTCCATTCTAATTTTTACCTAATCAAAAAAAACATTATTTATTTTCCAGTCCATCCAACAACGAACGAGATTATTCAACTACTTGTTTGACGCCTTCAATAGTAGTCACGTATCATTTCCAAATTGTATCTAAATTACCTGAAACAATAAAAATACGAGTGTAGACTCCGAATGCAAAATAATACAAAATTAATTAGAAAAATTAAAAATATGCATGAAAATGACCTAATTTAATATGTAACTAGACTCCTAAAATATGTATAAATTAGGTGTTATCAACCACTGCGAATGCGAGAGGGTATATGCCTATGTTTCCATCTTGGGTTGTAGGTAGAAGAAGATGGCCAAAGTATTTCCCACTAAAAAAAGCTCCATGCATTGCGACAAAAAAACAACTCTTAAACAATTGTTCATCCTGTCATACATGCAAATATGCCAAGCCACCTAACTAGACAGATACTATCATGTCATGATTGGAACTCTATCCTACAATCTATCCTTACATTTCATGATTGTGCAAAAGTACTTAACAAGCATACCTTCCTCAGTTGGGACAGTTCCCTTATCCAAGCACCCAAGCACCAGAAGCAGTAGTTGAAATGGTTGTTATAATATGTGGTAATAACTATGTGTGAGCCAGAATTAATCTTTTTTAGCATATACAGCCACGGGTTCAGCTCCATATAACTTCCCTATGCAGTACCTCGTATCATGTCCTCGGCTAACAAGCGTGCTCGATTGGCCTTATAATAACTGGCATCAATTCCCATGTCCTTCATGACGCTTTGTATTTCTCTTGCTCTTTGTAACACCCCCAAAACTTAACCCTTTTGGAAAGGTATTACCGCCAGTGACCCCAGTGTTACTTACCGAGATCACCCAAGGCTTTACCGTTTAAATACAAATTATGAAATACAAATGATACATAATGATCAAAGCATTCAATTCCAAAACATAACATTGTCCAGGAAAAAAGAGTTACGGGATTACAACCCAATCCCGAATAGGCTAACACAGAGTTTAAACCAAATACAGCGAAAGTCTTATAAATTAGGATACAGCGGAAGTCTTATAAAATATATTACAACCAAAGTCATTGTCCAAAAGATCTCAACTTGATTAACGAAATAACTCAAACATTCGAAAACCACCGTCGACTCTGTAGTCCTTCTATTCTTCTGAGCTACTTTCTTATCTGCGTAATATTTTTGTCGACTCTGAGCAGTCAACATTCTTTGCCTGATCAAAGCAATATATGCAGCTGTCCTCTCGACCAACTCTGGTCCAAGCAGAATCTTATCGGCGTTATCGTCCCAACAAATCGGAGATCTATATCTGCGACCGTACAAAGCTTCAAACGGAGCCATCTTGATTGTAGCATGCCAGCTAATGTTGTATGTGAACTCAATCAGACTCAAGCTGTCCTCCCAGCTAGTCGGACGATCGAGCACACAAGCTCTAAGCATATCCTCCGGAGTCTGGATGGTCCTTTCAGACTGGCCATCTGTCTGAGGATGAAAAGTTGTACTGAACCTTAACTCGGTCCCCATAGCCTTATGAAGCTCCTTCCAGAACCTCAACATGAAACGGCCATCTCGATCAGATACAATGGTCTTAGGGATACCATGCAAACGGACAATCTCCTTCTGATAGACCTCTGCTAACTTCTGGACTTCCCACATGGTCTTAATGGCTATGAAATGAGCACTCTTCGTAAGCCGATCCACGATCACCCAGATAGCATCTTTCTGACCTCGAGTCTTGGGTAGCCCTGTGACGAAATCCATGGCAATGCCTTCCCACTTCCACTCTGGCACAGGGAGAGGTAGCAACTCACCACCTGGCCTGCGATGCTCAATCTTGACCTTCTGACAAGTCAAGCACCTAACCACGAAGTCCGCTACATCCCACTTCATGTTTGGCCACCAAAACTTCTTCCTCAGATCCTTGTACATCTTGCTGGAGCCTAGATGCACAGAATAGGCTGAAGAATGAGCTTCCTTCATCACCAACTGACGAAGACCTTCTGTGTCTGGCACACAGATTATGTCCTGAAACCACAGTGATCCATCATCCTGAATCACAAAACTGGGAGCTTTCCCATCCATCACCTCACTGCTTAACTTCACCAAGATGACGTCATCGACTTGCTTTTCCTTGATCTGATCCAGCAGTGTAGCCTGAATTTCCAGCATACTCAGGAAACATCTACGCTGATCATACAGGACTTCAATGTTGCACGACTCTTGGTTTAGCTTGGTCTGAGCAGTAAGTAGAGCAACTACAGTCTCGTGAGTTGTCTTCCGGCTCAGTGCATCAGCTACTACATTAGCCTTGCCCGAATGATACAGCAACTCCATGTCGTAGTCCTTGAGCAACTCTAGCCAGCGGCGTTGTCTCATATTTAGCTCCTTTTGAGTAAATATATACTTGAGACTTTTGTGGTCAGTGAAGACTTGGCATCTTATACCGTAGAGGTAATGCCTCCAAATCTTCAGCGCAAAGACAACCGCTGCTAGCTCAAGATCATGTGTCGGATAGTTTTCTTCGTAAGTCTTGAGCTGTCTGGATGCATAAGCAATGACTCTGCCCCTCTGCATCAAAACACAACCAAGACCATACTTTGAAGCATCACTATAGACCACATAATCGTCATTCCCCTCTGGGAGTGCTAACACGGGTGCCGAGGTCAGCCATCGTTTCAACTCTTGGAAACTGGCCTCGCACTTGTCATTCCAGACAAACTTCTTGTGAACCTTGCGGAGTAGATTAGTCATAGGTAGGGCGATCTTTGAAAATCCTTCTACGAACCTTCTGTAATACCCGACAAGCCTAAGAAAATTGCGCACCTCCTTCACGTTCTGGGGTTGTGTCCAATTAGCCACCGCTTCAATCTATTGGGGATCAACCATAACCCCATTCTCATTGATCACGTGGCCTAAGAAAGCCACCTCTTTCATCCAGAGTTCACACTTGGACAGTTTAGCATAAAGCTGATGTTGTCTAAGGATTGACAAAGCAATCTACAGATGTTCATCGTGGACTTCTTCACTCGGAGAGTAGATCAGAATGTCGTCTATGAAGACCACTACGAACTTGTCCAAGTACTGGTGAAAACATCGATTCATCAGGTCCATAAAGATAGCTGGAGCATTTGTAAGCCCAAAAGGCATCACTACGAACTCGTAATGACCATATCTGGTCCTGAACGCAGTTCTAGGAATGTCCTACTCACGAATTCTGAGCTGGTGATAACCCGATCTCAGGTCGATCTTGGAGAAAACCTTTGCTCCCTGCAACTGGTCCAACAAGTCATCAATCCTAGGCAGAGGATACTTGTTCTTGATCGTCACCTTGTTCAACTCTCGGTAGTCGATACAAAGTCGGAACGATCCGTCCTTCTTTTTGACGAACAATACCGGCGCACCCCACGGCGATGCACTTGGCCTAACATAACCTTTGTCAAGAATATCTTCAAGTTGATTATTCAATTCTTGCATCTCAGCTGGAGCCATCCAATACGGTGATTTGGAAATCGGCATCGTACCCGGCTCAAGATCAATTGAAAACTCCACATCAAGGTTCGGGGGTAATCCAGGAATTTCTTCCAGAAAGACATCCAAAAACTCCCTAACCACAGGAATATCAAGAACCTCAGGTCCATCCTTCGCGGGCGAATCCAAGTAGCAAAGGTACCCGACACATCCTTGTTGTAGTAGCTTAAACGCAGCCATCGCATTGATCAGCTTGCCGTTATCAGCGTCATTCCGACCTTTGAACTTGCACACGAACCGGCCCCCAGATGACACCGTCACTGTTCTTGAACTGAAGTTGATCACCGCCTTGTGACGCGTCCGCCAATCCATACCAAGAATGATGTCGTATGGAGCCATGGCTATACAGATCAGATCTGCCTTAAACTCCTTACCCTGAATGGTAATCGGAAAGTCGGACAGATGTTTGATTCCCACCAAACGTTCTCCATTAGGAAGACTAACGACGAAAGGGTCGCACGAATCGTTGCACACTAAGTCTAACTTGCTAACACAGCTATCCGAAATAAAGGAATGCGTAGCACCAGAATCAAATAGAATGCACACTGAAGTAGAGTGAAGGTATAAAGTACCTTGAGCAATTGGAGCATTGGGTCCATCTGCTTCACGCATCTCGTACAAGCGTTGGCCCTGACTTCCAGAAACAGCTGGGGCCTTTCCCCTGTTCTGAGCAATCGTCTGAACTGACGGGATAGGAGTCTCGGCAGGCTTGAACCTAGGTCGGTTGCTCTGATGAACTGACCCTTGCTGCGACTCTACTCCCTTCTGCTTCCCCTGCTTGCAGAACTTCTGCAGATGACCATCACGTCCACACCCAAAGCACGATCTCTTCTCCTTCTGACACTCATTGCTCTTGTGCCCCGCAACACCACAGTTATAGCACTGAACTGAACTCCTGGTCTGCCCTGACTGCTGAGTCGATCCTCCATGCATCATCTTCATCTTAGCTCGGCCAGACTTGGCAAAGTTAGACGGTGGCGCAGGGAGCTTAAAGCCACCTCCCTGGTTCTGGTTCTGCATCGACTTCTGTCGGTTGCGCCTCTTGGTCGACTCCTCTAGAGTTACCTCCAACTTATAGGCACAATCCACATACTGCTCCAAGGTAGAGCATGTGTGGTGCACCATTAATGGCTTGATATTCGGGCTTATCCACTCGTGGAAGTACCAGATCTTTTGGGCCTCGCTGGTAATCTCGGCAGGGGCATACTGTAAAAGATGATTGAACTTAGATGCCAACTTGGTCACTTTCAGACCATCCGTCTTTGGGTACAAGAACTCTTTATGCTTCTCTTCTCTCATAGCACGAGAGAAAAAGCGATCAACCATCTTGGTCTTGAACATCGACCAAGTCAACACTGGGCTCTCTGCCAAACCTGTGCTCTCCCACCACTCGCTAGCCTCCTCCTTCAGCTGAAGAGAAGCGATATGGACCTTCTCGGCCTCAGTACACTCCACGTTTCAAAATAGCCTCTCCATATGGGAGAACCAATGAGTCACTGCTACTGGCTCCCCTTTCCCGTTATAGCAATCGGGCCTCATGGAAGTGATGGTCTTAAGAGCGCGACCATAGCTGTCTCTAGCCCTGACGGCATTCTCATGAACCACAGGGTTTCCAGACTCTACAGCATCAGGAACCGCTGGGTGAGTAGGCACTTCTTGCGCTTGAGGCGCACTGGGTCTCAATACATCTGCAATTGCCTGCATCACAATCCCGCGAATCGCCTCAACAACTGCGGCATCAAACAACGTCGATGCTTGGGTCTGATCCTGACCTTCACGCCTATGCTGGACGCGAGACTCTGACTCGTGCTCATCCTGAACACCTCTTCCTGCTGGCCTGGGATCTTGGCTAGTCCCAGCACCGGCTCGAGTCGAGTTCCTCGTGCTTCTTGGGTTCACCATCTGTTTTCCGATCCAATTCCAAGCATTCAATACATTAATATTATGCAATATACTTATGCAATATACCAACGTAAATAAATTACTCAGAATAGATGAACTTGGCATTTTATAGATGAACCTTCGAACTTTTACACAAGCAACACATGAGTCAAATCTTCGAGCATCAAAACAGAACTTGCTCGGAAATCTAGAAAATCCACAGACACTAGCCGAAACACTAAAACAAAACACAAACACAACTGAAATACTAGCAAAAGAAGCTACGACACTAGGCAATGCCAAACCACACTAAGGCCGGCTATCCATGCAAGGTCTCTTCGGGCTTGGCTCACCATCCTGCTTTGGTGATGAGCTTCACACCCTGCTTGTTCCTGGGTCACACGGCTCTGCTGACTCAGTTCCAATCTCAGCTACGGAAAAGAAAGGATCTTCCATAAGAGGTCCTCCAATTCCAGCTCTCCTCTGAGCGCTAGCGATCGCCTGATCCATCTGCTGTTGCTGCTCCATATGAGAGTTCATTTCGCTCTGGCGAAGGATCTCTCTCAACTCAGTCTCTGATCTCCTCCTAATACCGTGCTCAGTGTACAGTGCCTCCCAATCAGCATCAGTCATGAGTGCATAAGCCGACACTGGTGATAGTTCTGGACTGGGGGAAATAAACTACACCCCCGGCTCCTGACTGTCCACTAGCAAGTGCCTCAAGTTGTCTGGCTCCTAGCTCTGTTCTTCCAGGTCCATCTCGGGGTCCTCCTCTGGATCATCCTCTATCATATCCTCATCCTCGATAGGATCTATCTCAAGCATCTCCTCTTCCTCCTCCTCGTACTCGATCTCCTCTGTAATTGGTCCCAGCAGAAAGTCGTCTTGGTAAACCCCTTGTTCATACCTTGACAACTCATCTTCCTGCTCCTCTTCCTGTACTTCCTCCACCCTTGGTGGCGGCACAGGTGCAGGCTCAAGGACCGTAGCATCCCTAGCTACAAGGACAACCGACTCGGGGAGAACGTGCTTGACGTCTTCGGGCGGGCTATTCGGGCCTCCAACCTCGAAACATCGCTGAGGCAACGGAAAATCTAGCCTCGGCTGGTCCGACTTGGCGTCTTCCGACCCCCTATCAACAGAAAAGCAGACACCCATCCTACCAAACAATAAGGAAGGAATTAGTCTTTCTAGACATAGAAGCAAGCTTACTATATCAGACTATAAAGAAGACACGACTATGAACGGTGTTTTGAAATTCTTTTCACTTTGAAAATTCAGAGCCCTTTAAAAGCATTTTCAAAAAAACGGATAAATGATATAAAAAATCCCAAACCCGTTTTAAAACCTTTAGCTCTGATACCACAACTGTAACACCCCCAAAACTTAACCCTTTTGGAAATGTATTACCGCCAGTGACCCCAGTGTTCCTTACCGAGATCACCCAAGGTTTTACCGTTTAAATACAATTTATGAAATACAAATGATACATAATGATCAAAGGATTCAATTCCAAAACATAACATTGTCAAGGAAACAAGAGTTACGGGATTACAACCCAATCCCGAATAGGCTAACACAGAGTTTAAACCAAATACAGCGGAAGTCTTATAAAGTAGGGTACAACAGAAGTCTTATAAAATACATTACAACCAAAGTCATTGTCCAAAAGATCTCAACCTGATTAACGAATGATAGGCGTTAGTCGTCGTGACACCTAAACAAATAAAATCCTAAACAAACCTAAACAAGTAGTAGAGGCAAGCAAGGGTCGAATCCACAGGGAGGAAGTGATCAATTCATGTGTTTATGAGCATGCGAAGTAACAAAGGAAGGGGGGTTTTGATTATCAACCAAAGTAACAAAGATGCAAGCTTTAGAGAAAGAATAAGAATGATGGGTGTGAGTATTCCACTAGACAAATATCCACACTGCAAAGGAAACAGGTTGATCATTGAAATCTATTAAATCCAAGTTCTTTTCACAATCTTATAGTTGTTTCCATCCTGATCTTAAGTACTACTGATTCTCACAGTTGTCAATAGACTTATTACTATGCCAATGGTAAAATACACCAGTCACGCATGTCACGCGGTACCAGACCGGGGTACATTACCACCAACAAAGCAATAGCAATGCACACAAGGATATAGGATACATGCAAGTAGAAAGACGTACAAGTACTCACTCCCCTACTTAACATGCAACTGATTCTCACTCACAATTGTACGCTCGGAACCCCTATACGCACAATTGTGTTTGCCACTAGATATGCACTCGGAACCCCTATATGCAATCCTAGCACTATGATAGATGTCGATAAGCCTAGTTAGCAACTCTAGATAAACCAACATAAATCAATAGACAATATAACCAAGAGAATCAAACCAACACTTATAAGATATAGAACAAGGAATAGAAATCTCACAACCAATCCATTGCAATGCTTCAATTGTCTAGCGAAATAAAGGTGTTTAGCTCTCCATGGGTTGGAACCCTGGAGGCAGACGAACTTGTAAAACTAAATTGTAGATTGTAAAGTGTATGCCTCTTAACCTAGAAAGAGGTCTTAAATAGGTTTAGGAAATAAGTTAACCTAATGAAAATAACAAAGGAAATAAAATAATAGAAAATAAGGAAATCCAAAATAGAAAAAATAATGAAATAAAGTCTTCTGGCCGTGAGGCGCTACGTGCCCACCGCGGGGCGTCAGTCTTCTCTGAGATCCACCGCCGGGTCGCGGTGGCTTCTGGCGCGGGGCGGTGACTTTTCAGCTTCTGCGACACTTTAGTAAAAACGCCATAACTTTTGATTCCCAAATCGGATTGCGCTCATATTTTGAGGACTTGCAGTAGACTTAAAGATCTAACTCTTCGAATTGGAATCACTTCATTTGGACATCTGAGTAGAGAGAACGAACCATTTGAATTCAGCACATTGTTCTTCTACTCTTCAATACACTTCAAACCTCTATAAATCCCATGATTTCTTCACTTCTCCACTCTAACTCCATAATCTCCAATTGTGCATAAAATCCAACCAAATGGCGCCTCAAACCTGGTAATAATCCTTAGATATGTGCTATAAAATAGCACTCATCAACGAAATAACTCAAACATTCAAAAACCACCGTCGACTCCATAGTCCTTCTATTCTTCTGAGCTACTTTCTATCTGATGTGCCGAATCGAACGGATGACACCAGCCCACATGCAGAGAACAAAGTTCGTGGGTTAGTCTACTTGAATAGACTAGCAAGGGTACAAAGCAGAATGGTTCGAAGCAGTCGTATTAGGTTAGACTCATCGTTTATCGAATAACAACCGATGACGATAGTCAACCATCATACTCCTACTGGAATAAACAAGAGGTATGCACAAGATAAGATTCTGGAAGACTGAATCTTCACAGAAATCGACCCGAAAGAAGACTCCAACGGAAATGAGTCTTTAAGGAATTATGACAAATCTGGAATGTTTACAGAATCGTACAACAATGATTTAAAAGTTGATTGAGATGCTTCGGTTCACGACCAACCTCACCGCATACAGCGAGTCCAGATTGGAAAGAGAACGTACTATGATCAAAGTCGATACGAGTTTTCCTAGCTGTACTATAACTTAGCTGCACTACTCGCCGAAGGTTTATTAATTATGTGCATCGAGTAGCACTTATCTGATTTATATTACAAACCACACATCACATTATTATACTTTTACATGTGTACCCCACCATTGGGATGACACATCTTAGTATACGTTTCATCGAGAGTGACGTACACCGGAAGGTTTGTGACACCAGCTAAGTGTCATGTCTCTGCACACTTATGAAAGAGACCGATCATGATCTTAGAACAGTACCAAATGGAGACGAACCACCCCGATACCAGATTATAAAGAAACGACCGGACGAAGTCTGAGTACATTCATAACTACAGTGTTAACCACACAGATACAGCACAATTATAGTTATAGGATAAATCCACATAAAGGCCCGAAAGGCGATCATAGATAATAGCGTTGTTCTAACAGATATACAACCTATTATATGATTTTCAAAACAGTTTATAAATCACTTCCAGAAGAACACAGTACTAATCGTTCCAAATTAATTACTCAGGTAAACAACTGATAATCAATGTAAATATGGAAACGATGAGCAAGAGCGAACCATCACTTGCCTTAATCCGCAGAATAGAAACAAGCCTAATGACAATGACAAGATTCCGGGCTCGACATGGGTATAGCTCCGACAGCACAACGAACTTCGAGTCGACCCATAAAAGGAACCCTAAGTTAGATCCTACATAACAACAGTACGAATCTAAAAACGGCGAAAGAAATCGAAAGGAAATACACCACGACGACAACCAACCAACCCAAAGCCACGAAGGCATTCTGGGCACTCGCGGTGGTCGCCGTTCTTGGCGGCGGTCGCCGTGAAAAACTCCGACGACAGAACGAGAGAAAAACTCACCCAAATGATGCGCGTTTCGACCCCTTTTTGCCTTGCCTGGATTCCAACCTCCAAAGGCAACCAAAAGGCTTCACAAGGGCTTCTGGAAACACCACCAACCGACACCAACGAAGCTTATGAAATCCGGCGAAACTAACACTCCGACGAGGCGAAAATTTGGCAGAGATTCGGTGTTGGGATGGCTCAAAATCCTTTCCCCAACACCTCCTTTTATAGCCAAAGCAGTGGGAACATCATCATCACCCTAGACGAAGCCGAGCAGGGCTAGATCAGCGCGGCCAGAGCTCGCCGGCGACCAACGGTTAATGACTGCTGGGTAATCACGGTGGGCGCTGCAACTTTGCCTACGGCGGGCCGCGGCGGTCGCCGTTCCTAGCCCTGGCGAGCCCAGAGTAGGAGACGACGGCCTGACACCTCGGGCCCAGTGACGGCGGGCGCCATTACTGTATGGCGGTCGCCGTTTTTGCCTTTTCCCGCCCATTCAGCTTTTGAACGAGGACCCAAAAAATAATTTTCTCCAGTCCCAAAAAAAGGGGTCGAAACATAATTTTCTTCAGACAGCACCTCACGGTCCAAAATATCATCTGGAAGGCCCAACTCCTTGAGTAAACCGCGGTCGAGGTACACCTCTCGCGGTCTCGGGTTCTCTTCTGCAGACATCTCACTGTATTCTACTCCCGTCTCACAAATTTGTTGTTCCCTTTCAGCTAAGGGGGCGACAAGCTGCTGCTCTATACTTCGCAGGGTCATCGAGAAGACATTCTCCTCCTGGGGCACTACTGGGTGCGATAGTAGTTTCATCATGGCCTCCGTTTTGCTCATTGCTTGAGTCATTTGCTCAATCTGTTGTTCTAATTTCCGGAGCATCTCCACATCAAACATGGAGGTATTTGAATCGGACACTGGAGAGTTATGCTCGTAGGCTGGATAATACTGGTATGGAGTACCCTGCGGATAGAACGACTGTGGCTCCGGGTAGAACTCCAGGTAATCATGACCATAAGGAGGGTAATGTTGGTACCCATAACTCGAATTGGGGTAATCTCTCCACCCCGGAGTGTATGCATAGGAGTACGGGTCATATTGTAATATCCCACATTTTGTACGGGTAATTTTTGAATTTTCTTAAGCCCATATTGTGAGTCAGATTTATTTCAGGGAAAGATGAACATTCTGTGTAATATTTAATCCCTGTAATATTTTTCTGAGCAATATAAAATACAGTTAACGTATTTTCGGGCTAAAAGGTCGTCCGCGTACAAATATATTTAGCCCGGGGTTAAAAATACGTTACCATTTAAGGTAAAAATGACAAAGAGTCGAAGGGATGCACTTTGGCCTTGACCGCACCCCGCGGTGAAGGGAGTGCCGCACCCCGCGGTAAGGGCCAGCGAGCAGCTTCGACATCTTGTTGTGCAACTTGGCGAGGCTATGTTATAGGTTTGAGGTGTCATCCGGCCTACTCCCTCTAGCTTGTACACGTCCTAGTATACGTGTCTTGCTGATGGAAGGCTTGGGAGAGCTTTAAATAGAGGAGGAGAGGCGGAGGAGGAGCCAGAAGACAACTCCATCACCATCTTCTTCCTCCCAAAAACCTCCATTTCTTGCTGAAGTTCGAGCTTTGTTTTGTGTGTGATTCGAACACCTTTTCGATCAGTAGAAGGGTGGTTCTTAGAGGTGTTGTTAAGCTTAAGAAGGTGGGAGGCCCAACCAAGAACAAATCGAAGCCGATCGGATCGATTTGGGTAAGTTTCTCCCCGAAAACTCCATCGTTTTCTGTTTCTATCATGGCGCCGCACCCCGCGGTCAGACGCCACCGCGCCCAGCGGCCAAGCACCGCACCCCGCAGTGACTGACCACCGCACCCCGTGGCAAGCATGGCCGTGGTGTGTGTGTGTTTTGGATGTTGGCTTGGTCGAGGCTTGGCTTTCTTGAACCGTTCGATTCTTATTCTTTTAGATTCATATATGTAGATATTGAATCTAACTTAGGGTCTCGTTATGGATCGTTCCTTAGGGATTTGTTATCCAGGATTTGTCCCAGTTTCGGACCCAGGAAATCGTCGTCTCTAAAGCTTGTTCAAACTTTCGTCTGATCTAAGGCAAGTGGCGGTTCGCTCTTGCTCATCATTCCATATTTCCATTAACTATCAATAGTTTGATTGTTAATTAATTTGGAATGATTTACTGTTCTATTGGGAATAGTTTGATAAATGATGTGAAAAGAATATGATATTATAATAGGTTGTATATCTGCTAGAACAACGCTATTATAGATATATATTTATGATATTAGCCTGGAGGGCTTTGATATGATTATTACTGTGTTGAACTGTTTAGTTAGCACGAGTATTCATAGGAGCGATGGACTATTCTAGGTCCAGTCGTTTCTTAATAATGATTAATGGTGCAAAGGGTGATAAACCCAAAAACCATTTGGTGGGTCATGACAGATCTCTATACTCGGGTATAGAGATGGTGGCACTTAACTGATGCTACAAATCTTGGGATTCGTCCCATTTAGGAGTATGTCCCTCATGGCGAAACATATGTCCTATATGTCCCTCATGGCGAAACATATGTCCTATATGTCCCTCATGGTGAAACAGATATTCAATATATGTCCCTCATGGCGATACATATATTTAAAAGCCTATAACGTGATGCGCGTTTTGGAATTAAATAAGATAAGTGTCGTCGTAGCACATGATTAATAAACCTCAGACGAGTAGTGCAGCTAGGGAATAGTACAGCTAGGAAAGCTCGTCTTGACTTTGATCAGAGTACCGTTCTCTTTCCAATCTGGATTCGCATTAAGCGGTGAGGTTGGTCGTGAAACGAAACATCAAGTCGTTTGTGAACGCTTGTATGATTAATTAATGTTCCCCAACATTTGTCATAATTCCGATAAGACTCAATTCATTGGAGTCTTCTTTTGGGTTGATTGCTGTAAGACTCGGTCTTTCAAAATCTTCTCTTGATCATGCTGCTTGATATATTCCAGTAGGAGTATGGTGGTTGACTATCGTCATCGGTTTTAATTCGAGAAACGTTGAGTCTAACCTAATACGACTACTTCAAACCACTCTGCTTTGTATCCTTGCGTAGTCTTTCATTAGACTAACCAACCGTAATTGTTCTCTGCATGGTTGGCTGGTGTCATCCGTTCGATTGGGCACATCAGATAGGAATCCGAGAAACAAAGGCTAGAACGACTATAAAAGCAAACGGTGTTTTAATGGATTTATCAGGTTGCGATCCTTGGCGGGTGATCATTACGATCAAGACCCTTGTATTTATACTTTGCAAAGACTTCCGCTGATTACTCTGTTTTGTCCTATGGGGATTGGGATATAATCCCCAGACATATGTTTTAACCAAAGATTTTGGTGTTTACATCATGATTGTTGTTTATGATTTGTATTTAAACCGGTAAAGCCTGGGGTGGCTTCGGTGTGGAAACCGAGGTCACTGGCGGTAATACATTTCCAAATGGGTTACGATTTGGGGGTGTTACACATATTGCGGCTCCTGCCGGAAATGGGGAAATCTCTCCATCTCTGTATCAAAATCAAAAAGAAAAAAAAAGAAAAATCAATAGCACGGGTGTGGACCGTAAGATAGGTCCACACAAAAATTTGCACACAAACACACACAAAGAAAAAACAAAACTTGCCTCCCCGGCAACGGTGTCATTTCATAAATCTTCATAAGCGTCCGCTTCAATGGATGTGAGTCCTCGAAGCTGTTAATCATGTCCATTTCATCCCGTATGATACCTTCCACTTGGTTCATACGCTGTCATCGTAAAATCAATACAATAAAATATTAGATGATATATTATTTGATAAAATAATTATAAAACAATATGGTTACGTACTCTCACTGCATCGAGGGAAAGAGGTACGGGCCGTGCGACACCTTCTACCAGTAGTGCAGGGGATCTGTAATCAAGGAAGGGGTGAGAATGCTCCGTAAACCAGTCGATATAGTCAGATGTCGCATCCCATGCATTACGACATTTGGGTAGCTCCATTATCGGGTAGAGGTAGCTCAACCGTTCCTCCCAATGGTCATCATCACTGCTAAACAAGGCTTCATACTTGGTCAGATCAAGTTTTCGTGAAACAGAGTGAGGCCGAATTGGGTCTTGATAACAGGTTTTAGTCGTATCACTTGATCAAAATTATCCTAACAAACCTAAACAAGTAGTTTGGGCAAGCAAGGGTCGAATCCCACGGGGAGGAGTTGTCTTTCTTAATGTAAATTCGCATGCAAAAGTAACAAGGGGGGTTTTCGGTTGATTTGTTGTAAACAAGTAAACAAGGGAAACAAAAGCAAAGAGTTTGTAATCAATTAAGGAAAAACACTTAGCCAAACAAATATCCACCATTCATTCGATTGGTTGGTCCTGGGTTATCTATATTCCTTCCTTTGATTATTCATGTCCCTATTCTGAAATAGTCACCAGTCCAACTCGGCCTGGCAACCCTTACTATTGAACGCATGAGAAACTATCAAGATTTAGAACAACAGCAGCATAGAGCATAGGAATTAACCAGGATACATACAACACCGATGTTTCGCAGCATTTAGCACATAATCAATTCTCTTTCATAATAAACTAGTCCAACTAGTCCTAGAATATCATGGATGCTACACAAGATAAGGGATTTCAACTCGAAATATCCAAACCCTAGCAATAGACAATTACTAATATCAACTAGTTGGCCAGGCTAATCAAATCAATAAGAATCAATAGGAATAAGCTCAAGAGAAAAGATATAATCCAAAGGAATAGTAAATAGAGTTATAACCTCACAATCATATATCAAATGAAGGCTTTAATTGTCGGACTAAGCAAAGGGTTCTTAGTTCTTCATACTTCTTGGAAACAATAAACTTCAAAGGGAAAAGTATGCTGAATGGAAAACTATGATGAATGAATAAATAATTCTGCTAGAGAAACTAGGTTAAATAACCTAACCCTAAACTAAAGTGAAAAGATAACGAAAATGATCTAAAAGGAAATAAAATATAAAGTATGAAATAAAAAAAGAAAAGAAAAATCGGAATAAAATAAGAAACTTCGGACGAAGATCGCCGCGCTCGCCGCCGTGTCATTCCGCGATCGCGGAAGTAATTCCGCGGTCGCGGAAATTAAAACTTTGCTCTCGACTTGTGCTCGCTGATGGGATTTTCCGCGGTCGCGGATGGCTTTTCTCGCTCGTTCGTCTCGAATTTTCCGCGATCGGCTTCCAAACTCGCCCGCGGTCACTGATAAGCACTACTTTGTAGGGCTTAAGTAAGAGTCCTTAGAGGGTTTATTGGTGCCATTCGGGTAGATTTAGACACATTCATGTGTATGGCATTTGGGGGCGAAGTTTGGTGTTTTTGGAGGTGTTTGAGCTGTTTTGGAGATCATAGGAAGCCACAAGGAGAAGACGCCAAATAAGTGAAGAGAAGAGTAGAAGAACAGTGGGCTGAATTCAAATGGTTCGTTCTCTCTACTCAGATGTCCAAATGGAGTGATTCCAATTCGAGGAAGCTGAAGTATGCTGATGTCCAAATGGTTCGTTCTCTCTACTTAGATCTCGAAGTCTACTACAAGTCCTCAAAATATGAGCGCAATCCGAGTTGGGAATCAAAAGTTATGGCGTTTTTACTGAAGTGTCACAGAAGCTGAAGTACTGGAATCCCACCGCACCCAGCGGTGGGCACTGCCGCACCCGCGGCGAGGTCATCAGAGAACTGGAGTTTTTGTTAAATGGCCGCACCCGGCGGTGGAGCCACCGCACCCGCGGTGGAGACGCGCTGAAAGTCTTTTACGAGTTTTCTTATTCCCGTTTTATTTTATTTCCGAAACTTTATTTCCAAGTTTGTTATTTTTCTTTTCTTTATTTCTGAATTATTACTTTAGTATTTAAGTTAGGTTTAAGACTCTTTTAGAAAAAAAAACTTCTCTCACCCTAGTGGCCACCTTTCTATGTTTTTCTCTCACAAACCCTAATGGAGAACTAAACCTCCATTGTTGCACTTGACACTTTGAAGCTAGCAATTGATTGGTTGTGAGTTTTCTACTCTTGTTCGTTTTCCTATCTAGTTGGATTAATTCTCTTGTGCTTAAATGTTTATTGGTTTATGTTGATTTATCTAGAGTAGCTACCTAGGTTTATTGATATCTTCCTAATTGCTAGGACTTGTGATTCCGGGTTCGGGTTGCATATCTAGTAGCGAACACGATTGTGCGTATAGGGGATCCGAGCGCATAATTGTGAGAGAGAGTTAATTGCATGCTTATAGTAACGGGTTGTTTCTATTGCATGTGTCTTGTTAATCCTTGGTTGAATGCTATTGCTTTATTGAGTTCTGAAGGTTTTCGGATTTGATTTAGTAATAAGTACTATTAGGGCTGGTAGAACTAATAGTTATCTAAGATCGGGATAAGAACAACTATAGGAAAGTTGAGAACTTGAGATTGATAGAATTCCGTGATCGACCTATCTATTGTTGTGTGGATCTCTGTTGAGTGTGGCGCTTTTTCTCATCATATTTACAACCTTTTCCTGCGAACTTATTTACTTGTTTCCTTATTGCTTGTTACGAGAAACACAAACAACCCCCCCCCCCCCCCCCCCTCCCCCTAGTTCCTAGTTGGTGATAACAAATTGCATAAGTTGATATCCTGACTCTCTGTGGGATCGACCCTGACTTGCTTGCTATACTACTTAGTAGGTATTTTGGGATTTATTTGATAGGCATCACGACTTTAGCTCTGTCAGTCACCCTTGGTCACGGATCCTCCTTTCTTCTCCTTCGTGTGGCTCTTTCTTCTACTCTTCCTTGGTCTCCTCAAGTGGTCTACTCCTCGTCTTTTGGATATCTTCGTTTAAGCTCCTCCAAACCACTAATTCCACACTTCTTCTCATCAACTCCATACTCCACAGTTGTGCTCTAAACCCATACAAATGGCACCCAAAACACCGGTAACAACTCCTAGATAAGAACTACAAAGTAGAGCTGATCAGGTCTTGAGGCACTCCCTAAGCATGACCAAACTGATGAGTAATTCGATCAGGCCTGTACGGTTCATCAAAAGTGAGGAACTTCAGGGTGCCTCTGTACATGGAAATCTTGAATTCATCATTGAAATCGATGCCCTTCCATGGCACCCAATTTACCTGTAAAAAAAACGTTTAGTGTGCATTGCATAAAAATATGAATTTAGAATAAAGCAATATATCAAAATTTGTAGTACCTCGTCAAGGGCTACTAAGTCGAGCTCCCGCCTTATACCCTCTATCCTGTCACAACCTGGCAATTTAGACGGTCGATACTCATCCCAAGTTGCAGCTCGACAATCTTTCATGATGGCCATTTCTTGAGAAAGATGACCCCTAAACTTGGGGAAGTAGCTCCAAATCCAGTTCTACATGAAAATTGGTAACTAATAGATATATAATAATATTAGATGACAATATTAAGAGATTTGGATACTTACGTGGAGAAGCAGCAAACAACCAGATATTTGTTTTGCATCTCTACGGCTTGCCATACCTAATTGTCGGTATAGGTAGGCAAGGGATGTTGCACCCCATGCATAGTTTGGTGTCAAATCGATGTCCAGTACAACTTCAAATAAATTGAGCTTTATCTTGCTCGCAGACTTGTCAGGGAAGAGGGTGCACCCTATGAGAACCGCCAAAAAGCCAGATGCGACAATATCTGGGTGTACATTTGATTCAATCGTTACGAATTTCTTCAACCACCCATTCAATTCACTTACGACAAAACCACCGTTGGTTTTATTTCTAGCCATCTCTTGTTCATTGAAGCTATACACACAACCGAGGATGGAAAACAATTCTTCTTCTGTCATTGTTTGGACCAGAGGCATGCCGTCAATCTCCAACCCCATATACTTGTACACATCATGGAGCGTTTTGGTAATCTCCCCCCATGGAAAATGGAAGTTGTTCGTTTCGGGGTGCCAACGCTCTACGAACGCCGAAATCAAGACCAAATCCATTGTTTTCCACTCTAGGGACAACAGCCTAGTCAGCCCGCTTTTTCTTGCTCGTGTGAACCATTGCCCACGTGGGATCACTTCTTCCTTCCACGGCACTAGTCCGTTAGACCTTCCGTGTGGTTTAAGTACTTTTTGGACCTGTAAAAACAAGTGAAAATTAATACATTTTGTATACTTGAATGATTGGATATGGTAAGGTTATAATATGTCAACTTATGTAATTCTTATTAGTACTCTTCCACACAAATCTGGCAATGTGGGTATCGAAATTCTTGAGCAATGTAAGATTTGTAGGTCCACCGCCATATTCGTCAATCTTCATCGGTGCAGGTACATTATCGGCCGGAGAGTAATTGTATCGTGCACTAGCTGACGGGCGTAACCTTGAAGATGAAGGCCCACTTCCTGACCGACCGGCTGTGCCAGAGAAGCTTCGTCTGGCGGACGGACTTGCAGTATTGGCGTGACTGGAGGCGGAATGGTAGGACACATCCTCGTCTTCCGCACGAACATCCGTTTCCTCGTTTTGGGGTCCCAAATCCGTTTCCTCATCAACGACTTCTGTTCTTCTCATTTGGTTCTCTCTACGAGCGGATTGTGTGATCCCTCGCTCGTGCACGTGTCGTGACCTGCTCCCCAAGCCGAATCTGGTTGTTAAAGAACTCTAAAACCATATAATAACAAATGATATTATTATGAAAAATGGGCAAGTATTATTGTGAATGTAGAAAAGTTGCATGTATATAAATACTCGACGTTTAAAAGTAGTATTATATTATTACTCCTCTTTCCATGCCTTTTTGTGGTTGAATGAATTCTCCAACTCTTTAAAAGTAGTATTGTATTATTACTCATTTGTCGTTGAATGAATTCTCTAACTCTTTCCTATTTATTACTCCTTTTTCCATGCTTTTTTCATAAAAAATTGACATACCTTGCCTTGTAAATTGAAATTTTCCCATCATTTAAGACAACCAAAGGATGGATAATTAGACAGATTCATCTACCGTAGTTATTGAAAGAGGTCACTTAATTTTTCACCACTTTCCAATGAATATATAATAGGTATATTTAGAGAGTAAGAAGGGGTATTAAAGTAAACCTTAATATATGTGCAAATGGCTAAAACATCATTTATTTACGATCGGAGGGAGTAGTAATTATTGTGAATGGAGTATATGAGATGTTGTCATCGAACAAGTAGTTAAAAACAATAATTATCTAAAGACAATGCATATACATAAATATGTATAATATAATTACAATAATATAATTACAATTATATTGTGAAAGTAAAAAATTGCATATATAAATAATCATATCTTACAAGTAGTATTGTATTATAAATGAAAAGAAAGCATGTATATAAAGACTCGTATATAAAAGACCCATAAATTATTTAAGAAATTAATTATGTAAGGAAGATAGTAAAATACCCATAGACTGTTGCGTCCTCGAGTCCGTGCCATAGTTTCTACTATAAACACTTAGAAAATCTGCAAAGAGAGGATTGAAAGAGAACTTATGAGAGGATTGAAAAGAATGAAAATGTGAGGATTTGAGTTATGGCTAAGGGGTTTATATAGAGGAAGAATGAAGAGGGGTGGGGTAGGCTAAGGCATGTATTGGGGGACATCGGGGGCTACATGCATTGGGGGACATCGGGGGCTACATGCATTGGGGAACATCGGATACTACATGCATTGGAGGACCGGTAAAAGGCAAAAGCAGTAGGCGGAAGAGGGCGGCACTGTGAGGTGCGAGGCGGTGGGAGGCGTGCGGTGGTGGGAGGCGCACGGCGGTGGGAGGCGAGCGGCAGTGGTGGGAGGCTGATTTGGGGCCTGCTGGGGGGAAGTGATACTTGTTGAATGGGATTCGATTGTAAAAATGAGGTTTTTATAGCCAATCGGTTAGTAGGTATAGTTATATTTAATATATATAGTAGGTATAACTATAACATATATACATCAAATGGAAAAAATAGAATAACAAAGTAGTTATCGGGCGGAACCGGTTAAGTCGGGTTTGGGTCGTAAAAATTTTTGGGTTAAAAAATGTAACGTGTTTGGATCGGGTTAGAAAATGTGTAACAATAAAATTTTACCAACTATTTTAATTGATAAATTTGTAAAAATTATACATTACTACCCAAAATTACATGTATATAATTAGGCCGTTGGTCGATCATTTTCAGCACGATATCTTTGAAACTCTTGAATACGCGAAAGAAATGCACGATCCCAATTATCAACACTTTGATGATGGAATTCTCTCCACTGCGCCACAATGGGAGGGATTGGTGCGTCACTCTCCAACCATACCTGAAACAAATTAACTCATCTTTACAGATATACGATTTTAAGTACAAAAAATTAAAACAAGATAAGGCAACGTAGTTCACCGGTATAAAATGATTACGTGCTCCCTCTAAGGCCACTGCAAGCACCTCTGTATGAGGGAGCGCATTGCGGTTGTAGCAAATCATTGGGAGACTAGTGTGCGCACCGTTCCAAGCCAAGAACACCAAAGCTTTTTGGTATTTTGTAGCAAAAATCAAGCCACACATCGGCATCTCCATCCAATGTTGGAGTCCACAATTTTTTCCAGAAAAGTTGATGTTATGGATCAGATCGGGCAGCGGCGTGACCATTGGATGGATTGTACTGTATACTTGTATGTTTGTTTTCAACTCTATCGCCATCTCCCTTCGAATTTGCTTCCATTGGCTCTGGGGCAACCCAAGTAGTGTTGCAAGTGCCCGATATCCGCAATGACCGTCCCCCGCCACATCCAAGGAACTAGTGATGTACATGAACATAAACGGGTCCACATTTCGGATGCCAAAATTGACCCCTAAATGCATGTCTGGTCATCCTCGGGCCCGACCACTACTTCACTTATTGATGGCTTATGGCGTGTATGCTGGCTCTGACTACCCCGACCTTTTAATATTGAACCGCTCATCGAGGTAGACGGATTGATATGTGTATTCTCTTCTGCATGCTCCAACCAGGTCTTATCCCTTCTCATTGAATCCTTCTTTGGCCTCCCCTTTGATTTGATGGAGCTAGTAGGAGGCTCCTGCAGTGAGGACCTCCCAGGCATGGTCCCGTCTTTGTATTCCCTTTTAATACGGTGGATCTGGTCAACGCTCAGCCTCCTAGCATTTATATCCCCCATCAAGTCCTCGAATAGTAGGTCATATGTCATTAGGGGAACATCGTCTTGCGGGTACGCATGTTCCGTAACACCTTCCCATACAACTTGTTTCCAAAAAAGATGAATCTGACTTGGCTTCAACGGGGTATTTGTCATCATTGCTTCATACACATCGTGTGCACATGGAAGTCCTCTTACCATTGTTCACCAACGGTCATTGCAAACAGTCGGGTCAAATTCATATTTTGGGTGCAAGATCCTATCCATCGTGCCCAATATTGTGTCTATACACAATTTTGACACCTTGTTGGTAAGTCGGAGAAAAAGACAGTCCATAGGTGGTTTTAGTTTTTTGACACGCGCGGGGATCGTATTTCGATCCATCTCCATGGATCCTCTCACAACAGCAACCTGATCTTTTGTCAAACAATGGATCTTCTTTGCTATTGTGTTGAAGCCACAAACAGAAGAATAGATGAAATCTTTCAGCACAGAGTAGGCCCCCTCAACCCTGTAAACATAATATAATTATTAATAAATCATGTCGTGTATGAGTAGCATGTAGTAATTCTTAAACCGCAAAGTAAATTACCTATTTGTTGTTCTGGTGATTAAATGGAGATTGGTATCAGTCCAGGCCCTAACAATACGATGTAGGTAAGGTACAAGCCACATTTGCATAAGGTATGTCATCAGACCACCTTTCGACGTGTCCCGCATTTCATTTAACCGTAGCAAGAAGGTATCCTGGGATTTGGAGTTGAACAATCCACGACATTGGTTTGAGAAAGAATTTGCTAAACCACTATTATCTGTCATAGTAAGCGCATAAGCTTTACAGTTGGCTAGTATATGCACCCAACACAACAGATGTTGGGCATCGGGAAAAATTTGAGCTATAGCCTTAACTTCAGCCAAATCTCGATCTGTGACTATCGCCGTTGGTCTTTTTCTGATTTTATTGAACAAGTGCTCCAATTCATACAATGTCCATACGTAGTGGTCAACGTTCTCGTGTTCCGTGAAAGAATATGCCACGTTAAAAGTCTTTCATGTGCACGTAAAGCCGACAATCTCAAGAAGTGCCATATTGTACCTACAAATAAATTCAATGCAGATAATAAATACCGTTATTACCACACTCTATTGATTAGCTAAAATTACTATATAAAAGATATTACATCGGCTTAAACTTACTTGTTTGTCTTGTATGTCGAATCCATTATTACGACATAAAGAAACAAGTTCAACAGGTGTTGTGATTGGGGGTGGGCCCAAAACAAGTCTTGAACCACATCGTTCATTCCATGCACTGATCGGTCACTAACATAATAACCCATATCCGATAAAAAATGCTTTGTGAACTGAGTTACCGACATGTCCCCCATTTCTTGTTCGTGGTATGCTTGTCGTACATTGTTAATTTGCTTTCGCGATGTAACAATGGATTTGTACTTCTGACGTAAGAACATGAAAATATTCTTGGGCTTTACTTGAGCTTCTGTCAATGCTAATACATCCCCACGTTGTTCCTCAGTCAATCGTCCAGCATAGGCATGACCCTCTGGATTTTGTGAAAGGTCATGATTGTGTCTACCACATATCACCTTTAGTATCCAAGTGTCGTCCCTTTGCATAAGTCCATTCAGCTCAAATGGACATTCTCTCTTCTTTGTACGTGTTTTCCGTGTCAAATTATCTGAGTATGGCCTATAACTACCTGATTTTTCGCATGCTAATATAATCTTCCGTTCCCAAGATTTTTTTATGGTTAGAACCATATTTAGACATCGTCCTTGTTGACGTGCCCAGTCTAACATGGTTTTTCGATCTTCCCACATATAATCTGTTTGAAAGTATGTCGTAAAATCCTGCCAAAATTCTTAAACATTATAATTCAATATGTTACTGTGATACCCCGTATTTTTGTAAGGTTATTTTGGGAATTATGGAATTTTCCCGAGTACCCGTTGCGTACGTCGGATTTAATACAGAGAGTTTGAGACATTCTGTAATGTGCTCTATATTTGTAATATTTTTCTCAGTGAAATAATATACAGACAAGGTGCCTTGAATTTTAAATTGTCGTTCGCGTACGATAATTTTTATCCCGGTTTATCGTCAAGCTCGTTCAAAGCCGAATGGGCGGGAAAAGGGGGAAACGGCGACCGCCGTTCAGAAACGGCGATCGCCGTGGTTGGGCCCGAAGAGTCAACGTGTCAGCTTCTAGCTGGCCGCGATAGGCCTAGCAACGGCGACCGCCGCATTTACGGCGACCGCCGCGTGCCCGCCACAGGCAAAATTACGGCGACCGCCGTGATTGTCCAGTGGGCATTGCCCGCCGGTCGCCGGCGTCGTTCGA
Organism: Rheum nobile; assembly: GCA_027886185.1. Classification (NCBI taxonomy): domain Eukaryota; kingdom Viridiplantae; phylum Streptophyta; class Magnoliopsida; order Caryophyllales; family Polygonaceae; genus Rheum; species Rheum nobile. The sequence goes on from WOAB01000163.1 coordinate 2,855,401, forward strand.
GGCGCGCCGTTGCGTCGTTTGCCGCGTCTGAGGGTTTGCAGATCACTCCTTGGGGTTTGCCTATAAATAGACGAGCTTGGGCATGGGTTTTGGGTCATCTACAACCCCGAATCGCTGCCAAAACTCTCCCTCAAAGTGAGTGGTGTTTTCGTCGGTTTTCTTGTGCTCACCGGAGGTGTCGTGGTGTGTTTCCAGAGTGCCTTTGTGAAGCTTTTGGTTAGCCTTGGAGGTTAGAAGCCAAAGCAAGTCGAAGGAGGCCGAACCGCTCGTGTTTTGGGGTGAGTTTTCTCTCGTTTCAGTCGGCCGTGTTCTTCACGGCGACCGCCGCCAAGAACGGCGACCGCCGCCAGTGCCCAGAACGCCTTCGTGGCTTTGGCTTGGTCGGTTGTCGTCGTGGCGTCTTTCCTTTCGTGTTCTTTCGCCGTGTTTAGATTCGTACTGTTTATGTCGGATCTAACTTAGGGTTCCTTTTATGGGTCGACTCGAAGGTTGTTGTGCTATCGGAACTATACCGTGTCGAGCCCGGAATCCAGTGACGTCTTTAGACTATTCTGCGGAGTAAGGCAAGTGGCGGTTCGCTCTTGCTCATTCGTTCCATATTTACATTAATTATCAGTAGTTTATCTGAGTAATTAATTTGGAATGAATATTCTGTTTGTCTGGAAACGGTTTTGATAAATTGTTTTGAAAATCATATAATAGGTTGTATATCTGTTAGAACAACGCTATTATCTATGATCGCCTTTCGGGCCTTTATGTGGATTTATCCTATAACTGTTGTGGTGCTGTAACTGTTTAGTTAGCACTGTTAGATAGGAACGTTACTCGGACTCTGTCCAGTCGTTTCTTTATAATCTGGTATCGGGATGGCTCGTCCCCATCTGGTACTATTCTATGATCATGATCGGTCTCTTACACATGTGTGTAGAGACAGGACACTTAGCTGGTGTCACAAACCTTTCGGTATACGTCACTCTCGACGAAACGTATACTAAGATGTGTCGTCCCATTGGTGGGGTACACATGTAAAAGTCTATAACGTGATGTGTGTTTTTGAAACATAAATCAGATAAGTGCTACCTTGACGCACATAATTAATACACCTTGGGCGAGTAGTGTAGCTAAGTTCAGTGCAGCTAGGAAAACTCGTCTTGACTCGAATGTAGTACGTTCTCTTTCCAATCTGGATTCGCTGTAGGCGATGAGGTTGGTCGTGAACCGAAGCATCTCAGTCAGTTTTAAATCATTGTTGTATGATTCTGTAATATTCCAGATTTGTCATTCTTCCTTAAAGACTCATTTCAGTTGGAGTCTTCTTTCGAGTCGATTTCTGTGAAGATTCAGTCTTCCAGAATCTTCTCTTGTGCATACCTCTTGTTTATTCCAGTAGGAGTATGGTGGTTGACAAGCGTACTCGATTATTATTCGAGGGACGAAGAGTCTAACCTAATACAACTACTTCGAACCATTCTGCTTTGTTCCCTTGCTAGTCTATTCATTTAGACTAACCAACCAATATTTTCCCTTGCATGGTTGGCTGGTGTCATCCGTTCGATTCGGCACATCAGTTAAGAAGTAGCTCAGAAGATTAGAAGGACTATGGAGTCGGCGGTGGTTTTTGAATATTTTAATTATTTCTTTAATCAGGTTATGATCCTTTGGACAATAATTCCGATTGTAAAATACTTTCTTAGTCTTCCGCTGTGTTTGGTTTAAACTATGTTTTGACCTATTCGGGATTGGGTTGTAATCCCGTAACTCTTATTTCCTTGACAATGTTATGTTTTGGAATTTAATGCTTGATCTTTATGTATAAATTGCATTTCATAAATTGTGTTTAATTGGTAAAGCCTTAGGTGATCTCGGTAAGGAACACTGGGGTCACTGGTGGTAATACCTTTCCAAAAGGGTTAAGTTTTGGGGGTGTTACAGTTGTGGTATCAGAGCCAAAGGTTTTAAAACGGGTTTGGAATTTTTATAAACCATTTATTCATTTTCAAAATGCTTTAAAGAGGGCTCTGAATTTTCATTCTGAAAAGAATTTAAAAACACCGTTCATAGTCGTGTCTTCTTTATAGTCTGATATAGTAAGCTTGCTTCTATGTCTAGAAAGACTAATTCCTTCCTTATTGTTCGATAGGATGGGTGTCTGCTTTTCTATTGGTAGGGGGTCGGAAGACGCCAAGTCGGATCAGCCGAGGCTAGATTTTCCGTTACCTCAGCGATGTTTCGAGGTTGGAGGCCCGAGTAGCCCACCCGAAGACGTCAAGCACGTTCTCCCCGAGTCGGTTGTCCTTGTAGCCAGGAATGCTATGGTCCCTAGACCTGCACCTGTGCCGCCACCAAGGGTGGAGGGAGTACAGGAATGGGAGCAGGAAGACGAGTTGTCAAGGTATGAACAAGGGGTTTACCAAGACGATTTTCTGCTGGGACCAATTCCCGAGGAGATCGAGTACGAGGAGGAGGAAGAGGAGATGCTTGAGCAAGATCCTGTCGAGGACGAGGATATGATCGAGGACGATTCTGAGGATGAGGATCCCATCGAGGATGATCCCGAGGATGAGGATCCCATCGAGGATGATCCCGAGGATGAGGATCCCATAGAGGATGATCCAGAAGAGGATCCAGAGTTTGACCTTGGAGGGCAGAATCAGGAGCCCGGTACAAGATTGTCACCAGTGCCAGAGTACGCACCCATGTCAGAAGCTGATTGGGAGGCACTGTATACCGAGTACGGTATTGGGAGAAGTGACAAGGAATCTCAGCCTATCCCTACTCCAAGGAGATGGAGGTCGGAATCCGAGCTGCAGGAGATTCTCCGCCAGAGCGAGGTAATCTCCGCAGAACAGCAGCGTTAGAGGGATGAGTTGACCACCAGTACTCAGAGGAAGGCTGGAATAGGAGGACCAATCATGGACGACCCATACTTTACCATGACTGAGCTAGGACTATGTGCTTCAGGGTCAAGCAGGGTGCGAAACCCATCGCCAGAGCTCGATGGTGAGCCTAGCCCGAAGAGACCATGCACGAGTAGCCAGTCGTATGGGAGACATTTTGGAACGCCTTGAGGAGGAGTGGCGTTTCCTATCGTAATAGTTTCGTTTCTTAGTATTCCAAGTTGTACTTTGTGTAATATTTCAGTATTGCGGCAAGTACTTTGAGAAACACTTATATCTTTGAGCAATGTTGTCCAAACGCTCGAATGATAAACTTATGTGTAACTTGTGTAAGAATTCGAAGGTTCATCTATAAAATACCAAGTTGATCTATTCTGAGTAATTTATTTACGTTGGTATATTGCATAAGTGTATTGCATAATATTAATGTATTGAATGCTTGGAATTTGATCGGTAAATAGATGGTGAACCCAAGAAGCACGAGAAACTCGACTCGAGTCGGTGCTGGGACTAGCCAAAACCCCAGACCAGCAGGAAGAGGTGTTCAGGATGAACATGAGTCTGAGTCTCGCGTCCAGCAGAGGCGTGAAGGTCAGGATCAGACCCAGGCGCCGATGTTGTTTGACGCTGCAGCTGTTGAGGCGATCCGTGGGATCGTGATGCAGGCTATTACAGATGTCTTGAGACCAAGTGTGCCTCAAGCACAAGAAGTGCCTATTCATGCAGCGGTTCCTGATGTTGTGGAACCCAGAAACCCTGTGATTCAGGAGACTGCCGTTAGGACGAGGGACAGCTATGGTCGCGCTTTTAAGACCATTACTTCCATGAGACCCGACTGCTATAACGGGAAAGGGGAGCCAGTGGCAGTAACTCATTGGTTCTCCCATATGGAGAGGCTGTTCATGAACGTGGAGTGTACGGAGGCTGAGAAGGTCCATATCGCTTCTCTTCAGCTGAAGGAGGAGGCTAGCGAGTGGTGGGAGAGCACTGGTTTGGCTGAGAGCCCAGTGTTGACTTGGTCGATGTTCAAGACCAAGATGGTTGATCGCTTTTTCTCTCGTGCTATGAGAGAGGAGAAGCATAAAGAGTTCTTGTACCCTCAGACTGATGGTCTGAGAGTGACCGAGTTGGCATCTAAGTTCAACCATCTTCTACAGTACGCCACTGCCGAGATCACCAGCGAGGCTCAAAAGATCTAGTACTTCCACGAGTGGATGAACCCGAATATCAAGCCATTAATGGTGCACCACACATGCTCTACCTTGGAGCAGTATATGGATTGTGCCTATAAGCTGGAGGTAACTCTCGAGGAGTCGACCAAGAGGCGCAACCGACAGAAGTCGATGCAGAATCAGAACCAGGGAGGTGGTTTTAAGCGCCCTACGCCACCGTCTAACTTCGCCAAATCCGGCAGAGCTAAGACGGAGATGACGCAAGGAGGATCGACTCAGCAGTCAGGGCAGACCAGGAGTACAGTTCAGTGTTATAACTGCGGTACTGCTGGGCACAAGAGCACTGAGTGTCGGAAGGAGAGGAGGCCATGCTTTGGGTGTGGACGTGATGGTCATCTGCAAAAGTTCTGCAAGCAGGGGAAGCAGAAGGGAGTAGAGTCGCAGCAAGGGTCAGTTCATCAGAGCAACCGACCTAGGTTTAAGCCTGCCGAGACTCCTAGCCCTTCAGTACATACGACTGCTCAGAACAGGGGAAAAGCCCCAGCTGTTTCTGGAAGTCAGGGACAACGCTTGTACGAGATGCGTGAGGCAGATGGACCCAACGCTCCGATTGCTCAAGGTACTATATACCTTCACTCTACTTCAGTGTGCATTCTGTTTGATTCTGGTGCTACGCATTCCTTTATTTCGGATAGCTGTGTTAGCAAGTTAGACTTAGTGTGCAACGATTCGTGCGACCCTTTCGTCGTTAATCTTCCTAATGGAGAACGTTTGGTGGCAACCAAGCATTTGTCCGACTTTCCGATTACCATTCAGGGTAAGGAATTCGAGGCAGATTTAATCTGCATAGCCATGGCTCCATACGACATTATTCTCGGTATGGATTGGCTGACGCGTCACAAGGCGGTGATCGACTTCAGTTCAAGAACGGTGACGGTGTCATCTGGGGGCCAATTCGTGTGCAAGTTCAAAGGTCGAAATGACACTGATAACGGCAAGCTGATCAATGCGATGGCTGCGTTTAAGCTACTACGACAAGGATGTGTCGGGTACCTTTGCTACTTGGATTCGCCTGAGAAGGATGGACCTAAGGTTCTTGATATTCCTATAGTTAGGGAATTTTCGGATGTCTTTCCGGAAGAAATTCGAGGATTACCCCCAAATCGTGACGTAGAGTTTTCAATTGATCTCGAGCCTGGTACGGCGCCGATTTCCAAATCACCGTATCGGATGGCTCCGGCTGAGATGCAAGAATTGAAGAGTCAACTTGAAGATCTTCTTGATAAAGGTTATGTCAGGCCGAGTGCATCGCCGTGGGGTGCCCCGGTTTTATTCGTCAAAAAGAAGGACGGATCGTTCCGACTTTGTATCGACTACCGAGAGTTGAATAAGGTGACGATCAAGAACAAGTATCCTTTGTCTAGGATTGATGACTTGTTGGACCATTTGCAGGGAGCAAAGGTTTTCTCCAAGATCGACTTAAGATCTGGATATCATCAACTCAGGATTCGGGAGCAGGACATTCCTAGAACTGCGTTTAGGACCAGATATGGTCATTACGAGTTCATAGTGATGCCTTTTGGGCTTACAAATGCTCCAGCTGTCTTTATGGATTTGATGAACCGATGTTTTCACCAGTACTTGGATAAGTTCGTGGTGGTTTTCATCGACGACATCTTGATCTACTCTCCGAATGAAGAAGTCCACGAGGAACATCTACGGATTTCCTTGTCGATCCTTAGACAACATCAGCTTTATGCTAAACTGTCTAAGTGTGAATTCTGGATAAAGGAAGTGGCTTTCTTAGGCCACGTGATCAATAAAAATGGGGTTATGGTTGATCCCCAAAAGATTGAAGCGGTGGCTAAATGGACACAGCCCCAGAATGTGAAGGAGGTGCGCAGTTTTCTTGGACTTGCCGGGTATTATAGAAGGTTTGTAGAAGGATTTTCAAAGATCGCTCTACCTATGACCAATCTACTCCGCAAGGTCCACAAGAAGTTTGTCTGGAATGACAAGTGCGAGGTCAGTTTCCAGGAGTTGAAGCGACGGTTGACCTCGGCACCCGTGTTAGCACTCCCAGAGGAGAATGACGATTATGTGGTCTATAGTGATGCTTCCAAGTGTGGCCTTGGTTGTGTTTTGATGCAAAGGGGCAGAGTCATTGCTTACGCATCTAGACAACTCAAGACTTACGAAGAAAACTATCCGACCCATGATCTTGAGTTAGCAGCGGTTGTCTTTGCGCTGAAGATTTGGAGGAATTACCTCTATGGTATAAGATGCCAAGTCTTCACTGACCACAAAAGTCTCAAGTATATATTTACTCAGAAGGAGTTAAATATGAGACAACGCCGCTGGCTAGAGTTGCTCAAGGACTACGACATGGAGTTGTTGTATCATCCGGGCAAGGCTAATGTAGTAGATGATGCACTAAGCCGGAAGACAACGCACGAGACTGTAGTTGCTCTACTTACTGTTCAAACCAAGCTAAACCAAGAGTCATGCGACATCGAAGTCTTGTATGACCAGCGTAGAGGGTACCTGAGTATGATGGAGATTCAGGCTACACTGCTAGATCAAATCAAAGAAAAGCAAGTCGATGACATCATCTTGGTAAAGTTAAGCAGTGAAGTGATGGATGGGAAAGCTCCCAGTTTTGTGGTTCAGGATGATGGATCACTTTGGTTTCAGGATTGGATCTGTGTGCCTGACACAGAAGGTCTTCGTCAGTTGGTGATGAGAGAAGCTCATTCATCTGCTTATTCTGTGCATCCTGGCTCTAGCAAGATGTACAAGGATCTCAGGAAGAAGTTTTGGTGGCCAAACATGAAGTGGGACGTAGCAGACTTTGTGGCAAAGTGCTTAACTTGCCAAAAAGTCAAGATCGAACACCGCAGACCAGGTGGTGAGATGCTACCTCTCCCCGTGCCAGAATGGAAATGGGAGGACATTTCCATGGACTTCGTCACTGGGCTACCCAAGACTCGAAGTCAGAGAGATGCTATCTGGGTAATTGTGGATAGGCTTACGAAGAGTGCTCATTTCATAGCCATCAAGACCACATGGGAAACCCAGAAGCTAGCCGAAGTTTACCAGAAAGAGATTGTCCGCTTACATGGCATTCCTAAGACCATTGTATCGGACCGAGATGGCCGTTTCATGTCAAGATTCTGGAAGGAACTTCATAAGGCTATGGGAACCGAGTTGAGTTCAGTACAGCATTTCATCCTCAGACAGATGGCCAGTCTGAAAGGACCATCCAGACTCTGGAGGATATGCTTAGAGCTTGTGTGCTCGATCGTCCGACTAGCTGGGAGGACAGCTTGAGTCTGATTGAGTTCACGTACAACAATAGCTGGCATGCTACAATCAAGATGGCTCCGTTTGAAGCTTTGTATGGTCGCAGATGCAGATCTCCGATTTGTTGGGACGATAATGCCGACAAAATTCTGCTTGGACCAGAGTTGGTCGAAAGGACGGCTTCAGACATTGCTTTGATCAGACAAAGAATGTTGACCGCTCAGAGTCGACAGAAGTCCTACGCAGATCGGAAGCGCAGGACTGTCGAGTTCGAGGTCGGTGATAAGGTTTTTGTCAAGGTATCGCCATCCAAAGGAGTTTTCAGATTCGGTAAGCGTGTGAAGCTTAACCCTCGCTACGTGGGACCATTCGAGATTTTGGATAGAGTGGGATCTCTAGCGTACCGTTTGGCGTTGTCGCCATCGGCTCACCCGGTGCATAACGTGTTCCACGTGTCTTTACTCAGAAAGTATGTACCAGATGAGTCTCATATACTTAGCTACGAGGACATCGAGATTCAAGCTAATGGTACTTATGAAGAGTTGCCCGTGCGCATTTTGGAGCGTCGGGAGAAGCATTTGCGCAACAAGATCGTGTCGTTGGTACGAGTGCTGTGGTCCAAGTCAGGGACCGAAGAAGTTACTTGGGAGACGTGGGAAACCGAGTCAGATATGCTCAGGCATTTTCCCGAGTTATTCTCGACCTAAGTTTCAGGGTCGAAACTTCTTGTAAGGGGGAGGAGATGTGATACCCCGTATTTTTGTAAGGTTATTTTGGGAATTATGGAATTTTCCTGAGTACCCGTTGTGTACGTCGGATTTAATACAGAGAGTTTGAGATATTCTGTAATGTGCTCTATATCTGTAATATTTTTCTCAGTGAAATAATATACAGACAAGGTGCCTTGAATTTTAAATTGTCATTCGCGTACGATAATTTTTATCTCGGTTTATCGTCAAGCTCGTTCAAAGCCGAATGGGCGGGAAAAAGGGGAAACGGCGACCGCCGTGGTTGGGCCCGAAGAGTCAACGTGTCATCTTCTAGCTGGCCGCGACAGGCCTAGCAACGGCGACCGCCGCATTTACGGCGACCGCCGCAGGCAAAATTACGGCGACCGCCGTGATTGTCCAATGGGCATTGCCCGCCGGTCGCTGGCGTCGTTCGAGGCGCGCCGTTGCGTCGTTTGCTGCGTCTGAGGGTTTGCAGATCACTCCTTGGGGTTTGCCTATAAATAGACGAGCTTGGGCATGGGTTTTGGGTCATCTACAACCCCGAATCGCTGCCAAAACTCTCCCTCAAAGTGAGTTGTGTTTTCGTCGGTTTTCTTGTGCTCGCCGGAGGTGTCGTGGTGTGTTTCCAGAGTGCCTTTGTGAAGCTTTTGGTTAGCCTTGGAGGTTAGAAGCCAAAGCAAGTCAAAGGAGGCCGAACCGCTCGTGTTTTGGGGTGAGTTTTCTCTCGTTTCAGTCGGCCGTGTTCTTCACGGCGACCGCCGTGTTCTTCACGGCGACCGCCGTGATGAATACGGCGACCGCCGCCAAGAACGGCGACCGCCGCCAGTGCCCAGAACGCCTTCGTGGCTTTGGCTTGGTCGGTTGTCGTCGTGGCGTCTTTCCTTTCGTGTTCTTTCGCCGTGTTTAGATTCGTACTGTTTATGTCGGATCTAACTTAGGGTTCCTTTTATGGGTTGACTCGAAGGTTGTTGTGCTGTCGGAACTATACCGTGTCGAGCCCGGAATCCAGTGACGTCTTTAGACTATTCTGCGGAGTAAGGCAAGTGGCGGTTCGCTCTTGCTCATTCGTTCCATATTTACATTAATTATCAGTAGTTTATCTGAGTAATTAATTTGGAATGAATATTCTATTTGTCTGGAAACGGTTTTGATAAACTGTTTTGAAAATCATATAATAGGTTGTATATCTGTTAGAACAACGCTATTATCTGTGATCGCCTTTCGGGCCTTTATGTGGATTTATCATGTAACTGTTGTGGTGCTGTAACTGTTTAGTTAGCACTGTTAGATAGGAACGTTACTCGGACTCTGTCCAGTCGTTTCTTTATAATCTGGTATCGGGATGGCTCGTCCCCATCTGGTACTATTCTATGATCATGATCGGTCTCTTACACATGTGTGTAGAGACAGGACACTTAGCTGGTGTCACAAACCTTTCGGTATACGTCACTCTCGACGAAACGTATACTAAGATGTGTCGTCCCATTGGTGGGGTACACATGTAAAAGTCTATAACGTGATGTGTGTTTTTGAAACATAAATCAGATAAGTGCTACCTTGACGCACATAATTAATACACCTTGGGCGAGTAGTGCAGCTAAGTTCAGTGCAGCTAGGAAAACTCGTCTTGACTCGAATGTAGTACGTTCTCTTTCCAATCTGGATTCGCTGTAGGCGATGAGGTTGGTCGTGAACCGAAGCATCTCAGTCAGTTTTAAATCATTGTTGTATGATTCTGTAATATTCCAGATTTGTCATTCTTCCTTAAAGACTCATTTCAGTTGGAGTCTTCTTTCGAGTCGATTTCTGTGAAGATTCAGTCTTCCAGAATCTTCTCTTGTGCATACCTCTTGTTTATTCCCGTAGGAGTATGGTGGTTGACAAGCGTACTCGATTATTATTCGAGGGACGAAGAGTCTAACCTAATACAACTACTTCGAACCATTCTGCTTTGTTCCCTTACTAGTCTATTCATTTAGACTAACCAACCAATATTTTCCCTTGCATGGTTGGCTGGTGTCATCCGTTCGATTTGGCACATCAGTTAAGAAGTAGCTCATAAGATTAGAAGGACTATGGAGTCGGCGGTGGTTTTTGAATGTTTTAATTATTTCTTTAATCAGGTTATGATCCTTTGGATAATAACTCCGATTGTAAAATACTTTCTTAGTCTTCCGTTGTGTTTGGTTTAAACTATGTTTTGACCTATTCGGGATTGGGTTGTAATCTCGTAACTCTTATTTCTTTGACAATGTTATGTTTTGGAATTTAATGCTTGATCTTTATGTATCAATTGCATTTCATAAATTGTGTTTAATTGGTAAAGCCTTGGGTGATCTCAGTAAGGAACACTGGGGTCACTGGCGGTAATACCTTTCCAAAAGGGTTAAGTTTTGGGGGTGTTACAGTTACTACTCCCTCCGAGTTTATTAAATGACGTTTGAACCTATTGCACACAAATTAAGGAGATAGTTAACACTCTTCTAACTTCACTCGTGATGTCATAAAACCAGTTGAAATTAATGCTATCTTTTTTGTACATTTCAACATTTTTAATTTTTTTTTCTATCAAAATCAATGGAGTATATGATTAATTCACACATAGTTAATGCAGTATATGAGAAGTTTCTTGGTTTTAATTATGTGTTTTGTAGCCCACCAAATTAATTGTGTAGTAAATGACTAGAGATGGATACAATTAATTTGCATGACATGATTTTCAAGAGAATTTGGATACAATTAATCTACTCATAATATGCGTTAATGACACAACACAAAAATCTTAATATACAGATTACAAATCTTATACTAATTTTATTCATAGTTTTAATAATTGTAAATTACATACCAGTTTAGGTGATTCTTCATAATTTTCGTGATCGTCGTTATGCCATGACATTTCGTAGTAGAATAAATGGTATTCACCTCTTGTATACAGGATATATTTTGAATATGAATTCGTAGCAGCGACCCAATGCTATATATATACACCGAAAGCCCTTCACCCTTCACGGACTGCTATATATATAGACCCTATGCTATATATATCTTATTGGTGTCGGCCATTTTGGGATTGAACCAATCCACCAAAGCTTCACGGACTGCCCTCCTGCTAGTGTTGTTCACGGACTATCCTAGCTATCTATCTGATTGAAATTCATCGAAAGGCCTACGCATATCCTACGGCAGTCACCTCAGCACAGCACCCGGCCCCGGCAACCGCTCACCATCCGCCCCCTCTACGGCAACGGCTTCCGCGCGGCGCTCACCAGCGCGCGGCAACGGCTTCCGCGCGACACTCACCAGCGCGCAGCTGCACCCGGTGCAAACAGGATGTTGTCAGGGTGCAAAAAGCCTACCCAGTAGTACTACATAAAGGGGAAATGTTTGTGTAGAAACAAACATGGAAGAATAAAACCAAGATGACAGGTTAATTTGTATCATTGTTTATAATTATTAATCACATATTGTATGATCTTGTTTATTTTAAGGGTTTATTTAATTTGTTTTTCTAATTTCTCCTTTTGAATTTAGCAAATGTCATTTCAATCTATTAGTTGAATTTATTATTGCTATAAAGTTATTAGTAAAGTGAAGTAATTATTTTTTTCCTTAAATGGGGAATAAATAAATTTCAATTGGCTTCAATGTTTTTTAAAATTTCTCATAAATAGTGCATACAAAATTATTTTTCAATTTCATAATGGTAAAATTAATCAAATTATACGATCTATATTCTATCAAAAAAAATGATTAAAAATATTTTTAAAAATACATCTAACTTGACTACAATCGACACCGTTTATACTGAAATTCATAGCCCAAAAAAACGAAGATCGAGAAGAGAATAGTAATGATCCAATTCGAGTTTGCGCTATAGTATCATTTGTAGAGTACTTATGCAAATAAGGCATAAATCAGGATTAGTTAATTTATTAAAATTAATCAGAAAATGGAGTACAAACTTGTCAAATATTGGTCTATTCAGTAAAACATCAACAATTTGGACATGACTTTCAAATTAGAAAAAAAAATGAAAATAGTAAGGAGAAGCAAAGTGATGAATTCGATGTAGATAAAAGCAATCAAAGGAACATGGGGCAAGATATGGGAATGTAGGGCATGTATGAAAAAATAGTTCCCGGATTTATATGGAATATCAGGAAGAAAAAATGTACTACACACTTGGAAAAACCCTCTAATTCTAACCAATATTAAGTCGATTATAAATTTCAATTATGTTGCTTGATCGAGACTTAGATATACTAACATATGATGAATGATCCAAACTTAGATATACAAACTTTGACCCAAAATGTGTCTTCAAATTCTTCTATTGGATTCATTTATCTGAAATGACTATTTTAATTTATGTCATAATTGTTAATCATATATTGCATGATGTTGTTTATTATGAGGCTTTAGTTAATTTTGAGCGTTGTATACATATAATATATATTTATACTAACTGAAATAGTTTAATACTCCACCAACTAAAATTCTTCTTTATAACTATGTTGTAGTTTTTTGGCATACTAATTAAATTGTTTATTACTAATCAAAATTGTTTAATTTACAGGCTAAGTAAATGAGCATTCATTGCTCAAAAACTCTATTATATATAGATATAGATAGATTGATAATGAGAAAAAATTACATGAATCAAACTCTTTTTCATCTATGATATGGGTATTATAATGAGCTTTCATTGCTAGAATCAAACTTATGATTTAAGTTATCAACGTTAAAAAAATTATGTACGTGATAACATTTTCATCTATGATATGGGTATTATAATGATATTTATGCTCATAATGTTGGTTGTGGCGTTGATTTAATAATTAAAAGGGTCTATATATAAGAGAAGATATACATTATAATGGAATGTAAATAATCGTATAGCCCAAAACTCTTTTTTCGGAAATAAATTTGATTTTATGTGTGATACTTTTAAGGCGTAAGTGAGTAAATATTTACCAAAAATCTTATATTTATACAGATATATAATTAGAGAGATTATATTAGAATTATGAGTAACTATTTATCAAAAATATTCTGTTTATGCAAATATATAATTAGAGAGATTATATTAGAATTAGGAGTATATCATTTTATATTTTATATGTTGTTATTTAGGCAAAACTCTTTCTTCTATGTGTTGATTTTATGTGTGATATACTTCTAAGGTGTAATCAAGATGAGAGACATTTATGGTAAAAAGCTCTATGTTATATTATACATAAATTCTTATTACATGTGAAGAATTTCCACATGAATAATGTTAGTTTTGGATTTCATCTATATTTGAATGCTAATTTTGTATTAGTTCTACTCTATTTTTGTGATAAAATATAGTTTTGTAATAAAATAATGCCATGAATAGATTTATTAAAAAGAAAAGAAATAATAAAATTTTTATTATTTAAAAGGATGAGCATTAATGATTTAGAATTGCATTTTACATTATTTATAGATTTGACGTACAATTGTTGGATTACAATTTTTGAAATTTCGAAGCTTTATTAATCCTCAATCTGCTCGATCGAGGACAAGATTAAAAGAGCATTAATTGTCTTATAACGTATATGTGGCAAAAACATCAACGAAACGTAGACAACAAGTAGAATAAGAATAATTAAGAGGGATCTTTAGAAAATCACCCGTTAAATAGGCCATTTTGCCTACAATCATCTGTTATACAAGTAATTACTTGTGAACACCCCTTAAATCCATTCCGTTAGCAAAGAGTCACCCATCAGTCAATTCCGTCCATTTCCACCGTTAACCCCCATAAAATTACCCATATGTCCCTCATTTTTTTCGGTTTGCCCGGTTCTTTTAATTTTCCACTGGTTTGGTTTTTAAAATATTAAAACCGGTTTGGTCCGATTTAGAGCTGTCAATTTTTAACCCGACCCGCGTTTTCTGGGTTGAGACCCGACCCGAAAAATATTGGATCAAAAGTGACCCAACCCGTTCGATCCGAAAATTTCTAGGTTGGGTCATTGACTCGTTGGGTCATTACAAATGTGTTTTTATTTTATATATTAAATATTATAATATATTTTGTTATTAAATAAATATATAAAAAAAAATATTATTTTTTTGTTTTAATTAAAATATAATTTTAATAATTATTTTATAAAATTTTGAAATGGCGCTCTCGACCCACTGGGTCGACCCGAACCCATACCTGACCATTCAAAATAAAAAATAATTGGGGAAAAATTAAAATAAGGGGCAAATTTGTAATTTCGCAAGGGTTAACGGTGGAAATGGACGGAATGGGCTGATGAGTGGCTCTTTGCCAACGGAATGGATTTAAGGGGTGGTCACAAGTAATTACTTGTATAACGGGTGGTTATAGGCAAAGTGGTCTATTTAACGGGTGGTTTTCTGCAAATCATTCAATAATTAAACCTTATTACTATTGAGTAGAGTGAGGATTAATTAGGATCCTAAAATCTAAGAGATTGATAAATAAAATTAGAGTGGTAAAATTATAAATATTATTATTTTTATAATATTTTTTATTAAAAAATATTTTTTTCGAAATTAATATTTTTTCAAAAACAAAATTCAATTTCTTTTTGAGAATATTTTTTTTTGATTTTTTTTCCCGAAAAGTAATTTTTTTTTGATTTTTTATTTCTAAAAATAACTTTTTTTTAAAATTCAATTTTATTTTTTTTTGTATTTTTGTCAAAAAATATTTTATTTATTTATATTGTATATCAAGTACATAAATAAGCACCAAAAATGCATTTATAATGAATTCAAAGTGCATATATAAGCATATTTTTAATGCTCATTTTTTAATATTTTTTTTCCCGAATTTATTTTTCGAAATCAAATTTTTTTAATTTTTTTTTTAATTTTTTTTTTCAAAAAATATTTTATTTAATTGTATTATACATCAAGTGTATAAATAAGCATCAAAAGTGTATTTATAATGGATTCAAAGTGCATATATATGTACATTTTTAATGCTCACATAAAGTGCATCTTTAATATGATAAAGTGCATGCTGTAATATATAAATGTGCATATTTATCATGTAAAAGTACATACTTAATATGTTAAAAAGTACATATATAATTATGTTAAAATGGATGTTCAATATTCCAATTTAAGTGCATGCATGTGTAAGTATATTAAAGTACATGTATTAGTGATCTAAAATTAAATATATATGTAAATATACTAAAGTGCATAAATAGTATGTTAAAGTGCATGATTAAAATGTTCAAGTGCATAGTACTAACATTTCATGAAAATGTTCATGAAAAAAATAATTGTGAAAAAATTTATTTTTTGGGGAAAAAAATATTGTGGGAAATTTTCGGAAATTATTATTATAAGTAATACTTAAAAAATAAATTTAAATTTTAAAATTTGATTATATTTACAAATTTATTGTATTTTAATCATAACTCTTCATTTATAAAATCTAATGACTAAGATTAATCCTGATTTTACACCATAAACACTCTTCTCATAATTCTTACTCTATTACTATAAATTGAAATTAATATAGATGTCAGAAACAAATAAACCCCAGTACATAAATGACGAAAACAATACTACCTAATCATTCTCAACTAAAACAAAGATATATTATTTGGCTAACAACCCTTCTTAAGTAGCATAGTTATATTTCTTGAAAAATAAAATAATATCCGTATAAATCAAGAGTTGAAAATGCAACAACAATATTCTCGGAGGTATCCTTTCTCGTTCTCAATGATGTTGCAAGTGGACTCTTCTGATCTGCATCTCATGCGACACTCGAAATTCCTGCAATTGTCGTGAGGGTGGCACGACCGCGGTACCGCCGCCGCCGCCGCCACCGAATATTTTGGAGTCGGAGCCTTCAAACCATCAATTCCTATTCGAGGGTAATTACAAAACTTGATTGTCAATTTAGGGCTCATTTGGTAATATCGGAATCTTTTCAGTCACTTGAAAGTTATCCAAACATATGCATCAAATCATCAATCAGCGTAGGGTTTTCAAAAGAAGGAGCAAATTGGACTCTGAAATTAAAACTCATAGAATATTAATGTTTCTGAAAATTTGTAATTCTTGTCGTTTTGCAAAAGAAAGATTAGCCTCGTGATACGAATTACTACCCTATTATGAATATAAGAAAAGATAAGAGGGAGCTTTGTTGATATATATTACCGTTGGAAGTGAGAAGAAACAATGCCAACACAAGGAGGAGAGCAGTGGAGCACTTTGTCTTCATCTTGTACTTGATCAATAGCCACAACCAATTAATTGAAAAAATATGGGTTTTTATAGCAGGAACTGGATGAATTTGGTCATCAAAAAATTGGTAAGAACAGAATCGGATCAACCTGGACTAGGAAAGTCTTATTTGTGGGGAAACTAGGGATTTATGAGAATCAATGATGATTGTGTTTCCGAATTTAGTTGATTTCAAAATATTAGGGCTCATTTGGTAACTCACATGGAGTTTCTAGTTTTCAGTATTTTTTTCAAAATTAATAGCACAGCACATTTATAAGACTCCATTTCTGGTTTTCAAATTTTAGGTTACAATTTTGAGAAACAAAGTGACAATCAAGATAGGACATGACTATTGAAAATTTAAATTAGAAATTCACGGGGTTCTAAACCTGGATTAACAGGCTGAAGCCCGCCTTTGCTATCTTGCCCAACGACTTCATAAATTAAAGAACAATTTAAATTGTAAGATTTCAATTGTTCAGGCGCCCATGACTACGTACAGAGTCAATTGTGATGTACTGAAATGCTACGGACCAGACTCCCAAACTCAACTCTTAACTAGATTATGAATTAATTTATAACTTCAACATTCAAAATTTTATAAATCCACCTTTTCAACTCGAGCTGAACCTGTAAAATATGTGTAAAAGGGCTTCTAGTTTCAATGCTCTGCATTTACTACCAAAGCATCATGATTCCAACTCTGAAATATAATGTCATTTGGTTCCTAAATTTAATCATATTTTAGACCTATACACGTATCTATATATGTATACGGTGTCAACTTTGCTTAAATGTTTCTCCCGGGCTGTGGTTGATTTCCTTCCCAGGTGACTGCATCCTGTTTTCCTCTAGTTGTTCCTTCCTGTGGACCATTGGGGACCGCCGCGGATCACTCGGCTCCACATTCGCTCCAGAGCCATATGTCACAGGCGACCTTGGTTGCCCATCTATCGGCTTTTCACCTGAGCCACTAGCCCTTGCTGGTGTTTGTTGTCCTCCGATACATTCTGCTTCATGCAATGGAACAATACCTGGCTCTATATCTAAGCTTTCGCTATCCCTACTGCAGCCTGGATCGCCAGGTTTCGAGTGTCCCAAGTGTTTACATCTTGTTGAGTTGCTGTAAGAAACCCAATCACTTTGAGAGTAGGCCGATTTCACTCTTTTATAGATCTCCTCCCTCCCGGTTGCTTCATCCTGCTGGTCCATTTCTATAAGTTGCTGCAAGCAATAAACAATGTCAAAGTCGGTTAGAGTCTTTTCTGAATCTGTAAGAGAGGCCAGGCCATTGTCATGAAAGATTTGGCACCTGGGAAGCGATGTCCTTGAAAATTGGCAGAAACCTTTGCCTGCAGTACTCATTGAAGAGAAGGGTACATACAATCAATACAACAGTGAACCCTATACAGACCGGTGACGCCTTTGTCACAAAAACACCCAGGGCCATAATTTGTGCCAGCACCATTGAGAATATCGTCGTGTTATGAACAACAGGCCAATACTGTCCCCCCGTGTCGTACTCGAAAAGATAAACGTTCAAAATCTGAAGGAAATACAAAATAAAATATATGATATTTCCTTTGGAGGAATCGGAATGGTTTCTAACAAACTCAGGAACACAAAAGTCTAAAGCAATCATGCAAAACAATTTGTAATATAGTAAACTCGGAGAAGGATGAGTAACCTGATTACGGTATATAAAGTATGCTAGGCAGAAGTAAATCAACAGCAATGGCAGTATCAGCGGTGCTAATATAGCAAAAGTAAAGCCCAGGAGGCCAAATAATAGGACGCGTGGGACTTCAGTGTGGAAGGGAAAAGTGAAACCTGCTCCGAATGGGCCAACTTTTTTCCTTAAGATGAATTTATAGATGCTGTTGACTAGAAGAGGATAAAGTTGTACGAGCTCAATTGCCAAACTCGCCCACCCAGATGTCAGGACATAAGTCATGAAGAATTTAACCTGGAAAATTGAGTAACACATTTGAGAAATCCCGTGACAGGAAGAAAAAAATATATGGAATTTGATAGGACAGAGATGCTCTTAGAACTATATGGTATGCAAAGGACAGGAACTTGAACATATATATGGAGCTTGAGATCTAGCAACTGGATTCTCTATAAAAGCCCAATGTAGAAATGCAAGAAAACAACATTCTACTCATTTGAATGGAAGCTCTCAAAATAAAGAGAAGCAGCAAGTGTTTAACGACAAGACAACTATATAGTAGTATAGTACTTCTTAGCTAGACAGAAAAAGTATATAAAAAAGAAATAGCACATTAACCGAAATGAAAGGAATACCAATGCGGGTACTGCTCGGGTCGCCAGTTCCTTGGGTATATCCCGCGGATTTGATAGGATGGAAAATTGGTTGACAAGCGTTCCAGAAACAAGATTAACAAAGAACACATTCCAGATATTAAAATACAAGACTTTCAGGCAAGCGGCCTTTTTCCTTCCACTACGGGAGATAGATCCCTCGATAGTTGAAAATAGTATCATCAGTGGTGGAACGATCAAGAGGAACAATATCAATATCAGACTTGGCAAGTAACCTGTAACCACTTGATTCACTGTTGGTCTGTAAAAGAGCAATACAGAAAATTCGAATTCAATATAAGTTACAAGTTAGATAAGGCAAAACTGGCTATTTCACAACTTTCCTAAAAACAACATGCAGAGCAATTACACTGTTGCAAGATAGAGCATGCAATTAAAAGTGGTACTTACTTATTTAGAAGTCCTTTCAAGAAGGGAAATGCTCGTATGAACTCTTCTAGATTTGCCAAACTTTGCACGAGGGTTACAGGGGCAAGAAAGAAAATCATGAATGCTGTAGTTGCAGTAAGTGTAGCTATCTTGCGCATCCAAAACTGTTTATACGGCACACATAAGTTTGACCAGTACACATCAGACGCTTCTGGTGCTAAATCAGTGACCCACAGCATGGGATTTGATGACTGACGAGCCTGTGCAATAGTAGCAGCATCATAACGACTTCTAAAGAAGACAAAAGCAGCTCCGCACTCCTGCAAGAAAAACAACCTTTAACTTTATACTTTTTAATCGCATTGGAATAGTAAGCTGACTAGCTAACTGCGAATGTGTAACAATATTTAATATACTTTTCAACCAGTAGACTACAGCATGATTATTTATACCACAAGGTTGATGTCTCTAGATCACTTCATTAGCAACAAGCTTTGCAAGTAGTCTGCATACTAGGTGTCATTGCTTGATGAAATAAGAAGCTCAGGGAAAACCATCAACTCGTAGATAGGACAATATATGCTCGAGAGAAACTAATGGGTATTTAATGTACATATCTGAACCTTCATTACCACAGATGATTCAACTTTTACTACATTGAGCCACAGAAGAATCAATGCCATATTACTGAGAAGGGGGCAACTTGACAAGTTTATGCATCAAATATTAACCAGCCTAATACTGGAAACAAATACTTAAACGAATGACGCTTAGTTCTCACCTTTCCTGTTAAGGGTGTTTCCTGATTATCACAATTAAACTCAGCTTTCTCGTTTGTCACTTCTGTTTGACTGGAATCTTGCCGTCCAACACAGTAATTGCAAGGAGTACAGTCCGTTGGATAATTGTTGATTAAGAAGAGATCATACATCTTCTCAGCCTTTTTCTGCATTCAAGAACAGCAAATTGCATGAAAAATCTACAAAGCTCACTTGTAATGAAATTGTTCATGAGGACAAAAAAAGTATGTAGGTTATTCTAAGAGCAAAAATAGTTACAATCTTTTGCTTTTTGACCCAATTGAAACACCTTCTTAAGAATGAAGTTATAGGGATTGCTATTGTATATGTAAGAAGATATGGACTATATTGTTTCAGCAAAGCATGAAAAGTACTGTTTCTTCATTTATGTGTATTTTTTTTTATTTGACAAGGGGTTGAGATAGTCAGGGTGTTATTACAAAGTTTCTTATGCAAGTAACTAGAGAAGCTACAGTTGACAACAGAAGAATATTTATCAAAATCATGGTTCAAATATGGAACTGGACATGGAAAAAATGCCTAGTTTCCCTGGAATGCTCACAAAGACAAAATAGATAAAAAGCGCGTAAAGGCACCTACAACCATCAGCTATGATAAAGATAAATCTTAAATACATTACAGAGCTCATCAAGGTAATTACTTACCATCAACTTCACAATTTTACCGCATCGATACACCATTTCATGTGATATGTAACTAGTTGGGTAATATTTTGTAAAAAACTGTTCTACTGAAGAACCATAATTCTCTTCAGAAGACAGTGGGATACCGCGAACAAGAACTGTAAAATGGCTTGGTTTCTGGAGAGATTCACGAAGATGTGTCAGCCTCAATTTAGATACATCCTTATACTCCTGCAAGTAGAAAGATGACTATCAATGAGATGATTACTATGAACCGTGATAAATTCATGAAAAAAAAATTATGATTCATTACTGGGATGGTTCCTTATCCTTACAAAGTAAAGAAGAATGCAAGCAGAGCAGCAGACGACATATAATGCGAGGCAATGCGCCCAAAGCCTGGTGGAAACAGGAAATAAGAAAAGAAGAAATTAAACTCAAGGTCACTTGAAAGTAACATGTCCAAGGAAGCGAGCACTATCAACATGGACAAAATTTCGCCACACGTTGAAGTCAAATTGTCATCTATAATTTTCAAAAAAGAAGGAATGACCTTACCATCTTGATCCTTCTTTGATATTTTGAATTGTGAATACTTCCAGTGATTCTGAATTAATACGCTCGTGTTGTATATCTTTCCCATAGTAATTCAAAGGAAGCACAAGGAACAAGCAAATAATGGAAGCAATGGAGAAAATTCGTATGCTGCAAACAAACAAATAAGTTAACCTGAAATCGTAAGGAAACACTGAAATTCTGATATATACCAGAAAAGATAACAACAGTTATATCAAGATAATCACATGACCAGAAGTTGTGAATAGAAAGTCGATAACAAAATTATCAGGAATATTCGTATAAGAATGCAAGTGTTGAAGCATGGTGTCCTCAATAATTAAGCAGATAAATAACAAAAGGATGGAATTGATTAAGCCTATATGAACACTGAGGCACATGTGGAACGTTGGTAAGTATAGCCATGAAGGTGATAATCACCTGAAAACAAGGGCCTTGACGAAAACAACGGCGTCCAAACCACCAATTTTCATTATCTCACCGTCTGTCAATTCCCAGGCCTGTAGCATCCATCTCGGTGAGGGGACAAATCTGTCAAACCAGTGAGGATCATGGCGTTTTGACTGCATTTGTGCTAGAGTACGTGCAAAGTAGACACGCTTATTGCTTGGCTGTTTTCTCAGTACAGAATATATAGAGAAAAACAGGGCGCATATACCCATGTTGATCCCAAGAGATGTAAGAAGACCGGATATTTGCATTTTAACCGCAATGTATCAAGAGATGAGAGATCTTCTAGGTAGTTGTAATCGCTATAGAGAAAGAATGCAGGAGAAGGTCTCTATGCAGTGTAAGCCTTGATACATCCACTTCATCTGGAAACTAATGCAGCTTAATCTGCACAAGGAACAAAAGCCTCAAGAATTGCCACAGATGCTTCTGAAACATGTGAGTTCTAACTTCTAAGAGTTTTCATAGCCATGAACCAATCTTTGTCACATGTAAAAGTAAAATTTTAGCACAAGGCGAAAGCCTTAAGGGCCAGCAAGTCCAAAGATTCAAGGTAAGAAAAAACCACAACTTCTGAGAAATCCAAATACTGCAATTAATACCAACATCTTGCCTTTCTAACTTTGTAGCGATCTTTTTCCCCCTTACCCCTCAGAAATCCTAATTCAATGTCCATCAGAGGTTTAGAGTGAACAAAAACAGTTCCTTTCTCTTATTGTTTTAAATCCGGTTGCCTAATTTGTTGATTCATTCACTGCTGCCAGCCATAAATCTCCAATTCAAAGAACATCGTCAATGATGATACTAAAAGTAGAGAAAATCGAGCATTTTAAGCAAAGTATCAAAGCAACAGCGAAAATCTGATACTGCTACCAAAACTGGGATAGGAAAATCAACAAGAAATAAATGCTTCGGTATTTACCTCCAATCGGAATCCGAATCAGTAAGCCTATGCTTACCAATTGGAACTCTCCGCAGCGAGACAGCAAACTTAAACACAAGTGTATTAAAACTAGATTCCCTCAAAACGCCAAGTAATTCAGCAATAAATGCTCCACTTTCACTTGAAAAAACCTCCAATCGGCCAATTGGCAGCAACACAGCGCTCGCGAAACCTGCCGGTAACGGAGGGAAAACTCCGAAACCAACTGAACTTGAATTCCACCTGTTGCTGTGGAGAGCTTATTGAGGATGCCTGATGAAGAGGGGGGGGGGGGGGGGGGGGGGGGGGGGGGACAGTACTGGTACTAGATTTCAAAATTTGCAAAAGTCGGAAAAGGAAACTTGAACGAATTTGTTGATGAAACTGGGGAATGAAGTAACTGAATCCTGCACGTGAAAGAGAAGAAATATGGCCGTGATGAAAGGAAGTGATTAATTGGGGCGTATCCTGGAAATTCCAGGTTTTTTAGGGGCTTAAAAAGGATTTATCTTTTCAGATACGAGTTATCGAAGCTGTTTTTTCGGAGAAGATAGAGCGAAGTGCAATCGGATTTGTTGGGACATAAAACGTGTTTTCCTCTCAGGATTACACTTTTTCCTTCTTCTTTTTCAGGAAAAAAAAAAACACTCCCAAACTTTTCCGTCCAGTTGTTGATTAGGTGTAGGGGTGTCCGAACCGAAAACCGAAACTCTCAAAAAATTAAATCGAATCGAATTATATTGATTCGGTTCGAACCGAAACCGGTTCGGTGTGGTTAAAAAACCGGAAAAAAAACCCTATCTCCTAATTTTTTAATCCTAATGAAGTTTAAATGACCATTAAATGCCTACAAGAATGGCAGTAAAGAGCAAGGACGCTATGTTCAGGTTAGCACTAGTGAAGAATCGGTTAGATCCAGAGTGATGATGACGGTTGGATCTATGCGAACCCCTATCTCCATCGTAGAATGGGATGATGTGTGCTCTATAGGGGTGAGCAAACGGATCGATCCGATCCGATCCGTTATACCGGATATCCGGTTCAAAAAATTTACAAAACCCTAATCCGTATCCGGTCCGTTTTGAAACGGATATCCGGTAAAAAGGACCCGGATCGGATCGGATATCTGAGCCGGATATCCGAATTATCCGGTTACTACAAATCTATTAAAAATAAATCAATATATTCATTTTTTAAATTCAAAAGTAATAAATTTGTAAATTAAGAAATAAAATTTGTAGGTTGTTTCTTAATTTGTTCGTACGATTTAAATTATATACACACTTATTATTCATATGAAAATGTATTTACAATATTTTACTTGGACAACAATATAAATATGTGATTAAGGATGTAAAATTTATTAATATATTACTCAATATATTAGTTATAATAAACAAATTTATGATTATAAATATTATATGAATAGTACCGGATATTTTCGGATATCCGGTAAGCTAAATATCTCGATCCGTATCCGGTTCAAGTATCCGGCAAAATCACCCGGATCAGATCGGATACGGATAAAAACTTAAAGGATATTTTCGGATACGGATCGGTGGATTTTCGGATCGGATCAGCCGGATCGGATATATTTGTTCACCCCTACTGCTCTACCTCCTCCTCTTCCGCCAAGACCACCGCTTCCGTGTCCCCTCTTTCTATCCACCGCAATCACATTTTTCGCAGATAGAATCTCCGGATCGACTCATGCTTGATTCCCAAGCATCACCGTCAACAACACATTTCAAATTGCATGGTTCGTACAATCAATTGCGCTTTACTTTCGTACTAACTGAAGCATTTCCAAATTCCTAATGTGAAATCAATGAAACGTGCACAGATTTTACCAATATTGAAAATGAGCGAAGTGGAGACATTATTGGCAATGGAAGGAGGAGCGCTCGGTTATTCGAGGAGGAGGACGATGAAGCCAACAACAGAAGAAAACGCACAGAATTGGCCAAAGCATCGGGGCGGGAAATGGGGGAATAGAACAGAGGATGTTTATGAGAAGATGAAAATGACTGCTTTAGGGAAGATGAAGACCGGGTTTTGAGGGGATTCTTTATTCAATGAAACGTGCATAGATTTTACCAAAATTGAAAATGAGCGAAGTGGAGACTACTAGAATAGGAGTCGATCGTTTTAACCGAAAAAAATCGGTTTAACTGAACCGAACCGAATCGAAAACCGAAATTCTAAAATATTTAAACCGAACCGAAAAATATTAGATTCGGTTCGGTTAAATTTTTTGATTTACCCGAACCGTGCTCAGCCCTAATTAGGTGTGTTCAAAATTGCAAATTCACCTAACAAAACATTCTCGGTTTATAATAGCCAGGCAGTAAATATGCTGATGATTAACGAAGATGAGTATCTCAATTTTGATAAGCATAGGCTTTTTTCGATCTAGTTCCAATTTTCGGTATTATGTGAGTAAAGCAAAAGTCAAAGATACGGGTTTCTCTTTCATTATACTTTGGACAAGAAGGTTTTTTATAGGGAGAGAAATGAATGATATTGTTAATCCTGTTTACCTATTTATAACATGGGCCTTTAATCTTTATTGATAAAAAAATTTACATGTAGATTAGCTCTAATGATATTTAATTAAATAAGATCATATTTATTATTAAAAATACTATATATAAAGTAAATATGATATTATATGACTATTTTTTCACTTCCATATAAATAATCGTCCATCTTTTATGGGCATATATATTGGTAAGAATCTTGGTTTTAAACTCAGCGCAAGGCGTAGAGAGGCGCGGGTCCTAGTGCGTTTACAAGTGCGGGAGCAGTGCATAATGCAAGGCACACGCCTCTCTGCTCCTAGGTGCGCCTCTGTGCCTTGAGCGCTTGTTGCCTAGAAGGCACGACTAAGAGTTAAGTTATTAAAAATAGACAAAAAAGGTTTATTTGGATTAAAAATAAAGGGTCGATCGATACAACCAAACAAGTAAAAATACAAGGACGCTTTAGAAGGAGGAAAGAAGTGAAGAACGACAACTAGCGTTTCCTCAGCAGTTAGGTATTCCGCTTCCAATTTCTCTCTCTCTCAAGCAACAACCATGCATGTTCTTTTGTTTTTTTGTTTCCTCTAATCCTCTTCATTTCAATATTTCTCATTTTGCTGGATTTTTTTTATACAGAACTGAAACTGATTTTTTTTTCCTGAATTTGAAATGTGTAGTAGACTAGTAGTCGTGGACTTACTACTTGGTTGTATTTTGTGTGTTGAATACTTGAATTTTAAATGAGACTTTTTCTCTTTTTGTGATGAATTTGACTAGTGAATTGTTATTGCTTTTTATTTACCTTTTATTTTTGTTGTGACATGTTTTGGCGGTATTTTAGACTTTCTACTTAAGAACTATGCTTCCTTATGTCATTTTATGCATCTATAATACATTATTACGAGTTTTTTTGGGGAAAAAAGTGTGCCTCGCTACGAAAGGCGTGCCTTTTTTCTTACGCCTTATGCCTAGGCTCCAGAGACCCTTTGCACCTCAGTGCGTCTTGCATCTTTTAAATTCAAGGTAAGAATATAAGTTTAAATGTAAGATAGATAGATCTAATATTTTTTAACAGTCTCATTTATTTGTAGGTTTAATGAGGCATTTTAAACTAATTAGAAGGCATATATCATTATAGTTTCGATTTAATTATAATTTTTTTTTAAAATAATAAGGATATTTTGGTCCTTTTTTTTCTCAAGAATAGGAATACCTAAACATATTAGCTATAGAAGTGATAAGCTGATGTTAAGGACAATGGATAAAGAAATCGCTTGTTGTTTAGGGACACTAGTTTAAACTTGAAAGCTACTCATATAGAAGTTAATCAAAAGTTCACTGTGATGTGAAGATTATCAAGAAGAGCTTTGATATGCATCATATTGTCCACAGATGCATTGGCTAATTTAGAGTGCCGTCAGCAAAATTAAGATAGGGAATACAAATTCCTCTTGTAGTTAATTTAATACTTATCTTATTATCATGACATTGTGATTCAAATATAAAAGTAAGAGCAAGATATTCCATAACAATAATAAAGAGTAAAAGAAAAAGGGGATCACCTTCTCGTATGCCTTGAAATTCATGCCCAAGTTCATTATTGACAAGATTTTTTTTTGATAAGGTAAAAATTAGATTGGAAACCACAGAAGAGTCGGTTTCTCAATCTATAACATCCTTACGGATGAGAATAACAAATTATAGACAATCTCTAAACTCTTCCAAGGAAACCTGATGTACCTTCTTTGCGATGAAATCGGCCACGACGTTGGTTTCTCGGAAGACGTGAGAAATCTGTACTAAAGAAAACAGTTGTAAAATACACATGATATCAGAAATTAGCATTTCAATATCCCATGGACAGTGCCGGATTTGGTTAAGGACATTCACGATGGTAAAGTTGTCACATTCAAGATGAATGTTGGTAATGCCTAATTCATAAGCCTTTACCAGGGCATTTCGTACTGCCAGTGTTTCTGTTTTAAGTGGGGTTGAAATACCACATTTATCCCCATAGAGGAAAAGTGGTTTTCCCGTGTTGTTCCTGAAAATGTAGCCAAAACTAGATTCACCATTGGTTTTGGTGGATCCATCTGTATTGATTTTAATTATGTTATCCAGAGGCTTTTTCCATTTCTTTATTGGTCGTCTTACAATGTTCGTTTTATGAGTTTTTTGATTGTCTTCTGTAAGACAGTCAGGGTTCCAGTTTTTCATTTTATTCCAATTTTCAATTTGCTTCTTAATGTACATTGGTACATCCTTAATGGGTTCAACATTGTCATTTGTTCTACCAAATCTTTGTTGGTTTCTATAGAACAAAATGCTCCACCAAGAGACCATTAATTCTGAGAATTGTGATCTATCAGTTTTTTGTCGAAGTTCTTCAATGATTTCATTAATTTTTTTGTTTCCTATGTTTAGGGATGTGATTATGCCAAAGGTGTCATGATTCAACTTTTTGATTGTTTTTAAGGTATGCTTGCATTGGAAGAGAAGGTGGTTCAAATCTTCCAACTGAACATTGTAGCGTATACAGCCCGGGGGGGGGGGGGGGGGGGGTTACAACGCCTTTTTCTGCTAATCTAGTTTCTTTTGGTTGGTGACCTTTTTTGTAACTTGGAAGACAGATTTATGGAAATTTACTTTTTGTCCTGAGATCTTGCAGTAGTCATCAATAATATCTTTGATTTCTTTGCAGTTTTCCTGTTTAGCTTTTGAGAATATCACAATGTCATCCGCAAAGGCCGGAAATGGGATTCGTGTTCCTTGTTGATTGATTTGAAATCCTAAGGAATTTCGAGTTCGATCTGAGGCTTTTTGGAGTTTTCTAGCAAGGATTTCAAATCCTAAAATAAACAAGAAGGGCGAAAGGGGGTCTCCTTGTCGAAGTCCTCTTGAAGGTTTGAATATTTCTGTGGGTCCATTGTTAACAAGTACCGAGAAAGATACCGTTGTAATGCACTCTTTTATCCAGTTGATAAATTTTTCATGGAATCCATACTTTTCCATTATTTTTATAATAAAATCCCATTCGATTCTATCATAAGCTTTTTTCATGTCTAGTTTTAAGGCAATAAAGCCTTCAGTTCCTTTTTTCGATTTAAAAGAGTAAAATATTTAATGTGCAATTAAGATATTGTCTTGAATGGCTCTGTTAGCAACAAAGGCACCCTGAAGGGGGTGTATCAATTTTTCCATGGTTCCTTTGAGTCTAGTTTTTATAATCTTCGAGATGATCTTATAAATAGTAGAGCACAGACTTATGAGTCTATAGTGATTTGTAGAGTTAGGATTGTCACATTTTGGGATTAAGGATATGAATGTGTGATTTATTTGTTTAAACAGTTTCCCCTAGAGAAAAAAGCTTTTAACTGCTTGGATAACAGAGGGGCCTACAATGTCCCAATATTTTTGGTAAAATTTTGCTGTCATGCCATCCGGCCCCGAAGATTTATCCGAGCCAATGTTAAAGACCGCCTTTTTAATTTTTTCGTTGGATACATTTTTTAATAATTCCAGATTATCCTCTGTAGAGATTTCAGGCTGGATTAATTCAAGGTTTTCTTGGAATAGTCTCTGGTTCAAATCCTCACTTCTGAATCTTTTTATGAAATCATTTCTGATGTTTTCTTTACCAGTAATGCTTGTTCCTTCTTGGGTTTTGATTTCTTTTATAAATTTTCTATTTCTTTTTCCACTTGCTATTTTATGAAAATAGTTGGCATTCGTGTCATTATATTTAATGTGTTTTACCTTAGCTCTTTGGTTCCAGTAAATTTTCTGGAAACACAGAAGTTTGTCCTTTTTTTCTATGATTCTAGTTTGTTTTTTAATGAGGTCATTTGTAGGGTGATTACAGATCTCGATTTGGATTTCAGACAGTTGTTTTTCTATAGTTTGTAATTGTGTGAAGACATTACCAAAGGTACTTTTATTCCAAATCTTAGCATGTTTTTTGAGTAGTTTTGTTTTGGATACCAGATTGAACAATCTAGATCCATGGTAGTTTGTTCTCCATGTTTGTTTTACCACATTTCTAAAATCTTTTCTAGTCATCCAATTTTTTTCAAATTTAAACGGCTGGTTTTTAAAAGGCACAACTGAGTCTAGCTCGATGGAGATTGGGCAATGGTCTGAGCTGGAAAAAGCATAATGCTTAGTACAGATATCAGGATACCATTGAAGGATCTGATGATGGATAAGGACCCTATCCAGTTTTTCATACATGTTTTCTATTTCCGTGTTGTTCTTTTTCCAGGTATAGGTGTTTCCCTGGATAGGAGTATCCCAGAGTTCACATTCATTTTTAAAATGACGTAGTCTTGCAAATTTCGATAAAGGCGGTGTATTCCCGCCTAATTTTTCAGAAGGGTTTTGAATTTCGTTCAGATCTCCCATAACAATACACGGAAGAGAACAATTTTTAATATAGGAGATGAATTCGTTCCAGAACACATTTTTTGCAGACTCATTTGGTGGGGCGTAAGTAAGGATTATTATAAGTTTTTTGTCTGTGAGCAAGTTTGTATACTTGATGCTAATAAATCTTGTTTTAATTTGTTCAAGTTCAAGGATTTCGTTTGTAAGTTGGTAGGTCTTCCACATTACGCAAATGCCTCCTGCGAAGCCCCGTAACAGGGACACAGTGGAATTGATCAAACCCTGCTTTTTTCCATATTTTTTCATTTGGTTCTTTGTTTGTCCTTGTTTCAAAAAGTGCAAGAAGTTGTATTCGCTCGATTTTACAGAAAGACTCAACGTCCGTCTAAAAGGTTTTCTTCCCGATTCCGCGGCAATTCCAGGTTGTAATCTTCATAAAAACCTATCTGTGATGTTGCCCCAAATCCTAAGACATTTAGGGGTCTTATTGACATTTGTATTTTCATTTGTATTTATTATTTTACCCATAGTCATGAGAGAATTCGGAGGACTAGTCGTTTTGTTCTTAAGGAGTATGTGAGTTTGATTGTTCTTTATTGGGGAATCCCAAAGATGTAAGGCAAACCTTGATTTATGTAAATTTTATAATCTCAAAATAAGGGTGTCAGTGATAATCTTGGTAATCATGTAACATGAACCTACTTGATCCGCATAAGTTTTTTCAATAGTCAGGTATGAAAGACATGAGGGTTCAGGTACATAATACCACCATTTCATCCGCCTTCGTGTCTCACACTGAAGACTTATAGTAGCCACACATTGATTACCACTAAGGCACAAAAAATGCTCGTTAAGGAGACATCGCAAACTAGGAACATTGAGTAAACTAGTTCGAGTCATATAAATTATCGGTTGATACCTAAAGACATGAATAAGTTTGTTCAAATAGAAAAGATTGTTCATCATCTGGGGGTCACAATTTATACTACAAAAGTAGATACAAATCCAATTAAACCATGACTTCATGTCAACAAATAAAATCCAGTTTATACTCTAGGACAAATCGATACAGAAGTTCCAATACGACTGGAACCCCATAATAGACAAGTACCCATCATTGTTCAAGTAGCATTTGTTCTCAGGGGTAGCCCTCCAGGGCCATTTGTTCAGGGGGTAGTTTTTCAAATAGATGTCTAATTGGACAAGCTGATCATGTGAAGTAATTTTGGGTAGACCATCTATTCCAGTGTGTTGCTCTTGAAATCTCAGCTGATCCTTCTTATCCTGAGAGAGGTAAGAAGCCAAATCAACCTTATCCAGTAAACCAATTAGTTGTTCAGTTCGATAATTACCAGCAAAGTGCAGAGTAGAGGAGGGACAAAGCCAAACATACTCAAGTGGTTCAAATTTCACATTCATCATTAAGAATTGGAGAGGGTGCACAAGCATCCAGAAAATTTCTGTAAAAAATTTAGAAATGCCAGAGATAACAATCCAGCATTCACTTAAGAGAAACAACTGCCAAGTCTCAAAGTACCAAGTTAAAAACCCGGGATTCAAAAAACTAGTGTAGTAATAACTCCAAGTCCAGTTTGTGTTCAACAATTGATTGTTCAAAAGGTCATGGGGTCTGTATTTCATACTCATGTGCTTCAGCCATGTCGAAAAACATTTAAATTGTGGCCTGAAAAGCCATTTCGAGAGTCGTTTGTTCAAATAGAAAAGTTTTGATTTGCTTCTTTTAGTCATCCAACAAAGGAGATCCACAGTATTGGTTTTCACCATAACATGAGGGTTCACCTCAGAGGAATTCTTAATGGTAAAAGCCAGTAGATAGAGACTGTGAGTCTCAAGGCTTGAATCCAAAAAGGTTTTGTTCAAAATAGGAGGGTTAACCTCATTGTTGTTCAGGATAGTTGGTTCAGAGGACAATTTTATATCAGTAGCATAAGTGCTAGAAATGCCAAGAGCCAGACAAAACAAACACACAAATAGGAGCAACCAAAGGAAACACCAGCAAAGTGTAGTAGTAAGCCTAGGATAGCAGAGCATCAATAAATCAGCAAAGACGGGATTCAGCAAGTAAGTGGTATCTTTTAATAAAACGAAAGAAACAACAAACAGATCGAATACAAAAGCAAACACAAAGGGAAAAACCACACCTAAGCCAGGAAACGAGAGCAAAGAAACAGAGAGAAGCAAAAGGAGGGAAGGGTTAGAACAAAAAAACCTGGGACAACTGGAATCGAGGAGAGAAAAAGTCGTGGACCACTTCCCTCTGAGAAGGAGCCACCAGAAACTCCCCGGACGGACAGAGTAGAGCGGAGGACCACCGCAAAGTTTCCTTCGACCAGCAAAAATATCGCCAATCGCAGTCCAAAACTCCATCAAGCCCGGATCCCAGACCACCGCAGAACAACCTTGGTCGACGAACTCCTCAGAGAAGGAAGAAGAGATCAGGGGCGGCGAGATCCTCAGAGATGGAGTCGGAAGCGGGGAGTAGACGACGACCACACTGACGCGAGGGAGAGCGCCCCAACCAGCTAGAAACGAATCCCAAACACAGAACCCGATCCCGCCAGCGAGGAGAGGTTGGTGAGGAGTGATTTGGTCATGATGGAGCTTGAGGTCGAGTTGAGGTTTGAGATCGGGGATGGGTTTGTGGAGCGGTGGTGGCCGAAATTTTTCTAGGGTTTCAATGCTTGGGAGCGTTTTCATTATGTCTAGACGTGAACAACGCTATTATTGACAAGAATTGAATATGTTGTAGTAGAGATACAAGTCATAACCCAATTAATCATTTTTTATGAAACCCAAATTTGGATAAAAAATTTCTTAGAAAATTTCAATCTAGTTTATCATAGGCTTTTTTCATATCAAATTTAAGGATCATTTGTCCCTTTTTCCCGTCTTCTTTTTATGAAAAGAATAAAAAAATTCATGGGAAATCAAGATATTATTTTAAATTAAACGTCCTTTTACAAATACACCTTTTAGATGACTGGCAATTTTGGGGAGAATAGGTTTCAACTGATTTGCAAGAATTTTAGTAAAAATTTTTTAGTTAGTATTACAAAGGTTAATGGATCGAAAGTGGTTAATAATAATTGGAATATCAATTTTTGGGATAAACGGTCCAAATCTTATGTCCATTACACTATTCCAAATGACATCCTATTTATTTTAATTGGTGGGAAGATAGAAAAAAATACATTCACTTGTTTAATAAAAAATTAAAAAATAATTATGAACCAATCACAATAATTGAGATATACTTGAGTGTTTTTCTTTTTTTTCTTTTTGAAAGGCTAGAAGCGGGGCCCCCTATAACAGACGGGCCCCTGTTCCAACTAAAATTGAGGTCATATACCGCTGTCCCTGGGAGTCGAACTCCTATCCATGGACAAGGAGGCAAGCTACTTACCACCGAACTAAGGGGACATCGGTAGATATACTGGAGTTGGACATACTATTTACACCGTAGTGAAAAAAAAGGCTCTTATTGCGAAACAAAATAAGATAAAAAATAAGCCAATTTTTTAATAAAAGTTAACAGAAAAGTCATCAGGTCTCATCGTCATTACATCATTCTTGATATTATCCCGTACTTGAAGGCGTTATTTTTTTTTTCGAAAAAACTTCCACGTGGAAACGCGGTTCTGGGAAACATCCAGTAAGAGGAGTCAAAAAACGAGTGCATGGATTCGCACGTGGCATGCAATTAATAGGCCAGCAAGGCAAGCTTGATATGGTATCGTTGTATGAGGTGGATCATTAATCCATTTGCCGACTATAAAGAGGGACCCGCTAGTTACTTGTGCTATCCCACTCCTTTGACGTCCTTCCAAAAATGTCAAATATTAGTACACCTGAATTTGGTAGCCAAGTACTAGTGATTGAAAATGATCCAACGGTAAATCTTGGGTTAGTTCAGATTGTATTTTGACTTTTTGACCCACAAAAACATTGCACTTTGACTTTGAATAATCTGATCCTGGTTGAGCTGCAATCAGTGACGAATCCAGGATTATTCGAAAGCGAGACAGAAGTTTAAAAGTTCGGTGATCCATTACTTCATTTGATACACAATATTATTAATAAAATTTTGACTCATTCGAATTATTTAAAGATCAATTTAAAATTAACGACCTTTAGAAGAATAAAGTAGCCCATAAACTAAATTTAAAACATCAATTTAACTAATATGATTAATAAAAAATAAATCATAATAAAATTAGATAAGTTTTTTTCAAATAATAACATACAATAATTTGTACGTTGGTAGCATAATGTCATAATTGTTTATTGTATAATGATATCCTCTCATAAATGAAAATTAATTCATATTAAGCCATATATATAGGCTCTGTTCGGTAAAACAATGCTGATGTTGATGCTGATACTTATGCTGATGCTAATACTTATGATGAATTATGTACTTATTAGATGTTGATACTTATGCTGATATTTATACTTATTTTCTATATGAGTGTTCGGTAAACAATACTTATTTAAACTTTTTTTTTTGCCAAAAATACCACAATATCCTTAAAAAAAAATTTAGCAACATCACGTGATATGCACGTGATGATGTTTTTCTAAGTTTTAGGGCATGACACGTGAAGTGCACGTGACATGTTCAAAGCTGCTTCACCCTTCTCCTCAAAATAGCAACAACTTCTCATCTCCAACTTCTTCTCCCCAGCTTCACCCTTCTCCACGTGAAGTGCACGGTGACTCCGCAAGTAGCGATTTCGCGACGGCGACTCTAGCTAGGAAGGGCGGCATTTGCGTCGGTGGTAGAGTCCGGTAGGTCCGGTGTCCGGAAGGCTCGCGACAGGTCGCGCTCGTCCGCCATTGTTCAAAACGACGTCGGTGAATGTGAACACATGTGAGTCAAGCTTCACATTCTTCGCCTATTTGACGGTTAATCCTTCGTCGGCAATTGAACATCTGTAAGTTGAGCTTGAATCTCTTGTTTCATGTGTAAGTCGAGCTTGCCTCTTGATAGGGAGATTTAGGGGGGAGGGGGAGGGGGGGGGGGGGGATTTCGAAGATTTTAGGGTAATTGATTTAGGGATAATCCTTAGCTAACTGATTTAGGGCTAATCGTTAGTTAATTTTGCCTATTTCA
The DNA here is from genome assembly GCA_027886185.1 of Rheum nobile. NCBI lineage: Eukaryota > Viridiplantae > Streptophyta > Magnoliopsida > Caryophyllales > Polygonaceae > Rheum > Rheum nobile. Next base: position 2,889,903 of record WOAB01000163.1, read on the forward strand.
ATGAATTTAGGGTTGAATTTGGGTTTAGTTTAGCTAATTGAATAAGGTTCAATCGTGAGCTAATTGAATTTGGGCTAATCTTTTTGTTAGGCATTGTCGCCTATTTCACTGATGCTTATGAAAAAAATTGTCACAAATGCTCATGAATTAGGGCTAATCATGGTGCTTAATTGAATTAGGACTACTTAATTGAATTGTCTTTCCAGCTTATTTCGCCTATTTCAGATTCAAAATCCTAACTAGTATTGATGCCTAATTGCTTACTGTTATTCTAATTAAATATCTAATTAAATAGTTGCTTATTGATGCCTACTGTTATTCTAATTAATTAAATAACTAGCTAGAGATAAACAACAAAACAAGATGCTTATGGCTATCATCTGTAGAAATGGTTTTTCCATCATCATTATATGCTTCTCACCCAATCTGCTTGATGCTTAGCATCACAAGAATTCACTGTTTGTTTGTGTTATTTTTCTCTTTGTTAAGGCAGTTTGATTTATGCAGGTTGACACCTACAGAGGATGGCCCACGACAAGCATCTACGTAAGGCCTTCTCCTACTTTGACAAGGATGGAAATCTTGAAACCAAGCCACCAAAGTTTCACCATCTCATCTCTCACTAGATTTCATCCAACTTTCGTGTGTTTGTTACCCCTGCTTGCAGGATGGCAAAATCAGCTATGACGAGTTTGTTGCAATGATGAACACGAGAACAAATTGGAGAAAGGTAAGACACTACTCAAGAGGCGGGTTTAACAGCCTAAGCATGAAGCTAATCAAGGATGGTTCTCTTAACTAGACTGACATTTTTTCCAACTACACATGAGAAAAAACTGAGTTGATTTGCATATATGTGAAACAAGTTCCAAGTTTTACTCTTGTCAAAATGCTTTGTGGTGCGTTGTATGATTCTCTTCCTCTTTTCGTTGAGAATTCCAATTCCTTGCAGTTCCTTTAGTGATGTAGTATATGGGTTTTGTTAGCTAAGAACGTTTAATTTTTCATGAAGTTCACTCCTTCCAATAACTTTGGTTCAAATTTGTCATAGTTTTACTCTGATCGTCACATTTTCATAGGGCTTCATTTATCACCTCAAACTAACAAGGCATACAGATGAATGCAAATCAGAATGGGGAATTCCTTCCAATACTTTGTTTCAATTTGTTCTAATTCTGTCATAGTTTTCTTTTTACCATTTCAAACTTCAAAGGCGTAGAAATTAATGTGAACCACAACATGCTATATCAAAATTGGCACCCTACCACATACAAGTAACAAATGAGATTATGCTCAATCTCTGTTAATAAAAATCCAAACATCCTATAAATTGGTGATCGATTTCTCTTGGGAAGAAGCTAAAAGAGTCAAAAAATCATCCCAAGATTTATATGACATGAATATGCATCACAAAAAACTTCTTCTAACTACAATTGCTTTGTTGTACTGAGTCAGATAACCCACCAAACTGGCATTGATCAGACTGACTTGAGCCAACTTGTGCTTCTCGCTCCTGCTACTACCGACTGCCTCTACTGGGGTTATACTCACACATTTGCCATGGAACCAACTTTCGCAAGCATCACCACATATCCAGAACTCGTCGCTGCTTTAATTCACACCGCAACAACCACAAGAATTTGCAACCTCCTCATCTTCACCACTTGATTACCCCTGTGAAGATAAAAGAACAACATTAATACTCATTGTGAAGGACAAACAGAGAATAAACCTCCAACACTTCAATCTTCCACAAACTGAACAAGGTAATTGTAACAAAAAAAGTAGTCTGCCTTTGTTGAGTTGTAAACCACTTGTGATGAGGGTTAGTGTTTACTTCAAGGCAATCTTACTTTTCATCAAAACTTATCATAGTACTGAGGTGATTCAAATTAGTCAAATCGCTCAAAAATCTAACTTTATACCATTATTTCAGCACAAATTTAGTAAAAGTCGGAGAGAAAGATAAGATACCACTAAGAGGAAGACAATCTCAAGAGTACCACTTTCTTGCATTCTGAAACACCTTCAACCATGGGCTAGGGCCCTTTTTATGGACACTCCAATGCTTGGGATACCATAGGAACTACCACATCAGGAAGCAGCACTCAGGATGAGGCATCATGGCCAAGTGTCTCCCATCAGGGGAACAAATGACGAATGAGAGAATTTATCAAGCACTATTAAATACAGATTGCAAAAAAACAGAAGACAGTGTGCAAAAACAGTCTTTTGATGGTGAAAATGACAGGGAAGGGAAGAGAGACAGAGTAAAAATGATGGGTGAGAGAATTTAAGTGAACTGAAGTTGATGATATACAAAATCAAAATCAATGAAATGAAATGAAATGTCTAAAGTTATCTCTGGACAATCAATGATATTATGATCAAGCATAAAAACACCGTTTGAAGTAATCCTTTACAAGGACATCAAAATCCTGGATGTTCAGTCACATATAGATTCAAGTTACTTCCAGCACGCAGTTTGAATGTCTTAAAATAGTGTAAGTAACTAAACATCATATATGTTATATCCGAAGTCTAAAAGAAGATGCCTAATTAAAGAAAGTATGGGTATTTGGGTGACTACATATCATGGATTTTGATAGTTTTGCAAGTCGAGTTCCATCACCTACTGTTACAGTTGTTGGACTATGAGTCGTTGTTGGACTATTGGCTGCTGTAGGACTACCACTCTTGTTCTCATCATTCCCAACAGCTAGTGCTGCACCTAGACAATCAAAAGGTTCTTCTTTTTCATCAAAATTAAGAGAACACGAAATGCAAAACCTTTCATGGGGCTACACAGTCACATATATTCAGTACAAATAGACACGGATTACACTTACACACCCAACACAAAAAGACAGATACCATATGCATACAAATTAATTAAAGTTGTTCATGAAATTTTCTAACAATTTTTTTGCAACCCTCGGCCATTAACAAAATCTAAAGAATTGGAAAACACATATATATATTTCTTTCTTTCTTTCCCTTTTTCCCACACTCTCTTTTTCTTACCCACACATAATCTTCTTTCCCTCGCCCATTAACAAAATGTACCCCTTGATTGAGCTAATATGGCTTTTGTAGTTCAGAATTGTCAAGCATTCCCAATTAGAAACATGTCATGTAAACAAAGAAATGATCCAAATTCACAATGTCTGAAATGTGTAGATAAGAAAGTTGAACTTGTTTACAGTTTTCATGATCACAGAATCACACAAGAAATAAATTCTGGCATTTGATAAGCTTGATTTCTGACCTGTTGTAGGATCCAAACAACAATTCCAGCAAACTCGACAACCCCAATATATCTATCAACCCAAGAAGCATCATGTGGAGCATTAGCATCCACAACAGGGGCGCTCAGAAGCATATGCTTAGCGAGCACCCGAATGACTTCTGCCAAACTACTATCCGAGTCTATAACACCGATAGAATCAGAAATTTCAAATTAATTATGACTCCAATAACCTCCATAACAAAAAACAGCATCTTCTCCTCTCCTCTGTTGGCCTGATAACCTCCATAACAAAGCAGCAGCTTATCCGCGCAAGGTGACTCTGCAAGCATCGATTTCACGACGGCGACTCCAGCTAGGCAGGGCGGCGTTTGCGTCGGTGGTCTAGTCCGGTAGGTCTGGTGTCCGGGAGCCTCGTGACAGGTTGCGCTCGTCCGCCGCTGTTCGAAATGACTTAGGCTAATTTTTAGGGCTTCTGATGGATTTCGATTTTAGGGATTCTGATGGATTTCGAAATCCACACTGAAAATGGAAGAAAAAACGCGAGTAGATGCTTCGAGAGATTCGGGGGTCGTCAAGCTCAGTGAGGGGAGGAGAGGAAGAAGACGAAAAAGCGAGGGGAGGAGGAGACACCTTCAAGCACCAGCAGCTATGGAAAATCGCGAGGAGGCACGATGCTTCGAAAGAGAGGAGGAGAAATATCGGGGGCAAATGATGGAAATAATTATCGAAGAGTAGAAGAAAAGTATCAAAAGTAGGGGGATATTACTTTTTCCCACAACCATTTTTAAGTATCTGAAAGCATTTTGAAGCATTTTGAAGAATTGAAAAAGTAGGAAAGCCGAACGCATCAGGCAGCTATTTTTTTTGGCAAAAAAATAAATAAATGAGCACAATTAAGTATCTAAAATGACGGAGCCGAACAGAGCCATAGTGAACTAAGTAAATCATTGTGCTCAACTATCTGAACTAGGGCTGAGCACGGGCCTAAACCCGACCCGAACCGACCCGAACCCGAAAAGCCCGAAACCCGAACCCCTAAAAAAATGAGACCGAAGACCGAACCGAAAGTTCGGGTTCGGTTCGGGTTCGGGCTTAAACAACATTCAGACGTAAAAATAGGCCAAAACCCGAACCCAAACCCGAACCGAACCGAACCCGACCCGAACCCAAACCCGAAATCTTAAAAAATGCGGCCCGAAACCCGAACCGAAGTCATGTGGGTTCGGGTTCGGTTCGGGTTTTTCGGGTCGGTTCGGTTCAGGCTTTCGGTTTGGTCGGCCCGTGCTCAGCCCTAATCTAAACATAACATGATATCTAGACAATATAAAAAAAGTAAATACATAACCCGACAAAGTAATAGTATGAATCTACAAGTTTTGGTGTGGTTCTTCAAACCTTGCTTAGTTTCTTTTATAAGTTTCAATATTAACTGGAAATTATAACTTGATATTTGAATAAAATGACAAAACTACAAGAATTTTCCTATATTGCAGTTGATGAAGATGCAAATTGTTCAGTTGTCGACGATGGCATCGTCGTCCGAAACTCCGGCCCTCCAACAACTTAGCGAAGTTAAGGGAATCTAATTGGGTAGGCTTGGCAGAGGATGATCGAGAGGAGGGCGGGATTTGGTTGAACTTCAAGTTCTGGAAATTGTACTCAGTAGAGAAAGAAGCCTAGGGTCTAGGGAATCAGACATTGGTTTTTTGTAAAATAAATGAAAGAAAGATTTTAGAAAATTTATCAAAACTACACCGTTTTGGACTGGGACCAAAACGACGTAGTTTTGCGGGTGTTTTAAAAAATGAAGAAAAGGGTTTCCTGAACTCATCTTCCCCAATTCCCACACCGCCATGGATGAAGCTTTCGAGCTATGAGTAGGGGCTTTAAGCGAGGCTCTCATCTCCTTAGCTAATATCGGCGGTTCCTGGAGGCTAAGCGGGGGCGGCAACCCACTCAAGTCCCCCTAGATCCTCCACTGGCTGCAATGGATGGTTTTTTTCTTCTAAGCACACGATAATTGAATTGATGGAACGTGCTATTTTGTATAAAATAGTCCTAGTTGCATGAATTTACTACAGTCATTTAACATATGCAATTAAAAACGACGCGCAAAATTATTATGAGAATGCGTTTTGTCGTGGCGGCGTCAATCACCCAATAAGAATGATCCACGTCTAAACCGCCACTCTTAGCCGCCTAACCTATGCTCTCCACGTTGCTCCACATGACCAATCACAATCTAATGCATCTCAGCACCATGCCATCAATCAGAAGCAGGACGCAAGATCTATATATAGGCATAGAGCTCTATAATTTGAGGATCTTTGGTTCGATTGACACTTTTCCAATGAGAGAACAAAGGATTTGTATGAAATATCCCACTAAAATTAGAAGGGTAATATGGTAATTTCAATTTAATAAAAATTAAAGTTATAAATTTCTTTTATTTCTTTTAGAGAAGTAATTTAAATTTTCATTACCTTAAGTTCAAAGGTTGGGTTATGATAATTTTTGGGTACAAATTATCAAATGTGTTATAATAGTATGATGGAAATAAATAATTAATTATAACCATGAATGTGGTTTTTGGAATTTTTAGATATATAATAAAGGCTATAAAAATTATTATATTTATCCATGAGAGGATAAAATAATAATAATTAACCTAAGTAGGTTACCTTTTAAGTCATGAAATATTTAAACTTAGGTTAATATTAATTTAAATAAAATTATCAAGCTTAGATAAAGTATTAAATTAAGGAGAACAAAATGTTAAGTAAGATAAGGTTAAAATATGATAAAATGTAACTTAAATCTTATAATTAACTTAATCTAAAATTGCATCCTTCATAATTTGGGTAAAAATATTAATGTAAACTTAGAATAATAAAATAAATAAGTTTGGGTAATTTTTGAAAAGTGAAATAAGGGCACTTTTGCCACAACTTTAGAAAGTTGGGCAAAAAGGTGTAATTAGGCCAAAACCTTGGGGGGGGGGGGGGCGTGTGCAAATAAGGCAAAATTAAGCTTCTTTTTAAATCCTCCAGCTTCACTTATGGAAGGTTTTCTTCCATGGAGATTTTGGGTGCGTTTTTGGCTCGTTTTTGGAAATTAAAGCATGGGCTTTTAGTACAAGATCAAGATTAACACATACACACTAAAATCGGGAATTATTATCCCCAAACAAGATCAAATTTTCACCCGGAAGGCAAGAAAATATCCCAAACGCGTTTTTCTGTTTCTATGGAAATTGAGATCCGTTTCGTGGCCATTTTGGGCCAAATTTTATATCAATCTGTATGGTTTTGAGAGATATATTGAAGCCTTATAAATATTCCTTCACCCATGGACTAGATTTATCCAATTTCAAGCCCTAAGTTTTCAGCAGTCCAAAACGTTTGTGCACTTGCAGAAGCGTTAACTCTCTCAACTCCGCACCTCTAGTTACGGGTTGGGTATCAAAATCTTTGTTTTGAAGTCTAGTTTCCATAACCGCAAACCACGCATCATTTGGAGTTCGGACGAGGGAGATACAAAGCAGACAACGAGAGGGTGTTGACAAGAACGAACCGAACGAATTCGGTAATGGCTAATTGGTACCTCTATTCGGTTTTTGATCCAATTAATCATGGTTATGCATGCTAATTGGGGTTAATTAGATACATACTAGATTAATTTAATTTTAGAAGTATTAAAATTATATTAATTATATCTTATGATATTATCTTAAATTGTAAGTTGTTAAGGAATAACACCACAATTGGGTGATGTGTTGCGTTATTTGAGATGATAATATTTATGCTATGATTACTTAGAATATACTACGAATTGATTTTAGTATTGTATAAATAATCATTTCATCGAAAAGCCTTGAAATTGTTTTATTTATAATTAAATAAAGTTCAAAAAAAAATCGGGACTAGTATCCTTCAAATGTCGTTATTGAATTAAGTATCTAATCCAAATTTATTTATGTTATGTGATTTGGGTACACCTCGGAATCGCTTTTGGAACGAAAATAAAGTAGGGAGCCAATTTGCTTTTTAAAAACAACCATCTCCGTTACGCCGTTCAAGTTCTTCGTGATTCAAGGCAAGTGGCGGTTCACTCTTGCAATTTATTCCATATTCATCTTAATTGATAATGAATCGATTGTATTGCTAAATTGGGGTAAATATTCTTAATTTTCGTTTGAGAACTTGTGTGTTAAATTGGTGTGTAAATGAACCTTATTTATTAGGTTTTATATTTGCTAGCAACGACCCTCATATATATATATTATTGTAGGGTGCTAGATGAACTTTGGTGTGGATTTTTTGTGCATTTGGTGTGGACTTATATGCTAGTTAGCAAGAGTATTCGTAGGAACTCTATTTACCTTACGAGGTTTAGCTATTTCTTTACAACTTGGTATTAGGAGGATTATTTCCCTAATACTTTTGGTCATGACCTACCCTTATTCGTATATAAGTGGTGGTGCACTTAGCTAGTGCTGAAATTCGGGATTCGTCTCATGATATATATCTCACTGCGAGATTGGTGTGAATTAAAAGCTTTAACGTAAATGTACGTTTTGGAATTGAAAAAGATAAGTGTCGTTTTGCACATAATTAATATACATGTGATCGTCCGGTTTTCCACGAGGGAAGTAGTTGGCGGTTCACACGAAACCAACTTCGGCTCGTCTCTCCCGGTGGCCTCTCTCCCCGTTCCCCGCCAGCAGTCTCCGGTCACACTGGACGCCGTCCGGTCCTGAGCTTCAACCTGAAAAAGAAGAGGGGCCCGAGGGTGACCCCGGGCTTGCCACTCCGACGCTCAAGTCAGTACTCAACCCGCGAAAAAGGGCAGTAAGGGCGGTGAAGTATGGAGTGTGATAGAGCTATAGTTGCCGAAAGAGTATCGACTACGGTGGAACTATGGTGGCAGGAAGAGTCTGGAGTATAGTGAATCAACAGTGACAGAAAGAGTATAGAACACAAGTTCGGTTTTAGCCGATAGGGTGGGAGATAGAGACCAACCAGAGAAAGGGTCGAGAACCCCCCTTCTCAATTCAGTCCTCCCCCCTTATATACCTGAAGCCTGATGGCCCTTTGTGTCGCCTAGCCGGCCCAATCCGTGAGGGTGTATTCGGACCGAGCGGCCGGGTAGGGCCGGGAAGAAGCCGATAGGGTAGAGCGGGAAGGAGGGCCGCAGACGGTATGGCCGGGAGGAGCTAAGATAGTGCTTCTTAGGGCTTTGCTTCAAGTTGGGCCGTACTGCTAATTGGGCCTCTTCCCTGCTTGGACCGGGCTAAATCTGGCTCCTACACATCCCCTCAAGCCGCACGGCCGAAGTCCCATTCGGCCGGGGGGCTTGATCTTCAAAGGAGTCGGCTGGCTTGGCATGGTCGCGGAGGGGAAGACTGTTTTTTTTCTTCGCCATTATTATAAGGCAGGAGGTAGGTCCCACACGTCCCCTTCGGAGGAGCAACTATAAAAAGGGCAGTGTCGCTTCATTTCTTGCTCAGATCTTTCTTCTCTTTTGCTCAGATTGCCTAACACACTTGCCTTGATACTTGTTCTGGATAATTGCCCTTGCCCTTGCACTTGTCTTGATTCTTGCTTCCTCTCTGTAGTTCCTTGCTTATCGGGGTCTCTCAAACCAAATATGAACCGCTTGCTTCTTCTTCTTCCTCTTGCAGATGTCCAGGTCACGAGGTGGTCGAAGGGGCGGGACCCCCTTTGAGTGGGGTAGTCACCGTTTGCGTCCGCGAATTGTGATGCCAGGTTATGCCGGCAGCAGCGTATGGAGTCTGTATGAATGTGGCTCTGAGCGCTTGCGGGTCGTTGCCTCTTATTCTCCTCCTTACTCCCTTTTCCAGGAGTAGTGTGAGCGCCTCAGGTAAAGGTGCTTCGAGGGAGGTGGGTCGTGGTCGACGTCCCTCAGGACGCTCTTGGCTTTAGGGCACCGTGGCCGTCTGGACGAGAAGGAGAAATCACCTTCTCGCCCAGTGTGTGTAGGGCGAAGTGGTACAGGGGTCGTAAGGGCAGCGCTTTGCTTCCCTGCGGATGGAAGGGCTCTTTTTCGCCTTGCCAGTCTTCAGGCCATGGTACGCGGGGTGGTGGTGGTGTTTGATGTCGAGGGCAAGGGGCGCTCGCTAGAGGTGTTGCGCTGCTGGAGAGGAGAAGATGCTTTCTTGCGGACCTCCCAGTCAGAAGGAGTCAAGTTGGCATGCTTCTCCTTCTCCAAGGGATCCCTTCGCATCTTTCCCTCCGCGGATTTTGCCAGCTCTTCAGGCTCGGGGTGGAGCCTAAGGGAACGTGAGTCATGTTCACGTTCGCCTCGGATCCCCAGGATTGTAGCTTTTGTGGGTGGCCGCGAAGCTTGCGACTGGTGACAGTGCTCGCCTTCCTCCCCGTCTTTGGTCTCCTTCTTTGCTAGATTATTTCTTGTACACTTGCAGCCGAAGTGGGCTTGCTACTTGTAATCTCCCTTGTAACCTTGCTTGACATGAATAGAGATGCATTTTTGGCTTACTTGCTTGTCGCGGTGCTTATTGCTTGCTTTCCCTTGTTCGCGCTTGTACTCGCAATCTCTCTTATTACTTGTCTCCTTTCCGGTATCTGGCTGACGGGCCGCGGGCTATGTCCGCGGATGTTGTGATCTTGCCTTGTGTGGTATAACTTTCGTTTTTTTCTTTGTTACTGTCCCCTTGTCCGCGGACATGCCGCCGAGACCTAGTAGGTTGCTTCAACCCTTCCCGCTTCATGCTTGCGAATGCCTACCCAGCCTTCTCTTTGTCCGCGGACATGTCGTTGGGACCATAATGGCAGTTTGAACGTCGCTTGAGCGGTTACCGAAGCGGTTGATTTATGAAAATTTCTTTGCCCCCCTAATCATAACTGTCCCGTCACATCACCGATATAAATGGGGCCTCCGGCCTTTCCCCAACGTGTTGCTTCTCCTCTCTCGCTCTTCTCTTTACTTGTTCCATTGCCGTTCTCCTTGCTCGAGCTTCTTCGTGGAAGGTACAGGGTGGACCAGGGCTTCTTGTCTTTAATTGGGTAGGTAAGCAACCCTCTTTTGCTTTTTCTTCCCTTCTTATTTTTTGCTTATTTTCCTTCACTTGCTAGTTGAGAGAAAGACGAAAAACCTAGTTTTAGGGTAAAAAACAATCTCGCCAGTAGCGTTCCGCCTTCATCACTTCCTTTCTCTTTGTTTCTTTCGGCGATTCCTAAACTTATCTCATTTTCCATACCAGCAAGCTCACTGATAGGTGCCATTTCATGCACCTTTACTAGCAACTATTAGCATTATTTGGAGGAGTTTATGATAAGATTTGAGGCTAAGTCTGTAATCCAAAAGATGTGGGGAGAATTGAAGATATCCAGGGATTTACAGCTTAGATGGAGATGATGAAGATGGATGAGGATCTGTTGGAGATTAATTGGAGAAGACCACCAACACTTGGTAGTAATGAAGAGCAGAAGAGAAGAAGAGCTGAAGAGAGGACTGGGCGAGTGTCACCGCCCCGCGCCAGAGCCACCGCGACCCGGCGGTGGATCTCAGAGAAGGAACTGACGCCCCGCGGTGGATCTCACCGCCCCGCGGTAGGCACGTCACGCCTCGCGGCCAGCAGAAGACATTATTTCCTTTTATGCATTTTTAGACTTTCTTATTTCTAGTATTTTATTTCCCTTGCTATTTTAATTAGGTTAAACTTATTTCCTAAGCCTATTTAAGACCTCTTTCTAGGTTAAGAGGCAGAAGACACTTTTTACCAGACAACTTTACATCAGACTTTTAGCATTGTTGTTTTCTTTCTCATTAGGGTTTCATTTGCATCTGAATGGAGCACTAATTTCCCTTTGTTCTACTAGACGTTTGAAGCAATACAGTTGATGTGTTTGTGAGATTTCTATTCCTTGTTCTTATTCTTATATGTGTTGGTTTGATTCTCTTGGTTATATTGAATATTGATTCATTGTTATTCTTCATAGCCTGATCAACTAGGTTGAGTAATATTTATCAATTGCTAGGGTTTGCATATAGTGGAATACGAGTGCATATCTAGTAGCAAACATAATTGTTGCATATAGTGGAATACGAGTGCACAATTGTGAGTGAGAATCATTTGCATGTTAAGTAGTAAGGTTTTCTTCTATTTGCATGTATCCTATATCCTTGTGTGCATTGCTATTGCTTTATTAGTGGTAAGGTTTTCTTCCATTGATATTGTAGTAAGTACTATCAACAACTGTCTGAACTGGTAGTTAATCAAGATCAGGGTGGGAACAACTATAAGAATAGATAAAGAACTTGGTTTTTAATAGATTTCGGTGATCAAATTATATCTCTGTATTGTGGATCTCGTTCTAGTAAAACTTCTTCCCTAATCATATTCTCAAGTCAACTAAACCTGTTCACTTTGCTCTGTTTGATAACCAAAACCCCCCCTTCCTTGTTACTTGTTAATCATAATTGCATACTTTATCAGATCTTCCCTGTGGGTTCGACCCTTACTTGCTTACTATACATCTGTTTAGTAGGTTGTTAGGACTTTTACTTTGACTAGGCCATTCAACGATATTTGCACTGCATATTTCGGCCACGTCACTCACCTTAGGTTTTCTTTGCGCGCTTCCCTTCGAATTAGTATCTTCCCCACTCTCAAAAGTCCCCACTTTCAAAGATGTCTCCGAGTTCCAGCGACAAGGACGACCTCCCGACCGGGCCTGGTGGTCGGAGAGTTCCGGTGGTCAATGCGGGGCCAACAAGTGCGGAGCCCCATGCCTAGGTGCCCAAGGCGGCAGAGTCTCAAATGGTGGATCTCCGGGCTGAGGAGTCTCGGGCAGAACCTCAAATGGTGGAGCCGCGGACAAAGGAGCCCTAGGCGGTGAAGCCGCGCGTGGTAGAGCCCCCGATGGTGGAGCCACAATCGGTGGTGGGGCAAGGTGCTAACAGCGGGTTCACGACTTCCTCGGGGTTGTCGTCGGGTGAGCCGGCTTCGAGCGGGGTGGCCGGGAGGCCTAGTGGTAGGGTCATTCCCCCAATTTTGCTCGAGAGGGTCAAGTCGGTCCGAATCGAGGGGGACGAGGACTTTAGGGCGTATGCTCGCCAGAACGGCCATTGCTCTAAGTTAACCTTCATGGACCTCCAGGCGATCCGAGAAGAGTACGACTTTCCCCCCGTCATTTCACTTGCACTGCCGCGTCCTAGGGGACGTTCCTTGTACGCGTATTCTGGCGCGGTGGTGAAGAACCTAGAGGCTTTGAAGGCCGACTTGTGCTATACAGCTCACGCCTTGGTGCTCGCCTTGCTAAGGGGTATAGGGATTGCGTCGATCCAGTTGCACCCAAATGCGTGGAAGTGGATATTCGCCTTCCTGGTGAGGTGCCACGAGATGGGAGTTCCCTTTACCTTTTGACGGTTTGTTACTCTCTTCTCGGCCCGGACTTTCAAGGCCGACTACTATATGCTGAAGATGGAGGCCGTCAACAAGATTGTTCTCCCCTCCAAAGTTTAGGATTGGGAGCCGAAGTGGTTCCTGGTCGTGAGTGACATTGTCGACAACCTTGGGAGACAAACTCCCCCGCTAAAAGGTCTAGATTGAATTGCTCCAATGCCCTCCCCGTGGACGTAGAGAAGGATTTTGCTGATCAATTCGCGGTCCCTTCTAGAGAGTTGGTCAAATGTAACGATTTCCTGACTCTTGAGAGGATGACTGTTGTGGGGTTGTTGGTTACTCCGTGGGCCAACCCCAATGACCGACAAAGGGGTAGGCGCCCCCATGCAGCTTCACGACCCTAGTGATGGCCAGTTGATGTGCATTTTCTTTTTCATTCTTTCTGGTGCCCTAACGCTTTTCGCTTTTCTTTCTTGTTGTATTGCAAGCAACATGATGGGACCTGAAGACTTCGAGGGCTTAGGCGAGTCGGACGGAGGCTTCAGGGGAGTGCAAGGGAAGCATGCTGACTAAGGGGCAGAGTCAAGCCTTAGTCTGGGGTACGAAGATGGGGCCGACGACCAGGTTATGGGGTCGGTAGGTGTGTGGACTGATATGCGGAACTCACAAAACCTGGCGCGCACGCTTGAGAGGAACCTTGCTAGAGGGGCCATAGGGCTAGTGCCAGTCGTAGGGCCGTCTGTGCCGCATGTGCCGATTGTAGACATGGAGACTCCGTCGGTAGGTGACGGGTCCAGATCTCGCGTCCCGCAAGACCTGGCCGCTGTGTTGAGCAACTTTCCGTCTCTCCCCGTGCTTCCTTCCAAGAAGGTAACCAATGTCCTTCAGACACTTATCGACTTCCCACTGGGTATGGCCTATGTGAAGGCGCTCTCCCTTAACTACGAGGGCATCAACTCGGTGTTGGGCACATCCTGGCTCACGATATTTTCTCCTTCCTCCCTCTTTCTTTTCTTTCTTATTGGGCGGCACATAGGGTGTTTCTAGGGTGACTTTGTTCCTTAGTTCATTGTCTTTGGCTCTATGTAGACGAGGTTCATGATTGGGGAGCGCCATCTGTGCGCCCAGGCTTCGCAGGAATATATGAGGCAGGCGGAGGAGCGAGTACAGCGCGCAGAGGAGTTAGGGTGACAAGCAGGCCGAGGAGCGGGCACATCATGTAGAGGAGTCAGGGCGGCAAGTCGGGGAGCGTGCTAGGCAAGCCGAGGAGCAAGTGTGCTAGGCTAGGCATATGGCTGAGGAGGCAGAGCAAGAAGTTGCCAGGCTCAACCGAGAGGCCAAGGAGGCTAAGACGGAGCTTTCCCGTCTAGGCCAGGAGTGTTCAGTGCTTCTCTCAGAACTTGAGAGCTCGAGGGCTACCAATGTCGGCTTTGCCGATCAAAAGCGAGTGATCCGGGAAGAGGCGGTGAATGAGTTCGCGAAGGGGCTGCACTACAAGCGAAGATGCGCGCACTTCTCGCGTCCTATGTATGAGGCCGAAGGTCAAGACGGCGTGAACCAGATGGCTCATCACGCGGCTGTGACTCCTATCGTATTCAACCCGTGCTCCCAACCAGTAAAGCCAAAGTGAGCTGAGCTTTACCGGCCTCCCCCAATTGGTCAGGTCGTGGAAGACCATCCCGGTGTTTTGGAAACATGGGGCGTGTTTACCCTTTTCGAGGGGTCGACGGTGCCCGGGAGAGACCGAGGCACAAAGAGAGGTCGCGATGCATTTGCCTCGCCATCTATTTTTCTGTGGAGCTCCTCACACTAGGCCGCTGCTCCTTCCGCGGTGACATGGGTGAGATCGCCGCTTGGCTTCGACATGTTCTTGGACCTGCCGAGCAAGCAGGCTCATAATGATGAGTTTTTCTCTACAATGTTGGCCGAGGGTTCAGGGGATGAGGGTTGTCAAGGTGCACGAACCCTAGGTTGTCGAGTATTGAACACTGAGCCCTTGGCTGGGTGGCTCTTCTTGCTTGCTTTTTCTCCTTTTTGTCTTTAGCTATGGGTAGGCATTTTTTTGAACAATTATTTTTTATGGTCGAACATTTATTGCAGCCCTCGGGCTGCGAGCGGTTAAGGTCAACCACTCGCTATATATTGGCTTCTCTTTTTCGCTCACTTGCATCATTTGCATTTCTTGCATCTCTTGCGTGTTTCTACTTTTTGTGTTTGTCTTGTTCCTTGCTTTTCTTTCAGCTTGCAACCGATGGACCATCCTTCCGGTTTTTGTCCTTTGCCAGACAGTTATGCTGTGGAGAATCCTCAGACCGTGGCGGTGGTGAGGGTTTACTGGAGAGGGCGTCTGGCCAGGTGTCGGGGAGATTGGGTCGTGGCCGCCTCTCATCGCTACATCGGCGGGCGCCAGCGGACATATACGTTGCTTGCCACCGGCTTCACCCTCAACACCATCTTGGATCTGTCTGATGCCGGGGATCCCAACTATAATGGTCGGGAGGTTCATTACTTTCCTTACTCGGCCGAGTTTCCTCGCCTTCTTCGTCGGATGGAAGATCAGTCGGATGCCGACGCGCTTTACGCTCTTAGCCGCCGTGAGCCGGTGTCGCTGTACGTGGTTGGGGATCGCTTAGTGCCCCCCTGGCCTTTAGGGCTACTTCGCAACTTACGTTGCCAGGTTGTACGAGGACTGCGACTCGTGATGACATGCTATGTATCCTAACTTGTGCAGCCAACCCTGCTCTTCTTTTGGCTCCTCCGCGATCGTGTTAGGGGCATCCCTTGACTATCCCCGTGAGGAGGGGCTTTTCTAGGTTTCCTGTTTTAGGCTTAGTAGCTCTTGGTCATGTGTGCCTCTTGTACAATACTTTTTGTAACGGCTTGCTCTCTTTTGTCAATGAATAAAGTCATTTGTTGATGCTCTTCCTCTCGTCTTTGTTTTCTTATTTTCCCTTACTGTTGTCGGGCTACTCCCATCCCCCTGGCCCGGGGCTTTGCTTGAGTGCACTGCGCCAGGGAAACTCGCAGGCCAAATTGAGTAGTCGGCTTCTCTTTTTATTGCTAGAAATAGAGGGTCCTTGCATGCCTTTGGCTTATTGCTTTGATGTTGCTTCGCGGCCGAGCCCCTCGCCCACTTGCTTACATCTGCCTGCGGCGGTTGTCTTGCTGCATTCTTTGGGTTGCTCCCGGCTCCTCAAAGGCTTATCACCTTGCAGGCTTTAGGGTGATTCTCCTCATTGTTGGCCATCCGATATTGCTTTCTGTTGTACCCGACTTTGTGGTCTTCGCGCCTTCTCTACTTTCTTGCTTTGTGGTGCTTATCTGCCCCCGCAGTTTTAGTGCTCCCGCCACTCTCTTGCTTTGTTGTATTTTTTCCGCTATATCGTTGTTTTGCCCTGAGTTTTGTTGCCACGGGTCATTGCTTTAACTTGTCTTGATCTTGCCGGTCTGGCGTTGCTCCTTGCTTTTCACGCGGACTGGTTCCTGCACATTTTTTGTCTTAGTTATTTTAATATTGCTCTCGCCCCTTTTTGGGCCCAATGTTGCTTTAGTATTGCCTGGTGTTGCTTAGTGTTGCTCTCGCCCCTTCCCGGGCCTTGCCTTTCTCAATATTGCTTAATAATTGCTTCGTATTGCTCTCGCCCATTCCCGGGCCTTTCCCTTCTCATTATTGCTTAATAATTGCTTGGTGTTGCTTAGTATTGCTTTCGCTCCTTCCCGGGTCTTGCCTTTCTCAATATTGCTTAATAATTGCTTTTGTCCCTTCCCGGGCCTTGCCTTTCTCAATTGTGCTTAATAATTGCTTTCTCCTCTTCTCAGGCCTTGCCTTTCTCAATATTGCTTAATAATTGCTTTCGCTCCTTCCCGGGTCTTGCCTTTCTCAGTAATGTGCGGCAATCCTTCTCTTGTACTCGGCCTCGAGGATCTCGGCCATCTCTCACACTTCTTCCCTTAATTGTAACTCCACGGACATCCTCTCATTGTTGCTTTCCTCGTCATAATGCAGAATCCATTCATTTGGAAAAAGGTGCTCTACTAGAACGACTGCCTCAACCCCATACGCCAGGCAAAATGGCATCTCACCAGTCCCTTTCTTTGGTGTTGTTCGATTGGCCCAGAGGACGAGCAGGATAATTTCTACCCATCGCCCTTGTGCTTTATCTAGACTCTTCATTAAGTCAACTAGAGGCGAAGCGAAGGCGAATGCCCAAGTCGTCGCAGAATGCCCTTAACTTTTCCGTGTTGAATTGGGGCCCTCGGTCGGTGACAATGTCCTGGGGGAGTCCAAAGCGACAAATGATAATTTGCCAGAGGAATTTTTTTTACCTTTTCGACTATGGTAGTTGTCAGGGCCTCCGCCTCAATCCACTTGGTGTAGTAATCGATGGCTATCAAGATGTACTGCAATTGTCCGGGAGCACGAGGAAAAGGGCCAAGGAGATCCATCCCCCACATGGTGAAAGGGCATGGGACACTCAAAATCTTCATTTCTTGCCCGGGCTGTAGGATAGCGGGAGCATGAACCTGACAGGGATTGCAGGACCAAGAGACCTCCATAGCATCTTTTCTCATGGTGGGCCAAAAGTAGCCGGTGCGTTGGGCCTTGTAGGCAAGATTCCTCCACCCGGAATGGCTACCACAAGTGCCGCTGTGAATTTCCTCGGTGAGTTTGCGGCCTTGTTCCAGTGAGACGTATTTGAGGCCTAACGAGTTATAGCCTTTTTTGAACAACCCACCTCCCTTCATGTAGAAGCGCGAGGCTCGGACCTACAGTCTTCGCCTTTTGGCCTTGTCGGACGGAGAGGCTCCCTTCTCCAAGTATTCCTTCAGGGGTGTACTCCAGTCGGGGGCCTCGTTGATTGTCATGACTTGCATTCGAATGGCGGGGAGGCTTTTGCTTTCTACGCGGGCTACACCTGTAGTGCAACCAACTGACTTGGAGCCAAGCTTTGCAAGGGCATCTACGACCGTGTTTTCGGACCTCGGGATGGAGTGTTGATAAGCACTACTTTGTAGAGCTTAACTAATAGTCATTAGAGGGTTTATTGGTGTCATTCGGGTATTTCTAGGCACATTCATGTGCAAGGCGTTTGGAGGCGAAGTTTAGAGTTTTTGGAGGTGTTTGAGCGGTTTTGGAGATCATAGGAGACACCGAGGAAGAAAACCACCAAGGAGAGACGCCATAGGAGTGAAGAGAAGAGCTGAGCACGGTGCGAGAGATAGCAAGAAAGAGCTGATGAGAAGAGGAGGTCTGAAGCCTTGCCGCACCTGCGCCGGAGTCCACCGCCCCCTGCGGTTGAAGAGCTGGAGCTACTGCCATTAGGCCGCACCCTGCGGTTCCAGAACCGCCCCTGCGGCGAGCTCGGCTGAACACGTACTGGAGGTCCACCGCACCCTGCGGTGGAGAGACCGCAACCCGCGGTTGCGTGTGCTGAATGTTATTTGCGAGTTTTTATTTCCGTTTTAGTTTTATTCCGAAACTTTATTTCCAAGTTTGTTATTTCCTTACCTTTATTTCTGAATTATTTCCTTAGTATTTAAGTAGGGTTAAGACTATTTTGGAGAGGGTCTTCTTCTCTCTCTTGAACCCTAATTGCCGTTATTACGTATTTGCTTACAAACTTTATGGAGAACTAAACCCTCCATTGTTGCACTTGACAGTTTGAAGCCAGCAATTGATTGGTTGTGAGTTTTCTACTCTTGTTCGTTTCCTATTGGTTGGATTGATTCTCTTGTGCTTAATTTATATTGGCTTATGTTGGTTTATCTAGATTGATCACCTGGGTTTATTGATATTTTCCTAAGTGCTAGGACTTGTGATTCTGTGTTCAGGTTGCATATCTAGTAGCGAACACGGTTGTGCGTATAGGGGATCCGAGCGCACAATTGTGAGGGAGAATTAATTGCATGCTTATAGTAACGGGTTGTTTCTATTGCATGTATCTTGCTAATCCTTGGTTGAATGCTATTGCTTTATTGATTCCTGAAGGTTTTCGGTATTGATTTAGTAATAAGTATTGTTAGGGCTGGTAGAACTAACAATTACTTAAGATCGGGATAAGAACAACAATAGGATTGTTAAGGACTTAAGATTGATAGAATTCTAGGATCAACTTATCTTTTGTTCGGTGGATCTCTTGTTAAGTGTGGCGCTTTTCCTCATCATATTTACAACCATAAATCTGCGATTTTGCTCTCTTGTCTTCTTATTAATTTGGTTCGAAAACACATACAAACCCCCCCCCCCCCCTTTTGTTCCAAGTTGGTAACCTTGAATTGCAAGAATTGATAACCTGATTCCCTGTGGATTCGACCCTGACTTGCTTGCTATACTCTATAGTAGGTTGCTTAGGATTTCTTTGATTTGGGTATACGACTTTGGCCCTGTCAAATTTGGCGCCGTTGCCGGGGAGTCAAATTTTCTGTTTTTGTGATTTGTTGTTACTAACCCTTGGTGTGGATCTATCTTATGGTCCACACTCGTGCTACTAATTCACCGCTTCTTGACTTTGATCCAGAAATTACACGAACTCTTTCACAGGCTCGCAGAGTGAATCGTTCTTTAGTGTTTGACAACCCTACATTCGAGATGGCTAACGATGGCGCGGATCGGACGTTGAGACAGTTGACTGCACCAGACCTGCAGCAGCAACCTTTGGCTGTAGTAATCCCTGGGCTGGCTGCAGGCGTGAACTTTGAGTTGAAGCCGGGGCTGATTCATTTGCTTCCAGAGTTCCATGGACTGGCTGGAGAGGACCCAATCAAGCATCTGGGTAAATTCCACACAGTCATCATGAGTATGAAACCGGCGAATGTTACTGAGGAGCAAATAAAGATGAGAGCTTTTGGGTTCACCTTGAAAGATACCGCTGATGACTGGTATTACCATCTTCCTACTGGAAGTATTGACACGTGGACCAAGCTTCACGAGGCTTTTCTGGAGAAGTATTTCCCTGCTAAGAAGGCCAACAGTTTGAAGAAAGCCATTAGCAACATCGAGCAGGAGGGTGACGAGACCCTATATGATTACTATGAGAGGTTCAAGAGACTTTGCTCAAGCTGCCCATTCCATGGGTATTCCAACCAGGACCTGGTACTTCATCTCTATAACGGGCTGCTGGATAATGAGAGGAGGATGGTTGACGCTGCTTGTGGCGGAAACATTCTTAACATAACTCCAGCACTCGCTATGGTAAAGATTCAGGAGATGGCTGAGGGCACGAGAAACTTTGGTAGATCTGCTACCAAGAGAGGAGTCCATGCTGCTGAGTCTAGTCGCTCTTCGTATGCTAATGATATGGCTGAGTTGAAGGACATGGTGAAGCGACTTACGCTGCACGGAGCCCCTCAACAACTCAAAGCATGTGGGGTATGTGCCGATGAATTCCACCCCACCGAGGCTTGCCCTCAAGTTCAGGATGATGGGACCGAGGAAGTAAACGCTGCAGGAGGATGGCAACCAAGGCCAAAATATGATCCATTCTCTAACACTTACAACCCCGGAACTAGAGATCATCCGAATTTCAGGTGGAGTAACCAGCAGAATGTCCAGAACCCTCACCTTTTGCAACCACAACAACCGAGGCCACAGTACAACCCTAGACAAACCATGTCAGCTGAGGACATGATCAAGTCATTGACTCAGTCGGTCATGCAAAAGGATGCTGAAACGAAGTCTTCCATTCAGAATCTTGAGAAGCATGTGGCACAAATTGCTCAAGCTGTGAGTAATCTAGAAGCTCGTGATTCGGGAAAACTACCGTCACAAACGGTAGTGAACCCGAGGGAAAACGTCAGTGCTGTGACTTTAAGAAGTGGGAAGCAATTACATGTCGATCCTAGTGCTGAAGAGGACGACTCGGAGAATGAGGATGCTCTGCTGAACGACCGCATCCAGCGGCACGGTGGCCGCACCTGCGGCGAGCAAGACCTGGAGAAGCAGAAGGCTACTGTCGATAGACCGCACCCTGCGGTGGGAATACCGCACCCTGTGGTGAACGGTGATTTTTCTCGGGAAATTCCGGTAGCTCCACCGCACCCCGCGGTTGAGAACCGCACCTGCGGCGAGTCTTCCGGGATTGTCAAAGAGCCTTACGTCGACGATTACGTTCGTCCTTACTTCCCTCCTCTCGGTTCCGAGAAGCCACCCGCCCCCTTTCCAGAAGCACTCAGGGAGAGAAGGGTCGTTGATGACAAAGATCTTTTTGAGACCTTCAGCAAATGCGAGGTCAACATCCCATTGCTCAAGCTAGTGAAGAGCATTCCTAAGTATGCTAAGTTCTTGAAGGAGCTCTGCACGATCAAGAGAAACCAGAAGCTGAAGGGGAAACAAAAGGTGAAGGTCAGCGAACGTGTGTCTGCAGTATTTCAAAGGCGTATGCCCAAGAAATGCTCCGACCCAGGTATGGTTAGCATCCCCTGTGTTATTGGTGATACTAAGTTTGATAGAGCCATGCTTGATCTAGGTGCTTCTATCAATGTGTTGCCTTACTCTCTTTATAAATCTCTTAGATTGGGACCTTTGCATGAAACAGGAATTGTTGTGCAACTTGCTGATAGGTCTAGTGTTTACCCTAAGGGGGTAGTTGAGGATGTGCTTGTTATGGTTGACAACTTGATATTCCCCGCTGACTTCTTTGTCCTAGATATGGAACATGATGACCATGCGGCCCCTATTCTGTTAGGAAGGCCTTTCTTAAAAACTGCTAGGACCAAGATAGATTATGTAAGTGGGACACTTACTATGGAATTCGATGGGGAGGTGGTACAATTCAACATCTATGACGCTATGAAACACCCTATTGATGACCATTCTCTATGCTCTATTGATGTGATTGAACCCATTGTGCAAGATGTATTTGATATTTCTGGTACTGATGAGCTGCAGTCTATTATTGAGAATGACATAGATGAGTTCCACACAGAATATGCTCTGTCAACTAACATGCAGGCGATGGTGTCTCAAATGGAGAAGCTTCCTATAGACCCTTTGGGCGTTGGCCCCATTCTATTAACCCCGGGCGAGAAGCTCGTTCCCTCTGTTATACAGGCTCCCGAGAGTGAACTCAAACAACTCCCGGATCACCTCAAGTACGCTTTCCTTGGAGTCAACGACACCTTGCCAGTCATTGTGTCTAGTAAGCTTTCGAAGGAGCAAGAGGAGAAGCTAGTGGAGATTTTAAAGGAGCACAAGACTGCATTAGGTTGGACCATTGCCGATATCAAAGGGATTAGTCCCTCAACATGTATGCATCGGATCCTCCTAGAAGATGATGCCAAGCCGTCCAGGCAACCACAGAGGAGATTAAATCCACCTATGATGGAGGTGGTGAAGAAGGAGGTGCTGAAGCTCCTTCAAGCTGACATGATCTTCCCGATTTCCGATAGTCGTTGGGTCAGCCCCACTCAGGTTGTTCCCAAGAAGGGAGGAATCACAGTGGTTGAGAACCAACAAGGAGAGTTGGTCCCTACAAGGACACAAACGGGCTGGAGAGTTTGCATAGATTACCGCAAGCTGAACGCGGTAACCAGAAAGGATCACTTTCCCTTGCCATTCATCGATCAAATGCTAGAACGCCTTGCTGGGCGCCCCTACTACTGCTTCCTTGATGGATATTCAGGATACTTCCAGGTGGCCATAGCGCCAGAGGACCAAGAGAAGACTACCTTTACATGTCCTTTTGGCACATTTGCATACCGCAGAATGCCCTTTGGACTATGTAACGCACCCGGTACTTTTCAACGATGTATGGTTAGTATCTTCTCTGAGTACATTGAAAATTTTATTGAAGTATTCATGGATGATTTTACAGTACATGGGGATAGCTTTGATAAATGTTTGGCCCACTTGACACTTGTGCTGAAAAGATGTGTTGAAACTGACTTGGTTTTAAATTCTGAAAAGTGTCATTTCATGGTTGAACAAGGGATTGTGTTAGGTCATATTGTCTCTGCTAGGGGTATTGAGGTCGATAAGGCGAAGATTGATGTAATTCAGTCTTTACCTTATCCTACTAATGTGCATGAAGTTCGTTCCTTCCTAGGCCATGCAGGTTTCTATCGCAGGTTTATCAAGGATTTTTCGAAGATCTCATCACCCTTATGCGAGCTGCTGAAGAAAGAGGTGACCTTTGATCTGAACGAGGAGTGTAAGAAGGCGTTCGACTGCTTGAAAGAACGCCTGACTAGTGCACCGATTATTCAAGCACCGGACTGGTCAAAACCGTTCGAGATCATGTGTGATGCCAGCGATTATGCAGTTGGAGCAGTTCTGGGACAAAAAGAGGGAAGGGCCTCTCATGTGATTCACTACGCGTCCATGACTCTGAATGGCGCGCAACGGAACTACTCCACTACTGAAAAAGAGATGCTAGCTGTGGTATTTGCCTTGGAGAAGTTCAGGCAGTATTTGTTAGGAGTGAAGGTGATTATTTACACGGATCACGCCGCCCTTCGTTATCTAATGACGAAGAAAGAGGCGAAGCCGAGATTGATTCGATGGGTTCTCCTGCTGAGTGAGTTCGATGTGGAGATACGGGACAAGAAAGGAGCAGAGAACTTGGTAGCGGATCATCTGAGTAGATTGGTGAACGAAGAGGACAAGCCCGGGAAGCAGACCCCAATCCACGGAAACTTCCCGGATGACACCCTCTTTTCAGTGGATGTACTGGAGCCACACCGCACCGGGCGCCACCCCCACCGCACCTGCGGTAAAGAGAAGGATTTACAAGGCCAAGGTTCTGGAGAATGGCCGCACCCTGCGGTGGATGACCGCACCCGCAAAGGCGGTGATTTTTCTCGAGAAAATTGCCCAGATGTACCGCACCCAGCGGTGGACCCAACCGCACCCGCGGCGAGAGGCGACTTTTTTCGAGAGGTTTCTGCTATTTGGCCGCACCCAGCGGTGGATAAACCGCAACCTGCAGTGAGCGAAGCTGTTCGTGATTTTTCTGCTGAGAGCGCTTCCTCACTCGAGGCGTACTTCCACAGGTCCGTCCTCGGGATCCGATCCCTCCGACCATGGTACACCGACATCGTGAACTACTTGGTT
This sequence comes from Rheum nobile, assembly GCA_027886185.1. Lineage (NCBI taxonomy): Eukaryota > Viridiplantae > Streptophyta > Magnoliopsida > Caryophyllales > Polygonaceae > Rheum > Rheum nobile. Next base: position 2,913,591 of record WOAB01000163.1, read on the forward strand.
TGTGGGGAATTCCCTCCGGATCATACCAAGGCGCAACGGGAGAAGGTGCGGAGAGAAGCGCGGTACTATATTTGGGATGATCCTTATCTCTGGAGACACTGTGTCGATCAGGTAATCCGTCGATGCCTTCCGGATAACGAGGTACAATCTGTCCTTAGCTTTTGTCATTCTGAGGCATGTGGGGGCCATTTTGGTGCAAATAAAACTGCTAGGAAAGTGCTAGATGCAGGTTTCTATTGGCCCAATCTTTTTCGGGATGCATTTGCTTTTTGCAAGGTATGTGATAGATGTCAGAGGATGGGAAATATCTCTAGGAGGAATGAGATGCCTCAGTCCTCTTTGATTTTTTGTGAGGTTTTTGATGTGTGGGGTATTGACTTTATGGGACCCTTCCCCAATTCTCACGGGAACCTATATATTTTGCTTGCGGTGGACTACGTTTCCAAGTGGGTGGAAGCGAAGGCCACCAGGACTGATGATTCTAAAGTTGTGGCAGGTTTCTTGAAAGAGAACATATTTTCCAGGTTTGGGATCCCTAAAGCTTTGATTAGTGATCGGGGAACCCACTTCTGCAACAAGACTGTGACCGCCCTACTGAAGAAGTATCATGTCACACAGAGGGTTTCCACTGCCTACCATCCACAGACTAATGGGCAGGCTGAGGTGTCAAACAGAGAGATCAAGACGATCCTTGAGAAGACAGTGGCACCCAACAGGAAGGACTGGAGTTTGAGATTGAATGATGCACTGTGGGCTTACCGCACTGCCTACAAGACTCCAATCGGGATGTCTCCTTTCCGGCTCGTATTTGGCAAAGCTTGCCATCTACCTGTGGAGTTGGAACACAAAGCATGGTGGGCAGTGAAGCAGTGCAACATGAGGATTGATGAAGTAGGAGAATTTCGCAAGCTTCAGCTGCAAGAGTTAGAGGAGCTACGCCTTGATGCATATGACAATGCTGTGATCTACAAAGCCAAAAACCAAGGCGTGGCATGACAAGAACATCTTGCGAAAGGACTTCCACCCCGGTGACAAAGTCCTTTTGTTCCAATCCCGCCTGAAACTCTTCGCGGGGAAGCTGAGATCAAAGTGGATAGGACCGTACATTATTGCTGAGGTCTACCCACATGGCGCCGTTGACTTAATCGAGCCGACAACTCAGAAGACATTCAAGGTCAATGGTCAAAGGTTAAAACCTTACCATGAGGGTTTCTCCACTGCAGAGATTGATGAGATGGCTCTGGAGGAGCCGAGTGCTGAAAAGGAATAGACGAAAGTCTACGTCGAGCCAACGACGTGAACCAAGGCGCTGCTCGGGAGGCAACCCGAGGTATTGTTTTCTTCTTTTTCTTTTGTCTTTTCTTTTTCATCGCTTAGTTAGGTAGTTGTGTTGGTTTTTGTGTTTCTTTTTCGTTCGTTTTCGCCTGCGGACTAACCTCGCAGGTACGAAGGAAAGTCACGCCGGTGTTCTGGAGACCCACCGCACCCCGCGGTGGAAGCACCGCCCCCGCGGCAAGCCCCTGTTCGAAGAGAAAAAGGCGAAATCAAAAAAAAAAAATGAAAAAAAAAAATGAACAAAAAAAATGAAAAAAAAAAAAGGCAAAAAAAGGGCCCCTGACAAAAACCAAGTGGGGGAGTAAAAATTGAAAAAGTTGGGCCCCGAAAAAGCCATAAATGGGGAGTAAAAATTGGATTAAGTAAAAGAGGCCTTATGGGCCCACCATACCCTTCTCTTTCCAGCCCACCCCATCCCTAACTCCTCTCCCTCTCCCTCTCCCTTATTTTTTTCCCCTTATTTTATGATTGTCTTCTTTTCCACATTGAGGACAATGCGTATTACAAGCATGGGGGAGGGAGTAGATTCACTTTCTATCTTTATGTACAGTTTCTGTATTTTTCTTTGTGTGTTTCATTCTGTTTTTCGGAGTTGCATTGCATTGGTTGTGAGTTTTCTAAAAAAAAAAAAAAAAAAAAAAAAAAAAAAAAAAAAAAACCTGGGATGAGTTGAAAATCCGAAAGGGCGACTCAGGCAACAAGCAGGTGACCCGGACCAGTGCTAGACTGGGGTAATATGGTGTCGGAGTGACGTGAGCATATGTGAGTCCATCTTTGAAAAAAAAAAATAAGAGTGGCTTGGTGAAAACCCGAAAGGGCGCCTTGGCAAAATGAGCGAAAAGAAGAAGAGTGATTCTTAGGATTTCTCTTTATTTATTGGCGAGGCGTCATAAGAAGGGAGACATAGAAGGAATATCGGGTAGGCCACTTCGGGAGGCATAAGAAGTCTTAGATGGAGGATAGGATTAGAGGTCACTTTACACTATTGGATGTCCGGGATAAGCTTGGGGGAAGTACTCTGCTTGCCCCCAAGTTCTGTTGTTGTTGATGATGATGTGTTGTAGATGAGATTGACGCCAGGAGCTTTGGCATGGGTTAGGTGACTCGTAGTAGGAGGAGATGCTTCCTGAGACCTTGTGTGCTATTTTGGAGGGGTGAACTTTCTTTTAGTTTACTCGAGGACGAGCAAAGGTCTAAGCATGGGGGAATTTGATAAGCACTACTTTGTAGAGCTTAACTAAGAGTCATTAGAGGGTTTATTGGTGTCATTCGGGTATTTCTAGGCACATTCATGTGCAAGGCGTTTGGAGGCGAAGTTTAGAGTTTTTGGAGGTGTTTGAGCGGTTTTGGAGATCATAGGAGACACCGAGGAAGAAAACCACCAAGGAGAGACGCCATAGGAGTGAAGAGAAGAGCTGAGCACGGTGCGAGAGATAGCAAGAAAGAGCTGATGAGAAGAGGAGGTCTGAAGCCTTGCCGCACCTGCGCCGGAGTCCACCGCCCCCTGCGGTTGAAGAGCTGGAGCTACTGCCATTAGGCCGCACCCTGCGGTTCCAGAACCGCCCCTGCGGCGAGCTCGGCTGAACACGTACTGGAGGTCCACCGCACCCTACGGTGGAGAGACCGCAACCCGCGGTTGCGTGTGCTGAATGTTATTTGCGAGTTTTTATTTCCGTTTTAGTTTTATTCCGAAACTTTATTTCCAAGTTTGTTATTTTCTTACCTTTATTTCTGAATTATTTCCTTAGTATTTAAGTAGGGTTAAGACTATTTTGGAGAGGGTCTTCTTCTCTCTCTTGAACCCTAATTGCCGTTATTACGTATTTGCTTACAAACTTTATGGAGAACTAAACCCTCCATTGTTGCACTTGACAGTTTGAAGCCAGCAATTGATTGGTTGTGAGTTTTCTACTCTTGTTCGTTTCCTATTGGTTGGATTGATTCTCTTGTGCTTAATTTATATTGGCTTATGTTGGTTTATCTAGATTGATCACCTGGGTTTATTGATATTTTCCTAAGTGCTAGGACTTGTGATTCTGTGTTCAGGTTGCATATCTAGTAGCGAACACGGTTGTGCGTATAGGGGATCCGAGCGCACAATTGTGAGGGAGAATTAATTGCATGCTTATAGTAACGGGTTGTTTCTATTGCATGTATCTTGCTAATCCTTGGTTGAATGCTATTGCTTTATTGATTCCTGAAGGTTTTCGGTATTGATTTAGTAATAAGTATTGTTAGGGCTGGTATAACTAACAATTACTTAAGATCGGGATAAGAACAACAATAGGATTGTTAAGGACTTAAGATTGATAGAATTCTAGGATCAACTTATCTTTTGTTCGGTGGATCTCTTGTTAAGTGTGGCGCTTTTCCTCATCATATTTACAACCATAAATCTGCGATTTTGCTCTCTTGTCTTCTTATTAATTTGGTTCGAAAACACATACAAACCCCCCCCCCCTTTTGTTCCAAGTTGGTAACCTTGAATTGCAAGAATTGATAACCTGATTCTCTGTGGATTCGACCCTGACTTGCTTGCTATACTCTATAGTAGGTTGCTTAGGATTTCTTTGATTTGGGTATACGACTTTGGCCCTGTCAAGTGTATCTCAAACTGGTGTAAAGCCTTAGCCAGTGTTCTCACTCTCTCGCAATACTCGGGCAGGGTTCCCGTCTTTGCCTCATAGATCCCTTGCACTTGGTTAACTACGACCTCAGAGTCGCTGTAACAGATCAAGCTTTGTGCTCCGTTTACTAGGGCCAGTTCCATTCCCGCTAAGAGGCCCTCGTATTCCGCCTCGTTGTTAGTAGACTCGAAATCCAAAGCCAGTGCGTACTCCATTTTTTCTCCTCCCGGGGATGTGAGGACCAGGCCGGCTCCGCGGCCTTTTTCGTTCACCGCCCTGTCAGGAAAAAAACACCCAACAAGTTAGAGCCCCTATTGCTTCCATGACAACCTTATCCCTAAAACTGGCCTCGATGAGGAAGTCGGTGAGAGATTGTGCCTTGATAGCAGGGCGATTCTTGTACGAAATGTCGAACTCTGAGAGCTCCACTACCCACTTTGTCATTCTGCCCGAGAGGGTAGGCCGGTGGAGTAAGTTTTGCAGCGGGAAGTTTGAGAGGACCTGTATGGGGTGGCCCTAGAAATATGGCCTTAGCTTACGGGCGGCTGTGATTACGACAAGGGCTAACTTTTCCACAAGCGAGTACCGTGTTTCCGCGAGCAGCATGGTTTTCCCCACGAAGTAGACTGGTATTCGCGTGTCCTTCACAATGACCGCGCTGAATGCGCTATCCCCCACTGCGATATAAAGTTGAAGCTCCTCTCCGGGTGCGGGAGCCGCTAAGGTGGGTAGTCACTTCAAGTGGCTCTTTAAGTCTTCGAAGGCCGTCGCACACTCCGGCGTCCACTCGAAGTTGTGGACATTCCGGAGGGCCTTGAAGAAAGGGATACTCCTCTCCGACATTCGGGCGCAAAACCTGCCCAAGTAGTTTACCGCGCCTAGGAAATGTTGTACCTCCTTAACATTCCGCGGGGCCATCATTGCAAAGATCGCTTCAACCCTCTCTGGGTTTACGTCGATCCCTCTGGTGCTGACTAGAAAACCTTGAAACTTGCATGCTTGCACTCCAAAAACACACTTTTTCGGGTTCAAACTCATTCCATTGCTTCTCAAGGTGTTAAAGACCTCGCGGAGGTCGGCTGCGTGCTCGAAGGTGTACCGACTTTTCACGACAATGTCGTCAACGTAAGCTTCCACCGTCTTGCACCTTAGATCCCGGAAGATGCGATCCATGAGCCTCTGGAAAGTGGCTCCCGCGTTCCTGAGGCTGAAAGGCATTACGCGATAATAGTAGGTTCTTGCCTCCGTCATGAAAGTTGTATGCTCTTCATCATGGGGATTCATCTTGATCTGGTTGTAGCCGGAGTACGCATCGAGAAAGCTGAGGGCCTCATGCCCGGTCGTGGAGTCTACTAGCATGTCGATGGAGGGGAGAGGGTAACTATCCTTAGGGCAAGCCTGGTTCAGGTCGGTGAAGTCTACACACATTCGCCACTTGCCGCTTGATTTCTTAACCATCACCACGTTGGCCAGCCAAGTGGGGTATTGGATTTCCCGGATGAACCCAGCCGACAAGAGCTTAAGGATCTCTTCGTGAGCTCCTTCAGCCTTGTCGCTAGCTTGTTTTCGCTTCTTCTGCCTCACCGGGTTGGTCCCTTGGATGATGCTCAAGATGTGGGTCATAAGCGCCCGAGGGATGCCGATTAGGTCTCTTGGTGTCTAGGCGAACACATCCCTGGATTTTCCTAATAGCTCCTTGATTTGCTCTTGATCATTCACGCCCAGGTGGGTCCCAAAAAATAGCCTCTCGTCCTCATTTCCGAATGGGGTTATCGCCCTTGTCTCATCGTTCTCTACGATCGGGTGGACTTGCTAATGTACTTCGAGATCGGCATGTTCTTGGGTCCTATCTGAGGACCCTACTCCCGGCTTGAGTTCTTGGACTTGTAAGACTTGCTCTGCAAGGCCCTTTCCTTTCAGGGTGGTTAAATAGCATGCCCGACTCTCTTCTTGCCGGCCCTTCGACTCCCATACTTCTCCGCGAACTGGAAACTTTACCTTAAGGTGGTATACTGAAGCAATAGCTTGGAACTTGTTGAGGGAAACTCGCCCGAGGATCGCATTGTACGCGGAGGGTATCCTCATGACCATGAAGTCTACCGATTCAGGCATGCACGGGTCTCCCTCATTCCCCAGAATGAGGTCCAAGGTGACGACACCAGAGACGATGACCCTTTCTCCCGAGAAGTCGATTAGCAAGCAGTTAGTGGGGCAGAGTTCTGCGGGTAGGATCTCTAATTGCAGGAAGGCATCCTAGTATAAAATGTCCGCGAAGCTTCCCGTGTCGACTAGGATCCGCTTAACGAGCTTTGTTCCAAACTGAGCATGTATGACCAATGGGTCATAGTGCGGGGTTTCCACCGCTTCCATGTCCACTTCTGTGAAAGAGAGCTGGTGCCCTACTGGCGAACCGGTAGCAACGCTGAGAACTGGTATTTCGGGGTGATGCCTTCCTCCTCGCGCGTATCTATGCGTGGCCCTCATGCTTTCTCCCTACGGACCTGTGCCGCCCGAGATTGTTCCCACGCAACCATTTGGGAGAGGGAAGTTATCCCTCCACATAGGGGGCGGGGGCGGCACCGGATTCTTGCTCACCCCCCTACTCATCACTCTATAGCCCCGAACGAATAGAGACCCCAAAGTGGGTTTCTTAGTCGGGGATCCGTATCCCATGCAATCGTTATTGTCGTGAGTTTTGGACTGATGGTACGAGCATAACTTTTGGGGAGGTTGTCCTTGTTGGGCTGCTGCTTGGGACTTGGAGAGATTCAAAAAGGGGTTGTACTGTGGGGGTGGTGGGTTCATCGACACTGTGTTCACCGGAGCTCGCTCTAGGGCTTTCCCTTTATCCACGGCCGTAGCAGGCCTCCTCTGTTCCCATGGGCCCTAGTACCTTCCCTTAGTCTCATTCTGGGATGCATTCGAGGGCCTGCGTTACAAACTTGCCATTTCCTCGGCTTGGATGTGGGTGTTGGCCTTATCCAACAATTTGGAGTAGGTTGCCGACTCCTTCTTGGTGACCGATAACTTGAAGTCTGAGTTCGCGAGCCCTTGTATGAACGCGATCTTGGCCACCTTCTCGTCAAAATCACACACTTGTATCACTTCGGCCGTGAACCTCTTTACGTATGAGGCTAGGCTCTCCGTCTCTCGCTGTCTCAGGGTAAAGATTTCACGTAGCCCTCGGCATCTCCTCCTCGAGCTTCCAAAGTGTGTTAAGAATGATTCCTCCAGCTGGGGGAAGTTGGCAATGCTTCCCGCTGGAAGGTTAATCATCCATGTTAGGGCTGCTTCGGTAAGCGAGCTAGGGAATAAATTGCACATTGTTGGTCCGTCTGCTCGACAGGACAACATCGTGTACTTGTACTTTGAGATGTGATCATGGGGGTCTCCCTCGCCGGCATACTCCCCCATGGTTCGAATCGCGCTAGCATCAATTTGGAAAATTGTCATTAGCACCTCGTTCGTGAAAGCGATGGAGCCGTATAAGGTCGGGAGGTCGGCGGGGCCCTGACGTACTTCAGGCCTGTCTGCGATGGGGTGTGGCTTTGCGTGTGAGAAGCTGTTTCTCCTCTCGTGATGGTGGCGCCTACCAGGTGCGCTGGCCGCTAGAGCTGGTCGGGTAGGGCCTACTTGTGGTACGGGCCGAGCCTATCCTGCTCCCCTTAGGGATGGAGGGAGGTTCGGTGTGGCTGGTTCGGGTGTCGATATGTATCCGTACCCATAGGGTGGGTATGGCTCTTATGGAAATCCATACCGAAGGTATGGTCCTATTGGTGCATAAGGAGGGGCCCATTGGGGCGCGTACGCTCCCCAAAAAGCTGGGCTTGTGTACTTCTACCCTTGGAACCCTTGAAAGTTTTCCTCCTCCACGTTGATGAAAGGGCGTTGCGCGCTCGGGGTCTAGGGTTCGCTAAACCCAGTCTGGCTGATGCGGTTGGTGGACCCGGTGTCCAACATGGTCATTGATGTACTAGTTGTGTGAGGAGTTCCCACGGTCGGCGCTAGTGTGATCTTTCGGTTTTCCGTGAGGGAAGCAATTGGCGGTTCACACGAAACCAACTCTGGTTTATCTCTCCTGACAGGCTCTCTCCCTGTTCCCTGCCGGCAGTCTACGGTCACGCCGGACGCCGTCTGGTCCCGAGCTCCAACCTGAAAAAGAAGAGGGGCCCGAGGGTGACCCCGAGCTTGCCACTCCGACGCTTAGTTCCCGAAAGAGTACGAAGTGTGATAGAGCTATAGTTGCCGAAAGAGTATCGAGTACGGTGGAGCTGTGATGGTAAGAAGAGTCTGGAGTACAGTGAATCAACAATGACAGAAATAGTATGGAAAAAGAGTTCGGTTTTAGCCGATAGGGTGGGAGAGAGAGACCAACCATAGTGGTTGAGTTCTTGTCACTCAAAGTTGGAAATAAAAATATATAATTCTAAACATATAAACCCAGAGTGGTTGTTACAAGTTGTACGAATACTATCACTCGAGATGGATTTATAATTTTCAGTTTTTGAAGTAAGTGGTTAGAAATATATCATCAGTAGAAGTAGGTGATAAGTTTTTTATGAAATATATAATCTATCATAGGATTCATAACAGATTATATAAATATTCATATTAATAAATCATCTCATGTAAAGATGATAGGAAGTCATCGAAAGAATGAGTATTGTTATTCACTTGTAACCCAAAGCTGACGATTGAAATTTTATGGAAATTTGATTCTTGAGGAAAATGATAAATTGTCTATTATTTTTCACCAGATGTACTGCACAAATAAAATTTACTATCTTTATCGTTTACTTACATTTTATTGCATACTATTATATTTATGTTTGACATATATATTGTATTTCATTCTTATTTATTATTCATATTATGTTGTAAGATTGTTATATTTTATTTGAAAACTCTAAAACGTTTTTGGAAGAAACAACTTGCTATGAGTTTTTATTGCCTAATTTTATTAGCTAGTGAAAGTTTGAGAGAAACATGCAACACTAGAAATTCATGTAGAATTGTGACATGCTATGATTTTAATTAATCATTGTCAGCTAAATGAGAGCCTGAAGACTTAAATTTTAACAATTAGAGATCATTATAAACTCTAAAAGAGTTAGAGGATCTCATACCTAATTATGTACTCTAGTAGTAGTACAAGAAAAGTGAGTCTTTTTCATATTCAGATTTATTCATAAATAACCACCAAGCATGGCCTAGTAGTTGAATACCTTATCTTGACAACCTCTGTGTGCTTAAAGCATGCCTCCTGTGGTAGATTGAGGGCGTGAAAGAGGTTAAGGTTAAGCGCGCAACCCTAGTGATAAGGCGTTGTCGTGACACCTAACAAACCTAAACAAGTAGTAGAGGCAAGCAAGGGTCGAATCCCACAGGGAGGAAGTGATCTTTCTAAATGTTAATCAGCATGCAAAGTAACAAGAAAGGGGTTTTTGATTATCAAGCAAAGTGGCAAGTATGCAGGCTTTAGAGAAAGAATAAGTATGATGGGGAAAGTAGTTCCACTAGAACGAGATCCACAATACAGAGATATAAGTTGATCACTGAAATCTATTCAATACAAGTTCTTTTACTATTCTTATGGTTGTTCCCACCCTGATCTTAAGTACTATCGATTCTCACAGTTGTCGATAGACTTATTACTATGTCAATGGTAAAATACCTCCGATTCTCACAGTTGTCGGTATACTTTACCACTAACAAAGCAATAGCAATGCACACAAGGATATAGGATACATGCAAATAGAAAGACGTATTAATACTCACATGCAACTGACTCTCACTCACAATTGTACGCTCAGAACCCCTATACGCACAATTGTGTTTGCTACTAGATATGCACTCGGAACCCCTATATGAAATCCTAGCAATTGATAGATATTACTCAACCTAGCTGGCCAGACTATGAAGAACAATGATAAATCAATAATCAATATAACCAAGAGAATCAAACCAACACATATAAGAATAAGAACAAGGAATAGAAATCTCACAACCGAATCAACTGTATTGCTTCAAACGTCTAGCAGAACAAAGGTGTTTAGCTCTCCATGGGTTGGAAACCCTGGAGGCAGAATGAAGAACGAACTTGTAAAACTTAATTATCATCCTGCAACTAGGTTAACAAAACGAGTATTTAACCTAAATCTAAAAGTGATAAAAATAATAAAATAACAATAACAAAAATAATAACAAAATAAGAAATCCAAAGCGGGGAATTAATCCCGTAATTCTGCTCGGCTGCTCACTCTCGGCCTCCAATTCATTCAAGCAGCAGCGGCCCACTCCAAGGCAGCTCTCTCGGCCCAACACACGCAGCGGCAACACGGCCCAATTCAAATTCAAGCAGCACATGCGCTGACGTCGCCATGACGTCATCCCTCCGCTGTTTCAAACCACCGATTCTCACGCTTCAATTTCCTTTCACGGACTTCAATTCTCCTTTTTCCTCCACGCGTGAAGAATTCTCCTTCGTGGGCCTTTATTTCATTTGGGCCTTTCTTCCTCCAATTGTGGCCCACCATCTCTTTAATTCCAGCATCAGCACTTGTTCAATTTATTTGCTTCGCCCAGCAGATGGCTGCGGGGCGGCATCCTTCTCTGAGACCCACCGCCGGGTCGCGGTGGCTCTAGCGCGGGGCGGTAACTTTTGCCCGCCTTCTCCTTTTCTTCTGCTCTTTATTATGGTTCCTTCATGTATTTTTTCTTCGTCTCCTCAGGTGGTCAACTCCTCTTCCTCTGGATGTCTCCAATTAGCTCATCCAGACCACCAAAACCACACTTCTCTGCTCCAACTCTATAATCTCCAATTGTTCATAAAATCCAACCAAATGGCGCCTCAAACCTGGTAATAATCCTTAGATATGTGCTACAAAATAGCACTTATCAAATCCCCCATGCTTAAACCTTGCTCATCCTCGAGTAAGCTAAAGTCAACCTACTCCTCCAATTCAATCCCCAAGGTCTCAGGAAGCATAGAAAACTCAACCTCCAAGAATCATACCAAACAATAAACTTCAGGCAACCATACAAATAAGCTCAGCACAATAACTACAACATCAAATAAAAAATCTCAACACCCCACACAACCAAGCTAAAAGGAAAGCAGAGTACTTTCCCCAAGCTTATCCCAAACACCATAGAGTGAATAAATTCTAATCCTATCTCCCATCTATCTTCTTATCTCTCTAGAGTGACCTACCCGACAATCCTTCTTTGACTCCCTTCTTATGACGCCTCGCCAAGAATAATGAGAAATCCTAAAATCACTCTTCTTCTTTTTCGCTCATTTTGCCAAGGCGCCCTTTCGGGTTTTCACCAAGCCACTCATTTCATTTTTCAATAGATGTACTCACATAAGCTCACGTCACTCTTGACCTCATATTACCCCAGCCTAATGCTGGTCCAAGCCACCTGCTTATTACACAGGCCTCCCTTTCGGGTTTTCGACCTATCCCAGGATTTTCATTATATGCCTTTTTTCAAATTTTGGGCTTTTTCTCTTTATATTCATTTTTCTCCTCAACGACATAGCAAGTATAGAACTCTCCCCGATGCTTAAACATTGCATTGTCCTCAATGTAATGAAAGACAAAATAATAGAAGCATAGGGAAAAGCAAAAAATAACTCACAAACGTCGCCAAGCTGCTTGGACACTTCCGTTGTTGCTGGCGGTCTTCTCAATAAATGCCCAGGTCTCTGGTGGTGGGCGGGTGTCTTCATCAACTCTGTAATCTTCTCCTACCGTGCAACCAAAAGGGAACCACTTTGGTGAGTAATGGTAAAACAATGATAGTAGGATTGCACGGCCTTCTAGGAACACATGGTAGAGCCCAGATGTAATCATGGTGGAGGCTCTAGTGTTCCTTCTCTCCAGCTGCCTATTGTAAGGCCATCATCATTGTCAAATAATGTGGGGTAAGTGTATCCTCCTTGACAACATGATACGCACCGTCTCTATGGGAATTCCGGACAGTTGGCCTTGGTAGAACTTTTTTTTTCTTCAAATTTTTACTCCCCGTTTAAGGTTTTTTCGGGACCCTTTATTTATTTTTTTATTTTTATTTTTTGACCCCGTTTAAGGTTTTTTCGGGAGGGGGGGTGACTTAGTGCAAGGAAGGAAGAGACTTACATTGGTGTGGAAACACCTTCTTCAATAGGCATGGGTCTCTTCCCTGTAGGTTAGTCGGAAACAAAAACAAAGCAAAAACAAGCAAAACTAATGCAAGAAATAAAGAAAGAAAAACAAAGAAAGTAAAACATACCTCGGGTTGCCTCCCGGACAGCGCCTTAGTTATTGTCATGGCTTGACATACTACTCCATCCTCCTCAACTTGGGTTGCTCATAGCAACTAAACTCCTGGGGCCTGGATCTGGGGGGTGCCTCTTTGGGTGTTCCATGTTGAGCGTGACCCCCAATCTTGTGCAATTGTTGATGGCTAGATCACTCGTCGTATCCACGAATGCACTTGCCATCTTTAAAAACTGTCTACCCAGCATCTCAGGGGCTGCATGTACGTCATGCCCCGTATCCAGCATATAAAAATCAACCACTTGTATCAAGGCTTCCTTCTTGTGCTTCCCATTCGGTTTCTTTTTTATCAAGCCCAACACCTTTAACATTTCCTTGCAGCGAGGGGTGCTGTCTGCCAGATGGACCAATGCAATGTTTAAGCATCGGGGAGAGTTCTATACTTGCCTTTTGGATTATACCACGTGGGTGACGAATACGGGGTATCATACAGCGAGGGGTGCTGTATGATACCCCGTATTTTTGTAAGGTTATTTTGGGAATTATGGAATTTTCCCGAGTACCCGTTGTGTACGTCGGATTTAATTCAGGTAGCTTGAGACATTCTATAATGTGCTCTGTATCTGTAATATTTTTCTCAGTGAAATAATATACAGACAAGGTGCCTTAGATTTTAATTGTCGTTCGCGTACGATAATTTTTATCCCGGTTTAACGTCTGGTTCGTTCAAAGCTGAACGGGCGGGAAAAGGGAGAAACGGCGACCGCCGTGGTTGGGCCTGAGGAGTCAGCGTGTCAGCTTCTAGCTGGCCGCGACAGACCTGCCAACGGCGACCGCCGCGTGCCCGCCGCAGGCAAAAACGGCGACCGCCGTGATTGTCCAGTGGGCATTGCCCGTTGGTCGCTGGCGGTAATCGAGGGCGCCGATCTTGCTTTCGGCCGCGTCTCAGGGTTTGGTTGAACGCTTTAGACACTTTGGCTATAAAAGGAGGTGTTGGGGGTGAGGTTTTGAGCCATCCCAGCACCAAACCTCTGCCAAATTCGCCTCTCGCCGGAGTTGTGTTTTCGCCGGAGTTTGAAGGTCTCGCCGGTGTTGCTTTGGTGTGGTTCCTGAGTGCCTTTGTGAAGCTTTTGGTTAGCCTTGGAGGTTAGAAGCCAAAGCAAGTCGAGGGAGGCCGAACCGCTCGTGTTTTGGGGTGAGATTTCTCTCGTTTCAGTCGGCCGTGTTCTTCACGGCGACCGCCGCCAAGAACGGCGACCGCCGCCAGTGCCTAGAACGCCTTCGTGGCTTTGGCTTGGTCGGTTGTCGTCGTGGCATCTTTCCTTTCGTGTTCTTTCGCCGTGTTTAGATTCGTACTGTTTATGTCGGATCTAACTTAGGATTCCTTTTATGGGTCGACTCGAAGGTTGTTGTGCTGTCGGAACTATACCGTGTCGAGCCCGGAATCCAGTGACGTCTTTAGACTATTCTGCGGAGTAAGGCAAGTGGCGGTTCGCTCTTGCTCTTTCGTTCCATATTTATATTAATTATCAGTAGTTTATCTGAGTAATTAATTTGGAATGAATATTCTGTTTGTCTGGAAACGGTTTTGATAAACTGTTTTGAAAATCATATAATAGGTTGTATATCTGTTAGAACAACGCTATTATCTGTGATCGCCTTTCGGGCCTTTATGTGGATTATCCTGTAAATGTTGTGGTGCTGTAACTGTTTAGTTAGCACTATTAAATAGGAACGTTACTCGGACTCTGTCCAGTCGTTTCTTTATAATCTGGTATCGGGGTGGCTCGTCCCCATCTGGTACTATTCTATGATCATGATCGGTCTCTTACACATGTGTGTAGAGACAGGACACTTAGCTAGTCTCACAAACCTTTCGGTATACGTCACTCTCGACGAAACGTATACTAAGATGTGTCGTCCCATTGGTGGGGTACACATATAAAAGTCTATAATGTGATGTGTGTTTTGAAACATAAATCAGATAAGTGCTACCTTGACGCACATAATTAATACACCTTGGGCGAGTAGTGCAGCTAAGTTCAGTGCAACTAGGAAAAATCGTCTTGACTTGAATGTAGTACGTTCTCTTTCCAATCTGGATTCGCTGTAGGCGATGAGGTTGGTCGTGAACCGAAGCATCTCAGTCAGTTTTAAATTATTGTTGTATGATTCTGTAACATTCCAGATTTGTCATACTTCCTTAAAGACTCATTTCCGTTGGAGTCTTCTTTCGAGTCGATTTCTGTGAAGATTCAGTCTTCCAGAATCTTCTCCTGTGCATACCTCTTGTTTATTCCAGTAGGAATATGATGGTTGACTACCGTTATCGGTTATTATCCGAGAAGCAATGAGTCTAACCTAATATGACTGCTTCGAACCAGTCTGCTTTATACCCTTGCTAGTCTATTCATTTAGACTAACCAACCAATATTTTCCCTTGCATGGTTGGCTGGTGTCATCCGTTCGATTCGGCACATCAGTTAAGAAGTAGTTCAGAAGATTAGAAGGACTATGGAGTCGGCGGTGGTTTTTGAATGTTTTAATTATTTCTTTAATCAGGTTATGATCCTTTGGACAATAACTCCGATTGTAATGTACTTTCTTAGTCTTCCGCTGTGTTTGGTTTAAACTATGTTTTAACCTATTCGGGATTGGGTTGTAATCCCGTAACTCTTGTTTTCTTGACAATGTTATGTTTTGGAATTTAATGCTTGATCATTGTGTATCAATCGCATTTCATAAATTGTATTTATATGGTAAAGCCTTGGGTGATCTCGGTAAGAAACACTGAGGTCACTGGCGGTAATACCTTTCCAAAAGGGTTAAGTTTTGGGGGTGTTACAGTTGTGGTATCAGAGCCAAAAGTTTTAAAACGGGTTTGGAATTTTTATAAACCATTTATCCGTTTTCAAAATGTTTTAAAAAGGGCTCTGAATTTTCATGCTGAAAAGAATTTAAAAACACCGTTCATAATCGTGTCTTCTTTATAGTCTGATATAGTAAGCTTACTTCTATGTCTAGAAAGACTAATTCATTCCTTACTGTTCGATAGGATGGGTGTCTGCTTTTCTATTGATAGGGGTCGGAAGACGCCAAGTCGGACCAGCCGAGGCTAGATTTTCCGATACCTCAGCGATGTTTCGAGGTTGGAGGCCCGAGTAGCCCGCCCGAAGACGTCAAGCACGTTCTCCCCGAGTCGGTTGTCCTTGTAGCTAGGAATGCTATGGTCCCTGAGCCTGCACCTGTGCCGTCACCAAGGGTGGATGAAGTACATGAATGGGAGCAGGAAGATGAGTTATCAAGGTATGAACAAGGGATTTACCAAGATGACTTTCTGTTGGGACCAATTCCGAGGAGATCGAGTACGAGGAGGAGGAAGAGGAAATGCTTGAGCAAGATCCTGTCGAGGACGAGGATATGATCGAGGATGATTCCGAGGATGAGGATCCCATCGAGGATGATCCCGAGGATGAGGATCCCATCGAGGATGATCCCGAGGATGAGGATCCCATAGAGGATGATCCAGAAGAGGATCCAGAGTTGGACCTTGGAGGGCAGAATCAGGAGCCCGGTACAGAATTGTCACCAATGCCAGAGTATGCACCCATGTCAGAAGCTGATTGGGAGGCACTGTATACCGAGTATGGTATTAGGAGAAGTGATAGGGAATCTCAGCCTATCCCTACTCCAAGAAGATGGAGGTCGGAATCCGAGCTGCAAGAGATCCTTCGCCAGAGCGAGGCAATCTCCGCAGAACAGCAGCATCAGAGGGATGAGTTGACCGCCAGTACTCAGAGGAGGGCTGGAATAGGAGGACCAGTCATGGACGACCCATACTTTACCATGACTGAGCTAGGACTATGTGCTTCAGGGTCAAGCAGGGTGCGAAACCCATCGCCAGAGCTCGATGGTGAGCCTAGCCCGAAGAGACCATGCACGAGTAGCCAGTCGTATGGGAGACATTTTGGAATGCTTTGAGGAGGAGTGGCGTTGCCTATCGTAGTAGTTTCATTTCTTAGTATTCCAAGTTGTACTTTGTGTAATATTTCAGTATTGCGGCAAGTACTCTGAGAAACACTTATATCTTCGAGCAATGTTGTCCAAATGCTCGAATGATAAACTTATGTGTAACTTGTGTAAGAATTCGAAGGTTCATCTATAAAATGCCAAGTTGATCTATTCTGAGTGATTTATTTACATTGATATATTGCATAAGTGTTGCATAATATTAATGTATTGAATGCTTGGAATTGGATCGGTAAACAGATGGTGAACCCAAGAAGCACGAGAAACTCGACTCGAGCCGGTGCTGGGACTAGCTAAAATCCCAGGCCAGCAGGAAGAGGTGTTCAGGATGAACACAAGTCTGAGTCTCGCGTCCAGCAGAGGCGTGAAGGTCAGGATCAGACCCAGAAGCCGACACTGTTTGACGTCGCAGCTGTTGAGGCGATCTGTGGGATCGTGATGCAGGCTATTGCAGATGTCTTGAGACCAAGTGCGCCTCAAGGACAAGAAGTGCCTATTCACGCAGCGGTTCCTGATGTTGTGGAACCCAGAAACCCCGTGATACAGGAGACTGCCGTTAGGGCGAGGGACAGCTATGGTCGCGCTCTTAAGACCATTACTTCCATGAGACCCGACTGCTATAACGGGAAAGGGGAGCTAGTGGCAGTGACTCATTGGTTCTCCGATATGGAGAGGCTGTTCAGGAACGTGGAGTGTACGGAGGCCGAGAAGGTCCATATCGCTTCTCTTCAACTGAAGGAGGAGGCTAGCGAGTGGTGGGAGAGCACTGGTTTGGCTGAGAGCCCAGTGTTGACTTGGTTGATGTTCAAGACCAAGATGGTTGATCGCTTTTTCTCTCATGCTATGAGAGAGGAGAAGCATAAAGAGTTCTTGTACCCTCAGACTGATGGTCTGAGAGTGACAGAGTTGGCATCTAAGTTCAACCATCTTCTACAATACGCCACTGCCGAGATCACCAGCGAGGCTCAAAAGATCTGGTACTTCCACGAGTGGATGAACCCGGATATCAAGCCATTAATGGTGCACCACACATGCTCTACCTTGGAGCAGTATGTGGATTGTGCCTATAAGCTGGAGGTAACTCTCAAGGAGTCGACCAAGAGGCGCAACCGACAGAAGTCGATGCAGAATCAGAACCAGGGAAGTGGTTTTAAGCACCCTGCGCCACCGTCTAACTTCGCCAAGTCCGGCCGAGCTAGGACGGAGATGACGCAAGGAGGATCGACTCAGCAGTCAGGGCAGACTAGGAGTACAGTTCAGTGTTATAACTGCGATACTGCTGGGCACAAGAGCACTGAGTGTCGGAAGGAGAAGAGGCCATGCTTTGGGTGTGGACGTGATGGTCATCTGCAAAAGTTCTGCAAGCAGGGGAAGCAGAAGGGAATAGAGTCGCAGCAAGGGTCAGTTCATCAGAGCAACCGACCTAGGTTTAAGCCTGCCGAGACTCCTAGCCCTTCAGTGCAGACGACTGCTCAGAACAGGGAAAAGGCCCCAGCTGTTTCTGAAAATCAGGGCCAACGCTTGTACGAGATGCGTGAGGCAGATGGACCCAACGCTCCGATTTCTCAAGGTACTCTATACCTTCACTCTACTTCAGTGTGCATTCTGTTTGATTCTGGTGCTACGCATTCCTTTATTTCGGATAGCTGTGTTAGCAAGTTAGACTTAGTGTGCAATGATTCGTGCGACCCTTTCGTCGTTAATCTTCCTAATGGAGAACGTTTGGTGGGAACCAAGCATTTGTCCGACTTTCCGATTACCATTCAGGGTAAGGAATTCGAGGCAGATTTAATCTGCATAGCCATGGCTCCATACGACATTATCCTCGGTATGGATTGGCTGACGCGTCACAAGGCGGTGATCGACTTCAGTTCAAGAACGGTGACGGTGTCATCCGGGGGCCAATTCGTGTGCAAGTTCAAAGGTCGAAATGACGCTGATAACGGCAAGCTGATCAATGCGATGGCTGCGTTTAAGCTACTACGACAAGGATGTGTCGGGTACCTTTGCTACTTGGATTCGCCTGCGAAGGATGAACCCGAGGTTCTTGATATTCCTGTAGTTAGGGAGTTTTCGGATGTCTTTCCGGAAGAAATTCCTGGATTACCCCCGAACCGCGACGTAGAGTTTTCAATTGATCTCGAGCCTGGTACGACGCCGATTTCCAAATCACCGTATCGGATGGCTCCGGCTGAGATGCAAGAATTGAAGAATCAACTTGAAGATCTTCTTGATAAAGGTTATGTCAGGCCGAGTGCATCGCCGTGGGGTGCCCCGGTTTTATTCGTCAAAAAGAAGGACGGATCGTTCCGACTTTGTATCGACTACCGAGAGTTGAACAAGGTGACGATCAAGAACAAGTATCCTTTGCCTAGGATTGATGACTTGTTGGACCAGTTGCAGGGAGCAAAGGTTTTCTCCAAGATCGACTTAAGATCTGGATATCATCAACTCAGGATTCGGGAGCAGGACATTCCTAGAACTGCGTTTAGGACCAGATATGGTCATTACGAGTTCGTAGTGATGCCTTTTGGGCTTACAAATGCTCCAGCTGTCTTTATGGACTTGATGAACCGATGTTTTCACCAGTACTTGGATAAGTTCATGGTGGTCTTCATAGACGACATTCTGATCTACTCTCCGAGTGAAGAAGTCCACGAGGAACATCTGCGGATTGCCTTGTCAATCCTTAGACAACATCAGCTTTATGCTAAATTGTCTAAATGTGAATTCTGGATGAAAGAGGTGGCTTTCTTAGGCCACGTGATCAATAAAAATGGGGTTATGGTTGATCCCCAAAAGATTGAAGCTGTGGCTAAGTGGACACAGCCTCAGAACGTAAAAGAGGTGCGCAACTTTCTTGGGCTTGCCGGGTATTATAGACGGTTTGTTGAGGGATTTTCAAAGATCGCTCTACCTATGACCAATCTACTCCGCAAAGTTCACAAGAAGTTTGTATGGAATGACAAGTGCGAGGTCAGTTTCCAAGAGTTGAAGCGACGGTTGACCTCGGCACCCGTGTTAGCACTCCCAGAGGGGAATGACGATTATGTGGTCTATAGGGATTCTTCCAAGTGTGGTCTTGGTTGTGTTTTGATGAAAAGGGGCAGAGTCATTGCTTACGCATCTAGACAACTCAAGACTTACGAAGAAAACTATCCGACCCATGATCTTGAGTTAGCAGCGGTTGTCTTTGCGCTGAAGATTTGGAGGCATTACCTCTACGGTATAAGATGCCAAGTCTTCACCGACCACAAAAGTCTCAAGTATATATTTACTCAGAAGGAGTTAAATATGAGACAACGCCGCTGGCTAGAGTTGCTCAAGGACTACGACATGGAGTTGCTTTATCATCCGGGCAAGGCTATTATAGTAGCTGATGCGCTAAGCCGGAAGACAATGCACGAGACTGTGGTTGCGTTGCTTACTGCTCAGACCAAGCTAAACCGAGAGTCATGCGACGCTAAAGTCTTATATGACCAGCGTAGAGGGTACCTGAGTATGATGGAAATTCAGGCTACACTGCTGGATCAGATCAAAGAAAACAAGTCGATGACATCATCTTGGTAAAGTTAAGCAGTGAGGTGATGGATGGGAAAGCTCCCAGTTTTGTGATTCAGGATGATGGATCACTTTGGTTTCAGGATTGGATCTGTGTGCCTGACACAGAAGGTCTTTGTCAGTTGGTGATGAGAGAAGCTCATTCATTTGCTTATTCTGTGCATCCTGGCTCTAGCAAGATGTACAAGGATCTCAGGAAGAAGTTTTGGTGGCCAAACATGAAGTGGGACGTAGCAGACTTTGTGGCAAAGTGCTTAACTTGCCAAAAAGTCAAGATCGAACACCGCAGGCCAGGTGGTGAGATGCTACCTCTCCCCGTACCAGAATGGAAATGGGAGGACATTTCCATGGACTTCGTCACTGGGCTACCCAAGACTCGAAGTCAGAGAGATGCTATCTGGGTAATTGTGGATAGGCTTACGAAGAGTGCTCATTTCATAGCCATCAAGACCACATGGGAAACCCAGAAGCTAGCCGAAGCTTACCAGAAGGAGATTGTCCGCTTACATGGCATTCCTAAGACCATTGTATCGGACCGAGATGGCCGTTTCATGTCAAGATTCTGGAAGGAACTTCATAAGGCTATGGGAACCGAGTTGAGGTTCAGTACAGCGTTTCATCCTCAGACAGATGGCCAGTCTGAAAGGACCATCCAGACTTTGGAGGATATGCTTAGAGCTTGTGTGCTCGATCGTCCGACTAGCTGGGAGGACAGCTTGAGTCTGATTGAGTTCACGTACAACAATAGCTGGCATGCTACAATCAAGATGGCTCCGTTTGAAGCTTTGTATGGTCGCAGATGCAGATCTCCGATTTGTTGGGACGATAATGCCGACAAAATTCTGCTTGGACCAGAGTTGGTCGAAAGGACGGCTTCAGACATTGGTTTGATCAGACAAAGAATGTTGACCGCTCAGAGTCGACAGAAGTCCTACGCAGATCGGAAGCGCATGACTGTTGAGTTCGAGGTCGGTGACAATGTTTTTGTCAAGGTATCGCCATCCAAAGGAGTTTTCAGATTTGGTAAGCGTGGGAAGCTTAACCCTCGCTACGTGGGACCATTCGAGATTCTGGATAGAGTGGGATCTCTAGCGTACCGCTTGTCGTTGCCGCCATCGGCTCACGCGGTGCATAACGTGTTCCACGTATCTTTACTCAGAAAGTATGTACCAGATGAGTCTCATGTACTTAGTTACGAGGACATCGAGATTCAAACTAATGGTACTTATGAAGAGTTGCCCGTGTGCATTTTGGAGCGTCGGGAGAAGCATTTACGCAACAAGATCGTACCTTTGGTACGAGTGCTGTGGTCCAAGTCAGGGACCGAAGAAGTTACTTGGGAGACGTGGGAAACCGAGTCAGATATGCTCAGGCATTTTCCTGAGTTATTCTCGACCTAAGTTTCGGCGACCACCGTGATGAATACGGCGACCGCCGCCAAGAACGGCGACCGCCGCTAGTTCCCAGAACGCCTTCGTGGCTTTGGCTTGGTCGGTTGTCGTCGTGGCGTCTTTCCTTTCGTGTTCTTTCACCGTGTTTAGATTCGTACTGTTTATGTCAGATCTAATTTAGGGTTCCTTTTATGGGTCGACTCAAAGGTTGTTGTGCTGTCGGAACTATACCGTGTCGAGCCCGGAATCCAGTGACGTCTTTAGACTATTCTGCGAAGTAAGGCAAGTGGCGGTTTGCTCTTGTTCTTTCGTTCCATATTTACATTAATTATCAGTAGTTTATCCGAGTAATTAATTTGGAATGAATATTCTGTTTGTCTGGAAACGGTTTTGATAAACTGTTTTGAAAATCATATAATAGGTTTTATATCTATTAGAACAACGCTATTATCTGTGATCGCCTTTAGGGCCTTTATGTGGATTATCCTGTAAATGTTGTGGTGCTGTAACTGTTTAGTTAGCACTGTTAAATAGGAACGTTACTCGGACTCTGTCCAGTCGTTTCTTTATAATCTGGTATCGGGGTGGCTCGTCCCCATCTGGTACTATTCTATTATCATGATCGGTCTCTTACACATGTGTGTAGAGACAGGACACTTAGCTGGTGTCACAAACCTTTCGGTATATGTCACTCTCGACGAAACGTATACTAAGATGTGTCGTCCCATTGGTGGGGTACACATATAAAAGTCTATAATGTGATGTGTGTTTTGAAACATAAATAATATAAGTGCTACCTTGACGCACATAATTAATACACCTTGGGCGAGTAGTGCAGCTAAGTTCAGTGCAGCTAGGAAAACTCGTCTTGACTTGAATGTAGTACGTTCTCTTTCCAATCTGGATTCGCTGTAGGCGATGAGGTTGGTCGTGAACCGAAGCATCTCAGTCAGTTTTAAATCATTGTTGTATGATTCTGTAACATTCCAGATTTGTCATACTTCCTTAAAGACTCATTTCCGTTGGAGTCTTCTTTCGAGTCGATTTCTGTGAAGATTCAGTCTTCCAGAATCTTCTCATGTGCATACCTCTTGTTTATTCCAGTAGGAATATGATGGTTGACTACCGTTATCGGTTATTATCCGAGAAGCGATGAGTCTAACCTAATATGACTACTTCGAACCAGTCTGCTTTATACCCTTGCTAGTCTATTCATTTAGACTAACCAACCAATATTTTCCCTTGCATGGTTGGCTGGTGTCATCCGTTCGATTCGGCACATCAGTTAAGAAGTAGTTTAGAAGATTAGAATGACTATGGAGTCGGCGGTGGTTTTTGAATGTTTTAATTATTTCGTTAATCAGGTTATGATCCTTTGGACAATAACTCCGATTGTAATGTACTTTCTTAGTCTTCCGTTGTGTTTGGTTTAAACTATGTTTTGACCTATTCGGGATTGGGTTGTAATCCCGTAACTCTTGTTTCCTTGACAATGTTATGTTTTGGAATTTAATGCTTGATCATTGTGTATCAATCGCATTTCATAAATTGTATTTATATGATAAAGCCTTGGGTGATCTCGGTAAGGAACACTGGGGTCACTGGCGGTAATACCTTTCCAAAAGGGTTAAGTTTTGGGGGTGTTACACGTCTACTTGTCTTATTGATTTCTTGTTCGATTACACTTGTATCCTGGACTTCAACCTCTAGACTTCCCACCTAGATTTGAAACCTCTTCTACAACGATGAATCGAACTCAACCCTCAAAGACTCACAAACACTTCACTCTCTTTTTCTTTTCTTTTCGTTTGATGCCCCGAGTTCGTACATAGAAATGAATCCCACACTCCTATAAATACAACTCGTCTAAACCCTAATCGTAACAAGATAAGATTTCTCCAAATAAAGTAACAAGAAGATATGATTTGATTGAAGAAATAATATCCCAACCGTCTATATTAATTAAAGAAAAGATTCCTTAAATTAATATAACCGGATAAGATATAATCCCCTCTCTCCAATTATCTTATCTTAGGAAAGATTTCCTAAGATAAAACAATCGGGCTTCTCTCTCTCCATATCTTCTCGATCGGCTTTAATCCTTGCAGTCGAAGTCTTTCATCCTTTACCGCGTGTGCTTCTTGATTTGTTTCCATAATTCAGCATGCTGGATTTCTTCCTTCCATTCACAGCTTTGATCTTGTTCGTCACTGTTGTTCCTTGAGAGGTAACAAAGCACATGAACAGAGCTTTGTTCCCTCTGCGATCCTTTGCTGCAATGGTTCCCTGAGATAACTGTCTTTGTTCCTGAAACACTTAGTACCCAGATTAGTTGAATGTTTGTTACCATCAAAACCTAAGGAATTCAACAAATTCCCCCTTTTTGATGGTGACAAACACCCTTGACAATAAAGCATACACGTACGAGATAAAGACAGTTATGGAGAGAAAGTCTTCCCACTAAGGCAGTATTAGTTCCCCCTCAACTCAACAACATATGAAACCATGTTCTGTTCCCCCTTAACCAAAGCTACCTGTCATTTTCCCCCTTTTGGCATCATCAAAAACATAGGTAAGGAGATAGAGAGAAAACGACCACATCAAGATGAGCAACACCCCCTTTTGTATTAGATTGAAACGCACAAACATAGACTGCATGTAAAGACAACTACAAAATAAGCAAAGATAACACATATGATCAACATGCCAGTCAATGGAAACACATGAGCCAGAGACAAGGAAAATCAAGCAGTAAGGGATAAATGTGCTAGGGAACAAAAGAGGGATTGGTTAGCCAGATAACGACGAATCAAGTACCATTGGTGCCTGTAGAGGGATCTGGAGTATGAGTAGCCGTTAGAGCACGCACATCCTCCATAAGTCGCCTTTGTTGTTCTGCCAATCAACGATATTGCGCGAGACAAACTCTTCACGGCCCTTCGCAGATCTGTTCCCCTTCAGACCCAACCAGCACCTTTTTGCAACACAAACTGCTTCTCCAACCGCCGGTAGAAGAAAGATTCATTTGTCCCCTCTTTGTGTTCCCTGTGGTGTTCCAGTTTTTTTTTTTTTTTTTGAAATAGCACACGGGAGTAACATGACAACTTTGCAGAGAACGCCATATATAGGAGGGGAGAAAACACAAGAATCCTTTTTCATATCTTTTCAAGTATTAAGGATAATGATCCCAATCTTCTTCTTTCATTCTTTTACCAAAGATCACAGCCAAGAAGATATTTTCCAAAAATAAATCTTGTAAAAGATTCTGTCCAAATCCATCAAAGCCCACAAAATCTCAAGCGCAACAACCATCACGCAACCACCACATCACCTTTTATGCACGAACACTTCTCAAGCAGTTGCAAGCCATCATTACACATCATAATTGTCAAATCCCAGCCACAGACCACAGAGGCGACAATTCGTATTCTCGACTTTCCGAAAAAGTAGAGGAGTGTGATGCGGGGGTAATGTTACCAGAGAGGGTACAAAGAACATCACACATAAATATATACGAGAATTTTTAATAATGTTTAATCATGAATGAGAGGCTCCCAAATGTGGATGATAAAAGAGGCTCATAGGAAGCATCAAGCATGATGGCTAGGGTAGGTTGTAGAGTCAACAATCATTTGGGCTTATAATGAGGGATCAATGCATCAAGTTGACTCTTTTAGGCCGAAAGAAAGCTGAATCATGTATTAACAAGATATCATAGAGAATCATGCATGCAATTTTGCACATTAGTGAAGTATTAACATGAGTCTAAGCAAGGCATTCAACAAATGATCAAGAGAATGAATGCAGATCAAGACATGATGATTAACCTTTCACACTTTACCATGTAATTTAGCAAATCATCGAGGGAACACAACAAATAGACATGTGGTTAGGGGAACAAACCAGGCTTCATATGGAACTGAATGTAGAGTTCCCCAACATGTGTCCTAATGAGAAAATTGGTGTTTGATTCTTTTGTTCCATGAATTTCCTTGTATGCCAATCTTTCTCCACACAGTGATGTCTTTTCTAGATGTACATGGTACCTGAGTATACAAACACGGAACACTTCAGTCATTAAGTCCTTATCCACATATCCATTTCTTTTACCTTTGTCACCAGGCCTTTGAGTCTCAAACATTCCTGTAGAAGTGAGGTGAGACTCACTTTGTTCCCTGTCAGGTAATTGAACTTAATACGAGTGAAATACCGGGAACTTTTCTCACTTTATCCTGCACAGAAAGAGTTAGTTCTTTGCGAACCCAGACAAACTTATGCTTTCTGGGCGTAGGAGCAACATATCTGATCTTTGGAGGTTCAACATTCATTTGCTCCCTTGTAGTACGAGCAATCTCCTCATTGTGTTGCTTCAGAAGGCACTCTTGTTTGTAGTGACCAGAATGCCCGCAATACCAACAGACCCTGTGGCACTTTAGGTCGACATACTTGCTCTTGCCAGGCCAAATTGTTTTGTTAGCAATCCTAGAATGAAAATCAATGTTATTGGACTTACTGCTTTGGGATTGCTTCAACCAGATTTTATGAGCCTTCTGTCCATGGTACCAAGCCTTGCTCTCGTCGGTCGGTTCTGAGCTGTCTTTGCCTTTGTTTCCTTTAGAGGAACTCTCCCCCTTTTCTTGCACTGGCTCTTTTCCTTTGACTTTAGAGCCTTTTGACTTGGTTCCATCAACAAGAAGCTTGGATTGATAGCCAATACCAAAGCGAGATACCTCCTTCTTTTCAGGCTTCTTTTCATTATTGGCTGCAACAAAGACAATATCTTTTGTCTTGTCCTTCTGTTCCTCACTGAGTTTGGTTAGATCACTAGAAAGTTTTGCATTTCCTAGTTTCAACATTAATGACTCAGCCTCGAGTGAGGAAACAGAGGACTCCAAAGACGTAATCTTTTAAGTGAGTTTAGGACACTCTGTGCAAGAGTTTGAAGGAGAGGATGAACCTTTCTCAAGGTTGAGCACTTTGTCAGCCCAACCCTGATTTTCTTCGATCAAACTTGAGATCGATTCATCTTTCTCTTCAATTTGTTCACTAAAAAGACTATTCTCATGAGCAAGTTTCTTAATGAGAGATATCAAGCTTTCTTTAGATTTGCTTTTTAAGCTTGATACGAGATCAGATTCAGTTACCTCATCGTTGAGTAGATCTCCCTTTGATTCATTGGGAACTTCAATGGCCATCAGGCATACATCCCTGGAGTGTGACGATTCTTCATCGTCTGAGTCTCCCCAGGTGGCAACCATTGCCTGCTTCCCTTCATTTGCTGGAGGCATTCCTGCCTTTTTCTTGAAGTAGTTTCTGGCCATATGTCCCTTGTTCTGACAGTGGTGGCACACCACATCTTTTAGGTCTCTGTTCCCTTCGGAGGAACTCGACGAATCCTTGTTTCGAGACCATATCTTCCTCATGGCTATTGTGATGAGCGCAACATCTTCATCACCATCTTCATCTTCATCTTCGACTTGGGACAAGTCAAATGCCCTTTCCACCTTTAAGGCAATGCTCTTCGCCTTCTCCTCTCCCTTCTTGTTCAGCTTGTGATTATAGACAGAGGCGTTGCTTTCCAACTTAGCAACAACCTCTTCCATGGTAAGAGTCTTGACATCTGTCTGAGAGTAGAGAGCAAGAGCAATGGCATCCCACTGAGAGTTGAGGCCTTGCATGAAGTGGCGAGTCAGCTTCCAGTCTGGCATTGCTTCACCAAGGAACTGAAGCTGGCCAATTAGCCCCTGGAATCTGGAGTAGTACTCCTGAACGTGTTCGTCTTTTCCTTGAGAAACTTGGTCGTACTCCTTGATCAGGGAGAGAATCTTGTTTTTCTTTGTATCTTCATTTCCTTGATGAAGGCGCTTCAAGGCATCCCAGATCTCCTTAGCAGTTTTATAACTCATGATTTTCTTGAGATCGGAGGGAAGAAGATCCATGTGAAGGATCTTCTTAGCCCTGTTGTTCTTCTCCAACTTCTTCCAGTCATCATCTGTGTAGTCGACCTTTGGCTTTGTCTCTTCTTTCTCATTTTTGATATCCAAAGGTCCGACTTTAATGACTCTCCAGATCTGTCCATCTAGGGAACATATATGAGACTCAATTTATTCCACCCACCAGTCATACTCACCGGCCTTCAGAATTGGTGGCTTCCAGAATGAATCACCGATTACATTGCTTGACGACGACATCTTTCCTGCAAATTCTGTAATGAAAACAATCTAGAGCACCAGGCTCTGATACCAATTGTTGGATCGTTAGAGTTACGTCTGAGGGAACAAAGGCTTTGTTCCCACAGAAGGCACAGCGGAACAATATAGCAGGAAAGATAACGAACGAACTAACGATATATAGTGGAAACCCTGATTGGCAAAACTAGCTTCTCAAGGAAAAACTACTACCTTCAAGCTTCCGCTTGAGAGGATTTTGAAGCGTCTACTTGTCTTATTGATTTCTTGTTCGATTACACTTGTATCCTGGACTTCAACCTCTAGACTTCCCACCTAGATTTGAAACCTCTTCTACAACGATGAATCGAACTCAACCCTCAAAGACTCACAAACACTTCACTCTCTTTTTCTTTTCTTTTCATTTGATGCCCCGAGTTCGTACATAGAAATGAATCCCACACTCCTATAAATACAACTCGTCTAAACCCTAATCGTAACAAGATAAGATTTCTCCAAATAAGGTAATACGAAGATATGATTTGATTGAAGAAATAATATCCCAATCGTCTATATTAATTAAAGAAAAGATTCCTTAAATTAATATAACCGGATAAGATATAATCCCCTCTCTCCAATTATCTTATCTTAGGAAAGATTTCCTAAGATAAAACAATCGGGCTTCTCTCTCTCCATATCTTCTCGATCGGCTTTAATCCTTGTAGCCGAAGTCTTTCATCCTTTACCGCGTGTGCTTCTTGATTTGTTTCCATAATTCAGCACGCTGAATTTCTTCCTTCCATTCACAACTTTGATCTTGTTCGTCACTGTTGTTCCTTGAGAGGTAACAAAGCACATGAACAGAGCTTTGTTCCCTCTGTGATCCTTTGCTGCAATGGTTACCCGAGATAACTGTCTTTGTTCCTGAAACACTTAATACCTAGATTAGTTGAATGTTTGTTACCATCAAAACCTAAGGAATTCAACACTTTCTCTTTCGTCGACTGTGTTTTCTGATCGTGTTATATTTTCTTGCTTTAGACTTTTCAGTACCTCTTGGGAGCATACTCCGGTGTCAAGACGATGGTCGTCAAGGCCGAGGAAAGGGCTGCCAGGTTGGAGTCCGCCCTTGCATCCTTGAGGACTAAGCTAGAGGGAGCAGAGAGTCGTTGTCGAGAGACTGAGCGCCGCCTTACCAGGGAGCTGAAGAGTTGTTAAGAGGAGTTGGTCGGAAGCCGGAAAGAGTTTGAAGAGAGCCGATCAGGCATCGAGGAAGAGGTGAAGCAGGCTCAAATCGCAGCTGGCCAGATCGCAGGCGACGTCGGTGCTTTTTTTGCATTGAAGTCGTGTGTCGAAATGATAGAAGAGTTTGATGATGGAAAGCATGAGCTCTAGGATCTGAAGGCAGAGAAGGAGACTTTGGACTCCATGTTCCCAAAGGGAAATCCTGGTCAGGAGCGCTTCCGCTTGGCTGGCGTCGGAGAGGAAGCTGCGGATGGGGGCGTTGGCGAGGACGAGGCCCATTCCGGCGATGTCGAGCCGGTTGATGGCGTAGATTCTCTAGAGCCAGCCCCTGTTGAAGGTAGTGTTGTCTTCCCTGATGCCTGACTTATTTTTCTTGCGTAGTTTGACTTGTTGTCCCACTTGTGTGTGGGTTTGGATATTTGGTGTTTTTGGCGACCCGTCCACCATCGCGGGTCGCAGAATATTTTTAAGTGAATGTTGATGAAGTCCTACAGGTATGTAGGCAGACAATATGTTTTGGCGACCCGTCTACCATCGCGGGTCGCGCATTTGTATAAAAATGTTTGTGCTTTTATTTGATGCGATTTGCTTTTACATATAGAATTGTATGTCCTTTTGTTTCGTTTATGTCGTCAGACTTTCATGGAGATCATTGATGACGTTGCATATTTTGTATGTCGGTTTCACTCGTGTGCTCCGTCGAGTGGGGCTCGCCGTATGTATGTGTGTAGAGAAGGCATGTAAATGTTGGTGTATGTGTTAGTCATGACTTTATGCCGGAGAGGTAAGCAATATGTTTCTATTGCGTAAATGTAATAAGGTGTCGTACCTTATGTTTTGTATAAGGCAGGCGGTGTGCCGACGTGCCTGTGTTGTTCATCTCCCCGTGTTCCGATCGATCGTGTAGATGTAATGTAAGCGCTTTTTACGGATGACTGGATCCAGTGTATACGTCAATGCTGTTCTGCATTCGTGTTTTTGTAAGGAGGAAGTCCTCACTTAGTGTCACATGCTAGTTGTTTAAAGAATAGAGATGCATATGCGATAATGAGCGATGTGTGAAGTTATGTAATGTTTTACCTTTTTGGCTCAGAAATGGTATAGCTTTAGGTGTGCCGCGTTCCAACTTCTCAGGATTGGTTGTCCGTCTTTATCTTCCAACTGATATACTCCATGTCCGACCACTTCGGTGATTAGGTAGGGTCCTTCCCATTGTGGTGCGAGCTTTCCGTCGGATGGATTCTTGGTATTCTGGAAAGTTTTCCTGATGAACCAATCTCCGACTTTGAATGCCTTGATCCAGACGTTCTTGTTGTAACTCCTTGCGACCTGTTGGTGGGACTTGACCATCCTGATTCGGGCTCTTTCTCTGATCTCGTCCACTGTGTCCAGGTTGTGTGCCAGTTCGATGTCATTTTGCTCGTTTGTCTGAAGGTTGCAACGGGCGGTCGGGACCAGTAACTCGGCCGGAATGACTGCCTCACTCCCGTAGACGAGAGAGAAAGGTGATTGTCCGGTCGCATTTTTAGGAGTAGTCCTGTCGGACCAGAGAATGAATGGGAGTTCGTCTGCCCATTTGCCCTTAGCCCCAGTGAGGCATTTCTTGAGGTTGTTGATGATGGTTTTGTTGCTGGATTCGGCTTGTCCGTTGGATTGCGGATACCGAGGTGTGGACGTGACCAACTTGATGTTCCATCGATCGCAGAAGGCTCGAGTCTTATGACTGATGAATTGGGAGCCATTGTCGCATACGATTTCTGATGGGACGCCAAATCTGCACAGGATATTGCGTTTTATGAATGAAATGACGTGTTGATCTTTTACCTCTCTGTAGGCTTCAACTTCGATCCACTTGGAAAAGTAATCCGTCATGGCCAAGAATAAGACTCTTTGACCCGACGCGGGCGGGAGCTTCCCGACGATGTCCATTCCCCACCTCATAAAGGGCCATGGAGCCAGAGTCGGGTGGAGGAGCTCTGAAGGTTGATGATGGACGGGTGCATGCCGCTGACAGGCGTCGCACTTCTTGGTGTATTCCATAGCGTCTTTGTTCATCGTGGGCCAATAGTATCTGTTTCGTAGGGATTTCCCCAAGAGGCTTCGTCCACCGGTATGGTTTCCACATTCACCTTCGTGTAGCGATTGCAAGATGCATCCGACTTCTGGAGTCTTAAGGCATCGTAGGAGTATCCCTGTGACAGACCTTTTGTACAAGATGTTATCTATGATATCGAAAGAGAGTGCTTGTACCTTGAGCCTTTTTGCTTTCGTTTTGTCATCAGGCAGGTTGCCGTCCTTTAACCACCTGATGTAGGGTAGCATCCAGTCGTCATCGGTGTTGACGATGTCTTCTTCTGGTCGATTGCCTATCTCCATGGCGACGAGCTCTTCTAGTGGTGTGGTAGATTCGACGGGTGTTCTTGGGACGGCTGGCATCATGATGTGTGCTAATGGTATGTATGGAAATTCTTTCGGGTCCAAGACGGATCCTAGGTTGGCAAGTGCATCAGCTTGGGAGTTAAGATCCCTGGGTACCTGTCTGATGTCGAATGTTTGGAATTGTCCGATCAGCTTCTTGGCTACCTCCAGGTAGGCTATCATTCTGACGTCCTTAGCGCTGTACGACCCTTGTATCTGGTTCACGACCAGCAGGGAGTCGCAAACGACTTCGATCTCTCGGACCCCTAGGTCGCGAGCCAGGATGAGTTCGAATATGAGTGCTTCATACTCAGCTTCGTTGTTAGTAGCGTCCCACTCACATCTTACGGCCTGAGCTATCTTGTCCCCTTGTGGCGATTTCAGCATGACCCCTAGCCCTGATCCTCTGGCATTTGACGCACCATCTGTGTGGAGTTCCTATGTGCCTGTTTCTTCTATCGCGAGCAGTTGTGTCGCCTCTCTTGTGGCTTCTTGCTCTAGGGTCGGACTGAAATCGGCCACAAAGTCGGCTAAGGCTTGCGACTTGATCGTTGTCCTGGGCTCATACTCGATGTCGTAACCGCTGAGATGTATAGCCCATTTGGTCATTCGTCCTGTGAACTCAGGTTTCCTCATGATGGCTCTCATGGGATGATTAGTGCAAACAGTAATAGTATGGAATTCGAAATAAGGTTTGAGTTTGTTCGAGGCCATCACCAATGATAGTACGAGCTTTTCAAGTGACGAATACCTCGTTTCTGCTGGTAACAGTGTCTGACTAACGTAGTATATCAGTGACTGCTTGCCATCTTCTTCTCTGACCAGTACTGCGCTTACGGCTGATTCTGACACTGTTAGATATAGAAATAAGGGCTCATCGCCTTTAGGTTTGGTTAGTAGCATGGGACTGGCCAGGTATTCCTTCAAGTTTTGGAACGATGCCTCGTGTTCTTCCGTCCACTGAAAGGACTTGTTCTTCTTGAGAGCATCGTGGAAGGGTTTGCACTTGTCGGACGATTTTGAAATGAATCTATTCAGGGCTGCTATCCGACCTGTAAGTTTCTGTACGTCCTTGATGCATCGGGGGGATCGAAGGTTGATGAGAGCCTTGATCTATTTTGGGCTGGCTTCTATTCCTCTTTGTGTCACCATGTACGCCAAGAACTTTCCTGACGACACTCCAAAGGAAAACTTAGTAGGGTTTAGTTTCATGTTGTACCTTTTTAGCACCTCGAAGCTGTCGCGAAGATGGTCTATATGATCTTCTTTCTTTTTTGACTTGACCAACATGTCATCTATGTAGACTTCCATCGTGTCCCCAATCTGGTCTTTGAACATCTTGTTGACTAGTCGTTGATAGGTAGCCCCTGCATTTTTTAGACCAAAAGGTATTACTTTGTAACAATAGATACCTTGACTAGTGCCGAATGCCATTTTTTCTTGATCTTCGGGTTCCATGAGGATTTGGTTATAGCCACTGAAAGCGTCCATGAAGGTAAGCATTTAATGTCCTGTCGTAGCGTCGACCATGGCGTCAATGTGGGGAAGTGGGAACGAGTCTTTAGGGCAAGCTTTGTTGAGATCTGTGAAGTCGATGCAAACTCTCCACTTGCCATTCTTCTTCTGGACTACGACTATGTTGGCCAGCCACTCGGGGTAGTAGACCTCCCTTATCTTCCCTGTTTCTAATAATCTTTTGACTTCGTCTTCGACTATCTTGTTCCGCTCGGGGGAGAACTTCCTGCGTTTCTGCTTGACAGGGGGATGAGATGGATCTACATTTAATTTATGAGTAATAATATTTGGATATATTCCGACCATGTCCTCATGCGACCATGCAAAACAATCGGCATTGGTCTTGAGAAAATCGAGGAGTTGTTGTCTGGTCGAGTCGTCCAGGTCCGACCCGACCCTTATCGTTTGGTTTGGCTTTGAAGGATCTAGTACGATCTCGTCGAGCTTTTCCATTTCTAGTTCGACGTACCGACTAGGTCCTTTGCCGCTCTGTGGTTGCTATGCGGTCTTGTGTTCGACTGCGCTCTTCATAGAAGCGACGTAGCACTCCTTAGCGGTCCTTTGATCTCCTTTGATTTCTTGGACTCCCCATTCAGTGGGGAACTTGATGACTTGATGATACGTCGAGGGTACCTCCTTCATAGCGTGTATTCATGGCCTGCCAAGAATACAATTATAGGGAGACAGACAATCCAGGACTAAGAATTTCACCTGTTGGTTGACTCCTCCAGCGTAGGTGGTTAGAATGATTTCGCCGGTCGTATGCTTAACCTCACCGCTAAACCCGACCAGTGGGGTCGACTTTTTGATTAAGTCGTTCTCAGTCAGACCCATTTCTTTAAGGGCTTCGAGGGTTAAAAGATTGGTTGAACTCCCTGTATCGATTAATATTCTTCGTATTAAGCAATTACCAATGGACAAAGAGATTACCAGACCATCGTGATGGCTATCCGACCCGTCGGAGTCGGACTCGTCGAACGTGACCGTCGGAAGGTCGGAGGTCTTTCTTAGCTTGAATCCTGACGCCTCGGGTTTATCACCCTTGCTTTCCTTTGCATGCCGTTTAGCCGCGGAGTATGTGTTTCCACATATGTCTGAACCACCTGAAATAGTATTGACAACTTTTGTATGGATGGGAGATGGGGGTTTGTTTTGTTTTACCTGATCTCGTCGTTCCATGGTGGCTTTTGCCCGCTCTGAGATTATGTCGCGTAGGAGCCCCTGTGCGAGCAGCCTAGCGACTTCCTTTCGTAGGGCGATGCACTCGTCGGTCGAATGACCATGGTCGCCATGGAACTCGCACCATCGACTCATGTCCTTCTTGACGTCCGGTCGATTGCTCTTTCGGGGCCATCTTACCTCTTTTCCATACTTGTTGAAACTCTTGACGAGCTCCGACACGGAAACGTTGAAGTTATAAGATTGGACCCTAGGAGGCAACGCCGGACCGTCTCTCCAATCCTGTGACCTGTCTTGGAAAGAGTTTACCTGGTTCGGCTCATTTCGATTACGAGAATAGGGGTGAGGACGTCTGTCTCGACGGTTGTCGGAGGGATTTTTACGATTAGACAGATCGGGTCCGTGTGAGGCTTTACGCGACTCACGGTCCTCTTCCAATCTTACCTCGGCCATGGTCTTGGCCTGGACATCTTTGAAACTTCTACACGGGTACTTGGTGATCTTGTTGTAGAGATTGCTGTCTTTGACCAGACCTTGTCAGAAGGCTTCAATGGAGGTGGTGACGTCGCAATGGGGGATCGCCACTTTCTCTTTATTGTACCTGTTGAGGTAATTTCGGAGAGGTTCGTTATACCTTTGTGTGACTCGGTAGAGGTCACTCGATTGTCTCTCGAGCCTCCGACTGCTGGCGAACTGACTCTTGAAAGAGTTGACTAGATCCGCAAATGATGCAATCATTCCCTGAGGCAAAGCTTTGGCACGACCCGCGAGGGTCGTGCCAAAGCTTTTGCACATGACGGCCTCGCGGCTTTCCCTTGAAACAGATACAGCCATTAGTTTTTGTTTATAGAGAGAGATATGGTCATCTGGGTTGCTGGTGCCGTCGAATGTCGCCATGTTGGGGAGATGAAACTTCTTGGAGATCTCAACCCTAGCGATTTCTTCGACGAACGGGGATTCTTCGAATCCGCCGGACGCTTCTCTCTCGATTGGTTGTGGGACTCCTGGAAGTCTGTTGAAGCGATCGTCAATCGTCTTCATGTGTTGGTCGAGCGTCTGCTGGAAAAGAGCTAGGACATCTGGCGGATTGGCAACCTGCGGTTCGTCGATTCGGGCCCCTGCCGACCCGATCGGTGTGGAAAAGGTGACATTGTTAGTCGAAAACGGATTAGCAAAAGGAATTCGAGATGTACCCTCTGTGTGTCTGGGCCGTCGTATGCTCGCAGGTGTCGGCTCGATGCTATCCATATCGAGGCGCATTCGGACGCTACTGTGGATGGGCATGTTCCTAGACCCTGAGGCCATTGATTGTACCTGCGACTTAAGAGACTCATTTTCACGAGTTAGCTGTGCGATTTCGGCCTCAGATTGGGTCGATAGGGCGACTAGGGTTTCGGTCTTCGAGACGCGGTTCTTCAGTGTTGGTAGGTGGGTTGATAGTCATGGTTGGAAAGTTTCGAAAGGGTGATCGGCAAGTTGCCCCACGGTGGGCGCCAAATTGTTTTGGGGCGAAAAGATCAGACGACCTAAATCGCCTTAGACGGGGTAACTAGTCGATCGGGTGATAGAAATCAATCCAAACCAAGTAGATAAAAGTAAAAAGAAAATATGAAATAGCGAGATGATTTTATTAGATATAGTATTGATCGAATCGAATGGAGGTACAACTTATCGTAGTAAGACAAGAGATTTTATTGAACTCGACCGGTGACTTCTAGGTTTCGACCGGCGGAAAACTGGCGTGATTGACTCTTGGTGAGCTAGGCTAGAGCAAGTGTGTCTCCGTTTTCTTTCAGAGCAAGTTCGAGTGAGTGTGTAACGTAATCGTATGAGTGTCCCTTCTTTATCTTCTCCTCCCCCATATATGGTAAGTCCTTCTCCTTTTTACCGTTTATGATTTAATCCTATCGTATCTTCAACGCCGGGAGTGATTGCAGGGATTTGCCATTAATTGCTGCTATTACGGTGGTGTTTGAATGTTGTGGCCGTTGCTCAATCTAAGCATTTAATGCTCTGTGGGATCTTCGCGACTTGTTGGATAGTGTTCGACCAGAGAAGCTTCGACACCTCCTCTGGACTCTCCCCTGTTCCTCCGATCTGTCTTGGGCCTGGGCCCGTTTTGCTCGATCCATCTTCCAAGGGGGATGCTAGGCCCAACAGCTAACATGCTATCAAATGTATTTACTAGTGCCAATTATGATAGTATGAAAAAGTCCATATACGAGAGTCAATTCGGGATGCTACCGATAAGGAAATTCTGTATAGACTCTTTATTGTTACAATGACACTAGAAATGTTGAGTGAGGATGATGATCCTCACACAATAAAAGAACATCGACATTG
Source organism: Rheum nobile (assembly GCA_027886185.1). Taxonomy (NCBI): domain Eukaryota; kingdom Viridiplantae; phylum Streptophyta; class Magnoliopsida; order Caryophyllales; family Polygonaceae; genus Rheum; species Rheum nobile. The sequence goes on from WOAB01000163.1 coordinate 2,949,665, forward strand.
TAATGATTGGATATGTTGCAATGAAGATTTACAAGGAAGCTAGATTCTTCGAATAAACATGGTAATTTTTGGACCAGTAGTTCCAATACTAGAAAGCATGAAATTAGTTAGCTGTATAATAATGTCATAAATGCAATAATATTGTGATTAAAAGTTATATTGGTCACATCAGGCTTTACACAAAAGTCAGGATTATAGTATATGTAACTATATTCACCCGTAGTGAATTTTCTTAACAGATTTCTAGCTAATGAAAATGTATTCACCTGTAGTGAAAGTTATTACTCATAAGATTTTGGATACGTTATATCATATCTATATGGTCCATTCAATACAAATATATACATAAAGTCTCTGAAGGACGAAAATGCATGAAGCATAAAAGAGAAAATACATTATGTGTATTCCATTAAATTATGAAGGCTTTTTGTATATGATGTAAAAATGATTAAGGCATTCAAGGTTATAATTGTATTTATGTGTATTCGATAAGAAAAAATAATTCATAAACTATAACACCCCTAAAGTACCTCAAGAATATTACCACCAGTGACCCCATACAAAATGTCCAAAATCACCTTAGGCTTAATAGTAACGAACATCAAGATATAAAAGAAATGCGGAATAACCTTTATAGAAAAAATATGTGGATGCCTTACATCAAAACAATAAATTGTATATGAAAATAATAAATAGTGTAGCGGAAGACTTGGTATAAGCTCTAAGAATTGCACAATAGAAACTATGTCTATCGTCTAACTTCAGGATCTTCAACCTTGTAAGCAGAAAACAGTAAACAACATCTACTAGCAATCAGCAAGGGTTACTTCCTACTTACATGAGAATCGTTACCTAATGTGTCATATGAGACGGATGACACCAGCTAACCACAAAAGGATAGGGTTGGTTAGTCTAATGAAAGACTTGCAAGGGTATTTTATGAGGTTTTGGTAGTTGTATATAGTTATGACCATCGTATCTTGAATAATGATTGATCAACGACTAGTATCTAAATACTTCCACTGAATAGGAAAACAACATTTATTCATTAAATCACATGGTTGAAGAATAGTTCGAAAAACCTCCTTTTAATAATTGGTCAATGACTAACCTCACTGCATACGTGTTGTGCGAATTCAGATTAGAAAGAAGACTTACTTAGATAGGAGCACAAGTAGTTTCCAAGTCGTACTCCTTGCTAGAAGTTTATTAATTAGGTTTGCAATGCACTTATCTTATTTAATTTCAAAACGATGCATTCAAGTTAAAGCTTTTATTCAACCCATTCTCGGAAACGAGATCGACTAATACTGTATCTCCCAACTAATGTCATAAATTAGTATTATTCAAATAATATTAATTTATGGTATGTCCCGACTAATATCTTTTAAAATAATTTTTCAAATTATATCAATTAATATTATCTCTTAGATTTAATTTATTGTTTTAAAATAAGAGAATAAAAATTAAATTGCATAATCCTTATTTAATAAAATTGTAACATAGTAAAATTACGATTTTACCCTTCTAGTTTAAGGTGGATTATTACATAAACAATCATGTTGTTGTTATATGTATACATTGTTGTTGTTATATGTATACATAAAATCGCCAAGTCGAGCTATAATATTGGAGCTCCAGAAGAGATCCAACAAGAAACCAATATTTCGACTTGTTCATTCATGCAAAATAATAACATTTTACCTCCTCGGAAAATTACGTTAATAAGGTCATTTGATGTGACAAAGTGTTATTTTTGTTAATTAAGCAAACAATAAAAGATAGTTGGTCCAAAAGTACCATATGTTATGTAAAAGTCCCATTATGATATATCTAACATATGAAGAGTATATGTTTATTTGAGGGGAGTATTATTTCTATGACTGCACTTTTTTTTCCTTAGCTTTAGTTTTTCTCCCATTGGATTTTTCCAGCAAGGTTTTTAATGCGGTAGTTCGTGAAACCAATGATTCAGAACTCAAGAAGAGATCTCACAAGCATCCAACTTGATTAGGCAAATGTGATTCTCGATTTTAATTAATTAATATAGACTCGATCAGTAGTTCGAGCATGAAAAAGATGCTTGTCAAATTGATTCCAATTGTACTTATTTCCCTAGTTCTGGTTTTTTGTCCCACGGGATTTTTCCATGCAAGGGTTTTTAATGAGGCAGATTATAAATAAAGAGGTGTACATCCAAGGGGGGTGTTATAATATTATACGTATCTATATTTTTTGTACACCTAGAAATTCTCATAGGATGCTTATCCTTTTAATGTGTCTAGTTACTACTCACATTTATCATCTCTAATTATGTACATCTCTATTTATGTGTATTTTGACCCATTTTATTACATGTATTGACCTATATATATGGTATTATACAAGAGATGGATAAAAGAAAAAAATAGACTAAATTATACATATATTTATCTCTCTTGTCTACCTATAAATCTCTACAATATATTAATCTCTATCGATAACTATATATATTAAAACTCTCCCATTTAGAGCCACTAGAGCATTTTTAGGATAAAGATGTTGAGATTTTTTTTTGTCGAACCACCAAAACGATTCTGGACCCACATTACTCATGTGTCAAATCATGGATTTCAAACAAAGTTTGATGTTAACCAACCAAGTATCTGAATTTTAAATCAATATACTTTACATTACATATGTTTTATTTACTGGACTGTGAAATTTGACTTTAATGTACGATATAAGTGAGGTTTTTTTATTGTTGAATGTAGCAATTCCCATTTAATATAATATTTATCTTCTATTAAAATAATATAAAGCATAGTTTCACTATTTTTTCGGCAAATCTTATTTCTAAGAACATGGCAATGTGATCATATTTCTAAGAACATGGCAAATCTTATCATAGTTTCACTCTTCTTTCCGATATAAATCATAGTATCAGCTACGTTATGATGTGATCACGCCTGTGCCACATCATGTGCAACAAAATCAAGGAGGGCCAAGTGATGCCTTAATGCCTATGGTAGCGCCGTCGGGCCTGGTCACTCGCTCAGCCGCGCGCACCACGCACGACCAAGAAAGGGACGTCGTGCAACTCACGCCACTAGGAGCCATTACTCGAGCACGAGCTCGACAACTTGTCCTAGACTTCCAAGAGTATCTTTGGAGCCAGGGAGTGATGAGTCAAGTGGAGACCAAGCCGGTGATGATGATCCAAGGGTGTGTATCGACGCCAACAACTTTAGGGTTTATCCAATCCTCCACACCAAAGACTCGCAAGCAGAGCACGGATGACACCCACCTTCAATATAGGCCAAATGAGGAGTCCATGCCAAATTTCAAGCCAATTGGAGGAGAGGTTCCTGGAGAAGTAGCAAGAGGGGGAACCTCGGTGTAGCTAGTGGCGACACCAAAATTGTCCAGAGGCGTGATTGCAAACCACTCGTGCGTTTGGGTCAAATGTTGGCTATGACTTGGCTCATGCTCTTACATATAATCTTTCCAAATTTCAGACTCATTGGAGTCCGGAGCAGAGAGAACGACGCTTTTCAAGTTTACTTAGATTAGGGTTTTGGGAGACATATGGTCTATTTAAGTGTTTTTTCGGTTTTCATTTTCAGAAAATTCGAATTATTCATTATTGAAACTTTAAGCTTCCATTGATTGAGCTTTGAGTATAAATTCTTGAGTACTTTGTTTTGATAAGTCATATCCATTGCAATTTGCTTTTGTTTTGGTGCGTAATATCCAAAATGGTTGCTTAGCTTAGGTGAGTAATATCCTTGGCGTATCAACAACCCTCTTCTTGAATCTATTGCAGCGTCATATTCAAAAGATCTAAGTTGCCTACCCCTTTATGTCCCTGTCGTTCAAAAACCCTAAAAAACCCACAAAAGAACCACTTTTATTACTTGGTCAACGATGCAAACAAGTCTTGCATCACACGTGGCATTGGGAGACGACTTTCCTTGAACCAAAACAAAGATCCTTAGACTGGAAGCCATCACATTACTACTCCAATGACAATTTTTACACCATAAAATAATTAAGAACATGTTAAATACAAAAACAAGTTTTCTAACCTATGTCTAAAGCATAGGTTAAGCACTTAATTTTAGAAGAATTTTGTTAGAGGTAATTATATTAGAGATTTTAATATTTTGTGAAAGGGTTTAAGCATTCTTTTTTAGGGAACAGTTTCTAAAACGAGAATTCTTAACTTGTGCCCTTAGGGTATAGGTTAGACAAACCGGTATAAAAATTATTACCATTTATTATTTAATGTATATTTTAATTATGCCAAACATTTTCAATTTAAAAACTTATTTCTTTTTTCTTTAACTATAAATACACATCTAAATAAACCTATCATAACAAATAAGAATAACCTTTGGTATATTCTAACTATCCCAAAAACTTTGATGTTTATGGTAATCATTGCCTATGGGTTATTTTTTTAATCACAATTGATAGCTATGATTATGTGAAGAATAGAGTTTAAATAAACTGTTATATAGAGTATAAAATGAATGATTACTTTTGCTTCTTATATATTACATATCGATGGATATGGAATCTCTTAGATTATTAATTGTATATAGGCCAAGAGGATGTTTTATTATTGATTATTTCATATAATAAAATAAGAAAATGTGTATTTGTTGACGTTGATTTGAGTTTTAACGGGTTATGGATTATGGTATATAATATATACCTTGAATTTGAGTTGTGGTGTTTTTGAAATAAAGGCAACAACTTTGAGTTTTGAGACAATGATAATGCAAATTAGAAGCCTTTGCAAAAATTATGTATAATTTAATATGGATAATAGAGCTTTTAGACTTCTACATACTTCAATGAGATTTAATTCAAACAAACTTACATAATTAAATGCAGAATTTTGTCTAATGCTCTTTTTCAAAGTACCAAAATGAGTTTTTTTAAACATTGACCTTCATTAGAAAACTAACATACTTTTGTCACATAATATAATATTAGGATTTGGATACATGCATGTCAATTTATGATTTCTACATCAATCATTGAGCAAAATATAAATTACATAATCTTAACAGAATCAAAAAGTAAATATTTTAAGACTAATGATTTACAATTAGTCATTAAAACTGTTTATGTTTTTCTTATTTTTATTTTTTGGTTAATATGATTGTAATTTTCATATTTTTGATTAATATATATTAAAATAATATATTTTTAATATAGCATTTTAACATTTCACTTTTAAAACTAGAATTTTTTTATAGGTAAACATATTTATGTTTAACTAATATTGTGACTTATAATTTTTAATATTAAAATATTGACATAATTTGAATATTTTATGTTAATATAATAAATTTATTGAAAAAACATGATAAATGGTAGTGGAATACATACACGACTTCAACAAAATTATCTCATACATGACAATAATTACATGATTAAAAATAAAAAGGATAATTGTACGAGAATAGGTATGAATAAAATATAATATTTATATACAAGTTATATAATTAACAATAAAATATTGAACATATTGCTTTTCAAAAAAAATTAAAATTTATTTCAATCTTCCATTTATACAATTCTTTAACAATATCAATAGTATATTTTTTAAAACTACTTAAATATATTATAATTTAATTCAATCATGAATAACTATTATTGATTTATAAATTTACGTTCACCCGTACAAAATACGAGTACTACATCAGTATATTCAGTGGCAGAACTAGAGAATTATGAAAGAGGGGCACACTTTTTTTTAATATTATATTAATATTAAATAAAAATAGCTATAAATAATATTAATATCAACCTCACATGCATTTTCACTTCGTGTTTTTTTACTTGAAAACCAACATTGATCTCCATCAACATTTGCAGATTCATTAGGAATAGTCGGAGACTCAACACTTAAAACCGAGAATCTCTTACTCTGTACAACAAATTTATCTATATTCCTATTTAGAATAATTCAATTTAACACAAGTTCAATTGAACACGTCAATCAAATTACATTAAGTTTGAATTCTAAACAAATTAATTCAAGTAAATCTATACCTTGAATCTATACCGACCTTTCACGATTAGAATTCATAAGATCGAAAATGAGTTGTTTTAGAAATCAAATTGAGATGGTTCGGATATGGACTTGGCCATGAGTCAAATCTTACGCTTCGAGGGTGATGCTAGAGTACCCCTAAACTCAGGAATACCTATCGAATTTTTCCTTAAAAAGATAATAAAGCGAACGAACGAAAAAAAAATGGGAACAAAACGGGAATATAACCTTTGGTATATTCTAACTATCCCAAAAATTTTGATGTTTATAGTAATCATTGCCTATGGGTTATTTTTGTAATCACAATTGATAGCTATGATTATGTGAAGAATAGAGTTTAAATAAACTGTTGTATAGAGTATAAAATGAATGATTACTTTTGCTTCTTATATATTACATATCGATGGATATGAAATCTATTAGATTATTAATTGTATATAGGCCAAGAGGATGTTTTATTATTGATTATTTCATATAATAAAATAAGAAAATGTATATTTGTTGACGTTGATTTGAGTTTTAATGGGTTATGGATTATGGTATATAATATATACCTTGAATTTGAGTTGTGGTGTTTTTGAAATAAAGGCAACAACTTTGAGTTTTGAGACAATGATAATGCAAATTAGAAGCCTTTGCGAAAATTATGTATAATTTAATTTGGATAATAGAGTTTTTAGACTCCTACATATTTCAATGGAATTTAATTCAAACAAATTTACATAATTTAATGCAAAATTTTGTCTAATGTTCTTTTTCAGAGTACCAAAATGAGTTTTTTTTAAACATTGACCTTCATTAGAAAACTAACATAGTTTTGTCACACAATATAATATTAGGATTTGGATACATGCATGTCAATTTATGATTTCTACATCAATCATTGAGCAAAATATAAATCACCTAATCTTAACAGAATTAAAAAGTAAATATTTTTAGACTAATGATTTACAATTAGTCATTAAAATTGTTTATGTTTTTCTTATTTTTATTTTTTGGTTAATATGATTGATATTTTCATATTTTTGATTAATATATAGTAAAATAATATATTTTTAATATAGCATTTTAACATTTCACTTTTAAAACTAGAATTTTTTTTATGGGTACACATATTTATGTTTAACTAATATTGTGACTTATAATTTTTAATATTAAAATATTGACATAATTTGAATATTTTATGTTAATATAATAAATTTATTGAAAAAACATGATAAACGGTAGTGGAATACATACACGACTTCAGCAAAAATATCCCATACATGACAATGATTACATGATTGAAAATAAAAAGGATAACTGTACGAGAATAGGTATGAATAAAATATAATATTTATATACAAGTTATATAATTAACAATAAAATATTGAACATATTGCTTTTAAAAAAAAAAAAAAATATTTCAATCTTCCATTTATACAATTCTTTAACAATATCAATAAGATATTTTTTAAAACTACTTAAATATATTATAATTAAATTCAATCATAAATAATTATTATTGATTTATAAATTAACGTTCACCCGTACAAATCACGAGTACTGCATCAGTATATTCAGTGGCAGAACTAGAGAATTATGAAAGAGGGGGCACAATTTTTTTAAAATTATATTAGTATTAAATAAAAATAGCTATAAATTTCATTAATATCAACCTCACATGCATTTTCACTTCGTGTTTTTTTTCTTCTTGAAACCCAACATTGATCTCCATCAACATTTGCAGATTCATTAGGAATAGCCCGATACTCAACACTTAAAACCGAGAATCTCTTACTCTGTACAACAAATTTGTCTATATTCCTATTTAGAATAATTCAATTTAACACAAGTTCAATTGAACACGTCAATCAAATTACATTAAGTTTGAATTATAAACAAATTAATTCAATTAAATCTATACTTTGAATCTATACCGACCTTTCACGATTGGAATTCATAAGATCGAAAATGAGTTGTTTCAGAAATCAAATTGAGATGGTTCGGATATGGACTTGGCTATTTCATGAGTCAAATCTTACGCTTTGAGGGCGAGACCAGAGTACCCCTAAACTCAGGATTACCCACCGAAATTTTCCTTAAAAAGGTAATATAGCGAACAAACGAAAAAAAAAATGGAACAAAAGTGGATCCCTGAGTATATTTATATGTTTACAAATATTGTAAGCGGATTTTGATTTCTGAGGCGCCCCTTCATTTTTTTTATTTTTTATTTTTTGATAAGGAAAGAATTCAAAGTACCAGACATAACCTGGTAGATCGAAAGTCCAAGCAAAGCTCGAAAGTCGGACAAACCGACATGAAACAAACCATACAAAAAAAAGAGTAAAAGGAAGAAGCAAATAAGCTAAAATGAAGAGCTAACACAACCTGGAAGGTTTGAGAATGACACAAACGCGGGTTAGACCGAACAGACCTAACATGGCGTATGATGTGCCGCCGGAGAGCAATCTACAGGGCACTCAACTGGAAATGTGATGAAATACCTGGGCAAGACTCCGACACAAGGAGACCATAGGAACCACACAACCACGCTCTCGACCTCAACCGAAACAACATCTCGAACCAAAACAAACCAGAGAAAGCTCCACACCTATTACATGCTTCTAGATGCACATTTTTTAATGTAAAAATTTGATTAAAATTGGACAAAAATGAGTGGTAAAGGAAAAAGATAAATCAATTTCTTTTTTACATCCTTTTTCTTGTTGTGTGTGGCTTTTGTGATGTGATGTAGCCTTTTGAAGCTGAAGTAAATGTTTGCAAAAGCAAAGCATACTTTGTAAATATTGTTTAATTTTTTTCTTGAAGAGAAGGTACCTTAAATCGCTTTATATAATCCTTTTGAGTATCATAGTCTTGCACGACAAGACTAAATTTGGTAATTAGAGAAAAAAAACCAAGGAAAGTAGGTGCAACTAAATTTGGTAATCATAGTCTTGGCCGTTTCTTCTATAATCCTTCCTATTGGGCCTATTTGGATCCAATTTTTCGTTTTTTTAGTTTTTCACCTGTTTCTTCTACAATCATTACTACTGGGCCTATTTGGGCCCAATTTCTCGTATTTCAGTTTTTCACCCATTTCTTCTATAATCCTTTCAATATGCTCAATATGAAGGATTATAGAAAAAATGGGTGAAAGCCTGAAATACGAGAAATTGGGCCAAAATAGGCCCAAATAGGACCATGGGGGCAGCCATCGTATTTTGGGATTTTGGAGGGGCAAACGATGTCCGTTTTGGACGAATTTTATATGTACGGACTCGTATTGAAATTCTCTACATGATTATGGGGCAAAATAATTTTTTTTTTCTGCGCCAGAATCTTACGTACGCCAGATTCTGGCGCAGAAACCCAATTTCCAAAACGAGCCCAAGTCCCTACAAAGCATCTATGCCAGATTCTGGCGTACGCCAAAATCTGGCGTAGCTCCTTTATTCCTTTTTTTTTTAAATTTATACGTATATCTACATTTTTGGCCTTCTTCGCACGTATTTGGCGTACGCCAACATTTGACGTAGCCTTTTGTAGTGCGAAAAGGCCAAAAACGTAGTGCGAATAGTCGGCTCATTTTCTTGTTGTGTGTGGCTTTTGTAATGTGATGTAGCCTTTTGAATCTGAAGTAAATGTTTGCAAAAGTAAAGCATGCTTTGTAAATATTGTTTAATTTTTTCTTGAAGAGAAGGTACCTTAAATCGCTTTATATAATCCTTTTGAGTATCATAGTCTTGCACGGCAAGACTAAATTTGGTAATTAGAGAAAAAAAACCAAGGAAAGTAGGTGCAGCGTAACCCACACGCTAGTCCTTAGAAATTTCCAATAATTATTAAATTTAATTTTTTTGTTTCTAATTGTTTTCAACAGAGAAATTGGGTTGTTGTGGGTTTGAATGGGGTCAAAAAGCAAAGTCAGAACGATGCAACTAGGAGACTGGGATCTAGACTGGAGGAAAGGAAAGAAAGCAGGATAAGCGTTGGTGATGACTGAACTAAAAGGCGGTTTAGCGAGGGTTGAGCCAGACGCGATTGTTGGTCGAGTCGACGATTAGGCATCCTTAAAGATGTAGGCCAGTCGCAAGGAATCGGATGTCTCCTTCGACGCCGAAAGACGGGAAGGAAGATTTAGAGGATGAGATTGAGATGGTATTGTTGGGGTCGACAGGGCCCATGGAGGTTGAGAAGCAAAAAGCTTCTCACCGGATCTGGGTTGTTCGAGCGGAGGCGAGCGGAGAGATTGGTTTACTAGCGAACCCATATCTGGGGTGAAGGTGTTTCATGTGGCTGAGTAGGGCATATGTGGCTCAGATCTAAGCAGCACGAGCTCTTGCGCATTTAGTTTTGAGCAGAACGAGCTTTTTGCTCAAGAAAGAGGTCAAGCTCCTTGCTCACAACAAAGCTAGAAATTATGAGAATTGATTAATTTGTAGTGATAAAGCTTCTCTGATTTTTTTTCCAAATTTATTTTTATGGCTTCTCACCATACAAGAACAAGCTTGTAACAGTAGATCTATGAGAGATTTTTCCTTACTTTGGTGGGGTGTTATCTTTGGGAGGTTATCCCACTTGATTGAAGTGGGGGTTTTTGGTTACCTCTGTGGATTTGTAGTAGACGTAGTTATATTTTTTGTTGATTGTTCTTGTTTAAGATTGTTGGAGTTGTTCTTGTTGTTGTTTGATGAAGTTTAACCATTTGGTTGAATGGAGGGTTTTTCCTTTGATTTTAGGGGTTTTTAGAGAGATGAGGCGCCCCTTCATAAAATCAAACGTTAAAGTACAACAACATAATGCCAAAAATGTATGGCTTTTAAATCGGATGGTAGTTTATTGTTAATCAAATTCGGTAGTGATTCTAGTTTTTGAATATTTAATGAATAATTATTATTAAGATGTGTCTATAAAGAAATTGGACTATACTTTAACACGCAACTAATCAATAAGAAAATAGTTGTGACATGAAGTATTAATAAAGCACTGCATATATAGTATGTGAAAGTCAAGCGTTATTAGTTTGACGGTAGGTGAAGATATTCATGATAACTAAATTATAAGTTTGAATTTTCTCTATTTTTTTTCATTGTAATGACCTAAATCGCTTATCTGCCGGACAAAATGTGAAACTTCATGTCATCCAGACGAGCACAAAGTACATTAATACGGTGTAGGTCGAGTGCATCGTCACTTTATAATGTGCATTTTAATTGACGACCTCCATTTATTTTGGGGTTAAAACATTGCATGGGCACTAATATAATAAGGCCTTGTTTGATATTTTGAGTTGAATAATTAGCTAGGATTGGAGTTAAAGTTAGTAGAATAGTTAGAGCTGAACTTAATTATTTGAAAAAACTAGTTGGGTATTTGATATTACAAGTTTAAATGAAAAAACGTGTTAAATTCATCTTGATAAGCTTCAACAAGCTAGCTTGGGTGAGTCACGTTAATAAAATTGACAACGTTAAGGTTTTGTTCAGTTTATATAGAGCTTATCAAAGCTGGAACTCGATTTAGTAGTTGAATAGAACAAAGTTAGAACGTAGCTAAAGATGGAATAAGTAATTGACATAAAAATAAGTGTTCGGTATTTAAAAGTTGGAATTGTTAAAGAGTATTATAAAATGACATAAGTGCCCCTAAAATAAAATTTTAGAGGGTAACAATTTGCCATGAAATATGTGACACATGAGCTGCATGTGTGTTATCTCCTTCCAAACCACTCACCAACAATGGTGTCTTCAACCTCTATCCTCCTCCTACTTGTTGCTCGATTTATTCCTATAAAACCCGACTCAACACAACTATGCTCACATCAATTTGTTGCTCGGATTTGTTCCAACAATGGCGTCTTCCATCTCCATCCTTGTCCCATCTCTAGTTCCACCTCCATCAACGTAATTTAATCAAATCTCCAATTAGGCATGTCAATGGGGCGGGTTCGGGGTGGAGAGTAGTATTCCCCCATCCCGTTTAGAAAAGCACTCCCCGTCCCTATCTCCACGTGGGGAGCTAAAGTTGTCCTCGTCCCCATCCCCACCAAATCCTTGTCGAGGATTCCCCGTCTCCGTTAATTTCTCTTAATTAGCATTTGTTTTGGGTCTTTTCGTGAAAATTCATATGATTTCTTCACTTATAGTCAAACAAGTTCCCCGTAAATATCTCCATTTAACCCCCACGAAACTTTTCTTACTCGTTTTCCTTTAATGATTCTCCAATTAATCTACATTGTCAAACAAAATACGATAATATAATACGTGAGTTGAATTCAAGAAAAAAACAAGTCCATAAGATTTCATTATACATGCGTACTAATACTTATAAATGTCTATTACACCGTTTTTTCAAATAAAAAATCAATTACCAACTATAAATTATAAATATGAAAAAATACTGTAAGCTTCTGACTTCACCCATGAAAATTTCTCATGGAAAATCTCATCGAGTTTCTAAATGGGGATATTCAATGGGTAATCCCGTGAGAAAACTCAATGGATGATACCACGAGGATTACAAATGGAGATATTCGTGGGGATCCCCGGCAGGGACGGGGACGGGGCAATGAGTGGGGTGGGGGGCTCTATCCCCGTCCCCATCCCCACGTGGCACTAGTACAAAAAGGCGGGATGCACCGCAGTTATTTTCTATATCGCACCACGGTTTAGGGTGCGTGATTGTTCTCGGTGTGGTAAAGCTCTCGGACCGCGTTTCTTTGCAACCGCGGTGAAAATTCGGACCGTGGTGTTGTATTTTTTTTAAACTTTTTTTTTGATAAGGTAAGAATTAGACTAGTGTCAAGAAAGCTTGACACTCAGCCTATAGCATTCTTTCGGATGAGAGCCTTGAGCTCTGAGTTGTTCATGATATCGTTCGGAGAAAAGTTGTGGCCAAGTTTTGCAATATGATCAGCCACCGAGTTCAATTCTCGAAAGATATGGGAAATCTGCATTGTCTAGAAAGAATGTAATAAACATAGGATATCGGAGATAAGAATCTCGATTTCCCATGGACAGTCCCAAATTTTATTAATGACGTTCATGATAGTAAAGTTATCGGTATCTATTTGTATTTGGTCGTATTACATGTCTTTGGCTTTAAGAAGCGCATTTCATAGAGCAAGAGTTTCAGTTTTCAGGGGAGTCGAAATGCCACAATTTTCTGCATGGATAAGAATTGGAATTCCTAGGTCATTTCTACAGATAAAGCCAATAGAAGACGCTCCATTATCTTTGGTAGAACCATCCACATTAATTTTAATAACTTTATCTGGAGTTTTTTTCCATTTGAGTTTTCGGTGTTTCCTCGTATGTGTTTTTTTCCGCGCCATGGAGCATTGATCAAAAGTACAATGAGGATTCCATTTATGTGTTTTATTCCAGGCAGATATAAGGTTTTGTATATATTTAGGCAGATCTTTAATAACATCCCTATCAGGTATGTCATTTAAGAATGTTCTCTGGTTCCTAAAGAACCAGATGCCCCACCAAGCAACAAATAGCTCTATTAGCTCAATGGGGGAAACTTTGAGTTTTACTTCTTGAATAATTTCTCCAATGTGTTTGTTCGCATAGTTGATTGTCCTTAAATAGAGGCTAGTTGCAATATTAATTTTTGAAATTGTCTTTAAGGTATGATTACAGTGAAGGAGGAAGTGATTCGTATCCTCCACAGGGTGAGAGCAGGAGATGCATCCCGGGGGGACCGAGACTCCTTTTTCTTGTAGTCATGATTTTGTCGGTAAGCCGTTTTTTCAAATTTTCCAGAGAAATTTTTTGACTTTGGGATATGTGTCCATTTTCCAGATCCAAGTTGAGTCGTATGTTGAGAAGTGTTTATTTTTGTTGATGAGTTCCATAGTTGATTTTGTTGAGAACCAACCATTTTTACTTGGTTCTCAGTACATCCGATCAGTAACGTGGTTCACGGGAGTTGGGATACCCATAATCCTTGCCACCATATCGTCTGGTAACATTTGTTGGAGTTTTGTCTTTTTCCACTTCATGTTTTGGTCTAGGAATTCATGGACTCTGCAATCTAGGTTTGTACTTAGCGCAGGGTTGATAATATTATAGAGAGGTTCATTTAGTGCCTATTTATCTGTCCAAAACTTAATTGTTTTTCCATCGCCAATTTTCCATATAAGTCCGTTTTGGAATTCTTTTTTGATGCTCATCATTTTTTACCATTGCCATGATCCATTTCTGTTGTAGTCATAAGATAAGAGGTGTGTATCCTTAAGGTATTTTTCATTGATTATTCTTACCTAATAGTTGTCTGGTTCAGCTAAAAATTTCCACAATTGTTTGTATTGGAGAGCATGGTTCATATCTTTTTTTTTTCGAATGCCAAGACCCCCCTTGGAAAGAGGTTGACATACTTTGTCCCATCCGATAAGGGGTTTATAGGATGAGTCTTTGTTCCAGAAGAACATTGTATTGATTTTGTCGAGTTCATTATGTGTTGAGTTTGGAAACATGAAGCTTTGCATAATAAAGTTTGGTTTATGTTGGGCCCAATGTGTTCTAATGGAGCCGACACAAGTGAATTGGGCCAACCTCAAGTGAAGGAGTAGGCCGAGAAGACTGAAGAAAGGCGTCAGATGTTCTTCGAACGCGTGAGATCCGACCAACCCCGAGAATTTCGCCTAGAGCATTAACTGCTCGATCCAAAGCAAACGGCAACCCAATCAAGCACAAGATTAGGATGCCATTAAAGAAGAATCCCGGAGATCACGTACAACAGTAAATAGAGAATCTCACAAAAAAAGTAACGGTCGAGGAGAAGAACTCCATAAATAGACCATGAAAGAACGATCGACGACACATGCATTTTTTACAAACAACACCCATCAATTCAGTTCTTGAAAAAAGCTTACTAGCTCACCGGTTCTCGCCTAATTCCTTTGGTACATCATCCGACTACAGACGGTCGAACCATCAGAGTATCTGGTCGGTCAAGACCCGTTCTCTTATTCCTTAAGGATAAGTTGTATTTCGACTCATTCCTGTTATCACTTGATCAATACATCATAATACAATCTTGCTTCTTTTTTCATACGTGGTTGATTGTTTATTTGGTTTGGATTTATTCTATACTGTCCGATCGACTCGTTACCCCGTCTAAGGCGATTTAGGTTGATTGATCTTTTCGCCCCAAAACAATTTGGCGCCCACCGTGGGACAACTTGTCGATCACCATCTAAAAAATCCTCCAACCATGACTGTCAACCCACCTACCAATACCGAGGGACCATGCCTCGAAGACGACTCCCAAACTCAAGGAAACACAACCGAAAACCCTACTCTGAACCAACTCCAAGAGCTTGCCCAAAAAATGACTACCCTCCAAGATGACCTCGCCCAACAACGTCAAAAGACCGAAGCCTTGGCTACCTTGTCCACCCAATCTGAGGCCGAGATCGTGCAACTAACTCGTGAAAATGAGTCTCTTAGATCGCAGGTACAATCCATGGTCTCTGGATCCAGGCAAATGCCCGTCCATAGCAACGCCCAGACGCGTCTCAACATGGATAGCGCCGAGTTGACTCCTCTAAGCGTCTGACACCTTGGATATACCGAGGGTACATCTCGAACTCCTTTGGTCAATCCATTTTTGACTAAGAATGTTACTTTCTCCACACCGATCGGGTCAGCAGGAATCCGAATCGACGAACCACAGGTTACCAATCCGCCCGATATCCTGGCCCTCGTCCAACAGACGCTCAGTCAGCACATGAAGGCACTCGACGATCGCATCGCTAGAATTTCCGGAGTTCCGCAACCGATCGAGAAAGAAGCATCAGACGGATACGAAGAATCTCCGTTCATCGAAGAAAATGCCAAAGTCGAGATCCCTTAGAAGTTCAACCTTCCTAGCATGACGACTTTCGACGGCACCAACGATCTAGATGATCACATCTCTCTCTATAAACAAAAATTAATGACTGCATCTGTTCCAAGGGAGAGCCGCGAGGCTGTCATGTGCAAAAGCTTCGGCACGACTCTCGCGGGTCCCGCACTAACCTGGTTTATGCGTTTGCCTCATGGTACGATCACCTCATTCGCGGACCTGGTCAATTCCTTTAAAATCCAATTCGCCAGCAGTCGGAGGCTCGAGAGGCAGTCAAGCGATCTCTATCGAATCACCCAAAGGTATAATGAACCTCTCCGAAGCTATCTTAACAGGTACAACAAGGAGAAGGTTGCAATCCCCCATTGCGATGTCACCACCTCCATCGAAGCCTTCAGACAAGGTTTGATCAAAGATAGCAACCTCTACAACGAGATCACCAAGTACCCGTGCAGAAGCTTCGAGGACGTCCAAGCCAAGACCATGGCCGAGGTACGTTTAGAAGAAGATCGCGAATCACAGAAGGCATCCCACGGACCCGATCAATCCGATCGCAAATCTTCTTCCGACAATCGCCGAGACAGACGCCATCACCCGTACCCTCGTAGTCGAAATGAGCAAAGTCAGGTAAACTCCTTCCAAGACAGGTCTCAAGACTGGAGAGACGGTCCGACGCTGCCTCCCAGGGTTCAATCTTACAACTTCAGTGTTTCCGTGTAGGAGCTCGTCAAGAGTTTCGACAAATATGGGAAAGAAGTAAGATGGCCCCGAAAGAACGACCGACCAGACGTCAAGAAGGACATGAGCATGTGGTGAGAATTCCATGGTGACCATGGTCACTCAACGGACGAATGCATCGCATTACGCAAAGAGGTCGCCAGGCTACTCGCGCAAGGTCTCTTGCGCAACGTGATCTCAGAACGAGCCAAAGCCACCATGGAACGACGAGATCAGGTAAAGCAGGATAAACCTCCATCTCATGTCCATACCAAAATTATCAATACTATTTCAGGGGGCTCGGACGTATGTGGGAACATGTACTCCGCAGCCAAAAGACATGCGAGAGAAAGCAAAGACAATAAACCCGAAGTACCAGAGTTCAGACAAACCAAGGTCTCCAACCTCCCAACGATCACGTTCGACGAATCCGACGATGACGGATCGGAAAACCATCACGACGGTCTGGTAATCTCTCTGTCTATTGGAAACTGTTTGATACGTAGAGTACTAATCGATACAGGAAGTTCGACCAATCTCTTGACCTTCGACGCCCTCAAAGGGATGGGTCTGGGTGAAGATGATCTTATCAAGAAATCGACTCCACTAGTTGGATTCAACGGCGAAGTCAAACACACCATTGGCGAGATCATCATTATGACGTACGCCGGAGGAGTAAACCAACAGGTGAAATTTCTAGTCCTAGACTGTCCATCTCCCTACAACTGCATTCTTGGCAGGCCTTGGATACACGCAATGAATGTGGTACCCTCAACGTACCATCAGACCATTAAGTTCCCTACCAAGTGGGGAGTTCAAGAAATCAAGGGCAACCAAAGGATGGCCAGAGAATGCTACGTCGCCTCCATGAAGAGCGCGATCGAACCAAAGATCGCGTAGCAATCATAGTTCGGTGAAGGACCTAGTCGATACATTGAAGCAGAAATGGAAAAACTCGATAAGATTGCACTAGATCCTTCAAAGCCAAACCAAACGGTAAGGGTCGGGTCGGATCTGGATGACTCGATCAGACAACAAATATTGGACTTTCTCCGATCTAATGCTGACTGCTTCGCGTGGTCATATGAAGATATGGTCGGGATATCTCCAAACATTATTACTCATAAATTAAATGTAGATCCATCTCACCCTCCTGTGAAGCAGAAGTGCAGGAAATTCGCCCCTGAGCGTAATAAGATCATCGACGGCGAAGTCAGGAGCCTGCTAGAAACAGGAAAGATAAGATAAGTCGACTACCCCGATTGGCTAGCCAATGTGGTTGTGGTCCAAAAGCAAAACAGCAAGTGGAGAGTCTGTATCGACTTCACCGACCTTAACAAAGCATGTCCCAAGGACTCCTTCCCACTCCCTCATATCGACGCCATGGTCGACACGACAGCAGGACACAAAATGCTATCCTTCATGGATGCGTTCAACGGTTATAATCAGATCCTCATGGAACCAGAAGACCAAGAGAAAACGGCATTCGTCACAAGTCAAGGTATTTATTGTTATAAAGTGATGCCCTTCGGACTAAAAAATGCAAGGGCTACTTACCAACGACTAGTCAACAAGATGTTCAAAGACCAGATTGGGGACACAATGGAAGTCTACATAGATGACATGCTGGTCAAGTCGAAAAAGAAGAAGGACCACATCGATCACCTCCGCGACAGCTTTTATGTACTAAAAAGATATAACATGAAACTAAATCGTATGAAATGCTCTTTCGGAGTTTCGTCAGGGAAATTCTTGGGATATATGGTGACACAAAGAGGAATAGAAGCCAGCCCAGAGCAAGTCAAAGCCATCATCAACCTCCGATCCCCCCGATGCGTCAAAGACGTGCAAAAGCTGACAGGTCGAATATCAGCTCTAAACAGGTTCATTTCGAAGTCGTCAGACAAGTGCAAACCCTTCCATGACATTCTCAGAAAGAACAAATCCTTTCAATGGACAGAAGAACATGAAGTCGCATTTCAAGATCTAAAGAAGTACCTGGCCAGCCCCCTGCTGTTGGCAAAACCTAAAGACGACGAGCCACTGTTGCTGTACCTAGCAGTGTCAGCATCCGCTGTAAGCGCAGCGCTGGTCAGAGAAGAAGGCGGTAAGCAATCGCCAATCTACTATGTCAGTCGAACGCTACTCCCGGCGGAGACAAGGTACTCGTCATTGGAAAAACTCGTCCTATCATTGGTAATGGCGTCAAACAAACTCAAACCCTATTTCGAATCTCATACTATAATTGTCTATACTAACCATCCCATGAGAGCAATCATGAGGAAACCAGAGTTCATAGGATGAATGGCCAAATGGGCCATACACCTCAGCGGTTACGACATCGAATACGAGCCCTGGACGGCGATCAAGTCCCAGGCATTGGCTGATTTTATGGCAGATTTCAGCCCGACCCTAGAACAAGAAGCCCTCGAAGAAGCAACGCAATTGCTCGCAATAGAGGAAACAAGTAAGTGGGAGCTCCACACAGACGGCGCGTCGAATGCTAGAGGATCGGGGCTGGGGGTCGTGCTAAAATGACCACAAGGGGACAAGATAGCCCAAGACGTAAGATGCGAATGAGACGCGACCAACAACGAAGATGAATACGAAGTACTCGTATTTGGGCTCATTCTGGCACGCGACCTAGGAGTCCAAGAAATCGAAGTCATCTGTGACTCCCTCTTAGTCGTGAATCAAATACAAGGATCGTACAACGCCAAAGACGACAAAAGGATAGCTTATCTGGATGTGGTCAAGAAACTAATCGACCAATTCCAAAAGTTCGACATCAGACAGGTTCCCAGAGATCTTAACGCTCAGGCTGACGCACTAGCCACCTAGGGTCCATCTTGGATCCAAAGGAATTCCCAAACATCCCACTGGCACACGTCACAACACCAGCTATCCCAAAAACACCCAAGGATCTGAGCACACCGCTGGAAGAACTTGTCACATTGGAGATAGGCGATCGACCAGAAGAAGACATCGTCAACGGTCATGACGACTGGACGCTACCTTACGTCAAATGGCTAAAAGACGGCATCCTGCCCAAAGATAAAACGGAAGCAAAAAGGCTAAAGGTACGAGCTCTTTCCTTCGACATTATAAGTGATGTCTTGTTCAAAAGATCTGTCACAGTGATACTCCTACGATGCCTCAAGACTCCAGAAGTCAAACGCATCTTACAATCGTTACATGAAGGAGAATGTGGCAACCACACCGGAGGACGAAGCCTCTCGGGGAAAGCCTTGTGAACGGGATACTACTGGCCCACAATGAATAGGGACGCGATGGAGTACACCAAGAAGTGCGACGCCTGCCAACGACACGCACCCGTTCCACATCAACCCTCAGAATTCCTCCATCCGACTTTAGCACCATGGCCCTTCATGAGATGGGGGATGGATATCGTCGGAAAACTCCCACCTGCATCGGGCCAACGAGTCTTCTTCCTCGCCATGACAGACTATTTTTCCAAATGGGTCAAAGCTGAAGCCTACCGAGAGGTAAAAGATCAACATGTCATTTCGTTTATAAAACGCAATATCTTGTGCAGATTTGGCGTCCCGTCAGAAATCGTATGCGACAATGGCTCCCAATTCATCAGTTATAAGACTCGAGCCTTCTGCAACCAGTGGAACATCAAGCTGGTCATATCCACTCCTCGATACCCACAATCCAACGGACAAGCCGAGTCTAGCAACAAAATCATCATCAACAACCTCAAGAAACGCCTCACAGGGGCTAAAGGAAAATGGGCAGATGAACTTCCCCTCATCCTCTGGTATGACAGGACCACCCCAAAGAACGCGACCGGACAATCACCATTCTCACTCGTCTACGGAAGCAAAGCGGTCATTCCCGTCGAACTACTAGTTCCGACAGCCCGTTACGGCCTCCAGACGAATGAAAAAAATGACGTTGACTTAACACACAACTTAGACACGGTGGATGAGACTAGGGAAAGAGCCAGAATTAGAATGGTCAGGTTCCAGTAGCAAGTCGCAAGAAGTTACAACAAGAACGTTCGGACCAAGGTCTTTAAAGTTGGCGATTGGGTCCTTAGAAAGACATTCCAGAACACCAAGGATCCGACCGACGGGAAGCTCGCACCTCAGTGGGAAGGTCCCTACCTCATCAAAGAAGTAGTCGGACAGGGAGCATATCAATTGGAGGATAAAGACGGACGACCGATCCCAAGAAGCTGGAACGCTATGCATCTAAAGTTGTATAATTTCTAAACCCATGTGGTAAGATACTAAAACCCTCTCACTTTTCGTATGCTATTCGTTGTTACAAACTCGATTCTATTTCATAAACCTAATACTTACATCTAGCAAGGATACGTTCTTGTAACCATAAGTACAGGACAACATAGACACACAAGCTGGATCCAGTCACACACAAAAGCGCTTACATTACATTTACACGATCGATCGGAACACGAGGAGATGAATACCAGAGGCACACCGGCACACCGCCTGCCTTATACAATACATAAGGTCAAAACACCTTATTACATCTACGCAATAAAGACATATTGCTTTCCTCCTCGGCATAACACTAAGTCATGACTAAACATAAACGTATACACTTGCATGCCTCCCTTTTCTTACACGACGCGGAAAGCCCTACTCGACGGAGCACACGGGCAAAACTGACACAGATCAAAGGCATCACGACTATCCTCTCTGTAAGAGTCCGATAAAACGCAAAACAAGGTCGACCTTTTGTAAAAACAGATTACGTCAATAAAAGAAAATCTAACTTTTTACATCCATGCGACCCGCGATGGCGGACGGGTCGCCAAAACATATTGTCTGCCTACACACATGTAGGACTTCAAACATTCTTAAAAACATATTCTGTGACCCGCGATGGTAGACGGGTCGCCAAACCAGAAAATATTCTACCCACACGCAGGTAGGACCACAAGTCATTCACGAAAAAATCAAGAGTCAGGGGTCACAGTGTTACCCTCATTAGGAGTCGGGTCGGAAGAAGGGTGAGGCTCGATCGGTACGGTGTCGCCGGAATGAACCTCATCTTCACCAGCGCTTTCGTCTGGAGACTCTTCTCCGACACCGGCCAGCTGGAACAACTCCGAACCAGGATTTCCCTTTGGAAACAGGGTATCCATGGTCTCCTTCTCTGCCTTCAGGTCCTAGGCCTCATGTTTGCCCTCCTCAAACTCTTAAATCATTTCGACACGCGACTTCAACGCATAAAAAGCGCATACGTCGCCTGCGACCCGACCAACATCGACTTTAGCCTTCTTGACCCTCTCCTCGACGCTAGTCTGACTCTCGCTGAGTTCCCTCCGACAAAACTCCAACTCGTCTTGGCAAGTCTTCAATTCTCTAGCGAAGCGACGCTCAACGTCCTTTAAACGACTTGCAGCACCTTCCACCTTGGTCTTCAAGGATGCCAGGTCGGACTCTGACTTAGCAGACCTGTCCTCGGCCTTAGCAACCATCTCCTTAACCCCAGAGTACGCGCCCAAGAGAAATCGAAAAGTCTAGAAAAGACAAAACAAAAACTCAAAACCACGGGATTTTCAAAAGGGAAAACATGCATACCTAAGATTCGACAAAACGATGTACCTTACACGCAGAGCAACCTGCCTCGCCGATGCAATCCAGAGGAGAGACGTCGTCAACTTTGGACTTTAAAGTCGAATCTTGAGCATGGAACAAGTCGGCAATCGACCGTCCGACCGAATCGATCTTCTCAATTCCAGGAGCGACCGTTGACCTCTTCTTTAAGGTATCCACCACAACCTTTCCGGCGTCAGAAGAAACACCCGCCTTCATTTTCGAGCCGACTTTGATTGGAAGAGACGACTCGGCCGGCGTCGATTTACTCGACGAGGCCCTAGCCACTGACAACCTTTGCTCAATCAGACCCTTCCCAGATACTCCCTTCAAGCGAGCGCTTGACCGACCAGCAGGAGACGCTGACACACCAGACAAGACGTAAGATACAAAATACAAACGCACGACGGAAGATACATGACTCACACGAAAAACTTACACTTAACCCGCAACGACGATAGAGTCGACATGACGTCTTGAGTAGTGGGTGCGACGGACAACAAGTTAATGTTCACAAACTTCCTCTCCGACAAGGGAATCCCAAGAATAATGTTGGTCAGGCCTTCCGACTGAGCATCCACTTCCAAGTCTTCAGCTTCAGGGACTACAAACAAGAAGAGGTAAGCGAGAAGTTAAACACATGACTAGCAAACAGAAGTCAAATACATACTCTCGACCCGCCACTCCGACAGCGAAAACGAACAGTCACCCCCCTTCTCCAGAGACGATCACTCGACGAAGAAAAACTTCGACCCCCATTCACGGTCGTTTACGTCAAGATTAGCCACCAAAGGCTTCCGACCCGGACGAATCCGCAACTGGACCTGAGAGGAACTTTTCGACCCCAAAGAGTAGTTATACCATAGAGCATCAAAATTAAAACCGGCCCCAGACTGTGAGTTCAACAGATCCAAAACTTTGAGGATCCGCCACGCCTGTGGCATAACCTGACACGACGCAAGTTCCATAGTCGCTAAAAAATCCCTGACAAGAGAAGAAAATGGAAACTTATGACCTATCTGAAATGGATAGGCATAAAAGCAAATCCACCCCTCATAACGAGCGTTGGCCCTCTCGTCCGGATGCGGCAACCTCATGACCGTCTCAGGAGGAAAGCCTCCGACTTGGAGGATCTGCTCCAGTTCTACCTCCGTCAGCGTCCCCGTCAAAGCATCAACCTCCTTTAAAAGGAAAAGGGGGGAGCCTCGTTCTTGCTCGAGTTCGAGTGAGCAGCAGACGACTCGGAAGAGTCAATGGAAACCATGTCCAAAACATAAAAGGGGGGGGGGGGGGGAATCGGAAAGCAATTTTCTAAAAAACTTAGAAAACCTACCAAGGAAAAAAGCAAAGAGAGAAGATGAATTGAAACCGTCAGAACCTACTTCGAATTTATGGAGGGAATCATCAAGGAGCAGAGATGTCCCATCATGCCGCGAGATCGTTGCCACGTTATCCCTCGCTTGTCGCGCCCGGATCGGATGGTGGAGATCGTGCAGAGTGGAAGTTGTTTGGACTCCCGTTCATGGCTGCCTTAAGCCCAAAACAACTTGGGGCTATTGTTGGGCCCAACGTGTTCTAATGGAGCCGACACAAGCGAATTGGGCCAACCTCAAGTGAAGGAGTAGGCCGAGAAGACTGAAGAAAGGCGTCAGACGTTCTTCGAATGCGTGAGATTCGACCAACCCCGAGAATTTCGCCCAGAGCATTAACTGCTCGATCCAAAGCAAACGGCAACCCAATCAAGCACAAGATTAGGATGCCATTAAATAAGAATCCCGGAGATCACATACAACAGTAAATAGAGAATCTCACAAAAACAGTAACGGTCGAGGAGAAGAACTCCATAAATAGACCATGAAAGAACAATCGATGACACATGCATTTTTTACAAACAACACCCATCAATTCAATTCTCGAAAAAAGCTTACTAGCTCACCGGTTCTCGCCTAATTCCTTTGGTACATCATCCGACTACAAACGGTCGAACCATCAGAGTATCAAGTCAGTCAAGACCCGTTCTCTTATTCCTTAAGGATAAGTTGTATTTCGACTCATTCCTGTTATCACTTGATCAATACATCATAATACAATCTTGCTTCTTTTTTCTTACGTGGTTGATTGTTTATTTGGTTTGGATTTATTCTATATTGTCCGATCGACTCGTTACCCCGTCTAAGGCGATTTAGGTTGATTGATCTTTTTGCCCCAAAACAGTTTAGTAGCAAGGTTTGATCTTATCAGAGTTGTTCTTCCTGCTTGGGATAGAGAGTTCGCCTTCCATTTGGTTAATTGTGTTCTGGATTTTGTAATCATCTCTTCAAAGGTAGTTGAATTGACCTTCTCATTTATAATAGGGCAACCGAGATATTTAACTAGTGATATCATGTTTGTAATTGTAAGGATTCCTTGTATTTGTTGTTTTCGTATGGTCGAGACTTTCTTTGTTACTTGAAAAGCCAATTTATGGAAATTTACACATTGTCCTGAGATAAGACAGTAATCGTCGATTATTTGCTTGATTTCCTTATAGTTTTCCTGTTTTGCTTTGGAGAAGATCATAATATCATCTGCAACGGCCAGGAAAGGGATATTTGTTCCATTTTTAGTAAGTTGGAAACCTAGGGGTTTTATTGGCCGATCTGTAGTTTTTTGTAATTTTCTAACAAGTATTTCTGCCCCAAGGATGAAGAAAAAGGTAAGAGTGGGTCACCTTGTCTCAGTCCTCCTTCTGGCATGAATATTTCAGTGGGTCTATTATTCACGAGTACCGAGAAGGATATAGAGGATATGCATTCTTTTATCCAGTTAATAAAGGTTGAGTAGATTCCAAATTTCCGCATGACCTCAATAATGAAGTTCCATTCAATTCGGTCATACGCCTTTTCCATGTCAAGTTTGATTGCAATGAATCCTTCAGTACCCTTTTTAGATGAGGGTTCGGTTTTGCACCGGCTTTTTTAGTTTTCGCACCAGGTGTTAAATGCCACCTGGTAGCATTTATTTCTTTTTTAAACGCCACAATATGTCGTGTAACTTTTTTTGTATTTTTAGGAATTATTGAGATTTAAAAAAAAATTGGTTCGATTAAAATGGACCCGGTTTAATCGAACCTATGGGAATTGTAAACGCTACGTAGTAGCGTTTAAAAGAGCCCCTTTTTTCGAACGGTCGAATTCCCTAACGGTCGAATTCCCCACACTTGTATATATTTGTTTCATCCATATGCCTTCTTCACATGTACACAATTTCAAAGCACAATAGTAAGAGAGAGAATGTCGTTCTCAAGCGTAGTCGATGGGCCCGGTCTTGAATCGATTAGTGAAAATAATGTACTGGTACGTATACTATGGATTTAATATTATTATGTTAGTGTAGTAATTGTACATTATATTTTGTAGATATTATATGTATGTTAGTGCACATTATTTGTGGTAAGTTATATGTTAACATATTCTTATTAGCAATAATTCTATGCCAGAGATATTGTATGTATATTAGTATAGAATATCAGTAATAAATTATATTGACTATGTTATTGTAGAATATTAGTATAGGTTTTTACATTAGAACATCATGTTACTGTAGAAATGTGATAAATTATGTAATTAGCGTAGAATTGGAAAGTATTTATTTAAATTTAGGTAAATGAGGAGAACATACAAATGTTTAAATTTTCTACGTGTATCATATTTACACCATGATTTTTAGGGTAGAACATTAGGTTAGGTATAGGACACTTTGTTGGTGTAGAATATGTGTATTTATCTTAGTTTGTATTTATGTAAATTTATAATGAATACCAATGTTTGTGAAATAAATAGGATGATTCTAGTGGCACCAACTTTGTGAGTGTCGATTTTTCTTCGCATTTTACTACGAATGAGGAATGGGGTGATAGACAGAGTATGATTCAATGGGTTCGTTCAGTGGGCAAAGAAGTGAATATTTTGATTGTCATACAAATGTCATGGGATCGAAAGGTGATACTATCATGTGAGAAGTCTGGATCATACAGACCGGTGAAGAATAAGGCGGTCGAAGGTTCCGAGCCAACCCCTAAATCGAACCGGTCAACGAGGACAAAGAAGAGTGAGTGCCCTTTTGAGATGCACAGGTTGTTATCAAAAGAGAGTAAGTGGAGCTTAAAGGTCATCTATGGATGGCACACCCATGACATCCCAACATCCTTAATGGGGCATGCTTTTGCTGGACGCCTTGATGCGGTGAAGTTGTTGTCTGCCACCGGCTCGACGCCGAAGAACATTATTTCTCTTTTTGTCAGAGTAGACCCGAAATGCTTGACATCAAGGAGTCAAGTATACACTTGCAAGGCTAGGGAGAGGAAGAAATCCAAGGGCCATTTGACGGTGATGCAATTCACGTTGGAATTTCTAAGGTCTAAAGGATATTATACGGACGTTGAAAGGGTTAAGGTTATGATGAAAGAAAAGGGGAAGTATGTGGTGAATGAGGTTGTGAGTGATCTTTTTATTAGTCACCCCGACTCCAAGCACTTGTTGGGTTTGTTCCCCCATGTCGTCATTATGGATACAACCTACAAGACCAACAAGTAATCTTTAGTTTTAACTTTTCACTACATTTGCACTATCTAATTGCATCTTATTTTCTTTTTGAATGTACATGTATAGGTACGATATGCCGTGTTTGGAGTTTGTTGGGTTCACGTGCACAAACCTTAACTATTGTATTGCCATCGTATTCATGCGAAATGAGACAATGGAGCACTACGTATGGGCCCTGCGGCATTTGGTCGGCTTGTTCGGTAAAAAAAGAACCTACGACGATCATGTCAGACTGAGATTTGGCAGTTGTGAAGGTTGTACCAATAGTGTTTCCCAATGCACACCATTTGTTGTAGGGTCCATGTGAACCGCAATGTTAAAGCAAGGGACACCGGGAATATGTGCAACAAAAGTATTAAGCATTTTACGGGGAATATTCGTTGGTTGTTGAGGTCACCCACGGAGGATGTGTATGAGTCACGACTTAAGTATTTGAGGGACAAGTGGAAGAAAGGTACGTTTATGCAGTACGTTGAGGAAGTTTGGCTTAACGAGCACAAAAAGAAGTTAGTTGATGCATGGTCTAATCATATTCTTCATTTCGCCACAAGATCATCAAACAGGTAAATTATATAACATATTTTCTCGTTAGATACGTATTATTTTTTATGAAGTATAACATGAGTATTATTTTTCAGGGTCGAGTCTCAGCGCTCTATTCTCAAGGACACCGTAAAATCATATGTTAGAGGGTTTGACACGATCGTAGTACACATTGACAATATGTTCACGGATCAGGTGCGTGTAATCTTTTGGGCTCATTGTATTATTTTCATTTGTACTACTTTGTGCCTATGGGAAAAATAATATGAAGTGAAATTTATTAATGATCAGATACGTGTCATTAAGGGGTATATGGAGCAGAGCAATTTTAAGTTGGCCACTGTCATAAAGGATTGGCCCCAATGGGTGAAGATTTTGTTCAGTCGCCTTGAGTACAAGATATCGGGCGAGTGCATAAGATTACTATACAAACAAGCTATTCAGGCAAAGGAGGGAAAGATACCTGATGAAGAATGCCGCGATGTATGGTGGAGATCCTAGCTTGGGTTGCCTTGCCCACACACGATCAAGAGATATGTAGAGGCTGGTATCCCAATATTGCCAAGTGAAATCCATTTATTTTGGAAACAAATAAAGTAGGAAGGAGTAGGTTATAGGTGTCTTTTCATGCACCTTTACTAGCAATTATTAGCATTATTTAGAGGAGTTTAGGATGAGATTTGTGGCTAAGTCTGTAACCCAGAAGTTGTGAAGAGAAGTGAAGATATCCAGGGATTTACAGCTTAGACGGAGATGGAGATGGAGATAAAGAAGATGGATGAGGTTCTGCTAGAGTTTATTGGAGAAGGCTACCAACACTTGGTAGTAATGAGGAGCAGAAGAGAAGCTGAAGAAGGAGTGGGCGATTTGACCGCCCCGCGTCAGATGCCACCGCGACCCGGCGGTGGGTCTTAGAGAAGAGCTGGTCGCGCCAGAAGAAGTCACCGCCTCATGGTGGATCTCACCGCCCCGCGGTGAGGCACGTCACGCCTCGTGGCCAACATAAGATTTTATTTCCTTTATTTCATTTCAGATTTCCTTATTTCTTTTATTTTATTTCCTTTGTTCTTTTGCATTAGGTTAACTTTATTTTCCAAAACCTATTTAAGACCTTTTTCTAGGTCTTGAGTGGGCAGCCAGACATCAGAATTCTATTATCGTTGTTTTACTTTTTAGGGTTTCATTCACCTTTGATGGAGCACTAATTTTCCTTTGTTCTACTAGACGTTTGAAGCAATACAGTTGATGTGTTTGTGAGATTTATATTCCTTGTTCTTATTCTTATAAGTGTTGGTTTGATTCTCTTGGTTATATTGAATATTGATTTATTGTTATTCTTTATAAATTGATCAACTAGGTTGAATACTATTTATCAATTGCTAGGATCTGCATATAGTGGAATACGAGTGCATATCTAGTAGCATACACGATTGTTGCATATAGTGGAATACGAGTGCACAATCGTGAGTGAGAATCATTTGCATGTTAAGTAGTAAGGTTTTCTTCTATTTGCATGTATCCTATATCCTTGTGTGCATTGCTATTGCTTTATTGGTGGTAAGGTTTTCTTCCATTGATATTGTGATAAGTCTATCAACAAATGTGAGAATTGGTAGTACTTAAGATCAGGGTGAGAACAACCATAAGAATAGTGAAAGAACTTGGATTGAATAGATTTCAGTGATCAAATTATATCTCTGTATTGTGGATCTCGTTCTAGTGGAACTCTTTTCCCCAATCATATTCTCAACTCAATCAAACTTGTTTGCTTTATTCTCCTTGATAACTAAAACCCCCCTTCCTTGTTACTTGTCAATCATAATTGCATACTTCATCAGATCTTCCTTGTGGGTTCGACCCTTACTTGCTTACTATACATCCATTTAGTAGGTCTGTTAGGACATTTACTTTGACTAGGCCATTCAACGATATTTGCATTGCATATTTCGGCCGCGTCAAATTTGGCGCCGTTGCCGGGGAAGTTTTCTGTTTTGTTGTGCGTTTTTGTGATTGACTTTTGGTGGAGACCTATCTTATGGTCGACACTCATTCTACTGACTCTCCTCTAGCTTCTTTTGATCCAGAAATCGATAGATCGTTCCGTGCGAACCTACGCGATCAAGAAGAAGAAGCCGAGGTTGAGACCGTTGACATCCCTGATGTTGCAATGGCCGGAACTCTGAGAGAGCTGACTGAACCGAACATCAGGGAACAACCCTTAGCTGTCATCATCCCTGCGCTTGGCGAATGGGTGAACTTTGAGCTTAAGTCTGGAGTTGTTGCTTATCTCCCGAAATTCCATGGTTTGAGTGGAGAGGACCCGATATCTCATCTGGGTAAATTCCACAATGTCTGCATGACTATGAAGCCAAGGAATGTGACGGAGGATCAAATCAAGATGAGAGCCTTTGGATTTTCTTTGCTAGACTCTACTAGCGACTGGTATTATCACTTGCCACCAGGGACTATAGATACCTAGACTAAACTGCACAAGGCGTTTCTTGACAAGTACTTCCCAATGAAGAAGGCGAATGCTTTGAAAAAAGCAATTGCTAACATTGAGCAGGCTGGTGATGAGACGCTATATGACTATCTTGAGAGGTACAAGAGGCTTTGCTCTAGTTGCCCGTTCCACGGATACGCCAAGTAGGATCTTGTTCTCTACTTGCATAATGGTCTGCTAGATCAGGAAAGAAGGATGGTTGACGCTGCATGCGGTGGAAGCATTCTGAATTTGACATCGGACGCAGCCATGGAGAGATTGCAGGAGATGAGTGAGAGTACCAGGAGCTTTGAAAAGACATATCAGAGAAAGGCAGTCAATGCTGTGACTCCTGCAGGACCGAACCCAATGCTGAATGAGTTAGCTGAGTTGAAGGAGATGGTGAAGAGAATGGAGAACCAAAACACTCCTCAACAAGTCAAGGCATGTGGAATTTGGTGTGATCAATTCCACCCTACCGATACTTGTCCTTAGCTGCAGGAGGAAGGTACTACTGAAGTGAATGCTATAGGAGGTTACGGACCCCCTAGACCGCAATTTGGTGGACAACCCAACTACAATCCGAGAGGGCGAGACCATCCAGGTTTCAGGTGGAGCGACCCCCAAGGTGGTCAACAGCCAGTACAACAGCAATACCAGCAGAGAGTCCCATACCAACAGAGGCCTCAAGGCCAAACCTCTGGTGCTACTACTGAAGAGATGCTAAAGACTCTGACTTAACATTTCGCCACTCATGTTCAGGCTACTGAGTCAAGCATAAAGAATATGGAGAGGCAGATTGGTCAACTGGCTGATGTTGTAACCAAGATTGACCAGAGGACATCTAACTCCCTACCCTCTCAGACTATAGTGAATCCAAGGGAGAATGTGAGTGCCATCACCCTCAGAAGTGGAAAGAAGCTGGTCATTCCTCCTATTGCTGAAGAGGAGAGCGAGTCTGAGAAAAAGGATGTCGGTGACCGCCCCGCGGTGGACTCCACCGCGACCCGGCGACAAGTTGAGGCTGAGGCCAGGAATGGATGTCTGCCACCGCCCCGCGGCGACACTAGCCGCGACCCGGCGGCAAGTCTCAGTAATCCCACCGTGACCTTACCGCCCCGCGGCGATAACCACCGCCCCGCGGCGATAACCACCGCCCCGCGGTGAGCCTACCGCGACCCGACCTCCAAAATCCTTGCTCTGCAGAAGAGATCTGTGTTGATGATTATGTTCATCCTTTTTTTCCCCCTCTTGGTTTCGAGAAGCCACCATCACCTTTTCCCGAGGCGCTAAAGGCTAGAAGGGTCGCCGACGACAGTGATCTTTTCGAGACGTTCCGAAGCTGTGAGGTGAATGTTCCTCTTCTCAAGCTTATTAAGGTTATCCCTCGATATGCCAAGTTTTTGAAGGAGCTGTGCACCGTCAAGAGGACACAAAAGCTGAAGGTCCAGAAGAAGGTTCCGGTTGGTGAACATGTCTCGGCGGTATTTCAAAGGCATATGCCTGAGAAGTGCAAGGATCCAGATACGTTTACTATTCCTATTGCTATAGGTGAACATCGATTTGGGAATGCTTTGTTAGACTTGGGTGCCTCTATTAATGTTTTGCCTTATTCATTGATTGAGGATTTAGGAGTCAGACCCTTGCATGATACCAATATTGTGATACAACTTACTGATGGTTCTTGTGTGTCTCCTAAGGGTATTGTGGAGGATGTTCTTGTTAAGATAGGTCCTTTGATTTTCCCTGCTGATTTCTTTGTTATGGATATGGACTATGATGAGCAGGTTGCTCCTGTTATGTTAGGTCAACCTTTTATGAAAACAGCCATGACAAAGATTGATGTAGATAGTGGAACTTTGACTATGGCATTCGATGGAATAATTTTTGAGCATAATATTCATAAGGCCAACTCCATTGAATTGCCTCTCCTTCGCTGCATTAGTGATATTCATAATCCTATTCAGGAAAATGTTAAGCCTAGTATAGTGGAGACCATAGTTGATTTTTCTGCCATTGCTGAACCTTTTGAGTTGCATGAGTATGATGTCTTACTCGATGACATAGGAGATTCAATTCCCTCTAATTTGGGCACTTGCCCCCCTGCACTAACCATACAAGGCTGTAAGCCTTCATCTAGTGTCGTGCAACATGATCAGGTTACGCCCTATCGGCCCCCACATGGCTCTAAGTATGGGGGAGATGCTCCAAAGGCAACAATCATGGAGTCATTGGCTAAGAGGGAACATGGTCTAAGGTCCAAGCCTTTCCATGGGAAGTCCCAGCAGGAAGAGTTAAGTACGAGGATTCCGAAAGGATCCAATTCTAGGTGGTGATTGATCTGCAGTACGTCGAGCCAACGACGTTAACTAAGGCATTGTCCGGGAGGCAACCCGATGTAGTTTTCCTAAATTTTTCTTTTCTCTTAGATTGATTTCGTAATTTCTTTTGCTTTGTTTCGTTCGCCTGTCACTAACATTTCAGGTACGAAAGTAAATGGAGAGAGACGGTGTTCCCAGCCAATTCTCACCGCCCCGCGGTAGAAGCCACCGCCCCGCGGTGGAGGTCTGGTATGCCTTCTCAACTCCAAAAAAAAAGAGAAAAAGAATAAAAGGCCTCGAAAAAACCTTAAACGGGGAGTAAAATTTTTATTTCTTGAGTGGTAACTAAGGATTTGACGGTTTGGGCCCCCTTTTTGGGCCGAGATTTCTCTTTGGGCCATTGTATATGACCGGCCCCATCAACCCCTTTTCTTCCTATTCCCTTTCCCTAACCTAGCCCCCACTCTATCAAACCCTCCATATCCAGCACCCCTCTCAAGTTCTCCAAGCCAAATCCCCCATTCTCTCCCCAATCCCTCTCGTTCTTGATCCGATCCTAGCCTCCAAATACCCTAATCTTGAGTTTCCTTGCCCAATTTGGAGTCTAGCCTCACAAACAAGCCAAACACATAACCCCACCGCGTCGATGTCGTCCACTACCCCGCATTGCCCCGCCTCGCGTTGCCAGCCGCCGCCCCGCGGCGAACCCCACCACGACCCGGTGAGAAGTTCCAGTTATCTCACCGCGACCCGTCGACTCGTCCACCGCCCCGCGTCGAGACTACCAGACTTCGTGTTTTCGCTCGTTTATAATTCTTCTTGGTTGCCCTCTGTTTTGAGCATCTCAATTCATTACTTATTGCCCTCTGAGAATGAGGTCTACAATGTTGTGAAGGAGAGGAAGGTGTTGGCTACTAAATTCTTTGACAAGCCGACATTGGCTGAGTTTGGTATGTTGGAGTGTGTATCCCTGTGTTTAGCAGAGTGTGGCCTGGGGACTTTCTTGAACAAGGCCGTTGATGCTTATCCTGAGCTGTGTTACTAGTTCATTGCCTCGTTTAAGAGGTATTCTGATGGCTCCGCTGACAAGAGATTGATGAAGGTCACGTTCACATACAATGGTCGTGATTATACTTTGTCTACTAAGGAGATTCGTGGTACCCTGGGCATTACAAAGGAGCCATCTGATGGGTGGTCTGATGGCATCATTGAGACAGATATGATGGAGTTTTGGGAGGCTGCCACGCATAGGACGTTCAAGAAGGGCCAGGAGGTGAATTCGAAGTTGGTGAACCCTTGCCTAAGGTTGATCCATAAGGTGTTGATGAGAGATTTCTTTGGCCATGCTGATGATGGTAAGGTCCCTCTGAAGGATTTTCAGTGGTTTTTGAGCATCTTGGAGCTTGTCACATACACGCCGTGTTGGGCTACCCTCTTTTTGGGTTCCCTGAAAAGGATTCGTGATGGTGAGCCACGTGATATTTATGGGGGTGGTTTGATCACCCTTCTTTGTGCTGACATTATATCTACCGATCGGATTCCTCGACCTGTTGCTCACGCGGTGTATGATATGGCGCACATGAAAGTGTGTTCGATGCTGAAACCATTGGGCAGGGATGGTGATTTAGTTTGGTCTTCATATGATGGTCATACTCTGATTCTTCCCCGAGTTTTCACTTATTCTCCTTCCAGTGATAGCAGAGTTATGGCCGACGCTACCCCTGCTGCTGCTCCTTCGGGTCCGTTTGGAGAGGGACCTAGTGCTGGTGCTGCTGCTGCTGAGTTTGTGGGTGAGGATGCCCCTTTGCCTACCCAGTTTGATGCGCCCTCGTCTTCTTATGCTCCTGTCACACCTTGGCAGGAGTTGTATGCAAGATTTGATGCATTCTCGGTACAGCAGACGCATTGGAACACCCGAGTAGAGACCGGTCTGTAGACTTGGGAGACCCAGTTCCGTGCTGATGTAGATGAGCGTCTGTACGCTATGGACGCTCATTACAAAGGAGCCATCTGATGGGTGGTCTGATGGCATCATTGAGACATATATGATGGAGTTTTGGGAGGCTGCCACGCATAGGACGTTCAAGAAGGGCCAGGAGGTGAATTCGAAGTTGGTGAACCCTTGCCTAAGGTTGATCCATAAGGTGTTGATGAGAGATTTCTTTGGCCATGCTGATGATGGTAAGGTCCCTCTGAAGGATTTTCAGTGGTTTTTGAGCATCTTGGAGCTTGTCACATACACGCCGTGTTGGGCTACCCTCTTTTTGGGTTCCCTGAAAAGGATTCGTGATGGTGAGCCATGTGATATTTATGGGGGTGGTTTGATCACCCTTCTTTGTGCTGACATTATATCTACCGATCGGATTCCTCGACCTGTTGCTCATGCGGTGTATGATATGGCGCACATGAAAGTGTGCTCGATGCTGAAACCATTGGGCATGGATGGTGATTTAGTTTGGTCTTCATATGATGGTCATACTCTGATTCTTCCCCGAGTTTTCACTTATTCTCCTTCCAGTGATAGCAGAGTTATGGCCGACGCTACCCCTGCTGCTGCTCCTTCGGGTCCGTTTGGAGAGGGCCCTAGTGCTGGTGCTGCTGCTGCTGAGTTTGTGGGTGAGGATGCCCCTTTGCCTACCCAGTTTGATGCGCCCTCGTCTTCTTATGCTCCTGTCACACCTTGGCAGGAGTTGTATGCAAGATTTGATGCATTCTCGGTGCAGTAGACGCATTGGAACACCCGAGTAGAGACCGGTCTGTAGACTTGGCAGACCCAGTTCCGTGCTGATGTAGATGAGCGTATGTATGCTATGGACGCTCATATGAGGAACTACTTCGGGAGGTTCCCACCACCACCGCCATTAGGCCCACAGTGAGTTTACTTCTCCGCTGTCGGTTTGAACCTGAGTCGGTTACTCTGATTAACAGACCCCTGCTGTGACTCTGCTCCTTTCTGCTTTCCCTGCCAACAGAACTTCTGCAAATGCCCTTCATTCCCACAACCAAAGCATGTCTTTCTTTCCTTAGGACACGCCGTACTCTTGTGCCCAGCAGTACCACAATTATAACATAGGATCAAACTCTTGCCCTGACCCGATTACTGTGTCGACTCTCCTTGAGCCCCTCCCATTTTCGCCTTGCTGGATTTAGCAAAGTTAGACGGTGGCGTAGGACGTTTGAATCCACTCGCCTGAGGTTGATTTTGCGTCGACCTCTGGCGATTCTTTCTCTTGGTCGACTCATCCAGAGTCACCTCCAACTTGTAAGCCGTATCCACATATTGCTCCAAGGTAGAGCAATTATGGCTCAACATCATTGGCTTAATCTTTGGGCTCATCCACTCGTGGAAATGCCAGATTTTCTGTTCTTCACTGGATACTTCTGATCCAGCATACCGCAACAAGTGATTGAACTTGGTTGCCAGCTCATTCACCTTTAACCCTTCAGTCTTAGGGTAAAGAAATTCCTTGCTCTTTTCCTCCCTCATTGCCCGAGAGAAGAATCGGTCAGTCATCTTGGTCTTGAACATTGCCCAATTCAAATCAGGGCTATCAGCAAGACCAGTGTTTTCCCACCACTCACTAGCATCTTCTTTCAGTTGAAGAGAAGCTATGTGCACCTTCTCAGCTTTAGTGCACTCCACACTGCGGAACAACCGCTCTATATGGGAAAACCAATGCATTACTTCAACTGGTTCACCCTTCCCATTGAAGCTGTAAGGTCTCATAGAATTTATGGCTTTCAGCGCTCGGCCACAATCATTCCTGCTCCTGACCACATTCTCTTGATGCAAAGGTACATGAGTTTCATGTTCTCCAACTCCCGGGGTCGCTGAGGATGCCGGCACATCTTGCGCCTGAGGCATATTCGGGTGTAGGACATCGTTCATTGCTTGCATGAAAATTCCTTGAATTTCTGCAACGGCCGCTTTATCAAATATCCTTGGAGCGTGGCCCTGAGCTCGGTCATTGCCTTCCGGGTTAACATTGGACGCAGACTCATGCACATCCTCTGGATTTCCAACATTATCCCTGATTGGTCTGGGGTTGTTGCTCGGCCCAGCACCAGAATGACTTGTGTTCACCATCTGTTTATCGATCAAATTCCAAGGATTTCGTACATTAATATTTTCCAAAATACTTAATGTAATAAAATCAACTCAGAAGGGATCAAACTAGGTAAACTTCATTAGATGAACTTTCAAACTTATACCTAGGGTTTTACAAAAGGGAAATCTCCTGAGCTTCCTGACAAAATTGCTCAGAGAATTCACAAAATTTACCGCATGTACACTAGAGTATTACACAAAAAGGAAACTACTATAGTTACATCGGTTCTTTCTCAAAGTCCCCCGAAACGCTTCCTATATGGCAAGCTGCCCATACAGGGTTTCTTCGGACGAGGTTCTTCATCAGGGTCTGGTGATAAACTTCTCACCCTACTCGGCCTCGGCAAACACGATTCATCTACTGATCCTGGTGTTCTCGGCCTCATACTTGGCCTGGTAACACTTTGATCATGCTCTCGTAGTCTTGCCCTTCTCTGGGCATACTCCCTCATCTCGTCTAACTGACGCTGCTTTTCGAAAGAGATTTCCTCGCTCTGGCAAAGTATCTCCTGTAACTCAGAACTCGTCCTTCGCCTTCTTCGGACTTGAAGGGGCGGCGAGTCCTCTGAAGCATAGCGGGAGTCGGTCCTCTCCCTGATGCCATACTGCACATAAAGCGCCTCTCACTCAGTGTCAGTCAACGGCGGGTATACTGGCTCAAGTGGCAGATTGGGGTACATAAATTGCATCCCCGAGTCCACATGATCCACTAGCAAGTTCCTCCGCCCATCAGGATCTTGACCCTGCTCCACTGGGACTTTCTCGAGGTCCTCTATTGGGTCTTCGTCTTCCTCTGGATCCTCCTCGGGATCCTCTTCTGGAACTGATTCAATCTCAAGGTCGTCTTCAAGATACCCTCATGTATATTCTGAGGTCTCCTCTTCCTCTTCTTCTTCCCCTTCTGGGATCGCCTCAATCATATAGTCGTTGTCATAATACCCTTGGGCATATCTTGACAACTCAACTTCATTTCTCGCATTATCCCCTGGCTCCACTACCGGCTCAGCCATTGGAATCATAGTCTGGTCGGATACTAGCACCACTAATTCTGGAAGTACATATTTTACTTCCTCAGGTGGTCCACTCGATTCTCCGACCTCAAAGCAGCAAAGTGGAACTGGAGAGTCAAGCTCCATAGGGGAGGGTGGAATCACCTCAGCTTCCTCCTTATCCTTTGGGAGAGAAAAGCAGGCACCCATCTCCTACGGACGATGAAACGAGAGTTAGTCTTTCTAAATATAGAAGTTCACCTCCATATTAGACTAAAGAAGAAGACACGACTATGAACGGTTTTATTTCAAATTCATTTCATTTTTTTGAAAATTCAGAGCCCTTGAAAACATTTTCAATTTAAAACGAATAAATGGTTCATGAATTCTCAAACCCGTTTTAAAACCTTTGGCTCTGATACCAGATCTGTAACACCCCCAAATCGTAACCCATTTGGAAAGGTATTACCGCCAGTGACCTCGGTTTCCACACCGAAGCCACTCCAGGCTTTACCGGTTTAAATACAAATCATAAACAACAATCATGATGTAAACACCAAAATCTTTGGTTAAAACATATGTCTGGGGATTACATCCCAATCCCCATAGGACAAAACAGAGTAATCAGCGGAAGTCTTTGGGAAGTATAAATACAAGGGTCTTGATCGTAATGATCACCCACCAAGGATCGCAACCTGATAAATCCATTAAAACACCGTTTGCTTTTATAGTCGTTCTAGCCTTTGTTTCTCGGATTCTTATCTGATGTGCTGAATTGAACGGATGACACCAACCAACCATGCAGAGAACAATTACGGTTGGTTAGTCTAATGAAAGACTATGCAAGGATACAAAGCAGAGTGGTTCGAAGTAGTCATATTAGGTTAGACTCATCGCTCCTCGAATCAAAACCGATAACGATAGTCAACCACCATACTCTACTGAAACATATGAAAAGGCATGATCAAGAGAAGATTCTGAAAGACCAAGTCTCACAGAAATCAATCCCAAAGAATACTCCAACAAATTGAGTCTTATCGGAAATATGACAAATGTTGGGGAACATTAATTAATCATACAAGCGTTCAAAAACGACTTGATATTTCGGTTCACGACCAACCTCACCGCTTAATGCGAATCCAGATTCGAAAGAGAATGGTACTCTGATCAAAGTCAATACGAGCTTTCCTAGCTGCACTATTCCCTAGCTGTACTACTCGTCTGAGGTATATTAATCATTTGCTACGACGGCACTTATCTTATTTAAATTCCAAAATGCGCATCACGTTATAGACTTTTAAATATATGTTTCGCCATGAGGGACATATATTGAGTATATGTTTCATCATGAGGGACATATAGGATATATGTTTCGCCATGAGGGACATACTCCTGAATGGGACGAATCCCAAGATTTGTAGCATCAGTTAATTGCGACCATCTCTATACCCGAGTATAGAGATCGGTCATGACCCACCAAATGGTTTTTGGGTTTATCACCCTTTGCACCATTTATCATTATTAAGAAATGACTGGACCTCGAATAGTCCATCGCTCCTACGAATACTCGTGCTAACTAAACAGTTCAACACAGTAATAATCATATCAAAGCCCTCCAGACTAATATCATAAATATATATCTATAATAGCGTTGTTCTAGCAGATATACAACCTATTATAATATCATATTCTTTTCACATCATTTATCAAACTATTCCCAATAGAACAGTAAATCATCCCAAATTAATTAACAATTAAACAATTGATAATTAATGGAAATATGGAATGATAAGCAAGAGCAAACCGCCACTTGCCTTAGATCAGACGAAAGCTTTAACAAGCTTAGAGACAACGGTTCCTGAGTCTGAAACTGGGATAGATCCTGGATATTAAATCCCTCTGGAATGACCCATAACGAGACCCTAAGTTAGATTCAATATCTACATATATGAATCTAAAAGAATAAGGAAGGAATCAAAGGGGTCAAGCCTCGCCCAAAGCCAAACACCCAAGAACACACACCCCGGACAAGGCTCACCGTGGGTGCGGTGGAGCCCTTGTCGCGGGTGCGGTCAGGCGCCAGTGGCGAGCTTTTGACAGCTTTGATGGCGAACTCACCCAATTTGATTCGTTCGCCTTTGATTCGTTTGTGGTTCGATCCCCAACCTTCTTAGGCCTTTGAACACCACTTAAGATCACCTTTGTAAACACTCAAAGGGGTTCGATCTCTTCTCAAACGAAGCTCACAAGCTTGACAACAATGGAGATTTCAGAGAATTTTTTAGAGGAAGAAGATGGAGCTCGTCCATGGCTTCTCCTCCTTCTTTTATACCCCAAGCATGGAGCTTACCAACCAATGAGGTCAAGGAGGAGGTGGCCCGACCAGATAGTCAGCTAGGAGGCCAACTAAGGCGAGCTACGGCCTGCGACTTATCGCGATGACGTCGGAGCTGACGATGGCCGCGGGGTGCGGCAGGGTGCGGTGGCCGACTTCGTGACCGCCTCCAAATTTGGCCTTCGCCGCGGGTGCGGTGATAACAGGTTTTTGTCATTCTAAAAACTGCTATGCAAAATATCCAAACAAACCCTAAACCGTAGTCCTAGGTAAGTAAGGGTCGAATCCACAGGGAGGCGAATTTTATCTTAGTATGCAATTTGTATGTCAATCAGAAGTAACCAAAGGGGGGTTTTGTTTGTTTTAAGTTATCTAGCATGCAAAGGCAAAGTAGACTAAAGATGATGAATTCAGTAATGGGGGAAAGGCACTTAGTCAAACAACATCCACTAATCGTATGATAAGTTGATCATAGATACTCACTCAAAATCGCATGCAATGGAATTCCAATTCCTTTTCAGATATAACTAATAGCACAACCAAATACTATTAGCACTAACTAATCAAACAAGCCTGAAACTATCAAGATTCAGTTTAATAGCAACGTTATGGATAGGAATATAGTTGGATACAATTCTAGCATAAAACAATCAGCTTTTATCCTAGAATGTAAATCAATTCTCTTCTGCATAAGATTAGCACAACCAGATACTAATACGATGCAGTTGCTACTCAGAAATAGATATGCTCAATCAGTAACAATCTAGATCTAGCAAAAGACCAATAACAATAAACCCTAGTTGATCAGACTAAAGGTTATCAATATCAATCATAAGAATCAAGCGAGAGAAAAGATAAATTCCATGCAATAGATTCAGAGTAAGAGTCTCACAACTAAATCACAACGAAAAGCTTCAGCGTCTGACTAAGCAAGAGAGGCTTAGTTCTTCATAGTAGGAAAAATACGTAGAATGAAAATTAGGGTTTCGAGAGTGATGAAATAAGTTTTCTCTACCCTTAAATACTAAAGGGAATAATTATGAAATTATCCTAAAAAGAAATTAAAAAAAAATGTAATAAAGTAATATAAAATAAATCCGAAAAAGGAAATCGGCTCGGCGGTGCTTGCATCAGCGGCGGCGGCCGCTGCATCTCCCACGGCGGGCGCCGTAATCGCGGTGGTCGCCGCATTTAAACGGCGGTCGCCGTTTCCAAGTCGTAGCCATCGTCTCTCAGAGGGAATTAACGGCGGTCGCCGCAATTCTCACGGCGGTCGCCGTGACACTGATTCTTCATCCTCGCTCTTCAGCTCCTAAGACTCCAAATGCGCAACTTCCGCACCTCTTCGCCAAGCCTCCAAATCATCTCCAAAGCATCCTAAAACACCACTACAATCATGCTAAAACTCCGTCAATACACACAACATAATCGTGTGTATCAAACTCCCCCACACTTGAATCTCTACTCGTCTCGAGTGGATAGAGAACTACCACCCATCACCAATGAAGAACCTAGATCATCAACATCTAAAGACGCTCACAACTAAGAGTAAAAGCATCTACAGGAAAGCTCAACATCCCCTAACCCACCGACCACAACACAACTACACCCTCAACTCCAGCATCATAATCAGCACATCTCCAGCACAACACCAACACAAAGCACACAACAGTAACAATATACTCCTCAGCAGCAAACAAGACACACATCCAAGCTTAAGGGCAAGCAGAATACTTCCCCCAAGCTTAACCCGGTCATCCAAAAATGTAAGTAACCTCTAATCCTAACCTCCATCTATGACTCCTTATGTCTCCCAGAGTGACCTACCCGACAATCCTTCTTTGTCTCCTCTTCTTATGTCGCCCCGCCGGTAAAATGAGATCCTAGAAAACACTCCTCTTCTTTTCACTCATTTTGCCTAGGAGCCCTTTCGGGTTTTCATCCTAGCCACTCATTTCATTTTATCATAGATGGACTCACCGCCTCACATCACTCTGAATCCATTTTTGCCCAGGCCTAGTGCCTGCCGGATTACCTGCTTTTTACCTGGACCGCCCTTTCGGGTTTTCGGTCCATCCCAGGATTTTTATTTGCCTTTTTTTTTTATTAGATAAAAGCAATACATAAGTCCATAATCAACTCCCCCACACTTAAAATAAGCATTGTCCTCAATGAAATCAGACATCATAAAAGAGGGGAAGGTAAGAATGTACCACTACTGCTGCGGCGGTGGAAAGTCTGGATACTTGGAACCCATAAAAAGGTTCCACTGCCTCATCTGCTCCTCCATTGCATGGATGTCTTGGGCCTGCGTCGCGTAATGATCCCTTGACTCATGGCGGAAGTCAATGAACTCCTGGTGATACTCAGCGAGGTCCGACTGAATGGACCGCTGGCGCGTGTCAATGTCCTGGACCATCTCCCACATCTGTCGCTGATAGTCTCTACGCGGCGCAGCAGCAGCGGCAGCCTGCACCTCAGGCATAGCGGTATCCTCATCATCATCCTCATCATCACTGTCATCATCACCCTCATCAGGTTGTGCCACAAGGGCAGCAGAAGAACCAGCGGCTGAACGGCCTGCAGCTGAACCACCACCAGCTCCCACACGGTGTCGGCGCACATCAAAATCCATGTAGCGTGGGCCACAGGTCACCTCAAAGGGGAAATGGATGGGGATCCGGTAACAGCCCCGTGAGCCATACAACAAGAACTTCGGGTTCGACCCGATCCCAGACACAACAGTGGACGTCTTGAGCTACCTCTAATCATATCTAAAGGCAGCAGAGAGCTGCTGGGAAGGGTCGGGCTGCTCGAGGCCCAGGTGACGGCCGATCAGAGTAATCAGTCCCCCAATGACAATCTTGTGCTTCTTGTTCTCCTGAAATTTCCTGCAGGAAGCAATAAAGTGGGAGCGCCAACTCCACACCAAAGGGCACTCAGGGGTCATACTCCACACCGCGTACAAGTCATCGTATGGAACCTTGTTTAACTCAGACTGGCCATGGAAGGCCATCCGCACTACTTTGTGGGCTAGTCGCAAGCCCGGATGCGACCACTTGTAATTGTACTCTCCTCCCTGCGGATCATATACACGAGTCCTTGTAGAGTGATACCAGAATGTAAAGAACTCGTTGGCGTCCGCCCACGCCCTCTCAGAAGATGGTGGTCTGGTAATCCCAAGCACTGTATCAAGGTCCGTATAGGACATAGAGTGTCGGCTCCCATCAAGACTGAAAGTAATACTCTCCGTATCACAGTGGTGCTCAAAACTAGCCAGGAATTCCACGGTCCAGGCGGGGAAGGTGGGTGCCGCAAAATGGTAGAAACTACCCAACCCGCCGTTAACAAACAGCTGTTGTGTGCATTCATAAATCTTCAATTCCCGCATAGTGTCTGGGTCGAAGAATAATGTAGACTACAAGTCCTTATCCAGTATAATCTTCCGATGGGACTCCTCAACCTTACTACGGGATGCCTCAACCCCCGACGATTTCTTCCGAGAAGAAAACGTGCGCTTCAACAGTCCAGACATCACAATAATATGCAGCAACAACTAAAAGCATAAGAGGGTCAGAAATCACCAGAACGCGATGAAACGGCGGGCGCCGCGTTGAATATGGCGGTCGCTGCTAGGAGCGGCGGTCGCTGCGATGAATGCGGCGGTCGTTGTGATGAATGCGGCAGTCGCCGTGAACAAGTTTTCACAGCTTCGATAGATCTGGATAGCAGCGGTCGCCGGGTGGTTCGTGGCTGGCAGCGGGCTGGCGGCAGACGAGAACCTGGTGCGGCGGGCGCCGGAATTTGGGGGGGCTAGGGTTTGAGAGGTTCGGTGAGGGGGAGAAAGAGTGGGTAGGGGTAGAATGATAGGTAGGGGTGGGGTTGGGCTATTTTACAGATCGGGGGGGTCCACTTTTTTTTTTTTTTGGCTTTTACCCCCATTTGGTTTTAACGGGTTTATTTTTATGCCTTTTACACCCCATTTAAGGTGTTTTCGGGGTCCTTTTTTTTTATGTAAGAAAGGGAAAGAAGTCGAACCTGAAAACGGCGGCGATCGCCGTCATTTTGATGCAAACAGCGTGAGCGAGGAAGGGGAAACGGCGGGCGCCGTGGCGAGGACGGCGGTCGCCGTAAATGCGGCGGTTGCTACAATTA
Organism: Rheum nobile; assembly: GCA_027886185.1. Classification (NCBI taxonomy): domain Eukaryota; kingdom Viridiplantae; phylum Streptophyta; class Magnoliopsida; order Caryophyllales; family Polygonaceae; genus Rheum; species Rheum nobile. The sequence continues at coordinate 2,993,384 of WOAB01000163.1, forward strand.
AACGGCGGTCGCCGTTCTCATGTCGTAGGCAACTTCTTTGGTGAGTAATTAACGGCGGTCGCCGTACGTAGGGCGGCGGTCGCCGCTAACACCTTCTTCGATTGTCACATTCCTGCAGGTGAGTTCGACACAAAAAGGCAAAAACAAAAGGGAACCAACCAAAATTGAATAAGGGAAAGGGGAAGAAACTACCTAATTATCGGGTTGCCTCCCGAAAAGCATCGTAGTTAACGTCGTGGCTCGACTCAATGTAAGCTCAATCACGTTTCAGCTTCGGGTTCCTTCAGGAATGCCTCTTCAATGGTGTCCTTGGTAAAACCGTCATGGTATTTCTTCACTCTTTGCCCATTCACCTTGAACAAAGTCTGCGATGCCGAATCAAACAGCTCTATGGCACCATGTGGGAAGACTTTGGCCACATAATATGGTCCTGCCCAGTGCGATCTCAGCTTGCCTGGGAAAAGCCTAAGGCGTGACTGAAATAAGAGGACTTTGTCTCCAACTTTGAAGTCCTTCCTCAGTATGTTCTTGTCATGCCAGGCCTTAGTCCTTTCCTTGTAGTGGATGGCATTGTCATAAGCCTCGATCCTGGCCTCCTCTAGTTCTTGTAGTTGGAGCTTTCTAAGCTCTCCAGCCTCATCCATCTTCATGCTGCAATTCTTTACAGCCCAATATGCCTTGTGCTCTAGCTCCACTGGAAGGTGACAAGCCTTACCAAACACCAACCGAAAGGGTGACATACCAATTGGTGTTTTGTAAGCTGTCCTGTATGCCCATAGTGCATCATCAAGCCTCAAACTCCAGTCTTTTCTATTGGGAGACACAGTCTTCTCCAAGATGGACTTGATCTCCTGATTGGACACTTCAGCTTGCCCATTTGTTTGAGGGTGATAAGCAGTAGAAACTCTCTGCGTGACATGATATTTCTTCAATAGCGCAGTGATTGTCCTATTGTAGAAGTGAGTTCCTCTATCATTAATAAGAGCTTTTGGGACACCAAACCTGGTAAATATGTTGGACTTCAAGAAATCTGCAACAACTTTGGCATCATCAGTCCTGGTGGCCTTCGCTTCCACCCACTTGGAAACGTAGTCCACCGCAAGCAAAATATATATGTTACCACAAGAGGTAGGAAACGGTCCCATGAAGTCAATACCCCAAACATCGAAGATTTCACAGAAAATCAACCATGTTTGTGGCATATCATCCCTATGAGATATATTTCCAACCCTTTGACACTTGTCACGGGATTTACAGTGGTTGTGCGCATCCTTGAAGATGGAAGGCCACCAGAATCATGCTTTCAAGTACCTTCCTGGCGGTTCTTTGTACCCCAAAGTGTCCACCACATGCCTCAGAATGACAAAAAGTAAGGAGATAATTTACCTCATTTTCTGGGATGCACCTACGAATTACCTGGTCAGAACATTGTTTCCATAGGTAGGAGTCGTCCCAGACAAAAAATCTGGCTGAGCTACGCAGCATGTCCCTCTGCGCCTTGTTGAAGGGTGGAGGAAATTCACCAAATTAGCATACCAAGGCTCGACAGTAGTCAGCCTGGTCGTTGTAGTATAGTGGTAAGTATTCCCGCCTGTCACGCAGGTGACCCGGGTTCGATCCCCGGCAACGGCGCCAATTTGATAACAGGTTTTTGTCGTTCTAAAAACTGCTATGAAAAATATCCAAACAAACCCTAAACCGTAGTCCTAGGTAAGTAAGGGTCGAATCCACAGGGAGGCGAATTCTATCTTAGTATGCAATTTGTATGTCAATCAGAAGTAACCAAAGGGGGGTTTTGTTTGTTTTAAGTTATCTAGCATGCAAAGGCAAAGTAGACTAAAGATGATGAATTCAGTAATGGGGGAAAGGCACTTAGTCAAACAACATCCACTAATCGTATGATAAGTTGATCATAGATACTCACTCAAAATCGCATGCAATGGAAATTCCAATTCCTTTTCAGATATAACTAATAGCACAACCAGATACTATTAGCACTAACTAATCAAACAACCCTGAAACTATCAAGATTCAGTTTAATAGCAACGTTACGGATAGGAATATAGTTGGATACAATTCTAGAATAAAACAACCAGCTTTTATCCTAGAATGTAAATCAATTCTCTTCTGCATAAGATTAGCACAACCAGATACTAATACGATGCAGTTGCTACTCAGAAATAGATATGCTCAACCAGTAACAATCTAGATCTAGCAATAGACCAATAACAATAAACCCTAGTTGATCAGACTAAAGGTTATCAATATCAATCATAAGAATCAAGCGAGAGAAAAGATAAATTCCATGCAATAGATTCAGAGTAAGAGTCTCACAACTAAATCACAACGAAAAGCTTCAGTGTCTGACTAAGCAAGAGAGGCTTAGTTCTTCATAGTAGGAAAAATACGTAGAATGAAAATTAGGGTTTCGAGAGTGATGAAATAAGTTTTCTCTACCCTTAAATACGAAAGGGAATAATTCTGAAATTATCCTAAAAAGAAATAATAAAAAAAATGTAATAAAGTAATATAAAATACATCTGAAAAAGGAAATCGGCTCGACGGTGCTTCCATCAGCGGCGGCGGCCGCTGCATCTCCCACGGCGGGCGCCGTAATCGCGGCGGTCGCCGCATTTAAACGGCGGTCGCCGTTTCCAAGTCGTAGCCATCGTCTCTCAGAGGGAATTAACGGCGGTCGCCGCAATTCTCACGGCGGTCGCCGTGACACTGATTCTTCATCCTCGCTCTTCAGCTCCTAAGACTCCAAATCCGCAACTTCCGCACCTCCTCGCCAAGCCTCCAAATCATCTCCAAAGCATCCTAAAACACCACTACAATCATGCTAAAACTCCGTCAATACACACAACATAATCGTGTGTATCATGCGGCCACTTGACCGCGGGGTGCGGTCAAGGCCTTTTTTTCCCCCTTTTGTCCGGTTTGTCTTATTTACCAAGTGGTTAGATATTTTTAACCCCGGGTTAAATATATTCATACACGAACAACCTTTTAACCCAAAAATACATTAACTGTATTTTATATTACTCAGAAAAAATATTACAGAGATCAAACATCTCATAGATTGTTCGTACTTCTCTGAATTTAATCTGACTTGTAATATGTGCATAAGAATATTCAAAATTTTCCTTACAAAATGAAGGATATTACAACCCATGCCATATTCTGCCGTCTTTTAAACGCCACAAAACAGCGTTTGTACACGCTACACAGTGGCGTTTATAAAATGCCACAATGCGGCGTTTACAAACGCTGCTCTGGCTTGGGTTTGGGGCTTGGGCTAGTTTTGGACGCCACTTGATGGCGTGTACGGTGGCTAAAATAAACTTGGGATTTTTAGGGTTTAGGGTTTGGGGTTTAGGGTTTGGGGTTTTGATTTGTGTTTTTTTTCATCCTAAACCTCAAATCCAAACGTTATATTGTTTCGAGGTATGCATGTTTATACATTACTATTATGGTTTAGGGTCTATGTTAAAGCAAGGGTTTAAGGTTTAGGGTGTTTGAGATTTTTAAATCTTTGATAGTATAAGCATTGATATTGTTTAGGGTTAGAATGGGTTTAGGGTTTAGGGTTCAGGGTTTAGGGTTTGGGGTTTTGATTTGTGTTTTTTTTCATCCTAAACCTCAAATCCAAACGTTATATTGTTTCGAGGTATGCATGTTTATACATTACTATTATGGTTTAGGTCTATGTTAAAGCAAGGGTTTAAGGTTTAGGGTGTTTGAGATTTTTAAATCTTTGATATTATAAGCATTGATATTGTTTAGGGTTAGAAAGGGTTTAGGGTTCAGGGTTTAGGGTTCAGGGTTTGGGGTTTTGATTTGTGTTTTTTTTCATCCTAAACCTCAAATCCAAACGTTATATTATTTCGAGGTATGCATGTTTATACATTACTCTTATGGTTTAGGGTCTATGTTAAAGCAAGGGTTTAAGGTTTAGGGTGTTTGAGATTTTTAAATCTTTGATAGTATAAGCATTGATATTGTTTAGGGTTAGAAAGGGTTTAGGGTTCAGGGTTTGGGGTTTGGGGTTTTGATTTGTGTTTTTTTTTCATCCGAAACCTCAAATCCAAACGTTATATTGTTTCGAGGTATGCATGTTTATACATTACTATTTTGGTTTAGGGTCTATGTTAAAGCAATGGTTTAAGGTTTAGGGTGTTTGAGATTTTTGAATCTTTGATAGTATAAGCATTGATATTGTTTAGGGTTAGAAAGGGTTTAGGGTTTATGATAGGGTTTTTTAGGGTTTAGGGTCAAGGGTTAAGGGTTGAGGGTTGAGATGTCCAAATTTGTTTGGGATTGTTTGAAATTCTCTGATGGTCCTTCAGTAGAAGAGCTTCAAAAGTACATTTAGGGCTACAAAAAAAACTAATAAATATCGGGCCAATATATACCTACTCAGATATTTTTACCGAAACAAATTTGACCACCCCAAACCTTAAACCTTGATGAATGGACCATAGCCACTATAACCCTAAACCATAAACCCTAAACCCTCTCACATAATCTTAAACACTAAAGTGTGGTGTTTAAGGCTTATACGCCACACTGTAGCGTTTAAGTGGTAAACGCTACATTGTGGCGTTTAAGTGTTAAACTTTACATTGTGGCGTTTAAGTGTTAAACGCTACATTGTGGTGTTTAGGGTTTTGGAAAACTATATAAGTGTGTATCTTAGTGTTAAATAGAGATTTCTTAGTTAATATAATAGGACCCTAATTTCAAAGAGTTTAAAAGGCTAGTACGAATAGATAGAATAAGAAAACGAACAAATATAATACAAAATGGCACTGCCCATTTCTGCTTTCTTAACTTCAGAATAAACATAATTGGAAATACACTTGCATAAAACTCAAAATAAACATACAATAGAAATAAGCATCAAACTAAGGTCCTTACTTATAACATTAATCAATTTGAAAACCCCGATAATATATCTGCTTTCTTAACTTCACATTTGAATTTGAAAGGGTCTGGTTTAGCTGTTTAAGCTCATTTCTTTCCAGCACCAAATCTCTGATAATCTTGGCAACATTGTCTTTATACGGTGGATCAAGCCATCTAAAGGTACGACATCCTCTCATTGTACCATCCCGCTCCATTGGGATGTAATCCTTGCATGCAAAATACCTTCGTTTGTAGTGATAGGGTTTGTCGCAAGTGTACATGACGACCGGGAAATTGCACTTGCACATTGTAATTGGAGCCTGTGCGCTGCTGGACGACGAAGCCATCCTCTCCTGTAATCCTTGGTATCCCAGATCTAGACTATGAATTATTGTATTATAAGCTATAAACTCTTGAAAAAACTAAAGCACAAAAAGATGATTATCATTACCGGAAATCTGATTTGACTATGGCGGGGGTAGAGTTTTGGGCAGCGCCGCTTGATGTGAGTATTAGGGTTTGGAGCGTGCCTTTTTATAGACGAGTTTAGGGTTTGGGGCATGCCTTTTTGAAGATGACCATATTGGGCTCAAAATTGGGCTATTTTGAAAACGAGCCATTAAGACCAAGTACATAGGGTTTAAGGTTTGAGATTTTTGAATTATATTAAGACCCTAATTGTAAGGTTTTGGGTATAATAAAATACAAGTACGAACAAATTTAATATGAAAGCAGTGCAAATAGAATATGAGTACGAACAAATATAATACGAAATGTCACTACAAAAGAGATAATAACATCCACTGCCCTAAACCCACAAACAAAAATATACGAACAAAGGTCTAATCATCGTCGCTATCAGAGCCCATCTCTAGCCTAGACTGCATACTCTCCGCCATCTCCCGATCACGTGCTTCTCGCTCAGCTGCTTCCTGCTCAACCGCCGACATGGATGATGAACCCCTCTCGTATATAGATGACAATCTGGGCCGTGGGGCGGCTGATGACTCACCCGTCGACATCTGGCTCTAGGACTATCGTTGTGATGCCCGCACCGGTGGATCAGCAACAAGTATCTCGTCGACATTGATAATGTCCGCAATCCTCTACCAGTCCTCCATCCCGCCATCTCCTCGCAAAATAACCTCCCGGACATGCGCCCTCACCATGTTCAACCGCTGTGCTCGTTATCGTATAATGTTAAGTGAATAAACTTTATAAGGAAAATATAAATACGTAATATGATAGATTCTAGAACCTAAACATACCCGAGATGCATCCAAAGTCGAAACAACATGGCATTTGGGACGAGGTATCTCGGTCGCGTCGTGTCTTACATATGGATGTGAAATGGGAAGGAACCAATCGAGATACTCCTCATCCATATCATAATCAGCAACAACCAACAGATTAGCTAAGAGCTCAGCGCAAAGATGCTCATCCAAGCGATTCCAACCGTCCTAGTGGGCATCAATCTCCAGCTTGTAAGCATCCTTCTTTTTTAGACTTGCAGGGCGTTCAACTGTATATCCCAATATCGGGTCTAGAGGCCTGCTCTAGCTCCGTCCAAACTAGCGTGCCACGCGGTCAGGCATGTATGGCTCTACTATTGTCTGGAAGCGTATCGTGCCTCGATATGTAGAAGCTCTATACCGCAAATGGAAATCCAGCAGGCCGTGTGGCATCCACCGTACCTACAAGCATAAACAACATCAATGTTACGAGTAACCATTACAAGCTAATCACAAAATATAATAGAATCATGTACTTACATCCTCACGCCGATACTCATCAAGGACGTGGCGATAACTCTGAATCCGAGATGAATCCCGTGAAGGGGGCGTAATACCTAATATCATGCCGTTCGTCGGTCATCGTCGGCTATCCTAACCTGGGGATGTGGATGTCCGGTAAACCAAGGAAAGTACGCCCATATCCACATACACAATCGTCACAAAATAAATTTAAACCCTAATTTTTTAAATGGTTGTTTTAAAGTTCGGTGCAATATACAAAGATTAAAAGATTAGCGACATTTTACCTGGAGTAGCAAACAACAACCGGCTATGCTCTTGGCCTTCCCACGTGAAGCCTCACCTAGGTTCATGTACAGGCAGACAAGAACTCCGGCTCCCCAGGTTGTCCGCTGGGTACGCTCATGATCCATGCACAACAGCAACAACTGACACTTGAGCTTGTTCGTGGACTTGTTCACGAACAAGCTGGACCCCAGCAAGTGGAATTAATACCATGCTACACAAGACATGGGGTCCTCGCCCAGCAAAATCATCCAACGCACGTCGAACACGAAGTCCCATGCATCAACCCCAGCTGTCTTCACCCACTTCTTCACCTCCTTTGGGTCGTAGTCAAAAACCTTCTGGCATAAATCGGACAATGCCCCGTCATCTAGTACCGCACTAACGATGTATCCCTCGATAGGCAGCCCCATGATCCTCTCGATGTCATGAAGTGTGACGGTAATCTCGCCCCATGGAAAATGGAAGTTGTTGGTCACTGGATGCCACCTCTCCACAAAAGCAGAAATGAGGATGTGGTCCACACTTCCAAACTGAAATGCGTGGAGTCCGGTCAGCCCGCTCAATGAAGCGTAATGCCACCAGCTACCCTCAACCACCTCCCCTCTGGGAATAAGGTGGTGCCGTCTCTAGAAATCGAGATAGCGTGGACGTGTATGAACCTTCAGACGGCGAGCGGCCTCCCTGGGATGATGCCATATCCGATGCGCAATGTGTTGGTCGAAAGACGACAGAAGCTCACCGTTCCCCACACCGTAAGGAGGTTCGGGACGGGCGTCACGGGCGGGCTGGGGAGCGGGAGGGTCGGGAATGGGGTCGCGAATGGGGTCGAGAATGGGGTCGGGAATAGGGTCGGGAACAGGCTCCTGCTGGGGCGGGTCCTCCATGACAATATCGTCCTCCAATCCAGGGATGGGATCATCGCTATGGACAGGACGTCGAGGCTTCTTCTTCTTCTTCTTCTTCTTCTGCCCTCGTTCGCTTGCGGGCAGAAGCAGTAACGCGGCGGTGCTCCGTATCCCGTCCATACGAGCAAAACCATCGTCGAAAACCATCCAATATATCCTATTTAATCAAAATTTTATTTCTTTTGAGTTAAATTGGTTTATACATTCAATGTGAAGTTTATATATACTTTTACGGGGAATAATTTACTTAATTATATTATTTTTTGGGTTTTTTCATTAAAATTATAATACATATATATTTCTAATCTTTAATATTAAAAATGAGATAAATTATCAATTAAGATAAGATAAATTTAGTTATGTTTTTTAAATTAATTTAATAAAGCTAATTTTTCTTCTAATTTAAATTATTATTTAATCATTTTTCTTTGATTTATATATTTTGTTTCATTAATTTTTTTTTTCTTTACTTATAATTTACTTAATACTATTATTTATATTTTTCTTTGATTTTAATTATAATAAATCTAAATTTCCAACTTTAATATTTTAAAATGGTATAAATTATCAATTAACATAAATTTATTATGAAATTTTAATTATTCTTTCATTTATTTTTTGCTTATTAGTATCATTTCTTACATTCATAAGCAATTTATACCTAAAATCCTTCTAATATTTGGACGTCAAATTTTATTTCCCCATTATAATTTAATTACGAGTGCATTTCAATTATCATATATAAACAAGTAATTAATATATTACAAATATTTAAATGATATCTAAACATAAATAAATAATAATTCATAAAATACCTCATAAGTACGTCGTTTCGGCTTTAGAACCACCGAAACACTTTTCGATCCGCTCGCCTCAATCATAGACGCCACCGACTCATCCCACATCGACGACTGTGCCACTGTTGCCGCTCCGACTGCCGCCGCCATAGAGAGATCGTTTTCCGACCCCAAATCGACACGCTACTCACCCGCCTTGTCTCCTCCAGTCGGCCTCGACCCGGGCCCGGCCCGACCCGGACCAACTTCCTCCACCGAACCGGGCCCGACCCGACCTGGCTCAACCTCCTCCATCAAATCTGGCTTCGGACCCACCTCATCCGGCGTCGTCGTCTCCGGACCCAGCTCCTCTGTGTCGTCCTCCTCGCCGCCACAGGCTCCTCGCTCCGCTACTCCCTCCACCGACAGATATGCCTAGTCGTCCTCTGCGCCCACCACCGTCTCTCATCTCGCCTCCTCCACCAGATCTAGGTTCACCTCTGCGAGTAGCTCCACCGCCGCCGTCTCTCCTCCCGCCTCTACCACCTTGCTGATGTCCTCCATTGTTTCGCTGCCGCTGCCGTTAGACATTTTTAGGGTTTACAAAATCTGGAAAGGGAAAGAAGAAGAGGGAGGAGGAAAAATGCGCGTTTTAATAGCGTTCAAAAACGCTAATTTTTTTCCAGATTTTAATTTCGTTTATTTTATTTTATTGAACCGGATCAAAATCATAAACGCTATGTGGTAGCGTTTAACTTGACGCGGTTACTCAAACGCTACCATATAGCGTTTACGTTTTTTTTTTGACGCTACCATGTAGCGTTCAAATTTGCGGTGCGAAAACCATAAAATTCCGGTGCAAACAAGACCCCCGTTTTAGATTTGAAGGAATGAAAATTTTCATGGGCTATTAGAATATTGTCTTGAATTGATTTGTTCGAAACAATCTTTTTTATATAACTTTACCTCGGTCATAGAACAACCATCGTCCGCTTATTTTTTTAACCGCGGTTCAAATTTAATTAACTAAAAAAATAATAATTATACCGCGTTTATTATAGTAACCGTGGTCCGTCTATTTTGTTAACTGTGGTTGACCTAATTAAACCGTGGTGCGAGTTTAATTAATTAAAAAAAACTTTACACCGCGTTTATGAATGTAACCGTGGTCCGTATTTATTCTTTACCCTGGTTTTATAAATCCGCTCCAATAATAGTGTAGTTAATCTCTTTTTTGTACTAGTGTGGGAATTTATTTTTTGCCCCATCCCCACCTCCGTCCTCATTTAAAATCTTAATCTTCACTTCAATAGCGGGAAATTTCCACAGATAACGGAAAATCCCTGCCCCATTGACATCCCTATCTTCAATTCAACGATAATCTATTTATCGTGTAGACGTGAACTAATTATGAGAACGTTCAATGCATATTATTCCAAAGAATCTCATAAGAAGGCTCAAATATTCCACGTTTTTCATTTTTACAACTTACAATATCCCTTTTATATAAAACAAAAAAAAACATTTTAAAACTATTTCTTGAATTATCAAAGCGTTGGTTATATCATAATAAAGATTCACATGTACCATAAGTTGTAAAATATCGTAATCTCGCCACAATACTAGTTGATTTATATTTATTCTCCTGATTTTGTAATAGGAATTATGTGTACCAGAAGTTGGTGGCCCCTCTCTGCCGAACAAGAACCACATTCTTGTTGCCGACAATAATACGATAACTGCTTCCACCAACAAGTCAACAATCCAGCCTTTGGCGATCTTCATATGTACTCAAAATCGAAACCTTTGTTGATTATATAACGATTAGCACAACTAAATGGTTTTGTTCAAACTCGAATTGAAATCAATCCAAATAAAAATCGGAAGTTGGGCTGGACTTGTATGGGCTTAACTTCAGGTCCAATTTATAGCAACATATAATTAGGCCCAAGACACACGTTTCTACGATCCTTAAGATTTTTGACCCCTTAAGGGGGGTTAAATAGCAAGTTTGGACTCCTAATTAAATAAATTAGTTCATTGATCTCCTAAGCCTTTAAAAACAAATAAACCCTAAACCATATATCCTACACCCTAAACCCTAAATCCTAACCCCTAAACCCTAAAAAAAACACTTCCACCCCCCTTTGGACCATATGTGTAGTAATAGGGGGTCATACTTGCAATTTTGGAAAAAATGGGCCTAAACTTGCTATTTTTTTCTTTAAGGGACCCTTCGCGCCCAATTTTCTCTTGTTTCTATCCCAAACTCAACGCTAGACCAGCTACAGGTTTTGTATAATCTGAATATCCGATGACTTGAAAACAAACGTCTTGGGTAAATGAATACCTAAATTATCACAACGGATGACTTTTGCAAGTTTCTTACAAGATAACTGAATACTAGAGTTATAGTTGAAAACCAGAGAACGTGATTGTTGTAACTGTTGATGTTGAAGATGTGGTCCAATAATCCCCATTAAAGTTCTTCAAAGTAAGATAGGAGAGATGTTAGTAGCCAAGAAATCAGCAGTTTTGTTATTTTTCCTGTAACAGTGGCTAATCCAAAAACCACAAAAACTATGGGAGAGCAGTAATATGTCAGGGATAATCGGTTTAATTTCCTAGGGGATCTTCCAGATTCCTCAAGTAGAATTATGTAAGGATTTAAATGCTTTAAGCGGAATTTCAGAAAACAGTTTTCTAACATCTAACCTAGGATCTCATGCATAAACTTGATACGAATCATATATGAAAGAGTAACATACCTTTTGATACAAAACTTGTTTCCGGGATCACCCTAGAGAATAGTGTAGGGATTTTAGATGCGTAAAGCGGAATTTCAGGAAACGTTTTCCTAACATCTAACCAATGATCTCATGCATAAACTAAATAGATCATGGATAGGAATAATTAAATACCTTTTGATGCGTGTTTCAATCTGCTGGAATGGAGAGAATAGCGCCTCACGTGTGACTCCTCTACTTGGTCCACCCGAGCTTGGATCTGGATCGCCTAGGACTCGGTTGCTAGAACGAAGGAGAACGAGGGAGAGAGCCAAAGAGAGGGGCGGCAACCTACTGTGGAAATTGAGTTAGGGTTTTCTCTTAGAAAGCCCTCCTTTTATAATGCCATGTGTAGATATCTTATTTCTTAAATAAGTATATCTTTTATTATTAATAATAACTGTTTATTATTAACAAACCTTATCTCCCAAGTTATATCATATATAACTTTATATCATATACCTTATATAATATGTCTCCCATTAAACTGACAAAGTCCAAACTCTAAGGATGTGACCTCGTAGGACCCGGTAATAATAGCAATAGACTTTATGACATACTTTATAACATATAGCCTATAAATCATAGTTGGCTTCTAGCAAAACACTATGACTACCTAAAGTCACCGGATTAAATATCTCCATAAATGGTCCCACTTCATAATCAGTAATTGGACCTTTGATTAAAGGACACAATTCCTTCAATCTCCCACTTGTCCTTAAAACAAGTGTGCAATGTTAAAATTCATTTGTCACTTAGTGTCTTATTTGACTATATGATGAAAACCATCTTTACCGCCAAATACGTTTCTTGAACTCTTGAGATCAAACTGTAAGTACAGATGAATACTAATAATCCATCCGAGCATGTCCATGCGTTTTCACAGTTCTCACTCTTCAAGTGGTCGAGACACCAATCCTTTCCAAATGTATCGTGGTATACACGGAATAGGAGGACATATTCAATCTTGTAAGACTACAGCTCCCACTCAACTTTTGGCAATCCCAATCACTGCCTTTATAACTGCCTGTTACGGTCAGCGTTTGACAGCGTCAAAGACATACCAGCAGTCAAATGATAACTATATCATACTCATGTCTAAGGAACTCACTAATCATGAATAATCCTAGAACTCCGCAATAAAGCCTCGAGGAGTCCTAAGGTTGGTATGTCCGATATGTATCGGTATACACATCTATGTAATCGATTAGACATCTCCATGTCCCTATAATATATGAAACCCGGTGTTATCAATCAATCTCACAATATGGTCTTTTGATTTAGTCATTTGTATCCAAGTTAACGACTTAGACCATGGACTTCTAACAATTTTATAATTTCAATTTACTTAATGGGGTTTCATTCACCAAAACACACTACTACAATATTGAGCAAATGAAACGGTTGAAGGCAGCGGTTGTATGATTATGAAGCGGTTTAGGGTAGCGGTTGACCTGTTGCAGCGGTTGTTGTGGCGGTTTTGTGTAATGTAGCGGTTGATATTAGCGGTTTAGTCAAAAACAATGTTTTTGCAACGGTTTTATAAAATGAATCTAATGAAGCGGCTTTTTACACCTAATGCAGCGGATTATGAATTAAAAAAGAAATCCTATTGAAGCGGTTTGAGTGACCTATTGCAGCGGTTATGTGGCATACTTTTATCCCGTGCCCTAATTGTTTCTCCCTGCTTCAGAAGACATGAAATTACACTCTATCAAGGTCGCGTGGGCTCTCGACTAACGAGTGCCGCCATCGATTCTCTTCCTCTGCCACCGTATGCAACACCACCGCTGCCGCCATCGTTTCTCCTCCTCTGCCGCTGCAGCACCGCCGCTGTCGCCAACGATTCTCTTCCGCTCTCTTCTCTTGTTGACAAACTGTTGTCTCGTCTCCCTCTCTCCCCTCGCAACACATTTCTCAGACAATGTTAGGTTTTCTCCCTCATCTTCCTCCTTTTGGTGATTGAGAAGTAAACAATTCATAGATTCTGCTGTTTTGATTGTTCTTCCTTAAATGTGTTGGCTTGAATGCGTGGTTGCTCATTGATTTTAGTCAAGTAATTGAAATTGACAGATAGGGAATGTGAATGTTGGGGATGTGAACATTTTTTGTTGACCGAACAACTAACGATGGCTTACAGAGTACTCAACCAATTCCGATCTGCAGGAATTCACGACATCTCTTCTTGTCGTACTATCTATCCTCGAATCAACAATACATTGTCTCAGTTTCAGAGTTTTCCAGATGCTGCTAAGTCTCTGACAGAGGACGCAAGTTTTTCCGCGGAACTCCCGGTGTCTGACAGTGTTGGAGTTGATAATAATCAAAGCAAGGCGTCTTTCAAGTCCTCGCTAAGTCAGCCGAAGCTCCTTAAGTTCTCCACTATTGCTGATACTTGGTGATTTTCCCATTTCCAGCCTCCATTTTTTGTTTTTTTGTTCAGATAACTATTACCTGATTGACAGTAGTACTAGCGTACTGTTTTTGGTACCCCTTGCTGCTTATCAAATTTAGTCTGATATATTTTGAGGTCTGATTGCGGTTAATAAATTGCCTAACCAAGGAAAAGGGCTTTTATTTTGTAATTTTTTTTTGTGGTTGTATTTGGACTTGATTTGTTACTCTGACGTGGAACATGTGGGTTTCACAAAGAGTTGTTCCTCTAACTTATTTCGTGTTGAATTTAAGAGGTTCTTCTGGCTTATAATTTGCACAGTTCTACGGAGTGGCTGTTCTGGCTTAGAATTTGCTCGGAAATTCTTAATGTCTCTGTATGTTGACTGTATCTACCTTGGATTTTGGTTGCATTGCAGTCCTTCCGTCAACGAATGTTCATTTCAGTTGTTGATCAACTGGTGTTTGAGCTGGCTTTGTGCTGAGTTTGAATGATGGATTCTGAATCTATCATTTGCATTTATAGACATTTTATTGTGTTGTGTAAAAAAAGCTCCAATGTGATTTCATTTATTCATGTAAGATCTCCTTCATTTGCTATGAATAGGTGGGATGCTGAAGGGCCATTCAAACCTCTGCATGCTCTGAATCCTGCTAGGCTTGCATTCATCCGTTTGACACTTTGTGACCATTTCGGGTCAGTATTTTTCATTTATTATTAATATTAGCCATGGTTGGTACTTGGTTCCAGGCCTCTAATATATTTTTTAAGTTTCCCAAAAGGTCTAGCTTGTTACTTTTAGCAGCATCGTGGTTTGAAAGTCCATTAAGCTTCCAATCATAATGCTTCTATTAGCTAAAAATCTTATCCATAATCCATTGCATCATTTTTCTCTTTGATTGCTTATTTCAGGAAGGATCCCAACAGTATAAGACCATTTTAAGGTTTGAAATTTATTGATGTTGATTGTGGAGGTGGAATATTATCAGAGGTATATTTGGTTTTCATGCTTTACTGAAGACAATGACATAACTAGCTAGATACATTCATCAATGTCACATGGCACATTTGTGTGTGCTTACGTACTTTTGTGGTGTAAATGTATATGAATGGAGTTTATTGTTATAAGATAAGATTAGAGAATAAAACAAGTTGACACATATACCTCTGAGACAGCCTAAAAAAGGCGACCTAAGAATGGTTTCTCTAGCTTTAAGATGGCACATTTGTGTGTGCTTACATACTTAATTAGCAAGTTGACACATTATTTTCCAAAGATATAAATCTAAGCACACACATTTGTGTGTGTTTTATATATCAGCAAGTTGGCACATCAATGTCACATGGCACATTTGTGTGTGCTTACATACATTTTCATGATTTATTTTTTCTCATGCATATTAACTTGTTTTATATATCTGTACATCTAAAAGCTAGAGAATAGATAATGTGAATGTAGTTTATTGTTATAAGATAAGATTAGAGAATAAATGCAAAACATATTTCATTTAGTTAAATATGTTTTTTGTTCTTCCTTAAATGTTTTTTGTCCCACAGTTATTCTTTTGTTCCACAATCATTACTTTCACTGGCCATGAAACTTTTAGGCATGTTACATTTCAATATTTCATACAAGGGTCTCTCTACAATTTATTTCTCACTTAGTTACTCTTCTCTTTTGCATCCTAGGTGTGGGTTTTCGTTATAGTTCTGATTTGCACTTCGCAATAGCTTTGCAAAAGCAAGAGTACAAGCAGCAACACCAACCACAACGTCGTGCACCACAACCACCATTAGCTATTGGTGGCTCAAGATTGATAACTCGCCCAGGTAACTAGAAGCTTTTGAATTGACTACTCTGCTGGGTCCAAATTGTTTCCGCTCGTGTCATATAAGTTGACATTTTTTGTGCTGACATGCCTTCAGTAAATTAGTTGTAACTTTATTAATCATCTAAAATTCCAAAGTCAAAACTAAAACCAACTTGTCTTAGCTTCATATGTAGGTGAACTCAATGATGACATGTGCCTCATTCAATTGAATGAATAGTTAGCTTTATGTAATCATAGCATATGAATCCATTGATTATGTTTTTGTCTCTAGTGCAATTTGGTAGATTATTTTGTTCTAAGACGATTTTTTCGATGGGAATAGAAATTGTGAAAATTGGTTTTTATGCTTGATAATTTTGTTTTTAGCTACTTAGTTGAATAGGCGTGCTATTATAATAAAGTTTTGGTTTATGTTTTGTGTGTGTTTTAATTCTGCTAAGTAGCTAAAATCAGAATTAGGGGCCCTGTCGATTAATTTGAGGGGATAGAAGCTATGTGAATTGCTCAGTGGATGTGTAAAGAGGGACGATGTTACATGAAGGTATGTTTTCAAGTATTTCTTGAGGTTGTACGTAGCTATATTTAGAATATGTTTCCATGTTGCTCTTCTATGTTTGCTTGATGGATTGTTGGTGTTACTGTTGAGCGAAATCTAGTTTCACGTGGAGCTGGATGTCAAGATGCATTAGTGTCTAAGAATATGCAATGATTTAAAAGGGGGAAACAATAGACTGAAGTGGTTTTAGCAAAAAAATAACATTCAGTTTTCTTTTGAATTGCACTTATCAATTGTTTGTGTTATTGAGTGAAATATATATATTTATAGATTCATTCATATAGTTAGTATATTGTTGTTGAGTAGAATTAATTTACCTTAGTTAGGAGGGATTAATCTTACATTGGTTATTTTACTTTTTTTTGTAGGTTTTTGATTTTATCGGACAAGCAAGAAAACACGGATATTAGCGGTATAGGATTAACATGTCTACTTTTTAGGGTAATGATACTTTGATTTTGGTCCATAATTTTGGTATATTAGCACCTCTAGCTAACACTTAGTGTGTTAATTAGCACAAGCCAACTCTATATATTTATTGGCTTGGTTTTTTGTATAGTAGGTAGTAGGTACACTTGGGCAAGATATGTACTTGTATATTGTAACCAACATGTTTCTTATATAATGAATGAAATTTTAGTATAATTGCATTTTTTAAGCAGGGAAAATATGTAGATCAACAACCGCAACCGCTGCAAAAGAGAATTACAACCGCTGCAATAGGTAATCACTCCGGTTGCAATAGGTCATTATAACCGCTGCAAAAGATAAATGCCACTGCTGCAATAAGTTATATAACCGCTGCAAAAGATAAATCAAACCGCTGCAATAAATTACATAAGCGCTGCAATAGGCAACCATATCCGCTGCAATAGGTAATCACAACGGTTGCAATATGTAACCATAACCGCTGCATTAGGTAATTATAAAGGCTGCAATAGATAAATGCAACCGCTGCAATAAGTTACAACAACCGCTGCAATAGGTGTTGCACAACCGCTGCAATAGGTAATCACCAGCGGTTTTCTTAACAAATGAAGCGGTTATTGTATTGATATCACAACCGCTGCATTAGTTTACAAAAACCGCTTCATTAGGTCTAATGCAGCGCGAGCAGATGAAGCGGTTAGCAACCGCTACATTAGACGTAAGGCTGCGTTTTTTATACTTATTGTAGCAGTTAATGACCGCTTCCTTAGGTCAATATTGTAGTAGTGACAGTTTTGATGAGCCAATTTGATAACTATTAAATTGTTTGGGTACTTTATCTAATCCCAAGCAATGATTAAATAATAATATAAAATTCATATATATAAGTCAAGCATAAATGTCTGTAATAACAATAAACAAGGTTTATCATAAAATAAACAATGTCTCAAAATAACTCTCTAATGTGCTTGAGTCCCTTGGCCCGAGTGTGACTGTCATGCTTGGGCCTAGACATGGGCTTGGTCAAAGGATCTGCAATGTTGTTGTTTGTGTGCACTTTGCACATCCTCACGTCTCCTCTATCAACATAGGGTCTAATCATGTGGTATTTTCGTAGAATATGTCTGGATTTCGAGCTCTTCCAGCTGACGGCTCCTCCATTCATAATGAAGACGTATCCAGACTGAGATTCAAAATCATCTCTGTCTGTCTAGAAACTTGCATCAGTATAGCCCTTGACGACCAACTCGTCATCACCTCCAAATACCAAGAGATCATCTCTAGTCCTTCTCAAGTACTTCATGATGTTCTTGGCTGCACACCAATGTGCATCACCCGGGTTTGATTGGTACCTGCTACACATACTCAAAGCATATGCAACATTTGGGCGAGTACAAGTCATTGCATACATGATGGATCCTATGGTTGAGGCATAGGGAATCCTGCTCATCCTTTCAGTCTCACTAGGTGTCTTAGAACACTGGCTCTTGCTGAGATATAAGCCATGCTGCATAGGCACGAACCCTTTCTTAGAGTTCATCATATTGAATCTATCAAGGACCTTATCTACATAAGTTCCCTGACTCAGACCAATAAGTCTCCTAGATCTATATATATCTATAGATCTTAATGCCTAGTATGTACTCAGCCTCTCCCAAGTCCTTCATTGAGAAATACTTCTTAAGCCACTCCTTAACTGTCTCCAGCATAGGAATGTCATTCCCAATGAGTAATATGTCATCCACATATAGAACTAGAAAGGCCACTTTGCTCCCACTAAACTTCTTGTAGACACAGGGCTCTTCTTCGCATCTGATGAAATCAAACTTTTTGACCACTTCATCAAAACAAGGATTCCAACTCCTGGATGCTTGCTTAAGTCCATAGATGGACTTCTTAAGCTTGCATATTCCCCTAGGGTTCTCTGGATTCTCAAAACCTTCTGGTTGCATCATGTATACATCCTCTTCTAAATATCCATTTAGAAAAGCGGTCTTGACATCCATCTGCCAAATCTCATAATCATGATGAGCGGCAATCGCTAGGAGTATCCTAATGGACCTGATCATAACGACTGGTGCGAACATTTTATCATAGTCAGTACCATGAACATGTCTAAATCCTTTGGCAACTAGTCTTGCCTTATAGACAGAAACTTTTCCATCCTTGTCTGTCTTGATCTTAAAGACCCATTTGCATCCAATGGGTTTTGCCCCATCAAGCAAATCTATCAAGTCCCAGACTTGATTCTCAGACATGGAGTCCATTTCGGATTTCATGGCTACCAGCCATTTCTCGGAGTCGGGGTCCGCCATCGCTTGCTTATCGGTCGCAGGCTCGCCATTCTCTAAAAGTAGAACGTCAATGCTAGCAGTCAAAACGTAATCCCCATAACGTCTAGGTTGTTGCCTTAGCCTGTCTGATCTCCAAAGTGGTCCAACAATAGGAGAGACTTCAGCTGCTGGGTTGACCACATTTGTATACGGGACCTCAGGTGCTTCATCAACTTGAGGAATTGCATCTTGGATCTGGGCGGTTTCCCTTTGAGAAGGTACGCATCCAAAGTCAAGTTCCTCAGTGACATCGTCTATGTCCTCATGTTGTTGGGTTTGTTGCTCAGCTTGAATCTCATCAAGCTGAACATTTCTCCCACTTGGCTTCTTGAAAAAGAAAACCTTTTCCAAAAAGACACTATCCTGAGAAACAAACACTTTGTTCTCAGCGGGATTGTAGAAATAACATCCCCTTGTTTCCTTGGGATAACCTATAAAGTAGCATTTGTCTGATTTGGGTGCTAGATTGTCAAATAGTAAATGCTTTACATAAGTCTCGCATCCCCAGACCTTCAGAAATGACAAGCTAGGAACTTTTCCATACCATATATCATGTGGTGTCTTGTCAACTGATCGTGACGGAGTCCTATTTAGTGTGAACGCATCAGTGGTGAGGGCATATCCCCAAAAGGATGTAGGAAGATCAGCAAAACTCATCATTGAGCGGACCATGTCTAACAATGTCATGTTTCTCCTCTCAGATACGCCATTCAGTTGTGGCGTGCCTGGTGGAGTCATCTATGTCAAAATACCACAACTTCTCAAGTGATGGTCGAATTCTTGGCTCAGGTATTCGCCCCTTCGATCTGATCAGAGTGCCTTTATCTTCTCACATGTTTCAAATGATTCTAAATCAAATGACTTTAGGCTACCAACTGTTTGGAGTTCCTTCATGCGTTTGATGTTAATGTGACCCAAGCGACAATGCCATAGATTGGCTTCACTTATGTCATTCGACTTTTGCCTCTTTGTATCGACGTTATAAATTTCAGATTTGAGATCCAGTATGTATAGTCCACCACTACTCATATGGGCTCGAGCATAGAAAATGTCATTCTTATAAATGGAAAAACAATCCTTAATGACAAAATCATAACCCTCAAGGTTCAAAACTGAAATTGAAATCAAATTCTTAGTAATAGAATGAACAAAATAACAATTATAAAGTTCTAAAACTAAGCCAGAAGGTAGATGTAGACTATAATCTCCAATAGCAAGTGCAACAACTCTTGCTTCATTTCCAACGCGCAGATCTATCTTACCCTTCTGCAACCATCTCCTATTTCTTAGTCCCTGCACATTCGAAATAATGTGAGAACCACATCCGGTATCTAATACCCAAGAATGAGACTTGGTTGATAAGATTTCAGTAACGTAAATACTTGAAGTGGAGACTGTTCCCCTCTTCTTGTTTTTCAGGTACTTGGGGCAGTTTCTCTTCCAGTGCCCCTTAGCCTTGCAGTAGAAGCAGTCATGCTCAGCAACCACTTTCACCTTAGGGGTGTTCCCCTTGGGTTGGACAACTTGCTTGCCCTTCCCTTGGTGTTGTTGCTTCTTCTGGGGCCCTTTCTTAAAACAATTCCCATTGACCATTAGAACTTCCTTCAAAGGGTCAACCATGACGTTTTGCTCAGCTGTTTTGAGCATCACGTGTAGCTCGTTGAGAGTCTTTCTCATGGCTCCTATGTGATACATTTGCCTAAAGTGGGCAAATCCATCATGTAGGGAGTATAAGATCATATATGTAGCTGTCTCAACATTGTAAGGATTGCCAAGTCGAGCCATCCTGTCAAACAGGCCTATCATGTTATAAACATGTGGCCCAACTGGTTTCCCTTTCTTGAGCTTGCATTGCAATATGGACTTGAGGGTCAAGTACCGCTCAATCCTGGATTGCTCCTTGAAGAGATCTCTAAGATTCTTCATAATGGTATGGGCATCCTAATCTTCAAACCTCTGTTGAAGAGCAGGTTCCATAGCAACCAGCATCAGGCAAGTGACGTTCATTGCACGTTCTCATATTTTCTTGTGACGTGCCTTGTCCTCATCAGATGGGGTGGCAGTCAGCTCTGGGATGGGGGTTTCAAGGACATCCTCTTGTCCCTCAGACCTGAGAATAATTCTCAAATTCCTTTCCCAATCAAGGAAATTCTTGTCGTTCAACTTGTTTTTCTCAACGATTGAGCGGAGAGTGAATTTGAGGTGTTCAGAAGACATAGTAACTACAAAAACGGAATAAAACATGCAGATAAATTATGCTTGACATGCAAGAACTTAAAATTTAGACAAGCTATAAACAGTAAGTTATTGCACATTCTACTCAATTAAATTGTCCCTTGTGAGTAAAATGATTCCAAGATCCTATCTTAGATGAAACTCGAGCGTACTAAGGCACTTTTCCAAGTCTCACGTAATCAAGGTAAGTAAACCCGTTACTAATTATAACACCTTATAATTCTTGGTTGATGGCCACATCTTATGTAAGGCTCATCGTTATGCCTCAAGATCCAAAACTGAGCCTTTTGGTCTCTTGTTGAGTGTAACCATACCAAGGCAGCATGCCCGTATTAGACATACCCGCACTATCCCAAGGTCAAGGAAGGACACCTCGCTAGGGCGAAAACTATCCAACGAATCCCAAGGGCCTCATTGTTATGATATGGAAAGACATTATCTCAATATTCTGTTAAGGGACTTAAGCATGCAATGGTTGTTTATTTACTAGTGAACAAAATAACATAAACAAACAAACAAGCATGTAAAGTGGGAAATAGTAAAGCATTCAAGTAATGCAATAATAATTAAATTTGTGATCCTAGTATGGCCCTTAAAGGGATCTAATCTTCAATAGTCTTGACCTGCTTGGATCACCATCCTTTAGTCTTCATATGATATTCTTCTTCTTGTCTTACATATAATTGGAATAAACTCTCTTGCGGAAATTTAAATTACAAAAATACATAACGATACGCAGATCGTGTACAAGAAAAACATAACGATACGCATATCGTATTTATCTATCCTAATGTGGGCCATACTAGTCACAGCATGCAATAATATCATAATAAAATAGTCATGCAATTATAATATCACATATTATATAGACAATGATTAAACAATTTAAAACATCCAATATTAAATTAATCATCTCATGATAAAATAATATTATATCATTAGCTTTATTCAAATAAAATTGATATGTAATATTAATCATAATTAATCATTAAATTGCAATATTAGATAAGATATACATCAATTAAAGTAAGATATTAAATATCCTAATATAAGTAAGTGGGAATCTTTCCTAACAACTTTTAGGAAGATATATTTTAGACAATATCATATATTATCTGATAAGACAAATAAGATCTTATCTATTTCTTTTAGGACAAAATCCTTTATTATAAAATCTACCCAAAATAGTTTCACCCTGCATATCCGAGTCAAGTTACCTAATCAGCCCGGCATGGATTTGGAGCAAACACTTGGACCCAAACCCGAGCCAACTCGATCAAGCGAACCCGACCCGTACCAGACCGGTTCACGACCGAGCCATATGGACCACGTCAGAACGCGAACCGACCCAGCACGAGCCACCGGCCCAGCCCATCAAACCCTCGGCGAGCTCCACCCGAACCCAGTTCAGATGCGAACCAATCGAGTCCAGACCGGTTCGGTCAAACCGAATCGGTCCATGGTTTTCTCGAACCTGTTCGGTCTTACCGAACCCGTTCTGGGCCGTTCCATGCCGGTTCGAGCCTGGGCTGGTTCGGCCCTGATCGGTTCGGTCATATACCGAGCCGAGTCGGTCGATGTCACCCAAGTCGAAACAATTCGGGTCTGACGAACACGTAACCGCGACCGCAGAAACGCATCAGTTTGCCCAGAACACAGAATCGCGACCGTGGCAACGCAGAATTTTTTATTTTTTATTTAGAACCGCGACCGCGGAAAATCCGACGCGCAGATCCGCAACCGCGGATTCCATCCTACAGCAGCCTTTTCCGATAATTGGTCGTTCGATCCGAATCGAACTTGGTAAAATTCAGAATTTTATACATGGGTAAAAATTTACAACTTTTATGTAGAACAATTTTACATGCATATACATATTGAAAGTTCTAGACTTTGTTAATCCAATCGATCAAAATCTAAATTTTTAATCATGCAAATTTAATCTACATATCAATTTTCCATCTAATTGAATCAAAGTAATCATGAACATGCATCAAAATTTAAAAACTTTAAATTTGATCTAATCAATTTATGCAAGAGGCAACTGACACCACTGTAGGGATTTTAGATGCGTAAAGCGGAATTTCAGGAAACGTTTTCCTAACATCTAACCAAGGATCTCATGCATAAACTAAATAGATCATGGATATGAATAATTAAATACCTTTTGATGCGTGTTCAATCTGTTGCAATGGAGAGAATAGAGCCTCACGTGTGACTCCTCTATTTGGTCCACCCGAGCTTGGATCTGGATCGCCTAGGACTCGGTTGCTAGAGCGAGGAACGAAGGCGAACGAGGGAGAGAGGCGGCAGCCTACTGTGGAAATTGAGTTAGGGTTTTCTCTTAGAAAACCCTTCTTTTATAATGCCATGTATAGATATCTTTTTTCATAAATAAGTATATATTTTATTATTAATAATAACTCTTTATTATTAACAAACCTTATCTCCCAAGTTATATCATATATAACTTCATATCATATACCTTATATAATATGTCTCCCATTAAACTGACCCAATCCAAACTCTAAGGGTGTGACCTCATAGGACCCGGTAATAATAGTAATAGACTTTATGACATATTTTATAACATATAGTCTATAAATCATAGTTGGCTTCTAGCAAAGCACTATGACTATCTAAAATCACCGGATTAAATATCTCCATAAATGGTCTCACTTCATAATCAGTAATTGCACCTTTGATTAAATGACACAATTCCTTCAAATAGAGCCTCAAGTGTGACTCCTCTACTTGGTCCACACGAGTACAGTACTAGATCGTCTTGTCTTTATCTGCTAGAACGAACGAACGAAAAACGAACAAAGCTCCACCAAACTTGGAGGTTCGGCCGTGAGCAAGAATGTGATAACTTCCGTTCTTCTTTTCAATTCACATCAATTGTCTTTTATGTGTATCTACTCTCACGTAAAGGCCTTTTGCCTTTTTGTATATATGGAAATTACATATATAATAATATATATATATATATATTATCTCATCTCATATCATATATCTTATAAGATAAATCTCCTTTTAACCGAAAAGAGATATTTATGGTTGATACAATATCTTATCTTTCCAAAAGATAATTTTTCTTATGTCATCAAGAAATAGATAACACTTTATTATTACTTGATGAATAATCCACCAAAATTCCCAGTCCCACAATGGGCCTCGGGTTGCTTGATCTAGCCCAATTACTCTATTGTGTGTGACCTTATAGGACCCGGATAAAATAGCAATGGGCCAAATCTAATTGATCCCATAAGTCATAGTTGGCTTCTAGCAAAGCACTAAGACTACCTAAATTATCTGGATTATTAATCTCCATTATAATCATATTCTATCATTAGTAATTGCCATCTTGATTAAAGGACACATATTCCTTCAATCTCCCACTTGTCCTTAAACAAGTGTGCAATATCAATTCCTTTGTCACTTAGTGTCTAATTTGATGATATGATAACATCTTATGTAATCCATATCAATATTCAAATTGTTTCTCGAACTCCAAGCTTGAACTGTCAAAACAAATGATTACTATTAATCCATTTGAGCACGGCCATGCATTTTCAGTTCTTACTCTTCAATTGATCAAGACACCATTCCTATCCACATATATACATATATACAAATAGGAGGACTTCTCCAATCTTGTGTGACTATAGCTCTCACTCAATTTTCAGCAATCCCGATCACTGCCTTTATAGCCGCCTTTTACGCAACAGTGTTTGACAATGTCAAAGACTACCAATCACCAAGTAAGAGGTATATCGCACTCATGTCTGAGGAATCTACTAATCATAGTTCAACTTAAAATTCTACAACTCATTTGAAGAATCATAAGGTAGGTCTGCCTAACACATATCCACCATACATGTCCATGTAATTGATTAGACATCTCTATGTTCCTATAGCCCTTGAAACTTGGCGCTATCAATCAACTTACTTAATAGCTTGTATTGAGTCATTTATGTCCAATTTAATGACTTAGACTACGGACAACTCATAATTCATAATATCAGTTCACTTAATAGGGTTTCATCCACCATAACTTTTATAATGATCCTATTTGATGATTATAAATTATTAGGACATTTTATTTAATTCAAAAACCACAATTAAATAATAATGAAACTTTATTTCAAAAACAAACATGATGTAATGTTTCAACAATCATGAAATCAACATCCATAATCTCAAAACAATACAATCTCAAAGCCATTCTCCAATGTGCTTGAGTCTCTTGGCCCTAGTGTGACTATCATGCTTGGGCTTGGATAGAGGTTTAGTCAACGGATCTGCAATATTTTCATCCGTGTGTATTTTTCATAACCTCACATCACCCCTCTGGACATAGTCTCGAATGACATGGTATTTCCTGAGCACGTGTCTGGATTTAGAGTTAAAACTTGGTTCCTTGGATTGGGCAATGGCACCATTGTTGTCACAATAGATGTCAATTGTGTTAGCACAACTGGGAACCATAAAAAGCTCGACAATGAACTTCCTTATCCAGACAGCTTCCTTAGCTGCATCCACTACATCAATGTACTCAGCCTCTATCGTAGAATCAACTACCGTGTCTTGCTTTGAGCTCTTCCAGCTCACAGCCCCTCCATTAAGAATGAAGACGTATCCGGATTGGGACTGGAAGTCATATTTATCTGTCTGGAAGCTTGCATCAGTATATCCTTCAACGATCAGCTCATCATGTCCTCCATATACCAAGAAATCATCCTTAGTCCTTCTCAAGTATTTAAGGATGTTCTTAGCTGCATTCCAGTGTTCTTCACCTAGAGTCGATTGGTATCTGCCACACACGCTCAAAGTGAATGCAACATCCGGGCGAGTACAAACCATGGCATACATGATGGATCCTACTGCAGATGCATAAGGAATCCTACTCATTCTCTTTAGCTCAGCAATTGTCACTGGACACTGTTTCTTGCTGAGATGTAAGCCATGCTGCATAGGCAAGAATCCATTTTTGAAATTCTTCATATTGAACTTATCAAGGACCTTATCCACATAAGTTCCTTGACTTAGTCCAATAAGTCTCTTAGACCGATCTCTATAGATCTTGATGCCTAATATGTACTCGGCCTCTCCTAAGTCCTTCATTGAGAAATTCTTCTTAAGCCAGTCCTTAACGGACTCCAACATCGGAATGTCGTTTCCAATGAGTAGTATGTCATCCACATACAAGACCAGAAAGACCACTTTGCTCCCACTAAACTTCTTGTAAACACAAGGTTCTTCTTCACATCTGATGAAGTCAAATTGTTTGACCACTTCATCAAATCGAAGGTTCCAACTCCTTGATGCTTGCTTAAGTCCATAAATGGACTTCTTAAGCTTGTATACTTTCCTAGGATTCTGTGGATCCTCAAAACCCTCAGGTTGTGTCTTGTACACATCCTCTTCTAAATATCCATTTAAAAAGCGGTCTTGACATCCATTTGCCAGATCTCATAATCATAATGAGCTGCAATTGCTAGGAGTATCCAAATGGATCTAATCATGACGACTAGAGAGAAGGTTTCATCATAGTCAGTACCATGAATTTGTTTAAAGCCTTTTGCAACCAGTGTCGCTTTGAAAACTGTTACGTTTCCATCCTTGTCTGTTTTGAGTTTGTATACCCATTTGCACCCTATGGGTACTACCCCATTTGGCAAATCTATCAAGTCCCATACTTGATTCTCGGACATGGAATCCATTTCAGACTTCATGGCAATACGCCATTTCTCAGAGTCCTGACTCGCCACAGCTTGCTTGTATGTAGTAGGCTCATCGCTTTCTAAAAGCATGATGTCTAAACTCGCAGTCATTATGAAATCAATGTATATCTTTGGTTGCGTTTTGGGCCTATCTGATCTACGTGTGGGCTGAACAACAGGAGGTTATGCCATAACATTTTGTAGACCTTTATTGGAATCAGATTCCATAGAAACGATATGAATGGGGTCTTACGACTCCACTACCTCTGGTGTATGAGTTCCCTCTCCTTGCGGGATTAGGTCCTCAAATACCATCATTTCTGACATAGAGTAATCCATGTCATCTTGTTGCTCGGTTTGTTGCCCTTCTCGAACTTCTTCGAGATCAACATTTCTCCCACTTGACTTTTTGGAAACAAATTCTTTTTCCATAAAGACACTATCCCTAGCAACAAACACTTTGTGCTCACTGGGATTATAAAAGTAGTATCATTTAGTTTCCTTAGGATACCCTACAAAAAAGCATTTATCTGATTTGGGTGCAAGCTTATCTGCTAGTAAACGTTTTACATAAGCTTCACATCCCCAGATCTTTAGAAAAGACAAACTTAGAACTCTTCCAATCCATAACTTATATGGTGTCTTATCTACAGCTTTGGACGGAGTCTTGTTTAGTGTGAACACTGCAGTTGTGAGAGCATATCCCTAGAAAGATATTGGAAGATCAAACTCATCATAGATCGAACCATGTCCAACAAGGTCTTATTCCTCCTTTCAGACACACCATTCAATTGTGGTGTTCCAGGTGGAGTTAGTTGTGAGACGATCCCATAACTTCTTAAATGATGATCAAATTCTTGACTCAAATATTCACCACCACGATCAGATCGTAGTGCTTTAATTTTCTTGCCAAGTTGGTTTTCAACTTCATTCTGAAACTCTTTGAACTTTTCAAAAGATTCAGACTTATGCTTCATTAAGTATATGTATCCATATCTACTTAAATCATCAGTAAAGGTTATGAAGTATCTGTAACCACCTCTAGCTTCTTTGCTCATTGGTCCACATACATCCGTATGTATTAGGGCCAAAAGCTCAATTGCCCTTTCACTCACTCCAGCAAAAGGTGACATTGTCATCTTTCCCATCAGGCAAGATTCACATGTTTCAAATGATTCACAATCAAATGAGGTTAGAAGTTCGTCCTTTTGGAGCTTCTTCATGCAATTTAGGCTAATGTGACCTAATCGACAGTGCCATAGATAGGTGGTGCTACAATCATTTGATTTTTGCTTTTTGGTGTTTATGTTATAGATGTTGGATCCTTGATCCACAATATAGAGTCCATTACTCAGTATGGCATCGACATAAAAGATGTTATATTTGAAAATAGAAAAACGCTGACCTTTAAGAGTAAAATCATAGCCTTCTAAATCCAAAACAGAAGTCGCAATCAAGTTTCTAGTAATAGACGGGACAAAATAACAATTATTAAGTTCTAATACTAAACTAGAAGGTAAAGGTAAACTATAATCTCCAATGGCAAGTGCATCAACCCTTGCTCCATTTACAATGCGTAGGTCTACCTCTCCTTTAGCTAAGCTTCTACTTCTTCTTAGTCCATGCACATTCGAAATAATGTGAGAACCACAGCCTGAGTCCAATACCCAAGTTGAAGCTTTAGCTGTTAGGACTTCTATAACATCCGTACCTAAATTGGAACTCATAGTTCCATTCTTTTTATCTTCCAGGTATTTTGGGCAGTTCCACTTCCAATGACCCTTGGCATGGTAGTAGAAACAGTCATGGTCAGCCGCTACTTTAGCCTTTTCAGAAGTCTGTTGAGGTTGCACAACTTGCTTGCCCTTCCCTTGCACGTTCTTCTTCTGATGTCCAGGTGCCCCTTTCTTGAACCATCTTCCCTTGTTGACCATCAACATCTCTTTATTGGTGTCAACATAGATATTTTGCTCAGTTGTTTTGAGCATCCCATGTAGCTCTTCAAGTGTTTTTCCAACTCCATTCATATTGAAGTTCAGCTTTAATTGAGCAAATCCATCATGCAGAGTGTGGCGTATGATGTCTGTAGCCAACTCTTGACTATAGGGGTGGCCAAGAATTTCCATGTTCTCAAAATGTCCAATCATATTGAACACATGAGCACTAACTGGCTTGCCTTTCTCAAGCTTGCAATCAAGAATTGCCTTATGAGTCTCGTACCTCTCCATTCTCGCTTGCTCCTGAAACATAACTTTCAGGTTGCGAATGATGGTGTCAGCGTCCATCCTCTCAAACCTCTTTTGAAGGCTCGATTCCATGGAAGCCAGCATAAGACAAGTGACAATCACTGACTTATCTTTGATCTGCTTTTCCTCTATTATCTCCTCTGGAGTAGACACATCAGTCAATGTTGGGATATGGGTGTCAAGGACATTCTCTCTTCCTTCAGACCTGAGAACAATTCTCAGATTTCTTTCCCAATCGAGGAAGTTGTTACCGTTCAACTTTTTCTTCTCAAGAATCGAACATAAGTTGATGATGGTTGGGTTATCGTTTCTAGACATGATATCTACAATAGAAATAACATGCAAAATGTAAATCATGCTTGTCATGCAATAGCTTAAAAATTTTAAACATGCTTTAAACATAAATAAGCTAATGCCATTTTATCCATTAAAATTTTCCCTTTGAATAAAATTATTCCAAGATTCTATTTCAGATAAGATTTTAGGCGTACTTTGACACTTCCCTAAATCCTATGTGATCAAAGTAAGTAACTTTTACTAGTTATAACATTTATAACTCTTGGTTGATATATTACATCATATGTCAAATCTATCACATGCATCAAAATCCAAAACTTTATCTTTTGGTCTTTTGTTGAGTATAACCAAATCAAGGTTGTAAACCCCTTATATAGATTTACCTGTACTATCCCAAGGTCAAAGCATGGACACATTGCTTTGGCAAAACCTATCCATCAAATTCTGAGGGCCTCATAGATTATGATTTGGAAAGGCAAAATCTCAATTTTCTTTTAAGGGAACTAGGTTTATCATACAAGTCTATTTACTAATGAACTAAATAGCATAAATAAACAAGCAAGCATAAACTTAGAGATATTTAAAGCAAAACAAATACAATAAATAAATGTGATCCTAGTATGGCCCCTAAAAAGCCATAAGATGTAATCTTCATAGATTCTTCTTGCCTCTTGGATCTCCATCCTTGAATCTTCATAGGATCTTCTTCTCTTGTATTACATAATGTAAATCTAATCTAATTTCTTGAAAATTAAATTACAAAAATACATAACGATACACAGATCGTGTATAAGAAAACAATAACGATACGCATATCGTATTTTCTATCCTATTTGGGCCATACCAGTCACCGCATGCAATAATAATAATATCATAATATTAAACCATACATGCAAAATATAATATCAAATATTAAGAGACAATAATAGACTATTAATCATATTAATAGACTTTCAAGATTAAATTAATTAAATTATCCAATAAGATAATTAATCCAATCTTCCTATTATTTTAATTCAATAAAATCGTATATGGAATTAATACCAATATTAATCATTACCATGCATAATTGGATAAAATATACTCTAGAGATAAGATATCTTGTTACCATATCTAATTAAGGTAGTTAAGATCTTATGCTAACACACCCTAACCCTAATTCAGCCCCACCCTAGCTGCACCATGTAGCCACCACCCCATCCATCCCACGCAGCCATACCCCCCCCCCCCCCCCCCCTCTAGACCACCGCCGCCGCACCACCCTTGGCCTGCCGCCGGCCACCACGCACCGCCGTGAGCCACTTTTGGCCACCCAGCCGCGGTTTCAGCCCTTCTACTCAAAATTTGTAACAATTACAAATTTTGATGATTGTAAGGATAATATGGTGTAATTTTCAGAAAATTAATATTTTGAAAAACTAATGCATGAACCAATTTCATACAAAATTAACCAACTTTGGGCATTCAAGGCATGAAATTCTAAATTTCTAGGATTTGAATCAATTTTCACCAACATGAAAAATGAAGTATTTTTATGTGTGATTATGATTTATACAAGAAATCATATCTCTTGCATAAATTAAACATACAAATCAATTTTGGGGTCAAGATTAAGCAAAAAAAGCAGAACTTTAACATGCAAAATTTTGATCAAGTGGCTGGAATTTTCGAGTATATTAAGCACACAAAAGTCACAACTTTATGCATCAAATCAATTAAAATCATAATTTTAATCATACAAGTTAATCCATACATCAATTTTACCACTAGATTGAACCAAAATAAACAATAACATGCATCAAAATTAACAACTTTAATTATGATCATATCAATTTATGCAATAGGCTCTGATATCACTGTAGAAATTTAGATGCTTTAAGCGGAATTTTAGAAAACAATTTTCTAACATTTAACTTAGGATCTCATGCATAAACTTGATACGAATCATATATGATACAGTAACATACCTTTTGATGCAAAACTTGTATCCGGGATCACCTTGGAGAATAAAGCCTCAAGTTTGACTCCTCTACTTGGTCCACACGAGTACGGTACTAGATCGTCTTGTCTTTGTCTGCTAGAACGAACGAACGAAAAACGAACAAAGCTCCATCAAACTTGGAGGTTCGGCCGTGAGCAAGAACGTGATAACTTCCGTTCTTCTTATCTCATATCATATATCTTATAAGATAAATCTCCTTTTAACTGAAAAAAGAGATATTTATGGTTGATACAATATCTTATCTTTTCAAAAGATAATTTTTCTTATGTCATCAAGTAAATAGATAACACTTTATTATTACTTGATGAATAATCCACCCTTCCAACAATATACACTGACCGAAATTCTCAGTCCCACAATGGGCATTGGGTTGCTTTGATCTAGTCCAATTACTCTATTGTGTGTGACCTTATAGGACTCGGATAAAATAACAATGGGCCAAATCTAATTGATCCCATAAGTCATAGTTGGCTTCTAAAAAAGCACTAAGACTACCTAAATTATCCGGATTATTAATCTCCATTATAATCCTATTCTATCATTAGTAATTGTCATCTTGATTAAATGACACATATTCCTTTAAATTAATGACAGTAAGATTGTCTCCCTCCATCCTTAAGAACTTAATGTTAGGGAGATTGCCTGACGAATACCTTCTAAGGCTGCAAGAGCCTCAGCTCAAATAGAAGAGGAGATAAATTGTTTGCGGTGTAAGAAAACCACTTCTCTAACATAATTCCTAAATATGATACCGATATGACAGGGAGAATTATCCTTCACTAAAGCATCGAAGTTTATTTTTTATCCAAGGATCTGGAGGTTTCGTCCAACATCTTCCAAATCTTTTCGTTTGATTGATTTTTGTTTTATGCTTGATTTTATTTTACTCTTGGGAGTTTGTGTTTGCGTATTTCTAAAGATTAATGAAATTGTGTGTGTCCAAATATTCCACCAGAGGAAGAGAGTAAGCTCAATATTGGAGTTATTCTTTCGGAAATAGCTCATATTTGTCCAGAAATCTGATCCTGTTTGGAAAGAAAAAGAATGGCCTATACATAGATGAAGATGTTGTATCAAGTCAAGAGTAAAGGGACATTCAAAAAATAAGTGATTAGAGTCTTCCATAGCCGTATTACAAATATTACATTGTGAAGGTACTCTAAAGTAAAACCTATTGAGGCATTTAGTAGTAGGTAGTGAGTCTGAGAATGCCTTCTATAGAATTTTTTTTATATTTTTGGTGGAATACTTTCATTCCAAATCCAAGTAGGGAAGTTATGCTGGGAACCATTGCATGAATTATTATCAGTTAACGATCTAGAACTTTTAACAAAGAAATTTCCATCAGGAGCAGGTCTCTATAGAAGTTTATCAGATATGTGTATATGTGGCAAATATACATGTAGAATTTTAGCAATAATATGAGGTGGTAAACTAAGTAATAAAATCCGAGACATGAGTATTAAGGTCATGTCGATCTGAGTAGGGAGTTAAAATACGGTGTGGAAGCCAATGGTCAGTCTAGAATTTAATTTGTGTACCGTCACCAGTTTGCCAAAGGACACCTTTTTTGAATAAGTCTCGAATTTGAAGAAGTCTAGAGAATTGCCAAGAATCTGTATTTTTTATTATAAGAAAAAAGATGGGCATGTCTAAGGTATTTTTTAGTGATAATGAGAACCCACATTATCTGGTTCTCTGATTAATTTCCAAATAAGTTTCATTTGCATTGCACAATTAATACTAGAGGACTGGACAAATCAAGTTCACCAAAAGATTTTGGACGACATATTTTAGCTAATGAGTGGGTGGTGATTAGTGGTGTATTTGCTCCAAAAGAAATCCTTTTCAATGTTATCAATTTCCTAACAAATTCCTTTAGGAAGTAAAAAACTCTGCATTAAAAAAAATTGATTTGGAGAGCATGTTCGATTGAATAAGAATAGTTCTTCCAGCCTGTGATAGGGAGTTTGATTTCCATTTTCCTAATTGTTTCTTTAAGTTTGAAATGTAATCCGGCCATGAACATGCTATTCTTAACTCGTCATCTAACAATTGGAATACCTAAGTATTTTCCATAGAATGTGTAATTTGAATGTTTAAAATACTAGCTAGAGACTCAGCTTGTTGACTAGTAGCATTGCACAAAGTTTGGAATGTACTTTTGTGGTAGTTAATGGATAGACCTGATTTGTTTGTGAAATCATCAAGGATAGATTTGATATAAAACATATTTGCTTGAGAAGCGTTGGCCAAAATAAGTGTCTCATCCGAAAAACTTAAAAATGGAATACATCTACCTTGTCTTGTGAGCTGGATACCTACCTGCTGCGCATGCGACACAACAACCCGAGAGAGAGTACGATCAAGATATTCCATAAATAAGATAAAAAGAAAGGGAGCAATATGATCGCCTTGACGTAAACCGCAAGATGGATGGAAGAGGTCTCCTGGTTCATTATTGACAAGAATAGAAGAGGAAGTATTAGTGATACAAGTCATAATATGTTCAACCCAAGATGAATCAAAACCAAATTGTAAAAGAATTTGTCCAATGAATTCCAATTAAGCTTATCATAAGCCTTTTTCATGTCCAATTTTAGAGTCATCCATCCTAGTTTCCCTTTTTTCTTTTTATGAAAAGAGTGAAAAATTTCATGAACAATAAGAATATTGTCCTGAATAAGACGTCCAGGAACAAGGCACCTTGCAAAGGATTAATTATATTCGGTAGAAGAGGACAAAGCCTATTAGACATTAATTTTGTTATAATTTTGTAAGTAGTGTTACAGAGACTTATTGGTCGGTAGTGGTTGATAGTATTTGGAGTATCATTTTTAGGAATGAGTGTAATAAATGATTGAGCACATTCACGAAGAATTTGTCCAGAATGAAAAAACGATTGAATTGCAGAAATTACTGAATTGCCCACTATAGGCCAAAATTTTTGGAAGAATTCAGCGGTGAAGCCATCAAGTCCCGGAGTTTTATCATGTGTTAGATAAAAAACAGTAGATCTAATTTCGGATGTCGTAGGCGGAAGACATAATAACATATTATCATTATGGGATACAAGTTTTGGAATAATTGACAAATCCTCTTGAGTTATACTATGTATATGTGAATTACGAAAATGAGTGGCTAATTCTTGGGATAGTTTTTTGAATGAAAAAATCATCAAATAATAAAACATCATCCTGAGATTGAAAGCTAACAATTTTTTTGTTTATAATTCTTAATCTTGGAAATAGTATGGAAATAGTTGGTATTGAGATCCGTGTCGCAGTGATGTTTTATTTTAGCTCATTGTTTCCAATATTTATGTTGAGAATCCAACAGTTTATTATATTTATTCAAATATCTATCGTAAGTGTGTTGTAAACGAGCGTTAGTTATATTATGAAGGAGTTGTTTTTTTAGGTCTTGTAATTTCACATGTGTTAATATAAGTTGTTCAAAAGTATTCGAGATATTATGTCGTGCCCATGATTTAGAATAAACCTTTAATAGTATTTATTTCATGAATAATTTCAGCATGTAGGATCCTTTATGTTTATAGCTCCAAACCTTTTTAACCAGTTTAGCAAAGGAATAATTATTAAGCCATGCATTTTCAAGTCTGAAAGGGAAATGTTTTACATTGCTTTTATCATCGAGGGAGAAAGTGATTAAGCAATGGTCTGAAGTAGTAAAGGGAAGGTGTTGTACAATGATGTGATGATAAATTTGTAGTAATTATGGATGTATAACCAGACGTTCAAAGGTGTTTATACTAGTTGACGATGATTTACGCCAAGTAAAAGGAAAACCACTATTTGGAGTATCCAAGAGGTTAAATTCTTGAGTAAATTTATGAAGGCGTTGAAAGCGAGATGACAGAGGTAGCACACCACTAGATTTGTCAGAGGGAAGAAGTAACTCATTTAAATCCCTAATAAAATGATAAGAAGATTGAAATGTAGAATTAAATTTCCCAGTTGTTCCTAGAAATGAAACATTTCATCGTATCTAGAAGGACCATAAATGAAAATTATAAGGAAGTGGGAGGACATACGTTGAAAGTCTATAATAATAATGTTATTAGCGTTGTACACAATTTTAGTGAAGGTAAAAAAGGTGAATTGGTGCAAAGTAACCAAAGACCGCCTCGAGAGCCTTTTGAGGGGAAAACGGTAACAGATTTAAATATGCATTTATTATATACAGATGAGGGAAGTGTATTATTAGTTTAAGTTTAGAGAGACATATGAAATCTAATTTATTGATATGTCTTAAAAATCCAATTTTTATCAAGAAGTTAGATCTTCTGGAGCCACGACAATTCCAGTATCTGAATTTAATTTAATTATATATTTATGACTATCCCTATTTTTTTAATGTGAATTGTAACATTGTGAGTAACGTGCTTAAGAATACAACCTTGGATTAATGGGTAAATAACTTTACTTAATTGTTGGGTTAAATTATGTCGAACTTGAATAAAAGAGTCAGAATAGGAGAGTAACATATAATTGCAGACCATAGATATATGAAGTAAAGTGTCAAGTAGGATTTCAAATGAGAGTGTCAATAATAGTTCATATGGCACAAAGCTAGATTTCTAATGAAAAGAAAAAAGAAAACAAAGTAAGGTGGAACAAACTTGCAAATCATAAAGGCTTAACAATAAGATGTGCCATAAATGTACGAAAAACCTATATGCACACGAAAAATCGTTTAAATGCACACTATTTGGTGCGTTAAATGTAACAGTATAAACTGGTGCGTTTAAATTAGCCGTATAAGGGGCAAAAGGGTCAAAAGAGTGAAAAAATCGAAATAGTCCTATGTGTTAGCGCACAGGTTACCTGGGCCTAACTGTTAATGCATAAGATACTTGGGCCTTGATGCGTTAACATTTAACGCACACAAGAGTTGTGCGTTAAATGTTAACGCATAAGAGTTGTGCGCTTATTTTTAAGCGCACAGCTCTTCTTCTTCCTCCTCATTCCGCCGATTTGAAACCTAAAAAATTGAAAAAAATCAATCTCGATTTCCAGCTTCTCATGTTACTTTTCCTTAAAACCAGCCATGGATTCAACTTGTGGTGGTTCTGGCGGTCCGAATGGTGGTGTTGAGTTGCCCGGTGGTGGTGGTTCTGGCCATGGTGGTGCTGAGGTGCTCGGCGGTGGCTACGCAGATCCGGCGGTGGGAGCTCCTGTGGAGGCGGTTGCAGCGGTGATGGCGCCGGTAGGAGCTCGTGTGGGTTCTGGGCAGGGCGTGGGTGGGCAGGCCGTGGGTGAGGGCGTCGGTGATGGCGCTGGTGGTGGTCCGGCGACGGTTTGGGTGTCGATGGAGGAGGAGGAGGAGGCAGAGATTTTAGCCCGACAAGCGGTGGTGCTAGACGACAGGTGACCCGATCGAGTGTGTCGGTCGACGTTACTCTTGCTCACCCACCAGGCATCCGTCAGGTAAGTAATGCGTTTTAATTTTGTAATAATAATTTCGTTTTGAAATTAAATTGTATTCGTTAGATTTAGTTAAATTGTATTCGTTTTAAAATTAAATTGTATTCGTTATGAAATTAGAAATTAGATTCGTAAGATTTAGTTATGAATATTATGAAATTAGATAGTACGGATATTTTAGAATTGAACGAATATTATGAAATTAGAATTAATATTTTAGATCGAAATTTAGATTCTTTAGTTAAAATATCAAAATTTGAATTGAACAATATTGTGAAATTAGAATATGAAATTTCGAAATAGGATACAAAATTTAGATTATTTAGATATGAAATTAGAATATGAAATATGAAATTAGATTATTTAGAAATTGAAATTAATATGAATTTTAGATTATTTAGATATGAAATTAGATTATTTAGAAATTGAAATTAATATGAATTTTAGATTATTTAGATATGAAATTAGAATATGAAATTAGATTATTTAGAAATTGAAATTAATAAGAATTTTAGATTATTTAGATACGAAATTACAATTGAACTAATATAAATTAGAATTGATCGAATATAAATTAGATTTCATTATTAGAAATTTTAATTTGTAATAATGAAATGTAAGTTATAATGAAATCAAATTAGAACTTAGATTTTCTTTTAAATTCTAATCAGATTTCTTCAAATGTAGTTGAAATGAAAGTACAATATAAAATTAAATTTCGTTATAATGAAATATATTAATTAAATGCGACAATCAAATAACGTTTATAATAAATTACTAAACAAAAATTTTAGGCGGTACGGGACGCCTTGGGAGGCTCTGAGGGGCTGACACATCCGGCTCTGGTAGCCGATCGACGTGTTATGCCTCGAAGGCTCATCTTAGATACGGTTCGCCGCCGCGCTACGCAGATACGAGCGGAATTATTAGGTGCAGCGATGCCAGTTCCAGCTTCTGGTCCGACCGAGGATGCGAGCATGGAGGATGCCTATGTCACATCTGGTGATGATATGGCGGTTGATGAGGCGGCGCGGCAGGTGCCAGACGTTGACAAGGACCTGGAGGGAGAGTTGAGGGTTTCCTTTGACCCGATTCTGCCGATCGAGGACCTGAGGACGGATGAGACTGGCCCTCCACCCGCTCGTTCTATCCCCTCTCCCGTGTCCTCCCCCGTTCCCTCCCCGGTCCAGACCGGTTCTTTTGTCCCCTCCCCCGTTCCTTCCCCTCCACCCGCCCATTACCATGCACCGGCTCCAGCTCTTGGGCCCGTTCTAGAGCAGACTTCTTGGATGCCAGGAGGGCCACGCATCCCTCTCCTCCTTCCCAGCTACACCACACACATCGCAAGGGCGATTTATGACCTGACCCTTGTGGGCCCTCCTCCCCCTCTCGATATTTGTGCCCCCATCCTTCCTAGACAGCGACACAGGAGAGGTAGAGGACAGTCCACTCCAGAGGCCGATCCAGAGGCTGCTCCAGATGAGGCTATAGAGGCTGTTTAGGCTCCCCATATTTCGGGGCATCAGCGGCGCCAACAGACTCAGGATTTGGTACGTATTTAGGATACAGTCCCGTTGTTGGTGAAGTATAATTTTTTTTGTTAATTTCGTAGCTAATATTAATTATCGAACATTCAGACTCGTAAGGTTTTGAGGGTCCACTTCCACGTGGGCATCGTCAGTCGGCTGGAAGAGTTCATCAGACCCGAGCCAGACTCATGGTTTCGGCTGGCAGAGCGTAGTGGTCTCACACATCTTCATGTTCTTGGCACCTGGGCAGTTGATCGCGTCCTGGTCTCGGCTTTTGTAGAGAGATGGCACCATGAGACGTCATCGTTTCATTTCCCATGGCGTGAGATGACGATTACACTACACGATGTTTATGAGTTACTCAGGGTGCCCATTGACGGGAGGAGTTGTACGGCACCAAGCCTGACTGATCCACAGCTTAGACGGAGGATTGCGCTGAAGCTTTTTGGGTTTGAGGAGAGTACTCAGGTGGATCGGTGGTACTCCACCGACGGCATTCCTATCCTGGAGTTGCAGGCCGATTTGGTACGATGGATGGAGAGCGGGCACATGGACGAGAGCGTCTTGGCTTCACTTTATCTATTCCTGATGCTCGGGTCCACAGTCTTGGTCGACAAGTCCACCACGAAGATCAAGCACAATTGGTTGGCACTGCTGTTTGACCATGAGGCCACAAGCCGGTATGCATGGGGCGCATGCATCTTGGTGTTCCTATATCGGAACTTAGGACAGGCGTCCAGACGAGAGGTGCAGGGCATTGCCAGTTGTGGAATACTTTTGAGGGTAAGAAATTAGCTTTTAATTAATAAATTTTAAATTTACGTTGTAATTGGTTATTTTCTAATCGTTCAATCTTGTTCTACAGTCATGGATATGGGCGTATTTTCCCCATTTATGTCGACATTATGTCACTGACCCTGCTGCCATGGCCTCCGATGTTGTTGCCATCAAAGACGGCCAGGAGGTCCCACAGGACAAGGATCCTGGCTGTTTGGTCTGTATGCGCCAGCTGCTGGATAACATCATATTTGAGGAGGTAATCTGTTTCATTACATTAATATTTTATTTGATATTATGTATTGACCCAAAATTCTAACTTGATTCTAATTATTTGTTACAGGTACAGTGGTTCCCTTTTGCTGGGATATCATTCGACCGACCAGAGTACGCTCCTTCCCTATTTAGAGGGATAATCCAGATCATGGATATACAAGAGCTGTATCTGTCGGACCGCTGCCTCCGTCAGTTTAGACATGTACACGGGATCCCAGTCTTACCTCCAGAGCCGAAATTAGTCACCCACCAGAACGACCTCAGCCACTACTCGGTCACATTCGAGGATCATCTGTTGGGGGCGTGGGATGAGGATCTGAAGCCTCTGATCCGGATTGAGGATCCACCAGCCACGCATTATTGGGCCGTGGCGGATGACTATATAGATTGGTTGGTCGAGTATTCTAATGTGTTGGTGGATCCCATATCTACTAGACAGGATCGTCCTGCGGGCCATGTACATCCCACACCTTCGGTGGACACTCTTGCGGTATGTTTGATTCATTTAATTCAATTAATCTTTATTATTAACTTGTCATATATAAATTCTAATGAGTATTTACGAATACAGCGTAACCAGTTGGTTGCTGGTGTTATTCCCGCTGAGGAGGTTCAGGAGTTCATTTGTCGTCTACTGCATATGCTGACTGATGATACTCCTCCGATGGCCCCCCTCCACCTCGTGCGTCACAAATTTTTCGAGATTCTATACACGAGCACGGGGATGGTAGTGGGAGTCAGCCAGGTGGAGATTAGGGATATTATGTCTTTTCTGTTATGTATGTATTTTTGTAAGTATGTATTTTTTTGTTATTTTTCGTACTCTTTATGAAAGAGAAGCACAAAAAATTAACAACATCCGAATAATTAGAGCATTGAGTTGCCTTGTGGCCATTATCCCATTGACCGGGTCAAGAATCCTACAACAAGTGAAATCCGTCGAACCTGCTGATTTGCCCCTTCTCCTCGCAGCAGCACAAAAATATTTCGAATCCACAAACTACGGTTCAGTCGCTCGCATATTAAGGGGCAAATCAGCATGTTCGACGGATTTCACTTGTTGTAGGATTCTTGACCCGGTCAACGGGATAATGGCTACAAGGCAACTCAATACTCTAATTATTCGGATGTTGTTAGTTTTGTGTGCTTCCCTGTTGTTTGTAGGCCTTGACATCTACTAGTACGCATGCATTATAATTGTACATGTGGGTATATTTTGGTTGGTTATGATTTTGGCATTGGTGGGTTTTAGAATAATGGGCCCAAACTAGGCCCAATAATAAGGAATAGTCATGAAATTGGCCAAAACCACCAAAAATGCATAATTGGCCCAAACTAGGTCCAATAATAAGGTATAGTCATGAAATGGGCCAAAACCACAAAAAATGCATAATGGGCCCAAACTAGGCCCAATAGTAAGAAATAGTCATGAAATGGGCCAAAACCACCAAAAATGCATAATAGGCCCAAACTAGGCCCAATAGTAAGAAATAGTCATGAAATGGGCCAAAACCACCAAAAATGCATAATGGCCCAAACTAGGCCCAATAGTAAGGAATAGTCATGAAATGGCCCAAAACCACCAAAAATGCATAATGGGCCCAAACTAGGCCCAATAGTAAGGAATAATCATGAAATGAGCCAAAACCACCCAAAATGCATAATGGGCCCAAACTAGGCCCAATAGTAAGGAATATTCATGAAATTGGCCAAAGCTACCAAAAATGCATAATGAGCCCAAACGAGGCACAATAGTAAAAAATAGTCATGAAATGGGCCAAAATCACCAAAAATGCATAATGGACCCAAACTAGGCCCAATAGTAAGGAATCGTCATGAAATGGGCCAAAACCACAAAAAAAAAATGCATTATGCAAGAATTTAAGGTAAAAACGGTCAAAAACGCAAAACTACTAAAGTATAAATTTTGTAATACGTCATGAAAGTAATAATTTGATAAGAAATCATAATATTTCATTAGTATAAACTATAATTTTTCGACTTCATGAAGTTATAACTTATAATTCTTGAGTTCTTCGTACATAAAGTTATAGCATAAGTATAAAGTTCATGTTATAACTTCATAACAATTTGTCATATCACATTAGTATATAGTACAACTGATAACATCTTAAGAAATCATTATTCTGGCTTCAATATAAACTTGAATCAGCGACTTCTTCATACTTCATGTTATAGCTTAAGTATAAAGTTCATGTTATAACTTCATAACACTTAGTCATATCACATTATAACTTTCATAAGACTTTGTCATATCACATTAGTATATAATACAAGTGATAACTTCTTAAGAAATAATAATAATACATTATTATAAACTATAATAATCGACTTCTTCATACGTCATGCTATAGCGTAAGTATAAAGTTTAAGTTATAACTTCAAAACACTTTGTCATATCACATTAGTATATAGTACAACTGATAACTTCTTAAGATATAATAATAATACATTATTATAAACTATAATTATCGACTTCTTCATACTTCATGCTATAGCGTAAGTAGAAAGTTCGAGTTATAACTTCAAAACACTTTGTCATATCACATTAGTATATAGTACAAGTACTACTTTCTTAAGAATTCATTATAATACATTAGTATAGACTATAACTGATGAATAGTGTATAAGTATAAAGTATAAATATCTTAAAATAACAATTAACATTATCATAAAGTTATCTTATGAATGCCTTAAATCACGGGAAAAAAATGTGCGTTAAACGTTAACGCATCACATTGGTCTCCAATAGAGGCCCATAGAATGTTAGGCCAAAATTCAGGCCCAGCACTGTGCGTTAAGTTTAAACGCACACAGTTGTGCAGTTAAACTTAACGCACAGTGTGGGGCCTGAATTTGGGCCCAACACTCTATGGGCCTCTATTTTAGCCAAATTTCATGCGTTAACTTTAACCGCACACTGTTAACTTGCCGTTAGAAAAATCAGATCGTTGGTGCGTTAACAATTAACGCACCAACGGTCGGATTTTCTAAGGGCCTAATTTCCCTCCTATAAATACCCACGTCCATTTCCTTTCTCTTCCACATCCAAACACAACAATCAACTCACCTCTTAAGATGTTAATTGTCAACGGTCATTTTTCTGCATTCAAGAGCTCCATATCCGCCGTGTAGAGGGATTATTTTGCTTTTCGATAACATTATTCATCTTTTTTGGCTTTAGTTTTTGCAAGAGTTTATAGCTTGTGATACAATAGTTCATATTTCAGATCCGGTACATCAAGATCATAGGAGAGGATGGCTTCGTCGTCCAGCAGTGCACAGGCTCTGGTCACAATGTGCTCACAATGTGCCAATGCAATTTCTCGGTCATCTTGTACACTTGCGACAGGCCCATTCACTACAAAAGAAGGTACCTCGCATGCAAGGATTACATCCCAATGGAGCGGAATGGGGAGATGTGTCGTACCTTTAAGTGGCTTGATCCACCGTATGACGACAAAGCTGCCAAGATTATCAAAGAATTGGTGCTGGAAAGAAATGAGCTTAAACAGTTGTGCAACACCCTTTCAGATTCAAACGTGAAGTTGAGGAAGAAGATATATTATTGGGGTTATGATTACAAATGTGAAGTTGAGGAAGAAGATATATTATCGGGGTAATGATTACAATCAATAAGTTTATGATGTCTTTTGATTACATAAGTCTGCAAATGTATGAATAATGTTATTATTA
The DNA here is from genome assembly GCA_027886185.1 of Rheum nobile. Classification (NCBI taxonomy): domain Eukaryota; kingdom Viridiplantae; phylum Streptophyta; class Magnoliopsida; order Caryophyllales; family Polygonaceae; genus Rheum; species Rheum nobile. Next base: position 3,036,598 of record WOAB01000163.1, read on the forward strand.
CAACATTGAGTTGGAGTCATTGCCTTATGGCCATTATCCCGTTCACCGCCTCAAGAATCCTAAAGAAGGGTGAGCCTCTGATGACCAAGTCGAACCCATCGAACTTTCTGATTTGCCCCTTTTTCTGGCAGCAGCACAAAAATACATCGAATCCACAAACTCTAGTTCAGGATCATATAAGAAGCCCCTTATATGATATTGAACTGGTGGACTTAGAGGTTCACTGGTTCAATATCATATAAGGAGCTTCTTATATGATACTAAACCAGGATTTGTGGATTCGAAGTATTTGTGGGCTGCTCCTAGGAAAAGGGGCAAATCAACAAGTTAGACGGGTTTGACTTGGTAATCGTAGGCTCACCCTGCTTTAGGATTCTTGAGTCGGTGAACGGGATAATCTGTACAACGCAATGACACCAACTCAATCCTGTAGTTATTTGGATGTTGTTAGTTTTTTGTGCTTTGTTTGTAGGACTTGACATCTATTTTTTATTACATAAGTTTGCAAATGTATGAATTCCAGGTTATGATTGCATAAGTTTGATGTTTTTTTGATTACGTAAGTTTGCAAATGTATAAATTCCAAGGTTATGATTGCATAAGTTTGATGTCTTTTTTATTACATAAGCCTTACTATGAAACCCACCAAAGCAAAAATCATGACCAAATAACCAAAAGAAACTCACATCAACTACTATATTGCATTACAAATCACACGAGTATTACATCAACTACTGATAATGTGGATCAACTACGCCAAATAATCTGGATTCTGACCGGCTGCCATGCGGCATTCCCTAAACTCTTGCAATTTCGAATCATACAATCCTTCCCACCACAGGATTCTTCGATCGCAATGTCTTCGCCACGCATCCGTAACGGGTGGTAATGGAGAGTCAGTACTGAGCGTCACTTATACGAATACAAACAAAAAATATGCAATTAGCATACACGATATTACAAATGAAACATCGAAATACAAGTAGAGATACAAAACATTACCGGTATCCAGTGCTTGTGATCCCCTACGTGTGCTATCCCCGAGATTTGTAAGGGAGGTACGAGGCTTGGTCCAGACGGCCTTATTGGTAAGCACAATGAAGGGTATTGAGATATGACGACGACAATAATGTTATACACTGTGACAAACACTAAACCCATGAATGGGATGTCAAGCCAATAATCTGGGCCGCAAGGGGTCTTAACATAGTTAATTTGAACCATTAGATCGTCCCATGACCCTGGTCGTGTAAGTGCTCGTATCGGCTCCCACATTTGTCGGTTGTCACATAACTCCTTTGCCATCGCGCTATGGATCAAGGGATATTGACCCTGACTCATCCCCATAAGCACAACCAAAGACCGGTAACCACAGTGTCCGGCTGAACGTACATCCATAGCACTGTTAATGTACCAAAACTAGAAGTAATCGATATTCTGAACCCCAAAGTCCGCCCCAAAATGAAGCATGGGTTTTTCAGGCCACTCCGACGAACGGACTCCCACATGGTCGGTCTCGACATACATCTCCTCAAATTGTGATTCTTCAGCTTCGAGCACCACGAAACTTGCTTGCTTTCTGGGACGTCCAAGCCCTTTCACCTTCTCCTTTGCCTTCTCCTTTCCCTTTGCCTTCGCCTTCTCATACTTCAGTAAGTCTTATCTTATGTGCTCATGCAGGCTCTTTTCCCTAGTCGACAACCCCTTTGCCTTGTTCTTCGCACCACTTGGTCTTTCCTTTCTACAAATGTCCGTCTGCTCCATAAACGTACTCTATTCCGGATGCTCCAAGGCCATGTATAGATCACTCACTTGCCATAACGTGGCTTGGTTCAAAGTTCGGCCTTGCACTCTCAACCACATCTCATGCAATCTCAACTCTGGAATGGACATCGGAACACTATCGTCAGCAAACGCAAATGTTGTTGGATCCTCTTCCCAATGCAAGTCCTTCCAAAAGTCATGATTGTCGTCTAGAGTGAGAGTTGTCCTCGTAATGATGGCTTTTGCAATATCATGGACGCACGGCAACCCAAGGCAGTCTCTCATCCAATGATCGTCGCATACTTCTGAATAGTCCTCCATGACTAGCTGATCATACATGGCCGACAACAAATCAAAACACCTATCCGACACTCTGCCGAAGAGCCTTGAAAAGACCATTTGGGCAAGCTCCGGAAATCCTGGATCGTTGAACTCCATTGGTCGTGTAGACAGTGAGTTGTTCATGGTCACCCTAATCGTGTCGATTTGAAGAATAATTGCATGGTGGATCCTCACGATCACTCTATTAAAGCCGCCTCTGCTAGACCCCACAATATCTTTCAACACATGATGCATCACCTCAACCCTATCAAAACAAAAACATTTTTTGCCTTAGTACGACATTCATACCCAATAGTAAACTCTTCCAACTACACAATGTTCAAAGGATACCTGTTTGAAGTTCGCGTGAAGAAGTGAAGGGTATGATCCGTCCACGCTCTTACTATGTGATCGGCACTATTTTGTAGTGCATTTCTAGGGGTTGTTACCAGGTTTGAGGAGCCATTTGGATGGATTTAGTGCACAACTGTGGATTATGGAGTTAGAGAGGAGAAGTGTGGATTTGGTGGTCTGGAGAAGCAAATTGAAGATATCCAGAGGAAGAGGAGTTGACCACTGAGGAGATGAAGAAGAACCAAGGAGAGAGTCCACACGAGAGTAGAAGAACAATATGCTGAATTCAATTGATTCGTTCTCTTTACTCAGACGTCCAAATGGAGTGATTCCAATTCGGGGAGTTAGGTCTTGAAGTATACTGCAAGTCCTCAAAATATGAGCGCAATCCGAGTTGGGAATCAAAAGTTACGGCATTTTTACGGAGGTGTCGCAGGAGCTGAACCGAAGAAATCTCAAGAAGTGTTCTGGCGGCGACCGCCGCCGAGTCGGATGCGAAACCGAACCACTTTTCCTTATTTTGTTATTTTGGATTATTATTAGTGTTTTTATTATTTTGTTTTTGATTTACTTTTGAAGACTTTTTATTATTTTCTAGTATTTAGGGTTAGAAGGGAGCTTGGCCTCCCTTATCATCGTTTTTCATCTTTTCTCTATTCTACGTACTTTGTTATGAAGAACTAAGCCTTCCTGGCTTAGTCAGACAACTGAAGCTTTCGTTTTGATAAAGTTGTGAGATTTTCGTTCCTTATCTATCGCATGGATTTTATCTATTCTCTTGCTTGAATTGCTTATGATTAATATTGACAGATTCTAGCCTGCGCAACTAGGTATTGTCTCTATTGATTGATTGCTAGATTTAGATTGTTACTGGTTGAGCATATCTTTATCGGAGTAGCAAATGCATCGTACTAGTAACTGGTTGTGCTAGTCTTATGTAGAAGAGAACTTATTTACATTCTAGTATAAAAGCTGGTTGTTTTATGCTAGATTGTATCCTATCTATATTCCTATCCTTAATGTTGCTATTAAACTGAATCTTGATGGTTTCATGGTTGTTTAATTAGTTAGTGCTATAAGTATCTGGTTGTGCTTGTAGTTACTTTAGGAAAGGAATAGGAATTTCCATTGCATGAGATATTGAATGATTATCTATGATCAACTTATCATACGAATAGTGGATGTTTGTTTGGCTGAGTTATTTCCCCAATTACTGAATTCATCATCTTTCGTTTGTTTGTTTTTGCATGCTTAGTGATTCTAAAACATACAAAACCCCCCTCTGGTTACTTTAAGATTGACATAGAAATTATACATAAAGATAGAATCTGTCTCCCTGAGGACTCGACGCTTACTTACTTAGGACTACGTATTAGGTTTGTTTGGATTACTTGCATAGCAGTAATTAGCACGACAAATTGTTGTTATCAAAATGGCGCCGTTGCCGGGGAGACAATAATCTATTTTGTGTGTGATTTGTGTGCCAATCTTGGTGTGAACCTATCTTATGGTTCACACCCGTGTTACTAATAATTCACCTCTTGTTTTTGATCCAGAAATTGAGAGAACTCTCTCTCAAACTCGCACGGCTGCGCGTTTATTACTCTAGGAAGCTGAAGCAATAGCATTAGAACGTGTTACTCTTGAATCCTTGACAGCCCCAAACCTGGAGCAACCGGTTAGGGCTGTACGATTTCCTGCCCTTGCTGATGGGGTAAAATTTGAGCTTAAGACAGGAGTAATCCATTTACTCCCGAAATTCAATGGGACGCCACTGGAAGACCCTATCAAGCACCTGAATGAATTTCATGAAGTCTGCACCAGCATGTGCCCATCTGATATAACTGAAGAGTAGATGAAATTGAGAGCTTTTTCCTTCTCTCTGAAGGAGACGGCTAAGGACTGGTACCACTCTCTACCATCAGGCGGCATTACTACTTGGGTGAACTTGAAGAAGGTGTTTCTTGATAAATACTTTCCAGCAATCAAATCCAACAATCTCAAGAAGAAAATCAGCAACATAGAGCAACGTGCTAATGAATCTCTCTATGACTATTTTGAGCGATTCAAGAGTCTGGTTAATAGTTGCCCTTATCATGGTTATGTTGCTCATGATCTGATTCTCTATCTTCATGGAGGGCTCCGCGAAGAGGATCGTAGGATGGTAAATTCTGCTTGTGGTGGGAACATCATGAAAAAGACATCTGAAGAGGCAATGGAGATTTTTGCTACACTAGCTGATGATTCTAGGCAATTCAGCGGAAGAGGTTCTCAAGGTCTGCTGGCAGTTGGTTCTAAACCTCCTATTGATCAAGCTGATTTTGATGTGCTGAAAGAAGAAGTGAGGCGTCTGAAGCTGAAGGGAACACCTCAGCAGGCTAAAGCCTGTGAGATTTGTCAAGATGACTTGCATCCTACTGATTCATGCCCTACACTCCAAGAGGAGGTGAATGCAGTAGGAGGATATCAGCAGAGGCCTAGGTATGATCCCTACTCCAATACATACAATCCAGGTTGGAGGGATCATCCCAACTTCAGGTGGAAAGACCCAGAACAAAATCAAGGTCAAGTGCAACAACAGGGTAATCCTCAACAATCTAGGCAACCATATGTGCTAAAACCTCAAGGGCAGAGCTCAAACCCATCACCTTCCATGGCAGATATGATGCAGATGCTAGTGCAGAGCAATGTCAATCTCAATGAGACTGTTGCTAAGCTGAGTAAGAGCTCATTGCAATTCCAAGAAACTACACAAGCTAGCATTCAGAACTTGGAAAGGCAGGTGGGTCAGATCTCTCAAGCGGTGAGTAAACTTGAAGCGAAGGTTTCTGGTAAACTTCCATCTCAAACGGAAGTGAACCCAAACATTCGTAATGTCAGTGCTGTAACTCTGAGAAGTGGGAAGAGACTCGAAGAGGACAGTTCAGAGACCAACAAGGAAAACAATCCGGAATTGGAGGCAGAGTCTGGCGGCGACCGCTGCCAGCCTTACGGCGACCGCCGCCCAGAAAGAAGCGATCGCAGTGATGGTGAAATTTCTGAGAATTCTGATGATGCCTTACGGCGACCGCCGCCCTCCTATAGCTGACAGTGAAGCTGAGAAGGAGTCCACGACTCTGATTTTTCCTGAGTGGAAGCCCGTTCCACCATTCCCATCTGCATTGAAGCGTACCAAGCCACTTGCGCAGGACAAGGACATGTTTGAGATGTTCATAAACGTTGAGGTAAACATTCCTCTTCTTAATTTGATCAAATTTGTTCCTCGTTATGCTAAGTTCTTGAAGCAGATGTGCACAACAAAGAAAAATCAGGATAGGAACAGCAAGAAGAAGGTGAAGGTAAGCGAACATGTTTCAGCTGTGTTTCAGAAGCGCTTACCCAAGAAGTGTGGAGACCCAGGTATGTTCACCATTCCAATTACTATTGGAGGTACCAAGTTCAATAAAGCTATGTTAGATTTGGGTGCCTCCATTAATGTTCTACCTTCATCCCTTTGTAAATCCTTACGATTAGGACCCATGCATGCGACTAATATTTCCATTCAGTTAGCCGATCGATCTAGTGTGCGTCCTATAGGGATAGTGGAGGATGTATTGGTTATGGTTGGTGATCTTACTTTTCTTGCTGACTTCTTTGTGCTTAATATGGAACATGATAAGCATGCAGCCCCTATTCTGTTAGGGAGACCATTCCTGAAAACCGCCAATACAAAGATTAATATGAGTACTGGTTCCTTGACTATGGAATTTGATGGACAAACTATTAATTACAATATCTATGAAGCCATGAAATATCCTTCTGATGATCATTCTCTATGTGCAATTGATGTACTTGAGCCTGTGGTGCAAGATGTTTTTGATGTGGACTGCCTAGATGACACGCAATCTATTATTGTTGATTCTAGTTTGGATTTTACTTTATCTACTGACATACAGGAAGTTGTCAATGAGTTGGATGCTTACTATAAGCTTCCTCTTGAGCTACCAGGTAAATCACCTATACCACTAACCTTGCCTAGTGAGAAGCTTTTGCCCTCTATTGTGCAGGCACCAGTAGTTAAGTTAAAGCAACTTCCCGATCACCTCAAGTATGTATTTCTTGGAGACAAGGAGACATTACCGGTGATCATCTCAAGCAAGCTCACCAAGGATCAGGAAGAGAGATTGGTGGATTTTTACATGCTGGATACGGGGCATGACAAACATGCAACCCCTGAGATGTTGGGTAGGTCATTTCTGAAATTGACAAGAGCAATCATAGATGTAAAAAGTGGTCCAACCATCAGCAAGGGCACAAGCATGGGGGAAAGGCTCAACATGGAGCACACAAAGCGGCATCCCCCTGATATAGACCTCAGGAGTTCAAGTGATAGGAGCAACCCGAGTTAAAGAGGTTGATCACTATGTCGAGCCAAGGACAGTAAACAAGGCGCTTCTCGGGAGGCAACCCGATGTTAGGTAGTTTATTTCTCTTCCCTTAGTTAATTTCAATTGATTTTATTTTAGTTTTTGCAGTTCTGTGTCGAACTGACCTACAGGAAGTGTGAAAAGGACGAACACAGGGGCGGCGGCCGCCGCTGTTCTTACGGCGACCGCCGTTTTAGCAATCTGGCTTTGTAGAGCCCAAAATAAATGGCGGCGACCGCCGTTTAAATACGGCAATCGCTGCCTTTTTTAGAAGAATTTTTGGAAAACATCGTGGCGGCGACCGCCGCCACGAAACGGCGCCTGCCGTTTTGGCCCCACCAGCTTCGTAAAGTTCGCACAAATGGCAGCGACCGCCGCTTAATTGCGGCGATCGCCACCATTTCTCAGGTATAAATCGACTTCCCGAAAAAAAGAAAAAAAAATCCCCGAAAAAACCTTAAACGGGGAGAGAAAAAAAAATCGACCAAGGCCAGCTGTCCAGAGTTCCCCATGGAGATGGTGCGCATCATGTTGTCATGGAGGAGACATTAGACCTACACTTTTAATTGACAACGATGATGGCCCTACAATTGGCAGTTGAGGAGGAGGAACACTAGGGCCCACAATACGATTACATCTGGGCCCCATTTTTGTGTTCGTTGAAGGCCATGCAACCCCGCCATACTTGTTATACCACTATTCACCAGAGTGGTTCCTTTTGGTCGCATGGTAGGAGCTGATGGAGTTGAAGGCCGTGCAACCCTGATTTCCTTAATGACCACCACACCTTACAGTGGTTCCCTATGGTTGCACGGTAGAGTTGAGATGAAGACACCCGCCCAACACTAGAGACCTGGGCATATATTGTGAAGACCGCCAGCGACACCTTCAGTGTCCAAGCAGCTTGGCGACGTTTGTGAGTCCATTCTTTGTCTTCCCTGTGCTTTATTCTGTTTGTCTTTCATTACATTGAGGACAATGCAATGTTTAAGCATGGGGGAGGATTCTATACTTGCTGCGTCGTTGAGGAAAAGAAAAAATGAAAAAAGAGCCAAAAATTTGAAAAAAGGCAAAAATTGAAATCCTGGGATAGGTCAAAAACCTGAAAAGGCGGCCTAGGTAATAAGCAGGTGGCTTGGACCAGCATTAGGTTGGGGTAATAATTGGTCAAGAGTGATGTGAGTATATTGTGAGCCCATCTATTGAAAAATGAAATGAGTGGCTTGGTGAAAACCCGAAAGGGCGCCTTGGCAAAATGAGTGAAAAGAATAAGAGTGATTTATAGGAATCATCATTTTTGCTGGCGTGGCGACATAAGAAGAGGTGATATAAGGAGGATTCGGGTAGGTCACTCTAGAGGTATAAGAAGATAGATGGGAGATAGGATTAGATTTTTATTCACTCTATGGTGTTTGGGATAAGCATGGGAGAAGTACTATGCTTTCCTTTTAGCTTGGATGTGTGTGGTGTTGTGAGTTATTATATGTTCTGCTGTGCTTATTGTATGGGTGCCTGGAGTTTATTGTTAGGTGTGATTCTTGGAGGGGTTGAGTTTTCTATGCTTCCTGAAACCTTGGGGATTGATTGGAGGATTAGGTTTACTTTAGCTTACTCGAGGTCGAGCAAGGTTTAAGCATGGGGGATTTGATCGGCACTATTTTGTAGTGCATTTCTAGGGGTTGTTACCAGGTTTGAGGAGCCATTTGGATGGATTTAGTGCACAACTGTGGATTATGGAGTTAGAGAGGAGAAGTGCGGATTTGGTGGTCTGGAGAAGCAAATTAAAGATATCAAGAGGAAGAGGAGTTGACCACTGAGGAGACGCAGAAGAACCAAGGAGAGAGTCCACACGAGAGTAGAAGAACAATGTGCTGAATTCAATTGATTCGTTCTCTTTACTCAGACGTCCAAATGGAGTGATTCCAATTCGATGAGTTAGCACTTGAAGTCTACTGCAAGTCCTCAAAATATGAGTGCAATCCGAGTTGGGAATCAAAAGTTACGGCATTTTTACGGAGGTGTCGCAGGAGCTAAACCGAAGAAATCCCAAGAAGTGTTCTGGAGGCGACCGCCGCCGCGTCGGATGCGGAACCGAACCACTTTTCCTTATTTTGTTATTTTGGATTATTATTAGTGTTTTTATTATTTCATTTTTTATTTACTTTTGAAGACTTTTTATTATTTTCTAGTATTTAGGGTTAGAAGGGAGCTTGGCCTCCCTTATCATCGTTTTTCATCTTTTCTCTATTCTACATACTTTGTTATGAAGAACTAAGCCTTCCTGGCTTAGTCAGACAACTGAAGCTTTCGTTTTGATAAAGTTGTGAGATTTTCGTTCCTTATCTATCGCATGGATTTTATCTATTCTCTTGGTTGAATTGCTTATGATTAATATTGACAGTTTCTAGCCTGTGCAACTAGGTATTGTCTCTATTGATTGATTGCTAGATTTAGATTGTTACTGGTTGAGCATATCTTTATCGGAGTAGCAACTGTATCGTACTAGTAACTAGTTGTGCTACTCTTATGTAGAAGTGAACTGATTTACATTCTAGTATAAAAGCTGGTTGTTTTATGCTAGATGGTATCCTATCTATATTCCTATCCTAAATGCTGATGTTAAACTGAATCTTGATGGTTTCATGGTTGTTTAATTAGTTAGTGCTATAAGTATCTAGTTGTGCTTGTAGTTACTTTAGAAAAGGAATAGGAATTTCCATTGCATGAGATATTGAATGATTATCTATGATCAACTTATCATACGAATAGTGGATGTTTGTTTGGCTGAGTTATTTCCCCAATTACTGAATTCATCATCTTTCGTTTGTTTGTTTTTGCATGCTTAGTGATTCTAAAACATACAAAACCCCCCTCTGGTTACTTTAAGATTGACATAGAAATTATACATAAAGATAGAATCTGTCTCCCTGAGGACTCGACCCTTACTTACTTAGGACTACGGTTTAAGGTTTGTTTGGATTACTTGCATAGAAGTAATTAGCACGACAAATTGTTGTTATCACTATGCTTTCCTTGTAAGGAGTCAGCCATTCCCTCTCGACGTATCCAACAACGCTGCTCTTCCACGACGTCCTCAATGCTCTGAGCCTCTCCTCGTACCTTTCCTCGGTGGTCGGGCAAAAAAGTCCCCAGCACTGGTTTGTAAACATATAGACCTTGGCATTGTCTTTTATAACCTTGTCGGCATGTGCCTTGATGTTGTTTCTAATATGGACCCAGCACAAGCGCTGTCTTACCGAGACGTCTTCGAAAACTACCTTAACAGCTTTCATGAGAGCATTTTCACAATCGGTCATTATAGCCTTTGGCATTACTCCCAACTGCTCAAACAAGTTCCGAAGGGCCCTCACTATCCACCGGTAATAGAAAAACTTTTCTGCTCGGGTGAATGCATATGCAATGTTGAACATCTTGTTAGTGCAAGTAAAACCAACAATCTCCACCAAAGGCATATCATACCTATTCATAGACAAAAGAAATAAACATACCAATACTTGTCAATATAACTAATTAAACCCTAGCACATAGAAAAATAACTAACTATTATTAAAATGTATTACATACTTATTTGTCTTGTATGTGGAGTCAATGATCACCACGTGCGGGAACTTCTTCAACAACCATAGCGACTCCGGGTGAGCAAAAAACAGGATCTCCACCTCGTCCCCTTTCTTCACATTCCTAAGAGGATAGAAAAGATATCCGTTCTCTTTCAAAAAATGAAGGGACCACTAGGTAACCGTCAATTCCCCACGATCCTCGTAATGGAGCTTCTGCAAAAATTTGGCAACCTGCTTCATTGATGTTACATTTCTCGGAAAGTTTTTCCTCAACTCTGAAACAATCTCTTTCGGAGTCTTCCGACCATCGCCCCATCTCCTAGCCATGATCTCCTCTTCCTGGGTCATTCGACCCATGAATGCATTCCCATGAAAGCTAGTCCGAATCTACAACTGCACTTCTTCGATCTGCGTTTTTGACTCCTCGGGATCGACACCTCCGGATTTTCTACATTAACTTTCGGCCTCCCAGATCTCGGTTCACCATATCTATCGCATGTCAAACTAACTACGTACGGATTTGAGGTACGTTTCACCAAAACTATCATCAACTCTTTTGCTCTAGCTCTAGCTCATTCAACCATGTCATCCATACTCTCCCAAACTAGGCCAGTACGAAATTGTTCTCCATAATCTTCCCCCTATAATTAATTTTGATTTATGGATTATTATATTGTATACAATTATAACTAACTAATAATACAACAAATTTGCAAAGTCATTAATTCATAACCTAAACCATGATTTTTTTGCTCAACTACGAAAACTACTACTTCATACCTAATATAAATTGTTAATGGATACAACAAAATTGCAATATCATTTGGAATTCTATTGCTAAATCATATTAATGGCTAAAATTCATAACAACTACTTTATACAAAATTAATCATGTGTGATATTAAGACAAGAATCATTACTTAAACAGAAATTAATTCAACACTAATTGTGAAGAAATCGCCGCTCGAATCCCAATCATCTCCTTCGTCTTCGCAACCCGACATCTAAGAGTCGTTCCATTCTTTGTCTGCTTCTTCATCTTCTCGTGCTTGTACCCAATCGGATTCCTCATCTTCTCGACTTTCTTTCCAATTGTTTTCCTCACATTCATCATTACAATAATACATGTTGAATGTTGTGTTTTAGTGTGCAAGAGAAAGGAAATGGGAGTGTGTATATATAGGCTGAAAATTCGGCCGTTAGTTGTGCATTAACAATTAACGCACAAACTGTCAGATTTTTGTAACGACAATTTTTTCCAACAGCTATAAACAGTACTTGTGCGTTAAAATTAGCAGTACACCTATACTACTAAGTTTAACGCACAGAATGTACTGCTAATTTTGTGCAATTGGGCCGCGTCACAGGCCCAACTGCTAATTTTGTGCTGTAAACCTTAACGCATAGCTACAGTGCTCGGACTGCTAACTTAAATGCACAGCTGCTAGGCTTTTTTCTATTTTTTACCGCTTTTTCCCCTTATTCGACTAAACTACACGCACCAGTTTGTACTGCTACATTTAACGCACCAAATAGTGTGCATTTAGATGATTTTTCGTGTGCATATAGGGAGCACGTAAATGTAAGGATAGATCAACATCCAAAATAGAAGTAAACAAGAAATATGTTACGAACATAAAAGAACAACTTAAATGAAAGAAAACAACATCTTGAAGGAATTGTGTCACTTAATCAAAGGTGCAATTATTGATTATGAAGTGGAACCGTTTATGGAGATATTTAATCCGGTGATTTTAGGTAGTCATAGTGCTTTGCTAGAAGCCAACTATGATTTATAGACTATATGTTATAAAGTATATCATAAAGTCTATTGCTATTATTATCGGGTCCTACGAGGTCACACCCTTAGAGTTTGGACTAGATCAGTTTATTGGGAGACATATTATATAAAGTATATAATATAAAGTTATATAAGATATAACTTGGGAGATAAGGCTTATTAATAATAAAGTGTTATTATTAATAATAAAAGATATACTTATTTAGGAAATAAGATATCTACACCTGGTATTATAAAAGGAGGGCTTTCTAAGAGAAAATCCTAATCCAACTTTTACATAAGGCTGTCGTGCACCTCCTAGCTCTCTCTCTTCGTTTGCCTTCGTTCCTCGCTCTAGCAACCGAGTCCCAAGCGATCCAGATCCAAGCTCGGGTGGACCAAATAGAGGAGTCACACGTGAGGCTCTATTCTCTCCATTCCAGCAACTTGAAACACGCATCAAAAGGTATTTGATTCTTCCTATCTATGATCTATTTGGTTTATGCATGAGATCCTTGGTTAGATGTTAGGAAATCGTTTCCTGAAATTCCGCTTTACGCATCTAAAATCCCTACAGTGATATCAGTTGCCTCTTGCATAAATTGATTAGATCAAATTTAAAGTTTTTAAATTTTGATGCATGTTCATGATTATCTTGATTCAATTAGATGGAAAATTGATATATAGATTAAATTTGCATGATTAAAAAATTAGATTTTGATCGATTGGATTAACAAAGTTTAGAACTTTCAATTTGAATATACATGTAAAATTGTTCTACATAAAAAGTTGTAAATTCACCCATGAATAAAGTTATGACTTTTGCCGCGTTCGATTCGGATCGAACAACTGCTCCAGAAAGAAATCCGCGGTCGCGGATCTGGGTTCTGGAAAAAAAAATTATTGCGCGTTTTTCCGCAGTCGCGGATCTGGGCTTGGAAGTTTCCGCGGGCGCGGTTACGTGTTCTGGGCTCGGCTGGTTTTTCAACTTGGGTGACTCGACAGGATCGACTTGGTATTTGACCGAACTGAACATGGCCGAACCAGCCCACGCTTGAACCGGCATGAACCGGACACATAGGGTTCGGTAAGACCGAACGGGTTCGAGCAATCCATGGTCTATTTCGGTTTGACCGAACCGGCTTGGACTCGCCTGGCTCGCAAACTGAACTGGGTTCGGTTCGAGTGAAGCCAGCCGAGGGCTCGACAGGCTGGGCAGGTGGCTCGCGTTGGACCGATTCACGGTCTGACATGGTCCACATGGCTCGCTTTGGGTAATATTTACAATAAAGGATTGTCCTAAAAAGAACTAGATAAGATCTTGGTTGACAAATTAGATAATATATGATATTGTCTAAAATATATCTTCCTAAAAGTTGTTAGGAAATATTCCCACTTACTTAAATTAGGATATTTGATATTTTGCTTTAATTGATGCATATCTTATCCAATATTGCAATTTAATGATTAATTATGATTAATGCTACATATTAATTTCATTTGAATCAAGATAATGATAAAATATTATTTTATCATGACATGATTAATTTAACATTGGATGTTTTTAAATTGTCTGTATAATATATGATATTATAATTGCATGTATATTTTATTTTGATATTATTGCATGCGGTGACTAGTATGGCCCACATTAGGATAGATAAATACGATCTGCGCATCGTTATGTTTTTCTTGTATACGATCTGCGTATCGTTATGTATTTTTGTAATTTAAATTTCTACAAGAGAGTTTATTTCAATTATATGTAAGACAAGAAGAAGAAGATCCTAAGAAGACCAAAGGATGGAGATCCATGGAGGATACTAAGGATGGAGATCCAAGAGTAACAAGAGCCATGAAGATTAGATCTTTAATTTTGGTTTTTTAGGGGCCATACTAGGATCACATTTAATTACTGCATTACTTGAATGCTTTATTATTTCCCACTTTGCATGCTTTCTTGTTTGTTTATGCTATTTTGTTCAGTAGTAAATAAACAACCATTGCATGCTTAAGTCCCTTAACAGAATATTGAGATAATGTCTTTCCATATCATAACCATGAGGCCCTTGGAATTTGTTGGATAGTTTTCGCCCTAGCGAGGTGTCCTTCCTTGACCTTGGGATAGTGTGGGTATGTCTAATAGGGGCATGCTGCCTTGGTATGGTTACACTCAACAAGAGACCAAAAGGCTCAGTTTTGGATCTTGAGGCATAAGGATGAGTCTTACATAAGATGTGGCCATCAACCAAAAATTATAAGGTGTTATAATTAGTAACGGGTTTACTTACCTTGATTACATGAGACTTGGGGAAGTGCCTTAGTACGCTCGAGTTTCATCTACGATAGTGTAACACCCCCAAAACTTAACCCTTTTGGAAAAGTATTACCGCCAGTGACCCCAGTGTTCCTTACCGAGATCACCCAAGGCTTTACCAAATAAATACAATTTATGAAATGCAATTGATACACAAAGATCAAGCAATAAATTCCAAAACATAACATTGTTGAGGAAACAAGAGTTACGGGATTACAACCCAATCCCGAATAGGCCAAACACAGAGTTCAAACAAAGTACAGCGGAAGACAAATAAAAGATTTTACAAACGGGGTTGTGAACGTGATGATCACCTGCCCAAGGATCTCAACCTGATTAAAAGCAATTATTAAAACATCCAAAAACAACCGTCGTCTTCATAGTCAATCTAGTCTCCTCAAATCTTCACTCTATCTGATGTGCCGAATCGAACGGATGACACCAGCCCACATGCGGAGAACAAAGTTTGTGGGTTAGTCTACTTGAATAGACTAGCAAGGGTAAAAAGCGGA
Source organism: Rheum nobile (assembly GCA_027886185.1). Classification (NCBI taxonomy): domain Eukaryota; kingdom Viridiplantae; phylum Streptophyta; class Magnoliopsida; order Caryophyllales; family Polygonaceae; genus Rheum; species Rheum nobile. The sequence goes on from WOAB01000163.1 coordinate 3,051,633, forward strand.
ATGGTTCGAGTGATCGTAACCGTTTACTATCATTGTCCCTCGAATAATAACCGAAGGGACGATACATAACCCGGCACTTTCACGGAATAACAACAAGAGGTATGCATGAGAGAAGATTCTGGAAGACTTCATCTTCACAGAAATCGACTCGAAAAGAGACTCCAAGAGATTGAGTCTTTAAGGAAAAATGACAAATCTGGAATGATTACAGGATCATACAACAATGATTTAAAACTGACTGAGATGCTTCGGTTCACGACCAACCTCATCGCCTACAGCGAATCCAGATTGGAAAGAGAACGTACTACATTCAAGTCAAGACGAGTTTTCCTATCTGCACTGGACTTAGCTGCACTACTCGCCCAAGGTATATTAATCATGTGCACTCGGGCACTTATCTTATTTAATTCCAAAACGAGCATTACGTTATAAGCTTTTACATCTCCACACAAGAGATATCGGATCTCCTCACAAGAGATATCGGATCTCCTCACAAGAGATATCAGATCTCCTCACAAGAGATATCGAAGGGATGAACCCTGGAAGATTTGGCACTAGCGAAGTGCGCCTACCCTGTGAAAGGGTATGGTCATGACCAAAGAGAAAGTACTGGAGATGAACCACCAAGTACCAGTTATAAAGAAACAGCTAAACCCCCTCAAGGTACATAGCGTTCCTAGCCACTAGTGCTAACTAAACAGTATAGCACAACAACAGTTACTGGATAAATCCACATAAAGGCCCGAAAGGCGATCACAGATAATAGCGTTGTTCTAACAGATATACAACCTATTATATGATTTTCAAAACAGTTTAACAAAACCGTTTCCAGACAAACAGAATATTCATTCCAAATTAATTACTCAGATAAACTACTGATAATTAATGTAAATATGGAACGAATGAGCAAGAGCGAACCGCCACTTGCCTTAATCCGCAGAGTTTGAACGAAGTCTAACGACGGGATTCTGGGCTCGACACAGAGATGAATCTGCCAACTCCGGTACCTTCGGATCGACCCATACAGAAACCCTAAGTTAGATTCGACAAACAACAATACCGATCTACGAAAGAACGAAAGGAATCGAAGGAAACGAAACCCGAATGAAGGCTACGAAAGCCAACACCAACAACCCGGCCAATAACAACTCGCCGGCGGGCGCCACAACAATCACGGCGGGCGCCGCCCAATTCATGGCGGGCGCCGTCTCAACCACGGCGGGCGCCGCTCAACCACGGCGGGCGCCGCTCAACCACGGCGGGCGCCGCTCAACCACGGCGGCTGGCCTCCTTCATCACGGCGGTCGCCGTGATGAGACTTGGGGAAGTGCCTTAGTAACGGGTTTACTTACCTTGATTACATGAGACTTGGGGAAGTGCCTTAGTACGCTCGAGTTTCATCTACGATAGGATCTTGGAATCATTTTACTCATAAGGGAAAAGATAATTGAGTAGAATGTGCAATAACTTACTGTTTATAGCTGGTCTAAATTTTAAGTTCTTGCATGTCAAGCATAATTTATCTGCATGTTTTATTCCATTTTGTAGTTACTAGCTATGTCTTATGAACATCTCAAATTCACTCTCCTCTCAATTGTTGAGAAAAACCGATTGAACGACACAAATTTCCTTGATTGGGAAAAGAATTTGAGAATCATTCTCAGGTCTGAGGGACAAGAGGATGTCCTTGAAACCCCCATCCCAGAGCTGACTGCCACCTCATCTGATGAGGACAAGGCACGTCACAAGACAATATGCAAACGGGCAATGAACGTCACTTGTCTGATGCTGGCTGCTATGGAACCTTCTCTTCAACAAAGGTTTGAAGATAAGGATGCCCATACCATTATGAAGAATCTTAGAGATCTCTTCAAGGAGCAAGCCAAGATTGAGCGGTACTTGACCCTCAAGTCCATATTACAGTGCAAGCTCGAGAAAGGGAAACTCGTTGGGCCACATGTTTACAACATGATAGGCTTGTTTGACAAGATGGCTCGACTGGATAATCCTTAGAATGTTGAGACGGCTACAGATATGATCTTATACTCCCTACATGCTGGATTTGCCCACTTTAGGCAGATGTATCACATGGGATCCATGAGCAAGACTCTCAACGAGCTAGACGTGATGCTCAAAATAGCTGAGCAAAATGTCATGGTTGATCCTTTGAAAGATGTTCTAATGGTCAATGGGAAAGGGTTTAAGAAAGGGCCCCAGAAGAAGCAACAGCACCAAGAGAAGGGCAAGCAAGTTGTCCAACCCAAGGGGAACACCCCTAAGGTGAAAGTGGCTGCTGAGCACGACCGCTTCTACAGCAAGGCTAAGGGGCACTGGAAGAGAAACTGCCCCATGTACCTGGAAGACAAGAAGAGGGGAACAGTCTCCACTTCAGGTATTCACGTTAATGAAATCTTATCAACCAAGTCTCATTCTTGGGTATTAGATACCGAATGTGGTTCTCACATTATTTCGAATGTGCAGGGACCAACAAATAGGAGACGGTTGCAGAAGGATGAGATAGATCTGCGCGTTGGAAATGGAGCAAGGGTTGCTGCACTTGCCATTGAAAATTATAGTCTACCTCTACCTTCTGGCTTAGTTTTAGAACTTTATATCTGTTATTTTGTTCCTTCTATTACTAAGTATTTGATTTCAATTTCAGTTTTGAACCTTGAGGGTTATGATTTTGTCATTATGAATTGTTTTTTCCTTTATAAGAATGACATTTTCTATGCCCGAGCCCATATGAGTAGTAGTGGACTATACATACTGGATATCAAATCTGAAATTTATAACGTTGATACATAGAAGCAAAAGTCGAATGATACAAGTGAAGCCAATCTATGGCATTGTCGCTTGGGTCACATTAAAATCAAACGCATGAAGGAACTCCAAACAGTTGGTAGCCTAAAGTCATTTGATTTAGAATCATTTGAAACATGTGAGAAGATAAAGGCACTCCGATCAGATCGAGGGGGCGAATACCTGAGCCAAGAATTCGACCATCACTTGAGAAGTTATGGCATTGTTAGACATGGTCCGCTCAATGATGAGTTTTGCTGATCTTCCTACATCCTTTTGGGGATATGCCCTCACCAATGCTGCGTTCACACTAAACAGGACTCTGTCACGATCAGTTGACAAGAAACCACATGAGATATGGTATGGAAAAGTTCCTAGCTTGTCACTCCTGAAGGTCTGGGGATGCGAGGCTTATATAAAGCATTTACTACCTGATAAGCTAGCACCCAAATCAGACAAATGCTTCTTTATAGGTTATCCCAAGGAAACAAGGGGATATTAATTCTACAATCCCGCTGAGAACAAAGTGTTTGTTGCTCGGGATAGTTTCTTTTTGGAAAATGATTTCTTTTCCAAGAAGCCAAGTGGGAGAAATGTTCAGCTTGATGAGATTCAAGCTGAGCAACAAACCCAACAACACGAGGACACAGATGATGTCACTGAGGAACTTGACTTTGGAGGCGTACCTTCTCAAAGGGAAACCGCCCAGATTCAAGATGCAATTCCTCAAGTTGATGAAGCACTTGAGGTCCCGCATACAGATGTGGTCAACCCAGCAGCTGAAGTCTCTCCTATTGTTGGACCACTGGAGATCAGACAGGCTAAGGCAGTAGCCTAGACGTTATGAGGATTACGTCTTGACTGATAGCATTGATGTTCTACTTTTAGAGAACAGTGAGCCTGCGACCTATAAGAAAGTGATGGCGGACCCCGACTCCGAGAAATGGTTGGTAGCCATGAGATCCGAAATGGAATCCATGTCTGAGAATCAAGTCTGGGACTCGATAGATTTGCCTGATGGGGTAAAACATATTGGATGCAAATGGGTCTTTGAGATCAACACAGACAAGGATGGAAACATTTCTGTCTATAAGGCAAGACTAGTTGCCAAAGGATTTAGACAGGTTCATGGTACTGACTATGATGAAACGTTCGCATCGGTCGTTATGATCAGGTCCATTAGGATATTCCTAGTGATTGCCGCTTATTATGATTATGAGATTTGGCAATCCTAGGAGAATATGCAAGCTTAAGAAGTCCATCTATGGACTTACGCAAACATCCAAGAGTTGGAATCTTCGTTTTGATGAAGTGGTCAAAAAGTTTGATTTCGTCAGATGCGAAGAAGAGCCCTGTGTCTACAAGAAGTTTAGTGGGAGCAAAGTGGCCTTCCTAGTTCTATATGTGGATGACATATTACTCATTGGGAATGACATTCATATGCTGGAGACAGTTAAGGAGTAGCTTGAGAAGTATTTCTCAATGAAGGACTTGGGAGAGGTTAAGTACATACTAGGCATTAAGATCTATAGAGATAGATCTAAGAGACATTGGTCTAAGTAAGAGAACTTATGTAGATAAGGCTTCTTGATAGATTCAATATGATGAACTCTAAGAAAGGGTTCCTGCCTATGCAGCATGGCTTATATCTCAGCAAGAGCCAGTGTTCTAAGACACCTGGTGAGACTGAAAGGATGAGCAGGATTTCCTGTGCCTCATCCATAGGATCCATCATGTATGCAATGACTTGTACTCTCCCAGATGTTGCATATGCTTTGAGTATGTGTAGCAGGTACCAATCAAACCCGGGTGATGCACATTGGTGTGCAGCCAAGAACATCCTAAAGTACTTACGAAGGACTAGGGATGATCTCTTGATATTTGGAGGTGATGACGAGCTGGTCGTCAAGGGCTATACTGAGGCAAGTTTCAGACAGACAGAGATGATTGTGAATCCCAGTCTGGATATGTCTTCATTCTGAATGGAGGAGCTGTCAGCTGGAAGAGTTCCAAATCCAGACATGTTCTACGGAAGTACCACATGATCGGACACTATGTTGATAGTGGAGATGTGAAGATGTGAAAAGTGCACACAGACGACAACATTGCAGATCCTTTTGACCAAGCCCATGTCTAGGCCCAAGCATGACAGTCACACTCGGGCCAAAGGACTCAAGCACCTTAGAGAGTTCTTTTGAGACATTGTTTGTTTTATGATAAACTTTGTTTATTGTTATCACAGACATTTATGCTTGACTTATATATGAGTTTCATATTATTATTTAATCATTTCTTTGGATTAGATAAAGTATCCAAACAGTTTAATAGTTATCAAATGGGCTCATCAAAACTGTTTTGGTGAATGAAACTCCATTAAGTGAACTGAAATTATAAAATTGTTAGAAGTCCATGGTCTAAGTTGTTAACTTGGATAAAAATTACTTAATCAAAAGACCATATGTAAGATTGATTGATAACATCGGGTTTCATGTGTTATAGGGACATGGAGATATCTAATCGATTACATAGATGTGTATACTGATACGCATCGGACATACCGATCTTAGGATTTCTCGGGACTTTACTGCGGAGTTCTAGGATTATTCATGATTAGTGAGTTCCTTAGACATGAGTATGATATAGTTATCATTTGACTGTTGGTACGTCTTTGACGTTGTCAAACGCTGATCGTAACAGGCAGTTATAAAGGCAGTGATTGGGATTGCCAAAAGTTGAGTGGGAGCTGTAGTCTTACAAGATTGAATATGTCCTCCTATTCCATGTATACAACGATACATTTGGAAAAGATTGGTGTCTCGGCCACTTGAAGAGAGAGAACTGTGAAAACGCATGGCCATGCTCGGATGGATTATTAGTAATCATCCGTACTGACAATTTGATCTCAAGAGTTCAAGAAACGTATTTGGTGGTAAAGATGAGTTTCATCATATAGTCAGATAAGACATTTTGTGACAAAAGAATTTTAACATTGCACACTTGTTTTAAGGACAAGTGGGAGATTGAAGGAATTGTGTCCTTTAATCAAAGGTGCAATTACTAACTATGAAGTGGAACCGTTTATGGAGATATTTAATCCGGTGATTTTAGGTAGTCATAGTGCTTTGCTAGAAGCCAACTATGATTTATAGACTATATGTTATAAAGTATATCATAAAGTCTATTGCTATTATTACCGGGTCCTACGAGGTCACACCCTTAGAGTTTGGACTGGATCAGTTTATTGGGAGACATATTATATAAAGTATATAATATAAAGTTATATAAGATATAACTTGGGAGATAAGGCTTGTTAATAATAAAGTGTTATTATTAATAATAAAAGATATACTTATTTAGGAAATAAGATATCTACACCTGGTATTATAAAAGGAGGGCTTTCTAAGAGAAAACCCTAATCCAACTTTTACCTAAGGCTGTCGTGCACCTCCTAGCTTTCTCTCACTTCGTTCGCCTTCGTTTCTCGCTCTAGCAACCGAGTCCTAGGCAATCCAGATCCAAGCTCGGGTGGACCAAATAGAGGAGTCACACGTGAGGCTCTATTCTCTCCATTCCAGCAACTTGAAACACGCATCAAAAGGTATTTGATTCTTCCTATCTATGATCTATTTGGTTTATGCATGAGATCCAAGCTCGGGTGGACCAAGTTATACAGAAACGACTAAACCTCGCAAGGTATATAACATTCCTACGAATACTCGTGCTAACTAGCAATTAAGTCCACACCAAAGTTCATCTAGCATCCTACAATAATATATATATATATAAGGGTCGTTGCTAGAAAATATACAACCTAATAACAAGGTTCACTTACACACCAATTTAACACATAAGTTCCCAAACAAAAATTAAGAATATTTATCCCAACTTCATAGCACAATCGATTCATTGTCAATTAAGATGAATATGGAATAAATTGCAAGAGTGAATCGCCACTTGCATTGAGTTACGAAGAAGTTGAACGGCGTAACGGAGATGGTTGCTTTCGAAAAGCAAATTGGATCTCTGCTTTATTTTCGTTCGAAAAGTGATTCCGAGATGTACCCAAATCACACAACATAAATAAACTATGATTAGATAATTTATTCAATAACGACATTTGAAGGATACAAGTCTCGATTTTTAATTGAATTTATTTGACTCTAAATAAATCAATTTCAAGGATTCTCAACATAACGATTATCTATACGATACTAATAATCAATTAGTAGTATATTTTAAATAATCATTGTATAAATAAATAAATTACTCAATTTATTTATCATCTCAAATAACTCAACACATTACCCAATTGTAGTGTTATTCCTTAACAACTTACAATTTAAGCTAATATCATAAGATATAATTAATTTAATTTAAATACTTCTAAAATTAAATTAATCCAGTATGTATTTAGTTAACCTCAATTATCATACATAATCATGACTAATATGGACAAAACCCGAATAGGGGTACGAATTAGCATTACTGAATTCATTCGGTTCGTTCTTGTCGACAACCTCTCGTTGTTTGATTCGTATCTCCCTCGTTCGAACTCCAAATGATGCGTGGTTGGTGGCTCTGAAAACTAGACTTCAAGACGAAGATTTTGATATCTAACTCGTAACTAGAGTCTAGATGTGACCAATTGAGAGAGAAATCGCTTATGCAAGTGCATGAACGTTTTGTGGATTGTCGAAAACTTAAGGCTTGAAATTGGGTAAATTCCTTCAATGGATGAGGAGGTATTTATCGGGTTTTTGAAGCCCTTAAAGATAGCTTTCCAACCCCACAAATTTCGTCCAAATCCGATCTCAAACGAGATCAAATTTTAGATTTTACCAAACTTTTGGAGTTACAGAACTGTTTAACTTAGAAGATAAAATTCTATCAATTTAAGTGGTTATAAATCCCGGTTTTGATATAATTTGGTTTAGGATAAGTATATCTTCAAAGTCCATGGGTCAGTTGAAGAAAACGGGACGAAAAATTGGGCCCAAACTCCATGGATGGAGTTTGGAGACATGGCTGCCATGGTGAAGAAGGAGACCCACGGCCCACCTCAAGTTTTGCCCAAATTACATATTTTTTCCCAACTTTTTAAGTTGTGGCAAAAATTCCCTTATTTCACTTTTCAAAAATTATAAAACTTGCCCAAACTTATATATAAACTTACCCAAAGTTTATATATGCTTTCTAAATCAGATTTATGAAGAGTGAAATTTTATTCTGAATTAATTCTTACCATTTGAATCAATTCAAGCCTAAGTTGCATATCTTTATAACATAACCTTATTTAAATCTCAATTAACATATTGTTAATCTTAATTTAAATATTCTAGGTTAAAATTGATATGACTAACAAGATTATCATCAACATAATGTTAAGATAATTTTTAAGTGCACCATGACTTAAGAAGTAACATACTTATATGGAATAAAAATATATGTTTCACTTTATTCACTTGGAAAAATAAAACAAAAATTCATCCCCTTTATCAAAAGTAAAATTACGTTTATGTCCTTAACTAAAAATGAGGGTTATTACAATTGGTGCTACTCGAGATGGGATCGTCTCGGTTGCGTTGATTCATGGGGGAACGACAATGTTAGTCGCAAATGAATTGATTTGGGGTGTTTGGAACATACCGTTGTTCGTATTAATGTTATTGCCTTGCACCAGCAGAACTGGTGGTGTCACCGTCTCGTTATCCAGATTGAGTCGTATTTGAATGCCTTTGGTGTTAAGGGGTCGTCGAATGTTTCCTGGAATGGAAGTGATCGATTGTACATGCGGTTTTAAAAGCTCATTCTCACGGATTAGTCATACTGCGTCGGATCAAGTCATTTGGTGTCTAAGGGCTTCGGTGCGGATACACTGCTAGTCGAATTCGTTTCTAAGGGTTTCAATCATACTCATGAGCTATTGAACTTGGCTAGCTTGGCAAGTCGGGTTGATGTTGTTAGGGTTTGGTTGTCGTCTTGGGCTACATGGTCAGTTTGAATATGGTTCTCGGCTTGTGTCCTACTGATGGTGAGTTGAATATTGGTGGTATCGGCCTTGTAGCAGGATGAATGGTTTCTTGGGGAAGGATCGATTTAATAACAGGCTAATTATCCTACGATGGCCGCCAAATTATTTTAGGCAAAAAGATTTATTGATCTAAATTTGCTAAATTGAGGGACAATTACTAGAAGTAAGGTGATCCAAGATTAAAAAAAAAATGATTACGACACTAGTAAAAGAACTTGAATCGACTAATCAATTTAAAATACAAACTTGTCTCCACTTCCAGGATGAAGATCGAAGTTTACAAATGCTTGAGAATGCTCGAGTACATTGTAGTGATCGAGTAAAAATGCTAGAGATCGTGTACAGTTGCATATGCTTTTTTCCTCTATTTATACAAATGTTTATCTTTTATTTAACTAAACTTTGATCAATCCCTATTTTCATGCTTATGAACGTTGCTCCTTGATATGAATTGCCAGCTTCCGAGAATCTCTCAACCGCAGTGATTGTCGATAGTGTAGTCGTTATTTTCCTCGACAGATCCTCCCTTGATCGGATCACTTTGTATAGATAAAAGTCATAAAATTAACATGTTTTAAACAATTGGGCTGATGATCCAATTTCACCTCGGGCTCAATCTGAAATCAGGGCCCAACACCGGCCGTATGGACCTTTATAGTACCGATCCTTAGGATTTTTGACCCCTTAAAGGGGATCAAATAGCAAGTTTGGACTCTTAATTAAATAAATTAGTTCATTGACTCCCTAAGCCTTTAAAAACTCCTAAATCATAAATCTTACACCCTAAACTCTAAACCATAAACCCTAAATCCTAAAAAAAACACTTACACCCCTCTTTGGACCATATGTATAGTAATAGGGGGTCATACTTATAATTTTAGAAAAAATGGGTCTAAACTTGCTATTTTTTCCCTTAAGAAACCCTTCGCACCCAATTTTACCCGAATCTAGATTAATGAATACCAGCTGATTGCTAAGAAAAAAGTAATAAGATACGTGCGGTGATATATTGCAAATGGAATTCAAGTTGATTAATTTAATAGAGCCTATCGAAATTAAAGCTCAACTAGTGAACATGCTCATGCTACGCACGGGCTATATGGTTTTGTTTTATTAATCTCTTATTTCTATTCTTTAAATGAATATTAAAAAATTATAATTGATTTTACTTGTGAATTAGTTTTACTGTTTTATAAATCAATTCTACTATTCTCGTCATCTTTATAAAAATATATATATTAAGAGTTTATTCTTTATATTGTCATATTTGTATCAATATCACATAAATGCACATGGGATAATTAGAGAATATGCGTCATTGACTTACAAAAATGAGTATTCAATACATCTATTGGATTCAACTATTCGAGTAAATTGGGTTCGAATATAATGGTCAAGGTTGTATAGTAAATTACATGGAGGAGAAATGTTTGTGTAGAAAAAGCATGGAATAATAATACCAAGATGACAGGTTAATTTATATCCTTGTTTATAATTATTAATCATATATTGCTTGATCTTGTTTATTTTAAGGGTTTATTTAATTTGTTTTTTCTAATTTCTCCTTTGAATTTAGCAAATGTCATTTCAATTTATTAGTTGAATTTATTATTGTAAGCTATAAAGCTATTAGGAATGTGAAGTAACTATTTTTTTTCCCTTAATTGACTTCGGTTTTTTTTTAAAATTTCTCATAGATAGTGCATACAAAATATATTTTCAATTTCATAAAGTGAAAATTATATATATATTCTACCAAAAAATTGATTAAAAATATCTTAAAAAATAAATCTAACTTGATTACAATCGACACCGTTCATACCAATATTCATAGCCCAAAAAACCGGAGATCGAGGAGAGAATAGTAATGATCCAATTCAAGTTTGCGCTATAGTCTCGTTTGTAGAGTACTTCTGCAAATAAGGCATGAATAAGGATTAGTTTATTAAAATTAATCAGAAAATGGAGTACAAACTTGCCAAATGTTGGTTTATTCAGTAAAACATCAACAATTTTGGCATGACTTTCAAGTTAGAACAAAATATATGAAAATAAGAAGGAGAAGCAAAAGGATGAATTTGATGTAGATAAAAACAATCAAAGGAACATGGGGCAAGAGATATGTCGATATGGGAATGGAGGGCATGGATGAAAAAATAGTTCCCGGATTTATATGGAATATTATACATTTTATTTGAAATTGTTCATGAATGTAATGAAGTCTAGAGATTCTCATAACAGTATACCATATAGTTATCAGTCAATCTTATTAAATGGGCTAATATATAGAATGAAAACATATGAAGCGTTTTGAACATATGAACAAACTCTAGTATTTTAACTGATCAAAATGAAACGTTTTCTAACTAAATTAATAAGGATCATTATTGTTATTATCAATTAATTGATTATAATATGTATTCTTGTCTCATCTACATGTTTCAATTAATAAAAGGAAGAAGAAAATGTACTACACACTTGGAACCCTCTAATTCTAACCAATATTAAGTAGATTACAAATTTCAATTATGTTGCTTGACCCAGACTTTAATATACTAACATATGATGAATGACCCAAACTTAGATATACAAACTTTGACACAAAATGTGTCTTCAAATTCTTCTATTGGACTCATTTATCCGAAATGACTATTTTAATTTATGTCATAATTGTTAATCATATATTGCATGATGTTGTTTATTCCGAGGCTTTAGTTAATTTTGAGCATTGTATACATATAATATAAATATTTATACTAACTGAAATAGTTTAATACTAACTAAAATTCTACTTTATAATTATGTTTGTAGTTTTTTGACATACTAATTAAAATTGTTTATTACTAATCAAAATTGTTTAATTTATAGGCTAAGTAAATGAGCATTTATTGCTCAAAAACCCTATTATATATAGATAGATATAGAGAAAAAATAACATGAATAAATTATACCAGACGAAAAAATGTATCAAATTTTCAATTCGAATCAAACTTATGATTTAAGTTATCAACGTAAAAAATAATTATGTACGTGATAACATTTTCATCTATGATAAAAGTATTATAATGGTATTTATGCTGATAATGTTGGTTGTGGCATTGATTTAATAATTAAAAAGGATTGTATATAAGAGAAGATATAGATTATAATGGAATGTAAATAATCGTATAGCCCAAAACACTTTTTTGGAAATAAATTTGATTTTACGTGTGATACTTTTAAGGTGTAAGTGAGTAAATATTTACCAAAAATCTTATATTTATACAGATATATAAATTAGAGAGATTATACTAGAATTAGGAGTAACTATTTACCAAAAATATTCTATTTATATAAATAGAGAGATTATATTAGAATTAGGACTATATCATTTTATATTTTATATGTTGTTATTTAGGCAAAACTCTTTCTTCTATGTGTTGATTTTATATGTAATACTTCATACTTCTAAGGTGTAATCAAGAGGAGAGACATTTGTGGTAAATAACTCTATTTTATATTATGTATGAATTCTTATTACATGTGAAGGATTTTCACATGAGTAATGTTAGTTTTTTATTTCATCTACATTTGAATGCTAATTTTGTATTAGTTCTACTCTATTTTTATGATAAAATGTAGTTTTGTGATAAAATGATGTCATGTATAGATTTATTAAAAAAAAAATCTATGATTTAAGATATGAGCATTAATGGTCTAGGATTGTATTTTATGTTATATATAGATTGTTCACCTCAAATTTCTGGACCCTAAGACACAAACACACAATGCATTAATTAAGATCGAAAAACCATGTTGGATCGATCAATTAAGTAAACAGCCGAGCAATGCAATTTGTAGAAATTAAACATTGATAATATATATCCCGAGGCCAAGGATGGAATGAAATCATCCGTTGTTGTGATAGGGAGAGTCGAAAGCTGGAGGCGGAGGGTGGGCATAGTATGCGGGCAGGGCCGGAGGAGGATGAGGATGAAGGTGATAGTCGTAAGTAGGTGGTCGGGACTCGAGGTGGCGGTAGCGGTGGAGGAAGAGGGAGAGGGGGTCGACGTAGGAGTCGAAGCCGAGCTTGGACATGGCGAAGAGGACGTCCTCGGCGGTGATGGTCTTGCGCTGCTCCAGCTGGCAGCGGTCGTTGGCCTCCCCGGTGACGAACCCGATGAACTCCGACACGCAGTCCTGCATGGTCTCCTTGGCGTCGTCGGAGATCTTGCCGTGCGCCGGCACTATTCTTCTCATGATCCTTATCACGTTCGCTACCGGCATGAACCTGTCCTGCTCCCGGACCTTGCACTCTTCCTCGTCTCCCCCTCCATTCCTCGTCGTCTTCTTCCTCTTCAGATCATTGTTCATCTCTATTAATTCAAACAATAAAGATCAAAATCAAACTAGCTTATTGGAAGGGAGGGAGTAGGTCTGGTCGGACCGTACCTTTACAATTACATAATATTTTATTGTCCACACTCCACACTCACTCGGATCGGAGCTATTCACACCCGCGCCGCACCATGAGTTTAAGATACCAAACTTTTTTAACAATTAGTAGGACGTACGGTACACTCATGCTAATTAATTAGCTAGATTAATAGCTAAATCTAACTTAGTATTATATACAAACTTGTACGTATTTCAATGTGACCCATAATTGATGTGTAAATTAAGAATCAATAAAAGACAGGTAGGCCATTAGAACAGAACAGAAAAGACAATGATGTTTCGACCATGGCCTAAGCCAATCCGTTGGATATATACTAATAGAATTCAAAGTAGCTAGTAAGAAGTGGATCTGATGTACGTCAGGTTTGACCAGAGTGATATATATATATATATATATATATATATATATATATATAGGTGTTAGGAGGAGGCAGAGAGTGACACGTGGAGGGTGAAATGAGCAGGGAGGGAGGAGACTGTGTGGGGTTTAAAAATGTACAGGTGCATGCTTGCCACTTGGGCACGTACGTGAATCTGGCCCTGCACCCAATTGCATTACATTGCTTAATTAATTACCTGGCCTCATGCATATATCCGATCCCTTACAACAAACTCCATCAAAACTTATATGCAGATAGATAGATTATAGATACACATATACAGAGGCGGATCTACGGGGGGCGGAGGGGGCGGCCGTCCCCGCTAATCTCCGGCGAGAAGCTTAGCCGGACCGCCGAGCCCCCCCGGCGCCACACCATTGAAAGCGGTAAGCGAGATCTGAAACATGGCCATGGGAGGCGGGAGCTTCTGCTGCGTGGAGAAGACAAAGATCTCAGATCTGTTTCAATTTTTTTTAAACATCTAAAACGACGTCGTTTCCAAAAGTATAAAACACATGATTTTCCTTTTTTATTAAAACAAGTGTGGAAAAGGCTGTGACTTCTTTTATTTCTTAAACGTAATACTCCCTCCATCCCTTATTTATGTTCTCATTTTGATCGTACATATCCGCTGAGGCGGATTTTGTATCGTTAATATCTCTAATTATATAATCATAAAAAATAAAAAAATTTGATATTATCAAAGTACTCGTTAAGACGAATCAAACAAGACCCCACATGACTATGTTTTTTCTTATATATTAGAAGAAATCTTGAAAATTCTCTTCAACGATGAACAAACGATGAACAATGTAAAAAAGTCAAATGAAAACAAAAATAAGGATCTCTTTTCATCAAAATAAAGAAAGAAAAGAAAAGAAAGTAATATCAAGCATCTCCCACATACTCCAAATCCAAAGCAGCGCTCCACACGCCACACCAGTTCACTGCCCTGCGCCCCTGCCCACCAACCATTCTCCGGCAGAGTTCCGGCAAAATTTATAAGTTTTATTTGTTTTAGGGTTTAAGTAAAAGTGGAAATTTTGTATAAATTATATCTATATTTATTTAAAATTTACATTAATAAGTTATGGAATCTATGGTTATATTGAATATTTGTATAAATTATATCGGTGTACTAGTGAGACCACGAAACACTATGTACGTATATATGTAGCTGCTACCACTCAAAATGTGGGTACGTACAGCCATACATAACTTACATGTATATATTGGTACGTACGTAGTTCAAGTGGGGCACAATTAACCTCGTGATTTCAAGAGGCCAGATAAGGGTGCCTTTGGAACACAATCCATAAACCTAAGATTTCTTTCTTTATTCTTATGTATCAAGCATTTTCTATGAAGGAAAAAAAAAAAGGGCTTTACTAATTCTATATAAATTCACAGTAGAACTAATAACATGAATTAAAGTAAACAAACAAGAATCAGGTTAATTTTACAGATGGTACGTAGCTACGTACGTGAATGAAACAGAATGCTTCCCGGAGTTCAAAATTGAATCGATCAGTATATATGAACTCACTTTTTTTTGCATATAACGTATCACAATATATAGATACATTATATGTATAAAACTTATTTAAGAAACATAAGTAGAATTAAGTTGAAAAACACGTTTGTACAAGAACATAGATGGATGGAGAATTGGAGATGGACACTAGGTAGATTGATATATAAAACATGCCTGAAGAAGAAGAGGAGGAGAGGGTTGGGAGCTTGTGGTGGTAACCATGGAAGCTGCCTCCACTTTCCATGCTTTTTGTTTATCTTCTTTGATCTCCTGCTGCTGCTTAATTTTGATATGTACTCTGAATTAACTCTGAAGAAGCAACAGGAGTATGTTGCTGTATAGTGTGAAGTGAAGGAGTGGGCAAGTAAACTGAAACGGAAGGAAAAAGCAGTCGCCGCGCACCACGTGTCATTTCCCTTCTTCCGCTGGGTCCCACCTACCCGCCTCTTCATTCGTCTACATGCTTATTCCGCTTCAAATCTAGGCCTTGTTTGGCTATGCCTTATAATGGCATTTTTTGTTATAAGTAATTTATTTGAAATAGATGTGTTTGGTGTATACATATTTTCTATCAAAAAGGTATTTCTCTCATTTATTTTATTTGAAGAATGATATAATAAATTAGCACAATTTCCAAAGTGTCATAAATCCTTTTATTTGAAAAACCCCATTATATGTAAAAATCCCATTATAAATTAAAGCTCCAAACAAACTCCTATTCATGCATCAATCTCTTTCACACTTCCAATTCAATTTTTTTTTTAAAAGGTAAAAAATCGATGTACTAAACAAATCTAGTAGATCGAGAACCGAATAAATCGATATCTGGTCAAATCGGCATGAAAACAAACAAAAACAAAAACAAACATAAAAAACAAGCAAAGTTGAATACAACAAAACAAATGAGGAGCCTAAGCGAGCTAGTGAGCGGGGTGAGTAAAGCACTAGCAAAAGAGTAGCGTCGCTGGAAGTAGGTCAAGCAGGACATCTCTTGGGAAATGCAAATTGGACTCATAACGTTCCCTCCACCGAGATGAAAGATCTTCATGAGCCTCAGACACGACCACGATTTCAACCAATACAACTCGATCCACAAACTAGATCAACACCTCAAATGCAAAATGGTATTTCACACCAAGCTTATATGAAAAGGGGTCACGATTTTCGGACTTAGTCATGGCGTGGCGGACTTGTCATAATTATTCTTATCACTTTTTTTTCCCATTTTCTACATTATTTTCCACCTTTTTATAGAAATATTATCTTGTGAGCTATTCATTTGATTTTTCTATTCTTTTGATTCTGCCATTTCTCACAAGCTTGAAACACAAGTTTATCCAACTTGGTAACAATTTCGTTTTTTTTTCCTTCTTTTCTCTTTCTTCCAAACTAGTGAAGGCTAATTTCTATTCATTTGAGCTTTCTCTTTCTTTTTTCTTGAGTTGTTTAGTAATCCGCCCCAAAGGATGGGATTTGGTTCGTTAGCGGTACCCGGATATGCCGATCTAGGCTCAAAGCTTCTTAGATGGCTCAGATCTGGTATGAATTCGCCCACGGCGATGTGGTTTGGTGCTGCTCGACTGAAGGTGAACAAGTCGATGAGTCGGAGAAGGTTCAGAGTTTGGTTTATGTGCTTTATTCATGTTTTCAGTTGCAAAACAAGATTAGCAGGATTTCATCTCATATATTTCTTTTAAAGCTTGTATTGCAAGCCCTCAATTCAATTTTTTAATGAATTTCTTATGAATCAAGTTGAGACGAAGATGTAATCAGATTCTGTGGAGAACTTGTGACACATTTTTTGTGCTTTCGATCTTGGTAATTGGGTTCCTTCGAGTACTCGCTACTTGAAAAGAATTTGATTCTGATTCGGCAAAGTATTGTTTTTCAAATGGTTTCTAGTGACTTCCCAAAGGAAGGATGTGTTAGAAGTGGGTTTCTCACGCATGGTTTGATGTGGGTTTCTCACTCGAGTTTAGATCTTACCTTTCAGTTTCATCTCCAAACATAGCGGTTGTAGGAGAAAACTGCTAGATGGTTCCAGATCTAGGTTCAAACATGTATTTTTGCTTGGAATCTAGTTTTAACAGCTATACTGGAATACGGACGCTTTCGTATTCTAGTATAGTTGTTGCTTGGTAGATAGAGGGTTGGAGGTGTTGGTTGAGTGGTTGGACGTTGGAGGAGGCAGCTAGAAAAACTTTTGAGGAGCGGCGTTGGTTAGGGTTTATTTCACGATCGCAATTCAATTATTTTATTAGGCTTTGTTTGACTTTATCTATTTATTATTTATATTTTTTTTAAATCTATTTTTAAACTTTTCGATAAACATATAATAAACTTATTTTATTTTTTTCCACTACTCATACTTTTCTAATTAACTACACACATATCAATAAAAACCGTTTTTTACCAAACTTACTTTTTTATACAATCCTATTCATCAACTACTTATAAACAAAAAAACTCTTTATAAACTCATTTCCCTAACAAACCCTTAGTTTCAGTTCCCGTTGTGTTTAAGGGAATTTTGTAAAATTTTATATTGATTATTTTTAATTATTAAAAATATATTGATTTTATATATAAAAAATATTAAATAAAGAAAGAAAATATATATGATAAATATGATATTATAAAGAAATTTTCACTATTAATCAATTAATAAAGATTAATGTGATTTAATTTCTTACATACATAATATGATGAATGAGTTCTTATACCTAGAAATAAATGAATTAAAAGGAAATTTGAATAAAATCTTACTAATTAAATGGAATAATTTAACGAGATTAATCGAAAAATACATAATATATTCTATCTAATGTGGAAATTAGGATCAAATATGAATAATCTATAT
The DNA here is from genome assembly GCA_027886185.1 of Rheum nobile. Lineage (NCBI taxonomy): Eukaryota > Viridiplantae > Streptophyta > Magnoliopsida > Caryophyllales > Polygonaceae > Rheum > Rheum nobile. Next base: position 3,069,677 of record WOAB01000163.1, read on the forward strand.
GTTGAAAAGGAAATTAGGATCATATCTAAAATATTTTATATAAAAAAAATATAACTTAGTGATGTGGCAAGAATGGAGTACACATGTGATAATAAATGACGTAGCACAATGTCAAAACGACAAGTAGTCTTAGCTAGATTTTACTTTAGTATTATAATGTAGATTAGACATCAAGGCTTCAAACCAATCATATAAATGGGTAACCTTGTAATTTAGAAATATAAAGGTGTGACAAGTTAGTTAAAAGATATGATAATACATAGTCCCTTAAAACTACTTAAATTAATTTAGAAATTATGTTGTTCCACAAACAATAAATATCTACTTAAATTTTTGTGATTGATTTGTATCTAAATTAAAAAATTAGTGCTAGATTTAGGATAAAATATTTGATATATAATTAAATTTATTTTAGAAAACTGAGAAAATGACATGTGATAGTGTCTTATCAACCTCACCACGTACATATCCACTAGACAAGAGATACCATGACAGTCTAACAAACTAGGCTCTAGGAGCCTCTACTTAAGACCGTACAACGCCTTGTCAAGGATATATACACGATTCGGTTGAGAAGATTCTTCAAAGCCAGGGGTATGTTCCATGTAGACTTCCTCCATGAGAACTCCATTTAAGAATGTGGTCTTGACATCCATCTGTTGCAATTTAAAATCGTGGTAAGCTGAATAAGCGATGAGCAAGCGGATGACTTCTAACCTTGCAACTGGAGCGAAAGTCTCATCATAATCGGCTTCTTCTTGTTGGTTATACCCATTCACCACCAATCTGGCTTTGTTCCTAGTCACCTGACTTTTATCATCAAGTTTGTTCATGAATACCCATTTTGTTCGTATCACAATTCTGTTCTCAAGACGAGGAACCAGACGCCAAACTTTGTTTCTCTCAAACTAATGAAGTTCCTCTTGCATTGCACTCACCCAGTCTGGATCCTTAAGAGCTTCACCTATAGTTTTAGGTTCTAACAAAGATAGGAAAGCATTGAAAGCGCAATAATTATGTAAGGATGAATGAGTAAGAGTTTCCTTCCTATAGTCAGTAATGATTTGATCCACTAGATGTGCGCTTTTCTACTGATAGTTCATCACAATTATCTTTGTGAGATTAAAGTCATCTGAGTATGCATATTCAACAACTAGAGTATCTAGAACAATAGACGCGTCTTGATTTTGAGGAATCTCTGGACTTTGTTCCCCCAAGGAGATATCAGGAGTAGTGTTCTCTAGAACATCTTCTGCATTTTATGTTCATTCTTCATGCTTTGTTCCCTTATATTTTCCTTCAGGCTTTGGGGGTGAGGGTTCTTGAGACTCACTAGAGTTGTGAGTGTCACTACTAGGATCCCATGCTCAGTGCCTCCATTTTATTCATTTCCTTGTGCAACACTTTCAATGAGATGAAAACTTTCTTCTTTAGAGGGAGCCTTGTCTTTTGTGCCTGCAAAAGATCACCAGCCATAACAGATTCATAAAAAATAACATGAATGTTTTCCTCTATCTTTTTCGTCCTCTTGTTGTACACCTTATAAGTTTTAATCTTAAGAGAGCATCCAACAAAGGTGTCTTCATCACTCCTTGAATCAAACTTTTCCATGTTATCCTTTTCTTTGTTGTGGACAAAGCACATGCACCCAAACATTCTTAGATTAGAGACATTTGCATGGCTTCCTTCGCTTCAAGAGCTCATAGGGAGTCTTATTCAGTAGAGGTTGAATCATTGCTCTATACAACACATAACACGATTCATTCAGTGCCTCAGCCCAAAAATTTCTTGATAGACTACTTGCGATCAGCAAGGTACGAGTCATATCTTCCAAGGTTCTATTATGTCGTTCCACCACACCATTCTATTGAGGTGTTCTAGGGGATGAGAAGTTGTGACTTATACCATGGTTCCGGCAGAGGGAGAACTATGCATTTTTAAACTTTGTTCCATGATCAGTACGAATGGAACCTAAAGATTGTCCTAGCTTCTTTTTAGTCGATTTCAACAAAGTCACACACTCTACAAAAATCTCATCTTTAGGAGACAAGAAAATAGTCCATGTATATCTAGCTTGAAAAATCATCAAAAATAAAAAAAGACATACCGGTTTCTGTCACGGCTCCTTGTGCGCATAGGCCCACAAAGATCCGTGTGGATTAGTTCCAAGGGACAAGAAGTACTTACCTCCTTCTTGGACTTGAGGGAAGATCTTACATATTTTCCTTTGACACAAGCATTACAAACTTCATCTTTAGGATTTTCAACATTAGGCAACCTTCTACAAATTCTTGTCGATGGAGTTGGAAAGCAATGGAAGACTGCATGTCCAAAACGTCATGCCACAACTCAGAGGTATTTGTGATCGATGACAGACATAGATCATGTTTAGGGATGAAAGAGGGATCCATTTTATAGACATTGGTTTCACATATCCCTTTCAACAAAATTTTCCATGTACTCGCACTCTCAACCTGACAATCATCGATAGTAAAAACAAACCTATTCTTTCTTTTTTTGGCAAACTTGAGCCACACTCAAGAGATCAAATTTAAGATTATTAACCAAATTTACATTGTTAACTACAATACGTTTAGAGAGACTTACCTTTCATAGACCATAAACTTCTCCCTTAGTCTTGTTTCCAAATGTTATGGAACCTCCGGAGAGTTGACGAAGTGTGATTAACCACATGTTGTTCCCTGCCATGTGACATGAGCATGCCCTATCTATGTACTAGGAATTGTTCCTTACTTCATCCTAAATGTAAGAGATTTTTTTTTACAAACCCTGATAAACTTAGGCTTACTGGATTTAAGAGTAATGTATATGTTTCCAAATGCTAGAAACTTGGGCAACTACCTTGGCATATTGGTTCTTCATCAACAGATAGATAATCACATCTATGTTGACCTACTCAATAAGGCGAATGCCTGTTTGGCAGGATGGAAATGCAAATCTTTAAGCTTTACAAGGAGACTCACCCTTTCCAAATTTGTTCTATCCACTCTCCCTTACTATGCCATGAACTCGATCTGACTACCCGTTTTCACCTGCACACAACTTGACCACCTGACTCGGTCTTTTATTTAAGGTGATCATTGTGGGAGGAAAAAGATACATCTCGTAGCCTAGGATGAAGTTTGTGCACTGAAGAAACAAGGTGGCCTTAGAACGAAATCCGCTAAAGAGATGAATCTAACGAACCTTGGCAAACTGGGTTGGCGACTTCTCAATGGGAGAAAAGGTCTCTGGACTCTAGGGTGAGGTAGTCACTGCTAAGTATGGGATGACTATTGAGGGGGGCTCCATAATCCAATCCCGACGCTGCAAATCGTCCTCTATATGACGCAATGCCAACCATAGATTGAGTGAATTGATTTCGAAAGGCACCAAATGGAACCTAGGTGATGGGAAAATGACTCGAATATGGGAAGATAATTGGCTTGACTCACTCCTTTTGTCACACTTCCTTAATCCTAGAAAAATAGTGCATCCCAACCAAGTTATGAGACACTACTGGACTCTTGGACGAGGCTGGAATTGGGAGATCTTGAGCTCTCGCCTTCCAACGACCCACTTCTTGAAGTTAGCAGTTGTGGGAGTATCTGATGGACCAAGACATGGCGATATTATTTATTGGGCTCCATCACAATCAGGGGATTATACCGTGTCGTCGGCCTATTGCTTGCTCAAACAACCACACCTCTATGTGATCAATGCGGGTATGACCAAACTCTACGATATCCAGTGTGGAAGCTCTTTGTTCCTGAGCATATTAAATGTTTCTTTTGGCTTGTGATCAAAGGTAAGATTCTCAACAACTCAATGAGACACCAACAACACTTTGTGGCTTCCCCTGTTTGCAGATTATGAAGTGTTGCAAGCCAACAAAAAAGAATATTCAAGCAAGAGAATATGAGATGGGATGAACAAGAAAAGTGTTAAGGCACATCTTTGCACCAAAGAAGAACAACTAATTTTTTATTGCCATGCATCCAAATGGACTAAGGTCAACACGAATGGGTTGGTGATGGATGACAATGCAACATCGGGTGGAGTCCTACGGGATGACGATGTGAGGTAGATTGCAGGGTTCACCTATAAGATTGGCATTTGTTTGGTCCTTGTTGATGAACTTTGGGGTTTTTCAAGGCTTGCACTAGCTTGGGATAAAGGTTTCAAGAGAATCGTTGTTTGATGTGACTCATTGCTGGTTGTTAACTTTCTTTCATCACGGATCCCATCCACGCACCCCTTGCTAGCATGGTTCTCTAATGTCAAAGCTTTTTTAGTTGAGACTAGGTTGTCTGGTTTTGACACTACTACACAAAAGAAAATAAGGTTGAGCTTCACTTGCTCATGAATTTTCCTTAGGATGTCATGCATGTATTAGAGGAACCTCTTAACTAGTCTAATTCTTTTACTTATAAACGATATTAGGGGTGTGACGACCCCCAACTAGTTAATTTATAGGGTCAATTACCGAAAACCACCCATTGAAAGGGCCATATTGCCCAAAACCACCCCTTTAATTCGATATTACCGGAAACCACCTGAGTATCATGCTCCGTTAATGAAATGCCACCCCATCCCAGGATCCGTCAAAAAACCGTCAACGTGCGTGTATGGACGCGCTTATTTCTTTTAATTTTTTTTCTTTAATATTGTTTTATCATTACTCTTTATTCTACCCTTTTCTTAAATTCTTCAACAGTGGCTCCTCAAAATTTCCGGCAAGTTTCGACGATTGATTCACGCAAGTCCGGTCACACAATTCCGCATTTTCCTGTAATTGGAGCAATTCCGACGAAGTTGGTGAAGGGGGTGAAGCATTTGGAGCTGTAAATCAAAGAACATTTGGCATCATCTGTAAGTATTTTTGGAATTAGGGTTCACGATTGCGAATTCGATTGGATTTAGGAGATTTACAGTTGTGAGCGAATTCGATTTTGATTGGCATTAGGGTTAGAGATTGATTTTAGGGGCGAAGTAATATGATTGGAATTAGGGTAAGATTTTAGGGTTAGGGTGGTGCAAAGATGCGAATTTAATTGGCATTACGGGTTAGATTTTAGGGTTATTGAACATGTTTGACTGACATTGTTTCTGAATTGTACTGGCATTACAATTAGTTTAATTTGACTGACATTATTGAACAGGTTTGACTGTTATTGAAACAGAACCAATTGAACCAATATCTGAGGTTGAGTTTGAACAGGTTAGCTTACAGTTAGTTTAATTGATTTTTTAGAATAGGGTAGATGGGCAAAGTAGGAAGGTATTGTGGTTGGTGAGCTCTATGTTGTTATTGAACATGTTAGGGACACATTATTGTACTTTGGATGTGTTCTGAGTGAGTGAAATGATTTTGAGATTGGAGAAATTTGTTATGATGCAGGTTAATAATGTCAAACACAAGTTCTACATCCATAAACTCACAACAAAGGGTTTGTTATTGTGGCCTTCTGGTTAAGGAATCAACTGTATATACAGAGCTCAATTATGGCAGAATGTTTTGGGGTTGTCGTCTGTATGGATCAAACAACAAATGCAATTAATACAGTGAAAGAGTTATGTATGTTATCAAGAAGCTGGTTAAAGAGAAGAAGAAGTTGGAAGTAGAAAATTTGAAGCTACAAGAATCCACTAGACTCATGAAGCTTGAGAAGGAGGCATATAAATTGGACTCTGATGCAATTATAAAGAAACTGAAGGAGCATGATCATAGTTGGGGTCTTGTAATGCTTTGCTTTATGGTATTTTTCATGTTTGTAAATGTTGTTGTGATGTGGGCAAAGTAGGAAGGTATTGTGGTTGCTATGAATGACAATGTAAGGGTATTATCTTCATGTAGCTATGAATGACAATGTAATGGTTGGTGTTTGCCTTATATTTGGTTTTTTGAATGATTGGAACTGCACTTGTGTAAACTTGCTATCCAACAGAGAAGGGGGTGGACATGATGTTCACACTGGAATTTGGAAACTCTAGGCATGATGTGCTAGCTTAAGTCACTTAAAAGAATCTCACTCATGCCAACTTGGTAACTGAATTTTGATATCGATCCACTTGGTAAAACTAAACTTGGTATTGCTATTGATGCACTTGCTATCCAACATAAACTTGGTAACTAAACTTGGTAACTCAACATACATGCCTTCAGAGTTTGGTAGAAAAGTCACACATAATATCCTTCATTACATTGTCAAGTGGATCAAGTAGCACAAACTTGATGGTTCTGAACAACATACATGCCTTTAATTCAACCAACAACTTGATATCTAAACAACATCCTACATTGATGCATATCATCCAAGTACCTAAAAGACCTTAAATACATATTATAGCACCCAACAACATACATGCCTTTAAAGTTTGGGTAAGGTGTTGAAAAGTACCCAACTTTTGTCATTTAATAGAAACAAAATACATCACAAACATAACCAAATTACATCCAGCAAACTTTGAACCTTCACAAAGCTAACCCTTAGATATCTGCCTAGGTGAATGTCTGATAATTTTGTTCAATTCATTTTTTGAAGCAACAACCTTTTTCCTAGGAGGTTTGACAGGGAGATATGGCTTGTTTGTTCTTGAGGGTTCACTGGGACTGGGGTTGGTCTGACTGCATACACCTTGAGTCATATGAGGTTGTGTACTCTGAGAAGATACATGATAAGAAGACAAAATTTTGTAAGTAGGGCATATTAGAAGATACCTGTGAATATAATTGATAAGACGCTAATAATACCTGAGAAGCTGACCCAAATTAAACAAGTGTTTTAAAACAAAAATTTAGTGAAGAGTGGAAGGGACAATACCTGATAAGATTTTTTATAAGAAGCCAAAGACATTTGGGTAGCCATGGTGTCAAATAATCCACCACTCTGGTTGTGTCATGAACATATGCAGAGGTACCATTGTAGAGATCAGTACACACTTAAAACTAACCTTATGAATGCACAATCTTTTCAAAGCTCCACAAGAAACCCTTACCATATTGTAGCTAGCTTGTACATTGCTTCCACCTTCACTGCCACCTGAAAAGTACCCACCTTGACTGCCTTGATATCCACCATGATTGCCTCCTTCACTCCTTTGACTGCCACCTTTATAGACACCTTGACTGCCACCTCCAAAGACACCTTGACTGCCACCTTCATTAATACCTTGACTGCCACCTTCATACACACCTTGACTAACACCTTGATTGCCACCTTGAGTAATACCTTGACAACCACCTTGATTTTGGGGGACCTATCACACTGTAAAAGTTAGAAACTGAATAGCAAGGACACAATTAATTAAGAAACATAGAGTGGAAGACCTTTTTGGTGTATTTCCTCTTTTGAGAACCAATTGGAACTATGTTTGGATTCTTGGGCCTTTCTCCACGGTTAGGGGGCCTAGGTGGATCAGGACCTTTCCTTGCATTGGTGCACTTGTTCTTGTAATGTCCATTTTGCCCACAGTTAGAGCACTTGGTCTGCCTCACTATTCTGATTTTCTTAGTCTTGCTTGGTACATCTTCTCCAGGCTCTCTTCTTCTGTTTTTCCTTGGCCTTTCAGGTTGCACTATGAACTTTGGTGGTTCTGGATGAGGGTGACTAGTCCTCTCCCACTGAGATTCTCCTGGCATTGGGTTGATCATCTCCTTGTAAGCCAGTAAGTAGGCCTTCTTAGTATAGCATTCATGCACAAACTCCTCTATATTACGCATATCCTTCATGATGCAACACATAGCATGAGGACAAGGGATACCAATGAGATCCCACTTATTACAACCACAGCTTTTTAACCCCAAATCAACAACATAGGTCCTCCCTAAGTGACCAACCTCAAACCTATCTCCTCCACCCCACCAAGGTACACAATTCCTAGTACCTTCTTCCTTGGCCAACTATATCTTCTTCTTTGCCTTTGGTGTGAATTTTCCCTCATACTTTGTCATTCCTTCATGCTTAGCAACAAATCTTTTCATTAGCTGCCTCCTAATCCATTCACACATGGACAGCAAAGGCTTCTCTCTTGCAGGCAAAATATATGCATTAAAGCTCTCACAGACATTGTTAAGAAGCATATCAGACTTGGTGTCATGCTTGAAACCATGTCTTGACCAGGTTTTTGGATTTGAATCAATCAAGTATTTATATGCCCCTTCATCTAATTTCCTCACCTCATCTATATCATCCAAAAAGTCTGGTTCATTGCAAGCCCTTGCAGCTGCCCATATTGCATCTTTGAATGCCTTTCCTGGCCATCTAGACTTGAAGTTATTGTAAAGATGTCTCACACAAACTCTTGTCTCAGCCATGGGAACAACTTGATTCAATGCCTCTATTAATCCCTACATAAATAAGTACATGTTAGTGTAGGTTTATAAACATAAGAAATGATAGCAAATTGATCACTTTACCTTTTGTCTGTCAGACATGAATGTAGGGTTTCTTTCTCCAATGTCCCTCATTAAAATGTCTAAGAACCAAATCCAAGTGTCCTTCCTCTCTGCTTCTACAACATCAAAGGCAATGGGATATATATTGTCATTCCCATCCTTCTCTACTGCCACCAACACCTGACCAGTGTATGCACCCTTCAGATGGCAGCCATCAAGGCCTATTATTGGTCTACAACCCTTTATGAAACCCTGTTTACAAGCATCAAAGCACACATATAGCCTCTCAAAAAGAGGTTTCTCTGGATTGTCTAGACCAACCTTCACAAAGCTAGATGTTCCAGGATTCCCCTTCTCAAAGTTGTTGCATAATCCCACACCCTGCCATACTGTGCCTTAGCATCCCCTTGTGTCATGAGCATTGCTCTAAGCCTTCCTTTCCATGCTTGATTGTATGAGATATGAACATTATGATCCCTTTTCACAGCATTAATAAATGCAGAAAGTTTCCAGGTAGGATCATCCCTATAGTGCTCCAAGTACCTCTCAGCTAGCCATTGAGATGTCAATTTAGTGTTTTCATGCTGCCATCCACAGTCATGCTTTCCATTCCATGATTTCAACTGGAAACTGCCATCAGAGCCCATTTTCCTGGCACAGGCTTTGAAACCACAAAACACTTTCTTGCACACACACTTTTTCCTAGAATGTTTCATACTACAATCACATTTCTTTTTACAGTAAGCATATATCTTAGTCTTGTCATTGTGGAGATAGTAATAATCACCACCATGTTCTATGGAGTATTGTCTTAAAGCTTTTCTGAATACATCATTGGAAGAAAAAATCATGCCAGTCTTGAAAATAATATTTTTCTTGAAGTCAACAAGAGGATTAAACTCTGGTACCTTTTCTTTTTAGTACCATCAGAATCAATGAGACTCTTCAAATCATCTGAATCATCTACATATATCTCATCATACAATTCATCATCACCACCATCAAGGTTGAAGCAACCATCACTTAACCCACCATGTAACTGAGAAGCATCTGGATCTACATTTTCTTCACACAAATCACCATCTTCATCTTCACTTTCAGAGAATTTAAAATCACTATATGAGGAAGAACTCTCAGCCCCAACAACATCATCTGTCTCTGAATCTAAATCTCTCTCTGAAATAGAGTATCCCTCTGAATTTTCATCTCCCTCAACTACAGGATTTGGGATTTCGGTTGCAGGAGGTTTTTTGGTGTTGGGTTGAGGAGTTTTTAGGGTTGCACTCTTTCTACTCCTAGTCACAGGCTTATCCTTCATCACAGGTGTTTGGGCCTCAGTCACAGGCTTATCCTTCATCACAGAAGGTGTTTGGGCCTCAGTCACAGGCTTATCCTTCACCACAGAAGGTGTTTGGGTTTCAATCACCACAGATTCACAAATGGGCTCAGATATTGGGCCTTGGTTTCTCAAGTCAGTTGGACTAAGCTCATCACCTTGGACAATATACAAATGCATAAGATTGTCCTTCCCAACAGAACTAACCATTTCCATCACAGTCCTATCATTATCTAATAACTTAAGGCCTTTGTCAAGAGTCATACCAGCATGTGAGAACCACATCTCTTTAATGTGGTTCAAACCAACATCTTTCTTAAACATATTTTCCAAGACTACTTTAGACACCATATCAGGATCAACATTTCTATAGTAATGGACTTTGCCTTTTCTGTATAACACTGCATTCTGCGTTGATTTGTAAAAGGAACCATCATATAGAAGTCTAAAATGAATGCTCATATCTGCCATTGGAACAACAATAAATATTGGCCTAATTCAGTGAACAACCATAGAATAAGGCAACAATAAAATAAGGCAACAATTTGCACACTTACTGAGATGCATTTCAGTCAATGAATAAAAAATGTTCACATGACCCTAAACCAATGTCCCCACTTGCAATAATTTGTCCACATACTGGACCTTTACAGATAAGAGAATCTTTCATGAATACAGTGACAACAAATGGAAAACAAGACAGATAAGTAAAGGGGTAAATTCACAGCAACAGAGGATTCACCTGTCACACAATTTTCTTTTTGTGAAAACCTAAACCCTAAATTTCCCAATTCCTATTTCCAATTCCAAATCAACTGTATTCAAAGAGAAATTAGGGATTCAAATACTTACTTGGAAATAGCCCGTCGATTTCCCTAGTAAGCTCCACTGCACTGGAAATAGCCTCATAGACTTCACCAGTTCATCCCCTTCGTTTACCTTCAGAGGAAATCGCTTCACTTCACCAGATCATCCACTCCCCAATTTCGCCCCACTGGACTTCACCAATTTCACCCCCGACAAAGCTCCACTGGACTTCACCAATTTTGCCCCGACAATTTTCCCCCCGACTTCACCAGTTCATCCAATTGCTCAAAATCTTCAACTCCACTTGAAATCAACTACAAATCGTCCCAATTCAAGTCAATCGCCCCAATTGATTAGTTAGGGTTCTACTGAATCGAGAGAGAGAGAGAGAGAGAGAGAGTAGCCACTCGCCAATTGAAAAAGGGAAATTTCATTCAATCGAGAGAGAGAGAAAGAGCAGCGGGTTTCAAATTTTTACCCAAAAAAATTAACCCCTAAATTTAACCCAAAAGTAATAAAATAAGAGAATAAAAAGAAAAAGGGAAATTTCATTCAACCGCGCGTCCACTCGCCAATCACCGTGCGTTGACGGTTTTTTGATGGATCCTGGGGTGGGGTGGCGTTTCGTTAACGGAGCATGATACTTGGGTGGTTTTCGGTAATATCGAATTAAATGGGTGGTTTTGGACAATATGACCCTTTTAACTAGTGGTTTTCGATAATTGACCCTAATTTATAAGTCATCTTCCTATTTATGTATTTCATGAGTGTGTCGCCTCTCCTTTCGAACAAAAAAAAAAAAAAAAAACCATAACTGCGGTATACGTACGGTGGAGCTAGTAGGATCCTTCTTGTTCATGCGTTGCACAATTTTGTCCTTTTTTTTTTTAACATTAAAATACAACATGGAAATCGTGCATGAATCTACTTATTAAATTCGGCTACAACTCAATTTCATCCAAAATAATAGTGTAGCTCCTCCAGTTTCCCCATATTAAGTACTCACAAATACAATACGAAGCATTTTAGCCATGAATAATGATGAACCCAATCAAATCGACTACTTTAAAAAAATTACTAAATGACTTTCACTTTTCTTACATAATAAAGACCAAACGTATACGGAGTATGCATGTATTAGAAAGTAGAAACGTCAATGGGTACTTAATGTGGTAAGAAGTTAGAAAGAGGTAATTATTTGCAATTTCTTCTGCTAAGGGTAATTCGTTTTCGGAAATTTTACCGAGTGATTTTATACAGTCAACGTATACAATAAATGCAGTACATGCATGCACCTACTTTGTTAAAAACTTACCACTGAAATCCGCCTTCCAAATTCACAAACTTCCAGAAGATACACTGACTGATGTTGTTAATTGCTCTATTTATACAGTACGTACCACCTTAATTTCTTCTCCATTCATGAACAGAAAATGGAAGCGGAAGGGTATCATAAGAAGCTTGCGATGGCGTGGATGGCGTTGCTGTTGATCTTATCAGCGGTCACTTTCCCGCATTTCATGAGCGAGACGTCAGAGCCACCTCTCATCTTCGCCTTCTTACTCACATTAATTCCTCTGCTGACGCTGTCTTACGCGTTCGTCATGGCCCTCTTCTTCTGGTAGTGCTCTTCCCTCTGCACCTGCTTGTTCCTGCCGATTTCAAAATTCAACCCGCGCGCTTACGCAGAATAGGTCGTCCATCAATTCATGGATAGAGAACAAACGCCGCAAAGAATTCTTCTTTTCTTCTTCTGAACTGAAAAAAAACTTGTCTTCTTTTTCATACTGTGTTTCGCGTTCGCTTTTCACGAGATAGGAATTCGGCTAGAGTTTTACGGCCCAAATATGAAAGGATTGGGCCTGTGTTTGGGCCGATAAGAATGATGTAGTCCATTATCAACCTATAAGGGCATGTTTGGTAGAAACTAGGTATTGGGTTGGAATAAGAAATCGACATGGGATGGTATGAGGTTGAGAATAATAGATTTTAATGGTTTAGAATTACTCAACTTACCCCAACACCAAACCCGATTCCCCAACCCTCCTTACCAAACACCCCTTAATAGGGTTGAAAACAAGGAATGGAGAATCTAGATAGTGGGGAGAAATGACGAGAAAGCAAAGCATTTAGAAATACGGGGCGCGATCAAGTGTCAATCGGTCTTATGGAATAAAATGAGAATGAAACTCCACTCTTGGATGAACTTCATTTAAATGGTGGCACATGACCACTTAAGTGAATCAACTCCGACGTTGACCGGTCAATAGTTTGTTTGTTTTTTCGGGTCCAAATTTTTTTTTGGGAGAAATTTTATTTTTGTAGGCCAAAAATTTTCTATGTACATTCCTTACCAAAGTTATGCACGTTCCAGCAGGATTTCATGCACTTTTGATCGGCGTTGAACGATCAACTTTTTTTTTTTGCGGGCCCAATTTTTTTTTCGAGCGATTTTTTTGTATCCGGGCCAAATTTTTCTATGCACATTCAAGCAATATTTCATGCACTTTTAACCGTCCAAGCTTTTTCCCTCCTAAAATGTTTCTCTTCGGGGCCCATATTTTTTCATGCACATCCAGTGCAAATATTATGCACATTCAAGCCATTTTGCACGCACATTCAGTGCATCACGTGTGAAGTGGATATGTCTATGCATGTATTGCATGGATAATGGCTTGTATGTACATCTGATTTGTACTAGCACATACACTACAAACATTATGCACATTCAAGCCAATTTGCATGCACATTCAGTGATTGGTTGCATTGTTCTTGGATGGAAAGAACTCGCCTCACCTCCTCTAAGACCCTCCAAGTCAAGGCTGACCATGAGTCATCGTTCAGTGCATTATGTGTGTAGTGCATACATTTATGCGTGTATGTACATGGATAATGACTTGTATGTGCACCTGATCTATACTAGCACATACAGTACAAGCTTTATGCACATTCAAGCCAATTTGCATGCACATTCAGTGCATGTGTAAAGTGTATACATCTATGTGTATATATGCATGAATAATGGCTTGTATGTGCACCTAATTTGTACTAGCACATACAGTGCAAACATTATGCACATTCAAGCCAATTTGCATGCACATTCAGTGCATGTGTAAAGTGTATACATCTATGCGTGTATGTGCATGAATAATGGCTTGTATGTGCACCTAATTTGTACTAGCACATACAGTGCAAACATTATGCACATTCAAGCCAAATTTGCATGCACATTCAGTGCATTACGTGTGAAGTGGATGTTTATGTGTGTATGTGCATGAAAAATGGCTTGTATGTGCACATAATTTGTACTATGTGTGAATATATCGGGTTTGTATTGAAAATGTGCATGAGTTTTAGACCGTGTGTGAATGAATAATGAAGTGCATGAGTTTTTGCATGCATGTGCACATAAAATAGTATACATGTGCATTTATTTTTGTACTAGATGTGAAATTCATTTTGTTTTTTAACATGCATTGGTTTTTTTTCTTCAAAAGTGCATGAAATTCTACTGGAATGTGCATAAGTTTGGCAAGGAATGTGTATAGAAAATTTTGGCCGAGAATGAAAATTTCGCCCAAAAGAAATTTGGGTCCGGTAAAAAAAATTGGTCGACGTCGACCTGCAAAGAAAAGTTTGACTAAGGGGTCATGTGCATGGCACGTGCCCCTTTTACTGAAAGTGCGATCCAAGCCCTTGGATTTGCATCCATCCAAGGGCTATAGAGCCATTCTCATTTTAAACCATAATAATCATTGTCACATGATTCATTCCCTAGAAATAATAATGATAACTAGTGTAAAAATCGTGCATGGGTGTTTAAAAGAGGCATTACATAATAAATAAAAAATTATCAAAAAAAATTAACTTGTGACAATTAAATAACAAAAATATAAATGTTGACAATAAATAAACTTAATGAATACTAAATTTATTGAAGACTACTTATACATCATATATTGGAAAACCTCTTTATATACAATATCGTTGGGGTATTTGATGTACAACTATTTGTATTATAAATCAAAATCGTCAATTAGTCTATGCTGGTAACACAACTTCAGACTCGAAAACCAGTTGAGTACTCGTGCCAAGTACGAGATTAGATATAATATTTTTTTTATAAAATTTATATTGAAAATGATAAAAATAAGAGAATTTACAAAAAAGGGCGTTTTTGACTTGCATATTACAAAACTACCCATTCTGGGGAGGTATTAGCAAAAACTACCCATTTTGATTTTTTGTCCCCATTTTACCCCTCAGTTGAATTTCCGAAAAAGATAAATGTTATTTCATTAAATCTTTTCTTATAATTGACTGAGAATTTTATATTCTAAACAAAATAATAAAATAAACTACATCTTCATTTTCTTATAACTTGTGTAAGTTGCTATTGAAAAAAAAAACAAATTAAAATCTACAACTAAAAACCCATTAACTTCCCTCCATTAATCTACATCATCATTTTCTTTCCTACAGAAAACGCAATCAAAGCAGTGCAACTGAAGGTTTCCGCCTCAAACTGCTCAAGCCATTGTTGCAACTGAAGGTTTCCGCCATTGTTGCAACTGAAGGTGTTTCTTCATCATTGCTTTTTGTTTTCCCTTATTTGATTCTGTCTGAAAACCCTAGAAATGAAGCTAAGAGGCGATAAAAGGAAGATGAAAGATGATGAGGGGCAAAATCAGAATAAGAAAAAGGCTAGGGAAGAGACTCCGGCGAAGGAAGTGAAGAAGAAAAAGGGCGAGAATGCGATTCCGGCGAACACAGGGAAGAACAAAGCTTTTAAACTCAGTCCGGAGAAGGCTCCATTGAAGGAGAAATTTGATAAAACCAGTCCGACGAAGGCGGCAGTGAAGGAGAAAAAAGGTAAAGCCAGTCCGGCGAAGGCGGGGAAGGTTGTAAAGAAAAAATGTGTAAAACCTAAACCAGCGAAGGATTTACCCAATTCAAGTCTGGCGAAGGAGGAACCAACGAAGGCTGTGAAGGACAGTACTCCGAAGGAAGCGAAGAAGAAAGAATCTGTGAAATTGAAGAAGGATAAAGGGAAGAAGGAGGAACCAGCCAAGGTTGTGAAGGCCAGTTTGGTGAAATGGGTGAAGAAGAAAGAGTCTGTGAAATTGAAGAAGGGTAAAGGGAAAGAGGAACCAATGGCTTTCAAAAAAAATGTAAGTTTTCTAATTTCCAGATCCTGGCAATCTTGTGAAATTGTTTCCTTTAGTATCCAAATTAGGGTTTGTTTATTTGTATAGATGATGATCTTGTCAACTATCGCTGGTGTCCTTATGGTTTAATTGTTCTCGTTATTTGCAGGTTATGTACAATCATTACAGAGGTGAAGTATTTTATGGAAGAGTGAACATAAACTGTAGGATACAGTTTATTCGTGATATTGAGAACAGTATCACACTTGTTGATTGGCAACGTATATTGGATGACCCGTTTGGCAATATAATAAGGATGTTCCAGCAGGTATCTTTTTCTTCACAGACGTTGCATGCAGTTCTTTTCAAACAACTGAAAACAAAGAAGAAGTGGGAGTCTTGGTATGAGGTGGGTGGAAAAGAGTTAAAGTTTTCAATTCAGAAGTTTGGTATTATCATGGGATTGAATTGTGGAGAATTACCTGATGTTGATTCAAAAGGAGACAGTTTAGTGACTAGAAGATTCTTTGGAACTCCAACAGGCCCTAAAACAACTGTATAAGATTTGTACAACAGATTCAAAGAGCATCGAGTCTTAGATAATTACAAAATGAAGTTGGCTCTTTTATTGATAGTGGAGGGCATTCTGCTTGGAGGTGACAAGAAGAGGCTAGTTAAGGCTGAGCATGTGAGGCTATTTGAGAACATGGATAGGTTTTGGGAGTATCCATGGGGAAGGGTTGCTTATGAAGAGCTTTACAAGTCTTTGACAGCATCATTGGACAGAAGAATGCTAACAGTGGAGAAGGCAAGGGCATTGTCTAACCAACCAAGAATTCCTTATTCAATTCAAGAAATGCCAATTGTCTTTCAGGTACCTGAAGTATTTTTATTATGTTGACTGGTTCTGAATTGTATGTTGCCAGGATATTGTGTAGTTTGTATCTGTAAATTCATGTTGAAACCATGTATATGCATTTCATTAATAAACCCTAACTAAGAATGATCATGATAAATTTACCTTGGAGGTAGATAAAAATCATGATTATAAATTGAAATAAACCTGACTTGGATTGTTGTTAGGTTGATTGAAATTGTTTTTGGATGTTTAGACTTATTGATATGACAGGATGTAGGATTTAAGTGTGACAGGATGTGTTGTATCTGGCTGTATACTAAACATGATTAAAACTCATTTTGGATGTTTAGAGTAAATCTTTTGACATGATGTGTTGTATCTGACTGTATACTCATGATTATAAATTGAAATAAACCTTACTTGGATTGTTGTTTAGGTTGATTCCAACTTTTTTTGGATGTTTAGAGTAATTCATTTGACAGGATGTTGTATTGAAGTATGACAGGATGTATTTTATCTGGATGTATAGTATCATCTGCATAAATTGTTTTGATTTCCCACTTATTTCAGATCTGGATATGGGAATCTGTGCCAAGTTTAGGCAGGGCATATGCCTCAAAGTTGAGGGAATCTGCAATGCCTCGTGGACTTCGATGGTTTTCAGAGCACCTACCTGAACATGGAATATCGGAGGAGGCATTTGCTAATCCTATAAATAAGGTTATTCCCATTCTTATCCCAGATGAAGATGAGTTGGAAGTTTCCTATGCTGATGAGGTTGAAGACATGCATTTTGATAAGATTGTAAAGCAAGCTTATGAGAAAATCAAAGGAAAGCAGGAGCAGAAGAGCAAAGGTAAAGAGGTGGGAAAAGTTAAAGGTTCTGGTGAGAAATATGAGAAATTGTTTAGAATAATGTAGAGGATGGAGAAAGGCATGTTAGAAAGGTTTGATAGGCTGGAAAATATAGAAGTTAGAGGAGGACGTAAAATAAAGGTTGCAAAGAGAGAAGTTGGTGGAGGAAGAAAAAATAAGGGGAACCAGAAGAAGAAGAATAAGGTCAAGTTTAAAGAAGAGGAATTTGAGTCTGATTAGGAATCAGAAGAAGAAATGGAAGAAGATGATGTTGTTGATGATGATTCAGATGATGATGTTGAGGATGATGCTGAAGGGGTTGCTGATGACGATGATGATGATGCAGAGGAGGAGGAGGAGGAGGAGGATGATGATGATGGGGGTGATGATGATGATCATGGTGATGGAGATGGTAATGGTGATGGGGAGCACACTACTGGGAAAATGGATGATCAGGTGGCTACACATGAACAAGAGTTATCGGAGGAGGAGGATGAGGATGAGGAGGATAAGGAGGAGGAGGATGAGGAGGAGGATGATGAAAAAAGAGGAGGATGATGAAAAAGAGGAAGAGGGTGAGAAAGAGGAGAAAGGTGAGGAAAAGGAGGAGACTGAGAAAGAAGAGGAGGCTGAGAAAAAGGAGGAGGCTGAGAATGAGGAGAAAGATGAGGAGGGCAAGATTGATGATGAGGGGAAGACTGTTGTGGAGAATGATGGTGATGCTGAAGTCAGAGATAATGAGGTTAGAACAATGGCAGGTTTTGTAAAGTTGTCTATTAGGATAAGTATTGATTTATTGTTTTATAAAATTGTTTGTTGTATTTCTTAATTGCAGGAGGAAGGTGCATCACAACATATGACACCCAAAAAATTGATATTTTATGCCCAAGATGATTTGGTCATGGTGGAGAGTGTTGGTGATGGAGGAGAAGGTGAACCAAATGTTGATGTTACTAGTGATGGTGAACCTCTCAATGCTGGGGATGTTACTGAGAACCTTGAGGATTGCCCAATGGAGGATGTAACCCACCATGATACAACAGTAGGTGGACTTGAACTGCTAACATCTGCAGTGGCCACATCATCTGATCAGAGAGGCAATAAGAAGGGAAAGAAGGGAAAGGAAAAAGCCAAAAAAGTCACTCCCCCTAAGAGGGTCCTGCCTCCCCGTAACCAGAAGCGTGGTATTCAGTCACCTTATACAGATGAGAAAAAGGGTAAAGAGTTGAAGAAGATAACCCAAAATAAAGCAGTGAAGGAGATGAACGAACTGATGAAATCGCTTGATGATGAAAGGTTAGTATCTCTTGTGTAAACCTCTGTGTTTTGTTCATAACTTGATTAGAATGAATAATGGATAAGATTTGGTATATATTTTCAAGAGTGAATCCCGTGTAGGACTAACCAATTATAATCTGGACAAGGACTGGTTCCGAGCTATACTAGAACCAAAACATTGGCTAACTGACAAGGTAATGTTGATGACGCCTGTTGTTAAAAGTTAGTATTTGGGTAATTGTACATTCTATGATAGGATACTTTTTTTTGTAGCATATGGATGAGGTTTTATGTTACATACGTAAGGAGCTTGTGGCGCACCCATGTGAGACGCATAAGGCAGATGTCCTAGATGCTTGGTGGGCTTATGGTTATATTAAGGCAAAGGAGGATTCGCCAGGCATAACATTGAGTGAAATTAAACTACCTAGTAGTGCAAGTGAATACTTTAATGGAGTTAGGCCTGCTCTATATGGGAAGAGTTGGGATGATGTGGATTTTCTTTACGCCCATTTTAACTTGAATAGAGACCACTGGATTACTCTGCAGATTGATCTTCGTCAATGGGCGATCAATGTCTACAACCGCGCAGTTGATTTATACAAAGAGACTGAAATATACAAGCTTGTTTACCCAGTCATGACATCACTTCCTGTTTTCATTATCCAACACCCATCACTTGGGGAGATCTACAAGGACCGTGGTCATTGTTCGTTCGCAATCAAGAGAAAGACTGCGAAACAAGTGAAGCAAAACAAACGCAGGTAAGAATGAAATTAAACAGTGATGATCTAGTTTTAGTTTATGATTGCGGCATTGCTTCTAACATTCTGATATTATGTGAAACAATGGTGATTGCGGCATATATGTCCTAAAACACATAGAGATGTTGAGTGCTGGACGGAAGAACGTTGATCTGGTAGCTGACAAATTTATGGATTATTTGTGGATGCAAATGGCTGAGAGTGTGTTTGATGGGGTGTGGATATCTAATTGAAGTTTAGTTTTGGAGTAATGTTTTTTAGTGGTTGTGGACTTGTAAGTGGTTTGTTAATTTGGATTGATACTAAGTGTGTTTGTTGGTTTAGGAAGGATATTTGACGATGGATATTTGATATTAAGTGGTTTTCTTATTGCACCATTATGACTGGGGTCGTTATTGTGCATGACAGGATAGTATGCATCTTAATACAAATTAATTCATCGTATGTCTATTTAATGTAATACAAATTCAACATCATTAAGTGGTTTTCATATACGTTCTCTATGTTAAATAGGTATGTAAATAATCCATAGTTATAGTCAAGTAAAGTTAGAAGATTGATGTTAACTTTGTAATACAGTCGGATTAATGCTTGATATGAAATAACAAATATAATACAGTCGGATTTGACACCATATCTATCCATTTGGAAAAAAACTTTGTAAAAAATTTTGCTGATAGGATATTTTCAATTAATGCTTGATATGAAAGTACAAATTTGCATTAATTACTATGAACAACCAACTACATTTTACTCCTGCCTTTTGCTCATCTCATCTTTATATGTAATACAACCCTTTTCTCACATTACCTATCTTCCACAATGCCAAATTGTATGAGTCACATGGAGCACCAAAAAATGTAATGTGTAGTCCGAGCAGGCGGTAGAATCCTCCCAGCGTCGGGAAGGACGACTTTGGTGAGCAGACACATATACGAGGGTGGTGTTCAGGCTAACTGGTCACCACGCCTAGAAGTTGTAAGAAACATCTGGCATTTGATTTCACATCTTTGGGAGTACAAGAATTGGCAACCGAGCTCTGCCTACTTATTTGAGATGGTCCACGATCATGGAGGACCACGTACCCTAAGGGCCTTGCAGAACGAGAACGACGCGTCTGCGCTTGCAGATCTTGCCACAAGGGTTGCATACATCAACATTTACATAGTAACCAGAGAGATAAACGATGAGCTTCCTGCACCTTCCTTTCCAACATCAGCCATGTCATCAGTGGGTTACTAGATCCCCTGTCATTGTAGTGTTTTATCTTTGTTTTCAAGTGGCGAATATGTAAGATTGCATTATGTACTGTTTTCTCTTTCTTTTCAAGCGGATAATATGTTGGATGAAGTTATTATGTCCTTTTTATCTATGTTGGATGAAGTTATTATGTCCTTTTTATCTATGTTGTTAAAGTAATTTATAATGTTTCAAATTTGATACTATGTTGTAGAAGATGTATTATGACAGGTATTTATGTCATTTATGGCAGGGTATATATTTAGTACATGCAAACAGGAAATACCTAGTTCACCACATAATTCAAATTGGAAACATATGGAATAGGAACAACACAATTACCATCACGTGACAAAGGCAGATAGCAATTTGATCGACCGAAGCGACCATCATTGCCACAACTTGTAGAGTACATAAATTAGTTAAATAAGGCAACATAGCCTAATGATAAAACAACAAAAACAACCCAAGAAAGTAGAAGGATCCTCATCAAAGTCGAATTTTCAGCCTTTAACATACAATTTTCAGCCGATAGTGCCTTCACCTCCACATTTAAGGTCTTGTTCTTCTCCATTATCTTATCAACCTTCTTCTCTAATGCCTTCACTTGTGTTTTCAAGTCCTCGTACACATTATCCATATTAGGTACACTCACCGATGAAGAAGCATCATTCTCACACCATTTGAAAAATTTACAATCATCTTTCCCCTAAAATCAAAACAATGAAGATGGATAATGAATTAGGTAAAATGCTTCAACAACTATATCACTATCCAAAATTTTATAGAACATGTATAAATACCTGCCACTTAGAGCACCTATAAAAGCGTTTCCCGAAATTATGATTTGGCTTCGAAACCTTAAGCACCAAGGTGGGCAATTGGTGAAAACAAAGGATCTTTGTACAATTTTTTTCGTATGTTCCCCAACTTGTTGAACAATGGTCATTCATGCTACGACAAGAAAAACCACCAAATTCAAGGGCATGTACAATTATCTAATAACACCTTTATATCAAAGAAATTCAATTGAAATTGAGACCAATTTGGCTAATATCAAGAATCTCCATAAAACCCCCAAATTTACATGAACCCTAAATCACAATAATCAATTATGTGCTGAAAATTGTACCTGCCCTTAGAGTAGATCCGACGATATTAGAATTGTGAGAAAAAATATGAAATGTATTCGACCTTTAACCCTAGAAGAGGAAATGCGGGAAAATTATAGGAAATGTGAAACCATTAAACCCTAGTACAACCAACTTCAATAAATACCACCTAAAAATCCAACCAACTACCATTTACTCTCTCCCCCGACTTCCTGATCAGCGCTACTTTGTAGTGCTTAATTAGGAGTTGTTACCGGTGTTTTGGGTACCATTTGGAGATGTCTAGAGCACAATTATAAAGTATGGAGTTGAGGAGAAGAAGTATGATTTAGGTGGTTTGGAGAAGCTTTATTGAAGATATAAAGAAGCTGAGAAGAGAACCGCAAAGAAGACGAAGAGAAGCCAAGTGGAGAAGGCTCGAATAGGAGAAAGGCCGCGATCGCGGGGCTGAAGGCCGCGGTCGCGGAAATCTACGTAAGGCGAGAAGAAGAACGCGTCAAAACCGTGATCGCGGGCGAGCAAGCATTTGGTCGCGGAAAAGTCGAGAGCTGAGAGATTTGAAATTGCATTTTCCACGATCGCGGATGCTTTTGCCGCGATCGCGGAAATCTCGTCATCAGACGCGCGTCCGATTTTCCGAAGTTTACTTTATTTTCTTTTTACTTTATTTCTTTTAGTTCGATTTTATTATTTCCATTTTAGATTAGACTTGTTATCTTTAGTCTTAGTTTTATGTTAGGTTATTTAACCTAATTCTCTAACAGCCACTTTGTATCATCTTAGATTCAGTTTTTTATTCCATTCAGTATTGTTTTCCCATTTGAACTATGAAGAACTAAGCAACCTTTGCTTAGTCCGACGATTGAAGCCTTCGTTTGAATAATGGTTGTGAGATTCTAATTCTATTTCTTTTCCTTTGAATGTATTGATTCTCTTGTTCTTCATCCCATTGATTCTTACTGATTTCGCTTGTTGGACGCAACTAGTTGTTATTAGTAATTGTCTATTGCTAGGGTTTGGTAATTACTGTTTGAGTTACCTAATTCATGAGTAGCAACTACAATATTCTAATAACTGTTTGGACTGGTTTATTGTAGAGAGAATTAATTGTATGTAATTGTATGACTGTTTGCTACACTTGTATGTATCTATCTAAATTCTTGTGCTCATTGCTTCTATTGAATTGAATCATGGAGGTTTTCCTGGTTGTTTGATAGTTAGTATTCTCAGGGTCTGTTTGTCCTGTTTATAACTTAAGAAAAGGAATAGGAACATTCATAGGAAAGAATTAGAGATGATCTAGGATCAGCCTATCAAATGAATGGTGGATATTTGTTTGGCTAAGTGTTTTTCCCCAATTGATTACAACCCTTTGTTTTGTTTACTTTACTTTGTTTACTTGAAATTCAATCAACCAACCAATCTCCCCTTTGTTACTATTGCATGCAAATTGACATAAAGAAAGACAACTCCTCCCTATGGGATTCGACCCTTGCTTGCCTATTCTACTAAGTTAGGTTTGTTTAGGATTACTTTGATTGTGCACACGACTTTAGCATCTATCAAATTGGCGCCGTTGTCGGGGAGGCAAGTTTTAATTTTTCTTTGTGTGTGTTTGTGTGCCAATCTTGGTGTGGACCTATCTTATGGTCCACACCCGTGCTACTGACTCTCCACTTCTAGCTTGTGATACAGAAATTGAGAGAACCCTTTACAGGAACTGCAGGACAAACAGAGCTTTGTGTTTCGACAATCCTTGTTTTGAGATGGCTGACGAAGAACCCACGTTGAGGCAGTTGACTGCCCCGAATCTGCAGCAGCAACCGCTTGCTATGCAATTCCCTGAATTGGATGATGGCGTGAACTTTGAGCTGAAATCCGGGTTGATTCACTTATTACCCCACTTCCATGGGATGAGTGGAGAAGACCCCAACAAACATCTTTCTGAGTTCCATTCTGTCTGCACCAGTATGAAGCCAAGGAACGTCACTGAGGACCAAATCAAGCTGAGGGCCTTTCCTTTCTCTCTAAAGGATGCGGCCAATGATTGGTTCTATTATTTGGCCCCAGGGAGCATAGATGCATGGACAGAGATGAAGAAAGCCTTTCTGGAGAAGTACTTTCATGCGACGAAGCTCAACAACCTGAAGAGGAACATCAACAACATTGAACAACAGGCTGTTGAGACGTTGTATGAGTACTACGAGAGGTTCAAGAGGTTGATCTCAAGCTGCCCCTATCATGGATACTCTGACCAAGACCTCGTACTTTATTTGTATGGAGGACTTCTGGATGATGATAGAAGAATGGTGAACGCAGCATGTGGAGGAAATATTCTAAACAAGACTCATGTTACAACTTTTGAAGTATTCTTTGAGCTATCTGAGGGCTCAAGACAGTTCAACAAAAGGGCGAGCCCTTATGCAGCAAGGGCAGTTAAGGCCTGCAGAATCTGTCATGATCTGATGCATCCCACTGACGACTGTCCAACACTTCTTGAACTCCTGCTGAGGTGAATGCTATTGGAGGAATCGCCTCCCCTAGACCAAGACATGACCCGTACTCCAACACTTATAATCCAGGGTGGAGAGATTATCCCAATCTGAGATACGGGAATCAACAGAATCATCCTCAGGGTCGTGATGACCAGGAGTTTCAACAGAGGCCACCACAGTTCCCACTGCGTCCACAATAATATCAGCAGCCTAGGGGTCAAAAACACCAATTTAGAGAGCAATATGACCCAAGACCTCAAGGCCAAGGCTCAAATTCATCTATGTCCGTTGTTGACATGATCAAAGCTCTCAACCAGAGCGTCTCGACATTGGCTAGTACTATGGTCCAATCAAACAAAGAGATGGGGTCGAGTATTCAAGCGGTGGGCAAGCATCAAGAAACTCTAGCTCAGAATATGTTAGCGTTGGCCAACACTATGGTCCAACAAAATCAAGAGATGCGTTCAAGTATTCAGAAATTGGAGAGCCAGGTGGGGCAGATCTCCGTAACAGTGAGCAAGCTGGAAGCCCGGGATTCGGGGAAGCTACCATCTCCAACGGTAGTACACCAGCGGGAGAGCGTATGTGCCATGACGCTCAGGAGCGGAACACAAGTGGACGAAAATCGAGCCCAACAGAAGGAAATCCGCGACCGCGGGGAAGAAGGCCGCCATCGCGGATTGATCGCTAACGAAGAGGGAAAAATCGACGATTTTCCGCAACCGCGGACAGATTTCCGCGATCGCGGAAAAGTCACTATTGAAGGGGATTATTACGAAGAAATTCCGCGATTGCGGAAAAGATCCTGGAGAGTTGGTTGCCCCAAACGAAGAGCCGCGACCGCGGGCCCCAATCCGCGGTCGCGGTTTCGCCTTTGACATCCCCGACACGTATGCTCGTCCGAACTTCCCTCCGCTCGGTTCGTTGAAGCCTCTCGCGCCTTTCCCTGAGGCTCTGAAAGATACTAGAAGGCCGGCGAACGACAAGGATATATTTGAGACATTCAGCAAATGCGAGGTAAATACCCCTATGATAAAGCTCATGAACAGCATCCCTCGCTATGCCATGTTTTTGAAGGAGTTGAGCAAGTTAAAGAAGAAGAAAGTGGTGAAGGAGAAAAAAAAAGGTCCAGGTCAGTGAAAATGTATCCGCTATGCTGCAAAAGTGGTTACCTAAGAAGTGCAGTGATCTAGGCATGTTCACTATCCCCTATAAGATAGGGGGCACCATGTTCGATACATCTATGATGGATTTGGGTGCCTCTATCAATGTTTTGCCTCTTTCGCTATACGAGTCGTTAGAGGTTGGGCCATTAGAGAAGACGGGGATAGTGAGTCAATTGGCGGATAATTCCTATGTCTACCCCAAAGGAGTGGTGCAGGATGTGCTGGTAGAAGTTGACAAACTAATTTTCCATGCGGACTTCTTTGTACTGGATACGGGGCAAGACAAACACGCAGCCCCTGTGATGCTAGGAAGGTCGTTCATGAACACGGTGAAGACCAAGATTGACGTGAGCAGCGGTTCGTTCACAATGGAATTTGACGGGGTGAGGGTCGGATTCAACTTAGATGATGCAAAGAGACACCCTCCTGATGGAGACCCCGATTGCTCAATTGATGTGAGCAACCCTAGTTGAGTGGGAGAGCATCAAGTCGAGCCACGACAATAACTAAGGCACTGCTCGGGAGGCAACCCGGGGTATGTAATTCTTTTCTTGTCTTTTCCTTTCTAGTCTTTCTTATTATTGTTTCGTTTTGTTTCGTTTCGCTTTTGTTTTAGATTAACATGCAGGTAGGTGACCCGAGCCAAAATCGAAGACGGTGTTCCACACCAGAAACATTTCCGCGGGCGCGGAAATACCACTATAAGTCTCCTCGACCTGAACAAAAAAAAAATCAAAAAAAAAAAAAAAAAACGTTCTACTGACAGCCTAGCTGTCCAACATTCACTTCGAGTCCGGTGCGCATCATGCTACCAAGGAAGAGACATTCGCCCCATATTTTTATTTGGCAACGATGATGGCCCTACATTCGACAGCTGAGGAGGAGGAACACTAGAGCCCACACTATGACTATATATGGGCTCCACCATGTGTTCATTGAAGGTCGTGCAGCCCCGATTCCTTTGTTATTCCATTACACCTTATAGTGGATTCCTTTTGGTTGCACGGTATAGTTTGATTTTGAAGACCGGTGCGACACTAGTGACATGTGCTTTATTGCTTTATCGACAGCACCAACCTTCTTGTCCAAGCCAACTCTTCGGCGGTTGTGAGTACTTTTCTGCTTTTCCCTGTCCTTCATTCTTTTTGTCTTTCATTACATTGAGGACAATGCAATGTTTAAGCATGGGGGAGTGTTCTATACTTGCTAGTCGTTTGAGGAGAAAGAAAAAAAATTGAAAAAAGTTAAAAATTTGGAAAAAAAGGCAATAATAGAAATTCTGGGATAAGTCGAAAACCCGAAAGGGCGACTTAGGTAATAAGCAGGTGGCTTGGACCAACATTAGGCTGGGGTAATATGAAGTCAAGAGTGATGTGAGTTTATGTGAGCCCATCTATTGAAAAATGAAATGAGTGGCTTGGTGAAAACCCGAAAGGGCGCCTTGACAAAATGAGTGAAAAGAAGAAGAGTGATTATTAGGATTCCTCATTTTTCCTGGCGTGGTGACATAAGAAGAGGTGATATAAGGAGGATTCGGGTAGGTCACTCTGGGAGGCAAAAGAAGATAGACGGAGGCTAGGATTAGATGTTTTATTCACTCTATGGTGTTCGGGATAAGCTTGGGGGAAGTACTTTGCTTTCCTTTAGGCTTGGTGGTGTGTTGTGTTGATGTGTTGGTGCCTTGGAGTTTCATGTTAGGTGCAATTCTTAGTGGAGATGATTTTGCTATGCTTCCTGAGACCTTGGGGATTTGATTGGAGGAGTAGGTTTCTATTAGCTTACTCGAGGACGAGCAAGGTTTAAGCATAGGGGAATTTGATCAGTGTTACTTTGTAGTGCTTAATTAGGAGTTGTTACCGGTGTTTTGAGTACCATTTGGAGATGTCTAGAGCACAATTATGAAGTATGGAGTTGAGGAGAAGAAGTATGATTTAGGTGGTTTGCATAAGCTTTATTGAAGATATAAAGAAGTTGAGAATAGAACCACAAAGAAGACGAAGAGAAGCCAAGTGGAGAAGGCTTGAACAGGAGAAAGGCCGCGATCGCGGGGCTGAAGGCCGCGGTCGCGGAAATCTACGTAAGGCGAGAAGAAGAACGCGTCAAAACCGCGATCGCGGGCGAGCAAGCATTTGGTCGCGGAAAAGTCGAGAGCTGAGAGATTTGAAATTGCATTTTCCGCGATCGCGGATGCTTTTTCCGCGATCGCGGAAATCTCGTCGTCAGACGCGCGTCCGATTTTCCGAAGTTTACTTTATTACTTTATTTCTTTTAGTTCGATTTTATTATTTCCATTTTAGATTAGACTTGTTATCTTCAGTCTTAGTTTTGTGTTAGGTTATTTAACCTAATTCTCTAGCAGCCACTTTGCATCATCTTAGATTCACTGTTTTATTCCATTCAGTATTGTTTTCCCTTTTGAACTATGAAGAATTAAGCAACCTTTTCTTAGTCCGACGATTGAAGCCTTCGTTTGAATAATGGTTGTGAGATTCTAATTCTATTTCTTTTCCTTTGAATGTATTGATTCTCTTGTGCTTCATCCCATTGATTCTTACTGATTTCGCTTGTTGGACGCAACTAGTTGTTATTAGTAATTGTCTATTGCTAGGGTTTGGTAATTACTGTTTGAGTTACCTAATTCATGAGTAGCAACTACAATATTCTAAGAACTGTTTGGACTAGTTTATTGTAGAGAGAATTAATTACATGCAATTGTATGACTGTTTGCTACACTTGCATGTATCTATCTAAATTCATGTGCTCATTGTTGCTATTGAATTGAATGATGGAGGTTTTCCTAGTTGTTTGATAGTTAGTATTCTCAGGGTCTGTTTGTCCTGTTTATAACTTAAGAAAAGGAATAGGAACATTCATAGGAAAGAATTAGAGATGATCTAGGATCAACCTATCAAATGAATGGTGGATATTTGTTTGGCTAAGTGTTTTTCCCCAATTGATTACAACCCTTTGTTTTGTTTACTTTACTTTGTTTACTTGAAATTCAATCAACCAACCAATCCCCCTTTGTTACTACTGCATGCAAATTGACATAAAGAAAGACAACTCCTCCCTGTGGGATTCGACCCTTGCTTGCCTATTCTACTGAGTTAGGTTTGTTTAGGATTACTTTGATTGGGCACACGACTGTAGCATCTATCACTTCCCCCGGCTTTAAAAATCCTTCTGTTTGTGTAACGCCTTTTAAATATTACATGATCAAGTTTCGGTTGTATGGCAGGACATATAACTTCACATGACGGGATAACACAACAAGCTAGCATAAAGTTAACAATATTACAAAACAGAATGCTTCAAATGTTCATCCCTAAAAACATAGATATAAGACGATCATAACATCCCTAATTATTACTATCTAAACATAGAATAGTAATACAAAGGGATGTAGTGCTTCAAATGTCAACCAAAATTACAAGTTGTCATCACTAATCTGCACCAAAGTGATATCCTTCAACAAAAAAGTTATCATTCAAGTCAAGTGCTTCAAGTTTGAGCCAAAATGCAAAAGTATAGATCACTTACTCTGAACCTTCATATCAAGTGCTACGCTTCTTAGACTTGCCTACATAACAAATCCTATAGGTATGTCCTCTCATCCCGTAAGTTGCACAACGTAATGCATGACTCATCTCCTAATGGCCCTTAAACCTCTTAAACTTTGGCCTTCCAACGCCCCTTGTCACAAGAGGTGGAGCACAAGCATAACTCGCTACTGATAAAGGAACATGCTAATATGTGACTGGTGGAAGAAGGTGAATTGTCTCCTTGTAAGCTACCTTAATCGTTTCATTCCTATAAAATGGACTCACCAAAGTACTAGGATCAATTCCCCTATCCTTTGCTACAGCTAGGGCATGTGTGCATGGAATCCTGTCAGTTTGGAATATCTTGCACTGGCACGTCATAGCGTCAAGATCTACTTCAAACTTCTTATTTCCATCGATAACCTGGGCTTCTGAGTGGCTAAGCCTCACAACCGACATAGTTAAACATTCCTCGTACCTAAAGTCAATTAACTCAACAGTTCTTTTCGTAATAATCTCACCTCACTTGTCTGCCTTCTCCCTACGTTTGCAAAACCATGCTGCAAATATTTCTAAAATACCATCAAATAGTGCAATGATAGGCCACCCACGCTCCTCCTTGAACAACTCATTTAAGGATTCAGCATTGTTTGTGGTCATTATGTTGTACCTGTTCGCAGGGAAGTGTGCCTTTGACCAAGTAGATAGATCAACACTTAGAACATATTTCGTAACCACTTTCAAATCCTTTTCCAGCTTTTTTAACTCCTTCTGATACTCAGACACTATGTAAGCCTTGGCTACCTTGTTCCACTGTCCCAGTAGATCTTTTCTCCCAAATTTGGCCTTGAAGTTTTGGTAAATGTGAAAGATACAGAAACCATGGCCTGTCAAGGTGTAGTGTTTTCTCAATCCGTTCTGAATGCTCTTATGCCGATCTGAAACAAACACTACTTCTTCTGCATCATCTAAGCCAACAACTTTCAACTCCTTGAAGAAAAAAGACCAGGAAGCATTATTCTCACTATCAACAATAGCAAAAGCTAGAGGGTAAATGCCTTTGTTTCCATCCTGTGCAGTAGCTAGTAGGGGATGGCCACAGTATCTTCCTGTTAAAAATGTTCCATCCACAGATATCACCTGTCATAGTACACATATACATCATGTCAGTCAGTCATCCTGTCATTGATGTACAAAGTATTTACATAGTATGTAATCCAAACATAAATATATCATGTCATACAATGCTATCCTGTCATACAAATCTATCATGTCATAGAGTTCTATCATGTCATACAATGCTTCAATGCATATATGTGTTAACAAACATACCTTCCTAAGATGCGATAGTCCCTTCATCCAAGCACCAACCGCCCAAAAGCAGTACTTAAAACGATGTTCAGAATTGGTTTGAATAGATGTATGCATTCCAGAGTTCAGTTGTTTCAGCATGTACAGCCAGGAGTTGAGTTCGAAGTAACTTGCCTGAAGGTTGCCTCTAACTATGACCTCTGCACTCAATCGAGCCCGATTAGCCTTGGCATAACTGGCATTTATGCCAGCTTGTTTCATAACACTCTGAATTTCTCTAGCTCTGGGGGATTGCTTACGACCTTCAAACCTATAAAATTCATATTTCATCAATAAACCATCATATATCAAATAAAATCAAATATGCATCCAACAAAATTCTTTTACCTTCCAAGTATCTTTTCAGCAATCATGGATATAGTTGCATGTTTGTCGTGGTTGTGTCGATACCGAAGTGTGCAACTATGAGTTCCATTATACTTCTTAACCTGAAACAAACCATATGTGCCGGTTTTCACCCCCGTTGAGCAATGAAATGTGCATTTCTTGTCAACACATTGCACTGCATATCTCTTTTTGTCAGACCTCTTCACAGAAAGCTCGACAAAACCTTTGAAATCATTTTCCTTTAACACATCTTTTAACTCTTTCTTCGTGCAAAATGTGGCTCCAACTTTAATTTCCACATTCTCTGCCTAACCATCCTCGACATTTGCATCGAAATACTCTCATTCATCATCTTTATCTTCATCATCATGATCATTCTTTTCTCATGCTTGCCTGTAAAAGCGACGACGATAGTTCTCTTCTGCCATATCTAACTCTTTCACAAATTCGGTATCCATATATCCATCCCCACCAGATCAGTTTCCATCTCTGGCATCATCGTCACCAAGTACAACGAGGTCACGGCCCTTGTGCTTGCTTGCAAACACCTTCACATCTTCATCGCTCTCAATGCTCCCACATAAATCAATGTTTTCATCATCACTTCTCAAACACACGACATCTTCAGGGGTTGCTGTTTGTGGCCTTGATTTCTTGCAAAACCATTTTCTAGGGTCTTCCTTTTCCGCTCCAAGTCACCCAACATCGATGTTCCCATTGCATCCCTTCTCCTGTCATACATCATGTCCTCTCCCATTGCCTCTTCATCCTCAGCAATATCATCGTCTATAATTTCATCGATACTCCTGTCATTATTCAACGGATTTCCCACCATCGGATTTTCCAGGCTTCTACTAACCCTTTGTTCTGTACCAAGCTGGGTTGCATGTGTTGGATGTGGGGGTGAGCTCATAGTACCATCAATTTCATTCGGTGATGCATCACTGTTTCCTACGTTCCCAAAAAACTCAGAATACAGATTTTTTCCATCCTTCAATGTCGAGCTTGCATACAGTGATATTGGCCACACACCATCTTCACAACATTTCATATTAAGATACTTGAAAGTATCAAGATCATCCTCATCATTAACATCCAATTCTGGTATATTTCCCTTGCTACGTGGTGCAATGTATCTCAAATTTAGTTGACACATTTCAAAATCTATATATACCTTTTCCAAAATTTTCTTCTTCAATTCCTCATATCTTATAGCATCTGAGACAAGGACACCTTACGCCTTTTTACTGCCTTCATAGAAACCAGTCTTAGACCAATCTCCCCCACTAATCAAAGTCATCACATAGCTTGTTCCACCTAAACAAATATCAAAATACATAGTTACAAAACGTTAAGCTAAGAAAACGAACAAGAATGACAATTTTTTATTCATAATGTTTCTGTTTATGTAACTGACAACTCACCCATTGCAAAGTCGTCTGATTCCCTCTGGTTTTGGAACCCCAGACGGAACTTGGCAGGATGAAGAGTAAGTTTCGAGAGAATAAGATAGGTATTCAAGTCTATAGTGGGATTAAATTCAAACAGAAGGAATAATGTCTGCCTTGAGGGAGTGAAAAGGAATGAACATTGAAGAATGAAAATGAATGAACATTGAAGAAGACATAAATTTCCCAAATCCAAAAAAAATCATTTAATAATATGATTTCATTGTTTAACTATTAAGTTTCTCTTACTTTTAGTGTTATCATTAAAAAAAGACATAAAAGGAGGGAAAATGACCTTTTTGGAGAGAACTAGTGCACGAATTACACCAAATTTGGAGGGAAAATGGACTAGCTAAGCTAGCTCAACTCTATAAACCCTTGCTTATTTTTCTTTTACCTTCAATATAGTCAATCTAGGAGGGAAAATATAGCTATTTTACTACTTTAGTATTTTATCCTTCCATAAACTAAAATAATTCCTGACACAAAAGGAAGTCACCTTTTACCTCAAGTACAGCAGAAACCCTTTTTTTATTTGTTGCGTCAAATTCATGTCAGTTACAAGTACAACCCTTTACAATTCCTGTCAGCTATTATTTATTTTCTTGTTTTCTTCTTTTCTTTCAATCACTTATTTTAGGATTTTTTATCTTATTTTGTCATCATGCGTCAGACATTATTTCCTTTTTCTTCTTTTAGTCTTTTCTTTTATTCTCTTCTTTTTCCATTGTTTATCATTTTTCCCATTTTCTTTTCTCTTTAATTTCGGACTTCATATTTCATTTCAATTCCTTTTCTATTTATAAGAAAAGGTAAACAAATTTTGCAAAACTACCCATTGGGTACCCTTGAAAATAAATATACAAAATTGGTATTCTTGTTAGATACTACCCTTAAATGGGTATTCCTGTGAATTCGCCTAAAAATACCATAGGCTTTACTTTATATATATATGTTATACTTTTTTATCTTGTTATTATTATAATATTTGAGTGCGGTTCCGGTGCGGAGCACTCTTCCCGTGCGGACGTGCGGACATGCACTATAGGGCCTTATTTGTGCACTTTAGGGCCTTATTTGTGCACTTTTGCAAAAAAAATTGAAAAATGCTTGGAAAAAAATTTGAAAAAGATTTTTTTTTTTTTGAAAAAGTGCACAAATAAGACGTTAAAGTGCACAAATAAGGCCCTAAAGTGCATGCTCCGCACGTCCGCACGGGAAGAGTGCTCCGCATATGATCCAAACTCTATAATATATTGCACATAACATGTCTAACATAATTGTATATTAATAAAAAAATGCATTATCAATAAAATAAAATATTTATTATAAAATATTATAACGAACAACTTACATATAATGTGCTCATAATATAAACATTGCAAGGCATAAACATATATGTATATATAGGATCGAGGATATTAACTGAATTCTTAGTATAATTCACCTGACATTCTTTTCAATTAAACATTATATGAAGTATTCTATTCATTTTATATTACTTAAACAATATATATACATAATATTGTTAAAAGAATGACATTGGATTAACCCATATAAAAGATTGGTAACAACGGACTAAGTCTATACATTTTACAAATACTGATAAAAGTACAAAATATTTTCAATATATGGCGAAAATAAGAACATATAGACATAATATGTCTTCCTTCCAAACCCATGATGGCTGCATTTTTCATGATCACTATCTTATTCAGAATGCGATCTCTCAAGATCTAATGACTCGATTTACACCGACTACACCCAATATTGCTTCAATTGATAACTTACATATAATTCCTGAAATTATTACACATCAAGATAATATGGATATTATGGCTCCGTCGTCTCCTCTTGAAATTAAAAACGTAGTTTTTTTGATAAGGTATGAATTAGACTGGAATCTTAAGAACATAGTTTTTGACTTACCCTTAAACAAGACTACGGGTCCTGATGGTTATCTAGATGAATTTTACCAGGCTTATTGGCCTTTTGTCGGTAAATCCTTGACCAGTGCTATTCATGCTTTCTTCCATTCTAGACAAATTCTCAAAGAATGTGCCCACTCGTTTATTGCACTCATTTCGAAAACTGAGAATCCAATTACCATTAGTTTATGTAACACGACTTATAAAATAATAACAAAAATAATGGAAAATAGGCTTAAATCGTTGTTACCACGACTGATTAATCCTTATCAAGGGGTCTTTGTTGAAGAACGTCTAATTCAAGATAATATTTTAGTCGCCCATGAAATCTTTCATTTTTTTCATGCGAAAAAGAAAGGGAAAAAGGGTTGGATGGCATTGAAATTAGATATGGAAAAG
Organism: Rheum nobile; assembly: GCA_027886185.1. Classification (NCBI taxonomy): domain Eukaryota; kingdom Viridiplantae; phylum Streptophyta; class Magnoliopsida; order Caryophyllales; family Polygonaceae; genus Rheum; species Rheum nobile. Next base: position 3,104,148 of record WOAB01000163.1, read on the forward strand.
GCTTATGACAAATTGAATTGGAAATTTATTCTGACTATTTTATAAATTCGGATTCTCTAGTGCCTGGGTACAATTTTTAATGACTTGTATCACTTCTCCATTCTCACTTCTTGTTAATAATGAACATGGCCATGTGTTTAGTCCTTTATGTGGGCTTCGTCAGTGATGAGTGCCAACCACCCATCAACAGGGAGTCAAGGCCTTGACCACCAAGACGCCGACGCATCAATGCCACGACACTCAAGCATCGACAATGCTTCGATTCCAAGACATTTATGTGCACGTCTATATCCAAGCCTTATGGCTTTTATCCTCTTTGTATTTTTGGTTATTTAGTTTATTTAGTATAGTCTTGCCTTAGTGAGTGTGAAGAGCCATTTGCATATGGGCTTCAACTCACTAAGGCCCATTAAAAGCTTTCCCTTGTTGGCTTAATGCCATAACTATTTAAGCCAACTTGTGGCTACCTCTTTCATTTAGTTAAAGAATTAAAAAGTGGAACTTTCCCTTAGGTTGAGGATTCCTCCCTAAGACTCTCCACTTCTTCTATCAACTCAAAGCTTCCAAATCTTCACATCTCTTCCTCTTAATCTCATTTCCCCTCAAGCAAACTCACTCAAATCATTGGATTCAAGCTCAAATAGCCAAGAAACCTCTAAGAGAGGTTCCCTTGGCCTTGTAGCCGAGATCCACCGGTTATCCCTAGCAAGAGGCCGGCCTCCCACCTTGTTTGCCGCCGGTCGTGCCCTCCCTCGGCAACCCCTTGGCTCTCCCCTCTTCCTCTCGGCCATGAGTCTCCCCCAAGCTCCGTTGGAGGACTAGCAAGCTCAAGAAGGAAGGAGAAGTCTAGCTTGGCCACGATCTAGCTCACTTGGGAAGAAGAACCTCCTCTTGGGGGTTTGATTCTCATCAATTGGTATCAAGAGCCAAAGACCAAGCTAAGTCCCCTTTCCCCTCTTTCAAATTCAGTTTTTTATGCTCATTTTCTTAGCTTGCATGAGTTCTCTTCTTGCTTCCATGTTGACCATGTGTTTATGCTCATTTCCTCTCTTGCTAGCTTGAAAATTTTCTTGTTTTTTCATGTTTTTGTGTTCAGTTTTTTCATGCTCAGTTTTTCTTTGTTTCCATGCCTTCCATGTTGACCATGTGTTTATGCTCATTTCCTCTCTTGCTAGCTTGAAAGTTATGGAAGATGCTCTTTCCACTACAGAATGGTTAACTAGACATTTCTCAACAGTACCCGCTGTTTGTAGCCTCTGTAACTCCGATAATGAAGATCTTAATCATTTCTTCTTTACCTGCCCTTTGACAAAATAGATGATCTCTAAATTTAAAAATATGATCAACTCTTCCTTTAAATTTCAATTTACGACACATTGTAATTTTAACTTTGACTTCTTTAGAACCTCTACTGATTTCATTGTTCTTCTTATGGTGGACCATTTGAAATTCGAAGTACTCTAATCATTAGAAATAATGACACAATACAAAATGCATGCCCCGCGGATCAGGCCTTTTTTCAATTTCAAAACTGGATTGCTTCGACTTCTACACAACAGTTACCACCTATAAAACGCAATATACTCCAACCTTTTAATTGTACTTGGAAGAAACCGCAAGATGATTGGGTCAAATTGAACTTTGATGGCTCTAGAAGGCTTGATAATACATCACATATTGGATACTTACTTCGTGACAGTAATGGCAATACTCTTTCTCTTCATCGTGAGAGTATCCCAACAAGTTCAGTTTTACAAAGTGAAGCTTTGGTGGCACTTTCTGGAATTCGACAAGCCGCTAGGCTTCATACAATACTATTGATTATAGAAGGTGATAATTTAGTTATTATTAATTCTATCAGAGGAACTTGGAGAAATCCCTGGAAAATTCACTCTATTATTATTGATGTTACTATGCTTCTTCTTTTTTCATGCTATTTGGTACGTTATTGCTTTCGAGAAACCAACCGTATTGGTGACATTCTAGCTACCAATGATATTGCACATTTTGCCTTTCATAGTTTTAAACGTCTATTAACAAGTACAAGATCTGTTATCCCTACTCACGCTATGCTTTCCTCTAGATATGAGTTCATAAGACTGAACTCTTGTTTTGATAATTTCGGCACAAAGTTTCAAAAGATCATCCATTGCGATGATTTAGAACCGCCTTTTTTTTTAAAGGGTCATAATGTTTACCCTGTATAAAAAAGGTAACTAGGTATACCTTTTTAATTTATATTTATCCTATATTTATTTATGGTATTACGTCTAACAAGATATTTTCAGTGTAAACAATTATCGAAACTTATTTTGTTGATCCAATCATTTTTTTTTATATCTAGAGAAGATACCATGTCTTCAAATGGGAGACCAAAGATTTGAACTCGTGATCACAGGATGTCATGCTTTTCAGCTAAGCTGAAAAAACATGAAATCTAGCCAATGATTGTGGTTGGGGCCTTTAATAAATATCTTATTAATTACTTGTGGGAGAATTTGAATTAACGATATTCGACGAGTGATTACGTATTTACTTGTCTATATTGACACGATTGGTGTTTTCACCTTAGTAAGAGACTATACTTATCCTCTCTTGACTAGGAAAAAAATTATACTAATCCACATAACCGTGTAGTCTATCGTAAAACATCATTACTAAATGAATGAAATAGTTTTTATGTAGATGTGATCTATATATGTTAGGGCCCATTTGATTCTATATAGAGGAATGGAAATAGGAATCACCCATACTCGTTTTAGTATTTGGTTATGTAAAAAAGCATGAAATGAACCATCCTTGATTTTTCCATTTCTTGATGCCCACCATCCAAGGAAGGTATGAGCCATATCTAATATTCTTCTTCTTCCTCATGTTTGTTCGTTGTGGGGGAAGCAAGGCGAAGCACTGGTTTTGCAGTTGAATTCACTTTCTGGTGGTCGATTTCTCATGTTAAGGCTCTGTTTTATGTTCTTTATTATCTCTCCTATGTCATGTACTTCATTTCAATTGGATTTTTTCGCTAGTTTCAAATCCATGGTACGAATTGTGCTAAAAATCGAAATAGGGTTCATAATCATTGGATTCGAACTTTGGAAGAAATAAATTGTTTGCAAGATTTAAACGGGGCTTCAAAAAAAAGGATTTTGCCTATTGGATTCAAAGAGATATATTCTTTTGTTGGATTTGAAGAGCATGTGATAGTGATGGTGGTGGTGGTGGTTCTAGAGTGTTTTAAAATCCTAATTTATATCCACAATTTTAATCAAACAACAGAAGTTTCAGAAAGCGGGTTGGTTCATTCCTATTCAAACCCGATTAATGTCATCGTATCAAATGAGTCCTTAATTCATATGATTTTTTTTCATAGTATGTAGTTAGGCCGTTACAATGAGGACAAAGAATCAAATTCATGAGATCACGAGATGTCGGGTGTATTTGGATGATCACTTTAGCCAGTTACTAGTTAAAAAAACAATAAAGAGTAGTTGGTAAGTTAAAATAAACTATTTACTAGTTGATCAACTAATTTAAATGAAAAGCTAGAAAAACAAGGAATTTGGATAGTGGTAGAAATTGTTTTGGATAAATTTAGAGAAAATAATAATTAATTTTTATTTTTTTTGTAAATTAATAATTGTAATTGTAACTTTTTGTCTATTAGTTCTTTCATTTATCGTTTTGTATTCACAATATCTTATACTCCCTCTGATCAACTTTATTTGACGTTCTACCAAAAAAATTGATCAGCAAAGGGTGACTTTCTAGGATAACATTTAAATTAATAATTAAGTGGAGACTCTTAATTTATCTTTCCAATTACTTTTTGCAGTTTTTTCTCTACTTTCAAGACATTTGAAGTTCTTTATCCACTTTAAGAAACACTTTTGCTCTCTGTAATTAATATAATTGCATAGGGAAACGTTGCTCTCCATTTATATTTTTTGTTTTTGTGCTTGTAATAGAAAAAATAATGGATTTAAGTCAAACTTTTAACTTTCTTAATAACTGTGCTAATTCCTAAAACGTCAAATAAATTCGATCGGAGGGAGTATGGTTTATACTTGTAAATGGTCTCACTTTTTTTTATGTATTTTGATTGTTTTGTTTAAGATCTTGAAGATTTCATCTCTTAAATAGTTGTAACTTGTTTTTTTATATATAAATCTAGTTTAGTAACTTTAACTTTAACTTCAATTCCGGACTTGTACCTTACTTGTCATGTATACCAACTAAGCTAAGAAGACTTTAAGGCACTATTATCTACCTTAATACAATATAAGCGAGAGTCCAAGTCTTTGTAAAATTTTAAGTCACTTTGCAAAACCTACAATAAACATATGTCCAACTTTCTCATCCATTTTCATTTTATTGTTAGTTATTCGGAAATATGGTTTAGTAACTTTTTTTATTTAATACTTATAAAAAATAAATTCTAATTTACATGAATAATCATACATAATTTTATTGCAACAATTATACTTATAATTTTATTGTCTTTAGTATATGATCTTATTTAAGTTAAAAGTATATATCATTGTTCTGATTAAGATGTTGTTAAGAGACCAATTATACAATTACAATTTACAATTTTGACTATGTTTTTTTTATGAAATGTTCTCGATACCTTTTTATAAGAATAATTTTTTTAATTTCATGTATTTATGAGATACAATATAGCACAATTTTAACGAAAATATCACCGGGATTGAACTAGTTTTTTCGTTATAAAATAATCAATCTTAACTTTTCCATAATTCCATAAACAAATCAATATCAATATCATTTAACTCCCCTAATTGTCCCTTCTTTCTTTGAAACCTCAATATGTGACATCTTGAGATACCTTTCTAAGTTGTAGTGGTTGTTGGCCTTTTGAATCTTTGATGAATACACAATCTATTATTATATATAATAAAATTCTCTCTTTTTGAGCTCTTAGAACGCTTCTGGACTCACCATATCTACATGTCATTTTCTCATTTGTTCCTTTTTAAAAAAAATTTATATTTCACTTTAAATTTAACATTGTAAACAAATTTAACCATCAATCTATATATTTATATACATATTAAAGCTGACTCTTTTTAAGCCACCAGAGTGTTTTTAGACCCAAGTTGTTAAGATTTTATTTTTTTTTCCTTTTTCTATTTATTATTATATTAAATAATCAGCAACATATAAATTAACAAAAAAACCTTAACAAGATTTGTAAATTAATTAGCTCTAAATTTTAAAATCTTATCAAATCTTGACCAAAATCTCATCAAACTAACTTATTTTTGCAATAAATGTTAACGTAATTTTCTATTTGGCGGAAATGTAAACGTGATACATATATTTTTGTTAATCCAACAATAATATTAATTGACATTTAACATCATCAAAAAAATTATTTAATTATTTAATTTAAATATTAAATATTGTATAAGGTTAGGTTATATACTTAACTTTAGATGTATATATTTTAATGATTTTTTTGGTAAATATCACGAATTAGTGACAAACTGTTTGCAAATTAAATGAACTCATGTAACTTAATTAGTATATTGACATAGCAACCTTTAGATAACATATCTTTTAAATGATTTTTTATTTACTTACAATGCATTCACATTTTGAAATTTAAATAAACCCACGTAAATTTGATAGCAATAAAATATGATTTTTTTATTTACTTACAATGCAGTCACATTTTAAAATTTAAATAAACCCAGGTAAAATTAATAGCAATAAAATCTTCACTTGATAGATTTCACATTTCAAGATTTAATTACAAATTATTTATGAACTTGAAATAATTGATGATGAATATAAAATATGTATGAAAATATCAATATACTATTTGAAATATAATTCAATTAAGTTTTATTTGATTCTCCAATTGAGTTAATTTAGTATATTAATAATTACGAATAAATATAAGTGCTCAACATATATATATTATAATAAAACAATGAGTAAATTAATATGATTTTATTTTCAATAATATCATCTCAATGTCTAAAACCTGAATTGAATATTACAAAAGGTAAAAAAAAATAAAAGCTAACAAAAGTAATATTCTATCAACAAACTTAAGAAGTTTTAAAAAGAATATAGATCTAAACATATCATCAGTAACATATTGTTGGAAGATTGACAAATAACATCGTACTACTAACCTATTAAATTGAAGAAGAAAAATAGTATATTTCGATTCATAACTTCAATCTCGAATACTATTTCACTCTAAATATACAAAAATAAAATATTCTTGAGTTAAGTAACATGTACAATTGTAATTTTTACATTTATTTAGAGTGAATTTTTTTCCTATAATGTTTATATATATAAATTCAATCACATTATTTCTATTAGTATGTATATGTTTGGAAAAAAATTAATCTAATATAACTACAAGTTAATATAGTCTCATTTCATGTATATCTTATATTTTATAATCATATAGTCATTAATTTATACTTATGTCACATTTATTCATATATTAAAATTTTATTTCATAAATATAAGTAGGCTCGTGCTTTAAACTAGTTAGTTTTATATCGTAGACTGTAGTAAGATTTTTGTATAGGGAGAAAAAACCTAAAATAACCCTGAATACGTAATTTGAGGAGTATAAAATAAAGCCGGTGTCACCTTCCCAATCTGTCTGTGTATAATCCGCCCAATCTCCCCAACCCAGATGAAGATAGTAAAACTACCAAACAACAAAGGGGAAAGTGAATTCATCATCAACCCTTCAATTCCTGAAATGTTGATTGGCTAGCAATTTCAGCTTCTGGGTTCGTGGGATTTCATTTCATACACACAACACAACACACCAACAGAGGAAAGAAGAAAACACAAACATAAAGAAAATGGGGAACGTCAATGGCAGAGAGGACGGCAGCGGAAGTTCGCTGGCGCTGGATCAGGACGGAAACGCCGTCGACAATCCCATGAATCCGATAGCATCTCATCCTCTTCCTCCGAACCCTCTCCCTCTTCCTCTTCCTGAGTTGATGGGCTTGTCTCCTCCTCCTAGCCCTCGCGCCGTTCATTCCCCTCTCTTGTTCACCCCACAGGTTCCTCCCCAATTTCCTTCATTTTAGTTTCCCCTATCTTAATTGTGTTCAGCTGCAACAAATCAACAAATCGAAATATCTGGTTTCACTCGTATGTCATGCTTGGAATCCGCTGATGTACAATTGTTTCGATTTGTTGCCAAATTCTTTGATTGAGTATCACCTAATTCAACGAATCCCATTTTCGTGATGTTTTTTTTATTGAATTGCTGTGAAATTTGCGATGGTTGAATGTTGGTTGCTGAACTTGTGGCCAATTGATTTTAGTTGCGGATGCATGCAAGTTCGTGTTTGTTTCTTTTTTTGGGTGATACTGGTTTTTTCGGTTGAGGTGTTTGAGTTTAATCAGATGCTTGTTTGAGCTCAATCTCACTTGTGGGTATTTGAGATTTACGAGTTTTTAGGCTCTCTTGAACCTCACCTGTGTTTCAAATTTGTCAATAAATGTTCAAGTGGTAATGTAATTTTGTTTACCTGCATAAGAAATGGATCCACTTATTGCTGAATGATTTACCTTAGCTTACTCACTGAGTATAAATTGTATAATGCATGAGTGCTATGTGGTGTGTCCATTTTCACATCTAATAAAGCTTCTGCGAATCCGATTCCAGAACTGTTGAGTTCAAGAGTGCTGCTGTTTCTACATCATGTGAATTTCTAAGCTTAGTTGACTGGTTAGAACATCTCTCAGCAATTTTTCAACCTATGTAAATCGGACTTGGTTGTAAGATATCAAACTCCTCGCCCCTACGAATGCTCATGCAATGTTCGACTAACTTGGGGCCTTTGTGTTTACTACTGTCTTCAATTTTGTAATTTTCATCCACTGATTTGGTGATGTTTTTGAGCAGTTAAATGGTTCTTATGTTAAATCCTACATAATAGGTCTTAGCTCATCACTTTTTCTTGCGCATTGAGTAAGAATAACCTGTGGCACGAGGATATCTACTAGTGCTATCTGCTTGCCGGAACTGTTCTAATTTTCCTGTGAGGATGTCACTTTGATTTTGAGTTTGATATGCCTTATATAGGTCCCAGTGGTTCCCTTGCAAAAACCCGATGAGATACAGATTCCAAACCAGTCGTGGATGCATGCTACTTCTAAGCATGAAGATACAAAATCCGAGCACGCAATTCCCACAATGATCACATGGACCTATGGCGGCAAGGAAGTTGCTGTTGAGGGCTCGTGGGATGACTGGAAAACGAGGTTTGTAGTTTTTCTCCCATTGGATGATTCAAACTATAAACATGTATTAACATGTTCTAGGTCATGTTAACATTGTTCTAATGACATTTTTTTTATTCCTTTGTCAGAGAGCCCTTGCAAAGTTCAGGAAAGGACTTCAGCATTATGAAAATGCTCCCTTCGGGTGTTTACAGGTACAGGTTTATTGTTGATGGACAGTGGAGATATTCCCCTGAGCTACAATGGGCCCAGGATGATTCAGGCAATTATTATAACATTCTGGACTTACAGGTAAGGCTCTTTCGTCGTGTTTGTTGAATTAAGCAATGAAAACGAGATTCAAGGCCTCGTTTTGTGTCTGATGAACAAAAAACAAACTCTTTTTTTGAAGAAAATCGTGATTTTTTTATACTGGAGATCCTAGCTAGAGACTAAAAGTGTTAAAATAGTAATATTAAAAGAAAAAGCATACTATATGGGTTCTTTGCTCTTTTAAAACTAGTGCATGATGCCGTAGACTTAACTCACAAGGTACTGATGAGGGGAACTTTGTAAAGGAAAGAGGCAACAAGGAAAAGAAAATCCACCGCAAGTGGGTAATTTCACTTTCAATGAAGTTTGGGTTCCATTCCGGGGCTATCGCTTATCTTATAAGTAAGAAAATTATTTCCAATGATGGAAACTAAAGTTAGTGAACTTTGCTTTGATGATGTGAACTGATGGCTATAGTGAAAGAACTAGCTTTATCTATGGAAGACAGATCTATTAAAAGATTCGGACTCCTCTAAAAAAGTAAGAAATTTCGTCACTTAAAGTAGACAAACATCTCTTTTTCAGCGTCCGTGAGCCCTTGCCCTTGCGTAATCAAGGAACTGTGTAAAGGCAAACATTTTGCAAAACCTAAAGTAGATTGGTTTGATTGTGGGCAGGAATATGTTCCGGACGATATCGAAAGCATATCTGGGTTCGAACCGCCTTTATCTCCAGATTCTACCTACAACAACACGCAGCTAAACTCGGAGGACTTTGCAAAGGAGCCGCCATTGGTTCCTCCACACCTTCAAATGACTCTTCTGAACGCGCCCTCTCCCTGTATGGAGATTCCGCCTCCTCTCTCAAGGCCGCCACATGTCGTGCTCAACCACCTGTACATGCAGAAGGCGAAGAGCGGGCCATCGGTTGTGGCATTGGGCTCAACTCACAGGTTCCTGTCAAAGTACGTCACTGTCGTTCTTTACAAATCCTTCAACAATGTAACGTCTTAGTCTAGCTGTAATCGCGATGCTGACTGCCCCGAGGCCTTACGTCTCAGTACAGGTACGTACTTTCTCTGTCGTGTGTGACATTTGAATCATGTGCTCTAGTGTTGCTTCCTAGGAAAGATATACACAACACACCTTAGCGCTGCTTAGATTAGCTTCATCTGCAGCAGCAGGAGTTTTCCAGGCTATATTGTATTCTCATAGTGGATTGTCTGTGGAATACTGTTCAAGTTATACACATAACACATTGTACTCTCTCCTTGCCTTTGCTTGTTCAAGACTTGATAGTGGAACTTAAACTGAATCCGAAAACCTACATTTATTACAATGTAAACACAAGATGAATGTTTCTCCTGATCTTAATGTGAGTCGAGGGCGGCCCATAAATTACTAAAATTGGGCCTAGTGGACGTGGCCCATGGTCAGAAGGTGTGTAGAAGACAATCTAGAAGGAGGAATATAGATGAGAAACGGTAGGCAGAAGCATCCAAAATCAGAACCACAACCTCTACGAAAATTGCAGACTCCGCAACCACCATCCGCCTTTTGTCGCCTTTCCTAATATTCCATTCCATTTCCTCACGTCATTATCATTATTATTATTAATAATAATTCCATAGTAGTTGTAGAGAGTAGGCATCTATTAATTAGAGTAAGCTAGTCAAGCACAGGCATCATGGGTCGTTGAATCCTTGCCCCCCTGACACGTGGACGGCTCCCCATGTGCACCTCCCTTTTCTGCTTCCCCATCCGCGCTTCAACGTTTCCCAATTCGGAGAAGAATTTTCTTTGTTTTATTTTTTGCTAGAAAAAAAATTAGACTGGTCTAGTTTTTATACGAAAATCATTCTAGAACATCTTTGCGGATGACAACACGGAGTTCTGAATTGAGACAAAGGTTAGACACAAATGATAAAAACTGAGTTTATCAATGCGATCAGCAGTACAGTTCACCTTTCTAAAAATGTGTCTAAGTTGGACATCCTGGAAAGAATGGATGTCGACTAAGATGTCAGCGATATCCATTTCAATTTCCCAGGGGCAATCCCAGATGCCTTTAATAGAGTTAATAAGACATAGATTGTCTCCTTCAATTTGTAACTTTGTAATTTTTAAAGTTTTGGCATAAGAAATGCTTTGTTTTAATGCTAGTGATTCAGTCATGAGTGTTTTGGGGCAAAAAGATCGAACCGACCTAGATCGCCTTAAGAAGGACAATTAGATAATAATTAGATCAATTATATCTAGATAATCCAAATCAACTCGATAATTAAGTAGACAAAATTAAATAAGCGTTATATAAACTAATCTCCCTGAAGAGAGATATGAACAAACACAAAGATTCAATCGTCGGTCGCTTCAATGTAGATACGAGAGAATGATTTGAGAAGGCAATTCCTTCGTAAAGAGTAGTAGGATGTTGCTATAGTTGAATAAGAATGATTAATTCCATATTTATGCTAATCCTAGGCTAAGATTGGCTTCATAAGTCAGTCCGAGATTTTCAGAAGTCGTTGAGTCGTCCAACAGTCCACCGAGATCTTCTCCAACGTCCACTTGTTTGCAACGTCCCGCTCCTCTGTTCCTCCAGATCTTTTAGAAGAGAGTCCAACAAATACTTCGGGCTTGGGCCAATGGACCCAAAAAACTGTGGCCCAACAATTGCCCCAAGATCAAAGTGGGTCGGAGATGACAATTGATGGGACAACTTGATCTTCTAAACCTGCAAAATCTTTGCTCTCGATTTTCTCGCATGCCTCTAGGTGACATGGCACTGTCTGATTGGGCCATTATATTGACCGATGATGTGGCGGTTTTACCTTCTTAAATAGGCCATCATTCACCCTTCTTTTCACCATCTCTTCTATGCAGAAGTTCTCAACTTTCCAAGGTAAATTTTTTAAATTCTTACTGTTTCCTTCTTACCCTGTTTCTTTCATGGCGCTATCGAGATCCAAGAAGGGTAGAATCGCATCTGGTGGTTCCGCCAGGGAGGAAGGCGTCTTCACCCCTTTAGGACTTCTGAGTCTAGAATATTCTTTGCCTGGTACCTTGACCCAACCAGAGTTAGATAGGACTCTTAACGTCGGCCAGTTTCCAAAGGGCACCGTAGCACGTCTTCCTCTCCCTCATGAGCGAGCCGATTGGCACCGGGAGGGTTGGATTTGCTTCTTTGAATACCCTTTTAAGATTGGCCATTCCTTTCCTTTTTCTAGCCTTGTCCGGAATTTCCTTGCCGTTTTGAAGCTTGCCCCTTGTCAAGTCATGCCTCATGCATGGCGTCTGCTTAGGGTATGTAGTTGATCTCCTAGTTTCTGGTGTTGATTTTGACTTTGATTTCGATGCCTTATGGTACACCTATTACCTGAGTAGTCGTGGATCATCTAGGTTCCAATTACGCCTCCGACGGAATAGAAATACCATAGCTTTAAACCTTGATGTTAACGACCGCGGATGAAGATCCCGATTTTTCTTTGTGGAGCGTAGGTCGCTTGAAAGGGGTGTGGACTGTTCTTTCCTGCTCTCGGACTGGAGAAAGACAGATATTGTGTTTGTCTTTTCAGATTTCTCATCGAATATCTTCTAAACTTTTGCTTACATGTATTTCGTCACAGCACCTAATCCAGAGGAACCCGAAGGCTTTGAAACGGAGACTGCTGCTCTACTTGCTCTTCCTGAGGCTGATCGATCTTTCAGAAACACCAATTTCTTGGCGTCCGACCCAGTCGACTCCTTCTGCATCCATCACCAAAGGCACTTGTTTGTTCCTGCAGGTATGCGTTTGGTTGGTCTTTGGAGTCATCGTTTGTTTATTTTGTTGCGCCTCCTTAACAACGTCTCGCGACGGAAGATCTAGTGCTCGTTTGTCCGGGAAGAGTCTCCTGGACCACAAAATCTCAGCGGCTAAGGCGTCTGCGTTGGCTAGAGCGCTTGCGTCGACTAAGGTTATCGCCGTGGATTCGCCTTCGTCCATGACCTCCACAGCGAAAAGGAAAGTAATTGTTGCTGCGGAGCTGCCGACAAGCGAATTAAGAGGCAGATCTTTGAGCGACCTGCTCCAGACTTTGGATCCCGAGGCTAAGAAGGAGATCGGCGATCTGCACCTCATCGACTGCATTGACAAAGCTAGAGCCGCTGCTTGGAAGGTACATGTAGAGCTATTTGTGTATGTGTAAAACCCCCTTTTTTTGATAACTAATTACATGACTTGTTGTGTACAAGCTCTCCAGTATTCTATCGTAGCATTTTCAATTGTGCAAGCTTTAAGCAACGGGGCTCACAGTCAGATTGCTCAAGCCGAGGGTCAGCTTAAAGCCGCTAATAGTTGTGTAAAGGCTGCTGAGAACAAGTTGACTTTGAATGAGAAGAGGTTGATGGAGGTCCAGGCTTGTCTCAAAGAGCTGGAAGGCAGCGTTGAAGAGCTTCGTGTGAAGGATGCCCAAATTGCTAGTGATGTGGGGACGTATTTCAGCATAAAGTCCCGTATTGAGATGATGGAAGAATATGTTGCGGGAACCCACTCGGCCAGGAGTATTGAGGAGGAGAAGGCTAGTATGGACCTCCTTTATCCCAACGGCAACCCTGACGATGAATTGTTCAAGCTTGTCAGCCTGGTAGAGGACGAGCAAAAGGAGGAAGCCGACCTTGAGGCGACCGAAGAAGTTGTCGGAGACGCGTTAAGGGAGCTTCCTGAGACGACAAAGGGCCATAAGGTTGTTCCTGCAGATGCTAAGGAACGGTCAGACGAATCTTGAATGTGTTCTTATGTAACGACAATATCTTGCATGTGCTGTGTTGTGGATGTTTTGACTTAGGTGTTTGACGTTGTGTTGTGCCCCATCATGGAGATGGGGTGGACAATGTTTTGGCGACCCGTCTACCATCGTGGGTCGCGTGTTTTATGAATGCTTTGTTTTCTGCATACCTTCTTTTTGTTTTGCTTGATTTTGCAAGTGTTGAATTCCTTAGGTTTTGATGGTAACAAACATTCAACTAATCTGGTCACCAAATGTTTCAGGAACATTTCAGTTGTCTCAGGGAACCATTGTAGCGAAGGATTGTAGAGGGAACAAAGCGATCTCCACAGGCGTTGTTACCTCTCAAGGAAATATCAATGACGAACAACTCGAAGCTGCAAATGGAGTGAAGGATATTCAGTGTGAAGATTATGGGAAATATCTTGGAAGATCACGTGGTCAAGGAAGAAGAATTTCGGCTGGAAGGATCTCGTCGATGAGAAGATTTGGAGAGAGAATCCGATTATGTTATCTTAGAAAATCTTTCCTAAGATAATATATTTGGAGAGAGAAGGATTTTATCTTAATCCGATTATGTTATCTTAGGAATTCCTTCCTTAGATAATATCGGCTGTTAAGATAATATTCTTCAAATCATTTAATATCTTCTTGTTACCAAGTTTAAAAAGATATGTTATCTTGTTACGATTGTGTTAGTCGAGTTGTATTTATAGGAATGTGGGATTCATTTCTATGTACGAACTCAGAGCATTAAACTGAGAAGAAAAAGAGAGTGAAGTGTTTTTGAGTCTTAGAGGGTTGAGTTCGTATTCACCGTTGTAGAAGAGAGTTTCAAATCTAGGTGGGAAGTCTAGGGTTTGGAGTCCAGGCTACAAGTGTAATCGAACAAGAAATCAATAAGACAAGTAGACGCTTCAAAATCCTCTCAAGCGAGAAGCTTGAAGGTAGTGATTTTTCCTTGATTAGTTATTTGACTGATTGGGGTTTCCACTATACATCGTGAGTTCGTCACTTTATCTTTCTTGCTATATTATTCCGCTGTACCTTCTGTGGGAACAAAGCATTTGTTCCCTCAGACATAACTCTAACGATCCAACAGCAGGTGGACTTGTCGGTCGCGTCTTGGCCGGGACGCGTGGTTTTTGGTCGAAGCGACTTGTCATTTTAGTTGTTAGTGTGGCATGCCGTGTAGTTCCAGGGAATATTTTTTTTGTAATTTCAGATAAAGACAAGTACCTCATATAGGACAAGTCTTGTAAATAGTGTGTCTTGTTTTGTCCTTCCATTCCCTATGTACCTATCGATCGTGTAATGTAAGCGCTTTAATGTATAAGAGTACTTGTTTGCACAATGGCGATATTTGTCCTCGAGGCTTCTTGTTTTCTGCTTAAGATAATTTTGAAACACATAAAAAGGTCAAAGGGGCGACCGTTCGGTGTGAGCCCAACGACCCTCCGATGCTTAAGTCAGTAAAAGGATATACATAGATATAATTGACTAGACATAAAGGGAATGCAATGCGAAAGGTTTAAAAGTGATACAACTTTAGGTGATTCACATTCCAGCTTTGTGGCAGTAGTTGTCCATCCTTCGTCTCGAGTCGATATGCTCCTTGACCGATAATCCCTTTAATGAGATATGGTCCTTCCCAATGAGGTGCCAACTTTCCGTCTGCTGGATCTCGAGTATTCTGGAAAACTTTCCTTAAGACCCAATCTCCTACCTTGAAGACCTTGACTCGAACATTCTTGTTGTAGCTTCGGGCGACTTGTTGCTAGTATTTGATCATCCGGATCCTAGCTTTTTCTCTGATCTCATCTGCGGTGTCGAGGTTGTGAGATAATTCGACATCGTTCTGCTCCGTGGTTTGTAACCCATATCTAGCCGTCAGAACGACGGGTTCAGTAGGTATGACTGCTTCACTCCCATAGACTAGTGAAAAAGGGGATTGTCCGATCGCGTTCTTTGGGGTGGTTCTGTCAGACCACAATATTAGAGGGAGCTCGTCTACCCATTTTCCTTTTGCCCCCGTGAGACATTTTTTGAGATTGTTTATGATGATCTTGTTACTGGACTCAGCTTGGCCGTTGGATTGTGGGTACCGTGGTGTAGATGTGACCAAGGCGATGTTCCATTGCTTGCAAAAGGATCGCGTCTTTCTACCGTTGAATTAGGAGCCATTGTCGCATACGATTTCTGAGGGGACGCCAAATCTGCATTGAATGTTACCCTTTATAAATGAAATGACATGTTTCTCTTTTACCTCTCGATATGCTTCGGCTTCAATCCATTTAGAAAAATAGTCAGTGATAGCAAGGAAGAAGACGCGTTGTCCGGATGTCGGCGGCCGTTTCCCAACGATGTCCATCCCTCATCGCATGAAAGGCCAAGGTGCTAGCATCGGGTGCAACATTTATGATGGTTGGTGGGTGATAGGTGCGTGCCGTTGGCAGGCGTCGCATTTTTTGACATAGTCGGTTGCATCCATGTTCACCGTTGACCAGTAGTAACCTGTCCTGAGGGCTTTGCTGGATAGACTACGTCATCTAGTGTGGTTCCCACATTCTCCATCGTGTAGGGATTGTAAGATGCGCCTGACTTCGGTTGTTCTTAGGCAGTGTAGGTATAGTCATGTGACAAATCATTTGAATAGAATATTATCTTTTATGTCAAAGGTTGCTGCTCGTACCTTGAGTTTTTTTGCTTCTCCTTTGTCTTCTAAGAGTATGCCTTCCTTTAGCCATTTGATGTAAGGTATAGTCCAGTCGTCTTGGTTGTTTATGAGGTCATCTTCGGTGTCGTCGCCTACTTCTGCCGAGACGACTTCCTCTAGAGGCAACTCGTCTGCTGCTTGGGTGTTGTCACAACTGGTTGTTTTGAGAGTTTTAAGGGCTGCTGGAGTTGTGACGTGTGCCAGTGGGATGTTGCGGAAGTCGTCGGGGGTGTAGAGCGGACCCGAGGTTTGCTAGGGCATCGACTTGAGTGTTGAGGTCGCGTGGGACTTGCTTGATAGTGAAATGCTAGAATTTTCCTATCAATTTTCTAACGACGTCTACATAGGCTATCATCCTGTCATCTTTGGCGGTATACGACCCTTGTACTTGGTTGACGATTAAAAGGGAGTCGCATACCACTTTGATGTTCTGGACAACGAGGTCTTGTGCTAGTGTTAGTCCGAATATGAGTGCTTCATACTCTGCCTCGTTGTTGGTCGCATCCCACTCACACCTCACAGCTTGGGCTATATGGTCCCCTTGTGGTGATTTCAGTACGACTCCTAGCCTGACTCCTCTTACGTTTGATGCTCCATCTGTATGGAGCTGCCATGTGCCCTTGTCTTCTTCAGTTGTTAGCTGCACGGCTTCTTTCATGGCTTCCTGTTCCAGTGTTGGCCTGAAATCGGCCACAAAGTCTGCCAAAGCTTGAGATTTGATTGTTGTCCTTGGCTCGTATTCGATGTCGAAGCCACTCAGGTGTATCGCCCATTTCTCCATTCGTCCTGTAAATTATGGTTTCCTCATGATGGCTTTCATGGGATGGTTAGTCCTCACAGTGATAACATGTGATTCAAAGTAGGGTATGAGTTTGTTTGAGGCCATTACCAGAGCTAGGACTAGTTTTTCAAGTGATGTGTACCTTGTTTTGGCTGGAAGTAGAGAGCGACTTCCATAGTAGACTAGGGACTATTTTCCGTCTTCTTCTCTTGTTAAGACTGCACTCACTGCCGATTCTGATACCGCCAGGTATAATGGTAGTGGCTCGTCTTCTTTTGGCTTGGCTAATAGGAGTGGACTTGCCAGATATGCTTTTAGATCTTGGAAGGCTTGTTCGTGTGATGTTGTCCACTCGAATGACTTGTTCTTCTTTAAGGCGTCATAGAAGAGTTTGCATTTGTCTGAGGACTTTGATATGAATCTGTTTAGTGCTACTACCCGTCCTGTCAGTTTTTGGACGTCTTTTACGCATCGGGGGGACCTTAAGTTGACGATTGCTTTGATTTGGTCTAGACTGGCTTCTATTCCCCTTTGCGTCACCATGTATCCAAAGAATTTGCCTGAAGATACTCCAAAAGAACATTTAGTGAGATTTAATTTCATGTTATACCTTTTGAATACTTCGAATGCTTCTTTTAGATGCTCGATATGGTCTTTTGCTGCTTTTGATTTAACCAACATGTCGTCAATGTAGACTTCCATGGTGTCTCCTATTTGGTCTTTGAACATCTTGTTTACGAGCCTTTGGTATGTAGCCCCTGCATTTTTTAGTCCGAAAGGCTTAACTTTGTAGCCATATATACCTTGATTGGTTATGAAAGATGTTTTGTCTTGGTCGTCTAGATCCATCAAGATCTGGTTGTATCCGCTAAATGCGTCCATGAATGTGAGCATTTCGTGACCTGCGGTCGCGTTGATGTGTGGCAGTGGAAAGGAATCTTTGGGACATGCTTTATTTAGATATGTGAAGTCGATGCAGACTCTCCACTGCCATTCTTCTTTTGGACTACGACGACATTGGCCAGCCACTCAGGATATTTGACCTCCTTGATTTTACCCGTTTCAAGCAAGTTTCTGACTTCGTCGTCTACGATTTTGTTCCGTTCTAGTATGAATTTCCTTCTTTTTTGCTTGACCGGGGGATAGGTCAGATCTACATTCAGTTTATGAGTAATAACGTCAGGGGAAATTCCCACCATATCTTCATGTGATCAGGCAAAGTAGTCGGCGTTAGTTCGTAAAAATGCTATTAGATCAGCTCTAGTCGAATCGTTTAAATCCGATCTGACCCTTACCTTGTGTTTTGGCTTTGAAGGGTCCAACGCGATCTCATCTAATTGTTCCATTTATGGTTCGATGTATGGTTTGGTCCCTTTGCCGCACTGTAGTTGCTATGCCGAATGTCGTTCGACTGACCCCTTCATTTATATGACATAGCATTCCTCGGCAGCCCGTTGGTCGTCTTTTATTTCCTGTACCCCCACTTAGTCGGAAACTTTATAGTTTGATGATACGTGGAGGGTACAACTTTCATGGCGTGAATCCAAGGTCTGTTGAGGATCGCATTGTATGGGGACGGGCAGTCGAGTATCAAAAACTTTACCTGTTGGTTAATTCCACTGACATACGTTGTTAGCACTTATTCGCCGAGGGTATGTTTGACTTCTCCACTGAACCCGACTAACAGAGTGGACTTTCGGGTCAAATCATCCCCGCTTAAACCCATACCCTTCAAGGCGTCTAGTGTCAACAAGTTCGTGGAGCTACCTATGTCTATTAATACTCGACGTATGAGACAATTACCGATCGATAAAGAGATTACCAGACCATCGTGATGGTCACCTAACTCTTCGGCTTCAGAGTCGTCGAAGGTGATGACAGGTGTGCTTATTGCTTGTGGTTGTCTCACCTCCGATCGGACTGGTCTGTCACATTTGCTTTCTTTGGCATATCTCTTGGCGGCCGAGTATGTGTTTCCACACACGTCTGACCTTCCTGAGATGGTGTTAATGATCTTAGTATATACTGGAGAGGATGGGTTATCGGCCGTTACCTGGTCCCTTCGGTCTAGGGTCACTTTTGCTTTGTCGGATATGATGTCGCGCAAGAGTCCTTGCACGAGGAGTCTTGCAACTTCCTTGCGCAAGGCGATGCATTCGTCTATGGAGTGACTGTTTTGGGGCGAAAAGACCAGACGATCTAAATCGCCTTAGACGGGGTAACTAGTCGATCGAATAGTAGAAATCAAACCAATTCAAATAGATAATCAACCAATAGATAAGAAATGCAAGGAAACAATGTAATTTTATTAACGCGTTGATGATTGAAACAAGTCGGGTTACAACTTATCCTTAGAGAGAAGTAGGTCGGAGCAGACTCGACCGGGGATGATGATGTTCGACCGATGGACGTGAAACGGCGTTCCGGCCCAAGTAAGTGGTGGCGATTCAGAGCTTATATGTGCGTGTGTTCAGAGTTGATTATGCAGGAGAATGCGTTGTCTCTCTTTTTCCAGCTTGTGTTCCCCTCTTATCCCCTCCGAATCCAAATATGGTAAGTGCCTTTTCTGACCGTTTTCTTACGATTTGGCCATATCTTGCCTTCAATGCCGGGAGTGATTGCTGGGATTCTGTACTTGATTACTGTCATTATTGTGTTATTTTGAATGCTGTGGCCGTTGCCTCAATCAGGCATTTAATGCTCGGTATGATCTTCGCGATCTGGTCGGGAAGCATTCGACCACAGAGGTTATGACGATTCTCTCGACTTTCTCTTATCTTCCGACTTGTCTTGGATCTGGGCCCATCTGGCTTGGTCTGTCCTCCTAGGAGAGTGTTGGGCCCAACAATAGCCCCAAGTTGTTTGGGCTTCGGCGAGGCTTGATGGATGGAGTCCAAACAACTTGCTACGCCACGATCTCCACCATCCGTTTTTGACGCATCAGACGAGGGCTACGTGGCGAGATAACGGAGCTTGATGTGACGTTTCGGCAGACCTGCCTTCTCCCTTCATAAATTTGAAGCAGGCCTTGTTGATTTGACTTCATCTTCCTTCTTTTGCAAGCCTTACCCGGTAGGTCTTCTTAGCCTTTTCGCCATTGCTCTCCGATTTCCTCCCATTTCTGTTTTAGAGATGGTTTCTAGTGAAGCCTCCGAGTCGGCGGCGACTCGTTCGGACCCGCGCAAGGACGAAGCTCCTCCCCTTTTCATTCTGAAGGAATCCGACGCTCTGACAAGTACTCTGTCGCAGGCGGAGCTAGAGCAGGTTCTCCAAGTCGGGGGTTTTCCTCCGGACTGCCTCACCCAGATGAGAGGGCTGACGCTCGATACGAGGGTTGGGTCTGCTTTTACGCTTATCCATTTTGGGTTGGTCACAAATTCCCCTTTTCTTCCCTTGTCAAGGCTTTTCTGGCTACTTTGGCATTGGCGCCGTGTCAGGTGATGCCTCAGGCGTGGAGGATTCTTAGGGTTCTTGATTTGGTAAACGTTCAATCTAGGGCTGGCTTTGATTTCGACGTCCTGTGGTACAATTACTCCCTTGGGTCGAAGAGTTCTTCCCGCGTTCAGCTGCGCATTCGACAAGGTCGGAAGCCTTTGGTGCTTAACCTTGATGTGAACGACCGCGGATGGGGGTCGAAATTCTTTTTTGTCGAACGTTCATCTTTGGAGAAGGGGGGAGATTGTTCGTTCTTGCTATCGGAGTGGCGAATCGAGAGTATGTTTTTGTACTTTCTTTGCACGTTTCCTGTGTCTTAACCTCTTGTCTTAACTTTTCTTTTTTGTAGTTCCCGAAGCGGAAGATCTGGAAGTGGACGCTCAGTCGGAAGGCTTGTTCTCATTGTTCCTGTGTCGGAGAGGAAGTTCGTCAACGTTAACCTGCTATCGACCTCCCCCGCTACTCAAGACGATATGTCGACTATCTCATCGTCTCGCCCCAAGTGTAAGTTTTCCCCAATTTTCCCTTTTTTTTTGTCTGCTTTGTGATCTTTTCACGTTTACCTGTCGTGTTAGCTTCTCCCGGTGGTCGAACAAGTGCTCGCTTGAGAAGAGTGTCTGGAAAGGGTCTGATTGAGCAGAGGAGGGCGGCGGCCAAAGTCGCATCGAGCAAGTCAATTCCGGCGGACCCGGCGCCTCAAGTCAAGGTTGGTTCCAAGAGGAAAGCATGCGTTCCTTCTGGCGACGTCAATGCGGAGGAGGTTCCTAGAAAGAAAGGGGTGGCCGCTGAAGGGATCGACAAGATCGGCGCGGTCGGTCGATCGATTGCTAACCTCTTTCATGCCCAGGATCTGACTCTGAAGTCAGAAGTCAACGACATCTCTCCTTTGGATTGCATTGGTGAAGCGGGGTGCTCTGCGTGGAGGGTGAGTCATCTCTGCTTGTGCTTTTTGTTTTCTTTCCTTGAGTCGACTGAGTTTCCTGACTGTTTTTGTATTTTATTTTTCAGACCATTCAGTATCTCTTAGGGGCATACTCTGGCGCTAAGACGATGGTTGTCAAGGCCGAGGAGAGGGCTGCTAGGTCGGAGTCTGATCTCGCGTCTCTGAAGAGTAGGTAGGGAGCTGAGAGTCATTGTCGAGAGGCTGAGCGCCGCTTTACTAGGGAGCTGAAGAGTTATCAGGAGGAGTTAGTCGTATGCCGGAAAGAACTAAATGAGAGCCGATCAGGTATCGAAGAAAGGGTGAAGCAGGCTCAGATCGCAGCTGGCCAGATCGCAGGCGACGTCGGCGCTTTTTATGCGTTGAAGTCGCGTGTTGAGATGATGGAGGAGTTTGATGAATGCAAGCACGGGCTCTGGGATCTGAAGGCAGAGAAGGAGACCTTGGACTCCTTGTTCCCAAAAGGAAACCCTAGTCACGAGCTTTTCCAATTGGCCGGAGTTGGAGAGGAGACTGCGAATGGAGATGTTGGCGAGGATGAGGTCCACTCCGGCGATGTTGGGCCAGATGATCCTCAGCTTCTTCTGGAGCCAGACCCTGTCGAAGGTAGTATTGCTGCCCTTGACGCCTGATGTGTATTTTTTTTATGCAGTCTGACTTGTTGCTCCACACGTGTGTGGGTTTGGATATTTTGTGTTTTGGCGACCCGTCCACCATCACGGGTTGCGTATTCGTATAAAAAATGCTTAGACTTTTATTTGATGCAATCTGTTTCTTATAAAAGATTATATGTTTGTTTGTTTCGTACATGTCGTCAGACTTTTCTTAGAGAAGTTTGTCGATGACGCTTTGTGTTTTGTATGTCGGTTTCGCCCGTGTGCTCCGTCGAGTGGGGCTCGCCGTATGTATGTGTTTAAAGGAGGCCTGCAAATGTATGTGTATGTGTTAGTCATGACTTTATGCCGGGGAGGTAAGCAATATGTCTCTATTGCGTAAATGTAATAAGGTGTCATAACCTTATGTATTGTGTAAGGCAGGCGGTGTGCCGACGTGCCTGTGTTGTCCATCTCCCCGTGTTCCGATCGATCGTGTAGATGTAATGTAAGCGCTTTTCGCAGATGACTGGATCCAATATATGTGTCAATGATGTTCCGCATTCATGTTTTTGTAAGGAGGAGGTCCTTACTTAGTGTCGAATGCTAGTTTTTTTAAAGAATTTGAGATGTGTATGCGATAATAAACGATGTATGAAGTTATGTGATGCCTTACCTCGTTTGGTTCAGAAATGGTATAGCTTCAGATGTGTCGCGATCCAACTTCTTGGGATTGGTCGTCTGTCTTTGTCTTCTAACTGATATGCTCCTTGTCCGACTACTTCGGTGATTAAGTAGGGTCCTTCCCATTGTGGTGCGAGCTTTCCGTCGGATGGACTTTTGGTATTCTGGAACGTTTTTCTGAGGACCCAATCTCCGACTTTGAATGCTTTGATCCGGACGTTCTTGTTGTAACTCCTTGCGACCTGTTGTTGTAACCTGACCATCCTAATTCGGGCTCTTTCTCTGATCTCGTCCACCGTGTCTAGGTTGTGTGCTAGTTCGACGTCATTTTGCTCGTTTGTCTGAAGGTTGCAATGGGCGGTCGAAACCAATAACTCGGCCGGAATGACTGCCTCACTCCCGTAGACGAGAGAGAAAGGTGATTGTCCGGTCGCATTTTTTGGAGTAGTCCTGTCTAACCAGAGAATGAATGGGAGTTCGTCTGCCCATTTGCCTTTATCCCCAGTGAGGCATTTCTTGAGGTTGTTGATGATGATCTTGTTGCTAGATTCAGCCTGTCCGTTGGATTGTGGGTACCAAGGTGTGGACGTGACCAATTTGATGTTCCATTGGTCGTAGAAGGCTCGAGTCTTATGACTAATGAATTGGGAACCATTGTCGCATACGATTTCTGATGGGACGCCAAATCTGCACAAGATATTGCGTTTTATGAATGAAATGACGTGTTGATCTTTTACCTCTCTGTAGGCTTTGGCTTCGATCCACTTAGAAAAGTAGTCCGTCATGGCAAGGAAGAAGACTCTTTGACCCGACGCGGGTGGGAGATTCCCGACAATGTCCATTCCCCACCTCATAAAGGGCCATGGAGCCAGAGTCGGATGAAGGAGCTCTGAAGGTTGATGATGGATGGGCGCGTATCGCTGACATGCGTCGCATCTCTTGGTGTACTCCATAGCGTCTTTGTTCATCGTGGGCCAGTAGTACCCGTTTCGCAGGGCTTTCCCTGAGAGGCTTCGTCCGCCGGTATGGTTTCCACATTCTCCTTCGTGTAGCGATTGTAAGATGCGTCCGACTTCCGGAGTCTTGAGGCATCGCATGAGTATTCCTGTGATAGACCTTTTGTATAAGATGTTATCTAGGATATCGAAAGAGAGTGCTTGTACCTTGAGCCTTTTTGCTTCTGTTTTGTCGTCGGGCAGGATGTCGTCTTTTAACCACCTGACGTAGGGTAGTATCCAATCATCGTTGGTGTTGACAATGTCTTCTTCTGGTCGGTCTCCTATCTCCATGGCGACCAGCTCTTCTAGTGGTGTAGTTGGTTCGACGAATGTTCTTGGGACGGCTGGTGTCATGATGTGTGCCAATGGTATGTATGGAAATTCTTTCGGGTCCAAGGCGGATCCTAGGTTGGCAAGTGCGTCGGCTTGGGAGTTAAGATCCCTTGGTACCTGTCTGATATCGAATGCTTGGAACTGGCCGATCAGCTTCTTAGCTACTTCGAGGTAGGCTATCATTCTGACGTCTTTGGCGCTGTATGACCCTTGTATCTGGTTCACGACCAGTAGGGAGTCGCAAATGACTTCGATCTCTCGGACCCCTAGGTTGTGAGCTAGGATGAGTCCGAATATGAGTGCCTCATACTCAGCTTCGTTGTTAGTTGCGTCCCACTCACATCTTACGGCTTGGGCTATCTTGTCCCCTTGTGGCGATTTCAGCACGACCCCTAGCCCCGATCCTCTGGCGTTCGACGCACCATCGGTGTGGAGTTCCCATGTGCCTTTTTCTTCTGTTGCGAGCAGTTGTGTTGCTTCTCTTATGGCTTCTTGCTCCAGGGTCGGGCTGAAATCTGCTACAAAGTCGGCTAAGGCCTGTGACTTGATTGCCGTCCTGGGTTCATACTCGATGTCGTAACCGCTGAGGTATATGGCCCACTTGGTCATTCGTCCTGTGAACTCGGGCTTCCTCATGATCGCTCTCATGGGATGATTAGTGCAGACAATAATAGTATGGAATTCGAAATAGGGTTTGAGTTTGTTCGAGGCCATTACCAATGATAGTACGAACTTTTCAAGCGACGAATACCTTATTTCTGCCGGTAATAGCATTCGACTGACGTAGTATATCGGTGACTGCTTGCCGTCTTCTTCTCTGTCCAGTACTGCGCTTACGGCCGATTCTGACACTGCTAGGTATAGAAATAAAGGCTCGTCGCCTTGGGGTTTGGTCAATAACATGGGACTGGCCAGGTACTCCTTCAAGTTCTGGAATGCTGCTTCGTATTCTTCCATCCATTGAAAGGACTTGTTCTTCTTGAGAGCGTCGTGGAAGGGTTTGCACTTGTCGGACGACTTTGAGATGAATCTATTCAGGGCTGCTATCCGACCCGTAAGTTTCTGTACATCCTTGATGCATCGGGGGGATCGAAGGTTGATGAGAGCCTTGATCTGTTCTGGGCTGGCTTCTATTCCTCTTTGTGTCACCATGTACCCTAAGAACTTTCCTGACGACACTCCGAAGGAACACTTAGTAGGGTTTAGTTTCATGTTGTACCTTTTTAGCACCTCGAAGTTGTCGCGAAGGTAGTCTATATGATCTTCTTTCCTTTTTGACTTGACCAACATGTCGTCTATGTAGACTTCCATCGTGTCTCCAATCTGGTCTTTGAACATTTTGTTGACTAGTCGTTGATACGTAACCCCTGCATTTTTTAGACCAAATGGCATTACTTTGAAACAATAGATACCTTGGCTAGTGACGAACGATGTCTTTTCTTGGTCTTCTGGTTCCATGAGGATTTGGTTATAGCCACTGAAAGCATCCATGAAGGTAAGCATTTCGTGTCCCGCCGTAGCGTCGACCATGGCGTCGATGTGGGGTAGCGGGAACGAGTCTTTAGGACAAGCTTTGTTGAGATCTGTAAAGTCGATGCAAACTCTCCACTTGCCATTCTTCTTCTGGACTACGACTACGTTGGCCAGCCACTCGGGGTAGTGGACCTCCCTTATCTTCCATGTTTCTAATAAGCTTTTGACTTCGTCGTCGACTATCTTGTTCCGCTCGAGGGCGAACTTCCTGCGTTTCTGCTTGACGGGGGGATGAGATGGATCTACATTTAATTTATGAGTAATAATATTTGGAGATATTCCGACCATGTCCTCATGCGACCATGCAAAACAGTCGGCATTGGTCTTGAGAAAATCGAGGAGTTGTTGCCTGGTCAAGTCGTCTAGGTCCGACCCGACCCTTATCGTTTGGTTTGGCTTTGAAGGATCTAGTACGATCTCGTCGAGCTTTTCCATTTCTGGTTTGACGTACCGACTAGGTCCCTCGCCGCTCTGTGGTTGCTATGTGGTCTTGTGTTCGACGACGCTTTTCATAGAGGCGACGTAGCACTCCTTAGCGGTCATTTAATCTCCCTTGATTTCTTAGACTCCCCATTCAGTGGGGAATTTGATGACTTGATGGTACGTCGAGGGTACCGCCTTCATAGCGTGTATCCATGGCCTGCCAAGAATACAATTATAGGGAGACGGACAATCTAGGACTAAGAATTTCACCTGTTGGTTGATTCCCCCAGCATATGTGGTTAGGATGATTTCGCCAGTCGTATGTTTAACCTCACCGCTGAACCCGACCAATGGAGTTGATTTTTTGACTAGGTCGTTTTCAGTCAGACCCATTTCTTTAAGGGCGTCGAGGGTTAAAAGATTGGTTGAACTCCCTGTATCGATTAGTACTCTTCGTATTAAGCAATTGCCAATGGACAAAGAGATTACCAGACCGTCGTGATGACCTTCTGATCCGTCGGAGTCGGACTCATCGAATGTGACCGTTGGAAGGTCGGGGACCTTTCTTGGCTTGAATTCCGACGCTTCGGGCTTATCGCCCTTGCTTTCCTTTGCATGCCGCTTAGCCGCGGAGTATGTGTTTCCACATATATCCGAACCACCTGAAATAGTGTTGACAACTTTCATATGGACAAGAGATGGGGGTTTGTTTTGCTTTAACTGATCTCGCCGTTCCATGGTGGCTTTTGCTCGCTCCGAGATTACGTCGCGCAAGAGCCCCTACGCGAGTAGTCTAGCGACCTCCTTTCGTAGGGCGATGCACTCGTCGGTCGAATGATCGTGGTCGCCGTGGAATTCGCACCATCGGCTCATGTCCTTCTTGACGTCCGGTCGGTCGCTCTTTCGGGGCCATCTTACCTCTTTCCCATATTTGTCGAAACTCTTGACGAGCTCCGACACGGAAACATTGAAGTTATAAGATTGGACCCTGGGAGGCAACGCCAGACCGTCTCTCCAATCCTGTATCTATCATAGAAAGAGTTTACCTGGTTTGGCTCGTTTCGATTACGAGAATAGGGATGATGACGTCTGTCTCGACGGTTGTCGGAGGGGTTTTTATGATCGGATGGATCAGATCCGTGTGAGGCTTTTCGTGACTCACGGTCCTCTTCCAATCTTACCTCGGCCATGGTTTTGGCCTGGACATCTTAGAAACTTCTACACGGGTACTTGGTGATCTCGTTGTAGAGATTGTTGTCTTTGATCATACCTTGTCAGAAGGCTTCGATGGAGGTGGTGACGTCGCAATGGGGGATCACCACTTTCTCTTTATTGTACATGTTGAGGTAATTTTGGAGAGGTTCGTTATACCTTTGTGTGACTCGGTAGAGGTCACTTGATTGTCTCTCGAGCCTCCGACTGCTGGCGAACTGACTCTTGAAAGAGTTGACCAGATCTGCGAACGATGCCATCATTCCCTGAGGCAAACGCATAAACCAAGTTAGTGCGGGACCCGTGAGGGTTGTGCCAAAGCTTTTACACATGACAGCCTCGCGGCTCTCCCTTGAAACGGATGCAGCCATTAGTTTTTGTTTATAGAGAGAGATATGGTCATCTGGGTCGCTGGTGCCGTCGAATGTCGCCATGTTGGGGAGATGAAACTTCTTGGGAATCTCGACCCTAGCGATTTCTTCGGCGAACGGAGATTCTTCGAATCCGTCGGACGCTTCCTTTTCGATTGGTTGCAGGACCCTTGGAAGCCTGGTGAAGCGATCGTCAATCCTCTTCATGTGTCGGTCGAGTGTCTGCTGGACAAGAGCGAGGATGTCTGGTGGATTGGTAACCTGCGGCTCATCGATTCGGGTCCCTGCCGACCCGATCGGTGTGGAAAAAGTGACATTGTTAGTCGAAAATGGATTAGCAAAATGAGTTCGAGATGTACCCTCTGTGTGTCTGGATCGACGTATGCTCGGAGGTGTCGGCCCGATGCTATCCATGTCGAGGCACGTTCGGACGCTGTTGTGGATAGGCATGTTCCTAGACCCTGAGGCCATTGATTGTACCTGCGACTTAAGAGACTCATTTTCACGGGTTAGTTGTGCGATCTCGGCTTCGGATTGGGCCGACAAGGTGGCTAGGGTTTCGGTCTTTTGACGTTGCTGGGCTAGTTCCTCTTGGAGGGCGGTCATTTTCTGGGAAAGCTCTTGGAATTGAGTTGGAGTAGGATTTCCGGTAGGGGTCATGTTTCCTTGAGCTTGGATGTTGTCCCCGAGGCTTGGCTCTTCGGTGTTGGTAGGTGGGTCGATAGTCATGTTTGAAAGGTTTCAAGAGAGTGATCGGCAAGTTGCCCCACGGTGGGCGCCAAATGGTTTTGGGGCGAAAAGACCAGATGATCTAAATCGCCTTAGACGGGGTAACTAGTCGATCGAATAGTAGAAATCAAACCAATTCAAATAGATAATCAACCAATAGATAAGAAATGCAAGGAAACAATGTAACTTTATTAACGCGTTGATGATTGAAACAAGTCGGGTTACAACTTATCCTTAGAGAGAAGTAGGTCGGAGCAGACTCGACCGGGGATGATGATGTTCGACCGATGGACGTGAAACGGCGTTCCAGCCCGAGTAAGTGGTGGCGATTCAGAGCTTATATGTGCGTGTGTTCAGAGTTGATTATGCAGGAGAATGCGCTGTCTCTCTTTTTCCAGCTTGTGTTCCCCTCTTATCCCCTCCGAATCCAAATATGGTAAGTGCCTTTTCTGACCGTTTTCTTACGATTTGGCCATATCTTGCCTTCAATGCCGGGAGTGATTGCTGGGATTCTGTACTTGATTACTATCATTATTGTGTTATTTTGAATGCTGTGGCCGTTGCCTCAATCATGCATTTAATGCTCGGTATGATCTTCGCGATCTGGTCGGGAAGCATTCGACCGCAGAGGTTATGACGATTCTCTCGACTTTCTCTTATCTTCCGACTTGTCTTGGATCTGGGCCCATCTGGCTTGATCTGTCCTCCTAGGAGAGTGTTGGGCCCAACAGTGACCATGATCTCTGTGGAACTCACACCATTGACTCATATCCTTCTCGACATCTGGCTTGTCGCCCTTCCGAGACCATCTTACTTTCTTCCCATACTTGTCAAAACTTTTGACGAGTTTCGACACAGAAATGTTGAAGTTGTAGGAATGGACCTTCAGGGGGAGATCTGGGTTGTCCTTCCAATCTTGATTCATGTCATAAGAGTTATTTACCCGACTTGGATCGTTTTGTCCCTTGGGATTGGGTTGGTGTCGCCTATTGTGTCGATGATCCGAAGATGACCTTCGATCGACTCGATCAGGGCTTTTGTCTGCGTTTGTGGGCTCTTCATCTTCTTCTAACCTGATCTGGGCCATGGTCTTTGCTTGTACGTCTTCGAAGCTTTGACAAGGGTATTTGGTCAGTTCGCGACAGAATTCGCTACCTCTGATCAACCCTCGGCGGAAGGCTTCGATAGACGTCGGGACATCGCAATGCGGAATCACGACCTTCTCCTTGTTGTACCTGTTAAGATAACCTCTTAGAGGTTCACCGTACCTTTGCACGATCCTGTATAGATCACTTGATTGCTTTTCCAGTCTTCGACTGCTAGCAAACTGGATCTTGAATGAATTGACCAGATCGGCGAACGAAGCGATAGAGCCCTGTAGCAAGTGCATAAGCCAAGTTAGTGTGGGTCATGCGAGGGTCGTGCCAAAACCTTTGCACATGACCACTTCGCGATTCCCTCTCGAAATAGAAATAGTCATTAATTTTTGCTTGTAAATGGAAATGTGATCATCAGGGTCCCCGGTCCCATTGTAGTTGGGCATGTTAGGGACATGAAACTTTTTTGGGATCTCGACACATGCAATCGTTTCTACGAAAGGTGAGTCTTTGTATCCATCGATTGCCTCCTTCTCGATCGACTACGGGACTCCTAGAATTCGAGCGATGTGGTCGTCCAAAGCCTTCATATGATCGCGGATAGCTTGTTGTACAAGGGTTTGGAGATCCGTCGGTGTGGTGACCTGTGAAGGGGCTACTCGAGTCTCGGTGGGCTCGGCATGGAAACCGGAGCGTTAGTCGTGAAAGTATTGACCGAAGGAGTTTGAAACATACCAATAGGCCGAGTAACGTTTTGAGTGATCGCTGATACGGGCGTCGAAATTGCTTCATCCATGTTGAGACGTGTCGAGAGGCCCTCAGTGTTGACTACGCGTCTCGATCCTCTTGGGGCCGAAGCGGCTGAATTCACCTGTGATTTCAAAAGTTTATTTTCACGAGTTAGTCGTGCAATTTCAGCTTCAGATTGAGCACTTAGGGTTTCGATTCTTGGCGCTGTTGGGCTAGATCTTCTTGGAGGATGCTCATGTTCTTCGCGAATTCTTGGATTTGGGTATCCAAGATTGGTGGGTTGATGACGTCTTCGGCTCGGTTTGCGACCAAGGCGCCAACCTGAACTTGGTCTTCAGCGGGGATCATGGGATTTCCGAGATCGGCCATGATTGGATGAGGATTGGATCGTTGATTGGCTAGATGCCCCACGGTGGGCGCCAAATTATTTTGGGGCGAAAAGATTGAACCGTGGGGAGGTCCTCGCGCAACTAAGTTCAACGCGGCCTTTGAAGATGGCAACCACACACAGAGATCCGTCGGTAGGAATTGAAGGGGAAATGTCTTCACCTAAGGGGGCACCCAGCGACAGCACGCGAGAGGTGCTAATGAATGACGAGGAGTGGGAGAAATTCTGCATGTTCCGTAAGTGGCAAAAAGTAAGCCAAGATCTCCCTATGCAAGAGACAGCTCTACCACAGCGCCAAGCAGCACGACCTCACCCAGAACCATATAATCCTATGGATCATCGCGAAGAATACGGAGAATGGTATCAAGCTGACCAAGCCTCCATCACTCATGAGCACCCTCGGTACTCGCCATGGAGAGAGGTATACAGAGGACCTACCTAGATTATGGACCTCAGCACCACCCGTGGTAAGTAGCCCCAGAAGTACCACTAGCACTGTTCGGGTCCACAACTTTCGCGGATCACATACTCCTGGCACATCCACCCCCAGACTTCAAAATACCCACGTTCAAAGAGTATTTTGGGGACGAAGATCCCATGGACCATCTATCCAAGTACTAGTACCTGATGCTCGCGAGCAAGGCCGACGAAGCCACTATGTGCAAATGCTTCCCAAACACCTTGGCATGACCCGCTCTAACCTGGATGATAAGTCTGCATGCGAAGAGCATAGATGGATTCCAGCAGCTCGCAGACTCCTTCATGGCCCATTTTGGATGCTCACAAAAGAGAAAACTCAGTATGCAAGAGGTCTTGAACGTCAGGCAGTGCGAAGGAGAATCACTTGCCTCTTTCGTCAAGCGATTCACAACGGAAGCAGTCCAGGCTCATGACTTTGATGAGAAGGTGGCTCGCATGGTGTTTATCCAAGGACTCTGAAATGGACCTTTCAAACTTAGCGTGTGCAAAAAACCGCCTGCTTCATATACCAAGTTGCTTGAGAAAGCCAACCAACACATAGTGGCAGAGGAGCTAGCACGTGGAAGCTCAACGGTGGCAACATCACCCGCAAACAACGGAAGAAGAATCGAAGCAACCAAAAGAGATGCCCCCGCGTGGGAACCGCGCTGCCACCAAGCAAATGAGCGAGGAAAGGCTGCCGAGAAACCCCTGATCACAGTAGAGATGAATAGTCGGGAGCAAGCCCTCACATACTCGCAAAGGCCATAGTCTAGGCCACCTCCCATGCGGATAAACATGCCACCACCACCCCCTCCTGCTCAGCGAGAAAGAAAGTTTTGTGTTTACCACCAGTCAACTTTACACGACGGACATGAATGTCGGAGATATGGAGCCCCGCGAGGGAGGGCAATGTCAGGACCAGGGCCCACGCAACAAAGGCAAGCACCCAAACGCCCTGCGCCCTATCCACACGCTGAACAGAACTTCCCGCGGCCAGATGGGCAAGTAGGGACCAATTCAGGAAAGCATGAACCAAGGGGTCCCAGCAGAAGAGAAGGAAGGAGGATCGCCAATGCGCCCCCCCCCCCCCCCCCCAGTGGGAGGCCAGTCATGAGCATTTCCAACCCTTCGCGACAAGATCATAAACTAACGTTTAACTCAGAGGATATTGCAGAGTCTTGCATCCTCATCACTGACCCTTTAGTTCTTCACGTGCAGATGGGAACGAAAATAGTGAAGAGGGTGATGGTCGATATTGGGAGCTCAGCCGACATCCTACACTAGGAGGCATTCCAGAAAATGGGCCTGGACCCCGCTAGTCTTGCACCTACAGACTGCACTTTGGTTGGATTCGCAGGAGAGCGAGTAAAGCCTATCGGAGTAATAACCCTTGATCTAATCCTGGGAGATGAAGGAAGCCCACGAAGATGTGATAAAGTGGAGTTCCTAGTGCTCCAGTCACCCTCTGCGTACAACGCCATTCTGGGGAGGATCTCTTTATGTAAGTTTCAAGCCGTAATCTCCATCTATCACTTTGCTATTAAATTTCCCACGCAGGTGGGAGTAGGGATTGCAAGGGGCCAACACGCGGAGAGTCGCACTTGCTATTTAGCAGCGCTCAGCGAGAAGTGCCTACCAGTCTTGGCCATGAGGGACGAACTCGACCAACTAGCAATATTGAGTCAGGAAGAGGAGGCAGAGCTAGAAGTCAGATATCGAATGGAAGCCACGGTGTCTGAGGACGAAAAACTGTCTATCGCTCCGTTTGCCCGCGAAGAAGAAAAGTTGTATATGGGACAAGCATTGGGCACAAGCACGCAAAGTGAAATTAGAGAGTTGCTCGGGGCTTCGCGCGACGTGTTTGCGTGGACGCCTAAAGACCTGAAGGGGATCCCGGTGACCCTCATGACCCATTCGCTAAACACGAGCCCAGAGGCTAAGCCAAAAAGGCAGAAAAAGAGGAAGCATGACAGGGATAGAGCCCAAGGGGCCAGAGAAGAAGTCGAGAAACTGCTAAAGGCCGGGTTTATACGCGAAGTTAAGTACCCGCAATGGCTTGCCAACGTTGTCATGGTAAAGAAATCAAATGGGAAGTGGCGGATGTGTGTGGACTTCATAGATTTGAACAAAGCCTGCCCAAACGACAGCTATCCGCTACCCTCGATCGATCAGTTGGTAGATTCAACTGCGGGGCACAAAGCCTTGAGTTTCCTTGATGCATATTCAGGATACAACCAGGTCAAAATGAACCCAGCTGACGAAGAAAAAACAACTTTTATCATGGAATGAGGAACATACTGCTATACGGTCATGCCATTTGGGCTCAAAAACGCAGGGGCTACCTTCCAGAGATTGGTAGATCTAATCTTCCGAGACCAGATCGGCTCTTCTGTCAAAGCCTACGTGGATGACATCGTAGTGAAGAGTAAGCAAGAAGCAGACCACGTGGCTGACCTCCACGAAGTATTCGCCACCCTACGAAGGCACGGGATGAGCCTCAACCCAGAGAAATGTGTCTTCGGGGTCAAGGCGGGAAAGTTCCTTGGGTTCCTAATTAGCTCGCGAGGAATAGATGTAAATCCCGAGAAAGTGGAAGCAGTGCTGCAAATGGCTCAGTGTTTTGATTAATGATGGACCAATTAGATTTAAGTCTAGAATTTTCGTTGGAATTCCCGCATGAATTGTTGTGTTCGAGGCAGCTTCCCCGAACGTGCATATCTTTCTCCACAAAGCTCGGATTTTGATGATTCAAGATGCATTGGCAACTAGACCTGGAGATCTACACATCTGAAATTACGGGCCAATATGGGTCATTAAAAAATTTATCCCACATCGTCCATTTTAGAAATATTAATAAAACTCTCATCCCACATCTGATGAGAGAGAAAGAAAGGTTGGGGAAACAATTATAAATAGAGGTCTAGAGACTCTCTATCATTCATACAAAGTTCATAATTTGTAAGATGTTTCACTGTCGGTAGACTCAATCTTCTTGGCGGGTCCACAAAAGCGAAACTCTTCAAATTTGGAAATTATTTGCTACGGATGGCCTAGTCTTTTTGACGGGCCCTTAACAACGAAATAGTTTAATTTTTGGGACTCCTCTTACAGTTCCTCTTTCTTCAGCGTTATCTCTCCTAGGGTAGGAGATGAAGATTAGTATCCTCTTCATAGTCATGGAAGTTTCTGAGTTCATTACTTTTCAATTTTAATTCTTAGAGTGCAGTTTAATCTAGGGTTATGTGGTCTTATACCATGCAACTATGTCTGGTTTCTTGAGGGTGGGCGTTGTCTTGTTCTTGCACGCTTGATGGTTCGTCAACCATCATTCTGGTGGTTGCATGTGATGTGAGTGTGGTGTGCTCAGATGGGATCCATGGTAGTCGACATGTGCATGGTGTATTCGTATGATCTTCATAAATAAGGCAAGTAGTGGTTCTCTCTTGTTATTTTAGCTTATCATTTGATAGACAATTAATAAAATTAATTATTAGTTAATTGGGTAATTTCTAAAACCTAGTTAATGTTTGGGAACACTTGTGTGCTTATATGATATGCGTATATAAGTTGACAGTTATTTTCGATATCTATATATATAGTTATATAGATGTGCATTATTAATATTGTATCGTCTTAATGATGACATTGTGTGTGGACTTTGTGTGCTATGTGTGGACTTTATAGTCATTAAGCTTGTACTTTATAATCGTTAAATATGGACTTAATAGTCGTGTGTGTCAGGGATATTATGGCCTTGCGAGGCGTAATGATCTCTTTATAACTCAGTATTAGTCAGAATAATTTATAAGGGGTGTTTAAGCACATTGCTAGTGCAATTGGGTTGGACATAATGTCGCCCCGTGTTATTCTCGTTTTATTCGAGATTGTGTTAACAATTGTAAGATTAATTGTGGTGTGCTAAACTTAAAATAAGATAAGATTTGTGATAACAACAATTTGTCGTGCTAATTACTGCTATGCAAGTGATCCAAACAAACCTAATACGTAGTCCTAGGCAAGTAAGGGTCGAGTCCTCAGGGAGACAGATTCTATCTTTATATGCAATTTCTATGTCAATCTTAAGTAACCAGAGGGGGGTTTTGTATATTTTATAAGATCTAAGCATGAGAAGGCAAACAAACTAAAGATTATGAATTCAGTAATTGGGGAAAGAGCTCAGCCAAACAAACATCCACTATTCGTATGACAAGTTGATCCTAGACAGTCATTCAATATCTCATGCAATGGAAATTCCTATTCCTTTTCTAAAGTAACTACAAGCACAACCAGATACTTATAGCACTAACTAGTTAAACAACCATGAAACCATCAAGATTCAGTTTAACAATAGCATTAAACCTAGGAATATAATTAGGATACAATCTAGCATAAAACAACCAGCTTTTATCCTAGAATGTAAATCAATTCTCTTATACATAAGACTAGCAAAACCAGATACTAGTACGATGCAGTTGCTACTCCGATAAAGATATGCTCAACCAGTAACAATCTAAATCTAGCAATCAATCAATAGAGACAATACCTAGTTGCGCAGGCTAGGAACTGTCAATATTAATCGATCATAAGCAATTCAAGCAAGAGAATAGATAAAATCCATGCGATAGATAAGGAACGAAAATCTCACAAATAAATCAAGACAAAAGCTTCAATTGTCTGACTAAGCCAGGAAGTCTTAGTTCTTCATAACAAAGTACGTAGAATAGAGAAAAGATGAAAAACGATGATAAGGGAGGCCAAGCTCCCTTCTAACCCTAAATACTAGAAAATAATAAAAAGTCTTCAAAAGTAAATCAAAAATGAAATAATAAAAACACTAATAATAATCCAAAATAACAAAATAAGGAAAAGTGGTTCGGTTCCGCATCCGACGCGGTGGCGGTCGCCGTAAGCCTGGCGGCGACCGCCGCCAGAACACTTGTTGAGATTTCTTCGGTTCAGCTCCTGCGACACCTCTGTAAAAATGCCATATCTTTTGATTCCCAACTCGGATTGTGCTCATATTTTGAAGACTTTTAGCAGACTTCAAGAGATAACTCCTCGAATTGGAATCACTCCATTTGGACGTCTGAGTAAAGAGAACGAATCAATTGAATTCAGCACATTGTTCTTCTACTCCCGTGTGGACTCTCTCCTTGGTTCTTCTTCGTCTCCTTAGTGGTTAACTCCTCTTCCTCTGGATATCTTCAATTTGCTTCTCCAGACCACCAAATCCACACTTCTCCTCTCTAACTCCATAATCCACAGTTGTGCACTAAATCCATCCAAATAGCACCTCAAACCTGGTAACAACCCCTAGAAATGCACTACAAAATAGTGCCGATTAATTTGCGAGCACATAATTAATGAACTAGAGCAAGAAGTACAACTTGGAAACCGCTTATCCTCCATGTGGGTTGTCTTTCCAATCTGAATTCGCACAGTACGTATGCGGCGACGTTAGTCAGACTCAATTATTCAATGGAGTTTTTATGTTGTGTGATGATTTTAAAACTTCCAAAACAAGTCAATTTTTCTTCTCATAATACTCACATTCATTTCGGGTATTCTCTTGGTGCATATCTCTTTTGTCTGCTTTTATTTAATAGACAATGATAGTAACTAGATATGACCACACATAACCTCACATAAAATAACCTTGCTTAGTCTTTCATTAGACTAACCAACTTTTTTCTCTTGCATGGTTGGTTGGTGTTATCCATCTCATAAAACACATCAGACCAGGTGTCTCAGGTTATCTCAAAGTAACGAATCAGAGAAAGAGGCTTGCAGTTGAAGTTTTATTTCTACATATATTTTTAAGTTGTTTTGGTTATAGAGTTTAGTATTCCTAATTAGTGTAACAACTGAAAGCATTATGTAATCTAGTCGTGTAATTAGAATTTATGTAAAGTCTTCCACTTTAATTTCTTACTGTTTTGTAAAATTAGTCTTCTTGATTTTCGAGGAGGATATTAATAAAAACAAAGTATTCATTTCAAAAGTCTTATGCGATTCTTTTATTCATTGAATATTTATATACTATATGTATAAATTGTTCGGATTAAACCTTTGGTGACTTTGGACATTAGAGTTTTGTAACACCCCGAAATATTCCCTTGAAAGTATTACCGCCAGTGACCTCAGATTTCACATATGGGGTCACCCAAGGCTAAATCATTTATAACAACCATATAATAACACAAACTATATTAAATATCATAAAAATTCCCAAATATTATTTTAACCAAAGTCACGGTTTTACAACTGTCAACACCAAATACAATCAAATAAAGAATTGTTTCAATACAACAGAAGTCTTTAAAATAAATAAATATCACGAAGGTCTTGATCTGAGCAATCTCACGCCTATGATCTTCAACCTTGGAAAACTATTTAAATCATCATTTGCCTTCATCATCGCATACTAGCCTTCACGGAAAGGGACTTTACCTGATGTGCCGTATGAGATGGATGACACCAGCCAACCATGCAAAGGAAATAAACCGGTTGGTTAGTCTAATGAAAGACTACGCAAGGGTAAAATAGAAAAGGTTCTAAGTAGTCGTATTAGGTTACACCCATCGCTTCTCGAATGAAAGCCGATGACGGTAGTGAACCTCAATACTTCTACGGAAAGATACGAAAAAGTATGAACAAGAGAAGACTCCAAAAGATTGAGTCTTAGGGGAAACGTATGAAGAGAAGACTCCAAAAGATTGAGTCTTATGGGGAAGTATGACAAGTGTTTGGGAATGTTATAGTTTCACACAAGCGTTAAAAACGACTTGATCATTTGGGTCCATGACCAACCTTACCGCGCAATGCGAATTCAGATTGGAAAGAGGACTTACTCTAACCGAAGTCCGGGCGGGTTCCAAGTTGTACTTCTCGCCCGGAGGTTCATTAATTATGTGCATAACCGCACTTATCTTATTTAGTTACAAAATGTATATTCACGTTAAAGCTTTTAAGGTATATCGTCTCGACACGAGAGATATCTTGGGAATTAATCCCGATTGTCGGCACCAGCTGTGTGCACCTACCCTGAGTAAGGGTACAGTCATGACCAGATAGTACTAGGGAAAAATCCTCCTAATACCAGTTATAAAGAAATGACTAGACCTCGTAAGGTACATAGCGTTCCTATGAATACTCGTTCTAACTACACAGTTAAATTCACACAATAATCCACACTAATACCATCACGGTAAAAACATGTATAATAGCGTTGTTTCTAACAATATATACAACCTATTATAATATCATATTTTAATCACATCATTTTATAAAATATGTTCCCAAACGAAAACAACACTTCACTCCAATTTAATTAACAATCAAAAGTAATTGATAATTAAAGGAAATATGCAATGATAAGCAAGAGCGAACCACCACTTGCCTTAATCTAGTCGAACGTAGCTGACGGATTCAGAGAATCTGGAGACTGGAATCTGCGTACGGATCCCGACGAAACGACTACGACCTTGGCTTCGAACGAGGGCTCACCACCACCACCACTAGCCTCCAAGACAACTCCAGCGACACCACCAATTCCGACGACACTCCGGCAAAGGCAAGAACTCCGGCGACAATGCAAAACGAGAGAAAGAGAGATGGATTGAGATGTGGATGAGATTCCAAGCTGCTCCGACCTCCTTTTATAGGGAAAAGGAGAGCATAACGTCAAGGAAACCAACCGATCGGCATCCCCAACGGTGAAACGGCGGCATCCGAACTGGCAAAACGCGAAGGAGACGATGAACAGCGTTTCCGCAGTCGCAGAAACACTTCCGCGGTTGCGGAAATGCCGCGAACGCGTCCCTTAGTCTCAGGTTACGGATTTCGCTTGCGATCTTATGTTAGAATTTATTTTTAGCACCCTTAAAAATATTCTAAGACCCAAGAATGCATCAAACGTATATTAATACGTTCAAAATATCATAACAGATATTACAGAGGTTATAGAAATTGCCCACTATGTCCTTTTTAAAGAATGACAGATCGGGACTTTTAGGGGTTATTACATTACCTCCCCCTTAAAAAACAAGTTTCGACCCCGAAACTAGGCCGAAAACAGATCGGGAAAATGACTAAGCATATCAGCCTCAGTCTCCCAGGTTTCCCAAGTTACCTCCTCAGATCCCGACTTGGACCAAAGAATCCGCACCAATGGTACTACCTTGTTCCTCAAGTGTTTCTCACGGTGTTCGAGAATACGCACATGTATCTCCTCGTAGGTACCATTTGCCTGAATCTCGATGTCCTCATAACTCAGCACATGAGACACATCTGGCACGTATCTTCTAGTGTCTGGATGGTCCTCTCAGACTGTCCATCCGTCTAAGGATGAAACGCAGTACTAAACCTCAACTTAGTTCCCATGGCCTTGTGGAGTTCTTTCCAGAATCTCGACATGAATCGGCCGTCACGATCCGATACAATGGTCTTTGGTGTACCATGCAAACGGACAATCTCGTGTAGGAACACTTTTGATAGCTTCTGGGTTACCCATGTTGACTTGATGGCCATGAAATGAGCACTCTTCGTGAGCCTGTCAATGATCACCCATATGGCATCCTTCTGACTCTGAGTCTTCGACAACCTTGTGACGAAGTCCATAGCGATATCCTCCCACTTCCATTCTGGTACTGGGAGAGGTAGCAACTCGCCACCTGGTCTACGGTGCTCTATCTTGACCTTCTGACAAGTCAAGCATTTTGCCACAAATTCTGCTACGTCCCACTTCATATTGGGCCACCAGAATTTCTTTCTGAGGTCTTTGTACATCTTACTGGATCCTGGATGTACAGAATAAGCTGACGAATGGGCCTCCTTCATCACCAACTGGGGAAGGCCATCTATGTCAGGCACACAAATCCGGTCCTAAAACCAGAGTGATCCATCATCTTGAACCACGAATCCAGAAGCTTTCCCATCCATCACTTCACTGCTTAACTTCACCAAGACCACATCATCAACCTGCCTCTCCTTGATCTGATCAAGTAGCGTAGCCTGAATCTCCAACATACTCAGGCATCCTCGACTTTGATCATACAAGACGTCAATCTCGCACAATCCTTGGTTCAGTTTGGTCTGCACAGTGAGTAGAGCTACTACGGTCTCGTGCGGTGTCTTTCGGCTTAATGCATCAGCTACCACATTAGCCTTGCCCGGATGATATAGCAATTCGATTTCGTAGTCTTTGAGTAGCCCCAACCAGTGACGTTGTTTCATATTCAACTCCTTCTGAGTGAACATATACTTGAGACTCTTATGGTCGGTAAAGACTTGGCACCTAACACCATAGAGATAGTGCCTCCAAATCTTCAATGCGAACACCACAGCCGCTAACTCCAGATCATGCGTCGGATAGTTTGCTTCATAGGTCTTCAATTGCCGAGATGCGTATGCAATAACCTTTCCCTTTTGCATCAATACACATCCTAACCCATGCTTTGAAGCGTCACTATAGACCACATAACCATCAGTTCCTTCCGGTAGCGCCAAGACTGGTGCGGACGTCAGACACTTTTTCAACTTCTGAAAACTTGCCTCGCACTTATCGTCCCACATAAACTTCTTATGGACCTTGCGGAGCAAACCGGTCATTGGTAGAGCGATCTTAGAAAATCCCTCCATGAACCGTCTGTAATAACCTGCAAGTCCCAAGAAATTACGCACCTCCTTTATATTCTGAGGTTGCTTCCAGTTGGCTACGGCTTCAATCTTCTGAGGGTCGACCATAACCACATCCTCATTGATCACATGGCCTAAGAAAGCCACTTCCTTGATCCAAAAGTCACACTTAGACAACTTCGCATACAGCTAATTTTGTCTAAGGACCGACAAGGTGATTCGAAGATGCTCCTTGTGAGCCTCCTCGCTCGGGGAATAGATCAGAATATCGTCGATGAAGACCACCACGAACTTGTCCAAATACTGGTGGAAACATCTATGCATCAGATCCATGAAGACTGCCGGAGCATTAGCAAGCCCAAATGGCATGACTACGAACTCGTAGTGTCCATACCTCATCCAGAATGCAGTCCTCAGAATATCTTCCTCACGAATCCTGAGCTGGTGGTAACCAGATCTCAGATCGATTTGGAAAAAACTTTTGCTCCCTGCAGTTGATCCAACAGATCATCAATCCTAGGCAAAGGATACTTGTTCTTGATCGTGACCTTGTTCAACTCTCGATAGTCGATACAAAGTTGGAACGAACCATCCTTCTTCTTGACAAACAAGACCGGAGCGCCCCAAGGCGATGCACTCGGCCTTATATACCCTTTCTCAAGAAGGTCCTCGAGTTGCTTCTTCAACTCTTGCATCTCCGCGGGAGCCATCCGGTACGGTGCTTTAGAAATCGGCGCAGTACCAGGCTCGAGATCAATAGTGAACTTCACGTCACGATTTGGGGGTAAACCGGGAATCTCTTTCGGAAAAACATCCGGATACTCGCATATCAGAGGAATATCAAGAACTGAAGTCTCATCCTTCTTGGGCTTATCCAGATAGCACAGGTACCCGACACAATCTTGTCGAAGTAGCTTACACACAGCCATCGCATTGATGAGCTTTCCGTTATCAACATCATTACGACCCTTGAACTTGCACACAAACTGACCCCCCGATGAAACGGTCACAGTCCTTGAGCTGAAATCGATTACCGCCCCATGACGCGTCATCCAATCCATCCCGAGAATAATGTCGTATGGAGCCATGGCTCTGCAGATCAAATCCGCTTCAAACTTTCGACCTTGAATAGTAATCAGAAATTCAGACAGACGCTTGGTCCCTACTAGTTGTTCACTATTGGGAAGATTTACCACAAATGGCTTACAAGCCTCATTGCACACTAAGCCTAGCTTACTCACACAATTCTCCGAAATAAAAGAATGAGTGGCACCCGAATCAAACAATATACACACAGAAGTAGAATGGAGGTATATAGTACCTTGAGCAATCGGAGCATTCGGTCCATCAGCCTCACACATCTCGTAAAGCCGCTGACCTTGACCTCCAAAAGCAGTTGGGGCTTTCCCCTTGTTCTGGGCAGTTGTCTGCGTCGAAGGGCTAGGAGTCTCCATCGGCTTGAATCGGGGTCGGTTGTTATGGCTAACAGACCCTTGCTGTGACTCAGCTCCCTTCTGTCTCCTTTGCGGACAAAACGTCTGCAAGTGCCCCTCATTTCCGCAGGCAAAACACGTCCTCTTGTCCTTTGGACACTCATTGCTCTTGTGCCCCGGCGTGCCACAATTATAACACTAGATCAGGTTCTTGCCCTGACCCGAGCGTTGCATAGAACCTGCCTGTGTGGCCTCCGTCCTAGCCCGGCCAGACTTGGCAAAATGCGACGGTGGCGCGGGTCGTTTAAACCCACTAGCCTGAGGCTGGCTCTACGCCGGTCTCTAGCGATTGCGCTTCTTCGCCGACTCCTCCAGAGTCACCTCCAATTTATAGGCGGCATCCACGTACTGCTCCAAAGTAGAGCATCTGTGGCGCACCATCAATGGCTTGATGTCTGGGTTCATCCACTCGTGGAAATGCCAGATCTTCTGCTCCTCACCGGACACTTCCAGCCCAGCATACTGCAATAGGTGATTAAACTTGGTCGCAAGCTCAGTCACCTTTAACCCATCCATCTTCGGATAAAAGAACTCCTTATGTTTCTCCTCCCTCATAGCATGGGAAAAGAAACGGTCGGTCATCTTCGTTTTAAACATTCCTCAGTTCAAACCAGGATGATCAGCTAGACCGGTGCTTTCCAACCATTCGCTAGCCACCTCCTTTACTTGAAGGGAAGCGATATGCACTTTTTCAGTCTCAGTGCACTCGACGTTTCTAAACAACCTTTCCATGTGCGAGAACCAATACGCCACTTTGACTAGTTTCCCCTTGCCATCATAGCTGTCAGGCCTCATAGAGCTAATGGCCTTCAAAGCTCGGCCATAGTTCCCTCTGTTCCTGACGGCGTTATCTTGAGGTACATGAATAACTGGCTTCTACAATTCAGGGATAACCTGAGGAACCGGCACACCTTGTGCCTGTGTTGCAATTGGCCGCTATATATCGGTGACCGCTTGCATTACGATCCCCTGAATAGATTCT
The DNA here is from genome assembly GCA_027886185.1 of Rheum nobile. Classification (NCBI taxonomy): domain Eukaryota; kingdom Viridiplantae; phylum Streptophyta; class Magnoliopsida; order Caryophyllales; family Polygonaceae; genus Rheum; species Rheum nobile. Next base: position 3,146,977 of record WOAB01000163.1, read on the forward strand.
ATAGCGGCAGCGTCGAATACCACTTGAGGATTAGCCGGAACTTGGCCACTGCCCACGGGGTTGTTGTGAGAGACCGACTCACTCTCATCCCCTTGATTTGCGGCATTCCTCAGATTCAGTCTGGGGTTGTTGCTTGGCCCAGCATCAGCACGAATAGTGTTCCTTGTGTTCACCATCTGTTTACCGATCAATTTTCCAAGTATTTCACAACATTAATATCATATTATTAAAATGCACAATGTATGGAATCGACTTGGAATAGATCAAACTGGTAAACTTTTATTGATGAAGTGAACTGAACTAAGTTCGATAAGTTTTTACAAAAAAAAACCCTCCTAAGCGAGAAGACAAAATTGCTAGGAGGCTACAATTCTAACAAAAACGAAACAAAACAACTAAAAAGAAATCACTACGGCCCAACACTGCCTCCTTCACGGTGCCATGAAGAGTTTCCTATACCCACTGGACCTCTGACATCTTCTCTTCGGAAGTGGACCATCCTCGGGTTCCGGTGTCGGACTCCTCAACCTACTAGGACCCGGAGCACACGGCTCTTCTCTAGGCCTCGGTACACTTGGTCCTTCTCTGGACACAAGAACACTCGGCCCCTCCTCTGGTATCGGTGGGTAGCAAAATTCTTCAAGAAATCCCGGGTGGAAATCTGCCCGGTTCACCTCGTACTGAGGGTTGAGTAGCAACTTCGCATGTCTGATGTTCTCCTGGAGCTCGTGGACGTCCTTCAACATACGGGAGAGACCAGGTTCTGTCTCGTAAGTCCTCTCCTCCATATCGTACAAGGCGTTCGTCCACTCCTCCATGCGCTCAACAAGCACTCGGGGCCTAGGCCTGGCCTATTGGGTCAGAACCTCCCTCGGAGAATCCATCGATTCCCAAGGCCTTGCCCGCATACGCGCTCGTTCAGTCATCATCTCCACATGGTGTCGAGCCACGGCGGAAGCCATCCCGCTCTGATGGAGCACGTGCCGAGAAGCAGGGCTCACCATCGGCCTTCTCGGAGTGGGGATAAGTTGTGGATCCACTGATGCGTCCAGCGGCCCATACCTCCTCCTGCTAATTCGCGAGATCCCAAGCGCCTCCCAAGCGGCAGGGGACAACGGCGTGTACTCCTCATCAGGCGGCAACTCTGGACTCGGGAAAATGATCTGCATTCCCGGGTCCTCACTGTCCTCAAGCAGGAGCTCTAGGCCATCTGACTCATAGCCGAACTCCTCGAGGTCCTCTTCAGGGTCCTCTTCCTCTGGATCTTCCTCTTCTTCCGAGTCTTCCTCTTGATCCTCCTCGGGATCCTCCTCCACCTCGAAGTCGTCGTCGTAGTACCCTCCATGATACTCCGCCGACTCCTCCTCCTCCGTGTCCTCCCTGGGATCTGCTTCGGGCTCTACCTCGGGAACCCTTGCCCCGTCGGACACCAACACTACCGACTCCTCGAGTACGGTCTTCACCACCTCGGGTGGACAGCTTGGCTCCCCGACCTCAATGCATCTAGGGGGAACCGGAAACTCAAGCCTAACTGGAGATGGCGGAACCACCTCGGCTTCTTTCTTACTCCTGAGTTGTGATACGAATGCGCCCATATCCTGCGAGGCGACGAGAAAGGATTAGTCTTTCTAAATATAGAAGTGAACTTACTATATCAGACTGGAAAGAAGGCATGACTTGAATGGCAGAGATTTCAAAATACACTTTTTACTCAAGTATGATTTCATTCAAAATTTTCAACTTTTGGATTTAACCTACAAATTTCTCAACACAAACGGGTAAACGAAAAAAAAAAATTGTTTTAGGTAAAACAATTTGAAAACCCAAACCCGTTTTAAAACCTTCGGCTCTGGTACCAAATCTGTAACACCCTCAAATATTCCCTTGAAAGTATTACCGCCAGTGACCTCAGATTTCACATCTAGGGTCACCCAAGGCTAAATCATTTATAACAACCAAATAATAACACAAACTATATTAAATATCATAAAAATTCCCAAATATTATTTAAACCAAAGTCACGGTTTTACAACTGTCAACACCAAATACAATCAAATACAGAATTGTTTCAATACAGCGGAAGTCTTTAAAATAAATAAATATCACAAAGGGTCTTGATCTGAGCGATCTCACGCCTAGGATCTTCAACCTTGGAAAACTCTTTAAATCATCATCTGCCTTCATCATCGCATACTAGCCTTCACGGAAATGGAGTTTACCTGATGTGCCGTATGAGACGGATAACACCAGCCAACCATGCAAAGGAAATAAACCGGTTGGTTAATCTAATGAAAGACTACGCAAGGGTAAAATAGAAAAGGTTCTAAGTAGTCGTATTAGGTTACACCCATCGCTTCTCGAATGAAAGACGATGACGATAGTGAACCTCAATACTTCTACGGAAAGATACGACAAAGTATGAATAAGAGAAGACTCTAAAAGATTGAGTCTTAGGGGAAACGTATGAAGAGAAGACTCCAAAAGATTGAGTCTTATGGGGAAGTATGACAAGTGTTTGGGAACGTTATAGTTTCACACAAGCGTTAAAAATGACTTGATCATTTGGGTCCACGACCAACCTCACCGGACAATGCGAATCCAGATTGGAAAGAGGACTTACTCTAACCGAAGTCCGGACGGGTTCCAAGTTATACTTCTCGCCCAAAGATTCATTAATTATGTGCATAACCGCATTTATCTTATTTAGTTACAAAACGTATATTCACGTTAAAGGTTTTAAGGTATATCGTCTCAACACGAGAGATATCTTGGGAATTAATCCCGATTGTCGGCACCAGCTATAAAGAAACGACTAGACCTCGTAAGGTACATAGCGTTCCTACGAATACTCGTTCTAACTACACAGTTAAATTCACACAATAATCCACACTAATACCATCACGGTAATAACAGGTATAATAGCGTTGTTTCTAGCAATATATACAACCTATTATAATATCATATTTTAATCACATAATTTTATAAAATATGTTCCCACACGAAAACAACACTTCACTCCAATTTAATTAACAATCAAAAGTAATTGATAATTAAAGGAAATATGGAATGATAAGCAAGAGCGAACCGCCACTTGCCTTAATCTAGTCGAACGTAGCTGACGGATTCCGAGTATCTGGAGACTGGAATCTGTGTACGGATCCCGATGAAACGACGACAACCTTGGCTTCGAACGAGGGCTCACCACCACCACCACTAGCCTCCAAGACAACTCCGGCGACACCACCAATTCCGACGACACTCCGGAGAAGGCAAGAACTCCGGCGATGATGCAAAACGAGAGAAAGAGAGATGGATTGAGCTGTGGATGAGATTCCAAGCTACTCCGACCTCCTTTTATAGGGAAAAGGAGAACATAACGTTGAGGAAACCAACCGATCGGCATCCCCAACGGTGAAACGGCGGCATCCGAACCAGCGAAACACGAAGGGGATGATGAACAGCGTTTCCGCGATCGCGGAAATGCCGCGAACGCGTCCCTTAGTCTCAGGTCACGGATTTCGCTCGCGGTCTTATATTAGAATTTATTTTTAGCACCCTTAAAAATATTCTAAGACCCAAGAATGCATTAAACGTATATTAATACGTTCAAAAGATCATAACAAATATTACAGAGGTTACAAAAATTTCCTACTATGTCCTTTTTACAGAATGACAGATCAGGACTTTTAGGGGTTATTATAAGTTTTGAGGTCACTGGTGTGTGGCATTTCCGACATAAGTCAAGAGTGTTACATCATGACCCTGAGTTTGTGCCAAGCTATCACGTTGAAGCACATCTGGGACCCCAACAACATTTGCAAGTGAGGCCCCACATCTCCAAGGAGCAAAATTCCTTCCAAGACTGCATCTAATTTGATCGGTATATTTCGACGTCTAACATCATTCTATCTAAGTTAAGTGGTTTAATTCTTGCAAAAAAATATGATGAGATTAATTCAATTTGATTATTACATGATCATTGTATATGCATACTATGTGGATACAAACTCGGGAGAAAATCGCTAATTAAAGCAAGTAGAAGCGTGCCAACAAAGATCCCTCATCCTTTGCAAGTGGTAATCAAATGATGGCTATGAAGGGCCGGCAGTTGTGCTGAAATTAATGGGCGAGGTAACCAAGGTCCTCGTAAGGTGGTTTTACAACAACAACGAGCGCATGAGGAACATGCAACAAGTTGAACGTAGGTTGTTCAAGGAGTCTACCTACTAGAACGAATCGGTGAGCCCAACCCAAGCACAAGAATATTAAGAATGTACTCGCCAACTAAGATTTCTACCATTCCTTTTGAGTACATGACAAAGCATGATATGCTTCGAAAAATAGTTTTGTCAATGTGTGTTAACTTTAGTGAAGTGAAAAATTGCAACTAAGCATGAGTAATGCCATTAAATTATCAATTCGATTTCTATTTGGTTCTATTGAAAGCATAGTACAAATTGCTTGAAGCATCAAGCCTACTGGCCACAAGAGCACGAGTTGTCATCAATCCCCATTTTTTTTTCCTTTTGATTATTGTCAACTTTACTGACATCTAGCATTGCCAATGAAGCACTATCTATTTCTTTATAATTGATGGTGGTTGTACAAATCTTGGGTTCTGCAAGTCTAACCCCAAAACATTTGAGCATGAGCTGCTCAAAAGCAAAGTGGCACAAGCTACCAAGGAAGTAAAGTGGCACGAGCTACTAGAGAACAAGGAGCATGAGTTGCTCGGAAATTAGAAAGTGCACTAGCTATTATGTTAGCTACCATGTATGCTAGAGCACAAGCTTCTCATAAATCAGAAAGTGCACTAGCTAGTACGTGAACTACCGCGTATGCTAAAGCACAAGCTGCTCAGAAATCAGAAAGTGCACTAGCTATTATGCTTCATGTATGCTAGAGCACAAGCTGCTCGGAACTCAGAAAGTGCACTAGCTATCATGCTAGATGCCATGCATGCTAGAGCACAAGCTGCTCAAAAATTAGAAAAGTGCACTAGCTATTACGCTAGCTGCCAAGTTGCTCGGAAATCATAAAGTGCACTAGCTATCACGCTAGCTGCAATGTAGGCTAGAGCACAAGCTGCTAAAAAACCAAACTTGCAGTAGCTATCACATTAGCTGCTACGTATGCTAGATCACAAGATGCCCGGAAATGAGGAAAGTACAACCTGTTAAGCGCGTTAGGGCACGAACTACTCATGATCTAAAGTGGCACGAGCTGCCAGACCTTGGATTGTCTCTGAAAGGAAAAGGAATGGAATAAGTGGAAGAATCGATCTCAGAAGCGAAGAGAAAGCAAAAACATGAGTCAACAAGAAGCGCACGGCCCGTGCGTAAGATCGCACGGACCGTGCAACACGTTCTGTAAAGAAACGCCAAACTGCATGGACCGTGCGTCGGAACGCACAGACCGTGCGTCGGAATGCACGGACCGTGCCTCAATCTCTGTAAACTCTAGTAGGGTTTTTTTCAAAAAACCACCGTCATGCACGGATCGTGCACCAGAACATACAGTCCATGCACTAGCCTCTATTAACTCAGGTCATAATGCACGAAGGGTGCACTTTACCGCACGGTCAGTGTGGTGCCTTCGGTAGCTTTTGATAGTTCGTGCAATAGAATATGCATGGATCGTGCGGTTCACACTACAACTCAAAGAACTTCGTGCAACCGAGTATGCGCGGGGTGATACATATGTCGTGCGCTTGTGTGCATGGCCCATGCACTAGCTCTTGTAATGGGGCATATCCTACGATCTACCCTTCGTTTGTATACCAACCCACTTGATCTTACGCCAGAATGTACATCAGGCCTCAAGTAGTTGGGATCAAGCGATCCAAGTCAAAGTTTGAAGCGATTCGGATCCTTTAAGCCTAGATGAACTTAAAAGACCCGAGTGGAAAATGAGAGAGAAATTTATTAATTTGATTAATAAATTATTTTCCTTTTAATTAAAGTGATGGACATTTAATGAAAGGATCACTAAGAGTTATGGGCTTGGACATTTACTAAAAGGAGAGAGGTATTTAATTTCTTTTTCAAGCTCTCTCCTCATTCATTCTCTATTGACCCAATTTATGTTGTCACTCGACTTGAGTGTTGTAGGGTCCTCCGGTGGAGAAAAGCTCTGCCCTTTGACCATGTTTTCATGTAGATCGAGCTTGTTCGTCAAATTCTTGGGAAATTCAACCGTCGTCGGTTTTGTTAACTTCGTGATACAAAAGTCTGTTATGACAATTACATTATTCTATTGCTAAAAACATACTTCCTCCATTAAGAAATAAGTGTCATTTTATCTTTCAATATTTGTTATAAAATATTTGTCAATTTAGAGTTGTATGTAATGATTTATTGGTGAGTTACGAGATATATTATTGAAAGTTGCACATATTGATATGATCTATGCAAGTTCTCTTTATTCATTGGTTAAAAATGATGTGAGAAGTTATTAAATTGTGAATTTTAGAAAAAAAAAGTCGTAGTATTTTAGCTTAATTATTGCATTTCTTAGTATTTATGTTAAATGCAAATTGATATTATTTCTTAACATAGAGTATTATTTATATAACTTGTGATATCGTAAATTTGAGAAGAATACCCTAATATATCCTTTCTCATAATCCTCTTCCAAAAATAGACCCCTTCTTTATCTTTTCTTTATTTTTAATTTTCTTTATCTTTTAATGAATAAATTACCCTAATTGCAAACTTCTCTTTTCATTGGATTGTGTAGGATAATATGATTTTTGTATGTAGATATTACCTTTTCGTGCAGGCTTTGTGCGACGACAAAATATAAACAATTATTAAGTAAAGTTACACAAATTATCAACAATTATGAAGTAAGTTAATATGACTGTGTAGGGCAATAAGCATATGTGTAAGCTAAAATGATCGTGTAGGCCAATAAAATTTTGTCTAAGCTACATCTATAATTACATAAATAAGATCGTGTAGATGATTTGTGTAGGATCGTGTAGGATAATTTGATTTGTGTAGGTAGATATTACCTTTTTGTGTAGGCTTTGTGTGACGATAAAATATAAACAATTATGAAGTAAAGTTACACAAATTACCTTTTCGTATAGAAGTAAAGTTACACAAATTATCAACAATCATGTAGTTACACAAAATATAAAGTTACACAAAACACTTCATGTACACTAATTCGTGGATCATACATTGTGATCATACGTTATAAGCTATCTAATTCCATGTAACCTCTATTTTGTATAAGCTTACTAATTTCGTGTCACCCTTATCTTGTGTAATCTACATACTTTCATGTAGTTCATGTAAAGACTATTACATAAAATAATATCGTGTAGGCTAATATGATTTCGTGTAAGCTAATACGAATTGTGTAGGATTGTGTAGGCTAATATGCTTATGTGTATGCTAATATGATTGGCAGTCCGTAGCTGGAGGGAGGCGGTGCGTCACCAGAGGGAGTTGGTGTTTTCTGATGTTTGGACTTCAGTGAAGAAGAGGAAAAAATGTATGTAATTAAGGGCTTCTTCTTTTTTTGCAGCAATAAATGTAGGGAGGGGCTTTGTAGTCTAATTGTATTATGGATGTGTTACTAATTCCCTATTATTATGTTGATGTACCTTTTTGAAACTCCTTAATGAAACATTTTTTTCAATCTATATCATACAACTGTTGATCTTCAATGGAAGTTTAAACTGCTTTGTCTGCACTCCCTATCAATGAAATTTGTACCCTTGATACGATTCCGAACTTCTATTGGTTATACAGGTGGATACCTAATTTGTGCTGGTTTTTCTATCCCATGTGTATTATGCAATTAAATTATGAAAACACTAACATAAACCATATTGAAAAGTTCAAAATTAAAACTAAAATTAACTACGAAAATTGCTCTAATCATGGTGATCACAAATTGAGTCTATTCTCTTTGTGTATGATATGGTTCTCCTTTCTTAGAGAGGGTGACTTAGAATGGAACAATTTAACTATTAAACAAGTCCTTATAAAACATTTGGCAGCTCTTTCTTGCTACAAATGCCAACAACAAAAAATGTATAGAAAGAACCCTAAATGTCTTCGGATATGGGGAAATTTCACGTTGGTTTTTTTATGAAGATTACAACCTGGAATTGCCGTGGCATTGAAAAAAAATGATTTGGATGGATGTTGAATCCGTTTGCAAAATTGAACGAGTTCAATTACTGGCTTTATTTGAAACCAGAACGAACAAGGAACCTAGTGAAAAAACATGGAAAAAAGTTGGTTTTGATCAATTTCACTTTGTCCCGGCTACCGACTTCTCGGGTGGTATTTGCGTCATGTAGAAAACTTACCATCTTACAAATAAAATACTTGAACTCGACAAAATTGAACCTAGATTTGTTAGTATTAAGTACACAAATATGTGCACTAATATTAAAGCCCTTCTCATTCTTACTTATGCCCCTCTGTATGAATCTGGTAAAAATGAATTTTGGGAAACCATAATTTCATTTATCAAAAATAGCTCGTATCCATGTATTATTATGGGTGACCTTAACGAAATACAAGATGCCACTGAAAAATTGGGTGGGGCATCTCCACCATTATCTAAATTTACTAGACTACGACACTTCAAATATGAATGTGAATTGTTGGATATACCAATACAAGGAAATACCTTTACCTGGCGAAAGAATAAAACAGAGATTGATAACATATATGAAAAACTGGATCGATTTTTGATCCATCATCAAATCTTGCAATGGTATCCTGATATCTGCACCAAACATTATGCATTCACTAGTTCTGACCATTGTCCTATTTCTTATGATCTAGCATCTACAATACCTCTTAAGAACCATCCTTTCAAATTTGAGAAGATCTGGATGACAAGAAAGGACTTCAGAAATGTTGTTAAACAAGCTTGGAGAACAAACTACCATGGATCCAGAATGTATAATCTGGTATCACAAACAAAGTTACTCAAAAAACATGCCAAAACCTGGAATAAGAGTACCTTTGGCAATGTGTTTTGCTAGCTCCAGAACATAGAAATACAACTATCTTACATTCAAATAGAGATCTGTACCAACTCTACGCATACTTTAATCCAGAAACAAAACATACTTATTGAAAAGAAAGAAAAACTTCTTAGTTTCCAAAAAATATTTTGGAATCAAAGAGCTAAAGTAAAACACATAAAGTTTAATGATACGAATGCTAGTTATTTTCATAAAATAGCTAGTGGAAGAAGAAACATGAAAATAATAAAGGAAATTAAAACCCTAGAAAGGACTAGCATAATTGGAGAAGAAAATATTAGAAATAAAATCAGAAATGATTTTATTAAAAGATTTTTAAAAGCGAAGAAATGAACGAAAACTTACTAAGGGAAAATCTGGAATTAATCCAAACTGAAATCTAAACAGAAGATAATGATAATTTGATTAAAAATGTCTCTAATGAAGAAATCAAAAAGGTTGTGTTTGACATTGGCTCGGATAAATCTCCAGGTCATGATGGAATGACAGCAGAATTCTACCAAAAATATTGGGACATTGTAGGTCCATCTGTGATCTAAGCTGTAAAAAGTTTCTTCCTTTTAGGGAAGTTACTTAAACAAATCAACCATACATTTATATCTTTAATACCAAAATGTGACAACCCTAATTCTACAAACCATTATAGGCCAATAAGCCTTTGTTCTACAATTTATAAAATTATTTCAAAAATATTAACTGCAAGGTTAAAAAACACTATGGAAAAACTAATCCACCCCCTCCATGGAACTTTTGTTGCTAATCGAGCCATCCAAGATAACATTCTAATAGCACATGAATTTTTTCACTCATTTAAATCGAAACAAGGAACTGAAGGATTCATTGCCCTCAAACTAGATATGGAAAAAGCCTACGACAGAATTGAATGAAACATCATTATCAAAATCATGGAAAAATTTGGATTCCATGATAAGTTTATCAACTGGATTAAAGAATGCATCACGAATGTCTCCTTCTCGGTGCTAGTCAACAATGGACCTACGGAAATTTTCAAACCAACCAGAGGACTTCGACAAGGAGACCCCCTCTCATCCTTTCTGTTTATCTTAGGAGCAGAAATTCTTGCCCGAAAACTACAACGAGCAACTGATAGACATCAAAAACCCATTGGGTTCCAAATCTCGAGACTTGGAACTCGTATTCCTTTTTTGCCATTTGCTGATGACATTATGATATTCTCAAAAGCAAAACAGGAGAATTGTAAGGAGATTAAGGATATTGTGGATGATTATTGTAAAATATCAGGACAAAAAGTGAACTTTCACAAATCTGCCTTCCAAGTTACGAAAAAAGTAACCAACACAAAGAAATTGGAAATACAAGATATCCTTCCAATCACAAACATGATATCTCTTGAAAAACATTTAGGGTGCCCTATCATTAATTGCAGAGTGAACTCAAATACTTTTGCTGATCTTATAATTAGCACACAAAAACAACTAGAAAAATGGAAAGCGAACTCTCTATCCCAAGCTGGTAGAACAACATTAATAAAAGCAAATCTTGCTTCTAGACCTAATTACCTGATGCAAAGTTTCATGCTGCACACACAAACTCATAACGAACTAGATAAGTTAAATAGAACAATTTTCTAGAATAAGGACCCCTCGTATAAACCTCTTATAGGATGAGAACAAAATTGTAAACCTGTCCAACAAGGAGGACTTGGACTACGCAAATCGAAACACATGAATAAAGCATTGCAATTCAAACTATTATGGAAAATTCTCGCTGAACCAAATAATTTATGGGTGAAAATTATAACTGAAAAATACCTAAAAACACAACATATTTTACACTATGAGAAAAAATGATATTGCTCTTGGCAATGGTCTAAAATGATTGAAATCCTAGATGAATTCAAGTCTGGACTTATCTGGCAAGTTGGTAATGGCCAAACCACTAAATTTTGGACTGATAGATGGTTATCAAAGAAACCCTTATGTGAAATGATCAATATACAACCTAATCGGAATAAAGATGCACTTGTAGCAGAATTCATTCTACCAAATAAGACCTGGAATAAAGATAAGATTGACCAACTGCTACCAACAAATATATCAAAACAGATCACATCCATGTCAATACCTTTAAACAATATTAATGATAGGATGTATCGGAAGCCAGTAAGAATGGATGGTTTTCCACAAAATCTGCTATAAACATGATCAATGGAAAAAAAAATATACTGCTTATGATTCTTCTTGGATCTGGAAACTTGATACATATCCTAAAGTGAAAAAAATTATTTGGAAAATTATAAAAAAAATAGACTCCCAACCAAACAAAGACTAGCTGAAAAAGGAGTGACACTCCCTCAGAATTGTGTTCGCTGTAATGCAATTTCTGAAGACTCTAATCATCTGTTATTTATGTGTAACCATACCTTGAAAACTATAGAAAATATAAACCGACATACTTATGAAATCATTAGATCCTTAAATATTGGAAATAAAAAAACATTATGAAATTATTGAGGAAATTCGACACAAAACTGACGGATCAAATTTCCTAGAATTGACAGTCTCTTGGTGGAGAATTTGGGTCTACAAAAACCAACAAAGCTTTGGTAGAACAAATAATGATACTGACATAATTAAGGATGTACCTCTTTATATTAAACATCAACTCCATAGTTGGAAACAAACGAAAAATTGGAACCCAGACTGTCTGGCTGAAGAAAATGAAAGAAATAAATACAATAACAATAGAAGACGTACAAAACAAAAATGGAAAAAACCACTAGTTGATGTTGTTAAAATCAATACGGATGGTTCAACTAAAACAAACGGAGAATCTAGCTATGGCTACATCCTTCGTAATAATAGAGGTGAACCAATCTTCATCTATGGAGAGAGAAGCGGAATATCTACTCCTTTAAAAACAGAAACCCTAGCATTTAGGAATGCCTTGATCAAGGTCCATGAATTGGGTTTTACCAACATTCAAATGGAATGCGATAACCTTACTATTGTAAACGTCCTGAATCAAATCCGGCACTGCTCATCGGATATTGAAATTTTAATTTCTGATATCCTTTGTGTTTTACAGCTATTTTCTTCAGTGTAGATTTGTCATATCTTTTGAGAAACAAACGATGTCGCCGACTGCATTGCCAAGCTGGTCCAGCGGAGTTCCTTGGAAGATATTCAAGCAAATTTAGAGCTTTTGTTCTCATCCGAAATGATGCTATAGACTGAGAAATCGACTTGTTGTGATTTTCCGATCTAATTCTTAGCTTATAAAAAAAAAAAAAAAACAAGTGAAGGTGGAAACTGAAACCGTGGCTTTTGAAGTGTGAAAAAGGAGTGCAATTTGCGATTTAACGGATGTGCAGGTCTCAAGAAATCCTATTGGTTTGTGTAATCTATACGTTGGATCGCGTAAACTGAGCATCCCTAATTACCTCACTTGCGAATCTTAAGCTAGTATTAGAGTGCCCCGTATGTTAGTTTGAATGAGAGCGAGTTTAAATCACAGTGACCTTATCTATAAAACTACATCAATTTACATTTGCGTATCGGATACCAAGAGACATCTCTATTTTTCTCCACCCAGGGTAATCTCTATATTCCCCAGCAGGTAAATTATTTCATTATTTAAAAGTGACTTTATTGAAAATAAATCAAACGTAAGAATGATTTCGTGCAGTTTTTAATTTCTTTGAAGAAAAAACCCACCGACATGTATCATGTATGTCCAAGCTAAAGTACTACTATTACGAATGGTGACTGCTGAAATGAAATTGTCATATTTGACAACTATGCCACCCTTAACTTTACGTACCCGGCCTCCATTATTATCCTCCTACTTTAGCGAAATGCTTTCCCAATGCTAAAATTTCAAATTCCCAGCATCATCTTGATTCTTGGGGGTCCAGTACTACGGAAAGCCAAGCCCTTATCTACTACAGCTAACACTAGTTTAATTTGTTGCTTTCTCCATCTACAACTACATTTAGATGTTTCATTATTACCCAAGTAATTACCCATCTTATTCATAAATATATTTTATACAATTTGTGCATGATTTTCAAGGCATTCATAAACTAGACTCAAAATATTTTTCGTCTTTGAAATGTAAATCGCGTTTATTATATAAGAAAATTGAGGAGTTAGTGCTTCCTAGATGTGTTCCATGGAAATATACAACTATTCACCTAATCACTAATGGAAAGGAATTCCTAATTAGATAAGGGTAAAATAGTGCTAAAATGACCAAGCTTAAAAGAAAATTATTTTTAAACAAAAATTTATGACATGCATGACAAATGATAATTATTTTAGAAAAATGATCGTACGAGAATGATTTCTTCTATGAGAATGCGAGAAGGATTTACATTCAATATAAAATTTGTACTCATGCGAAGGGTTGCATTTCTAGTATTTTTGCTTCGTTATTTATGCTTGTTTGTTTGCCACTTGTTAGGCAAGTTTTCATCAATGAAAAACCATATTAAACCTTGAGTTTTGCTTAAGAGAACTTTCAGAATACTTGTTGTTTGCTCGTGAGTAATATCGAGTGTTGGTCAAGCCTCTTTGAATGCGTCACATCTCTAAGTTATTTGATCTTGTTCAAGGCTCGAGTGGTGAGTCATATCCACAAGACCTTGTTAACTTATCCTCTTTATAATTTTCAAGAAAACCATTACAAAAATCGGATCCAAGATCCACAACAACTCTCAAGACTCACCCGAGAAACCCTAATTCGAGCACGATCAATCCAACTCTTGAAAAGCAATTCGAAATTGAACCTAACTTGATACTGAGCATATTTGAGGCGAGATCCATCACGCCCTGACCAAAATTTTCCCAAAAAATACATTTTTTTCCAAAAAATCGGTCGCGTTGAGTTTTACCTAATTATTGGTGTTTTGGTGATAGAGAGATTTGGGCTTTTGATTTTTTCGATCTCATGATCCACAATTACTCTAGTTTCTCCCATAAAGACTCATTTTCATAAGATTCAACCCCTTATACTAAAACCAATAAAATATATTATTAATTATTATTGATACCATATTTCATAGTAGATTGCTATCAAGACCGACTTGGAAACCAACCTATTGCATCCTTTTGAATAAGGACTTGAAGTTCTGAGTTTGTCAGAATATCTTACAGTGAATTTGAGTGGCTAAGATTTGCAATAATATCATCCACAATGTTAATTTCACGAAAGATATGGATAATTTGTACAATCATGAAAACTTGTAACAAAAATAGGATATCAAAGATGATTATCTCGATTTCCCAAGGACAATGCTAAATTTTGATAACAACATTAGCAATTCTTAAGTTGTCACTTTCTATTTCAACTTTTTCAATCTTTATTTCTTTTCCTTGTAAAAGGGCATTTCAAAATGTCAGAGCCTCAGTTCTGATCGTAGTATATTTTCCACATCGTGCGACATATATTAGTATTGGTTTTGCATTTTCATTCTTGATTATGAATCCAATTTATGAATCTCCATATGATTTGGTAGATCTATCAATGTTTATTTTAACGATTTTTTCGCCTGGTAACCCAGAGGTACCCCTTAATTCGCGCGGTACGTCAAACTTTGGTACATTTCACGAGGTAACCCTGGTGGTTTTTTTGCCAAATACCCAACTGTTAACTCCTTAACATATTCCATTTTCTTTTCATTTAGTTATTAAAAAAACCTCCGAAAAAACAAAAATTAACAACCCATGTAAACACTTCATCTTCAACCTTGAACTCCTCTCATAATTGCGAGCGACACCTGGGCGAGCAAGGCGGCGGCGCCAGCGGCCGAGGCGGCGGCCCTCCTAGTTTGAGCGGTGGCAAGCTATGGCGTGCCTCCGGAATCGGCGATAACTGTTGTCCTACTCCACCGTGCTACCTGTCTGATCAGCAATCTCAGGCTTGTTAATTTTGTTCTGGAAGAAAGCGAGAAAAAAAAGGATCTAAGTAAACGTGTCTTATCGATTTGTTAAGGAATTTTGAAATTGAGGTGTTTGAGAGAGAAACACCAATCTAATTTCACTTAACCTAGAAAGTTTTTGTTTTCAGATCAAGAAGTCTAGAAGGTTTCAGGATTAATATTGCTTCAATTTTGCTATTTATTTGGGGTTTGAGGTCGCAAGTAAGAGCAGAATGGCCAGGCACGGCCGACGATGGGCGTCTGACATGACTTCGGTGGATGAAGAGAATGGACTGAGTGCGATGAGTGGCGGTTCTTCGCCGATGAAGAAAGTTGTTAAGGAGTTAACGATTGGGTATTTGGCGGAAAAAAAAATATCAGGGTTATCTCGCGAAATATACCAAAGTTTGGGATACCACACGAATTAAGCAATACTTCAGGGTTACGAGGCGGAAAAAACCGTCATTTTAATGACCTTGTCTGGTGGTTTTTTCCATCTTAAAATTTTCCTTTTTTTTCTTATTTGTACCCCCTTGATTTTGTCGTTTATTTCCAAACTTTTCATTTTATTTCGAATGTAGATTAAATTTTGTGTGTATTTGGTTAAATCTTTAACTATCTTTGTTTTCGAGTTGTCATTAAAGAATGTTTTTTGGTTCATGTGGTACCATATAATCCACCATGTCACCAATAGTTCATAAGACTTTGTTTTTTTTATTAAGAAAGAATTCGATATACCAGAGTAATAGCTTTGGTAAATTAAGAGGTTGAATAAATCGACAATCAGGCAAAGAGACATGAAAAAACAAAAAACAAACAGAAAATACAAACATAGGAGAATACAACAAAACAATCATGGAGCTTAAGCGAACATGAGATGAGTAAAATACTAACAAAAAGCAACGCCACTAAAAAAATTTGAAGCAATATATTTTTCGAAGAAGTGCATAAGGGATCACCATTAATTTTCTTAGGAAAATGCATGAAAAAAACCACATCAAATTTTCCTATCGAAACGAAGGATTTTTAGGTGGCACGAAAAAACTTTATTTGTGTTAGTCTATGACCCCTACCAAACTTAGGCTCTATTTGGAAAGGAGGTTAAAAACACTTTATGAATAAAAAATATTTTTTATAACCTTACATAAATCTCAATATCTCACAAATTTTAAAAATTATTTTATTATAAAAAATACATTATAAATAATAAACACCCTTTATCAAACAAACCCTTAATACCATAATGTATAAAGTCCTACTTTTTATTATTTTCCCAATATATATATTTATTGCTTGAAAAGCAATTTTACACCTCTATACCCTCCGCCACTACTAATCAAGAAACCTCGCCCACTTTCTTCTCCCTTTCCAAATCCCCTCTCTCAGTCTCTCTCTCTCTCTATCTCTCCTCCATTAAATATAGTCTCTTCAATTTCCACATCCTCTCCCCAACTTCCTGAATCTCTCTGTGGGCTCACCCACCGCCATGGCGCCACAAAAGGTAGGCTTAATTTCCAAACTTACTCTCCCTGCAACACCTTTACATTCTCCATTAATATGCATTCATATATGGCCACTGTTAATTAATTTCTTGATTGTGTTCAATTAGGAAACCCTGATGGTGCTCAAGGTCGACCTCGACTGCTATCGCTGCTACACCAAGGTCAAGAGGCTCCTCTGCTGCTACCCACGTCAGTACTACTTACTCTTCATTTCTCAAATTCAGAGGAAATTCGTCCAGTTCGATCGCTTTTAATTAATTAATCAATTCGTTGGATTATATATAATCTACTCCGTATGTGGTATGTTTGACACTAATGGAGTATATAATAATGCAGAAATTCAGGACCAAATTTACAACGAGAAGCAGAACACGGTGACCATCAAAGTGGTGTGTTGCACCCCTGAGAAGATCCGGGACAAGCTCGCCTCCAAAGCCGGAAAATCCATCAAAGCAATCCAGATCCTCGAGCTCAAGAAGCCGGCTGACAAGCCGCCAGCCGACAAGCCCAAGGAAGAAGCCCCGGCCGACAAGGCGCCCAAGCCAGCCCCGCCGGCCGACAAGCCGCCTAAGGTCGCGGCTCCAGCCGACAAGCCGCCTAAGGAAGCGGCTCCTAAGCCGGCTGCGCCAGCCGATGGCAAGCCTCCCGAGAAGATGAAGAAGAACGGGTCGAAGAACGGATCCTCCAAACCCGATAAGCCACAAGGGGATGCGCCCGCCGCGAAGCCCAAGGAAGCCGAGGCCGCTGCTCCCAAGCCGGCTGCGGGGCCGAAGCCGGCGGAGCAGGCGGCGGCAATGGTGCATGTGATGCCGCCCGAGCTGATCCAGTGCTACCCGGGTTACCCGGTGAATGCGGGTTGTATGGAGTGCTACGACGGCCGGATGTGCTATCACGGAAATGGATACGGATATGGCGCTCCGCCTCCGCCACCGCCCCCAGCCGGAGGGTGGGGCTACTACGGAGGCGGCAGCGGCGGTGGGTATGGGTATGGATACGACAAGCCAGCCTACTCTGGTAACCGATATGGTGATTACGTCAGCGATGAGAATCCAACGGGTTGTGTTGTCATGTGAGTGAATGCTCGAATGGCTGCGTTGAATTGAGTTCCTCCATGGGCCCTAAAATCACATGGTTAATCATTTGAAGTTTGAGTTTTTATTTTAGAGCATTATTATTATTATTATTTTGTTTATTGGGAAAATATCTTCTTTTTTTCAATAGAAATTACTACTACATGTGAAGGGTATTGGAGTGATGAGATGTAATAAAGATGGCCAACTTATGTGACACCTGGTGAGGATATCAGCTTTGCTAGCTTCCTCTTCTTTTCTTTTCTTTTCTTTTTGTAATTTTTCTCAATAAATTAAATCGACACTTAAATTGGCGATGAAGTTACTTGAGTTATTGAATTTGCCGGGTGCATGTACATGATTGTATTTGTCGTTGTTAGCTTACATACAAATACCAGAGTCGATGGACCATCACTTGTACATTATTAAGATTCTCCTAGTTAACGTGTAGCCAGGATTCCAAATTTCTGGTTTACAAGCTTTTGACGAAATTTGTTTATAGCTATGCAATTTCGACGAATTACTTCCATAATCAAACTTAATCAGCTTCTCAATATATACGTTGAAAATGTGACGTGAGTACAGATGTTAATCGGGTCGGTCAAGTCGGATTCTGTTCGATTATTTTAGGTTCGGGTTGAGAACGAATTGGATCATTTCGGATAACAGGTCAAGTCGGTCGGGTCATTACACGTCAGCGGGCGGTTCAGATTAACCAACGGGTCAAGAGCGTCATTTTTTAAATATTTTGTTCACTATTTAAATATTATTAAATAGTTAAAAATAATTTAAATATGTCAAAATAAGTTGAAATGAATTAAAATAATAATAATATTATTAATTATTTTAATATAATTGATATTACTAGACCAAAATCATATTTTATTTTTATTATCTTAATTTATAAATTTTTACATTATAAAAAATTCAGAAATTTCGCCCGGTACCCTCGAGGTTTTGCGTAATTCGCGAAATACCCAACGGTTTGAACATTTTCGCGTGGTACCCCTGAACTATTGTCAAAAGTTTGCCAAATACCCTTCCGTTACCAAACTGTTACCAAAACGTTAAAAAATAAAAAAAAAATGAAAAAACCTAAAAAAACACCTCTCTCGCTGGTACCCCTCTCGTCTTCTTTGTGCTCGACCGAAGAACTCAACCCGCTGACTCGCTCTCGTCTTCTTCATGAAGATCTCTCCGGCGGGGCCATTCTGCCGGCCACGACTCTCGTCCGTCGTCTTCTACCTTCACTCTTTCAGTTTCACACCCATGGATGTCCCTCTGGGCTTCTGTCGGTGACACACCGCCATCTCCTCAGCCACCGAGCTCCACTGAAGATACCTCACTCCAGGAGGCGTGTGGTTGTTTAAAGCTGTAAACTTTCTGTGGTATGCTTGGCTTTAATTACTCAGTTTCATACCTTTCTAGTCTCATCGTGAGCTTCTGAGTAGTAGCCTAGCTTCAACCTCCACAACACAAAACCCTGATTTTGTTAATTCGAATCAATCCCTTTCCCCTCTACTGAATCTGTGAAGAGAAATCAGTTCTCTAATGTCGGATTACATTTCTGAAGACAATTTAGCTCTGATTTTGAGCCCCGTCGGAGAGAATCCAGGGCGCGCCGGATCGAGCACCGGCTTGGCGCGCCGGATCGAGCACCGGCTTGGCGCGCCGGATCGAGCACCGACTTGGTGTTGTGCAGGTCGGGGTTGCGGTTGGGGCTGTGGCTGGAGGCAGAGAGGGGTGGTTGGAGGAGGAGATTAAGAGGATCGAGGTTGGCTTGAAGAAGGTGAAACAGGTTCTCGATGGCCATGGCGGAGGGCGGCGACGGGAAAAGAGAGAGACGCCAGCGAGGGAAGGAGGGGGGTTTGGGAGAGTAGAAATTGGGGACGCCGGAGGAGCGGCACTTCCCCTCCCGCTGCGACTCTCGGCGCTTCCCCTCCCGGTCGAGATTCGCTCGAAGAAGTCGCCGGACAAGCTCCGGCTCCCGCACCCCACGAATCTGGATCTGGATCTGGAGGAGAAGGTGGCGCGCTCGAGGTTGCGAGCTCCTCTCCAATGGCTTCAGGGGTACCACGCCGGCAGAATGGCCCCGCCGGAGAGATCTTCAAGAAGAAGACGAGAGCGAGCCGGCGGGTTGAGTTCTTCGGTCGAGCACGAAGAAGACGAGAGGGGTACCAGCGAGAGAGGTGTTTTTTTAGGTTTTTTCATTTTTATTTTTATTTTTTAACGTTTTGGCAACAGTTTGGTAACGGAAGGGTATTTGGCAAACTTTTGACAATAGTTCAGGGGTACCGCGCGAAAATGTTCAAACCTTTGGGTATTTCGCGAATTACGCAAAACCTCGAGGGTACCGAGCGAAATTTCCGTAAAAAATTATATAAGTACAACAATGTTCATTTTTTAGGATATTAAGCATATTATCATTATTTATATGTCATTTATCATATATATTTTATGTTATATTTTATTAATACTCTAAATTTATTCGTTAATCGGGTCGGGTTCGGGTTGGTCGGGTTCGGTCTCGGTAAATTCAGATTATCAAAAATTTCGGTCGAATCTGGTCCAAAAGCGGATCGATCGGGTCGGTAAAACAAATTCGATCATTTTTTGACAGGTCTAAATATGAGTAATGTGACAAGTTTATATGATTATTAATCCTAACTTTTTTGGTCCATAGAAAACAGGAGACCATTACAACAAGGAATTGGAATTTGAACTCTTGACCAAGAATTAAGTTGACAAGACTTCACAATTTTTAACCCTAGCTTGTGACGAGCCATTAGGCCAATGTCGTCACACGTCTTCCTTTTCTAGGCAAAATTTTACTTTTTCTATGACTTTTGTTTTAGAATTATCTTATTTATGTCTGGGTGATTTTTTTTTAAAAATTAATTATTCATACTTGAGAAATGATCCAAAGTATGTTTGATTCTTTTTAAATAATGTATTAAATTGTATTAAATTATAGATTTGATGCAATGTAGCACATTTTTTTGAAAATTCAAAAAAATCTTAATATGCCATGAACTTACGGGAGAGTGGTTTTCTCTCACATGGACTTTGCAATATTCTTAAAACAACACCAGTTGGGGGTGATGGCAATAAATAATACTAAGTGCTCCTCTCTGTAGAAATAACAAAGTGCTAAAGTAAATAAGAACATGCAAAAGCAAGAGTACGTTTATAGAAATGTTAAAGAAGATTAAACAACAAAGTGATTTGGGGCCTCAACTAGAACAACTAAATGACCACTAGGTTAGAAACCACTAGGTTAGAAATCAAAAAGGGACAATCTCAAAGAACGAAGACAAAGGTAAAGATAAGAGAGAAGAGAATAGAGTTATATTTGGTGACTGACATGGCTAAAAGTCGTATGCCTAATCAAAGAAATCCTAAAATACTTATTAAAGAGTATAGCAAGCAAGTCAGGGTCGATCCCACAGGGAGTCAGATTATCTATCTCTGTAATTCGCAATCACCAACTAGGAACTAGGGGGAATTTGTAGTGTTTTCTTGGTAAACAAGTAACAAGTAAGCAAGTAAAGGTTGTGAATATAATGGGGAAAAGCGCCACACTTAACAAAGATCCATACAACAAAAGATATGGTTGATCACTGAATTCTATTAATCTCAAGTTCTTATCTTTCTTTTAGTTGTTCTTATCCCGATCTTAGGTAACTATTAGTTCTACCAACCCTAATAGTACTTATTACTAAATCAAACCCGAAAACCTTCAAGATTCAATAAAGCAATAGCATTCAACCAAGGATTCAACAAGATACATGCAATAGAAACAACCCGTTACTATAAGCATGCAATTAACTCTCTCTCACGATGAACACTCGCAACCCGCTTATGTAAATCGTGCTCGCTACTAGATATGCAACCCGAACCCGGAATCATAAGTCCTAGCTATATGGATAATATCCATAAACCTAGGTGATCAGTCTAGATAAACCAATAAGATTCAATAAACATTCAAGCGCAAGAGAATTAATACAACTAGATAGGAAAACGAACAAGAGTAGAAAACTCACAACCAATCAATTGAAGGCTTCACAACGTCAAGTGCAACAATGGAGGTTTAGTTCTCCATAGGGTTTGTGAGAGCAAAAACATAGAAAGGTGGCAACTAGGGTTTTAGAATGGATTCCCTCTAAAAGAGTCTTAAACTTAACTTAAATACTAAGGAAATAATAAGGAAATAAAGAAAAGAAAATAACAAACTTGGAAACAAAGTCTCGGAAATAAAATTAAACGAAAATAAAACTCGGAAAGAATCTCTTCAGCGCGTCGTCACCGCGGGGTGCGGTGACACCCATCGCGGGGTGCGGTGGTACTCCAGAATCACGGCCTCTTCTCTGTAAGGTTCGCCACGGGGTGCGGTCATCCCACCGCGGGGTGCGGTGGAGACGACTTCTCCAGCTTCTGCGACACTTCCGTAAAAATGCCATAACTTTTGATTCCCAACTCGGATTGCGCTCATATTTTGAGGACTTGTAGTAGACTTCAAGATCTAACTCATCGAATTGGAATCACTCCATTTGGACATCTGAGTAAAGAGAACGAACCATTTGAATTCAGCCTACTGTTCTTCTACTCTTCAATGCACTTCAAACCTCTGTAAATCCCATGATTTCTTCACTTCTAGTCTCTAACTCTCAACTCCACAATTGTGCTCTAAATCCATCCAAATGACACCTCAAAACTGGTAACAACCCCTAGAAATACACTATAAAATAGTGTCGATCAAATCCCCCATGCTTAAACCTTGCTCGTCCTCGAGTAAGCTAAAGTCAACCTACTCCTTCAATCAATCCCCAAGGTTTCAGGAAGCATAGAAAAATCAATCCCTCCAAGAATTTCACCTAATAATAAACTCCAGGTACCAACACAATAAGCACAGCACAACACAACATACAATAATACAACATCACACACCAAAGCTAAAAGGAAAGAAGAGTACTTCCCCCAAGCTTATCCCGAACACCATAGAGTGAATAAAATCTAATCCTAATCTCCCATCTATCTTCTTATGCCTCCCAGTGTGACCTACCCGAATCCTCCTTATATCACCTCTTCTTATGTCGCCACGCCAGGTAAAATGATGATTCCTAAAAATCACTCTTCTTCTTTTCACTCATTTTGCCAAGGCGCCCTTTCGGATTTTCACCAAGCCACTCATTTCATTTTTCTATAGATGGGCTCACATATGCTCACATCACTCTTGACCAATTATTACCCCAGCCTAATGCTGGTCCAAGCCACCTGCTTATTACTTAGGCCGTCCTTTCGGGTTTTTGACCTATCCCAGGATTTTCATATATGCCTTTTTTCAAATTTTTGACTCTTTTCTTTTTTTTCTTCTTCTCAACGACTTAGTAAGTATAGAACCCTCCCCCATGCTTAAACATTGCATTGTCCTCAATGTAATGAAAGACAAAAGAATAGAAGCATAGGGAAGAGCAAAAAATAACTCACAGACGCCGTTGAGTTGGCTTAGAGACGTACGTTGTTGCTGGCGGTCTTCACTATATGCACGAGTCTCTAGTGTTGGGTGGGTGTCTTCATCAACTCCATCGTCTTCATTACCGTGCAACCAAAGGGAACCACTTGGTGAGTAGTGGTATAGCAAATACGTCGGGGTTGCACGGCCTTCAAAACCCACAAAAATGGGCCCAGATATGATCGTGGTGTGGGCCTCTAGTGGTCCTCCTCCTCAGCTGCCAATTATAGGGCCATCATCGTTGTCAAATCAAGTGTAGGGCAGTGTATCCTCCGTGACAACATGATGCGCACCATATCCATGGGGAACTCTGGACAACTGGCCTTCGGTATAACTTTTTTTTTGCTCCCCGTTTAAGGTTTTTTCGGGGAGTTTATTAGTGTAGGGAAAGAAGACTTACATTAGTGGTAAACACCTTCTTCAATAGGCATGGGTCTCTTCCCTGTAGGTTAGTTGGAAACAAAAACAAGGCAAAAACAAACAAAACTAATGCAAAAACAAAGAAGGAAAAGCAACGAAAATAATACATACCTCGGGTTGCCTCCTGGACAGCGCCTTAGTTATTGTCATGGCATGACATACCACTTCGAATAACCTCAATCCATAGCATCAGGTTCCTTAGGAACCCTCTCATTTAGCACCTCCTTCCTGAACCAATCATTTGAACCTTAGACCATTTTTATTCTTCAGCGGCTCCTCCACCTTGACCTTCTTAGTCGCCTCTCCCCATACTTAGATCGATCAGGGGGGCATTTAGCCTCAACTTCAGGGGCCTGCACCATAGAGGGGACGAGCTTCTCGCTCGGAGTTAGCACAGTGGGGCCAATGCCCAAAAGAGAAGTAGGAGACTCACCATTCTCATCCAATGAAGCTGTGACTTCGTGTAGGTTAGAAGATACAGTAATACCGACAGGCAAGTCAACTATGGAATCCTCTATTATAGGTTGCAATTCATCCAAAGGGTTCAGACTCATTACATCAACAAAGTTTAAAGAGGCATTCATGACAGGTTTCACATCATATATGTTATATTCAACTCCATCCCCATCAAATTCCATAGTTAATTTCCCACTTCTGACATCAATTGTGGTATTTGCAGTTTTCATGAAAGGTCTACCTAACAGCATATGTGCACCTGTACCACCACCCATATCAAGAACATAAAAATCAGTGGGAAAAATCAGCTTATCTACCATAACGAGGACATCTTCAACAACCCCTTTCGGGTAGACATTGGTTCCATCAGCTAATTGAATAACTAGCCTAATGTCCTGTAGTGGTGGCATACCAAGAGACTCATAAAATGACAATGGTAAGACATTAATAGCTGCACCAAGATCTAGCATAGCTTTATCAATTTTTGTCTCACCAATGATGCAAGAGATAGAGAACATACCTGGATCACTGCACTTCTTCGGCATACGCCTTTGAAACACAGCGGATACTTGCTCGCTCACCTGGACCTGCTTCTTTTTCTTCTACTTCTGTTTCCTCTTGATTGTGCAAAGTTCCTTCAAGAAGCGAGCATATTTGGGAATACTTTTAACAAGTTTGAGTAAAGGGATGTTTACCTCGCACTTGCTGAATGTTTCAAAAAGGTCCTTGTCATCGATGACCCTTCTCTCCTTGAGCGCCTCTGGGAATGGGGCGGGTGGATTTTCGGAACCGAGAGGAGGAAAGTATGGACGGACGTAGGTGTCCACATAAGGCTCGTTAACAGCTCCAGAAGATTTGCCGCGAGTGCGGTCAGAAGCCACCGCGGGGTGCGGTGCATCCCCAGAAAAATCTCGAGAAACAGTACCGTCACCGCGGGGTGTGGTGACACCCACCGCGGGGTGCGGTGGACTCGACAGAGCATTTTGTTCCTCTTCTTCATTCTCGCCGCGGGTGCGGTCCTCTTGCCGCTGGGTGCGGTGATCCTCCAGAAACTCTTCTTCTCCTGAATCGTCATTCTCAGCACTAAGAGCGACAGACAATTGCTTTCCACTTCGGAGGGTTACAACACTAACATTTGCCCGTGGGTTAACTACCGTTTGAGATGGTAGATTTCCCGACATCTTTGCATCGATCCTCGTGATGGCTTCAACCATTTGGCTCATCTGCGTCTCCAAATTCTTTATGCTTGACCCCGTAGCTTGAACATGAGTAGTGAAATGTTTCGTCAAAGCTTGGAGCATATCTTCAGTTGAGGCAGACGTACCCGGTTGTTGATCTTGCGACCTTTGTAGAAATTGAGGTCTTGGCTGCTGTTGTTGTTGAAACTGAGGCTGCTGTTGTTGACTCGGTTGATCCTTCCATCTGAAATTTGGGTGGTCTCTCCATCCTAGATTATATATGATGGAGTAGGGATCGTTCCGAGGTCTTGGAGGTCCATAACCTCCTACATGGTTCACCTCAGCATTCGGATCATCTTGCAATTGAGGACATGCATCGGTGGGGTGGAATTGATCAGTACAAATCCCACATGCTTTGAGTTGTTGAGGAGTTCCTTGCAGCATTAGTCTCCTCACCATGTCCTTCAATTCGGCAATCTCGCTTGCTAGCTCTGAGCGATTGGAGTTCACAGCATTGACTCCTCTCTTGGTAGAAGTTCTACATAAATTTCTTGTCCCCTCTGCCATCTCCTGAATCTTTTCCATGGCTGCCCCCGGAGTTGTGTTAAGAATGTTGCCACCACATGCAGCGTCAACAATCCTTCTTTCATTGTCCAGCAGACCATTGTAAAGATGAAACACTAGATCTTGATTTGTGTATCCGTGGAATGGGCAGCTTGAGCAAAGTCTCTTGAACCTCTCATAATACTCGTATAGAGTCTCGTCCTCCTCTTGCTCAATGTTGCTTATAGCCTTCTTCAAGCTATTCTCCTTCTTGGCGGGAAAGTATTTTTCAAGAAAGGCCTTGTGAAGCTTGTTCCACGTGTCTATACTTCCAGTGGGTAGATGGTAGTACCAATCATCGGCTGCATCTTAGAGGGTGAACCCGAAAGATCTCATCTTGATTTGCTCCTCAGTGATGTTCGCCGGTTTCATGCTCATGCAGACAGTGTGGAATTTACCCATATGCTTGATTGGGTCCTCTCCAGCCAGCCCATGGAAAGTTAAGAGCAAATGAGTCAGCCCCGACTTCAGTTCAAAATTCACGCCATCTCCTATGGAGGGGATTGTCACAGCTAGTGGTTGCATAGTCAGATTCGGCACAGTCAATTGCCGAAGTGTTTGGTCACCCATTGCAACTTGTAGGGCGGTGTGTTCTCTGCGGTTCCTGTGGAACGTGTTGTCGATCTCTGGATCTAAATCAACAAGTGGACTATCAATAGCACGGGTGTCGACCATAAGATAGGTCAACACCAAAGTTGGTAACAAACAAACACACAAAAACAGAAATTTTGACTCCCCGGCAACGGCGCCAAATTTGACAGGGCTAAAATTCGTATGCCTAATCAAAGAAATCCTAAAATACTTACTAAAGAGTATAGCAAGCAAGTCAGGGTCGATCCCACAGGGAGTCAGGTTATCTATCTCTGTAATTCGCAATCACCAACTAGGAACTAGGGGGGGTTTGTAGTGTTTTCTTGGTAAACAAGTAACAAGTAAGCAAGTAAAGGTTGTGAATATAATGGAGAAAAGCGCCACACTTAACAAAGATCCACACAATAAAAGATATGGTTGATCACTGAATTCTATTAATCTCAAGTTCTTATCTTTCCTTTAGTTGTTCTTATCCCGATCTTAGGTAACTATTAGTTCTACCAGCCCTAATAGTACTTATTACTAAATCAAACCCGAAAACCTTCAAGATTCAATAAAGCAATAGCATTCAACCAAGGATTCAACAAGATACATGCAATAGAAACAATCCGTTACTATAAGCATACAATTAACTCTCTCTCACGATGAACACTCGCAACCCGCTTATGTAAATCGTGCTCGCTACTAGATATGCAACCCGAACCCGGAATCACAAGTCCTAGCTATATGGATAATATCAATAAACATAGGTGATCAGTCTAGATAAACCAATAAGATTCAATAAACATTCAAGCGCAAGAGAATTAATACAACTAGATAGGAAAACGAACAAGAGTAGAAAACTCACAACCAATCAATTGAAGGCTTCACAACGTCAAGTGCAACAATGGAGGTTTAGTTCTCCATAGGGTTTGTGAGAGCAAAAACGTAGAAAGGTGGCAACTAGGGTTTTAGAATGGATTCCCTCTAAAAGAGTCTTAAACTTAACTTAAATACTAAAAAAATAATAAGAAAATAAAGAAAAGAAAATAACAAACTTGGAAACAAAGTCTCGGAAATAAAATTAAACGGAAATAAAACTCGGAAAGAATCTCTTCAGCGCGTCGTCACCGCGGGGTGCGGTGAAACCCACCACGGGGTGCGGTGGTACTCCAGAATCACGGCCTCTTCTCTGTAAGGTTTGCCGCGGGGTGCGGTCATCCCACCGCGGGGTGCGGTGGCGACGACTTCTCCAGCTTATGCGACACTTCCGTAAAAATGTCATAACTTTTGATTTCCAACTCGGATTGCGCTCATATTTTGAGGACTTGTAGTAGACTTCAAGATCTAACTCATCGAATTGGAATCACTCCATTTGGACATCTGAGTAAAGAGAACGAACCATTTTAATTCAGCCCACTGTTCTTCTACTCTTCAATGCACTTCAAACCTCTGTAAATCCCATGATTTCTTCACTTCTAGTCTCTAACTCTCAACTCCACAATTGTGCTCTAAATCCATCCAAATGACACCTCAAAACTGGTAACAACCCCTAGAAATACACTATAAAATAGTGCCGATCAGTGACTTCAAGAGAAATCAATGTTCCTCGTCACCAACTACTAGCATATCACAGAATGTCTCTCTAGATCTCCCTTCTTGAAGCTTAGATTGAGTGGAACTCTCTAAAAAAGCTCACCGACAAGTGCAAACACAAGGAAACCGTTGAATGCTCTCTAGCCCCAATTACTCTAGTTGCTAGGGTTATAAAGGAGCTCTTATATGAGTTCCAACCCATAGTTGAAAATGGAGGTGAAGGTCATGTTAGATATCCAGAATTCATCCCTTTGGTTGATTTCAACAATCCTATTTTATTGAAGGTTGGTATGAGATTTGCTTCAAATATTGTTTTTAGGAAAGCTTTAAGGCATTTTTCTTTACAAAATGGAATTGATTATAATTACTTGCATAATGATAAGAACAAGGTGTCTGCATACAATAAGAACAAGTGTGACTGGCCAATGAAGCATGCAAGGAAAATTTGTGTTTGTAAGAAATCGTCTTGCAAGTTTAAAGCTTGTTCTAGGAAAATGGGTTCAGATGGGAGTTTTTAATTGAAATCTTTTGTCCCTGAACATGAGTGTGGGTGGCAAGATATTAATTCCAAGGTGACTTTGGAATGGCTTGCTGAAAAGTATATAGAGCATTAAAGAGATGATGCTCAGTGAAGAATCAAGACATTTATTAGTAATGTGAGGATAGAACATTGTGTGAAAATTTCATACCATCAGGCCTGCAAAGCAAGGCTAAAGGCAGTCTTGATGACACAAGGGCATGCAACAGAACAGTATGTCAAAGTGTGGGACTATACAACTACTATTATGAAGTGGAATAGGGGTAGTTCAGTGTTTGTGAAAGTATTACAACAAGATCTAGAGAGGCCACTGTTTTAGAGAATTTATGTTTGTTTAGCTGCATGCAATTAGAGCTTTCTATTGGGGTGTAGGCCCATTGTTGGTTTGGATGGTTGTCACCTTAAAGGAGCATACACAAGACAAGTTTTAACAACAGTGGAAAAGGATGGTAATGGAAACATCTTCCTAATTGCTTATGTAGTTGTTGAGGGTGAGAGAAAGGAAACTTGGTGCTGGTTTTTGGAGAATTTAGTGCAAGATATTGGATCCCAACATCTCACCTTCATGTCAGACAAACAAAAAGTATGAATAACATCCTTTCTCAATTTATGTTTGGGTAGCTCAATTATAAATTTTTGTTGTTTTATGGTAATGTAGGGATTACTGGAAGCCCTAAACCAAGTGGTTCCCCAAGCTGACACAAGAGTATATGTAAGACACTTATACAACAATTCCAAAATAAAGTGGCCAGAAATACATTCAAGGACTTTATTTGGGTAGCTGCAAGGGAAACTGCAAAACTAGATTTTGATGTGTGAATGGAAAGAATAAAGGGAATGGATGAAGGGGCCTACAAATATTTAATGGATGCAAATGCAGAGACTTGGTCCGTACATGCATTCAAACATTATTGTAAGTCTGACATGTTATTAAACAATGCTTGTGAGTCTTTCAATAGTTGCATACTCGAAGCTAGGGAAATGCCTATTCTAGCTATGTGTGAGTGGATTAGAAGGAAGTATATGAACATGTTTATGGCTAAAAGAAAAATGATGAGGGAGCATAATGGGGTTTTAACTCCTAAGGTGGTGACAAAAATAGAACTTGCAAAGGCTGAGGGGCTTAGGAGGTGTAAGTGTTATGGTGAAGATAACATATATGAGGTTGACCAGGGAAGAAAAACTTTTGTGGTGGATCTGGGAGAAAAGAGTTATGGGTGTAACAAATGGGACTTGACTGGCATCCCTTGTTCTCATGCTATTTGTTGTATTCTGAAGAGAAAAATGAGGGTTGAGCATTTTGTGCACTCATATTACACAAAGCGGACCTTCATGAAGGCTTATAGTCAAATTGTGCATCCAATGCCTGGTGATGATCAATGGGAGAAACCTCCTCAAGCCAAACCACTGCCACCAGAGTTTATAATTTAGCCTGTAAGGCCAAGGAAGTCCAAGAAAATGGAATTAGGGGAGAGGAGGAAGGACACAAGGAAGCCAACTAGATTAAGGCATGGAAAGAACAAGTGTACTCATTGTGGACATAAAGGACACTACAAGAACAAATGCAAACATCCTCCCAAACAACGTGACCCTCCAAGGCAGAAAAATGTAGGAGGAACGCAACCAAAGGACAAAGTTGTAAAGATTCCTTGTAAGAAAAGGAAGTACACGAGAAATGTACACATTCTAATAAGTTATTCTGCTTTAATTGTATGTTTTTAAAGTTCAATGACTTCATGAATTGGACCTTTAATTTTTACTTTTTTTCAATGCAAGGTGAGGCGTACTCATCCTCTAGGTTCAGGGAGTCCATTTCATTAATTAAATGCATCTGCAGAAGGGACATCAGGCTTGAATGCACAAGAAAGGGGCAATGACTTTGAGGTAACCTTGTAGTTAAATAGTTTAATAAGTTTTTTTGCTTTAATTGTCTGTTTTAAGTTCAATGACTTCATGAATTGGACCTTCAATTATTTCTTCTTTTCAATGCAAGGTGAGGAGTATTCATCCTCCAGGTTCAGGGAGTCCATTTCATTACTCAAATGCACATGCAGAGGGGACATCAGGCTTGAATACACATGAATTGGGCAATACCTTTGAGGTAACCTTGTAGTTAAATAGTTTAATAAGTTTTTTTAGCTTTAATTGTCTGTTTTTAAAGTTTAATGGCTTCATGAATTGGACCTTCAATTTTTTCTTCTTTATAATGCAAGGTGAGGAGTACTCATGCTCCAGGTTTAGGGAGTTCATATCAGTACTCAAATGCACAACAAAGGGGCTATGACTTGAGGTAACCTTGTAGTTAAATAACCTACATAAATGTCTATACAAAATACTTGTCATAACTCATTTTCGTAAAGGGTAATGAAAGTGCTTATATTGACCTAATTAATCAAATGCTCAAGAAGACCCTTTGGTACCAACACATGTATCAATTGAACAAGTATCCATACAGGTACACACTATGTGACCTCCCTATGTTTGAACTATTTTTTTATTAGCCCTACTTGTCAAGTCTGATGAGTCCTAGTGATGAGTGCCTCACCTTGGAGGAGCCAAGGCCTTGACCACCAAGGCACCAAGGCGTCGACGCCTTAATGCCACGACACTCAAGCATCCGATGCTTCGATTCCAAGGCATTCAAGCTCGCGTCCCTATCCAAGCCTTTATGGTTTTTATCCCCTTTTCCCCTTTAATCAATTAAGCATGTAATTGTATCAAATTTTATTAGTGACATCTTTGAAAAATTCCGCTCTCTTCTGCTAAGGCGATTTCTTCTTCCTCAAGTCATTACCGACCAAGGTTGAATCGTCGCCAATGGCTTCTCCGGTTCGTCCGGGAGGGGGTGTGACAACTAGGCAGACTAAGAAGCAAGGTAAAGCTGGATTCTCTGTTGCACAGAAAGATGTGAGAGTTCAGATCGGAGCTGTTCATCCGGCGATGAAAGTTCCGACCAAATCCAAACATGTTCCGATTTCGAATCCAAACATGGAGGTCCGAAATGAGAATCAGATTGCGAGTCCGATTTGCGGAGATAAGCGTCCAATTGAGGAGATCAGAAGCGAGAACTCTTAGGAAGAATCTGTTATGACGATTTCGAGGTCTTCGCTTCAACGTACTAATTCTCCTGTGTTACCTGCTGTCGAAGGGCCTAAATCTAGATCTAAGCATCTAGGATTTAAACTAGACCTAATTGAACTACCGAACAGGGATACTTTTGAATTTCAACTTAGTGATGTGAATCCGGAGATGATAAAATGGCAATTCACCTTGATCGGAGGGTTTTAGGCCCGAAAGTAACTTCTGAGGTTATGATGGAATTCATTAAACAAAATTGGGAAATTGAGCCTCCTGAGATTGATTTGCGAGCAAATGGCATTTGGATCTTTAGATTCCAAAGCCGTGAGCATATAAATTGGGTTATGGAGCAGGGGCCTTGGCTTATTCTGGATTCTAGGCCACTGGTGTTGAAGGAATGGAAGTCGGGGACTCCTATGGCATGGTCTTGCTTTGACAAGGTTCCGGCCTGGATTCAATTGCGTAATATTGATCCTATATTTTGCTCAGAAAGGATGTTAAGCATCATTGGCAGTATGATTGGAACTCCAATCTGTATGGATCAATTTACTGCAACAAGGAACCATGTTTCCTATGCTCGACTTCTGATTATGGTTAGTGTGGAGGATACTATGAAGCCAGAAGTGAAGCTTATTGGACCAGATGGAATAGTCTATAAGATTCGTATTTGGTATGAATGGTTACCATGGACCTGCTCTGCTTGTGGTGTGTTCGACCATTCCACTGAGGTGTGTGTAGCAAATAAGCAGAGAGTCAGTCAGAAGACTAAGAAGAACCTACCTGAGAAAGAGGCAGTTAAGGATAAGAAATATGTTTGGGTTGCTAAGCAACATCTGGCTGAGGGAGATTTGGCTAAGGATCAGCAAGGAAAGCTTGTTGATAATAATTGCAGAACTGAGCTTCAATCTTCTATTGTTGCTGATCCTAATGTCATTTTAGAGAAACCTAAGAGTAAGCATAGCAATATAGTTGAGAATAATTGCAGAAATGAGCTTACTTCCCCTAATGTTGTTGTGTTGGAAGATTATATTGATCCAACTAATGGCTTACCAATAGATCAGCTAACTAGTACTCAGCTTAATCCTACTAAGAAGGGGAAAACCTATTCCTTGAATCCTCACAAGAGTTGTAGCAGCTCTACTATGCAAGATAATGATTGAAGTCATTATTGGAAGTTGGATTACTAGGGGATGTTGTAACACCCCTAGACCTCACTTTGTGAGGGAATTTATGAAGAAAAATAAGCTGAGTTTAATTGGCCTTCTTGAGACTAAAATACCTCATGACAGGGAAGTCATTCTCTCTAAAATGCTGATGAATCAATGGCAATATGTTACTAATAGCTCGATTAATCATAGAGGTAGGATTTGGGTTACTTGGGATCCTATGTTGATTAGTATTATCCCTCTCGTGATCTCTCCCCAGATGATACATTGCAAGGTGGTTAGTAGAGATAATTTGACTTGTTTCTATGCTACTTTTGTTTATGCTTTCAATGCTAAACTTGAGAGGAGATCGTTGTGGAATGATTTACTGAATTTAGCTAATGGTATCACCGAACCTTGGGTTGTTTTGGGAGATTTTAATTGTTTGCTTCAGTCTGCTGAGAAGATATCATTCAGGAGCAATGTGTTTCAATGCACTGAAGAGCTGGTGCAGGTCCTTGAACAGACTCAGTTATATGATCGTATCTTTTCAGGGGCTTACTATACCTGGAGTAATCAACAAGAGGGAAAAGATAGAATTGCTTGCAAGCTTGACAGAGTTCTCATTAATCAGATTTGGGATGGCAACTTTCCTACTTCTAGAGTGTTTTTTGTTGATCCTAACATATCTGATCACTCTCCTGCTATTGTTCATATCAATCCTAACCTTGGCTTTAAAAGGATCCCTTTTAAAATTTGAAATTATTGGACTGAAGAGCCTGACTATCTGGATTTGATTTCTAGTGCCTGGCAGGATACACTGAATGGGAATGCTCAGTATGTTCTGGTCTCTAAATTGAAGAAAACTAAAGCAGTGTTGAAAAGATGGCAGAAAGGCAGATTCAGACAGTTGGAAATTATGGTGGAAGACTGTGTTGATAGATTGAAGAAGGCTCATGATGTACTCCAACTTGATTTTTCCTGTGTGGCCAAGCAACAAGAGGTTGTGATTGCTAGAGATGAGCTCAACATGAGAATGAATCAACTGTAGAGTTTTATTGCTCAAAGAGCAAAGGTGGATTGGATAAAACTTGGGGAGGATACCTCTCCAATTTTTTACAATGGGATTAAAACCAGGAAAGCTAAGTCCAGTATCTTTGCTCTAAAGGATGCTCATGGCCAAGTGATTGACTCTGCATCAGACATTGAAGCAGAAATCTTATCATTCTATATCAATCTCTTTAGGACTCAGTGCTCGACTATTGATGTTAACTTTGACAGCTATGGAGGCAATAAAATTGATAGTGCTCATCATATACATATTTGCTCTTTACCAGGTGAAGTAGAGATTAAAGATGCCACCTTCAATATAGGTAATTTGAAATCCCCTGGGCCTGATGGATTTGGTAGCCTTTTCTTTAAAACTGGATGGGAGATTGTGGGACAAGATGTTGTTGCTGATGTCCAAGATTTCTTCAGAAGAGGCAGAATTCTGAGAGAGTCTAATGCCACCTTTGTGAGCCTAATTCCCAAGGTAGATAATCCATTCCTTGTCAAGGACTTTAGGCCTATTTCTTGCTGTAGCACTATGATGAAGATTATTTCTAAAGTCCTTGTGAAGAGAATGAGACCCTTACTTGATGAGATTGTGTCCATCAATTAAGGAGCTTTTGTCCCTGGCCGATCTATTGCCCACAACATTGTTGTTGCTCAAGAGATTATTAGGGGCTATGACAGCAAGAATATTTCCCCTAGATGTCTTCTTTAAATTGATCTCCAAAAAGCTTATGATTGTGTTAGTTGGGATTACCTTCATAAAGCTCTTTTATTCCTTAACTTCCCTGAGAAGTTAATTGGTTGGATTATGGAATGTGTGTCTACACCTTCATACTCTATTATGATCAATGGAGAGGCTAAAGGGTTCTTTAAATGAAGAAGAGGGCTGAGACAAGGTGATGCTTTTTCCCCCTTTCTTTTTGTCATTGTCATGGAAATGTTTGCCAGGAAACTGAATAAAGCCAGTCATCAGAAGGGCTTTGGCTATCATCCTAAATGTAAGCAGCTTCAACTGTTGAGTATTGAATTTGCTGATGATTTAATGATCTTTTGCAAGCCTACTCTCTTCTCTTTTAAGATCATTAAAGAATGTCTTTTTGATTTTGCCCGGGAGTCTGGCCTGATTGCCAATAGCTCTAAATCAAAGGTGTTCTTTGGGGGCCTTAATCCTGCCAGAAGAGAGGAGTGTGCTAACTTCCTTGGCTTTGCTCAGGGTGTTTTTCCTGTAAAATATCTTGGTATTCCTCTCCATTCTAAGAAGCTGAAAGTTGATGAATATGGTCCATTATATGATAGGCTGAAGCATGTCTTACATTGTAGAAGTGCAAGAAAAATCTCTTATTCTGGTAGAGCACATGTAGTGAGAGCAGTGCTAGAAGGTGTGCTTACCTTTTGGATATAGGCTATTCCCTTCCCTAAGAAGGTGATTAGAAGAGTTGAAAGCCTGTGTAGATCTTACCTATGGTCTGGAGATCTTGGCAGTGGCAGGAATCTAGTTGCTTGGAGAAAAGTCTGCCAGGAATTTGGTAATGGTGGACTGAACTTCAAGGAGCTTCTTTCTTGGAATAAGACTTTACTCTTTAGATTTATTTTTGATCTACACTGGGAGAAGACCAATTTGTGGAATCTTTGGGTTAGACAGAATATTGCTAAGAGAAGAGATGTATGGCATGTTCAGCTGAATTCTTCTTGCTCTTGGTTGTGGAGAAACTTATTGAAGATCAGAGACTGTGTCCAACACCAACAATACTCTATGTCAGATCCCCTTATTACCAGAAGTAATGGTAGACTGAACACAGCTGGTCTTTATTCCTTACTTAGGCCTAGAGAGCATATGATTCCTTGGTGTGCAGTGATCTGGAAGGGTCTTCAAGCTAGGAAATGGAGCTTTACTTGTTGGTTAGCTACTCTTGGGAGACTTCCAACAACTGCAAAGTTGTACAGGTGGGGTATTATTGATAATCCAAGATGTTCTCTATGCCTCAGAGAAGATGAGGATGAGGGCCATATCTGGTTTGATTGCTCAGTAGTGAGCAATATTACTAACAAAGTCCTGGAGTGGCAAGGTATTCATACAAGGAAGAATAGTCTAATTGCTTGGTGGGAATGGTTTGCTGCCTGCGAGAAGAAGAATAACAACATCTACCTCTCAAAATTACTAGCTGTCATGGCAACTGTGTACTTTATTTGGGAACTCAGAAATGCAGTGATCTTCAAGGGGGCTGCTGTTAATGAGGATGAAGAAGTGAAGAAGATCATACAAGCTTACAAGTTCAGAATCTTACACCTTACTTCCATGAGTGGGAGAAGAGGGAATGCAATGAGAAGAAGGCTTAGAATCTGATAGTATGATTGTCTGTTGTTGGCCTTTTCTTGGCTTTCTGTACTGGTTTGTGATGCTTGCTTCTTGGCTAGTGTTGGTTCTGTGTTTAGGATGATTGTTTGTTCTGTTTTTGGTGTCCTTTTTGCTGGTTTTGTTTTGGTGTTTGTTGCTTGTGTTGTTTCTTTTTCTAGTTCCTTGTATTAGGTTGGTTCATTTTTTGTTTCTATATTGTTTTCTTTGTCTCGTATTAGTGGATGTAAATAGGACGTTGGGCCTTTTTCCCAACCTTCAATAAAATTCTTACCATTTGGCTAAAAAAAATTAAGCATGTAATTGTCTTTCTATTTTGGGACGTGTGGACCCATTTGTAAATGGGCTCCTAGTCAACCTAAAACCCTAATACTATATAATGTCTCTCTTTCCTTGTAAGCAAACTAGTTGAAGAATAGAGAAGTGGCATTGCCTTGGGTTAGAGGATATCTCCCCTAGGCCGCCACCTTGGAGGTTCTTGGCATGGGTGCTCCCATGCCAAGAACTCGGAACCATTGTCGTTGTAGCCGGCGAAGGATGATGCGTTCCGGGTTCCCAAAACGCGAGTCAGAGCGGATCTAGGTAGAAGGCAGACGAATCTCTCTTGCTTGCTGAAGACTGGAGTGCCGCGGGGTGATTAAGGCCTCGCGGTGGTGATCGCGATCGCGGGGTGGTCGCGGGTCCCGCGACAGTGGCCGCGATTGAGGTTTGCGAAGTGGTTCGGATGGTAGGAATCTCGGCTAGGGCCAAGGGCCGAAGTGGGTGAAGGGGGATCGTAAGCAAGGTATGATGGGTTCGGTGGGTTTGCTCGTGGGTTAGGGTGGCCGGCGATGGCGGCTCGATGATGGTTCGGTTGAAGGAGCTAGGCCTAGGGGCGGGAGCTTGGCTCAATGGCAGCACTAGGCTTTAACTCTCAA
Organism: Rheum nobile; assembly: GCA_027886185.1. Classification (NCBI taxonomy): domain Eukaryota; kingdom Viridiplantae; phylum Streptophyta; class Magnoliopsida; order Caryophyllales; family Polygonaceae; genus Rheum; species Rheum nobile. Next base: position 3,183,892 of record WOAB01000163.1, read on the forward strand.
TTCAACGTACTTTATTAATTAGGTATAGAATGGCTTATATAGGAGCCAAAACAAGGTTCTTGCCCGATGGGCCTAAAAACATAAGTGGATCGGCCCTCTTGGCACAAGAGAGGCCCGACATCCGAAAATAGAAACTTGCCAAATACGTCAACATCCAAATATAGTAAATACTAAAAACAGTAACTTTTCAAACTTAGAAACATTCTAAGAATAGAAACTGCTAAGAAGGGAAACTACTAAAGATGAAAAATACTAAAAATAGAAAGTGTCTCAGAATGTCTCGAAATTGGCATGTGAGCCTCACAATACCAAAACAACTCAAATGGAACGAGGAGTGCCGAGGAATATCGTGACCGGGGTCGCATCACTCTCCTCCCCTTGGCTGCGAAACATCCCCGTTTCGCCAATGTCGTCGTCCGGGGGTTCGTTAGGCCGCAAGCTTCCGGGCTCGAAAATGAAGCGACGTCGGTGCATGTCTAGCTGCTGCACGGTCGTCCTCATGTGCCCATCCAGTGAGGCAATGCTCCTCTCAGGTCCAACATGGTCTGCCTTGCGTCGTAGCGTCGACGAATGTCGGGGCAGGTCCAGCGCTTGAGCAACGCTGGGAGCTGGTGGGAGCTCAGCAGAAGGGACATCATCAAACACCTGCAAGAGAGATGGCACAACAGGGGGTAACTCATAGGGATCTTCCAATAAAGAAAGACACGCAGAAGATGTAATAGGAGAACGTCTCTGAAAAGATGGAGTAAATGCCCGTGAGTGAGTCAGCAAAGCGCGATGCTCGACTCGGCCCTGGAGTGTTGGCACTAGGGTGCTGGCATCGGGATCAAGGGGTTGCGGGCGAGCTTGTGGTGTTGTCGCAAGAGCGGGAGCCGACTGTGGGCTGGCCGCGTTCGCGGGTTTGTGGGCCGCGGTCGCGGTTGTGGCCAAAATGATATGCCGCACTTCTGCGGCCTTCGCACAGTTCCTCTCCACGTGGTCATGTAAAATCTCCTGAGGCGTCATAGGGAGAAGAGTGACTCGTCGACCGCCATGCATAAAGACGTAAGTGTTGAGGAACCCGTCATGGACTTTCTTCCTGTCATACTGCCAAGGTCTACCAAGTAAAAGATGAGTAGCATCCATAGACACAACATCACATAAAACAGTATCATGGTATTGACCAATTTGAAAAGGGATACGGCATTGCATGTGTACCGCATCACCGTTACCTTCAGAGAGCCACTGAAGACCATAGGGCTGGGGGTGTGGCTGCGTCGGTAACTAAAGGTGTTGGATAACCTTCTCACTCACAATGTTGCAGCACGAAGCACCATCTATTATCACGCTGAGGGAGGTATGCTGAACCAAACATTTGGTATGGAAGAGTGTCTCTCTCTGGTCCATCAGTGGCACTTCTGTCACAATAAGTGCACGCTGCGCGAAGAGGCTCAGGGGGGTACCTGCAGATAAGTCATGGGGCACACAGGTGTACCCAGCGTCATGAGGAGCGTAGTCCTGTGGCTCGGGAGCTATCTCCTCGTATGGCTCATCATCAAAGGACTCATATCCGGCGGCCTGGGTGAAGAGAATCTTCTTCGGGTTGGGGCAGTCGCGCTGGATTTGTCCACGACCACCACAACGAAAGCAGGTCTGGTCTCGTGTCCTATCATTGCTGCGTGGGGCCCCCCGAATCGAGGCAGGTGTCACGGTGGTGCGCGATGCCTCATGGCCACAGGATGGGGGTTGAGTCTGTCTGTTGTACTGGAGAGGACACATCAGTAGAAATGGAAGGAGCAAGGTTAGTATCATACCTACGAGACTGATTCTGGGGCCAGGGGGTCTGTCTCCGGCTTTGATGCTGGTGGTGGATCATAACCGCCGTATGAGTGAGTTGGTTCAGGTCTCGTATAGGTAGGATCTCCAGCTGGTCTCGTATATTGGGATTCAAGCCACTCAAAAACCTGGTCCGCATAGTAGCTGCGGCGATGCTCATGCCCGCCTTGTAATATAGATCCTCGAGTTTGGCGAAAAACTCGAGTGGCGTCTGGTTGTCCTGGCGAGCGCAATCTCCATCTGCTTGTGGTTTTGGAAGTCATCTGGAACATATTTATGGTGCATGATGAACTTCAGTTGGTGCCACTGATCAATAGGCTCAAGGCCTCTCCGTTCCCTGTCAGTACAGAAACGATGCCACCAACATCGGGCCATGCCATGAAACTACAGAGTGGTGACATCGACCTTCTCGTACTCCTCATACTGACAGTGTCGCAGTGCGTGTTCCCGCTGCATGGATTCGTAACACCGACGTCGGTCAGTGGTGTCGACGTAAGGGTATAGCCCCAATTCTGTTGCGGGGGACTCGTGCTCGGCGGAGTCGTAGGCGAAGTCGTCCGCTGGCGAGCGCTGGGGTTGGTATCTGTTGAAGCCATGGTCCTCCTGCTGGGACTCGATGATGGAGTCCAGACGGCGAAGACCCGGCTGGAGCTGCGAGGTGGAGGGCATCAGACCCTTTCCTTTTTCCAAGCGCCGCGTGGTGTCGGTAGTGGTCGCGAGCGCCAACAGAAGATGAACAACAGCGGTGTTGGCTGGAACAGAAGGAGCCGCAGTTGCGGCGATGTTGGCCGCGGGCGCGGGTGGAGGGGCCGCGGTCGCAGTTTTGTCCGCGGTCGCGGCTGCTACTGCCGCAGTCGCGGCATGTGCTGCAGTGAGCTGTGCGCGAAGCTCCACATTCTCTTGGGCTAGGGCATCCGCGGTGGCCTGGGTAGCGGCGAGCGCTGCGTCCGCCTCGGGACCTAAAGACACCATGGAAAACACGCAAAAAGAGCAGAAACAAACACAAAAGGGAACAACAACAAAGGACAAAATAGATCAAATCAAACCCACAATGTCTCACGTAGGTCACTAATCTGGGTAAAGCCGTGAGGGAGGAGTGGCTAGGCTGACTCAGCGTGGACTAAACCAACACAAAAACCACACTAACCTCACAATTCAGAAGCCAAAAATCAGTGACTACGTAAGAAGTAATCTAGCATGCAAATCCTAGAATCCACAGAGAAAGAATACGTGGAGATAGGCTTAATGGACCTGTGTCAATAGTGAATCAGCTTCGCCGAGATCGCCTGAGGTTTTTGGTTTTCTAATTCGGCGGCTGATTTTTTTTTTGTGTACACCGAATGCCTCTTTTGTTTTTTGTGTTTTTAAATTGACACAAGTCTTGATTGTAGACGAAGAGCAAGTTTGCAGAGACTAGAAAGAAGTAATGATTGTATGAAAACTAGGAGGGAACAACGTAGATAAATTTCAACAATAATCACAAACTCTAGCAAACCAAATATGCAAAATTAATATGATTTAGGGCAAGCAAAGTCCACGACTAGGGTTAGTGTTTCTCACGGTTATCTCTCGTTTTTTTTCTTTTTCTTAGGGTTCTCTCGGTCTTGAACAAGGGCTTAGGAAAGCCACAAATTCAACCTAGGGTAGGGGATTGTTGACGGCAACCAACAACAACACAAACTGAAACGAAAAGGAGCAACAACAATGGCGGCAAGCCACACAAACGAAAGGCGGAAGCAAGGAAAAAGACTGAAATTGTAACGTGAGAACAAAGCGAGTAAGAAAGGACCAACCTTGTACCCCTGAATCTGATACCAGTTGATGCGTTCCGGGTTCCCAAAATGCGAGTCAGAGCGGATCTAGGTAGAAGGCGGACAAATCTCTCTTGCTCGCTGAAGACTGGAGTGTTGTGGGGTGATTGAGGCCTCACGGTGGTGACCGCGATCACGGGGTGGTCGCGGGTCTGGTCGCGAGTCCCGCGACAGTGGCCGGGATTGAGGTTCGTGAAGTGGTTCGGATGGTGGGAATCTCGACTAGGGCCGAAGTGGGTGAAGGGGGATCGTAAGCAAGGTATGATGGGTTCGGTGGGTTTGCTCGTGGGTTAGGGTGACCGGCGATGGCAGCTCGATGATGGCTCAGTTGAAGGAGCTAGGCCTAGGGGTGGGAGCTTGGCTCAACGGCAGCACTAGGCTTTAACTCTCAATTCAACGTACTTTCTTAATTAGGTATAGAATGGCTTATATAGGAGCCAAACCAAGGATCTTGCCCGATGGGCCTAAAAACATAAGTGGATCGGCCCTCTTGGAACAAGAGAGGCCCGACATCCGAAAATAGAAACTTGCCAAATACGGCAACATCCAAATATAGAAACTGCTAAGAAGGGAAACTTCTAAATACGAAAAATACTAAAAATAGAAAGTGTCTCAGAATGTCTCGAAATTGGCATGTGAGCCTCACAATACCAAAACAACTCAAATGGAACAAGGAGTGCCGAGGAATGTCGTGACCGGGGTCACATCAAAGGAGTAGAGGGACATTCTTAAACCATGGCTCACGGGCCGGCTAGGAACATGAGGGCGCCGAGGCTGGCCTTGGGCGTGATCATATCCTCGGTGGCTCACATCCGCCCAAGCTGCCTCTTCAAAGGTCTCGAGATACTCTCCATAGGGGCGGGGAGGCGGCAGCCAATTCGGGTCACGACGGTCTAGCGGGCGCCAAGGCTGGCCATGGGCGTGATCATATCCTCGGTGGCGCACATCCGCCCAAACCTCGTCCTCTTCATAGTGGCGGCTGAACTCATAAGTGGATGCGGGCCTATGAACGACACGTGGATAAGGACCCACATACAAGGACGTGGGGTAACAAGCGTGGCGTCGTGGGCGTCGGTCCGACAACGGCCGAGCGGAATGAGGCCAATAAGGCTCGTCCATGGAGACTCACCTATCACAAGTAATAGGCAAAGCAAGTAACAAGTTCCAAGCAAGCAAAGCAATGCATACTTAACACAATATGAATACTTTAGGCCTAAGACTGTAATATCCCTCATTTTGTAAGGGTGATTTTGAATTTTCTAATGCACGTATTACAAGTCAGATTAAATTCAGAGAAGTTCGGACATTTTATAAAATGTTTGATCTCTGTAATATTTTTTCTGAGTAATATAAAATACAGTTAAGGTATTTCTGGGTAAAAAGGTCATTCGTGTACGAATATATTTAACCCGGGATTAAGAACATTTAACCACTTAGTAAAAAGGACGAAACGGACAAAAGGGGGCAAAAATGGCCTTGACCGTACCCCGCGGTCAAGTGACCGCACCTGTGGCGAAGGCCAAATTTGGAGGCGGAAACATAGTCGGCCACCGCACCCAGCGGCCAGGCCACCGCACCCCGCGGTGAGGCGCTGTCGCTTCGCAAGTTGCACTGCAACTCGACGGCAACAGAACCTAGCCTTGGTGACTCACCTAGGCTATGCCTGATGTCGGGACGCCTCTTGGTTGTTGTCTCCTGAGTGTAAGCTGCTTGGTTGGCCTATAAAAGGAGGGAGGGAGCTGAGGAAGAGGGCCATAACTCAGCTGCAACTTCATCCCCTTCCTCTGAAATTACTCCATTATTGCCAAGCTTTGAGCTTTGTTAGAGAAGGTGATCGAACTCCTTTGAGCGTTTAGAAAGGTGCTCTTGAGTGTTATTCAAAGGTCTAAGGTATTGGGAGATCAAAACTCAATCGGATCGAAGTCGAACGAAACGATTTGATGAGTGTTTTCCCCGTTGCCATCATTGAAGTCTCGCCACTGTTAACCGACCGCACCCCGCGGCAAGGGCCCCACCGCACCCGTGGCGAGCCTTGTCCGAGGTGTGTGTTCATGTGTGTTTGGCTTGGGGCGAGGCTTGACTCCTTTGGTCCTTTTCCTATTCTTTTAGATTCATATATGTAGATATTGAATCTAACTTAGGGTCTCGGTATGGGTCGTTCCAAAGGGAATTATTGTCCAGGATTTGTCCCAGTTTCAAACTCGGAAATCGTTATCTCTAAGCTTGTTAAAGCTTCGTCTGATCTAAGGCAAGTGGCGGTTCGCTCTTGCTCATCATTCCATATTTCAATTAATTATCAATTGTTTAGTTGTTAATTAATTTGGGATGATTTACTATTTTCGTTGGGAACAGTTTTGATAACTGTTTGTGATTTTAAAAGATATTATAATAGGTTGTATATCTGCTAGAACAACGCTATTATAGATATAAATGATTAAAACATGATATTATACTAGGTTGTATATCTGCTAGAACAACGCTAGTATAGATATATGTTTTTGATGTTGGCCATGATGGCTGTGATGTGGATTATTACTGTGTTGAACTGTTTAGTTAGCACTAGTAGTTAGGAACGTTGGACTCGTTGAGGTCCAGTCGTTTCTTGATAATTATTGGTTGAGAGGGATCGGAGACCCTGACACCAACTGGCGGATCATGATTGTCCTCTATCCGAGTATAGAGGTGGTGCACTTAGCTAGTGTCACAAACCTTGGGAAGGATTCCCTTCGATATATGTCCCTCATGACGAAACATATATCTAAAAGCTTATAACGTGATGTGTGTTTTGGAATTAAATAAGGCTAGTGTCGTTGTCGCACATGATTAATATACCCTTGGGCGAGTAGTGCAGCTAGGCAATAGTGCAACTAGGAAATCTCGTCTTGACTTTGATCAGAGTAAAGTTCTCTTTCCAATCTGGATTCGCCTTGGGCGGTGAGGTTGGTCGTGAGCCGAAACATCAAGTCATTTTTGAACGCTTGTATGATATTATTAATGTTCCCCAACATTTGTCATGTTTCCGATAAGGCTCATTTCGTTGGAGTCTTCTTTTGGGATTGATTGTTGTGAGACTCGGTCTCCAGAATCTTCTCTTGATCATGTCTTTTCATAGATTTCAGTAGAAGTATGGTGGTTGACTATCGTCATCGGTTGTTATTCGAGAAACGATGAGTCTAACAGAATACGACTACTTCGAACCACTCTGCTTTGTACCCTTGCTTAGTCTTTCATTAGACTAACCAACCGTAATTGTTCTCTTCATGGTTGGCTGGTGTCATCCGTTCGATTCGGCACATCAGATAAGTTGCCATCCCGTGAAGGCTAGAACGACTATAGAGGCAAACGGTGTTTTGACAAGTTTATTCAGGTTAAGATCCTTGGTGGGTGATCATTGCGATCAAGACCCTTTTGTTGGTTATTTAAAGTCTTCTGCTGTGTTAAATATGTTTTGTGTAAAGACTTCCGCAGTAATGAACCTGATTTTGTATTTTGGTTGCATTTCGGATTATGGATGTAATGTCGAAATAATGATTTTAATCGAAGGTTATGATACTTTGTATCATAATTGTTGTTTGATGATTTATATCAACTGGTAAAGCCTTGGATGACATCGGACAGAACGTCTGAGGTCACTGGCGGTAATGCCTTCAAGGTTATAGATTTGGGGGTGTTATAGATTTGGTATCAGAGCTGAATTTTTTTTTCGTACGGGTCGGGTTTAAAATGTTTTACTGGAACAAAACTTGTATAAACCGTTTACTCGTTTGAAACCGAGAAATGTTTTCGAAGGCTCTGAATTTTCAAATGAAAATTTTAACCGTTCATAGTCGTGCCTTCTCTTTAGTCTGATATGGAAACGAACTTCCATATTTAGAAAGACTAACTCTCTTCCCGTCGCCCGAAGGATATGAGTGCATTCCTTTTTCTTCAGAAGGACTCGGAAGAAGCCGAGACGGCTCCTCCATCTCTAAGATAGGTTTGAGTTCTCGGTTCCCTCGTCGTGATTGGAGGTTGTAGAACCTAGTAACTTGGTTGGAGTTCATCAGCTGATGGTGAACACAAGAGATACGGTTCATGCTGGTGCAGGAGCGAAGACGTGTGTCGATAATCTCCGTAGTTTGGTAATCCGTAAGTATGACTTCTGTCAGTTGTTTAGTGTAATGTTTTGGGTAAATATAGAAATGTTTTCTTGTGTTGGAAAATTTCTGAATTCGTTGTTGTTGCAAATTAATCGTTCATACGAAACCCCGTGAGTGACAGAAATAGTATATATCATGTGTGGATAAAGGTTGTCGGACTCATAAGGGAGGAGTATCGTTTGTAGCATAGATGTTCGTTCCCTACATGGTTAACCCCAAGGTCGACTCTATTGCTTAAATTCTAAATTCATCCCTAAGATCTTTCTCCATTTCAGGAGTAACGTCACAATGGTGATATTAATTGTTACGAGAGTGTTGTCTCGTAAGCTGAGTACTGTTGGGATTTCTTAAGGTGTAGGAATAAATATGTGGAGTTAATGTTCTAAGAGATTAAGAGTTATATCTCACTTGTGTACTTGGAATTTTTGTTCCATTAGAAATATATAGAGGTGGACTAGTGCAAAGTCCGGAATGCCTAGTTGTGGAATCATGTTGTAGGCATTAATAAGGATATAGTGTTGTGAAGGGAATAAATTGATTAAGGGAATAGTTCAACAAGAACTCATTTTCCCTATGGCGATCTTGAGTAAGACTGTGAAATCCGGAGTTATGATAGTCGGGTTCATAAGTAAGTATGACCCATGTAGGACCAATGGTTAAAGCTTTTGGAAAAGCCAAGTGTACGAAATCATAGGTATCCTTTGGGGAGATCTATTTGAGATTCGTTTGAGGTAATATAAGGAAATGATGCGATTAAGTCCTGGATGGATAGTAGATTGTGTGAGGAATATAAGGATTTTAAGTTAGAAATAAGTCATTTAAGACAGTACGAGTCGTTGGACTCGATAAGTGAAATTTCCAGAAGATGAGGAGTTAGGACTCTTGGAAATTGTCAAGGATTGACATCTTGTGAGTATGTCATCTATAAGGCTTATGGTATCACTCTCTTTGAGGAAATAGGAGTAATAACTTATGTGATACGTTTCGAGGAACGTAAGAATAAGATATTGTGATTGTTCTTGAATCTTAAAGGAGTTAAGTTAGAAATTGTTTAAAGAGATGTGTTAAATTATTCTTGTAAGGATTTAAGTTAGAGATGGCATAAGGTCAGACTTACTTCCAGATAAATGATGGAATTGTAAGAGGTATCTTCAAGGAAATTGAGGATGTAATGTTTCGAGGTTACTAAGAGTTGATAATTGGATTATAAGGAATTAAGATGTGGACTTTGGGATTTTGTATATAAGGAAATTGTGAGGGAGATGCGTGTTCTCCTATTAAAGGTACAATAATGTCGTTATAATAATTTTGGAGACCATTATTATATAATGGTCAGGATCTTGTGGATATATGATAATGATTACATGGTGTAATATATAGAGATGAGGTTGCATATGATATCAAGTGGACTTGAGGAAAAAGGTAACCCACGTTGGTTAAGGTAATCATATAGCACGTTCGGGTGAGACAAGAGTATAATCCTATGGAATGGATTAGTGAATCATGTTGAGGTAATCAGACATAGATTGTGGTATTACTGATTGTGGTGATCATGACTTTGAAAATGGTCACGAGTTAGTACTAGTATAGCATATGGAAATAGGATATGCAAGATAGTAGTCTCATCTCTGCCTTTGGGGGAGTGATAAAAGATGAGGTCTCAGGTTCGAGTCTCTTCAATAACCTACTGGAAGTGGCAAGAATGTTGGGCCACCAATGATGGGTTGGGGTGTATGGGCGGCGACCCATGTTAACGACTGGGCGGCACCGGAAGGGTGGCTGGCCCAAGTCGTTACACTGGGCCTGGACTCAGGTAGTGAGATTGAGGTGATTCCAGTCACCCATTAGTTTAGAGATGCTAGTTTCATGGTCGAAACTATTATTAAGGGGGTAATGATGTAACGCCTCGTATTCTTTGGGTTATTCGGCCAAGTTTCGGGGTCGAAACTTCTTTTAAGGGAGAGGTAATGTAATATCCCTCATTTTGTAAGGGTGATTTTGAATTTTCTAATGCACGTATTACAAGTCAGATTAAATTCAGAGAAGTTCGAACATTTTATAAAATGTTTAATCTCTGTAATATTTTTTCTGAGTAATATAAAATACAGTTAAGGTATTTCTGGGTTAAAAGGTCGTTCGTGTACAAATATATTTAACCCGGGGTTAAGAACATTTAACCACTTAGTAAAAAGGACGAAACAGACAAAAGGGGGCAAACATGGCCTTGACCACACCCCACGGTCAAGTTGCCGCACCTGCGGCGAAGGCCAAATTTGGAGGCGGAAACAGAGTCGGCCACCGCACCCAGCGGCCAGGCCACCGCACCCCGCAGTGAGGCGCTGTCGCTTCGCAAGTTGCACTGCAACTCGACAGTAGCAGAACCTAGCCTTGGTGACTCACCTAGGCTACGCCTGATTGTCGGGACACCTCTTGGTTGTTGTCTCCTGAGTGTAAGCTGCTTGGTTGGCATATATAAGGAGGGAGGGAGCTGAGGAAGAGGGCCATAACTTAGCTGCAACTTCATTCCCTTCCTCTGAAATTCCTCCATTGTTGCCAAGCTTTGATCTTTGTTAGAGAAGGTGATCGAACTCCTTTGAGCGTTTAGAAAGGTGCTCTTGAGTGTTATTCAAAGGTCTAAGGTATTGGGAGATCAAAACTCAATCGGATCGAAGTCGAACGAATCGATTTGATGAGTGTTTTCCCCGTTGCCATCGTTGAAGTCTCGCCACTGTTAACCGACCGCACCCCGCGGCAAGGGCCCCACCCCGCGGCAAGGGCCCCACCGCACCCGCGGCGAGCCTTGTCCGAGGTGTGTGTTCATGTGTGTTTGGCTTGGGGCAAGGCTTGACTCCTTTGGTCCTTTTCCTATTCTTTTAGATTCATATATGTAGATATTGAATCTAACTTAGGGTCTCGTTATGGGTCGTTCCAGAGGGAATTATTGTCCAGGATCTGTCCCAGTTTCAGACTCGGAAACCGTTATCTCTAAGCTTGTTAAAGCTTCGTCTGATCTAAGGCAAGTGGCGGTTCGCTCTTGCTCAGCATTCCATATTTCAATTAATTATCAATTGTTTAGTTGTTAATTAATTTGGGATGATTTACTGTTTTCGTTGGGAACAGTTTTGATAACTGTTTGTGATTTTAAAAGATATTATAATAGGTTGTATATCTGCTAAAACAACGCTATTATAGATAGATGATTAAAACATGATATTATACTAGGTTATATATCTGCTAGAACAACGCTAGTATAGATATATGTTTTTGATGTTGGCCATGATGGCTGTGATGTGGATTATTACTGTGTTGAACTGTTTAGTTAGCACTAGTAGTTAGGAACGTTGGACTCGTTGAGGTCCATTCGTTTCTTGATAATTATTGGTTGAGAGGGCATCGGAGACCCTGACACCAACTGGCGGATCATGATCGTCCTCTATCCGAGTATAGAGGTGGTGCACTTAGCTAGTGTCACAAACCTTGGGAAGGATTCCCTTCGATATATGTCCCTCATGACGAAACATATATCTAAAAGCTTATAACGTGATGTGTGTTTTGGAATTAAATAAGGTAAGTGCCGTTGTCGCACATGATTAATATACCCTTGGACGAGTAGTGCAGCTAGGCAATAGTGCAGCTAGGAAATCTCATCTTGACTTTGATCAGAGTAAAGTTCTCTTTCCAATCTGGATTCGCCTTGGGCGGTGAGGTTGGTCGTGAGCCGAAACATCAAGTCGTTTTTGAACCCTTGTATGATATTATTAATGTTCCCCAACATTTGTCATGTTTCCGATAAGGCTCATTTCGTTGGAGTCTTCTTTTGGGATTGATTGCTGTGAGACTCGGTCTCTAGAATCTTCTCTTGATCATGTCTTTTCATAGATTTCAGTAGAAGTATGGTGGTTGACTATCATCATCGGTTGTTATTCGAGAAACGATGAGTCTAACCTAATACGACTACTTCGAACCACTCTGCTTTGTACCCTTGCTTAGTCTTTCATTAGACTAACCAACCGTAATTGTTCTCTACCTGGTTGGCTGGTGTCATCCGTTCGATTCAGCACATTAGATAAGTTGCCATCCCGTGAAGGCTAGAACGACTATAGTGGCAAATGGTGTTTTGACAAGTTTATTCAAGTTAAGATCCTTGGTGGGTGATCATTGCGATCAAGACCCTTTTGTTGGTTATTTAAAGTCTTCCGCTGTGTTAAATATGTTTTGTGTAAAGACTTCCGCTGTAATGAACCTGATTTTGTATTTTGCTTGCATTTCGGATTATGGATGTAATACCGAAATAATGATTTTAATCGAAGGTTATGATACTTTGTATCATAATTGTTGTTTGATGATTTATATCAATTGGTAAAGCCTTGGGTGACATTGGACAGAACGTCTGAGGTCACTGGCGGTAATGCCTTCAAGGTTATAGATTTGGGGGTGTTACAAAGACAATCTAATCAAAGCAATGCAAGCAATAAGGCAAGAAAATCAAAGCTCTAGGCAACCAAGGCAATCATACCAATAAAGAGGGAGCAATCTAAGCATAGGCAGTCAAGCAAGGCATAATGAAGGCGCAAGTCAAGAGAGGCAAGGTGCAAGGGAGGGAAATGCTAGGCCTTGGTGGAGCATGTGATGTGCTAAGTGTGACTAGGACTTGAGTGCTTTCCAAACTTTCCAAAAGTGAGAGACTTAGGCTAAGGGGTAAAATTCAACTTGAAACTTAGAATGATGGGTGAGGGAGAGAGAGGTAGTGGGCTGCCATATGAGCAATAAAGGGGAAGAAAATGGAATGGCAAGCAACTTAGAAGAAAATGGAGAGGTAGGCTTAGTGGCCCAAGTTGCCAAGTGAAGCGAGATAGCCCACAAGATTGATGAGTGATTTGTTATGGCCCAACCGAAAATACAAAGTTCTATTTATTTATTTATTTTGTATTGGGCCTTTGCCTTTTTCTTGGCCTCTTGATTCTCCTTAGGCTTTTTCAATTCATTGGATGAGTGAGGCCGAAATTGGAAGGGTGGGGCCACACTTTTGGGGCTGCAAATGGTGGCAACAAGGGGATATTTGGAGAGTGGCAATGTCCCTTTTTGGTGGTAGGACAAAGCTTGAGAAGAGGGAAAGAGAATGATTGACTTGCCACTTAAATTCAACCCTTTTTTGAACCTCACAATGGCTAGCTTCCTAGCTTCTCTACCCCAAACAAATCAGCCAAGACTCCATTTTGTCATTTACCCAATAGCTTAAGGCAACCAAAATTGCAAAGGAAGAAAGCAACTTAAAGCTTAGCCAAAAATAGCCTAGTCACATGCAACACTTAGGAATTCAAAAAGGATCTAGCAAGGGGAGAGGGGCACATGTTAAGCCATGAGGGAAGGGAGGGGCGGCAGTAGAGTGGTGAAGGGTGGCAGCAAGGTGGCGGAAGTGGTGGTCCGGTCATCGACGGTGGCGGTGGGCGTCGAAAAGCGAATTTTTTGTGGTTTTTGGGGCTGTTTTGGGAGGGGGAAGCAAAGCAACTAAAATAAACACTAAAAAGGCATGGAAACAAAGAAAAACTAAGCATGAAAAACTGAACACAAAAACATGAAGAAACAAGAAAAATTTCAAGCTAGCAAGAGAGGAAATGAGCATAAATACATGGTCAACATGGAAGCAAGAAGAGAACTCAAGCAAGCTAAGAAAATAAGCAAAAAAACTAAATTTGAAAAAGGAGAAAGGGGGCTTAGCTTGGTCTTTGGCTCTTGATACCAATTGATGAGAATCAAACCCCCAAGAGGAGGTTCTTCTTCCCAAGTGAACTAGATCGTGGCCAAGCTAGACTTCTCCTTCCTTCTTAAGCTTGATAGACCTCCAATGGTGCTTGGGAGAGACTCACGGCCGAGAGGAAGAGGGGAGAGCCGAGGGGCTTCCGAGGGTGACACAATCGGCGGCGGGCAAGGAGGGAGCCAGCGGCTCTCGGCTACAAGGCCAAGGGAACCTCCTTTAGAGGTTCCTTGGCTAGTTGAACGTGATTCCAAGGGTTTGAGTGAGTTTTCTTGAGAGGAAATGAAATGAAGGAGAAGAGATGTGAATATTTGGAAGCTTGGGTTGAAAGAACTAAGTGGCGGCCTAGGGGAGATATTCTCTAACCCAAGGCAATGCCACTTCTCTATTCTTCAACTAGTTTGCTTACAAGGAAAGAGAGACATTATATAGTACTAGGATTTTAGGTTGACTAGGAGCCCATTTACAAATGGGTCCACACGTCCCAAAATAGAAAGACAATTACATGCTTAGATGATTAAAGGGGATAAAAACCATAAAGGCTTGGATAGGGACGTGAGCTTGAATGCCTTGGAATCGAAGCATCAGATGCTTAAGTGATGCTTGAGTGTCATGGCATTGAGGCGTCGGCGTCTTGGTGGTCAAGGCCTTGGCTCCTCCAAGGTGAGGCACTCATCACTAGGACTCATCAAAGTCCCTTATGTTGCATTGTTAGTTTATAATGCTTGTTTTGTAATGGTGCAGATGCAAGATTCCTTTCAGTTTAGTGCTTCTATGGAGCAAATTCAAGGTCTAGTGCAATTTGTGGACCACACTCAAAGTCAAGTGCAGTCAAGGTCGTCCAATAGAAGGTCAAACTCAGTAAGGAAGTTATACCCTCTTCACCCACCAAAGAGGAATGTGATTACCACAAAAACACAACTGTCATCTATCACCAGGAGGTCAAACAAGGGGTTGAAGGACAAGGGAACTTCACTGTGAACAATTATTTTGATATAAGTATGTTGTCAGTTGGATGTGATTGTGTTTTGGATTAACTTCAAGGCTGCCTAACTTAAATGTGAACAATTATGTAATTTTAAATCAGCAAGAAAACAATCAATGCTTGTGTAGGAAACTTTAATTGTCTGTTTGTGTAGGAAACAAGTCGGTTAACTGTGATGGTGCTTTTGTGTTTGTTTAGGAAACAATTATGTAACTTTAAGTATGTTCTCAATTGACTGTGATTGTGTTATGGATTACATTGTTTCGTTAAGAATATGTAACCTTTAAAAATGTAATCTTTAAGTATGTGTTTGTTGCCTTAAAAATGTCAATGCTTTTATTTCATTTCATGTGAGCATATAAATTAATGTTCTGTTTGCTTCCTTAAGTATGTATATAAATACACAACATTGCTGCCTTAAATTACACATAGCAAAATGCTCAGTTGTTCTTGTAATCGTACAAGAGTCAAACATAGCAAAAGGGAAAATCAATGCATATAACAAAATGTCACTCATTGAGTGGATTACATTGTTCCCTAAACAAAATACACAACAGCTAACAAATGCTCCCTTAAATAACATTACACATTACACCATTTCAACTTCTACACAACATTACATCAACTATTCATTATAAGTACCTAGTACACCATTTAAGATGATAGCAAAAACAACAAAACCAAGCACTATCACCCTATTTTGGATTGATGATGCTTTTCTTCTTTCAATCTCAGCACCCTTGACTATCACATCCTTTTGCAGAGCACTACATTTATTTTTGAGTTCCTTCTTTTGGGTTACAAGCTTCTTGATAATGTTTGTTGCCTTATCCTCAAATGGTCCATCAATCCACTTGAAGAAACCACATCCTTTCTCAACATTTGCTTCAAACCTTGCACAAGAATAAAACATTCTCCCATAATTATTTGGAGTATGGGCAGTGCATATCATTGCCCGAATGTTGCAATTGTAAGTGACTTCATTGTTGGATGCCACTTAAGTATAGCTTGACATATTCAATTGCAGTAACCACTTCAGTAAACAATTAAGGGTACCAATTCACTGATTAATTCACCCTAAAACCAATTCAGTAAACAATTGCGATCCACTGATCAATTAACACACAACCAATTCAGTAAACATTTGCAATCCACTGATCAATTAACACACAAGCAATTTAGTAAACAACTGCAATCCACTGATCAATTAACACACAATTAATTCAGTAAACAATTACAAACAGTTTTTTATTCACATAAATCCACAAAACTTCAAATCAAAATTTGTAATTTTTAACCGAATGAAACCCTTAATCCCCAACTCGAAATAAATATATACATTTCAGCCATTTCGAAACCATAAATCCCCAATTCAAAACCCTAAATCCCCAAATCAAAACCAATCCTCAAAACGAAACCAATCCCCAAATTTAAAACAATCCAAATCAAAACCAATGCCCGAGCTTAAACCAAACCTTAAATCCCCAATCGAAACCAATCCCCGATATTTAATGGATGCAAATCGAAACCAATGCCCGAGCCTAAACCAAACCCTAAATCCACAATTCGAAACCAACCCCCAACCTTGAAACAATCCAAAACAAATGTTACGAATTACTTACCTTCCACGAACGAACTCCCTAATCGCGCCCAATTCCCCCTTTACAATCGCCTTAATCACCCCCAATGTCCACCGTCGCCAACGCCTGTCCACCTTCGATGTCGCCAACAATGAAGTGATAGTGAAGCATCTGTTTGGTAATTTATTTTCATGATGGTCTGAACCCGGTTTGTAAAATTTTTTAAACCAAAAACTGACTTAAATCGAGCAGTTCGAACCGGGTAGGCTAAATACATTTTTGCTCGTGATTTTAATAAAAATTTAGGGGCAATATAGTCTTGTCATAGAGTTTGACGGAAATTTAGACGGAGGGGTCCTTTGGGTTGCGTTTTGTTAACGTTTTCATTTAATGAGTGTGTTTGAATAATTAGCTAAGATAAGGGTGGTTTATTACAGCATAGGCTATTTAACGGGTGACTTCCTTTAAAAGAGTCAAATAAAAATGGTGTGATTCTAAAACAACAGTAGTACAATTTTGTGATTTACCACTTGATTCATCTTTCTTCCTTTTGAAGCATTTAATGATGTAATGATCAAATTTGTCACAGTAATGACACTTAACATTTTTCTTATCAATTTATTTTTTAGAATCATCAGAGCCAAAATTAAAAGAATTTGAAGAGTCTTCTTCTTCTTCTCCTTCTCTTCTTCTCCTCCATCTTCTTCTTCTTCAAATATCCTAATTCTTCAAAAACCCTAATATCAATTACTTGATAAATTAAATGAATCGAATATGATTAGAATAAGTGGCTGATAATATACCCTTCAAATAGACATTGGATAGTTATGTTATATATCCCAACGTTTAGGATAGCGACAAACCCTATCATGAAGCATTAACCAATAAAATATATTAGGATATTTGACAAAAATACTTCATAATATAGTTCGCATGTAATTAACCCTAGAAATAATTGACATTTTTTCTCTTGGGTTTTTCTACTTTTCTCACTTCATGTGTATGTCTTGGGATTGCTCTTAGACCATCCACAATGGGATCTTTTGAGCTCATTTGTGACATTTCCTAGGCAAAAAATAAATAAAAACAAAACATGAAAAACCCACGGATTATTCTACATGAGCTTTGAGGTTCTTTGCTCCAGCCAACCAAAGGTGGGCACTTGTACTTCCTTGAAATTTCAATTTCAATTTTCATTCCATAGATGAAAATCCTTTTTTAAATAAAAATTGTTTTATTTTTGTTATTTTCTTTTTTCTCTGTCAATAGAGACGGATATAAGACATATTTTATATATAAAAAATCATATCTAATGAGCTGGAAGAGATAGATTGATTGATTTGATAAAATAAACCAATCCAATTGCTTACAAATGTGGATGCTCTAGGCTCGTTTGACATCGATACTAAAGATATGAGATATTGATATCGATATCAAATATATGAGATATCATGTATCGATATGGATATCAAGATATCAGTATGCATGATTGATATTTTTGATATCTCAATTTGTTAGAAATATCAAAATAACTCTATGACATCATTTTGATATCACCGATATCGATATTTACTATACCAAATGATATATATTAACTTGATATCGATATTAAAATATATCAAACACACATAATTGTGATTGGTATCTCATACTTATACATGATATTCTTAAAACAATACCAAACGAGACTTCATTCGTAACAAGCCTTGGCTCGTAATTTTCAACACCTAATTGGGTTGGGCCCAAAACTCACTTTAGAGATGAAACAAGATAACGGTAAAAATATAGAGAAAATTGGACGCGAAGGATCCTTTAAGGAAAAAAATAGTAAATTTAGGTCTATTTTTTTCAAAATTGCAAATATAATCCCTTATTATTATACATATGGTTCAAAGGGGGTGAAAGTGTTTTTTTAGAGTTTAAAATTTAGGATTTAGAGATTAAGATTTAGGGTGTAGGATATAAGATTTAAGATTTAGGGATTTTTAAAGAAGTTAATTTCTTTAATTAAGAGTCTAAGAGCAAATTTAACGGGGTCCGATACATGAGTCCCATAGGATTTTTAATATATAATATTCATATAAATCTATAGGACCCTTTCACCGTCCCCAAATTTACCCATTTCATGGGACGGTCCCATGGAGAGAGGGAATAAGGGCGTGTTTGGCGATCAGTTTTTTTTTTGCCTTCGTCCAAACCAAAACGACGTCGTTTTGGGCATATGGGCAAATGCGTCCTTATTCCAGCTGGGGAGGAGAGTGCCATGCGGCGCGCCCGATGGGCGCCGCGTGTCACGTTATGGACGGCCAGGATTTGTTCCTGGCCGTCCATTATTATATTTTTAGAAATGATTTATTTAAAAATTGGTGCGTTAAAAAAATTAAAAAAAATACCATAATTCTAATTATATTTTTATCTATTCATAGACATCCATTTTGAATATATTTGGTAGAATTTAATATTTTTTTGTATTATCGGTTTAAGGAAGTGAAAATAAATCATTTTATTATTATTATTGGAGGTTTAAATAAAATAAATATCAATTTATTTTATTTAATATAAAAATTACATTGTAAATAAATTTTAGAAATTTAATGTATTTTTCATAAATTTTAATATAAAAAAGTCCAAATAGATCATATTTTATGCAATCAACCTACTTTTATAAATTTTAATATAATTTATTTATTTAATATAACACTATTTTAGGGTATACTAACTACTTTTTTAATATTATTTTGTACTAACAATTGTCTTAAATAATATAACAAAATAGGGGAAAAAATGTAAATGATTTTTTATTTGCCTATAAATAAGATGACATCCCAATTGCACAACTCACACAATCCTCTATCATTTATCTCTTGTAACCTCTCATTCCTCTCTTCCATTCTTTCATCATGAATCAAAACCAAGATGACATCCCAAATAACTTTGGGGATTTGTCATTAGATGTGTATGATCCTTATAATATGAATTACACACAACTCCTCTCACAAGGTCAATACACTTACGGAGGTGCATCTCAGTCAATGGAGATGCCAAGATATAGCACACAACCTCAACATGTTGTTGAGTCATCGGATCAAACTCAAAGCAGCGGTCGTGATTGTGATTGTGGTCGTGGTCGTGCTACTCGTGGTGGTGATGCCTGTGACGCCCAAAAGTACACGAAATGCGCCTGGAGTAAGGCTGATGATGTGCTCCTCATCAGTGGGTACTTAAACACCACTAAAGATCCCATAATCAACACCAATCAGACATCTGAGGCATTCTGGAAGCGGATTCAAGGCTACTGGAACACTTACAAGAAACCAGATCAAGGTGTGCGAACTTTGAAAAGCGTTAAGAATAGATGGCATACATTTATTCCTTTTGTGAATAAGTTCGTTGGTACGTATCACCATGCATGTGCTGGTAAAAGAAGTGGGGAGTCGGAGGATGATGTTATGAAAACTGCACATGAGTCATTTTTAACGGAAATGGGAAAAAGGTTTTTATATGAGCATGCATGGGAGGCTCTTCGATACGAGCCAAAATGGAGCTTTTCTTATTTGCACCAGGCCAGCAGGACGAACCAAAGCTCGGGAAGTGCCCCAAGCTCGAAAAGATCGTCTACTGATATGGAAGGCTCTAATCAAGATACTCCAACGAGTGGTTTCACTGGGATTTTTGAGCGTCCTGAGGGCATCAAGAAGGCTAAACAAAAGGGAAAAAAATTTGCATCCACAAGTTGTGCTGAAGATGATGGAGAAAGTATGCTCGAAAGAGAAAAGGCCAAGGAGATGGAAAAGGTGGCACAAAAGAGGGAGAAGCAAGCACAATATCTTAAGATCAAGACCATGGAGATTGAACAAAAGGCCAAGGAGATGGAACATAATAATATCGATAGGAGCAGGAAGTGGGACATGCTCCAGTGGTTGATGGGGAAGCATGAGTGCACACCGGAGGAGGAAGTTGTCAAGATGCAATTGATGAAAGAATTCGCCTCTTAAGTGTTATCCATGTAGATGTGAAGATGTCTTTGTAGTTTTCCGCTTTGCATGTTTTTTTTCTTTCGAATGCATGTTTCAATCTTGTTATGTATCTTTCAATCTTGTAATGCATATTTCAATATTGTAATGCATCTTTAGATCTTGTAATGGAAGCTTTTTTAATGTAATGCAAGTTCAATTATGTGATACCAATGCTTCTTTGTTTTATTTGACTAAGCATCTCTATGCTTTTGGTTGGCACTTTCTATGATTTTATGTGGTGCAGAATGATGCAGAGAAAGCATTTTATTGCTTCTGCAAAGTGATACATTGATATCAATGCTTCTTTGTTTTATTTGACTAAGCATCTCTATGCTTTTGGTTGGCATTTTCTATGATTTTATGTGGTGCGGAATGATGCAGAGAAAGCATTTTATTGCTTCTGTAAAGTGATACATTGATATCAATGCTTCTTTGTTTTATTTGACTAAGCATCTCTATGCTTTTGGTTGGCACTTTCTATGATTTTATGTGGTGCAGAATGATGCAGAGAAAGCATTTTATTGCTTCTGCAAAGTGATACATTGATATCAATGCTTCTTTATTTTATTTGACTAAGCATCTCTATGCTTTTGGTTGGCATTTTCTATGATTTTATGTGGTGCAGAATGATGCAGAGAAAGCATTTTATTGCTTCTGCAAAGTGATACATTGATATCAATGCTTCTTTGTTTTATTTGACTAAGCATCTCTATGCTTTTGGTTGACACTTTCTATGATTTTATGTGGTGCAGAATGATGCAGAGAAAGCATTTTATTGCTTTTGCAAAGTGATACATTGATATCAATGCTTCTTTGTTTTATTTGACTAAGCATCTCTATGCTTTTGGTTGGCACTTTCTATGATTTTATGTGGTGCAGAATGATGCAGAGAAAGCATTTTATTGCTTCTGCAAAGTGATACATTGATATCAATGCTTCTTTGTTTTATTTGACTAAGCATCTCTATGCTTTTGGTTGGCATTTTGGGGATTTGCAGAGATCTATATAAGTGAGAATTTGCAATGGTTTAGTCACTCCTCATTTATTCAAATCTCTGAAAATGTCTAGTTCATCATCAAACTCCTCAAACTCAAACCCTTTATTTTCTAGCGATAGCTCTGAAGATGGTGAATACGAAAGAATTATACAAGAAGCGCTTGATGCGTGTGATGCACTTCAAGAACGTGCTCGACACCGTACAAACAATGCAGAACCAGGATGTGCTCGACGTCGTCGAAAGTATATTGAGAGAAATAGGGAAGAAGGCTATGAGCGGCTTTACAGAGATTATTTCTCTGATCAACCAACTTATCCAGATGATTTCTTCCGACGTAGGTTCAGAATGAGCAAGGAAGTTTTCAAGCGCATTGTGGAAACACTAGGGAATGGAATGGAGTACTTTCAACAAAGGCCAGATGCAAGAGGTAGGCCTAGTATATCTGCATTACAAAAATGTACTAGTGCCATACGTATGTTGGCATATGGAACTGCTGCTGATGCTTGTGATGAGTATATCCGTATTTCCGGAGGAACCGCAAGGCATTGCTTAGAGTATTTTGTTGATGGAATAATTACCTTTTTTGGCGATGAGTATCTCAGGCGGCCAACCGCAGCAGACATACAACGCCTACTAAGTGTGGGCGAGTCTCGTGGATTTCCTGGGATGCTAGGTAGCATCGATTGTATGCATTGGGGGTGGAAAAATTGTCCAACTGCATGGAAAGGACAATATGCCCGTGGAGATCATGGTCATCCAACAATCATTTTGGAGGCTGTTGCATCATATGATCTGTGGTTTTGGCATGCATTTTTCGGTGTACCAGGTACAGCTAATGATATTAATGTTCTTGAGCGATCTCCTGTTTTCGATGAAGTTTTGAATGGTAGAGCTCCAAATGTGAATTTCACGGTTAATGGGAGTCAGTATAAGATGGGATATTATCTCGCTGATGGCATCTACCCGCCTTGGGCGACATTTGTTCAATCAATTCGCCTCCCCCAAGGCGATGAAGCCAAGTTGTTTGCCCAACACCAAGAGTCCGTTCGTAAAGATGTGGAGAGGGCGTTTGGAGTGCTGCAATCTCGTTTTGCAATAGTTCGTCAACCAGCACTCTCTTGGGATTTTGGAAAGCTTGGAAGGATAATGAGGGCTTGCATCATTCTACATAATATGATCGTAGAAGATGAACGAGATTCTTACACCCATCATGGATACGAAATCCCACAATTCGGTGAAGGAGTAAGTGAAGAGAATACATCAGTGGATAACCAGGATTGGAGCAATGATAGACCAGAGATTATGAACAATCCAGTTATTACAAGGAGGGCTCAAATTCGGGATAGAACAATACATCACAGGTTGAAGGAAGATTTGAAGAAATACATCTGGGACCGTTATGACAACAATTAGATTGTTTTGCTATTTATGTGTTGTTTTTAATTATTAAGTCGTATATCATGTGATGTTTGTCGTTAAATTTCGTCATTTGATTTAGTTCATGTTGTTTTCGCATGTTGTTTTATTTTCTTAAATTTATGCATCACTTTTGTTGATTTGCCTATCAATGTATGTTTGTCTGTCTTAATTTTAAATAAATAATATAATTAAATAATTAAAATAAAACGAGATTAATAAATTTAATGTATGATTTTTTTAAATTTTTTTTACATTAATATATAATAAGAGATATAATAATATAATAAATGGTATATTGGTAATTTAATATAAACAATAAAATAGCATTAATAAATTTAATGTATGCTTTTTTTAAATTTTGTTTACATTAATATATAATAAGAAATATAATAATATAATAAATGATATATTGATAATTTAATATAAACAAAAGGATATAATTGTAATTTAAACAAAATCTAAAAGACCCATCTAAAAGACTCCAATAAAAGCCCCCAATATACCATGCGTCTTATAGCAAATAATTCTCCCAAAAACTCTCTATAAGACCCATCCTATGAGACTCCAATAAAAATGTCCTAACTATTTGACCCGGATAAAAAATCCCAAGGATCGAAAAATCTACCGGGAGAGTGGAAGTTCGGGAGCACCGAGGAAAGAGATGGCAGTTCATCTCCATCTCACTGCTTCGTCGTCGACCTCGTGTTCGCCTCTTCCATGGAGAGAATTTCATCTGAACCTCTCTCATTTTCCTTCTTCTCCAACTCCCAAGAGGTTGACGAAGCTGAATTTCATCTCAAAACCCTTCAATCTCAGGCCAAGCTCTCAGCTTTCTCTGTCTTTACAGGATTCCGTCGTCCATGGAATTGAATCCGATACTGAATCACTCGGTTTCCCTGACCCGGATGGCAACCTCGTTTTTCCTCCTTCATCCACATCCAAATTCGAATCGGAGTCCTACATTTGGGTCAACCCGAACAGCCCCAGAGCGTCACGGCTTCGCCAGAAATCTTACGATGCGACGTACCTTACACTTGTTAGCGTGGCGGATGCTTTGAACTCGTGCAATCCGACCCTTGAAGATGTTTCAAGGGTGTTGATTGGTCTCGGTGATGAGGTGGTAGAGCATGATGCCGTAACTGTTCTCAACAACATGAACAATCCTGCAACCGCTCTAATCGCTATGGAATACTTCCTAAATAAGCTCAAGCGTACAAGAAAAGTGGTTCTGTACAACGTGACGCTTAAGGTTTTGAGGAAATGTAGGGTTTTGGAGAGTGCAGAGAAGCTGTTCGACGAAATGCTTGAGAGAGGAGTTCAGCCTGATAACGTCACGTTCTCTACTTTGATCACGTGTGCGAGGTTCTGCTCTTTTTTCCAAAAAGCTGTGGATTTGTTCGAGAAGATGCCTGAATATGGGTGTGAGCCTGATTCCTTTACCTACTCGGCCATGATTGACGTGTATGGACGGGCAGGGGATGTGTACAAAGCACTTAGCCTATATGATCGCGCCAGGGCTGAGAGGTGGCGCCTTGATGCTGTAACGTTCGTTACATTGATTAGAATCTATGCGAAGTCTGGCAATTTTGATGGGTGCTTGAATGTTTACGAGGAGATGAAGGCTCTTGGGGTTAAACCTAATGTGGTTATATATAATACTCTGTTGGATAGTATGGGAAAAGCAAGGAAGCCATGGCAAGCAAAGAACATTTACAAGGATATGATTGATAACGGTATTTCCCAAACCTGGGGGACTTATGTGGCTCTTTTACGGGGGTTTTGTAAGGCTCGATATGGTGAAGATGCTCTCAAGGTCTATAAAGAGATGAAGGAGAAAGGGTTTAAGTTAAATGTTGTTCTGTACAATGCTATGTTGGCCATGTGTGCTGATATTGGGTTCAGTGATGAAGCTGCTCAAATCTTACAAGATATGAAGAGTTTGAGCACTTGCAAGCCTGATAAGTGGACTTATTCGTCCATGATTACAGTGTATTCCTGCAATGGGCAAGTTGACGAGGCTGAGTCAGTGCTGAATGAGATGCTACAAGCAGGTATGCAGCCTAATATCTTTATATTGACTTCACTTATCCAGTGCTATGGAAAGGCAAACCGAACTGATGATGTAGTGAGGGCTTTCAATCAGAGTTTTGAATTAGGGATAAACCCTGATGATAGGTTTTGCGGCTCACTTCTGAATGTGATGACGCATACGCCTAAAGAAGAACTCAGTAAGCTTACTGATTGTGCTGAAAGAGCTAATGAAAAGCTTGGATGTGTAGTGAGACTGTTGGTGGAGGGGAACGGTGACACTGCTGTCTTTAGGGCAGCCTCCCTGCAGCTTTTCGAGACCATTGCTCCTGACGTAAAGAAGGCCTACTGTAATTGTTTAATTGATTTGTGTATCAACCTAAACTTGTTGGAGAATGCATGTGAGCTTTTGGATATGAGTCTCAAGCTTGGGATATACAATAATATACAGTCCAAGACTCCGGCCCAGTGGTCGTTACATTTGAAAACGTTATCACATGGTGCTGCTCTGACTGCTTTGCATATATGGATGAATGACTTGACCCGGGCCTTGGAATATGGTGAGGACCTTCCAGAAGTGCTCGTCATCAGTACTGGACACGGAAAGCACAAGTATTCTGAGAAAGGAGTGGCAGGTGTTATCGAATCTCATCTGAAGAAACTAAATTCTCCATTCCGTGAATCGTCAGAAGAGCCTGGTTGGTTTTTAACAACAAATTCTGCAGCAGTGATCTGGCTGGAATCTCGAATGATGGAGGAAGTTGTGTATTCTTGAGCTATGGTATAATCTTGTTTCATACTCATGTGGCTTTCATTTGTTACTTGAAGAGTTGATGAAGTGCTGCTATCTATCACTTCTGAATTTCCAAAACCCAGGATTACTGTATAAGTAGCTGGTAATTGGGAAGGTTTTTTTTTAGGCTGATGTAGGAATAAACCAAGGAGAAAAACTAAATACTCAAATCAGTGCAGAGAGAGCATCTTTGCTTCAAAGTATTCTGAAGGGTTGCTGTGTGTCAATCGTGTTGAAGTTCAGATTATGATCATCATCGCTCTTCCAAGCCGAGCTGCACAAAGTTACCAGCAACCTGTTATTTCTAACACCAGCAATTTCCAGAAGATAATTCAAATTATGATGTGGGCAACTTTTGTTCATTTGTAATCATCATACCTATAATGAATGCCAATTTTCAGATGCCCATCTGACTTGGATTGTGTTTCAGGTTATTAGATTGCTTAATGGTGATTATGATCCTCACATATGTTGCATATTGGAGTTAAGAGCAACACTATATCAATCCACACACACAGAAAAGAGTAACAGCAGGGGAAGTAAGCCTTCTGTGAATTACTCCACTCAATATTAGCAGAGCAGCACAGCAATGAAAGTCTCTGGCTGGATTAAGCCTCTACAAAGATGACAATACAATGCTCTCAAAATAGAAGTTCCCCTCTTATTTGTTCTAAGCACCTTTCATCTGTCTCCTCAAATACAATCTGATTATATGATTCTAACAGCTCTACTGGGCCCCAGCCATCTGCCCATCCTTATACTTCTTCCTTAAATACATAAGCAGAGGTTTCCTTTAGCATTGCTGCCACAGTAAGCTGCTGCGCTCTTTCTTAGTTTTACACCTACCCTTTATGTTGATGGCAACTAGTATATACCTCAGTTTTCTCATTAAGAATTCTTGTTCAAGTTTTCTGGCTTTTGCTAGTTGGACTGTAATACCAATTATGTAAATTTTTAACTAGATTAAGAAGCTATAGATTGGAATGTTTGGAATCATAATACTGAATCAAATTCAGGATAGAGAGAAAAAAAATCTTTTGTTTCTGCTAAAGGTTTGTGATGTACAAAAAAATATTGATATCTAGGACAGCAATGCAGAAATTTCATGCTGAAACTTGGAAAGGTCAACCATTTGAGCTTCTGGGTGCATATTATATCAGCTGCTGACAGTGTTCCAGAATGATCAACATCCAGGCTCTTGAAGAACTCCATTAGAGGTGCGATATCCTCTTATCCATCTCCTTCAACTTGTAAAGAATGAACTCTGCAGCACTGCCCAAACAAAGAGAAAGATCAAACAATATGATCAGAGAATGAGATGAGAACATTTGAAAACCAAGATTGAGGAATTTGTATAGGAACTTGCTCCTTACGACACTGTCGTGATCAAGATCAGCAGCCTGAATATTTATTAAGGTCAGTTCCTTCCGAGGACCCAATTCAACAATGATCTTTGTTTGCTCTCTGTGTGCATTTCGGCGAGGTAGAAAAGGAACTGAGCCAAACAAATGGTGCTGCTCAGTATCCAGAAAATGGTGAAGATTCGGCCTCCTACTGAAGAGAAGCTCACGTCCCCATATCCAAGAGTAGTAATCGTGGCACACACACAATAGAAGGCATTGATCAAAGTCATCTTCTCAACAAGAGTCGAAACAATTACACCAGAGATCATGAGCAACACAAGAAAGGCCAGGTACAATAGGAGCTTGTACTTGGTCTTTTGTGTTGCAACTTCTTTGAGGATCTCAGCAGCGCCAAGCTTCTCTTGTATGTTGAGAGCCTTAGCAAGGACAAGTTGTTGCTTCTCCACAAAGTAATCCGCCACTTTGCTTAGGAAAATCCCAACAATGGCCATTCCTATGAACACAAACAAGCATGCAAGAAGCTTAAGACAAGGGGGTGCTCGGTACAAGGTCTCCATAGCTGAGTGTGGTCATTGTAACAATGAAGAAATACAAGGCGTCGACAATCCCATTCGTATGCTTGCCATCAAGATGGTTTCTTACTAGGTAGAAGCAGAGAGTTCCGGCTCCCAAGTAGGCGACCAATACCAGGAAAACATGCAAGGAATTGGGTTTAACAGGGAATTTTAAATCAGGGTGTGAAGAAGAATCAACAGCAACATCTATGAAGTCATTGTGATTGCTCCTGGATGCAGGTGCAGTTCTACAGCGCTGATACAGTCTTCTAACTGTTGAATTGTCTTCTTCTGCAGGATCAGTGCCCGTAGAAATCAATGGAATTGCTGCATCAGTTCCCAGAGCCATCACTTTTAACTGCATCAATTATGAAATGCAGCTAGATTGACTATGATCATAACTCATAAGTCATAACCAATTGAAAAAGGGTCAGAGATTTTGGTAATAGCAATGACAAAAGGGTTTACCTGTACAAGAGCTAGAAGTTATGAATAACACCAAAATATTTGTTTTGAATATGCAGGAGTTTTATACTCCTTAAAATAAGAAAGAACTGCGTTACACCCCACAAATCTCTTTAAGTGAAGATGTGACGAATGGTTCCTGCCTGTCAACTGTCAATTGCATTCCAATTTAAGGGTTCCATCTGGAGTTTTTTCACAAATGCCAATTGTCATTCCCAAATCCCACTAAAAATGGAACTCTTCTTGTAATGACAGTTAAAGCACAAACAAGTGGACTTTGTTCTTTTTTCTTACCTTTACAAGACCAAGTTTTTGACATTGAGTTGAATTGGATCTTTCCATTTCCTTGTTGGCATCTATCACTGGCCAAGATATGGAATCGAACATACTTTTACAAAATTGGACATTCCAAGATTGTTGGATAATGGACACTGTGGGAGCTAGAATTGCGCAAGTGATTCCCACGTGTAGGATCAGTTGCAAACTGTGTTACATGGACGCGCCGATTTGGGCCCCCATACCCGGGTCGACACGACCCGACACGGATCCGGGTATGGAATCCGGCCCGGACACGGCACTTTGGCCTCGGGTACGGCAAGGTGGCTCGCCGCCTCTGCTTGTTTGTTACCGCAGCCGCCATGCCCCTCTGCAACATGTTGAATTGAGAAGATAAAGATGCAACCCTAATTACCTAGATGAATTTGGGCTTTTGTGTATGAGCCTTCAATCAAAAAGAAAAAGAAAAAGGCCTAAACATGCATTATGTTGCTGGTTTCTTCTAATCCTCCTAAATGGGCTGATTCCTCCTAATGGGCCTGGATAGAGCTTCTAGTCCATCAGCCCATTTTACATCCTTCATGTTTTTTAATGTGAATTAATACTTTTAATTTTGATAAACTAGTTATAATTTATTTGAATATTTTTCATACAAACTTTTTATTGCCGTATCCCCGTACCCGTGTCTAAAGTTAGGACGGTGTCCCCGTATCCAAAATTTTCGGAAATGACTTATCGGACACTTGGATCTGTACGCGTGTCGGATACTCGTACCCGCGTCCATGTAACATAGGTTGCAAACTAGGATTCAGATTTGAGCGAGCCATATCTACGCGTAGAACGAGCTGCTAACCGCCGAAGCCCCACCATGACCATGGGCCGCGTTAAGCCGAAGGAAGGCCCATTAGAAAGTTAGAAAAGCCCATAAGGAAAATAAGAGAAACCAGCTATAGAGGGACACGTGGAAGCCAGGGAAGAAGAGGTCCACCTCTATAAAAGCCACGTAATTTGGAGAGAGAAGGGATCTTTTTTGGACAATTCGGTTAGAGGAGAGAGAAAGCGAGCTGGAACCCCCATTGCAGCTCACTTTTTTTCTTCTTCTTCTCCAAGCAACCGAGGCAAAACCAGAGAGAATTGTGTGAGATTGAGATCAAAGCAAGCTTTATTTCTTCCCTCCTTACTGTTTTCCTACGCTTCTTTCCATTTCGTGAACCACTTGCTGACTTGAGCGTCAGAGAACCCGCTTCCAGGGAAGCCATCTCCGGGACTTTTTCAGGTGGATCCGACGCTTGTAGGAGCAGCAGTGGCGAGGAAGAGGCGGTTGACATCCACGAGACCAAGGCGGAGGAAGAGCCCTGCAGTCAGAGATCAAGATTCGAAGCCTAGGACCCCGTTCAAAATGAAGCAAAAGTAGCGGAGCACCAGCGCCGAAGGTTGAAGCCAGTAGCTAAAGATCTCACGCCACGCGAGGCCGAAGTTCGAAGAGTTGCAGAGGACATCCCCCAAAACAAACAAATCACCAACAAATCTGGGCCAAGGGTGTGTTGACCCTTGACACCTTCACAAAGCTGAACCGGAATTCAACACTGGCGCCGACCATGGGGAGGTCCTCGCGCAACTAAGTTCGACTAGGTAAACAAACAGCAATGGCCGCGGTACGTGAAAACTCACCAGTAGGAGTCGAGGAGGAGAGTTATTCACCTCACCAGACGCCTAGCGCTCGCACACGAGAAGTGCTCCTAAACGAAGAGGAGTGGGGGAAGTTTCGCCAGTCCAAAAATGGCAGAAAACCCGCCAAGAGCACCCGCCATAAGCACCCACTCAGCCGCAACACCAACCCGAGCGTGCTCCTCAAGAGCCTCGATTTGCGGAGGAGTATCGCGAAGGATATGAGGAACGGTTCCAGGCGGATCAAATGTCGATCACCTATGAGCCTCCCCGATACATGCCGCGAAGAGAATCACATCAAAGGCCCTGTACGGACTATGCATATCAGTACTACCCGGGGTACGCAGCTCCAGAGGTCCCTTTGACACTTTTCGGGTCCACGGCCTTTGCGGACCATATACTGCTGGCGCCTCCTCCCCCAGACTTCCAAATTCCAACATTCAAGGAGTATACATGGGAGGATGACCCTAGAGATCACTTATCCCGGTACCAATACCTGATGCTCGCGAGCAAGGCTGACGAGCTTACAATGTGCAAGTGCTTCCCCAACACTCTCGCGGGGCCGACTTTAACATGTATGATAAGCTTCCCCGTGAAGAGCATCGATGGCTTCCAGCAACTCGCCGACTCCTTTAGGGCCCACTTCGGATGCTCCCAGAAAAGAAAGCTTAGCATGTAGGAGGTCCTGAACGTACGACAACGCAAAGGAGAATCCCTTGCATCCTTCGTAAAAAGATTCACTATAGAAGTAGTCCAGGCGCACGATTTCGACGAAAAAGTCGCACGAATGGCCTTCATTCAGGGACTTAGGAACGGGCCCTTTAAACTCCAAGTGTGCAAGAAGCCTCTTACCTCGTACACAATTCTGCTCGAAAAGGCCAACCAGCATATAGTTGTAGAAGAGTTAGCCCGGGGGGGGGGGGGGGGATCGTCCGCGAACGCACCCCCCGCAAACAGTGGGCGAAGGCATGACGGGCACAAAAGGGAGACATGCACATGGGAGCCCCGTCGCCATCAGGCCAATGATCGAGGGAAGGCCCCAGAGAAGCAGCTGTTCGCGGTGGAGATGAATGACCGGGAGAGGACGGGAACACACCCACAGAGACAGCAATCCAGACCCCCCCCCCCCTCCGCGAGCAAACATGCCACCACCACCACCACCACCACCACCTGTAAGGCCAGGGGGAAAGTTATGTTCTTACCATCAATCCACCACACATGACGGACAAGAGTGTCGCAGGTACGGTGCTCCACGAAGAAAAACCACACCAAGGCCATGCCCTGCTCGCAAAGACCATCTCCTAACCGGCCCGCGCCTTACTCGTAGGCAGGTGATCAGTGCTACTTTATAGTGCTTAATTAGGAGTTGTTACCGGTGTTTTGGGTACCATTTGGAGATGTTTAGAGCAGTATTATGGAGTATGTAGTTGAGGAGAAGGATGTGTGATTTGGTGATTTCAAGTACTTAAATGAAGACATATAGAAGATGGAAGGAAGCCACCACGATAAGACCACACGAGAAGCGAAGAAGAGCTAAAGAAGTACGGCCGCGGGCGCGGAAGTGCTGCCGCGATCGCGGTTGAGCAAGGGTTGATCGCGGATGGTCGCAGCGAAGACGAAGCGAGAATTGCAAAATCCGAAGCTGCCGCGATCGTGGAACTTCAAGGTTGGTCGCGGATCTTGGTCGCGGATAAGTCGAGAGCAAGGGATTGAAGAATTGCATTTTCCGCGACCGCGAAAATTCATCCGCGATCGCGAAAATCTGTATCAGCGTGTCCGAAGAGTTTCCGAAGATTTCGTCCGTAGTTTACTTTACTTTAATTATTTCCTTTTTCTTTATTTCTTTTATTCCGATTAGTTTATTTCCTTTTTAGATTTCAATTGTTATCTTTTATTTTTAGTTTTGTTAGGTTACTTAACCTAGTTTTTCCTGGCAGCTTTGATGGTCGATTTTTTATCATTCAGTTTTCCCTTAGAGTTTTACTTTTCAAGATTATGAAGAACTAAGCAACCTTTGCTTAGTCCGTCAATTGAAGCCTTCGTTTGAATAATGGTTGTGAGATTCTAATTCTATTTCTTTTCCTTTGAATGTATTGATTCTCTTGTGCTTCATCCCATTGATTCGTACTGATTTCGCTTGTTGGACGCAACTAGTTGTTATTAGTAATTGTCTATTGCTAGGGTTTGGTAATTACTGTTTGAGTTACCTAATTCATGTGTAGCAACTGCAATATTCTAAGAACTGTTTGGACTGGTTTATTGTAGAGAGAATTAATTGCATGAAATTGTATGACTGTTTGATACACTTGCATGTATCTATCTAAATTCCTGTGCTCATTGCTGCTATTGAATTGAATCATGGAGGTTTTCCTGGTTGTTTGATAGTTAGTATTCTCAGGGTCTGTTTGTCCTGTTTATAACTTAAGAAAAGGAATAAGAACATTCATAGGAAATAATTAGAGATGATCTAGGATCAACCTATCAAATGAATGATGGATATTTGTCTGGCTAAGTACTTTTCCCCAATTGATTACAACCTTTGTTTTGATTTACTGTTATTTACTTTGTTACTTAAAACCAAACCAACAAACCCCCCCTTGTTACTTTGACATACATTTGTGCACTTAGAAAGATTACTTCCTCCCTGTGGGATTCGACCCTTGCTTGCCTATTCTACTAGTTTAGGTTGTTAAGGATTATTTTGATTAGGCACACGACTTTAAACCTCTATCAAATTGGCGCCGTTGCCGGGGAGGCAAGTTTTTAGTTTTCTTTGTGTGTGTTTGTGTGCCAACTTTTATGTGGACCTATCTTACGGTCCACACCCGTGCTACTGATTTTTTCCCTTTTTGATTTTGATATAGAAATGGATGGAGAAACACCAACCTTGAGGCAGTTGACTGCCCCGAACTTCGAAGAACAACCGTTTGCTGTGCAGTTTCCAGAGCTTGCAGAGGGCGTGAATTTTGAGCTAAAATCAGGGTTGATTCATTTATTACCCCATTTCCATGGGCTGAATGGAGAAGACCCCAACAAGCATCTTTCTGAGTTCCACTCTGTCTGCACTAGTATGAAGCCAATGAACATTACTGAGGACCAGATCAAGCTGAGGGCCTTTCCTTTCTCTTTGAAGGATGCGGCCAATGATTGGTTCTACTATTTGGCTCCGGGAAGTATAGATACATAGGCGAAGATGACGAAAGCCTTTCTTGAGAAATACTTCCCTGCAACGAAACTCAATAGCCTGAAGAGAAGCATCAGCAACATTGAACAGCATGCTACTGAGATGTTGTATGAATATTATGAGAGATTCAGGAGATTGCTATCTAGCTGCCCATACCATGGTTATTCTGACCAAGATCTCGTTTTATATCTATATGGCGGGCTTCTAGAGGTTGAGCGCAGATTGGTGAACGCAACTTGTGGCGGTAGCATTCTAAACAAAACGCCAGCTGGCGCATTCGAGTTATTCTTTGAGTTGTCTGAGAGCTCAAGACAATTCACCAAACGAGCGAGCTCCTGTGCAACAAAGGCAGTTAAGCCCTATAGAATCTGTCAAGATCCACTACACATCACTGACGAGTGCCCAACACTTTCTGAACCTGCAGCTGAAGTAAACGTTGTAAGAGGTTTTGGTCCACAGAGACTGAGATAAGACCCGTACTCTAATACCTATAATCTAGGGTGGAGGGATCCCCCCAATCTGAGTTATGGGAATCAGCCATATTTCCCCCAAGGCCATTATAACCAGGAGTTCAATCCAAGAGCACAACAGTTCCATTCGTATGGAAATCAACAACAGTACGGGCAGCCTTATGCGCATAATCCACCAGTACCGAATCCGAGTTCCTCTATGTCATTAGAGGACATGAGTCGATCCCTCACTCAGAGCACGATCCAACATCAGCAAGAGACGAAGTCTAGCCTCTAGAATTTAGAGAATCAGTTTGGGCAAGTCGCTAAAAGGGTGAGTCAATTGGAAGCCAGAGAATCAGGCAGATTGTCATCTCACACGGAAGTACATCCGAAAGAGAACGTCTGTGCGATGACACTAAGGAGTGGAACCCAAACGAAAGCAGTGACGGATGCCACAGAGAACAATCCGCGACCGCGGCCAGAAAACCGCGACCGCGGAGTCATTACTGAAGAAGAAGAAGAAATCGGCGATTTCCCACGATCGCGGCCAGATTTCCGTGATCGCGGACAAGATTCTGGAGCATATGAACAAGTCGACGAAATTCCGCGACCGCAGATAGAAATCCGCGATCGCGGTTGTCTTCCTGGCGTCCCAGAAATTCCCGAAGAAATTCCGCGATCGCGGGACCCAATCCGCGACCGCGGATCACTTACTGAAGTCCACGATGATTATGTTCGGCCTGACTTCCCTCCGCTCGGTTCGCTGAAATGACCCACGCCATTCCCTGAGGCGCTGAAGGACACGAGAAGGCCGGAGAACGACAAGGAGATCTTCGAGACCTTTAGTAAATGCGAGGTAAACATCCCCTTACTCAAACTTATTAAGAGTATTCCTCGCTATGCTAAATTTCTGAAAGAATTGTGTACCATCAAGAGAAATCAGAAATTGAAGGGAAAGCAAAAGGTTAAGGTGAGCAAACATGTTTCTGCCGTTTTTCAAAGGCGTATGCCTAAAAAGTGTGGTGATCCAGGCATGTTTAGTATTCCATGTGTAATAGGTGACACTAAATTTGAGAAAGCTATGCTAGATCTAGGTGCATCTATAAATGTCTTGTCTTATTCTTTGTATGAGTCATTAGGATTAGGACCATTGTATGAGACAGGAATAGTTGTCTAATTGGCTGATAGATCTAATGTGTACCCGAAAGGGGTAGTTGAAGATGTCCTTGTAATGGTTGATAATCTGATTTTTCCTGCGAATTTCTTTGTGTTGGATATGGACCATGATAAGCATGCAGCCCCTATACTGTTAGGTAGGCCATTTTTGAAAAAATCTCAGACAAAGATTGATGTAAGTAGTGGAACCCTTATTATGGAATTTGATGGGTAAAAGGTGGAGTACAACATATATGATGCTATGAAACACCCCATTGATGATCATTCTCTGTGTGCTATTGATGTGATTGATCCTATTGTGCAAGATGTCTTTGATACTACTGGCTCGGATGAGTTACAATCTGTTTTAGAAAATGAGATGGTAGATCCACATGAAGATTTTGCTTTGTCTACTAACCTACAGGAAACTGTGGCTCACCTGGATGCCTATGGTAAGCCTCATCTCAATCATTTGGGCGGTGGCCCCATTCCACTAACAGTGCCAAGCGAGAAGCTTTTACCTTCCATTGTGCATGCACCAGATATTGAGCTTAAACCGCTACCAGACCACCTCAAGTATGCCTTTCTGGGAAAGGGTGACACATTACCAGTCATTATCTCTAACAAGCTTTCCAAGGATCAAGAGGATAAATTGGTGGTAGTGCTTAAGGAGCACAAGACAGCCATGGGATGGACCATTGCAGACATAAAGGGGATTAGCCCCACCACCTGTATGCATAGAATTTTACTGGAGGACAAAGCCAAACCATCCAGACAGCCACAAAGAAGACTCAACCCACCAATGATGGAGGTGGTGAAGAAGGAGGTGTTGAAGCTCCTACAGGCTGGAATGATTTTTCATATCTCTGACAGTAAGTGGGTGAGCCCGACACAAGTTGTTCCAAAGAAGGGAGGCATCACAGTTGTGGAGAACCAGCAAGGAGAGTTGGTCCCCACCCGAGTACAAACAGGATGGAGAGTATGCATTGACTACCGTAAGCTGAATGCGGTGACTAGAAAGGATCACTTCCCTTTACCCTTTATTGATCAAATGCTTGAGCGACTTGCTGGTCGCCCCTATTATTGTTTTCTGGATGGATACTCAGGGTATTTTCAGGTGGCCATAGCACCAGAGGATCAAGAAAAGACGACGTTTACATGCCCTTTTGGTACTTTTGCATACCGCAGGATGCCATTTGGGTTGTGTAACGCACTCGGGACATTTCAAAGGTGTATGGTAAGCATTTTCTCTGAGTATATAGAGCAGTTTATTGAGGTCTTTATGGATGATTTCACAGTCCATGGTGATAGTTTTGATGCATGTTTGGACCATTTATCACTTGTGCTTGAAAGATGTGTAGAAACCAACTTGGTTCTTAATTCTGAAAAGTGTCATTTTATGGTTGAACAAGGAATTGTGTTAGGACATATAGTGTCATCTAAGGGTATTGAGGTCGATAAGGCAAAGATTGATGTAATTCAGTCTTTACCTTATCCTACTAATGTGCGTGAAGTGCGTTCTTTCTTAGGCCATGTAGGTTTCTACCGCCGGTTTATTAAAGATTTTTCAAAGATCTCATCACCCCTATGTGAGCTGCTGAAGAAGGAGGTGAATTTTGAGCTTAATGATGAGTGCAAGAAGGCATTTGATGAATTGAAAGCTCGCCTCACTAGTGCACCAATTATTCAAGCACCGGATTGGTCGCGCCCCTTTGAGATAATGTGCGATGCTAGTGATTATGTTGTGGGGACAGTTCCGGGGCAGAAAGAAGCAAGAGCTTCTCATGTGATTCACTATGCTTCCATGACTCTGAATGGCGCACAACGGAACTACTCCACCACTGAAAAAGAATTGCTCGCTGTCGTGTTTGCCTTGGAGAAATTTAGGCAATACTTACTGGGCACCAAAGTGATTATCTATACAGATCATGCAGCACTTCGCTATCTATTGACAAAGAAAGAGGCAAAACCAAGATTGATTCGATGGATATTGCTGTTGAGTGAGTTCGATGTGGAGATCAGGGATAAAAAGGGAGCCGAGAACTTGGTAGCTGATCACTTAAGCAGGCTCGTACTGGACGAGGACAGGGAAAAGAAGGAGGCACAGATACAGGGCAATTTTCCTGACGAAACATTGTGCGACATCACAGCAAAACCTTTTCCGCGACTGCGGAAATTTCCCTGAGTCATCATCAGCTTCAAGCCCTTCTACAAAAAGTTTTCCGCGATCGCGGAAATTTCCCTGGAGCAAGTGTCTGTCTCGTCAAATTTTTTGAAAAATCACCGCGACCGCGGGGTGAGTTCCGCGACCGCGAAAGGGCCTTTGACCCCTCCTCCGAGTTTGTTTATGATGAACTACTTCTTAGGCTCCACACATTCAAGCCGTGGTATGCTAACCTGGTAAACTTTCTTGTTCGAGAAGAGTTCCCGCCTAATTTCTCTAAAGCACAAAAGGACAAGATACGACGTGAGTCTCGATTCTATGTGTGGGATGGAGGCTAGGATTAGATTTTTATTCACTCTATGGTGTTCGGGATAAACTTGGGGGAAGTACTCTACTTTCCTTTAGGCTTGGTGGTGTGTTGTGTTGATGTGTTGGTGCCTTGGAGTTTCATGTTAGGTGCAATTCTTAGTGAAGATGATTTCGCTATGCTTCCTGAGACCTTGGGGATTTGATTGGAGGAGTAGGTTTCTATTAGCTTACTCGAGGACGAGCAAGGTTTAAGCATGGGAGAATTTGATCAGCGCTACTTTGTAGTGCTTAATTAGGAGTTGTTATCGGTGTTTTGGGTACCATTTGGAGATGTTTAGAGCAATATTATGGAGTATGTAGTTGATGAGAAGGATGTGTGATTGGTGATTTCAAGTACTTAAATGAAGACATATAGAATATGGAAGGAAGCCACCACGAGAAGACCACACGAGAAGCGAAGAAGAGCTGAAGAAGTACGGCCGCGGGCGCGGAAGTGCTGCCGCGATCGCGGTTGAGCAAGGGTTGATCGCAGATGGTCGCGGCGAAGACGGAGCGAGAATTGCAAAATCCGAAGCTGCCGCGATCGCGGAACTTCAAGGTTGGTCGCAGATCTTGGTCGCGGATAAGTCGAGAGCAAGGGATTGAAGAATTGCATTTTCCGTGACCACGGTGTCATCCGCGATCGCGGAAATCTGTATCAGTGCGTCCGAAGAGTTTCCGAAGATTTCATCCGTAGTTTACTTTAATTTAATTATTTCCTTTTTCTTTATTTCTTTTATTCCGATTAGTTTATTTCCTTTTTAGATTTCAATTGTTATCTTTTGTTTTTAGTTTTGTTAGGTTACTTAACCTAGTTTTTCCTAGCAGCTTTGATGGTCGATTTTTTATCATTCAGTTTTCCCTTAGAGTCTTACTTTTCAAGATTATGAAGAACTAAGCAACCTTTGCTTAGTCCGTCAATTGAAGCCTTCGTTTGAATAATGGTTGTGAGATTCTAATTCTATTTCTTTTCCTTTGAATGTATTGATTCTCTTGTGCTTCATCCCATTGATTCTTACTGATTTTGCTTGTTGGACGCAACTAGTTGTTATTAGTAATTGTCTATTGCTAGGGTTTGGTAATTACTGTTTGAGTTACCTAATTCATGTGTAGCACCTGCAATATTCTAAGAACTGTTTGGACTGGTTTGTTGTAGAGAGAATTAATTGCATGAACTTGTATGACTGTTTGCTACACTTGCATGTATCTATCTAAATTCTTGTGCTCATTGCTGCTATTGAATTGAATCATGGAGGTTTTCCTGGTTGTTTGATAGTTAGTATTCTCAGGGTCTATTTGTCCTGTTTATAACTTAAGAAAAGGAATAGGAACATTCATAGGAAAGAATTAGAGATGATCTAGGATCAACCTATCAAATGAATGGTGAATATTTGTCTGGCTAAGTACTTTTCCCCAATTGATTACAACATTTGTTTTGATTTACTGTTATTTACTTTGTTACTTAAAACCAAACCAACAAACCCCCCTTGTTACTTTGACATACATTTGTGCACTTAGAAAGATTACTTCCTCCCTGTGGGATTCGACCCTTGCTTGCCTATTCTACTAGTTTAGGTTGTTAAGGATTATTTTGATTAGGCACATGACTTTAAGCCTCTATCAGCAGGATATAATTCCCGCGACCAACGGACATGTGGGAACCATATCGGGAAGACACGAGCCTAGGAGCCCGAGCAGACGTGAAGGCAAGAGAATCACCAACGCGCCACCTTAGTTGGGGCGCCCAGTCATGAGTATATCAAATCCTCCATGCCAAGAGCACAAACTGATGTTCAGTACGGAAGATCTCACGGAGACCGCAATCCCCAGTACTGACTCTTTAGTGCTTCATGTGCAGATGGGGATGAAGATAGTGAAAATGGTGATGGTCGACACAGGAAGCTCCACATATATTCTGTATTGGGAGGCTTTCTAGAAGATGGGCCTGGATCCAGCGAGCTTGGTGCCCACCGATTGTACGCTGGTAGGCTTTGCGGGGGAGCGAGTGAAGCCAATTGGAGTAATAACCCTAGATTTAATCCTAGGAGACGAGGACGGTCCGCGGAGGTGCGAGAAAGTTGAGTTTTTGGTGCTCCAATCCCCATCCGCGTATAACGCCATTCTGGACAGGATCTCCCTTTGTAAGTTCCAAGCTGTAATCTCTATATATCATTTTGCTTTAAAATTCCCTACGCAGGTGGGAGTTGGGATAGCACGAGGGCAACACGCAGAGAGTCGTACATGTTACCGACCCTTAGCGAGAAATGCGTCCCAGTTTTGGCTGTGGAAGACGGAAGCATTGGCACCGTGTCATCAACCTCCGCGGAAGAAGAGGTTGAGCTAGAGGTAAGGAACCAAATGGAGGCCGTGGTTCCAGAGGAGGAAAATATAAGCATTTCTCCATTTCCTCAGAGGGAGGAAAAGTTGTATGTAGGGCATGCCCTTGGAACATAAGTACAAAGCGAAATCAGAGAATTGCTAGGAGTGTCGCGTGACGTCTTCGTGTGGACTCCCAAGGACTTAAAGGGGATCCCCGCGAGCCTCATGGCCCACTCACTCAACATAAGCCCAGAAGCGAAGCCGCACAAACAAAAAAAGAGGAAACAAGCAGGGGACAGGGCTCAAGAGGCCAGAGAGGAGGTTGATAAACTGCTGAAAGCTGGATTCATTCGCGAGGTGCAGTATCCTCGCTGGCTCGCGAACGTGGTGATGGTGAGAAAGGCCAATGGGAAATGGCGCATGTGCGTGGATTTCACGGATTTGAACAAGGCATGCCCCAAAGACAGTTACCCACTTCCTTCAATCGATCAGCTGGTGGATTCGACCACGGGGCACAAGGCGTTAAGCTTCTTGGACGCCTACTCGGGCTACAATCAAGTTAAGATGAACCCCGCGTATGAAGAGCATACAACCTTCATCACGGAAAGAGGGACCTATTGCTACACCGTCATGCCATTTGGGCTTAAAAACGCCGGGGCGAGCTTCCAAAGGTTAGTTGACATGATCTTCCACGATCAGATCGGCTCAACTGTTGAGGCATACGTGGATGATATTGTAGTGAAAAGCAAACGAGAGGCTGATCACGCGAGCGATCTATGCGAGGTTTTCGCCACTTCGCGTAAGCATGGTATGAGTTTGAATCCAGAAAAATGCGTCTTTAGAGTCAAGGCAAGAAAGTTTTTGGGTTTCTTGATCAGTTCCCGCGGGGTCGATGTGAATCCTGAAAAGGTGGAAGCAGTGCTACAGATGACGCCACCACAGACTGTCAAGGAGGTACAGAGGTTCATCGGGTCCGTGAATTACCTGGGGCGCTTCTGTTCAAAGCTCGCAGAGAAGGGGCTTCCATTCTTCGCTATACTAAGAGACCCCTAGAATTTTAAATGGTCTCCAGAGTGCGAAGCAACCTTCACGGAGCTGGAAAATCATCTGGTCGGGCTCCCCACCTTAGCATCTCCCGTCCCGGGCGAGGAATTACAAATTTATCTTGCAGCAGGCTCGCGGGCAATTAGTGCAGTTCTGGTACGCGAACACGAAATACATGTCTATTTCGTAAGCAAAGCCCTCATACCCGCCGAGACCAGGCACTCTCCAGTGGAAAAAGTTGCCCTGGCACTACTTATGGCCGCAAGGAAGCTATGTCCCTACTTTCAAGCCCATCCCATCCAAGTGTTATCGGACCTCCCCTTACGAAGTTTATTCAGCAGGCCCACTATGTCAGGTAGGCTCACGAAATGGGTGATCGAATTATTGGAGTTCAACATGGACTATAAGCCCAGGCCCGCGATCAAAGCACAATCACTCGCGGACTTTCTCGTAGAAACAAGTTTCCGCAAAGTAAGCACGGAGGGGCTGGTAGAAGAAAAAGCCCAGTGGACACTTTTTGTAGATGGGGCTACAAATTAGGAAGGCAACGGGGCCGGGGTCACGCTAACCTTTCCAGGGGGGAAAGGTTCGTGTATGCTCTCGCGTTGGAGTTCAAAACAATGAATAATGAAGCCGAATATGAAGCACTCCTCGCAGGGCTAGAGTTAGCTCTCACCAATGGTGCGTGGAGGGTAATGTGTTTTAGCGACTCAGAGGTTGTTGTAAAGCAGGTACAAGGAGTCTACGAAGATAAGACAGGAAACTTGCCCGCGTACCAGTCAAGAGTAAAGACGATGTCCGCAACCTTTGACTAGTTTGACATTCAAGAAATCCCGCAGAGGGAAATTTCGAGGGAGGACGAGCTCGCGAAGCTCGGCTCGAAAGCTAAGCCGCAGCAGAAGGGTCACGTCTGGTTGGATTCACGTACTTCCCGAGCCATAAATCCGGAGTTAATGTTGATTGAGTATGAGGAAGACGAGAATGACTGGAGAACACCCATACGCTGATATCTTGTAGCTGGGACGATGCCCGAAGACCCACAGCTGAGAAGGAAACTGCAAATACGCACAACCCATTTTTATATGAAGAACGGCATCTTGTACAAAAAGGGATATATGATGGCAGGGTTGAAATGTGTGACGCTCGCGGAGGGTAGTAGTCTTATGGTTTAGATACACGGGGGGATGTGCGGAGGGCACGCGGGGTGGCGATCCCTAGTGTACAAAGCCCTGAGAGCGAGGTATTTCTGGCCTACGATGAAAGAAGATGCCACGCGCGTAGCTCAGACTTACAAGGCATGCCAACTTCACGCCCCAGCGTCCCACCAGCCTGGAGTAGAAATGCAAGCCATCAGCGCCCTCTGTCCCTTCACGTGATGGGGAATGGATCTTCTTGGGCCTTTCCCCCGAGCTCCAGGTCAGTTGCAATTTATACTAGTTGCTATAGATTACTTCACTAAAGGGTTGAAGCAGTGCCGCTAGCCACCACGACAGTAGAACAGGTGAAGAAGTTCGTGTGGCAGAATATCATATGTCGCTTTGGTTTACCCCAAGACATCATCACCGATCGCGGCCCTCAGTTCAACACAGAAAAGTTGAAGAGCTTCTGCGAAGGTTTAGGCATTAGACTCCACTTCGCGTCAGTGTCTCACCCCCGATGCAATAGCCAGGTCGAGAGC
Source organism: Rheum nobile (assembly GCA_027886185.1). Taxonomy (NCBI): domain Eukaryota; kingdom Viridiplantae; phylum Streptophyta; class Magnoliopsida; order Caryophyllales; family Polygonaceae; genus Rheum; species Rheum nobile. The sequence continues at coordinate 3,225,901 of WOAB01000163.1, forward strand.
GCCAATTAGAGGATTCTTTATGACCTCAAAAGAAGACTCACGCGAGCCCAAGGCAGATGGGCCGAAGTTCTCCCCCTCGTGATATGGGCTAACCGGACCACGTCCAAAAGAGGCACTGGAGAAACTCCTTTCGCGTTGACATACGGAGTAGAAGCCGTGATTCCAGTAGAGCACCTATTTCCAAACGAAAGGCTCCTCCATTATGATGAGGTGGAAAATTCCGAGAAGCTGCGACTTGAATGGTAACTCAGGGAGGAGATGCGAGAGATGGCGGCGATACGCGAGGGTGAATACAAACGGCGCATCGCAGCCTATTATAACAAGCGAGTGAAACCTCGAGGCTTCGCGGAGGGTGACCTGGTGCTCAAGAAAACTGAGGAGGGGAAGATGGACCCTGGATGGGAAGGACCATTCATAGTTGTACGCAAAGTAGCACCTGGAGCTTATCGCCTAAAGGACTACACGAGGAATCTAGTTCCAAATTCTTGGAACGTGATGAAGCTCCGCAAGTACTACCCTTAAAGCGTCCCCGCCTCAGGTATAAATTCTAAGACCTTATTTGCTTAAAAAGCATGAGTATGTGATAAGTGCTATTTTGTAGCGCATATCTAGGGGTTATTACCAGGTTTGAGGCGCCATTTGGTTGGATTTTAGAGCACAATCGTGGATTATGGAGTTAGAGTGGAGAAGTGAAGAAATCATGGGATTTATAGAGGTTTGAAGTGTATTGAAGAGTAGAAGAACAATGTGCTGAATTCAAATGGTTCATTATCTCTACTCAGATGTCCAAATGAAGTGATTCCAATGCTAGGAGTTAGATCTTGAAGTCTACTGCAAGTCCTCAAAATATGAGCACAATCCGAGTTGGGAATCAAAAGTTATGGCATTTTTACTAAAGTGTCACAGAAGCTGAAAAGTCACCGCCCCGCGCCAGAAGCCACCGCGACCCGGCGGTGGGTCTCAGATAAAGATGCCGCGCCGCGTGAATTGAAAGAGGGAAAGTGTGCTGAAGAATTGGAAGATGATGTCGCCATGACATCAGCGGAGCATGTGATGGAGTTGGGCCGATCAGCTGGAATTGGAGATGGGCAGACGAGAGGCTTGCACGAGAATTATGGGATTAATTCCCTATTTCGTTTGTTTATTTTTGGCTATTAGTTTTATTATTATTTCCTTTTATTATTTTTATTACTTTTAGATTTAGGTTAAATACTCTTTTGTTAACCTAGTTGCCACAAGTTACAATTCTCCTTCAGGAGACTTAGACTCGTTTTCTTTCTGCCTCCAGGGTTTCAACCCATGGAGAGCTAAACACCTTTGTTTCGCTAGACGTTTGAAGCAATACAGTTGATTCGGTTGTGAGATTTCTATTCCTTGTTCTTATTCTTATGTGTGTTGGTTTGATTCTCTTGGTTATATTGATTATTGATTTATCATTGTTCTTCATAGTCTGGCCAGCTAGGTTGAGTAATATCTATCAATTGCTAGGATTGCATATAGGGGTTCCGAGTGCATATCTAGTAGCAAACACAATTGTGCGTATAGGGGTTCCGAGCGTACAATTGTGAGTGAGAGTCAGTTGCATGCGAGTATTAAAACGTTTCTATTTGCATGTATCCTATATCCTTGTGTGCATTGCTATTGCTTTGTTGGTGGTAAAGTATACCGACAACTGTGAGAATCGGAGGTGCTTTACCATTGGCATAGTAATAAGTCTATTGACAACTGTGAGAATAAATAGTACTTAAGATCAGGGTGGGAACAACCATAAGAATAGTTAAAGAACTTGGATTGAATAGATTTCAGTGATCAACTTATATCTCTGTATTGTGGATCTCGTTCTAGTGGAACTACTTTCCCCATCATACTTATTCTTTCTCTAAAGCCTGCATACTTGTCACTTTGCTGAACAACCAAAACCCCCCTTTCTTGTTACTTTGCATGTTGATTAACATTTAGAAAGATCACTTCCTCCCTATAGATTCGACCCTTACTTGCCCAGACTACTTGTTTAGGTTTGTTAGGATTATTTTGTTTAAGGTGTCACGACAACCCCTTATCAGTATGGCAAGCAATAATTTCGTGAGCAATATTATGTAGGCAACACCATACAATACGTGAAAGCAACATCATTGAGAGTATGGGCTTGAGGCCAAGCAACACGCAATGTCAAGGTATACAAATGAGCAATACGTTACAACAATGTGATTGAGCAATATGCAATGCGCAACATGAGAATAAGCAAGACCCTAAAGGCAATTTTTGTGTGCAATATGTAGGAAGGCAAGTTTAAGAAGCGCAAGTTTGAAAGCAAGTATAGCGAAAGCAAGTTATAAAAGTAAGTTTTGTGCAAGCAAGTCGTGAGAGCAAGTTTCAATGAGCAAGTTTCAGAGCAAGACACGCGAGCAAGACTCGTAAAGCAATAAAGAAAGGCGATCATCGCAAGCAAGAACTTAAGTAACGATGAGGTATCCAGCTCATATCGTTGCAATTGTAACACCCCCGACTTATGTCGGTAGTGCCACACGCCAGTGACCTCAGACTTTACTGTCCAAAATCACCCTAGGCTTTAATCGGAACAATTAAGCTTAAATAAGTATATTAAATAACAAAAGATTAATCAGCGGAAGACATTTTAAATGAAACTCAACCTTTTATTAACAGATCTCTCATTAAATGAGAGAGACGATTTTACAACAGAGTGAAATTACAGCGGAAGACTCTTATAATAAACCATATTATAGGACTCGTTTATAGGAACACATGTTAAAATAATACTTAACAACCTTAAAACACTGTCACTTAAATCTTCAACTGCAAGCCTCTTCTTCGATTGATTACTTCAAGTCTTCGGGGACCAACCATTGATGTGCCGTATAGGATAGATGACACCAGCCAACCATGCAAGGAATAAAACCCGGTTGGTTAGTCTAATGAAAGACTATGCAAGGGTACAAACAGAATGGTTCAAGTGATCGTAACCGTTTACTATCATTGTCCCTCGAATAATAACCGAAGGGATGATACATAACCCAGAACTTTCACGGAATGATTAGAATTAGACATGCACTGAAAAGAAGACTCCAAAGGAATTGAGTCTTGTGGGAAATGTATGACAAATGTTTGGGAACGTTAAGTTTTCACACACAAGTTTTAAAAACACGACCTTGATTATTTGGGTCCACGACCAACCTCACCGCGTAATGCGAATCTAGATTGGAAAGAGGACTTACTCTAACAAGAGTCCGGGCGGTTTCCACGTTGTACTCCTCGCCCGAGGGTTTATTAATTATGTGCATAACCGCACTTATCTTATTTACTTCCAAAACGCACATTAACGTTGAAGCTTTTAATTTCACATCTCGCAATGAGACATTGGGAATAAATCCCTTAAGATTGGGAATATACCTCCTGAAATTGGCACCAGCTGTGTGGACCACCCCTATATTCGGATAAGGGAAAGTCATGACCAAAAGAGTGTTAGGGCACTTACTTTCTAATCACCCAAAGTTATAAAGAAACGACTAATTCCCATAAGGAATTAGCATTCCTACGAATACTCGTGCTAAACTAGCATTTAAGTTCACATTTAAATCCACACCAAAATTCATTACAGTAATAACATATAAGACTATATAATAGCGTTGCTTCTAGCAATTTATACAACCTATTATAAAGTCATATTTTAAACATATTATTTAATTAAATCTGTTCCCAAACGGAAAACAACAACTTTTATCCCATCTTAATTAACAATCAATTAATTGATAATAAAGGGAAACATGGAATAATGAGCAAGAGTGAACCGCCACTTGCCTTAATCTAGACGAATCAAAGATGTCGGGTTCCGAGATCTGGAGACTGGAATCTGTGTACGGATTCATACGATGACGACGAGATAAACGACGGAACCCTAAGTTAGATACGATACAACACGTAATAACGGAACGAACGAAAACACGAAACGAATCGAAGGGAAACAAAAGCCTAAGCCGTGACCGTGGATGCCCAAGCCACGATCGCGCTTGCTAAGGCAAGCCGCGATCGCGGTTTGCATATCCGCGGTCGCGGAAATCTGGGTAGAGCCGCGGTTGCAGAATTCATCCCCACGGTTGTGGTTCTCCCTTCCGACGACGGATTTGGAGGTGGCTCGAGCTTACCAACGACGACGCCGCTTGCTTCACCACCACAACAACCAAGGGCTTCACAAGCACCACCAAACGAACTCCGGCGAGCACCAAAACACCGGCGACCACAAGAACTCCGGCATGCAAAACTTTGAGAGGGAGAGAGATGAGATTTGATGGATGAAGAATGAGGCTGCATCGGCCTCTTTTTATAGGGGAAGGAGGGCCTCAAAGCCGGCAACCCAAGCGGTTCACCTCCCCCCACCGGAGAAACGCCAACCAACCAAACGACGCAACGCGGGAAGAAGGAAGAAGACGAACAGGGGGATTTCCGCGGTCGTGGAAACTGAGCCGCGATCGCAGATTGGGCGCGATCGCCTTTCTCAGCCCTTGGTCGCGGGTCTCGATCGGGGACATGCTAAATTATATTTTTAGCATTCCCTAATTACTTTATGACCCAAAATCTTATTAGCGTATAATATTTCGTTCAAAAAGATTATTACAGAGATTTACAGAAATTGCCTATCACGTCTTTCTTACAAAACGACAGTTCGGGACTTTTAGGGGTTATTCCAATACTACCCCCTTAAAAGAAGTTTCGACCCCAAAACTTGGCCGATAACAGCTCAGAGAAACGACCTTACTTTAAGTTACCCAACCTTATAAGTTTAACCATGCCTAACCCATTTAACACTTTGTAAATTGGTTCAAGCATTTCTAAGTTAAAATTTATAAGTTGGTTCAAATTATAGTTAACGTAAGGTTACCCATAATTTAGACCCTTCATAACGTAAGGAGTTTTATAACTTGTTTTCACCAATTATATATTTTACCATATTACCCTTATGGCAATCATGAGGGTTATTACATTACTACCCCCTTAAAAATAGTTTCGACCCCGAAACTAACATCATTAAGGTAGAGTGACCGGTTTCACCATTAACCTTACTACCTGCACTTAGTATCCTTAATCATTTTATCCTTGAAATTGCTCCTAGGAAAACGATATGGTTCCTCAACCATACCATTATCTTCACATATCTTATCTCCATGTGTTATACTTGTAATAACTCGTGACTATATCCACAAGGTCATAATTATCTTAGGATAATAGTCTCCAAAATCATCGCATTAGACTTGCTATACCTTAAGCGTGAGAACACACATTTCTCTTTCAACTTTTCCCTTTATAAACCATTCTCAAAGTTCATACCTTATCTTCCTTAAGTTGATATCCTTAAATAAATTTGGTCTTCGTAACCTATTTCACCAAAGTCGAACTATTTATTCGATCATGAATCCACCTACTACATATTGCCTTCGTTCATTACCCTCGTTAGAATTGAAATGATCATCCACACGATTATGATTACCTCAATCAGAGTATCCATTATAATCTCCAATATAATCTCGTTATTATGCCCTATTCATCATAAAGATCTTGATGTCCTCAAGCAGAAGAATACAACATTTTTTTACTAACTTCCTTTCTATGATCAGATCCTCAAAGTACATACATAAAACTCACTTATATCTCAACTTAGTACCTCCAATTGTCATATCGGGTTACTCTTTTACATATGCACCTTATCTATCTCATTATTTACCTTAATTAAATTTGGTCCTTATGCCATCTTCTTAAATGATTCCTTAATTTTCCACAATTAACTGCATCCTATTCATGTTCACCTCAACATGATTTAATAACCCATTCCACAAGATTATAACCTCGTTTTACCCAAACGTATCATACGATCACCTTAATAGACGTAGGTCACTTCTTCCTCAAGTCCTGTCGATAACATCCACATACTTATTTTATGCCACACTACTTGATCCACCAAAATCATAACAACTCTTACCGGTTGAGTTTGTTATTCACTCATAAGTCCTTAAACAACCAGTCGTCCTCACACGACTTATTATCCCAAATCAAGCACCCTTTTGCTTTATTGATATTTACTATTTACCCAAGACTTAATCACCTTAACACTTCTTGTATCATCATCTCATTATATCATTTCCTTAAGAATACCTCGCAACGAAACCTCGAATAGGTCTTCCAAATTAAATCTTATGATTTCACACACTTAACTTTCCCAAAAAGCTTTTAACACTGGTTCTAGAGTGGACACGCTCGTTTATAAACCTCATACACATAGCTCTTGGGTTCTAAAGTTTACTCAAGATTGTATTAGAGTACGATCATCTTAGAGAAAATGACCCTTTATGAAATATCTATCTTATACATTTATTCCCTTAAATATATAATTTATACAACTCACCATCTAATGCTCAGAGTATACACATGAGGGATAGCCTCAAACTCCATAGAGCATTACTACACACACCAAATCCTTATGGCAAGGAATCCTTACAAAATTATCCTCTCGAGACAATGCTCATGACTTCGAGCAAAGGGAACATATAATGTCACTGCCCAACCTGACATTATTTCAGGAAAAATAGAGGGGTTCTTAAGAATAGTTTCGACCTCAAAACTAGCGCTAACAAGGTAGGGAACAACCACACGTGTCCCACCCAACACTATCCTTTATGAGTCCAAACAGTCTTTATTAACACAAGACATGTACTACTTTTGGCACTCAAAGATTCTCATATGAACGAACAACTTGTAATAGTAACGAATTTAGTAATTTTCGAAACAAGAAAACACTTCTTTATTATTCGAGACATTACATTAAAACAATTGACAGCTTTATATTAAAACAACTGACAGAAGGTCGAACATACAGATTACTAAACTATGGAGACTATAGACACAATTCATCGCTCCTTATTCTTAAAAGGCTCAACAAAAATTATAACTACCTGTTCAGGGTCTCATTCTTATTGGGTTGACGCATCATGAAGAGTCGTTGTCCCTGACCCGAAGACTCCATAGGCGCCTTGCCTTTATTACGAGCAATAGATTGCTCAGGAGCGGACACCTCTGGCTTTGGGTTCCGCCCATTGCCAACATTTGAGGCTTGATATGATTGCGTTGGTCCTTGACCCTTCTGCCTATAGTATGTTTTCATGTGGCCTTCCTTTCCACAATTATAACATACCCGCTTCTCCTTTTGGCAATTAAAACTTTTATGCCCAGCCTCACCACAGTTGTGGCATTGAATCACTCCGCTACTCCAACCTGAGCCTCTGGCAGAGTCAGACTGAGTCGTCTCAGTCTTAGCACGACCAGACTTCTCAAACTTGGCGGGCGATGCCGATCGCTTGAATGTACCAACCTGGCAGTTCTGTTGCCCACCCCTTCCTTTATTCTGTTTCTCTTGCTTTCGGGCAGATTCTTCCAGGGTGGCCTCTATTTTGTAGGCCGCATCCACATATTGCTCTAACGTAGAACAATCGTGATGCACCATCAGAGGTTTGATTTCTGGATTCATCCATCCGTGGAAGTACCAGATCTTTTGTTCTTTACTCGACACTTCTGGTCCCGCATATTGCAACAGGTGATTGAACTTAGCTGCAAGCTCAGTCACCTTCAACCCATCGGTCTTAGGGGTAAAGGAACTCCTTATGCTTCTCCTTCCTCATAGCACGGGAAAAGAAACGGTCAGTCATCTTTGTTTTGAACATACCCCAGTTCAGCCCGGGATGATCAGCTAAACCAGCGCTCTCTCACCATTCGCTAGCCACATCCTTAAGTTGAAGGGAGGCGATGTGCACTTTCTCAGCATCAGTGCACTCGACATTCCTAAACATCTGTTCCATATGCGAGAACCAGTACACCACTCTGACTGGTTCTCCAGTACCGTCATAATTGTCAGGCATCATTGAGCTTATGGCCTTTAAGGCTCGACCGTAACTTCCTCTGTTCCTGACGGCATCAACTTGAGGTACAAGAACCGCTGGCTCTTCAAATTCTGGGACAACCTGAGGAACAGGAACACCCTGTGCTTGTGGTGCAACTGGCCGAATTATCTCGGTGACCACTTGCATAACGATCCCCCGAATGGCCTCTATGGCCGCAGCGTCGAATACCACCCGAGGGTTAGCCTGAACTTGGCCATTGCCTATGGGGTTATTATGAGAGACAGACTCACTCTCTTCCCCTTGATTAGCGGCGTTTCTCAGATTCCGCCTTGGGTTGTTACTCGGCCCAGCTCCGGCACGGATTGTGTTTCTTGTGTTCACCATTTGTTGATGAACCATAACGTTAGTTTAGAACTTTTCCGATTTGTACATGACACTTAGTCAATTACGTTATGATACAAATTATAAGGTCCAAACTAATAACTTTATATCAGTCTGACTGACCCTCCACCATTATCCGAGAAACGATCTTCTTCTCTTTACTTGAGAATGGATCCCTTAGGAGAAATGTCAACCTTTAAATGACATTGCACCTAAGAGGAGACACTATCCCAAGAATGGATCTAAGGAATAAGTAACAACTCGAAGCTTGCAGAAGTTTGAAAAACCACTTATTATTAAACCTTATACTTTATACATATAAATCCTTTATACTTAATTTGGCAAAATTAGTATTTATACAGTTATTTCCTTGAAATAGAGACATTATTATTCCTTTGTAAACTCTTACCGAAATCCAAACCACACCTTTTGAAGTTATAACATAACTTAATTTTTAAACGTTTATAATATGATTTTATAAAAGTACTATGAAAATTAATGCTTAAAACAAGAGAGTTTAAACATTACTTTTAACACCATTTTGAACCTTATTTTATTCAATTAACATTAGGAAACTATTACTTTTAAATTTCATAAACCTTTAAGAAATTTTAAGACCTTAATTTTTACACTAACAATTTAGATTTACGAAATTCCTTTTTAAAAGAAGCTAGTTTGAAAATAGTTTCGAAATTAATTTCTCGAAAATTCTCAAACCTAACAATAGGCCAAGAATTTTAAAACCATTGCTCTGATACCATAATTGTAACATCCCCGACTTATGTCGGTAGTGCCACACGCAGTGACCTCAGACTTTACTGTCCAAAATCACCCTAGGCTTTAATCGGAACAATTAAGCTTAAATAAGTATATTAAATAACAAAAGATTAATCAACGAAAGTTATTTTAAATAAAACTCAACCTTTTATTAACAGATCTCTCATTAAATGAGAGAGACGATTTTACAACAGAGTGAAATTACAGCGGAAGACTTTTATAATAAACCCTATTACAGGACTCGTTTATAGGAACACATGTTAAAATAATACTTAACAACCTTAAAACATTGTCACTTAAATCTTCAACTGCAAGCCTCTTCTTCGATTGGTTACTTCAAGTCTTCGGGGACCAACCACTGATGTGTCGTATAGGACGGATGACACCAGCCAACCATGCAAGGAATAAAACCCGATTGGTTAGTCTAATGAAAGACTATGCAAGGGTACAAACAGAATGATTCAAGTGATCGTAATCGTTTACTATCATTGTCCTTCGAATAATAACCGAAGGGACGATACATAACCCGAAACTTTCACGAAATGATTAGAATTAGACATGCACTGAAAAGAAGACTCCAAAGGAATTGAGTCTTATGGGAAACGTATGACAAATGTTTGGGAACGTTAAGTTTTCACACACAAGTTTTAAAAACACGACCTTGATTATTTGGGTCCACAACCAACCTCACCGCGTAATGCGAATCCAGATTGGAAAGAGGACTTACTCTAACAAGAGTCCGGGCGGTTTCCACGTTATACTCCTCGCCCGAGGGTTTATTAATTATGTGCATAACCACACTTATCTTATTTACTTCCAAAACGCACATTAACGTTGAAGCTTTTAATTTCACATCTCGCAATGAGACATCGGGAATAAATCCCTTAAGATTGGGAATATACCTCCTGAAATTGGCACCGGCTGTGTGCACCACCCCTATATTCGGATAAGGGAAAGTCATGACCAAAAGAGTGTTACGACACTTACTTCCTAATCACCCAAAGTTATAAAGAAATGACTAATTCCCATAAGGAATTAGCGTTCCTACGAATACTCGTGCTAAACTAGCATTTAAGTTCACATTTAAATCCACACCAAAATTTGTTACAGTAATAACATATAAGACTATATAATAGCATTGTTTCTAGTATTATATACAACCTATTATAAAGTCATATTTTAAACATATTGTTTAATTAAATCTGTTCCCAAACGGAAAACAACAACTTTTATCCCATCTTAATTAACAATCAATTAATTGATAATCAAGGGAAACATGGAATAATGAGCAAGAGCGAACCGCCACTTGCCTTAATCTAGACGAATCGAAGATGTCGGGTTCCGAGATCTGGAGACTGGAATATGCGTACGGATTCCTACGACGACGACGAGATAAATGATGGAACCCTAAGTTAGATACGATACAACACGTAATAACGGAATGAACGAAAACACGAAATGAATCGAAGGGAAACAAAAGCCTAAGCCGTGGCCGTGGATGCCCAAGCCACGATCGCGCTTGCTAAGGCAAGCCGCGGTCGCGGTTTGCACATCCGCAGTAACGGAAATCTGGGCAGAGCCGCGGTCGCGGAATTCATCCCCGCGGTCGCGGTTCTCCCTTCCGACGACGACTTTGGAGGCGGCTCGAGCTTACCAACTACGACGCCGCTTTCTTCACCACCACAGCAACCAAGGGCTTCACAAGCACCACCAAACGAACTCCGGCGAGCACCAAAACACCGGCGACCACAAGAACTCTGACGAGTAAAACTTTGAGAGGGAGAGAGATGAGATCTGATGGATGAAGAATGAGGCTGCATCGGCCTCCTTTTATAGGGGAAGGAGGGCCTCAACACCGGCAACCCAAGCGGTTCACCTCCCCCCACCGGCGAAACGCCAACCAACCAAGCGACGCAACGCGGGAAGAAGAAAGAAGATGAACAGGGGGATTTCCGCGGTCGCAGAAACTAAGTCGCAGTCGCGGATTGGGCGCGATCGCCTTTCTCAGCCTTTGGTCGCGGGTCTCGATCGGGCACAAAAATCACCGCCTTCAGGGATGTGTCCGCGGTCGCGGATTTGCTTCTCGCGGTCGCGGTTTTCATTCTGTTGCCCTCGAACTTCTTCCATTTGCATTCCACTTCTTAGCATCATCGCACATACATTCTCCCTCGGGTTTGATACCATTTGAGAAGGTAGTTTCCCCGAATCCCGGGCCTCAAGTTTGCTCACTGCTAGAGAAATTTGCCCCACTTGCTTCTCCAAGTTCTGAATACTAGAATTCATCTCTTGATTTTGTTGGACCATAGTAGTTGCCAACGTCGATACACTCTGAGCGAGAGACTTAATCATGTCATCACTGGACATAGATGAACTTGCGCTTTGGCCTTGAGGTCTAGGGTCATATAGAGCTCTGAATTGTTGTTGACCTCCAGGCCGCTGAAATTGTTGTTGCTGTTGAAAGAACTATGGTGGCCTCTGGTGGAACTCCTGATCATCACGACCTTGAGGAGGGTTCTGCTGGTTCCCGTACCTCAAATTTGGGTGATCTCTCCACCCTGGATTGTAGGTGTTAGAGTACGGGTCATATTTCGGCCTTAGAGGGTCGAAATCTCCAATAGCATTTACTACAGCAGTGGGTTCCTGCAGCGTTGGACATGCATCTGTAGGGTGCATTGTGTCATAGCATAGTCCGCAGGATTTGACTTGCTGCAGGTTGCCCTTCATCATAAACCTCCTCATCATCTCCTTCATCTTAGCGATTTCAGAAAGTAGTGAGGATGATGGCTGAGAATCTGCGGCCTTAACTGCTTGGGCGCTCGCCCTCTTGCTAAACTGTCTTGAGCCCTCAGATAGCTTAAAGAATATCTCAAATGCTGCAACCGGCGTCTTGTTTACAATGTTACCGCCACAGGCTGCGTTCACCATTCTTCTCTCATCATCAAGAAGCCCACCATACAAATATAGTACAAGGTCTTGGTCATAATAACCATGGTATGGACAGCTTGATATCAACCTCTTGAACCTCTCATAATACTCATACAACGTCTCAGTAGCATGTTGTTCGATATTGTTGATGTTCCTCTTCAAGCTATTGAGCTTCGTTGTAGGGAAGTACTTCTCCAGGAAGGATTTCTTCATCTTTGCCCATGTGTCTATGCTTCTTGGGGCCAAATAATAGAACCAATCATTGGCCGAATCCTTTAGAGAGAAAGGAAAGGCCCTCAGCTTGATCTGGTCCTCAGTAATGTTCCTTGGCTTCATGCTGCTGCAGACAACGTGGAATTCAGAAAGATGCTTGTTGGCGTCTTCTCCACTCATCCCATGGAAGTGGGTAGTAAATGGATCAACCTGGATTTGAGCTCAAAATTCACGCCATCCGCCAACTCTGGAAACTGCACAGCAAGCGGCTGCTGCTCTAGATTCGGTGCAGTTAACTGCCTCAAAGTCGGTGCTTCCTCAGCCATCTCGAGTTGTGTGCGAACTTCTCTGTGGTTCCTGGAAAGTGTTCTTTCGATTTCTGTATCAAGATCTAAAATTGGAGAGTCAGTAGCACGGGTGTGGACCATAAGATAGGTCCATACAAAACTTGGCACACAAACAAACACAAAGAAAAATTGAAACTATGCCTCCCCGGCAACGACGCCAAATTTGATGAGGCTAAAGTCGTGATGCCTATCAAAGTAATCCTCAAAAACCCAACTAAGTATAGTAGGCAAGCAAGGGTCGAATCCCACAGGGAGGTAAGCAATCTTCCTAAGTGCAAAAGGTTGTATGCCAATGGTAACAAAAATGGGGTTTTGGTTTGTGAACAAGTAACAAAGTAAATCAAAGCAAAGGATGTAATATATGAGTGAGAAGTAACTTAGCCAGACAAATATCCACACTTCAGTTTGATTGGTTGATCCTAGATTATCTCCAATTCCTTCCAATGAATATTCCTATCCCGATCTTATGAATATAGATAGGTCAACTAGCCCTGAAAATACTTACCAATAAACAATCAAGAAACTATCAAGATTCAGTCTAAAGGCAACAGTAAGTATAGGAATTAACCAGTATACATGCAATACTTAACAACTAGTCAGTACTCGACATGTAATCAATTCTCTTCACAATAAACATTCACAACTAGTTCCTGTAAATCGTGGTTGCTACACAAGATAAGGGATTTCAACTAGAAATATCCAAACCCTAGCAATATACAATCACTAATATCAACTAGATGATCAGACTAGTCAAATCAGCAAGAATCAATGGGATGAAGCACAAGAGAAAAGATATAATCAACGGAAAGGAAATAGAGTTATAATCTCACAACCAAATACAAACGAAGGCTTTAATCGTTGGACTAAGCAAAAGTTGCTTAGTTTTTCATAATCTTCAAAGCATAAAACTCTAAGGGAAAAAATGAACGATAATGTGATTGATGAATAATCAAAAGGCTGCTACTAATGAAAGGTATAAAACCTAGCAAACCTAGTTTCCAAAAGATAGGAAATCATATCCTAGAAGGAAATAAACATAAATAAAAGAAAAGAAATAAAAAGAAAATAAAATAAGCAAAACTCGGACGAAACGAAATCCCGACTCCGCGTGCATGAATAGTAACCGCGACCGCGGAAAAGTTCCTGGAGTCTCGCTGCTTCTGGTGATATCCGCGATCGCGGCATGGCCTTCCGCGCCCGCGGAAAAACTTATGTAGCTCTTCTTCTTCTCGCCATCGGTCTTCTCTTGTGGCTTCGCCTCCATCTTCAATATGTCTTCATTTAAGCACTCAAAACCACCAAATCAACACTTCTTCTCCACAACTCCATTCTTCTATATTGTGTCCTAAACCCATACAAACGGTACCTAAAACTCCGGTAACAACTCCTAGTTATGCACTACAAAGTAGAGCTGATCATCGTGCGTCCACGATATTGCAAAAGCCATCATTACGAGGACATCTCTCACTCTAGATGACATTCACAACTTCTGAAAGGACTTGCATTGGGAAGAGGATCCAACAACATATGCTCTTGCTGACGACAGTGTTTTGATTCCCATTCCAGAGTTGAGATTGCGTGAGATGTGGTCGAGAGTGCAAAGCCGTACTTTGAACCAAGCCACGTTATGGCAACTGAGTGAGTTGTACATGGCCTTGGAGCATCCGGAACATAGTACGTTTATGGAGCCGACGGACATCTGTAGAAAGGGAAGGCCAAGTGGTGCGAAGAACAAGGCAAAGGGGTCGCCGAGTAGGAAAAAGAGCCTGCATGAGCACGTAAGAGAAGACTTATTGAAGTCTGAGAAGGAGAAGGCATAGGGAAAGGCAAAGGAGAAGGTGAAAGGGCCAGACCGTCCCAGAAAACAAGCAAGTTTTGTGGTGCTCGACACTGAGGACATGCAATCCCAACCGCAACCAGAAGAATCACAATTTGAGGACGACCATGTGGGAGTCCGTCCGTAGGATTGGCCTGAAGAACCCATGATTCATTTTGGGGTGGACTTTTGTGATACCCCGTATTTTTGTAAGGTTATTTTGGGAATTTTGGAATTTTCCCGAGTACCCGTTGTGTACGTCGGATTTAATACAGAGAGTTTGAGACATTCTGTAATGTGCTCTGTATCTGTAATATTTTTCTCAGTGAAATAATATACAGACAACATGCCTTGGATTTTAATATTCTTACGCGTACGATAATTTTTATCCCGGTTTAATGTCATGTTCGTTCAAAGCTGAACGGGCGGGAAAAGCTGGTCACGGCGACCGCCGTACAGTCGCGGCGACCGCCATCACGGATCCAAGAACGGCGACCGCCGTACAGTCATGGCGCCCGCCGTCCCAATGCTCGAGGTGGTAGCTGGCGTGCCAGGCTATGGCAGCGACCGCCGTAAATTACGGCGCCCGCCGTAATTGCCGCCGTCGTTGTCCGGAAGTCTTTGCCCGATGGTCGCCGGCGTGGTTCTGGCGAGCGCCGAACTAGCTTTCGTAGGCCCATCTTCGTGCTCCCGATGCTTTGGCTATAAAAGGGGGTGTTGGGGAAGGGATTTGAGCCATCCCAAACACCGAACCTCTGCCAAATTTTCGTGTCGTCGGAGTTGTGTTTCGCCGGAGTTCGGAAGCTCTCGTCGGTGTCGTTTGGTGGTGTTTCCAGCAGCCCTTTAGAAGCCTTTTGGTTGCCTTTGGAGGTCAGAACCCAAGCAAGGCGGAAAAGGGTCGAAACGCGCATCGTTTTGGTGAGATTTCTCTCGTTTCCGTCGTCTGAGTTCTTCACGGCGACCGCCGTGTTCTTCACGGCGCCCGCCGTGATGAATGCGGCGACCGCCGCCAAGAACGGCGACCACCGCCAGTGCCCAGAATGCCTTCGTGGCTTTGGCTTGGTTGGTTGTGGTCGTGGCGTCTTTCCTTTCGTTCTCTTTCGTCGTTTTTAGATTCGTACTACGGTTATGTCGGATCTAACTTAGGGTTCCTTTTATGGGTCGACTCGAAGGTTGTTGTGATGTCGAAGCTATACCCGTGTCGAGCCCGGAATCCAGTTGTCGTCGTTAGGCTATTCTGCGGATTAAGGCAAGTGGCGATTCACTCTTGCTCGTTCGTTCCATATTTACATTAATTATCAGTAGTTTATCTGAGTAACTAATTTGGAATGAATACTCTATTTGTCTGGAAACGGTTTTGATAAACTGTTTTGAAAATCATATAATAGGTTGTATATCTGTTAGAACAACGCTATTATCTGTGATCGCCTTTCGGGCCTTTATGTGGATTTATCCTGTAACTGTTATTGTGCTGTATCTGTGTGGTTAGCACTGTTAGTTAGGAATGTACTCGGACTTCGTCCGGTCGTTTCTTTATAATCTGGTATCGGGGTGGCTCGTCTCCATCTGGTACTATTCTAAGATCATGATCGGTCTCTTTCACAAGTGTGTAGAGACAGGACACTTAGCTGGTGTCACAAACCTTCTGGTGTACGTCACTCTCGACGAAACGTATACTAAGATGTGTCGTCCCAATGATGGGGTACACATGTAAAAGTCTAATAACGTGATGTGTGTTTTTGAAACATAAATCAGATAAGTGCTACTCGACGCACATAATTAATAAACCTTCGGCGAGTAGTGCAGCTAAGTTATAGTGTAGCTAGGAAAACTCGTCTCGACTTTGATCATAGTACGTTCTCTTTCCAATCTGGACTCGTTGTATGCGGCGAGGTTGGTCGTGAACCGAAGCATCTCCGTCAACTTTTAAATCATTATTGTATGATTCTGTAAACATTCCAGATTTGTCATAATTCCTTAAAGACTCATTTCCGTTGGAGTCTTCTTTCGAGTCGATTTCTGTGAAGATTCAGTCTTCCAGAATCTTCTCTTGTGCTTACCTCTTGTCTATTCCAGTAGGAGTATGATGGTTGACTATCGTCATCGATTATTATTCGAGAAGCGATGAGTCTAACCTAATACGACTGCTTCGAACCATTCTGCTTTTTACCCTTGCTAGTCTATTCAAGTAGACTAACCCACGAACTTTGTTCTCCGCATGTGGGCTGGTGTCATCCGTTCGATTCGGCATATCAGATCGAAATTAGCTCAGAAGAATAGAAGGACTATGGAGTCGACGGTGGTTTTTGAACATTTTAATTATTTCTTTAATCAGGTTGAGATCTTTTGGACAATGACTTTGGTTGTAATGTACTTTATAAGACTTCCACTGTTTTTGGTTTAAACTCTGTGTTGGCCTATTCGGGATTGGGTTGTAATCCCGTAACTCTGTTTCTTTAACAATGTTATGTTTGGGATTGAATGCTTTGATCATTATGTATCATTTGTATTTCATAAATTGTATTTAAATGGTAAAGCCTTGGGTGATCTCGGTAAGGAACACTGGGGTCACTGGCGGTAATACCTTTCCAAAAGGTTTAAGTTTTGGGGGTGTTACAGTTGTGGCATCAGAGCCAAAGGTTTTAAAACGGGTTTAGGATTTTTATAAACCATTTATCCGTTTTCGAAAATGCTTTAAAAAGGGCTCTGAATTTTCAAAGTAAAAAGAATTTAAAAACACCGTTCATAGTCATGTTTTCTGGATAGTCTGATATAGTAAGCTTGCTTCTATGTCTAGAAAGACTAATTCCTTCATCGTTATCCTATAGGAGATGGGTGCATGTCTCTCTCTGAAGAAGGGGTCGGAAGATGCCGAGATGGATTCACTGTCTACCGAGAGGCTAGACTTCCCTATACCCCAGAGGTGCTTCGAGGTTGGAGGCTCGAGCAGGCCATCTGAGGAGATCAAGCATGTGCTTCCTGAGTCGGTAGTTCTGGTGACAAGGAATGCTGTAGTTCCTGTGACAACGCCAGTGGAACCACCAAGGGAGGAAGCAATGCAAGATGATGAATCGTCTAGGTACGCGAGAGGGTACTACAATGACGATTACCTGATGGATGTGATTATTGAAGGGAGCGAGGAGGAAGATGAAGAAGAGGACCCCATTGAGGATGACCCCGAAGAGGAAGAGGACCCCATCGAGGATGATCCCGAGGAGGATGCCGAGATGGACCTCAGCGGACAAAACCAGGAGTCCGATGAATTGAGACACTTGCTGGTGGATAGTCAGGAAACGGGGATGCAATTTATTCACCCCAGTACAGAGTTACCACCTATGCAAGAGTTGCCACCAGTGCCAGAGTACGCACCCATGTCAGAAGCTGATTGGGAGGCACTATATACCGAGTACGGTATTAGGAGAAGTGACAGGGAATCTCAGCCTATCCCTACTCCAAGAAGAAGGAGGTCAGAATCCGAGCTGTAGGAGATCCTCCGCCAGAGCGAGGTAATCTCTGCAGAACATCAGCGTCGGAGGGATGAGCTGATCGCCAGTACTCAGAGGAGGGCTGGGATAGAAGGGCCAGTCATGGACGACCCATACCTTACCATGACTGAGGTAGGACCATGTGCTTCAGGGTCAAGCAGGGTGCGAAACCCATCGCCAGAGCTCGATGGTGAGCCTAGTCCGAAGAGACCGTGCACGAGTAGCCAGTCTTATGGGAGACATTTTGGAACGCCTTGATGAGAATTGGCATTGCCTATCGCAGTAGTTTCATTTCTTAGTATTCCAAGTTTGTACTATGTGTAATATTTCAGTATTGCGGCAAGTACTCTGGGAAACACTTTTATCTTCGAGCAATGTTGTCCTAGCGCTCGGATGATAGACTTATGTGTAGCTTGTGTAACAGTTCGAAGGTTCATCTATAAAATGCCAAGTTGGTCTATTCTGAGTAATTCCTTTACGTTGGTATATTGCATAAGTATATTGCATAATATTAATGTATTGAATGCTTGGAATTGGATCGGTAAACAGATGGTGAACCCAAGAAGCACGAGAAACTCGATTCGAGCCGGTGCTGGGACTAGCCAAGATCCCAGGCCAGCAGGAAGAGGTGTTCAGGATGAGCACGAGTCAGAGTCTCGCGTCCAGCATAGGCGTGAAGGTCAAGATCAGACCCAAGCGTCGGCACTGTTTGATGCCGTAGCTGTTGAGGCGATTCGCGGGATTGTGATGCAGGCAATTACAGACGTATTGAGACCCAGTGCGCCTCAAGCGCAAGAAGTGCCTACTCACCCAGCGGTTCCTGATGTTGTGGAACCCAAAAACCCTGTGGTTCAAGAGAATGCCGTCAGGGCTAGAGACAGCTATGGTCGCGCTCTTAAGACCATCACTTCCATGAGGCTTGATTGCTATAACGGGAAATGGGAGCCAGTAGCAGTGACTCATTGGTTCTCCCATATGGAGAGGCTGTTTCGGAACGTGGAGTGTACTGAGGCCGAGAAGGTCCATATCACTTCTCTTCAGCTGAAGGATGAGGCTAGCGAGTGGTGGGAGAACACAAGTTTGGCTGAGAGCCAAGTGTTGACTTGGTCGATGTTCAAGACCAAGATGGTTGATCGCTTTTTCTCTCGTGCTATGAGAGAAGAGAAGCATAAAGAGTTCTTGTACCCAAAGACGGATGGTCTGAAAGTGACCGAGTTGGCGTCTAAGTTCAATCATCTTTTACAGTACACCCCTGCCGAGATCACCAGCGAGGCCCAAAAGATCTGGTACTTCCACGAGTGGATGAGCCCGAATATCAAGCCGTTAATGGTGCACCACACATGCTCTACCTTGGAGCAGTATGTGGATTGTGCCTATAAGCTGGAGGTAACTCTAGAGGAGTCGACCAAGAGGCGCAACCGACAGAAGTTGATGCAGAACCAGAACCAGGGAGGTGGTTTTAAGCGCCCTGCGCCACCGTCTAACTTTGCCAAGTCCGGCCGAGCTAAGACGGAGATGATGCAAGGAGGATCGACTCAGCAGTCAGGGCAGACCCGGAGTTCAGTTCAGTGTTATAACTGTGGTACGGCTGGGCACAAGAGCAATGAGTGTCAGAAATAGAAGAGGTCGTGCTTCGGGTGTGGACGTGATGGTCATCTGTAAAAGTTCTGCAAGAAGGGGAAGCAGAAGGGAGTAGAGTCGCAGCAAGGGTCGGTTCATCAGAGCAACCGACCTAGGTTCAAACCTGCCGAGACTCCTAGCCCTTCAGTGCAGACGACTGCTCAGAACAGGGGAAAGGCCCCAGCTGTTTCTGGAAGTCAGGGCCAACGCTTGTACGAGATGCGTGAAGCAGATGGACCCAATGCTCCAATTGCTCAAGGTACTCTATACCTTCACTCTACTTCAGTGTGCATTCTGTTTGATTCTGGTTCTACGCATTCCTTTATTTCGGATAGCTGTGTTAGCAAGTTAGATTTAGTGTGCAACGATTCGTGCGACCCTTCCGTCGTTAATCTTCCTAATGGAGAACGTTTGGTGGGAAGCAAGCATCTGTCCGACTTTCCGATTACCATTCAGGGTAAGGAATTCGAGGCAGATCTAATCTGCATAGCCATGGCTCCATACGACATTATTCTCGGTATGGATTGGCTGACGCGTCACAAGGCGGTGATCGACTTCAGTTCAAGAACGGTGACGGTGTCATCTGGGGGCCAATTCGTGTGCAAGTTCAAAGGTCGAAATGACGCTGATAACGGCAAGCTGATCAATGTGATGGCTGCGTTTAAGCTACTACGACAAGGATGTGTCGGGTACCTTTACTACTTGGATTCGCCTGCGAAGGATGGACCTGAGGTTCTTGATATTCCTGTAGTTAGGGAGTTTTCGGATGTCTTTCCGGAAGAAATTCCTGGATTACCCCCGAACCGTGACATAGAGTTTTCAATTGATCTTGAGCCTGGTACGGCGCCGATTTCCAAATCACCGTATCGGATAGCTCCAGCTGAGATGCAAGAATTGAAGAATCAACTTGAAGATCTTCTTGACAAAGGTTATGTCAGGCCGAGTGCATCGCCGTGGGGTGCTCCGGTATTATTCGTCAAAAAGAAGGACGGATCGTTCCGACTTTGTATCGACTACCGAGAGTTGAACAAGGTGACGATCAAGAACAAGTATCATTTGCCTAGGATTGATGACCTGTTGGACCAGTTGCAGGGAGCAAAGGTTTTCTCCAAGATCGATCTGAGATCTGGATATCATCAACTTAGGATTCGTGAGCAGGACATTCCTAGAACTGCGTTTAGGACCAGATATGGTCATTACGAGTTCGTAGTGATGCTTTTTGGGCTTACAAATGCTCCAACTGTCTTTATGGATTTGATGAACCGATGTTTTCACCAGTACTTGGATAAGTTCGTGGTGGTCTTCATCGACGACATTCTGATCTATTCTCCGAATGAAGAAGTCCATGAGGAACATCTGCGGATTGCCTTGTCAATCCTTAGACAACATCAGCTTTTTGCTAAATTGTCTAAATGTGAATTCTGGATAAAGGAAGTGGCTTTCTTAGGCCACGTGATCAATAAAAATGGGGTTATGGTTGATCCCCAAAAGATTGAAGCGGTGGCTAATTGGACACAGCCCTAGAACGTAAAGGAGGTGCGCAGTTTTCTTGGACTTGCCGGGTATTACAGAAGGTTCGTAGAAGGATTTTCAAAGATCGCTCTACCTATGACCAATCTACTCCGCAAGGTTCACAAGAAGTTTGTCTGGAATGACAAGTGCGAGTCCAGTTTCCAGGAGTTGAAGCGACGGCTGACCTCGGCACCCGTGTTAGCACTCCCAGAAGGGAATGATGATTATGTGGTCTATAGTGATGATTCAAAGTGTGGTTTGGGTTGTGTACTGATGCAGAGAGGCAGAGTTATTGCTTACGCATCTAGACAACTCAAGACTTATGAAGAAAACTATCCGACCCATGATCTTGAGTTAGCAGCGGTTGTCTTTGCGCTAAAGATTTGGAGGCATTACCTCTACGGTATAAGATGCCAAGTCTTCACTGACCACAAAAGTCTCAAGTATATATTTACTCAAAAGGAGCTAAATATGAGACAACACCGCTGGCTAGAGTTGCTCAAAGACTACGACATGGAGTTGATGTATCATCCGGGCAAGGCTAATGTAGTAGCTGATGCACTAAGCCGGAAGACAACGCACGAGACTGTAGTTGCTCTACTTACTGCTCAGACCAAGCTAAACCAAGAGTCATGCGACATTGAAGTCTTATATGACCAGCATAGAGGGTACCTGAGTATGATGGAAATTTAGGCTACACTGCTGGATCAGATCAAAGAAAAGCAAGTCGATGACATCATCTTGGTGAAGTTAAGTAGTAAAGTGATGGATGGGAAAGCTCCCAGTTTTGTGGTTCAGGATGATGGATCACTTTGGTTTCAGGACCTGATCTGTGTGCCTGACACAGAAGGTCTTCGTCAGTTGGTGATGAGAGAAGCTCATTCATCTGCTTATTCTGTGCATCCTGGCTCTAGCAAGATATACAAGGACCTCAGGAAGAAGTTTTGGTGGCCAAACATGAAGTGGGACGTAGCATACTTTGTGGCAAAGTGCTTAACTTGCCAGAAGGTCAAGATCGAACACCGCAGGCCAGGTGGTGAGTTGCTACCTCTCCCAGTGCCAGAATGGAAATGGGAGGACATCGCCATGGACTTCGTCACTGGGCTACCAAAGACTCGAAGTCAGAGGGATGCTATCTGGGTAATTGTGGATAGGCTTACGAAGAATGCTCATTTCATAGCCATCAAGACCACATGGGAAACCCAGAAGTTAGCAGAAGTCTACCAGAAGGATATTGTCCGCTTACATGGCATTCCTAAGACCATTGTATCGGACCGAGATGGCCATTTCATGTCAAGGTTCTGGCAGGAACTTCATAAGGCTATGGGAACCGAGTTGAGGTTTAGCACCGCGTTTCATCCTCAGACAGATGGCCAGTCTGAAAGGACCATCCAGACCCTGGAGGATATGCTTAGAGCTTGTGTACTCGATCGTCCGACTAGCTGGGAGGACAACTTGAGTCTGATTGAGTTCACATACAACAATAGCTGGCATGCTACAATCAAGATGGCTCTGTTTGAAGCTTTGTATGGTCGCAGATGCAGATCTCCGATTTGTTGGGATGATAATACCGACAAAATTCTGCTTGGACTAGAGTTGGTCGAAAGGACGGCTTCAGACATTGCTTTGATCAGACAAAGGATGTTGACCGCTCAGAGTCGACAGAAGTCCTACGCAGATCGGAAGCGCACGACTGTCGAGTTCGAGGTCGGTGACAAGGTTTTTGTCAAAGTATCGCCATCCAAAGGAGTTTTCAGATTTGGTAAGCGTGGGAAGCTTAACCCTCGCTACGTGGGACCATTCGAGATTCTGGATAGAGTAGGATCTCTAGCATACCGCTTGGCGTTGCCGCCATCGGCTCACTCGGTGCATAACGTGTTCCACGTATCTTTACTCAGAAAGTATGTGCCAGATGAGTCTCATGTGCTTAGTTATGAGGACATCGAGATTCAAGCTAATGATACTTATGAAGAGTTGCCCGTGCGCATTTTGGAGTGTCGGGAGAAGCATTTGCGTAGCAAGATCGTACCGTTGGTACAGATTCAGTGGTCCAAGTCTGGGACCGAAGAAGTTACTTGAGAGACGTGGGAAACCGAGTCAGATATGCTCAGGCGTTTTCCCGAGTTATTCTCGACCTAAGTTTCGGGGTCGAAACTTCTTTTAAGGGGGAGGAGATGTGATACCCCGTATTTTTGTAAGGTTATTTTGGGAATTTTGGAATTTTCTCGAGTACCCGTTGTGTACGTCGGATTTAATACAGAGAGTTTGAGACATTCTGTAATATGCTTTGTATCTGTAATATTTTTCTTAGTGAAATAATATACAGACAACATGCCTTGGATTTTAATATTCGTACGCATACGATAATTTGTATCCCGGTTTAATGTCATGTTCGTTCAAAGCTGAACGGGCGGGAAAAGCTGGTCACGGCGACCGCCGTACAGTCACGGCGACCGCCGTCGCGGATCCAAGAACGGCGACCGCCGTACAGTCACGGCGCCCGCCATCCCAATGCTCGAGGTGGTAGCTGGCGTGCCAGGCTACGGCGGCGACCGCCGTAAATTACGGCGCCTGCCGTAATTGCCGCCGTCGTTGTCCGGAAGTCTTTGCCCGATGGTCGCCGGCGTGGTTCTGGCGAGCGCCGAACTAGCTTTCGTAGGCCCATCTTCGTGCTCCCGATGCTTTGGCTATAAAAGGGGGTGTTGGGGAAGGGATTTGAGCCATCCCAAACACCGAACCTCTGCCAAATTTTCGTGTCGTCGGAGTTGTGTTTCGCCGGAGTTCGGAAGCTCTCGTCGGTGTCGTTTGGTGGTGTTTCCAGCAGCCCTTTAGAAGCCTTTTGGTTGCCTTTGGAGGTCAGAACCCAAGCAAGGCGGAAAGGGGTCGAAACGCGCATCATTTTGGTGAGATTTCTCTCGTTTCCGTCGTCTGAGTTCTTCACGGCGACCGCCGTGTTCTTCACGGCGCCCGCCGTGATGAATGCGGCGACTGCCGCCAAGAACGGCGACCGCCGCCAGTGCCCAGAATGCCTTCGTGGCTTTGGCTTGGTTGGTTGTGGTCGTGGCGTCTTTCCTTTCGTTCTCTTTCGTCGTTTTTAGATTCGTACTACGGTTATGTCGGATCTAACTTAGGGTTCCTTTTATGGGTCGACTCGAAGGTTGTTGTGCTGTCGGAGCTATACCTGTGTCGAGCCCGGAATCCAGTTGTCGTCGTTAGGCTATTCTGCGGATTAAGGCAAGTGGCGGTTCGCTCTTGCTCGTTCGTTCCATATTTACATTAATTATCAATAGTTTATCTGAGTAATTAATTTGGAATGAATACTCTGTTTGTCTGGAAACGGTTTTGATAAACTATTTTGAAAATCATATAATAGGTTGTATATCTGTTAGAACAACGCTATTATCTGTGATCGCCTTTCGGGCCTTTATGTGGATTTATCCTGTAACTGTTATTGTACTGTATCTGTGTGGTTAGCACTGTTAGTTAGGAATGTACTCGGACTTCGTCCGGTCGTTTCTTTATAATCTGGTATCGGGGTGGCTCGTCTCCATCTGGTACTATTCTAAGATCATGATCGGTCTCTTTCACAAGTGTGTAGAGACAGGACACTTAGCTGGTGTCACAAACCTTCCGGTGTACGTCACTCTCGACGAAACGTATACTAAGATGTGTCATCCCAATGATGGGGTACACATGTAAAAGTCTAATAACATGATGTGTGTTTTTGAAACATAAATCAGATAAGTGCTACTCGACTCACATAATTAATAAACCTTCGGCGAGTAGTACAGCTAAGTTATAGTGCAGCTAGGAAAACTCGTCTCGACTTTGATCATAGTACGTTCTCTTTCCAATCTGGACTCGCTGTATGCGGTGAGGTTGGTCGTGAACCAAAGCATCTCCGTCAACTTTTAAATCATTGTTGTATGATTCTGTAAACATTCCAGATTTGTCATAATTCCTTACAGACTCATTTCCGTTGGAGTCTTCTTTCAAGTCGATTTCTGTGAAGATTCAGTCTTCCAGAATCTTCTCTTGTGCATATCTCTTGTCTATTCCAGTAGGAGTATGATGGTTGACTATCGTCATCGATTATTATTCGAGAAGCGATGAGTCTAACCTAATACGACTGCTTCGAACCATTCTGCTTTTTACCCTTGCTAGTCTATTCAAGTAGACTAACCCACGAACTTTGTTCTCCGCATGTGGGCTGGTGTCATCCATTCGATTCGGCACATCAAATCGAAAGTAGCTCAGAAGAATAGAAGGACTATGGAGTCGACGGTGGTTTTTGAACGTTTGAATTATTTATTTAATCAGGTTGAGATCTTTTGGACAATGACTTTGGTTGTAATGTACTTTATAAGACTTCCGTTGTTTTTGGTTTAAACTCTGTGTTGGCCTATTCGGGATTGGGTTGTAATCCCGTAACTCTATTTCTTTAACAATGTTATGTTTGGGATTGAATGCTTTGATCATTATGTATCATTTGTATTTCATAAATTGTATTTAAATGGCAAAGCCTTGGGTGATCTCGGTAAGGAACACTGGGGTCACTGGCGGTAATACATTTCCAAAAGGGTTAAGTTTTGGGGGTATTACAACTTTGGGGTTCAGAATATCGATTACTTCTGGTTTGGGTACATTAACGGTGCTATGGATGTACGTTTAGACGGACACTGTGGTTATCGGTCTTTTGCTGTGCTTATGGGGATGAGTCAGGGTCAATATCCCTTGATCCGTAGCGCGATGGCAAAGGAGTTGCATGTCAACCGACAAATGTGGGAGCCGATATGAGCTTATGCAAGACCAGGGTCATGGGACGATCTAATGGTTCAAATTAACTATGTTAATACCCCTTGTGGCCCGAATTATTGGCTTGACATGCCATTCATGGGTTTAGTGTTTGCCACGGTGTATAACGTTTCTGTCGTTGTCATATCTGAGCACCCTTCATTGTGCTTACCAATACGGGCGTCTGGACCAAGCTTCGTGTAACACCCCCAAATAACCTCTTGAAAGTATTACCGCCAGTGACCTCAGACGTACTGTTCGATGTCACCCAAGGTTTTTCCAGTTGATATAAATCATCAAACAACAATTATGATACAAAATATCATATCTTTCAATTAAAATCATTGTCTCGGCATTACATCCATAATCCGAAAGACAACCAAAATACAGCGGAAGACTTAATACAAGATATATTTAATACAGCGGAAGACTTTAAATAACCAACAAATGGGTCTTGATCGCAATGATCACCCGCCAAGGATCTTAACCTGAATAAACTAGTCAAAACACCGTTCGCCTCTATAGTCGTTCTAGCCTTCACGGGATGGCAACTTATTTGATGTGCCGAATCAAACGGATGACACCAGCCAACCATGCAGAGAACAATTACGGTTGGTTAGTCTAATGAAAGACTAAGCAAGGGTACAAAGCAGAGTGGTTCGAAGTAGACGTATTAGGTTAGACTCATCGCTCCTCGAATCAAAAACCGATAACGATAGTCAACCACCATACTCTACTGAAATCTATGAAAAGACATGATCAAGAGAAGATTCTGGAGACCGAGTCTCACAGCAATCAACCCAAAAGAAGACTCCAACGAAATGAGTCTTATCGGAAACATGACAAATGTTGGGGAACATTAATAATATCATACAAGCGTTCAAAAATGACTTGATATTTCGGCTCACGACCAACCTCACCGCCCAAGGCGAATCCAGATTGGAAAGAGAACTTTACTCTGATCAAGGTCAAGACGAGATTTCCTAGTTGCACTATTGCCTAGCTGCACTACTCGCCCAAGGGTATATTAATCATGTGCACTAAAGCACTTATCTCATTTAATTCCAAAACGCGCACCACGTTATAAGCTTTTAAAATCTCATCCCCACGGGATAAAGAGATACCGTCGGGAACTAAATCCCTAAGGCGGAGTTGACTCGGGAACTAAATCCCTAAAGTCGAATCGGGAACTAAATCCCTCGGGAACTAAATCCCAAATAACGGAGTCGGGAACTAAATCCCTACAAGCGGCACCAGCTGTGTGCACAAACCCTGAGAAGGATGGTAGGAACTAAATCCTAACCACCAGGTTATCAAGAAACGACTAGCACTCGCAATGAGATACACAGTAGCGTTCCTACAAATACTCGTGCTAACTAAACAGATCAACACAGTAATAATCCACATCAAAGCCATCATGGCCAATAACAGATAAAATAGCATTGTTCTAACGATATACAACCTATAATATCTGTAATTAATCATATCAATATATATAATAGCGTTGTTCTAACAGATATACAACCTATTATAATATCTCTTTTTAAAATAACAAACAGTTATCAAAATTATTCCCAACGAAAACAGTAAATCATCCCAAATTAACTAACAACTAAACAATTGATAATTAATTAAAATATGGAATGATGAGCAAGAGCGAACCGCCACTTGCCTTAGATCCGCAGAAGCTTAAGCAAAGCTTAGAGACGACGAGTTCCTCGGTCCGAAACAGGGACAGATCTGAGACCACAGATTCCTTCGGATCGACCCAAAATGAAACCCTAAGTTAGATTCAATATCCACATATATGAATCTAAAAGAATACTAAAAGAATCGAAGGAGTCAAGCCTCGCCCAAAGCCAAACACCCAAGAACACACAACCCGGGTAAGCTCGCCGCGGGTGCGGTGGAGCCTCTGCCGCGGGTGCGGCGGGATGACAGGGGCGAGAGCTTTCGACAACTTTAATGGCGAAACTCACTTGGTTTGGTTCATTGGCTTCCGATTCGATTGTGGCTCCACTTCTAACCTTCTTAGGCTTTAGAATACCACTTAGGAACACCTTTCTAAACGCTCAAAGGGGTTCGATCACCTCTCAAACAAAGCTCAAAAGCTTGGGCTTTAATGGAGATTTTATGAGGAGGAAGAAGAGCAGATCAGCCCTCTCCTCTTCAGCTTTCTCTCCCTTTTATAGGCCCAGCTAGGAGGGGAACAAGCAGGGGACAAGCCCTCGACCAAGGGAGACAGCCCCTTGCTGAAAACCGGCGCCACTTGCAGTGGAGGGGAAGAGGATAACGTCGTCAGAAAAAATATCCCACCGCGGGGTGCGGCAGGGGTGCGGCAGGGTGCGGTGGCGCCCAGTGACCGCCTCACCTGTTGCTTCAGAACTGGTCCTCGCCACGGGTGCGGCCACTTGACCGCGGGGTGCGGTCAAGGCCATTTTTCACCCTTTTTGACCGTTTTGACTTTGGGTTAATCTTCTTAACCCCGGGGTTAAATATATTTGATAGGCGTTGTCGTGACACCTATACAAAATAATCCTAAACAAACCTAACTAATGTAGTCTGGTAAGTAAGGGTCGAATCCCACAGAGAATCAAATACTATTCCAATGATGTAATTGTATACCAACAAGTAACCAAGGGGGTTTGCTGATTAAAACCAAAATAAATAAAAACAAAGACTTGAAATCAAATTGGAAAAATAACTCAGCCAAACAAATATCCACACTTCAGATTGATAGATCGATCATTGGTTATTCCTAGTCCTCAATACTCATGAAAGTCCTAATCCTTGTTCTGAAATAGTTACCAGTCCAACCAGTCTTGATAACCCTAACTATTAAACAAATCCCTACTAACCTTCACGATTTAATTCAATAGCAGCAGGAAGTTTAGGAATAGATAGGTACATGCAAGTGTAGCAACCAGTCATACAATTGCATGTAATTAATTCTCTACACAAACTAAGGGATTTAGATTCTCAACCAGTATCCTCTAATCCTTAGTAGTATGATCAATAACAATCTCAACAAGTTGTATGGAAAAGGGGAACCAATAGCATAATACTAATTTCTCTAGGTTGTCAGACTAGAGGGAACTACTATTAACAATCTAATTGATTTCCTAATCAACAAATCAAGGGGAATCGATATATGATCAATGAGATTAAGCACGAGAGAAAATTAATACAATCATAGAAAGAGTAAAGGAATAACCTCACAATCCAATCAATCCAAAGGCTTCAATTGTCTGCCTGAGCAAAAGGGAAAAACAACGATGAATGAAACTAGGTCTAACTATTTTCTCTGTGGCAACTAGGTTTAGAGAATTGGATCCTCTCTAAAAAGTCTTAAACCTAACTTAAATACTAAAGTAATAATTCAGAAATAAAGAAAAGAAAAATAACAAACTTGGAAATAAAGTTTCGGAAATAAAATAAAACGGGAATAAGAAAACTCGTAAAAGACTTTCAGCGCGTCTCCACCGCGGGTGCGGTGGCTCCACCGCCGGGTGCGGCCATTTAACAGTAGCTTCAGTTCTCTGACGACCTCGCCGCGGGTGCGGCAGTGCCCACCGCTGGGTGCGGTGGGATTCCAGTACTTCAGCTTCTGCGACACTTCAGTAAAAACGCCATAACTTTTGATTCTCAACTCGGATTGCGCTCATATTTTGAGGACTTGTAGTAGACTTCAAGATCTAACTCCTCGAATTGGAATCACTCCATTTGGACATCTGAGTAGAGAGAACGAACCATTTAAATTCAGCCTACTGTTCTTCTACTCTTCTCTTCACTTCCTTGGCGTCTTCTCCTTGTGGCTTCCTATGATCTCCAAAACAGCTCAAACACCTCCAAAAACACCAAACTTCGCCCCCAAACGCCATACACATGAATGTGTCTAAATCTACCCGAATGGCACCAATAAACCCTCTAATAACTCTTACTTAAGCCCTACAAAGTAGTGTTTATCAAACTCCCCCATGCTTAGACTTTTGCTCGTCCTCGAGTAAACTAAAAGAAAGTCCACTCCTCCAATGCAGCACCTAAGGTCTCAGGAAGCATATCCTCCAACTAAGAGTCACCTAACCCATGCCAAAGCTCCTGGCACCAATCTCATCTACAACACATCCATACTCAACAAGCTTAAGGGGCAAGCAGAGTACTTCCCCCAAGCTTAACCCGGACATCCAATAGTGTGAGTAACCTCTAATCCTAGCCTCCATCTATTGCTCCTTATGCCTCCCAGAGTGACCTACCCGACAATCCTTCTTTGACTCCTCTTCTTATGACGCCTCGCCAAGAATAAAGAGAAATCCTAAAATCACTCTTCTTCTTTTTCGCTCATTTTGCCAAGGCGCCCTTTCGGGTTTTCACCAAGCCACTCATATTTTTTTTTCAAAGATGTGCTCACATTATGCTCACGTCACTCTTGACCTCATATTACCCCAGCCTAATGTTGGTCCAAGCCACCGTGCTTATTGCCTAGGCCGCCCTTTCGGGTTTTCGACCTATCCCAGGATTTTTATGTATGCCTTTTTTCAATTTTTGGCTTTTTCAATTTTTTTTTTCTCCTCAACAACGTAGCAAGTATAGAACTCTCCCCCATGCTTAAACATTGCATTGTCCTCAATGTAATGAAAGACAAAAGAATAGAAGCACAGGGAAAAGCAAAAAATAACTCACAAACGTCGCCAAGCTGCTTGGACACTGTAGGTGTCGCTGGCGGTCTTCTCAATAAATGCCTAGGTCTCTGGTGTTGGGCGGGTGTCTTCATCAACTCTATAATCTTCTCCTACCGTGCAACCAAAAGGGAACCACTTTAGTAAATAGTGGTATAGCATGTATGGCGGGGTTGCACGGCCTTCTAGGAACACATGGTGGAGCCCAGATGTAATCATGGTGTGGGTTCTAGTGTTCCTTCTCCTCAGCTGTCAATTATAGGGCCATCATCGTTGCCAAATCAAGTGTAAGGCAATGTATCCTCCTTGACAACATGATACGCACCTTCTCCATGGGAAATTCTGGACAGCTGGCCTTCGGTAAAACTTTTTTTTTTTTTTTTAAATTTTTTTTTTAATTTTTTTTTTTTTTTTGCTCCCCGTTTAAGATTTTTTCGGGGGGTGACTTAGTGCAGGAAAGGAAAGACTTACAATGGTGGTAAACACTTTCTTCAATAGGCATGGGTCTCCTCCCTGCAGGTTAGTGGGAAACAAAAACAATAACAAAAACACACCAAAACAAATGCAAAAATAAGGAAAGAAAAACAAGAAAAGAAAAGCATACCTCGGGTTGCCTCCCGGATAGCGCCTTAGTTATTGTCATGGCTTGACATTGTGCTACTATGATCATGTGATATCACTCAATCCAGAACACAGCACAGACTTACTATCAGGAGGGTGTTTCTTATGATCAAATATCTTAAATGTCACCCTATCACCCCCATACTTCACAGACACAATACCTCTACTCATAATGATTCGGATGTTAGCAGTCTTAAGAAAAGGCCTACCTAACAGTATAGGGGGCACATGCATATCATAACCAATGTCTAACACCACAAAATCCACAGGAAAAATCATCTTATTAACCTTTACAAGAACATCATCAACTATTCCTTTCGGAAAAACTTTGGATCCATTCACAAATTGAATAACTAAATCAGTTTCAAGCAAAGGTCCAAGATCTAGCAATTTATACACAGAGTAGGGTAACACATTAATAGATGAGCCCAAGTCTAACATGCAATGATCAAACCTGGAGTAACCTATATCACAAGGAATACTAAACATGTCAGGATCACTACACTTTTCAGGCAAATGTCTTCCGAATGCAGCAGACACATGTTCATTCAAATTAATTACTCCTATCAATTTCTTCCTCTTCCTAGGCCGGCATAAGCATTTCATGTATTTAGCAAATTTAGGCACAACATGCATCAGATCAAGTAAAGGGAGATTTACCTCATGCTCACCTATGGAGCTGTGCGGCTCCATATTAAGCACCGGCTTCTTCTTCACTTTTAGCATCTTAGGAAGGTGAGGAGGTGGCTTCCTAGGACCACGAGGTGGAGGAGTGTAATCAACAGGAATCGCTTCCAAAGGGTATACTCCAAGAACTGATCCGCAAAATTTTGTCCAAACTTGCGGACGCTGGTTCTCGACTTTCTCCTCTGTCTTTTCTCCTTTCAGTTGTGATATGCCACTCACATTAGCCACTGGGGTCGGTTGGGGTGGTGGCTTTTCAAAATCCTCATTCATATTTGCCACAACTTGAGCCAACCTTCCAAGCTGAGTTGCCAAACTTCCAACTTGAGTTGTTAGAAGTTGGATGTTGGAGTTTGTCGCCTGATGAATAGTCATCATGCTCTGCACAAGTGACTTGAAGCCCTCCTCCATTGACGTATATGAACTTTGGCTCGTCTCTTGAGGTTCAGGATAGTAATGGGGCCAGCCTTGCTGCTGATAGTAAAAATCAAATGCTGCCATCTGTCTGGATTGAGATCTCAATGAAACCAATTAGTAACACAGGTGTGGACCGTAAGATAGGTCCACACAACAGTTGGTAAACAAACACACAATTAGAATAGTAAAATTGACTCCCCGGCAACGGCGCCAATTTGATAGGCGTTGTCGTGACACCTATACAAAATAATCCTAAACAAACCTAACTAATGTAGTCTGGTAAGTAAGGGTCGAATCCCACAGAGAATCAAATACTATTCCAATGATGTAATTGTATACCAACAAGTAACCAAGGGGGTTTGCTGATTAAAACCAAAATAAATAAAAACAAAGACTTGAAATCAAATTGGAAAAATAACTCAGCCAAACAAATATCCACACTTCAGATTGATAGATCGATCATTGGTTATTCCTAGTCCTCAATACTCATGAAAGTCCTAATCCTTGTTCTGAAATAGTTACCAGTCCAACCAGTCTTGATAACCCTAACTATTAAACAAATCCCTACTAACCTTCACGATTTAATTCAATAGCAGCAGGAAGTTTAGGAATAGATAGGTACATGCAAGTGTAGCAACCAGTCATACAATTGCATGTAATTAATTCTCTACACAAACTAAGGGATTTAGATTCTCAACCAGTATCCTCTAATCCTTAGTAGTATGATCAATAACAATCTCAACAAGTTGTATGGAAAAGGGGAACCAATAGCATAATACTAATTTCTCTAGGTTGTCAGACTAGAGGGAACTACTATTAACAATCTAATTGATTTCCTAATCAACAAATCAAGGGGAATCGATATATGATCAATGAGATTAAGCACGAGAGAAAATTAATACAATCATAGAAAGAGTAAAGGAATAACCTCACAATCCAATCAATCCAAAGGCTTCAATTGTCTGCCTGAGCAAAAGGGAAAAACAACGATGAATGAAACTAGGTCTAACTATTTTCTCTGTGGCAACTAGGTTTAGAGAATTGGATCCTCTCTAAAAAGTCTTAAACCTAACTTAAATACTAAAGTAATAATTCAGAAATAAAGAAAAGAAAAATAACAAACTTGGAAATAAAGTTTCGGAAATAAAATAAAACGGGAATAAGAAAACTCGTAAAAGACTTTCAGCGCGTCTCCACCGCGGGTGCGGTGGCTCCACCGCCGGGTGCGGCCATTTAACAGTAGCTTCAGTTCTCTGACGACCTCGCCGCGGGTGCGGCAGTGCCCACCGCTGGGTGCGGTGGGATTCCAGTACTTCAGCTTCTGCGACACTTCAGTAAAAACGCCATAACTTTTGATTCTCAACTCGGATTGCGCTCATATTTTGAGGACTTGTAGTAGACTTCAAGATCTAACTCCTCGAATTGGAATCACTCCATTTGGACATCTGAGTAGAGAGAACGAACCATTTAAATTCAGCCTACTGTTCTTCTACTCTTCTCTTCACTTCCTTGGCGTCTTCTCCTTGTGGCTTCCTATGATCTCCAAAACAGCTCAAACACCTCCAAAAACACCAAACTTCGCCCCCAAACGCCATACACATGAATGTGTCTAAATCTACCCGAATGGCACCAATAAACCCTCTAATAACTCTTACTTAAGCCCTACAAAGTAGTGTTTATCAATATTCATACTCAAACGACTATTTAACCCCGAAAATACGTCAACTGTATTTTATATTACTCAGAAAAAATATTACAAAGATCAAACATATTACCGAATGTCTGAACTTCTCTGAAATTAATCCGACTTGTAATACGGGAGTTGGAAAAATTCCAAAATACCCTTATAAAATGAGGGATATTACACTTCGCACCTCTCTTAAATTTTTCGGGGATAGCACACGTAGGGGATCACAACCACTGGATACCGGTAATGTTTCGTATGTCTACTTGTACTTAGATGTTTCATTTGCAATATTGTGTATGCTAATTGCGTTTTTTTTTTGTATTCGTATAGGTGACGCTCATTGACGACTCTCCATTACCACCCATTACGGATGTGTGGCGAAGACATTGTGATCCGAACGTCCGCTGGTGGGAAACATTGTATGTTTCGAAATTGCAAGACTTTAGGGAATGCTGCATGGCAGCCGACAAGAATCCAGAATATGTGGCGTATTAGATCCACATTATTAGTAGTTGATGTAAAACTCGTGTGATTTGTAATGCAATATAAAATTTGATGTGAGTCTCTTTTGGTTATTTGCTCATTATTTTTGCTTTGGTGGGTAAAAGAGTAATCCATACGTAATAAAAAAGACATCAAACTTATGCAATCATAACATTGGATTTTATACATTTGCAAACTTACATAATCAAAAAGACATGATACACTTGTACAAAAATCATAACCAAAATATATTGCATTACAAATCCACACGATTACATGCTTACAAATAGATAGCCGTTTGTCCTAGAAACAAAACACAAAAAGCTAACAACATCCAAATAACTACAAGATTGAGTTGGTGTCATTGCGTTGTGCAGATTATCCCGTTGACCGACTAAAGAATCCTAAAGGAGGGCGACCTTTCGATGACCAAGTCGACCCCGTCGAACCTTCTGATTTGCCCCTTTTCTCGCAGCAGCACAGAAATACTTGGAATCCACAAACACCGGTTCAATATCATATAAGAAGCTCCTTATGATTCTGAACCGGAGTTTGTGAATTCCGAGTATTTATGTGTTGCTGCCAGAAATTGGGCAAATCAGAAGGTTCGACGGGTTTGACTTGGTCATCGAAGGCTCGCCCTCCTTTAGAATTCTTGAGGCGGTGAACGGGATAATGGCCACAAGGCAATGACTCCAACTCAATGATGTAATAATAACATTATTCATACATTTGCAGACTTATGTAATCAAAAGACATAATAAACTTATTGCTTGTAATCATAACCCCGATAATATATCTTCTTCCTCAACTTCACGTTTGAATCTGAAAGGGTGTCGCACAGCCTTTTAAGCTCATTTCTTTCCATCACCAATTCTCTGATAATCTTGGCAGCATTGTCGTTGTACGGTGGATCAACCCACTTAAAGGTACGACAACCTCTCATCTCCCCATACCGCTCCATTGGGATGTAATCCTTGCATGCGAGGTACCTTCTTTTATAGTGAATGGGCCTGTCGCAAGTGTACAACACGAACGGGAAGTTGCATTGGCACATTGTAACCGGAGCCAATGCACTGTTGGACGATGAAGCCATCCTCGGATCTGGAATATGAATTATTGTATCAAAAGCTATAAACTCTTGCAAAAACTAAAGCCGAAAAAAGATGATTAATGTTATCGAAAAGTTGAATAATTCTCTGCACGGCGGATCTAGAGCTCGTGAATGCCGAAAAATGATCGTTGACAATTAGCTTCTTAAGAGGTGAGTTGATTGTTGTGTTTGGATGTGGAAGAGAAAGGAAATTGACATGGGTATATATAGGAGGGAAATTCGGCCGTTATAAAATTCGACCGTTGGTGCGTTAACACTTAACGCACAAACAACGGTCGGATTTTATAACGATCGAAAATCGGCCGTTATAAATATGATCGTTGGTGCGTTAAGTATAACTGCACCAGTCCGTGCGTTTAACCTTAACGCACCAACGCCTGGGCTTGAATTTTGGCCCAGCACTGTCTGAGCCTCTTTTGGAGCCCAATGTGTAATGTGTGCGTTAAGGGATAACGCACTATGTTGTATTGTTTTTTTTTTCATGATTTAAGGCATAAAAATCATAACTAACTATATGATAATGTTAATTGTTATTTTATGATTTTTATACTTTGTAAGTATAAAGTATAAAAATCATAAAATAACAATTAACATTATCATATAGTTAGTTATATTAAGCAATGTCTTATATAGTAATGTGATAAGACTAAGTGTTATGAAGTTATAACATGAACGTTAAGGCATTACTTTAATATAACTAACTATATGATAATGTTAATTGTTATTTTATGATTTTTATACTTTATACTTATAAAGTATTCATCAGTTATAGTTTATACTAATGTATTATAATGAATTATTAAGCAAGTAGTACTTGTACTATATATTAATGTGATAAGACTAAGTGTTATGAAGTTATAACATGAACTTCATAGCATGAAGCATGAAGAAGTCGATAATTATAGTTTATAATATTCTATTATTATAATGTCTTAAAAAGTTATCACTTGTATTATACATTAATGTGATAAGACTAAGTGTTATGAAGTTATAACATGAACTTTATACTTATGGTATAACATGAAGTATGAAGAAGTCGATATTAATAGGTTATAATACTGTATTATTATAATTTCTTAAGAAGTTATCACTTGTATTATACATTAATGGGATATGACAAAGTCTTATGAAGTTATAATGTGATAAGACTAAGTGTTATGAAGTTATAACATGAACTTTATACTTACGGTATAGCATGAAGTATGAAGAAGTCGATATTTATAGGTTATAATATTGTATTATTATAATTTCTTAAGAAGTTCTCACTTGTATTATACATTAATGGGATATGACAAAATCTTATGAAGTTATAATGTGATAAGACTAAGTGTTATGAAGTTATAACATGAACTTTATACTTACGGTATAGCATGAAGTATGAAGAAGTCGATATTTATAGTTTATAATACTGTATTATTATAATTTCTTAAGAAGTTATCACTTGTATTATACATTAATGGGATATGACAAAGTCTTATGAGGTCTTATGAAGAAATCGATATGCATTTTTTGTGATTTTGGGCCATTTAATGGATTTTCCAACATATTGGGCCTAGTTTGGGCCCATTATGCATTTTTTTGTGATTTTGGGCCATTTCATGTATTTTTTGTACTATTGGGCCTAGTTTGGGCCCATTATGCATTTTTTGTGATTTTGGGCCATTTCATGCATTTTTTGTACTATTGGGTCTAATTTGGGCCCATTATGCATTTTTTTGGATTTTGGGCCGGTTCATGCATTTTTGTACTATTGGGCCTAGTTTGGGCCCATTATGCTTTTTTTGTGATTTTGGGCCATTTCATGCATTTTTTGTACTATTGGACCTAGTTTGGGCCCATTATGCTTTTTTTTGTGATTTTGGGCCATTTCATGCATTTTTCGTATTATTGGGCCCATTATGCATTTTTTTGTGATTTTGGGCCATTTCATGCATATTTAATGAATATAATATTAAATGTGTACTAGTACATGTCATCCGAAAAGTACATACATAACAAAAAAAACATAATATCCCTAATCTCCATCGGGTTGACTCCCACTACCCTCCCCGGGCTCGTGTATAGAATCCCAAAAAATATGTGACGCACGAGGTGGAGGGGGGCATCGGGGGAGTCTCATCTAAGCTTTGAATATGGTAACGTTGTATACAACTTGGGGACGCCGACCTATTATTTCAAACACTAATGCATCGTTGATTTCCAATCCATGGAATTGAACAAAATCCCGTCAATCGTTGCCAAATCTGTAGCGATTCTCACTCGTTGCGATAGACACAGGCAAAGTAGTAATACCGCAATCCAGGGTGACTTCAGTTGTTCTTGTAGAACTCAAGAATTTTAAAGCATGCTCCCTCGGGACACTCTGCATATCAGTAAGTGCATTTAAAGTTGATCGTATGAAGTAATCCGAATCATAAATTTACATTATGAAGGATGCGGTGCCTACCATCCGATATTCTGGGTAGACATTGGTTTGATTTAGTACAACAATGAAACTCTTCTTCTTATCACGTGGAGAAGCTTCGGCTCTTTGTAATGCTGAATTTGCAACATCTCTAGTAACTTCAGCATCATCATCATCTCCAGTATCGTACGAGGTGTAGCTGCTGTCTTCTTCGACAATAGAGGAATTTGAGTCATCGCTGATTACTATCACATTTCTCGACGACGAAGCCATACTCTGCAACGACCTTGATATCCCGGATCTGAAATAAGAATTATTTGATCACAAGCTAGAAACTCAAAAAAAAATCAAGGAAAGATGAATAATGTTACCGAGAAGCTGAATGTGAGTTGATTATCACAAGCTATAACACTTAACGCACCAAGCGTATGAAATGAAGTCGCATATTTATAACGGTCGATTTTCGACCATTATAAATATGACCGTTGGTGCGTTAAGTGTTAAGCACCAACGTTATAAAATTCGACCGTTCAACCCTAAAATTCGACCGTTGTTTGTGAGTTGGTGCGTTAAGTGTTAACGCACCAACTCTTGTTTTGCGGAAAAAAGCCCTCCACCAATTTTTATAAATTACGATAAGTGCCTGAAACTCTTATTTTGCGGCAAAAATGCCCTCTTTGGGCCCATTTCGCATTTCTCAAGTTTTTGGCATATTTCGGAACTAATCCATGAAAAGTATATACATAACAAAAAACACATACATAAGTCCAATATATACATAACAAAAAGTATGAAAATAACATCCCTAATCTCCACCAGGCTGACTCCCACTACCCTCCTCAGGCTCGTGTATAGAATCCCGAAAAATTTATGACGCACGAGGTGGAGGGGGGGCCATCGGGGGAGTCTCATCAGTCAGCATATGCAATAGCCGACTCATCATCTCGTGAACCTCTTGAACGGGGATAACGTTCCTATCTATCGGCGTCTCCAAATAAGCACGGAGCTCACCAGCAACCAACTGGTTCCGTTGTATTCGTAAATACCCATTAGAATTTAAATATGACAAATTAATAATTGATATTAATTGAATTAAACGAATCAAACATACCGCAAGAGTGTCCACTGATGGTGTGGGATGGACAGGGCCCGCAGGACGATCTTGTCTGGTGGATCCCAGATCCACCAACACATGAGAATACTCGTCCAACCAATCCAGATAGTCATATGTCATGTCCCAATAACGCGTGCCTGGTGGAACCTCAATCCGGATCAGAGGCCTTGGATCTTCATCCCATGCCCCCAACAGATGATCCTCGAATGTGACGTCGTAGTGTCTGAGGTCGTTTTGGCGGGTCACTGTTTTGGGCTCTGGAGGTAAGTATGGGATCCCTTGTACATGCCTAAACTGACGAAGACAGCGGTCCGGCAGATACGGCTCTTGTATATCCATGATCTGGATTATCCCTCTAAACAGGGAAGGAGCGTACTCTGGTCGGTCGAATGATACTCTAGGAAACGGGAACCACTGTACCTATAACAAATAATATAACAAAACAGATTATAAAATATTTAGCATGAAGTACATATTAGAAATTAAAATATTAATATAACGAAACATATTACCTCCTCATATCTAATACTGTCCAGCAACTGGTGCATACAAACCAAACGACCAGGATCCTTGCCCTGTGGGACCTCCTGGCCGTCTCTGATGGCACCAGCATCGTCGTCCATGGTAGCTGGGTCCGTGACATAATGTCCACGGAAATGGGGAAAGTATGCCCATATCCATGACTATATAACAAGATCGAACGAAGTAGAGGATTAGAAAATAAATGCCCCGTGCCTCTCGTCTGGATGCCTGTCCTAAGTTCCGGTACAGGAACGCCAGAATGCCTGCTCCCCATGCATATCGGTCTGTGGCCTCGTGGTCGAACAGCAGTGCCAACCACTTGTGCTTGAGTTGACGGGTAGACTTGTCGACCAACACTATGGAGCCGAGCATCAGGAACATATAAAGTGAAGCCAAGATGCTCTCGTTCCTCTGCTCGCTCCCCATCATGCGCCCCAAATCGTCCTGCAGCCTCTTGATAGGAATGCCGCCACTAGAGTACCACCTATCCACCTGAGAACTATCCTCAAACCCAAAAAGCTCCAGCGCAATCCTCTGTCTAAGCTCTGGATCCTTCACGCCTAGTGCCGTACAACTCCTCTCGTCAATGGGCACCCTAAGTAACTCATAAACATCGTGTAGCGTAATCGTCATCTCGCCCCATGGGAAATGGAACGATGACGTCTCAGAGTGCCATCTCTCCACAAAAGCAAAGACCAGGACGCGATCAATTGCCCCGGTGCCAAGAACACGTAGATATGTGAGGCCACTACGCTCCGTTAACCGAAACCATGACTCTGGCTCGGGTCTGATGAACTCCTCCAGCTCAGTGACCATACCGACATGGAAGTGAACCCTCAAGACCTTACGGGTCTGCATGTTCGATAATTAATATTAGCTACGAAATTAACAAAAATAACTTATATACAAGACAAATAAGGGATAATGTCCAACATACGTACCAAATCCTGAGTCTGATGACGCATCTGACGACCCAAAATACGGGGAGCCTGGACAGCATCTGGAGCCTCATCTGGCACAGCCTCTGGAGCGGCATGTCCTCTAGCTCTCCTGCGTCGTTGTCTAGGAAGGATGGGGGCACGAGGGGGAGGAGGGGCCAAAGAGGTCAGGTCAAAAATCGCCCTCGCGGTATGTGTGGTGTAGCTTGCAAGGAGGAGAGGGATGCGCGGCCCTCCTGGCATCCAAGAAGACTGTCGTAGAACGGGCCCAAGAGCTGGAGATGGAGCCGGTGCAGCGGAAGGAACGGGGGAGGGGGGGACAAGACCAGTCTGGACCGGGGAGGGAACGGGAGATAGGACAGAACAAGGGGGTGGATGGTCTGTCTCATCCGGCAAAATCGGGTCAAAAGAAACCCTATACTCTCCCACCAGGTCCTCGTCCTCGTCTGACACCTGACGCGCCGCCTCATCAACCGGCATATCGTCACCAGATGTGACGTATGCATCCTCCATGCTTGCATCCTCGGTCGGACCAGAAGCTGGAAATGGCGACTGTGCACATAATAAGTCCGCCCTAATTTGCGTCGCGCGGCGACGCACTGTCGGTGAGATGAGCCTTCGAGGCACAACACGTCGATCGGCTATCGGAGCCAGATGTGTCAGCCCCTCAGATCCTCTCAAGGCGTCCCGTAACACCTAAAATTTTTGTTTGGTAATTTATTATAAACCTTATTTGATTATCGCATTTCATTAATATATTTCTCTAAATTTTATATGAATTTTATATTATCTAAATTTCATATGAATTTTAGATTATCTAATTTCATATCTAAATTATCTAAATTTCATTTTTATTTCAATTTCTAAATAATCTAATTTCATATCTAAATTATCTAAATTTCATATTTATTGCTCAATTCTAATTTCATATTGTAACTAATGAATATAAATTTGGATCAATTCTAAAATCATAATATTCTTTCAGTTCTAAAATATGCATACTATCTAAATCTAACAAATATTCTTTCAGTTCTAAAATAATCATACCTACATCTTACGAATCTAATTTCTAATTTCATAACGAATACAATTTAAGTAAATCTAACAAATCTAACGAATACGATTTATTCTCAAAATGCATTACTTACCTGACGGATGCCTGGTGCAGGTGTAACGTCGGTAGGCACAATCGATCGGGTCAACCGTCGTCTCGCACCACCCCTCGTTCGTCGGGCTAAAGTATCTGCCTCCTCCTTCTCCTCCTCCTCCTCCTCCTCCTCCTCCATGGACACCCAAACCCCCGTCGGAGCTTCACCGGCGCCCTCACCTCCGGCCTCCCTCTGCCAAGAACCACCTCCACCGCCACCGGCCGGCCACTGCCTAGAACCTCCGACCGCCACATCTCCGCCTCCGGCCAGTGCTGGTCCAAACATTTGGTGGGCCCTAGGGCGAAATAAATATGAATGCCCTCGTAAATATAAAAGTAACGCTTGAATAATTTTTTAATTTAAAAACTAAAAAAGAAATATAAAATAATAAGAAAGTATTATATATGATAATTATATAAAGTAAATTTTTTATAGAATTAAACCACTTTTTATGTCCAACTTACAAGTTTGATCTTTTTCGAAGAATGAGATTTTATGATAAACAATTAATATAAGAAAGAAATATTAATTAACAACATTCAAATAAATTTTTTTTTATGTTCAAAATGAAAAATAAACCTCACAAAGAATATAAAGAATAAATTTAAATAAAAACCAAATGCAAATAGAAAATGAATTGACTCACATATCAAATGAAATAAAATTGAGAAACGAGAAAAATGTGCCACATATTAAAGAACAAATGTTATATAAAATAACTAGCACGATTAAGAAAATAAAAATCAACTAAAAGACAAATGGACCTATATAAATGTAAAAGTGGAGTTATTGAGATTTGAATCTAAGACCTTTTAAAAGACAATTATACTGATCCACTAGACCAACTTTACTTTCTATATTTTTTTTCTAAATTAATAATTATATTACTACTACTTGATGTTGGATTTGGGCCCCTCTCGACCTTGGGCCCTAGGGACGCCTACCTAAACTACCCTTTGGGCCGGCCCTGCCTCCGGCCACCTCACCACCACCATTCGGACCGCCTGAACCACCACATGAAGATTCCATGTCTGATTTTTAAGTTAACTAAGAGGAAAAGAGGGAAATCGAGATCGGAAAAAAAATCGCTAGAGAGATCTGAAAATAGAGAAAGGGGAAAGGGAAAGTGAGACGCGTCGTAAATAAGCGTACCCTTGTGCGTTAACGCTTAACGCACAGTTGTGCGTTAAGTGTTAACGCACAACTGTGTGCTGGACCGGGCCTTGCAAGGCCCAGTCCATTAAAGCACAATCCCCTTGTGCGTTAACATTTAACGCACAGGTGTTGTGCGTTAACATTTAACGCACAGGTGTTGTGCGTTAACATTTAACGCACAGGTGTTGTGCGTTAAGTGTTAATGCACATGTGTTGTGCGTTAAGTGTTAACGCACAGGTGTTGTGCGTTAAGTGTTAACGCACAAGTATTTTCCCCCCTTTTCACTATTTGGACTCTTTTGTCCCTTATACGTTTAATCTAAACGCACCAAACTGTACGTTTAATCTAAACGCACCAAATAGTGTGTATTTAGACGATTTTTCATGTGCATATAACTTTTCCCTATGTGTATATATGCATTCCTAGGAGGCTAGGAACATAAACAATATCAAAATAACTAAAATTTCTACTAGACACTGAGATGAGTCTTGAATTAATTTTACAATTAACTTTCAGGCACAACAATGATAGTTCATCTCCGTACAAAAATAATGATGATATATGAGAAAAGAACAATTGATACTCGAACAGATTGAAGCAGGCAACAAATTCAGTTACTCCTCTTCAATTTTGGGCCTATAGAAATCTTCCTACTCCAACTAGAGGAGGAGTATTGAGATAATTGTATATGTTGTAGTCTTTTTTTAATAGCATACTTAGCAATTAAGAAAAAGCGACAGGGTTGCAGTAGCAGCCACATCATACCAATATGATCTTATGCATGAATAGAGGCAGGCATGTGTAAAGAAGCAAACTTTTTAACCAACAAAATTTAATAAGTTTTGTTTAGAATGATCAATTGAAAAACAAAACCGGAGGGGGTTTAGTTAAGAATGTGGGCAACTTAACTTTGTCATGTTGATCTCTCTG
This sequence comes from Rheum nobile, assembly GCA_027886185.1. Lineage (NCBI taxonomy): Eukaryota > Viridiplantae > Streptophyta > Magnoliopsida > Caryophyllales > Polygonaceae > Rheum > Rheum nobile. Next base: position 3,269,566 of record WOAB01000163.1, read on the forward strand.
TACATTACAAGCAGATAACCAGCTTCATATTGAGGTTACCGAAACATTTGTCTCATATGATTATGGTGGATTCATACTGATCGAGGTTACCGGCTTTATTTAATTTTGAATGGATTAAGAAGCAATAAATTGCAATTTTTGGTAACATAAACACAATGAATCAAATTCAGGGTAGTCAAAATAAACAAAACAAAACCCATTACTTTCTATCTATTGTTTGTAGTGTACTGTGTACAGATACAGCAAGTCAGGTGGTGGTTGTAGCAGTGAACTGAAGAACAAAAGAATGATGTCTAGAGCTTGAACAATACAAGAAATTTAGTATGCCAAGGACTCATTTATCTTGCTGAAATATTGCAGAAACTCATCAAAAACTTGAGAAGAATAACCAATTGATGTTCACAGTTTATCAAACTATATCAGCTGCCGTGAGCGTTCCCGAACGATCAACATCTAGGCTCTTGAAGCACTCCATTAGAGGCGCTATGTCCTCCTCGTTTATCTTCTCCATCTCCTTCAACTTGTAAAGGATCAACTCGGCCGCACTGTCCAAAACAAGCTAGGTTAATACGCATATGAGGATATGATGAATTTGTAAAGGAAACTGTTACCTTACAACATTGTCTTTGTCAAGATCAGAAGCCTGAATGTCCCTCAAGGTCAGCTTCCTTCCAAGGACCCATTTCAGCAATGATCTTTGCCTTGTCTCCCTGTAGATTTCTGTGAGGTAGAAAAAGAACTGAGCCAGGCAAATTGTACTGCTGAGGATCCAGAAGATGGCGAAGATCCGCCCACCTTCTGTAGAGAAACTCTCATCCCCGTATCCAAGGGTCGTGATGGTGGCACAAACGCAATAGAAGGCGTTGATCAAAGTCATCTTCTCAACGAGAGTCAAGACGAGCACGCCAGAGATCATCAGCAGCACGAGGAACGCGAGGCACAAGAGGAACTTGTACTTTGTCTTTTGTGTCACCGCTTCTTCGAGGATCTCCCAAGGGCCAAGCTTGTCCTGCAAGTCAAGGGCCCTAGCAAGGGCCATTTCTTGCTTCTCCACAAAGTAATCCGCCACTCTACTTAGAAACATCCCCACAATTGCCATGCCTATGAAGACGTACAAGCAGGCAAGAAGCTTGGACAGGACGGTGCTCGGCACAAGGTCTCCATAGCCGAGTGTGGTCATCGTGACAATGCAAAAGTACAAGGCGTCGACCACCCCGTTCGTATGTTTTCCTTCGATTTGTTTCCTTACCAGGTAGAAGCAGAGAGTTCCCGCTCCCAAGTAGACGAACAGCACCAGGAAAATATGCACAGTGTTGGGTTTATCAGAAAATCTGAAATCTGGGTTTGGAGAAGAATCATCTATGAAATGATCATCCTGATTGATCCCGGTTGTAGGTGCACTTCTCCAAACCTGGTACCAATTTCTCGTTGTCGATGAACTGCCTTCTTTCGCACGATCAGTATGTGGAGAAATCAATGGAGTTCCAGCATCATTTCTCAGAGCCATCACTTAAACTTAAAGCAGCATTAATTTGGTATTGCAGGTTGATCTTGTAGGAGTACTTATTTAAAAGGTCGAGCTGTTGTGTGATAAGATCGGAGCTTTTGGTCAATAAAATGATCAAAACCATGAAATCATCATAAGCATTTTATGGTTGTTCTCCCAATTAGTAACAGAAACCACAAATTGAAGCTAGATTCACTATGATATAGAATTATCAATCATAAAGGGTCAGAAATTTTGATATATAATGTGAAAGACAAAAGCGTTTACCTGTAAAGAAGAAGCTTGATTTTTAGGAACACAGCAACAGATTTTGAAACTACTTGTTCTCTTATCGTGGCCAGTCACAGCTTGCACAGGGTTCACTTTTCATCTGGACTTTTTCTGCAAATGCCAGCTGTTATCTCCATCCTCTCTATAGTTGAGAATATACTACTAGTCCCCCACTCACCTGAATAATATGAATGATGCCCCAACCACTGTTGGTTCTTTTTAAACCAATTTTTTTTATTAGATAATCAAAAAATCAATTAAAAAATGCTTCAACACCTCTTTCTAGAATGAATTCAGGTTGTGTTGTATATAGCATTTGGCAGCTTGTGGGTTCTCTGTGTTGCTTCATATTTCATCTCTCCACCTTCCTATATTGCTGTGTATCTTCTGGAGCTCTACAAGAGGCTGAGTGCTTTACATGAACTAGTTTATGCAAATGCAACCTTAGATGAAGCTGTTTTCTTCCTATGGAATGTTGTTATGGTATTAAGTAGTATGTGGAACAGTGGAAGTTCGTTTGAACTTGTGTGTAACTAGTTAACATTCACTCTTGTATTCTAAATCTCGTTCAAATAACTAAACACCTACTAAGAGTCTAAGACACTTGAGTTTGTGAGGGAGCAATAGACAAACAAACTTACAAAAACAGTCTAATCAATGTTTAACAGAACCAAGACAGTTTCTACAAAGTTTCTCAAAGTCATGCTACACTTTGATGCATATCCAACACTTGATCCACCACGACACAAGTGGCCGCATAAACCAGCAATCTAGCCCATTCCACCACTGGTAGCTGTTCTGATTATCTGAAAGAGGGCTGCATCCAACATAAAGGAAAGGAATTTGAGAAACCAAATGATTATCAGTAATCCACATTGAGTCAAAATCCATTGCAGCATTGAACTCATAAGTTTATTGGCTGAAAACCATATGAATTTAAGCAAGTTGAGCAAGGAATAACACAAGGCAAGAGCCAAATTTGAGCAATGAAACCATCATAGATTATCAGATACTGGACCAGATTCTTGATTCCATTTGCATTAGTTGAATGATCTCTAGCAAAGAAACACAAGGCATGAATGGGGAAGATACATACACGATCCTATGACGACAAAGATGAAGAACCCTAGCAGGATCGGTCCGACTGGATACTCGTATCCCTTCTTGGAAGATGTCTCAGGAACCGATCCCCTCTTAGTAATGTTCTTCTGGAATTTGGCTACTTTCCGCTCTGCTAAGCGCTTGGATGTAGTCTGTCAACAGTTCACACACCAGTTTCAGAGCAGTAGATGCACAATCTATAATGCAATCAATTTTAATCACATTGGACGCAATTTCAACCTTCCAAATAAACCCTGGGACTAAAACTGAAGGATAAACTTCAAAATTAAGCAACTCTAAAAAGCACAGATTGGATGATTAACACTAAATTCAAATGAGGAAACACACGCTCAAACAAAGGGCTTCTTCGGACGCAGTAATTAGTTAACATCAAGGAAACTAGGGTTTATTATTTCCTTGATCGATTCAGAGGGAAAGACAGTAAAAAAGACCTATTTTGAATTCAAAATTCAGAGATGGCAAGTAAAGTGACGATTTTTGTGTGAGAAAACCAGAAGCCCCATCAAAGCGAAGCACGCAGTAGGAGGTGCGAGCATTTTAGCATCATGTAAAAAAGAGAAGACTCAGATTATCAAAATTTACAGCGAAGAGAAATTCCGAAATTCAGCAGCAGAAACGGAAAGAGTAGACAGGAAAACTCACCATGGTTGGAATTTGGAAACAAAGTTGAACTGCAGGGAAGGAGAGAGACGAAGCTGAGTTTCGTTCTCCGAAGGAAACAAGACAGGAAAGTATATGACAGATCCCTCTAGCGGTACGGTTGGATCCAATAAATTCTATATTCCACAAATCATTTAAGGAATTAAAAATAAATCAGATTTTTTATTTATTTATAAGGTAATAATTAGATTCGTATCAAGATCTATTTGAAAATCAGTCTATAGCATCATTACGGATGAGTATACGGAGTTCTAGATTGATCAGAATATCATCCAGTGAGATAGAATGGCTAAGTTTTGAAATTTGGTCAGCCATCGAATTGATCTCACAAAAAATATGATTGATCTGCACTGTCGTAAAAGACAATAATAAACACATGATATCCGAGATGATAATCTCGATTTCACATGGACAGTGTCAGATCTTATTGAGGATATTTACAATAGTTAAGTTATCAGATTCAATTTGGATTTGCTCAATTCTCATTTCTTTAGCTTTTAAAATAGCATTTCGGAAGACAAGAGTTTCAGTTTTCAGTGCACATGAAATTTCACATTTTTCAGCATGGATTATGATTGGTTCACCTTTGTCATCTCTAAAGATGAATCCAAATGAGGAATCCTCATTTGGTTTAATAGATCCGTCAAGATTAATCTTAACGAACTTGTCTGGTGGTTTTTTCCATCTCAGGTTTCTGTGTTTTTTCCTATCTCCTTTATTTTTTGTTGTAGTATTATTGGTTTCTGTGCAACCAGGATTCCATATTTTGGTTCTATTCCAGCAATGAATCATATTATGTGTATATTTAACCAAATCTTTAATACTTTTCGTCGCTTGGTTGTCATTAGAGAAGGTTTTCTGGTTTCTTTGATACCAAATACTCCACCAAGTAATTGCAAGTTCAGTGAACTCCTTTCCAGTGAGTCTATTCCTTATTTCTTCCATAATGATATGAATTTGTTTGTTCGTGGAGTCGATCGTACTAATAAATCTCCCTGTAGAACTATTCATCTTATTAACTGTTTGCAAAGTATGGGTACAGTGTAGTAAGATGTGCTTCGTATCTTTAGTCTGATGAGTACATGAGATACATCCCGAAGGAACTGAAATTCCTTTTTGTTGTAATCTTGTTTTGGTCGGTAGTCCATTTGAAAGTATTTTCCAGAGAAAATTCTTAACTTTGGGATAAATGTCAATTTTCCATATCCATTATGAATCATAGGCAGAAAATTGTTTGCTTTTAGTAATAAGTTTCATGGCAGACTTAGTGGAAAACCATCTACTTTTGTTGGTTTCCCAATACATACGGTCAGTAATTTGATTTACTAGGATAGGAGTGGCAATGATTTGGGAAACAATATTTTGTGGTAATACCAGTTCAAGTTTCATTTTATTCCATTTCTTATTTGAATCCATAAAATCACTCACTCGGCAATTAAAGTCAGCCTCTGGAGACGGGGTAACAACATCACAAAGTGGTTCATTGAGGATACATTTATCTGTCCATAATTTAATCGTTTTTCCATCTCCGACTTGCCATCTTAGTCCTTTTTGGAAGGCTTTCCTAATGGTTATCAAATTTGACCATTGCCAAGAGCAATTTCCTTTATGTTTGTAGTCAAGAATATGTTGTTCTTTAACGTATTTTTCAGATACAACCTTGACCCAGAAGTTGTTAGGCTCATCTATGATTTTCCATATCAGTTTGTATTGAAGTGCATAGTTCATATCTGTAGTTTTACAGATCCCAAGTCCTCCAATGTTAGTTGGTTGATAGATTTTGTCCCATCCTATAAGAGGTTTGTAGGACAGAACTTTATTCTAGAAGAAAGATCGGTTGATTCTGTCTAGTTCATTGTGAGTGTTTGTAGGAAGCATGAAGCTTTGCATTAATAAATTCAATTTTGTTGCTATATTCGATTTAATTAGGTTGGTTCTTCCTGCTTGGGAGAGGGAGTTAGCTTTCCATTTAGTCAATTGTCCTTTTGATCTAGTCACGACATCAGCAAAAATGCTGGAGTTTACTCTCCCATTAATAATGGGGCAACCAAGGTATTTTTCAAGCGATGTCATATTTGTAATAGTAATGATTCCTTGTATTTGTTGTTTTTGTATGTTAGGAACTTTCGATGTAACCTGAAATGCAGATTTATGAAAATTTACTCGTTGCTTTGAGATTTGGCAATACTCGTCAATAATTAGTTTAATTTCTCAACAATTTTCCTGGTTAGCTTTTGAGAAGATCATGATATCATCTGCGAAGGCAAGAATTGAGATTCTAGTACCTAGACGAGTAATTTGGAATCCCAGAGGTTTTCTTTGTCGTTTTGCCGCTTGGTTCAGTCGTCGTGCAAATATTCCAGCTCCTAAAATGAACAAGAAAGGAGATAGGGGTCACCTTGGCGTAGTCCTCTTTGTGGTTTAAATATTTCTGTTGGACCATTATTAACAAGGACCGAGAAGGAAACAATTGAGATACATTGATATATCCAATTAATAAATATCGGGTCAAAGCCAAATTTTCGGTGGATTTCAAGGATGAATTTCCATTCAATGCGGTCATACGCCTTTTCCATATCCAATTTGATTGCAATAAAGCCTCCATTTCCCTTCCTAGATCTGAAGGAATGAAAGATTTCATGAGCAATCAGTATATTATCCTAAATTGATCTGTTTGCAACAAACGCCCCCTTGAAGCGGGTTAATTAGTTTTTCCGTATTTCTCTTTAGTCGTTCAGTTAAAATTTTGGATATAATTTTATATATTGTTGAGCATAAACTGATGGGTCGGTAGTGATTAGTTGAGTTCGGGTTATCACATTTCACAATAAGTGTGATAAAAGTATGGTTGATCTGTTTAAGAATTTTTTCGGAGAGAAAATAAACTTTTAACAGCCTGGATAATCGATGTTCCAACTATATCCCAATATTTTTGATAGAATTCTACAGTCATTCCATCAAGTCTGAGTGATTTGTCTTGACCAATTGCGAAGGTAGCTCTCTTGATTTTGTCATTGGTAACTTGTTTGGTAAGTTCACTATTATCCTCTGGCGATATTTCAGTTTGCATTAGGTCAAGATGCTTCTTAAGCACTATATCATTAATAGGTTCACTCTTGAATCTTTTAATAAAATCATTTCGGATTTCGTTTCTAATATTTTATTCCCTAATAATTGTGGTTCCTTCTTGTGTCCGAATTTCTTTTATTTTTTTCGGTTTCTCTTACCCGTGGTAATTTTATGGAAATAACCCGCATTAGTGTCATTGATTTTTATGTGTTTTGTTTTTGCTCGTTGGTTCCAAAAGTTCTTTTGAAAGTTAAGAAGTTGTTCTTTTTTAGCAATGAGTCTCGTTTGTTTATCCGCTAAAGCTCTATTTGAAGAGATACAGATACTTTTCTGAATGGTTGTAAGATCCTCTTCTATCTTGTGCAATTGTGTGAATAGATTTCCAAAGGTATTCTTGTTCCATTCCTTTGCGTGTCTTTTGAGCAGTTGTGTTTTCTTGGTCAATTCATACATTCTAGAACCATGATATCTGACCCTCCAGGCTTGTTTGACAACACTCTTGAAATCTTTCTGTGTCATCCAAACTTTTTAAAATCTAAAGGGTTGGTTTTTGAATGGGGTGTCATTTGTTAACTCAATAGATATAGGGAAGTGGTCGGACATTGTAAATGCATAATTTTTAGTGATAATTCTTGGGTACCATTGCAGCTGGTGTTGAACCAGAGTTATGTCTAGTTTTTCATATGTATTATCAATTTCGGTTTTATTTTTTCTCCATGTGTAGATATTACCTTGGGTCGGTATATCCACAAGTTCTAATTCATTTTTCACAAAAAATAATTTGTTTGCATGTATTTGAGCCCCCCCCCCCCCCCCCCCCCCCCACCCTCTCGCTCTTTTTTGTAGGGTCTTGTATTTCATTCAAATCGCCCATCAAAATACAAGGGAGAGGACAATTTTTAATGAATATGATTAATTCTTCCCAGAAAGGGTTCTTACCGGCTTCATTTGGAGGGGCATAGGCAAGAATAATCATGAGTTTCTTATTAGTATATATATTGGTGTATCTCAGGGTAATGAATTCGTTACTGATAAAGTCGGTTTCAATTATTTCGTTGATCAATTGATATGTTTTCCACATTACACAGAGGCCACTCGCGAATCCAGTTGCAGGAGAAAAGATAAATTGATCAAATCCAACTTTTCTCCATAACCTTTCAGCTGGTTGTTTGTCTGTTCGTGTTTCAAACAAAGCTAAAACTTGAATTCTTTCAATCTTGCATAAGGACTCAATATCAGTCAAAAAATTTTTCCTCCCAATACCCCTATAATTCCAGGTAGTTATCTTCATATAAAAGATTGACTTGGGCGGAATATGGGTCATCTATTGCTTGCTGCTTGTTGTAAGAAGTTCGTCTTGTAGGTGATATATGTTTAAGATGTATTATTTCAACAACTATAAGGGTTTGTACATGATATAATTTCCTCTTATCTTGTCGCTGGACATTATTTTTCGTAGGTAAAATAGTCATCATTTGGTGGGTCTGTTCATTCAGAGAAATCAGCTTATCATTGATATTGTTCAGGAATAATGGGGTACTAAAATTAAGTACCAGCAACAAGCTATGGTACTTAATTATGTAGTTGTTCAGATCCCGAAAGAATATTTGTTCATTGTGGTACCAATAGTTCAAGAAAAGGAAAGAACACAAATACAGTTCAGAAACATAGAGATTCGAGACAGATTTCATAATTGATCTAAGAGCCTAAAAGGGCCTCCAACAATTATTCCAAAAATGATACAAAGGAAACAAATTGTCGATATCATTTGGGTTGATCAAAGGGGTAGATATAGTCAGCTTCTCACAATTGAGGGGCAACAAATAATATTCTTGGTAACAAATATCAGCAGAGCTGATAAAATTGGACAAACAATTCCCTTTTGAATGGGGAGAATTTAAGATCTTACTGCATGGGCTTTTGAAGAGCCAGTTATGGATTTCATTGTCTTTTTTGCTGGGTCTTGATTGGGAGGTAAGCTTTTTCAGATGTTCTAGTAAAAATGAGGTGGCCTTGTAAGGGCCTTCCAGCATCATCCATCCACAACTTCTTGGAGAGTTTCCCTGAACCAAACAAAGCAGAGAACGACATCAAGGAAAAACAAGATAGAGATCAACAGAGAAAGAATCAATAGATAGAGAGGAGGAGGTAATAGTCTTGGTCGTTTTCTCATATATACTCAAAGTTAGAAACCAAAGTATTCCTGTCCTTACTTAAATAAAAGCTAAAGTGAGAAATCAAGAGAGCACCATAAATTTGGTAAGAAAACCAGAAGTAAATAGTCAACATGTAGTAATCAGGTAGCTGGTTCTTAATACTGAATTTTGTCATAGTATTTTCTCCAGAGGGTTCAGTTTTGAGGTTCTGGTTTGGAGGTGTTGTAATAACAGTTTGTTTAGTGTTATAAACTTCAGTAGGTCCAGCAGGTTTAGAACAAGCAACTTGTTCCATAGTTTTCATTCCGTCAACCAAAAGGATGACAGCAGGGGTCAAACATCAGTTCAGCAAATATCGCACCCATTGTTAGATGAAGTCAATCAACACATGGGATAACGAGTCAATTTTTAAAGTGGATATGAGCATGTCATAATCGAGTTCGTGCACAGATTCAAAGTAATAAAACATGATATAATTTCAAAGATAGTCAGGAAATAAAACTCAAGACACATCTTAAGGGGGAAAAGCCACCACCTGGAATACTGTAGAAAAATACGTTCAAGAACACACCTCCTACTCTTGCTTAGAGAGCACAGATCGGAGAGACCGCCAGCTGTAACACCCCCGACTTACGTCGGTAGTGTTACACGCCAGTGACCTCAGACGTTGTTGTCCGATGTCACCCAAGGCTTTAATCGGAACAATAAACATATTAAATAACAAAAGGTTAAACAACGGAAGACTTTTAAGAATAAACCTATCACATGACTAGGTTATAAAAATATACATTAAAGTAATGTCTAACGACCTTGAAAGACCGGCACTTAAATCTGCAATTGCAAGTCTCTTCTTCAATTGGTTACTTCAAGTCTGCGGAAACCAACCACTGATGTGCCGTATGGGACGGATGACACCAGCCAACCATGCAAGGAATAAAACCCGATTGGTTAGTCTAATGAAAGATTATGCAAGGGTGAAAACAGATGGTTCTAGTGATCGTAACCGTTTACTATCATTGTCCATCGAATAACAACCGAAGGAACGATATATAATCCGATACTTTCACGGAATGATTTATTATTTAGATATGCACTGAAAAGAAGACCCCAAAGGAATTGAGTCTCAAGGAAAATATATGAAGAGAAGACTCCAAGAGATTGAGTCTTACGGGAAAGTATGACAATGTTTGGGAACATTATAATTCACACAAGCGTTTTAAAACGACTTGGTGTTTTGGTTCACGGCCAACCTCATCGTACAATGCGAATTCAGATTGGAAAGAGAACTTTACTCTGACCAAAGTCTAGACGAGTTTTCCTAGCTGCACTACTCGCCTGATGGTATATTAATTATGTGCATAGCGGCACTTATCTTATTTACTTCCAAAACGTATATTCACGTTATAAGCTTTTATCATAATCATCTCATCCCTCAGGATATAGAGATATATAGTCGGGAATAAATCCCTAAAGGTTTGACGCCGGCTAAGTGCACCTCCCCTATATTCGGATAGGGGATAGTCATGACTAGAGAAACGGTGTTAGGGATTGGACATCCTATCCACCGGGTTATAAAGAAATGGCTACCTCTCAAGGTAAGCAGCGTTCCTACGAATACTCGTGCTAACTATATCTCAAGTTTGCATAAAAATCCACAACAATACCATCACGGTAATAACAGATATAATAGCGTTGTTTCTAGCAATATATACAACCTATTATAATATTCATTTTAATCGTATCATTTTAAGAAAACTGTTCCCAACGAAACCAGTAATTCATCCCAATTTAATTAACAATTAAACAATTGATAATTAATAGAAATATGGAATGATAAGCAAGAGCGAACCACCACTTGCCTTGGATTAGACGAAGCTCAAAGACAACGGGTTTCCGGGTCCGAAACGAGGACAGACCCAGATTATGGATTCCTACGAAACGACCCATAACGAACCCTAAGTTAGATTCGATAATAAAATATACGAATCTAAGGAAAGACGAACGAAATCGAAAGAACGGAAATCCCAATCGAGATCACAAAGCCAAAGCCACAACCACGAGTGCCCAGGCACACCGCGGGTGCGGCGGCCTTGACCGCGGGTACGGTCAAGCCACAGTGGCGACACGACGACGACAAAAACTCACCGGGGAAGACGACGGGGGTTCGACTCGTGGTGGCTCCGACTTCTAGATTCCTTGGACCACCCAAGCACCACCTTGAGAGCACCTCCTCCTCCCAAGAGAGCTCCGGCGACAACTCCGGCGAAAGCTTGCAAATCCGGCGACAATGGAACGAGAGAGAGATTTGAGAGAGAGAGAGAGAGAGAGAGAGAGAGAGATTGGGATGCTTCCTCTTCCAAGTCCCCTCCTTTTATAAGCCAAGCAAGGAGGTCAAGCAGGCACCTCTCCCACCGCCTCGGCTCCGACAAAGGCGAATCAGCTCAGGCGAAGCCGGTCAAAGTTCGGCGAAGCAGAAAAGCAATGATGACACCCCGGGGTGCAGTGGACTGACCGTGGGTGCGGTGGGTCTGACCGCGGGTGCGGTGGAGGCCAATTTTGTGCCTCTTTCACCCTCTTTTGTCCGGGAAGAATTAGGGGTATGGGTCTTAACCCCGGATTAAATATATTCGTATCCGAACAAATATTCTAAACCCCAAAAATACGTCGAATGTATTTTATTCCACTCAGGGAATTATTACAGAGATCAAGCATTTAACAGAATGTCTGAACTTCTCTGAAATTAATTCAACTTTAGTACGAATGTTTGGAAAATTATAAAAATGCCCTTATTAAAAATGAGGGGTATTACATCACTTCCCCCTTAAGAGAAGTTTCGACCCGAAACTTGGCCGAATAACCTAAAAAAAAGTGAGGCGTTATAACACTACCCCCTTGAAAAGGTTTCGACCGCGAAACTAGGCCGAAAATAGCTCGGGAAAGTGTCTAAGCATATCCTCCTCAGTCTCCCAGGTTTCCCAAGTAACCTCTTCAGTTCGAGAATACGCACCGGTATCAATGGTACCAATGGTACCACCTTGTTCTGTAACTGCTTCTCACGGCGTTCGAGAATACGCACCGGTATCTCCTCGTAAGTACCATTTGTCTGAATCTCGATGTCTTCATAACTCAGCACATGGAACTCATCTGACACGTACTTCCTCAACAAAGATACATGGAAAACGTTATGCACTGGATGTGCCGACGACGGCAATGCTAAACGATGTGCTAGAGACCCCGCTCTGTCAAGGATCTCAAATGGTCCCACGTAGCGAGGGTTAAGCTTCCCACGCTTACCGAGCCTAAACACACCCTTGGATGGTGACACTCTGACAAATACTTTGTCACCAACCTCAAACTCGACATTCCTACGCTTCAGATCTGCATAAGACTTTTGTAGACTCTGAGCGGTCAACATCCTCTGTCTTATCAAAGCAATGTCTGAGGCAGTCCTTTCGACTAACTCCGGTTCTCGAATACATACATAGAATTCAACTATAACTCAACTTAGTACTTATTTTGTCATATAGACCTTACTTCTTTCATACACGACTCATTTATTCATTGGTTACCTTAATCATATTTGGCCCTTGTGCCATATCTTTAATTCAAAATCTTTACTCATATCATCCCACAATTGGTCACACCACAACCTATGTCTGACTATCTCAACATGATTCATTAATCCATTCCTCAGGATTATACTTTTGTCTTACCCAAACGTGCTATACGATTCCCTTTAACAAATGAGGGTCACCTTTTTCCTCAAGTCTACTCGATATCATCCGCAAACCTTATCTCTATATATTATGCCATGTGATCATTCTCACTATATCCACAGACCCTGACTACTTTATAATGATGGTCTCCAAGATCATCATATTGACATTAATGTACCTTAAATAGGGGAACACACGTTTCTCTTCCAATTTCTTTATATAAACAATCCCAAAGTTCACACTTTAACTCCTTACAACCCAAATATCAAATCTTAGTAACCTCGAAACATTACATTCCCAATTTCCTTAAAGGTACCTCCCACAATTCCATCATTTATCTGAAAGTAAGTTTGACCTTATACCATCTTTAACCAAAAATCCTTACAAGAACAATTTAACGCACTCCCTTAAGCAATCTCTAACTTAAATCCTTTAAGATTCCTTAACTTTTTCCAAAAATAATCACAACATTTATTCATATATTCCCCAAACAAATCACATGAGATCTTACTCCTATTTCCTCAAAGTATCATATTGCTAAATGATTCATTATCAACATAATCAATCACTTGTGTCCTAATCCTTCAATAGATATACACAAGTAGCATTGTTACCTTACTTCTTAAGCACACACAAACTTAATCTATGTACTAAATCCTTTAGTTTATTGGAATCATCAATATGATCTATCCTTAAACTGTAATCCTTCCATTTAAGTGGCCTTTTCCTAACTCAGTGACTTAACAACCTGATCTTTCCAATAAGGGTTGTACTATACGCCTTATGGATGGTCCATTCACATAAGGTCCAAATATCGAACCTTGTAAATTCCTAAGTGTCATAACTCTTTATTCCCTGAAAGGACAACTTCCCAAATTCAATCATTTGGTCCACTTAAATTTGGCCCTAAAGCTCATTGCCAACTCAGATTTCTAGTTTCCTCAAAACAAGATCGCTATAAATTGATTAGTACAGTTGTGCCTAATCACTTTATTTCCCTTAATGTGACATCAAATCGTCATAACAGACATCAATTACTCTCTGTCCAATTCTTTTATCGCTTCTTTTAAAGAAGCCTCATAACAAATCTTAGGTACATCTTCCAAGACAATACCTACAACCTCACACCTTTAGCTTTTTCGAAAGTCTAATCCTCTAGTCCACAATGGACACACTTACTTACAACTTCCATAACCATAATCCCTATGACTTCACAAGAAAAAGTGTACTTTTATGTAACGTTCTTCCACTTTGGGCCGGCACAATCACAGGGTTGCAGCCCATCCACCCCAACCCATCACTGGTGGCCTAGAATTAATCTCGCCACTGCCAGTAGGTTGCCCATCATTGGTGGCCTAGAATTAATCTCGCCACTGCCAGTAGGTTGTCCATCACTGGTGGCCTATAATTAATCTCGCCACTGCCAGTAGGTTGCCCATCATTGGTGGCCTAGAATTAATCTCGCCACTGCCAGTAGGTTGCCCATCACTGGTGGCCTAGAATTAATCTCGCCACTGCCAGTAGGTTGCCCATCACTGGTGCCCTAGAATTAATCTCGCCACTACCAGTAGGTTGTTGAAGAGACTCGAACCTGAGACCTCTCTTTTTACCAAGCAGTGGAATGCTAACTTGGTACCAATTGTTTAGAGAAATTGGATTCCCTATGAACTATCCCTTATATATATCTATTCTCTTCTTAGCAAACTATCCCCATGGACGGCTATAGTATGACCACACAGCTAGGCATTCTGAACTTCATACAGTTCACTCACACGTACTTTTACCAAAACAAATGTTTAGGGCACACATACGGGAAGAAATTCTTAATCACATAAAGCATTAACCACATACATTTGTTTCCTCTATAATACGGAATTTTGGTAAAGCTCAAATCATGAGATAACGATCATCCGTTCTACGAAGGGAGTAATTAATGTCATACCGATGCGACATTACTCCAGGAATAAGGAGAGATTCCTAAGGATGGATCTAAAAAAAATTCCATAGTGGAGTCGACCCTGGTGTTAACCATGTAAGGAACGAACACATCGGTTCCATACGTTACCCCTCATTTGTGAGTCCTGACAGTTTTTATCCGTACGACATAACTGTTTTTGGCACTCACGGAGTCTCGTATGAACGAACAATTTGCAATAGTGACGAATTTAGTAATATCCGAAACAAGGAAACACTTCTTCATTGATCGAAACATTACATAAAGCAACTGACAGAAAGTCAAGTAGATAGATTACTAAGCTATGGAGGCTATCGACACAAGTTGTTGCTCCTTAAAAAGCCTTACAAAATACTACCACTTGTACAAAGTTTCCCCCCCATCGGGGTGACGTATCACAAAGAGTCGCTGCTCATGATCCGAAGATTCCATAGGTGCCTTGCCTTTATCACGAGTAGTGGACGGCCCCGGAACAGGTACTTCTGCCCTTGGGTTCTGTCCACTGCCAATGTTTGAGGCCTGGTTTGCTTGCTTTGGTTTTAGGTCCTCCTTCTTACAGTATGTCTTCATGTGGCCTTCCCTCCCACATTTGTAGCATATCCGCTTTAACTTTTGGCAACCAGGGCTCTTGTGCCCAGCCTTACCACAGTTGTGGCATATAATCCCGCCGCTATTCCAGCCTGAGCCTTTGGCGGAGCCAGCGTGAGTTGCCCTGGTCTTAGTACGACCAGACTTCTCGAACTTGGTGGGCGACGCCGGGCGTTTGAACGAGCGAGCCTTGTGATTCTGTTGCCCGTTCCCTGCCTCAACCTGCGCCTCCACACTGGCTGTGACTTGAGGTATGGGGGCCGCTTGAGCTTGCAGTATCATCTGACCTATTAATACTTCGACCACTAGCACCATTATCTGTCTAATGGTCGCCGCATTTAGCATGATCGGGGCAAGAAGTGGAACTTCCCTTGCAGCTTGGGGGTCCGCTTGTCCCTGATAAACATCCTGTCGCAGGGTCGGATCACTGCTACGTGATCCAAATCCCGCGTTTTCTCTTTGTGGAGTAGCATTCCTTAGCTGGATTCGAGAATCACTGTTAGGACTCTCGCTAGCTGCTTGGTTGGTGGATCGGGTGTCCATCACCTGTTGATGAACCATAATGTTAGGCTAGAACCTTTCCAACTTGTACATGACACTGAGTTGATTACGTTATGATACAAATTATAAGGGTCCAAACTAATAACTCTATATTAGTCTGACTGGCCCACCACCATTAACCGCAAAACGACCTTCTTCTGACTTTCTTGGAAAGTGGAACTCTAGGAGAAACGTCAACCTTTAAATGACATTCCATCTAAGGAGAAACGATATTCCTAAGAATGGTTCTAAGGAATAAGTAACAACTTGACTCTTGCAGAAGTTTGAAAACCAATTAATCTTAAACCAGATGTCTTCAAACTTTATACTTTATACTTTTAAACCTTATATATAAAAATAATTATATATAAAATTAGTTTCTCAAATTAGTGATACGATTATCACAAAACTTGTACCAAGACCAAAATCACACTTTTAAAATTACAATCATAAACTCAATTTAATCGCTTATAACACGACATTTTATACACCAATTATAAATAGCTTTTGAAGTTCAAATAGCTAAATCATTATTTAAATTCCAAGGAGTAAAGAAAACTTTTAAATCCAACAGTTAAATCCTCAAAGTTCTTTTTAATAGAACATAGGTTGAAAATAGTTTCAAAATTAATTCTTTCGAAAATTCTCAAAACCTAACAATAAGCCAAAAATTTTAAAACCATTGCTCTGATACCATATTTGTAACACTCCCGACTTACGTCAGTAGTGCCACACGCCAGTGACCTCAGACGTTGTTGTCCGATGTCACCCAAGGATTTAATCGGAACAATAAACATATTAAATAACAAAAGGTTAAACAACGGAAGACTTTTAAGAATAAACCTATCACATGACTAGGTTATAAAAATATACATTAAAGTAATGTCTAACGACCTTGAAAGACCGGCACTTAAATCTGCAACTGCAAGTCTCTTCTTCAATTGGTTACTTCAAGTCTGCGGAAACCAACCACTGATGTGCCGTATGGGACGGATGACACCAGCCAACCATGCAAGGAATAAAACCCGATTGGTTAGTCTAATGAAAGATTATGCAAGGGTGAAAACAGATGGTTCTAGTGATCGTAACCGTTTACTATCATTGTCCATCGAATAACAACCGAAGGAACGATATATAATCCGATACTTTCACGGAATGATTTATTATTTAGATATGCACTGAAAAGAAGACCCCAAAGGAATTGAGTCTCAAGGAAAATATATGAAGAGAAGACTCCAAGAGATTGAGTCTTACGGGAAAGTATGACAATGTTTGGGAACATTATAATTCACACAAGCGTTTTAAAACGACTTGGTGTTTTGGTTCACGGCCAACCTCATCGTACAATGCGAATTCAGATTGGAAAGAGAACTTTACTCTGACCAAAGTCTAGACGAGTTTTCCTAGCTGCACTACTCGCTTGAGGGTATATTAATTATGTGCATAGCGGCACTTATCTTATTTACTTCCAAAACGTATATTCACGTTATAAGCTTTTATCATAATCATCTCATCCCTCGGGATATAGATATATATAGTCGGGAATAAATCCCTAAAGGCTTGACGCCGGCTAAACGCACCTCCCCTATATTCGGATAGGGGATAGTCTTGACTAGAGAAACAGTGTTAGGGCTTGGACATCCTATCCACCGGGTTATAAAGAAATGGCTACCTCTCAAGGTAAGCAGCGTTCCTACGAATACTCGTGCTAACTATATCTCAAGTTTGCATAAAAATCCACAATAATACCATCACGGTAATAACAGATATAATAGCGTTGTTTCTAGCAATATATACAACCTATTATAATATTCATTTTAATCGTATCATTTTAAGAAAATTGTTCCCAACGAAACCAGTAATTCATCCCAATTTAATTAACAATTAAACAATTGATAATTAATAGAAATATAGAATGATAAGCAAGAGCGAACCGCCACTTACCTTGGATTAGACGAAGCTCAAAGACAACGGGTTTCCGGGTCTGAAACGAGGACATACTCGGATTATGGATTCCTACGAAACGACCCATAACGAACCCTAAGTTAGATTCGATAATAAAATATATGAATCTAAGGAAAGACGAACGAAATCGAAAGAACGGAAATCCCAATCGAGATCACAAAGCCCAAGCCACAACCACGAGTGCCCAGGCACACCGCGAGTGCGGCGGCCTTGACCGCGAGTGCGGTCAAGCCACAGTGGTGAGACGACGACGACGATGACGATGAAAACTCACTGGGGAAGACGACGGGGGTTCGACTCGTGGTGGCTCCGACTTCTGGATTCCTTGGACCACCCAAGCACCACCTTGAGAGCACCTCCTCCTCCCAAGAGAGCTCCGTCGACAACTCCGGCGAAAGCTTGCAAATTCGGCGACAATGGAACGAGAGAGAGATTTGAGAGAGAGAGAGAGAGAGAGAGAGAGAGAGAGAGAGAGAGAGAGAGAGAGAGAGAGAGAGAGAGAGAGAGAGATTGGGATGTTTCCTCCTCCAAGTCCCCTCCTTTTATAAGCCAAGCAAGGAGGTCAAGCAGGCACCTCCCCCACCACCTCACCGCCTCGACTCCGACAAAGGCGAAGCAGCTCAGGCGAAGCCGGTCAAAGTTCGGCGAAGCACAAAAGCAATGATGACACCATGGGGTGCGGTGGACTGACCGCGGGCGCGGTGGGTCTGACCGCGGGTGCGGTGGAGGCCAATTCTGTGCCTCTTTCACCCTCTTTTGTCCGGGAAGAATTATGGGTATGGGTCTTAACCCCGGATTAAATATATTCGTATCCGAACAAATATTCTAAACCCCAAAATACGTCGAATGTATTTTATTCCACTCAGGGAATTATTACAGAGATCAAGCAATTAACAGAATATCTGAACTTCTCTGAAATTAATTCGACTTCAGTACAAGTGTTTGAAAAATTACAAAAATACCCTTACTAAAAATGAAATGAGGGTATTACAGCCAGCAGCCCACCAAAGCCATTCTAGCAACACCCATCTAAATTGACTAAGCCTCTAATCGTTTCTTACATTTTCCAGTACGAGCTCGATCGCACCGAACGAGATCCACCATCTCCAAATCCAGATCCAGGAAGTTCGGGAAAACCAAATTGATTGTTGAGGGAGTTGATTACTTGATCCTTTGTCGAGATAGATGTCAAGATTGAAGACATCAAAAACTCCATAACAGACGGCTTGGAGTTTTGTTCGGTGTTGTTTTTTTTTGTAAAGATCAAGAAATTTTTCATAGAAATGAAATTCAAGAGGGGTGTAGGAAGGAAAATCCTTGTGCAGATAAGATTTAGGCTTGAGACGATGATTCAGAAGAGTGTAGAGGATCAAGAGCATGATGGAGATCAATTTGCGGGGTCGGCGACATGAGCGATGTTGAGGGCAAGGACGGGAGCGTTTCAGGGTTCGCATATTTTTGCAATGATTCAGGATACACGGCTTCAGATATTATTCTCTAATAAAGGCAAAGGTTCTGTACACTACAATTTTTTTCTGGGTACACTACAGTTTGAAACGCAGAAATCTTGCTTAAGCAAGATTTCTGCGTTTCAAGACAAATTGTACCCAGAAAAGTCGTTTCTATATAAATTTGAAACGCAGGTATTTTGCTTAAGCAAAATACCTGTGTTTCAACCATTTTTTTTAAAGCTGAAACGCAGGAATCCTGCTTAAGCAGGATTCCTGCGTTCCAACCATTTTTAATTTTTTTTTAAAAAGCTGAAACACAGGAATCCTCCCCCTTTAAGTGAAATGAAACGCAAGATCTCGCGTTTCACTCGTCTTCCATCTCTCGCGTCTTCCATCTCCCGCTAGGTCAGCCGTCGCCATCAACTTCCCCGGCGCCTTCATCCCTCTTCTTCCATCGTCTTCTTCTTCCTTCTTCTTCCTATTTCGATTTTGATTTTGATTCTTCCTATTTGGATTTGGATCTGTACAAATCAATGGATTTGGGGCGAAAAAATGGTGGAGCCGGAGACGATAGCGGCCGAAGACAACCGGCGGCGCTCTCATCGTCTTCTCCGGTGGCAACAGTGAACTTGGCTGGCGACGAGAGCTTGGCTGGCGGTGGGGGAGGTGACGGAGCGACAACGCCAGCAGTCGGAGCAGAGGGCGACGGTGTTGATGCTCAATCGGAGCAGAGGGCAACGACGGTGGGGGACGAGGCAATGGCTCAGGCGGTTGGGCTGGCGTTGGATGCTTTTGCCGGCGTGTGTACTGGAGGTGTCGCCGGGAAAGATGGAGTCGTCGGGAAAGTCGCCGGGAAAGCCGCCAGAAGTACTGTAGCGCCGGTGACCCAAAAACGCGGGAAAGGTCGCGACGCGGGAAAGTCTCGGAAGCAGCGCATGGTAGCCTCTTCGTCTACCGTACCAGATGCACCGATAGTATCTTCTTCTACCGATATTCGACAGGTATATTTTAAATTTTAAATTGTGTTTAATATGATATAAATATCCGCATACATGAATTAATAGCATGAATATCGAAATGTGTTTAATAGCATGATTTATGGTTGCGTAAATAAAAAGTGATTAAAATTTAAAATATATTTAAAATGTGTTTAATAGCATGATTTATGGTTGCGTAAATTAAATGCATGATTTTAATAGCACGATCTATATGATTTAGAATACAAATTAAATAACAACTACCAAAATAACAATTAGTTTAGCAAGTAATTTAGAATAGAAATTAAATAAATTTCATAATATGAATATTAATGTCCAATAGAAATTATTGTTTATATAAAAACAATTAGAATTTGAAATTATAACATTATTAATAACTATTAAGAAATAAACAATAATTTAAATATAATAATTTATTTAAAAACAATATGAAATAATAACAAGTGATCTAATCTAAATAAAACAATAAAAAAATTAGAAATTAAAACATTATTAACAAGTAATTTAGAAATCAAGTAGAATTAGAATTTAAAACATTATTAATAATTATTAAGAAATAAAACATAATTAAAATATAAAAATATAAAATAATAACGAGTGATCTAATCGAAATAAAACATTAAAAAAATTAGAAATTAAAACCTTGTCGTCCGAAGATAACGATATGATTTAGGAAATTTGACAATTAATTTTAGAAATAAATAACTTATTTAGAATAGAAATAAATTAAATGTCAAAATAAAGAATATTAAGATTATTGTCTATATAAAAACAAATAGAAATAGAATTTAACCATTAATAGGAATTATTAAGAATTAACAAATAATTAAAATAAAGGGCATATTGGAGGCGTGCGGCGGATCTGTTAGAACGAAGCGTCGTGGTCCTCGTAAGCCCAAAGAACGAGGGATCACAGCTTCTGCACGACGTGGTTCTACATCTCAGCTGAGCAGACAGGTAGACGTTGCATTACAGAGAGATGTTGGGCAACCCGAGGATCATCCGACCGAGTCTGCTGAGCCCGAGGATCATCCGACTGAGTCTGAGTCGTCATCTTCGGACGATGAGGTTGATATTGGCCAGGATGAGTACACACGTTCTCCAGTTTTTGAGGGGACAGAGCAAGGCTGGCATGAGACATTTGAGCCCTCCACAGATGCTGATAGAGTTGACGACATGCCCCCTCCTCGTGCGACGCAGACTTCTGAGGCACCTTCTCCCCCACCTGAGGCAGAGGGGCCACCCATTATGGAGCACATTGCCCCCCCTCCTGCCCCCCATCTAGGGCAGGAGGGGAACTGGATGCCAGAAGGTCCTCGTCGGAGAGACCTGATCCCATCCTATCCTACCCACATCGCACCCCTTTTATGGATGGTGACGCAGCAGGAGGCAGGGGTAGCCATAGACATTTTGGCTCCCCCAGTACACTTTCCCCCGCATCAGGATCTATAATCCTTCCGATTGGGCCTATTTGGCCCAATTTCAGTAATTTTAGTTTTCCACCCGTTTCTTCTATAATCCTTCCGATTGGGCCTATTTGGGCCCAATTTCAGTAATTTTAGTTTTCCACCCGTTTCTTCTATAATCCTTCCGATTGGGCCCTATTTGGGCCCAAATTTTTAGATTTTTTCAATTAGAGTACTTGCATTAATTAGAGTACTGAAATATTACAATCACAACTTGCATTAATTTGAGTACTGAAATATTACAATCACAACTCATATCCCATCACATCTCCCTAAACCATAGTACGGGGTGAACGACCATATGCTATGCGAAAGTCCCGAAACATTGCAATCCTTGAGGCAAATGGTGCATCCCAACCTTCGACACTTATATGTTTGAATTCGCGCCAAGCATACGGAGTTGGAGGCAGGGGACTTCCATCCTTTAGCCATAACTTCATTTATCAAAAAAATGCAAAGATTAGTAAATTGTGCGTATTTATATAAGTATTTAAAGAAGCTTAAAACAATAAGACATACCGGTATGAAGTGGTCTCGATTTCCAACTTGAGCCATGGTCAATATCCGTATCCCATTATCGTTGAGACTTGATTGCGATGTCATCATTGGCAAGCATAAGCACAGACCATTCCAAGACAAGAATGCCAAAGCAACCCGATACACCGTGGCAAACAGTAGACCGACCATGGGCATGTCACACCAGAACCTCGGTCCGCAAGGACTAAAGAAGTAGTTCACCTCAACTGCATATTGCTCAAATGACTTCCCAGGGTTTAGTCTTGCCAACACGGGCTCGTACAAGGCTCTGTTGTCGACCAAGTGAGATGCCAAATTGAATCGAATCCTCCTGTAGTTCCCCTCATCTTCGCCCAACAATACACATAGTGAGCAGTAGCCACAATGTCCATCTCCAACTACATTCCTCACCTCCCTAATGAACGGATACCAAAAGTAGTCAATGTTGTTGACTCCAAAGTCCATTCCCATGTGATTGATGGGTTCCCCGGGAAACTGTGGTCCACACGATTCTTGATCAACATGAACATGTTCTTCTACATCAACCAAAATAGGTTCTTCTTGGCCCTTTCTAGGCCGACTTCTTCCTTGGCTTCCCTTCTGCTTGCCCTTCTCCTGCTCTTTCTCCTTCTCTAGCTTATCAAGATCCGCCCTTGCATACTCAACCCTAATCGGATCTCTCTCGGTGGAATACTTGCACGACCCCACCAGTCTTCCTTTTGCCTTGATCATTGTGGGTTGCCGCAGGGTTGACTCATGCGGATACTCCAAGTCATAGTAAACCTCCGACATATGATCTACTGTTGATTTCGGTAACTCACGCCTCTTCACCCTCTCTCCAAATTCGATGCACTTCATCTCTGCAACTGTAATATTGACATTGTCACAAACAACATTGTCTGTGTCGGAACAAACTATCCTATCCCATTCGATCTGCCTCCAAAAGCGGTGTATCTCAGAAGGCATGATTGGCTTCTTATCAATGATAGCAAACGCAACTGTGTGGATGCACGGTAGGCCAAGGCACTCTCTCATCCAGAAATCATCGCACTCATCTTTAAAATCACCGTCCAGTAGCTGCTGATACATGGCATACAACTTCCTCAAGGCCCGATCCGACACTCTGTAGAATAGCCTAGAAAACACAACCCGAACTGTTGGAACCATGCGATTGTAACATGTGGGCATCTTGATCCGTGACATCTCCATGCTTGCCCTAACCTTGCAAACTTGGCTCTCAATCGCTGAGTGGATCCTCACCGACATTCGATTAAATCCGCCTATACTTGAATCCACAATTTTTTTCAACACCTTGTGCATACCCTCAACCCTTTCAAACCATATAACAACGAGGTTAATATATTATAGATCACTTATGCAAATATCTATAAGATTTGAAGTTGGGATACCTGTTAGATGTCCTTGTGAAAAAGTGGAGATGGTGGTCCGTCCACGCTCTAACTATGTTTTTCTTGTAAGGTGTAAGCCACTGCTTCTCAACATATCTAATCAACCCACTCTTCCATGACTTCTTCAATGCTGCAAGCCTCTCTTCGTAGCTTTCTTCCGTGGTTGAGCAAAACAATCCCCAACATTGCCCGTAAAAAGCTTTTACCTTTACTTTACTCTTCAAAATAGGGGAACTATAAGCCTCGATGTTGTGCTTTATATGCATCCAACACAAAAGGTGTTTAACCTCTGGGAAGATCAAATGGATTGCATTGATGAGGGACTTCTCTCGATCGGTCATTATCGCCGTTGGCATGACTTTGGCCTCCTCACACAAATAACGCAGCTTCTTCATGATGAAAGTGTAATGCACAATCTCTTCTTTCTTCGTAAATGCATAGGCAATGTTGAAGGTCTTGTGAGTACACGTAAAACCGACAATCTCCACCAAAGGCATGTTATACCTAACGACAAAGGCAACAAAATATTAGTGCATATCCAAATTTCCTACCATATTCATAATTACAATTATTGCTTCAATAAGTTACATACTTGTTTGTCTTGTATGTGGCGTCGATGATGATAACATATGGGAACCTCTTAAGAAGCCTCAGTGAGTCAGGGTGGGCAAAAAATAAGACATCCACCTCATTAGTTAGCTTCTCCCTCAATGGAAATACTTCATATTTGTGTTGTTTCATAAAATTGAGTGTCCATTGGGTGACCGTCAAATCCCCACGATCCTCGAATTGCAAATTTTGTAGGTAGTTGGAAACTTGTTTTGCCGATGTCACATTTCCTGTGAAGGATTTTTTCAACGCTTTACAAATAGCAGAGGGGGGGACAAATGACTCACCTAAATTCCGCACCAAAATCTTCTCTTCATCGGCTAATCGACCAATGATTGCATGGCCTTCGAAGCTAAGCGGCAACTTATGGTTGTGTACACCACTCAATACGCGCAATATCCATTTACGACTCTCTGTCTCATACTTCTTCTTCTTCTCTGGGACACCTATAAGCTCAAATGTGCATCCTGACTTCTTCGAATTTGTTCTTGGACGCCTATCAACATCAATCTCCCGAGCCTCCTCATCTTCTAAATCACATTTATCCTTTCTAATTCTTTGCTTCCCAAAATGTTCACAAGTCAAACTAACATGCCTCACGTTACTTCGCCTAATAACTAAACACATCATCAATTCTTTTCCCAAATTCTTAGCCCAGTCAACCAACTCCTCTCGACTGTTCCACTTTTGATTAGTGGCAAATTCCTTTCCATAAAATTTCCCCTGTTATTTTATCCATTTCCAACAATTAATTGTTGCATACACAAACAAATTTACCTATTATATCGAAATATATAAAAACTTTACTATTTATATCTAAATCTACAAATACGTACAAGATCATATCTACTACAAATACGAATTCATATCTACAAAAGTAAACATTTATTTAAACTTATTTCCAATTATAATATTCATATCGAAATCTATATGCTCCAGCTATAAACACATTCTATAATATAACGCATTACTAACCGGAAAGTTTGAAATATCGAAATTTGGATCGTCTTCGTCATCGGGCAAATTTTCATCTTCGTGGTCGCTCTCAAATTCGAACTCTTCTTCGGTGCTATAATCCGCTTCTTCTTCACTACTAGACATTTACGAAATAATTTTATGCTCGGATTTGGTGGTGTATTCCCACAACAAGTGATGGGGACTTCTTATAAAAGGCTAAATTCGACCGTTGAAATATGACCGTTTTGAAACGCAAGAATTCTACTTAAGCAGAATGCTTGCGTTTCAAAACGGTCATATGTTTAAAAAGCTGAAACGCAGGAATCCTGCTTAAGCAGGATTCCTGTGTTTCAGCTTTTTTTAAAAAAAAAAAAATTGGTTGAAACGCAGGAATCCTGCTTAAGCAGGATTCATGCGTTTCAGCTTTTTAAAAAAAAAAAAATTGGTTGAAACGCAGGTATTTTGCTTAAGCAAAATACCTGCGTTTCAAATTTATACCGAAATGCCTTTTTTGGGTACAATTTGCCTTGAAACGCATAAATCTTGCTTAAGCAAGATTTCTGCGTTTCAAACTGTAGTGTACCCAGAAAAAAATTGTAGTGTACAGAATTCTTCCGCTAATAAAATCACCATAGATCAATATTCAATAGTATTAAAATATTGTTTATTGGTTGTTTAAGTTATCTATCCTATAAGTTATCCTTGCCGTCTTGCCCCAAAATTAATAAGAATCCTCTTTATTTTTTCTATTGGTAACGATTAGATTGGTATGAAGATCTATTTGAAAATCAGTATACCATTTTTTGGGATGAGAATGAGAAGTTTTGAGTTGATTATAATTTTTTCTAGTATATGTAAATGACAGAGATTTCCAATGAGATCAACCACCACATTTAATTTTCGGAAGAAAATCTACACTATCACAATTTTTTTTAACAAGCATAGAATATCATAGATGACAATTTCAATAACTCATGGACAGTGTCAGATTTGCTTCAAGACATTAACAATTGTCAGATTATCACTTTCAATTTCTATGTTTCAGAGTCTTATTTCTTTTGCCTTAATTATTGCATTGCACAATGCAAGTGCTTATGTCCTAGAAGTAGTTGATTTGCAACATTTTTCCGCGAAAACCATTAATGATTCGCGCTTGTCATTTCTAATGATAAAGCCATATGTTGAATCCCTATTTGATTTTGTTGATCCGTTTGATAAATTTTGACAAATTTGTCAAGCGGTTTCTTCCAACTTAGAATTTTCCTTTTTTTTCTCATTTGGGTTTTCCTAGGTTTATTGTTGTTGATTAGGCAATTTGGGTCCTAAAGTTTTCTTCTTTTCCGATTGAAAATTGAGTTTTGAGTATAGTTTGTCAAATGTTTTATGATCTCCATGTCACTATTGTTTGTTGAGAATGTTTTCTGTTTTTTGTACTAAATGCTCCACCAGGTGATTTCTAGTTTTGTAAATTGTTTTGGAGTTGTAGTTGGCTCTAGTCAGGGATTTTTAGAACACTGCATGTGTCGATGTTTATTTTTATGATTTTTTCGCATGGTACCTGTTGGGCCTGGCATCCCCTGGGAAGATGGATCGAGCAAATCAAGCCCAAGCCCACGACGGATCGGAAGAACAAGAGAAAAGCCCAGAGGAGGCGACGAGACTTCTCCGGTCGAACGCCCTCCGACAAGATCGCGAAAACCCGGCCAAGCATTAAATGCCAAGATTGATCAACGGCCATAGCATTTACACAGCACCATAATAAGCAGCAATTAGTGACAGAATCTCCATAATAAAATCCCGGCGTTGAAGATAAAGATGGAATCGAAATGTAACGGTCTGAGGCATGAAGAACTTGCCGTATTTGGACGAAGAAGAAGATAAGAGGCACACACACAATTACGTGAGGACAACAACCATTTTCTCGCTCAGAAACACATCAGAAGAACACATTTGCTCTAAGCTTAGCTCTCAAAGAGTCGTCCACGCTGATTCGTCGCCGATCGCAACCTAAAAGCCACCGGTCGAGTCCTACCCGATCTCTTGTCTTACTACGATAAGTTGTATCTCGATTCGATCTGATTTACACGACATCTAATAAAATCATCTCGCTATTCTACATTTACTTCTTGTTTGTCTATTATCTATTTGGTTTGAATTGTTTTCTATCACCCGATCGACTAGTTACCCCGTCTAAGGCGATTTAGGTCGTCCGATCTTTTCGTCCCAAAACAATTTGGCGCCCACCGTGGGGCAACTTGCCGATCACCCTTCCGAAACTTTTCAACCATGACTATCGACCCACCTGCCAACACTGAAGAACCACGTCTCGTAGACGAAACCCAAGCTCCAGGAAACACGACCGAAAATCCTACTCCAACCCAGTTCCAAGAACTTTCCCAGAAAATGGCCACCCTTCAAGAGGAACTAGCCCAACAACGCCAAAAGACCGAAACCTTAGCCGCCCTGTCGACCCAATCCAAGGCCGAGATTGCACAACTAACCTGTGAAAATGAGTCTCTTAAGTCACGTGTACAATCGATGGCCTCAGGATCCAGGAACATGCCCATCCACGGCAGCGTCCGAACGCGCCTCGACATGGACAACATCGAGCCAACACCTCCGAGCATACGACGGCCCGGACACACAGAGGGTACATCTCGAATTCCTTTTTCTAATCCGTTTTCGACTAACAATGTCACTTTTTCCACACCGATCGGGTCGGCAGGGGCCCGAATCGACGAACCACAGGTTACCAATCCGCCAGATGTCCTGGCTCTTTTCCAACAGACGCTCGACCGACACATGAAGACGATCGACGATCGCTTCAATAGGCTCCCAGGAGTCCCACAACCAATCGAGAGGGAAGCATCCGATGGATTCGAAGAATCCCCGTTCATTGAAGAAATCGCAAGGGTCGAGATCCCCAAGAAGTTTCATCTCCCCAACATGGCGACGTTCGACGGCACCACCGATCCAGATGACCATATCTCTCTCTATAAACAAAAACTAATGGCTGCATCCGTTTCAAGGGAGAGCCGCGAGGCCGTCATGTGCAAAAGTTTTGGCACGACCCTCGCGGGCCCCACACTAACTTGGTTTATGCGTTTGCCTCAGGGAATGATTGCATCATTTGCGGATCTGGTCAACTCTTTCAAGAGTCAGTTCGCCAGCAGTCGGAGGCTCGAGAGACAATCAAGTGACCTCTACCGAGTCACACAAAGGTATAACGAACCTCTTCGGAATTATCTCAACAGGTACAATAAGGAGAAAGTGGCGATCCCCCACTGTGACGTCATAACCTCCATCGAAGCCTTCCGACAAGGTCTGGTCAAAGACATCAATCTCTACAATGAAATTACCAAGTACCCGTGTAGAAGTTTCGAAGATGTCCAGACGAAGACCATGGCAAAAGTAAGATTGGAAGAGGATCGTGAGTCGCGAAAAGCCTCACACGGATCCGATCCATCCGACGTAAAAATCCCTCCGACAACCGTCGAGACAGACGTCCTCACCCCTACTCTCGTAATCGAAACGAGCCAAACCAGGTAAACTCTTTCCAAGACAGGTCACATGATTGGAGAGACGGTCCGGCGCTGCCTCCTAGGGTCCAGTCTTATAACTTCAATGTTTCCGTGTCGGAGCTCGTCGAGAGTTTCGACAAGTATGGAAAAGAGGTAAGATGGCCCTGAAAGAGCGACCGACCGGATGTCAAGAAAGACATGAACCGATGGTGCGAATTCCACGGCGACCACGGTCATTCGACCGACGAGTGCATCGCCCTGCGAAAGGAAGTCGCTAGGTTACTCTCACAGGGGCTCCTGTGCGACGTAATCTCAGAGCGGGGGAAAGCTATCATGGAACGTCGAGATCAGGTAAAACAGAACAAACCCCCATCTCCCGTCCATACAAAAATTGTCAATACTATTTCAGGTGGATCGGACATATGTGGGAACACATACTCCGCGGCTAAGCGGTATGCCAAGGAAAGCAAGGGCGACAAGCCCGAGACATCAGAATTCAAGCTAAAGAAGACCTCCAACCTTCCGACGGTCACATTCGACGAGTCCGACTCCAACGGGTCAGATAGTCACCACGACGGTCTGGTAATCTCTTTGTCCATTGGTAATTGCTTAATACAGAGAGTATTAATCGATACGGGGAGTTCGACAAACCTCTTAACCCTTGATGCCCTTAAAGAGATGGGTCTGATCGAAGACGACCTAATCAAAAAGTCGACCCCACTGGTCGGGTTTAGCGGTGAGGTCAAGCATACGACCGGTGAAATCATTCTAACCACATACACTGGAGGAATCAACCGACAGGTGAAATTCTTAGTCCTAGATTGTTCGTCTCCCTATAATTGTATTCTTGGCAGGCCATGGATACACGTTATGAAGGCAGTACCTTCAACATATCATAAAGTCATCAAATTCCCCACTGAATGGGGAGTCCAAGAAATCAAAGGAGATCAAAGGACCGTTAAGGAGTGCTACGTCGCTTCTATGAAGAGCGCAGTCGAACACAAGACCGCATAGCAACCATAGAGCGGCGAAGGACCTAGTCGGTACGTCGAACCAGAAATGGAAAAACTCGACGAGATTGCACTAGATCCCTCAAAGCCAAACCAAACGGTAAGGGTCGGGTCGGACTTGGACGACTCGACCAGACAACAACTCCTCGACTTTCTCAGGACCAATGCCGATTGTTTCGCATGGTCGCATGAGGACATGGTCGGAATATCTCCAAACGTTATTACACATAAATTGAATGTAGATCCATCTCACCCCCCTGTCAAGCAAAAACACAGGAAGTTGGCTCCCGAGCGGAACAAGATAGTCGATGACGAAGTCAAGAGCTTATTGGAAACAGGAAAAATCAGGGAGGTCCATTATCCCGAGTGGCTAGCCAACGTGGTCGTAGTCCAGAAGAAGAATGGCAAGTGGAGAGTCTGCATCGACTTCACAGACCTCAACAAGGCTTGTCCCAAAGACTCGTTTCCTCTACCCCACATCGACGCTATGGTCGACGTAACGGCGGGACATGAAATGCTTACCTTCATAGACGCCTTCAGTGGCTACAATCAAATCCTCATGGAACCCGAAGACCAAGAAAAAACAGCGTTCGTCACTAGCCAAGGTATCTATTGCTATAGAGTAATGCCTTTTGGTCTCAAAAATGCAGGGGCTACATATCAACGACTAGTCAACAAAATGTTCAAAGACCAGATTGAGGACACGATGGAAG
Organism: Rheum nobile; assembly: GCA_027886185.1. Classification (NCBI taxonomy): domain Eukaryota; kingdom Viridiplantae; phylum Streptophyta; class Magnoliopsida; order Caryophyllales; family Polygonaceae; genus Rheum; species Rheum nobile. The sequence goes on from WOAB01000163.1 coordinate 3,299,763, forward strand.
TATACATAGACGACATGTTGGTCAAATCAAAAAAGAAAGAAGATCACATCGACCACCTTCGCAACAGCTTTGAAGTGCTAAAAAGGTACACCATGAAACTAAACCCTACTAAGTGCTCCTTCGGAGTGTCGTCAGGAAAGTTCTTGGGGTACATGGTGACACAAAGAGGAATAGAAGCCAGCCCGGAACAGATCAAGGCTCTCATCAACCTCCGATCTCCCCGATGCATCAAAGACGTACAGAAACTTACAGGTCGGATAGCAGCTCTGAACAGATTCATCTCCAAATCATCCGACAAATGCAAACCCTTCCATGATGCTCTCAAGAAGAACAAGTCCTTTCAATGGACGGAAGAGCACGAAGCGGCGTTCCAAAACTTGAAGGAATACCTGGCCAGTCCCTTGTTACTGACCAAACCTAAAGGCGACGAGCCCTTATTTCTATATCTTGCAGTGTCAGAATCAGCCGTAAGCGCAGTACTGGTCAGAGAAGAAGACGGCAAGCAGTCGCCAATATACTATGTCAGTCGGACGCTGTTACCGGCAGAAACGAGGTATTCGTCACTTGAAAAGCTCGTACTATCATTGGTAATGGCCTCGAACAAACTTAAACCTTATTTCGAATTCCATACTATTACTGTCCGCACTAATCATCCCATGAGAGCAATCATGAGGAAACCCGAGTTCACAGGACGAATGACCAAATGGGCCATACACCTCAGCGGTTACGACATCGAATATGAGCCCAGGACGGCAATCAAGTCGCAGGCCTTAGCTGACTTTGTGGCTGATTTCAGCCCGACCGTAGAACAATAAGCCACAAGAGAAGCAACGCAATTGCTCGCAACAGAAGAAACATGCACATGGGAACTCCACACCGATGGTGCGTCGAACGCTAGAGGATCGGGGCTAGGGGTCGTGCTAAAATCGCCACAAGGGGACAAGATAGCCCAGGCCGTCAGATGTGAGTGGGATGCGACAAACAACGAAGCTGAGTATGAGGCACTCATATTCGGACTCATCCTGGCTCGTGACCTAGGGGTCCGAGAGATCGAAGTCATTTGCGACTCCCTGCTAGCCGTGAACCAGATACAAGGGTCGTACAACGCTAAAGACGTCAAAATGATAGCCTACTTGGAGGTAGCCAAGAAGCTGATCGGACAATTTCAAACATTTGACATCAGACAGGTACCCAGGGATCTTAACTCCCAAGCTGACGCACTCGCCAACCTAGGATCTGCCTTGGACCCGAAAGAATTTTCGTACATACCATTGGCCCACATCATGACGCCAGCCGTCCCAAGGACATCCGTCGAGTCAACAACACCGCTTGAAGAACTCGTCGCCATGGAAATAGGCGACCGACCAGAAGAATACATCGTCGACACCAATGACGACTGGATGCTACCTTACATCAGATGGTTAAAAGACGGCATTCTGCCCGACGACAAGACAGAAGAAAAAAAGCTCAAGGTACAAGCACTCTCTTTCGATATCCTAGATAACATCTTGTACAAAAGATCTGTCACAGGGCTACTCCTACGATGCCTCAAGACTCCAGAAATCGGACGTATCTTACAATCGCTACACGAAGGAGAATGTGGGAACCACACCGGCGGACGAAGCCTCTCAGGGAAAGCTCTACGGAACGGGTACTACTGGCCCACGATGAACAAAGATGCTATGGAGTACACCAAGAAGTGCGACGCCTGTCAGCGGCACGCGCCCGTCCATCATCAACCCTCAGAGCTCCTCCATCCGACTTTGGCTCCATGGCCCTTTATGAGGTGGGGAATGGACATTGTCGGGAAGCTTCCGCCCGCGTCGGGACAAAGAGTTTTCTTCCTCTCCATGACGGACTACTTTTCTAAATGGATCGAAGCAGAAGCCTACAGAGAGGTAAAAGATCAACATGTCATTTCATTCATAAAACGCAATATCTTGTGCAGATTTGGCGTCCCATCAGAAATCGTGTGCGACAATGGCTCCCAATTCATCAGTCATAAGACCCGAGCCTTTTACGACCAATGGAACATCAAGTTGGTCACATCCACACCTCGGTACCCGCAATCCAACGGACAAGCCGAATCCAGCAACAAAATCATTATCAACAACCTCAAGAAATGCCTCACTGGGGCTAAAGGCAAATGGGCAGACGAACTCCCACTCATTCTCTGGTCCGACAGGACCACTCCAAAGAATGCGACCGGACAGTCGCCTTTCTCTCTCGTCTACGGGAGTGAGGCAGTCATTCCGACTGAGCTACTAGTTCCGACCGCCCGTTGCAACCTTCAGACGAACGATCAGAACGACGTCGAATTGGCACACGATCTGGACATAGTGGACGAGATCAGAGAAAGAGCCTGAATCAGGATGGTCAGGTTTCAACAACAGGTAGCAAGGAGTTACAACAAGAACGTCTGGATCAAGGCATTCAAGGTCGGAGATTGGGTCCTCAGGAAAACATTCCAGAACACCAAGAATCCGTCCGACGGAAAGCTCACACCACAATGGGAAGGACCCTACTTAATCACCAAAGTAGTCGGACAAGGAGCATACCAGTTAGAAGACAAGGACGGACAACCAATCCCAAGAAATTGGAACGCAGCACATCTAAAGCTATACCATTTCTGAATCAAACAAGGTAAAGCATTACACAATTTTATACATCACTTACTATCGCATATACATCGCTATCTTCTTTTACATATTATCATCTGACACTAAGCGAGGACTTCCTCCTTACAAAATACAAATGCAGAACAGCATTGACATATACACTAGATCCAGTCATCCGCAAAAAGCGCTTACATTACATTACACGATCGATCGGAACACGGGGAGATGACAACACAGGCACGTCGGCACACCGCCTGTCTTACATAAAACATAAGGTACGACACCTTATTACATTCACGCAATAGAAACATATTGCTTACCTCCCCGACATAAAGTCATGACTAACACAATACACAAACAAATCGCAGGCCTGCTCTACACACATACATACGGCGGAGCCCCACTCGACGGAGCACACGGGCAAAACCGACATACATAAAGCGTCACCGACTATTCCCTTGAAAGTCTGACGAACATGTACGAAACAAACTAGCATACGATTCTATATGTAAAGACGAAATTGCATCAAAATACAAACATTTTTATACATAAACACGACCCACGATGATGGACGGGTCGCCAAAACACATTGTCTGCCTACACATCTGTAGGACTTTGTCAACATTCACTTAGAAATATTCTGCGACCCGCGATGGTGGACGGGTCGCCAAAACACATAATATTCAAACCCACACGCAGGTGGGGCAAACAAAGTCGAAAGTACGCAAGAAATGCAAATCAGGCATCGAGGACAACAGCATTACCTTCGGCAGGGGCTGGTTCCAGAGAGGCTGCCTCGTCAGTCGGCTCGACATCGCCAGAGTGGGCCTCATCCTCGTCGACACCCTCTTACACGGCCTCTTCTTCGACGCCGGCCAAGCGAAACAGCTCCTGACCAGGGTTGCCCTTTGGGAACATGGAGTCCAAGGTCTCCTTCTCTGCCTTCAAGTCCCAGAGCTCGTGCTTGCCTTCGCCGAACTCCTCGATCATTTCGACGCGTGACTTCAGCGCGTAAAAAGCACCAACGTCACCAGCGATCTGGCCATCGACGATCCGAGCCCGCTTCACCTCTTCCTCAACGCCTGATCGGCTCTCTTCAAACTCTTTCCGGCTTAAAACCAGCTCCTCTTGACAACTCTTCAACTCCCTGGAGAGACGACGCTCAGTCTCCCGACAACGGCTCTCCGATCCCTCCAACTTGGTCCTCAAGGACGCAAGAGCGGACTCCAACCTGGCAGCTCTTTCCTCGGCCTTGGCAACCATCGCCTTAACACCAGAATACGCGCCCAAGAGGTACTGGAAAGACTAAAGAAAGAAAGTACAAACAAGTAGTCAGAAAACTTAGTCAACGAAAGAGGGAGAAATACAAAATAAAGACAACTCACCTTCCACGCGGAGCATCCCGCTTCACCAATGCAGTCCAGAGGAGAGGCGTCGTCAACTTCCGAATTCAAAGTCGGGTCCTGGTCGTAAAAGAGGTCGGCAATCGATTGTCCGACCGCGCCGATCTTGACGACTCCTTCAGTGGGCGCCTCCTTCTTCTTGGGAATCGCCTCTTCCATGACATCATCGGAGGGAGCACCTGCCTTCCTCTTGGAACCGACTTTGAGTGGGGGCGCCAGGTCCGTTAGAATTGACTTGCTCGACGCCGCCTTAGCCGCTGCCTTTCTCTGTTCGATCAAGCCTTTTCCAGACACCACCTTCAGACGAGCACTCGTTCGACCACCAGAGGAAACTGACACGACAAGACAACGAAAAAGGAGAAGATCCTAAAGCACACGACGAAATAAAAAATAGTAAAGAAGGACTCCCAGAGTCGAGAGTCTACCTTTTGCGCGAGATGATGAGATGTTCGACATGTCATCTTGAGAAGCAGGAGTCGTCGACAGCAGGTTGACGTTCACAAACTTTCTCTCAGACACGGGAACTCCAAGAACAATCTTTGACAAGCCTTCCGACCGGCTACTCACCCCCAGATCTTCTGGTTCAGGAACTACAAAAAAGAAAAGTTAAAACAAAAGTTAAGACACATAAACAAGCAAAGAAGAAGACAAACACATACTCTCAACTCGCCACTCAGTCAACAAGAACGGACACTCTCCCCCCTTCTCCAGAGACGAGCGTTCGACAAAAAAGAACTTCGACCCCCATCCTCGGTCGTTCACGTCGAGATTCGGCACCAGAGGCTTCCGACCATGTCGGATACGTAACTGAACGCGTGAGGAGCTCTTCGACCCAATGAAGTAGTTGTACCACAAAGCATCAAAATCAAAATCAGCTCCAGATCGGACATTTACAAGGTCCAAGACCCTAAGAACCCTCCATGCCTGCGGCATCACTTGACATGGTGCCAACGCCAAAGTAGCTAAGAAATCCCTGACAAGGGGAGAGAAAGGAAATTTATGCCCTATTCGAAACGGGTATGCGTAAAAACAAACCCATCCTTCATAACGCGCATCGGCCCTCTCATCCGGGTGAGGCAGCTTGGCAACCGTCTCCGGTGGAAAGCCTCCAACTTGAAGAATTTGATCCAGTTCTGCTTGGGACAGAGTGCTCGTCAGAGCATCCGACTCTTTCAAAATGAAGCGAGGAGGGGCTTCGCCCTCGCGCAAGTCAGAAAGAATCTTCGACGATTTGGAAGCTTCGCTAGAAACCATTTCAAGGACGGAAAGAGAAGGGAATCGAAGAGCTATGGCTAGAGAAATTGGAAAACTTACCAAGGAAGCTTGTAGTAGAAGACGAAGTGAAGTCTAATCGCTCTCCTCTGCTCCGAATTTATGGAGGGAAGTAAAGACCTGCAGAGGCGTCGCATCGTGCCCCGATCGCACGCCACGTAACCCTAGACAACCACGCCAAAAAAGGATGGTAGAGATCGTGTCTAGATAAGTTGCCTCGGACTCCGCTTTACTTGCCTAAACCGAAAGCCCAAGGCAACTTGGGGCTATTGTTGGGCCTGGCATCCCCTGGGAAGATAGATCGAGCAAATCAAGCCCAAGCCCACGACGGATCGGAAGAACAAGAGAAAAGCCCAGAGGAGGCGACGTGACTTCTCCAGTCGAACGCCCTCCGACAAGATCGCGAAAACCCCGTCAAGCATTAAATTCCAAGATTGATCAACGGCCATAGCATTTACACATCACCATAATAAGCAGCAATTAGTGACAGAATCTCCATAATAAAATCCCGGCGTTGAAGATAAAGATGGAATCGAAATGTAACAGTCAGAGGCATGAAGCCGTATTTGGACGAAGAAGAAGATAAGAGGCACACACACAATTACGTGAGGACAACAACCATTTTCTCGCTCAGAAACACATCAGAAGAACACATTTGCTCTAAGCTTAGCTCTCAAAGAGTCGTCCACGCTGATTCGTCGCCGGTCGCAACCTAAAATCCACCGGTCGAGTCCTACCCGATCTCTTGTCATACTACGATAAGTTGTATCTCGATTCGATCTGATTTACACGACATCTAATAAAATCATCTCGCTATTCTACATTTACTTCTTGTTTGTCTATTATCTATTTGGTTTGGATTGTTTTCTATCACCCGATCGACTAGTTACCCCGTCTAAGGCGATTTAGGTCGTCCGATCTTTTCGTCCCAAAACAGTACCCCTGAGGTAAGGCGAAATTCGCGAGGCGCCCCAAAGTTTAAACTATTTCGCGTGGTACCCTCGAGTTTTGTTTTCTTTTCCGCCAAATGCCCAACTGTTAACTTTTCCGTTAAAAACAAATGCCCAAATAGTAGGGATGTTCAAAAGAGGACCGGACCGGAAAACCAGACCGGACCGGAAAATCGGACCGGACCGGAAATGACCGGACCGGACCAGAAATGACCGGACCGGTGAAAATACGGTCCGGTCTCCGGTCCAAGTAATTCCCTTAATCCGGTCCGGACCGGCATACCGGATTTTTTTAATTTTAATTTTTTTTAATTTATATATTTTTTGGGAGATTTATAAGTATTTTTTATAGATTTTTTTTTTAATTTAATAAGTTAGGAATATATATGTTTTTTAGATATTTTTTTTAGATATTTTTTATAAATTTTAAATAAGAATTTAATTATTTTAAATAAAAAAACAAAATCCGATCCTAGACCGGACCGAACCAAAATTGGACCAGACCGAATAGGTCCGGACCGGATGAACACCCCTACCAAATAGCCTTCCTCTTTCTCCTCCATCCCCTCACCTCCATCATGCTTCTCCTTCACCCGCTCACCTTCTATCCATTTCTCAACAGGTGGTCGGAATTTTTCAAAACAAGAAAAGAAAACTAACAATTTGTAGATGAGGTGGACTTTTTTAAAAAGCAAACAACAACAAGAACTCAAAGATGAAAGAAGAAAACACAACCTCCCCTGTTCGAGAGTACACAGAAATTGTGAAGAATTCATGGAGAAGACAACAAAACTGGATTCGAGGAGAGCAAACCGGAAAGGGCAGATTCGAGACAGTCAGTGTCGGATTCGACCTTCAAAACGGGCGCGTATTCACAGTAAAATCGGTGGCCGCAAATTCCGGAACGGCGGCGCAAGTGGAGGCGATTGAGTACGAAATCGCCGTCCTTCGATCTCTCTCCTCCCCCATCGTCATCAAGTACTATGTCGACGACGTCACGGAGGAGACAAGGGCGGTGTACCAAAACCTTCACATGGAGTACCTCCCCGACTGGACTGCCGCTGAGCTGTGGAAATCCGGTGGCGGCGCGGCGGTGGATGAGGAGCATGTTCGGCTGTTCGCGCGGTGCCTGGTGTCAGCTCTCCAATATGTGCACTGGAAGGGAGTTATCCACTGCGACGTCAAGGGGAAGAGTCGGGGAGGAGAAGCCGAGAAGGGCTCGTCTGAGTCTGACCGAAGACGACGAGAAGGAGTTGGTAAATGTTTGGAGGCGCGTGATGGGGGAGAAAGACGAAGGCCTATTTGGTAGGGATGAACAAACGGATATATTCGATCCGATCCGGTCCGGATATCGGATATCCGGTTCAAAAAATTTACAAAATCTCGATCCGTATCCGATCTGTTTTGAAACGGATATTCGGTAAAAAGGACTCGGATCGGATCGGATATCTGAGCTGGATATCCGAATTATCCGGTTACTATAAATCTATTAAAAATAAATCAATATATTCATTTTTTAAATTCAAAAGTAATAAATTGTAAATTAAGAAATAAAATTTATAGGTTGTTTCTTAATTTGTTCGTACGATTTAAATTATATACACACTTATTATTCATATGAAAACATATTTACACTATTTTACTTGGACAACAATATAAATATGTGATTAAGGATGTAAAATTTATTAATATATTACTCAATATATTAGTTATAATAAACAAATTTATGATTATAAATATTATATGAATAGTACCGGATGTTTTCGGATATCCGGTAAGCTAAATATCTCGATCCGTATCCGGTTCAAGTATCCGGCAAAATCACCCGGATCGGATCGGATACGGATAAAAACTTAAAGGATATTTTCGGATATGGATTTTTAGGATACGGATCGGCGGATTTTCGGATCGGATCAGCCGGATCGGATATATTTGCTCACCCCTACTATTTGGGCAAAAAAATATTGATTTTTTTTAACAGAAAAGTTAACGGTTGGGCATTTGACGGAAAAAAAAACTCAAGGGTACTGCGCGAAATAGTTTGAACTTTGGGGCACCTCGCGAATTTCACTTTATCTTAGGGATATCAGGCGAAAAAACCGTTATTTTTATTATTTTATGTATTGTATGATTATAGTGTAATAATAAGTGGGGTATGTCTTCAGTTTGGTGATTACAAGCAATGCAACCCGGAGGTACATTAAGACCTTTTTCTAGCAACTTGATTTAGTGGGGAGTCCATTTTTAATAATCTTCCATAAAAAGTTATTTACTTTTGGGTATGTGTCCAATTCCCAAATCCAATAGGAATCATATTGAGAGTATCGTTTGTTCTTATAACTAATTCCATCGCATATTTTGTAGAAAACCATCCGTTCTTACTTGGTCCCAATACATCCAGTCCCTGATTTGATTGAAGGGAAGCGTTGTTGATGTGATGGTGGATACTATACCCGACGATAGTATTTGATCGAGTTTTTTCTTATTCCATTGTTTGTTGATATCCAAATATTTTCAACTTTTATATTAAGATTATATATAGTCTGGTGGTATATTTACAATATCACATAGTGGTTCTCTTGAAAATCATTTATCTCGCAAAAAATCTTATCGTTTTTTCCACCCCCACCCACATGCCAAATTAGTCATTTATTGAATTCTTGTCGTATTTTCATCATTTTGGACTATTGCCAAGGCAATTGCCTTTCTTTTTTTCATATTCTAGGACATCTAAGTGCTAAGAAAATTACATTAACTATTTTCAAATTAATATCAATTAAACCAATTTGAACCACACAAATAAAGTTCACAAACTAGTCGATAAGATCAATTGAAACCCTATTGACCTTGACATGATAATGTCTCAGTTGTGACAGGATACACGATTGACCAAGACTGTATGTTTTCTATTAAACAACACTTCACAAACTAACTAACTAACTACTAAGAAAGTTCGAACCACACAAATAAAGTTCACAAACTAGCACGATATGATCAACTGAAACTCTATTGACCATGACATGATATTACAACGACCATGACTGGATTTTGTCTTTGAAGCAAAGAAAGTTCACAAGAAAAGTGCTTAGAAAATTACATTAACTAGGTTCAAAAGTAATACGAGTGGTAAGAGATCTTTGCAGAGTTTGGATCTCTTACTACACATATTAAAGGGATGCGTTCAACACCAAACGATAAGCAAAATATGGACATAAAAAGCAAAATATGGATCTCTTACTACACATATTAAGGGGATGTGTCCTCTCAGCTCGGCCAACGCTTGTAGTAGGTCCATTGGGTATGTCCTCTCAGCCGCATCTTGAACAACGCTTGATTGTTCCATAATTCCTTTACCAATGCGCCCTGAACCTATTAACTCTAGGCCTTCCAACGTGCCTGGTCATGAGCGGTGGAAGACAAGGCTTACTAGATATAGATGGAGGAACATCCCAACGACTAGTTGGGGGCACCAGGTGCATTTTTTCTTTGTAAGCTTCATTAGCCGTATCATTCATGTAAAATGGACTAACCAGGAAAGAAGCATCAATGCCTTTATCCTTTGCTACAGCAAGGGCACCTGTTTCTTTATATGATAGATGCAAAAGTCATGACCTGTAAGAGTATAGTGTCTTCTCAATCCCTTTGAAATGCTCGCATGACGATGAGACACGAACACATCTTCCGTTTCTACTAAAACAACTTTCATCTCATTGAAGAAAAATGACCATGATGTATCATTCTCATTGTCAACCACTGCGAATGCGAGAGGGTATATGCCTTTGTTTCCATCTTGGGTTATAGCTAGAAGAAGATGGCCAAGTATTTTCCATTCAAAAAAGCTTCATCCACTAAAATTACCTGTGACTAGAAAACAACCCTTAAACAACTATACATCCTATCATACATGCAAATATTTGAAGTCAACTAACTAGAACGCTCCTATCCTGTCATGAGTGGAATAATATCCTACCATCTATCCTTACATTTCATGATTGTTCAAAAAGTACTTAACAAGCAACCCTACTCAATTGGGACAGTCCCCTTATCCAAGCACCCAAGGATCAGAAGCAGTACTTGAAACAATTGTTATTATCCGTGGTAATAGCTACGTGCGAGCCATGATTCATCTTTTTAGCATGTAGAACCACGAGTTCAACTTATCGTAACTTCCCTCCGCATTACCCCGTATCATGTCATCGACTAACAAGTGTGCTCGATTGGCTTTATAATAACTGGCATAAATTCCCATGTCCTTCATGGCGCTTTGTATTTCTCTTGCTCTTGGGGCTTCCTTATGAACTCAGAACCTGTCAAACAATAAAACATATTCGTCACATGCTCGAGGTAACATTGCAATAAGACATTACACATACCTGAACTAACTTAAAGTTTTACCTTGGAAGTATCTTTTCAGCTATTACGGATGTAGTTGCATGTTTGTTGTGGTCATATCGATAACGCAATCCGCAACTATGGGTTCCATCAAACTTTCGAACCACAAACAAACCACTTTCATTCTTTACTGAGCTACGACATCCAAATGTACATGCTTTGTCGAAACACCCTACTAAATATGCCAGACTTCTTCACAGAAAGATGGAAACAATCCTACAAGCAATTGTAGTTAACGTTATAATAACCCTCATCTTATCATAAGGGTATCAATGTAATTTCTAGATATTTTAATTTGATAAATATAAAAGTTATGAAATTTATTTTATTTCTTTTAGAGGAGTAATTTAAATTTTCATTAACTTAAGTTCAAAAGCTAGTTCTAGATAATTTTGTACAAATTATCAAATGGGTTGTAAAAGTATAGTGTAGGAATAAATAACTAAGTATAACAATGAATGTAATTTTTAAAATTTAAATATAGTAATAAATGTTATATGTTTTTTCATGTTTATCCATGAAGAGATAAAATAATAAATATCCTAAGTATGTTATCCCTTTAAGTTATGGATGGTCTAAATTATGATTAACCTTATGTTGATTAAAATTTAGATAAACTTATCAATCTTAACCTAGATTATTTGAGTTAAGATTAACAAAGTGTTACCCATATTTTAAATAAGGAGATATAACTTAAGCTTCATTTTAACCTAAATTAATTATTTCTCACTTTAATTTTGGGTTAAAATAATATTACAAACTTAAAATATTAAAATAAATAAGTTTGGGGAATTTTTTGTAACTTTTGAAAAGTTACTTGAGGGCATTTTGGCCACAACTTAAACAGTTGGGCACAAATGTGCAAATAGACCAAATAAGGGGGGCCGTGTGCAATTTCTGGAAATAAGTCTCCTTCAACCTCCAGCCCAGCCATTAAAACGCGAGCTCCAACCCTCTTCAATGGCGGAAATTGCTTTAATCTCGAGCCCGATTCATCAAATTAAACATTGGTCATCGAATAAGAAGAATTGGGGTATTCAATTCCTCAATCAATTTGGAAAAAAAGTGGCGAGCTCGACGAGATTTTGCCGAGCAACCAAACGTGTCGTTCATAATGCCGAATTGAATATCTCCAAAACTCGATCGTTGTGCCTTGAATTGGGAGGAGTGATTTGCAAGATATTGTCAAGGACATTGAAAGCTTAAAAAGCCCTATAAATAGCCCTTTGATCTTGCTCCCAACTCATCCAATTACAAGCAAATTACCACGAACCCTAATTTCCGACTTCGCCTGTTCTTTTGGAAAACTCGTGCACCTCAGGCTCAATTTGTCTCTTTTCCGATCGGTGTCCACCGCGAGCTCCGGTGAAGTTTTGTTGTTCCGATTTTGATTTTGTGTATTTTAATTTTAATTTATTTGGCATAATCTTGATTAAATTGGTTAATCTAGATTATTTGAAAATAAGTTAGGAATAAATTAATTTTATGAATTATAAAATTAAATTAATTATATTTATTTTGGGTATTATCTTATGTTATGAATGGTAAAATTATAACCCTTCATCTAGATAATATTTTGAGTTAGAAATTATTAGGGTTATAAATAAATTATTGGGTCAATTTATTTATGATATGATTATTTAGAATATATGACTATATGATTTTAGCATCGTATAAATAATTGTTTTATCGTAAAGCCTTGAAATTGATTTATTTAAGAGTTAAATAAAGTCAATCAGAAATCGAGACCTTGTATCCTTCAAATTTCGATAATTGAATAAATTATCTAATTATAATTTATTTATTGTGTGTGATTTGGGTACATCTCGGAATTGCGTTTGGAACGAAAATAAAGCAGGGAGCCAATTTACTTTTCGAAAGCAACCATCTCCGATGCGCCGTTCATCTTCTTCGTGATTCAAGGCTAGTGGCGGTTTGCTTTTGCTATTTTATTCCGTATTTTTCTTAATTGACAATTAATCTATTATCTTAATTAAGTTGGGATAAATAATCTTCTTAATTGTGTTTGAGAACTTGTGTGTTAAAAAAATTGTGTAAATGAACCTTATTATTAGGTTGTATAATTGCTAGCAACGACCCTTAAATATATTATTATTATAGGGTGCTAGATGAACTTTGGTATAGATTTGTTGTGCATTTGGTGTGGATTTAATTGCTAGTTAGCACGAGTATTCGTAGAAACGTTATTATCTTGCGAGGTTTAGTTATTTCTTTATAATTTGATATTAAGAGGATTATTGTCCTAATACTTTTGATCATGACCTACCCTTATTTTATATAAGTGGTGGTGCACTTAGCTAGTGCCGAAATTCGGGATTCGTCCCATGTTATATATCTATCTTATTGCGAGATTGGTGTGGATTATAAGCTTTAACGTTAATGCACGTTTTGAAATTAAATAAGATAAGTGCCGCGTGACACATAATTAATATACCCTCGGGCGAGAAGTACAACATGGAACCCGCCCGGTCTATTGTCTAAAGTAAGATTCGCATTATGTAGTGAGGTTGGTCGAGGACTCAAATAGTTAATGAGGCGTTTTCAAAACTTTGTGTGATAATGTTCCCAAACGTATTCACTAATTTTCCATAAGACTCGCTTCCGTTGGAGTCTTCTCTTGAAGCATTCTTTTTCTATCATTTCAATGAGAGTATCCGAGTTATGTATCGTCTACCGACTATTATTCGAGAGACAATGATAGTAACTGGATACAATCACAAGAACCACTCTGTTTGAGCCCTTGCGTAGTCTTTCATTAGACTAACCAACCTTTAATTTTCCTTGCATGGTTGGCTGGTGTCATCCGTCCTATACGACACATCAGTGGTTGGTTTCAGACAACCTTGAAGTAACAAATCGAAGACGAAGGCTTGCAGTTGAAGATTTAAAGTGATTTTATTTTTAATGTTGTCTAGTATTAATTTAATTTTCTTAAATAAATGTAATACTTAAACAAATTAGTCATGTATTTAGGGTTTATTCAAAAGTCTTCCGCTGTAAATTCACATTGTTTGTAATATCGTCCCAATTTACGAGAGGAATTTTAAATAAAAGAATTGAGTATTTGTTATAAAAGTCTTTCGCTGATTACTCTTTCATTATTTAATTTTTATGTTTTATTTACGCATAATTGTTCAGATTAAAGCCTAGGGTGACATTTGGACATTAAATTTTGAGGTCACTGGTGTGTGGCACTACCGACGTAAGTCGGGGGCGTTACAAACGCATCTTTCAACTTCATCTTAGTATCAAATATATCTCCAACCTTTATTTTATTATCAGCCTCATGCTTTACTTCTTGATCTTCGAATTTGGCCCATTCACCATCCTCATCCACTGGTCGGTAATACCTCTCTTTAACTACATCATTCATAAAATCAGAGTCCATTTTCTCCTCGACAAGGCCTTCATTGCTAGAGTGTACATACCATACATTGTCACCAAGGTTTACATTTTCACCGCCTGAGTGGCCTTCCCATGTAGTGTCACCAAGGATTACATTTTCATTTGTTTGATTATCGTTAGCAATTACAACCAGGTCATACCCCTTGTGATTTATTGCAAACACAAGTACTTCTTCGTCGCCGCTGCTTAGTGACCCTCTTTTAGAGATGTAAATCGGGTCAGTCAAGTCGAATTCGGTTCGGTTATTTCGGGTTCGGGTTGAGAACGGGTCGAGTCATTACATGTCAGCGGGCGATTCGGGTTGACCAACGGGTCAAGAGCGTCATTTTTTAAATATTTTGTTCACCATTTAAATATTATGAAATAGTTAAAAACTAATTTAAATATTTCAAAATAAGTTGAAATGAATTAAAATAATAAAATATTATTAATTATTTTAATGTAATTGATATTAGTAGACCAAAATCATATTTTAATTTTAATTTTAATTTATACTTTATTAATTAATAAATGTTTACATTATACAAAATTATATAAGTACACCAATGTTCTTTTTTTTAGGATAATTGAGCATATTATCATTATTTATATGTCATTTATCATATATATTTTATGTTATATTTTATTAATACTCCAAATTTATTTGTTAATTGGGTCGGGTTCGGGTTGGTCGGGTTCGGTCTCGGTAAAATCGGGTTCGGTAAATTCGGGTTACCAAAAATTTCGGTCAAGTCGGATCCAAAAGCGGGTCTGATGTGTTCCGATGGGTTCGGACCACGTTTGACGTCGGATCTAGGCAGGAAGCGGCCTCGTTCCTTCTCCTTAGTAACCGGGATAGGTAGCAACCAAGCGTGGACTCGGTTACCGGCTGTCTTGCTCTCGGCGGGGCCGAGTTGGGGCGAGAGGATCTCGCATGCGGAAGCTAGCGATAGAGGGATAGGTTGTGTTTGTGAACCGTGACGTGGTTCAATCGGGTCTAACCAATTTTGTGACGTCGAGGCTTAAGGGGAGGAGATGATCTCAACTACAAGGCTTAAGCTTTAATTTCAATGTGGAGAATAATGAATACAACGAAGGCTATTTAAAGCCATAAGGCTCGACCAAGAACCCTAATGGGCTTGGGCCGAAAACACACTAATGGGCTAGCCTTATCTAGCAAGAGAAAGGCACACGCCCGAAATAGAAAGTACGGAAATGGAAATACTAAAAAGGGAAACATGCTAAAACGGGAAATAATATAAAATAGACTAAACTAGACTAAGTCTTGAACCAAGGGGGACGCCACGGTCTTGGTCGTCTTGGGCTCGTCGTTGCCCGACTTGAGTCGAGCCCGGGATGCATCATTCTACCTCCCTTAGAATCGAAACGTCCCCGCTTCGAACTAGGTGGAGCCAAGGAGAGTAGACGCTCATCGGTCAGTGGTAAAGTGGCGTCGGGCTCGAGATTGACTCTTGGAACCTCAAAGATGAGAAGGTATCGCTCGGGTCCAGGAGCGGTCATAGCGTCGGGTGCCTTGGAGAGTATCGCGTGGAAGCCCGGGTTTGGAGTAGGCGTAATGGATACATTGTAATACCCACACCACATTGGGCCGGCCCATCACAGGGCTGCAGCCCATACACCCCAATCCATCCCATGTTGGCCCATACCCTTAAGGCAGGAAACCACACCATGGAGGTTGTTCGTGAGTCTCGAACTCGAGACCTCACGCTTTAACAAGAAGTCCAACGCCCTCTTGTTACCAATTGTGCTGCAGCGCAATTGGTAACAAGAGGGCGTTGGACTTCTTGTTAAAGCGTGAGGTCTCGAGTTCGAGACTCACGAACAACCTCCATGGTGTGGTTTCCTGCCTTAAGGGTATGGGCCAACATGGGATGGGTTGGGGTATATGGGTTGCAGCCCTGTGATAGGCCGGCCCAATGTGGTGTGGGTATTACAAAAAAGTACACTTTTATGTTGGATAGGGGCCTCCGAACGCATTGACCCAGCCATTTCTATCCCCCATGGGCCGCAGCCCATGTACCCCAACCCATCCCCCAAACTAGGGAGGTTGTTCGTGAGACTCGAACTCGAGACCTCCCGCTTTAACAAACGGCCTAACGCCCACTTGTTACCAATTGCGCTGTAACACCCCCAAATAACATCTTGAAAGTATTACCGCCAGTGACCTCAGACGTACTGTCCGATGTCACCCAAGGCTTTTCCAGTTGATATAAATCATTAAACCACAGTTATAATACAACATATCATAACTTTCATTAAAACCAAGTCTCGGAATTTCAGCATAATTCCAAATACATCAAAATACATAATCAGAATTATTACAGCGGAAGTCTTAAATACAAAACATAGTTAACACAGCGGAAGTCTTAAAATAACAACAAAAGCACCGTTCGCCTTTATAGTCGTTCTAGCCTTCTCGGATCCGCAATTTATCTGATGTGCCGAATCGAACGGATGACACCAGCCAACCATGCAGAGAACAATTGCGGTTGGTTAGTCTAATGAAAGACCAAGCAAGGGGTACAAAGCAGAGTGGTTCGAGTGATCGTATCTGTTTACTATCATTGTCCCTCAAATAATAACCGACGGAACGATACATAACCCGGTACTTTCACTGAATGCATATAAAATAAGATATGCACTGAAGAGAAGACTCCCAAGGAATTGAGTCTTATCGGAAAAATGACAAATGTTGGGAAACTTAATTAATCACAGAATCATTGTTTTGTAAATGAATTGGTGTATGTGTTTCCTTAGCTCTTTTGTTGTTTGTTGTCTTGATCGTATGGTTGTTGTTTTACTTGCTTAGTAAGCAAGCGTGTAACTAAGGACGTTAGGCCTTTTTCCTAACACTATCAATAAAGTTTAACCTTTGCTAAAAAAAAAATCACAGAATCACAGTATCGCATACGAGCGATTTAAAAGTTAAGACGAGTTTTCCTAGCTGCACTATCGCCTAGCTGCACTACTCGTCGAAGGTATATTAATTATGTGCGAGTAACGGCACTTATCTTATTTAATTCCAAAACCCACATCACGTTATAAGCTTTTATATCCACATTGCAGAGTCCAAGCCTCTATATCCACATCACGGTTGGTCATGACCAGAAAGTTTGGCATAGGGTCTTGATTGCCCTGTTATTTGCCAAGTTATAAAGAAACGAATGGACCTCACAAAGTCCAAGCGTTCCTACGAATACTCGTGCTAACTAACAGTTCAACACAGTAATAGTCCACATCAAAGCCAACATGGCCAACATCATAAACATATATTTATACTAGCGTTGTTCTAACAGATATACAACCTAGTATAATATCATCTTTTAATCAATTATTAACAAAGTTGTTCCCAACCAAAAATAAATAAGTAAATCATCCCAAATTAATTAACAACTAAACAATTGATAATTAATTGAAATATGGAATGATGAGCAAGAGCGAACCGCCACTTGCCTTAGATTAGTCGAGCTCGAACAAAGATTAGAAACGTCGGGTTCCTGGATTTGAAACTGGGATAGATCTCGGATTAAAAATCCCTAAGAAACGACCCACAACGAGATCCTAAGTTAGATTCAATATCCACAAATATGAATCTAAAAGAATACGAAAATAATCGAAGAAACCGAGCCTCGCTCAAGACCATAACTCCCAAGAACACACACACGGACAGCTCGCCGCGGGTGCGGTGGAGCTCTTACCGCGGGTGCGGTGGGGTCACAGTGGCGAAGGCTTCGACAACAAAGTTCAGAAAACTCACCCAACTCGATTCATTTGGGGTTTGATCTTAATACTCCTTACACCTTCAAATACTACTTGTGAGTACCTTTGTAAACACTCAAAGGAGTTCGATCACCTTCTCAAACAAAGCTCAAAAGCTTGGTTTCAATGGAGATTTTCAGAGGAGAAAACAGAGGAGGAAGATGATGCTCTCTTCCTCTCTGATTTCAACTCCTTTTAAAGCCAACCAAGAGCTCCCCCAGCAGGGAACAAGCAGGAGACCAGCAAGGAAGGCTAGGCGAGGCTAGGCCTGACAACCGGCGCCACTTGTAGGGGAAGAGGATAACGCTGCCGAAGAAAAATATCCCACCGCGGGGTGCGGCAGGGTGCGGTGGTGCCCAGTGACCGCCTCACCTGTTCGCTTCAGAACTGGTCCTCGCCGCGGGTGCGGCCACTTGACCGCGGGGTGCGGTCAAGGCCATTTTTCACCCTTTTGTCCGTTTTAATCTTGGGTTAATTATATTAACCCCGAGTTAAGTATATTCGTACACGAACGACTATTTAACCTTGAACATACATCAACTGTATTTTATATTACTCAGAAAAATATTACAAAGATCAAACAATTTACAGAATGTCCGAACCTCTCTAAAATTAATCCGACTTGTAATACAAGAGTTGGAAAATTCCAAAATATCCTTATAAAATGAGGGATATTACATACGTCGGGTTTGCACGCGGGCAGGGGAACACTAGGCACGTCTGTGGGCGGCAGAAGGGGCTCGGTGGCGGCGGCCTCGACAACAACAGTGTGGGCCGCGGGCGCGGTTTCTCTGGCCGCGGGCGCGATTTCGCTGGCCGCGGGTGCGGTTTCGCTGGCCGCAGGCGCGGTTGCTGCTGTAGCGGCCGCGGTCGCGGTGTTGGCCGCGGTCACGGGTAGAGGGGCCGCGGTCGCGGTTTTGGCCGCATTTGCGGTTGCAACAACAATGGCGGCTCTGCAGGAGACAACTTCACTCCGTAATTCGTCGATTGTATTTTCTCCATTGCCTTGGCACGAGCTTCTTCTATGGCATGGCAGGTCGATGAAGCTGCGGAAGGAATGAGAGACACGACACCAGGAACGGCCGCGATCGTGGAATGGACGAGGGACTCGCGGCGGGGGCCGCGATCGCGGGACAGATCGCGGGCCAAGTCGCGGTGGGGACCGCGATCGAGGTTCGCGTGACACGGGCTGGGTCGCGTGTCTCGGTAGTGTGCGCTGTCGTGGTACCGGTCGTGGGTACGGCGTGTCGAAGGTGGTCCATAGACGTGGGGCGGCGGGTACGGGCGACATCGCAGTGGCGTCAGAATCCTTGGCGGGATCCAATCCGGGTCCGCCTCGTATGGGCTCACGCCACCGAACCAAGGGTCGGGGTCCTACTCGTCGGGCTCGAAGTATGGATACCAGCGGGCCATGGAGTAAGTGTGGCTAAGGATGGGTTGGTTAAGGAAAGGCCTAACTAGGGTTGTGAGGGGCGGTGGAGGCTAGGGTTTTGGATACGGGAAAAGGGAAGGGTTTTGACAACGGCAGTGTAGAAACCGCGGTCGCGGTTTTGTGGCCTGCGGTCGCGGCGGCTAGGGTTTGGGTAGCGAACGGTTCGTATTTTGGCCTTTTGAGGGGTCAAATAATGTTCGTTTTGGACGAATTTTATATGCTCGGACTCGTATCAAGATGCTCTACAGGAATATGCAAGAAAATTGCAGAAAGAACGATTTTTGTTTTCGACGAATTCTGGGCAGAATCGACGTGGTTTTCTTTGCTTTTGTGGTGGTGGTGGCGTCGTCGGAGAAGAAGGCGCGCTGCATGCCCCTATCTACTCTGATACCAATTGATGTGTTCCGACGTGTTCGGACCACGTTTGACGTCGGATCTAGGCAGGAAGTGGCCTCGTTCCTTCTCCTTAGTAACCGGGATAGGTAGCAACCAAGCGTGGGCTCGGTTACCGACTCTCTTGCTCTCGGTGGGGCCGAGTTGGGGCGAGAGGATCTCACAGGCGGAAGCTAGCGATGGAGGGATAGGTTATGTTTGTGAACCGTCACGTGGTTCAATCGGGTCTAACCAGTTTTGTGACGCCAAGGCTTAAGGGGAGGAGATGATCTCAACTGCAAGGCTTAAGCGTTAATTTCAACGTGGGGAATAATGAATACAACGAAGGCTATTTAAAGCCATAAGGCTCGACCAAGAAACCTAATGGGCTTGGGTCGAAAACACACTAATGGGCTAGCCTTCTCTAGCAAGAGAAAGGCACACGCCCGAAATAGAAAGTACGGAAATGG
Organism: Rheum nobile; assembly: GCA_027886185.1. NCBI lineage: Eukaryota > Viridiplantae > Streptophyta > Magnoliopsida > Caryophyllales > Polygonaceae > Rheum > Rheum nobile. Next base: position 3,319,857 of record WOAB01000163.1, read on the forward strand.
AAATACTAAAAAGGGAAACATGCTAAAACGGGAAATAACATAAAATAGACTAAACTAGACTAAGTCTTGAACCAAGGGGAACGCCACAGTCTTGGTCGTCTTGGGCTCGTCGTTGCCCGGCTTGAGTCGAGCCCGGGACGCATCAGGGTCGGTCTCGGTCAGGTCGGTAAAACGGGTTCGGTCACTTTTTGACAGCTCTACCCTTTTTGCTTGGTTGGAGACACAACAACTTCTTTCTCGCCGCTGCTTAGTGACCCCCTTTGCTTGGTTGGAGACACAATAACTTTTGTTTCTCGTCGATGCTTAGTGAGATAACATTTGTTGGGGTTGTGTTCTCGCAAAACCATTTTCTTACATAATCCCTCTTCCTTTTTCGGTCATAGTCATTATATATCATGTCACCCATCCAAGACGTTCCCCTTGCCTCTTGTAGAACATCGTCATGTTGCTAAAAGGCCTTAATTTATCGAAACTATATTTTATAAAAATTTATATATAATTCATTAGATTTTTAATTTTTTATAAAATTCTTTATTTTCTTAGTCTAATTTATAAATATATTTTTTTCTTTATAGTTTAGCTACTATTAATAATTAATACATTTTATTTACTTATATAAAATTAATAATCAAATAGTAATCAAATCCTTGCATGGCATGGGCATTATGATAGTTAGTTCACTAATTTCATAGCACGCTTGGGAGAAAAGGGGGTTCTCTTCGAAGCGATAAACTAGAAGAATTAATTGATTTTTTTTTTTGAAAAATTAAGTTTAACGGCATGGACCAAACTTTTCTCAAATCACTGGAAATTGAAAATCTAGGGACACCAACCGGAACGAACCAAACTAGGATGACATTAACCAAAATTTCTCTTAATTATATATATATATATATGATAGAAAACATGTTTACAAGATACTTTATTATTTCAGTAGAGTTTTTTACCAAAATATATAAAAGATATGATTTTGTGCGCTATCATGTAGCGGATGAAAAATAAAATATCCTAAGTAAATAAAACTCATTTTATTTTTCCCGCCATCCCAATGGAGACAAAATAATAAAACCCTAATATGTATATTACATGGTGGAGGATAAAATCAAGAATTTATTTTTCAAGTCTTCCACCATTAAAAATGTTATGCTATAATCTAAGCTTGTACAAATTAATCGTTTTGGTTTTACAATTGTAGCTCACTCTTTAGATTGAGCAAACACTTAGGAAAATTAAGCACACATGTTGACAGGGTTTTACTTGGCTCGATTTAATGTGTGGGCCGGTTTTTATGGCTGAAGCAAAATGGGCTGAAATGGGCCCATTTAGTTGGCTGAAGTGGGCTGGCAGCAACAACAAAGAAAGCTCTCCCCCTCTTGTGTCAGGTGGTGGCCACGTGCTAGAGCAAGGGATATATATTGATCATTTGCTCCCAAAAAGCAATAGAAGAAAAACAAGAGACAAAACATCAGCTAGGGTTGCCGCTTTAAACAGAGAGAGAAAAGTGAGAACTGGAGAGGGCTCGAACGGTTCGATCAGAGAAGAGGAGCAAGAGAAGACGAAGGCGGCCTCGTTTACCAGTCCGGTGGTGACTCGGAGAAGACGAAGGCGGCGTAGCTTCTCAGTCCGGTGGTGACTGCAGTGGAGTGCGTGGGAAGCCGTGTTGTCTTGGTGGCTCCTCGTGGTGGCTCGGTCTATTGAAGTGCAGAAACGAGTTCTGCGATGCTTCACAGGGGAGTTATCTCTTTCGATCCTTGTTCTTGTGATTCCTTGTTGTTGTGTGCTTTAGATTTCCTTTTGTGTGTGTTTTGCTCTCTTAGAGTGTGCTCTTGTAAACCGAACGATTGATTGCCTTGAATGCTTAGTGGATTGGGTGGATCCCCTTCTGAGATCCCGCGGATGTAGGGAAACCGAACCGCGTTACCAAGTCTTGGCATTTATTCTGTTTTTCGTTCGTTTCTGTTTTTAGCTTGAATTTGCTTGAATCGATATATTATATTCACAAAGTGGTATCAGAGCTTTGACTGCATTCCTTGTGTTTTTCTGATCTGGAAATTGTGTTTTCTGTGGTTAGAAGAGTTTTCTAGGGTTTGTTCTTGCTCGATCCTGTTGTGCTTCCGCTGCCCCTGTACATGTGACTGATTCTTGCTTATTCACTACTGAAAACTGTGATACTGAGTTCTTTACTTGATTCTGTTTTTAGATCTTGTCAACCTGTAAATCTTGCTTTTCATGTGTTCTTGCATCTGTCTTCAGATATGGACTGAACTGTAGTATCTTGTGTGGTCTGAGTTCTGGAATTGTGTTTCTCTGAACTTGGAGTTGTGTTTCTTGAGTTCTTGAATTTTGATTCTTTGAACCTGAAGTGTGTTGAAGTGCAACCTCTGGTGTTGTACTTGATTGGTTCTTGATATTGTGTTCTTGAGAACTGATTTGCTGTGTGTGTGGGATTCTTGGACTCTTGTGTCCTAATCTGTAGTTTTTCAATTTTCAGATTCATTTACTGACTTGTGTGTTTGGTAGGTGATGACTGAAAACATGATGAAAATTACACCATTCGATGGTATGACTGACTTTGCAATGTGGCAAGTCAAGATGAAGGCTATACTCATCAAGGAAAAGTGCTATAGAGCTGTAAAAGGTGACTACATCTCGGAGACCTCAGCAGCTAGAAAGATGGAACTTGATGAGCAAGCCCACTCAGAAATTATAGTAAGGCTTGCAGATGATGTGGCTCGTCAAGTGGTAAAGTTTACTACTACTAAATCTTTATGGAATGCCTTAGAAGCATTATACTTGACTAAGTCCTTGCCTTCTAGAATATCATTACTGTGCAGATTGTTTACATTTAAAATGGATGTGAATCTGACTTTGAATGATAATTTTGATAAATTTCTGAGAATGACCCAAGATTTAGAAAGGTGTAATGATAAGATTGATGAAACTCACCAAGCTGTTCTGTTATTGAATTCCTTGCCTGCTCAGTTTGACATTCTCAAAGATGTGATTCAGTTTAGTAATGACACTATCACTGTTGTTAAATTTGCTGAGGCTATAACTCAGAAAAATGAAGTGTTAAAGGTGTTTAAGACTAAAACTGAAAGCAAAGTTGATGTTAAACCTGAGAATTCTGTCTTGCATGCTGAGGGGAAACCCAAAACTGGAAAAAAGGCTAAAACTGATGCTAAGGATAGAAAGTGTTTCTATTGTGGTAAGTCTGGCCATTTTATTAAAGATTGCAAGAAAAAGAAATCTGATGATGAACAGAAATCTGATGTTACTAATGTGTGTGAATCTGGTGCTTCTTATTCATGTGAGCTGCTCATGCTTGATTCTGGACATGATTCTAATTGCTGGATTTTAGATTCTGGTTGCTCTATGCATGCTACCCCGCATAAGTACATGTTTAATGAATTACATGAATTTGATTGTGGAGAAGTTATGTTGGGTGACCATACATGTTTAGAAATCAAAGGGATTGGTAATGTTCCCTTAAAAATGCATGATGGCAAAGTTAGAGTGCTTCAAAAGGTGAGATGGGTTCCAAACTTGAGAAGGAACCTTATTTCTGAAAGTATGCTTGATGAGTTGGGCTGTAAAATTACTTCACAAGGAAGTGTAAGGAATGTCACTAAAAATGGCAATTCCCTTATACGATGTATTAAGAAGGGAGGGCTATATTATGCTATGGCCACCCCTTGCTTAAGCACCTCAAAAGATGAAGGTAAAAAGAGCTCAATTCAATCCAAAATGCCTCTTGAAAATGAGCTAACTGTTTTGAATGAGAATGTAGTTCAGGTAACATCACTTGGGCAATCTAAAGAGGCTGCAAAATGCAAGAAAAGGCGAAGGAAAAAGGTTGGAAGTAAACAGAACACTTCAGTCCAGCTGGGACTGAAGAAGGAAATGGGTGAAACAGCAAGGTGCCAACCCCTACAGTGCTTAGAGTCAGAAAAAGGCTCTCAAAACCAGCATATAATGGCTGTAAATGGTGAAAAAGCTACTGCAGAGATGGAAGGACACCCGGATACCAAGTCAGAAAGCAAGATACATCAATTAGGTGGGAGAGTGAGTATCTCTAAACCTGAAATTCAAGCTCTGGGAGCTGAAGTAAGTGTTTCTGAACTGAAAACTGAATTGCATGCTAGGTTATATGGTCTAGGTGACTCTTCACTTGTGTGTGAAAAATCTGAGCATGATTTTAGTAAGAGTTTCTATGTGAGAAACATTCAGAAATACTTGTGGATAATTGGTGTATTTGCTTGTCTGATTTTTGGTGGCATTGCTTTGGCTAGTATTGACTCTTATATGCATGATATTGAGCTGTGGAATGTTCATATGTGGATATATGCACTTAGAGCTATTATTGCTGCCTTTGTACTGCTTGGTCTCATTGGTTTCATGTGTTGGAACCTTGAGAAGGTGAAGTGTCATCATGCTGAGTTCATATCTGAATTTTGTCGCTTAGGAGGGCATGATTCTAGGTCTATGAATGTGATGACAACTCGGTTGTGTAAAATTCCTGAATGTACTGTTTCTGCTACTGCTCCTAGTGATGAAACTGATGTAGCACTGAGTTGCAGGAACTCCCCTTATTATGGGGCATTCTTCTGAAGGAGAAACACAACTTTGGGTTGATGACGAACAGGAGGCAATCTACCTAGTCTACTACTGGTGATCAAGGCTGTACAGAACTTAGATTAGGAGGGAATTTGTTATGCTATAATCTAAGCTTGTACAAATTAATCGTTTTGGTTTTACAATTGTAGCTCACTCTTTAGATTGAGCAAACACTTAGGAAAATTAAGCACACATGTTGGCAGGGTTTTACTTGGCTCGGTTTAATGTGTGGGCCGGTTTTTGTGGCTGAAGCAAATGGGCTGAAATGGGCCCATTTAGTTGGCTGAAGTGGGCTGGCAGCAACAACAAAGAAAGCTCTCCCCCTCTTGTGTCAGGTGGTGGCCACGTGCTAGAGCAAGGGATATATATTGCTCATTTGCTCCCAAAAAGCAATAGAAGAAAAACAAGAGACAAAACATCAGCTAGGGTTGCCGCTTTAAACAGAGAGAGAAAAGTGAGAACTGGAGAGGGCTCGAACGGTTTGATCAGAGAAGAGGAGCAAGAGAAGACGAATGCGGCCTCGTTTACCAGTCCGGTGGTGACTCGGAGAAGACGAAGGCGGCGTAGCTTCTCAGTCCGGTGGTGACTGCAGTGGAGTGCGTCGGAAGCCGTGTTGTCTTGGTGGCTCCTCGTGGTGGCTCGGTCTATTGAAGTACAGAAACGAGTTATGCGGTGCTTCACAGGGGCGTTATCTCTTTCGATCCTTGTTCTTGTGATTCCTTGTTGTTGTGTGCTTCGGATTTCCTTTTTTGTGTGTTTTGCTCTCTTAGAGTGTGCTCTTGTAAACCGAACGATTGATTGCCTTGAATGCTTAGTGGATTGGGTGGATCCCCTTCTGAGATCCCGCGGATGTAGGGTAACCGAACCGCGTTACCAAGTCTTGGCGTTTATTCTGTTTTTCGTTCGTTTCTGTTTTTAGCTTGAATTTGCTTGAATCAATATATTAGATTCACAAAGGTGCAGCCCAAGTGGTGATACAAGGTGCATGGATTTGCCCTTGTATCAAAGGTTGGGGGTTCGATTCCCGCCGACAGCAACCCGCCTGGTATTTACCAGGAGAGGGGTTGGGGTGCATGGTCTGCAGACCTGGGGAGGCTTGAGCGCCAGCGGTCCGAGCGCCGACTCGGGGCAGGCCGTGGGCTGGGAAGCTGGGTCTGCTGGGCAGACCATGGAAAGCTGTCCCAGGTGGGCTCAAACCTCATCAAAAAAGTGCACTTTTTGTAAGAGGGCACAACCCACAACCCCACAGGCCTGCAGGCCATGCACTCCAACCCATCTCCTGTTGGGCCCAACTCCACTCAAGGAAATGGCACACCCAGGCGGATTGTTGGTGAGAGTCGAACTTGCGACCTCTCACCCTTTGTCCTCTCCACACAAGGAGAGAACACCACCTGAGCTGCAGCTCAAGTGGTGTTCTCTCCTTGTGTGGAGAGGACAAAGGGTGAGAGGTCGCAAGTTCGACTCTCACCAACAACCCGCCTGGGTGTGCCATTTCCTTGAGTGGAGTTGGGCCCAACAGGAGATGGATTGGAGTGCATGGTCTGCAGACCTGTGGGGTTGTGGGCTGTGCCCTCTTACAAAAAATTAAGGTGCCATGCAAAAAACATTTCTCGGTGAGCGTATATAGGCCAAAAGTTATAAATGTTTTCAAAATTTTCAAAATGTATATATAAGACATCATATTCCGTCTTAAAATTAGGGTGTTGTTTTGTGCATCACTTAGAAGCTATAAATACGCTAGTATGTTACGTGATAACGAACAAACTGATTTTTGTAAGAAAATTTTGGACTTTTGTCCTCTATGGGTTAGAGGACAATCCAAAACCATTTTAATTTGGCTACTTGTCGTCCGTTCATATCGGACCATTAAGCAACAACTTGATTTCAAAATTATAAGGGTCTTTTATTTGCTACGAGTAGAGGACAAAGTCAATGCTACTTTGTACGTCATAGTGTAGCGGACAAAATATAATAGATGCATGGAAATTTTATCGTTCCGATCATTGTCTATATGTATGGCCATACATAGAAATCCTCGGCCACCGTCGCCACACCACCGAGATCGTTGGTGATGTCGTCGATCGGGCAAAAAATACACTTCCTCTCCATGTTGCGCCACCAATTTCACATTTTAGGGTTTTCAAAAAATTTGCAACTGGGAAAAGGTTGAGTTGTCCAAGATTTATGTTTGCGGATAACTTGTCCACTACAATGTAGAATGTTGTGGACGCACGAAAAATTTGTCATTCCGATCATTGTCTACATATACGGCCATACATGAGTCATTCTCGCCCACTGCCGCACCTCCACCTGATGAATCACAAATTATCTAAGTAAATAGAGTATAAAGCTTATGAAAGACTTGGTCCTGGATGAACGCGATAAAGCAAGATTGATGTAAGAACACAAAGAATTGGTGACGCGGTTCGGTTACCCTACATCCGCGGGATCTCAAATGGGGAGATCCACCCAATCCACTAAATACGCCAAAGGATTATGAGAGAGCACAAGGTTCAGATCAGACACATACAAAATAGAAGACGACAAACTCGAATAAAGTACGCAATATACTGTAGATGGTGAGCACGAAACTTTCCACTCTTTTACAATTTCATGGGAATCATCACAGATCTTGAAAAAGCTAAAACAAGCTTGTGGGCCCGTCTCTTCCCTTTTCCTTCGACCCTTTTTTTATGAAGGGGTCTTGGGCTATTTATAGGCAAGGAGTCCTGCTCCAAGTCGGTCCGAAGGCGGGGATACGTGTCGTCTTGTGATTCATACAGCGACATACGTCGACAAGTAAGTGTAGGGCCGTGATTGGACCAGCAAGGCGGGGAGACGCGTGTCGACCTTGGAAAGATGCATGGCTGGCATGCCCAGATTGGTCAGATGGTTTCGAGACGGCTTGGCAGCGTCTGACAGATACCACACGATCATACAGAATTGACGCGTTACAGGTGCTTCGAGGTCTCTTGTTACTCCGTGATGGGCTCTTTTACGTGTTGGGCGCGTTCTTTCTTGTTCGCTCGCGATCTTCCTCCTTGATGAAAGGCCGTGAGGGGGATAAAGGTGGGCAGCCAACGCGTTGAGTGATATGAAAATAACGCAATCCATCACAGCCCCTTGCATTGATGGCGAACGCGTGAGGCGTCAAGGCAATCCAAAGAGAACGCGTTTTGATGGACGCGTTTATTCGCTTCACTTCGAGATGCTTTGAGACGGACGTCCTGGTCCTATAGTGGTGGGCCTTTGCATAATGGGCCTTCATCAGGTCAACCCAACAGAGCCTTTATATAAGAGTAGGAAGCAGCGGGAAACCCTCACCTTTCTTCTTTTCTCTCTCTGTCAGAGGCTTCCAAGACGATTGGGTTTCCTCTATCTCAACTTCATTCACTTGTGCTTCTTCTTCGTCACCTCTCTTGGAATTGCTCAGGTAAATCAACTCCCTTGCCTTATAATTTCTTAGTCCTTTGTTTTTTTTACTCAATATTTTTAGCATTCTTGTGGATGATTGTACTTTCTTCTTCTTCTCTCTCTTCCGCCGCTTCATCTTCTTGTTTCTTGCTCTTCTGGGTAATAATGGTGATGGTGACGGCGCCGATGGGTACTCCCCTGAGAATGCAAAAACAGAGATATGGGGGAGGAGTCGCATAACCTGATTTGGTGAGTCACTTTGGTAATGGAGCGCAAGGATTCACTACCGCTTCTCACTGCGACTTTTCCTCTTCTTTGCTTCATCTTTTTTCTGACTTTTAAAAATCCGCCTCTAGATCTTTCGATAGCCTCATCTGTTCCCAATTTCCTGTTGACCGCGTTGATTTTCTAATAGCGCTTTATTTTGCTCGACCTCGTTTGTGCGCACTGGTTGCCGCACTCTCCTTCTTCTTCGATCTTGGTTGCTGCACTCTCTTTCTTTTAACCTAGATCCTTCTTCGAGCATGGTTACCTTTCCTCCTCTGCTTCATCTTCTTTCTGCTTTGTTTTGATTGTGCGCGTTATCTTTCATTTTTAGTGACTAAACTCTTTTCTCTTTTTCAGACTTGCCTGGTTTTATCGCGTGCAATCGTCCTTCCTCCTTCCTCCTTCCTCCTTCATGTCAAGCAAAACGAACTCAGGGAGTGGTGATGCATATGGTAGAGCAGTGGGGAATGCATACAGAGAGCATGAATCCGCCTCGAGTCCGGAGTCCGAAGCTGCGTCTTCATCTTCGAGTGAATCATCGCGTCAGACCATAACTAAAGTTGTTTCGAAGAGGTGAGCGCCGCAAGTTGACCAGGCAGGGGGCAAAGGTGTGGTTTCTCATCCTCCCGCTGCCAATGTCTCCCAAAGTAACCCCCAGGGAGAAAGATCGCGGAGTGTAGAGAGCTTTACGAGCCATCGATTGAAAGTTGATCCTCCCCCTATTCCCGCGGTGATTCCAACTGAGGTTACCATGGTGAAGGATCATCCAGGAAAGGACATGCGAAGTCTTGGGTCGACCACCACTGTCTCACTATCCACCCTAGAAGATTTGGCACGATCAGTTCTGTGGCCAGCAGGGATAGAACTGTCTTCCTGAGAGAGAGGGGACTTCCTTTGCGCGATACGAAAATTGCGTGGTCGTCTTTGTGGCTAGCATCGAAGCTGGATTTCGTCTCCCTCTGCCTGACTTTTATCGCGATTTCTTGAGGCTTATCAATCTCAACCCTACCCAGCTGTACCCCAATGCGTGGAGATATCTTAGTGGGTATACAATGCGATGCTATCATTCTGGCCTTTCTCCCGATGCCTAACACATGCTTAAGCTCTTCACTCTGAAGTACAACAATGGTTTTTGCAATCTTAGCCTACCCACCCTAAACGTGATCAGTAAGCCTTCCAATGTGGGCAAGTGGAAGGACAGGTGGTTCCTAGCGCGGTGCTCTTCTCACGCGGTCTTCAACTGCCAGTTGTTTCCTGGTCCTTTCATGCGTCCGGACAAGCCAAATCAGAAGGAAACTGACGCGTGCAAGAGTCAGTTTCATAATGTGGGAAGTGCCCCTGACTACAAGCGCGTGATTACTCAAGATAACTTGGAGAAAGCAGGGCTCAGCTTGCCGCGCACAGCTAGACGCGATGAGTCGGGTGGTAACTTGCTTTTTCGCCACTCTTTACACTTACGCGTTGTATTAACTAACTCATGCATTCACAGGGATGAAGTCTGACTTCTTACTCAAGAGGGCCAAAAAGATCGTGAGTGGATCCAAGTCGTCAGCCAAAGAAGTTGAGGAACAGGCCACGTCGGAGCAGGCCCCGACTCCAACTCTTGACGCAATGATTGTGAGTGAGATGACATCATCGTTTCTACTACCAGGCAGTTCAGTCGAGGCAGAGACGCGAGGAGATAAGCGCGACGCCCCTTCTCAAGCAGGTCGTGGAGAAAAGAGATCAAGGTCTGAAAGCAACGTTGCTCCTGCTCCAATTGCTACCATAGGGAGGTCTGTCTTTGCCGCGCCAGTGCCTTCTATGTCCGACATGCATAAGCTAGCCATTCCAAGTGGTGTATGTGCAAGAGAGAAAGAATGGATGACCTCCTTGTCTCCTCAAGTCCTTCAGTTGGAGAGCATGAAATACATGGAGATGGTACGTTCTTCAATGCTTGCTCCTGATTTTTGTCACATCAATTTTGATTATCAACTCTTACCAGGTTTGATTTTACAGGCTCGTCTCAGCATGCTGGCGGCCACATCATACTGCAATGTCTTAGATTCCAAGTGCAAAGGCATTCGCGAAGAGAGGGAAGCCCGTGTGAAAGTGGCCGTGTTGACTAAGCAGGTTGAGAAATATACCGCAGAACTTGACAAGGCGAATGCCAACGCGACAAAGCTTGAGGAGGAGAAAGCAAATTTCGAGGAGGAGCACGTGCTGATGAAGAAGAATGTTGAGGACCTTCAGCGCGCCATGTCCGAGAAAGATGACGAAGCAGTTGAGCTCAAGAAGCAACTCGGTGCGTCTAATCTCGAAACCGAGAAGTGGCGCGTCAGGGCAGAACGCGCGATCTCTGACTATCTCAAGTCGGAAGACTACCAGATGAAGTTGGCTGATGAGGTGGGACCCTATTGGGAGCAGGGCATAAGGATTGGAGTCAGGCAGGCGGTGGCGAGGTTCAGCGAGATCGATCCCAAGATTGTTTATTTCACTTCGGACTACACGGATCTTCTTGGCGAGCCTCCGATCGAAGACCCCGTGGAAGGAAATAACCAAGCTATGCACGTGGATGGGAACGTCGCGACAAACAGTGCAACCTTGCTCGAGGATCGCAATGCTCCTTGATTTCCACTAGGCGATTCGTAGACTTTCTTAAGCTTTTCCTCCTGTATGTCATCGTATGAAACAATTAGTAAGATATCAAATGAATGAAAGGCAAATTTTTGAACTTCATCTTCTTTCTAAGTAACATCAATCTTTGAGTGACATAGTAAACTTTTCTCGTTTTGAAGAACGCGGTGGCAGCCCCATGCTCGTTGGGGGATCTCACCCGTTTTGAAGAATGCGGTGACAGCCCCAAGCTTGTTGGGGGATCTCACCCGTTTTGAAGAACGCGGTGGCCGCCCCAAGCTTGTTGGGGGATCTCACCCGTTTTGAAGAACGCGGAGGCAGCCCCAAGCTTGTTGGGGGATCTCAACCGTTTTGAAGAATGTGGTGGCAGCCCCAAGCTCATTGGGGGATCTCACCCGTTTTGAAGAACGCGGTGGCAGCCCCAAGCTTGTTGGGGGATCTCACCCGTTTTGAAGAACGCGGTGGAAGCCCCAAGCTTGTTGGGGGATCTCACCCGTTTTGAAGAACGCGGTGGCAGCCCCAAGCTCGTTGGGGGATCTCACCCGTTTTGAAGAACGCGGTGGTAGTCCCAAGCTTGTTGGGGGATCTCACCCGTTTTGAAAACGCAGTGGCAGCCCCAAGCTTGTTGGGGGATCTCACCCGTTTTGAAGAACGCGATGGCAGCCCCAAGCTCGTTGGGGGATCTCACCCGTTTTGAAGAACACGGTGGCATCCCCAAGCTTGTTGGGGGATCTCACCTGTTTTGAAGAACGCGGTGGCAGCCCCAAGCTCGTTGGGGGATCTCACCCGTTTTGAAGAACGCGGTGGAAGCCCCAAGCTCGTTGGGGGATCTCACCCGTTTTAAAGAACGCGGTGGCAGCCCCAAGCTCGTTGGGGGATCTCACCCGTTTTGAAGAACGTGGTGGCAGCCCCAAGCTTGTTGGGGGATCTCACCCGTTTTGAAGAACGCGGTTCACATCTTCTTCCGTCGCGTTCACAGAGGATCAAGCTGCCCTAGTGTGAGGAAGTCCCCACGGTCGGCGCCAGTGATGAATCCCAAATTATCTAAGTAAATAGAGTATAAAGCTTATGAAAGACTTGGTCCTGGATGAACGCGATAAAGCAAGATTGATGCAAGAACACAAAGAATTGGTGACGCGGTTCGGTTACCCTACATCCACGGGATCTCAAATGGGGAGATCCACCCAATCCACTAAATACGCCAAAGGATTATGAGAGAGCACAAGGTTCAGATCAGACAGATATAAAACAGAAGACGACAAACTCGAATAAAGTACGCGATATACTGTAGATGGTGAGCGTGAAGCTTTCCACTCTTTTACAATTTCATGGGAATCATCACAGATCTTGAAAAAGCTAAAACAAGCTTGTGGGCCTGTCTCTTCCCTTTTCCGTCGACCCTTTTTTATGAAGGGGTCTTGGGATATTTATAGGCAAGGAGTCCTGCTCCAAGTCGGTCCGAAGGCGGGGATACGTGTCGTCTTGTGATTCATCCAGCGACAGACGTCGGCAAGTAAGTGTAGGGCCGTGATTGGACCAGCAAGGCGGGGAGACGCGTGTCGACCTTGGAAAGATGCATGGCTGGCATGCCCGGATTGGTCAGATGGTTTCGAGGCGGCTTGGCAGCGTCTGACAGATACCACGCGATCATACAAAATTGACGCATTACAGGTGCTTCGAGGTCTCTTGTTACTCCGTGATGAGCTCTTTTACGTGTTGGGCGCGTTCTTTCTTGTTGCCTCGCGATCTTCCTCCTTGATGAAAGGCCATGAAGGGGGATAAAGGTGGGCAGGCAACGCGTTGAGTGATATGAAAATAGCGCGATCCATCACCACCATCAATCCAGAAAAACCCGTCCTCGGCGCGACGCGCCACCACCAATTTTGCGTTTTAGGTTTTTCAAGAAAAAATCAATTAGGGAAAAGGATGGGTTGTCCACGATTTAACTTGAAACGTAGCGGACAAATGACCCAATATAAATTGTAGTGGTTCAGTTCACTTTATTTGTTATTTAAATTTATTTTTTGGCCGTTACTTCGTAGCGAACAAAATGAACATATTTTTTGGGTAACTAGTGTAAGACCCGTGCCGTGCACGGGAAATCGAATATATATATATATATATAATTGAAATATTTTGAATCATTAAAATAAAATTTAAAAATTTAGATTACCTATTGTCTCTTTATATTTTTTTAACTTTATTTTGATAGAATTCAACTTTTTTTACTATAAAATTGTATAACTATACTCTATAACTAAGGTTATTAGGATTAAGATCTTAGAATCGGATCACATGAGACCCTTCGGACACAAGGGTGTATAGTTATAGAGTATAGTCAAACATGGGGCTAACAACTTACTGAAACGTACGCTAAAATTGCCTAAATTTTTTAGATTGAGGCATGCATAAATAAGACTTGAAGATTTTAAGCAAACCACTTTATATGTGATTGCCACATATTATTTGTATATTTTCATAATTAAACTACGTTTTACCATAATAAATTGGGGATTATAAAATTATGAGACGGTATCTCATGAAATATTTTCAAGATAATGTCGTATATAAATTTTAGGTGCAGATTGTAGTAATAAGGATCTTATATCATATTCTAGATGAAGTATCATATGTGAATATCTGTCACTATCCATATCAATATATATCGACCATTTCTCATTTATTGTGGGCCACATCAGCCCCTCGCATACCTTTCTGAATGAATTCGCGTACCCATAAGAACACTTTATCATCTGTGACAAAAGTGTCACTCAGTATTGGTGGTTGGTGAGAAGAGAGATTTCCGAGAACAAAGTTTGGGAGACCTTAATCTTCTCTCCATCCTTTTAGATTTGAGTTTCACAGACTCCTTTTCTCGTGTTATTTGGTAAAATTTTCTGTCTATCTGTGATTTGAAATATGTTTATGTTGTGATTTCTGTTTGTTTATGGGTGTGTCATTGTTGATTTATTATAGGTTTTGCTCCTCTTGGGTTCAAATTGACAAATTCTGTTCTTTTGGTTTATCGTTTTCAGATTGTGGTTTGTGATTGGGATTAGTTGTTGCCAGAAGCGGTCTTTTGCTTGATTGCTATTTGATTCAAGTTTTGCTGTCAATTTCAGTAAGGGAATTGATTTCATTGTTGTAATTTTTTCTTTGATCTAGCACTGGAAACTGAAATTATAGGTTATAATCTGCTTAAGTTGACCTCAAGAAATCGTTAGTTTTTTAGGTCTTTTTAAGCAGATTAAACCTATAAATTCCTTAACTCCCCGAAAATTGCAACATTGAGATGTATATATAGATATATGTAGTGGTCTGTTCATAGGTTAACCTGTGAGTATTATTCACATTTCAAGGCTGGTGAAAATCTCCTGGCTTGAGTGAAATATTTTGAATCATTAAAAAATGTTAATCGTTGATAATCAAAAATAAAATATTATTGTACCTAACAAATGATCTCAAACAAATACCAAATCTATTGTAGAGTATTCTTACATCATATTATGGAAGACCTCCTTATACACCACATTCATTGTCCTATTTGATGGACAATTATTTTTATCACAAATCAAAACAATCACCCCGTCTCTGCTTGTGACCCTTGAAAATACAACATAAAGTTGTCCGTGTGCAAATACTGGTCTTGGAAGAAACAAACCAACTCGAGAAAGAGATTGTCCTTGGCTTTTGTTGATTGTCATGTCAAAACAAACGATGAGAGGAAATTGCCTGCGTCTCAACTTAAAAGGCAACGTGACATCTGATGGAGTAAGCGTCAAGCGAGGAATGATAACCATGAATCCAATATTTGTACCAGAAACTATTTCAGCCTCAATGGTGTGAGTCATTAAACTGGTGACCACTAATCTAGTGCCATTGCATAATCCAGAAGATTGATCTATATTACGGAGTAGCATCACAGGTACACCCACCTTAAGCTTAAGACAATGATTCGGAATGCCAGATAGCCTGATAGAATTTAGATACTCAACTGAATATAGATCACCATGGTTGTTTTCATCAATCTTGCATATACTATCAGAGCTGAAATAGACCTTCTCTTCTCCCGACAGTAATGACATAATATGATCATTCACTTTCTCTACGACTTCATGTGTATGGGCAAGGATGGTTCTTTCTCAAAATACTTTGCATCTGACAATCTATCGGCAATGGAAGGATAAATTGCTTCAACTATTGATGCAATCAGATCAGATGTCTCTTTAATCAGCAAATCATCCGGTTTTTCTATGCTTGCTTCTCCATCATTAGGTTCTCCTATGGTACCATCTCCTACACATAGAATCCATTCTGAAAATTCCCTTAGTTGTTCTAAATCAGATTTTGTATGCCCGCCCTGAAGCCTCATATTCTTTGTCAAGCGAAGCACTCTACAATCTGTCCACAAGTATGACGAATTAAGGGTGGCTGAAACAATATCTTGTCTTATACCTTTTGAAATCACTGGGAAGATCTGTCTAAAATCTCCACCAAACACAACCACTTTACCACCAAAAGGCAGTTGTAAACTGCATGGATTAGAGTGTCGAAGGACATCTCTCAAACTCCGATCTAATGCCTCAAAGCAATATTTGTTCGTCATAGGAGCTTCATCCCATATAATAAGCTTTGTCTTAGCTAAAAGTTCAGCCAATTGTGTACCTGAAAGATCATTAATTGTGACATTAAAAAGTGTATTATAAGCTTTGCCTTAGCTAAAATTTATATAAATCTAATCATACTCAGCATATCGAGGACACAAAAAAAAAGAGATCATTCTCAAGATATGGTTTTAAAATATGAATCATATCATCAAAATATTTCATTAAGAAGAGCATGGTTATGTCGAACGTACCTGGTCTGATTTCACACATCGAGTCCTCATATATATTAATTGGTATAGCAAACCTCGAATGAGCCGTTCTTCCTCCTGGAATTAGAAGAGAAGCAATTCCACTTGAAGCAACAGTAAGAACAATACCTCCTTTACATCGTATTGCAGCAGAAAGTGATCTCCAAATGAATGTTTTACCAGTACCACCATATCCATATAAAAAGAAGACACCTCCTTGACCTCTTGCTACAGCATCCATGATTTCATCATATACTCCTCTTTGTTCATCGGTGAAGGTAGAAATAAGTCTCATATTTTCTCGTTGTAGTTCTTCTCTATCATAACGCAGTTCATCTTGTATGAGCTTGTTCAAACCTTCGGCTATCATTATGTCATCAGGAATAGGAATTGACGGATACCTATGAAGACTACTACCATTACGCTGTAACAATTTATCAATCTCCGCAAGTGTATAATTTTTCAACTGTTCATCGCTCAACTGTAAATCTGTAAACATAAACAAACATAAATGTAGTCACACTAATGAGTAATTTGAAAAATATACTACATAGAAAAATATCGTACGATAATTACATTTAAATGTATAAATTTGTTTTGCTTAGCTATTTGTTACCCATATGCGTAGCTATATAACCAAGTGATGTGATATTACTTATATATTAAAGCTATCCTAATATAACCAAGTGATGTGATATTACCATATGATGAAGGCAGTTCATCTTTAAAAAATTATAATATTTATGGATCTCACATAATTCATTTACACATGAAAAATAAAATTATGCAAAAAGATATATACTAATGAAAATTTGAATATAAGTAGTTTGAATTGATCATTTTAATAAGAGGAATTAATGTTCAATATACTAACCTTTGTTTCGAAGGATTGCCCTTTGTCTAGCAAGAATATCATCAGACAATACATGCCATGTGCACTCCCATATGAATTCTGGTCTAGATAAACTACCAGAGAGTAGTAACATAGCAAAAAGACTGCGGACATAGTGACTAGAGCTCTAGAAATTGGCTTCAACTATACCGTCGATATACTCCTTGTCATCATCAAGTAATCCCATAACATAGCAAGTGTCTTTAAAAGATGGATGAACAACACCGTTGACGGTCCTTATATCTTCATAACAGGTTGGTCCTCTGACATGGTTTAATAAGATTCTGAGGTAATAGTTTTCACTAGTGCCAGGAGGAACATGATATATCCAACCTATTGTCTTCTTTCCACCACTTCGCTCTGACCATACTCTTTCTTTCTCTTTCCAAACAAATTTTTCTGGAAACTCATGATAACACAATTTTATTGCCTCTTCATCCTTCTTGTTATAATCCATCCATGCCAGAAAAATCGTAGTAATATTACCAGCCTTATCTAATACAGAATCAATAGGATCCTCATCATCAAAAAACACACTATGTTCATCGGGAAGATGAAAACTCAACCTCTCAACTGCAACAGATCTGTAGTGCAAGTCAAATGAATAAATTCGCCAAGCTGCTTCACACGGGGAGACGTACCTAACATATAATATACAAGAAAATTATATAATGCAGAACGAATACGGCTTAGATGAACTTTATGTTTTGCTAGTGGTTTAAAAAATATACAAACAAAATCACAAATGTTGTGAATTTTTTTTAAATGAATCTGAGATATAACAACATAAATTTATTTACCTGCAATCGTAGTATTGCTTAATTTCATCAACGTTATTGTCAGAACCTTCTGTGTAGATTGCTACAGTAGCCCTATCATGCCCTTTGTTTATGTACTTGAACAAATATTTTATAGACCTGGCTTGATTGCACCATTCAACATTTATGTGAGCTCCGTACTTCAACACAAGTGTTGGATTATATGGCACTACATGTCTGCTGTCCAACTCATGTCCATTTTTATCCACAGCTCTGCCAGTATTCCTTCTTCTGTATACTGGATAGCCATCATCATCAATAGTAGTTGTATCCTGAAATGTCTTAGGATAGTGTTTTATACACTTTCCTTCTTGCATACAGACATTTTTTGGGTTCATCAATCCACAAGGACCATGCATCATACATTCTGTAACAACTTTATACAGTTTCGGCTGGGTGACAGGATCAGGAATTTCTGCATAAATCACTTTGTCAATGTCTTCAACACTATTTATCTTATTATCACGATTCATGAACACAACAATATGATCATGGGGCAGTCCTCGCTTTTGGAACTCAATAGTATAGAAGACTGCAGAAATGAAAGGTATAGCAAAATTTAGATTTTAAGCGACATATATAACGTACAATATAAACTTCTACAAGAAAATGGATCGAATTTAACGATTATGTAAATAATTGATTGATGTAGTAATACCTGCATTAACCTTTCCAAATATTTGGCCCGATTTCAGATCGTCCATCATCTCCTCAAGCTTGATTTTGAATATCTTGCTGACAATGTTTGGCCTATCCTCCGGTGTAACATTTCGTTTTTTCAGAGCTCTGATTAATTCAGGCCACTTCGGGTTGCAAGTGAATGTAATAAATAAATCAGGGTGTCCATACGCCTTGCATATTCCCATTGCATCTTGATAGTTCTGGATCATATACCTTTTACTTCCGGTAAAAGATGAAGGTAAATGAACACGCTTTCCAGCGGATGAAGGTTCAGTGTTTCCTCCAACAACAGCTTCAGCAATACTCTTATATTTTTCTGACCTGAACTTTGATTGATTGTGTCGAAGGTAATTAAGCCTTGTTGATTCAATCATCGTAAAAGAATCAACCAAAAATTGTTGGAATAACTTCTTGCATGACAACATCAACGATCCTTCAGCAGGTCTATCTTGAATCCTGAATGCAAAGAACTCTCTCATACTACACTTGAATCTCTTTCTGGAAGAAACATCACCCACATCACTGAGTTCAATATCGATCCTGAATCCATCATCACCATATGGAAACAACAATGGGTACTATAGAGGAATGTACAATGGGTGCACTTCACTAATACGTCTCAACACATGATCCCTTGTTTCAACAATAATATCTCTCATGTTTGTTTCCAGCTGAGAACTTCTATGGAGTGCCTGTTTTCTTTTTGCTCTATTCGCCTTTTCTTCCTATACATATAAGATAAAAGAAATAGTAGTTAATGCTTCAATAATCATTAAGAGAACAAATTTAATACAATGTTAAGTGAAATAAGTAAATAAGGATGGAAAATTACAGTGGATAAATCTTCCTTTTCCCACAAGTACCGATTGCTTAAAATAGGGTTGTTTTGTGTAGGACGTACTGAACTGTAACCTGGATGGTAGTTTTTCAATGAAATAAATAATATGTTAGGGTATGTTGTATACAATAACATTTGGCAGGTATTTCATAAGATAAATATACATATGGAACTAAAAATGTTGTTTAAGAAGTATAAATATTAGTTTAGTGTTCGAAATCTGACTCGTAGTTGCATTTTGTGCAGCCATTGCAGAATTCAAATATGTCACTGAAGAATTTCCAGCTTGGTTATCTATGAAAGATGAAATGTAGGAAATTATGACTCATAACATTATAAACAATTTTGTTTTAAAATATTTTTCCAATTCTCAATATCATATGTATTGCTTAAAGGCAGTTAACATAACATTGAAATTTACAAATACCTTCATTTTGGTCACTCTTTCTTTGCCGTTTTCTTGCCTCCTTAAAACTTCTGAACATTCTTTTATTCTTATTAGGTTCATTGTTATTTGGTTGGTCACTGAATTGAAAAAAAATCAAAATATAGATTTAGTAAACAACTGTTATAACATTTGTTTCTGTCATCTATTTGTCAAAGTAGATTTTTTCTGTGTCAATGAATGTTTGTCCACTGGCATAGTGTTTCTTTAGGCTGAATATATGTCAAACATATACTGGAGAAGACAAATTATGAGAAGCACCAATTCGAAGAAGAAAAATTGGCATTGCATCATTACCTCATCGTCTTAGAAATTCACGAATTGTCAATGTGAGCTACTTGAGAATCTCTACTGTCAATTTAGTATGTGAATGCACAATCATGTGCTGTGAAGTCAGAAACCTGATTTACATATTCAAACAGATCAGCTTATCTTAGAAATTGTGATGATACTGAACTTATCTATCCTTAAAGATAGAATATCTTTATTTACTTATCTTATCTATCCCTAAAGATAGAATATATTTATTTACTTAACTTATCTATCCTTAAAGATAGAATATCTTCTTTAGATAAGATTGAGTTTTATCTGTAACTTATCTAGGTCTCACCGAGCCAATAATCAGAAAGCCCGTTTGAATGGTTGTATGAAGTCGCATGGCATGCGCAAGTATCCTGTGGATTTCATCACGGTAAGAATAAATTGTTCCAAATTTAAAAACTCATCTATTGTTCTAGAATTAAAATAAATAATCTCAGTGTTGCCAATATTTAGAAGAAATTTACTGAAGGTCACCAAATAGAATTATATGTGATGTCTGAAATGAAGTGGAACATACAGTTAAATTACTCTATCTCGCCAATATAGTCAGAGTTTTTGCTTCATTTTTTAAATAGTTCAGCTCGATTGTGGATTGGGGTGGCATGTATCATTTGCAATTTATGAGATGCAGAGAGAATAGAAAGTTACTCCACTGGCAGGGAATAGAATTGTGATGATGCTAAAGTTTCATTGTACCTATAGGGAATAGAATTATGATGTCATCTATCTAGAAACTTTACACAACCTGCAGATTGGCATTGTTACAGGACAGTAGCAAAATTACAAAGAAATTTGCTTATTACAGGACAGAGCATGGTGACAGTAGTTTTGACATTAGCTATGACAGTACCCTCATGGATTTTGAGCTTTGAATCAATCTTATAGAAATTAGTTAGGGATTTTAACAACAGTAGACAAATATATATAAGCAATCTAAAATGTGATCAATTAATATATTCAGCTATAATATTAAATAACAATAGTATTTCAAAACTTTTAACAACAGTAAAGAGGACATAAACACAAACTGAAATTCATTGTTTCATCAACCATAAAACTTAATCTAACTTAATATGAATAAAATCTTGAACGACCATATCTTAGTTGTCTTCCTTTTCAACCTTCACATCCTTTAGTGCCTTCGTACCAAACTCTTCAACAGATTCTTTGGTACCATCAGATACACTTTCAAAGGCCCGCTTCTTTGATGTGGCAGATTCAGTTGAACAAACCGAGGATCCATTGTCATCTTTATATCCATCGGACATCATATCCTAAAAAAGTGGAATTTCATGCTTAAAGAACATTTTATAATGAATTAAATAGTAAATTTCATGTTTCTAAGTTTGGATTTGCTCAAGACTCAATTATGCATTTAGTGATTGACAATATGCAAAATATATATACAACTATCTAAGGTGCCCAATTGAGAATCAAAAGAAAAGAGAGTTATAGATTGAGAATTATGATTTACCTTTTCAAATGCTGAGAGTTTTTTGAATTCTTCAATTAGCTTCACATCATCTATCATATCCTTCACAGTATATGAGGATCTTTCCTTAAACTTCAGATTTCCCTCATCAATTCCTATCTTAAACAAAAATGTTTTGTCTAAAAAGAAATTTAGATCCTTGGGAAACTCATTCATGTCGGTATGCTGTAAATTTATGATAAAGAGTGAGAAACAATAACTGAAAATAATTTTCTTGTTATAAAAAAAACAATGATGGAAATAATTTGTTTGTGATGAGTACCTGGTCAAGTAGTGTACCAGCTGCCTTTCACACATTAGATTGGACAATTTTATCAAATAAAGTAAATGTTGCAAAATTCACACCATCTTCACATACTATAACCTTCATCTTATATCTACAAAAATAGGTTCAAAATTTTACAATCAGATTATGAGAAAACTGTATTGTATCATGAAGAAAATTACTATTATAAAAAATACCTTATTGATGGCATGCTGACCAATGTTTTACAGTTTTTGCAATTAAATTTATCTCCCTCAGGTTCAACTTTACGGACACACTTCTTACAAGCATGGTAGTACCAATTGATTTTATCCTCAAAATCAACAACATTAGCAACAACAACACCAAAACCAGTCTGCATATAAACTTAAATGTCATAAATATTACTCTATTATATATGACTATGAAATAAAATATTCAAACAAATTACCTCAAAAGCATCATTTATTTCCAGCAATGATTTTTTAACAGAAAGGTTAAAGAATGTGTCTTCTTTTGAGTCGGGAGTGATAGTAGATACATGAGTGATGCCGCGTGGTGACCCAGATTCATTAGTTGTAGAACTGCATTTTTTAGAAAAGAACGTAATAAATAGCATTTATATATTTTAAAGATATTTAAAATAAAATTAAATCTAAACAGTTTACCTTTCCATAAAACCGACAATATCAGAGAGGTTATGATCAAAGTGAATTTTTTAACCAAAGAGTCCATTTGTAATTGTGAAGTGTCCTAAAATACATTATATTTGAAAAGTATAAAGTTATATAAGTAGTTATAAAACTAAATAATTGTATTATACATAGGATGACATAGTATTAGTATATTACCTCGAAAAAACTTAACCCTGAAAAACTGAAATATCAATATTACACATTCATCCTTACATCCTTCAATGTGACTTTTCATCTCCTTAGCATAACGGTCCCACAAGGTACAACTAAGAACTTTTTTACTGAAATATGATAAAGGACAAAATTCAGCATCATATGATATAACGAAAATATGAATATGAATAGATAATAACCTTTGATCTTCCACTTTAATCTCAAGTTTTTTGATATCTCTAGAACCATCTTTTTTCTTATATGTAACGGTATCATTGAATTCAATCAACTCACCAACAACATCTACATCAAAAAGAAAGGAAGATATTAGCATTTGATGTATGGTAAAATTAAAAAAAAAACAGAATTCAGTAAAATACTAAAAGAAAAACCATACCAACACAAGTATTCTCACTAAGCTGCCTAGATAATATAGTTTCAAAATCTACCAAGTTTGTTCCTATTGCACTGATGGAAGCATCAGAGCATTGTTGAACATGAGTAGAGTGAAAGAAAGTTATCTTATATGAGTGTTGGGTAAGTTTTCAGCGGTTGGTATTTTCATCAACACCAAAATTTGATATTTTGTATACGGAATTCTCCTTGATAACTTGGGAAAATTTGTTGACAAAATAAGATGGGATGGTAGATTCAATGCTAGAATTTTGTATAAATATAGTAAACATGAATGATTAGTAATGAATATAATCAAAAAAATAGATCTTAAAATTAAAATGGATGGATGATGGCTTCTTAATAACCTGACCTTTTCATCTATAAGGACCATGTGAATATCATCTCTTCCTCTAGGATTCTCTTGCTTCCACAAGCCTACCACACGAACTTTGAGTGACCAATCACCTTTCACTTCAGTAATGTCATCAATAAAATTGGTCATTGGAGAACCTAATGAATGTAACCATACATAATCAGACTATGAATATACAGGACATAAAAAAAAAATAGTGCAGTATGTATATGAATACCTTGAGGCTCAAAAAGAATGAATTTGCAAGTGGGATACGTTGTGAGTTTTAGAGAAAGTGCGTATATATTTATAGAATTAACACGATTGAAGATAAAACTGAAAAAAGATAGGATTATATATCATATCTTTACACTCTATATAAAATTAATATTTAGGTTATTTAGTAGAATTAGAATATAAATAAACAAATAGAGTAAAGCTTGTAAATCTATCTATTAGTCTTACTTGATTATCTAATCAAAATGGATTTAAAGATATGATATCTAAATTTGATCGAAAAAGAAAGATATGATTATCTAATAAAACTGGCAGCAATATCATATCTTTAAGTTGTAAAAGTAAACCCATAGTTGCATATAATATATTAGGCTAGATAGAGGTATACTATAGATGCATAAACAGACTATACAAAAAGTATGAGCAATTGAGATATGAGAGGAATGAAATACTTTAACCTGCTGTAAGAAAAATAACTTGTCCATCTTCTGCTGATATCTTGGATCCAGAAGCTGGAGCCTACTCCAATACTTCCAAATATTAGCACCTTGAAAAGAAGACATTTTTTAGCTATAAAACGCAAAGTGGTGGCTTTTAATATCTTATCATTGACCATCAAGTCATGTGAAGTATAGTTTGACCAGCCATCCCTATATAAAAAAAAAGAGGCGAGATTTTATCCAGCCTAAACACCATTAATATCATCAAGAGCACTAATCTTTAACTGAATCAGTCAATCGACATACCCAATATCATTAGATAAGGTTGAAGAATCTTAGAGTAATAGCTACAATTTTGACAATTAATATGATTACATAGGTAAGATACTGTTTCTGCTCCTTGTGCAGCTGAAGCAGCAGGAAATGTACATAAATTTGTAAAGCTTTCTCCAATCCCTCTGGCTTCCAAATATTTCTTCAGCTCTTCTTATGCTCAATAGAAATAGTCACCCAAAATATAAAAGAAAAGAAGCAATTAGCATATATGGGGCTCTCAATCTAGTATGTATCGATACTCGTCCATTTTTAGGTTTAACTTAACTCACCCATATCGTAAGCCCAACACCTAGAATTGCTTGCAATTCCACCAATATCATAGGAAGAACGACCAAATCCAGTGCATTAGAACAAATCGAATGAATTGAAGAACAAATGAAGTGATCAATCGAAACTCGATCTCAAAATTTTCAGAAAAAAGAAACAATAATAATAGGCAAGGATAGCAAATCTAGCTGTTATTGATTGGTTCGGTTGGGAATTGGGCTGGAGGAGGTTATGATTGATTTTGATGAGATTGAACCATGAGGATGACAAAGAATGTGCAATCACTATGGAATGCTTGTACTGGTAATGAAGAAAATTGGAGGCAGGGTACCAAATTTTGGCTACGTAATATGTATATTATCAGGTAATTGATATAAATTTTGATTTTGATAAAAGATTTTTAGTTAAAGTGAAATAAAAAAATCTATATATATTAAGATATATAGTTAAATTTTGATTTGATAAAAGCTTTTTATTTAAAGTGAAATAAAAATTAAAAATTAAGAATAAGATGGATCCAGAAATGTTCTAATAACTTTAAAAGGTTTAACTTTAATATATAGTAATAGAAAATAGATAGATTGTTAATGTTAGTTATGCTGTGGCCTACAAATTCGGGCTTTTGTCTACCATGAAGTAGGCAGAAAACTAGCTTAATAATGTAACATACAAATAAGTTTACGTCATGTGGGTATCATAAACATAAACGTAGCTCAATACTCGTACCCCGCAAAGGATTGGTAAAAATTATAATTTTCCATAATTAATGTAGAAAAAAATCGTTCCAAAATTTAGGGAAAAAATGCATAGAAAAAATTTAAAAATTTAAAAATACATAGATCTAGGCAAACGCGGGCTTGTCCGTCCGGTCCGGCCCGCCCGTCAATATAAACGGGAGGATTTGGACAAACTCGCAACCTTTGAAGGGTCGAAAATACCTGACCCGAGTACCGAGAGGGCCGGGTATGAACAAGGGGACAAGTCCTGTTGTAACACCTCGGGCCAGAGGTGCTACAGTGTCATAGTCCCGAAGGACTATAAGGCGGGTGAAATAAAAATTTGAAAAACATATCCCATACATAATATATACCAAAAGCAGCACAGCGGAAAAACCTGTAAAACCTGTCCAAAGTTGAAACCATAATCAACTTAACATACAGAAAGTACTACAATTTAGAAACCAGAAACCAACAACCAAAGACCAAAAGCCAATACAACAAGTTCGACCACTTCAAGGTCCAAAACCAAAACGATACATACAATCAAGTCAAGGTCTCAAACCAAAAGTAGAGTTCTCGACTCCAAAACCGACGGTGATCAGGATCCTCCTTGCTGGCGCTAAATCTGCAAAGCCTGATTGACTGGGCGACCCGATACCCCAGCCAACCACGGCACGTAAACCGCAGTTGGTCAGTCTAGTGAAAGACTATGGCAAGATTCCTCAAGCCAAAACAGTTCAAAACACATACATATATCACCAACCAACTCACAACAACGACAACACGCCACACAATATATAATATCATAACTATACTTAATCATATCAACCAACCAATGTCAACCACACGTCAAAACATATACACCCACTATCACATACCATTCATTACACATCCTTATCCAACTCTTCACTATACTAACCTCAATCAATCCATCCTCAAACTCATCACAAGCATAAACGAATAAAACGATCCAATCCAACTTCCTCTTCAATACAAATACCTCCAATCCAACTCCATGCACATACACAATCTCTTATTACTGACTTACAACCAAAGTTAACCAATAATACAGAACTCACTACTGCACTTAACACAACAAATTCAATGAACCTTCACATCAACAAACACATAAACATCAACGAGATAATCATCACATAATACAATCATAACCATGATAACGATCCAGGCCAGCCACCCTTCTGGTGCCGCCAATTCGTCACCCTAGACTACAACTCATACATCAAACTCAACTCGTATTGGCTCACACCCTCAAGATGGGAAACCAATCTAAACACTCAATCAACGCAACCGACCTTCATAACCCACTAGCTACCAACAACCATACCAACAGAAATTACCACCTTGACCAGATACAATCAACCACTAAACACACGTAATTTAATAACCATAACCAATGGCCAACAATGGCCCACAACCACAACTAATAACAATCAACATCCAACATAACCCAATTATCAACATACAACCAAATTACCAACACAACCACTTAGTCAAGTACATAATCAACATTCAACACATAACCAACACACACAACCACCAACACCTCCAATCCAACCTCCGTCTCTACCACCACATCACCGGGTGAGACAATTCACAACATCTCCGTCTCCACCCTCCACAACCCACTATCCATCACCATACCAACCAATCAAACAACACGACGACAGTCAAAATCACATAACCACACCTCATCACACATTATCACATATCATCACACACACATCATCACACATTATCACATATCCTCACACACACATCATCACACAATATCACACACAATATCACACACATATATATATATTCACCCAAGTAACTTTAAAATCAATAATCCAATCAAACCACATCAGTCCATCTACAACACAGGACAATTACTAATGTACCCACACATTCACACACACACAATCTAACACACGCATACACACATTCAATCCAACACACACATACGATCCACACACACACACATTCAATCCAACACACACACATACGATCCACACACACACACACACATTCAATCCAACACACACATACGATCCACACACACACACACATTCAATCCAACACACCCACACGATCCAACACACACACACACACACACACACGTGTCAACAGACACTATCAACAACAATCAATCACATTTAGTCACAATTGACTACCACGTCAACATTTAATCAAATACGATACAAGACAAATCATATCACACGCACATACCCATATTCAACCAAGCAACGGTAAACTTAATTATGAAATAAACTGGGCATAAAACAATTTATAAAAATATAAAGTTAGCAAGAATCCTCTTGCCTCAAGTCGAACCACAACGACCCCAGAGGTCTCCAATCAATCCGAACAAACCTGCGAAATCAATTCGAGCAAAACCCTGGCGTTAAATCAAACCAAACCACAACTAGAGAAAACCCCCAAATCCAAACCCTAAATCAATACCTTCCAAAATTTCAGCACTACACACACAAATTCAGCCCAAAAGCTCACGAATTACCAATTTGCTGCACAGCCCCACTGAATTCAGTCCAATTCAGCTGTCCATAAGAACAATCAACATCAATTCGATCCTCACAATATCATTTCGAACATATAAAATTTCAGCAAAGATTTTGAACCCTAGGCGAACAACAACAACACAACCCACTCCTCTTACCTCTCGTTAGCCTCCCCGGAAAGCTTCTGACGCCGGAACCACGCCGGAAACGACCACCAGCGCAGACAGCAGCACGACGACGGGAAGATCCTAACGCCGGAGACCGTAGCAACACGAGCAGCGAACACGAACCAGCGGCAGGGAGGACGACGCCGCGGAGGAGAAGCTGGCTCGGTTGGCTCAGGGAAGAGGACAAAAGAGGGAGGAGATGTTGGGCACAGGTGGGCTCGTGAGGAAGATGATGCTACAGTGCATAGGAGGAAGAAATTGGGTGTGATTTTCACGTGAGGAAGACAACCGGCTCCTTAGGGAAATTTAATCCCCAATTCCCATTTTCCCCCTTTTAACCAAATCCTTTAATTAAATTACCAAATTGCCATTATCGACTTATTTGGGGTATTTCATTCTCCCCCCTTATAATAGTTTCGTCCTCGAAACTAGAGTCAAACAGGTGCGGATAACTGCGTCGCATAACCGATTCTGGAAGCGTAATATCTCATCCTCATGAACGAGAAATCCAGGTGCTTTTCCTTGAGCGACCTCACTACACAACTTACTCAACACAGGGTCCTGAGATTGCTTCTCCCTGATCGACTCTACTAACATCGATTGAATTTCCATCACATTCAGCATCATTTGTTCCTTCTCACACCAAATCTCAATTTCACCTCTTACAAACTCTTGTCGTAACTCTGGCTGAACTGTTAAACAAGCAACTCTAAGTTCTGGAGTTAACTTTCTACTCAAGGCATCTGCCACTTCATTGGCCTTTCCTGGATGATAGCATGTGTCTATATCGTAATCCTTAATCAACTCTAGCCACCGTCTCTGTCTCAAATTCAATTCCCTGTAATCAATACATAAACGAAGAGAACCATCTTTCTTCTTAACAAACAATACGGGTGCGCCCCAAGGAGATACACTTGGTCTAATAAAACCCGACTCAATGAGTTCTTCTAACTGTTTCCTTAATTCTATCACTTCTACTGGTGCCATGCGATAAGGAGCTCGAGAAATCGGTGCAGTTCCCGGCTCTAACTCAATGGTAAAATCAACATCACGACTTGGCGCTAAACCCACCAGTTTCTCCGGAAACACATCCGAATACTCGCAAACGACGGGAATGTCGTCTATTCTCACCTCATCCTTTCTATCATCTAAAGCATAAAACACATATCCCGCAGAGCCTTGCCTTAGCAGCCTAGCAGCTGTCATTGCACTAATAATTCTACCCGAGTCTCTAGGATCATGACTCAATACATGCATTAAACCCTAATTTGCTGTTACGGTAACTGTCATCTTTCTGTAGTCATAGTCACACTCTGTTCCTCAGCTCAGCCAAATCCATAGTCGTAAAATCCCACTTTCAGATACAGACCGGGTTCTCTGTTTCTTACTACTCCCAATATCAACAGTCTAATCAAAATCATCTATAGTCGTCTCTACAATCAATCACTCTAGTCTCTACAATCAATCACTCATCAACATACTGCTCACTGATCGTACAGCTGAGCCTCGCCTTCGAGATTCCACCTCGGAACACAACCATATCTGAATGCGCTTAATCTGTCCTCTTCAACCTTAACAATAACAGCAGCACACAACAAATTCATACCGAATCATCACTACTAAACTACCTGCATCAACCTCTCGACGATAAGCTCAACGGCCTCATCCTCTACCATACTCATACCTTTTAAATCTCTAGCACGTCCCACTTACCAGGGAATGCACCATAAAATTTACTTAACAATATTAAACATCATATATGAAATTAATCATCAATACTCAACGTCACATATAAAACATTAGCATAAAACATCGCAAACAACACTTACCAACGCAACTCACTATAGGTTGACAACACGGATTCCTGATCACCCGATCGTTCATAACAACAACGTATAAAAATTCTCAAGTTGAAAACTCGGAAAGAACACATTTTTTTGAAAAGAAAGCTCTGATACCAACTTCTGTAACACCCCGGGCCAGAGGTGCTACAGTGCCATAGTCCCGAAGGACTATAAGGTGGGTGAAATAAAAATTTGCAAAACATATCCCATACATAATATATACCAAAAGCAGCACAGCGGAAAAACCTGTAAAACCTGTCCAAAGTTGAAACCATAATCAACTTAACATACAGAAAGTACTACGATTTACAAACCAGAAACCAACAACCAAAAGCCAATACAACAAGTTCGACCACTTCAAGGTCCAAAACCAAAACGATACATACAATCAAGTCAAGGTCTCAAACCAAAAGTAGAGTTCTCGACTCCAAAACCGACGGTGATCAGGATCCTCCTTGCTGGCGCTAAATCTGCAAAGCCTGATTGACTGGGGGACCCGATACCCCAGCCAACCACGGCACGTAAACCGCAGTTGGTCCGTCTCGTGAAAGACTATGGCAAGATTCCTCAAGCCAAAACAGTTCAAAACATATACATATATCACCAACCAACTCACAACAACGACAACACGCCACACAATATATAATATCATAACTATACTTAATCATATCAACCAACCAATGCCAACCACACGTCAAAACATATACACCCACTATCACATACCATTCATTACACATCCTTATCCAACTCTTCACTATACTAACCTCAATCAATCCATCCTCAAACTCATCACAAGCATAAACGAATAAAACGATCCAATCCAACTTCCTCTTCAATACTAATACCTCCAATCCAACTCCATGCACATACACAATCTCTTATTACTGACTTACAACCAAAGTTAACCAATAATACAGAACTCACTACTGCACTTAACACAACAAATTCAATGAACCTTCACATCAACAAACACATAAGCATCAACGAGATAATCATCACATAATACAATCATAACCATGATAACGATCCAGGCCAGCCACCCTTCTGGTGCCACCGATTCGTCACCCTAGACTATAACTCATACATCAAACTCAACTCGTATTGGCTCACACCCTCAAGATGGGAAACCAATCTAAACACTCAATCAACGCAACCGACCTTCATAACCCACTAGCTACCAACAACCATACCAACAGAAATTACCACCTTGACCAGATACAATCAACCACTAAACACACGTAATTTAACAACCACAACCAATGGCCAACAATGGCCCACAACCACAACTAATAACAATCAACATCCCACATAACCCAATTATCAACATACAACCAAATTACCAACATAACCACTTAGTCAAGTACATAATCAACATTCAACACATAACCAACACACACAACCACCAACACCTCCAATCCAACCTCCATCTCCACCACCACATCACCGGGTGAGACAATTCACAACATCTCCGTCTCCACCCCCACATCACCAAGGTGAGACAATTCACAACATCTCCGTCTCCACCCCCACATCACCAAGGTGATACAATTTACAACATCTCCGTCTCCACCCCCACATCACCAAGGTGAGACAATTCACAACATCTCTGTCTCCACGCCTACATCACCAAGGTGAGACAATTCACAACATCTCCGTCTCCACGCCCACATCACCAAGGTGAGACAATTCACAACATCTCCGTCTCCACCCCCACATCACCAAGGTGAGACAATTCACAACCTCCACAACCCACTATCCATCACCATACCAACCAATCAAACAACACGACGACAGTCAAAATCACATAACCACACCTCATCACACATTATCACATATCATCACACACACATCATCACACATTATCACATATCCTCACACACCCATCATCACACAATATCACACACATATATATATATATATATTCACCCAAGTAACTTTAAAATCAATAATCCAATCAAACCACATCAGTCCATCTACAACACGGGACAATTACTAATGTACCCACACATTCACACACACACAATCCAACAAACGCATACACACGTTCAATCCAACACACACATACGATCCACACACACACACACACACACACACACACACACACATTCAATCCAACACACACATACGATCCACTCACACACACACACATTCAATCTAACACACACATACGATCCACACACACACACACACATTCAATCTAACACACACATACGATCCACACACACACACACACACACACACACACACACAGACACACACACATTCAATCCAACACACCCACACGATCCAATACACACACACACACGTGTCAACAGACACTATCAACAACAATCAATCACATTTAGTCACAATTGACTACCACGTCAACATTTAATCAAATACGATACAAGACAAATCATATCACACGCACATACCCATATTCAACCAAGCAACGGTAAACTTAATTATGAAATAAACTGGGCATAAAACAATTTATAAAAATATAAAGTTAGCAAGAATCTTCTTGCCTCAAGTCGAACCACAACGACCCCAGAGGTCTCCAATCAATCCGAACGAACCTGCGAAATCAATTCGAGCAAAACCCTGGCGTTAAATCAAACCAAACCACAACTAGAGAAAACCCCCAAATCCAAACCCTAAATCAATACCTTCCAAAATTTCAGCACTACACACACAAATTCAGCCCAAAAGCTCACGAATTACCAATTTGCTGCACAGCCCCACTGATTTCAGTCCAATTCAGCTGTCCATAAGAACAATCAACATCAATTCGATCCTCACAATATCATTTCGAACATATAAAATTTCAGCAAAGATTTTGAACCCTAGGCGAACAACAACAACACAACCCACTCCTCTTACCTCTCGTTAGCCTCGCCGGAAAGCTTTTGACGCCGGAACCACGCCGGAAACGACCACCAGCACAGACAGTAGCACGACGACGGGAAGATCCTGACGCCGGAGACCGCAGCACGACGAGCAACGAACACGAACCAGCGGCAGGGAGGACGACGCCGCGGAGGAGAAGCTGGCTCTGTTGGCTCAGGGAAGATGACAGAAGAGGGAGGATATGCTGGGCACAGGTGGGCTCGTGAGGAAGATGATGCTACAGTGCATAGGAGGAAGAAATCGGGAGTGATTTTCACGTGAGGAAGACAACCGGCTCCTTAGGGAAATTTAATCCCCAATTCCCATTTTCCCCCTTTTAACCAAATCCTTTAATTAAATTACCAAATTGCCATTATCGACTTATTTGGGGTATTTTATTCTCCCCCCTTATAATAGTTTCGTCCTCAAAACTAGAGTCAAACAGGTGCGGATAACTGCATCGCATAACCGATTCTGGAATCGTAATATCCCATCCTCATGAACGAGAAATCCAGGTGCTTTTCCTTGAGCGACCTCACTACACAGCTTACTCAACACAAGGTCCTGAGATTGCTTCTCCCTGATTGACTCTACTAACATCGATTGAATTTCCATCACATTCAGCATCATTTGTTCCTTCTCACACCAAATCTCAATTTCACCTCTTACAAACTCTTGTCGTAACTCTGGCTGAACTGTTAAACAAGCAACTCTAAGTTCTGGAGTTAACTTTCTACTCAAGGCATCTGCCACTACATTGGCCTTTCCTGGATGATAGCATGTGTCTATATCGTAATCCTTAATCAACTCTAGCTACCGTCTCTGTCTCAAATTCAATTCCCTGTAATCAATACATAAACGAAGAGAACCATCTTTCTTCTTAACAAACAATACGGGTGCGCCCCAAGGAGATACACTTGGTCTAATAAAACCCGACTCAACGAGTTCTTCTAACTGTTTCCTTAATTCTATCACTTCTACTGGTGCCATGCGATAAGGAGCTCGAGAAATCGGTGCAGTTCCCGGCTCTAACTCAATGGTAAAATCAACATCACGACTTGGCGCTAAACCCACCAGTTTCTCCGGAAACACATCCGAATACTCGCAAACGACGGGAATGTCGTCTATTCTCACCTCATCATTTATATCCTCTAAAGCATAACACACATATCCCGCAGAGCCTTGCCTTAGCAGCCTAGCAGCTGTCATTGCACTAATAATTCTACCCGAGTCTCTAGGATCATGACTCAACACATGCATTAAACCCTAATCTGTTGTTACGGTAACTGTCATCTTTCTGTAGTCACAGTCACACTCTGTTCCTCAGCTCAGCCAAATCCATAGTCGTAAAATCCCACTTTCAGATACAGACCGGGTTCTCTGTTTCTTACTACTCCCAATATCAACAGTCTAATCAAAATCATCTGTAGTAGTCTCTATAATCAATCACTCTAGTCTCTACAATCAATCACTCATCAACATACTGCTCACTGATCGTACAGTTGAGCCTCGCCTTCGAGATTCCACCTCGGAACACAACCATATCTGAATGCGCTTAATCTGTCCTCTTCAACCTTAACAATAACAGCAGCACACAACAAATTCATACCGAATCATCACTACTAAACTACCTGCATCAACCTCTCGATGATAAGCTCAACGGCCTCATCCTCTACCATACTCATACCTTTTAAATCTCTAGCACGTCCCACTTACCAGGGAACGCACCATAAAATTTACTTAACAATATTAAACATCACATATGAAATTAATCATCAATACTCAACGTCACATATAAAACATTAGCATAAAACATCGCAAACAACACTTACCAACGCAACTCACTACAGGTTGACAGCAAGGATTCCTGATCACCCGATCGTTCATAACAACAACGTATAAAAATTCTCAAGTTGAAAACTCGGAAAGAACACATTTTTTTGAAAAGAAAGCTCTGATACCAACTTCTGTAACACCCCGGGCCAGAGGTGCTACAGTGCCATAGTCCCGAAGGAATATAAGGCGGGTGAAATAAAAATTTGCAAAACATATCCCATACATAATATATACCAAAAGCAGCACAGCGGAAAAACCTGTAAAACCTGTCCAAAGTTGAAACCATAATCAACTTAACATACATAAAGTACTACAATTTACAAACCAGAAACCAACAACCAAAAGCCAATACAATAAGTTCGACCACTTCAAGGTCCAAAACCAAAACGATACATACAATCAAGTCAAGGTCTCAAACCAAAAGTAGAGTTCTCGACTCCAAAATCGACGGTGATCAGGATCCTCCTTGCTGGCGCTAAATCTGCAAAGCCTGATTGACTGGGGGACCCGATACCCCAGCCAATCATGGCACGTAAACCGTATTTGGTCAGTCTCGTGAAAGACTATGGCAAGATTCCTCAAGCCAAAACAGTTCAAAACACATACATATATCACCAACCAACTCACAACAACGACAACACGCCACACAATATATAATATCATAACTATACTTAATCATATCAACCAACCAATGCCAACCACACGTCAAAACATATACACCCACTATCACATACCATTCATTACACATCCTTATCCAACTCTTCACTATACTAACCTCAATCAATCCATCCTCAAACTCATCACAAGCATAAACGAATAAAACGATCCAATCCAACTTCCTCTTCAATACTAATACCTCCAATCCAACTCCATGCACATACACAATCTCTTATTACTGACTTACAACCAAAGTTAACCAATAATACAGAACTCACTACTGCACTTAACACAACAAATTCAATGAACCTTCAAATCAACAAACACATAAGCATCAACGAGATAATCATCACATAATACAATCATAACCATGATAACGATCCAGGCCAGCCACCCTTCTGGTGCCGCCGATTCGTCACCCTAGACTACAACTCATACATCGAACTCAACTCGTATTGGCTCACACCCTCAAGATGGGAAACCAATCTAAACACTCAATCAACGCAACCGACCTTCATAACCCACTAGCTACCAACAACCATACCAACATAAATTACCACCTTGACCAGATACAATCAACCACTAAACACACATAATTTAACAACCATAACCAATGGCCAACAATGGCCCACAACCACAACTAATAACAATCAACATCCAACATAACCCAATTATCAACATACAACCAAATTACCAACACAACCACTTAGTCAAGTACATAATCAACATTCAACACATAACCAACACACACAACCACCAACACCTCCAATCCAACCTCCGTCTCCACCACCACATCACCGGGTGAGACAATTCACAACATCTCCGTCTCCACCCCCACATCACCAAGGTGAGACAATTCACAACATCTCCGTCTCCACCCCCACATCACCAAGGTGAGATAATTTACAACATCTCCGTCTCCACCCCCACATCACCAAGGTGAGACAATTCACAACATCTCCGTCTCCACCCCTACATCACCAAGGTGAGACAATTCACAACATCTCCGTCTCCACGCCCACATCACCAAGGTGAGACAATTCACAACATCTCCGTCTCCACCCCCACATCACCAAGGTGAGACAATTCACAACCTCCACAACCCACTATCCATCACCATACCAACCAATCAAACAACACGACGACAGTCAAAATCACATAACCACACCTCATCACACATTATCACATATCATCACACACACATCATCACACATTATCACATATCCTCACACACACATCATCACACAATATCACACACATATATATATATATATATATATTCACCCAAGTAACTTTAAAATCAATAATCCAATCAAACCACATCAGTCCATCTACAACACGGGACAATTACTAATGTACCCACACATTCACACACACACAATCCAACACACGCACACACATTCAATCCAACACACACATACGATCCACACACACACATACACACACACACATTCAATCCAACACACACATACGATCCACACACACACACACACACACACATTCAATCCAACACACACATACGATCCACACACACACACACACAAACACACACACACACACACACACACACACACACACACAGACACACACACATTCAATCCAACACACCCACACGATCCAATACACACACACACACACACACGTGTCAACAGACACTATCAACAACAATCAATCACATTTAGTCACAATTGACTACCACGTCAACATTTAATCAAATACGATACAAGACAAATCATATCACACGCACATACCCATATTCAACCAAGCAACGGTAAACTTAATTATGAAATAAACTGAGCATAAAACAATTTATAAAAATATAAAGTTAGCAAGAATCCTCTTGCCTCAAGTCGAACCACAACGACCCCAGAGGTCTCCAATCAATCCGAACGAACCTGCGAAATCAATTCGAGCAAAATCCTGGCGTTAAATCAAACCAAACCACAACTAGAGAAAACCCCCAAATCCAAACCCTAAATCAATACCTTCCAAAATTTCAGCACTACACACACAACTTCAGCCCAAAAGCTCACGAATTACCAATTTGCTGCACAGCCCCACTGATTTCAGTCCAATTCAGCTGTCCATAAGAACAATCAACATCAATTCGATCCTCACAATATCATTTCGAACATATAAAATTTCAGCAAAGATTTCGAACCCTAGGCGAACAACAACAACACAACCCACTCCTCTTACCTCTCGTTAGCCTCGCCGGAAAGCTTCTGATGCCGGAACCACGCCGAAAAGGACCACCAGCGCAGACAGCAGCACGACGACGGGAAGATCCTGACGACGGAGACCGCAGCACGACGAGCAACGAACACGAACCAGCGGCAGGGAGGACGACGCCGTGGAGGAGAAGCTGGCTCTGTTGGCTCAGGGAAGATGACAGAAGAGGGAGGATATGCTGGGCACAGATGGGCTCGTGAGGAAGATGATGCTACAGTGCATAGGAGGAAGAAATCGGGAGTGATTTTCACGTGAGGAAGACAACCGGCTCCTTAGGGAAATTTAATCCCCAATTCCCATTTTCCCCCTTTTAACCAAATCCTTGAATTAAATTACCAAATTGCCATTATCGACTTATTTGGGGTATTTCATTCTCCCCCCTTATAATAGTTTCGTCCTCGAAACTAGAGTCAAACAGGTGCGGATAACTGCGTCGCATAACCGATTCTGGAATCGTAATATCCCATCCTCATGAACGAGAAATCCAGGTGCTTTTCCTTGAGCGACCTCACTACACAGCTTACTCAACACAGGGTCCTGAGATTGCTTCTCCCTGATTGACTCTACTAACATCGATTGAATTTCCATCACATTCAGCATCATTTGTTCCTTCTCACACCAAATCTCAATTTCACCTCTTACAAACTCTTGTCGTAACTCTGGCTGAACTGTTAAACAAGCAACTCTAAGTTCTGGAGTTAACTTTCTACTCAAGGCATCTGCCACTACATTGGCCTTTCCTGGATGATAGCATGTGTCTATATCGTAATCCTTAATCAACTCTAGCCACCGTCTCTGTCTCAAATTCAATTCCCTGTAATCAATACATAAACGAAGAGAACCATCTTTCTTCTTAACAAACAATACGGGTGCGCCCCAAGGAGATACACTTGGTCTAATAAAACCCGACTCAACGAGTTCTTCTAACTGTTTCCTTAATTCCATCACTTCTACTGGTGCCATGCGATAAGGAGCTCGAGAAATCGGTGCAGTTCCCGGCTCTAACTCAATGGTAAAATCAACATCACGACTTGGCGCTAAACCCACCAGTTTCTCCGGAAACACATCCGAATACTCGCAAACGACGGGAATGTCGTCTATTCTCACCTCATCATTTCTATCCTCTAAAGCATAAAACACATATCCCGCAGAGCCTTGCCTTAGCAGTCTAGTAGCTGTCATTGAACTAATAATTCTACCCGAGTCTCTAGGATCATGACTCAACACATGCATTAAACCTTAATCTGCTGTTACGGTAACTGTCATCTTTCTGTAGTCACAGTCACACTCTGTTCCTCAGCTCAGCCAAATCCATAGTCGTAAAATCCCACTTTCAGATACAGACCGGGTTCTCTGTTTCTTACTACTCCCAATATCAACAGTCTAATCAAAATCATCTGTAGTAGTCTCTACAATCAATCACTCTAGTCTCTACAATCAATCACTCATCAACATACTGCTCACTGATCGTACAGCTGAGCCTCGCCTTCGAGATTCCACCTCGGAACACAACCATATCTGAATGCGCTTAATCTGTCCTCTTCAACCTTAACAATAACAGCAGCACACAACAAATTCATACCGAATCATCACTACTAAACTACCTGCATCAACCTCTCGATGATAAGCTCAACGGCCTCATCCTCTACCATACTCATACCTTTTAAATCTCTAGCACGTCCCACTTACCAGGGAACGCACCATAAAATTTACTTAACAATATTAAACATCACATATGAAATTAATCATCAATACTCAATGTCACATATAAAACATTAGCATAAAACATCGCAAACAACACTTACCAACGCAACTCACTACAGGTTGATAGCAAGGATTCCTGATCACCCGATCGTTCATAACAACAACGTATAAAAATTCTCAAGTTGAAAACTCGGAAAGAACACATTTTTTTGAAAAGAAAGCTCTGATACCAACTTCTGTAACACCCCGGGCCAGAGGTGCTACAGTGCCATAGTCCCGAAGGACTATAAGGCGGGTGAAATAAAAATTTGCAAAACATATCCCATACATAATATATACCAAAAGCAGCACAACGGAAAAAACCTATAAAACCTGTCCAAAGTTGAAACCATAATCAACTTAACATACAGAAAGTACTACAATTTACAAACAAGAAACCAACAACCAAAAGCCAAAAGCCAATACAACAAGTTCGACCACTTCAAGGTCCAAAACCAAAACGATACAAACAATCAAGTCATGGTCTCAAACCAAAAGTAGAGTTCTCGACTCCAAAACCGACGGTGATCAGGATCCTCCTTGCTGGCGCTAAATCTGCAAAGCCTGATTGACTGGGGGACCCGATACCCCAGCCAGCCATGGCACGTAAACCGCAGTTGGTCAGTCTCGTGAAAGACTATGGCAAGATTCCTCAAGCCAAAACAGTTCAAAACACATACATATATCACCAACCAACTCACAACAACGACAACACGCCACACAATATATAATATCATAACTATACTTAATCATATCAACCAACCAATGCCAACCACACGTCAAAACATATACACCCACTATCACATACTATTCATTATACATCCTTATCCAACTCTTCACTATACTAACCTCAATCAATCCATCCTCAAACTCATCACAAGCATAAACGAATAAAACGATCCAATCCAACTTCCTCTTCAATACTAATACCTCCAATCCAACTCCATGCACATACACAATCTCTTATTACTGACTTACAACCAAAGTTAACCAATAATACAGAACTCACTACTGCACTTAACACAACAAATTCAATGAACCTTCACATCAACAAACACATAAGCATCAACGAGATAATCATCACATAATACAATCATAACCATGATAACGATCCAGGCCAGCCACCCTTCTGGTGCCGCCGATTCGTCACCCTAGACTACAACTCATACATCAAACTCAACTCGTATTGGCTCACACCCTCAAGATGGGAAACCAATCTAAACACTCAATCAACGCAACCGACCTTCATAACCCACTAGCTACCAACAACCATACCAACAGAAATTACCACCTTGACCAGATACAATCAACCACTAAACACACGTAATTTAACAACCACAACCAATGGCCAACAATGGCCCACAACCACAACTAATAACAATCAACATCCAACATAACCCAATTATCAACATACAACCAAATTACCAACACAACCACTTAGTCAAGTACATAATCAACATTCAACACATAACCAACACACACAACCACCAACACCTCCAATCCAACCTCCGTCTCCACCACCACATCACCGGGTGAGACAATTCACAACATCTCCGTCTCCACCCCCACATCACCAAGGTGAGACAATTCACAACATCTCCGTCTCCACCCCCACATCACCAAGGTGAGACAATTTACAACATCTCCGTCTCCACCCCCACATCACCAAGGTGAGACAATTCACAACATCTCCGTCTCCACTCCCACAACACCAAGGTGAGACAATTTACAACATCTCCGTCTCCACCCCCACATCACCAAGGTGAGACAATTCACAACATCTCCGTCTCCACCCCCACATCACCAAGGTGAGACAATTCACAACATCTCCGTCTCCACCCCCACATCACCAAGGTGAGACAATTCACAACCTCCACAACCCACTATCCATCACCATACCAACCAATCAAACAACACGACGACAGTCAAAATCACATAACCACACCTCATCACACATTATCACATATCATCACACACACATCATCACACATTATCACATATCCTCACACACACATCATCACACAATATCATACACATATATATATATATTCACCCAAGTAACTTTAAAATCAATAATCCAATCAAACCACATCAGTCCATCTACAACACGGGACAATTACTAATGTACCCACACATTCACACACACACAATCCAACACACGCATACACACATTCAATCCAACACACACATACGATCCACACACACACACACACACATTCAATCCAACACACACATACGATCCACACACACACACACACACACACACACACACATACACACATTCAATCCAACACACCCACACGATCCAACACACACACACACACACACGTGTCAACAAACACTATCAACAACAATCAATCACATTTAGTCACAATTGACTACCACGTCAACATTTAATCAAATACGATACAAGACAAATCATATCACACGCTGTTGGAACGATGACGTTCCCTCTAGTTTTGATGATGATAAACTCAAATGCTTTTGATGGTTTTTAGTGTGACTATGAGTTTCAGGAAACGATCGTGTCAAAGGAACGATGAAAACCAATGAAGAGTCAAAACAGAGAAGCAAAGGAACAGAGAAGCCAACAATGACAAAACAACACGCTGGAACGAAAGAAGAGAAGAGACGCGTGATATTGAATAGAACAGAGAAAGGGAACAATGCAAGGAACGGAGGACGTGCGTTGAAACAAGGGAACAGCGCAAGGAACGAAGGACACGCTGTAAACCCTAGCGTCTGCCGAATCTTTGTTTATGGAAACAAATTGTGAAGCTACAGCTTGGGCCGCAAGGAAGATCTCGTGGTTGAGATATTGTGGTTAGAATATTTTAGGAAAGATTGTATAGGATTTTATTAACTTATTTTCCTTAATTAAATTAGGGTAAATCGGAGGATATTCCTAGACTATATATTAGAAGACTGTGAACATCATTTCTTAACGGAACTGACGGCATTCCTACAGAGAAGAGCATTTGGAAGAAGAGAATTCGAAAGAAGAAAAGAAGAGAAGAAGAAGAACTTACAAGTACGTGACTTTGGTGAGTTAAGTACTTGTTAGGGTTTTGATTGTCTAGTGTGTTATTAGGAACTTTGCATTAAGGAGTCTAGATATCTAGGAGTAAACTAGATTGAGATAAGACTTGCTTGTTTGTAATTCCAGGATTAATAACATAAGTAGACATTCGAAATCCAACTAGGGAAACCTAGAGGTAGAGGTTTTATCATTCAACTAGTTGGTTGATTGAGTTTCCTCTATAAGGAACTGAGTTCGTTACTCTGTTTTTCTGTTACTATTTTCCGCTGCCCAAGGAACGAACTTACCGTTCCTTGATCTAACACACTCGATTAAACAATTGGTATCAGAGCAGGTTTGTTCTAGATTGTGTGTTACTTACAGATTTACAGGTAATAATGTCTCCTTCTACCGTCGAAGTTGGTTTGAACTCTTCAAGACCTCCTCTCTTGCTTGCTGGCCAATATCAACATTGGAAGGCACTCTTCATCAAATGGGTGCAAAGCAACGAGTACCAATGCTGGTTGGTGATTTCTCTTGGAGATCTTGAGATTGTTGATCTTGAGAAGAAGAAGAAACTGAAGAAATGGGATCAAGACGATCTCCAAGTCATGGAGAAAAATTGCAAAGCAGCCATGCTCATCAACAATGCTCTGAATCAGCAAGATGTACAAAAACTCCAATCTTGTGAGTCGGCCAATGCTAAATGGCTTGCCTTGGAACAGATGTACATGGGAAGCAAGGATCTGCGTGAAGTTGATCGTTTCACTGCCAAGAAGGACTTCTACAACTTCAAAATGGATGACAAGGAAGATGTGAGTTCCTACCAAGCTAGATTTGAGAAGATCACAACAAATCTTACTGCTCACTCCGTCACCGATAAGGAAATTCTCCCCGATGAGAAAATCCTCATAATCATTGATGGTCTCCCTCATCGTCATGCAATGACCAAAGCTATTCTGAAGGAGAATCCCAACACCGTCAAACTGACGTTCCATGAGGTATTCAGCAAGATACAAAAGTATGACAACGAAGAAAAGGCTACAAGAAACAAGGATTCCAAAGAAAAGGGAATTGCCTTGATGGTTGGAAAGGTTGTCGACAGAATTGAGAACAACCTCGATGACAATGATGGCTCCGATGACCCTGAGGTGGTATTGCTCACTAAAGTCATGCGTTCCCTCTACAACAAAGGAAGAAACAGTAGAGGAGGGAACGGTGAGACTCGTGACATCAAGGATATCACTTGTTACAACTGTAATGAGAAGGGTCACTACTCCAGTTCGTGCCCAAAGCCGAAGAAGGAAAGCAAACCTTCTTGGAACGAAGAAAAGAAAGCTTTCGTTGCTGTCTGGGGTAATGAAGATGACTCAGATAACGAAGATCCTGAAGCATGGAGTGGAACGATGTGTGCCATGGCCATCAACAACTCGTCTGAAGAAACCGAGGTAAATCCCGAAGATTTCTTAAAATCTCTTGTGAATTTTGATAAAAAATCTTTAATTGCTCTCATAAGAAATATGTATGCTGAGAACATGAAAACTCAAGAGGAACTAGCTAATTCTGAAGATGAATGTAGTAGTCTAAAAGAAAATATTTCTAGAACTGCTAGTACCTCGACTGTTCCTTGTTCTTCATGTGAGGCTAATCATGAGGAACTTCAGAGTTTGAGAAATGAAAAAGTCTCTTTGCTTATGAATGAAGTCTCTAACAATACTGATGCAAGAAGTATAGCTATTCCAAGTAAGCTTGAAGCACAGGTGTCCGAGATAAAGTCCTATGTGCACAAAATTCATTATGTCATGATGGAACAGAAGGCTGAAGCTGAAAGTGTCAAGTTCGTCAAAGCAAGGTATGGTATTGGCTATACAGGTTCCAACCAAAAGGAAGATGATCCATCTATACTGGAACTACGTGAAGCAAGAGATAGAGAACTTCAAGATGCTAGAGAGAAGAATCGCAATCTTG
This sequence comes from Rheum nobile, assembly GCA_027886185.1. NCBI lineage: Eukaryota > Viridiplantae > Streptophyta > Magnoliopsida > Caryophyllales > Polygonaceae > Rheum > Rheum nobile. The sequence goes on from WOAB01000163.1 coordinate 3,363,805, forward strand.
AGGAACGCATCAAAGTTCTTGAGAGTGGTCTGGATGAAACTCAGTCGTGGTACACTGGACAACCTGCCCACAAGATTTTTCTCAAGCAATCTCAAGGGACGCAACCCAACGTTCCATGTCCTGAACGTACCAAACAACGCAAGAGTATTGTTCCCAATAGAAAGTATGTTCAGATGGAACAGTTCAAGCTGTGTTGGTTTTGTGGGGACAATAGACATGTGCAAAGAGACTGCAAAAAGAAAAGGAAGTTCTCTGAAGAGCACACAAAGAGAAGGAACAGTACGAGTAACAATGTGAACTTGAATGACTTCTATGATGATTCACATGTGCATAATCATAATCATGCTAAGACTAGGAAGAAATCTGTTGTTAATGTTAGAACTATTCCTATGGAACAATTGCATTATGTGTCTCGACCAGGTAAGGGTAAGCTTGCTTGGGTCGCCAAACCTTAACTCTTTCTGTGCAGGTTGAAGTGAGGGGGAACGAGAAGTGGTATATTGACAGCGCTTGTTCATGCCACATGACCAGAAAAGAAGATCAACTCTCCTCACTTCACAAACACTCAAGAGGGAGTGTTGCTCTTGGACACAAGAGATGCAGAGAAATCATTGGAACAGGCGAAATAACTAAACTCCAGTATCACGGTAAAAGAAGTTAGTTTAGTTCATGAACTTGGTTTTAGTTTGTTGAGTGTTGCACAACTTTGCGACCAAGGGAACAACAAGACGCCGACTTTGCTGGGCACGTAGTAGACTGCAAAAGCACTTCTGGAATGGCACAGTTCCTTGGGCCCTGTCTCGTTTCATAGGGTTCCAAGAAACAAAACTCTGTTGCCCTCTCCACTGCAGAAGTTGAATACGTCGCCGCGACAAGTTGTTGTGCTCAGGTATTGTGTCTTAAGCAACAACTGGAAGATTATGGTATGTCTCTTGGCACCGTTCCTATTATGTGTGATAATACCAGTGCCATCAACATTTCAAAAAATCCAGTTCATCATTCACGTACTAAGCATATTGACATTCGTCATCATTTTCTACGTGATAATGTTGACATGGGCTTTATTAGAATGGAACATTGCAGGACTGAAAATCAAGTGGCAGACATCTTCACCAAAGCACTAGACAAAGGTCCATTCGAGTATCTTCGATTACTCCTTGGCATGATCTCTCTGAATTGAGGACCTTCACACCCATTATTCCCTCAATGCTTGGCTAATTCGTTCCATAATTTTCATGAAGTTCCTTGTCTGCGTGTCTTTCATGACTTGATTTTCATGACTTTAGCTTATTTGAATTGCCTTGTATTAGGATTTAAATACTTTGTCTTTTGATTTGTGTTGAATTACTTGATTGCATGCTAACATCTTATTTAAAGACCCAAAACAACCAATTTGATGAAATTGAACCCTCATTACAAGCCCACATGATAATTGGTTGTACAACCTCCCTTAGCCGCGATTCAGGTAAACGTTCCCTATGATCCCTCTTTGTTACACCTTTTACTGGGAATAATTACTTGAGTTGTCTTTCTCCCTACCATACGTCTGGATATACTATATTTTGTGTGAACCCAAGATTGAAATATTCAGACAAGCCTCGCAAGCACTTTTGGTCTCAGGGGGAACGAAGACCGTTGCTCAGATTAAGGGGGAACTGATAGGTGTGGAACGTTGAATTTGAATCAGAGACTCGCATTAATTGAGTTGCAGGTGCCCGTTGGAACGGCTCCCTGTGTGATTTGACTGATCTGAGACAGGAACAGTGACGCGGCTACCAAAAAAAAAGTGACCGTTGCATCTGGAGCGAGAAGGAGTTATTGATGGAAACTTTTGAAAGAAGGAAACTTAGAGACGGTTGAGATCCGAAAAGATTTATTTGGAAAAGATTTTATCTTGGAAAAGATTTTATCTTGTTCCTATATATATGGCATATCTCCCCCAAGTTCCTTCACCGCCACTTCTCTCTCTGATATCTCTCTCAAGCTCTCAAATCTCTAAAGCTTGCTGCTTCCATGGATTCCCCAACCAAGATCATCACCGACAAATTGACCGACGTTGAGATGGATGCCTACATCCTTCAACTCCAACAGGCCAAGGAACAGTTACACTGTGGAGAAGATGAAATTTAAAGGCGATACCAAGGGAACGGGCACTGTCGCTGCAAAGAAAGCAGCTGGTGAAGGAACGTCTAAGGGAAGCTCAATTCAGCATCAAATTCTTGCTGAGCTCAAGCAACTGAACTCCACCATGACATTGCTCACCCTGAGATCTGAGTACTCTCCGTTCCTTTCCTAGCCCGTCTGATCTTCTGTTCTTGATTTTATATGTTTTTATGTCTTTTATGTGATTGTTCCTCATCTTCTGATCTTAGTTGTCTATGTCCCTATGCTTTGTACTTCGTATGACTTTATGAATGAATTATTTTGTTTATGAGTTGCATGTGTGTCAAGTCTTTCTGTTTCTTGTGGAACTTTTGATGATGCCAAAAGGGGGAAGTATGGAAAATGTGAAACCCAAGGAAGAGTTGATAACAGAAGCTAGTGCTAAGGGGAACGACAATGCTGCTTGAAGGTAAATTCTCAATGAACTTTCTGAGGGGGAACAGTGTTAATATTTTGAACATAGTATATGTGTGATTAAATGTGAAAATTCCTTTTACTTGTCTATTTTGAACTGTATATTTTGACTTGCACATTTTGAAGGAGTTTGTCATCACCAAAAAGGGGGAAATTGTTGGAACGATGACGTTCCCTCTAGTTTTGATGATGATAAACTCAAATGCTTTTGATGGTTTTTAGTGTGACTATGAGTTTCAGGAAACGATCGTGTCAAAGGAACGATGAAAACCAATGAAGAGTCAAAACAGAGAAGCAAAGGAACAGAGAAGCCAACAATGACAAAACAACACGCTGGAACGAAAGAAGAGAAGAGACGCGTGATATTGAATAGAACAGAGAAAGGGAACATCGCAAGGAACGGAGGACGTGCGTTGAAACCAGGGAACAGCACAAGGAACGAAGGACACGCTGTAAACCCTAGCGTCTGCCGAATCTTTGTTTATGGAAACAAATTGTGAAGCTGCAGCTTGGGCCGCAAGGAAGATCTCGCGGTTGAGATATTGTGGTTAGAATATTTTAGGAAAGATTGTATAGGATTTTATTATCTTATTTTCCTTAATTAAATTAGGGTAAATCGGAGGATATTCCTAGACTATATATTAGAAGGCTGTGAACATCATTTCTTAACGGAACTGACAGCATTCCTACAGAGAAGAGCATTTGGAAGAAGAGAATTCGAAAGAAGAAAAGAAGAGAAGAAGAAGAAGAAGAAGAAGAAGAAGAAGAAGAAGAAGAAGAAGAAGAAGAAGAAGAAGAAGAAGAAGAAGAAGAAGAAGAAGAAGAAGAAGAAGAAGAAGAAGAAGAAGAAGAAGAAGAAGAAGAAGAAGAAGAAGAAGAAGAAGAACTTACAAGTACGTGACTTTGGTGAGTTAAGTACTTGTTAGGGTTTTGATTGTCTAGTGTGTTATTAGGAACTTTGCATTAAGGAGTCTAGATATGTAGGAGTAAACTAGATTGAGATAAGACTTGCTTGTTTGTAATTCCAGAATTAATAACATAAGTAGACATTCGAAATCCTACTAGGGAAACCTAGAGGTAGAGATTTTATCATTCAACTAGTTGGTTGATTGAGTTTCCTCTATAAGAAACTGAGTTCGTTACTCTGTTTTTCTGTTACTATTTTCCGCTGCCCAAGGAACGAACTTACCGTTCCTTGATCTAACACACTCGATTCAACACACGCACATACCCATATTCAACCAAGCAACGGTAAACTTAATTATGAAATAAACTGGGCATAAAACAATTTATAAAAATATAAAGTTAGCAAGAATCCTCTTGCCTCAAGTCGAACCACAACGACCCTAGAGGTCTCCAATCAATCCGAACGAACCTGCGAAATCAATCCGAGCAAAACCCTGGCGTTAAATCAAACCAAACCACAACTAGAGAAAACCCCCAAATCCAAACCCTAAATCAATACCTTCCAAAATTTCAGCACTACACACACAAATTCAGCCCAAAAGCTCACGAATTACCAATTTGCTGCACAACCCCACTGATTTCAGTCCAATTCAGCTGTCCATAAGAACAATCAACATCAATTCGATCCTCACAATATCATTTCGAACATATAAAATTTCAGCAAAGATTTCGAACCCTAGGCGAACAATAACAACACAACCCACTCCTCTTACCTCTCGTTAGCCTCGCCGGAAAGCTTCTGACGCCGGAACCACGCCGGAAACGACCATCAGCGCAGACAGTAGCACGACGACGGGAAGATCCTGACGCCGGAGACCGCAGCACGACGAGCAGCGAACACGAACCAGCGGCAGGGAGGACGACGCCGCAGAGGAGAAGCTGGCTCGGTTGGCTCAGGGAAGAGGACAGAAGAGGGAGGATATGTTGGGCACAGGTGGGCTCGTGAGGAAGATGATGCTACAGTGCATAGGAGGAAGAAATCGGGAGTGATTTTCACGTGAGGAAGACAACCGGCTCCTTAGGGAAATTTAATCCCCAATTCCCATTTTCCCCCTTTTAACCAAATCCTTTAATTAAATTACCAAATTGCCATTATCGACTTATTTGGGGTATTTCACCTGTAAGGCATGTAAGCTCGGCCCGTATATAATATATAAATATTATTTATATAAATAATATTACATTATTACTAGTACTACTCCTAAAAAACTAAAAACAAAAACAATTAAACTAAATAATATAAAAGCTAAATTTTCTAGGAATACAAACTCCACTCCATCCCTCCTTCTCACATTCCCTCACATTTTGCCTACCACCTCCAGCCTCCTATTTTACCTTTGTTGCTCCAAATTTCTCCAGCCTCCTCTAACCTTCTTTCCTCTGCAAATCTCGACACCTTCACCCCTCGTTCTCACATGTGTGTAGACTTTGATATTGGATATTTAATGTTTTTTTATTGTAAGGTGGAAAGACTATTTGGACTTATAAAGATTTTGATGTTCTTTTAATTATGGACAAGACATATAGGATGTGAATTATATACAAAATCTAAACTGGGTCCTGGCGGGCTACCCGGGCCCGGGAATGCGGACGGGCTTGGACAGTTGCCCAAGCCCTATTCCCGGGATAAACGAGCAAAATTTTTAGATCAAGCCCGGACCATATCCGGCCCGGGCCCGGAGATGCCCATGTCTAATAATACATAAAAATTTATTACTATATATTAAAGCTTTCTCCTTTTGAGCTCTTAGAACGATTCTGGCCTCACAAATCTTACGTGTCATTTTATGATAATTTTTCTTTCTTTAATATTTTATGCTTCTATAATTTAGCTAACTTAATTTTAATTTATCACCAAATATCTATACAAATTATATCTTAACAGCCTCTAACAATATAATAAAATTATTAATAATTAATTATGGATTTTTTAAAATTGTATCAACCCATTTTATTCAACATAAAACCCCGATTAAATTGTATCAACCCATTTCTTAAAAATCTTATTAGTTATACATCAATATCTTAATGAACCATTACGAGATTAACATAAATAAGGTAACGATACACATTAAAACAAATATTCATATTTAAGAGGTTGTTATAACTTTGTATTAATATCAATATAAGCACATACAATTAACATTCGCATATATATATATATATATATATATATATATATATATATATATCTATGCTCTAGTAAAACATGCTCTTATAGTGAAACGGGTGAATGATTATAGTGCGTTGGATGTTGATGAGATTGACGGACAAGATTTAATAGAGGGAGGTACAAAATAATATAAATAGAAGACACACACTAGATTACCTAACTTTATGGGATTTGTTTTCCCCAATTTACTCCCTCTCTCTCTAATCCACCGATTCACTTTCCCATTAAATCGTCTCTCCCTTTCTCCTTCCAAAAATCGTTCATCGTCTCCCTCAATGCTCTCTCTCTCTCCAATCCACCGATTCACTTTTACGGGTCGCCGACTCGCCGCTCGCCGCCTCGCTGGTCGAATCACTTCGGACGCCGCCTCTCCGGTCGAATCAGTTCGGGAGCCGCCTCTCCCGCTCGCTCTCCGGTCGGTTTCGCCGCCTCTCCCGCTCACTCTCCGGTCGAATTTCGGGTGTCGGTCGACCGTCGACAAATCTGAAATTTCTTGCTCGCTCAAAGCCTCAGAAGTCAGAATTTTGGATTTAGGTATGTCCGTATGTAGTGTTGTATAGACTGTATTCAGCCTCCAATTTGCTTTTGAATGAAATTGACCCTTGATAGGATTTGGCCATTAAGTATTTTGAAATAAAATTGGGATTTGGCTATTCGCTCAAAGCAGCCACATAAGTACTTTGATTTTGAATGAAATTGAATAATTTATTATAATTGATAATTTGATAGTCTGATAGTGATAGTCTGATAGAATTATGAATACAAGATTTGCAGGATTTGGAGTTTTGAGTTGTTAATTGTTAAGTGGTTGCTTAAATGCTTAATTTGACCCTTGATAGGATTCGGCCATTTGGGTACTTGAGTACTTTAACCTTGAGTGGATTTGACAATCTAATTTAGTTGTGTTTTGATTATGAATGAAATTGTATGTTACTGATCGGTGTCGTTGATTTTTTTGATTTCGTTAATTTGGGTAATTACTAATTAGTTGATTTTTTTTGATTTCGTTAATTTGGGTAATTACTAATTACTAATTAGATATGTTACTGTTATTCAATTTTATTGGTTTAATTTGCTGATTTTGTGGTTCACTCAAATCTTCTAATTTGGGTAGTCAATAGTTTATTCATCTTGTTTTGTAATTCACTCAAATCTTCTTCTTGATTTGGCTTGACAGATTAACTATAGGAATTACACACTACTAGTAGGCCTAAATCAGGTTGGTTTGTTCCTTATTAATCTACATGATCTCTTATTTTTGTGCTATATTTGAGTTTGTTAATTATGTCTTCCAGAATTAGGAAATATGATTCTGGATATAAAAAATAACAAAAGAAACAAAAAACTGAAGAGTTAATTCAATCTCAAAGAGGAGCTCTTGATAGATTTAATATAAAAGAACCACAAGCTTCTATTGAAAATCAAATTATCAAAATGTTCTTGTTAATAATGTTGATTGTTTGGCTTGATATATATAAAATTTAAGGTAATTTTTTGCATTTTGTTAATTACATGGGACCTATTTACAATGCGAGCACAATGCCTTTAAAAAGATTGGGACGGCCTTGATGGAAGGGATATGCATTTTCCATGCATTGATATGCAGATAATACTTGCATGATATGTAATTTGTTATTATAGATTATTTCACTGGCCGTGATTGTGATATTCATTTGTGTGGATGTGATATGCATTTTCCATACATTGATATGCAGAATATACTTGTATGATATGCAATTTTTTATGATAGATTATTTCATTGGCCGTGAATGTGATATTCATTTGTGTGGATGGAATATGCCTTTTCTATACATTGATATGCAGAATAAGCCGCGGGCGCGGAAAGGAAGCCGCGGGCGCGACCAAGGAAGATCTCGCTGAGTGCCAGGAGAGAACAAATCGCGGGCACGGTTCAAGGGCAGCGATTGCGGCCATGCAATTATGTGGATGGGATATGCATTTTTTGTACAGTGATATGCAGAATATATGTGCATGATATGCAACTTGTAATTATGGATTATTTCCTTGGCCGTGAATATGATATTCATTTGTGTGGATGGGATATGCATGATACCGAATAACAGATATTCAGAAATACTTGAACGATATTCAAATAATGTGTTTTGATATGCACAGATATGCACAATTTTTTTTTCAATTCAGTGGATGCATTATATACATAATGAATAAGCACTCACAATACTTGAATACCAGATATAGGACAGTGAATATCAGCATAAATACGATTGAACAAGAACAAAATAAACAGATATGCAAAGAACATGTAACGATATTCACAATTTTCGTGTCGATATGCATAATGTTAATTTTCAACTAATTAAATGTATTGATATGCACGAACTTCCACTGAATATGCGTATTAACTAAAAACACAGTGAATAACGCAGATTTCGATGGAGGCTAGAGGAATAACGCTGATGGGGATATGCAATATCTTTCTCTCTCCAAATCTACATTAAACTTCCTATTTTGGAGGTGGTTATTTAATAAAATTCATGAAAACTTTTGTGATATTTATTACATGATTCACACCTCCATTACACCCTATTTCTCTCTCCTAATCTAGCCATTTATCACCCTCAATCCAACGCTCCAAAATTGTCCACTCGTTTCACCACAAGACTCGTTTTACCTGAGCGCCCCTCTATATATATATATGTTGATTGCAGTTTAGAATTAGTAAAATTATATGTATGTTTAAAATTGGTGTCAAGGCAAGCCTGATATGTATATAAATTATAAGTCATTTTTTGTAAATGAAACATATATAATATATACCTCTATATTTATTGTTATCACTAGGCCGATTCTTTTGTTGAGTAGTTATAATCATATATGTCATCGGTAAATGAAAAAAAACAAATCTATCTATATCTAAATATATACTAATGGGATGACATAAATCTTACGTGACGTCTCCACATTAAATTCGCCTACGTATCATCACCATATTCAATTCTTCATATTGTTGGACATGAATCAAATTCTAAGTTCTAGCATTTAGTATTTTCATATAAAAATTTATCTATTTCATATATAATTTAACGATTTAATTTAGGGGTAATAGATAAATTTCTTTTTACAAATAATCTTAAAACTTGATTAATATATATTACTTATATTATCAAAATATTGTGACTCTATGTGATTTTAATTTTATTTATAAATAAGAATTTGTTCAAGTTTACTTTCAGCTTATTTACTTTCAAAATAAATTAGATTCTTGATAAAGAGGTGGACTAAATCATAACAATTAATTTTATTTTTTTGATATTCTCTAAACAAAGTAGTTGGATCACTAGGCTTGGATATGGTGATATCTAATTCTCTAAATAAAGTAACAATTACTTTTATTTATTGATATTCTTGATCGAGTATTTGTTATCCGGTTATGATATTTTTAAGTAATCTACGTATTTGAGACAATCTACTATATATCTACTAAACTAGAATCTAATTACGCCACATGACATTCTCTCATTAAAACTGCCACATGGCACTCCATCATTAAAATCGCCACATGTCATTTTTTGTTTTTTTTTAAATAAATCTAATTCTAAATCAAAGATTATTATCCTAAGCTTATCACTCATTTTTTCCTAATTTAAATACAAATCAAGAACAAAGATTACAAGTTAATCACAAAGATTACAAATCCAAAATTTCCTAATTATTTACAAATCCAAAGTGTCCTAATCTACTATATATCTACTAAACTAGAACTTAATTACACCACATGACACCCCCTCATTAAAACTGTCACATGGCACTCCTTCATTAAAACCGCAATATGTTACTTTCTGATTTTTCAATTTTTTAAAATAAATCTAATTATAAATTAAAGATTATTATCCTAAACTTTTCACTCACGTTTTTCCTAATTTAAATACAACTCAAGAACAAAGATTACAAGTTAATCACAAAGATTACAAATCCAAAATTTCCTAATTATATACAAATCCCAAATTTCCTAATTATATACAAATCCCAAATTTCCTAACTTTATACAAATCCCAAAATTTCTAATTATATACAAATCCAAAATTTCCCAATTATATGGATGATTGAGATACGAAATTACTTATCCGTACTTGACACGGGAATTATACTAGTATTGAATTAAGAATAAATCTAATGATTAATAAGAAATTTGTTGGGATAACATATTATAATATTTACTATGGGCATCGTCCCCATCGTTCAGGTGCAGACAATGGTTCTAATGCAAATTGTGTGAGCAATGCAAATCCATACTGTGGTGCACATTTATTTGTACTACGATGCACATTGATTTGCATTGTGGTGCACATCACTCTTGTGCACATCACTTAGTGGTGCACATTTACTTGTAACTGTGAATGTGATGAAGAACACTACAATGCATATGTACTTGTAACTGATCAATCAACATCGACCAATGTCGGTCAACTGACTATCAACGTCGGAGATTGATTGTCAATGTTGAAAGACCACAATGTTGCACTTATGTGCATCACTTTGCACATGAAAGGGCATAACAATGTCAGTAGATGTGCATCACAGATTCACAATACATATGCGATATGCAATAGAGTACACAGGATGTTCACCACAACAATGTCAGTAGATGTGCATCACAGATTCACAATACATATGAGATATGCAATAGAGTACACATAGGATGTTCACCACAATATGGATGTATGATGAACATAAGGAGAGAATAAGTAGTTAACTAATTTTGGGAGTATAATATCACTAAATATTGTCATTCTAGTTTTCATATATATAAATACAATAAACTCATACATATCTTTAAATTGTACACTAATTATATAAATTATATGATTATTAATGTTATCGATGAGCACACACTGATTTTTTTTTAAACATATATTATCTATATCCACCTCCAAATTAGAATTTTTTAATAGATAGATTGTATGTGTATGTATGTTTATCGTCATAGTTTATATGAATGAATCGATTTATGATCAAATCAATATAATTAACCCAGTCTACTTCATAACTATACTTTTTAATTATAGTAAGATTTAATTATTATATAAAATCATTTCAAAATTTATGTATAGAGGGAATGAAATAATCACTAACAATTAGAGTTGTCTAAATATGACCGAACCCGTTTTACCGACATGACTGACCTGCGTTTGAACCCTACCTGAACCGACCAAAAACTTTAATAATATGAATTTACCAAACTCGAATCTAACCCGAGAATGTGTGACCAGAGCCTGACCAACCCGAACCCAACCCGATTAACAAGTAAATATAAGGTATTAGTAAAAGAATAAATAGATATATATAATAAATTAAATATAAATACTTAACATATATAAGTATCCCTATAAATCTCATTATACTTATCATTTTTCAGTTTTATCAACTTTAATTAATATAGTGTAAATAAAAATTGAAACTAAAATTATGATTTGTAGTTTGTACTAATCTCAATTATATAAGTAATTAATAATTTATAATTTTAAACGATTTCATGTAATATTTACATAGTTATAATATTTTTGAATTATTTAATAATATTTTACTAGTGAATGCATAATTTGAAAAAGGCGATATTGACCCGTTGGTTAACATGAACCGCCCGCTAATATGTAATGACCCGACTTGACTTGTAACCCGAATTGACCCGACATGTACTCAACCCGAACCTGAAATTCACACACACCCGACTTGACCGACTCCATTGAGAGGTCTACTAACAATGGTTTTAAAAAATGATTATTAAGTATACAATATGTATTATAATTTTAGACAAGAGTAATTAATATCACTTGACATCTCCACAATGAGCCACGTACTTTTATTATGTGTCAGTTCCAAAATAAGTTCAGTTTTGGATGAAGATATTTTCATAATTTAAATATTAAGTTTATAATCTAAAAATTTAGTTACTTTACTCAACGTTACTAATGTTTCATGAAAATATTATAATCTATTATCCTAAAATATCTTCTTATTAATCGTTAAATTTATTCTTAATTTAAATATTTTTTAATGTATTGATAAATTATACAATTTTTCAATATGTTTTTATTCTGGATATTGAATTGATCTACTTTAAAAAAAATTATACAAATCTCGTGTGGTACTCATGGTTATTAAGCTAGTTAGACATACACATATAATCTAATTACAAAAAAGTTCTAATCTGAAGGTGGATTTAAAAAAATAAATTAGTGTATGCTCATGGACAAGTTTATTAACGGAAAAAAAATTTGCACCCGAATTTTTAAGCCCCACACCGCTTTGTGTACGCCAATAAGTAGCGCATATGTTTGAAACTTTTAACCCGAATGTTTAAAAGTCCAGGTTAAAAAGTGTTGTACGCTACATGTTGGCGCATAAAAATGGACTTTTTAACACGAACCTCTGAAGGTCTGAGTTAAAAAGTACTTGTGTGGGGCAAAAAATTTTGTGGTGCGAAACTGAATCGCCTTTAGTAATCATATATCTTTTTTATGAGTGCGGATCCGATGAGAATGAACATTAGGGTGAGAAATAAGAACACCTCATAGCCTTTGGATTTAAAAAATCCAAAGGCTAGGATTAGACTATCAATTAAGTGGTCACATGACCACTTAAGTGGATAATTAACCGGTCAACGCCGGAGCTCCGGCGTTGACTGGTCTTTTTTTTTTTCGGACCAGATTTTCTTTGTTCGAGGCCACTTTTTGACTTAAAATGGCATGTGCATACATTTTGGCTTGTTTGTGCATCTATATTGACCTATATGTGCATCAAAATTGTATAAGGCGTTGTCTGGCCAAAGTTCTTTTTTTCCCTGGCAACAATTTTTTTTTGGACACTTTTTGCTTGTGCTGGCATGTGCACCATTTTCGGCTTGTGTGTGCATAAATATTGACTTGTATGTGCATTAGAATTTTATAAGGTATTGTCCGATCATTTTTTTCCATTCAAATTTTTTTCAGCCCAGTTTTTTTCTTCTAAAACTATTTTTTTCTTGAGATGGCATGTGTATACATTTTGGCTTGTATGTGCATCAATATTGATATGTATGTGCATATAAAAATTGTACAAAATGTGCATTGTTTTCTAGACAAAATGTGCACGAGTTGTACACTGTATGTGCATAAGTTTTGGCATGTGCACATTCAAGCAAAAAGACATGTGTTTCAAACGATATGCACATACAAGCCAAAAACTAATACACATTTCAAACCAAGAAAACAATGCATAAAAGTAAAATTTAGATGCACATACGAGTCAAAATCCATGCACATACAAGCCAAAACCTATGCACTTTCTGAAAAGTGTATAAGATTTTACATGTATGTGCATAAGTTTCCACTTACAAAAAGTCACACACGAAGTCAAACCATATGCACGCCTAATTCAATTTACATGCACATACAAGCAAAAAGACATGCACTTCAAATGATATGCACATATAAGCCAAAAAAGACATACACTTCAAAAGATATGCATATACAAGCCAAAACTCATGCACATTTCAACCCAAGAAAACAACGCACACAAGTAGAATTTAGATACACATACAAGTCAAAATTATGCACACACAAGCCAAAACCTATGCACATTTTGTGAAATGCATAAGTTTTTGCATGTATATGCATGAGTTTCCACATACACAAAGTCACACATATAGTCAAAACCCTATGCATATTTTATGGAATTTAGATGCATATACATCTAAAAGACATGCACTTCAAAAAATATCACATACAAGCCAAAACTCATGCACATTTTAACTCAAGAAAATAATGCACACAAGTAGAATTTGGATGCACATATAGGTCAAAATCTATGCATACACAAGCCAAAACATATTCACATGATGAGAAGTACATGGGTTTCCACATACACAAAGTCACACATATAGTAAAAAATCCTATACAGATTTTGTGCAATATCAATGCACATACAATTCAATATCGATGCACATACAAGCCAAAATCTATGCACATGCCATCACCAGCCAAAAATTGTGCCTGAAAAAATGTTAATCGTCCATCCTAAAATATGTGCATAGGATTATCGTCAATAGAATATAAAAAAAATTGTAGTTTGCTAGCTGCCTTCCATAAGTCTACATATCATAGATCTTGATCCCATATTTATAGTTTTTTTTTATTTTACATTAATCATATCTTAATCCTAATATATATAAAAGTTAGCTTTCACAAGCAATAAATGAGATCCTTCAATGTATTTGTAATAGAAACATAACCTAAATTAAAGAATACTAGAGTTTTAACAATTAAAGTTTTGAGAAAATTTGAAAACTAATAGAGTTTTCAATATCTATCAATATATATAACTATATGAAAATGAATTAGTATCCAGAAATGTTACTAAAATCAAATAAAAATAGCAATGTATAATTTTTTTTATATTTTAATATGATCCATCTATTGCACCTAAAGAATAATGGCAATGGTTATTTTTATTATATCAATTAAAATATTATACATAATTCTGTAACTATTTAATATAATTCAATTAAAAAATCTTATAGAAATAACACAAATTATTAATATATAAATATATGAACTATTATGTTATGTTGCAATGTCATAATAAAATAAACTATAAACTCAAACTATCATTGAATTATTTCAAATCATCAGTATTGGTATCAATAATCAAGTAGTTCTAAGTTTTATACCCATATTTGTCCATAATTTTTTGATAAAAATTTCTACAATTATTAATCATTTGACAATATTTATACTTGAATTTGAAAAATCATAAACCATTTCATAAATATATCAATTTTTTATGATGAAAAAATTAGACTGGTCTTAGTTTCTATGCGAAGATCAGCCTAGAGCATCCTTGCGGATGAGAACACGAAGTTCTGAATCGAGACCAAGGTTAGACACAAATGGTGAAAAGCTGAGTTTAGCGATGCGATCAGCAGTACAATTCACCTCCCTGAAAATGTGTCTAAGTTGGACATCTTGGAAAAAATGGATGTCGACCAAGATGTCAGCGACAGCCATTTCAATTTCCCAGGGACAATCCCATATGCCTTTAATGGAGTTAATAAGGCAGAGATCGTCACCTTCAATTTGTAACTTTGTAATGTTTAAAGTTTTGGCATAAGAAATGCTTTGTTTTAATGCTAGTGCTTCAGTCGTGAATATGTTGTTGAAACTACAACGTTCACTTCCAATATGGATTACTTATGCTTTATCATTTCTAATGATGAAGCCAAAGCCAGCTTCACCATTAGTTTGTTTTTATCCGTCGAAATTGATTTTGTAAAAAAATTGGTTTGGTTTTTCCCATTTCAAAAATCTGGTTTTTCTGATATGGTTTTGATTATTGTTTGGTTGTGTGAAGTCATCGTTTTCTGCTTCTTTGTTTTTTCCCAGTTTTTTTTTAGTGCAGAAGTAAATTGAGATAAGTCTTTTATCTTGTCATTAGGGTCAGTGTTAAAGATAATTGGGTGTCTATTAATCCAGATACCCCCACCAAGTAGTGATGAGACAGACAAATTCTTTTTGGTAAGGAGATTGAAGTTTAGACAATATTTCACTTGGTTTTTTGTTGGTAGGATCCAAGTTTCGAACAATATTCTAAATGCCACATTCTGTTCTTTAATTTGTTTGAGAGTGTAAGGGCATTGTAGGAGGAAGTGAGTTAGGTCTTCAAGGGGGTTGTTGCTAGAATCACATGCCAAAGGAATTGGAACATATTTCTGCGCTAGTCTCTGTTTTATAGGAAGGCCATCATGGCAAATTTTCCAAAGAAAGTTTTTTACTTTTGGATATGTATCCAACTTCCAAATCCATGTCAGGTTATTGGTTGAAGGTGTTTGTTGTTTTGCAATTAATTCAAAGGTTGACTTCGTAGAGAACCAACCACTTTATTGGGGACCCAATACAGTCTGTCGGGGATTTGGTTCTGAGGGATGGGTATATCTAATATGCAATCAACGGTATGTTGATTTAGAATTTCATCCAGATTATTTTTGTTCCATGATTTATTATTGTCAATGAATTCACTAACCTTTGTCAAGGGGTTGATAACAATATTTGATAATGTGTTGTTTTGTAGATTTAAATCAGATACCCAATTGTCCGTCTAAAAATAAATAGATTTTCCATCCCTTACTAGCCACTGGAGACCAGTTTGGAATTCTTTTCTATGTTTGAGTAGTTGTGACCATTGCCATGAGTGGTTGCCTTTTTTACAGTAATGAAGTATGTTAGTCTCTTTTAGATATTTCTCAGTAATGGTTTTAACCTAGATATTGTTTGGTTCCGCAAATATTTTCTAGATGAGTTTCATTTGTAGAGCTTTATTCATGTCTTGTGTCATTCTAATACTTGTTCCTCCGTTTTCTTTGTTTTTACATATTTTATCCCATCCTATTAGGGGTTTGTATGACGAGTCTTTGTTCCATAAGAAAGTTATGTTTATTGTGTCAAGTTATTTATGTATATAGAATGGTAGCATGAAGCTTTGCATCAAGAAATTAGGTTTAGAAGCCAGATTAGATTTGATTAGCGTAGCTCTTCCTTCCTAAGAGAGAGAGTTAGCTTTTCATTTTGTAAGCTGATTTGTGGTTGATAAGATGGTTTATTTGAAAGTATCATGACTAACTTTTCCATTAATGATAGGACATTCAAGATATTTTTCTAGGGATGACGTGCTTGGGATACTAAGTACAGATTGGATTAAGTATTTAGTGTGGTTTGAAACGTTGTTTGTAGTTTGAAAAGCAGACTTTTGGAAATTGACACATTGTCTATATATTGAGCAGTATTCTTTTATGATTTACTTTGGTATAGGCAGTTTGGTTGGCCTTTGCGAAGATAAGGATGTCGTCTGCAAAGGTAAGGAAGGGAATATTGGTGCCCCTTCTAGAGATTTGGAATCCCAATTGATTGTTACTAATGGCGCTCTCATTTTGAAGTTTTCTGGCTAGGATTTCTGCTCCTAAAATATATAGGAATAAAGATAAAAGGTCCCCTTGACGTAGTCCTCTTTCATGATAAAAGATATCAGTTGGTCCATTGTTGACTAAAACCGAGAAGGATACAGTGTCGATACATTCTTTAATCCACCCGATAAATCGTGTGGCGAATCCAAAATTTTCAAGGACTTTTAGAATGAATTCTCATTCAATCTTGTCATATGCTTTTTCCATATCGAGTTTTGACGGGGCTAAAAGTGCACAAGCAAATGTCGCTGAATAGCCAAATCAAAGTAAATATCCTAACGGACCTACTAAACAGATGTATAGTAAGCAAGTAAGGGTCGAACCCACAGGGAAGATCGAATGAAGTATGAGTCGTGATTGACAAGTAACAAGCAAGGGGGGTTTAGTTATCACGAGAAAACAAAGTAAGCAAAGCAAACAAGTTTGGTTGAATTGAGAAAATATAATGGGGAAAGTAGTCCTACTAGAGCGAGATCCACAATACAGAGATATAATTTGATCACAGAAATCTATTTGATCCAAGTTCTTTTACTATCCTTATAGTTGTTCCCACCCTGATCTTAAGCACTATCGATTCTCACAGTTGTCGATAGACTTATCACTATGTCACTGGTAAAGTACCTCCGATTCTCACAGTTGTCGGTATACTTTACCACTAACGCAGCAATAGCAATGCACACAAAGATATAGGATACATGCAAATAGAAGACGCCTTACTATTTAACATGCAAATAATTCTCACTCACGATTGTACGCTCGGAACCCCTATACGCACAATCGTGCATGCCCCTAGATATGCACTCGGAACCCCTATATGCAATCCTAGCAGTTGATAAAAAGTATTCAACCTAGTTGATCAGGCTATGAAGAATAACAAGAAATCAATAATCAATATAACCAAGAGAATCAAACCAACACTTATAAGGATAAGAACAAGGAATAGAAATCTCACAAACACATCAACTGTATTGCTTCAATCGTCTAGTAGAACAAAGGGAAGTTAGTGCTCCATCAAAGGGGGATGAAACTCTAAGGGAAAAATAACGTCTGAAATAAAGTAGTAACGAGTGTCTCTCCTCTTAACCTAGAAAGAGGACTTTAAATAGTCTTAAGAAAACTAGGTTAAACTAATGCCAACAATAAAGGAAACAGAATAATAAAATAATAAAGTCTGAACGAAATAAAAGGAAATAAATGTCTCTGGGCGCGCGGCATTTAACACGGCCACCGCGGGGCGTCAGGCTTTCCACCGCGGGGCGGTGGCTTCCTCTGGCGTGGGGCTTCAGTCTTCTCTGGGAGTCACCGTCGGGCCGCGGTGATTCTGGCGCGGGGCGGTGAACTCGCTCACTCTCTTCTCCAGCTCCTCTTCTCTTCTTCTGCTGCTCTTCATTACTACCAAGTGTTGGTAGTCTTCTCCAAATATGCTCCAGCAGCTCCATCTCCATTCTCATGTCTCCATCTAAGCTGAAAATCCTAGGATATCTTCACTTCTCTCCATAACTTCAGGGATCACAGACTTAGCTCCAAAACTCATCTAAAACTCCTCCAAATCATGCTAATAATTGCTAGTAAAGGTGTATGAAATAACACCTATCAAGTTTCATTGCTACCCATCCTTCCTTTCCTTTCTTAGATCAGAAGGAATGGAATATTTCATGAGCTATTTGGATGTATCATGGATTGATCGTTCAGCTACAAATGCCCCTTGTAGTGGGTGGATCAGATTGCTTAGGATATGTTTCATTTTATCAATCATGATTTTTTATATAACTTTATAAATGGTTGAGCATAGACTGATAGGTTTGTAGTGGTTCGTAGAATTTGGATTATCACATTTGGGTATAAGAGTTATGAATGTGTGATTGATTTGCTTGAGAAGTTTTCTCGACTGGAAGAAACTCTTGACAACTTTTATGACAGTGGGTCCCACTATATGCCAATATTTTTGGTAGAATAAGGCAGACATACCATCTGGACCTGGGGCCTTATTACAGCCAATACCAAACATGGGTTTTTTTATTTCCTCGTTTGTGACATTTTTAGTTAGTGCATCATTTTCTTGGGCAGTAATTTCATTTTTGATATTGGTGAGGTACTCTTTGAGAGTATTATTGTTTATATTGCTTTTTTTAATCTCTTTTTGAAATCATATCCAATTTCATTGCGGATATTTTCGTGTCCTGTGATAATTATGCCATCAATTGTACGAATTTCTCTGATGATTTTCCTACCGCGTCTACCAGTAGCTATCCGATGAAAGTAGTTTGAATTAGTATTAATGGATATTATGTGTTTAGTTTTGGCACGCTGGCTCCGGTATTTCTTATGAAAAGAGAGGAGATTCTATTTCTTGGTTATTAATTTATTCTGTTAGGTGAGCAAATTGTTGTTCGGGTTGAGAATAATGTCTTTTTGGATTACTGTTAGCATTTTCTACTTCTTTTAGTTGTTTAAAGATATTACCAAAGGTAGTTTTAATGAGTTTGTACATATTAGAGCCTTGGGGATTGACACGCCAAGCTTATTTAACTAAATTCTCAAAGTCTTTTCTATGGGTCCACATTCTTTCAAATTTGAATGATTGAGCTTTGATATGAGATTGGTTTTCTTCTTTTTTCTTTTTTATTTTTATTTTGATAAGGTAAGAATTCGATTTATCCCATATAACAATATATGGTAAATCGATAGGCCGAAAAAACGGCATCCGGACATACCGGCATATGAGATTGGTTTTCTAATTCAACTGAAATAGGGCAGTGATCTGATGAGGTAAAAGCATGATTTTTTTGTGAAAATTCCAGGGAACCATTGTATGATTTGATCATGGATTAGGATTTTGTCTAGTTTAGAGTACATATTATCAATTTATGTTCTATTTTTCCTCCAAGTGAAGTCACCCGCTTGTTTTGGGATATCTATAAGGTCACACTGATTTTTGAAATTGTTTAATCTAAGGAATTTCGATGGTGGGAGATGACAACCACATATTCTTTCCATATTGTTATGTATTTCACTTAGGTCTCCTATGACAAGGTAATGTATATTTTCATGTGTGATAAAGTTTGATAAAATGGACCAGAAATGGTCTTTATCATTTTCTGTTGGTGGTGTGTAGGCAAATAACAGCATGATGCAAATATCTTTGTCGAGTATCTTATATTTTATAGCGATGAATCGCTTATCAATGTGGGTCAGTTCACATTACTCGTTTTGAAGTTGGTATGATTTCTACATTACACAAATGCCCCCCGAAAAACCATTAGCGGTGGAGTAGTGAAAGTTGTCGAAGCCAACTTTCCTCCATAGTTTTTGTTTGGGTTCTTTGTCGGTTCTAGTTTCCACTTGGGCCATAATTTATATTTTCTCGATTTTACAAAAAGACTCTACATCAGCCCAAAGCTTTTTTCGACCAATGCCACGGCAATTCCAAAGGCTTATCTTCATAAAATCATATGGGGTTTGTTTGCAAGTATTATTATTCTTGCGGAGAGATTATAGATTCTTTTTAGTATCCTATGGTTGTTAGATAATGTGTTAATGCTAATAAATTTAGCAATCAATTGTCTTTTAAGTGTCTTGTGGTAGGTTTTGCGCTTAGTTCTGGAGGGTGTGCTGTACGAATTAATATTGGTAGTAGTAATTACATTACATTGGACCCATGGGGCCTTGTTATAATTAGTCAATTTGGGTTCAAAAAGGGTGAAAGGAAATTTGATTTGGTAATCCAGGATGTTATCATAGTGGATATTTTTTTCTCTAATAGAGGAGTTTATGGTTTATCCACTGAGCTTGTCTTGTGATCAGAGTTTGGTGAATATTGTATTGTTCAGATATCGATCAGCGCTACTTTGTAGTGCATATCTAGGAGTTATTACTGGTGTTTTGGGTACCATTTGGAGATGCTTAGAGCAAAATTGTGGAGATTGGAGTTGAGGAGTAGAAGTGCAGATATGGTGGTTTAGAGAAGCTTAAATGAAGATATATTGAAGAGAGAAGGAAGCCACCCAAGAAGACAAAGAAAGAAGTAGAGAAGAGGTCTACAAGAGCCAAACCGCGGTCGCGGAGGCCATGGACGCGGTCGCGGGAATCAACGAAAGGCGAGAAGTGAAGAACGCGAAGATCCGCGATCGCGGAATTCCAAGTCCTTGGTCGTGGAAAAGTCGAGAGCTCGGAGGTTTAAATTGTATTTTCCGCGATCACGGAAGTTGTAGCCGTGATCGCGGAAATCTGTGTCTTCAGCGCGTCCGAGAAGTTCCGAAGTTTTACTTTATTTTATTTTCCTATTTTATTTTATTTCTTTATGTCGTTCCATTATTTTATTTCCTTTTAGAGTTTGTTTGTTATCTTTTAGTTTTAGGTTTTGGGTTAGGTTATTTAACCTAATTTTCCCAGCCACTTTCATTCATTCAGATCTAGTTTATTATTCGGTATTGTTTTCCCTTTGAGTTATGAAGAACTAAGCACCCTTCGCTTAGTCCGACAATTAAAGCCTTGGTTTGAATTTGATTGTGAGATTATTCATTTACTCTATCTTTGAATATTATTGATTCTCTTATGCTTCATCCCATTGAGTTATATTGATTTCTCTAGATTAGCTACCTAGTTTTATTGATATTATTCATATTGCATGCTTAGGATCCTGAATATTATTGGTTGATCTAGTTCATCAGTTGTTGTGATTAGTATTATTAATATTAGTTTCCCTAGCCCGACAAACTAGTTGAGATTGGTATTATCTATAGTGCTAGTCACCTTAATCTGGTCAACTTGTTGAGATTAATATTGTTCATACCTAATTCAGAGTAGCAAACACGATTTACAGGAATGGGTTGTGAATGTTTATTGTGAAGAGAATTAATTGCATGTCGAGTACTGACGGGTTGTTAAGTATTGCATGAGCCTATTTATTCCTGAACTTATTGCTGCTGTTAGATTTATCTTGATGGTTTCATGATTGTTTAATAGTTAGGGTTATCAGGACTGGTATGACTGGTAACTATTTCAAAACAGGGATTAGGACATTCATGAGGATTGAGGACTAGGAATAATCAATGATCAATCAACCAAACTAGAGGTGGATATTTGTTTGGCTAAGTGTTTTTTTTTTCAATTTGATTACAAACCTTTGCTTTTGTTTCCTTTGTTTACTTGTTTACAAACAATCAACCAAAATCCCCCCTTTGTTACTATTGCATGCAAATTGACATAAAGAAAGACAACTCCTCCCTGTGGGATTCGACCCTTGCTTGCCTATTCTACTGAGTTAGGTTTGTTTAGGATTATTTTGATAAGGCGATACGACTTTAGCCTCCGTCAGATATGTAGCTACAATCAGAGTTTATCGTAGGGTTGGTGTAGGTGCGGCAATAAGAAAGAACACGAAGAGAAAGAATAAAATAGAGGATGGAAGCATTTGTGAGGACCAAGATATTCCAACAAAAGCAACATTGGTTAGAGTCCTTGTTAAAGTAGTATGTAGTTGGAGTATTACAACCTTTGAGGTAAACAAGCTGAAAGTAACAGATACTAAATTTGAAGAGCCAGAGTATGGATTGGAGCTCCGAGAGGTGAATCTCATAGTAAGCAGTATGGGTGTGTCTTCTTGGAGACAAGAAATTTTCCAAGGCACTCAAGATGACACCATTCGTGGCATATACCAGTAGATAATTATACATCCAAAATTTATCAAATGTGTATAGATATTGATGCATATAATGTTGTTTTACTGCGTTTGTTTAGAAGATATTTTTCACTAGAGTAGAAAAACCATAGCAAGAGTAAATAGTTTGGTGGAGTTGCAAAGGGGGTGCAAGGTAAGATGAGGGGTACATGTTTATCTTGCCAGAGCAAGAGAAATATGTGTTCTTGTTAAGGTAGTATGTAGTGAAGAAGGAACTTACATTTAGATTGATAAGATGTGAAGGTAGGATGATAGGATGATTGATCCATGAAGTAGTATGAGAGTGAGAAGGATAACTCACATGATATCCTGTGTGAATTTGTCTAAGAGTAGACACATAAGCTATTTCAGTCCATTTGAACAAACCTGCAGAATGCTTTGAGAGCGTCCATTGTTGATGGTGATTAGATAGCAGAACAATCCTCCAGAAGACAAGGAGAGAAAAGGTCTGCAATGAGTAATACATTTTAGGAGTGTAATTAGTGAGAGTTAAATAGCATAGAGATAGATAGTTACAAAGATGGTAATGCATAAGACAATGCAAAAATGAGTTATAGGGTTGTAAATAGGTATTAAAGAGACTTAAAAAATGTAAGCTAACATACTTGATAGGATAGTAACAAAGCAGGTTTATATTAGTTTTATTCAAAGTGACAGATTGGTTAATACTGGTGTAAGTGCTAAGTTGTCAGTAAGACTTTATCAAACCTTGATAGATAGCAAGGGAAGGATGCAAAATCACAGATAAGCAAAAGCATAGCTTGTAGATTAAGTCCTTATTGTAAAGTCTCAAACCATAAATTGTAAGAGGTAATTTCTTTTACTTCTAAATAGTGGTCACTAATAGAGATAATTATGGCAGGTTTGGGATTAGTATTAGGGGGTTATGCCCCATAGAGACTGCAACATCAGCTATTTCATCCATTAAGGATGTAGTGATCGCAATGTTGATATCAACACTTGAAGAGGTAAGGGGGTTTGCTTGTAAGGCATCATTTTGAGGGGGTTTAGAGCACAAAGAAGAGGGGTATAATGGGTTATCATAGCTCAGCACGACAAAAAGAAACCAGAACGCGGAATAGCAGAGTAATTTTAGCACAACAATAGATAGTGGATCACGCACATTAGCAAGCAAAAGGATAAACCATTTAGGATAAGCAAAGAGGTTGTAAAAACCTAGTTGGTCAAGCATACAACTTTCATGGTAAGTGAACCAGTAATTGAAACTACGATTAACAAACCAAGCGTGTTGGAAGGATAGAGATTTAAGAGTTGGTAGAGTACACCTGATTTAAAGGTTGAAGACCAGCACTAGGAGAGAAGGGCAAGCCCGCCACCACCCGAGATCCACACAAGGGGTCGGTACCTTAGGCCACCAAAAAGGACGCCTGGAAAGGCCATCGGAGGTTTGAGAACTCGACCGACTCAGGAAAGCCAAAAAGCGACTCACAAAAGCAACGAGCATCTCATCAGCGCAAATCAGACAATAACCGAACTAATTGAGTGGAAGGAAGAGCAACTCATAACGAGAGTAGAGTTCTTAGTCAGGGGGAGTTGAGAGGGATCAAAACAAAGCAAGAGTTTGTAATAGAGAGAGAGAGAGAGAGAGAGAGAGAGAGAGAGAGAGAGAGAGAGAGAGAGAGAGAGAGAGAGAGAGAGAGAGAGAGAGAGAGAGAGAGAGGAGAAGGGGACGCCTCCCATACTAGATGGAGTAGTCAAACCTCAAGGAGAGAACATGGGATGTGATACCTTTGCAGATCCTGGATGTGTAAGTCACCCCAATTTTAGAGAGCACGAGGGGGTAGCCATGGATGATAAAGCCAATCGAGCTTCTAAGCTTGGAGAAACACCAGAATATGAGAAGAGGGGAGATCGGAGAGATGGATTTGAATCCATAGATTTTTCTTTTAGGGCGGGTCTGATCAGAGATTGGGGTTGAGAGCTGGAGGCGGCGCCGTTTAGGGTTTGGGAAGGGGGGTAGGCCTTGGGAGTGTTTTTGGGGTTCGCTAGTCATTATTTCCATAAATATATCAATTTATTTATGTTAGCAAGCATGGTCAGATTACATTTTTCCCAATGCGTAGCATAACACATAACATAATACTTTAGCAAATTTATTAGAAAATCGTCAATATAAAGACAAACTAATTTTTTTAATACAATATTAGTTACAATTACAAACTAACCCAATAAAAATCGTACATAGAATCGACCCTAAATTTTAGAAAAAATAAAAATACGGACTCTTATGAAACACAAAAAAAACATGCAAATACAAATTTATATAAAATAATACACGTCAATGTAAATTTATTATATATATTATAAAAATAAAATAAAAATATATCCTACTTCGTGCGAAGCACAAGTTCAACCATCTAGTTAATCTTAATTTTTAACATTTTCTTTTAATCACTCAAATTTTTTCAAAGTTGACTTTCATAGCTATTTTGACACATTTAAAATCTCTACATTTAATATAATTTTATATTAAAATAATAAGTGGATACATAAATACTCTACATTAGATAACCTTTAGTATTCCTCACTAATTAGGCAACATATATGTCTAATATACATCTCAATAATTTCATTATATTAAAATCCTTTATAATTCATTTGCATTAAACTTTTGTAACTGAAACGATAATAGTATTAATTATCATTAAGTATAATTCATAGCCGTTTGGATGCATATTATCGTCCATCATGAATGTGAAAAACAATTACCTATTAATAGTAATTAAGAATTGTACCCCTATAAATATTCTCATAATCATAAGCAATAACAAAGGATCTAAAAAGGTGGGCTATGAACAAAAATTCTCTCTGCCTCTATTACTTTTTTCTATTTTTGATGATTGAGGTGTTTGATTTTCATCCTCTAATAATAGAATTGTCAATTATGAATGCTTTTTTCTTCCAGGTCACTCAATTGCCATTTATTTACCATGTTCAACACTCAATTCCCAATCACACAGAAAGAGAATGAGGGATATATTTTATTTCATTCAGAAAACTTGGTAAGAGAAGGAGGGACATAAATTTTCATGTAATTTTTTCATGTAATTTTTATTTTTTTATCAAACCAACCCACTATATATTAGCTAGCATGAGCATTGAACACTAAACAAAGTTCAGTAGGAATTACCAAAAAAACGAAGTCCATTTAGAAGAAACCCTTTCAAAAAATAATAGTACAGTAGGAAGAAAAGGTTTAGAAAGAGGGAAAAAAGCAACCACATTGTTCAACCTAAAGGGAATCAAATCAATGAAATTACGTACCTTAATTTTAGATGTTATTACTACTGCAATCTCATCTTCAGATAAATTTAATATATTGCAGTTTGCATCAATAAAACTAAGAAATCATATTAGCACTCCTATAAAATGTTGTATTATTCAAGATATTATGTTCTCCTATTTCATGCTAATTTTCAAGTAAAATTAAGAGTTAATTTTCGTATTTTATGTAATAGAATATATTTCATTCCTCATTTATTTATATGTATAAACATATATAGATACTATACAAATAACAAAATCACACTTCCTGTGATAAAATAACTTAATAATGTAATAACCCTCATTTCTACATAATGGTATAAGTGTAATATTTATTTATTTTTAATAATAACTATGAAAATTATTATTTTATTTCTAAAAATGGAAATAAATTAATCAATTTCTTACCCTAAGTATGTTATATCTTTAAGTCATGATTTATTTAATTAACATAAACTTATCAAGCTAACAAGGATTATTTAAATTGAGATTAAAATATGTTAATTATGATTTGAATATGGTTAAACTTATGGGAAAATGTGACTTAAGCTTAGAACTAACCTATTTTAATTTCTTTCATCTTAAATTTGGCTTAACATGTATAATTAAACTTAGGATAATATTATAAATAAGTTTGGGAAATTTTTGTAATTTTAAAATTTATAATAGGGGTAGTTTTACCACAACTTGAAAAGTTGGGAAAAAATATGTAATTTAAGCAAGAATTAGGTGGCCACAATCGTGAATCAGCCCTAGTGTTCTTCAACCTCCGGCCAGGCGTGTTCAAGCTCACTTCAATGGTGAAATTCCACCCGTTTTTCGACTCGATTATTCAAATTGATCCATGGGCATTGAAGAGGAGGATCTCACGCATCATAACCCTCATTTAATTGTTGGGAATAAGGGCATAAATATCGAGATTTAATCCAAAATCAATCACGTCGTTTTGGGTCGATCGAAATCAATTCTTCAAAATCCGTTCTCATCCAAATGAATTGGGAGGCGATTTTTGCGGGATTGTGTCGAGAACATTTCAAGCTACAATTACCCTATAAATTGTGAGGCCCGCGGCCTTAGAAGTGCATCCACATGCCAACCCGAGGACTTCCCAAGAGGTCACCCATCTTGGTACTACTCTCGCCCTAGCACGCTTAATTTCAAAGTTCTTTGTCCTCACTTGAACAATGAAAAGTAAGAGCTCTTGTTGACATAGATAGGACTTTTAATCCTTATAAGGGATCACAAATCCGGGGTGTTACAATCACCCCCACTAAAAACCTTGACGACCTCGTCAAGACCTAAATACCGCCCTCTGGGTCGAGCGACCGTCCACCGGACCAAGCCTACTCGTAACCCAAAGTCGGCTCTAATACCATTTGTAAGGCCCGCGGCCTTAGAAGTGTCATCCCATGCCAACCCAGGGACTTCCCAAGAGGTCACCCATCTTGGTACTACTCCCGCCCTAGCACGCTTAACTTCAGAGTTCTTTGTCCTCACTTGAACAATGAAAAGGAAGAGCTCTTGTTGACATAGATAACACTTTTAATTCTTATAAGGGATCACAAATCCGGGGTGTAACATAGCTTGCCCCCTGTGGCGCACTCCCTATGTTGTGCGCTTCCCCTGGAGCACGCTCCCCTATCTCATTTCCATACTTAGTCGTTTTAAGGTTATTTTGACATTTGTTACTATTTTAGGACTATTGCTATTTTGAATGTTTTATGCTTGGGCATGGCGCGTCACGTGTCATGGGCCGCTAGTCCAAGCCCGATGGTTTTATTATTATTATTTCTATCTTTCTAGCTTAGGTTTAGCATAAAAATACTTGTTTTTTGTCATTTGAACAATTACATTTATTTTTCTTAAGTTATCAAAGTTGAGATTATCTCCTTGCTTGAGCTTTAGGCATCATCCATATCTATCTTGTTGTGGTTTTCGATCAAGACTCATCTCTTTGAGTCCAAGAAACGATTATCTCTTTGATTGTCCCAAAGATCATCTCTTTGATCTCATCAAGGACATCTCTTTGGTCCTTTCAACCTTGATCTCTTTCAAGTGTCTCTACTACGATCTCCTCTCGGGTTTTCATGCAATTCAACAAGGGTTTTCACCCAAGGTTTCCACGGCAGCTGATGTGACCTCGCCTACCATGACAGCTGTAGACGAGGAGGAGGCTATGAGTCTTAGGTCCTCAGGTCCCATTACTAGAGCACGAGCCAAAGCTATTCAAGCTGCGACTCAATCACTGGTGACCAGACTCGTAGCAGGTCAGGGACGTCCAACTACAGATGAGGGATCCATTCTGAGTTTAGTGACAGTTGGAACGTCTACACAGTCTGCAGAGATCCCGGAGTTTACAGATTAGAAATATTGATCGATAGTCGCCTAGTTATCGATATTTCTGATTTATGACATTGTTAGTTTTTAGTCCGGATATTATTTATTATTATTTCAGCATTTCTAAGGGAGTTTAGGAGGTCATTTCTATACTTAGAATGACCAGCCCCCTTAGAGTTATTTTTAGAGTTTTATTTGTTTTATTTTTAATCTTTTTGGTTAAGGAAAAGGAAGAGTCTTCCTTTTACTTAACCTAGCGTTGTAGCCTCCTTTCTCTTTTACGTTGATAATTATAACTTTTATGTTGAGAGAAACCTCCATTGAAGCTCCTTCAACGTCACCTTGAATCACCTAGTCGAGCTTGCTCCTTCGTCATTCTCACATCAAAGCCTTTAGATCTAGGTCGAGCGTGCTCCCTTCATCTATTCCGCTTCCAAATCTCCATCTTCTTCCAGCCCTATACTGGCCGTAACACCCCCTCACCCCTACGGCCAACCCCTCAAATTTCTATCGCTTCCGCAATCGCTTCCGCCTCGCCGTCGTCTTGCAATCTCCATCAACGCAGACGCCTATTCAAGGATTTGCTTCGCCCCACTACGGATTCATCACGATCTCATCCGGGACTTGAGACCTTCTTTATAGCAAGGTCACATCAACAGGTATCAGAGCCTTCGAATCTGTAAGTCGAATCGATTCCTTGCTTATCACAACCTTATTTTCGTGTCAAAAAAATTCCAAAAAAAAAATTTCCTGCATTTTTCTTGATAATTCCGATTGTTATTATTCAGATCTATATTATTAAAGTCGAAAATTAAAAAAAAAAATCTCTTGAAGGCCGAATTATTTTCATTTAAAAAAAACATTGTAGATTTGCATTGAAAACTCGTTTTTGGTGTAAATCTGCTTCAAAAAATATATTTGCTTCAATTTTAGTGTTCTTACCTTGTCCCCTACACACAACAATTGCTCTTTGTGTTGGTAATTTGGTGATTGAATTATAGATCTAGATTTGCATGCATATAGGTTGAATTGCTGTACTTGACCTTTTTGCCATTAATCTGCGTCTTCTTTGATCTCCTTTTTTCCAACTTGAATCAATAGAGTGTGTAGTAGTCTAGAATATTTTTTAAGAATTTTTTGAGTCCGATCTGCGCAAAGGAGGCAGCCTTGAAGCTCGGTGGTTCGTCCTTGAAAATTAGGGTTCTTGAGTTCTTGTTACAATTTCTCTAATTAAAAAAAAAAAGGCTGAGATCTTTCCTTGTAGAAAAATCCAGATCTGAAGAATTGCCAAAAAAAAAATTATCAATCAAAAAATCAAAACAAATCAAGGCAAATTAGGGAAAGTTGTTAGGGTTCTTGCCTTCGGCGCCACACAAACCGAAGCCAAGCGACACGCCCAGCGTCGGCGCCCAGCAAGCCGCGGCCCAGCGCGCGCGCGCCCAGCAGACGGCACCTTCTATCCCGGGTGCCTCAGAACCGGGTTAAAAGCTCCCCGCCCAGCGCAACGAAGACGGCCTCCCCAGATCCGGGTTCTTTCGTGGGTTCCGAATTTCGTTTCCTACGAAAGACCTTCGGTATTTTTTTATTTTTATTTTTTAATTATTTCTTTTTGTGTCGATTTCTGCATTCGCTTTTTACAGTTATCCTTCTGACTTTGGTGTGAGTTATCCACTTTTGTTAGTTTACAGCTGCTTAGCCGGGACGCCTAGGTTCACGCCGGATTAATTTCTGTGCCTACCGTTATATCCTAGCGACATCAGTTGAGGTTACTGTAGGGGTATTAGATTGCAGGGATCTGAGTCCTTTTATTTTTATTTTTATTTTTCCTTTTTTGTGTCGGTTTCTGCATTCGCTTTTTACAGTTATCCTTCTGACTTTGGCGTGAGTTATCCGCTTTTGTTAGTTTGCAGCTGCTTAGCCGGGACGCCTAGGTTCACGTCGGATTAATTTATGTGCCTACCGTTATATCCTGGCGACAGCAGTTGAGGTTTCTGTAGGAGTATTAGAGTGCAGGAGCTTTTTGTGAGAAAAGCCGAACTTAGGTGGCATCAGTGAAGAGATATAGGGTGCGTAAAGCCAAAATAAGGTAATCGTTGCCCTATCGTTATTGATTCATTTACCATTTCTTCTCTCTCTCACTGTCTTGGCTGTTATAGTCTTGTTGGCATATCTAGGCTTATATTACTGCAATTTATATCTACAATTTGTTTGCTGAGTTATCGCTGCATTTTGTGATTGTTGTGTGATTATCCTTAGCCTTTCCGCCCTCACGGCCATATCAGCCTTGCTTTCAGTTGTGATATCTTGGTAGTTCGACTTCTCTTTCGTTTCTGTTGCTTTGTTTTTGTTTTTCCTTTGCTCTGTTGGGGTCTGTTGTCTTTTCAGGATAATGGTAAACTCCAATGACGGACAGGATACGGGTCGGGTCGATCAACTGGCTACGGCCATTGAGCTATTGGTGGCCAATCAGCAACGTTCCGATGAACGTTCAGAAGCGAATTTTGCAGCCATGCGTGACCTGCTCAGTAGAGTGATGCCGTCTCCGTCACCGAACAACCGTGACGACCAGAGTACCCTAGCCCAGAAGCAGAAAAAGGGCAAGGGCATTCTGATATCCGATCCTCCTACGCAGCATCAGCGGAAAGGATCGCAGAAAGAGAGTAGCGCATCGAAGAAGAAGGTGCACTCCAAATCAGCCCAGTTGACAATTCCTGAACGCAACTCTCAGGACGAGGACGAGCAGGACGATGATGAGTCATCTTCAGAGGAGGATGCACCGGTCGATGACAGTGCCGTCAAACGCCAGAGCAGACGCACAGAACCACATGCTTCCACAAGCAAGCAAGGGAAACACTCCACGGCTCGTCCAAGTCGACATCAGGTCAATTCTGAAACCTTCAATGTCCATTCTTTTGCTGACCATCAGAGTACTGTTTCTCCTGTTGAGTCAGATTCAGATGAAGGATTCCAGGAATTTGATCTTGAGGATGAGGAAGAAGGGGCCTATGGGTTTTCTGCAGGTTACCACCCGCCCCTATAGGACCCACCAGAGCAGCAGTTTCATCGTACATGTTGGGTTCCTCCTCCACAGCAGCCACAGAATCAGGCTGCTTATTACGCTGCACAGGGTCATCCACAGCAATATCAGCAGCAGCGAGTTGCCGGTCCTCCACGAGCGCAGCGATGGTAACAACTACTCGTTGGACAACAGCGGCAGGGGCTTCCACAGCAGAATTTCTATGCTCCCGCTGCAGCCCAACAGCGATACCCACCCCCAGCTACGTATCGCCAAGAAATTAAGGTGAAAATCGAACCCTTCCTTGGTACTTATGATCCTTCTACTTTCATAGATTGGTTGCAGAGTACCTGCCATGTTCTTCAACACTATCAATATGAGGAGCATGCGAAGGTGGAGATCGTCACTTTGCATTTCCAAGGAGCAGCGCGCACCTGGTGGAACCGACTGGTCCAACAGCAGGCACGCATGGGGTGGCCACCTGTGACAGAGTGGCAACAACTAGTGGCGCTCATGACACGCAAGTACGTGCCGACGACATACCGAGAGGATATGAAGACAGTCATTGCACTTGCTACTCAGGGTCGTGATACGCCACAGGAGTTCTTTGCTCGCTTAGAAGACATGTACTTCAAGGCCGGGGTAAGTGTTACTCCCTCTACTCTACGTACACGTTTTATAACGGGTTTGTCACAGCCGTACAGGGATCAGGTTGACGTTCTGCCAATCCGAGACCTCAACAACGTGGTACATACTGCGCAGAAGCTCTATCTTCAGGCACAGAGACGTCGACAGCAGCCTTGGTAGTCTTCGTCTTCTCCCTCACCAAGGTATACCTCGAACCCTGTCAATTCTTATCGCCCTAACTCTTCTTCTAGTTCTGTGCCTCGACAGGATCGTACAGGTATTGCGTCTTCTACGATGCCGCGGCCGGCGCCCCCTACTTCTGCGCGCCGACAGCCATCGACCTCTGCTGAGACAAGCCGTACAGATCGTTCTAGCGATCGAGAGTGTTACAGATGTGGTGGACGAGGACACTATCAGAAGGACTGCCCTAATCAGAAGCGTGTCCTCTACTCCGCCCAAACTAAAGACTACGAGAGCCTCTCGGATGAAGAGGAGAACGACCCAGAGGAGTCTGCAGAGCTGACTGATGAGGTGATCAGGCCGAGCGACCATGATACAGACGTCATGCATTATGCATTGGTCACCAGACGCGTCCTCAGCGTCAAGGAAGGAGGTCCGCTTGACCAAAGGGAGAATCTGTTTCATTCCCGGTGTCGTATGAAGAATGCGTCGCTGAGTCTGATAATAGATGGAGGGTCGTGCTGCAACATTATAAACGAGAGAGTCGTCCGCGACTTCAATCTTCAGACGCAACCACATCCTCAGCCCTACGGTCTGCAGTGGATTTCAGACCAACCAGGTAACAATGTTTCTTTACAGTGTCCCGTTACTTTTTCCATAGGACCATATACAGACACTGTTTTGTGCGATGTTACCGCCATGGATGCCACCCATATTCTGTTAGGGCATCCTTGGCTATTTGACCGTCGCGTCTTCCATGATGGGTTTTTGAACAGTTACATGTTCACTCACCATGGCAAGCGCGTGACGCTCTTACCTATGACTCCGAATGAGATTTTACAGGACCATGCTATTAGACAGAGGAACAAGGCTATCCAGGCTGCAAAGGACGCAGGAAAACCCCCTCCAGAGTCCCCTACAGCCTTCCAGTCGAGTTCCCTACAACTTCCTACAGCATCTTCTTCGGGTACCCATGGCAACTCAGGACAGGTAAGTGACCAGCCCATTAGTCTTAAATTTCCTCACTGTAGTGGTAATGGTCAACAGGTACCTTCTGGAGTCCATCATCAGAAGGGTGGAAAAGGTAGTTCTGCGCTGAAAGGCACTTGTGAGCAGCGACTTCTCTTGGCGCGACGCCGGAAGGTTTCCAACGCCATCCAAGGCAAGTCTCCCTGTTTCCTACTCATTGCTCTTCCTACTGCCCTACCTGTTTCAGAGTCCGCACTCCCCTCTTGTATTTTGTCAATTTTGCAGGAGTTTCAGGATGTGATGCCGGACGAGTTGCCAGATGGTCTTCCACCACTTCGTGGCATTGAGCACCAGATCGATTTTGTACCAGGAGCTACTCTTCCCAACCGAGCTGCCTACAGAACTTCTCCAGAGGAAACAAATGAGTTGCAAAAGCAGGTGCAGGAACTGTTGGAGAAGGGTTATGTGCGCGAGTCTCTTAGCCCGTGTGCTGTTCCCGTCATATTGGTGCCTAAGAAGGACGGTTCTTGGAGGATGTGCGTGGATTGCCGTGCCATAAACCAGATCACCGTCAAATACAGACATCCCATTCCTCGCCTCGACGACATGCTTGACGAGCTACATGGAGCGCAGTTCTTCAGCAAGATTGATCTGAAGAGCGGCTATCATCAGATTCGCATGAAGGAAGGGGACGAGTGGAAGACTGCTTTCAAGACGAAGTATGGTCTGTATGAGTGGCTAGTCATGCCATTTGGACTTACCAATGCTCCTTCTACGTTCATGAGACTGATGAACCATGTCTTGAGAGCTTTTATGGGTAAGTTTGTAGTTGTCTATTTTGATGATATTCTTATTTACTCTAGGACTTTAGATGACCATGCTGAGCATCTTCGCCTTGTTTTAGAGTGTTTGAGAGTAGAGAGCTTATACGCCAATCTTGGCAAGTGTGTATTTTGTTCTCCTTCTACAAACTTTATAGGTTTCGTCGTCAGTAAGGACGGCCTGCAGGTGGATGCGGAAAAGATCCGCGCTATCCAGGAGTGGCCGACGCCAGCTACCCCTACTCAGGTACGTTCGTTTTTGGGTTTGGCTGGTTTTTATCGACGGTTTGTTCGTGATTTCAGCACTATAGCCGCCCCATTACACGAGCTGGCCAAGAAGGCCGCGTCTATCACTTGGCTTCCACGGCATGATGCTGCTTTTGCCGCCCTGAAGGATGCCTTGTGCCGCGCGCCACTGCTGCAGCTTCCAGACTTCACCCGTCGGTTCAAGGTGGAATGCGACGCTTCTGATTTCGGCATCGGAGGTGTCTTGCTGCAGGAGAAGAGGCCGATTGCCTACTTTTCAGAGAAGTTGTTAGGTGCACAGCTGAACTACCCGACGTATGACAAGGAGTTGTATGCGCTGATTCGGGTTCTGAAGACGTGGCAACACTATCTGTGGCCTGCAGAGTTCGTGATTCACTCAGATCATGCAGCTCTTAGTTATCTGCGTAGCCAGACGACTCTTAACAGATGCCACGCTCGCTGGGTTGAGTTCATGGAGATGTTCCCCTATCTCATTGTTCACAAGAAAGGTAAGGAGAATGTGGTAGCCGACGCCCTTTCTCGCAGGTACGTCCTCATTACTCAGCTTCAGTCTCAGTTATTTGGGTTTGCATTGCTCAAGGATCTTTATGCTGTTGATCCTTTCTTTTCTACTTTCTTTGAGCAATGTAAATCCATTGGTCGTGAACATGCTACGTATTTCCTTGATGACGGATTTCTGTACAAAGGTGGGAAGCTTTGCATTCCTTCATCCTCTGTCAAAAATTTACTGATTGAGGAAGCACATAGTCGTGGTCACTTTGGCGTGTCTAAGACGCTGGCATCACTTCGCGAACACTTCTTCTGACCTAAGATGGCCAACAATGTTACGAAGTACTGTCAGAGTTGTGTGACATGCCATAAAGCTAAGGCCAGGTCTAGTCCGCATGGTCTCTACACGCCTCTACCTATTCCAGCTGGCCCGTGGGAAGATCTTTCCATGGATTTTATCACTGGCTTACCTATGTCTCGGCGTGGTAGAGATTCTATATTTGTGGTCGTAGACAGGTTCTCTAAGATGGCACACTTCATTGCATGTAAGAACACTAGTAACGCCACTGACGTTGCTACTCTGTTCTTCGACAATGTCGTGAGACTCCACGGTATTCCGCGCACTATTGTTAGTGATCGGGACACCAAGTTCGTTGGCCATTTCTGGAGAACCTTGTGGGGTAAGCTCGGTACTAAACTCCTATTTTCTACGAGCTACCACCCACAGACGGATGGTCAGACAGAGGTGACCAACCGCACTCTTGGAGCCCTCCTTCGGACGGTTCTGAAGAGTAACCCACGCAGGTGGGAGGACTTACTGTCTACTGTGGAGTTTTCTTATAACAGGTGCAGGCACAACGCGACTAAACTGACCCCGTTCGAAGTTGTCTATGGACGGAACCCGCTGACGCCGCTGGACTTGACTCCCTATCCTAGGAAGGATACAGACAACACCACAACTGAAAGATTGGCCGATCACATCAAGGAACTGCACACTCGGACGCGCAACCAGCTGGAGCGCAGAGCAGCACAGTATGCGGCCTAGAAGAACAAAGGACGACGCAAGATTGTCTTTGCTCCTGGCGACTTGGTTTGGCTTCACTTGCGGAAGGAGCGTTTTCCTTCCAACCGCAAGTCTAAGCTCGACCAAAGGGGTGATGGACCATTCCGTGTTATCAAGGCCATCAATGACAACGCCTACCAGCTAGAGCTCCCAGACAAGTATGGTGTTCACCCAACCTTCAATGTTGCTGATCTATCACCGTACGTGGAGCCAGAGTATGATGAGGGTGAAGCGGGGACGCTTCACACTCAAGTGGGGGAGGATGATGTGATCTCGCCTACCATGACAGCTGCAGACGAGGAGGAGGCTATGAGTCTTAGGTCCTCAGGTCCCATTACTAGAGCACGAGCCAAAACTATTCAAGCTGCGACTCAATCACTGGTGACCAGACTCGTAGCAGGTCAGGGACGTCCAACTACAGATGAGGGATCCATTCTGAGTTTAGTGACAGTTGGGACGTCTACACAGTCTGCAGAGATCCCGGAGTTTACAGATTAGAAATATTGATCGCTAGTCGCCTAGTTATCGATATTTCTGATTTATGACATTGTTAGTTTTTAGTCCGGATATTATTTATTATTATTTTCAGCATTTCTAAGGGAGTTTAGGAGGTCATTTCTATACTTAGAATGACCAGCCCCCTTAGAGTTATTTTTAGAGTTTTATTTGTTTTATTTTTAATCTTTTTGGTTAAGGAAAAGGAAGAGTCTTCCTTTTACTTAACCTAGCGTTGTAGCCTCCTTTCTCTTTTACGTTGATAATTATAACTTTTATGTTGAGAGAAACCTCCATTGAAGCTCCTTCAACGTCACCTTGAATCACCTAGTCGAGCTTGCTCCTTCGTCATTCTCACATCAAAGCCTTTAGATCTAGGTCGAGCGTGCTCCCTTCATCTATTCCGCTTCCAAATCTCCATCTTCTTCCAGCCCTATACTGGCCGTAACACCCCCTCACCCCTACGGCCAACCCCTCAAATTTCTATCGCTTCCGCCTCGTCGTCGTCTTGCAATCTCCATCAACGCAGACGCCTATTCAAGGAGTTGCTTCGCCCCACTACGGATTCATCACGATCTCATCCGGGACTTGAGACCTTCTTCATAGCAAGGTCACATCAGC
The DNA here is from genome assembly GCA_027886185.1 of Rheum nobile. Taxonomy (NCBI): domain Eukaryota; kingdom Viridiplantae; phylum Streptophyta; class Magnoliopsida; order Caryophyllales; family Polygonaceae; genus Rheum; species Rheum nobile. The sequence continues at coordinate 3,400,346 of WOAB01000163.1, forward strand.
AGCCAACGAGAGTCACACCATCACTTTGGCAAGCGAGAAACATCCATGGCGCGAGGGAGGCCAAGTTCTTCGCTTGGCTTGACATAGTTGCGTTCCAGGGTATTGGCGATCATCTCAACGGGACGTTCACATTAGGGGTGTTACAAATAAAACGATATAAGTAAATTTGAACAATGAGTATTTGGAGATTACGTTTCCTTATTTGTTTATTTGCAAAATCATAGGCTGATTGTTATATCGAAATATGTTATCTTATATCTTCTTATTTATACAACATATAAAATAGAGTCTTTGCTCCTTGCTACCGGATGTCTTCTTTATGGAAATATTATTACCTTTGGTGGCGTCGTTCCTATTAATACTAATATGTTTATTAAATTGTCATTGCCTACAACTCAATTTCAAAATCAAACAATAAGACAATTTACAAAATTGAAAATTATTAGGTTGGTTATAGTAGAGAACTAGATATCATTGACTCTTCGATAACATTTTCGGTGGTGAGAATGACCTTGATTTTATCATAATGAAGACAAAACATGATTTTTAAACGGGATTTGTATTCTCAGCCTTTATTTATTTGTTATATGCACCCATATACTGCTGCCCAATGGGGACCCATAGTAAATTCATACCCGTACCAAGCTTTTGCTGCCCATTGGGAACCGGAAGGTAGCCTACCTTTCTCATTGGGAACCCGAACCAAGAGAAGTCATACAATGAAGCTCTTGCTGCCCATCGGGAACCGATACTAGTTCTTCCCTGCCCATTAGGAACCGGTACTAACCTTCCCCTACCCATTGGGAACCGGAACCCCAATATGGACAAAGGAACTTGCCAAAGGGTCCATGTCTCTGACACCGCGCCGCTCATCGTCATCCACGTCGCTTCTACCGCCGCCCCTACGACCATCGCGTGTTTTCATGCTGTTGTGAGAAACAACCATCGAGAGAAGCAAATCGCATTTCTTTCATGTCGTTTTTCCAGCCGCCAGTCACCGAAAATGTTAGAACTGGAGAAAAAAAATAACGTAAAGAGGGTTTTTTCGTCTCATCCATAAAAGGGTGAGAATAATGAAAATAAATGGTGAGTATATGAACCCCTTTTTAAATTAAAAATGGAGATAAGCCATATAAGTTAAAAGAAATTTTAAAATTGTGTGTTGTTTAGATATATCACAACTAATACATGGTCCTACATTAATTTGTATTCACAAGCATTCAAAAGTAAAAAGAGTTTGTTATAATATACAAAACAATAAATTATAGCTAAATGATAAATGCTAAGGGTAGAAAGACAATTTGTTTGAATTTTTCTATTGAATGAAGATGTAATCATGGTTATATTTGATAGTTATGTTGTTTACATTTTCATTTCATGTATATATATGAAACTGAAAATTATGGTATTTACTTTTATTGGTGTATTGTCTATAAAAAGAAAATCAATTATATAATTTATTTACTATTCAAATAAAATGTCAAACACCTCTAAAATACTTTTAAGTTAATAATAACCAAAACAATAAAAAAAACATAATTATAATCTGATTACTTAAGTAAATAAAACTGCAAACAAATTATGATGTAGAATAAACTATTCATAGAAATTTATAAAATTAAAAAAATTATCTCGTGCAAAGCACGGACATATACCATTAGTTAAATTAAAAGTCCATGTCATTAAAAAATAATTTATCAAAATTTACGGTAAATATAAACAATACATTGATAAAAAAAAAACGTTGTTCCCTTCTCATAGATATATATATATATATGCACACTGTTCTTTCTGAAATATTTTTGACATAATTATTTGTGTATGTATTTTAAATTGAAACAAACTTCAAAAAATATAGTAGATTTTTTTATGGAAATTACAATAAAGTAAGAAAAAATGGATAATTGTTTTTTTTTAAATTCACAATATGTTTCAAATGTAATATTTTTAAAGATAGATATATATTGTTTAAATAAAGCAACCCAACTAATTTTTGAAATGTATATTAATATAAATGTATAAATAATACACTGGTAAAAAAATGGAAAATCTTATTTCAAATTTAACAATTATACTATATAAGATCTCTAAAAATTATAATGAGAAATTACAATATATTTATTTGTAAATTTATTTTCACTTTAGGGTAATTAGAAAACAAATCCGATAGAAAAGAAATTGAAAATAAAAAATATATAATTCTAATTTAAAAATAAAAATAAATAAGATATTAAAAAGAATTTGATGATACATAATATATAGTGAAACTACGCAATTTCAAAGGAATATGTAATTTTAGATAATTCTTATTAGGTAATTATATAATATACAAGTTTAATTCACGTGCCATATATGAGTTCGATGTATAATATGACACGAAAAAACTCCAAATTCTTATCGCAATACATAAGGTTCGCCTTTCTTTAGTGGGTAAATTTCCCCACCATATCCAAATGATTTCAAGTATAAAGTCATTAAAGGTAGTTTTTTCTATCTATTATTTCTAATTAACTTGGGGAGATATATGATGTAAAAATTAACTGGCACGGGTGGTTCAATGTTTGTGTCATACATGAGTTCGATGTATAGAAGAAACTACCTTGAATACTTTTTTGTGTCATCATCAATTGAATCTTCGAAGGAGAATTGCGAGCGGAGATTTGGAGTCTACAGAGCTATCGGAATTGGAGTTTGTTATTGGGGAGACTCTCTTCACAGAATTTCAAGAAGAATTTGTAACTATTTCTGGAAGAGCGCGATTCATTTTTATGTAAATTATTAATTGTTTCAATGATTTCTATCTAAATTAGAAATTGTGTGATTAATTTGTATACTAGATTAGGAAGGGCTCAAATATTTTGTATATAATTTGAGGTTTAAAAAAATATGAAATTTATATTCTCAGTATTTATGAATGAAAGTGAATCATTGCGTGTAAATTAGGAATTTTGTGATTTATTTCTATGTAAATTAAGAATTACGTAATTGATTTGTATAGTAGATTAGGAAGGGATCAAATCTTTTGTACTTATTTTGAGGTTTAAAAAAATGTGAAATTATATTTTCTCACTATTTATGGAAGAAAGTGATTCATTGAGTGTAAATTAGAAATCGTGATTTGTTTCTATCTGAATTAGAAATTGTGTGATTGATTTGGTTATTAGATTGAGAAGGAATCAAATCTCTAGTATATATTTTGAAGTTTTAAAAAATGCAAAATTTTAGAAAAATGACATATGACTAATTTGTTATAGGGGTGTCATGTGATAAAAAGAAAGTATGGGAGCGCTATGTGACATAGGGATGTTTTCTTTTAGTAGATACTAGTGCAAAACTTGTTCCATGCACATAATATTTTATTAAAATTATATTCTGATGTAACTCTAGTATCATTTATAGTGTATATTTATTTAGATTGTATTATATTATTATAATATTGTCATATTTTATATATATACTTCAATATTGAATAATATATGTCACAAACTCACAATATTAGTACAAAAGAAGAAAACTTGAACAAAATTGTTTACACTTGTTATATTAAAAATCTAGAAATTAAAACAAAAAATGATATGTTAAAGTGCGATATTTATAATATACAACATCAATATATAAATCTTATCATATATATAACATAAATATACAAAATAAAAGTAAAATATTTAATAAAAATATGGCTAAGCTTTTAAAAAAAAATGATTTGCTTGATGAAAATTGTGTTTCATCAATTAAATGTAAATAATATAACAATTTAATATCACAAAGTAATTTTTTAAATTTAATAATCTAAAAAATTATCAAACCCATCAATTAATTTCAATGTTTATATAAGTTTTGAGTTATATTTGTTGAGCAATGAACTGTGAAGACTGAAGTTGACTAATTTACTCATTGCTTAAAGGATTATTGTTCAAGAAAATGTAAGCACCTTAAGAACTCGAATAGAGCAATTGTATAATAAATAATAATAATATATTTTCATATCAAGTAAATAATACTTAAATTGAAAACTTTGTTTGATCTTTGTAAAAAAATAATACATCAAACACTATAAAAATCTTGTTCAAATTTATTAGTTTAATATTGGATAAAAAAAGTGACTAACATATAAAGAAACAAGAAAAACTAGAATATTACATGTCATAAAAACTTAAAACGATTATTTTGAATTGATAAATTATATATAATGTACAATTTTGTGATTAATCGAAACATTAGGTGTAATATCCCACTTAAAATGGAAGGGTAAAATAGTAATTTTAACTTTATAAAAATAAAAGTTATGAAATTTAATTTATTTCTTTTAGAGGAATAATTTAAACTTTTATGAACTTAGGTTCAAAGGTTGGGTTATGATAATTTTTGTTACAAATTATCATATGAGTAATAATAATATGGTGTTAAAATAAATAAATAAATAAGTATAACAAAGAATGTAATTTTAGAATTTTAAATAACAATAGAGGTCATAAGAATTATTATGTTGTCCATAAAGGGATAAAATAATAATTGTCATAAATATGTTATTTCTTTAAGCTAAGGATGGTTTAAATTATGATTAACTTTATGTTAATTATAATTTAGATAAAACTTATCAAATTTGACCTAGAATTTTTTAAATCAAGTCTAACAAATTTTTGTTAAGGATTTAAGTATGGTCAAATTCATAAGAATAATAACTTTAGCTTATCTTACCCTAAGTTAAATTTTTCTATACTTTAATTTTGGGTTAAAATAATATTATAAACATAGAATATTAAAATAAATAAGTTAGGGTAAGTTTTGTAATTTTTAATAGTTAAAATAGGGCTTTTTTTCCACAACTTTAGAAAGTTGGATAAAAATGTGCAAATAGGCCAAATAGTGGAATATTGGTTCTTCTTCCCCCAGCGGGTCAGCCCCCATTCCACCATTAAAACGCACCTTGGAGCTCCATTTCATGGAGGAAATTCGACTTTCATCAGATCCGATTGAAGCCATTAACTATTAGGCATTCAAATAAGACCTTATCCCACATCTAATTCACCAATTAATTTGATTCAAAGGCCATGAAATTTGCGGAATTTTGTCCCCAAAGCCAACGTGTCGTCCATGGGGCCGATTCAATGTAATGCCGAATTCGATTGATTCACAGTAAATTGGAAGGCATAAACCATATAAACATGTTGAGGGAATCCTAAGCTTCAAAATTCATATAAAGGCCCCTTCAATCGTTGCCTCAATCCATCCAATTTCACTCGATCTCCTCAAGAACCCTAAAATTCGTTACTGGTTGTTCTTCATCAAAGTTCGAGAGTGTTGGAACTCTTTATTGCAATTTCTTGAACCATTGGCTTCGTCTAGTTGTCCTATTAAAAAGCCCTATCTTTCCGACGCTGGAAAACTATCGCCGAGCTCCAATTTGAGCCATTTCCGACGGGCTGCCAAACGCGAATCCGGGGAGAATTTTGGTTAAGTCCAATTTGCGATTTTGAGTTATTTTAATTTATTTTTGGCTTTAATCTTGGTTAATTTAATTAATCTAGATTAGTTAAAAATTATTTAGGATTAATTTGATTTTATGGAAATTAAAATTAAATTATTTATAATTTTTATAATATTATCTTATATTATGAATGAGTAAATTATGGCTATTCATTTAGATAATATTTTGAGTTAGAAAATTTTAGGATTATAAATGAATTATTTTATTAATTTATTTATGATATGATTATTTAGAATATATGACTAATTAATTTTTAATCGTTTAATCAAAAAGTCTTGAAATTGATTTATGTATGAGTTAAATAAATTCAATTAGAAACCAAGATATTGTATCCTTCAAATTTGGATATTGAATAAATTATCTAATATGATTTATTCATTGTGTATGATTTGGGTACGTCTTGGATTGGCATTTGGAATGGGAATAAAGTAGGGAACCGATTTGCTTTTCGAAAGCAACCATCTCCGAAACATCGTTCATCTTCTTCGTGATTCAAGGCAAGTGGCGGTTCACTCTAACTAATTTATTCCATATTTTTCTTAATTGACACTTAATCTATTGTCTTATTAAGTTGGGATAAATATTCTTAATTTCTCGTTTGAAAACTTGTGTGTGAAAGTGTTGTGTAAAATTAACCTTATTATTAGGTTGTATATATATGCTAGCTATAACCCTTATATATACATATATATTATTATAGGGTGCTATATAATAATTGGTGTGGATTGTTGTGCTATGGTGTGGATAATAATTGCTAGTTAGCACAAGTATTCGTAGGAACGCTATTACCTTGAGAGGTTTAGCTGTTTCTTTATAACTTGGTATTAGGAGGATAATTGTCCTAATACTTTTGGTCATGACCTACCCTTATCTTATATAAGTGGTGGTGCACTTATCTAGTGTCGAAACTCGGGATTCGTCCCATTCTAAATCTCATTGCGAGATCGGTTGTGGATAATAATAAAAGTCTTAACGTTAATGCACGTTTTGAAATTAATTAAGATAAGTGTCGTGTGACACATAATTAATATACCCTCAGGTGAAAAGTACAACGTGGAACCCGCCCGGTCTCTCGTCTAAAGTAAGTCCGTTTTCCAATATGGATTCGCATTACGCGGTGGGGTTGGTCGAAGACCCAAATATGCATCGAGACGTTTTTAAAACTTTGTGTGATAATATGATATTCCCAAACAAATTCATGTAATTTCCCATAAGACTCAAGTCTTCTCTTTAATCATATCTCTTCATTCTTTTCGGTAGAAGTCTATAGCCATATACCGTTTATCGAGTTTTATTCGGGAAACAAGGGTAGTGATTATATATGACTACAAGAACCAATATGTTTTCACCCTTGCATAGTCTTTCTGTAACACCCCCAATTTATACCGGAGATATTACATGCCAGTGACCTCAGACTTTACCGTCCAAAGTCACCCCAGGCTTTTCCAGAACGATTAAGCTTAAATACATAACATAATTACATTTTAATTGAAAGATTAAACAGCGGAAGACTTTAAATTACACAACGGAAGACTTTAAAGAGCCAACTTATAACATGGCTAAATTATGAAGATACATTGAAATAACACTTTAACAATCTTAAAACACTTAACAACTTAGAACACTGACTTTTAAATCTTCATCTGCAAGCTTCTTATCCTTCAATAGGTTACTTAAACTCCGGGAATCAACTCCTGATGTGCCGAAACGGACGGACGGCACCAACCATGACGATGCAGATAACAAAAATACAGCGGGTTAGTCTACTGAATAGACTAGCAAGGGTATAAAGCAGAGTGGTTCGAGTGATCGTGACCATTTAGTATCATTGTCCCTTGAATAAAAACCGAAGGAACGATATATAACCCGTCACTTTCACAGAATGATTTAACAATTAAGATATGCACTGGAGAGAAGACTCCAACTGAAATGAGCCTTATAGGAAATTATGACAACTGCTAGGGGACATTAAAGTTACACACACAAATGATTTAAAAGTTGACTGAGATGCTTCAGTTCACAACCAACCTCATCGCCTACAGCGAATCCAGATTGGAAAGGGAACGTACTATGATCAAAGTCGAGACGAGTTTTCCTAGCTGCACTATAACTTAGCTGCACCACTCGCCAAAGGTTTATTAATCATGTGCACTCGGGCACATATCTTATTTAATTACAAAACACAATTTACTGGAACACGTTAATGTTATTAAGAGCGGCACACAGCTTAAATCTCAGGGTGACAATCATGTCGACCCAAATTAACACAACACACAAACACACACACGTACGCGCACACACGAGGCTTAACATTATTCCGAGAATAACGGAGTTATTATTACACAGGGTGATCTTACGTTCACCCAGATTACACTGCCACAGTGCTTACACTTTAATTTACAGGATGACAGTTACGTCCACCCCAATTGCACTAGCTAAGTGCTTAATACACAGGACTGCAATTATGCTCATCCAATGGCGCTTAAACACTTCAGATCCTTAAAGGTGGATAAGAAGCATATGTCATGACCCTTAAATTAATATTCGGAAATTATCCCGAGGAATATTATGATTTAAAGAAACGACAAATCCTTATTTGGAGTAGCGTTCCTACGAACATTAAGTTATAAAGAAACGACTAATCCTTACTTGGATTAGCGTTCCTACGAACACTCGTGTTAACTAAACAGTCTAACACAATAATTAATCACATTAAAGTCGTCCAGGCAATCAACTTAAACACAGAGATAATAGAAACAGTTAATCCTTACTTGGAGTAGTTTTCCTATTAACCCGTATGCTATTCTAGCATTAAGATTAAATTTACAATAATACCATCACGGTAATTATCACATATAATAGCGTTGTTCTAACAGATATACAACCTATTATAACATTACTTTAATCACGCTTATTTATGAAATTAGTTTCCAAGCCAAAACAACAGTTCACTCCAATTTAATTAACAATTAAATAATTGATAATTAATGAAACATGGAATGATTAAGCAAGAGCGAACCGCCACTTGCCTTAATCCGTAGATCTGGAACAAAGCAGAGACAACGGGATTCCGGGCTCGACACAGGTATAGCTCCGACAGCACAACGACCTTCGAGTCGACCCACAAAGAAACCCTAAGTTAGATTCGACAAACAATACCGATACTACGAAAGGACGAAAGGAATTGACGTAAACGAAACCCGAACGAAGCCCTCGGAAGCCAACGACAACTCCCGGCCACAACCACCTCGCCGGCGGGCGCCGTAACAATTCCGGCGGGCGCCGCCTTAAATACGGCGGGCGCCGCCTCAAGCACGGCGGGCGCCGCTCCACCACGGCGGGCGCCGCTCAACCACGGCGAGCGCCGCTCCACGGCCTCCCTTCTCCGGCGATCGCCGCATCACCACGGCGGCTGGCCTCCTTCATCACGGCGGTCGCCGTTCACCACAACGGGCGCCGTTCCTGGCGGCGGTCGCCGTCTCCCTGGCGGCGGTCGCTGTCTCCCTGGTGGCGGTCGCCGTCGCTGAACAGAAACTGAAAATACGAGGGGAAATCTTACCCGCGATGCTCGATTTGGCTTGTCTTTCGCCTTGCTTTGCTTCTAGGCGTCCGAGGGTCTCCAAGGATTCACTTGGCCACCGGAAACGACACCAAACGAGCCTCCAACGATCCACGAGTCTTCCCGGAGAGAGCGTTTTCTTTGAGAGCGTTTTTGAGAGTCGAGAATTTGAGAGCGCTTCCGCGTCTTTCGCACCCTCTTCCACCCTCACCCAACACCTCTATTTATAGAAGAAATTAGGGTTCCTTGCCTCTTGGACAATATCCAAACCCTTTTGCCCCTTGGACAATGACTCTTGGACAAAAACCTTTGGATAAAGAATCTTGTACTATTGCCCATTAGATAACAACTCTTGGGCAATAAACTTGTACCAATCTTAATCCGCGTTAACAAAAGTCATACACGAACGAGTACGAACTTCCAAAATATGTCGACTGTATATTATTTCACTGAGAAAAATATTACAGATACAGAGCACATTACAGAATGCCTCCAACTTTCTGAATTAAATCCGACATACTAAACGGGTGTTCGGGAAAATTCCAAAAATTCCCAAAATAATCCTTACAGAATTACGGGGTATCACATCACCTCCCCCTTAAAATAAGTTTCGACCCCGAAACTTGCATTAAGCCAATGAGGATACTGCCTCAACACCAATCTTACCACCTGGATCCAACATCCTTAATCACTTCATTCTTGAAATGGATCACCAGAGATATTATTCTTAATTCCTTAGGACATCATACTGAAAATGATTCATCCGCCTCAAAGCTTATGGCACAACTCACGCATGAGAGATAGCTCCTGATCTCTCTGAACAAAACTCTACAAGCTCATTCCCTTTCCTTAAGAAATCTCGGAAGAACTCAGCGTATGAGATAACGCTTACCACAGTACTCCTTAAATGCATAGACAATTCTCCTTACTGAATCTTTAATACATCGGGATCATCAACATATCTCATCCTTAACTGCAACCTTTCTCTTAGCACAACAACTCCACAATTTAATCTTCCTCAAAGAGTTACATCCGTTCTTATAGATGACATACTCTATGTATGAAGAAGAATCTTAGGAGTGGATTTAGATTTAAACAACAGAGTCGACCTTGGGATTAACCACAAGGGGACGAACATCTAAGTTGTCCACAAAACTCCACCACCATAAGTCCGACAGTCATTATCCTTACTTGGCATAAGTTGTTATCGACACTTACGGGGTTTCGTATGAACAACTAATTCGTACTGATAACGCATTCAGAAATTTTTCCAAAACAAGGAAACACTTCATTAACATTAAACATTACATCACCGACAAAAGTTGAACAATCAGTTCACGATACTACGGAGATTACCGACACACGTCGTTACTCCTTAATCTTACAGAAAGACTTAGCACAGGTATAACTTAATGGATCAGGGTTCTTCTCCGTTGGCTTGGCTCATTAAAAAGAGTCGTTGCCCTTGGCCTGAAGACCCCATAGGCGCTTTGCCTTTATTACGAGCCATGGACTGCTCAGGAGTAGATACCACTGGCCTTGGGTTCTGCCCACCTCCAACATTTGACGCTTGGTACGACTGCATTGGTCCTTGACCCTTCAGTCTGCAGTATGTTTTTATGTGGCCTTCTCTACCACAATTATGACATACTCTCTTGTCCTTTTGGCAATTAAAACTTTTATGCCCAGCGTCACCACAGTTGTGGCACTGAATTATTCCGCTGCTCCAACTTGAGCCTCTAGCAGAGTCAGACTGAGTTGTCTCGGTCTTAACACGACCAGACTTCTCAAACTTGGTAGGCGATGCCGGTCGTTTGAATGAACCAACCTGGCGATCCTGTTACCTACCCTTTCCCTTAACTTGCTTCTCCCGTTTAAGGGCAGACTCCTCCAATGTGACTTCTGTCTTAAAGGCTACATCCACATATTGTTTTAACGTAGAACAACCATGACGCAACATTAGAGGCTTGATCTCTGGACTCATCCATCCATGGAAGTACCAGATCTTCTGCTCTTCGGTTGACACCTCAGGTCCAGCGTACTGCATCAAGTGATTGAACTTAGCTGCGAGCTCAGTCACCTTTAATCCATCAGTCTGAGGGTACAGAAATTCCTTATGCTTCTCCTCCCTCATAGCTCGGGAAAAGAAACGGTCAGTCATTTTGGTTTTGAACATGCTCCAATTCAGCTCGGGATGATCAGCCAGACTGGTGCTCTCCCACCATTCGCTAGCCACATCCTTGAGTTGAAGAGAGGCGATGTGCACTTTTCCAGCCTTAGTGCAATTAATGTTCCGGAGCAACCGTTCCATATGCGAGAACCAATATGTCAACCTGACTGGTTCTCCAGTACCGTCATAGCTGTCAGGCCTCATTGAACTCACGGCTTTTAATGCTTGCCCGTAAGTTCCTCTGTCCCTAACAACATTTATCCGAGGTACTTGCTCCACTGACTCCTCAACTTCAGGAATAGCCTGAGGAACTGGACCACCTTGTGCTTGTGGTGCAACTGGTCGCATAACATCTGTGATTGCCTGCATGACAATTCCTCGAATTGCCTCCACTGCTGCAGCATCAAATAACATCGGAGCGTTGGCCTGAGCTTGGTCATTGCCTCCTTGGTTATTGTTAGAAGCAGCCTCACGCTCTTCTCCTTGATTAGCGGCATTCCTCAGAATCAACCTTGGTTCAGCAGCAGCATGGGTTGTGTTCCTTGTGTTCACCATCTTCTGGTGAATCATAACGTTACTTTAGAACTTATCCAACTTAATTATGACACCCTAGTCAAATACGTCATGATACAGATTATAGGGGTCCAAACTAATAACTTTATATTAGTCTGACTATCCTTCACTGTTAACTGCAAGAACGACCTTCTTCTGCTCACTAAAGACTGAGAACCTGGGAGAAATGTCAACCTTTAAATGACATCAATCCCGAGAATAGGCAATATTCCTAAGAATGGATCTAAGGAATAAGTAACACTTGAAGCTTGCAGAAGTTTGAAACCACTTATTAACAACCTCACTTTCAAACTTCAGACCTTTAAACTTGCTTATAACACAACACTTTTATAAACCAATTATAAGTAGTATTTTGAAATTCAAAAGCTAAATCATTTAAATTAAATTACCGAGTTACTTATAACTCTTAACATTGAAATTCTCAAAATTTCTTTTTAAATAAAAACTAGGCTTGAAAATAGTTTCAAAATTAATTTTCGAAAATTCTCAAACCTAACAATAGGCCAAGAATTTTAAAACCATTGCTCTGATACCATAACTGTAACACCCCCAATTTATACCGGAGATATTACATGCCAGTGACCTCAGACTTTACCGTCCAAAGTCACCCCAGGCTTTTCCAGAACGATTAAGCTTAAATACATAACATAATTACATTTTAATTGAAAGATTAAACAGCGGAAGACTTTAAATTACACAGCGGAAGACTTTAAAGAGCCAACTTATAACATGGCTAAATTATGAAGATACATTGAGTAACACTTTAACAATCTTAAAACACTTAACAACTTAGAACACTAACTTTTAAATCTTCGTCTGCAAGCTTCTTATCCTTCAATAGGTTACTTAAACTCCGGGAATCAACTCCTGATGTGCCGAAACGGACGGACGGCACCAACCATGACGATGCAGATAACAAAAATACAGCGGGTTAGTCTGCTGAATAGACTAGCAAGGGTACAAAGCAGAGTGGTTCGAGTGATCGTGACCATTTACTATCATTGTCCCTTGAATAAAAACCGAAGGAACGATATATAACCCGACACTTTCACAGAATGATTTAACAATTAAGATATGCACTGAAGAGAAGACTCCAACTGAAATGAGCCTTATAGGAAATTATGACAACTGCTAGGGGACATTAAAGTTACACACACAAATGATTTAAAAGTTGACTGAGATGCTTCAGTTCACAACCAACCTCATCGCCTACAGCGAATCCAGATTGGAAAGAGAACGTACTATGATCAAAGTCGAGACGAGTTTTCCTAGCTGTACTATAACTTAGCTGCACTACTCGCCAAAGGTTTATTAATCATGTGCACTCGGGCACATATCTTATTTAATTATAAAACACACTTTACTGGAACACGTTAATGTTATTAAGAGCGGCACACATCTTAAATCTCAGGGTGACAATCATGTCGACCCAAATTAACACAACACACAAACACACACACGTACGCGCACACACGAGGCTTAACATTATTCCGAGAACAACGGAGTTATTATTACACAGGGTGATCTTACGTTCACCCAGATTACACTGCCACAGTGCTTACACTTTAATTTACAGGATGACAGTTATGTCCACCCCAATTGCACTAGCTAAGTGCTTAATACACAGGACTACAATTATGCTCATCCAATGGCGCTTGCAAGGCGCTTAAACACTTCAGATCCTTAAAGGTGGATAAGAAGCATAGGTCATGACCCTTAAATTAATATTCGGAAATTATCCCGAGGAATATTATGATTTAAAGAAACGACAAATCCTTATTTGGATTAGCGTTCCTACGAACATTAAGTTATAAAGAAACTACTAATCCTTACTTGGATTAGCGTTCCTACGAACACTCGTGTTAACTAAACAGTCTAACACAACAATTAATCACATTAAAGCCGTCCAGGCAATCAACTTAAACACAGAGATAATAGAAACAACTAATCCTTACTTGGAGTAGTTTTCCTATTAACCCGTATGCTATTCTAGCATTAAGATTAAATTCACAATAATACCATCACGGTAATTATCACATATAATAGCGTTGTTCTAACAGATATACAACCTATTATAACATTACTTTAATCACGCTTATTTATGAAATTAGTTTCCAAGCCAAAACAACAGTTCACTCCAATTTAATTAACAATTAAATAATTGATAATTAATGAAACATGGAATGATTAAGCAAGAGCGAATCGTCACTTGCCTTAATCCGCAGATCTGGAACAAAGCAGAGACAACGGGATTCCGGGCTCGACACAGGTATAGCTCCGACAGCACAACGACCTTCGAGTCGACCCACAAAGAAACCCTAAGTTAGATTCGACAAACAATACCGATACTATGAAAGGACGAAAGGAATTGACGTAAACGAAACCCGAACGAAGGCCTCGGAAGCCAACGACAACTCTCGGCCACAACCACCTCGCCGGCGGGCGCCGTAACAATTCCGGCGGGCGCCGCCTTAAATACGGCGGGCGCCGTCTCAAGCACGGCGGGCGCCGCTCCACCACGGCGGGCGCCGCCTCAAGCACGGCGGGCGCCGCTCCACCACGGCGGGCGCCGCCTCAAGCACGGCGGGCGCCGCTCCACCACGGCGGGCGCCGCTCAACCACGGCGGGCGCCGCTCCACGGCCTCCCTTATCCGGCGATCGCCGCATCACCACGGCGGCTGGCCTCCTTCATCACGGCGGGCGCCGTTCCTGGCGGCGGTCGCCGTCTCCCTGGCGGCGGTCGCCGTCAGTGAATAGAAACTGAAAATACTAGGGGAAATCTTACCCGCGATGCTCGATTTGGCTCGTCTTTCGCCTTGCTTTGCTTCTAGGCGTCCGAGGGTATCCAAGGCTTCACTTGGCCACCGGAAACGACACCAAACGAGCCTCCAACGATCCACGAGCCTTCCCGGAGAGAGCGTTTTCTTTGAGAGCGTTTTTGAGAGTCGAGAATTTGAGAGCGCTTCCGCGTCTTTCGCACCCTCTTCCACCCTCACCCAATACCTCTATTTATAGAAGAAATTAGGGTTCCTTGCCTCTTGGACAATATCCAAACCCTTTTGCCCCTTGGACAATGGCTCTTGGACAAAAACCTTTGGATAAAGAATCTTGTACTATTGCCCATTAGATAACAACTATTGGACAATAAACTTGTATCAATCTTAATCCGCGTTAACAAAAGTCGTACACGAACGAGTACGAACTTCCAAAACATGTCGACTGTATATTATTTCACTGAGAAAAATATTACAGATACAGAGCACATTACAGAATACCTCCAACTTTCTGAATTAAATCCGACGTACTAAACGGGTGTTCGGGAAAATTCCAAAAATTCCCAAAATAATCCTTACAGAATTACGGGGTATCACACTTTCATTAGACCAACCAACCTTTCTATTCCTGGCATAGTTGGCTGGTGTCATCCGTCCTATACGGCACATCAGAGGTTGGTCTCCGACTATTTGAAGTAATCAATCGAAGACGGAGGCTTGCAATTGAAAGTTGCGTTTTAAGTAGTAATATTTTAAAGGTGTGTGTGTGTTTTGAAGTAAATGTAATACTTATATAGATTAGTCATGTAATTAGGGTTTCTTTAAAAAGTCTTCCGCTGTAATTTCACTTTGTTTGTATTACCGTTTTTCTCAATTTACGAGAGGAAATTTTAATAAAAGTATTGAGTGTTCACTACAAAAGTCGTCCGCTACTCTGTCTTTATTTAATACATATTTATTTATTTAAGTGTAATTGTTCCGATTAAAGCCTAGGATAACTTTGGACTTTACAGTCTGAGGTCACTGGCATGTGGCACTATCGACATAAGTCGGGGGTGTTACATTAGGAGGCTAAGCTACTCAAAAATTGACGGTATGAGAAATAATAAATATGATAGATGATCATTTGAAAAATAAATATTGAATGATAGTAAATTTAGACATAAATATT
The DNA here is from genome assembly GCA_027886185.1 of Rheum nobile. Taxonomy (NCBI): domain Eukaryota; kingdom Viridiplantae; phylum Streptophyta; class Magnoliopsida; order Caryophyllales; family Polygonaceae; genus Rheum; species Rheum nobile. Next base: position 3,416,081 of record WOAB01000163.1, read on the forward strand.
TTATAAAATATAAATTATTAACATAAGATTTAAAAAAAAAATCTTTAAAATAAAAAGTTCAAAAAGTTCAGAAAAATAAATACAAAAGAAGAAAAATTATAGATTGTAACTTCTTATGATCTAAGGGTTTGAAAGTATATACAGGAAATTGAAAGGGGGATTTTCAAAATACTAAATTTTTATCTTTTTTATTTTGGATTGCTAACATCATAAAATCATAAAGGATATATGAACTAATATATTAGAATATAGACTTTATTTATGAAATAGCTTTTAAAAGACATAGTTGAAGTACATTGTATGCAAATAAAAATAAATTTGTTATGATCATATTGTATAATTTTTTACCTTTTATTCTCTAACCAACTAAAATTTTATTTTATTTCATGATTAAAAATTAGATTGTTGTTATAATAAAAAAATTACCTTTAAATTCGTAAATCAATTTAACAAACTGCTTATATTTTCCAAAAACTCACGTTAGTTTTAAAATGATTTTACAATTGTTTCACTTACTTATCATTCAATATTTAAAATTGACTTGTTCGTATATTACAATTGGTTTAAAATAATTTAAAGTATTTTTTATGTTTTCGTATAGTATTTCACTTTGTTTCTATATTAGATCTTATTTTCTCTTTCATTTAAGAGATTGATATATAAGTTAACATTTTTTTTCGTCAAGATGTATGCTAACCATTTAACAGTTAACTGAGATATATGAAATTTAATTGTGTATCATAACAACCTAATTAGGGGTGTTCATCCGGTCCGGATCGGACAAGATTTTTCCAAAAGTCCGGACCGGACCTATTTGGTCCGGTCCAGTTCCGGTCCGGTCCGGTCCTGAACCGGTTTAGACCGGATTTTATTTTAAAAAAATTAATTAATTCTTATTTAAAATCTATAAAAAAGTATCTAAAAAAATATCTAAAAAACATATATACTCCTAACTTATTAAATTAAGAAAAATATCTATAAAAAAATACATATAAATTTCCAAAAAAAAAAATTTAAAAAAAAAATCCGGTCCACCGGTCCGAAACCGGATTAAGGAAATTATCTGGACCAGAGACCGGACCGTATTTTCACCGGTCCGGTCATTTCCGGTCCGGTCCGATCCGGTTTCCGGTCCGGGCCGATTTTGAACAGCCCTAAACCTAATATTTGTGAGCAAAAGACTCCATAAAAGTAACATTAATAAGATGTTCTTAGAAAGATCTTATAGGATTTGATAAGGTTAAATAATTAAGAAATTAACTTTTCTTAATTAACTGAAACCAAACCACAAAAGTTGTATGTTTGTTTTAGTTAGTTTAGTTGTAACAAAACACTTTACTTAAGATTTGTTCTAAAAAATGAAAGTATAAGTTATGGGCCTTATGACAAATTTAGTTAAATTGTAAAAGTTTGTTAAGAGTATCGAGAGAAATATTAATAGCTTAAAAACATAGTAAATACAAATTCTTAAACTTGGTTTGAGTGTCATCGTTCTTGTATCCAAAAAAAAATTCTTTTATTTTTTCATTGATCATGAATAATAAATTAGACTCTTATATCAAGTTTAAAATATATACATATAACAATTCCTATGGTAGAAGAATAAATGTGAAAATTAATATAAATAAATTATAGGTTTGAATTAGTTCAAATGTATTGTTAAATTATTTAGTTTTCTTAAATGAATAAAGTTAATTTCATAAGAATTTAATTAAGATTTGATAGAATTTTAGAGTTTTTAAATTAGATTAATTTTAAAAATAAAATAACACCTCATAAGTTTGAATTCTGAATTAAAAATAAAAATTCAAATCCATAATATATATATGTTGAAATTTAGTTAAGAATTATGATGTAATTTTGTTAAATTAGTAATATAATAACAAATAAAAAATAAAAAAATACCTTAACAATAGCCTAAAAACACTAGCTAAAAAAGTGAGTTTTAATCATATATAGATATAGTAGATTATTAATCTTTTTTAAGAAAAAGCAACACCTCAATTAAGGAGAGGAAACTAACAACAAATGTAATCAGAGCTGTCAAAAAGTAATTGAACTTGATTTACCGACCTGATCGATCCGCTTTTGGACCTGATCCGACCTGATCGAATTTTTTGATAACCCAAAGTTATCGAACCCGAATTTATCGAGACCGAACCCGATTAATCCGAACCCGACCAGATTGACGAATAAATATGGAGTATTAATAAAATATAACACAAAATATACATGATAAATGACATATAAATAATGATAATATGCTTAATATCCAAAAAAAAAACATAATTTTTTATGATGTAAAAATTAATAAAATAAAAAATAAAAATAAAAATATAATATGATTGTGGTCTACTAATATTAATTACATTAAAATAATTAATAATAATATTATTATTTTTAATTCATTTCAACTTATTTTGACATATTTAAATTAATTTTTTAACTATTTAATAATATTTAAATAGTGAATAAAAAATTTTAAAAAATGACGCTCTTGACCCGTTGGTTAACCTAAACCGCCCGTTGATCTGTAATGACTCGACTGGCTTAACCTGTTATCCGAAATGATCCGACCCGTTCTCAACCCGAATCGAAATAACCGAACCGAACCTAACTTGACCGATCCGATTGACAGCTCTATAACCAACCCATTTTAAAAATTAAATTAACTTAAATAGTAAACTAGCCAGTGACTCAACCTGTCCTTTGTGGCTCCATTTTTCCAATCTACTCCAAAGCGCATAATCTTCCCCAATCTCCACTCTCCAAATCAATCCATAACTACCAATGATACGTGATTGCTGCAACATCTTTGGAGTTTGGCCTCACAGGTAAGCTTTTGACTGTTCATCTTCCCGTTTTCTCCTTTCAATTTCGCCATCTATTGATTGATCATATCTTTTTCTATTTCCGGCACACAAAATGTTAGGGCTTCTGCGGTTTGGGTGCTTGCTGTTTCGTTCCAATCATCTGGGTTTTGGTTGATTCATGAAAGATGAAGCCCTTGAATTCTAATTAGATTGCTCTGTTTAGGGTTCTTGAAAATTAGAGATTTTTTTCAGCTCCTTCAAACCCTTCTCCCCTCTGCTTGGAAAAAATCCTCTCGCTTGTAATCGGTCACAGATTGTCCTCAAATATCCATCTCACTAAAATTTGAATTCAATCAAATAAATTGATTTGCCTTAAGAGCTTTTTGTGCTTTATAATCTTGCCTTGCAGGGAGTTGAAAGAATCTGAGATGGCTGCTTTTGAAAGCTTTTGGGTCCTTTTGGAGTGGGTACATGTGTTTGATGATCTGAGATGGGCTACGTTGTTCCTTAATTAATTAAGTACTAGTAGTGAATTAGTAACTTATAACTGAAATTGGTTTTATTTTAATTTGCACATGTAAAGGAGATTAGTGGGGGTTATCTTTAGATTTTAAAGCGCCCTTTTGCGTGGAACTCATCACTTTACGCGGTTTCATCTTTCATGTGCCATGCGGTGCTCTTCTAAAATGCTTTAACTTTAGGTTGTGGAGGTATCATTTGCTATTTATCTAGAATACTCATTGCCTTTTCTTTTGATTTTCAAATTATGTATATGAATCTTTTGTTCTATGGATGATCTTTTCACGTCTCCATCCAAGTTTGCTACTATGAGACTTCTTGAATCCCACCAAATTCATCTTCATCTTACTCAACTGGAAAGATTGGGCATAAATAGGATATTACTTTGGGATGTGACACTGTGTTTTATTGTCCGTTTGGATTGATTTTCCTTGGTATGTCAATTGGACAGCTTGTTTGTGCTGCTTGAAGTCAGCTAGCATCTCCTCTCTATCAGTTACCCCTTAGCTTAATCATCACTTTTCCTACATACTGCTTCTGAAACTTGCGCTGATTTGTAGACTATCATTCTATATTGCAGGTGTTTTGTATAGGCTACGCCAGTGAAGTAACTTGTTGCTGGATAACCTGAGTATTTGAAATTTTATTGACTGGATGGATTCTCGGTCACGATTTCTATAATCAGTTGTATCCCGAGTGTGTTTTACGAGTGTCAATGATCCTTTGAGAAATTTAATCCTAGGTGCTTTAGCTTTTCATCCATTTGGTTGCTCCATGCAAACGTCTGAGGATCATCAAGGTTCGGGAGGAGTCCACAGATTGTACCACCAACAGTCTGCTCCACAGATATCAAGCTATTTCGAGATCCAAGACGGGAATGTGGTATGCGCTCCTGACAGCATGAGCTCCGGAACGGAATTGTCATTTGCAGCTGACAACGAAGGATACTTCACGGTGGATTCTGCACCAGCAATGACAGTTTATAATGTCTATGATTCCCCCGTGCTCAGTATCTCTCCTAACAGAGATACCCTTTCGCCGCAGCCGTCTCACTCGTATGTCTCGGATCTCCACCATTCTTCTGAACATACGAGTGGATCAGCTGTCAGTGGATCGTCTGTTGATAATGAGTATCAGTTGAGGACCAAGCTCCAGGAATTGGAGCAGTCTTTGTTGGGTCCCGAATCTGGTATGCATATGAGCCATGAAACATCCTCATTGAGCTGGGACGGGAGAAGGGAAATGCACCCGAAGCAGGACTTGAGACAAGTGCTCATTTTGTGTGCTGAAGCAGTAGCAAACGAGGATTTGGCAACGGCTAGAACACTAATGGATGCCTTGGGGCAGATGGTGTCGATCTCAGGGAGCCCGATTGAGCGTTTGGCAGCATATATGTTGGAAGGCCTACGAGCAAGGCTCGAGTTCTCCGGGTTCAATATCTATAAGAAGCTGAGGTGTGAGCCTCCAACTAGCTCGGAACTTTTATCTTACATGCACATACTCTATCTCATATGCCCATACTACCGATTTGCTTACTCGTCTTCAAACATCATTATCCATGAAGCCATGGAGAATGAGAACCGGATACACATCATCGACTTCCAGATTGCAATGGGAACCCAGTGGACGTCCTTCATCGAGTCAGTCTCCAAACGCCCCGGTGGACCGCCCTTTGTCAGAATAACAGGCATCGATGATTCGAACTCGGCTCATGCCCGAGGGGGAGGACTCGAGATTGTCGGAAACAGGCTCTCCCAGGTCGCTGAATCCTGCGGGGTCCCGTTTGAGTTCCACGCTGCAGCCATGTCGGGTTGCCAGGTCAGACGGGACGACCTCATAACCACTCCAGGAGAAGCCATAGCGGTGACGCTCCCATACATGCTGCACCACATGCCAGACGAGAGCGTGAGCACCGAGAACCACCGCGACCGGCTGCTACGACTCATCAAGAGCCTCTCACCGAAGGTGTTCACATTGATCGAGCAGGAGTCGAACACGAACACCACGCCATTCTACGTAAGGTTCGTGGAGACGTTGGATTACTACACGGCGATGTTCGAGTCAATCGACGTGGCTCGGGAGAGGAACGACAAGCAGCGGATCAACGCGGAGCAGCATTGCTTGGCACGCGACATCGTGAACATGATAGCCTGTGAGGGCGAGCAGAGGGTGGAGAGGCACGAGCTACTTGGCAAGTGGAAGGCGAGGCTTTCCATGGCGGGTTTCACTCAATGCCCGGTGAGCTCGTCAGTAAGCGAAGCGATGGCGGGGCTGCTGAAGGAATACCATGAGAATTACAGGCTCAAGGAGTGGCAAGGCTCACTCTACCTCGGTTGGAAAAACCGGGTTCTGGCTACGTGTTCTACTTGGAGCTGATCCTTGAGGTTTTGTGAATGTTGATGTTTGTTTTTATGATCTTCAGAAGACGATTGTGTTTAGTTTTTAGGCTTCTTGTTCTTGTCAGATGGATCTGCTTGTAAATGTGTTCGTTTTGAGCTAGCAAAGTCTGTAGTAGGAATCTCATTTGCCGCATTTGAAAGTTTGATGCACGTGACAGTGACTATAATTACAATTGCCCCTTTTATGTTTTGTTACCGTGGGTTTCCGAATCGGTAGCTGGCTGCTTTTGAATAATGGAAGAGGAAATATCGACCTCGAGGTGCAAAAACCCACTACGTGTCCGCGGATAACAATGAGTGTCGCGATGATTTTGAGGAATGATGCTTAAAAAGAAGCATATAATATTAGGGATCGGCCACCTTTCTAGAGAGTCATCTTTTGAGCCTCAGGGAGTCTCCTCGAGTTGACATCTTCGTATGACACTTGTCCTTGCTCCATATGTCCAAGGAGTAAGCTTCTACATATTTCTTACGTGGTGGAGGAGAGTGCACACTTGGAGGCTATGCATGTTCCTAGCTAGTGAGAATGACAATCGTCGTTTTCCTAGCCAGGAATGACGATCAACATCGCACTAACGGACATGCGCCTGCCCTCCAATATAGCCATAATCATCATCACACTAGCGGGACCATCGTCACTCTCTTCGTCAAGACAAGAGCTTTTGAGGTTTATTATCACGAGTATATTTATTAGTACGCGATGCATAAAGTACGACGTAACGTGGGATCGGGTGCATCACGGTTCTTTCAGTTACTTGAAACCATTATGTATGTAAAGGATTAGATCGGAAATAACGAACCCAAAACTCAAATTGATATAAATCTAAAATCTAGCTTTAAGATTTGGGTTGAACACAAGTAATTACTTTTTTTATGAGCGGTGAACACAAGTAATTACTTGGACCAAAGCTACTTGACCGATCTAACCTAGCCATTGTGCAGTTCCAATTTTTTACCCTACGGGTTAAAATTTTGTTTTATAGAAAACAAATTGGTGTAAATTATAAACAAACAACTTTATTTTATGTAAATTTCAAGTTAAATAAACAACTTTATTTTATGTAAATTATAAGTTCTTTTCATTCAAGGCAGGCACGGTCCTGGGCAGGTGCAAAGTGAGCACCTGTACAGGGTCTCAGTTGGAAAAGGGCCTCCGATCCAAGTTCTATATATAATTATTAAAGGTATTAATAAGTCACAAAATGACTACTTATCACAATGGTTTGTAAAAATAGTCTATTCTTGAATCACCCCACCCACCTGTGTTCGATCCTCCCCCGCCCCTCCCCCCTGTTTGTTCGATCTCCCCCACCCTCACCCTCTGTTTGTATTTTTTTAAGGTTTACTTTTAGAGTAAGACAAAATTAAAATTTATTTTTTAGACAAGAAAAATAGTATATTTTCTATTGGTAAAAAGACTAAATATAGTAAAGATATTTATGAGGCTCTATCCATTATTTACCTAATAAAAGTTTTTAAAATAATTTGGGGCTTATTTAGACAACTATTTATTAAAAAAACTTTTTTTTTCCATTTTTCCATTCTTGATATTCAAATACTATAATTTTTTTTCCAAGCAAGAAACTAAATGAATTTATTCTTATAAAATTTAGTTGTGGTTATTTTTTTCTATAAGCTTCTATGTCATATTGTCAAGTTTATTATATTTCATATCACAACCTCACTTGTCAAGATATTATTTTCTAGATTCATTAAATAATATTATGTCATTTAAAATAATTAATCTATTTTAGTATATCAACAAAATTAAGTGATTTTTGTTCTATATAAATTGATCAAGACTATTAAAATTTGACCATTCTTATTTTTTATTAAAGGCTTATATCAGTATAAAATAGGGTCAGTATAAAATAGGGTCAAGAAAAGAAAAAACGAATTTAGGGACAAAAATTCTAGCCTATTTTTCTAGACAAATAAATCCAAATAATATGTCTAACATTAAAAAATTAGAGGGAAAATATATAAGATGCGTGTAAAAAGAATCCAACCCCAAATATTAGTTATCTTAACCTTCAGAAATACATATAAGGATACTTTTTCCCGAAATAGGTTCCAAGATAAAATTTTACCTTGTTCTGATGAGAAGAAAAAAATTTATCACCTAGTTCTAGTAAAAACAGGGTTGTTGCGCTGCCTTGTGTAAGAACAATGTATGCTGAATAAGGGAACAGTGTATGTTGAGGCGACTGTTCCCTGTAAGTTTTGATCTTCTCTTGATATTGACTTCGGCTTCAATAGGAAACGATCAATGAATGCTATAACTAGGATAAGATTTGAATCGTGAGAACACTTTCCGAAATCAGAATTTTGCCCCATACTAGCCTTAGGGAATCGGCAAAATCTGAAGTGAGATAAGACAAATCCTCTAGTTCTCTTCAAAACTTCTGATGAGAACTAAACTATGTTCAAGTATTTATGGAGTATGACTTTAACTCAGATAGAGAACTCGTGTCTATTTTCTGATTACACAACACTATCACCGAAATGCCTTTATATAGGCTTCCGGGCGGTTACAGGGAACGGTTACGACAGTTTGTTGAAAGAAGGTTCCCTCGAGGAACCTTAGGTGTTTTGATGATGATAAACACCATGCATTTGATGGTTTATTCTTAAGTATTATTTCAGGGAACAACAGAAAGCATGCGAGCTATCTGGAGAAGTTCAAGGGAACAATGGTTATGACCAATGGATCAGTCATCCTAGGGAACAGTGGGAACAAGAGCATCAGAGCTCAAGAAGAAGAGAAGGAATGGAGATTCCAGGGAACAAGGAAAACAGAGCAGAGAAGTTGTCAACGTTCCCAACGAAGAGGCAAATCGCGAGATATTGCGTCTAGGGTCTTAAATGTTTGCTTGGAGCACAAGGAGACGTTTATACAAGGAAAGTGGAGATTATATCTTACAGATAATGGGTCGGAATTATCATGGAGAGATAAGATCTATTTATGGAAACAAGATAATGTCAAGTTGGAAGATATTGTTTGTGGTATTTTAGGAATTAGTTTGATGGAAAGATATAATGTTATTTATGGGATAATATATCAGATTAGACCATAAATAAATTATATTTTCGTCATTCTTTAGAGGCCTATAAATACAAGGCACTATCAACCTAGTTTGACATGCTTCCAAGAGAGAAAGAGGAGCATCCAAGAGAGAGACGACATTAGGAGCTTTAAAGGTTTCTAAGTATCCATTAGAGAGCAAGAACATATCTTGGAGTTCAAGAGGTGAGTTTCAAGGCTGTTGGCTCAAGGGAACGACAGAGTCGTTCCTACGTCAAGGAGAGTTGCGATCTTTAGGAGCTTCATAGGCGAAGTTTCTGAAGTGAAGGAGGTAACTTTTACGTAGTTTCAAGTTTGCTGTGAGTTGGTAATACGTGCTAAGGGTTGTTAAGCTTAGAGAGTATTCTAGTAGGGAAATCTAGTTTACGTTGGATCTTTGCTTGACTTGTGTAGCTCGTGTTTATCAATAAAAGAAGTATACTTTGAAATCCTGCTAGGGTAACACCTAGAGGTAGAGGTTTTTCCTTGTCAACAAGTTGGTTGATTTGGTTTTCCTCTCTACGTGATTGTGTTGTTATTTGTGATATTCCGCTGTGCAAAGGTACCGTTCCCTATATAGGAACATTGCTTTACTTTGTTACTAACACTTGGTTTCGATCCAACACAGTTACAAGCGGTTACTAATGGTTACCAACCGTTCTAACTGCCACCAACCATTTCTAAGGATATCCAACTACTTCTATCAGTTATTAACTGATTTAAGGTAGTTAAGAGGTGGTAATTTCGACGGTTACCAAGGCGGTTACAACACATTAATTACGTGCCGAAACTTTAACCATGCCTCAGGGAACTTGACGTTCCCACATAGGGAACGGCTGATCCCTCCAGGGAACGACCACTCGTTCAACCTTAAGTAACGTCGATATGTCTTAACGACACAATTAACCTCTCTGATGCACTGTTCCCATATGGGTAACGTCACATATCCTTAATGTCTCCCTCAGAATCTCAAGTATGCTTACACGAGTGTGTACTCCACACCTCCAAACCCGTGATGTAGCTAAGTGAGATCTTATAGTGTCGTATGAATCCCGATCACACTAAATGGCATCGTTCCCTATATGGGAACGGTCTCTTGATGACACTAAAATCACCAACAATCCTCCCCCATTTTAGTGTAATCCTTGATTCACAAAATAAGCAAGTCTTCATCCCAAACTCATGCATAAACACAAATATCGAAACGATTGAATTTATGTCTTAGTGTAATTACACATTTCAAACACCCGGGAATCATGGTTTCCTAAGGATTGAACCAATCAACCTCTTTGGATGCATGAAGATAACACACACATGAATTACTATACAATTCCATAGTCTAACTTGACTCTCTTAATGGCCTTGAGTCCTTATCCATTCGTGAGCGTTTTGAAGTCAACCCAAACTTCATGAAGCGGCCAAACTTCACGCCCATATAGGTAGATTCTTTTAAGGAACGTGTCCTCAATCGTGCACCTATAATTTGCACTTTTTCAAAGAAACTATTAAGAAATTGCTTTCAACCTCTATACTTGTAGGAACAGAGCACATACTTGGGGACTGTTCCTTTGTGCTCTCAGTTTCTAGGTGTAGGCTTTCCATATTGAATTCGTTCCCAACGTTAATTGGAAAGGAATTGGGTATCTCACCGCTAGAAAACTATATGGGTCTTAATCCCATCCCCTTAGCCGACTTGGAAACCAAGTCCCTAGCCAACCCCTTCGTCAAGTGATCAGCCAAGTTTTGTTGTGATCTAACAAAATCCACCGAAATCATCCCATGCGTAATAAGCTCTCTTATCGCACTTGTCTCACACCCAAGTGACGTGATTTCCCATTGTATACATGGCTATATGCCTTAGCCAAAGTTGCAGCGCTATCACAATGGATTGATATAGGTGAAATTGGCTTTTCCCATAATGGAATTTCATATATCAAGTTCCTTAGCCATTCCGCTTCTTTCCCAGCAACGGCTAAGGCAACAAACTCTGATTCCATGGTGGAACTCGAGATGCAAGTTTGTTTCTTGGAAGCCCATGAGATGGCACCCCCATCAACAAGGAACACCCACCCACTAGTGGAAGAATGATCCTCTTCATTTGTGATCCAACTTGCATCTGAATATCCCTCTAACACCGAGGGTGATCCACTATAAGTAAGACAAAAGTCCATTGTTCCCTTAAGGTACTAAAGTACCCGTCGAACCACTTGCCAATGATATACACTAGGATTACTAGTATAACGACTAAGCTTCCCTACTGCAAAAGCAATATCCGGCCTAGCACTTGTCATGGCATACATTAAGCATCCAATAACCCTTGAGTATTCAAGTTGCATAACTGATTTTCCCTTGTTAGGGAACAGTTTAACACTCGGATCATATGGTGTTTTCAAAGGAGTGTACTTATCACAATTGAATTTCTCCAATACTTTCTCAATGTAATGAGATTGTGACAACGATAAACCCTCCGTTCCCCGCCTTATCCTAATCCCTAGGATAACATCGGCCTCCCCCATGTCCTTCATGGAGAATTGTGATGAAAAAAATGCCTTTGTAAGGTCTACTTGCCTTTGATCCGTTCCAAAGATCAACATGTCATCCACGTACAAGCAAACTATAACACCGTTCCCATAATTATCAAATTTGCTATATACAAACTTGTCGGATTGATTCAGTGTGAATCCATTGGACAACACAACCTCATCAAACTTTTGATGCCATTGTTTTGGTGCTTGCTTCAGCCCATACAAAGATTTGACCAATTTGCACACTTTATGCTCTTGTCCGGGCATAACGAACCCTTCAGGTTGTTTCATATACACTTCTTCCTCAAGGTCCCCATTAAGGAACGCTATTTTCACATCCATTTGGTGTATAACCAACTTGTGAATAGCAGCCAATGCAATCAATAGCCTAATGGTGGTAATCCTATCAACCGGTGCATAGGTATCAAAGTAGTCGGTTCCATACTTTTGTCTAAAGCCTTGAATAACCAATCGGGCCTTAAACTTATCTATGGTTCCAACCACTTTCATCTTCTTCTTAAAGATCCACTTACTTCCCAATGGCTTACAGCCAGGGGGAAGATCAGCCAAGACCCATGTATTGTTCCCCGTGATGGAATCCATCTCATCATTTATGGCCTCTTTCCAAAAGGAAACGTCTTGAGACTTCATTGCCTCAGTAAACGTCTTTGGGTCATCCTCAATATTGTAACAATACAAGTGTTGGGATTCAACTTCATCCCTTGTTCCCTCTACCAAGTAAACATGGAAGTCCGGACCAAAGGATGTTCCCTTCCTTACTCTTTTACTCTTTCGGATCTCTGGTTCACTGTTCCCAGGTTAGACATCCATATCAATGTTTCCACTTGTACTAGGAACACTATCATTGTCTCCATTATTACTGGGAACAATGACTTTTTGTAAAGGTATCAATGAAAATCGTTTTTCATCAAAGATAGCATCTCTTGACTCTATAACGGAGTGAACCGAAATAGACTTGTTAGGTTCAATAACATAGAACCTATATGCCTTGGAATGCTCAGCATATCCAATAAAGATACATTCAACACCTCTTTCACCCAAAGTCTTTCGCTTGGGTTCGGGTAGTCTTACAACCGCCCTACATCCCCAAACCCGAAGATAATTCAGATTTGGCTTCCTTTGGAACCAAAGCTCATATGGGGTAGTCTTGTTTCTTTTGTTAGGAACCCTATTCAATAGGTAACAAGCCGTCAACATGGCTTCCCCCCAAAATCCGTCATTTAAACCTGAGTAGGAAAGCATGGAATTGACCATTTCCTTAAGAACTCGATTCTTCCTCTCCGACACACCATTTTGTTGTGGTGTATAGGGAGCCGTGATTTCATGAATGATTCCTATGGATTGGAAGTATTCTGGGTCAAAATACTCACCACCTCTATCGGTGCGCAATCTTTTGATCACCGTTCCTAACTGAAGTTCCACTTCAGTTTTATAGATTTTAAATTTTCCAAGGGCCTCGTCCTTAGCATGCAATAGAAATACATAACAATAACGGGAATAATCATCTATGTAAGTAAAAACATATTTCTTATTTCTCAAGGATGGAGAAGCATAAAAATCACATAAGTCACTATGTATCAAATCAAGCACTACACTATTTCTCTAAACATCAGGGAACAATTGTCTTGTTATCTTAGTAAGCATACAAGTTCTACACCTCTCTAAACTCATATCAAATGGAGGAATTAAACCATTTTTAAACATATCAAGCATGCGTTTATAATGAACATGTCCTAGTCGAGCATGCCATAGAGAGGAAACGTTTTCCTCCGAGGGAACAACACCCTTTGAAGGGGCCGTTCCCACTGAGGGAACAACATGTTTAGAAGAAATAGAACCTTGACCACAAGTCATGTAAGCTGAATTCATAACTTTAGTAATACTTAGCTTAAACATACCATTACATAGGTAACCACGTCCTACAAATACACCGCCCTTAGATAATATATATTTATCGGCTTCAAACACTTGCCGAAAGTCTAACTTGTTAAGGATAGCACTAGAGACTAAATTTTTCCTTATTCTGGGTACATACAACACATTTTTCAGAATTAAAGTCTTCCCAGAAGAGAACTCTAACTCCACTTGGCCTTTGCCTAAGACGGGGGCAGTTGACTCGTTTCCCATATGAAGGACACGTCCATCATCCAATGGAACGAAGATCTTGAACATTGACTTGTCCCTACACACGTGTGTGGTAGCACCCGAGTCAACCCACCATGCTATCTCATCATTTTGCACAAAGAAGGCCTCAGAAATATTAGGAACAAAGTCCAAACCAAGAAATGTTACTAAAGAGGGAACAGTTCCGTTCGAGGGAACCGTTCCTTTCTGACCTTAATGAGATTTCTACCCTTGGTCCTTAGAACCTTGAGCAGACTGGTTGGGAACGTTGCCCTTCTTGCCCTTTCTAGCCCAACAATCCTTCTTAAGATGTTCAGGCTTCCCACAGTTCCAACACCCCTTTTGAGAGGGTTTCTTGTTGGGACCGGTGTTTGTATTGTTGTGCGGTCTTTTCTTGCCCTTCTTGTTGTTACCCTTATGGGAACCTTCTTCCATCATGTTGATGGTGGAAGAATTGGGAGTCTCTTTCTCCTTTCCTTTCTCTTGCGAACGAAGGCCCTCTTCAATACGCAAGTGGCTGCCAAGTTCCACAAGGGAAATACCTTCCTTCTTGTGCTTCAACATGTGCTTGAAGTCTTTCCATGATGGAGGCAATTTGTCAATAATGCTTGACACAGAAATGGACTCGTCCATATTCAATTTATGTTGAGCAAACTGCCCCAAGATACGGAGTATCTCATGATATTGCTCCATCACCGGTCTTGAGTCAACCATTTTATATGTATTGAAGTTGCTCACAAGGAACTTTACGCTTGAAGCGTCTTCAGCCATGTACTTCAACTCTAGAGAGTCCCAAAGTTCCTTGGTGGATTCAACATTTTGGTACACATCAAAAAGTGAGTCGGACATACCGTTTAAGATGTGGCCCCGGCAAATGTAGTCATCGTTCTCCCATTTGCTCCTTTTCCTCACGGCCTCAAGTGGTTCATCATCGACTAACTCCGACATGGGAGTGGATAGGACGTATACCACCTTGAGGGTGGTCAAGAGGAAATGCATCTTCTTTTGCCAACGGCGGAAGTCCATCCCTTCGAATTTTTCCAACTTCTGGAACTTTGTCGTCATCTCACGAACAGTCGTCATTGATCCGAAAATTCTGATTTCGAAGTGAGATAAGACAAATCCTCTAGTTCTCTTCAAGGCTTCTGATGAGAACTAAACTATGTTCAAGTATTTATGGAGTATGACTTTAACTCAGATAGAGAACTCGTGTCTATTTTCTGATTACACAACACTATCACCGAAATGCCTTTATATAGGCTTTCGGGCGGTTACAGGAAACGGTTACGGCAGTTACAAGCGGTTACTAACGGTTACCAACCGTTCCAACTGCCACCAACCGTTTCCAAGGATATCCAACTACTTCTATCAGTTGTCAACTGATTTAAGGTAGCTAAGAGGTGGTTATTCCGACGGTTACCAAGGCGGTTACAACACATTAATCACGTGCTAAAACTTTAACCATGCCTCAGGGAACTTGACGTTCCCACCTAGGGAACGGCTGATCCCTCCAGGGAACGACCACTCGTTCAACCTTAAGTAACATCGATATGTCTTAAAGACACAATTAACCTCTCTGATGCACTGTTCCCATATGGGTAACGTCACATATCCTTAATGTCTCCCTCATAATCTCAAGTATGCTTACACGAGTGTGTACTCTACACCTCCAAATCCGTGATGTAGCTAAGTGAGATCTTATAGTGTCGTATGAATCCCGATCACACTAAATGGCATCGTTCCCTATATGGGAATGGTCTCTTGATGACACTAAAATCACCAACACCTTGTACATAATAAATTCACAATTCACCACTCTCAATCCATAATTGTAGTTTTGAAGCTTATTAATTTTGTTTTCAAGTTTACCTCTCAACTAATTGGAAAGAGCACAAGTCAGAATGGAGAGGTTTATGAATCCGGTCGATAATGAAGAGTTAATTACCAAGTTCTAAGCTTTTCGTCTTGGAAATCCTCAAGGTACATCATAGACAGACACACTAGACAAACACACTGCTACATGACATACTTCTTCGATCTTGAACCTTTGTGTTTTAGTTTTCCTATTTTTTAAGCTTAACGTATGTTTTATATATCTATAACTAACAACTAAGAAAGAAGCAAACATGAATTATGGCTTTATTCTGCTGCAGGAAATTCGTTGGAAGCATTCTCTTCTGTGGATGCACTCAACTATCCCGCCACATGGCTTCTTAATCCTTCTCAAGCACCGCAACAAAGAGATTCTGACCCTTAGTTACAACAACCTTATAACCCGGTTCTGCATTATCAAAACAACCATCCTATTTTCCCTTACCTAGGATCATCAAATTCTCTTTCTAATTACCTTCCACGGCATCATCAAACTGACCGTGCTCTTTTCCCTTTCGCATTGCCAACAAATCCACATGCTAATTCCGTTCCTTACTACAACCACATATTCAATCCACAATCTTCCAATGTTTTCCCATATCAGTTGAGACCACGAAAACATATGCGACGCTATAACTCGTCCAGAAGGGAGTCGTCAGTTCATAGACAAAGTCCATAATCTGAAAAAAAAAGTCTTACAATTCAGTCCAAATTTGATATTATTTACATCATTGTAGAATCGAGTGTGTTAGTATAAGGAACGGTGGAACTGTTCCTTGGGAGCGGAATATTGTAATAGAAAACAGAGTAACGGACAAAGTTCCCTAGAGAGGAAAACTCAATCAACCAACTAGTTGACTGTGAAAAAACTCTACCTCTAGGTTTTCCTAGTAGAATTCAAATGTCTACTTGTGTTATTAATCATGGAATTACAATCAAGCAAGTCGTATCTCAATCTAGTTTACCCCTAGATATCTAGACTTCTTATTGTAACGTTCCTAACAACACCTAAGACAATCAAAACCTTAACAAGTACTCAACTCACCAAAGTCTCGTCCTTGTAAGTTCTTCTCTTTTACCGAATGCTCAAAGCTTTGTCAAAATGCCGTAGTTGCTTGTGAAATGAAGTAGACGACTTCCTTTCTTATAGTCTAGGAATCCTAAATGATTTACCCTAGTTTTACTTAAGGAAAATCAGATAAAAATCCTATACAATCTTTTCTTATCCTTTCTAACAATAAGATCTTCAACAACTTTATCTCTTGCTGCCCAAGTTGTTTCTTCAAGATATATTTCCATAAATATGAGATTCGACAAATTGTAAGGGCGATAGCACGCGCGTCTCTTCGTTCCTTGGCGTTGTTCTCTTCCTTTTCCTGTTCACAAACGTGCGTCTACATTTATTGTTTGTTCCAGCGCGTTGTTCCATTGTTGACTTCTCTGTTCCTTTCAATCTATGTTTTGATTCATCACATGGTTTTCATCGTTCCTTTAATTCATCTGATTCCTGAAACTCATAGTCACACTAAAAACCATCAAATGATATTGAGTTTATCATCATCAAAACTAGAGGGAACATTATCGTTCCAACAATTTTCCCCTTTTTGGTGATGACAAACTCCTTCAAAATGTGCATGTTCAAAACAGTCAAGTAAGAAGTCAATCACATGTAGTCAAACATATACAACGATCAAGATATTGACATAGTTCCCCCCTCAGAAAGTTCATAGCAAGATTTACCTTCAAATAGCGTCGTCATTCTTCTGTTATCAACCCTTCATTAGGTTTCACATTTTCCACACTTCCCCCTTTTGGCATCATCAAAAGATCACAGAAATAGCACAAAGTCTTGACTGGCATGCAAATCATGATCAAAATATTTCATTCATTAAGTAGAAAGAAGTACAAAGCTAAGGAACCTAGACAGCTATCATCAAAAGATAAGGAACAACTACGCAAAAGACATAAAAACATTAAAAAACAAGAACAAAGGGTCAGACGGGCTAGATGGTGACATGGAACACTCAAGTCTCACGGTCTTCAGCATCTTCTTCATCCTTGCTCAAAAAGTGATCCAAGAGCAGGTTCATGGTGGTGTTTAGCTGTTTAAGCTCAGCTAGAATCTGATTTTTGTCGGTAGGGAGCATCTTGCTTGGAGAATCCATGGATGAATAGAGTAAGCTCAGAGAGAGTGCATAAATATTTGAGAGATTGGAGAGAGCAGAGAGGCAAGAGAGAATGGCGGTGAGGAACTTGTGATGAAAAGGCAAGTATATATAGGAAATATAAGATCTTTAGAAGATAAAATCTTTCCAAATAAAATCTCAACCGACTTGCCAAAAAGCCATCATGATATCGTTTCTCTCTCCTCTGATAACGGCCACTTTTACTTCGTTTACCGCATCGCTGTTCGTGCCACAGAGCGGTCAAATCTCACAGAGAGTCGTTCCAACGTTCACATGCACCCCAATAAATGCCAGTCACTGATTCAATTTCAATGTTCCATTCACACTGTTCCCCCTTAATCTGAGCAACAATCTTCGCTCCCCCTGAGACCAAGAGTGTTTGCGAGGCTTGTTTGGATATTTCATAGTTGGGTTCACACAAAATAGAGTATATCCAAACATATGGTAGGGAGAAATACAACTCAGATAATTATTCCCAGTAAAAATGTTTATCAAAGAAGGATCATAGAGAACATTTACCTGAATCAAGGCTGTGGAAGGTTGTACAACATATTATCATGTGGGATTTTAATGAGGGTTCAATTCATCAAATCGGTTGTTTTGGGTTTCAAGTAAGATGTTAGCATGCAATCAAGTAATTTAACACAAATCAAAAGACAAAGAAGCTAGATCCTAAGACTTGGCAATTCAAGCATACAAAAATCATGAAATAGCAATATCAAGAAAGGCAGTTTAAGCAAGATACTTCATGATATCCGTGAACGAAATTAGCCAAGCATTGAGGGAATAGTGGGTGTGAAGTTCCTCAATTCAGAGAGATCATGCCAAGGAGCAACCGAAGATACTCGAATGGACCTTTGTCTAGTGCTTTGGTAAAGATGTCGGCTACTTGATTTTCAGTCCTGCAATGTTTCATTCTAATGAAGCTCATGTCAACATTATCACATAGAAAATGATGACGGATGTCAATGTGCTTAGTACGTGAATGATGAACTGGATTTTTCAAAATGTTAATGGCACTAGTATTATCACACATAATAGGAACGATGCCAAGAGACATACCAAAGTCTTCTAGTTGTTGTTTGAGCCATAATACCTGAGCACAACAACTTGTTGCGGCAGCGTACTCGGCTTCTGCAATGGAAAGGGCCACAAAGTTTTGCTTCTTGGAACCCCATGAGACAAGACAGGGACCAAGGAACTGTGTCATTCCGGAGGTGCTTTTGCGATCCACAACATGCCCAGCAAAGTCGGCGTTAGTGAATCCAACAAGATTGAAATCACAGTTCTTGGGATACCATAGACAGAGATGGTCCATTCCTTTGAGGTATCGAAAGATTCGCTTTACTTCCTTCAAGTGTGAGTCCTTAGGATTGGCCTGAAATCTAGCACAAAGACACACACTAAACAGAATATCTGGCCAACTGGCCGTGAGATAGAGGAGAGAACCAATCATTCATCTATACATCGTGGGATCAACAGATGTTCCATTCAAATCTGCATCCAAGCGAGTGTTAGGAGAAATAGGAGTAACGATGGGTTTTGCAGTATCCATACCATATTTCTTCAACAACTCTTTGATGTACTTTTATTGATGGTTCTTCGTTCCTTCCTTAGTTTGAGTTACTTGTAGTCCAAGGAAAAAAGACAGTTCCCCAATCATACTCATCTCAAACTCACTACTCATAAGATTTTTGAACTTCTCTTCTTGTTCCAGAAGGAACAGAGTCTTGTCAATTGTTCCTCGACGATATCCATTGGAGAGAAGGAATTGTGCGAGTCTATCATACCAAGCACGAGGAGCTTGCTTAAGACCATACAGTGCCTTATCTAGAGCATACACATGCGAGGGAAAATTGACATCCTCAAAACCAGGGGGTTGCTTTACGTATACCTCTTCTTGGAGATATCCATTCAAGAATGCAGTCTTGACATCCATTTGGTATAGCGTGAATCCCTTGTGCGTGGCATAGGCGATGAGAAGACGAATCGCTTCAATGCGAGCCACTGGAGCATAAGTCTCATCATAGTCTATCCCATCTTGTTGATTGTAGCCTTGAGCAACCAACCTTGCTTTGTTCCTTGTGACCACTCCTGAGTCATCGAGATTATTCCTAAACACCCAGCGAGTGCCAATGGAATGCTTGTTGCGGGGTAAAGGAACGAGACGCCAGACTTTGTTCCTTTCAAACTGATGTAGCTCTTCTTGCATAGATACGATCCAGTCAGGTTCCTTCAATGCTTCCTTGATAGTCTTGGGTTCTACAAGAGAAATAAAAGCATGGAAAGCACAGAACATATTCAATTTAGAACGCAAACCTCTTTCACCAAAGGGAGTAACGAGATTATGAGTGGGGTCAGCCTTTTGGATTCGAACACTCTTTGACATGAGAAGGGACGGATCGTCATGTTGTGTCTCGGAGTCGTTCATCGAAGATGAAGGCAATGGAGCACCTTCAATTGGGTTCGTTCCTTCAACATTACTCAGAGAATCATCAAGAATATATCACCAGAAGTGCCAGATGGAACAGTGACAACTACTTCAGAGTTAGTTGGAGCCGCAACTATTATTGAATCATCGGTCAATGTTGAGGGAACGTCTGCGTCTTGTGCATAATTGGTTGGAGTATCATCGTTGTGGGAGTCATCAGGACTGGAAGACTTTGGAGAGGATGGGGAAACATTTTCAGCATTAGGAGCACTGTTCCCACGACTTGGACTAGATCTAGATGAAGGACCATTGCCATCATCATCAGAATCCTCTCTTTGCATTCTTGGAAAACTTTCCTCAGGGAACGTTGTCTCTAACTAGCCGCTTGCACCTTTAGAGTTCTCATCAAAGACAACATGGATGCTTTCTTCGATTTTGCATGAATTTTTGTTGTAAACTCTATAAGCCTTGATTGCCTTTGCATATCCCAAGAAAATGCCTTCATCACTTTGTGGGTCAAACTTCCCTAAGTTATCCTTCCCATTGTTGTGAATGTAACACCTGCATCCAAAAGCACGCAAGTGGGAAATATTGGGATTGCGATCCCTTATTAGTTCATAAGCAGTTTTATTCAATAAGGGACGAAGCATAACACGATTGAGGATATAACAAGCAGTGTTGATGGCTTCTGCCCAGAAAATTCTTGGAAGATTGCTTGTAATGAGGAGAGTTCTAGCCGTGTCTTCTAGAGTTATGTTCTTCCGTTCCACAACCCCATTCTATTGTGGTGTCCTAGGCGCGGAGAAATCATGTGACACTCCATTTCTTCACAGAAGTTGAAGAACATAGAGTTCTCAAACTCCGTTCCATGGTCGGACCGTATAGCTTTCAGCTTCTTTCCCAAACTGGTTTCCCCCTTCTTGATGAACATCTCGAATGCGAAGAAGACTTCATCCTTTGAAGATAGAAAGATTGTCCAAGTGAATCTAGAATAATCATCGACAATAACGAAAACATACATGTTCCCACCATGACTTCTTATCCTCATGGGACCATAGAGATCCATGTGGATCAGTTCCAGAGGCTGAGAAGTTGTTACATCAGGTTTTAACTTGAATGAGGAACGGGTATGTTTCCCTTTTACACAAGCATCACAGACGCCATGGAACTCAGATCGAACATTTGGGAGACCACGAACATGTTCATTTGCATAAAGCTTGTGAATTAGTCGAAGATTAACATATACACGCCTTCTATGCCACAGTTCCGTCTCATCATCTATAGACGCAAAGCATAGAACTTTATTTGGCTTGAAATTCTTGTCCATAATGTACACATCCTTGAATCTGACTCCTCTCAGAATGATATTCTTGGTTTCACGATCTTTGACATAGCATTCTTGTGAAGTAAAGACCGTCTTGTTGTTCCCTTGGTCGCAAAGTTGTGCAACACTCAACAAACTAAAACCAAGTTCATAAACTAAACTTACCTCTCTTACCGTGATGTTGGAGTTTAGTTTTGTTTCGCCTGTTCCAATGATTTCTCTGTATCTCTTGTCTCCAAGGGCGACGCTCCCTCTGGAGTGTTTGTGAAGTGAGGTGAGTTGATCTTTGTTTCTGGTCATGTGGCATGAACAAGCACTATCAATGTACCACTTCTCGTTCCCCCTCACTTCAACCTGCACAGAAAAAGTTAAGGTTTGGCGACCCAGGCAAGCTTAGCCTTACCTAGTCTAGACACATAATGCAATTGTTCCTTAGGAATAGCACAATTAATGACAACAGTTTTCTTCCTAGATCTAGCATGATTATGATTATGCATATGTGAATTATCATAGAAGTCATTCAAGTTCACATTATTGCTCCTATTGTTCCTTCTCTTTGTGTGCTCTTCGAAGAACTTCCTTTTCTTTTCACATTCTCTCTGTAAATGTTTGTTTTCCCCACAATACCAACACAACTTGAATTGATCCATTTGAACATACTTCCTGTTTGGAACAACACTCTTGCGTTGCTTAGCACGTTCTGGACAAGGAACGTTGGATTGCTTTCCTTGAGACTGCTTGAGGAAGATTTTGTGGGCGGGTTGTCCAGTGTACCACGACTGGTTCTCATTCAGCCCACTCTCAAGAACCTTCACACGTTCCTCAAGATTGCAATTCTTTTCTCTAGCATCATGTAGTTCTCTATCTCTTGCTTCACGGAATTCAAGAATAGATGGATCATCCTCTTTCTGCTTAGAACCTATGTAACCAATACCATACCTTGCTTCAACAAACTAAATGTCTTCAGTTTCAGATTTCTATTCCACTAGCATGGAGTGCATTTTGTGAACATAGGCTTTCATCTCTGACATCTGTTCCTCAAGCTTAGTTGGTCCAGCTACATCACTTGCATCAGTATTGTTAGAGACTTCATTCATAAGTAAAGAGACCTTTTTGTTTCTTAACCTCTGAAGTTCCTCACGATTAGCATCACATGAAGAACAAGGAACAGTTGAGCTACTAACAGTGTTAGATATGTTTTCTTTTAAACTACTACACTCATCTTCAGAATTAGCAAGTTCCTCTTGTGTTTTCAGATTTTCAGAATACATTTCCCTTATGAGAGCAATCAGTGATTTCTTATCATAGTTCACAAGAGATTTCAAAAATGTTTCAGGATTTACCTCAAGATCCTCAAGCGAAGTAGTAGAGTCATTGAGAGCCATTGCATACATCTCACCACCCCAAGATTCAGGGTCTTCACCATCTGAGTCATCCTTATTGCCCCACACATCAACGAAAGCTTTCTTCTCATCGTTCCCAGAAGGTTTGCTTGGTTTCTTGGGCTTTGGGCATGAGCTAGAATAGAGACCCTTCTCATTACAGTTGTAGCAGGTGATGTCTTTGATGTCACGAGTTTCACCATGGTTCCCA
Organism: Rheum nobile; assembly: GCA_027886185.1. Classification (NCBI taxonomy): domain Eukaryota; kingdom Viridiplantae; phylum Streptophyta; class Magnoliopsida; order Caryophyllales; family Polygonaceae; genus Rheum; species Rheum nobile. The sequence continues at coordinate 3,438,952 of WOAB01000163.1, forward strand.
CCTTTGTTGTTCCTACCTTTGTTGTAAAGGGAACGCATGACTCTAGTTAGTAACACAACCTCAGGATCATCGGAGCCATCATTGTCATCAAGATCATTCTCAATCTTGTCAACAACCTGTCGAACCATCAAACCAATTCCTTTGTTCTTGGGATCTTTGGTTCTTCCAGCCTTCTCTTCATTATCATACTTTTGAATATTGCTAAAGACTTTATAGAACGTCAGTTTGACAGTGTTGGAATTCTCTTTCAAAATAGCATTAGTCATGGCATGACGATGAGGAAGACCATCAATGATGATGAGGATCTTCTCATCCGGTAAGATCTCCTTGTCAGAAATGGAGTGAGTTTTTAAGTTGGCCGTGATTGCTTCAAACCTGGCCTGGTAAGCACTCACATCTTCATTTTCTTCCATCTTGAAGTTGTAGAAGTCCTTCTTGGCTGTGAAACGATCAATTTCACGAAGGTCCTTGCTTCCCATGTACATCTGTTCTAGGGCAAGCCACTTAGCATTGGCAGATTCACAAGATTGAAGCTTTTGCACATCTTGTTGATTAAGAGCATTGTTGATGAGCATGGTAGCCTTGCAGTTCTTCTCCATGATCTGAAGATCCTCTTGATCCCATTTCTTTAGCTTTTTCTTCTTTTTAAGATCAGTAATATCAAGATCTCCAAGGGAGATGATCAAGTGGATCAACCGGCATTAAAAGTCATGACTTTGGACCCACTTGATGAAGAGAGTCTTCCAATGTTGATATTGTCCAGCGAGCAACAAGGGAGGCCTTGAAGAGTTCAAACCAACTTCGACAGTGGTAGCAGTCATCGTTACCTGAAAATCTGTAAGTAACACACAATCTAGAACAAACCTACTCTGATACCAATTGTAGAATCGAGTGTGTTAGTACAAGGAACGGTAGAACAATTCCTTGGGCAGCGGAAAATTGTAACAGAAAACAGAGTAACGGACAAAGTTCCTTAGAGAGGAAAACTCAATCAACCAACTAGTTGACTGAGAAAAATCTCTACCTCTAGGTTTCCCTAGTAGGATTTCAAATGTCTACTTGTGTTATTAATCCTGGAATTACAATCAAGCAAGTCGTATCTCAATCTAGTTTACCCCTAGATATCTAAACTTCTTATTGTAACGTTCCTAACAACACCTAAGACAATCAAAACCCTAACAAGTACTCAACTCACCAAAGTCTCGTCCTTGTAAGTTCTTCTCCTTTACCGAATGCTCAAAGCTCTGTCAAAATGCCGTAGTTGCTTGTGAAATGAAGTAGACAACTTCATTTCTTATAGTCTAGGAATCCTAAATGATTTACCCTAGTTTTACTTAAGGAAAATCAGATAAAAATCCTATACAATCTTTTCTTATCCTTTCTAACAATAAGATCTTCAACAACTTTATCTCTTGCGGCCCAAGTTGTTTCTTAAAGATATATTTTCATAAATATGAGATTTGGCAAATTGTAAGGGCGACAACGCGCGCGTCTCTTCGTTCCTTGACGTTGTTCCCTTCCTTTTCCTGTTCACAAACGCACGTCTACATTTCTTGTTTGTTCTAGTGCGTTGTTCCATTGTTGACTTCTTTATTCCTTTTAATCTCTGTTTTGATTCATCACATGGTTTTCATCGTTCATTTAATTCATATGATTCCTGAAACTCATAGTCACACTAAAAACCAACAAATGCTATTGAGTTTATCATCATAAAAAATAGAGGGAACATCATCGTTCCAACAATCATACTAGACTTAGCCTCAGATCCCACCTCACTTTGCCTCTCGGCTTGCAATAGTAACGGGTAAGTCAAGATTCATAGTGATACTCGATCAACTCTGCTATGTCATGCTGTGATTTCAGTTGATCTGATTCCATCTTCAAACAGGTCACATGCACTCAAGCAATTGATCAAGACAGTTGAGAAGTCATGATGTGTAACGTCTCAACTAACACAAGCACTGGGTGTTGAGTTTCCTAATATAGCTTTCAACCTGTGAGGCAGGCATGTCATCAGTGAATGCTTTAAGAATCTGAGCCCTGATGACAATAAGGTATAAACCTATTTAAATTAATGACTTGTTTGCGTTGTGTTCTTTCCATTCTGAGGCTCATGTCAAAACCCTGTTGTGGCAGATTTTGTGTGTTGAAATGGGGAAGCTGTTGAATCGTAGTGTGTTAGACAGGGAATGATGTGACTGTTCCCTGGGCAACAGAAATAATATAGATTCAAAAGTAGCAATGGACATTGTTCCTTATAGAGGAAACTCTATCAACCAACTAGTTGAAAAGAGAAAAACCTCTACCTCTAGGTGTTACCCTAGGAGGATTTCAAACCTTGTATACTTGTATTATTAAGAAGTTGTACAATCTCACAAGTCTTCTCTCCACCTATTCTCACACAGATCCTAGGTTTCTAGACCTTGAGTGCAATCAACTCTCAATAACACAAGAACACAACAAAGAACCTAAGCAAGAACTAAACCCGTACCTTGCCTTGGATCTTTGATCTCAACTTTTCAATAGCTCCTTGGTATGCTCGATGGCTGTAGCTGAGATTGTCTTTCCCTAAGACAAACTCATCTATTTATAGTCTCGGACAAGATCCTCTTACCAAATACCTAGATAATCTATCATTCGTTATACAAGGTAAAGTGTAAGATTTTCTTTCCAACTAAACAATTCAGCTTTATATCACATAGTTTCCATATAAACACTTTCCTAAGACTCGCTATCTAACTCTTCTCTCTCCAAGTAAATCTTCAAATCTCGTTTCCTTGTGTAGCGATATTCACCTGGTAACAGCTGGCAACTTCTGTTTCCATGCATTGTTCCTGAAACATTGTTTCCATGTATAAAAGTTTCCTTCTATGAAATCTATGCACTTTGCATATTTCCAATTTGCTTCTGCGTAACAGTTCCTTGTTTCCACACGTTCTGTTACATTCCTCTGCTTTCTCTTCTTCACATGATTTCCATTATTCCCTAATTCTTTCATAAAACCTTAAACGCATAGGAACAACAAAAACCATAAAACCTAATGGTGTTTATTATCATCAAAACCAGAGGGAACGTCAAGGTTCCAACAATTTCCCCCTTTTTGGTGATGACAAACCCATTCAAAAATTGTTCGATCAAAACAGAGTAATAAACAAGTCAATATAAATCATCATGTATCTAAGATCAAATGTTTAAGCAATTTTATATCAAATGAATAATTTCAGTTCATACCTTCAAGTTACATCATCATTCCCCCTCAACACTAGCATCGCTAAAAAATTCATATAGAATTAGGAACGATAAGACTGTTACCTCTCTTTACTGAGTCCATCGCACAATTTTCCACACTTCCCCCTTTTTGCATCATCAAAGGATCAAAAGTAACCAGTGGAACAATAAGAGCTAAGACAACAAATTACTAGCAAAAGATAAGTTTATTCATCTAGCAGGGAATTGATTGCAAAATATCAAAAGCAACTTGGCAAACAACATAAACAAATCAAAGAGCAAACAACTTAACAAGATAACATAGAAAATCCAAAAGAAGAGAGATAGACGGGCTAGATAGAAAAGGGGTCCACTCAAGACTCAGAATCCTCCTTCTGGTCCTTGTCCTTGTTGAGGAAGTGTTCAAGAAGCAGCGACAAGATGTTCTTTATCTCACGCAGCTCAGCCAACATATGGCCTTGCACAGAGTTGTTCCTTGAAGTTCCTTCACCAGGTTCACACTTAGTCACCTCGGACGAGGGCAGAGTTCCCTTATCATCACCCTGATACTTCATCTTGTTAATGTTCACCATGTCAAGCTCAGTGATCATGGGAACTTCACCTTCTGCTCTATAGACCTTCTCATGCTGCAGAATCAACTTGATCACATTCGGATAAGCCATCGAATGAGTCTTGGCTGTGCACTTCGCCATTTGTTGCAGAATGACCCTTGGGAGGTCAATTTTTTCCATGTGCCAAAACTTATCCAGCAGCACTAAGTCGGTATTGGTGACCGCATTCCTCTTTTCTTGCCTAGGAACAACAATCTTCATGATGATGTGATGCGTTATCCTCTGAGGCAGAGTGAGTGCAGAAACATGAGTGATTCCATCAGTGGCTTGAAAAAGCCTTTGAACACTGGCCTCTTTTGCCTTCTTCTGAGCATCGGTGACCTTGTCACCCGTAATATCATAGAAACCTTCAGCAGAGACACCCAACAAACATGCAAGCTTGGAGATGGTGAACGACAAATCTTCCCCAGACACAGTCGTCGTTCCTAGCATAGTCAAGGAAGATATGAGACGATAGGAACTGTAGAACTCACGAACCTGGTCAGGATTGACCTGGACGCGGGTGGAGAAGAGATGTTCCCAGCCTTAGAATTCCAGTCTCTCCAGGACTTCCGCAAACCCATTTTCAGAGAGGAAGTTCTCTAGGATCAATAGCTAGGGGAGAATCTTCTTCCCGTCAGTGAAGGTGGGAACATGGCGTTGTTCTACCACTTTCGCCTTCTTCTTTGGCTTAGCCTTCGTGTGCGAGCACAACCTCGCTTTTAGTGTGCCAGGAGTTGTCTCACCGGCAGCTGACTTGGCGGGGGTGGAGAGGCTGGTAGCAGCGCGTTGTTCCCCAGTGCACAGGACATCCGTGTCCTCGTCGACATCGTCGGAGCCGATAGTGTGCTTTTGCTTCTTGCTTGGGGGAACACTTTCCAGCGGGCGAGTTCCCAACTCCTTTTCAACCTCGGCCATCACCTCATCCTCATCGTCCTTGAGAGGGGAGGATGCTTCCTGATCCGTCGCAACCACCAGGTCACGAGACGACATATGTGTTTTATCAGTTGATGGTGTCGCCACTGTTACCTGCGATTGTTCCTCCTGAGGTTTATCCTCTTGCAATTCAGCGACAGAGGAGGATATTTCTTTGGCAAGGTCTGCTTGGATTGAAGGGTGCGAGCAGCCTTTCACTCATCAAATGTTCTCTGAAGAGCGGCTAATTGCTCGTCGTTCATGGTGGAGATATCAATGGTGGGGACAGAGGTGGAGCTTGTGGTGTCCATAGGGTTGTGTTTGATAAAAAGAGAGAGATTGAGGAGTAGGGTTTGAGGCGGCAGAAAGCAAAGAAGGCGGTGAAGCAGAAAGCAAAGAAGGCGGTGAAGAGTTTGAAGCGAGAGAGAAAGAGTAAGTTGAAGTAAAGGTGATTTAGGTGAAAAGGAAAGTGAGGTATTTAAAGGAAGGGTAGATAATTGGCAAATGAAATTCAGAATATACGCTTACCAAAAAATCTCATCGAAATATCATCCAAATCCTTCAGTCAAATCAATTCTCTTTCCTCTCGTAACGGCTCTTTTCTTCTCGTTTCACGCACAGCTAGCCGTTCCTCTCTGCAGAGCCATCAAATCAACATTCAATTTCTCCTTCTTAGTGAAGCAACGTTCACCTACAATTCTCAATGTTTCTCCGATTGTTTCCATCACTGATGTTCCTGTTCACTGTTCCCCCTGAGACCAAGTTCCAACCAGAAGACTCTGAAATACTTGAGTGGATGAAAATGCTAGTTTGGATATTTTATAGGGTTCACACAAAATAGCAAAGATATATCCAAACAACAATAGGGTAGGGAACAATGAAGATCCAGATAATTATATCAAGTAAAGATTGGTAAACAAAAAGAAGTTCGTAGGGAACGTTTACCTGGATCAAAGCTTGGGATGGTCATGCAACCGATTATCCTTTTGGCTTGTAATGAAGGTGCAGATAATCATATCGGTCGCTTTAGGCTTGAAATAAGATGTTATCATGTAAAATTGAAGCACATAAGATCCAGAATATAAGTTGCAAGAGATTATGACATTATGTAACACAAAGCACATAGCAAGAGTAAACAAACAAACATTTTGCAAATAACATGTTGCATAGAAGATGTTCCCTAGGTTAAGATTGATCGTTCTAGCCAATCACTGAGGGAATAGTGGAAGTGGAGTTCCTCAGTTTAGAGAGATCATCCCAATTAGCATTCTCAAATGCTCAAAGGGTTTTCTATCGAGTGCTTTGGTGAAGATATATGCAACTTGATCTTCTGTCCTATAATGATCCATTCTAATAAAAAAATCTCAACATTGTCATGAAGAAAATGGTAACGAATATCGATATGCTTAGTACGTGAGTGATGAACAGGATTTTTGGAAATGTTGATAGCACTAGTATTATCACACATAATGGGAATAGTGCCAAGAGACATACCAAAATTCTCCAATTGTTGTTTGAGCCATAATACCTAGGCACAACATGCTGCAGCAGCCACATACTCAGCTTCGGCGGTGGAAAGAGCAACAGAATTTTGCTTCTTTGATCCCCAAGAGACCAGACATGGGCCAAGGAACTGTGCCGTCCCTGAAGTGCTTTTGCGGCCACTAAGTGACCCGCAAAATCAGTGTCAGTGAAGCCCACAAGTTCAAACCCATTGTTCCTTGGATACCAAAGGCAGAGATGATCGTTCCCTTTCAGGTATCGCAGAATCCGTTTGACTTTAGTTAGGTGTGACTCTTTAGGATTTGCCTGAAATCTAGCACAAAGACACACACTAAACATGATATCTGGCCTACTTGCCGTTAGATAGAGTAATGAGCCAATCATGGATCTATACATTGTAGCATCCACATCTTTGCCATTCAAGTCTACATCAAAGCGAGTGTTAGGAGAAATAGGGGTATCAATAGGTTTAGATTTATCCATACCATACTTCTTTAACGGTTCTTTGATGTATTTTTGTTGATGTATTCTTGTTCCTTGTCACAGTTCCAGAGTCATCGAGCTTGTTCCTGAATACCCAATGAGTGCCAATAGCATGTTTGTTCTTGGGCAAGGGAATCAGTCTCCACACATGGTTCCTCTCAAATTGATGCAATTCTTCTTGCATAGCCACGATCCAATCTGATTCCGTCAATGCTTCCTTGACATTATTTGGCTCTACAAATAATATAAAAGCATAGAAAGCACATAAGTTTTGGAGTTAAGAATGTGTACCTCTTTGGTCAAAGGGTGTGAGGAGAGTGTCAATTGGATGGCTCTTTGTAATTCTGGAACTCTTTGATACTGGAAGTGGAAGGATTGGAGAAATTTTGGCGTTAGTCGTTGCGGTTGATGTTGAAGGTAGAGGAACATCAGCAACTTCCGAAGTTGTTCCTTCATTGACAGTGTCAGCAACATCATCCGTAGTGTCTTCCTCAGAGACTGTTACCACAACATCACTCACTTGGCCATCTTGCGCGAGGTGTGCATCCAAGGTATCACCACCAGAAGTTCCATCGGGAACAGTGGTGATATCAATATCTACCGCTTGAGTGGATGTAGTGAGAACATTAGGTGTTGGTGTAGTAGTGGTATTAATAGTTCCACTATTTGTGGTAAATCCTAGAGAGCCAGTAGTGCTCCCACCAACATTGGGGCACATGTTCCCTGTACGTGGATTACCACGGTGATTGCCATCATCACCATCATCATCTGAGTCTTTGCGTTGCATTCGTGGAAGATCATTATCAGGGAACGGTGTGTTGGAATCATCACTCACAGCCTTTGAGTGTTCATCAAAGACAACATGAATGCTTTCTTCAATTTTTTGGGTTCTCTTGTTGTAGACTATGTAACCCTTGGTTGTTTTAGCATATCCCAAAAAGATCTCTTCATCACTTCGTGCATCAAACTTCCCCAGGTTGTCTTTCCCATTGTTATGAATGAAACATCTGCAACCAAAAGTGCGTAAGTGGGAAATATTAGGCTTGTGATCCCTGATTAGTTCATAGGCAGTTTTATTGAGTAACGGTCGAAGCATAGCGCAATTGAGGATGTAGCAGGATGTATTGATTGCTTTAGCCCAGAAGATTCGAGGGAGATTACTAGTGATAAGTAGTGTTCTAGCCATGTCCTCCAAGTTTTTGTTCTTCCTTTCAACCACTCCCTTCTGTTGTGGTGTCCTAGCAGCCGAAAAGTTATGAGAAATGCCATGTTCCCTGCAGTAATCAAGGAACATTACATTCTCAAACTCCGTTCCATGGTCGGATCGAATGACGCTTAGCTTATGACCTAAATTTGTCTCCACGTTCTTGATGAAAGACTCAAATGTCTCGAATACCTGTTCCTTAGAAGAAAGAAAAAGTGTCCACGTAAATCTAGAATAATCATCGACAATAACAAACACATACATGTTCCCAGCATGACTTCTTATTCTCATAGGACCACAGAGATCCATATGGATCAGTTCCAGAGGGCGGGAAGTAGTGATATCTGGCTTGCTCTTTAAGGAAGAACGTGTTTGTTTTCCTCTAATACAGGCTTCACAAACTCCATGTGTCTCAGTATAATGTTTGGGAGACCACAAACAAGTTTTTTCTTGTGAAGTTTGTGGATGAGTTGAAGATTAGCATGTCCTAGCCTTTTGTGCCACAGTTTCGTCTCTTCGGCTAGAGACGCAAAGCACAGTTCCCTCGTAGGCTTGAACTTGGTGTCAACAATATATACATCATTGAATCGGACACCCTTCAACACAACTTCCTTGGTTTTTCTGTTCCTTACGTAGCAGTCTTGAGACGTGAAGACAGTCTCATTGTCTCATTGATCACACAGCTGAGCTACACTTAACAATTTAAAACCAAGTTGATGAACCAAACTGACCTCTCTTATCTTGATATTTGAATTTAAAGCAGTTTCTCATGTTTCTACTATCTCTCTGCATCGTTTGTCTCCAAGGGACACCGTTCCCTTAGTGTGTCACTGAAGTGAGGTGAGATGATCTTTATTTCATGTCATGTGGCATGAGCATGCACTATCAATGAACCACCTGTTGTTCCCCCTCACTTCATCCTACAATTAAGAGAGTTAGTGTTTAGCGACCCAGGCAAGCTTGGCTTTACTTGGTCGTTTAGAAGCAAAATGATATACTCTAGGCTTAGCATGGTACATATCAGGAGATGCATCAAAATCATTCAGATCAACATTGTTACTTCTACTGTTCCTGCGCTGTGTGTGCTCTTCAGTGAACTTTTATTTCTTAGCACAGTTTCTCACAACATGATCATTGTTCCCACAATGCCAACAAATCTTATAGTAATCCCCCAAGGTGTACTTACGGTTTGGGACATGCATCCTACGTTGCTTGGCTCTAATTGGGTCAGGTGTACTAGACAGGTTACCTTGGGATTGGATGAGATACATCTTATGGGCAGTTTGACCTTTGTACCAGGATTGACTTTCACTCAACCCACTCTCCAGAGTTTTCACGCGCTCTTCTAGGTAAGATTTATTATCCTTAGTACTCTGGAGTTCCATATCCTTCAGCTCTCTAAGCTCAGGTATGGTTAACGCATGTTCCTCACTCTCTTATTTTTCACCTTTGTAACCCACACCATACTTGGACTTAACAAAGATAATCTCTTCCTCCTTAAGCTTCTGCTCAACTAGAATAGAGTGAATTTTATCAATCTGAGCTTTCATCTGAGACAATTCCCTTTTAGTGCTAGAGGAATTGGGTTCACTGCGAGTAGCATCGCACTTAACACAAGGAACAGTGGAGGAACTAACAATTCTAGAAATAGATTCATTCAACTCAATGCATTTATCCTCAGCATTATTCAGATCAGTTTGAGTCTTAAGATTTTCATTATACATGCTTTTCATGAGAGAGATCAAAGACTTTTTATCATAATTAACTAGTGACTCAAAGAAGGTTTCGGGATCTACATCTTGTTCCTCATTGGATGATTTTAGAGTCATTGCGCACATCTTGTTGTTACCCTATGCCTCTGGCTCGTCATCATCAGAGTAAGCACAATCATCACCCCAGACAGCAACGAAAACTTTCTTCTTGTCGTTCCCAGAATTGTCATCATTGGTGTCGGAGTTGTTCCCCTTGGGACACTTATTAGCATAGTGACCCTTGTCATTGCAATTGTAGCATGTAACATCCTTGATATCACGTTTCTCACCATTGTTCCCATCATTCCTGAATGATCTACCCATGCGATAGAGAGATCGCATGGCCTTGGTGAGAAGGACAGTTTCTGGATCCATACCATCCAAGTTATCATCTTTGTTGCTTTCTATCATCTCAACGGTTTTCTCAACCATCAAGACAATGCCTTTAGGTTTAACATATTTGTATTCTTCATCATATTTCTTTATTTTTCCAAATACTTCATGAAGTGAGAGAGAGAGAGTATTGGAATTTTCCTTGAGAATAGCTTTGGTCATCTTGTGCCTTGGAGGAAGTTCATCAATGATGATGAGAACTTTCTCCTTGGGAAGAATTTCTTCATCTTTGACCTCATGAGCAGTAAGTCGAGCGGTGATTTCCTCAAATCTAGATTGGTAAGAGGAAACAGTCTCACCGTCGATCATGGCGAAGTTGTAAAAGTCCTTGGCTTGAAAGCGATCGATCTCTCGAATATCTGAACTTCCCATGTACATCTGCTCCAGGGTTAACCACATCTCTTTGGCCGTTGCATAGGACTGCAACTTAGATGCATCTTTAACACTGATGGCGTTGTTGATGAACATCTGTGCCTTTGAGTTTTTCTCCATGATTCTGAAATCATCTTGACTCCAGGACGTTGTTCCCTTGAGCACTCCTTCAGCAACTTTTTCATCACCTACTTCAATGACTCTCCAGCATTGGTAGTCATTACTCTTCATCCATGCGGTGAAGATATCTTCCAGTGTTGAAACTTTCCACCGATGGGAAGGAACGGTGGTTTGTTGTTCCCAATTCTGACTTCATGAGTTGACGACATTGTTACCTGTGAATCTGAAAAGAAAACACACAATCTAGAGCGAACATGCTCTGATACCAATTGTTGAATCATAGTGTGTTAGACAGGGAACGATGTGACTATTACATGGGCAACGGAAATAATATAGATTCAAAAGTAGCAATGAACATTGTTCCTTATAGAGGAAACTCTATCAACCAACTAGTTGAAAAGAGAAAACCTTTTACCTCTAGGTGTTATCCTAGGAGGATTTCAAACCTTGTATACTTGTATTATTAAGAAGTTGTACAATCTCATAAGTCTTCTCTCCACCTATTCTCACACAGATCCTAGGTTTCTAGACCTTGAGTGCAATCAACTCTCAATGACACAAGAACACAACAAAGAACCTAAGCAAGAACTAAACCCGTACCTTGCCTTGGATCTTTGATCTCAACTTTTCAATAGCTCATTGGTATGCTCGATGGTTGTAGCTGAGATTGTCTTTCCCTAAGACAAACTCATCTATTTATAGTCTCGGACAAGATCCTCTTACCAGATAATCTATCATTCGTTATACAAGGTTAAGTGTAAGATTTTCTTTCCAACTAAACAATTCAACTTAAGATCACATAGTTTCCATATAAACACTTTCCTAAGACTCGCTATCTAACTATTTTCTCTCCAAGTAAATCTTCAAATCTCGTTTCCTTATGTAGCGATCTTCACCTGGTAACAGTTGGCAACTTCTGCTTCCATGCATTGTTCCTGAAACACTGTTTCCATGTATAAAAGTTTCATTCTATGAAATCTACACACTTTGCATATTTTCAATTTGCTTCTGCGTAACAGTTCCTTGTTTCCACACGTTCCGTTGCGTTCCTCTGCTTTCTCTTCTTCAAATGATTTCCATTGTTCCCTAATTCTTTCATAAAACCTGAAACGCATAGGAACAACAAAAATCATAATACCTAATGATGTTTATTATCATCAAAATCAGAGAGAACGTCAAGGTTCCAACAGAAGCATTGCAAGATGCTGGCCACACATCAACTAGGATGCATTTTGTTGAACGAATGCATTCCCTACATGTGTATCACCTACAAGAACCCGATACTCGAAAACATCGCTTTGAATTGCCAATTACTAGCTCATGATCGTTTCGGGTATGACTCGGCTCGTTATACAAGGCCGCATTACGAAAGCTTTCATCGGATGAATTTGTTGCAGGACTTATGTGGTGCAAGATGCAATTAGTAAGCAGCATCCGGTCTACACCCTTGTGATAGTAGATAAGCTGAGGGGCTTCATCCTGACTCAGAAAGAGGGCTCGCACTTGGTGGAGAGGTGCCTCTCTTATTCATCAACCAAGCAGATTGCTATGGAGGAGCTCCTCAAATTGAGCAGCCCCCAGCTGCGTGATCTCGCCTGCCATGAATTCGGCAACTTTGTCGTACAAAAAGCGCTCTCGCCCACACTGCTAAGTGGTAACAAGTTGGCTTGATCTTTCTTTATATGGTGTTCCTTCAGGATGAGGAGTCGCCAAAGGTTCACAAACTTACTCGGATGCTTCGGCAGGCTTTACATCCGGTCCTAAAGGATCTCCAGGCCGATATTGATTTTAAGCACAAGTTCAGAGCTGTTCATGATCCTCTGCTTGATTGACAATTGTTAGTAGTAGTAACTTGTTGCTTCCCAGTGTTTGGAACTATTTGATGTAAGAAGTATTAGTTTGTGTTCAGAGTTGGTAAATCTTATAATGATGTAATCACTTTTTTTAGAGTTTTGCTCAACAGAATCTAAGTGATGGTTTTGTGCTTGCAAATTTCTGCCAGCAACTTGTAATGATCTGATCTTTCTTTCTAGTCTTCTTAACCGCCTGTGATGACATTAGCAAATTGTTGTATCAAAGCCAAACAAAATATTCCTGAACAACAAAGGATTAAATTGTATATAAACAATCAAAGCCTTCTTGGACCAGACAAATCACAAATTCTTTTACACCAAATACTAATCTAAATCACCTATTTCTTGCAGTCCCAATACTACTTCAGCATAAAATTCACTACTTTCAAGTGCCAGGGAACCCATCCAACGTTCCCAAATCATCTATTCTCTATTACGACACGAACAACAGCTTGACATAGAGAGCACCTTTCATGATATGCATCCTATTAAGAGAAATTGACAATGGCTAACCACATTGAACCTTGTCATGAAGAACCATGCGTGTAGTTTCAATGACAACTTGCCCACTTACGTAATGCTGCCTACAAACTGGCATGTACACTTCCGCTCCACCAATCAACTCCGTCTGCCTCTCTTCGTTCTTCCTCAAGGTGAAGTTGGCCCGCTTACCACACAGCTCACATCGGGCAGTCAGCTTTGTCACGGTGTCAGCTAGGGGTATTATGTCAAGCACAGAACCAAAACTCCTCCTGCAAAAGAGCATAGACGTCAAAGTGTTAAAAATATTATCAGTGTCTCTCTGGTCATATTACAGACTTGGAGTCACAGAAACACTAAGAGGAATACCTTAAGTAGTCACCATCAAGACCAGCAACTATAACTATCTTGCCATCATGATCAGCAGCCTTCCGACAAAATTCATACAGGTCTCCAAAAAACTGGGCTTCATCAATACCAATCACATCTAGCTGCAAAGAATTAATCTACTGGTAAGCATCATGTTGTTTTTTGACAGCTGTATAGAGATACTATCAAAGCGTTTAATAGATAAATTAAGGGTATGCACAGTTGGTGACAGCCATTGACATTTCTGAAGAGTATTTCAAACTTAGGAAGCATATGAAATTACATTTTGGCCCAGCACTATACTTGCATAATTACACCAAAGTAAAATTCTATTCATACCACCTAGTCAGAACTCAGAACTACAACTACCTCCTTAAAGCAATCAATGAGATTTTCAAACTGAAATACCTCATCATAAGCCCTGGAACCAAATTGTGCTTTGAATGATGACAACTCTGCCAAAGGCAAGCATGGATACTTATGCCCATCATGGGTCACTATGGAACCCAGGCCATACCTTGTATCCTTTATGGATTTGATTACAGCCACACTCCTGCTCAAGACAAGAATAATTAGTGAAGAACCCAACTACAACTCAACTACACATGCAGCAACATTTTGGCCATTAAACAGTACAACAGAGCTGAATCCTAAGTCCTAACATGCCAATTATATGCAATTGCCAAAGAAACTTTATTCACCCGGGTTCTTATCATAGTATCTTTCCATTTTTCCACAATTATGCTCTACATAATATTTCCAAAAGCTATCCACCAAAGATTAAGGAGAAAAGCAAGCAACTGAACCAGAAGAAACTTAAAGAGACTCAAAACCTCTCAAGCTTTATTACCAAGATGTCAAGGGCTGTCTAGTCAACTATATTCCTTAAGAGGTTCCTCAAACACCTAATACTGCCCATCAAGTGAAGTGCTACAGCTGAATGACCTATCATTACTAACAATGACAATATTCCATATTCGACATTTTTCCCCATGCATGATGGGCTGTCTACCTCACAACCAGAAAGGATAATATGGAACAGTCTTTAACACATGCAAAAGTGAACCGATCAGGATTCAGGAGTTACCACTGTATCTCATGCCATAATATAGAATTAGTCCCACCTCTTCAAATCCTTCTGGTTCCATGAAATTGAGCTTTTTTTTTCTTCCCTAAATTGTTATCAAATATTTTGCTCATAGTTTCCGAAGCTCATTAGCAACAAATTCAAAAACTACCGATTGGGAATGAATTATCTTATCTCTTCCAAATTCATACTCTATTCTTTGCATGATTTCTTCAAGCACGAGGGAACAAGTCCACCAGCTAACTGCCAATACTGTGTAATTAACAGTTGAGTTGCTTGCTTCAATCTCCCACATAAGCCTTTAAGTTTTACCCTACAAATTGGAGCTCTGTAAGAAATTGGCCTAAAAGATGGAATGATAAAATCCTTGAGATCAACACTTACAACAGCAGAATACAATTAAATTCGTATCGAGGGGGTCACCAGCTGGGAAACAAAGGTGACAATTTTGAGCACACTGTCAATAAATCAGCGACAGAAAGTATGACTGTTGGACAATTACCCCTTTTGTAATGCAGACAAAATCTAGCAGAATGATATTCCACCCTAGGTGCCAAAATTAGTTCAAAGGAGAAACACTCCCTTTCCCCACAAAGCTTTCATTAACTTGAAGCTTAGGTTAAATATTTCACGCCCCCACGGCTGATTAACGCAAAAATACACAATAAATTGATT
Organism: Rheum nobile; assembly: GCA_027886185.1. Classification (NCBI taxonomy): domain Eukaryota; kingdom Viridiplantae; phylum Streptophyta; class Magnoliopsida; order Caryophyllales; family Polygonaceae; genus Rheum; species Rheum nobile. The sequence continues at coordinate 3,453,975 of WOAB01000163.1, forward strand.
TGAAGCTTCACAATTCCGATAAAATTTGAGTAGAAGGGAAGCTACTGCACGAATAAGAGAAAGACATGACGCAAGTGAAAAGGAGCTAACCTGCCATTGCTCTGCTCGGATTGGATGCGGCGAAGGAGAGTGGTAGTCTTTCCAGCGAACATGGGGCCCATGATAACATGAACCTCACCACAAGAAGAAGGAGAAGTAGTGTATTCCGAAGCATCAGCTCGTGAAGCACAAAAGCGGCGAGGAAGATAGGGTTTAGGTAACGACAGCGACCGTTCGGCACAGAGAAAATTGGGGTTTATGCACAGAGAGGATGAGGACGAGAAAGGCGATGAAAGAGGGCAGGAATAGAGAGGAAAGGGCTTGAATTTGGGGAGAGTGGAAGGAGAGAGGAGAGAAAGAGCCGGCGAAAAGATTAGCGATTTCATCCTTGAAAGCATTAACATGAAGGTACAAATTTGGGGGATTTTGAAGCTTGGAGGGAAATTCACAGAGCATTTGTGGTGGTTGTAGGCAAGGGGGGGGGTTGATTGTGGAGGTCGAAAGCGTGAGCTCACGGCGACGCCATGGAAGAGAGATTGAGAAATGGGGGCGCGAAAGCAGAGTGTTAAGGGTTTTTGCCTTTTAGGAGGGAGAGTCAGAGACGAATAGGTGCCTCTTCAATTATCTATCTATCTATTATCTTTCTTTCTTTCTTTTTTTTATAGAGGAAAGAATTCGATTTATGCGACGTAACAATGTTTGGTGGAGTTTGAGTTGTTTTAGTTGTGATCGTGATCGTGTTTGAGCCTTATGAAGATTCCACAAGACAACGTCATGGTGATCGTGATTCCTAAAAATCATCATTTAAGTGAGGTCAACGTTATGGTGGTTTATTCAACACTTTTTGGAAATTGTTTTCTGCTTGACCCGTTTCCGATAGTGCTATTATCTATTATAAACATATAAAATACTCTCTTCGTTACATTTAAATGTTCAAGTCTTTAAATTTTGTTTACAAATATTTTTTTATATAAAATGATTGAAACAAGTCACATATATATTATAAAATTTATATTGATTTTTCTCTATTCATCTATTGGTTCTAAAGGGTGATGAATAATTAAAATAATAATAATAAATTGATTTTCAAAAAATGACTTCTTTAATATATGAGTAAAACTCTAAAAGGACAAGTAAATCTGAACGGATGTAATAGTAGATTTTTTAAACACTTACTTATATATGTAACTAGAAATCGAAGCCCGTGCTTCGCACGGGCCTTTTATGTATATGTAGTGTCACGATTTAAATTTGAGTTTCTAATATATGGATTGTTGTTTCATGTTTTATGTTAGACGATATATTGTTTGATATATATTTAAATGTAATATCTAAGTCTTGACAAAAAAAATATAATATCTAAGTATTTTACGTATAAAATGCTATGATTGTACGAAGTACAAATTTATTTATTTATTTTGGTCAGAAGTTCAATTTAAATTTTGAATTAAGGTGGTAGTTGTTTTTTGTAAGGATGCGTTTTTTTCCTTTGAAAATATTTGGAAAATATTTTAGAAATGCCTATCTAATTATATGTTGTGCTTGAACTCGAGTATTTATAAGAAACTTGCTACAACAACTCTCATTTCTTACATGATCCACTACACTCCACGTTTCTAATTTTTTGCCTTTATCTTACAAATTTATTGTATTTTAATAATGTCTTTTATGTATAAAATAGAACAATAAAAATTGTCCTTAACCAAAATAACAACACACCTACCTAAAACGATTTAGTATAAAAAGAAACTAAAAATACAAACCTAATTGAATTTATGCTACCAATAGTTGAAGGGTTTACATCGTCCATAAAATAGTTTGCTTTATTCTTTACTAACAATCAGTCGTCCTAAATCGATTGTCTTTCTCTTCCTTCTAGTGAAAGCTACTGGTGCATGATGTAAACAATCGATGCCTTAATAGTGCTATTAGATTATCCAATTCTCTAACATCTTCACATAAAATTAACATATCTCGATCAAAAGACAATTATATTAATAAATTTAAACCGATATATGTAAGTATTGTAGACTACAAAAGATATCCAAATACATATAATTAAGGATAGTTTACCGTGAGGTGGATATATACTTGCATCATCGACAATCGGGAATCCTCATTCACATCTTTAACTTAATAATTATGCTTACTTCAGTGACCGTGTCTTTTTAAGGTGTTGCCCACTGTCTCCCAAGCTTCACTATATGGCTTTCTAAAGCTAATTTCCATGTAGAAGAATGAGATGATGGATGCCCATAGCAAATGAACGGAATACCACCATTTTTGCCCTTTTATAGATGAAAATGTTACTTGGAAAGTGAAGCCATTTTGACATATAACCGTTTAGACATCTTGACTATAATTTGTTTCCAACCATTCACTGTGTACTAAATACGGGAGTTACGTGTAGTAATTGGATAATATTAAAATAGGAGTAAATGAGAGCAAAATATAACGTATACAGTATGTAGTAACTATCACTAATTGAGATTTAGGTTAAAAAATGAGTCATAACCTAAAGAATAGTCCATACGTAGAGGCAAGATTTAGCTGAAAAAAGTGTGTGAGGGGAGGGAATAATTCTTACAAATAGTGCTCATTTTTATATATACAGATAATTATGCTATGGTATATTAAAATAAACAAAGAAAAAAATTAATTACTTAAATTACAAAGTAGCCTATAATTATACTTATGTATTTTATATTGGTTTATAAACTCTATAGCAAAAACTGATCGAAAAATCTAACATATTATATACTAAGGGTGATAAACTAATCATACAGGCAAACTATAACTTTAGGCCTATTTAATAGTAAACTGATTATGATGAAATGATATTCATGTATCGTGTATAAATATTCAAGAACCATAATAGCGATATTCATACAATATTTAATGATATTCACGTTATGTGTTCGCATATTCATGCAGCTAAGTAGGCGATATTCATATAAATTGTACTGCTATTCATGAATTTTTGTTTGATATTCAGGCGATAAAAAAAGGGAGCATTCAAGCGAGGATGACATTTTTGCTAACTTTTAAATATATATATATATAGATGGTTGTTTTTCATGCTTAATAGAAATATAAATTGAACTATGTTGAAAATTTAACGTTAAGATATAAGAGTTATACAACGATATGAAAATGAGGACTTATTAATTGATTAATATGTAGTAATTGTATATAATTGTGAATCAAAAACTTTTTATATTATATAGAAGATTATATATTATTGATATAATTGTTAATATATAAAATTGTCACTTTAGTACTTTTTGGATTTGAGAAATTGTTTAAATTTTGGGCTAAATAAATAAGGCAAGAAATGAAAAAAAAAAACAATTCATCTTTAAAAGTTAGCATTCAATGACGTAGAATGCTAACTTTTAAATATATAATATAGATGGTTGTTTTTCATGTTTAATAGAAATATAAATTAAACTATGTTGAAAATTTAACGTGAAGATATAAGAGTTATACAACGATATGAAAATGAAGACTTTTCAATTGATTAATATGTAGTAATTGTATATAATTGTGAATCAAAAACATTTTATATTATATAGAAGATTATAGATTATCAATATAATTGTTAATATATGAAATTGTCACTTTAGTACTTTTTGGATTTGATAAATTGTTTAAATTTTGGGCTAAATAAATAAGGCATGAAATGGAGAAAAAAAAACTAATTCATATTTAAAAGTTAGCATTCAATGACCTAGATTGCTAAATTTTAAATATATATAGATGGTTGTTTTTCATGCTTAATAGAAATATAAATTGAACTATGTTGAAAATTTAACGTGAAGATATAAGAGTTATACAACGATAAGAAAATGAGGACTTATTAATTGATTAATATGTAGTAATTGTATATAATTGTGAATCAAAAACTTTTTATATTATATAGAAGATTATATATTATTGATATAATTGTTAATATATGAAATTATCACTTTAGTACTTTTCGGATTTGAGAAATTGTTTAAATTTTGGGCTAAATAAATATGGCAAGAAATGAAAAAAAAACAATTCATCTTTAAAAGTTAGCATTCAATGACCTAAAATGTTAACTTTTAAATATATATAAATAGGGGTAAATGCATTTAATCACCCTTATTTTCACTTGTTTGGAACAAATAACCTTTTATAAAAATATTTTGCACAAAACCACCCATTATTCATATTTTGTTGCAAAGAGCCACCTATATCACAAATCTTATTAATCATCACATTACATATACTAAAAGACCAAAAGAAACTTATCATTTTTAAATGTTTTTTATTGTTTTGTGTGTACTCTCATTCAAACAAGATAAACACATTAAATCAACAGATGTCATCGGTGCAAACCGTAATTGACCCAAAATTCTTTCAAAACCTAGACCGAAGACTGGACCAAAATAATCCACTTCGTTCCAATTCTGATTTGGTCCAAACCACTTTGGTCTCAATTATGGACCGTGTGATTATTATTTTTCTTTTTGTATTCGTTCTCTTAATGATTTTGATGATGTAATAATAATATTATCAAATTCTAATTAAGTCATATTTACCTTTTAAGTAGACAATATTAATATAATTAAAATTGTGGAATGGATCATGTAATATCGGTCGCTCTCGTGCGAACGATTCACATACGGCGGAAAATATATGTAAATTTAGGATAAAATTTATAAATTAGAGGATTTTATGCACATTTATACAAAAATATATGTGTTTTAAAGTGTATAATTTTTTACCTAAATTAGAGAATTTTATGCACATTTATTAAATTAGAGTTTAAATTCATGACATTTTACATCAATTCGGGCTAACGAAATTCGGGCTAACGAAATTAATTTAGAATATCAAATTTAATACATTACAATTCCGCATGCACAACGAAATTTACAAATTCAATTTTACAATCATAAAAATTACTAAATTAATTTAATTAATCAATAATCAAATCGATATTATAATTAAAAATTCTAATTCAAAAATACGTACTTCAAGAGCACTCCAAAGGGTAGCTTGAGACGGTTCGCAACAACCGTCGTCCAGCCTAGGTCAGACGGAATCGCCATGACCGTGCCCGCCGTCACGTTTGGAACCGCTTTCGTACCTCGACCTCTTTGGTTGCCCCAAGCATCGACGCCGCCACCACACTTTCCACGCCACATACCCCTCACCACCACCATCTCATCGCCGCCACCGCCTTGAGCCTCGCCAAGGCTGCCTCCACCTCCCAACGCATGCTCGACGACCTCGTCGTGGCCTCCTGATGGAAATCAAGGATTGAGAATGACGCGGTGCAAGGAAAGGCTCGAAAGATCTTCAAGCAATCGTCAACCCAAAGCCCAGAAAACAGGCCTTACTTCAACTGGCTCGTTCTCTCTTATTTGGGATCGGAATTGAGTGATTCCAAAGCCCGGAGTTAGATCTTGAAGTCTAGATGATATCCTCCAAATGTGAGCGTGAACCGATCTAGGAATCGAACGATATGGCGAATCTACTGAGGGGTCACAGAGGGTTCCACATCAGAGATCAACGAGAGAGTTGTTACGGTTGAAGGACGTGAAAGGGAGATGGATGATGGATAATGAATTGGTGGAAGGTGTTGGATAGGCAGACTTCTACTCGAGGATATGACTCACCTCTTGAAGAAGAAAGAGTTGATCTCTCACAAAGGGATACGACTCACCCTAGGTTAAAGATCAAAGGTTTGATCGATATTACTCACGATCAAGGATAGATTGTTCGATATGACTCACGAACAAGAAGAATTTCTGAGTAAACGAAACTCCATAACTGGTTTTTGATTCAAGATAGACGTGTCTACAATATGCCTTGGAGGCCTGCTTAAATAGGCTACAAAAACAACCTTTCAACTATCCTAGATAAGACAACTCCAACTCATGAACTTCTAAGCTTAATAACATTAATTGTAGACATCCAAATGAGCTCATATTCTGGAATACATAAAATAAAGTAGCTATGAGGGTCTCCACCAAATTTGGGCCAGTTTGCACGAATGGATCAAAATTGGGCCCATGGACAATGCAAGACTATCATCGTTGCGCGGTGTCGTTTAGATCTTCGATTTGGTGAAGTAGAACCACTGAGCCCATGTCATAATTGCTTGCCACTCCTTGGGTTATACGAACTCTTAAGGTATTCATGATTGACCCTAGGCAGGGTCACATCATCCTCCCCTCCTTAAAAAGGATTCGTCCTCGAATCCAAGTGCACTTCAAGAAAAAGCTTTAGAGCACACAACACTTGCGTGACTCTGATACCAAATGATGGAAATCAAGGATCGAGAATGACGCGGTGCAAGGAAATGCTCGAAAGATCTTCAAGCCATCGTCAACCCAAAGCCCAGAAAACAGGCCTTACTTCAACTGGCTCGTTCTCTCTTGTTTGGGATCGGAATTGAGTGATTCCAAAGCCCGGAGTTAGATCTTGAAGTCTAGATGATATCCTCCAAATGTGAGCGTGAACCGATCTAGGAATCGAAAGATATGGCGAATCTACTGAGGGGTCACAGAGGGTTCCACATCAGAGATCAACGAGAGAGTTGTTACGGTTGAAGGACGTGAAAGGAAGATGGATGATGGATAATGAATTGGTGGAAGGTGTTGGATAGGCAGACTTCTACTCGAGGATATGACTCACCTCTTGAAGAAGATAGAGTTGATCTCTCACAAAGGGATACGACTCACCCTAGGTTAAAGATCAAAGGTTTGATCGATATTACTCACGATCAAGGATAGATTGTTTGATATGACTCACGAACAAGAAGAATTTCTGAGTAAACGAAACTCCATAACTGGTTTTTGATTCAAGATAGACGTGTCTACAATATGCCTTGGAGGCCTGCTTAAATAGGCTACAAAAACAACCTTTCAACTAGCCTAGATAAGACAACTCCAACTCATGAACTTCTGAGCTTAATAACATTAATTGTAGACATCCAAATGAGCTCATATTCTGGAATACATAAAATAAAGTAGCTATGAGGGTCTCCACCAAATTTGGGCCAGTTTGCACAAATGGATCAAAATTGGGCCCATGGACAATGCAAGACTATCATCGTTGTGCGGTGTCGTTTAGATCTTCGATTTGGTGAAGTAGAACCACTGAGCCCATGTCATAATTGCTTGCCACTCCTTGGGTTATACGAACTCTTAAGGTATTCATGATTGACCCTAGACAGGGTCACATCATCCTCCCCTCCTTAAAAAAGGATTCGTCCTCGAATCCAAGTGCACTTCAAGAAAAAGCTTTAGAGCACACAACACTTGCGTGGCTCTGATACCAAATGATGGAAATCAAGGATCGAGAATGACGCGGTGCAAGGAAAGGCTCGAAAGATCTTCAAGCAATCGTCAACCCCAAGCCCAGAAAACAGGCCTTACTTCAACTGGCTCGTTATCTCTTGTTTGGGATCGGAATTGAGTGATTCCAAAGCCCGGAGTTAGATCTTGAAGTCTAGATTATATCCTCCAAATGTGAGCGTGAACCGATCTAGGCATCGGAAGATATGGCGAATCTACTGAGGGGTCACAGAGGGTTCCGCATCAGAGATCAACGAGAGAGTTGTTACGGTTGAAGGACGTGAAAGGGAGATGGATGATGGATAATGAATTGGTGGAAGGTGTTGGATAGGCAGACTTCTACTCGAGGATATGACTCACCTCTTGAATAAGAAAGAGTTGATCTCTCACAAAGGGATACGACTCACCCTAGGTTAAAGATCAAAGGTTTGATCGATATTACTCACGATCAATGATAGATTGTTTGATATGACTCACGAACAAGAAGAATTTCTGAGTAAACGAAACTCCATAACTGGTTTTTGATTCAAGATAGACGTGTCTACAATATGCCTTGGAGGCCTGCTTAAATAGGCTACAAAAACAACCTTTCAACTAGCCTAGATAAGACAACTCCAACTCATGAACTTCCTGCTTAAATAGGCTACAAAAACAACCTTTCAACTAGCCTAGATAAGACAACTCCAACTCATGAACTTCTGAGCTTAATAACATTAATTGTAGACATCCAAATGAGATCATATTACGGAATACATAAAATAAAGTAGCTATGAGGGTCTCCACCAAATTTGGGCCAGTTTGCACGAATGGATCAAAATTGGGCCCATGGACAATGCAAGACTATCATCGTTGCGTGGTGTCGTTTAGATCTTCGATTTGGTGAAGTAGAACCACCGAGCCCATGTCATAATTGCTTGCCAATCCTTGGGTTATACGAACTCTTAAGGTATTCATGATTGACCCTAGGCAGGGTCACATCATCCTCCCCTCCTTAAAAAGGATTCGTCCTCGAATCCAAGTGCACTTCAAGAAAAAGCTTTAGAGCACACAACACTTGCGTGGCTCTGATACCAAATGATGGAAATCAAGGATCGAGAATGACGCGGTGCAAGGAAAGGCTCGAAAGATCTTCAAGCAATCGTCAACCCAAAGCCCAGAAATTAGGCCTTACTTCAACTGGCTCGTTCTCTCTTGTTTGGGATCGGAATTGAGTGATTCCAAAGCCCGGAGTTAGATCTTGAAGTCTATATTATATCCTCCAAATGTGAGCGTGAACCGATCTAGGCATCGGAAGATATGGCGAATCTACTGAGGGGTCACAGAGGGTTCCGCATCAGAGATCAACGAGAGAGTTGTTACGGTTGAAGGACGTGAAAGGGAGATGGATGATGGATAATGAATTGGTGGAAGATGTTGGATAGGCAGACTTATACTCGAGGATATGACTCACCTCTTGAATAAGAGAGAGTTGATCTCTCACAAAGGGATACGACTCACCCTAGGTTAAAGATCAAAGGTTTGATCGATATTACTCACGATCAAGGATAGATTGTTTGATATGACTCACAAACAAGAAGAATTTCTGAGTAAACGAAACTCCATAACTGGTTTTTGATTCAAGATAGACGTGTCTACAATATGCCTTGGAGGCCTGCTTAAATAGGCTACAAAAACAACCTTTCAACTAGCCTAGATAAGACAACTCCAACTCATGAACTTCCTGCTTAAATAGGCTACAAAAACAACCTTTCAACTAGCCTAGATAAGACAACTCCAACTCATGAACTTCTGAGCTTAATAACATTAATTGTAGACATCCAAATGAGATCATATTACGGAATACATAAAATAAAGTAGCTATGAGGGTCTCCACCAAATTTGGGCCAGTTTGCACGAATGGATCAAAATTGGGCCCATGGACAATGCAAGACTATCATCGTTGCGTGGTGTCGTTTAGATCTTCGATTTGGTGAAGTAGAACCACCGAGCCCATGTCATAATTGCTTGCCAATCCTTGGGTTATACGAACTCTTAAGGTATTCATGATTGACCCTAGGCAGGGTCACATCATCCTCCCCTCCTTAAAAAGGATTCGTCCTCGAATCCAAGTGCACTTCAAGAAAAAGCTTTAGAGCACACAACACTTGCGTGGCTCTGATACCAAATGATGGAAATCAAGGATCGAGAATGACGCGGTGCAAGGAAAGGCTCGAAAGATCTTCAAGAAATCGTCAACCCAAAGCCCAGAAAACAGGCCTTACTTCAACTGGCTCGTTATCTCTTGTTTGGGATCGGAATTGAGTGATTCCAAATCCCGGAGTTAGATCTTGAAGTCTAGATTATATCCTCCAAATGTGAGCATGAACCGATCTAGGCATCGGAAGATATGGCGAATCTACTGAGGGATCACAGAGGGTTCCGCATCAGAGATCAACGAGAGAGTTGTTACGGTTGAAGGACGTGAAAGGGAGATGGATGATGGATAATGAATTGGTGGAAGGTGTTGGATAGGCAGACTTCTACTCGAGGATATGACTCACCTCTTGAATAAGAAAGAGTTGATCTCTCACAAAGGGATATGACTCACCCTAGGTTAAAGATCAAAGGTTTGATCGATATTACTCACGATCAATGATAGATTGTTTGATATGACTCACAAACAAGAAGAATTTCTGAGTAAACGAAACTCCATAACTGGTTTTTGATTCAAGATAGACGTGTCTACAATATGCCTTGGAGGCCTGCTTAAATAGGCTACAAAAACAACCTTTCAACTAGCCTAGATAAGACAACTCCAACTCATGAACTTCTGAGCTTAATAACATTAATTGTAGACATCCAAATGAGCTCATATTACGAAATACATAAAATAAAGTAGCTATGAGGGTCTCCACCAAATTTGGGCCAGTTTGCACGAATGGATCAAAATTGGGCCCATGGACAATGCAAGACTATCATCGTTGCGTGGTGTCGTTTAGATCTTCGATTTGGTGCAGTAGAACCACCGAGCCCATGTCATAATTGCTTGCCAATCCTTGGGTTATACGAACTCTTAAGGTATTCATGATTGACCCTAGGCAGGGTCACATCATCCTCCCCTCCTTAAAAAGGATTCGTCCTCGAATCCAAGTGCACTTCAAGAAAAAGCTTTAGAGCACACAACACTTGCGTGGCTCTGATACCAAATGATGGAAATCAAGGATCGAGAATGACGCGGTGCAAGGAAAGGCTCGAAAGATCTTCAAGCAATCGTCAACCCAAAGCCCAGAAATTAGGCCTTACTTCAACTGGCTCGTTCTCTCTTGTTTGGGATCGGAATTGAGTGATTCCAAAGCCCGGAGTTAGATCTTGAAGTCTATATTATATCCTCCAAATGTGAGCGTGAACTGATCTAGGCATCGGAAGATATGGCGAATCTACTGAGGGGTCACAGAGGGTTCCGCATCAGAGATCAACGAGAGAGTTGTTACGGTTGAAGGACGTGAAAGGGAGATGGATGATGGATAATGAATTGGTGTAAGATGTTGGATAGGCAGACTTCTACTCGAGGATATGACTCACCTCTTGAATAAGAGAGAGTTGATCTCTCACAAAGGGATACGACTCACCCTAGGTTAAAGATCAAAGGTTTGATCGATATTACTCACGATCAAGGATAGATTGTTTGATATGACTCACAAACAAGAAGAATTTCTGAGTAAACGAAACTCCATAACTGGTTTTTGATTCAAGATAGACGTGTCTACAATATGCCTTGGAGGCCTGCTTAAATAGGCTACAAAAACAACCTTTCAACTAGCCTAGATAAGACAACTCCAACTCATGAACTTCTGAGCTTAATAACATTAATTGTAGACATCCAAATGAGATCATATTACGGAATACATAAAATAAAGTAGCTATGAGGGTCTCCACCAAATTTGGGCCAGTTTGCACGAATGGATCAAAATTGGGCCCATGGACAATGCAAGACTATCATCGTTGCGTGGTGTCGTTTAGATCTTCGATTTGGTGAAGTAGAACCACCGAGCCCATGTCATAATTGCTTGCCAATCCTTGGGTTATACGAACTCTTAAGGTATTCATGATTGACCCTAGGCAGGGTCACATCATCCTCCCCTCCTTAAAAAGGATTCGTCCTCGAATCCAAGTGCACTTCAAGAAAAAGCTTTAGAGCACACAACACTTGCGTGGCTCTAATACCAAATGATGGAAATCAAGGATCGAGAATGACGCGGTGCAAGGAAAGGCTCGAAAGATCTTCAAGCAATCGTCAACCCAAAGCCCAGAAAACAGGCCTTACTTCAACTGGATCGTTCTCTCTTGTTTCGGATCGGAATTGAGTGATTCCAAAGCCCGGAGTTAGATCTTGAAGTCTAGATGATATCCTCCAAATTTGAGCATGAACAGATCTAGGCATCGAAAGATATGGCGAATCTACTGAGGGGTCACAGAGGGTTCCGCATCAGATATCAACGAGAGAGTTGTTACGGTTGAAGGACGTGAAAGGGAGATGGATGATGGATAATGAATTGGTGGAAGGTGTTGGATAGGCAGACTTCTACTCGAGGATATGACTCACCTCTTGAAGAAGAAAGAGTTGATCTCTCACAAAGGGATACGACTCACCCTAGGTTAAAGATCAAAGGTTTGATCGATATTACTCACGATCAAGGATAGATTGTTCGATATGACTCACAAACAAGAAGAATGTCTGAGTAAACAAAACTCCATAACTGATTTTTGATTCAAGATAGACGTGTCTACAATATGCCTTGGAGGCCTGCTTAAATAGGCTACAAAAACAACCTTTCAACTAGCCTAGATAAGACAACTCCAACTCATGAACTTCTGAGCTTAATAACATTAATTGTAGACATCCAAATGAGCTCATATTCTGGAATACATAAAATAAAGTAGCTATGAGGGTCTCCACCAAATTTGGGCCAGTTTGCACGAATGGATCAAAATTGGGCCCATGGACAATGCAAGAATATCATCGTTGCGCGGTGTCGTTTAGATCTTCGATTTGGTGAAGTAGAACAACCGAGCCCATGTCATAATTGCTTGCCACTCCTTGGGTTATACGAACTCTTAAGGTATTCATGATTGACCCTAGGCAGGGTCACATCACCTCCACCATCGCCCAACGCTTTAATCCCGTTATGGCCGCCACCCCATAGAGCTTTGCCATGGCCACCACCACTGAATTCCATTTTATTTAGAAGCAAAATTTTGGAGAAATTGAAGGCATAAAAGGGAAGAGAAGAGAGGAAGAGAGGAGAGGAGAGCCATAGAAATTGATGCGCCGTTGCTCGCTAAATCGGCAAGGAAGAGGAAAGATGAGGAAGAAGAAGAAGCACACTGCTTTATTTTACCTTACTTAGGCACGCATCTAGTATGTGTAATGTGTGTCTAAGGGTATGTGTGCCTTTTTTACAAAAAATCATTGACACAAGATGGCTTGTCTAGGCTATTTGTGTAAAAACTAGATACACAAATCATCCATGTGCCTAGGTGGTTTGTGTGTCATTCTTTATTAGTTTGTTTTTAAAACTAATTTGTAATCGAATATTTTCTATATCTGATTACACTAGCATGTGTACGCTATGCGTGTCCGTACTTTTGTATGCCTACATGAAGTGTAAGCGTGCTTGAGTTGTGTATATTTAGCAAAATGAAGTGAATGCATGCATGAGTTGTATATATTTAGCAAAGGTATACATTTGTATATAGCATCACCCACAATTAAAAACTTAAATTACCCAATTATAAAAGCATAGAATCTTGACCCATGATATAACTTATAATATCTAAGAAATTTGAAATAAAAATTAAATATATTTTACAACCGGAAAGACATAAGTATTTTCAATCATAAATAATGTTCATGATTCATGTATTATTTTAACCTCGTATTTCTAACCCTATTCATAGGTGTAGGTGGTGTGAAAAATATATGTTTGGTTTTGGTCCGTGTATCTTAATGCTTCTTTTTTTTTTGGTAAAAGAGAGACGGCATTCTCTAAAGCTTTATTGATAACAAAAATGCTAATTCATAATTAAACGGAGAATAGCAAAACCCCTCACATCATCTAATAAAATAGAAACAACACTGTTGGGAATAGTTTGCAAGAAATGAAAGCCTAAACTTAACGAAAAAGCATAGTTCGCTAATCCGTCGACAAGACGATTAGCCTCCATATACACATGAGTCACCCGGACATTCTAGTCTCTTTGAGTAAAATCATGACACATACATACCAGAAAAGAAAAGGGGGTGAGAAGCTGTCACTCCGCGTGTATCTTAATGATGAATGTTAATTAAATGTCAATAGGTTGTGAAGTAATCATTTTGACCGCAATCCTTTCTCACAATACATATTTGATATGCGTACTTGAAATAAAAAATAATAGAATTAAATATATTTTCCATCTTTTTAATTGGTGGATTAGTCTTACTTTTTTTAGTTATAAAAGTTGGTTTATGATAAAGATGAATTAGAGCAGTTAAACTTAAATTGTATATAATAATATGAAGGGGGAAAAGCCATGTGAATCATTCTTATAATAAAAGAATTAGATTTAAACCACTCCATTTCCCTCATTTTGATTTTCACTCCCTTTGATACACTAGACATGAAAAATCCGATACCTCTCTTACATTGACAATTAACAACACCTACTCTTCTTTCACCAACTTCACACACGAACTTGTTTTGCCCTCCACTTCAATTAATAATTCTATAACGTACATTGTAGTAGCATGAATTTATACCATTAAATATTCGTTGATTGCGACGACGATCGATCTTCAATGAACTCGAATAATGAACATAACAGGAACGATTTAGAGTGAAAAATCCTAGTGTCAAATAGCACACAGGGAAAAATCACTACCTCCTAGCTTCTTGTTAGAAGGATTTGAACGGTCTACTTCTCTTATTGATTTTCTCTTTTGTTTACAACACTCATACACAAAGCTCTCTCTCTATCAATAGAGGCTGCAAACTGAGCTCTTTCCTCTCGGGTTTAGGGTAGGTATAGGTTATTAAATACCTCCTCTCTCTTTATGTCTTAATGGGCCTCTTTTAAGTAGATGGGCCTGATCTTATAGTTTAGGAAAGTGGGACAATTTCCCCCTTCATGTTGCCCCTCGGGTTCTTCGGGTTCGACAGAAACCGTAGGATCCGATAACTCCGGGTCGTACCTAGAATCAACATCCGGATCTGAATGAATTTTGTCTCGATTCTACAGCACTCGGTCATCCATATGATGGACCTAAGCTACCCAAGCCGCTTCGTAATGCGTTGGCCCTTGCCTAACTTGTTTATGCTTGCTTATAGGTGTTCGGATTTGACTCCTATACTCCTATGTGGGTCGCTCGGATTCGGCGCCCGTGTGGCTCGTTACCACGAAAATACGTGCCTGGCTACGAGTAGCTCGAATTCGGTTCTCATGCCGGACTTACACTGTTGGCTCTTGCCTAGCGTGCGTCGCTCGGATTCGGCGCCCGTGTGGCTCGTTACCACGAAAATACATGTCTGACTACGAGTAGCTCGAATTCGGCTCTCGTGTCGGACTTACACTGTTGGCTCTTGCCTAGCGTGGGTCGCTCGGATTCGGCGCCCGTGTGGCTCGTTACCACAAAAATACATGCCTGACTACGAGTAGCTCGAATTCGGCTCTCGTGTCGGACTTACACTGCTGGCTCTTGCCTAGCGTGGGTCGCTCGGATTTGGCACCCGTGTGGCTCGTTACCACGGAAATACATGCCTGACTACGAGTAGCTCGAATTTGGCTCTCGTGTCGGACTTACACTGTTGGCTCTTGCCTAGCGTGGGTCGCTCGGATTCGGCGCCCGTGTGGCTCGTTACCACGGAAATACATGCCTGACTACGGGTAGCTCGAATTCGGCTCTCGTGTCGGACTTACATTGCTGGCTCTTGCCTAGCGTGAGTCGCTCGGATTCGGCGCCCGTGTGGCTCGTTACCACGGAAGTACATGCCTGACTATGAGTAGCTCGAATTCAGCTCTCGTGTCGGACTTACACTGCTGACTCTTGCCTAGCGTGGGTGGCTCGGATTCGGCGCCCGTGTGGCTCGTTACCACGGAAATACATGCCTGACTACGAGTAGCTCGAATTCGGCTCTCGTGTCGGACTTACACTGTTGGCTCTTGCCTAGCGTGGGTCGCTCGGATTCGGCGCCCGTGTGGCTCGTTACCACGGAAATACATGCCTGACTACGAATAGCTCGAATTCGGCTCTCGTGTCGGACTTACACTACTGGCTCTTGCCTAGCGTGGGTCGCTCGGATTCGGCGCCCGTGTGGCTCGTTACCACGGAAATACATGCCTGACTACGAGTAGCTCGAATTCGGCTCTCGTGTCGGACTTATACTGCTGGCTCTTGCCTAGCGTGGGTCGCTCGGATTCGGCGCCCGTGTGGCTCGTTACCACGGAAATACATGCCTGACTACGAGTAGCTCGAATTCGGCTCTCGTGCCGGACTTACACTGCTGGCTCTTGCCTAGCGTGGGTCGCTCGGATTCGGCGCCCGTGTGGCTCGTTACCACGGAAATACATGCCTGACTAAGAGTAGCTCGAATTCGGCTCTCGTGTCGGACTTACATTGCTGGCTCTTGCCTAGCGTGAGTCGCTCGGATTCGGCGCCCGTGTGGCTCGTTACCACGGAAATACATGCCTGACTACGAGTAGCTCGAATTCAGCTCTCGTGCCGGACTTACACTGCTTACTCTTGCCTAGCGTGGGTCGCTCGGATTCGGCGCCCGTGTGGCTCGTTACCACGGAAATACATGCCTGACTACGAGTAGCTCGAATTCGGCTCTCGTGTCGGACTTACACTGTTGGCTCTTGCCTAGCGTGGGTCGCTCGGATTCGGCGCCCGTGTGGCTCGTTACCACGGAAATACATGCCTGACTACGAATAGCTCGAATTCGGCTCTCGTGTCGGACTTACACTACTGGCTCTTGCCTAGCGTGGGTCGCTCGGATTTGGCGCCCGTGTGGCTCGTTACCACGGAAATACATGCCTGACTACGAGTAGCTCGAATTCGGCTCTCGTGTCGGACTTACACTGCTGGCTCTTGCCTAGCGTGGGTGGCTCGGATTCGGCGCCCGTGTGGCTCGTTACCACGGAAATACATGTCTGACTACGAGTAGCTCGAATTCGGCTCTCCTGCCGGACTTACACTGCTGGCTCTTGCCTAGCGTGGGTCGCTCGGATTCGGCGCCCGTGTGGCTCGTTACCACGAAAATATATGCCTGACTACAAGTAGCTCGAATTCGGCTCTCGTGCCGGACTTACATTGCTGGCTCTTGCCTAGCGTGGGTCGCTCGGATTCGGCGCCCGTGTGGCTCATTACCACGGAAATACATGCCTGACTACGAGTAGCTCGAGTTCGGCTCTCGTTTCGGACTTACACTGCTTTGTGAAAAGTCACATTGTCATTCATATCCTGTAGCTTTCCGCTCTAATGCCCCTGCCCGCCATTACATGGTAGGGTCCCTTTCGTTCTAGTGTAAGCGTGTCATCCATGCACTCCAACTTGTATGCTCTTATGATATGCCTTCTAGTCCAAGCTTGTCGTCCATGCATTCCAGCTTGTATGCTCTCATGCTCTGCCTTCTAGTCCAAGCTTGTCGTCCATGCACTCCAACCAGCATGCTCCGTTGCCCCTAGGCTGATAGAATGAACGAGGCATCTCGTGCTATCATGATTTCCAAGCAGGTTGTGCTCGATGTCTCTGCAGCCCATAGGCTAATAAGATGGCAGCTCGTGTCCTGGACCTCGGTCTTAACACCATGATCCTCGTCTTTTGATGGCTATTGCTTGAAACTCATGTCTACTTTCATTAGCGATTCGCTCCGAGTTGGTATCGACATGGCATAGACGTGAGGCAATTACAGAATAATTATAACAAATCATAGAAATATTTTATGCAAAAATTAAATGGTTGAATTTAAATGGAGCAACAAGCAGTAGCGAAATGCACCTTTTTGTGTTGAGTTGGTTTGCTCGGCTAAGTTGCCATCGACAACATCAAATGTTGATCAAATTGGGCTGGGCCCAATAAGGGGAAATTGGGCCCCACGTGGCCAAATTTCCCCCTTCATACACTATTGTGAGTTTACTCATAGATATGTTATTTCACATAGAATATATAGATCTAAATACGATGACATATTATGTCGCTCACCTTGCTTCTCTTGATCTTATAATTGTTGATCAGTTTGGATCCGATATATCATATGTGAAACTTGACAGATCTTGATCTTATTTAATAAAAGTCCTATATATGTTTTCCCCTCGGGGAAAATTTTACGGAGATAAATGCTAGTTTACTCGTAGATATATTTTGAAGATGCTCAAAATTGTAACTTGTAATCAAAGAAAAAACGGAATAGTGAAGAAAATTCTCAAATCTAGCTTGATGATAAGACTTGAGGAAGAGGGAAGGAAGACTTGAAAGATGAGGATTAGATTGGTTGTAACAGCTGGGTTTGATCTCTTTCTTTCCATGTAAGCAGAATAGTTCTCAAGGGAGGTATATAATTAAGTAATTAAAAGCTTAATCATTCTCACAATTATTACATAGAATAATGTAAAGTGGGAAGATCCACAACTCAGAAATTAAGAAAGGTAGCTAGCAAATACATGTATGTTGGATAATGCAGCATGTGCTGGTATTGTAATACGCAGCTAGCTAGATGTTGTTGTTCTTCTCACAAGTTGTCCCCTCTCCTTTTCTTTATTCCATTTCGCCAGGCTATTACACCACAATTACTACTACGCCTCTCAACTGGGTCTACCTTTATTTTGCTCCATTAAATTAATACTATTTCCAGCATTTTTAAGGTTGGATATATAATTTTTTAGCTATCTTTCCCGCGATTATCCTAATATTTATATACACCAGTATAAAATAGTATTTGTTTTCTAAATGTTAAATGAACATACGCATGCACAAATGACATATTATAAATGCACATGCAAACAAATATTTATGAATACATTGTATAAAATATAAGAACACATAAGTGATAATAAATAAACAAACAAACAAATCTGTATACACACATATTATTGATTTTTCATAATAATAAATGAACACACAATAGAAAACATACCCACAATTATATGACAGTAAATGCACACGCAAATGACAAAAATGCACACATAATATTCATTTTCTTAAATAATAAATGAACAATAGTATAAAACATACATACATGTGACAATAATTGCACACAAGCATATATCTCCGCACACACGGTATAAAACATAAAAACACAAGCAGAAATTTATGCACTCGTAATGTTGATTTTATCATAATAATAAATGAACACACATTATAAAATATACGCACGCACAAGCAAAAATTTATGCATATACATTATAAAACATATGCAAACACACGTGATAATAAATGCACACATAGTATTAATTTTCTTAGTTAAAAAATGAACACATAACATAAAACAGACGCATACACAAATGACACATATATCAAACACATGCACCCACACGTGACAATAAAAGCACACACAAGCAGGAAATTATGTACACATAGTATTGATTTCTCAAAATAATAAATGAAAACACATCATAAAACATACACACACAAGTGATAAGAAATGCACAACAAGCAAATATTTATGCACACTTGTGCTAAAAAAATGACCGAGAAAAATATTGGCCCAAAAAAACTTTGATTTTCTCAAAATAATAAATGAACACACGATATAAAACATACATACACATAAGCAGAAACTTATGTACACATAAGGTAAAACGATATAACTAATCTTTGAGATTATAGTGTACATTTACGGGTCAAACGGGTCGAGTCGATTGCGGGTCGATTGTGGGTCGGGTCGTGGGTCAGGTATGGGTTCGGGTCGACCTAGCGGGTCGAGAGCGCCATGTCAAAATTTAATAAAATGATCATTAAAATAATATTTCAATTAAAACAAACAATAATAAATCAAAAAATTATTACTATATAATATTTTTATAATAAAATATATTATAATGTTTAATATATAAAATATAAACATATTTGTAATGACCCAACCCAAAATTTTTGGGTCGAATGGGTCGGGTCACTTTTGACTGAATACTTTTCGGGTCGTGTCTCAACCCAACAAACGTGGGTCGGGTCGCGTCGGGTTTACATGTCAGGTCAAATTTGGACAGCTCTATTTATAATTAAGGTACGTTATTTTAAGTAAGAAAAATAAATAAATAAATATGGAATAAAATATGTAAATATCAAAAATAGGGAAGGATAAAATTATATTTGTACATTGAGATTTACATACGTGGCTAACTCACAGGCTAACACGTAAAAAGAGATAATTAGGACTTTAGTATAGTATATATATATATAGATATCATAGTATATTTAATGCGTGTTAAAGTATATATTATGTGGGAATGGATCAAATGAGAACCATTAGTTAGGAGAGAAATGAGAATGATTGTGGGCCGTCGGATTTGAGAGAAAGAACAGCCAAAATTAGACTTTCATTAAAAGGCGAATAATTCGGCGAATAATCCGGCATGGCCGGATTTTTCTTGTATTTTTCGCGTATTATACGCGTTTTATTAGAAAAATCCATTTTCACTCGTTGTGAATATATTTTTGATGTTCATCACTTTTTTCCATAAATGTAAACCACTTTCATACAAGATGTTCATTGTTCCAGTTGAACTTTATCCGTATTTCCCCCTAATTTTATCCAAATTTTCCGTATTATACGTGTTTTTTTTTTTGGAAAAAATACATTTTCACTCGATGTAAACATATATTCTATGTTCAACACTTTGTCCATAAATGTTCACCACTTTCAATCCAGCTGTTCACTATACTATGACGAACATCTACGAACAAAACAGTGAACATCTGTGTTCACTGAGGGGTTGTAAACATATTTTCAATGTTAATCACTTTGTCCATAAATGTTCACCGCTTTCATTCCAGATGTTCACCACTTTCATTCCAGATGTTCACTATACTGTGATGAACATCTACAAACAAAACAGTGAACACTGTTCACAGAGCACACGCGACGGAAAAGCTTTTTGTGCGTTCTCATTTCCCACCTAATATTAGGTTCTCACCTTAACCTTCCCATATTATGTACTGTTCAATTTTAAGAAAGGGTAAGATGTTCCAAAGTAAATATGGAAGACATCGACAATATCAGTTTTATAACATGAGATCATAGATCAAGAACTTCGATTTAAAGTCAAGTTATTACAACTTAATTGTTGAACATGATATTTTGTACTTACTAGTTACACGTGCGCCGTGTTATGCACGGATCTGTGACATGTTTAATTCTATTTTTTTTATAATTAGTAGTTGATATTTTAAAATATTAGTGTACTTAAACAAATTTATAAAGTCAAATCTATCAAAATTTATGATTTGTTCTAAATAGCGAAATATCATATATGAGGTATTTCATTACACATTATTAGTTATGATGTTCTTAATGTAAAATGAAATGAAGCGAAATCAATTTGTCAATTTTATAACAACAGTTGTATAATTCTATCTTATATCAAATTATTATACAAAAGTAGCTTAAACATTCACTATTTAATTTTTATTACAAGAGTTATTTACAGAGTTGCTTTTATTTAATTAGTGGATTTTTACCATATTTTTAAGATGTTTTATTCAATTTTTTTTTGTTTATGATTAGATTGGTTGATCTTTTTGATATATTAGTACATTTTTATAAAATTATATAGTCAATATATTATCGCATCACAAAAATTATACATTTCATCTCATATTCAGTTACATACTATTTGTAAGTTAATATGAAATTCTATATTTTGTTTAATTTCAAGCATTATTCACTAGTGGAAAAAACACTTTTTGCTGCTCCCTTTTAGAGGCGTACATAGTTCAAAACGCCTCAACAACGACTTAGGCAATCACTTTTTTTGGTTTTTGAGGCGGATAATTAATTTATACGCCTCAAAAATATCTTTTGAGGCGGGCAAATTAATATACGTGATGCGGGAGCATCCAAGGCTACACCCAAGATTCCCAAGAGTGGTCCACTCACAAGAGCTCAAGCCAAGCTCATGCAAGAAGAGTTCGAGAACTTGGCTAGCCTACATGTCTCAAGGGAGCCCGCCCTAGTTGAAGACTTCACCGAGCCGAAGCTACGGACATTGGTGACCTTCCAAGCCAAGCCAAGCCAAGACGAACAAAGGAATCAAGAGTTGGAAGGCCCTGACTCGGCCCAAGCCACCAAACTCGGCCGTGTCCAAGCCGAGTTGTGCCCAGAGAAGCAAAGCCAAGGTGGCCCTGACTCGGCCCACAACTCGGCCGGGTCCAGGCCGAGTTATTCTCAGAGAAGTCGCCCTCCATCCTGACTCGGCCTGAAACTCGGTCGGGTCATGACTGAGTTTCCCTCAGTGAAGCTGCCCTCCACCTGACTCGGCCTGAAACTCGGTCGGGTCATGACCGAGTTTCCCCATTTTTACCTCCTTTTGTCTCGGTTCTTGTTGGGCTTTTATGGGCCGACCCCTTAGGCTATTTAAGACCTTTAGCTTTCTTTGTAACTCAGTTTTTTCCAGTTATGAACCTTTGCTTTATGCATTATGAAGATTGAGAGCTCCATGGGAGTGTTTTCTCAAAGTTGATTCAAACTTGCTAGGTTGTTCTTGCGTTGTGTCAATTTCGTCTATGATCTTGGTGCTCCAAGGCTTCACTCGCCTCCTTCTCTTGCTCTTTGGACACGTCCATCATTGTGGGAGATTATAGAAGGAAAGGTCGTTTGTGCACATTGGTTTGGTTATTGGCGACATTGTTTGCCAAGGGTCTCTCCATTGCATCTTTCGGTTGTTCCTATATCCTTGTTTATTTCTTTGTTTCCTATCATTTGCTAACTTATTCTCTTGTGTTTTCTCTTGTTTCCACCTCCATCTTCCATTCGAGTCTCTTGGCGTCTAGATCGGGCCACTCGCGGCTAATCCCTGCATCAAATTGGTATCAGAGCCATCTCGACGCCGAGCCACCACCATCTCAGCCGAGCCACCACCTTTGGTTAGCTCCTTGAGTCTTCTTTTCCAATTCCTTCATTGTGTTCATCTTGTTCTTCATGTTCTTCATGTTTTTCTTGCTTTGTTGTTTCTAGTCTTGTTTTGCTTATGCTTGTGTATTTGTGGACTTTGCTTGCTTGATATTTTCACCACCTTTCCAAAAATCCCCACAAAAAGAAAGCCCTACCACAAGCCTTGCAAAAATCTAAACAAAAACCCAAAAACAAATTTTCTGGCGACCGGAAAACCCTTCCGCTGCCTTGCTACCACCACCACCACCACCACCCAACAGCCACCACCCACCACCACAGCAACCCCACGTTCCCAGCCATGCCCCTTGAATGTTAAGGCTTAAAGTGTGCATGTGATTTGGCACAATTTTGGCAAAGAAACACCTTACTTTCTTTCTAGCCATTTTGGTTGCCTTAGGAAGTTTGGGAAAGAGCCAAAAGGGACCCTTTGCAGCCTTGTATGTGGAAGAGAGCTTGAAAGCTACCTATTGCTATTAGTGGCAAGTATCCAAGCTTCTTTCTCCCCTCTCTCCATTTCGGCCCACACCTTTTAGCCTCCAAAATCAGCCTTTTCTTTGCTCCAAGGAAGTCCAAGTCAACACAAAAGAGAAGAAAGGAGAAGCCTATTTTCGGCCACCCACTATACCCACACAAATCAGCCCATTTCTTCCAAAACCAAGGGAAGCCAAGAAAAGAAAGCCCACACACTTGTCTTCTATTTTCTTGTTATTGCACGTTTTTCCCTACAAAAAAAAAGAGAAGGGAAAAGAAAGTCAGCAAAAAAAAAAAAAAAAGAGATCAAAAAAAAAAGGAAGAAGAAAAGAAAGACAAATGTGTATGTGTTTATTGGTGCTTTCTCTTGATATCATTAAGTGTTCTTGAAGACTTGATCATCCTAGCCCAAGCTTGATACCCTACTCACCTTGCCTAAACACATTTCATATCATTGGCAATTGTTCACAAGTCATGAGCATTGGTATTACATGCTAGATATAACATTGCTTTGTTGAGTGTTCTAAACACTTTTTCATTGAGTCTTTTTGTGTGATCGTATTGAGTCCAATTGTGTTTGAGCTTCCATTGTGTGTCCCTTGGGCTCATTTCCAAGTCCAAACACATATTTTAGTTCCACCCAATTGCATTGTCATTCTCTATGATCCAAGAGCTATTCTCACCTTTGGTTTGTGTTGTCTAAGTTCACCAAGTTCTATTGAAGATTTTGTCTCTCTCAAGGCAACCTTACATTCCAAAGCTTGTATCGAATCAACAAGAGAGTGAGTGATCAAACACACGAGTGATCAAACACTTGTGAGGATTATTTTGATTTCACTAACCCTAACATGTTTCTTGGAGTTTGTTGATCATGTCTTATAAAGGAAGTCCACCACATGGAGGGTCCAAACCAATGGCACCCGAGTTGTTCAACATGTTCAAGGCCATGTCGGACAACATTGCTATCTTGTCTAATCGGATGGTAGCATTAGAGACAAGAGTGTCCAAGCCCGCAGCTGTGCCCCAAGAGATGCACCGAGTGCCCATAGCCACCAACTTCCCCCGGCGTAGAGATAAGCCTAATGCTCCTAACCATTATAATGAATTTTAGGAAATGCCAAGGCGTGCCTATCATGAGGAGCCAAGGCGAGCCTATGAAGATGAAGAGCAAAATGGAGTTGACAAGGTCAAGTGGAAGATTCCCTCTTTTGAAGGCCAAGGTGATTCATATGTCTACATGGAATGGGAGGCCAAGATTGAACAAATATAGAGTTGTCACAACTTTCCCGAGCATAAAAAGGTACAACTCACCACCCTTGAATTCAATGGTTATGCACTAACATGGTGGGATAATCTTGTGAAAGAAAGGAAAAGAACCTTAGATGCACCTGTGACAACTTGGACTCAAATGAAGGCCTTGATGAGAGCTCGCTTTGTGCCTCGACACTACACACAATTGCTACCCTTAGCCAACAAAATTGAAAGACAAACTAGGCATAGGAACCAAGGAGGAAGAAGTTCAAGTGGTAGCCAAAACCGAGGCTATCATCCTCATATGGAGCAAGGGGAGCCAAGGAGGAGTGCTAAGCCAAGCCCCTCCCCGCCGAGCCTAAATCCCCTAGACGACGCTCCTAATGCCTCCAAAGGAAGTACTCCTAACCCTTCTCCCGGAGCTAGAGATATCACATGTATTCAAGCCATGCTTGAGGAATTCAAGCCAAGAAGGAAGGAGGAGGTTCTTGCTATTGAACCAATGGTCATAGGAAAGGAGATTGAGCCAAAGGAAAAACAAAAGGATGTTGTAGAAACATCTCCTTCACCTACAAAGATCAAGCATCGATTGCCCATCATTGTGCGTAGCTCATTCAAATCCTTGGCTACTCCATGGATGGACCGGACTCACATGGTTCCTTCAAGCTTGCCTTTCCTACTCCAAGAAGATGTTGAAGCTAAGGATGTTGAGCGGTCCAAGAAACCAATTTTCAATCAAGAGAAGAAGAATGTGCCAATGGAGACTAATGCAAGGGAAGTACCTCTTATCTCCACCTTTCTAATTCCATCTCTTGAGTTTGCAAATGAGAATGTCATTCCATATAGGAAAATACACATGAAGAAATCAGTCCTTGCATGTAAAACTAGATATTCTTGTGTGCATCAAAGTTCTTTAGCACAATACATGTCTTGTGGAATGCATCTTGTTCACAACATGATCCTTATGTCCATACATGTGTGTTATATTGATCCTTGCGTCACTAAGCATGTACATCGGTCTAAGAAGAAGAGTGGAATAGTGTGTGCATGCTTGTTTGGATATCATGTAGTCATTGGAATATTTATGCTTAAATTCTTACAATTGTGTGCATATGCTAGAGGGCCTTATTTTGTCATTGTTGTTATGCCTAAGCCCTCTAACAAAACTGAATTCATGGCATGCCCAAAACTTCATGATGCATCTTATGTGACTAACCCCTGTATTGACCAAGTTGTGGAGTTGCATGGAGTTTCTAGTGCTTTGATTTCAGGCCAAGAAGTGAAGTGTGTGAGCTACTCAAAGTTGGAGTCCGGAGAAGAGCCCTTTGAACCAGGAGATCAAGATGTCCCACATGTGGCTGAATTGGTTCACCCTTTGCGGAAGGAAGACGAAGACATGGACATGCTTGATTCGAGGACGAATCCTTTCCAAGAAGGGGAGAATGATGCGGGAGCATCCAAGGCTACACCCAAGATTCCCAAGAGTGGTCCACTCACAAGAGCTCAAGCCAAGCTCATGCAAGAAGAGTTCGAGAACTTGGCTAGCCTACATATCTCAAGGGAGCCCGCCCTAGTTGAAAACTTCACCGAGCCGAAGCTACGGACGTTGGTGACCTTCCAAGCCAAGCCAAGCCAAGACGAACAAAGGACTCAAGAGTTGGAAGGCCCTGACTCGGCCCAAGCCACCAAACTCGGCCGGGTCCAAGCCGAGTTGTGCCCAGAGAAGCAAAGCCAAGGTGGCCCTGACTCGGCCCACAACTCGGCCGGGTCCAGGCCGAGTTGTTCTCAGAGAAGTCGCCCTCCATCCTGACTCGGCCTGAAACTCGGTCGGGTCATGACCGAGTTTCCCTCAGTGAAGCTGCCCTCCATCTGACTCGGCCTGAAACTCGGTCGGGTCATGACCGAGTTTCCCCCTTTTTACCTCCTTTTGTCTCGGTTCTTGTTGGGCTTTTATGGGCCGACCCCTTAGGCTATTTAAGACATTTAGCTTTCTTTGTAACTCAGTTTTTCCCAGTTATGAACCTTTGCTTTATGCATTATGAAGATTGAGAGCTCCATGGGAGTGTTTTCTCAAAGTTGATTCAAACTTGCTAGGTTGCTCTTGCGTTGTGTTAATTTCGTCTATGATCTTGGTGTTCCAAGGCTTCACTCGCCTCCTTCTCTTGCTCTTTGGACACGTCCATCGTTGTGGGAGATTGTAGAAGGAAAGGTCATTTGTGCACATTGGTTTGGTTATTGGCGACATCGTTTGCCAAGGGTCTCTCCATTGCATCTTTCGGTTGTTCCTATATCCTTGTTTATTTCTTTGTTTCCTATCATTTGCTAACTTGTTCTCTTGTGTTTTCTCTTATTTCCACCTCCATCTTCCATTCGAGTCTCTTGGCGTCTAGATCGGGCCACTCGCGGCTAATCCCCGCATCAATATGCCTCAACAAGTATCTGAAAAAACATTTCTCGTTAAAGTATTAGAGGCGGGCCAGGGTAAGGCCCGCATCTAATGCTAACTAATTGAGGCGGGCCAAGTAGCCCGCCTCAATTAAAGCTTGTTGAGGCGGGCCTATTAAAGCCCGCCTCAAAAAGTATGTCTAATAGAGGCGGGCATGTACATCGCGCTATTTACATCCGGATTATTTGAACCTAATTTCTATTGACAAGACCGAAATATTTTCATTCTATACTTGTCGTTCCTCTTCGAGCAGCCCTAATCCATCGATCTGAACACAGCCTCTTCGAGCACCTCTTTGAGTCAGCCTGCTCCTCTTCTCCGTCCTTTTCACGGACATCCGTTAGCTGGTGTCAACCGACCTCTTCGCCGGCCTCTCACCAGGTAAGATTCTATAAACTTGTTTGAGTGCTCTTCGCTGGGTTCTCTCGGTTACTTCCTTTACTGATAATGTGGTGGCGACGACGACGAATGTTCCAAAATTCGGCGGATCAGAATTTAGGGTTCGGAGGCGGTTCAGGGATGTGGTGGCATTATTAGATCGGCTTTCTGAGCGTTACTGAGGGTTCTTCGTGTCTCTGCGACCGGATAAGGGCGTGATCGAGGGCCAAGTGATTGAGAAGACGGAGTTCGCGGAGCAGAGGAAGGCCGCGATCGAGAAGTACTTGAGGAAATTGGCAGCTCACCCGGTGCTTCAGAAGGGGAAGGAGCTCAAGGACTTCCTGGCGGCGGAAGACGGGGGTTTCTCGGCGGGGCTAGGGCTGTGGTTGGTGTGCCGAGGGAGGCCATCGGAAAAGGAGGAGGAGGAGGAAGAGACTGGTGGAGAGTGTTCAGAGAGGTGAAGCAGTCGGTTGTGAACGAGTAGGGAGGATCAAAACCGCCGGTGATTGAGGAGGATAAGGAATTTCTTGAGAGGAAGAAGAGGTTGGAAGAGATTGGAGTGCAGCTTAGCAGTTTCACTCAACAGGTCTCATTATTAGTGTTTGCCCTTTAATTAGCAATGCTTGATTTATAATTTAGGTTTTGGTATGGAATTGGACAGATGCTTGAGTATTTTGTTTGATCAATTTAGGAATTGGTATGGAATTAGAAACTTATTTTCTACTGTTATTTCTGGAATTGGTATGGAACTAGTAACGTAACTGACTTTCTAACTTGGTTAATTTAGGAATCAATTTAGACATTGGGAATGAATTAAACCTAAGGAATGAGTGCAAAATCGGGGTTTGAGGACAAATTTCGGTACTGACTCAGACGATTATATTGCTTACTAAAACTTGTGAGTTGTGTTGTTTCATCTAGCAGAGAGAATCGATTGGGTGGAATAGATGAACTCTACAATTTGAGTATGATGGTAAGCATCTTTTTTCTATAGGCGGAGGGGCTTGTTACTGCACAACAAGAGCTGGGGCAAACCATGGGTGAGCTGGGACTGATGTTCATTAAGCTGGTGAAATTTGAGAACCAAGAAGCTGTTTTGGAGTCTCAAATAAGGAGAGCCGCTGACATGAAGAACGTGGCAACTGCAACAATCAAAGCAAGCCGTCTATATCGGAGTTTAAATGATAAAACAACCTCTCATCCGGTAATTTTTTGGTTTTGCAATGTATTCTTCCTGCCATATGAATTCCTAGCTTTGTTAGACATGCTTTTAGTGCAGTGTAATGATATGTAAAGAAGTTGAATTATACTATGGCTTCCTTGGTATTGATAATGTGCTTTGAAATCACAATTCTGTGTTGTCATCTATTGAAATTGAAATACCCCAAATAAGTCGATAATGGCATTATGGTAATTTAATTAGGGATTGTTTTAAATTGGGTAAAAATAGGAATTTGGGGATTTAATTCCTCATTTTCGGTGGTCTTCTTCCCGAACTCCCTCCCATGTACGTGAGCATTCCAGAGTGCCCAGCTCCCTCCTCGCGATATCAGCCATCTCCTCCCGAGTCCAGCCTTCCCTGAGCCCCAGCCGAGCTCTTCTTCTCCGGCGAGCCCGTCCATCCGGCGTCCTCCTCCTTGCTGTCTGTATTCGCTGCTGCGAGCTGCCTTCGTTCTGCTGTTGTGCCGCCTGCGTGCAGCTGGTTCGAGCAGCGGTCGTCCGAGCTTGCTGCGGTCCGCCTTCGCTGTTGTGGAGCCAAGTCGTTGCTGATGCCTTCGTGGTTGCTGCGGTTCGTTGTTTGCTGTGTGGTGATGTTGAGTTTGCTGTCTCTGAGCTGCTGCAGCTGGTTTGAGCCGCCGTTGTCCGGTCGTCTCCGTCGTGGTCGTCTCCGGTTCCGGCGAGGTCCAGCGAAGAGGTAAGCTGAGTAGTTTGTGTTGTTGTTGCTGCCTGAGGTTCAAAAGCTTTGCTGATTTTTTTTAGGGTTCGAATTGATATTGGTATATGTTCGAATTGATATTGTGTGTGGTCCGAATTGATGTTGAATTGTTCTTTATGGACAGTTGAGGAGCAAATTTGTGAGTTGTTGGGCTGATTTTTGTGTGTGTTTGCTGAATTTTTTGGAAGGTATTGAGTTAGGGTTTGAATTTGGGGGTTTTTGCTGAGTTGATTATTTTGAAGTAATTGGGCTGAATTTGGTTATATATGGTTTGTACAGCAAATTCATGAATTTGGAATATTTGAGATTGGATTGATTTAGGGTAATTTGGCCTAATTAATTAAGGGTTTGATTTTAGGGTTTGAATTGAGGTTTTATTTGGTTGTGGATTGGATGAGTAATTAATGCCAGAGATTTGCTCGGATTGATTTTGCAGGTTCGTTCGGATTGATTGGAGGTCTCTGGGGGTCGTTGTGGTTCGACTTGAGGCAAGAGGATCCTTGTCTAACTTATATATTTTTATAATTGATTTATGCTTAGCTTATGTCATAATTAAATTATGGTTGCTTGAGCTATTTTAAATTGGTTAGAATTGACTATAATTGCTTGGTTGTGATGTGTGATAATATGTGTTGGTGTGTGATAATGTGTTGATATGTGGTGATATGTGTTGATATGTGGTGAAATGTGTTGATGTGTGATGAGGTGTGATTATGTGTTTGTGATTGTTGTTGATAGTGTCTGTTGACACGTGTGTGTGTGTGTTGGCTTGAGTGTGAGTGTCTGTTGACACGTGTATGTGTATTGGATTGAATGTGTGTGTGTGTGTGTGTGTGGTGGATCGTATGTGTGTGTTGGATTGAATGTGTGAGTGTGTGTGTTGGATTGTGTGTGTATGTGAATATGTGTTAACATTTGCCATATGTGATATTTGATTGATTGTCGTATATGATTTTATTTGATTGGTATCGGTGTGGTGGTGGAATGTTGTTCGATGGTGAAATTCCTTATATGTGAGGGCCTCGGTGGGTGTGAATCCCGATGGTCAAGAGGCGAATGGTGAAATTCCTTATATGTGAGGGCCTCGGTGGGTGTGAACCCCGATGGTCAGGAGGCAAATGGTGAAATTCCTTATATGTGAGGGTCTCGGTGGGTGTGAACCCCGATGGTCAGGAGGCGAATGGTGAAAGTCCTTATATGTGAGGGCCTCGGTGGGTATGAACCCCCGATGGTCGGAAGGTCGGAAATAGTGGTGAAGAAGGAGGAGATATTGTGTGATTGTTATGTGTACCTTACTTGGTTGATTTGGTTGGATTGTGTGATTGTTATGTGTACCTTCCTTGGTTGGATTGGTCGGATTGTGTGATTGTTATGTGTACCTTCTTTGGTTGATTTGGTCGGATTGTGTGACGGTTATGTGTACCTTATTTAGTTGTTTTGGTCGGATATTGTGCGAATGATCTATAATTGTTATGCGATTGTTATTGGTTGAATTGATGATATTATATGATTGTATATTGTTTGAAACTGTTTTGGCTCGGCTATTCTTGCCATAGTCTTCAAAGAAGACTGACCAGTTTCGGTTTACGTGCTGCGACTGGCTGGGGTATCGGGTCCCCCAGTCAATCAGGCTTTGCAGATTTAGCGTCAGCAAGGAGGATCCTGATCACCATCGGTTTGGAGTCGAGAACTCTACTTTTGGTTTTGGACTTTGACTAGTTGTATGTATCGTTTTGGTTTGGACCTTGAAGTGGTCAACTTGATGTATTGGCTTTTGGCTCTTGTTTTTTTTTGGTGGTCAGTTTTTGGTTTTTAAATTATAGTACTTTCTGTATGTTCAGTTTGATTATGGTTTCAAACTCTGGACAGGTTTTGCAGATTTTCCGTTGTGCGGCTTTTGTTATATTATATATATATGGGTTATGTTTTGCAAATTTTTTATTTTACCCGCCTTATAATCCTTTGGATTATGGCACTGTAGCACCACTGGCCTGGGGGTGTTACAGAAGTTGGTATCAGAACTTTCTTTTCAAAAATGTGTTATTTCCGAGTTTTCAACTTGGAAATTTTATTCGTTGTGGTTGTGAACGATCGTGTGATCAGGATTCCTTGCTGTCGGCCTGTAGTGAGTTGCGTTGGTAAGTGTTGTTTGTTATGTTTATGCTAATGTATATATATGTTGAGTATGCCTCCGAAAGCGGGTCGTGGGAGAGGTAGAGGTAGAGGTCGTGGACGTGGTAGAGGACGTCCTAGGGTCGATCCTCAAGAAGTGGATGTGAACAGTAAAGATGCTGATAACACTGTGGGAAGTCAGCAGAATCCTGCAGGAATTCCGCCAGAGGCTGCTAATGTGGGAATTGACCCAATGACTTTGACTGCGCTGCAGCAGATGGTGACTTTGGCTGTGCAGGCTGCTTTGGCACAGGCACCGCCAGCTCAGGTTGCTCAGCCAGTTCATATTGGGCAGCAAAGGAATGAACATCCAGTATTACAGGCAGGGTTTATCAGATTCATGGAAGCTGTGGCCAAAATGAAACCTCCTACTTTTGATGGGTCTGGCGAACCTGCAGTTGTGACATTCTGGCTGAACAGGTTTGAAAAGTTGCTTGAGGGAGTCAGATGCCCTGAGGATGAGAAAGTGACGATTGCTGCTTATTATCTGATAGACAATGCTAGTGATTGGTGGGATGCAGCTCGACCAACTGACCATGGGGCTACGTGGGAAGGGTTTCGAGCCAAGTTAGAGGACAAATTCTTCCCAGAGGCCCTAAGAGATGCTAAGCTGCATGTGTTCCAATACCCAGAAAATGAAGGGTTAAAAGTGCATCAATTGGCCGTGAAGTTCAATAGGCTGCTGAAGTATGCAACTGCTGTAGTAAGGAATGAAAAAGATAAGATCAAGCACTTTCATAGATGGTTATATCCCGAGATAAGGCCTCTGATAGCAAGGCACAATTGTACTACGCTCGAGCAGTTTATCGACGAGTGTCTGACCATGGAAGCAACTATTGACGACTCTAATCAGATTATGGATGCTCGGGCTGGGAAGAGACAGAAGAGTCAGTTTACACCTGGAGGATCTGGACCTCAAAGTAATTTTGGTGGGTTCAGAAAACCTTTCTTTAACCCTAAGAGTACTCCTAGCACTAGGCCGGCTAAGACAAGTCAAGGTGGTGGTTCCCGGATGTCGGTGAATTATCAACGGTCGTGGGGTCAGCCAGGAATGACAAGGGATGTACCACGTTGCTTTAACTGTGGGGATCCAAATCATAAGAAGGCGAATTGTACCAAGGCACCTCAGACTTGCTTCAAATGTGGAGGAGTGGGACACATTAGACCCTTTTGCAGACTCGGGGAAAATTCCACTCCAACTCAAGCTTCCTCTCCTTCTTATCATCCAGTTCCGAATCAGAACTGTCCAGTACCGTCGCAGACACCACATAATCCTATGAGCAACAAGGGCAAGGCACCGATGGGTGGGACTTCGACACATCGGGTCTATGAGATGAGGAGAGCTTAGGATGACAACACGCCTGTGACTACAGGTACACTTTTTATTCAGTCTGAACCCGTTCATTTATTATTTGACTCTGGTGCTACGCATTCTTTTATTGCTGAGAATTGTGTAGATAGACTTGGGTTAGCATGTGATTTGGAATGTGAACCATTGTTATGGGATTGCCAAATGGTAATAAGTTAGTAGGTACTCGGGGACTTGAGGATTTTCCGATCATCATAGGCGGTCGGGAATGGATGGTTGATTTGATAGCTATCAGTATGCTGCATTATGATATTATCCTAGGTATGGATTGGCTTTCTCGCCATGGTACTGTTCTTGATTTTAGGAAGAAGACAGTTACTGTGTGAACAGATGAGGGTGTAGCGCATGTGTTTGCAGGGCATGATCCGCGAGACTCAGGTAGAATTATCAGTGCCATGACAGCTGCTAGACTGCTAAGGCAAGGTTGTGCTGGGTATGTGTGTTATGCTTTAGAGGATAGAAAGGATGAAGTGAGAATAGACGACCTTCCTGTCGTTTGCGAGTATTCGGATGTGTTTCCAGAGAAACTGGTGGGTTTAGCGCCAAGTCGGGATGTTGATTTTACCATTGAGTTAGAGTCGGGAACTGCCCCGATTTCTAGAGCTCCTTATCACATGGCACCAGTAGAAATGATGGAATTGAGGAAACAGTTAGAAGAACTTGTTGAATCGGGTTTTATTAGACCAAGTGTATCTCCTTGGGGCGCACCCGTATTGTTTGTTGAGAAGAGAGATGGTTCTATTCGACTATGTATTGACTACAGGGAGTTGAATAAGGTGACAGTTAAGAACAAGTATCCGCTCCCTCGTATTGATGACTTGCTGGATTAATTGCAAGGAGCTACAGTATTCTCCAAGATTGACTTGAGATCATGTGTTTATTAAGGTTTCGCCGACTAAAGGAGTATTCAGATTTGGGAAACGAGGTAAGTTGAGTCCTAGGTATGTGGGTCCCTTTGAGATTCTGAAGCGAGTTGGTGTCGTGGCTTACCAAGTGGCATTGCCGCCAAAGATGAGTGGAATGCATGACGTATTTCATGTGTCTCAGCTGAGGAGATATGTGTATCATCCGACCCATGTTCTGAATTTCGAGGAGATAGAGTTTCAATCTGATGGCACGTTTGAGGAATTACCTGTAAAGATCCTAGCGACTGATCGGAAGAAGTTGAGGAACAAGGTTATTCCCTTGGTGAAAGTGTTATGGGCTAGGCATGGAACAAAGGAAGAGACTTGGGAACTGGAATCAGTTATGCGAGACAGTTATTCGCATCTGTTTGATTTGAGTTTCGAGGACGAAACTGTTGTAAGGGGGGGAGAATGAAATACCCCAAATAAGTCGATAATGGCATTATGGTAATTTAATTAGGGATTGTTTTAAATTGGGTGAAAATAGGAATTTGGGGATTTAATTCCTCATTTTCGGTGGTCTTCTTCCCGAACTCCCTCCCCTGTACGTGAGCGTTCCAGAGTGCCCAGCTCCCTCCTCGCGATATCAGCCATCTCCTCCCGAGTCCAACCTTCCCTGAGCCCCAACCGAGCTCTTCTTCTCCGGCGAGCCCGTCCATCCGGCGTCCTCCTCCCTGCTGTCCGTATTCGCTGCTGCGAGCTGCCTTCGTTCTGCTGTTGTGCCGCCTGCGTGCAGCTGGTTCGAGCAGCGGTCGTCCGAGCTTACTGCGGTCCGCCTTCGCTGCTGTGGAGCCAAGTCGTTGCTGCTGCCTTCGTGGTTGCTGCGGTTCGTTGTTTGTTGTGTGGTGGTGCTGAGTTCGCTGTCTCCGAGCTGCTGCAGCTGGTTCGAGCCGCCGTTGTCCGGTCGTCTCCGTCGTGGTCGTCTCCGGTTCCGGCGAGGTCCAGCGAAGAGGTAAGCCGAGTAGTTTGTGCTGTTATTGCTGCCTGAGGTTCAAAAGCTTTGCTGATTTTTTTTAGGGTTCGAATTGATATTGGTATATGTTCGAATTGATATTATGTGTGGTCCGAATTGATGTTGAATTGTTCTTTGTGGACAGTTGAGGAGCAAATTTGAGAGTTGTTGGGCTGATTTTTGTGTGTGTTTGCTGAATTTTTTGGAAGGTATTGAGTTAGGGTTTGAATTTGGGGGTTTTTGCTGAGTTGATTATTTTGAAGTAATTGGGTTGAATTTGGTTATATATGGTTTGTACAGCAAATTCATGAATTTGGAATATTTGAGATTGGATTGATTTAGGGTAATTTGGCCTAATTAATTAAGGGTTTGATTTTAGGGTTTGAATTGAGGTTTTATTTGGTTGTGGATTGGATGAGTAATTAATGCCAGAGATTTGCTCGGATTGATTTCGCAGGTTCGTTCGGATTGATTGGAGGTCTCTGGGGGTCGTTGTGGTTCGACTTGAGGCAAGAGGATCCTTGTCTAACTTATATATTTTTATAATTGATTTATGCTTAGCTTATGTCATAATTAAATTATGGTTGCTTGAGCTATTTTAAATTGGTTAGAATTGACTATAATTGCTTGGTTGTGATGTGTGATAATATGTGTTGGTGTGTGATAATGTGTTGATATGTGGTGATATGTGTTGATATGTGGTGAAATGTGTTGATGTGTGATGAGGTGTGTTGAGGTGTGATTATGTGTTTGTGATTGTTATTGATAGTGTCTGTTGACACGTGTGTGTGTGTTGGCTTGAGTGTGAGTGTCTGTTGACACGTGTATGTGTATTGGATTGAATGTGTGTGTGTGTGTGTGTGTGTGGTGGATCGTATGTGTGTGTTGGATTGAATGTGTGAGTGTGTGTGTTGGATTGTGTGTGTATGTGAATATGTGTTAACCTTTGCCGTATGTGATATTTGATTGATTGTCGTATATGATTTTATTTGATTGGTATCAGTGTGGTGGTGGAATGTTGTTCGATGGTGAAATTCCTTATATGTGAGGGCCTCGGTGGGTGTGAATCCCGATGGTCAGGAGGCGAATGGTGAAATTCCTTATATATGAGGGCCTCGGTGGGTGTGAACCCCGATGGTCAGGAGGCAAATGGTGAAATTCCTTATATGTGAGGGCCTCGGTGGGTGTGAACCCCGATGGTCAGGAGGCGAATGGTGAAAGTCCTTATATGTGAGGGCCTCGGTGGGTATGAACCCCCGATGGTCGGAAGGTCGGAAATAGTGGTGAAGAAGGAGGAGATATTGTGTGATTGTTATGTGTACCTTACTTGGTTGATTTGGTTGGATTGTGTGATTGTTATGTGTACCTTCCTTGGTTGGATTGGTCGGATTGTGTGATTGTTATGTGTACCTTCTTTGGTTGATTTGGTCGGATTGTGTGACGGTTATGTGTACCTTATTTAGTTGTTTTGGTCGGATATTGTGCGAATGATCTATAATTGTTATGCGATTGTTATTGGTTGAATTGATGATATTATATGATTGTATATTGTTTGAAACTGTTTTGGCTCGGCTATTCTTGCCATAGTCTTCAAAGAAGACTGACCAGTTTCGGTTTACGTGCCGCGACTGGCTGGAGTATCGGGTCCCC
Organism: Rheum nobile; assembly: GCA_027886185.1. NCBI lineage: Eukaryota > Viridiplantae > Streptophyta > Magnoliopsida > Caryophyllales > Polygonaceae > Rheum > Rheum nobile. Next base: position 3,490,000 of record WOAB01000163.1, read on the forward strand.
CAGTCAATCAGGCTTTGCAGATTTGGCGTCAGCAAGGAGGATCCTGATCACCATCGGTTTGGAGTCGAGAACTCTACTTTTGGTTTTGGACTTTGACCAGTTGTATGTATCGTTTTGGTTTGGACCTTGAAGTGGTCAACTTGATGTATTGGCTTTTGGCTCTTGTTTTTTTTTTAGTGGTCAGTTTTTGGTTTGTAAATTGTAGTACTTTCTGTATGTTCAGTTTGATTATGGTTTCAAACTCTGGACAGGTTTTGCAGATTTTCCGCTGTGCGGCTTTTGTTATATTATATATATATGGGTTATGTTTTGCAAATTTTTTTATTTTACCCGCCTTATAATCCTTTGGATTATGGCACTGTAGCACCACTGGCCTGGGGGTGTTACAGAAGTGCCAAGCGCTTGTTACATTAAGAAATTCTAGTGGACTTTGGTGTCTTTATGTTTTGTGCTAGACCACTTTTGGGGTTGTATGGTGCATCATAAATCCAAAAAACATCCAAAATAAGCGCAAAAGAAGGGATTTATAGAGGCGGACTTGTATGTCCGCCTCTATAAGTACATAGACGTTGACTCGGCCGAGAACTCGGCCGAGTCAGCGCGACTTGTTGAGGCGGGCCAATAGAGGCCCGCCTCAATAAGGTCCTTTTAGAGGCGTAAAATGCCCGCCTCAAAAAGTGTCCCTACTTGTTGTAGTCCCCTTAGTTGAAGCGAACGGTGTTCGCCTCAATAAGTGTCCAAAGGCCCGCCTCTATAAGGATTTTTTCCACTAGTGATTTTTAAAAAATATATATATATACATGAATTATTTATATATATTCTCAATTGACATGTATGTAATATATATAATTTTTTTATGAAATAGTTGATTATGAAGGAGTTTTTAACATTTTTGAGATATTGTCAAAAAACAACAAATATGTGAGCATTATTATATATGGCATGCCAAAAAAGATCAATGTATATATAGAATAATTAGAAAATTATAACACCTTATTATATGTTAAAATTTCTTATTTATTTATGATTATATATGTATATTCTTATTCATGAATTCTATTTTTAATTTTGAGCACTTATTTTAAGAAAACTAACAATACACTAGCAAACGAAATCCTAAAATTAAATTATAAATAAAATCGTAAAAACTAAGTTTTGAAAAATTCTAGAATTTAATTATTTTTACTGTTTTCATTTATTTATCTTTGGATAATTTTATAAATAATATTATAAAAATATAAAAAATTATAATTTATTGAATTTATATTTTTTTAGTCTCATCTCTAATTTAGGCAGACCCTATATACACGCAAGTTTTTAGCTTTACGCACGCGATTTGGTGCGCCAAAAATAGGCGTGTAGACATAAGGGTATTGTTTGGCAAAAATGTGGTAAAATTAATGCGCCAAAATGAAGCGTACCAAAAATAGGGTAAATACCTGACACGCCAAAATATAGCGTACCAGACGTGTGGGCCTTTAATCGAACTTTGAATAAATGGCCCAATTAAAGGCCCATATGGCACGCCCGAAAATGGCGCACCAAATTAAAGCCCATTTGGCGCGCCATCATTTGGCGCACCAATTGAGCGGCAAATTGTTGTTCTGTTTGGCATACCAAATTATAATGGCATTGTAATTTATAATGGTATTTTTCTGATAAAAGTACTTATGAATCATTGAAAATTGTGCCAAATTAAATATTTATACAAAATAAATATGTTTGGCATTCTCAAATTCTCTATTATGATGAAGCCTCTTTCTTAGATCCTCAAATCCTCCTCTCCGTCTTTTCCTTCCTTTCTGTCTCTCATGTGCCGTCGCCCTCCACATCGTCCTCTGTCGCCGACAACATCCACCGTCCACGTCATCCTTCGTCGTCGCCGACATCCACCTCCATGTCGTCCTCCGTCATCACCGACATCTATCGAATCTCTCGTTTCTCTCTCTATATAACTATACGATATAACCATACTATATAACTATAGTATATAATGATACGATATAACAATAGTATATAAAAATACGATATAACAATAGTATATACCTATACGATATAACAATAGTATATACCTATACGATATAACTATAGTATATAACTATACGTTATAATAATAGTTATAACTATACGATATAACAATAGTATATAATTATACGATATAACCAAAGTTATAACTATACGATATAACAATAGTATATGACTATACAATATAACCATAGTATATAACTATACGATATAACCATAGTATATAACTGTACGATATAACCATACTATATAACTATAGTATATAATGATACGATATAACAATAGTATATAAAAATACGATATAACAATAGTATATAACTATACGATACAACCATAGTATATAACTATACGATATAACAGTAGTTTTAACTATACGATATAACAATAGTATATAACTATAATATATAACTATTCGATATAACAATAGTATATAAATATACGATATAACAATAGTATATAGCTATACGATATAACCATAATATATAATTGTACGATATAACCATACCATATAACTATAGTATATAATGATACGATATAACAATAGTATATAAAAATACGATACAACAATAGTATATAACTATACGATACAACCATAGTAAATAACTATACGATATAACAATAGTTTTAACTATACGATATAACAATAGTATATAACTATAATATATAACAATAGTATATAACTATTCGATATAACAATAGTATATAGCTATACTATATAACCATAGTATATAACTATACGATATGATAATACTATATAACTATACGATATAACCATAGTAAAACTATACGATATAACAGTAATATATAACTATACGATATAACAATAAATATATGATATAACAATAGTATATAACTATACAATATAACCATAGTATATAACTATACGATATGACTATAGTGTATGACTATACAATATAATAATAGTTATAACTATACGATATAACAATAGTATATAATTATACAATATAACCAAAGTTATAACTATACGATATAACAATAGTGTATGACTATACAATATAACCATAGTATATAACTATACGATATAACCATAGTATATAACTGTACGATATAACCATACTATATAACTATAGTATATAATGATATGATATAACAATAGTATATAAAAATACGATATAACAATAGTATATAACTATACGATACAACCATAATATATAACTATACGATATAACAATAGTTTTAACTATACGATATAACAATAGTATATAACTATTTGATATAACTATTCAATATAACAATAGTATATAAATATACGATATAACAATAGTATATAGCTATACGATATAACCATAGTATATAATTGTACGATATAACCATACCATATAACTATAGTATATAATGATACGATATAACAATAGTATATAAAAATACGATATAACAATAGTATATAACTATACGATACAACCATAGTATATAACTATTCGATATAACAATAGTTTTAACTATACGATATAATAATAGTATATAACTATAATATATTACTATAGTATGTAACTATTCGATATAACAATAGTATATAAATATACGATATGACAATACTATATAACTATACGATATAACCATAGTAAAACTATACGATATAACAATAATATATAACTATACGATATAACAATAAATATATGATATAACAATAGTATATAACTATACGATATAACCATAGTATATAACTATACGATATGACTATACGATATGACTATAGTGTATGACTATACAATATAACCATAGTGTATGACTATACGATATAACAATAGTATATAATTATACGATATAACAATAGTATATAACTATACAATATAACCATAGTATATAACTATACAATATAACCATAGTATATATACTATTGTTATATACTATTGTTATATCGTATTATTATATACTATAGTTATATAGTATGGCTTTTGCTTTAGGGTCTGTTCGTTCTTGTCATTTATAATGCCATTTTTTAATATAACTATTTATTTCATATAAATGTGTTTGGTATATCTAACATTTATTGCAGATAACGATATTATCTCCCCCAAATCCTTTTTACCCCTTTCTTCCCCTTTCAACCCTAACTCTCGTTGTATCCTCTGTAGCCAACTTCCAACGAACACTTCGATTTCGACGACAAAGAAGAGCTTTGACGGTCGTCGCTCCCCTTGATACACGGAAGAACGACCTCAGACTTCTTTTCCAGGTAGAATTTCTTCAATCTTTGCACTTTTGTGATTGGTGCCATGAATCTGCTTGTTTGTACTCCTAAGGACTCACAATGAACGATTCAAAAATAGTATAATCTTCCCTTAAAATCTTCTTTTATAGATTCAATTTCCTTCTTGGCATTGGAAATTATAGGCAGATCAAGTGGATGCCGGAGGTGAAAGAAAAGAGAATGATGCGGTAGAAGCGACTTTAGCAAGAGCAAATTTCCGCCATTGAAGAAGCCTTCTAGTGAGAGAAGAGGGAAGTAGCGGCGTCGGATAAATCTTGAGCCAAACAATTTCCACCATTGAAGAGGAGATTAGGCAGACGACGAGAGTTACAGAGGAAGGCAAATAAGGAAATAATTCACTGTTAAAGAATATTGAGCCAAACAATATCATCTCATATAAAATCTTATGTGAACACGCATTCCAATTTTACATAAACCCATTTCCAAAAAAATGCCATTATAACTTAAAAAGGTAATAAATTAATAACTAAACAAAAAAAAAAAAAGTCCCAAAAAAAATGAAAATGAAGAAGGTGAAGTCTTGCAATCTGTGGATCATTGGTGCGCCATTTTATGGCGTGCCAAATGGGTCACTCTATCCCGGCGCATTGGTGCGCCTAATTCAGGCGTGCCAATCTGGTGCGCCTTATCCCGGCGTATCACTTTTATGGGTATTTTGCCCATTTTTTCCTATTTTACCCCCTGCACGCCTAATTTTGACATACCAAAATGCATGCCTATTTTTAGCGTACCAATGTGCGTGCGAAAAGATACAAAATCGCGTGTATATAACGCCCTCGCTAATTTATGAGCTTCAAAAAATTTGCTTGATATTAAATATATTTATTGCTTATAAAATACTTATTATTGAAAATGATGATAATGAAGATTACATTTATTACACAAATTGCTAACTTTTATGTATTAGAGAAGATTATAAATGGGATTATCTCGTGTCTTCAATTGATATTCTTTTCTTAAGTCTTCAAATAAAATTACACTATCCATCACGTGTAAGGCTGCCTAAATCACCCCTTACATAGTTACATGTAATTTTTATTATTATTATTGATTAATGGTTATGCGATTCTAATGCAATTTTGTTCTTCCAAAAAGATTAAAAATACTAAAGTTTTTAAGTGAGGTGGGTTATATTGTAGATGTAATTAAGAGCAAATATATGAAAAAAAGATGGAAAAAGCAAGTTACAAGTCCCTGTCGTTAGAGCAATTATTAAATTACAAATTGGAAAAACTTTTAAACCACACTATTAGATTGGTGAAATGGGTTAGGTCACACAACATATAATCTAGTGGATTAACTGTGAATTTGTAATGCCTAATTCGGTTCTGCTAAGATTTTCCATAATAATTTGAATTGTAGGGCTTTATTCATATCCTTTGATTTTCTCAATCCAAGGCCTCCTTGTTGTGTTGGTTTACATATTTTCTCCCAGCCTATCAGAGGTTTATAGGAGCTGTCTTTGTTCCAAAAGAAAGATCTATTTAACTTGTCAAGTTCGTTGTGTGTGTAGGTAACATAAAGCTTTGCATAAGATAGTTTGGTCTTGCCGCCAAGTTGGTTTTTACTAGTGTTGGAAGGAAAAGAGAATTTGCTTTCCATTTAGATAGTTATTGTTGTGTGCTAATTAAAAGATCAGGAAATGTATTTGAATTGACTCTACCATTAATGATAGAGCAACCAATGTATTTTTCGAGAGATATCATGTTTGTGATTGTGAGAATATCTTGTATTGCTAATTTTTTTTTATTGGTAACCTTTTGTGACTTGAAAGGCCAATTTATGAAAATTTACTTTTTGTCATGATATTTTGTAACAGTCATTAATAATGTCCTTGATTTATTTACAATGTTCCCGTTTAGCTTTTGAGAAAATTACAATGTCATCCGCAAATGCCAGAAACGGAATTCTTAATCCTTGTTGAGTGATTTGAAATCCTAGAGGATTACGTGGTCTTTCTGAAACAATTTGTAGTTTTCTAGCAAGGATTTCAGATCCTAAGATAAATAGGAAATGAGAGAGGGGGTCACCCTGACGAAGTCCTCTTGTTGGTTTAAATACTTCTATGGGTCTGTTATTTATAAATACCGAAAATGATACCGTTGTAATACATTCTCTTATACAGTTGATAAATTTTTCATGGAATCCAAACTTTTTCATATAGTTTTAATGATGAAATTTCATTTAATTCTATCATAATTTTTTTTCATATCTAATTTTAACACAATAAAGCCTTTAAATCCTTTTTCCATATCTAATTTTCCGAGTCCAATTAACACAACTACACAAGTGTTTTCTAGAAATTACTTTTCTAACCTACCTAACAAAAAGTTACCTGTGTACCAACTTTCCGCTTCGATTTTCCGATTACACTCTATATTAATTACTTCTTCTTTTTTCCTTTTTTTTTGAGTGGCAAATAGCACCACTCCTTTCAAAATCAGATTTTTTATTCTATATTTTATCTGTTTTTGTTTTTTTAGGACAATTTGAAATCAGGCTAAAAGAATAAAAAACAGAAGTGGCCATCTTTCTTCGTTTCGTTCTCTTCATTCTTCTTCTTATTACATGAGGGATGCGAGGCCAGCAAAAGCTACGTCTCCCTTTCTCTCTCTTCATCTCAATCTCCCCTTTCGATTATTTATAATTAGATTGCAATTTCATTTCTCCACAGATCTTTTCGCTGCCTCCTTCCTTCCTTGAACATCAATCCTTCCCCCATTTTCATCACCCATCACGAAACTTGCAGAGAAGGAACAGCCCCAATAGGAGAATAACAAAGGAAGGCGAGAGGGGGAAGAGAGGCAGAACAAAGGGGTGCCCTCTTTGTTCTTGTTATGCCTCCTCTCAGATCTTGAACCATCTTTTCACCCTCAATATTCGATTCGGTAAATTACAAGGAAAAAAATCAGTTTTTGTTCGTGCGCCGCTTCAGTTTCTCTTGTATCTGAATTTTTTTGTTTGGTTTGCGGGTTTCCAGTTGTGTTTGCTTTGTTTTTGTATTGGACGAGAGTGAGTTGATCATTGATCTACAGAAGATCTGATGTTTGTTGATTGTGATATATGCAATTGTTCCAGGAAAAAGTGGTGGTGTTTTTGGCTTTCTGATCAAGTTGATTGGAGTTTGATGCTCTATGCTGTATTGAATTGTCAAATCTGTCTATGCTCAGTTGGATTTTGGATCCAAATTGTGACATATTTTTAGCTGGGAGTTCAGTTTTTCCATTTTATTTGTATTCTGTGACTTTGAAATTTTGTCATTCTGAATCTGTGCCATGATGTTTATTGAAAAAATTATGCTTTGCAGATCATCAATGGACCCAGGGAAGATTTTTGTCGGGGGAATTTCATGGGAAACAAATGAAGACAGGCTTAGGGAGTACTTTGAGACTTTTGGGGAGGTTGTGGAGGCTGTGATTATGAAGGACCGTAACACGGGGCGTGCCCGTGGTTTCGGTTTTGTCATTTATGCTGACCCTTTGGTGGCGGAGAGGGTTGTTAAGCAGAAACATGTGATTGATGGTAGAGCTGTAAGTAGTCTTGATATCTCAAAACTTATATGCTTTCAAATTTTGGTTCATGTGTAATAGATATTATGTAAAAGGAAGTGATGACCCACTTAGCAATCAATAGAACTATCACTCCTCATACAGAATGATGCTATCTCGCAAGGTTTATACTTTTTTACATGGCTGAAGTTTGCCAATAAGTACTATTGGAATTATAAAGACAATAGTTTTACAGGAAAATATACATTTGATAGGCTAAATTCAGCTGGCATGAACATTGCTCTTGTTCATACATTGTTTTAGATTCAGAACTTATGGTGTGACTAAAACAGTTAAAGCAATTATTGGAAACCTGGTAGTTGTAATGCTCAAATAAACCATTTTCAGTTGGGCATTTGAATGTGAAACATCTTACTATCTTAGTGTTGGTAAAATGTTTTAGGTTGAGGCGAAGAAGGCTGTTCCTAGGGATGATCAGCCGGTTTTGAACAAAAGTGGAAACAACAGTGCTCATGGATCACCAGGTCCAATCCGTACAAAGAAAATATTTGTAGGAGGTCTGGCATCCACCGTTACAGAGAATGACTTCAAAATGTATTTTGATCAGTTTGGGAATATCACTGATGTTGTGGTTATGTATGATCACAACACCCAAAGGCCAAGAGGCTTTGGATTTATCACTTATGATTCTGAAGAAGCGGTGGACAGAGTGTTGATTAAAACCTTTCATGAGCTTAACGGAAAAATGGTTGAGGTCAAGCGTGCTGTTCCTAAAGAGTTGTCTCCTGGACCAACCCGTGCTCAGTTTGGCGGGAACTATGGCCTTCATAGAGTTGGTAGCTTCCTCAATGGGTACAACCCAAGCTTAGTTGGAGCGCTCGGAGTGCGAATGGATGAGAGGCATAGTCCAGCCTCCGTTGGTAGAAGTGGGTTCCCTCTATTTGGACCGACTTCTTATGGAACACCGCTGAGCAATGATCTGAGAATGAGCCCTAACAGCAGGGAAGGCATGAACTTATTGGCTAATATGGGCTATGAACGAGGACTTAACTCATTGCACGGTGGTGGGAATGCAAAATGGAATGATAATTTTGCCGAGTACGATGTGTTTGACAGGACAAATGGCTCTTCATTTAATTCAACATCTTGGAGTTTGTGGGGAAATGGGAGCAACACCAGTGCTACAAATCCCGCCAACTCATCAGGTGCTTTCAACAGAATCGAAGCTATTTGGGGATCTTCACCCCTCTCTGGTCACACCGGTGGGACCATTTCTCCTAGCAGCATTCGCAATCTCAATTATGGGCGTGCTGATGTCAATATTGGATTGAATCACGGAAACAATGTGCTACCAGGATCATCATTTTCTGCAGCAAATGTTGGTTTTGAGACTAATAATAGCCTCCAGGACTTGTATGGCAGCGCTGGTGATCTGTCTTGGCTTTCTTCTGCTACCGAGCTAAAAGGGCCTGCTTCATTTGAACTTGGAATAGGAAATGCAACTTCAGAAGTTCCACACAAGAACCCTGGTTTATGCTGGTAGTTTTAGCATTCCTCCTAGGCGATCAAATAGAGGTTAGAGAACCCTCCTACTCTACATCGTCACTATCTTATTTGTTTGCGGTTTCGTTCTAACTCAGCATCAGTATGAGAAATATATATTGCACTCTTGGTAATCACTTTCAAGTCACACAAGCTGTTGATTCTCACATGCATTATGTCAACTGCAACATCCAAGAAGATCAATATATTAGAGGAAAAGGAACATCTTTGTGTTGAAATTGAGGCCTTCAAAATTGCTTAAATTGCCAATGATACATCACCATTATTTGCGAATATTCTTGTATGTCATGTGACAGTTTTATTTTTGCATGCAAGAATCAGATACCAAAAGAGTGATATCTGGCTACGTACTTACATGTGTAAACTTGTCCATGCAACCCCATTTTTGTGATGTGTGGTTCTGCAGCAAGTCTTCCGAAATTATTTTCTTGATTTTGGATGCTTGCTATATGATGTCTTGAGTTTATTGTTTCCTTCTCTATTGGACTTTTCTGCTTCCTATCTGACGAAGCTTAAATCAATTTAGTTCCTGTACCATCACATTGCTTGGTTGATGCCTGTATAAATGAAAAAGTTCATCTTATTCCAAGGGCTAATCCCTCTATCTAGTGAATTGGTTGAGAAGCAAACCGTTAAAGAACAAACAGAATTAGCTCATCTCCCAACTGGGTTGCTTGCTGAATCCGCATAATGGAGTTTTTACTTTTACTCACAATGTGGGTTTTCACACTTATGTTTCCATTTCTGCAGTTTTCAAGGTACAACTTCATTGAGTTTTCTCACTGATTTTTGCAGGAAATCCTTACTAGGACACGCTCAAAACACGTTGTTAGGTTTACACCAATCGAAAGATCCAAAAGCAAAATCAAGTCACAGGAATTGCTATATTCTTACTGACAGATCCTTGGATATAGGACCTGATGTGGTTCAGAACAGTTGGTGTAAACCGAGTCACAGGTGGATTCATCAATTAAACTCACATGGTTTCAGCTTTTGTTTATATGGGGTCACGAAATTTGCTGCTCAGAGTTTCATTCTTATTATTTTGGTGTATCTTGTTGAGATGTAAATCAGAATTGCATGGGGGTATGAATCTGTATCATGCATCTCTGTATGTGATACAACTATAGAGGGAGAATTTGAGATCTTAGCCTTTATTTTACCTTCAACTTAGATGTCCAGTGTCAGCTAAGGCTGTCCATTGTTTCTTGTGAAACTTTATACAGTTGATGTTTTAGTGGATCTGCCCAGTAACACTATTATTTGATATCCTTTCTGCCAATTCCTTTTTTACTATATTGTGGGCACTCTCAAATCTTTTCCCTAGTACATCCGGAGGAGGTAAATTGCATATAGAGGTGGCAACAATGCAATTTGGTTTTGAAGTTTTTATTATTTGTATTGTTATCAAAATAGCTATACTCGAGCTGTTACCTTTAAATCTCAAAATTGACAACTAAAATTCGAGAACGAAAACAACGAAATTTCGGACTCTGGTGAGCTATGAGTTTTTAGTTTTGTAACATTGAAGTCCAAGTTCAAATTATTGTGGGTTTGATTTTATTTTTATGTATTTGTTGGGTAGTTTCAAGATCGAGTGACAAAATACACAATTCTAAGCCCTAAATTAAAAGGCATGAGGTTAAGGAGGGAGGGTGTGTGGATCCATGGCCTTGGCCGGTGACAACCCATCTCTCTGTCCCTTTCACATTACATTTTCATGGACAAAATAGAAGACTTCAAAATTTTCAATTGCCACCGGACAAAATATAATTCCAATTTCATGGCATGATGCGAATCGGGGCCCACCACGGCACAAGGAGAAGGATAAACAAAAGCTGCATCTACTTGAAGATAGATGTGAGAAGTTGGGTCAAATGAGATTAAATTTAGATTCTTTCAAGCAATAATGATAATTTCAGACGTTTTTTTTTGATGAAAACGGGAAATATTATTAACAGGAGTTAGAAAACATTACAATTGTCAACATCAGTGGCAATTGAGCTATAGAAGCAACAGTATGAGCTATAATATTGATATTCCTAGGAATAAAACTAAAAGAAACAGAAAGGAAGGAACTAAGCAGATGCTGAATGTTGTTGATGATAAGCCCACATGAGTTCTTTAAACAAGACGCAGAGGTAACTGCAGAAGAAGCATCACAAGCCAAGCAAATAGATTGGCAATAAAAAAAACATGAACAACCGAGGCACCATACTGAATTGCAACCTGAAGGCCCCACAAAATAGCTTGAGCTTCCAATGCATCAATGGGTGTTTTAAGTTTTGAATGCTTACTCCCTAGAACAACCATTGATCCATTGATGTTAAACAAAACAAAACCAAATGCTGCTGAACCAGTATTAGTAAGACTAGCATCACAAAAAAAGCTTCAAAGATGGACCAACTGAAGGAGAGGAAAAATTATCCACAAACATCTTAAGCTTACCAACAGGCTCAGGAAAAAGGATTAATCTAAAGAGCAACTGACTCCATAAGTTGTACTGGATTTTTGAAAAAGCCATCAAATATCCGAGCATTTCTATTATTCCATAATGCCCATATGGCAACACACCAAACTTCAATAGAAGTCTGAGATAAGATAGAATTGATGGCACACCACCAATCCCACATAGAATTTGGCTTCAAAGACAAAATAACATCAAGCAAAGGGAAATGGCTCCAAAACTCCCTTGCAGCAGAACATAAAAGCAGTACATGAAGCAATGATTCCTTTTTTGATGGACAAAGAGAGCAGTAACATGAGGGCACAACCTTCCTATGATAGAAATTTGTGAGACAAGGAACATAATTTTTGATAGCCCTCCATAGGAAGTTTTTGGCTCTAGGAATGACATTCAAACACCAAATTTTCTTCCAAAGAAATGAGTCAGCAGAGGAAGAGTTGGAAGAAGAAGTGCCAACTTCAGAAAGAGTCAATTTAATGACCTTATAAGCAGACTTAACACTGAAGTTCCCATCCTTAGAATAATACCATCTCAAAATATCAGAAGTGTTAGGAGAGAGCATCATCAAATTCTGAATGGCAAGAAGATCATAATCAAGCAGCCTAGATTGAAAAGCATCCCATTTCCAATCAAAAGAAGGCTAATTTTTTTTTTTTGAAACCAACAGATGATGCTCACCCAACAGATTTGGAGAGATCAAAGAGAAAGTATGTGGCCAAGGGATCCAAGGACCATTCCAAAAATTAACAGAATTACCATTCCCTAGTTCCCAATAAGTACCTTGCTTGATAACCCAGATTGCTTGGAAAAAGCTACACCAGATAAAGCTGGGATGAGAACCAAGAGTAGAATGAAGCACATTTGAGTGAGGAAAGTACCTTGCCTTTAAGATAAGGCCAACAATAGAGGGAGGGTGGCAGTCTCTAGACTTGTTTGGCAAGGAGAGCTAAATTGATGGCTTCAAAATCCCTGAACCCCATGCCACCATAAAACTTGGAATCACACATAGAAGACCACTTACACCAGTGAAACTTCTTTTGATCCTGAGTACCCTACCAAAAACTAGCAACAATACTATTGGGATCATGACAAACAGATTTAGGCAACTTATAGCAGTTCATGATGTAAGAAGGAATTGCTTGTAAAGTAGCCTTAATAAGTACTTCTCTTCCAACCTGCGATAAAGAAGAAGACTTCCAACCTTTAGCCTTCTTTTTGACTCTATCAATCAACTCAGCGAAAACAACCTTCTTTGATCTACCAATGAAAGTAGGAAGACCCAAGTATTTGTCATTATTAACAGCTTCCTTGAAACCAAGAGTAGATAAAATAGTAGCTTTCTGAACAAAAGAAACATTAGGACTAAAAGTAACCAAAGACTTTGAAGGATTAACTAACCGACCAGTGCCCATCCCAAATAATCTGAGCATCTCACAAATACTCTGGCACTCATGGAGATTAGCTCGAACAAAAATAATACAATCATCTGCAAACAAAATATGAGAGATGATAGGGGCAGATTGAGCAATTTTGATTCCATGAATTAGCCCTCTAGAGTGAAAATTCTTGAAAAGACTTGAAAGCCCCTCCATGACAAGGAGGAAAAGAAAAGGAGATAAAGGATCTCCCTGTCTTAGACCTCACTTAGGATAGAATGAAGGAGTGGGGATACCAATTAGGAGAGCAGAGAAAGAAACAGTAGTGACACATTTCATGATCAAAGCAATCCAATTTCCGTGGAAGCCCAAATGCAGCAAAACAGTCTCTAAAAAACCCCACTCAACCCTATCAAAAGCCTTTGCCATATCAATCTTAATAGCCATATAACCCCTTCTACCTGATTTCTTATTCTTGAGGTAGTGAAATAACTCAGCTGCAACAATTGAGTTATCACAGATAGATCTGCCAGCAATGAAGGCACTCTGATTTTCACTAATAGCACCATCAAGCAAAGGTTTTAGCCTATTTGCAATGCATTTAGAAACAATCTTATAAATCACATTGCATACGCTAATGGGCCTTAAATCAGTCATATTAGAAGGGTTGGAAACCTTAGCCACCAAAGTCAAGTAGGTATGGTTCAAGTCAACGGGCATAGAACCACCATTGAGAATGTCAAGGATAGCAGAAGTGACATCCTTTCCAATAATCTGCCAATGATGCTTGAAAAATAATACAAGGAGACCATCAGGACTTGGAGACTTTGAATGATGCATTTTCTTAAGAACTTTTGCAACATCAGAAGCCAAAAAAGGAGAAATCAAAGCCTCATTAGTAGCATCAGAAACAGAAGCAATAATACCACTTAGAATATCAACATGAATCTCAGAAAGAGAGGAACCATAGAGGTTATTGAAATAACAGCAAACCACCTGCTCCATTTGATCATGAGAAGCAACTACAGAACCATCTGCAGTCTGTAAGAACTGAATATGATTTCTTCTTTTTCTGCTAGTAGCTTTTGCATGAAAATACTTAGTGTTTTTATCACCACTGCGAAATTCATTGACCCTAGATCGTTGAAACCACATAGTTTCTTGTTGTTGAAGCAAGATCTCCTCATGTTTCCTCAAATCACTGAAGCAGTCAACATCTTTAGCAGTCATAGGATGAAGGAAAAGAGAGGAGATTTTAACTTGGACAATTTTTAACTTTGAATCAACATTCCCAAAGTCAATTTTATTCCACCTGAGAAGCGCATTCTGAATAAGAGATATGCGAATGGACACATGAAGAGCAGAGGAGGAAGAATTCCAAGCATAATTAACAAGATGTTCATAACCAGGGGCACCTATCCACATAGCTTCAAATCTAAAAGGCCTAGACCTAAAGAAGTTGGTGGAGAGAGAATAACTCTTATCCAAGTTAACAACAAGAGGAGCATGATCTGAGCTCCAGAAACCCAAATTTATGACAACAACATTTGGAAACTTGAGCAACCAACCTTGAGAAGCAACAACTCTGTCAAGTTTTTCTTGAATACAAGCAGCCCCCCTCCTACCATTAGACTAGGTAAACAAACCACCATTCCACAAGATAGGAGAAAGACCACATGAGTTGAGAGAATCTTGAAAAACAAGCATAGCATGAGAATAAACATCAATACCACCAACCTTCTCAGAAGAAAACAGAACATGATTGAAATCACCAACACAAAGCCAGTTATCTCCATCTTCCTGAGCAAGTCTATCCAAAAGGCCCCAGGAAAGCTGCTTATTAACATTTTCTGGCCAACCATAAGAAAAAAGTACATCTCCAATCCAAAACACCGTTAGAGAGCCAGAACTTGACATCAATATGATGACTAGGATATGTAGAAACTGACATATTAATAGAACTGACCCAAAATAGAGCAAGACCACCTGATTTCCCCTGACTATTAACAGCAAAGTAGGAATCAAAACCAAGCTTAGAAGAAATATTACACATATAAGAAACAAAAGATCTAGTTTCCATAAGAAACACAATGCTGGGAAGTTCCTTCTGTATAAACTTTTTAAGCCTATTAACTGCACAAGGACTTCCCATCCCTCGACAGTTGAAGCTTAGGATTTTCATGAGGTCCAGACAGAAGGGGATGTCTCCCCTTTCGCCGATATCTTATGATGAGTAGAATCATCTGTGCCTGAAACAGGAACATCAAACAAGCAGACCTTTTTGGCAGAAGAAGTCACAACAAAAGAAGAAGGAAGAATCCTTTTTCCTTTATGAAGCTCCATTGCCTGAGAAGAGGGGCAAGATTGTCTTTCTTTTCCATTTACCTTTATTTGAACTCTGAGCCTGAGCTAAATTAAGAGCATATGGCATTAAATGGGTCACCACCTCCTTATCCAAGTTCAAAGATAATTGAATATTATGTGGGAAGGAGGAAGGAACATAGTCCAACACGTGGTGAGGCAACATAACTGATTCAGGGAGCAATACTTTAGAATCAGATCCCAAAACAGAATCAGGGCCCACATCTGAATCTTGTCTCATAACAGACATAACTAAATTTTCCAAGACAAGATCAACAGTAGTAACACCGACATTATTCATCAATATCTCAGAATTAACATTAAAATTCTGCACATGCTCTGAAATATTAACAATCTCAAAGTCAAGATGAGCCAAATAAGTAGCAACATTAGAATCATCCAGATCAACTCTAAGAATGTCATCAAGAAGTCGGCGTCCTTTAGAGAATTGTTGATAAGAGGAAGAAGAAAATGTATTTGGATCTTTAGCAGAAGAAACAACACGAGGCATAGGAGGAGCACGAAGCCAATTGCTATATTGATTCTCAAACTGCCTAGCATCACTATCATCATAATCCAGCTGAGAGTGTCCAAGCCGCCCACAGATATAACAGAAGTTAGGTAATTTTTCATATTGAAAGTTTACCCAAACTTTTTGAGAGTCTCCTAAACAGATAAGAGCCCCACGGCGAAGAGGAGAGTTAAGATCAACTTCAACTCTGAGTCGCAAAAAACCCAGAATCATTTGACAGAGAATCTTCAAGGGCAGGTTTGGCTTGTTTAAATAATCGGGCAATAGCAGATACAGTTTTACTGGTGAAAGCATTAAGAGGAAGGTCAAGGACCTTGAGCCATAACCAATCAAAATCAAACTGAACTTTGGAGGGTTAAATAGAGCCTGAATCTTTGAGAATAAGGAGGTTGCGATCAAAAGACCAAGGACCTTCATCAATCACTTTATTCTTGTCCTCCATGCATTCAAACTGAAAAGCCATCAGATTAGTGTGAATTTCACGAACCACAAAGCCTTTACGCAGTTTCCATGCTAATTTCATGGTATTCCTCATAACATGAAAATTGAAAGGTCAATTAGAGAACAACTTTTCCAGCAGACAAAGGGAGGTGTTTGAGGAAGAACTACTGGAGTCCGAGATGCTGCCATCTACCAAGTTCAATTCTTCAAGAGTAAGAAATAAATCAGCATCAGATGGGGTGGCCATGAATCAGAGAATGAGTAACCAAGAGAGAGGGGAAGGATGGGGGAGAAGGAAGACTAGCATGCAAGCTAGAGAAAACCCTTATCACCAAGAGGGAAAGGGAACAGAGTTTACCTTACAACGAAGGAAAGACTCACATTAGCTCCACCCACTTAATTTCAGACGTTAATTGTTTACATATAGGATAATTTCTATGACGGGATTGGGACCCAAAATGGCCGAAGAGTATAAATAGGGGGCAGTGGGTGATTTCACTATAAATTGAAGTTGACAATTTGATACTAGATGAGGTTGACAACTTGACATTTGCATGTGGCCTATATTTATGTATTTGCTCCTTCTATGAGTTATTTGTCACACTTTTGAATTTTTATTTTATACATTCTCTAAACATTTTAGGGAATGAATTGGTTGAACACAAAGCCACGATGTCATTGTTAGTTATTATAAGTTCCATTTTTTGGTCAAGAGTTACTATAAGTTCCTTATAGCATTTATAAGCGGCATATAAGAATACTATAACTAATACCTTAAATAATCATCGATCCTTGATTACATAAAACATGCCTTTTCCATCAACTTTTTAAATAAGATACTTAGAAATATCACAATGACTATAATTAATGATACAACGAAAAATGCGAATGTTTATGGACGTACGGTTAGATGTATTTTATAAACGGTTCAAATTATGAGCTCATAAAAAGGATAAAAAACAGACGCACTAACCAAATATTTTAAGATAGGCATTTTGTGTATTTAAGCAAAAATCGGCCCAAAATTACAATCTCAACCCGACTTCTTTTCCTTCCACAATCTAATTCAAATCAAAACCTAGCACACGAGACACATACCTTCTTCCCTCTCCCACGAATCTCATTTAAGCACGAATCCTCCACACCATATAATCTCTTCTTCGTCTCAGACCTCAAAGCTTCATCCATTCACTTCACACAACTTCACAAAACAAAAAATCCAACACTAACAATGACGATATTTCTTTGAGAATCAACACATCACAAGGTTCTCTCTCTCTCTCTCTCTCTCTCTCTCTCTCTCTCTCTCTCTCTCTCTCTCTCTCTCTCTCTCTCTCTCTCTCTCTCTCTCTCTCTCTCTCTCTCTCTCTCTCTCTCTCTCTCTCTCTACTTGAAATTGTTTGAAAAATGGTTCAATTTGACTCAACAAGTTGAATTTCTATCGTTCATAAGTACGTTAGATTAAGCTAAATTTGGAAATTACCACGGCTCATAAAGTGGTTTGCAAACGATGAGTTATATGGATTTATGAGTTTGATTTGGAGTTCTTGTGTATTGCTGAAGGTTATGGTTTGATGTCTATGGTCATAGCTTTAAACTAGCTTGTTTGTGTTTTGAATGTATATATTACAAATACTCAATCCTCATTATGGGATTCATATCTCTTTATTGTAAGGTTCATGTCTCTTTATTGTGAGGTGTATGTATATTTAGTGTGGGATTCATATGTCTTTAACTTTACTAGTTTTTGGGAGAATTTGCATGTTAATCATAAGAAAATAAAATACTCAAATAGAGTTCAATATATAATGATTAAAAGTACATGTATGGTGACTATTAAATTCATTGTTTGTCTTTATGAGTTTTTCGCAAAACTTGCATTTGTATAAGAAGAGATAGGAAATTCTCAATTTGCGTTCACGTGTATTAACTATAAGTGCACATATATTGACTATAAGTCTCATTTTGACATGTGAGAAGGGCAAAGCTTTAAACTTGTTATGTATAGTGTAGAACGTTCTGATTATACTATCAATTTAATGTGGTTCATATACCTACGTGTATAAGTGCATATAAGGTCATAACTTGTAATAGTGAAAAGATTCATACCTAATTTTTTGAAAAACTAGTAGGTTCACATGTTGATTATGTATGTTCATATTTTGTACCTTAATGTTCATGTATAGTACCTGCATGTTCATGTATTAGTTGGAAAATAAGGTAATCATTACCAACATTTAGATGATCTAGTGGTTTGGCATTAGGCTCCCTTAACCGTTCTATCCAGAGGTCTCGAATTCGAATCCTACTGGAGGCGTGTATGAAGACACTGATATTGGGAGGGGTCTATCGCTTTGTGTGTCAATAGTATCCCGATCTGGACATAGAATGACTCTGACCGATCGAACCAGGCGATCAAGACAAAAAAAAAGAAGGTAATCATTTTGAATCATGCAAAAGTTGTATATGTTTGTATATTAAATATAAATGTTCGTATGTAATAACCCGAGGTTCATACCAATTATTTGATAAAACATATACGTTTTTACATACTTTTGCTCTTAGAGTCTCAGACTATGACACAGCTAGTTGTTCTTAGTTTCAAAGTTCATATATTTGTCTTTGATTCATATATTATGCCTTAGTTTATATATCTTATTCTCACATTAATTTAATTATGTATCTATTTATGAGTATAATGTGACACAAATATGTGTATCAATGTATAAGACAAGTTGCAAAAGTTAAGACACGATCTTTCAAATGAGGAAGAGAGCAAATAAGATTAAAGGATAAAGATGTCAGAGAAATGCAAAGGCGACGATTTTCACCTTCAAGCTGAATGAAGAGAAGGATAAGGTTCAAAGCAATTTAAAGATGTACAATGAATAGAATGAAGCTAGTCATTGGTGGAAGTTGGTAGGCTTTTTTGTCTTTTTTTTTTTAAAATGAACCAAGTATTGTAAATATAGAGAAATGATGTATTTTGTGACCCATAGTGTTATGATGTAGAAACTGGAGAGATTATATGTTGATAGTATAAACTAGAGAATGATGGTATGGTGACTGTATACTCTACTGACAAGTTTTACATACTTGCGTGCTACTTTTGGTTAGAAGTAAAAATGATAGAATGTGTTATATGGATGAAGTTGGACAAATAAGGAGTGTTTTTATTTTGATTAAATATGAGTTTAGGTAAAACGAATACGAATATTATGGTAAAACATATAGACAAATAAGGAGCGTTGGATGAGAGATGATGGACCGACTGATTTGGAAAGATTTGAGGGAGCATGGTGTGCTTCTTCCATTAGATTAGTTAGAATAAAAATTAATTAGAAAATTTTAATTATGGTATTTATTTTAATTAAAAGAAAAAAAGGATAGAATCTCCATGAAAGTGTAACACCCCCGACTTATGTCGTTAGTGCCACACGCCAGTGACCTCAGACGTTAACGCCCAAAGTCACCCTAGGCTTTAATCGAAACAATTAAGCTTAAATAAATACATAAATATTAAATAATGAAAGAATAATTAGCGGAAGATATTTTAAATGAATAAACTCAACCTTTTATTAAGATTCCTCTCGTAAAATGAGAATGACGGTTTTACAACAAAGTATAGTGACAGCGAAAGACTTTTAAATTACAGCGGAAAACTCTTTGAAAGTAGTCCTAATTACATGACTATGTATTATATTTATTTCAAATTAAACATACACGTCTTGGAAATATTACTTCTTAAAACGCAAACTTCAACTGCAAGCCTTCTCTTCGACTGGTTACTTTAATCGCCGGGGACCAACCTCTGATGTGCCGTATAGGACGGATGACACCAGCCAACCATGCAAGGAATAAAATCTGGTTGGTTAGTCTAATGAAAGACTACGCAAAGGTAAAAACAGAATGGTTCTAGTGATCGTAACCGCTTACTATCATTGTCCCTCGAATAATAACCGAAGGAACGATACATAACCCGAAACTTATACAGAATGATAGAAGAAGACATGCATCGAAAAGAAGACTCCAACGGAATTGAGTCTTATAGGAAACGTATGACAATTGTTTGGGAACGTTAAATTTTCACACAAGTTTAAAACATGACCTTGATTATTTGGGTCCACGACCAACCTCACCGCGCAATGCGAATCTAGATTGGAAAGAGGACTTACTCTAACAAGAGTCCGGGCGGGTTCCACGTTGTACTTCTCGCCCGAGGGTATATTAATTATGTGCGTAAAAGCACTTATCTTATTTACTTTCAAAACGTACACTCACGTTAAGGCTTTAAATTTCCACAACAGATCTCGCAATGAGATATAGAACATGGGACGAATCCCAAATTTGGGCACTAGCTAAGTGCACCACCACCTATATTCGGATAAGGGTAGGTCATGCCCAAAAGCGTTAGGGTATTTATCTTCCTAACACAAAGTTATAAAGAAACGACTAGACCTCGTAAGGTACATAACGTTCCTACGAATACTCGTGCTAACTAAGCATGTAAGTCCACATATAAATCCACACCAAAATTCATTTATCACTTTATGGTAATATCATATAGAACTATATAATAGCGTTGTTTCTAGCAATATATACAACCTATTATAAATCCATATTTTAACACATAGTTTTATCAAATCTGTTCCCAAACACAAAACAACAACTTTATTCCAACTTAATTAAATAATCAAATAATTGATAATAAAGGGAAATATGGAATAATGAGCAAGAGCGAACCGCCACTTGCCTTAGTCTAGACGAACGAGAGATCGGGTTCCGAGATCCGGAAACTTGAATCTGAGCACGGGTGCCTACGACGACGACGAGTTTTAAGACAACACCCTAAATTAGATACAGTATGAAAAGATGAAGCAAAATGAAGGAAAGGGGCCAGTGCCGCGGTCGCGGATGGCATAGCCACGATTGCAGCTTTGTTGGGCAAAACCGCGATCGCGGTTTCGTGCCTAGCCGGGGTCGCGGGTCTCTACCCGGCCGCGGTGGATGGAGCCGCGGTCGCGGGACTCCATCCCGACGCGAACTTAACTCGAATTTTTGAGCCATATTGATGACGACGAGGCACGAGTCTTTGCTTCTGGACAAACGAGCACCTCCAACACTCCAAGAACTTCCCAACGGCGATGACTTCGGCTCCGGCGACGACGACTCCGACGAACACAACAACTTTAATGAGAGGAAGAAGAACTTTGAGAATGATGGAGGAGAAGCCAGATCCGAGCCCTATTTATAGGCTGGGATTGATGCCCTAAACTCCACACCAAGGGAAAGCCAAACGCTCCAGCTCCCGCCGATCGGGCACGAGGGAGAAATACCAATCGCCGGCATTCTAGAAACAGAGGAAGACGACGATCAGAGTTGCCCGCGATTGTGGTTTCAGAACCGCGATCGCGGTTTTCCCATAGGCAAAACCGCGCCCGCGGTATCAAAACCGCGGTCGCAGAACTGCTGCGCTTGCGGTTCTCAGACCTTGCTCGCGGGTCTTGATCACGGTCTTTGCTAAATTCTATTTTTAGCACTCCTTAAATACTTTAAGACCCATATATCTTTATTAAACGTATATCAACACGTTCAAATGGTTCTTACAGAGTTTACAGAATAAGCCTAACACGTCTTGCTTACAAAACGAAAGTTTGAAAATTACACAAATACCCCTACTAAAATTGAGGGTTATTACAGAAAGAGAAAATCAAATCAACACAAGATATCTCTCTCATCATTCAGTTTCCTCTCTCAACCTCCTCTTTCAACGTTCATCTTCTATACAGAGTGCGTTAATGATATTTATATCATTGTGTTTGATATTCATGTCTTCAATATTGATATTCAGGTATACACTTTTTATTTGTCATGAATATTCTTTATGCAGTTTTGAATATCTCATTAGTGTACATTATTCATAATCATGTTTTTCCTTTGTACATGAATATTCATGTTCGTATGTATTGATATACATGTATTGTGTAGGCATATTCATAATATTTTGTATTGTATGAAATGTTTTTTGTAATAAAATTCATGTCCTTGTGTTTTATATTCATCTCTTTAGTATTGATATTCATGCACACATTTGTATTATTCATGAATATCATCTATGCAGTTTTGAATATCTCAGAGTGAACACGAAAATCAGCAAATGTATGACACATAATAGGCCAAAAACACCTATAATCCAAATAGACGACCTTCTGGAAAATCAAAAACATCTCAACAATAGTATAAGCCACAAAGAGCTTGAAGCTTGAGAATGGTGCTGCAATGGAAATTTACGAGATCAGTTGAGGGAGACGAGGAGACCAATATGAGGGACATTCAGAACGTCAATGAGTCCTTGAAAACGACACTAGGGAGAAGATGGAAACTTGAGAACGATGCTTCAATGGCGACTCAAAGAGGAGAGGAGTCGGAGTTGCGCAAAGTCGAAGGGGGTCGGCGTGGAGCAGAGTCATAGCGGCCTATAACGGAGATGAATGCGGAGCGGCCTGGAGCGGCAGCGGAGTCGGGGAAGAAGAAGTGGAGTCGGAGCGAGGCGGAAGCCGAGTCAGAGAGACAAATTCAATTGAGGAATATGGAAATTGAAAGATTAGAGGAGGTGATTGGGAGGTTTATTTTTTGGGAGAGAGAGGTGACAATTTATGGAAATAATAACAAATGCAATCATATCCCCATAAAATCCCAAATCAGATACATGGAGCCTATCCTACTAATTTGCACCCATTAGGATTAGATTTAGGCAGTTGATTATTTTTTCATCCAACAGATACAATTAGTACATCCGTTTTACCGTAACACATCGTTTCACCATAATCTAATAATATATATATATTACTTTCATGTTCACATATTGATTGTGTTGTGTAGATTCATATATAGTAAAATAATATTAATACACTCAGTAAAACACATTCATCCACATTCATTCTTGTGTTTTATTTTTGCTTCGTCTATTCATACATGCTAAGTCATAGTTCATATATAATAATCTTAATTTTGTATTAAATTTTCTGAAAGGATAAATTAACAACTGTAAGAAATACATATAAAAGTTTTAGAAATTCACGCATGGTCCTTTCTTAATAAACAAATGCATATTTCTTGTAAAAATCAACGCCTTCCTTTAATGTGTTAAATTGCATCCTACAACCAGTTTCATGTCGTATGGGAAAACATAAACTAGGTAAGTCGATCCCCTTAACGAATCGAGCCTCATAGTGGTCACTGACATCCGACTGAGGTTGATGAAGAGCTTAGAGATATAATACATAAACATAGGTGCATACAATATACATACAAGTTCACAACACATCGAGGAGGTTCATAATATGTGCATAATATTTTGTTAATCCAAACTCAACACATGCTGCTCACACAAGTTGAACCACAAGTTGCACATTAAGTTATCTCAACAAATAAACAACGACGAATTGACCATGGAAAATCACACCAGATCAAATGTAAGTTATCATGGATGTAGAAGGCATGGCTTAAAAATTTCAACTTCCAAGCCGTTCGCAAAAACAAATCAAACACACAAACAATAAACAATAGTGGCTACTCTAGAAAAAAATGAAGCTTAGAAACATTACAATGAAAATGAATCAAACAAACAAACACAAAATCAAAACGAAATTTCTAGGGTTCAAATTGAAACAAAACCAAATACGATGGAGAATCACAAAAACAATGGCGAAATCAGACCTAAGCGCGCGTCACAGAGAAGGAAAGTTGTGGAGGAGGGTTTAAGAGGAGAAATGATGAGAATACAAGTGGCACGATGAAGAGGGATCAACGACCCAAATGCATCTGCATAT
Organism: Rheum nobile; assembly: GCA_027886185.1. Lineage (NCBI taxonomy): Eukaryota > Viridiplantae > Streptophyta > Magnoliopsida > Caryophyllales > Polygonaceae > Rheum > Rheum nobile. Next base: position 3,514,339 of record WOAB01000163.1, read on the forward strand.
TACATGTTAATGCACATACATACATGATCCGGACTCTGCAATATAATTAGCTAACTTCACCAATTTTTAAGCAAGATTGAATATCACTAAAATTTAGAGAGGAGGTCATTATAGATTATAACTAGCATAGTGCCTGTGCCATGCACGGGTTAGGGTTATAAATTATTTTTGTAACACCCCCAAATATATATCCTTGAAAGGTATTACCGCCAGTGACCTCAGATCTCACATCCGAGCCACCCCAGGCTTAACCCGTTTATATAAATCATAAAACAACAGTTATAATACAAAATATCATTGTCTCGGCATTACATCCATAATCCGAAATACAACTGAAATACAGAGTAGTCTTGACATAAAATATGTTTAACACAACGGAAGTCTTTCTAAATATAATAACACAAGGGTCTTGATCTAAACGATCACCCGCCAAGGAATCTCAACCTAGTAAAACTCTTCAAAATTTCAACTGCCATCATTGTCGTTTCTAGCCTTCATCGGAACTGCAGTTTATCTGATGTGCCGTATGAGACGGATGACACCAGCCAACCATGCAAGGGAAATATAACCGGTTGGTTAGTCTAATAAAAGACTATGCAAGGGAAAATCAGATAGGTTCTAAGTAGTCGCATTAGGTAAGACTCATCGTTTCTCGAATAAAAGTCGATGACGATAGTCAACCACCATACTCCTACTGAAATATACGAAAAGGCATGATCAAGAGAAAGGACTCAAAAAGAATGAGTCTTAAGGAAACATATGAAGAGAAGACTCCAACGAATTGAGTCTTATCGGAAGTATGACAAGTGTTTGGGAACATTAAAGTTTCACGCAAACGTTTAAAAGCGACTTGACTATTTGGGTCCACGACCAACCTCACCACATAATGCGAATTCAGATTCGGAAGGTGGACTTACTCTAATCGAAGCCCAGACGAGTTTCCACGTTGTACTTCTCGCCCAAAGTTCATTAATTATGTGCACTAAAGCACTTATCTTATTTAATTCCAAAACGTACATTTTACGTTATAAGCTTTTAAGATCTCTTCACGAGAGATATCGGATCTCCTCACAAGAGATATCAAAGGGAATACATCCCAGGGAATACATCCCAAATGGCGGCACCAGCTGTGTGCACATACCCTGAGTAAGGGTAAGGTCATGACCGAAGATACTAGGGAAAATCCTCCTAGCACCATTATCAAGAAACCACTAAACCTCGCAAGGTACATAGTGTTCCTACGAATACTCGTGCTAACTAAATAGTTCAACACAGTAATAATTCACATCAAAGCCACCAGGGCCAAACACATATAAAATAGTGTTGTTCTAGCAATATACAACCTATCGTAATATCCGTATTTAATCATATATATATATATATATATAATAGCGTTGTTCTAGCAATATACAACCTATTATAATATCTCTTTTTAAATCACATACAGTTATCAAAACTATTCCCAGACGAAAACAATATTCATCCCAAATTAATTAACAATTAAACAATTGATAATCAATATAAATATGGAATGATAAGCAAGAGCGAACCGCCACTTGCCTTAGATTAGACGAAGCTCAACGAAGTTTGAGACGGCGGGTTTCCGGGTCCGAAACGAGGAAGAACTCAGATTATGATTTCCTACGGAACGACCCATAACGAAACCCTAAGTTAGATTCGACAATAAATAGTACGAATCTAAAGAAAAATGAACGAAATCGAAGGAACAAAGTCCCAAACGAGATCACAAAGCCCAAGCCACAACCACACACGCCCAGGCCCACCGCGGGTGCGGCGAGACTACAGGGGTGAGACGCCGACAACGAACTCACCGGGGAAGACGACGCGTTGGGCTCGACTCGTGGTGGCTCCGACTTCCAAACTTCTTGAGTCACTAACCACCACTTTGAGGGCACCTCCTCTTCCTTTGGTAGCTCCGGCGACGAACGAAGAACTCCGGCGAAGCTCGAAGAACTCCGACGACAATGGAAGACTTTAGGAGAGAGAGAGATGTGAAAGAGTGATCTGAGGTGCCTCTCCCTCCAAGCCTCCTCCCCTTATATAGGCCACCAAGGAGAGCTAGCTGGCACCCACTCCACTACCTCACCGCCTCAACCCGGCCGACAAAGTGTGAAGCAGCTCAGGCGACGTTTGGCGGAGCAGAGAAGCCATCATCACACCGCGGGGTGCGGTGGCGACCAGCTTATGACCGCGGGGTGCGGTGGGTGTTGCCGCGGGTGCGGTCAAGGCTAATTTTGTGCATTTTTGCCCATTTCTGACTGGGAAGCCCATTTTTTACCGAGATAAAAAATGGGTATGGGTTTTAACCCCGGGTTAAATATATTCGTACCCGAACAAGTATTCTAAACCCCAAAAATACGTCGAATGTATTTTATTCCACTCAGAGAATTATTATAATGGCCAAATAATTAACAGAATGTCTGAACTCTTCTGAAAATAATTCGACTACATTACGAGTGTTTGGAAAACTTACCAAAAAAACTCTTTACTAAAATGAGGGGTATTACATCACCTCCCCCTTACAAAAAGTTTCGACCCGGAAACTTGGCAGAATAAACCAAAGAAAAGCGAGGCGTTACAACACACTACCCCCTTAAAAAGGTTTGGAAAACTAGGCCGAAAATAGCTCGGGAAAACGTCTAAGCATGTCCGCCTCCATTTCCCAGGTTTCCCAAGTAACTTCTTCAGTTCCTGACTTAGACCACAAAATCCGTACCAATGGTACCACCTTGTTCCGTAACTGCTTCTCACGACGTTCGAGAATACGCACCGGTATCTCTTCGTAGGTACCATTTGTCTGAATCTCGATATCGTCATAACTCAGCACATGAGACTCATCTAGTATGTACTTCCTCAACAAAGATACGTGGAACACGTTATGCACTGGATGTGCCGATGGCAGTAATGCCAAACGATACGCTAGAGACCCCACTCTATCAAGGATCTCAAATGGTCCCACGTAGCGAGGGTTAAGCTTTCCACGCTTACCAAACCTAAACACACCTTTGGATGGCGATACTTTGACAAACACTTTGTCGCCAACCTCAAACTCAACATTTATGCGCTTCAGATCTGCATAAGACTTTTGTCGACTCTGAGCGGTCAACATCCTTTGTCTTATCAAAGCAATGTACGAGGCAGTCCTTTCGACTAACTCCGGTCCGAGCAGAACCTTGTCGGCATTTTCATCCCAATAAATCGGAGATCTGCACCTTCGACCATACAAAGCCTCGAATGGAGCCATCTTAATGGTAGCATGCCAACTGTTGTTGTACGTGAACTCAATCAGACTCATGCTTTTCTCCCAGCTAGTCGGACGATTGAGTGTACAAGCTCTTAGCATATCTTCCAAGGTCTGGATGGTCCTCTCAGACTTTCCATCCGTCTGAAGATGAAACGCAGTGCTGAATCTCAACTCGGTTCCCATAGCCTTATGTAGTTCTTTCCAGAATCTTGACATGAATCGGCCATCACGATCCGAAACAATGGTTTTTGGAGTACCATGAAAACGGACAATCTCGTGTAAAAACACTTCAGATAGCTTCTGGGTTCCCCATGTTGACTTGATAGCCACAAAGTGAGCACTCTTCGTGAGCCTGTCAATGATTACCCATATATCATCCTTTTGACTTTGAGTCTTTGGTAGCCCTGTGACGAAATTTATAGCAATATCCTCCCATTTCCATTCTGGCACTGGGATAGGTAGCAACTCACCACCAGGTCTACGGTGTTCTATCTTGACCTTTTGACAAGTCAAGCATTTTGCCACAAACTCTGCTACATCCCACTTCATATTGGGCCACCAAAACTTCTTTCTGAGGTCCTTGTACATCTTGCTAGAGCCTGGATGTACAAAATAAGCTGACGAATGGGCCTCTTTCATCACCAACTGGCGAAGACCATCAACGTCAGGTACACAAATCCGGTCCTAAAACCAGAGTGATCCATCTTCTTGAATCACGAAACCGGGAGCTTTCCCATCCATCACTTCACTGCTTAGCTTCACCAAGACCACATCATCAACCTGTTTCTCTCTGATTTGATCTAGTAACGTGGCCTGAATCTCAAGCATACTCAGATATCCTCTACGCTGATCGTACAAGACTTCAATCTCGCACAACCCTTGGTTCAGCTTGGTTTGAGCAGTAAGTAAAGCCACTATAGTCTCGTGCAGCGTCTTCCGACTCAATGCATCGGCTACTACATTAGCCTTGCCCGGATGATACAGCAATTCGATGTCGTAGTCCTTGAGCAGCTCTAACCAGCGATATTGTCTCATATTTAGCTCCTTCTGAGTGAATATATATTTGAGACTCTTGTGATCGGTGAAGACTTGACACCTTACACCATAGAGATAGTGCCTCCAAATCTTCAGCGCAAAAACTACAACTGCTAGTTCTAGGTCATGCGTCGGATAGTTTGCCTCCTAAGCCTTCAACTGTCGGGATGCGTATGCAATAACCTTGCCTCTCTGCATCAGCACACATCCCAACCCACTCTTCGAAACATCACTATAGACCACATAACCATCATTCCCTTTCGGTAGCGCTAACACTGGTGCGAAGGTCAGACATTGCTTTAACTTCTGAAAACTGGCCTCGCACTTGTCATCCCAGACAAATTTCTTATGGACTTTGCGGAGCAGACCGGTCATGGGTAGAGCGATCTTAGAGAATCCCTCTATGAACCGTCTATAATAACCAGCGAGTCCTAGAAAACTGCGCACATCCTTCACATTTTGAGGCCGCTTCCAATTGGCTACTGCTTCAATCTTCTGGGGATCAACCATAACTCCATTCTCATTAATCACATGGCCTAAGAAAGCCACTTCCTTGATCCAAAAGTCACACTTAGACAACTTTGCGTACAACTGATTTTGTCTAAGGACTGACAAGGTAATCCGAAGATGTTCCTCATGAGCTTCTACGCTCGGGGAATAGATCAAAATGTCGTCGATGAAGACCACCACGAACTTATCCAAGCACTGGTGAAAACATCGATGCATGAGATCCATAAAGACCGCTGGAGCATTAGTAAGTCCAAATGGCATGACTACGAACTCGTAGTGACCATATCTCGTCCGGAACGCAGTCCTCGGAATATCCTCTTCACGAATCTTGAGCTGATGGTAACCAGACCTCAGATCGATTTTGGAAAAGACCTTTGCTCCCTGCAGTTGATCCAATAGATCATCAATCCTCGGCAACGGATACTTATTCTTGATCGTGACCTTATTCAACTCACGATAGTCGATACAAAGTCGAAACGATCCATCCTTCTTCTTGACGAACAAGACCGGAGCACCCCAAGGCGATGCACTCGGCCTTATATAACCCTTCTCAAGAAGATCTTCGAGTTGCTTCTTCAACTCTTGCATCTCGAGAGGAGCCATCTGGTACGGTGCCTTAGAGATTGGCACAGTACCAGGCTCGAGATCAATAGTAAATTCTACGTCACGATGCGGGGGTAAACCAGGAATCTCCTCCGGAAAGACATCCGAAAGTTCACAAACAACCGGAATATCAGGAATTGAAGGTTCATCTTTCTTGGGCTCGTCCAGATAGCACAGGTACCCGACACAACCTTGTCGAAGTAGCTTAAACGCAGCCATCGCATTGATAAGCCTGCCATTATCAGCGTCATTCCGACCCTTAAACTTGCATACATACTGGCCCCCAGATGACACCGTCACAGTCCTTGAGCTAAAATCGATTACCGCCCCATGACGCGTTAGCCAATCCATACCGAGAATAATGTCGTATGGAGCCATGGCTATACAGATCAAATCTTCTTCGAACTTCTTACCCTGGATGGTAATCGGAAATTCTGACAGACGCTTGGTTCCAACCAAATGTTCACCATTAGGAAGATTCACAACGAAAGGTTCACAAACCTCGTTGCATACTAATCCTAACTTGCTGACACAACTTTCCGAAATAAAAGAATGGGTAGCACCCGAATCAAATAACATACATACTGAAGTAGAATGAAGGTATAGAGTACCTTGAGCAATTGGAGCATTAGGTCCATCCGCCTCATGCATCTCGTAAAGGCGTTGACCTTGACTTCCAGAGGCAGCTGGGGCTTTCCCCTTATTCTGTGTAGACGTCTGCATCGAAGGACTAAGAGCTTCCACTGGTCTGAACTTAGGTTGATTGTTCTGATTAACTGACCCTTGCTGCGACTCAGCTCTTTTCTTTCTTTGCTGTGAACATAACTTCTGCAAATGTCCCACTTTTTTGCAGCCAAAACACGTCTTCTTCTCCTTCAGACACGCATTACTCTTGTGTCCGTGTGTACCACAGTTATAGCATTGGATCAGACTCTTGCCCTGACCCGATTGACGTGTAGACCCTCCATGAGTCATATCCGTTTTTGCTCTGCCAGACTTGGCAAAATTAGACGGTGGCGCGGGACGCTTGAGTCCACTCGCCTGAGACTGGCCCTGTATGGACCTCTGGCGACTTCGTTTCTTTATTGACTCCTCTAGAGTTACTTTCAACTTATAGGCAGCGTCCACATACTGCTCCAGAGTAGAGCATCTGTGACGTATCATTAGTGGCTTAATATCTGGATTCATCCACTCGTGGAAATGCCAGATCTTTTGTTCCTCATTGGACACCTCCGGCCCAGCATACTGCAATAGATGATTGAACTTGGTCGCAAGCTCAGTCACTCTCAAACCATCCGTCCTTGGATATAGAAACTCTTTGTGTTTCTCCTCCCTCATAGCTCGAGAGAAGAAACGATCAGTCATCTTGGCTTTAAACATCCCCCAATTCAAACCTGTACCTTCCCACCATTCACTGGCTACTTCTTTCAGCTAAAGGGATGCAATGTGCACCTTCTCTGTTTCAGTGCACTCAACATTGCAGAATAGTCGCTCCATGTGCGAGAACCAATGTGCCACCCTGACTGGCTCTCCCTTCTCATCATAGCAGTCGGGCCTCATAGAGCTTATGGCCTTCAGTGCTCGGCCATAGTCGCCTCTACTCCTGACTGCTTCTTCTTGCGGCGCATGGACAACTGGCTCCTCAAATCTAGGAATTGCTAGAGGAATTGGCACTGCCTGTGCCTAAGGCGCATTTGGTCTCATAATGTCGGTGAATGCTTGCATTATAATCCCCCGAATTGCCTCTATTGCTGCGGCGTCAAATACCACTGGAGCGTTGACCTGAGCTTGGTCATTGCCTCCAGGATTGTTGTTGGAAACAGACTCATGTTCCTCCACAGGGTTCGTGACATTCCTCACGTTTGGTCTGGGGTCGTTGCTTGGCCCAGCACTAGTACGAATGGTGTTCCTTGTGTTCACCATCTGTTTACCGATCAAATTCCAAGTATTTTATTACATTAATATCATTCAATATACTTAACGTAATAAAAATCAACTCATAATAGATCAAACTTGTAATTTTCATTGATAAGCTCAACTGAGCTAATACGTTTTACAAAAGGGATCTCCCGAGCATCAAAACAAAATTGCCCGGAGACTTAGGTTCTTAACAAAACAATCATTGAAATACTACAAAGGAAACTGCTAATCAGTACTGGCCCAATCATGGCGCCCTGAAACATTTCCTGTAATCGCCACTTCTCATACATGGCTTCTTTGATCGGGGTTTACCATCGGAGTCTGGTGAAAGACTCCTCACCCTGCTCGGTCCTGGAGCACATGGCTCATTGCTTGGTCTTGCCCTTCTTAGAGCATGCTCAACCGCCTCGTCCATTTGGCGGCGCTCTTCAGGGGAAAACATCTGACTTAGGCGAAGAGCCTCACGCGAGTCAGGACTCAACATTAGCATTCTCTGAGCAGGAATAGGCTGTGAGTTCTCAGATGCATTTTGTGGACCATTTCTTCTTCTGGGAAATACCACCTCGTAAAGCGTATCCCAATCGGCCGAAGTCAATGGCGAGTATTCTTGCTCATGCGGTAACTCCGGACTGGGATAGATAAACTCCATTCCCGGGTCCTCGCTGCCCACCAATAAGCGCTCTAAGCCATCAGACTCGTGGCCCTGTCCCTCGAGGTCCTCCTCGGGGTCCTCCTCTTCTTCCGGATCCTCTTCCGGGCCTTCTTCAGGATCCTCTTCTTCTGGATCCTCCTCTTCTGGATCCTCCCCGGGAATCATCTCAATCATGAAGTCGTCGTTGTAATGCCCTCTTGCATATCTTGACCACTCCTCTTCATTTTCTGTGTCCTCCCTTGGCTCCTCTGTAGGTTCTGCCACTGGAACCTTGGCCCTATCGGACACTAGTACTACTGACTCGGGTAGTACAGTCTTCACCTCCTCGGGTGGACTACTTGATTCTCCTACTTCGAAACATCGCAGGGGAACTGGAAACTCAAGCATTAATGGAGATGGCGGAGCCACCTCGGCTTCTTCCGAGTCCCTTCGAAGAGAAAAGCATGTACCCATAACCTACGGGTGACGAGAAAAGAGTTAGTCTTTCTAAATATAGAAGTTCGCTTCCATATCAGACTAAAGTGAAGGCACGACTAGATTGGCAGAATAAAAATTTTACTTGAAAATTCAGAGCCTTCAAAAACATTTCTCAGTTTCAAACGAGTAAACGGTTTATAAAAAAATTCGTTCCAAGAAAATGTTTTAAAACCCACCCGTTTTTTTTAAAAAAATTCGGCTCTGATACCAGATCTGTAACACCCCCAAATATATATCCTTGAAAGTTATTACCGCCAGTGACCTCAGATCTCACATCCGAGCCACCCCAGGCTTAACCCGTTTATATAAATCATAAAACAACAGTTATAATACAAAATATCATTGTCTCGGCATTACATCCATAATTCGAAATACAACTGAAATACAGAGTAGTCTTGACATAAAATATGTTTAACACAGCGGAAGTCTTTCTAAATATAATAACACAAGGGTCTTGATCTAAACGATCACCCGCCAAGGAATCTCAACCTGGTAAAACTCTTCAAAATTTAAACTGCCATCATTGTCGTTTCTAGCCTTCATCGGAACTGCAGTTTATCTGATGTGCCGTATGAGACAGATGACACCATCCAACCATGCAAGAGAAATATAACCGGTTGGTTAGTCTAATGAAAGACTATGCAAGAGAAAATCAGATAGGTTTTAAGTAGTCGCATTAGGTTAGACTCATCGTTTCTCGAATAAAAATCGATGACGATAGTCAACCACCATACTCCTACTGAAATATACGAAAAGGCATGATCAAGAGAAAGGACTCAGAAAGAATCAGTCTTAAGGAAACATATGAAGAGAAGACTCCAACGAATTGAGTCTTATCGGAAGTATGACAAGTGTTTGGGAACATTAAAGTTTCACGCAAACGTTTAAAAGCGACTTGACTATTTGGGTCCACGACCAACCTCACCGCATAATGCGAATTCAAATTCGGAAGGTGGACTTACTCTAATCGAAGCCCAGACGAGTTTTCACGTTGTACTTCTCGCCCAAAGTTCATTAATTATGTGCACTAAAGCACTTATCTTATTTAATTCCAAAACGTACATTTTACGTTATAAGCTTTTAAGATCTCTTCACGAGAGATATCGGATCTCCTCACAAGAGATATCAAAGGGAATACATCCCAGGGAATACATCCCAAATGGCGGCACCAGCTGTGTGCACATACCCTGAGTAAGGGTAAGGTCATGACCGAAGATACTAGGGAAAATCCTCCTAGCACCATTATCAAGAAACCACTAAACCTCGCAAGGTACATAGTGTTCCTACGAATACTCGTGCTAACTAAACAGTTCAACACAGTAATAATTCACATCAAAGCCACTGGGGCCAAACACAGATAAAATAGCGTTGTTCTAGCAATATACAACCTATCGTAATATCCGTATTTAATCATATATATATAATAGCGTTGTTCTAGCAATATACAACCTATTATAACATCTCTTTTTAAATCACATACATTTATCAAAACTGTTCCCAGACGAAAACAATATTCATCCCAAATTAATTAACAATTAAACAATTGATAATCAATATAAATATGGAATGATAAGCAAGAGCGAACCGCCACTTGCCTTAGATTAGACGAAGCTCAACGAAGCTTGAGACGACGGGTTTCTGGGTCCGAAACGAGGAAGAACTCAGATTATGATTTCCTACGGAACGACCCATAATGAAACCCTAAGTTAGATTCAACAATAAATAGTACGAATCTAAAGAAAAACGAACGAAATCGAAGGAACAAAGTCCCAAACGAGATCACAAAGCCCAAGCCACAACCACACACGCCCAGGCCCACCGCGGGTGCGGCGAGACTACAGGGGCGAGACGCCGACAACGAACTCACCGGGGAAGACGACGCGTTGGGCTCGACTCGTGGTGGCTCCGACTTCCAAACTTCTTGAGTCACTAACCACCACTTTGAGGGCACCTCCTCTTCCTTTGGTAGCTCCGGCGACGAACGAAGAACTCCGGCGAAGCTTGAAGAACTCCGGCGACAATGGCAGACTTTGGGAGAAAGAGAGATGTGAGAGAGTGATCTGAGGTGCCTCTCCCTCCAAGCCTCCTCCCCTTATATAGGCCACCAAGGAGAGCTAGCTGGTACCCACTCCACTACCTCACCGCCTCAACCCGACCGACAAAGGGCGAAGCAGCTCAGGCGACGTTCGGCGGAGCAGATAAGCCATCATCACACCGCGGGGTGCGGTGGCTCTTGTCGCGGGGTGCGGTGGCGACGAGCTTTTGACCGCGGGGTGCGGTTGGTGTTGCCGCGGGTGCGGTCAAGGCTAATTTTTTGCCTTTTTGCCCATTTCTGACTGGGAAGCCCATTTTTTACCGAGATGAAAAATGGGTATGGGTTTTAACCCCGGGTTAAATATATTCGTACCCGAACAAGTATTCTAAATCCCAAAAATACGTCGAATGTATTTTATTCCACTCAGAGAATTATTATAATGGCCAAATAATTAACAGAATGTCTGAACTCTTCTGAAAATAATTCGACTACATTACGAGTGTTTGGAAAACTTACCAAAAAAACTCTTTACTAAAATGAGGGGTATTACAATTTTTAAAATAATTTTATTAATCATTAAAGAATTTTTTTCCAGATGATATTAGTCTTAAACTTGAGCTTTTTAATAGAGTGTAAATAAAATAAATTATATTTAATTAAAAAAGTGAGCATATAGTTGAGGATATAATTATATGAAGGCTGTAAATCCAATCTATATTAATAAGGTTATTATGGTTTAAGTGTATATATAGGAGAAAGGTCAACAATTATATAATTACAAATGTTACAGTTATACTTGATAATATTTTTTACCTTTATCAAAATTTCTCACTATTGATAAATTTATCAATTATACGGTGCCCTACTAAGTTTATATTCTTATAGAATATTTCATATTTTCTTGTGAAAAAAAAGTTAGAATTGCTAATCGATTCAACATGATAAAATAAAATTTCAAATATGTTATCAATATACTAACTTGTACTTATTATTTTATATTATTCGACTATCATCTTATACTATAATTTTTACTTTTAAATATGGGCTACAACCACAACCCATTTTTGTTTAACTATATTTTTTTTCTAAAAATTAATAACCTCGTTTAGATATAACTCTTATGTTCTAGAAATAATTTGGACTCTTTTGTTAAAAATAATTTTTTTCTAAAAAGCTAATAAGATTAGGTGGAATTATTCCATTCAACTTGATTGGAAATTTACTTTTATAAGAAGGACACTAATTTTGGTTTGATAAGACTTTTTTAAAATTGGTCATTTAAACTTGAAATTATTTTTTTTGCAACTTTTTTTCTTCTTTTCATAATCTTACCAAAAATATATATGTGTCTAACGACCTATGATTTTATCAAATAGATCTTATTTTTTGTCTACAATTATTTTCTTTTAATTGTTAACTATTTGGTTAACATATGCGTATGATGGAAAAAACATAATCGTGTACAAGATAAAATTGAGAAAGTTTTTAATATGATAAAATCTAATCATAATTAATAATTATCGAATCTATATCTATCAAAGTCATGAAATAGTTTTATTAATTTAGTAGAACTAGATATGTTCGATGAAGATATATGTAAATAGGAATATACATTTATTACATAAAAATCAATTAGTAATTTCAAATCTTATTAAGATTAATTACCATATTCAGATTTCATGCTAGTGTTTTTTTATAAAATGTATTTAACTAAATAAATCTAATATATAATTAAACTGGACCAATGTTTTAATTTGTTTAAAAAGGCTGGATGATGTAGCAGATGATAGTTGGATGATGATGACGACGCATAGGTAAATTGAACATAGTAATGATACGTAAGATTTAAGCCTCTCCTGTAATATGTAGATTCCACCTAATAGAAATATATGATAATATTATTAATTTCTTTTAATTGTTAACTATTTTGTTAACATTTGGGGGTCAATTAGTCTAAAAGTTTATTTGATAATTAGTAAGATAATTAAAATAGATTAGGTTTGTTAATTGATAAATAAAATAAAATAACTGCAAGACATATATGATAGTTTGTACGATATATTTTAAAGATTGGGTTGTAAGTTAGATTTTATCTTTTCGTTTAAGCCTCTTTTTTTTTAAATTAGACCTAATAAAAAAAATCAAGTCGTAATATGTTCCTGATATATGAGATATGATATTGTTTGCTAATCATAACTTTTATTTAAAGTAATTAGTTCATATAGCCTATGATCCCCTTTATAATTATCACTCGCATCAACATAAGTTAAAGACAATAAAAACCGAAATTAAGAGAAGAATATATCTATGATATACCAACTCGACTAAGAAAACCTAATACAAATTAATGGAAGAAGGGAAGACTTAAATTTATCTTAAGTGGAGATATTGGAGTATTTAATTTAATATACAATAATTAAGAATATTATGGTTCCATTGGTTTAGAAGATAGAATTTTATTAAACTTAAATTTATCTTAAGTGGATATATTGGAATATTTAATATATAACAATTAAGAATTTACTATTATAATATTTTTAGGTGGGTTGGATGATGTGACATAGTTTAGAGATCGACATGTTGGCTAATTGAACATGATAACGACACATATGTAAATTGAATATAAGGCCGACACGTAGGATTTAGGCCTCTCTTTTAGTGTATATATATAGATATTTAGATAGATATAGATGTCATCATAAATGCCTTATAAAGACGTTATAACTAATAGGTGATGTCTAGTCAAGCAAAGATCCTAATATCGTGTTATTGATGTCGACTCATCGCATTCTAGTGATCATATGCCAAATGTTAATGCAGAGCTACAAAATCGCTATCAATAGAGATGAGTTGATATCTCTAAGCATATGATTGATCACAACTCGATCAACATCCCAATGACGCGTTGTACGTCGATACTTTTGCGCCAATTCGAGAATTCAGATACAGGCAAATACAGGTCTAACGAAGTTGAAATGTTTGGACTAAAGAAGTAGAGCATGTAAAAGTCTACATTGGATTCTATATATGGTATGTATAGTTTTGATATGGGTAAGGAATTGCTTGACCAAGCGTGGGTTCACCAACCATCCTTCAGCATACACTCTCTCTCGAGTTTGTAGAGTCCTTTTTTGTACTTCTCGATAACCTCATACGCCTTATCCTACAACCGTTAACAATCATGAGAAGTAGAAGAGTTCACTGACTTGGTGCAGACAATGGGAAGATTGAGAAGATGGGATTCACAAATGACAATACCTCATATTTGAAGATTGACATAAGCAAATTATCTAAATTTACCGGAAGATATGCTTTCTAACAAGTGCCATCAAGCACAACATGAACGATTATATGGAAGGCAATGACACTTTCCTCTAGAGAATTCACTTCTTTTGTACAACACTACACATTCTAATCTTCCACCAATGAATTGAACCAATCCTAAACATTCCGTTAAACCATTTTCTAAGCCGAGGATGTAAAACTATAAGAGATGGCAATTGAGCATGTAGGATATTGTTAAGATCGGGTTGATGATTATTTCAGGTTTTAGGTTCATTGGGGTCTTCTTCAGTTCTCAAGTTAACTCGAGTTAGGCTAGGATGACTTTTTTGGTGATAATTTTTTGGGTTTCAAGTGGATTGGGTTGTGTCAAACTGGTTCTTGACAAGTTTCCCTATTAATTTGGCCCTTAATTCAAAATATTTTTCCATACACACCCTTGTATATCAGTTTTACACTGGCCTCTTGTAAGCTTTAACACAAACCATGAACCCATACAACCACAAGTGTAAATCTGCAACAACCACCCTAAGATAACAAAGTCAAGGGCTAATATAGTAAATGGACTTACTAGTCACTATTGAAGCATCATATTAAGGGTCCTCTGGATTTCAAGAGAATGAAAAGAGGAACTTAAACAATCATATGCTTATTCAACAATATAAGGAAAGCTAGACTAGAACAAAGTTATCAAATGTAGCAATCGGTGTCATAGAATAAATTGAACATAAATCTGAAAAGCTCACATATCTCCAACCAAGTATTTGCTTGCAGAAGCTACAGTAAATGTCACTCACAGTATGTAGTCTACTAAGAAGATGTCACTCTTCTACAGGTGCAGGTCCAACTGAATTATTCACACCGATGCCACAATTGAGAAACGAGATGTTTAAACAACATCACCAGGAAACACTCAATTACATTTTGCATACATCAAACTTTAAAACTAAAACACATGCAGATGGATTTGGCCATTGCATAATGGGAGCAACTTATATGATTAAGAATCCAACAACTTGTCAACCCCCTCTTTACAATAAAGAAATGGAGGATGGATAGAGACAAGTAACAAGGTAAAAATCAACAAATAGCGAAATGGAAGAATGCAAAATCCCGATAGTAACCGAACAATCCATCATTATCGCGGAAAGCTTTGGGGCTACTCAATTTTGCAAAATTTCGAGATAGAGGTATTAAAGTTTGGATAATTCCAATTCACTCCCACCACTGGCACCACGTCTAAGAGTTTGATGATATGAGATTATGTGGAATAATATGAAGTCCTAAACTATGAAACTTAGTGATTGAAATCTCCCTGAACCTGAATCTCCTTAAGTGAAAATTTCCTCAAACTTTTCCTGTTCTTTTTCTTGGTTGATCCATGGGTTGACAAAGAGAAAATCTTAAGGGCAACCTATCTACCATCAATGGTAGCTAACACATAAATTCTTATCCATGGACCATTGTAAACTTTTTAGCACATATCAAAACTCTTCGGAAACATTTGCAAAGAAATGCACAAGGGCAAATAGTGATATACTGATATCCCATCAAGTTCAGGCAACAAGTTAGCGATTTCTTGCACCGTCTAATTATGAATGTATTAAAGGTTCATCATTTTAATTCAACATAATATACAAAGCAGGAAAAACAATCCACAGAAGAAAAGAGTATAAATACAATAAAAGACCACACAAAAGCTACCATGAACATAGAAACTCAACATCACAAATAAAGGGTATAGAATTGAAAAACAAAGACAAATTTTCTTTGTTTGGTAAAAATTGATCCATATAACCTAAAAATCCTCAATGCATATCCAACCATGAGCCACATTAAATAAGATAGTTGCAATTGTGTAGCTGTTGTGACTTTTATATTAATTTTTGAACAAAACAATCTACATAAGAAAAATACTTTTAATTTTAAAAAAACACCAAGCAATAGACATAGCCACCAAGAACATAGATAAAAAGGAGTGAAAACAGGCTAAGGAGAAACAACTTTCTAATTGTTTCTCATCTTCCTTCCTTCATTAACACTAGTAAATTTATTATAACAAATAATTCTTATCTTAGTTCCGTATACAAAGCCACTAAAAGAACATAGAACTCCAACATCAACAGAAAATTGGGGAAAAAGCGAATCAAGCACAATTTCTGATTATTTAGAATCTCGGGTCCTTAGAAGACATCAGTTAATCAATCATAACAAAAGAATGAACTCTTATTTGTGCACAATTGAAGAAAAAGGTAAAAAGAAGACGAAGAAGAAGAAATACACATTTATGAAGAGATAGACCCTGCCAAGACGACCTTGAAAATCCTTGGAAACAATGTCAGCGTGAGAGGCTACTTTGCAACACTTGCATTTGAAGATCGTTGGAGCATACAATGTCTCTAAAAACAGCTGTTCCATTCTAATTTTCTTTTACGTTTTCAAGAAAAATTATAATCAAGAAATCAGAATCTAGGGCAAAGCTCAAGAGAATTGAATCTCATTTGCGCCCTCCTTTTTCTGGGCCGCCAAATGCTTATGAAACCACAAACTTTTGTTGTTGCGTACGTCAGACGACATAAATTTGGGAGGCGAACAATGGTGTATTGGTGGGGATGGTGTATGTTTTTGGTAAACTACATAAATCAACCCTTAATTTACAATAAAATACCCTTTACAAGCAATATTGTTTTTAAATGTAGTAAATTAAAACTCTAGGGATATGTTAATTCATTTAGTTACCCTTTATTCGGAGTTGTGTCATGTATGAACGGTCCTTTCGGTGCGAACTGTGTTAACGTGCGAACGGAGATGTACGGTCTTGTGTAATGTGATGCACAAGGGTAATGTGGTGCACAATTTGGTGCATAATTATGCACCACTATATTGGTCCTCGACGTTGACCCACCGTTCTCAGGCATTGACTATCATTGACCAACATTGACCAACATTGATCAACGTTGACCGACCGTTCACCAACGTTGACCAACCGTTGATCGGTCAATGCACCAGAGTTACATATAATTGTGCACCGCTTTTGAATGTGCACCATGTACAATAAATGTGCATCATGTTACAACAAATTGTACACTAAGATGGATGTGCACCATGTTACAATAAAATGTGCACTGATATGGATGTGCACTATGTTATAACAAAATTTGCACCGAGTTGTAAATAAGTGTGCATCGGTGTACGAATGTGCACCATGGTACAAATAAATGTGCACTGAGACTAATGTGCACCATGTTACAACAAAATGTACAATGAGACAGATGGACAACATGTTGCAACAAAATGTGCATTGAGATGAATATGTACCATGTTATAACAAAATGTGCACCTGGTTACATAGAAAAAGTACACCAGAGTTAGACTCTGGTGATGTGCACCATTGTTGACTAAATTGTGCACCTTTGTTCGCACATAAACGATAGTTCGTACTTGTCACCTCCACCCAATTTTTCAGAGCATCTTTAACCCAAAACTCAAACTCGATTTTTTATTTCTTTCTTCAATTTTTTTCTCTCTACCACATCATTTTAAGAAACTCTGCACCTTTCTATTTATCCCATAAACTTATTTATTATTGCAATTTTTGACAAAACAAAAAAAAACTTGAAATCATGGTGCCAAATGTCATGAAATGATTGGATAAATAGTATAAGTTTGAAGAAAAAACTTATCAGATAATGACTCTCCAAAAAGAAACTCAAATATTAATTCTTGTTTGAAAGAAACCATAAGGATAAGATGTAAATTGCAATTTAATTTTCTTTTACTTTTTAAACTTTTAGAAACTCAAAGTTTCTAGGTTATAGATGCTCTTTAGGGGTTTCCAAGGATCCCAATGGTTAAGACCTCTATTTATAGGCCAAGGGCGACATACAATCTTTGACTGATCCCCTTGATTTAAGCATGAAAATAATATGCTGAAGAAGATGAATAATTCACCATCACTATTTACTTTTAATAATCTATCTAGATTGTCAAACTTATACACCACATGTGTCCATACTAATTTTAAATTTGTTCATGATACTCCCCCTTGAATATTCACATTGAAACCATTATGGGATATAGATATATGTTGTCTCGTTAAAAAACTTGTCAGGAAAATCCAGTCGGATAAAAACCTGATTAAAGAGAAAAAGAGTGCAACTATGAATCCCATTGTACACCTTGATGCTGGCTCATTAAAAAACATGTCATGCAAAACCCAATGGGATAAAAGCCCGATCGAAGGAAAAAAGAGTACAACACGTATGATGCTCCCCTTGAGATCAATGCATGTTTCGGAGTTTGAACACCCCAATCGTGGATACGAACTCTGCAAATTTCTTAGGAGCCAATGGCTTTGTGAACATATCGGCCAAATCGGCATTCAATCGAATTTGTTGGATATTAAATTCTCTAGTTTCTTCCAACTCATGGGTAGAGAAGAACTTAGGCAATATGTGTTTGTAGTCTCCCTTGATGTAGCCTTTCTTCATTTGAGCAACACATGCTGAGTTGCCTTCATACAATATTGTTGGGTCATCAGTGATATGCCTCATTCCACAATTTTTCTGAAGAAATTTGATCATTGCTCATAGTGCCATACATTCTCTTCTTGCCTCATACAAATCAATCAACTTTGCTTGATTTGACGTAGTGGCAATCACAATTTGCTTTGTTGATCTCCATGAGATGGTCGTGCCTCCATATGTGAATACATAACCATTATGTGACTTGGATTTATGTGGGTTAGATAAGTACCTTGCATCTACATATCCGATCAATGATCAAATTCGTCTTGAAAAAACGTTTGATCATGTTCCAATGCGTCCTTGTAGGCGCAAAACTAAACCTAGACAATAGATTCATTACAAAAGTAATATATGATCTTGTATTATTACATCAGAGCACTGATTGCAGTTAGATATGCTACTCTTGGACCAATAATCTCTTCATCCTCTTCTTGGGGGCAAATTGATTATTTTCTACATTGAGGGAACAAACTTCCATGGGAGAGATCAAAGGATATGCCTTGTCTATGTAAAACACTTTCAGGATTTTCTCAGTATAATTAGACCGATGGATAAAAATTCCATATTTCGGGTGCTCAATTTGTAAGCCAAGACAAATCTTAGTTTTGCCAAGAACTTTCATCTCGAATTCTTTTATCAAATATTTCACAGTCTTTTGAAGCTCATAGGGGAGTTCAGACTATGTTTAAATCGTTTACATAGACTGTGATAATAGCAAATCCATTCTTGGATCGCTTGATGAAAAACATGGACATGTGGCATTATTCTTATATCCCTCTTTCATAAGATATTCACTAAGACGGTTATACCACATCCATCTGGATTGTTTTAATCCATACAATGATATCCTCAGTTTTATGGAAAACATTCCACGAGGTTTGGAGTTGTTAGCCTCATGATTTTTTTAGTCCTTATGGGACTCTCATGTAGATGTCTATATCAAGGGACCCATATAAGTATGCAGTCACTAAATCCATAAGGCGTATCTATAGTTTTTCAAAGACAATCATGCCAATTAGAAACCTCAACATAGTTGCATCAACTATCGGAGAATGTGTTTCTTCATAATCAATTCCAGGAATTTGAGAAAGACCTTGGGCTACAAGTCTAGCATTATACCTGACAATTTTGTTTTTGGAAGAAGATATATTTGTAACCGACTGGTTTTACACCTTTTGGTGTATGGACTACAAGTCTAGAAACTTCTCGCTTTTCAAGCGATCTTAATTATGTTTGAATGACCTCTTTCCATCATGGCCAATCTTTCCTACAATGACATTCATCAACTGATTTTGGATCAATGTCATCATCTTCAACCACAATATCTATAGCCATTGCTTAGGCAAATATATCATCAACAATGATATCATTCTTTTCCATTGTATACCCATTTATACATAATTTTTGGAAATATTGAAATTGCCGATATTTCGATCATTATCCAAGATATCATTTTCCTTTGAGATGTTTTCAATTTCAATCTCTTTGCCTTTATCATCTTTCTCAGGAGCCATTGTGACATCTCTTGCCATACCCTTTAGGTTCTTTGGCTTCCTTGGTTTCAAGTTCTTTGAGCCTAGTGGCCTACCACGCTTCTGGCGTGTTGTCGACTCATTTGCAATGGAAGCTTCTGTCTGTCCAATGGGTATTTCAATCCTTGAAGGAGCATTTCGTGCAGGTAAACGTGACTTAGTTACCTTCTTTGTATCGATGAATGCATCAGGTAACTGATTCACAACATTTTGCAAATGAATGATCTGTTGTACTTCTTGTTCACACATTTGTGTTCTTGGATCAAGGTGAGATAATGATGTTGCATTCCATGTAATCTCATTGATATGTGGATGAACCTTTTTCTTTTCTCCACCTAAGTTAGGGAATTTACTTTTGTCAAAAAGGACAATCGGTAAATATTACTGTAAGCAAATCACCAGTTATTGGTTTGAGTTATTTAATGATCGATGGAGATTCAAAACCAAACATAAATTCTAAACATTCTTTGAGGACCCATCTTTGTACGCTGAGGTGGAGCAATGGGAACATAAACAACACATCCAAGTACTTTTAAATGCGAAATGTTCAGCTCCTTACCAAATACTAATTGTAGTGGGAAGGTTCATGGTTTGCACTTGGTCTCAACTGAACCAAGGCTGCAACACGCAATATAGGATGTCCCATGCTGATACTGGTAATTTCGATTTCATTGACAATGGCCTAGCGATTAATTGTAATCGCTTTATCAATGATTCAACAAGACCACTTGTGTATGAACTTGAGCCACTGGGTGCTCTACATCAATCCTAATTGACATACAATTCGGATCTTCTTTATTGCATAATCCGGGAATTGTGTCCTCATTTGGATTATTGGAGCAAGGAGTTTAGCAAATGCGGCTTTCTAGTCGATAATCGACTTACATGTGACCAACGAGTAGATGCATCAATTAGCACCATAAAATATCGAATTGGTCCACATGGTGTAGCAATTAGTCCACATATATCTCCTTGAATTCTTAAAATGCAGGCATTTCATTTACAACTTTACTTTGGAAGGCCTTATAATTAGCTTTTCAAGTGAGCAAGCAGAACAACTAAAATCACTAGACGATGAAACCCTAATGTTCTTCAATGGGTGTCCAAGTGAATTATTTATGATTTTTTGCATCATTATTGCTCCTGTATGACCCAAACAATCATGCCTCAACGTGAATGTAGTTTGGTCATTTGACCTTTTACTTATCACTTCATTGACCTCAAGCAGATAAATATATGTAAGATATAATCAGGAGGTTTGTCCTCACATCCTTTTAATGATATGTTTATGGTCAGATTCATGTTTTATGATGCATAAATATTCTCTCTGATTTTCATTCATGGATTCCATATGAAATCCATTTCGACGCACATCTTTAAAACTCAATAAATTCCTTCAAGATTTACCAAATATAGTACGCCACTTATTGCTAATTTTGTTCCTCTTGGGAGTATAGCAGGAGCTCTTCTAGAGCCTTCGATGAGTTTAAACACACCCGATATTGTAGTGACATTGCCTTCACATGCTTTCAACTAAGTAAAGAACTCTTTCTTTTTCAAAATGGTGTGTGTGTTGTCGCACTGTCTAGATGACATTGCTCATTCCCATCGAGTTTCATTTTAGGCAAGTTCATATTTTCTAGATAAAAGGAGAGAAGATGAATCAAGACATCAGTAAGAAAAAACTTCATATATATTACACATGGATACTTATATTATACAAAATTCTTACAAGAAAAAGAGAAAAAGATAGCGCAGATAGAAGGAATTAGATAATATTATTCAATAAAGAGAGATAATATAGATATATAGATGCTAGTGTTTTCATCTAAGCCTCTAAGGCAGAGTTGTCGTAATTATCAAAGTTGAGGAAATTATCAACATCCAGACTGATCACGTGTGAATTACTCACACCTTTATTCTCAGTAAAAGTTTAATTATGATATTAAACATTTTTCCGCTCCCCGGGAGAGTTCGTTAGGCGATTTCGTGCTGGTGAAGTTAGCCTTTTGATCGGTTGATTCGGCGGCGTAAGATTGCGATGAGTTCTCCGGCGGGCGTGACGACAAGATTTATGAAGAAAACTGGCCGTGGAGGTGGCAAGAGTGCAGATCGGAGTTCATCAAATCCTCCATTGCCGACGAGGTTAGATTTTTCAGTTTTGAATGTGAATCCAAATTTGGCTAAGAATTCAAGTGTCAACTTGATTGCTCCTTCTAATCCTAAGAATCAGATCATGAGTTTTGTTGTTAATTCAT
The DNA here is from genome assembly GCA_027886185.1 of Rheum nobile. Lineage (NCBI taxonomy): Eukaryota > Viridiplantae > Streptophyta > Magnoliopsida > Caryophyllales > Polygonaceae > Rheum > Rheum nobile. Next base: position 3,536,434 of record WOAB01000163.1, read on the forward strand.
CTTCTACTCCTGAGGATTGTGAGGTCAATGGTGTTGAAATCATGGCGGACCCTGGATTGAAGGCTATTGAGTCAGAGGATAGACCTAGATCTGAGGCAGTGTTAGAATCGGTTCTCGATCTTCATTCTAAGAAATCGTATGAGGATTTGGAGAAAGGTAAGGATCGAAAGCGATCGTTAATACATAAATTGGAAAAAAATTGAGATTGAAGATAAGGAAGTTTATGCTTTCACTGAAGAGGAAGTTAAAATTGAAGTTGATATATGGAAATTTACTCTCATTGGAGGGGTTTTGGGGAAGCAATTATCATTGGATGATATGCTTCAGTTCATTAAACTGAATTGGGGGGAATCTTTGCCAAAAAATCAGATGAAGAAGAATGGAATTTGGACCTTTCGATTTGGATGTAAGGAACACATGGATCGGGTTATGGAGAATGGTCCTTGGATTGTGGATGGTATTAAACTTTTGGCTTTGAAGATTTGGTCTCCAGGAATGGCAGTTGCATGGTCTAGCTTTGAAGTTGTTCCTGCTTGGGTTCAAATTAGGAATTTGGATCCAATTTTCTTCTCGAAGCATATGTTGAGTGTCATTGGGAGGATTATTGGCACACCAGTTTGTATGGATGAGTTCACTGCCAAGGGAAGAAAGATGTCATTTGCTCGGCTTCTTGTTTTGGTTAATGTTCAGGATATCCAGAGAGAGGCTGTTGTTCTTAGAGGGCCTGATGGGAAGATCTTTAGGTACAAGATTTGGTTTGAATGGTTACCTTGGTGTTGTGCTCATTGTAAGGTGTTTGAGCATGATGATAGGGGTTGTTGGCACCAAAAATCTCAGTCTAGGGCTCAGACTGCTGGTTCTAAGCAAGAGGAGGCTCGTGGTAAGAAAATTTAGGTTAAGAAAGTGAATTCAGCTCAGGAAAATGTTAATCAATCACTTGATAAAGGCAACTTTGTTCATGACAGTGTTGAAAATGAATATACATTATGTCATGAAGGGAAGGAGTTATCAATTGGAGGTTCAGGGGGTAGGTTACCCCAACATAAGATGAAGGGTGTTGGTGATCCTAAGTTGCCTCAAACGCAAGGTAATAAGGGTAAAACCAAATCCAAGGCTCAGACCTATAGTTCAGTTCTTCTGAACTCTAATTCTGCTGGTAACTCTGTATCTAAAGGGAATGGGAGTGGTAGCAGCTCCAAAAGCATTCCTAATGACTGAAATCAGATTTGGTGCTTGGAATACTAGGGGATGTTGTTCCTCCCCTAGAATAAAGATGATCAGAGATTTTGTTCGACAAAACAAGTTGTGTGTTGTTACTTTCTTAGAAACTAAAATCCCTAAAAGTAAGGAATTGGATGTGGCTGGTAGACTCATGGCTCAATGGCCTTACAAGACTAATAGCTCTCCTGTTGATAGAGGTAGAATTTGGTTAACTTGGGATTTTGTTGTGGTCAATGTGTCTATTTTGCATACTTCAAGACAGTTGATCCACTGCTTGATCACAAGTAAGGATGGGCAAATTTCTTTCCTTGCTTCATTTGTATATGCTTCTAATGCCTTTATTGGTAGAATGGATCTTTGGAGAGAATTGGATACCATTGCTAGTTCTGTTGTTGGGCCCTGGACTATAATTGGTGATTTCAATTACATCCCGTGTTCTGTTGAGAAGATCTCCTTCAGACAGGAAGTGAGAGTTAGCAATGAATTAGTTGATTTCATGGATAAATTGGAGTTTCATGATCATGCTTATTCAGGTGCAAAGTATACTTGGAGCAGTCAACAAGAAAGGATGGATATAATTGCTTGCAAATTGGACATGATGATGATTAACAAAGATTGGGATGCAGTTTTTCCTGATTCTAAAGTTTTCTTCTCTGATCCAAACATTTCTGATCATTCTCCTTGTGTAGTAATGCTTAACCCTTCTATTGGCAGTAAGAAAATTCCATTCAAGTTCAGAAACTTCTGGACTGAGGAGGAGGATTATGAGATGTTGATTAGGAATATTTGGCATAGACCTATAGATGGGACTGCTCAGTTTGTTGTGGCTGAAAAACTCAAAAGAGTGAAAGTTGAACTGAAAAAATGGCAAAGAGGGAGATTTAGGAAGCTTGAGATCATGGTTGATGATTGTGTTGATAGATTAAAGGCTGCAAATGAAGCTTTACAGAGTGATTTTTCTTGCTTAAGGAAGCAACAAGATGTTCTGGAGGCTAAGAATGATCTTAATCTCAGATTGGAACAGCTTCATAGTTTCACTGCTCAGAGGGCTAAAATTGATTGGATTAAGCTTGGTGAGGAGACTTCTCCAATTTTCTATAATGGTATTAAAGCTAGAAGAGCAAGAAGTACTATTTTTACATTAAAAGATAGTGCTGGTAGAGCTTTGGAGAAGAATGAAGAGATTGAAAAGGAAATTCTGGATTTCTTTACTAGTCTTTTTGGTACTGCTGGAGTTCAGTCACCTATTTGTTTTGATGGGTATGAAGGTACCAAAGTCAGTGCAGAATGTCATGATAGCTTATGTGAGATTCCTAATGCTCAGACTGTGAGGGATGTGGTGTTTGGTTTGGGTAACCTGAAGTCACCTGGGCCAGATGGTTTTGGAGGTTGGTTCTTTAAGAATAGCTGGGATACTATTAATCAAGATATAGTGGCAGCCATTGTTGACTTTTTCAGGAGAGGGAGAATTTTGAGGCAAACAAATGCTACCTTTGTATGCCTCATTCCTAAGGTGGATCTTCCTTTTTCTGTGAAGGAATTCAAACCTATTTCTTGTTGCAACACCATGTTGAAGATTATTTCCAAGATTTTAGTTATGAAAATGAGACCACTCATGGATGAAATTATCTTAATCAATCAGGGAGCTTTTGTGCCAGGGAGATCAATCACCCATAACATGATTGTGGCTCATGAATTGGTTAGAGGTTATGATTGTAGTAATACTTCTCCTAGATGCATGATCCAGATTGATTTACAAAAGGCCTATGACTGTATCTCTTGGGAATATCTTGAAGAAAGCTTGATCTTTCTGAATTTTCCTAGTCAGCTAATCCAGTGGATCATGGAATGTGTTAAGACTCCTTGTTTCTCTATCATCATTAATGGTGAAGCTAGAGGTTTTTTTGAAGGGAAAAGAGGACTTAGATCCTCTTTCTCCATTCCTGTTTGTGATAGTGATGGAATTATTTGCCAGAAAAATGAGAAAGGTGAGTACAGATAAGGATTTCTGGTTCCATCCTAAGTGCAAACAGATTCAACTGACAAATATTGCTTTTGCTAATGATTTGCTGATCTTTTGTAAGCCTACTCTTCCCTCTCTCAAGTTGATAAAGCATTGTCTTATTGATTTTGGTAAAGAATCAGGATTGGTTGCTAATCCTACTAAAACTAAAGTGTTCTTTGGTGGCTTAAGTAGAGAAAGGAAGTTTGAGTATTCTGCAATGCTGGGTTTTTGTCAAGGCAGCTTCCCTGTAAGGTACCTTGGCACTCTCTTGCATTCTCGAAGACTCAAAATTTGTGATATGGCCCCTTTGCTGAATAGAATTAGGAATGTGGTCCATAATAGGAGTGCTAAGAAGCTTTCATATGCTGGTAGAGCTCAGGTTGTAAGAGCTTTCATTGAAGGAGTTCTTTCCTTTTGGATGAAAGTCATGTTTATTCCTAAGAAAATTATTAGGAAAATTGAAGCTGTTTGTAGAGCCTACTTGTGGTCAGGAGAAGTGGAAAGTAAGAGATGTTTGGTTTCCTGGGAAAATGTGTGTAAGCCTATGTCTGAAGGAGGTTTAAGCTTTAAGGAGCTGCTCTCTTGGAATGATACTCTTATGTTTCACCTCATTTTTTACCTGCATAAGGGTAAGAGCAATCTGTGGACAATGTGGTCCAATAAACACCTTACTAAGGGGCAATCAATTTGGTCTGTGCATGCTCTTCCTTGTAGTTCAACTTTGTGGAAGAATCTCTTGTTGGTTAGAGACAAAGTTTTGGATAGAAGGAATGGCATTGATCTTAATGAGCATTTCTTAGCTAAAAATACTGATATATTGGATAGTTATGCTCTCTATAATATGCTGAGGACTACGTCTGTGGACAAGGATTGGTGCAGTGTGATTTGGAATGGTATTCAACCTAAGAAATGGAGTTTTTTATGCTGGGTGGCATCCTTGGGGCGTCTTCCTACAGCAAGTAAGTTGCATAACTGGGGTTTGATTCCTTCAGCTGAGTGTGTCCTTTTCCATGTTGCTGATGAAGAGGAAAATCATCTTTGGTTCAGTTGCTCAGTGATTCAAGATATTGCTCAGAGAGTGTTGTTTTGGCAAGGGGTCAACATCAGGAAAAACTCTTTACTAGAATGGTGGGATTGGTTTGCTCAATGCAGGAGAAGGAATAACAATGTTTATAAAAGCAAACTGTTGGCAATTATTATCAATTGCTTTTAATTATTAATTAAATCGGAGTGAACTGTTGTTTTCATTTGGGAACAGATTTTATAAATAACGTGATTAAAATATGATATTATAGTAGGTTGTATATATGGCTAGAAACAACGCTATTATACTTGTTAATGACCGTAATGGTTTTGTTGTGGATTTAAATGTAAACTTTAATGCTAGATTAGCACGAGTATTCGTAGGAACATTAATTCCTTATGAGGATTAATCGTTTCTTTATAACTCAGTATTAGTGGACCCAGCCTCTAAATGCTTTCCAGATCGTAAACTTTCGTAGTCATTCGAGACCATAAACATTCGTAGTCATTCGAGACCATAAACTTTCGTAGTTACTCGAGATCGTAAACTTTCGTAGTCACTCGAGATCGTAAACCTTCGTAGTCACTCGATATCGTAAACTTTCGTAGTTACTCGAGATCATATTAAAAAGCTTTAACATGAATATCCGTTTTGAAATTTAGATAAGATAAGTGCGGGTAGGCACATAATTAATGAACCCTCGGGCGAGAAGTACAACTTGGAAATTCGTCTGGACTTCGGTTAGAGTAAGTTCTCTTTCCAATCTGAATTCGCATTGTGCGTGAGGTTGGTCGTGGACCCAAATGATCAAGTCGTTTTTAAACGCTTGTATGAAACTATAACGTTCCCAAATAATTGTCATACTTTTCCATAAGACTCAATTCCTTTGGAGTCTTCCTTTCAGAGCATATCTAAATACTAATCATTCCGTGGAAATTTCGGGTTATATATTGTTCCTTCGATTATTATTCGAGGAACAATGATAGTAAACGGTTGCGATCACTAGAACCATTCTGTTTTCACCCTTGCATAGTCTTTCATTAGACTAACCAACCGGGTTTTATTCCTTGCATGGTTGGCTGGTGTCATCCGTCCTATACGGCACATCAGTGGTTGGTTCCCGAAGTCAAAGTAACCAGTCGAAGAAGAAGAGACTTGCAGACGAAGATTTAAGTGTCAGTGTTTTAAGTTGTTAAATATTATTTTAATATATCTTTATAACCTAGCGATGTTATAGGTTGATTCTTAAAAGTCTTCCGCTGAAATTTTTACTCTGTTGTAAAGACGCTACTCTCGTTTGATGAGAGATCTTTTAATTAAAGAGCTGAGTTTCACATACAAATGTCTTCCGTTGTTTAATCTTTCATTTAATATATATATACGCATTTAAGTTTAATTGTTCCGATTAAAGCCTAGGGTGGCTTTGGACGGTAACATCCGATGTCACTGGCGTGTGGCACTACCGATATAAGTCGGGGTGTTACAATTATGGTATCAGAGCGAGATTTTTAAAATTCTTGGCCTATTGTAAGGTTTGAGAATTTTCGATTTTTTTTTATTATTTCCAACCTGTTTTCCTTTAAGAAGGAGTTTTCAGAATCTAAAATTTTTACTTTAAAAGTTTAATTACCTCTTGAAATTCAATTTAAATTATGATTTAGCTGAGAACGAGTCTGTCTCTCACAATAACCCTACAGGCGTTGGCCAAGCACAGGCTAATCCTCTGGTAGTGTTGGATGCCGCGACCAAAGAAGCCATTCGTGGGTTTATTGTACAGACGATCACCGACGTAATTCGGTCAATTGCACCACAAGCACAAGGTGTTCCGGTTCCTCAGGTTATTCCTGAAGTTGAGGAGCCAGTGGATCACGTACCCCAGGTTGATGTCGTCAGGAACAGAGGAACTTACGGTCGAGCCTTGAAGGCCGTGAGCTCAATGAGGCCTGACAGCTACGACGGTACTGGAGAACCGGTCAAGGTGGCGTATTGGTTCTCGCATATGGAACGGCTGTTCAGGAACGTGGATTGCACTGAGACTGAGAAAGTGCACATCGCCTCCCTTCAACTCAAGGATGTGGCTAGCGAATGGTGGGAGAGCACTGGTTTAGCTGATCATCCCGAGTTGAATTGGGGTATGTTCAAATCAAAGATGACTGACCGTTTCTTTTCCCGTGCTATGAGGGAGGAGAAGCATAAGGAATTTATGTACCCTAAGACCGATGGGTTAAAGGTGACTGAGCTTGCAGTTAAGTTCAATCACTTGTTGTAATATGTTGGGCCAGAAGTGTCGAGCGAGGAACAAAAGATCTGGTACTTCCATGGATGGATGAATCCAGAAATCAAACCTCTAATGGTGCGTCACAGTTGTTCTACATTAGAGAAATATGTGGATGCGGCCTACAAGATAGAGTTCAAACTGGAAGAATCTGCCCAAAAGAGGGAGAAGCAGGTTAGGGGAAGAGGTGGGCAACAGGATCGCCAGGTTGGTACATTCAAACGATCGGCATCGCCTACCAAATTTGAGAAGTCTGGTCGTGCTAAGACTGAGACGACTCAGTCAGACTCCGCCAGAGGCTCCAGTTGGAGTAGCGGGGTGACTCTGTGCCACAACTGTGGTGAAGTTGGGCATACAAGTTTTAACTGTCAAAAAGAAAAGAGGGTATGCTACTATTGTGGAAGGGAAGGCCACATGAAAACATACTGTAGAAAGAAGGGTCAAGGACCAACGCAGTCTTATCAAGCCTCAAATGTTGGCAATAGGCAGAACCCAAAGCCAGAGGTATCTGCTCCTGAACAATCTATGGCTCGTAATAAATGCAAAACGCCTATGGAGTCTTCAGGTCAGGGACAACGACTCTTCGTGATGCGTTAAGCCGACGGGAAGGAACCCTAATCGAGTAATTGTATTTTTGTTAAGCCTTTCCTTAAGAATAGGAAGCGATGACTTGTGTCGATAGTCTCCATAGTTTAGTAATCTGTCTGTTCTACTTTCTGTCAGTAGTTGTAATGTAATGTTTCGAATATATAAAGAAGTATTTCCTTGTTTCGGAAATTACTAAATTCATATTGTTATAAATCATTCATACGAAACCACATGGGTGCCGAAAATAGTATAGGTCAGGTACGGATAAAAGCTGTCAGACTCATAGAAGAGGGGTATCGTATGTAGCCTAGATGTCCGTTCCCTATGTGGTTAATCCCAGGGTCGACTCTATTGCTTAACCCTAGGTCCATTCCTAAGAATCTTTCTTCATTTCTGGAGTAATGTCACATCAGTATGGCATTAATTACTTTCTTAGCTGAGTTCTTCTGAAATTTCTTAAGGTGTAGGAATAAATGTGTAGGGTTAATGCTCTATGAGACTAAGAGTTATCTCTCATATGTGTACCTTGGACATTGGTTTTGATAAAAGTGTATAGGGGTGGACTAATGCGAAGTCCAAAATGCCTAGTTGTGAGTTCGTGCTGTAAGCATTGATGTGAATGGATCGTTGAGAAGGGAATAAATAGATCAAAAGGATAGTCCACCAGGAACTCGTTTCCTCTATTTTCGATCTTGAGTAAGACTTTAGAACCAAGAGTTATGATTATGAGATTTATAAGTGAGTAGGGCCAGTGTAGGACCAGTGGTTAGAGCTCTTGAGCGACCAAGTGTACGAAATCCTAGGCATCATTTTGGGAAGACCTATTCGAGGTTTCGTTTTGAGGTTTTATAAGGAAATGATATAATTAAGTCTTGGATGGATAGTAGATTATGTGAGGAATATAAGGACCTTAAGTTAGAAATAAGTTATTTGAGACAGTTAAACAAACCTTTGGGATTTGAGTCAGGAAATGGGCGTATGGGTCAAACCTAATTGGGCCAAATGATTGAATTTGGTAAGTTGTACTTTCAGGGAATAAGGAGTTATGATACTTGTAAGGTTGCAAGGTTTGATATTTGGATATTTTTTTTGCGAGTATGTCAGTTATAAGGCTTATGGTGCAATTCTTTGGAGAAGGTTAAGTTGTGAAGTTACTGGGTTAGGAAGAGACCACTTAAATGTACATATTACAGTTTAAGGATAGTTTATGTTGATGATTCCGATAAATTAAAGGATTTAGTGGAGAGAATTGTCTATGTGCGCCTAAGGAGTAAGGTAACAAGCTTACTCGTACGAATATGTTAAAGGATTATGATAGAAGTGACTGATGCGGTTGGTAATGAATCATTTTTCAGGATGTAACCTTAAGGAAATAAGAGTAATATCTCATGTGATTCGTTTTGAGGAACATAGGAATAAAGGTGTTGTGGTTATATCTGGAGAAAGTTAAGGAACCTTAAAGGTTTAAGTTACAGAATGATTAAAGGAATAGGCTAAATCACTACCGAAGGGATACCAAGCTAGAATTGGCATAAGGGCCAAACCCGATGATGACGAGTAATGGAATTATGGGGTATACACTTAAAGGAATTAGGAAATGCGATGTTTCAAGGACCACTAAGATCTGATAATGGAATATAAGGCAGATACGGTACATACTCTGAGAGAAATTAAGATTGTAAAAGTGGAAGGAGAAACGTGTATTCTCATGCTTAAGGTATAGCAAGTCTGTTGCAATGATTTTGGAGGATACTATCATAAGATAATTATGACTTTGTGGATATAGTTACGAGTTGCTACAAGTGTAACATATGGAGATATGTGGAATAATGGTGTGATTGAGGAGACAGATCGATTTCCTAGGAACAACGTCAAGGATAAAGTGATTAAGGATATTAAGTTCAGGTAGTAAGGTTAGTAGTAAACCCGATTCCATTAGTTAGCAATGCTAGTTTCGGGGTCGAAACTATTTTAAGGGGGTAGTGATGTAATACCCCTCATTTTAGTAAGGGTATTTGGGTAATTTTCCCAACCCTCTTTCTGTAATCGTGTCGCTTTCGGAGAAGTTCGGAATTTCTGTAACTCGCATAATCTCTGTAATAATTCCCTGAGCCTTGGAATATTTGTTCGGATACAAATATATATAATCCGGGGTTTAAACCCACGCCAAACCTTTTCCCGGGCAAACAGACGCGAAAAGGGCAATTCCGCGACCGCAGAATAATAGGGCACAACGAAGCTGGGCACATGAATTTTCCGCGACCGCGGTGAATTTTCCGTGACCGCAGAAAAGTGCAACACGCCAGCGACGCTTCGTCTTCCAAGCCTCGTCGTCCGTGCCGCCGTTGATCGCCTGACTCGCCGTTGATCTGGTCGGGGTTGGCCTCCTCTCCTTGGCTATAAATAGAGGTTGATTCTGGGAGGTTTTTGGCACTCAAACCAGATCTCCTCACTCTCTCTCTCTCTCTCGATTTTCTTGCTCGCCGGAGTTTCAAGCCCTCGCCGGAATTTTCGAGGTGTCGCCGGAGCCTTCGTTGGTTGTCGTGGTGGCCTTGGAGTGGTGCTTTGGAGGCACAAGGAGGTCAGGAGTCGAAGCCCCCTCGTATCGAGCCCTTTCGAGTCATTGTCGGTGAGTTTTCTCCGTTTTGGGTCGCCGGAGTTCATGGCCGTGACCGCGGCAGTGACAAGGTCGGCCGCGTCCGCGGCCGCTGTCTTTGACACTCGCGGACGAAGTCCTCGATGGCCGCGACCGCGGAATCCCTGCCGCGACCGCGGATTGCCTTGGCAATTACGATCGTGGCCTTGGACAATCCGGTCTCGGGCGGGACTTTCGTTCTTTCGATTTCGTTCTTTCTTAGATTCGTATCATTTTATTGTCGAATCTAACCTAGGGTTTCGTTATGGGTCATTGTCATAGGAATCTGTAATCCGATTTCCATTTCCGTTCCGGACCCCGAAACCCGTCGTCGTTCAATCGTTCGTCTAGACTAAGGCAAGTGGTGGTTCGCTCTTGCTTAATCATTCCATGTTCCATTAATTATCAATTGCTTTTAATTGTTAATTAAATCGGAGTGAACTATTGTTTTCGTTTGGGAACAAATTTTATAAATAACTTGATTAAAATATGATATTATAGTAGGTTGTATATATTGCTAGAAACAACGCTATTATACTTGTTAATGACCGTAATGGTTTTGTTGTGGATTTAAATGTAAACTTTAATGCTAGATTAGCACGAGTATTCGTAGGAACATTAATTCCTTATGAGGATTAATCGTTTCTTTATAACTCAGTATTAGTGGACCCGACCTCTAAATGCTTTCCAGATCGTAAACTTTCGTAGTCATTCGAGACCATAAACTTTTGTAGTCATTCGAGACCATAAACTTTCGTAGTTACTCGAGATCGTAAACTTTCATAGTCACTCAAGATCGTAAACCTTCGTAGTCACTCAATATCGTAAACTTTCGTAGTTACTCGAGATCATATTAAAAAGCTTTAACATGAATATCCGTTTTGAAATTTAGATAAGATAAGTGCGGGTAGGCACATAATTAATGAACCCTCGGGCGAGAAGTACAACTTGGAAACTCGCCTGGACTTCGGTTAGAGTAAGTTCTCTTTCCAATCTGAATTCACATTGTGCGGTGAGGTTGGTCGTGGACCCAAATGATCAAGTCGTTTTTAAACGCTTGTATGAAACTATAACGTTCCCAAACAATTGTCATACTTTTCCATAAGACTCAATTCCTTTGCAATCTTCCTTTCAGAGCATATCTAAATACTAATCATTCCGTGGAAATTTCGAGGGACAATGATAGTAAACGGTTGCGATCACTAGAACCATTCTGTTTTCACCCTTGCATAGTCTTTCATTAGACTAACCAACCGGGTTTTATTCCTTGCATGGTTGGCTGGTGTCATCCGTCCTATACGACACATCAGTGGTTGGTTCCCGAAGTCAAAGTAATCAGTCGAAGAAAAAGAGGCTTGCAGACGAAGATTTAAGTGTCAATGTTTTAAGTTGTTAAATATTACTTTAATATATCTTTATAACCTAGTGATGTTATAGGTTGATTCTTAAAAGTTTTCCGCTGTGTAATTTATAAGTCTTCCTCTGAAATTTTTACTCTGTTGTAAAGACGCTACTCTCGTTTGATGAGAGATCTTTTAATAAAAGAGCTGAGTTTCACATACAAATGTCTTCCGCTGTTTAATCTTTCATTTAATATATATACGCATTTAAGTTTAATTGTTCCGATTAAAGCCTAGGGTGGCTTTGGACGGTAACGTCCGAGGTCACTGGCGTGTGGCACTATCGATATAAATCGGGGGTGTTACATACTCGGCCGCCAAAAGATACGCCCGAGAAAGAAAAGGTGACAAGCCGATTCGGGCAGAGACAAGACAGTCACAAATCGCCAACGCCCCCGCTATTACTTTCGATGACTCGGAAGCCTAAGAGTTAGGCGACCACCACGACGGTTTGGTAATTTCTCTTTCGATTAGCAACTGTCTTATCCGTCGTCTTTTAATCGACACAGGTAGCTCCACCAACTTGTTGACACTCGATGCCTTGAAGGGTATGGGTTTAAACGAGGACGACTTAACCAGAAACTCTACCCCGCTGGTCAAATTCAGCGGAGAAGTTAAATATACCCAAGGCGAGATCGTGTTGACGACATACGCTGGTGGAGTCAACCAACAGGTAAAGTTCTTAATACTCGACTGCCCATCCCCATACAATGCAATCCTTGGCAGACCCTGGATCCACGCCATGAAAGTTGTACCTTCCACTTACCACCAGACAATAAAATTCCCTACTAAGTGGGGGGTACATGAAATAAGGAGCGACCAGCGGACTGCTAAGGAATGCTACGTCACTTCAATGAAATGGGCAGTCGACAAGTCTTCCGCATAACAATCACAGTGTGGCGAAGGAACCACGCGATACATCGAACCAGAAATGGAACAACTCAACGGGATCGCGCTGGATCCTTCAAAGCCAACACATACGATAAAAGTCGGATCAGATCTAAACGATTCGACTAGATCAGATTTAATTTCCTTTTTATGGTCCAACTCTAATTGCTTTGCCTGGTCACACGAAGACATGGTGGGAATCTCCCCAGATATTATTACTCACAAATTGAATGTAGATCCCACATGTCCTCCGGTCAAACAAAAAAGGAGAAAGTTCGCACCAGAGCGTAACAAAATTATAGACGACGAGGTCAAAAATTTACTCGAGACAGGTAAAATAAGAGAAGTCAAGTACCCCGATTGGCTAGCAAACGTCGTCGTGGTTCAAAAGAAGAATGGGAAATGGAGAGTATGTATCGACTTCACAGACCTAAATAAGGCATGTCCAAAAGACTCCTTCCCATTACCACATATCAACGCCATGGTTGACGCGACCGCCGAATACAAAATGCTAACATTCATGGATGCATTCAGTGGATACAACCAAATTCTCATGGACCCCGACGACCAAGAAAAGACAGCCTTCATAACAAGCCAAGGTACGTACTGCTACAAAGTAATGCCTTTTGGATTAAAAAATGCAGGGGTCACATATCAGTGGCTGGTGATCAAAATGTTCAAAGACTAGATCGGAGACACCATGGAAGTTTACATTGATGACATGCTCATCAAATCCAAAGCGGCAAGGGACCACATCGAACACCTGAAAGAAGCATTCGAGGTATTGAAAAGATATAACATGAAACTAAACCCGACTAAATGCTCTTTCAGAGTGTCTTCAGGAAAAATGTTGGGATACATGGTGACGCAAAGAGGGATAGAAGCCAGTCCAGACCAGATCAAGGCTATGTTCAACCTTAGGTCCCCCCCGATATGTCAAGGATGTCCAGAAGTTGACAGGACGGATAACGGCATTGAACAGATTCATATCAAAGTCTTCGGATAAATGCAAGCTCTTCTACGAAGCCCTTAAAAAGAATAAGTCATTCGACTGGACAACAGCACACGAACAAGCCTTCTAAGACTTAAAGACGTATATGGCAAGTCCACTCCTGCTAGCTAAACCAAAAGACGATGAGCCATTACCACTATATCTAGCCGTATCAGAATCGGCCGTCAACGCAGTCCTGACAAGAGAAGAAGACGGTAAACAATCACCAGTCTACTATGTAAGTCGTTCCCTACTTCCTGCCGAGACAAGGTACACGTCACTTGAAAAATTATTCTTGGCACTAGTTATGGCCTCAAACAAGTTAAGACCCTATTTTGAATCACATGCTATTATTGTGAGGACTAACCATCCCATGAAAGCCGTCATAAGGAAATCGGAATTTACAAGACGAATGGCTAAGTAGGCTATACACCTTAGCGGATTCCACATTGAGTACGAGCCAAGGACGACGATCAAATCTCAAGCTTTAGCCGACTTTGTGGCCGATTTCAGCCCTACACTGGAACAAGAAGCCACGAAGGAGGTCGAACAGCTAAAAGTTGAGGAGGATAGGGGCACATGGCAACTTCATACAGACGGAGCGTCGACCATAAGAGGAGTCGGCCTAGGTGTCGTACTAAAATCGCCACAAGCGGACCACATAGCTCAAGCTGTGAGATGCGAGTGGGATGCGACCAACAATGAAGCAGAATATGAAGCCCTCGTATTTGGATTAACACTCGCGCATGATCTCGTAATTGTAACACCCCTAAATATATCCTTGAAAGGTATCACCGCCAGTGACCTCAGATTCCACATCCTAAGCCACCCAAGGCTTAACCAGTTTATACAAATCATAAAACAACATTTATAATACGAAATGTCATAGTATTGGATTAAATCAAAGTTTTGAAATTACATCCATAATCCAAATACAATCAAAATATATTACAGCGGAAGTCTTTTTTAAAATAAATGACACAAAAGTCTTGATCTAGCGATCACACGCCTAGGATCTCAACCTGATAAAACTCTTTAAAATTCCATCTGCCTTCCTCGTCGTTTCTAACCTTCATGGAACTACAGTTTATCTGATGTGCCGTATGAGACGGATGACACCAGCCAACCATGCAAGGGAGTATAACCGGTTGGTTAGTCTAATGAAAGACTATGCAAGGGTAAAACAGAAAGGTTGTAAGTAGTCGTATTAGGTTAGACCCATCGCTTCTGGAATAAAAGCCGATGACGATAGTAAACCTCAATACTTCTACTGAAATATATGAAATAGAATGATCAAGATAAGACTCTAAAAGATTGAGTCTTACGGAAACATATGAAGAGAAGACTCCAATGAATTGAGTCTTATCGGAAGTATGACAAGTGTTTGGGAACATTAAAGTTTCACGCAAACGTTTAAAAGTGACTTGACTATTTGGGTCAACGACCAACCTCACCGCATAATGCGAATTCAGATTCGGAAGGTGGACTTACTCTAATCGAAGCCCAGACGAGTTTCCACGTTGTACTTCTCGCCCAAGGTTCATTAATTATGTGCCTAATCGCACTTATCTTATTTAATTCCAAAACGTACATTTACGTTATAAGCTTTTATAATATCTCCTCACAAGAGATAATATCTCCTCACAAGAGATGTAAAAGGGATATCTCCTCACAAGAGATAATCCAACCCTGAGTAAGGGCATGGTCATGACCAGAGAAAGTACTAGGGAAAAATCCACATAGCACCAGTTATAAAGAAACAACTAAACCCCGCAAGGTACATAGTGTTTCTACGAATACTCGTTCTAACTAAACAGTTAAAACATATGAGCCATAATCCACATCAATGCCATCGAGGCAAATAACAGATATAATAGCGTTGTTTCTAGCAATATATACAACCTATTATAATATATGTATTTCAATCATATATATATATATAATAGCGTTGTTTCTAGCAGTATATACTGTAACACCCCCAAATAACCTCTTGAAAGTATTACCGCAAGTGACCTCAGACGTACTGTCCGATGTCACCCAAGGCTTTTCCAGTTGATATAAATCATCAAACAACAATTATGATACAAAATATCATAGCTTTCAATTAAAATCATTGTCTCGGCATTACATCCATAATCCGAAAGACAACCAAAATACAGCGGAAGACTTAATACAAGATATATTTAATACAACGGAAGACTTTAAATAACCAACAAAAGGGTCTTGATCGCAATGATCACCCGCCAAGGATCTTAACCTGAATAAACTGGTCAAAACACCATTCGCCTCTATAGTCGTTCTAGCCTTCACGGGATGACAACTTATCTGATGTGCTGAATCGAACGGATGACACCAGCCAACCATGCAGAGAACAATTACGGTTGGTTAGTCTAATGAAAGACTACGCAAGGGTACAAAGCAGAGTGGTTCAAAGTAGTCGTATTAGGTTAGACTCATCGTTCCTCGAATCAAAAACCGATAACGATAGTCAACCACCATACTCTACTGAAATCTATGAAAAGACATGATCAAGAGAAGATTCTGGAGACCGAGTCTCACAACAATCAACCCAAAAGAAGACTCCAACGAAATGAGTCTTATCGGAAACATGACAAATGTTGTAGAACATTAATAATATCATACAAGCGTTCAAAAACGACTTGATGTTTCGGCTCACGACCAACCTCACCGTCCAAGGCGAATCCAGATTGGAAAGAGAACTTTACTCTGATCAAGGTCAAGATGAGATTTCCTAGCTGCACTATTGCTTAGCTGCACTACTCGCCCAAGGGTATATTAATCATGTGCACTAAAGCACTTATCTCATTAATTTCCAAAACGCACATCACGTTATAAGCTTTTAGATTCTCTCATCCCTCAGGATAAAGAGATACCGTCGGGAACTAAATCCCTAAGGCGGAGTTGACTCGGGAACTAAATCCCTAAAGTCGAATCGGGAACTAAATCCCTCGGGAACTAAATCCCAAACAACGGAATCGGGAACTAAATCCCTTAAAGAGAAATTGGGAACTAAATCCCTACAAGCGGCACCAGCTGTGTGCACAAACCCTGAGTAAGGAGGATGGTAGGAACTAAATCCTAACCACCAAGTTATCAAGAAACGACTAGCACTCGCAATGAGATACACAGTAGCATTCCTACGAATACTCGTGCTAACTAAACAGTTCAACACAGTAATAATCCACATCAAAGCCATCATGGCCAATAACAGATAAAATAGCGTTGTTCTAACGATATACAACCTATCATAATATCTGTAATTAATCATATCAATATATATATATATAATAGCATTGTTCTAACAGATATACAACCTATTATAATATCTCATTTTTAATCATATCATTTAACAAAACTGTTCCCAACGCAAACAGTAAATCATCCCAAATTAATTAACAACTAAATAATTGATAATTAATTGAAATATGTAATGATGAGCAAGAGCGAACCGCCACTTGCCTTAGATCCGCAGAAGCTTAAGCAAAGCTTAGAGACGACGAGTTCATGGGTTCGAAACAGGGACAGATCTGAGACCACAGATTCCTTCGGATCGACCCAAAATGAAACCCTAAGTTAGATTCAATATCCACATATATGAATCTAAAAGAATACTAAAAGAATCGAAGGAGCCAAGCCTCGCTCAAGACCACACACCCATGAGCCACAACACGAACCCAACTCACCGCGGGTGCGGTGGAGTCCTTGCCGCGGGTGCGGCGAGCTAACAGAGGCAGAGGGGCTTCAGCGAAAATTCAGAAAACTCACCCAAATTGAGTTGTTTGCTTTCGATTCGATTATGGTTCACTCTCCAAACACCTTAAACCTTCCAACACCACTTGGGAGTACTTTCTCCACTCAAGGAAAACTCCGGCGAAGCCCCGGCGAAAGCTTGGAAGCTCAGGCGGCAATGGAGAAAACAGAGGAGGAAGAAGACAGAGGAGGAAGTAGATGTTCAGCTGGGCTAATCCTCCTTTCCAGCTCCTCCCTTTTATATCCCCAACCCACCTCCACTTGCAAGGGAATAGATGGGACGGCTAGGGGCGAATTCAGGCGGCCTAGGCCTGACAACCGGCGCCACTTGTAGGGGAAGAGGATAACGCTGCCGAAGAAAAATATCCCACCACGGGGTGCGGCAGGGGTGCGGCAGGGTGCGGTGGTGCCCAGTGACCGCCTCACCTGTTGCTTCAGAACTGGTCCTCGCCGCGGGTGCGACCACTTGACCGCGGGGTGCGGTCAAGGCCATTTTTCACCCTTTTTGATCGTTTTGACTTTGGGTTAATCTTCTTAACCCCGGGTTAAATATATTCGTACACGAATGACTATTTAACCCCGAAAATACGTCAACTGTAATTTATATTACTCAGAAAAATATTACAGAGATCAAACATATTACCGAATGTCTGAACTTCTCTGAAATTAATCCGACTTGTAATACGGGAGTTGGAAAAATTCCAAAATACCCTTATAAAATGAGGGATATTACATATACAATCTATTATAATATTCCTTTTTAAATCACATACAGTTATCAAAACTGTTTCCAGACGAAAACAATATTCATCCCAAATTAATTAACAATTAAACAATTGATAATTAATATAAATATGGAATGATAAGCAAGAGCGAACCGCCACTTGCCTTAGATTAGACGAAGCTCAAAGACAACGGGTTTTTGGGTCTTAAACGAGGACAAAACTCGGATTTCAGATCCCTACGGAACGACCCATAACGAAACCCTAAGTTAGATTCGATAATAAAATATATGAATCTAAGGAAAGACGAACGAAATCGAAAGAACGGAAATCCCAATCGAGACCATAAAATCCAAGCCACAACCACAAGCGCCCAGGCACACCGCGGGTGCGGTGGCTCTGCCGCGGGTGCGGTCGTCGGGGACGAAGAAATCCGACGACACGATGAGGAAGAAAACCTCATCGGGGAAGACGACGAGGGCTCGACTCGTGGTGGCTCTGACTTCTGGATTCCTTGGACTTCCAAAGGACCACCTTGAGAGCACCACCACTTCTAACAAGAGCTCCGGCGAAGAACGAAGCTTTTCCGGCAAAAGCTTGAGCTTTCCGGCGTCAATGGAACAAGCGGACGAAAGAGAGAGAGAGCTCGGATTGGGTGCCTTTCCCAGCCTCTAGGTCTTCTCCTTTTATAGGCCAAGCAAGCAGCACCCCAAACCGTCTCGCCCCCGACCTGATGGGACAAGCAGCTCAGGCGGCGCGACGATCGAATCCGGCGGAGCAGAAAAAACAATGATGCCACCGCGGGGTGCGGTGGCCTCACCGCGGGTGCGGTGGAGGCAAATTTCTGCCTCTTTCGCTTTTTTTGTCCGAGAAGAATTATGGGTATGGGTTTTAACCCCGGGTTCAATATATTTGTATCCAAACAAATATTCTAAGTCCCGAAAATACATCGAATGTATTTTATACCACTCAAGGAATTATTACGGAGATCAAGGATGTTACAGAAAATCGAAACTCCTCTGAAAATAATCCGACTACAGTACGAGAGTTTGGAAAATTACCAAAATACTCTTTACTAAAATGAGGGGTATTACAACAATCCTAAGCATAGAGGTGACATGCGATTCTCTCCTGATCGTCAACCAAGTGCAAGGTTCGTACGCCGCTAAAGACGACATGATGATGGCATATTTGGATATCGTCAAAAAATGGCAAGAAAATTCCAAAACTTTACCATCCGACAAGTCCCGTGCGACCTCAACACACAACCCGACGCTCTAGCAAATCTTGGCTCCGCCCTACATCCCAACGACTTCCACAACATCCCGTTGGCACATATCACCACGCCGACCGTCCCCAAAATCTTCAAAATAGCTAATCCAGACGACATTCAGACGATGGATGAATTACCCTTAGAAGAAGTCGTCTCAGCGGAAGTAGGCGACCATACAGAAGAAGACTTGGTAGGCGACCAAGATGATTGGACTACGTCCTACATCAAGTGGCTCAAAGATGGAATACTCCCAACAGACAAGACAGAAGCCAAAAGACTTAAGGTACAAGCCGTAACTTTTGATCTAACAGATAATGTTCTATTTAAACGATTTGTCACAAGCTTATACCTACGCTGCCTCAAAAAAGTTGAAGTACAATGCGTCCTACAATCCTTACACGACGGAGAATGTGAAAATCACACCGGAGGACGCAGCCTGTTCGGCAAAGCTCTTAGGACGGATTACTATTGGCCTACGATGAACAAGGACGTGGTCGACTACGTCAGAAAATGCGATGCCTGCCAAAGGCACGCACCCGTCACTCACCAGCCATCAGAGATGCTTCATCCAACTCTAGCACCCTAGCCTTTCATCCGATGGGGAATGGACATCGTCGGGAACTACCACCAGCATCAGGACAACGCGTCTTCTTCTTGGCTATGACCGATTATGTAATACCCCTCATTTTAGTAAAGAGTTTTTTTGGTAAGTTTTCCAAACACTCGTATTGTAGTCGAATTATTTTCAGAGAAGTTCAGACTTTCTGTTAAATGCTTGATCTCCGTAATAATTCCTTGAGTGGAATAAATTTGGGGTTTAGAATAATTGTTCGGGTATGAATATATTTAACCCGGGGTTAAAACCCATATCCAAGATTCTTCTCGGTCAAAAATGGGCTTCCCGGTCAAAAATGGGCAAAAGGCAAAAAATTGGCCTTGACCGCACCCGCGGTCATACCCACCGCACCCCGCGGTCAAGAACTGGTCGCCACCGCACCCCGCGGTGAGACCCACCACACCCGCGCCGTGATGATGGCTTCTCTGCTCCGTCGAACTCGTCTGAGCTGCTTGCCGATCTTGTCCCCGGTGAGGCGGTGGGAGAGGGGGCCAGCTGGACTCCTTCTGGCTCCTTGATGGCCTATAAAAGGAGGAGGATAATAGGAGGAGGCCATCCCACTCTCTCTCTCTCCCTCAAATCTCTCTTTCTTTCACTGCCATTGTCGCCGGAGTTGCAAGCATCGCCGGAGTTCTTCAAGGTCATCGCCGGAGTTGCCATAGGAGGAGGAGGTGCCCTTAAGGGGGTGGTTAGTGACACAAGGAGTTTGGAAGTCGAAACCAACCCAAGTCGAGCCCCATCGTCTTCCCCGGTGAGTTTTCACTGTCGGCGTCTCGCCTATGTAGCCTCGCCGCACCCGCGGTCAAGCCGCCGCACCCGCGGTGGGCCTGGGCGTGTGTGGTTGTGGCTTGGGCTTTGTGATCTCATTTGGGACTTTCGTTCCTTCGATTTCGTTCGTTTTTCTTTAGATTCGTACTATTTATTGTCGAATCTAACTTAGGGTTTCGTTATGGGTCGTTCCGTAGGAAATCATAATCTGAGTTCTTCCTCGTTTCGGACCCGAAAACCCGTCGTCTCAAGCTTCGTTGAGCTTCGTCTAATCTAAGGCAAGTGGTGGTTCGATCTTGCTTATCATTCCATATTTATATTGATTATCAATTGTTTAATTGTTAATTAATTTGGGATGAATTGTTGTTTTCGTATGGGAACAGTTTTGATAACTGTATGTGATTTTAAAAGAGATATTATAATAGGTTGTATATTGCTAGAACAACGCTATTATATATATATATGATTAAATACGGATATTATGATAGGTTGTATATTGCTAGAACAATGCTATTTTATCTGTGTTTGGCCCCAGTGGCTTTGATGTGAATTATTACTATGTTGAACTGTTTAGTTAGCACGAGTATTCGTAGGAATACTATGTACCTTGCGAGGTTTAGTGGTTTCTTGATAATGGTGCTAGGAGGATTTTCCCTAATATCTTCGGTCATGACCTTACCCTTACTCAGGGTATGTGCACACAGCTGGTGCCGCCATTTGGGATGTATTCCCTGGGATGTATTCCCTTTGATATCTCTTGTGAGGAGATCCGATATCTCTCGTGACGAGATCTTAAAAGATTATAACGTAAAATGTACGTTTTGGAATTAAATAAGATAAGTGCTTTAGTGCACATAATTAATGAACTTTGGGCGAGAAGTACAACGTGGAAACTCGTCTGGGCTTCGATTAGAGTAAGTCCACCTTCCGAATCTGAATTCGCATTATGCGGTGAGGTTGGTCGTGGACCCAAATAGTCAAGTCGCTTTTAAACGTTTGCGTGAAACTTTAATGTTCCCAAACACTTGTCATACTTCCGATAAGACTCAATTCGTTGGAGTCTTCTCTTCATATGTTTCCTTAAGACTCATTCTTTCAGAGTCCTTTCTCTTGATCATGCATTTTCGTATATTTCAGTAGGAGTATGGTGGTTGACTATCGTCATGGACTTTTATTCGAGAAACGATGAGTCTAACCTAATACGACTACTTAGAACCTATCTGATTTCCCTTGCATAGTCTTTCATTAGACTAACCAACCGGTTATATTCCCTTGCATGGTTGGCTGGTGTCATCCGTCTCATACGGCACATCAGATAAACTGCAGTTCCGATGAAGGCTAGAAACGACAATGATGGCAGTTGAAAATTTGAAGAAATTTACCAGGTTGAGATTCCTTGGCGGGTGATCGTTTAGATCAAGACCCTGTGTTATTTTATTTTAAAGACTTCCGTTGTGTTAAACATATTTTATGTCAAGACTACTCTGTATTTCAGTTGTATTTCGGATTATGGATGTAATGTCGGGACAATGATTTTAATCAAAAGTTATGATATTTTGTATTATAACTGTTGTTTTATGATTTATATAAACGGGTTAAGCCTGGGGTGGCTTCGGATGTGAGATCTGAGGTCACTGGCAGTAATACCTTTCAAGGATATATATTTGGGGGTGTTACAGATTATTTCTCTAAATGGATAGAAGTTGAAGCATATCGAGAGGTAAAAGAAAAAGCACGTCATCTCATTCATAAAACGTAATATTCTATGCAGATTTAGCATCCTTTCAGAAATCGTATGCGACAATGGCTCCCAATTCATTGGTAGCAAGACGCGATCCTTCTGCAAACAATGGAACATCACACTTGTCACGTCCACGCCAAGATACCCACAATCCAATGGTCAAGCAGAATCCAGCAATAAAATCATCATCAACAATCTCAAAAAATGTCTCACAGGGGCAAAAGGCAAGTGGGCAGATGAGCTCCCCTTGATACTATGGTCTGACAGGACGACACCAAAAAATGCAACAGGATAGAGTCCCTTCTCACTAGTCTACGGGAGCGAGGCGGTCATCCCCACTGAACTACTCGTCCCAACTACCAGATATGGACTCCAAACCCCAGAACAAAACGACATCAAATTAGCTCACAATCTCGACACCATAAACGAGACCAGAGAGAGAGCCAGAATTCGAATGGTCCAATACCAGCAACAAGTCGCCCAAAGCTATAACAAAAACGTCCGAGCTAAAGTCTTCAAGTTAGGAGACTGGGTCCTAAGGAAAACGTTTCTGAATACCAGAGATCCAACCGACGGGAAACTGGCACCTCAATGGGAAGGGCCTTACCTCATCAAAGAAGTCGTCGGACAAGGAGCATACCGACTAGAAACCAAAGACGGACATCCAATTCCTAGAAGTTGGAATGCGACCCACTTAAACTTGTATCATTTCTAAACCATTCTTTCTTTCACATTTTCTATACATCTATTCGATTACACTTGTTTGAATTATGTCACTGACTTAAGCATCGGAGGGCCGTTGGGTCACCCCCCAATGATCGCCCCAAGACCTTTCCTATTTTGTACTCTTAACACAATTTGAACAGGAACGAGAGGCCTCGAAGACAAACATGGCATTCAAACTCAAAAGGATATCCTTACTATATACAAAATTGCAGCGCTTACAACACACAAATCGATCGACACACGGGGAGTAGAGAAACGACATACTACAAACTATTTACAAGACTTGTCCTGTCAAAGGTACTCGTCTTTACCCTATATTACATACGACTCTTCCTCGGATAGACAAAGCATGCTACATTAACATTTATAATTATAGGTCGTCACGATCGAACATTTCGCGTTAACGGCCAAGGCGCGATTGACAAAGTCCACCTGCAAAAAGCACACAAGAAAAACACAAGGTACGCAACAAATACTAAAGTGTTTACAAAATACGCGACCCGCACTGGTGGACGGGTCGCCAAAACATTATCCATCCCATCGCCACAATGGGGCACAACACACTGTCTAAACGTTTAAAGCAAAAGGTTCACGACACCAAAAGAAGCATTGTCGTTTATCAAACAAATCTAGGACTCGCTTGACCTCTCATTAACTTCCGCAGGAACAACATCTTGACCCTCGGTCGCCTCAGGAAATTCCTTAGATACATCCATGATATCTCCTTCAACCGCCTCAGGGTCGGCCTCTTCCCTTTGTTCGCCTTCTCCAAGGCCCATCAACTTGAACAGCTCATTGCCAGGATTGCCGCAGGGGTACAAAAGATCCATATTTGCCCTCGCATCCTCAATCTTCCAAGTCGAATGAGCCCCCGCGGCATACTCCTCCATCATTTCAATGAGAGACTTGAGGTAGAATGACAGGGCTAAAGTCGTATGCCTAATCAAAGAAATCCTAAAGTACCTACTAAACAGAGTATAGTAAGCAAGTCAGGGTCGAGCCCAAAGGAGTCAGGTTATCAATTCTTATGGTTCGTAAACTACCAACTAGGAACTAGGGGGGGGGGGGTTGTATGATTTTCGTAAACAATGTAAACAAAGCAAGAAAACAGATTCGCAGACAAAGGTTGTGAATATTATGAGGAAAAGCGCTACACCTAACAAAGATCCACACAATAAGAGATATGGTTGATCACTGAATTCTATTAATCTCAAGTTCTTATATTTCCTATAGTTGTCCTTATCCCGATCTTAGGTAACTATTAGTTCTACCAGCCCTAATAGTACTTATTACCGAATCAAATCCGAAAACCTTCAAGACTCAATAAAGCAATAGCATTCAACCAAGGATTCAACAAGATACATGCAATAGAAACAACCCGTTACTATAACATGCAATTAACTCTCTCTCACGATGAACACTCGCAACCCGCTTATGTAAATCGTGTTTGCTACTAGATATGCAACCCGAACCCGGAATCACAAGTCCTAGCGATTAGGAAGATATCAATAAACCTAGGTAGCTACTCTAGGTAAATCAACATAAACCAATAAACATTCAAGCACAAGAGAATTAATACAACTAGATAGGAAAACGAACAAGAGTAGAAAACTCACAACCAATCAATTGCTGACTTCAAAGTGTCAAGTGAACAATGGAGGTTTAGTTCTCCATAGGGTTTGTGAGAGCAAAAATGTAGAAAGTTGGCAACTAGGGTTAGAGAATGGATTCTCTAAAAGAGTCTTAAACTTAACTTAAATACTAAGGAAATAATTCAGAAATAAAGAAAAGAAATAAACAAACTTGGAAACAAAGTCTCGGAAATAAAATAAAACGGGAAATAAAAACTTGGAAATATCTTCAGCGCGTCGCCACCGCTGGGTGCGGTGACGGTGTCTTCTTCAGCTTCTGCGACACTTTAGTAAAAACGCCATAACTTTTGATTCCCAACTCGGATTGCGCTCATATTTTGAGGACTTGCAGTAGACTTCAAGATATAACTCCTCGAATTGGAATCACGCCATTTGGACATCTGAGTAAATAAAACGAACAATTTGAATTCAGCCCACTGTTCTTCTACTCTTCAATGCACTTTAAACCTCTGTAAATCCCATGATTTCTTCACTTCTAGTCTCTAACTCTCAACTCCACAATTGTGCTCTAAATCCATCCAAATGACACCTTAAACACCAGTAAAACTCCTAGATATACACTATAAAATAGTGCCGATCAAATCCCCCATGCTTAAACCTTGCTCGTCCTCGAGTAAGCTAAAGTAAACCTACTCCTTCAATCAATCCCCAAGGTTTCAGGAAGCATAGAAAAATCAATCCCTCCAAGAATCACACCTAACAATAAACTCCAGGCACCAACACAATAAGCACAGCACAACATACAACAACACAACACCACCACACACCAAAGCTAAAAGGAAAGCAGAGTACTTCCCCAAAGCTTATCCCGAACATCATAGAGTGAATAAAATATAATCCTAATCTCCCATCTATCTTCTTATGCCTCCTAGAGTGACCTACCCGAATCCTCCTTATAACTCCTCTTCTTATGCCACCACACCAGGTAAAATGAGGAATCCTAAAAATCACTCTTCTTCTTTTCACTCATTTTACCAAGGCGCCCTTTCGGGTTTTCACCAAGCCACTCATTTCATTTTTCAATAGATGGGCTCACAATATACTCACATCACTCTAGACCAACTATTACCCCAGCCTAATGCTGGTCCAAGCCACCTGCTTATTACCTAAGCCTCCCTTTCGGGTTTTCGACTTATCCCAGGATTTTCAATTTTTGCCTTTTTTTTCAAATTTTTGCCTTTTTCTCTTTATATTCATTTTTCTCCTCAACGACATAGCAAGTATAGAACTCTCCCCCATACTTAAACATTGCATTGTCCTCAATGTAATGAAAGACAAAGTAATAGAAGCACAGGGAAGAGCAAAAAATAACTCACAAACGTCGTCAAACTGCTTGGACACTTTCGTTGTTGCTGGCGGTCTACAATATATGCACAGGGCGCTGGTGTTGTGCGGGTCTTCATCAACTCTATAGTCTTCTCCTACCGTGTAACCAAAGGGAACCACTTTGGTGAATAGTGGTATATCAAAGAATTCGGGGCTGCACGGCCTTCAACGAACACATGGTGGAGCCCAGATGTAATCGTGATGGGGGCTCTAGTGTTCCTTCTCCTCAGCTGTCAATTGTAGGGCCATCATCGTTGTCAAAAAATGTGTGGCGAATGTCTCCTCCTTGACAACATGATGCGCACCTTCTATGTAGGGAACTCTGGACAACTGGCCTTCGGTACAACTTTTTTTTTTTTTGCTCCCCGTTTAAGGTTTTTTCGGGGAGTTTATTAGTGCAGGGAAAAAAAATACTTACAATGGTGTGGGAAACACCTTCTTCAATTCGCATAGGTCTCATCCCTGCAGGTTAGTTGGAAACAAAGAAAAACAAAAACAAAAACAAAACACACCAAAACAAAAGCATAAACAAAGAAAAAAAAAGAAAAAAAAGAAAAACATATCTCGGGTTGCCTCCCGGACATCGCCTTAGTTATTGTCATGGCTTGACTTGGTATTCTCCCAGTTAACTTGGGTTGCTCAAAGCAATTGAACTCTTGGGGTCTATATCAGGGGGATGCCTCTTTGTATACTCCCTGTTGAGCTTTTCCCTCATGCTTGTGCACTTCATGATGGTTGGGCCGCTGTTCATATCTATGAATGCACTTGCCATCTTCAAAAACAGTCTACCCAGCATCTCAGGGGCTGCATGTATGTTTTGCCCCGTATCTAGCATATAAAAATCCGCCACTTGAATCAGGGTCTCCTTCTTGTGCTTTCCCTTTGATTTCTTCTTGATCTTGCGCAGCACCCCTAAAAATTCTGTGCAGCGAGGGATGATGTTCGCCAGCGTTACCAAGGGAATGGTTTCTGCGCAGTCACTAAAGGTTTCAAATAAATTTTTGTCGTTCTCCACCATTATGGTGTCCTTCAGAGCCTCAGGGAAGGGTGTAGCGGGGTGTAGTGAGATAAGCGGGAAGGAGTTTAGATGCACATACTCATCATAGGCAGCCTCGAGAGGGTCGGGGGCTGCCGGGGCATTTTCGAGAGGGGCGGGCGTCGCAGGATCGTTTCCGCAATCGCGGCTCTCCTCCTCTTGGTCGATGAATTCCTCCAGTCCCAAAAAATATTCTTCCTCAGAAAGCACCTTGCGGTCCCAAATATCGTCTGGAAGGCCCAACTCCTTGAGTGAACCACTGGCGTGGTCAGATTCCATCGCGGGTGCGGTCATGTTCGTAGAGGAATTCTCGGAAAATCCCACAACGCCTCCGCGGGTGCGGTCAGGTGACCGCGGGTGCGGTGAAGATGCAGGACTCTCAGTTTGTTCCGCCGCTGGGTGCGGTGAGAGTGGCGCGGGGTGCGGTCGGTCTTCTAGAGTCCCACCGCGGGTGCGGTCCGCCTGCCGCAGGTGCGGTGAACTCGACAAAGAGTTCTCGCCTTTTGTGTCGTCCTCTTCAGCACTAGGAGCGACGTTCAGCTGCTTACCACTTCTAAGCGTCACGGCACTAACATTTTCTCTCGGGTTAACTACCGTTTGAGACGGTAGAAGTCCCGAAATCTTTGCATCGGTCTTTGTGATAGCTTCAACCATTTGTCTCATCTGCTTTTCTAGATTCTTGATGCTTGACTCCCTAGTTTCAACACTAGTGCTGAAATTTTTATCCAGAGCTTGGAGCATATCTTCAATTGACATGGAGGAACTAGGAGTGGACACTGGCGGGCTATGCTCATAGGCCGGATTGTACTGCCGTGGAGTACCCTGCTGGTAGAACGATTGTGGCTCCGGGTAGAACTCCTGGTAGTCATGACCATATGGAGGGTATTGTTGGTACCCATGACTCGAATTGGGGTGATCTCTCCACCCTGGAGTGTATGCGTAGGAGTATGGGTCATATCGCGGCTCTCCACAGAAATCCATATCTGTATCAAAATCAAAAAAGAAAATACAAAAATCAGTAGCACGGGTGTGGACCGTAAGAGAGGTCCACACCGAAGTTGGTAACAAACAAAAACACAAAAACATAAATTTTGACTCCCCGGCAACGGCGCCAAATTTGACAGGGCTAAAGTCGTATGCCTAATCAAAGAAATCCTAAAGTACCTACTAAACAGAGTATAGTAAGCAAGTCAGGGTCGAACCCAAAGGAGTCATGTTATCAATTCTTGTGGTTCGTAAACTACCAACTAGGAACTAGGGGGGGTTGTATGATTTTCGTAAACAATGTAAACAAAGAAAGAAAACAGATTCGCAGACAAAGGTTGTGAATATTATGAGGAAAACGCTACACCTAACAAAGATCCACACAACAAGAGATATGGTTAATCACTGAATTCTATTAATCTCAAGTTCTTATCTTTCTTATAGTTGTCCTTATCCCGATCTTAGGTAACTATTAGTTCTACCATCCCTAATAGTACTTATTACCGAATCAAATCCGAAAACCTTCAAGACTCAATAAAGCAATAGCATTCAACCAAGGATTCAACAAGATACATGTAATAGAAACAACCCGTTACTATAACATGCAATTAACTCTCTCTCACGATGAACACTCGCAACCCGCTTATATAAATCGTGTTTGCTACTAGATATGCAACCCGAACCCGGAATCACAAGTCCTAGCGATTAGGAAGATATCAATAAACTTAGGTAGCTACTCTAGGTAAATCAACATAAACCAATAAACATTCAAGCACAAGAGAATTAATACAACTAGATAGGAAAACGAACAAGAGTAGCAAACTCACAACCAATCAATTGCTGGCTTCAAAGTGTCAAGTGAAACAATGGAGGTTTAGTTCTCCATAGGGTTTGTGAGAGCAAAAACGTAGAAAGGTGGCAACTAGAGTTAGAGAATGGTTTCTCTAAAAGAGTCTTAAACTTAACTTAAATACTAAGGAAATAATTCAGAAATAAAGAAAAGAAATAAACAAACTTGGAAACAAAGTCTCGGAAATAAAATAAAACGGGAAATAAAAACTCAGAAATATCTTCAGCGCGTCGCCACCGCTGGGTGCGGTGACACCCACCGCGGGGTGCGGTGACACCCACCGCGGGGTGCGGTGACACCCACCGCGGGGTGCGGTGACACCCACCGCGGGGTGCGGTGACGGTGTCTTCTTCAGCTTCTGCGACACTTTAGTACAAACGCCATAACTTTTGATTCCCAACTTGGATTGCATTCATATTTTGAGGACTTGCCGTAGACTTCAAGATCTAACTCCTCGAATTGGAATCACTCCATTTGGACATCTGAGTAAAGAGAACGAATAATTTGAATTCAGCCCACTGTTCTTCTACTCTTCAATATACATCAAACCTCTGTAAATCCCATGATTTCTTCACTTCTAGTCTCTAACTCTCAACTCCACAATTGTGCTCTAAATCCATCCAAATGACACCTTAAACACCAGTAAAACTCCTAGATATACACTATAAAATAGTGTCGATCATAGAAATACGTCCCGACATCGGTGGCAACATGGGCATCCTTTACACGAACCTCTTCAACACTACCCTCGAGCTCCACGAGCCGAGCTTGCGCCTCCGCCAGCTTCTTCTCGGCCAGTGCTTGCTTGCTTTCAGCAGCCTTGACGCGCCCACTGGTAACCTTTAGTTGACCCTCAACCTCGGCTACCCGCATATCGGCTCGGTCGCTCAAGTCTTGCACGTTGGAAAATGCGACGATTGAGTATTGGAGAGCCTGCAAACAACAAACTATGTAAAAAGACATAAGTAATAAAACAAGGATGCGTTTATTAGCAGAAAACTTCATACAAGATCTCTCTTTACTTACTCGCCAAGCGGCCGCTCCGGCCTCGTCGATACAATCAATAGGGTGCAAGTCACCAATCTCCTTCTTGGCCTCCGGGTCCAAAGTATGGAGCAACTCTTCCAAATCTTTGCCCCTCATCATGCCCACCGGAAGCCCTGGGGCACTAGTCACTTTCCTTTTCGCCCCTGAAGTTTTAGACGACGGCGAATCTAAGGCGATGACCCTAACTGATGAAAGGGCTTTAGCTTCAACTTTCGTCGACGAAGAGGCTTTTGCCGCCAACAGCTTCTGATCCAAGAGACTCTTTCCGGACAAGCGAGCGCTCGACCTCGCGCCTCGAGATACTGTCAGGCAAGCACAAACATATAAACATATGGTCACTCCAAAGACCACCCACACGCATACCTGAAGGAACAAACAAGTGCCTTTGGTGACGGAAGTGGACGGAGTCGCCATGCTTAGAGGGCTAAGGGTTAGACAATTCACGTTCTTGAACGACCTGTCGGCCTCCGAAAAAGCAAGAAAAACTTTAGTAACCGTGGCGAAATTGGAATCAGTCTTCTCCTCTGGACTCGGCACTGAAAATAGACACACGTGAGCAGAAATTAACAAGACATCAAAACACAAAGTTTCAAAGGCTAATACGGTACCTGATGTCCTCTAGACGTCACGCATGAAAGACCAGTCGAATCCCTACTCAAGCGACTTCCTCTCAACAAAGAAAAATCACGACCTCCATCCGCGATCATTAACGTTGAGATTCAGAGCGATATGTTCTCTGTCTGGCCTAAGGCGTAATTGAAAGCAGGAAGAACCTCGACTACTTAAGTAATACGAATACCAGAGAGAATCGAAGTCGAAATCGACCTCGACGCTGGATACCAAAAGATCGACTACCCTAAGGAGACGCCACACATGTAGCATCACCTGACATGGGGCAAGATTAAGAACAGACAAGAAGTTTCTCACCAAGCTCAAAAAGGAGAAAGAGTGACATATTCTGAAGGGATACTCAAAGAAGCAAACCCATCCGTCGCGGCACCAATCGGCACGTTCTTGGGGCAAAGGGAGGCGAGCAACCGTTTCAAGAGGGAACTGGCCTACTTCTAAGAGATTGTAGGCCAGTTGTTCGCACCTGATTCATCTTCCAATTCTATATTCATTAAAAGATAAAAAATGACATGCTCAATATATTTTTTAACGCATTTTTAGCATTTACATAAAATACTCAGGTTGAGGAAATATTTACCAAGGGGCTCACTTTTGTGGGACATACATCTAGCCCATGTGAGATTAATCGAACCCATGTACCATAGATCTGTAAAAAATTGATCCGTATTTTTTAGGATTGAGACCCTACATGAAAATCACTAAGTCAAGAAAGACCCAAACTCAAACGACAGGAATTCAAATGACTCGAACACGAACTCAATAAACTCATTATTTCATATATATTATCTCATTTATATTAAATATTAAAATATTTGTAATCAAATAATTATATATAATTAATTTTTTTATTAAATATTTTATTGAAATTTAAAACTATGATTTTTTCGTTTGATAACCCTGAGATATCGTTAAATTCGCGCAATACCTTAATCTTTGGCATATTTTGCATGGAATCCTGAGGGTTTTTTTTTTTCAAGAAATACTCAAATGTTAAATAGTTAACATTTTCAGTTTAATTTTTCAAAAAAAATAAAGAAAAATAAAAAAACCCAAAAGAAAAATATACGAATATCAGATGCTTACCAACATCTACAACAATGACTACGGGGTCCATGGCCACTACCCATCTCTTTGCTTCTCTTTCCCCCAGTTGCTTTCTTGTTTCTCTAAACCCCCACCTCCTCATACTCTTACACCCACAACAACAAGAACCTACAAACTCTTTTGCTATCCTTCCTCTGCTAATTCTTCTCTTCCTCTTCAGATCAGAGAGTCCCAAGATGACCCAATTTACAACTTCTTTAGATCCCGCACTTTCACAAAGGACCCAAGTCGTGAATCCAAGCACACCCTCAAGAGAAACCGCCGGCTTTGGTTGAAGCTCGCCGGGTAATCTGATTCCGGTGAAGAGGAGGTTCTCGGCGACACCCAATCCACCCTCAAAACCCTAGAAAATCAAAAACATTACCAGCAACTATGTTCATTACGTGCAGATGGTGATGAAATTAAGTGTGTAGTTCACAAAATCCTCTAAGTCACGAGAAATTTGCCTGATAATATAACAATGGGGGAGCAATTGGACGCGTTACAGGAAGATTGGGAGGGGAGGAATGCGTGCATCTCGTCCTCGGAGCCGCAACAATGGAGGTACGGATCAATACTATATCAAAATTAGACTATCAAACCCTTGTTTGATCTGAAACAATTCGGTGGAAATTCAAAGGTCTTTTTTTCCAAACTAGGCAATTTTACGAACTTTATTCTTGAAATAGGTCCGGATTGAAATTTATTCTCAAAATAGGCTGGCCGAGAGAGTTTCGGATGAATCGCTGTCCAGAACAACGACTATTTTTTTAAGAGTGGCCGTGGAGAACAACGACAAAAAACGAAGCTGGTGATTTTATTTAAAAAATAGAAAAATATATGAATCGTTGTTTCGCACAACGACTAATGTATTTATATTTATTTATTTATAATGTAACAAAAAATTAAATTAAAAAATAATAAAAATACATGAGTCGTTGTTTGGGCCAGGACTCATGTATATTTAATTTTTTCATATCAAAAACTAGACTTTCGCATTAAAAAATTTGCTGTGGCGGCTCTATATAGTTCTTTTGATCTTCTATATCATTTATTTGATTGCCACATGGCTTATCATACTAATTTATCAGTTAAAAACAAAAAAGAATTTTCAAGTTTAATTAGATATCTCTCCTCTGCTCAAGATGAGACCAGAATTTTTTTTTCCCAGTGGTCGGAACTCGGAGATCTCCCCTCTGCCGCCAATCTATCACCTCGTCGGCTACCCCGCCAATAACGCTCCTTCGGTAACCACCTCACACACTCACCAAGCCATCATCCTCGCCCCGGTATCGGAAATTAAGTTCGTCGACGACGGTGGTGCTGAAACGTAAATTGGTGGTTGGTGGTGTGGTAGGCGGTAGTGTGGGTTTTCATCAATGGAGTTTTGAGTTCTGCTTCAGAAAGAAGGAAGACAAATAAGGAAGTTGTTTTTTTCTTTATTTTCAAATTTAATAAAAAAATGAATCGCTGTGTCACCAAGCGACTATAATTTTTTTTATAATAAAAAATATAAATCGTTGCTCTCTGCATCGACTATACTTTTTTTAAATAAAAAAAAAACATTATTTGCATCGGCTTTAGTCGATGTTTGTCGGAGCGATTGTTTTCATTCAAGTCGCTGTGGAGAAAAGCGACTTATACCGAACCAGATCAGACAGTCTATTTTGAGAATAAGTTTCAATCCGAGCCTATTTTAAGAATAAAGTTTAAAAAAGTGCTTAGTTTGGGAAAAAAAATCTCGACTTAGACTGAAAAGATAAATAAGGTAGTTAATTGTTTTTTTTCTCTTTTATTGTGATTACTTTTTAGTTGTAAAACTAGTAGACATACCCGTGCTACGCACGGGATATATTTTGAATTTGGTTGATGAATTGTAGTGAACCTAGTGATGAATTTGTAAATTGTTTTCAATATTTTTTGTTTAAAATATTTATTTTAGTATGAGTTTATTTTGATTTGAAGTTGTAATTTGCGTATGCATATTTGTACCATGTAATCAACTTTGTGCATTTATATTTTAATTTTATCATGCAAATTTGTAATTTTGTACTATGTTTTGTTCATTCCATTGGTGATTGGTTAAATTATTAATATACGTAATGCTTTATTTGTTTGCCCTTGTTTACAACATTGTATGATAATAATTTTTTATAGCAAATTATCATGTGTGTTCTTTTACATTTATATTTTATATATTTAAATATTATATACTACAGAATTATCACATAATTTTCTTTTAGAACACTAATAATTGTAAGGAATTATGGAGAAACAATGATTAACCAACTTAAGAAATTTAATTAGTAATTTTTTCCATTCCTTAACAATTTAAATTTTAACAAACGTGATTTTGGTTCTATTTTCTTACTCACCTTTAAGGTACAATATTACAATTTTTTTTTATTAATAGTATTATATTCAATCATGTCTTAAATTTTTAAATATAAATATGGGTTACTCTTTTATACTATGAAATAATATTTATATTTTATGATTATATAATCTTTTATTAAAACTAAACAAAAATATGTTATGATATTATATATCGATACTACATTATTATTTTATTAAAATTATTTCAATGTTTTTTTGTCAAAAAAATTATTTCTGTGTTAGTACTTAGTAGTAAGTGCTTAATTTTATAGTTTCATTTCCGAAAACAAACGTTTTAAATAATGAACATTTTTCACATTCGATTATGTATAGTAATATTGCGCAACTACTATACATACTCTATTGTCAAGACTATTAATTATTTATACTCCTTACACATGATTTTATTTCATTACACTTTTCACATTGAGGATTATATTTTCTAATATATAATATGAGGTATCATTAATTATAATTATGTTAGGAGAGTAGGGTTGTATAACTTTTTTATCTTTTAATCATATTGACAAATTTTCAATCATTTTATCTTCTTTGAGAGTTAAATTAGGTTATACGGTTGATAATCAACTGAATCTCCTTGTAATTTGGGGGGGAATCCAAAAAGGGCGAGGATTTTTTGTTGGAAGATGGACGATAGTTTCGGTACTGATCTCGTTTTACTTGTTTTAAGTCTCAAGTAACTCGACATGTAACTTTCCTGAACCCTTTCTTCACTCTGTTGTGAATTGAACATCTACGGTACAATTGGTGATCCTAATTTTTATCTAACTTATCAATTTTTGTAAAGCCATATCTTTGGTTGTTCGTGGTGATTTTGTTATATTCATCTGTTAAGAAACCAAAGTAGATATGAATTGGAAGTTAAATTCATCACCCATAAGTCTTTAATATGCCATATTCTTGAACATATAACTAAAAATTTCCAATTTGGAGTAGCTATTTTAGAATGACTTATTTAAAAAAATCAATTTATTTCCAATTATGTATTTAACAAAAGATTAATTATTTTCCTAACATACATGGGTGATTCTTAGTTACCAAAAACAAACATGGGATGTTTCTCTATAAACTTGGCATTTTAGAAGCAGTTTTTTTCATTTTCTTGTATTTTTTTTGTAAAACTTGCCCTTTAATGGGTAATTTTATACAATTTACCCTATAATTACACAGTGAATTCGACAATAATACTATGTTATCATTTCAATAGTTTTTTGTTAATTGAAATTTATTCATTCATCTATTATTGGCTGGATTCACAGTGGTTTTTTGTTAACTGTTAGAGTTGATTTCCAATTATCTTTTCTTGGTCATAGTGGGAACTGGACTTGCATTTGGCTGATAATATTGAAAACTTATAATATGCAAACCATATTTTTGAAGAGATACTATTGAAATATTCCTACATTGAGAATCTATAATTTTGTTTGTATGAAATTGAATATGGATGAAATATCAAACTTAAATACCTCACGGAAATATTCACTATTAATTAACAATGCACTCTTTATACTTCAAAATAATGTTAGAATTAGTATACAACATTCTTGGACTATAATGTAAATTATTTTCATTTTCTTAGTACTTTTTTTTTGTAAAAGTCTGAAACACATAGCCTCAAAAGTTAAATATAAAAACACCAAACACCAGAAAATCTATAAGATTTTGTCACCAGAACTATATATCCTGAAGTCCAAGGTATTAACCATATAGTCTATTTTACTGAGATTAATATTTTTTGTATTTCCTCATCTAATGACCAAGAATATAAAAATAGGCTAAAATAAGATGTAATTAACCAAACTGGTGAAAGTATTTACCATATTTACTGAGGTGACAACACTAAACATGCAATTCTTGTAAATTTACATGTTTTTAAATGTTTGGTGTTTGGAGGCCTCAAATTATGGAATTATCCCATATATATATATTTGTAGGTATGAATATAAATAGAAAAGCACAGAAACTAAGTCGTACAAACTTGAATGTCACTCCCAAACAAATTAAATAAAACATTAGTGTCTGGAACAGAGACTCCAAAAAAAACTATGTACCTTATATGTCTGAAATTTGGAGAATAACATTGAAATCTAAAATTTATTTATATAGTCCAATGGCTTGCTTTGTTTCTAGAGGTCTTGTGTAAGTAAATAAATGAAATATTTTCATTGTATTATTAAACATATACATATACAAATCAATATTAAAATAAGAAGGGAAATTCATGTTGGTGCCCCTGAGTTTAGTATTATTCTTGTTGGTGTCCCATGATTGAGTTTTTTTCCGGTTGGTACCCCTAAGGTTTTGGTTTGTTCGCTTTGTAACCGAAATTTTTCATATCCGTATCCTTTCGATTCGAGTTGATCAAATACAAGCTCATCATTATGTTTATTGCCCTCAACTTAGTAGGATTCGATTCCTAAAATAATCAAATCCATACTCGAACCATTCTGATTTGAATTCTTAAGGTCGAAAACGGGTTGTTACTTCGGAATTCAAATCGACATGGTTCGGACATGGCTTTGAGTATTTTAGGAGTCAAATATTACTAATTTGAGGGTGAGGAACACAATGGTGGACTTTAATTTGATCAATTCGAACCGGAATGGTGCAAATATGAAAAAGTTTGGTTGCAAAGAGAACAAACCAAAACCTTAGGGGTATCAACCGGAAAAAAATTAATCGTGGGACACCAACAGGAATAATCCTAAACTCATGGGCACCAACAGGAATTTCCCAAATATGAAATACTTGAAAATTAAAATTATTGATGTACCATATAATTTGCTAGAAGGAGATATGTGGACTTGTATGTCCCGAGCCAATCGAAAACATCTCATTTGTGAAAAATCATGCCTTTAATCTCGAAGCTTACATCTTCAAGCAATTAGTTAAGTATAATGGTTCTTCTTTCTCCAGTTGTATTTCCAGCCATGATTTCAATGATTGTGCAGGGAGAAGTGAGGAAGATAAGAGAGATCAATTGTAGTAGTGGTACACCAAGTGAATAGATGGGAGGAGCCAGTATTTATTGGTATATTTGAGTTAAGAGAGAAAACGTTTGTGCATTTTTTTTTAAACCTAATTGATTGCCTTATTTTCAACAGTCGTTTGAGTGTAAATTATATATGGAGTATCTTTTGAGTTAAGAGAGACAATTGTTTAAATGTTATGCGTTTTCTCTAGCCATGATCATTTAAATCTGTTCAATCTCACAATTGAAACAGTCGTAGTCTGTTTTTTTTTTTTTTTATGAATGTGAGTTTCAGGATGGATTATGGAGGTGGGTACTTACTGCCAAGTTTGTATGTTAAAATAGTCGGTTGCTCGTGTTTTAATTTTTTTGACTGTTGATTGTCCTGAATGTAAGTTTACCTAGAATTACGCATATGGGCATTAAGTTCCATATATGGGTTTATCCTAGATTTAGGAAATAGAAGAGTCTTTATTTTTAAACTGTCGTTTGGGTATGTGTTAATTTTTTTTGTATGTTTAGAATGTGAGTTTTAGGGGATTGTCATTTATTGTCTATACTATATTTTATATTATACGGAGTATATAGATTAAGATGAGATGAAAGTAAAAAATTAGGGAAAAAGTATATTAATTAGTTGTAGGCATTAATGAACAAAAGTCTATTTTATATATTTATAGATAGATAGATATAAAGATTTGAGTAACTAATTAATATAAACAAAAAAATAATGAAAGATAAAATAGTAAAACAAAATTGTTAAGAATGGGGGATTGAACCCTAGACCTCTTGTATCATGAGAGTGTCTTTAACCATTGAGTTACATTAGAAGAGGTGATTTATAATGAAAGATCAACAAAAAAAATAAGAGATAATTTCTCATATTTATTGGGCATTAATTACACCCTTAGTCTACTTTATATATTTATAGATAGATAGATAGTTAAAAAGGAGTGACACATGGAGGCAGATGATTTGTATTATTTCTTGTTCCAGGTGACCTGAAATGGCTCCAACCAGGAAGAAGATAAGGCTTTTTATTTTTATTTTTTTTTAGAAAAAATAAACGGCAAATGTTAACTTTTTAATGTTTGGGTATTTCGCGAAACAAAAACAAACTTCAAGGTTATCACGCGAAATATACTTAAGTTTGTTTGGGGTACCGTGCGAATTAAGCGATACCTCAGGGTTATCAGGTGAAAAAATAGTTAAAACTATTATAATAATCATAAAAATGGACAATTTCAAATCGTTGGGTCAACCCAAACCAAACCTGCTATAACCCGACCCGATGAACCCGGAAATTTTAATGACCAAATCGACCCGAATCCGATTTGACCCGAACTCAACCGACCTAGTTGACAGGTCAAACCGTACTCATATATCCACAATAATAAAGAAATATGTATGTGCAATGAATTGTTAATTAAAACATGGATAATGGTTGGTCATGTTATGAAGTGATTACGGCAAGATCACTTAAACCTTTATAAAGAAACACTTAGAGCAACTTAAACATATAAGAAGGAAGGGAGAGATATCAAGAACTTTAGAAATGTATTCTTGCTCTTTGTTGGTGCATCTTTCACAATGGCTCTATCTATAGGTAAAGGGTGGCATACAATATTTAACTATTTCCCTTGATTTAAGCATGAAAATAATGTGGTGAAGAAGGTGAATCACTATTTACCTCCAATAATCTATCTAGATTGTCAAACTTATACATCACATGTGGTTTTATTTGTTTGAGTACATATAATCCTTCTCGCGATGTGTGACTTCCACTGTCTCAAAGAAAATTTTCAGAATAGGGGAATTTAACACGGGACCTCCTACTAAATAGAATATCCCCTTTATTGTGAAACAATGTAACCTTACACCATTGCGCCAACCCGATGTATTGAAAGTAAAGGGTGATTTTTGTGCAATTTACGTTTATCAATCTTTGTTGGATGTCACCTTGGTAAGATAAATAAAATTTCTTGTCTCGCACATATGAAGGAGAGGTGGTGTTAAGAAATTCCCTCCATAGAATAGGGATAGGAAAAATAAGTGAGAATGGAGACAAATGTGGGAAAAAATGATTTCTCATTATAGTAACAGGAATCTGAACTACACAAAGATTCGATAAAGGGACGGATGATTCTTGCGAAGAACGCTTTGGATGTCCTTGACTTTGTGAATCTGCAATCAAGAACACAAAACGG
Source organism: Rheum nobile (assembly GCA_027886185.1). Classification (NCBI taxonomy): domain Eukaryota; kingdom Viridiplantae; phylum Streptophyta; class Magnoliopsida; order Caryophyllales; family Polygonaceae; genus Rheum; species Rheum nobile. The sequence goes on from WOAB01000163.1 coordinate 3,575,261, forward strand.
GAGGGCTGGATCTCCCCTAACGCCCCTCCGACGCTCAAGTCAGACAAAAACTCTCAAAGTTCTATGGTGGCTGCCCATGAGAAAAGAGAGAATAGCTAGAAGAATATGGAAGCTAGATTTTATAGGATATTTATTACCTAGACCTCCCTTGCTTGCTCCTTTATGGGCCTATCACTTAATAGGCCCATTAGCTATTTTTTTTATCAATAAAGGTTGCATATTAATTATCCTTTATCTTTCTTCCATAATTAATTACCTTATTAATTGGGCAAAATAACTAATTACAATAATATGAAAAGATAGATTTTCCCTCATCATTTTGCCCCTCGGATCTTTGGAGCTGTGTTGGGTCCGACGAGCCGAAAGTTGGACCATAGACTTTATTTCTAGCCGGGAAGTCGAGAGCGCCGCACGGCCCGTGCAGTAAAAATGCATGGCCGTGCGGTCTTTGCTGGCATAAACTGGCTGAAAAGCCGAGAGCACCGCACGACCTATGCGGTAAAACGCACAACCGTGCATGCGGTGATTCGATTTCTCGGAAAAAAGGCTGAGAGCACCACACGGTCGTGCGGTCTTCGCCATAAATTTTGGCTGAAAAGCTAAGAGCACTGCACGGTCTGTGCGGTAAAACGCACAGCCGTGCGTGCAGTGATGCTATTTTTCAGAAAATTTGAGGGCACCACACGGCTTGTGCGGTAAAAACGCACGGCTGTGCGATCACTAATGCACTTGTTGGCTGAAAAAAAGAGGGCACCGCACAGCCATGCAGTCACTATTGCATTTACTGGCTGAAAAGTCGAGGGCACCGCACGGCCTGTGCGGTAAAGCACGGCCGTGCGGCCACTTTTTGATCACCCGCGCTATTCGGTTGGTGTCCACTTGAACCCAGACTGTTAATCCGGAGTGGTCATGAAGATGTGACACTCATCGACCCGCCATGGCCCACGTCGCGGCCTATTGAGCGGCACTCACCGGCTCGGGCTAGTTGCAATCCGGGGTGGTCATAGGAGAGCAGCGCTTACTGACTCGCTATGGCCCACTGACCGACCTATTTGAGCGGTACTCACCTGCTCGTGCTATTTGCAATCTGGGGCGATCATAGGAGCGCAACACTTACTGACTCGCAATGGCCCACCGACCGGCCTATTTGATCAGTACTCACCGGCTTGGGCTATTTGTAATTCGGGGTGGTCATAGGAGCGCAACACTTACTGACTCACTATGGCCCACCGACCGGCCTATTTGAGCGGTACTCACCGACTCGGGCTATTTGAGCGACACTCGTCGGCTCGACTTGATGGTTGGCCGTGGAGGCCGTGGGAGTTCAACACTTACTGACTCGCTACGACCCACGCTTGTTTCCTGTACTTAGAAGCTCAAACAAATTGACCAAACTAAATCAAAATGCATTGCAATTGCCAAATGACATGTCTCAACAAATCAATCAACATAAATTGTTTTCAAATACGAAAAGTAGTTCTGCTAGGGGGGAAACCTGGAGGCCTCGTTAAAACCTCTCCGCAGGAAAACCTCATGAGAAAATACCGTACGAAGAGGAAAAAGAGTACCCCACGCCTAGTGCCAGCTCAGATGTAGAACTTCTTCAAGTTGGAGGTGTTCCACGTGCGCGGGACAACTTTGCCGCTAAGATCCTCCAGCTTGTAGGAGTCATTGCCGGAGCTCGCTATCACTCGATATGGCCCCTCCCAGTTTGGCCCTAGCTTGCCTTCTGTTGGGTCCTTAGTGTTGGTGAGGACCTTCCGGAGTACATAGTCGTCGACTTCAAAGCTACGCGGCTTCATGTGCTTGCCATGGGATCGTGCTATCTCCTGCTGGTACACAGCCATTCAGATGGCCGAAGCATCGCGCCTCTCGTTGAACAGATCAAGATTGGCCTCGAGGACTTGGTCGTTTCCTCCTTGCTCAAAGGCTACGGTGAGGATTGTCGATAACCCTATCTCCAGGGGAATGACCGCCTCTGTGCCAAAAGCCAAAACAAAAGGTGACTCACCAGTGGATCTCCTGGGTGTGGTACGGTGCGCCCAGAGCACCACCGGAAGCTCCTCCGCCCATTGCCCCTTAGCTTGATCCAACCTCTTCTTGATCCCCTCAAGAATCGCCTTGTTAGTAGCCTCTGCTTGCCCATTAGCCTGCGGGTAAGCTACGGATGAGTAGAAATTCTTAATTCCATACCCTACATAAAAAGCTTTGAATGCAGCACTGTTGAATTGAGTGCCATTGTCAAAAATCAAAGAATAAGGAATGCCAAAACGAGTAATAATGAATTCCCAGATAAATTTCTTGATGTCGTTGTCCCTTATGCTGGACAATGGCTTGACCTCCACCCACTTGGTGAAGTAATTTGTGGCGGTGACCAAATAACGCTTGTTGCCCGGTGCTCTGGGAAAGGACCAACGATGTCGAGACCCCACTGGGAAAACGACCATGGGATAGTGAGAGGATGCAAATCAATTGTTGGTTGATGTGTCAACTTAGCAAATTTTTGGCATTTTTCACACTTCTTGACGTAGCAGTCTGAGTCTTTCTGCATGTAAGGCCACCAGTAGCCTTGAGTTCTAGCCCTGAATGCCAGACTTCTTCGTGCAGCGTGGACCCCACAGATTCCCTCATGGATCTCGAACAACATATCTTCGAGCCTGGAAGGAGGAATATACCTTAGGTAGGGACCCAAAAAGGATTTTCTGTAGTGAATTCCTTGCGGTGATATCCAGAAGCGTGCAGCCCATAGCTTGACCAAGCACGCCTCCTTCTTGTTAGCAGGCATGATGTCTCGGCTCAGGTAATCAAACATGGGATCCATCCAACTAGGCTCAGTGTCAACTGGAGCTACCTTCTCAGCTTCTATGCTCGGGATTTGTTGAATTCCTTAGGTTTTGATGGTAACAAACATTCAACTAATCTGGTATCTAAGTGTTTTAGGAATAATACAGTTGACACGGGAAACCATTAGCAGCGCATGATTGCAGAGGGAACAAAGCTCTCTTCATATGCTTTGTTACATCTCAAGGAACATCATTGCTGAATAAACATCAAGCTGTGAATGGAGTGAAGAATGATTAGCATGAAGATTATGAAGATTATCTTTGAAGATCATGCGGTTGAAGAAAAGGAAATCGGGTGGATCACACCGATTGGAAGATTTGGAGAGAGAAAGATTTTATCTTGACCCGATTATATTATCTTAGGAAATCTTTCCTTAGATAATATATGTGGTTAAGATTATATCTTTTAAATCAAATAATATCTTCTTGTTGCTGATTTTAGAGAGAGAGATTTTATCTTGTTAGAAGAGTTTTTCGAGTTGTATAAATTGAAGTGTGAGATTCATTTCTGAGGTACGAACTCAAAGCATTAATTTGAGAGAAAAGAAAGTGAAGTGTCTGTGAGTCTTAGAAGAGTGAGTAGGTTTGATGAAACATTACCATTTGAAGGAAGCGGATTGCAGTTTCTATTAGATGTTGAAGAGGTTAATATTATGCAAGATAATCCTCCAGCTGAGGGTGATACAGCTGAAGGGAAAGGGGGAGACACAGTGGCAACAAAAGACATTAATGGTGTAATCAATGGGGTGATTGAGGACATCAATGAAGATGCTGGAAAACTGGAGGTGGAACTAATTGAGAGGAAGATGTAGGAGCGATAAAGGGGGATAAGGGGAGCAAATCTGAGAAGGGTGTGATCAATGGGGTGATAGAGTCACAAGGGTGTGAGGAAGCAACTAAGAAGGAAGATTTAGGAGTGGTAAAAGGGGATGAGGGGATCAAATCTGCACAAGAAGTGCTTGAAACCAAGGAGGAGGGTGATGGTGGTACTGAAATAGAGGGAAAGAGTATGGTGATAATGCAAGATGAAGAAGGAGAACATATGGTGAAGAAAGGGTGGGAAAAAGAGGAAAAGGAGAGGAAAAGTGGACCCGGTTGAAAAAAAAAGGTATTGCCTAGCCGTGCGTCAAAGATAATTGACAAATGCAACTACTTTGATGTGAATTCGGAAGAACTAAAACATGTGAAAAAGATCACAAAGATTTGCACAATGGAGAATATGACAATTTTACTGAAATGGATTGATGCACAGATCGAGACGTAAGTAAATATACCATTTAATATAAATGATACATGCAACAAATTTATGCACTTGCGTTGAAATATACATTTCATTCATTTATTTCCCAGGTCTGATGGTAGAAGGTTATTGTCGGGCATTGTTCTTGATAATGATTTCTATTTGAAGTTGTTGGCGCCCACGAAATGGTTGCAGAGTCAGGTAATATGCGATAATTTATAAATGAAAAATGTAATAGGAATATTTTAGATTAGATACGATTGTTTATATTATGTTATACCTAGTACCTGGTACATCTCATGGATGAAGTAGGGCTTCTGATGCGTAAAGTTGTTTAAATGGACGACAAGTATAAGAATGGTATAATAGTGAGAAGAACACGTCAACAAAGTTACACAAGCATTTTCTTGTCGTGGTTTCAGCAATGCGAACATAGTCATCAACAAGAATAGCACCCACTCCAAATGCGAGCATGTGTATAGATGTGGTGCATTTTTGTAGCGTTGAGAAGCCTATTCTACAATAGCATCCAGACGATGTTCAAAGTAAACAAATGAGGTTAAAAGACTCCAAACAATATGTAAGAATAACTCATGCTTCATTCAAAACCGACTTCAAAATTTATCATCAATATAGGTTGGACTATTAGAGAAATAGTCTTTGCATAGTTTAGCATAGCCTCCTTCATAATTTTTATCTATATATTTTCGGTGTCGACATGATCTTGAAGTTGAAGTATTTGGTTGAGGGTTTAGGATGTAATCCAAATATTTATCGAATACTTCATGGATTTCTTTGTTACGCTCAATAGTACGTGGACTCGGGGATGAATGGTTAGAACTAGAAGATAAGGAAGAACACGGATATTGACATTTTCAGAGAGGGAAATAGGATATGGATATCCATGTCTTTCATGGCTACACTTATATAGTAGTTTTAGTCTTGTATAATTTAAGGCTTTAGATTGTTTTAAAGCACTTGATATTTATGTTTTGAAATCTCTTCAAGTTTTTCAGAAGTTATAAGCTTTTCATAGATGTAATTATTTTTGTCCTTGAATCTCATAAGGCTTTTCCACAATCTCTTGTCAATTTTGTCTTGGAATCTCATTAGATATATGTTCAAGCTTATTAGAAGTTTTTGTCACAACTTTGTCTTGTAATGCTTTTTTTCAAAAGCTAAAAAGACTTTTCAAAAACTCTTGTCACAATTTTGTATTGGACTACTTTTTCAAAAGCTAGAAGGCTTTTCAAAAGCTCTTATCATTTCAAATTTTTTGAAGACTTTTCAAACAAGCTTCAATAAAATTGAATACGTTGCGCACAAATATTACACATATTTATTACCTAATAGAACACACGTACATCTATATTACACAATAAAGTAGAAATACTGAGTCAAGTAGTTGATAATCAACTACATTACACGATTAATATCTAGTAGATGATACACAACTACATTACAGGTACACCGTATACTAGAAATAATTAGAGCCGGGTAGATGATATCCACCTACATTAAACATAATTAATACCTAGTAGATGAGACATATTTACATTAAATATATACTAGCTATAGACGATACACAACTGCATGTTAGGAAACAACTCTATAATTAATTCATTTTTTATCGTTTCTTCTTGGTGAGTAAGTGAGCTAGACCTATTCATTAAGTCTTGAAGCATTGCATACATGGCCTTTGTCTCTTCAATTTTGATGTATTCTTCAAGCCAACATTTCTTCTCCTCAACCTCCATCGCCTTTCTTTCTTCATATGCCTTTCTCACCTCTAAATCTTTGACCCTGATCTTTACATCTTCATCCTTCTATGCTATTATGAAATTAACTCTCTCTTCATGAGTAAGTTCATCAGTAGAAGTTATTTCTACCCACGTTCCCTTTCGCTTTGTTGCTATAAGATCATGAGGATGAATAGGAGGACACTTGTACCCACCTTCCTCTATTGGAGTTTTAGGGTTAGAGTTTGAACTATACCCTCCTCATTCATTCACCTTCGACCTTTTTGAACTATCTCCACTACCAAAAGATGGAGCTTGATCTCCACTTTTATTCCTTTTGAAGCATACTCCATGCCTAATCCTGCTGAAAATCTTTTCTCGTGTCGCTTGCATAAGTTTGATGGGAATGACCTATGACACCGTCCTCTAATTCCCCACTAGATTTGTTCTTCGATGCATGCTCATAGCACCCTACAAATTTAGAAATAAAATGATATATTTTTTGCCAACTACCTTTGCATTGATTATAATATATCTCCGTCATGGAATCCCTCCTTTTCCCATAATATATAACAATTTTGTGCCAAACAGCTTTACATTTTTTTATCATTTTCGATGATGAGATCTTTTCTAGTGTTTAGCCAGACATTGACTAGCAACTTGTCTTCATCCTGCTTTCATAAGGATCTATTAACCGTCTTCAGAGCCTGAAGCTCTTCTAAAGGGTCTTCTTCATTGTTCATGACGTTTGCCTACCATATTGTTTGCTAAACTCTAGGATCTCTAAAAGTGGTGACATTTGTACAACGTACTTTCACTTGTGCATGAGGTTATGGGAGATTAAAGGAGGTTTTGGTTCATGTTTGGGTTTGGTTGAAATGCAAGATAATTTGAAGGGGCCATGACGATAAATTGACCATGAGAATTTTCATGAACTTGAAAGTTTTGTGAAAGATAATTTGTGTAATATGAGAGTTGTGATGGATCCACAAAAGTTTGTGAAAAACAAAACGGAATTTGTGAGTTTGGAACTTGATTTCTGTCAAGATCCATATGAGAACTACATAACAAGTTTTTTCTTAAAAAGAAAGGATGGAAGGTTGTATTATTTGAGTTTAGATGAAATATACTATCCTATTTATAGCAAAAAGTTGGGAAAGTTGTAAAAAGAATGATAACATGAAATGTAGTTATTAAAAGAAAGCTAGTTATATATACAAATACACACTATGAATGTTAGTTGGATGATATATCGATGAGATGAAATGTAGTTATGAAAAGACATTTAGTTTATATATTTTTACAATGAAAGTTAGTTTGATTATATATGGTTTAGAGATTAGTATAAAAATAGTTAGTTTACAAATTAAAGAAGTTATTATGGAATACAAATTATTACATATCTACTCCCATAAAATTATTTTATATTTTAATAAATAAATAAATTTTGAAAATGGTTATTATTATTATTACATATATTTACTAGAATTTTTTATAAATAATGTGAATGTCTTAGATAATAGGGTGATTATAGTTGTGTAAAAAATGAAAAAAATTAAAAGAGAAAATATATACAATATTGGTGTTGTCTATGGATAGATAAAAAAATTGTGAAAAAGAATCTTATTTTAATTTTTAAAAAATTATATATTTACACATAAAAGTAAGGGGTAAATGCATAAAATCACCCTTTATTTGTACTTGTTTGCAACAAACCATCCTTTATAAAAATATTTGCATAAAACCACCCCTTATTCATATTTTGTTGTAAACAACCACCCATATCATTAACTTTTGCAATTATCATATTACATATACTAAAATACCAAAATAAACTTAACATGTTTTAACATATTTTGTTGTTTCTCGTGTACTCTCATATGAACATGATAAACATCCCAAATTAAGAGATGTGATCGATGCAAACCATAATGGGACCAAAATTCTTCCAAAACCTAGATCGAAAACCAAATCAAAATAATCCACTTCGTTCCAATTTCGATTTGGTCCAAACCACTCTGGTCTCGATTTTTAACCGTGTGATTATTTTTTCTTTTCTATTCGTTCGCTTAATAATTTTGATGATGTAAAAATAATAATGTTTTCAAATTCTAATTAAGTCATATTTACCTTTTAAGTAGAAAATATTAATATAATTAAAATTGTGGAACAGATCATGTGATAACGGTCACTCTCGTGCGAAATGCGAACGAGTCACATACGGCGTAAAATTTATGAAATCCATGCAAAAATTTATAAACTAGAGGAATTTGTGCACATTTATGCAAAAGTATGTGTTTTAAGAGTGTATAATTTTTTGCCTAAATGTATATATATTTTACATTGTATGTGGATAATTTTTGAAGTGTTTAAACTATGAACTAAAATTATAGCTAAATTGGATTATTTGATAAAATAAGGATTGGGGTGGTTGTTTGCAACAAATTATGAATAAGGGGATTTTATGCGAACTTTTTTATAAAATATGGTTTGTTACAAACAAGTGCAATTATGAATTTGTAATTAACCAAGGATATATGAATTTGTTCTCCAACACGAACCAAATCTGTTCGTTCTTCCACAGAAGCAAGAACGAAATATGTTCGTTCTTCCACAAAAGCAAGAAGGGTGTGCCTAATTTGTGAAAGAACGGGCTAGAGAACGCCCACTCTGAGGACCCTTGGCAATTGTTGTCATGTTTGTCATATGAAGAACATTGTGGCTCACTTGGTGGAGCTGAAATTGATTTGGTTGGAACTTCTTTTCCACGTTCAAAAACGAATCTCGTTTATGACTGTAGCATTGTACTAACACATCTGCACGGACAAAGTAATGACAATATGATCTTCAACCATTATTTTCAATTCACCATCAGCATGATCTAATCATAATTCAAATCAATAACGGCTTCTTATAGACAGCACAAGCACAAAAAGGATCTCAACAACACCATTTACATCTTCTCTCGTCCCTTTCCCTTTTCCCCGTGTTCGAATAGCAACCCAAAAGAGCAAAGAAACTCCAGAGAAACAAGATACCAATCAGCCAGATGATGATACTCAAGATCAACAAGGACACTTTCAATCGCATGTGAAGGGGAAGAAAGCATAGCATCAAAAAATCCAACAACAAAAACATTCTCATCGTTAACTCTGCAGAACGGTGGAGGTTGTCAGGCTAAGAAGAACAGCATCCACCCTTCTTGGCTTGCTGGGGATCCTCTTCTCCTTCTTGTAGAACCACCGTCTTTCCATTGCTCAGTGAGGCTACCTCTCCTTTCTTGAGCTCTTGAGACTGTATGACCTTCCTACTCAAGATGTTGTAGATCTCCTTTACCACGGTTTGGAAAGCTGCAGCCACGTTAGATGAGTCAAGTGCTGATGTTTCTATGAAATACAAGCCTTGAGCCTCGGCTAAGTTCTTGCCCTCGGCTATGGTCACCTCCCTCACGTCATTGAGATCAGACTTGTTCCCTACCAGTATAGTCACCACGTTCATGTCTGAGTGAGCTGCCAAGGGTAGAAAAAATAAAATTGTCAACTGTGTACTTCTGCAAGAAACAATATGTGAAGGAATCAATGTTCAGATTCATTCACATAATCGTTCATACCAAGGATGCTAAGAAATTCGGATAGTTTTGCCATCATCATGAGGGTAAAAGTATATCACTATCCGGCATATCCCTAGGCAACCTCATGGTATTGAAAGGAGAGCACCAAACTGACACATGTCCTTGTTATTTGTCTTAAAACAGTGTTTCCTACTTTATATATGCTGGCACTCATGCATTAGCAAGACATCTCATATTCTGACTAAAAACGACTTCTCCTCAGGTAGTGAGGCTAAATGACTCGAGGCCCAAAATCAATGGATCCATACTATTCAATTACTAAGATGGGTTCCCTGTATATTCAGGTTGTATAGCTTGGAAGGAAACAGGTAACTGCGCTTGTCTTCATGATCTCAAATATAGCTTAGAAAAGTTCAAGTGTAATTTTACTTGTAGAAGAAGTATGTTAATGGGTAAAGGTGAAGTTTTACAAAAAGGTACACTATCATGACAAGAAATTACTTTCACCTTTGGGGAAAGATCCAAATGAGCATACTACTTCAGCATACTCCATTAACCTGAATGGAAGTTTATGTAGTAGATGTTTAAATCAATTACTTCTTCACAAAGTTTCTTTGTTGAAACATCAGATAATCAGCTTCTTTGTTTTTACTTGCATGAAATTCACTTCACTGCAATGAACTTGCACGCACCAAATAATATTAATAAGTGCTCAATAACCAAGAAAAGTTCCATGTCCACAACAAAACAAATCTTGGGCAAGAATCAAAATGTTTTATAGGTAAAGGTTCTTACTGTTAAGTTCATTGAGCCACCTTCCAACACTATCAAAGGTTTGCCGCCTACTGACATCATATACCAAAAGAGCTCCTACTGCACCTCTGTAGTATGCAGACGTGACAGCTCTAAACCGCTCTTGGCCCGCCGTATCCCAGATCTGTGCTTTAATTTCCTTTCCATCAATTTTCATCCTTTGCGTTTGAAACTCTACACCAATAGTTGATTTTGAGTTAGGGTAGAACTCATCTCTAGCAAACCTTGCAAGCAAATTTGACTTTCCAACAGCAGAATCACCAACAAGAACAATCTTAAAGAGGTAATCCTCCGTGTGCTCCTCTGAATACAATGCCATCTCCACCCCCACAATAATGTCCAGTCTATAGGATCATCAGAGAATATAAATACAACCTCCAAGGAGTGCTTCTAAAGGTTGAATGTTGCTAGAGTAAAGCAATTTTCTGCATGTGAAAATATAAAGTATGTCAAATGAGTAAAATGCAAGGAATAAGCACAGCATAAATAAGAAACTCCAAATTATAGGCAAGGAATAAAACCATAACAAGTTTCTTATGCTTTACCTATAAGAAGCTGAAAAAGCATCTAATAACACCTAAATCTGACAACTTTTATAAACAAAAAAAAATGAAATAAGCAAAGGTATCAACAACTATAGCATCAAATCCTACTACGAGTTTCTTTTAATTCCAACAAACCTGTTTCACAAGTTATTAATCTCATTGCAAAGAAAAGAAAGCAGGAAAAAAAGAGTAAAATAAAAACATACAAATAGATCTCTGTCCGACAAGAAACCATATCAGATACCTCAAGTAAGTCTTCCTACCTCTCCCAACAAGAAAGCATCAGAATCTGGAAACCCGGAGATGAGGATGGGCTATAATGTCTTGGGAATATTAATGCAAACATACTCATTGTGGCTAAATAGAGTATTTCCCTAATCCCTACCAATAGTAATGATTTATCTCCTAATATCTAACTAATCAGTAAGCATTTAGCCTCATTATGCAACTACTACTGCTACAATCTTTAATGTATCTGCCTTGAAATACTGTCTCTTCTGCTCTGATCAGACAGATCGGGTGGTCGTATTTGACCTTATTACCTACCATCTGTAGGTATTAATCCTAATTACAGAAGAAGGTTAGGTATAAGTTAGGATTTGCATACTAGAAACATATTTAACCTAACACCCAACAAGAAGAACCCAAACCATGTATTATGCTGTTTCACCTCTAATTAAAAGCAGCTTGAGAGAGTGTTAACCTAAATTCCCTGCCGTCTCGCTCAACAATCACATAACACAATTACAACTTTATTTTCCATGCTTCCCCGATAAAATAATTTTCAATTCTCTATCGTTGAATCATATGTTTACTTCTATGTTCACTCGCTGAACAAACTAAATTTGTTAAATTTTGCAATAATAAAATGTTCCAATTCAACACACACAAAAATTGCAGTTTTGTGTGCCTTCCCCCAAAATAAACCTCGGCAGAGATAACACCGACAACGCGAAAATGACCACACAGAAAACAACAAATTGCCAACGAAATCAAGGAAATTAAACAAAATATTCAACAGCATACCAGGAGGTTGTGGCATAAGAGATGAGGACTTCTCCAATGAATCACAGATGAATGATCAAATCAGACAGGATCAACAAAACAAATCAAGCACCGCTTATTCAGATCGAAACAGAAGTGGAACTGAATTTGCCAAACGTGTGGAATGTGCCGGAAATAGAGTCAACGCGCAGAGATTCAACGACACTGGAAAGAGATTAAAGTTAGGTTTTTCCGCAATTCGAGAAGAACAAGCACCTAAGGGGAAGAAGAGGAAGAGAGAGCAACTGATTTTCACACTGATAAAAAAAGGTAAACAATTTAGACCAAAAAAAAAGGAAAACAAAACCATTTGGGCCACTTGGGCCGGGTCTAGGATTTCCACTTCCATCTTTTCATTTTCCTTACGTGTGAACATGAGTTCGATGAGATATACTTAATTCGCACAATGCCCCAAACTTTGCTATATTTAGCATAGTAATTTTAAAATGTGTTTTATTTTTCACAAAATATTTAAATTGTTAAATACAAATAATTTATTTTAAAAAAAAAAAGCACAAAAAAAGAAAAATTTAAAACCCTCCAAAACTCCATATCAGAAGACTCACTTCGTCTTTGATTTAACCTTCGACTCCTCTGATAAGCGGTACTTGGGCGGCAGGGGCAGCACTGAGGGAGTCCAGTGCCCCCTTTCATTCCATTTTTTTCTTTTCCGTTCGTTATATTAATTTTCTTAGAAAAATTTCGGTGGATATCCTTGAGTTTAGGTGTATGACGGTCCAAGTTCTTAATCGTGTTCCTCACCCTCAAATAAATAGGATTTAACTTCTAAAATAACCAAATTCATACCCGAACCATCTCGATTTACAAGTTCGATCTTTAGAATTTAAATCGAGATATATGGGTCGGGTATAGATTTGCTTGAATGAATTTGTTTATAGATCAAACTTAATTTTATTTTATTGACGTGTTAATTGAACTTGTGTTAAATTGAATTATTCTGAGTAGGAATTTGGACAAATTTGTTGTACGGAGTAAGAGATTGTCGGTTTCAAAGGTTGAGTCTTTGGGCATTCCTAATGAATCTGAAAATTTGATGGAGATCGATGTTAGTATTTCAAGAAAAAAGAGTTCAAAGTAAGAATGCAAATGATATGGATAATGATATTATTTATAACTAGCATAGTGCCCGTGCCAAGCACGGGAGGACATTTATCAAAATTTTAAATAATATAATATTATATTTTAGGAAGTCAAATATATTTTGTGTTATTAAAATATAATTTATATGCTCCTAAAAATTGTCATATTATAAAAAATACAATAAATTCTAAAAATATATCATCATAGTTGTTTAAGCCAAAGTTTCATGTTAGATAAAAATTATTTTAGAAGAAAAAAATTGATTAATGAATTTTCCATTTGAATTTTCCATTTTTTTTAAAGATAAGTATGTTTATTAAACTACTTCTACTAATTAATATATATATATATATATTTGTATATGATATTATTAATTAAATATTTTGATTAATTATTTTAAAATTTGATGTGAGCATGTCAGTCACCCTCTCGAGTATGTCACCTCATTACAACTTTAAATATATTTCAAAAAATATTTATATAGTTTTAATGTGTATAAAGATTGAAAATTGAACTTTTCTATATACATTGCATGTTCAAACCATTATGAATAAAAATAGTTAACATAGAAACAACATGCTTCCGTCTTCCGTCTTCCGAGTGGCTTGTGTAAGGAGATGGAGCAAATGTTTTGTAATTTCTGGTGGGAGGACTCTAAGGGTTCCTCAAAATTTCATTGGCTGAAGTGGAAACGTATGTGCCTCCCAAAAGCGCTTGGTGGTCTGGGATTTAGAGATCTGGAGAACTTCAATCAGGCTCTCCTGGCGAAACAATGTTGGCGTTGTAAGGCCCACAGCCTTAGAAACGTTGTCCCCATGTCAACCGGGAACTTTCTAGGAGGTCACCCATCCCAGGACTACTCCCGCCCTAGCACGCTTAACTTCCTAGTTCTTTGTCCTCACTTGACCCGGGAAAAGGAAGAGCTCTTGTTGACATGGGTAGCACTCTAATCCTTATAAAGGATTACAAACCCGGGGTGTTACAATCACCCCCACTTAAATCCTTGACGACCTCGTCAAGCCCCAAAGACCGTCCTCTGGGTCGAGCGACCGTCCACCAGACCAAGCCCACTCGTAACCCAGAGTCGGCTCTGATACCATTTGTAAGGCCCACAACCTTAGAAACGCTATCCCCATGCCAACCGGGAACTTCCCAGGAGGTCACCCATCCCAGGTCTACTCCCGCCCTAGCACGCTTAACTTCCTAGTTCTTTGTCCTCACTTGATCCATGAAAAGGAAGAGTTCTTGTTGACATGGGTAACACTCTAATCCTTATAAAGGATTACAAACCCGGGGTGTTACAGGCGTATCATTCAAGACCCGACAACTTTGTTGGCCAGGCTTCTTAAGGCCAAGTATTTCCCTCGTGCTGATTTTTTGAGTGCGAAGATTGGTTTTGCTCCCAGTTTCACGTGGATGAGCATTCTTCATGGTAGGGATGCCCTTAAGCTTGGGTTGCATTGGTGTGTTGGAAACGAGGCTTCGATTGATATTTGGAAGGATAAATGGCTGCCTAGCCCACCTGGTTTTAAGGCCATTCCAACTGGGGCTATGCCGCCGAGCTCGAAGTTGATTGACTTCATTGATTGGGATTTGGGGTGTTGGAGAACTGACTTGGTTCGTTCGACCTTCCTGCCCTGTGATGCTGATTTGATTTTGGGGATGAAGCTCTCTTCATCAACGTTTCCGGATGAGCTATCATTCGAAAGACGGTATCTTTACGGTTCGTTCGGCTTATCATATGCTTGTGCGAATGGAAATTGATAAGGCTTGTGTGGCGTCGTCTTCCTCTTCATCTGCGGCTGAAGTCAATTGGAAGAAGTTATGGAAGATTAAGACTCCTCCCCGGGTTCGCTCTTTTATGTGGCGAGCGTGTCGCAACATTCTCCCCACAAAATCGATGTTGAGGTCGAGGAGGGTCACTGCTAATGACTTGTGCGAGGCGTGTGGGAGGAAGGAGACGGACATCCATGTCTTGGTGAAATGCCCTGAGGCTAGGAAAATCTGGAATTTATCCCCTGACTTGATTTCTGGGAGCTCTACTGCTCTATCTATGTTGGATTTCTTTGATTTTTGCTGTCATTTCCGGAATTCTGATGAACTTGACTTGATTTCTATGATTTGCTGGGGTATCTAGAGAAATCGCAATCGGAGGATTTTTTATGGTGTTGCGGATGATCCCCTCGATGTGCTTTCTGCGTGTAAGAATCGGCTTGTTGATTTTAACTCTTGTAAGCTTCAAGCGCATCTCAGTATTGCCAGCAGCAACCCGACGAAGTGGAGGGGCCCCATCCCTGGCGTGCTGGAGATCAACTGCGACACTTCTTGGTCGTTGTCGAGTGGTGCCGGTGCTGGCTTTATCGCGCGGGATGACAGGGGTGTTGCCCTCTTCATGGGGTCGCGTTTGTTTCCTGATGTGCATTAGGCTGAGATTTGTGAAGCGAAAGCTATTCTCTGGGCTATGGAGTGTTGTCTGGAGCGTGGGGTGTTGAGGGCGATCTTAGAGTCCGATTGCTTAGTGGTTATTTCGAAGCTCAGAAAGAAATGTGCTTGAAAGGGTGCGTACGGGCGGCTTCTTTCTCAGATCTGGAAGACACAGGCCAACTTCAACTTGTGTGAGTGGTCTCATGTTCGTAGAGATGGCAATAGGCCAGCTCATTTACTTGCTAGTATTAAACCTCGTTTTACTTTGGTGTGTGATTTTAATTCTGATTTTTCTCCCGAACTGAACAATATGTTTTTTGTGGATTCTCATTAATGAATTGATATGTTTTCTGCTAAAAAAATTAAATAAATAACATGATTAAGACAATAAGAAAATACGCAGAATGTCACGTGCGCAGGTGGGATTAAGATTTCAATTTTATATGCTTTCAATATAATGAATGATAATCTTTTAAAACTAATGAAATTAAAGATAGATTTTATATTAAGAAGATATTCGACTGATTTTCAATTAGTTAGAAGATATGATTTTCCTCAAATATCTTATAGGTTAAATAGATTAAATTTGATATGACATGTATTATTAATTAATACATTAAATTGGATAAAAACACAATTTATTTTATTTAGTATATTCAGATTTTATGTTTGTATTTTTAATTAAATAATATTTAATATATAACTAAATCAGAACTACTATTATAATTTTTTTAAAGACTGAATGATATGACAAATGATGATTGGATTGTGATGACACATATGCGAATTGAACGTGAGGCTCACATGTAGGATTTAGGCATCTCCTTTAGTATATATATATAAATAAAATATATATTACATTTATTTAATATTAATAATAATATAAGGGTAAGTGTCATGTGAGAATATATAATAGGGTGAGAAATGAGAATAAATCATAGTCTTTGGATGACAAATAAACCAAAGGCTAAGATTAAACTTTCATTAAAAGGTCATGTGTCATGCACATGACCTGATTTTTGGGAGTTTGACTGGTCAAACCAGTCACCGACGGTCAACTTCGAAGCTCCGGCGTTGACCGGTCAAAAAAATTTCCAGGCACAACTTTTTGGCTTGCGATTGCATGTGCATTGATTTTTGTTTGTATGTGCATTGATATTGACTTGTATGTGCATTGATATTGCATAAAATCTGTATAGGATTTTTGACTATATGTGTGACTTTGTTATGTGAAAACTCGTGCACTTCTCAGCATGTACATCTGTTTTAGTTTGTGTGTGCATAGATTTTGACATATATTTGCATCTAAATTCTACTTGTGTGTATTATTTTTTTGGGTTGAAATGTGCATGAATTTTGGCTTGTATGTGTATATATTTTGAAGTGCATGTTTTTTTGTTGTATGTGCATCTAAATTCCATAAATTTTGTATAGGGTTTTGATTATATGTGTGACTTTGTGTATGTGGAAACTCATGCACATACATGCAAAAACTTATGCATGCATTTCACAAAATGTGCATATGTTTTGGCATGTGTGTGCATAAATTTTGACCTGTATATGCATCTAAATTCTATTTGTGTGCGTTTTTTCATGGGTTGAATTGTGCATGAATTTTGGCTTGTATGTGCATACCCTTGAAGTGCATGTCTTTTTGTTTGCATGTGCATGTAAATTAAACTAGACGTGCATAAGGTTTGACTATATGTGTGACTCTTTGTAAGTGGAAACTTATGCACACACATGTAAAATCTTATACACTTTACAGATTGTGTATAGGTTTTGTCTTGTAAGTGCATGAATTTTGAATTGTCTGTGCATCTAAATTTTATTTGTATGCATCGTTTTTTTGGCTTGATATGTGCATGAGTTTTTGACTTGTATGTGCATATCATTTGAAACACATGTTTTTGCTTGAATGTGCACAAGTCAAAACTTATGCACATACAATATACAACTCATGCACATTTTTTCTAGAAAACAATGCATATTTTTTACAATCTTTAGATGCACATACATGTCAATATTGATGCACATACAAGCTAAAATGTATGCACATGCCATCTCAAGCAAAAAAATATTTTTGGAAAAAAGTTGGGCTGCGAAAATTGAATCGAAAAAAAAGGTCGGTCAACACCATATAAAATTTTAATGCAGATACAAGTCAATATTGATGCACACACAAGTCAAAAATGGTGCACATGCCAGCACAAGTAAAAAGTGGACCCGAAAAAAAAAACTTAGGTCGGACATCGCCTTATAAAATTTTGATGCACATATAGGACAATATAGATGCACACACAAGCCAAAATGTATGCACATACCATCTTAAGTAAAAAAGTGGCCCCGAAAAAATAAAAAAACTTTTACCTGGCCGCTGGCTGGTGACCGGTTAATTATCCACTTAAGTGGTCATGTGCATGGTGTTAATAATACAATTAATTAAGTTATTCTGTTAGTTGTATTTGACTAAGTCTTCCGTGAAGTTCTATCCATTTACTTGTTGTTAGTAGTGTAGAGATATTCTAGGTTCTTGTTAGCAGTATCTCTCCTAGTTAGTTGAATTATCTTGTATAAGTATGGAATTCTATCTAATGAAAAGATAATCACTTTCCTTTACAAATCTACATGGTATCAGCCTAAAGATCCTAGGGCACAAAACTCTCTTTTCTTTTCCATCACAAACACGTACAAACCACTCAAGCATGGCTGCTGACTTTGCAACTCAGTTGCCCAACCCACATGAATCAGTTTGGCAACGATCCTGATCATCCTCACAAAATTTCTCACACAAACACAAATCACAAAACTCAATCATGGCAGCATAATTCTCAATAGGTAGCCCTACACAAAACCTGTTTTCATGCTTCTGCCATTCAAATTAGGCTCCGCCTACACAAACCACAAAACCTTGATTACGTGTTATGACCAACAAAACTCAAGATCGGCTCAATCCGGCTTCAACAAAACTCAAGATCGGCTCAACCCGACTTCAACAAAACTCAAGATTGGATCAACCCGACTTCCACAAAATCAAGATCGGTTCAACCCGTCTTCAACAAAACCAAGATCGGCTCAAATCGGCGCGACTTCAACAAAATCTAAAGCGGGATCTACTCCGCCCATGTCCAACGAACAAACTTCGGCTATACTCTTTAGCCCTTGGTTTTTCACAAACTTTCTCCAAGTTGATCTTTCCCATCGGTCGATCAACTTGGGGGGGGGGGGGGGGATGTTAATAATACAATTAATAAAGTTGTTCTCTTAGTTGTATTTGACTAAGTCTTCCGTGAAGTTCTATCTATTTACTTGTTGTTAGTAGTGCAAAGATATTCTAGGTTCTTGTTAGCAGTATCTCTCCTAGTTAGTTGAATTATCTTGTATAAGTATGGAATTCTATCTAATGAAAAGATAATCACTTTTCTTTACAAATCTACACATGGCACATGATCACTTAAATGATAGTCTAATCCTAGCTTTTGGATTTAAAGACTATGAGTTATTCTCATTTCTCACCATAATGTTCATTCTCACCAAATCCGCACCCATAATATAATATTATTTTGTGCCCCTCTCTCGAAATTTTCTTGTTCCACTACTATTGGACGAGCAAGGTGGCGGCGAGCGGCGGGTGGTGACGAGTGGTGATCGCGGATGAGCTCCTCCTGGTTCCTCTTGATTTACTAATCAAATGGTGTTACCAATTGCGATCTCTTCCATTGTTTCAGGGAATTGCTAGTGTAACAAAAAAAGTATATATGAATCTCCCAATTTCCAATCTCTTATCACCTTCCTTTAAGTATTATTTCTCTTTGCACTAGAGCAATCGATTTAATATGCATACATCCCCACTTTTCTCAAGTAAAATAGAGATTATATGAAAATTTTGAAGATTCTGCAATGGAAAATGTTGCTTCATTCTGTGTAAATGATGACTAAAAATTGCTCAAGTTTATGCTGTTGATTAGAAGTAAATTTGGGGTTTTTGCTTCATGTGATTTGGGTTTTTTTTTCTTTTTTTGGGCTTTTTTTATTAAAAAAAAACAGTACCTTTTTATATTTAACTATTTGCCTATTTCGCAAATAAAAAACAAACTTCAGGTTATCTCGTAAAATATACAAAAGTTTGGAGTATTGCGTGATTTAAGCGATATCTCAGGGCTATCAGGTAAAAAAATCGAAATTATTTATTAAGAATTTTTTCAAAGTAAAGGGTGAAGGTGGGTGCTTAACTTGTATGACGAGAAAAAATTGACATCGATTTGGAATGAGAAATTTGGTTAAAAAGATATGTTTGAAATTCAATAGATTTGATCATGTAATTGGTTAGATGTGTGGAATCATATTAGGGTTTTTTATATAACCCTGCCATCAATATTTCTTCTCACCACCATTTGACCATATATGTTTTGACTAGTTCCTCGTACACAAGGGTACCAGATTGAAATTTTAGGATCAGATTCTGAATTGGATCGTGAATCGTAAAATTTTATATCTATATAATATACTAAAAAACATTATTATATCTCTTATTTGTCCACCTATAAGCTATGACACGTATGGAAATTTTAATGTTCTTTTACAACTTTAGCCTTCATTTTTTTTAGAAATTAGTATTATCTTCTTCATATATCATTTTCTTTATTTACCAAACTTAATCTATTTTATATAAAATTAAGGATCTATTTAATAGAATATGATTCATTTTATTATTTACCAAACATAACTTACGGTATGTAAAATTAAGGATTTATTTAATTGAATATGATTAAAATATAGGTTAATAATTTAATTTATTAATATGATAAATTAAATAATCCAAGTTTAGGATACACAAATTACATAACCTAAATATTACGAATATATATTTCGTATTGGTGAATTATACCTAATATGATAATTTAAAATTATTTTGTTGAATTATTTAGGGATAAATACTAATTTTATTTTTTGTAATAATTTTCAGGTTTAGAATTGTATAAAACATGGTTTAATATTAGGTTAATTTTGTTTGGTTTTATATTGTTTTTTTCTTTAAATTTACAATTTTGTGCAATTTTCTTTTTATCCTAACAATAATTTTGAAATTCTATAAATAAATTCATCTTACATTTTGTCTTCCTATTATATTTTCATTTTTATCTAAATTTGATGTAAATATACAATACTAGAACCATACATATTTGTTCTACGCGTCATATCCATTTCGTTATGATAAGTAGGAAAAAAATTGACATATTACATGTTCAACCGTCAAATATATATTGTTTAATATTTGACCTTTTCTTTCACATGTATTCGTCAGTATTATCTTTATCCTATATATAACATCTTTTCAAATATTCGATTTTATGTGATAAGAAACACATTTTTTATAATAATTACAATTAATATTCTATACGACAATAAACCTTTACCTTTATATCAAATAAATCCTTCTCATATGTGAAAACTAACCTTAATATATTTTAAATAGTCTAATTCTTACTTTATTAACATATATCATTTTTATTTTTAAGCAATCTAATTCTTACTTTAATAACATATATTATTTTTATTTTTAAGCATTCTAATCATTTGCATATATTTTAAAAATAATAACTCAACCTAATTCTTACAATATTGTATTTACGTTAGTTAATAATACGTTGTATAGTAAAATTTGTTCACACTTAGAGCTGTAAAAAAATGATCGAACTCGTTTTACTGACCTGACCAACCCGCTTTTGGACCCGACCCGACCGAAATTTTTGGTAACCCGAATTTATCGAGACCAAACCCGACCAACCTGAACCCGACCCGATTAACGAATAAATATTGAGTATTAATAAAATATAACATTCAATATATATGATAAATGACATATAAATAATGGCAATATGCTCAATTATCGAAAAAAAAAGAACATTGTTGTAACTATATAATTTTAATAATTTATAAATTAATATAATATAAATTAAAAATAAAAATAAAATATGATTTTGGTCTACTAATATCAATTACATTAAAATAATGAATAGCATTATTAATTTTAAAATTCATTTCAACTTATTTTGACAAATTTATATTAGTTTTTAACTATTTAATAATATTTAAATAGTGAATAAAATATTAAAAAAATGACGCTCTTGACTCATTGGTCAACCCGAACCGCACGTTGACCTGTAATGACCCGACCCGACTTGACCTATTATCCGAAATGACCCAACCCGTTCTCAAACCGAATCCGACTTGACCGACCCGATTGACATGTCTATTCACGCTAAATATATAGTTTATATTTATCATAACTCGTGCAGGACAGGATATATACTAGTTATAAATAAACATGTGTACTGACAACCTAATATATTATATGTTTATAATATATTAAGTTTAAAAACATTATAAATATTATATATTTGATAAGTACAAATGTTTAGAATAATAATTAATTAGAACTGAGATATAATTCTTGATCATATTAATATGTGATAGTATAAAAGTGTTATTGTTAACTTTTTTAATGTTGTCCTATATGATTGATATGTACATGAATAAAAATTTGAATTGTGTATAACATATCATTTTGACACTTCAATAGTACAATATTCTAGTAGTTTGTGTACGATTATAAGAATTGTTTGTAGGATTGGAATCTTACACAAATATTTATACAATTTATTCTGATCAAATAAGATTTTAACTCTAATTAATAAGATTCTTGTACAAGGATCTGAGATTATTTTTCCTTTCATGGATTGTATAATCGTATATCCGGATTGAAATTTTAATAACCTTACTCACATTATTCTTCAATTTTCATACTAATTCTTGCTTCACATTTCACATGTGTTTCTTCGTGGGGTTTTTACGACCCCATCTTCGAATTGTTTCTAGGTGTGCCATTGGGTGTGAGGAAAAAGACTTCGAAATCTCTAAAAAAATGGTAGGTATCGGATTTGAGGACTCCAATCCCATGCCAAATATTCTAGCTAATTATTTGAGTGGAATAAGTTGGTTTTTCTAGTGTCATCAGTATTGCAAATTTTGAGTTTGAGACACTTTGGATTTCTAGTAGTTCAAATAATTTCGGCTATGAACATGTTAATAAATTTTCTGCTATAGGGTTTCAGGATATGGATGAGAAATGATATGCAATTAATATAAATTCGTTTATATAATTGATTGATTGGCTTTTTATTCATTGAATGCGAAAGGTGGGTGGGGTCGACATTTGATATGTGGTCATTCTACTGCGATTGATGAATAATCTACATGTGAAGGGCAATAAATAGAACATGGCTATATATGCTCTATAGCCGAGTTGCACAGCTCCAACATGTATTTTCTATTTTATTTTTGGTAGTTTGTCTTTGATGGGTGAAGCTGATTACAGGTGTCACAGTAACACAGCTTAATCAGAAACCGACCGAATAATTAAGTGTCGCCAAATTAATATGCGGTATTTGAAATTTTGGTTTTTTATTCATGTGTTTGGAATTGAATAGTTAGGGCTTTGTTTGGTCATTATAGTTATAAAGAGTTTATTACTGATAAAGAGTTTTTGGCAAAAAAGAAGTATTTTTAGGAGTTTAGAAAATCGTGCCCATAATATTTTTCACAAATCTCAACCTCCCGCAGCCTCCTTCCTCCTCAAACAACCATGGATGCTTTCTCCTTTTACCTTCCATCCGCACCTCTATCTTTGTTGCCTCACATCCACCAGATCTGATGCCACAATCACTTCATACAACCACCGCTACCTAGATCGTCGCCCAGATACGCAGATTTAGCTCTATTCCTCTCTGACTCTTCGTCCTCTTGTTCGTCGCTCATTTTCAATTGCTCCACCGACGAAGTAATTGCTCCGGCCGACGATGTAACTACTCCGACCAGAAGAATCCAAGATGGGGTCTAGCTGTCTAGGCTTGTAATTTGTCTCAAATATGCCTATTTATCTTTCTTTCTTTAGGATTTATATTCCTAAATAAAAATTATTAACCTATACCCTAAATACATAGCCACATGGATTAGAAAAACCATAAATAAAATACTCTTTATAAAGTGACTGATGCGAATGAGTAGTCGGGATGGAGAGAAGTATCTTTCAAAGAACAAAATCTATATCTCAACTTCAAATGAAATTACGCTTAAAAGTGACCTAAAATTACACAATTTAAACAAATTAGTGTAATTCCCGTACTAAGTACGGGTTTTTATGTCATATATATTGAATTAAAAATATTAATAATTATTAAAAAAAAAATCTAGATGTTATTGATATTAAAATCAATTTCAGATCAGTAATTTCGTATATCAATCATCCATATAATTGAGAAATTTTGGATTTGTATATAATTAGAAAAATTGGGATTTTTATAAAATTAGGAAATTTGGAATTTGTATATAATTAGAAAATTTTGGATTTGTATATATAGGAAATTTTGGATTTGTAATCTTTGTGATTAACTTGTAATCTTTATGCTTGAAATGTATTTAAATTAGGAAAAAAATGAGTGAAAAGTTTAGGATAATAATCTTTAATTTATAATTAGATTTATTTAAAAAAATCAAAAAAATAACATGTTGCGGTTTTAATGAGAGAGTGTCATGTGACGGTTTTAATGAAGGGGTGTCATATGGTGTAATTAGGTTCTAGTTTAGTAGATATATATAGTAGATTATGAAATTTTGGATTTGTATATAATTAGAAAGTTTTGGATTTGTAATCTTTGTGATTAACTTGTAATCTTTGTGCTTGATTTGATTTAAATTATGAAAAAATGAGTGATGAGTTTAGGATAATAATTTTTTATTTATAATTAGATTTATTTTAAAAAATAGAAAAATGACATGTTGCGATTTTAATGATAGAGTGTCATGTAGCGGTTTTAATGAGGGAGTGTCATGTGGCATAATTAGATTCTAGTTTAGTAGATATATAATAAATTGTCTCAAATACGTAGATTACTTAAAAATATCATAACCGAATAACAAATACTCGATCAAGAATATCAATAAATAAAAGTAATTGTTACTTTGTTTAGAGAATTGAATATCACCATATCCAAACCTAGTGATCCAACTACTTTGTTTAGAGAATATCAAAAAAAAAAAAAATTAATTGTTACGATTTAGTCCACCTCTTTATCAATAATCTAATTTTATTTTGAAAGTAAATAAGCTGAAAGCAAACTTGAACAAATTCTTATTTATAAATAAAATTAAAATCATATAGAGTCACAATATTTTGATAATAAAACTAATATATCTTAATCAAGTTTTAAGATTATTTGTAAAAAGAAATTTATTTTTTTACCCCCAAATTAAATCGTTAAATTATATATGAAATAGATAATTTTGTATATGAAAAGACTAAATGCTAAAACTTAGAATCTGATTCATGTCCAACAATATGAAAATTTTAATATGGTGACGATATGTAGGCGAATTGAATGTGAAAACGTCAATTTTAAGATTATTATATATGTTTCATTTACAAAAAACGACTTATAATTTATATACATATCAGACTTGCCTTGACACCAATTTTAAACATACATATAACTTTACTAATTCTAAACTGCAATCAAAGTGTATATATATATATGTGAATGTTAATTTTATGTGCTTATAGTGATATTAATACAAAGTTATAACCTCTTAAATATGAATATTTGTTTTAATGTGTATCGTCACCTTATTTATATTAATCTCGTAATGGTTCATTTAAATATTTTGGATTTGTAAACAAAATAATTTTGATATTAAGATATTGATGTATAACTAATAAGATTTGTAAGAAATGAATTGATACAATTTAATTTAATCGGGGTTGTATGTTGAATAAAATGGGTTGATACAATTTTAAAAAAAAATCCATAATAATTAATTATTTTATTATATGTTTGTTAGAGGTTGTTAAGATAATTTGTTTAGATATTTGGTGATAAATTAAAATTAAGTTATCTAAGTTATAGAAGCATAAAAAATTAAAAAAAGAAAAGTTATCATAAAATAACACGTAAGATTTGTGAGCCAGAATCGTTCTAAGAGCTCAAAAAAAAAGAGCTTTATATAATAATAGATTATTCATTCAAGTAAAAATGAGACCCACAATATTTGATGATATTTAAAAAAATTAAGTATAATATTTTAAAAAGCTTGATGACCTAATAATAACATCATCCAACACTAAAATATTTTGTTTTAACAATTATCAAATTACTCTATACTTATTTTAAAATGTGAAATCTTTCAGTTGAAAATTTGTTAGGTAGAGCAATATTTTAAAAAATGTATAATTAATTTTTCAAGGTATAGTAATTTTTTTCAAAACCATATCTAGTTGAGAAGTTGTTAATGGCAAATTTAGAGATTTCGTATATGAGCACAAATAAAATCAACATTTAAAAACTTGAAACTATGTAGAAAGTTTACAATTTTTATGATATGAGCACAAATAAAATTTATACAATTGAGAGTTATTATTTAAAAGGGGCAATATGCTTTAAGAAAATGATATAATTAAATAAAATTTGGATGTGACCTTAATAATACAAAAAAAAAGAGTACAATATTAAATAATATTTTTCTAGAATTTAAAGCAATAGTCTAAACTATTAGGTAGATATAAGAAATCCACACACTCATATGTATATATTATTAAGATCAACCTTTTATATTGTTACGTAAATCACATAACTAACAAACAACAACAACAAAAAAATTGATAATAATAAATTTGAATTGAGATACTAAAAATTAGGTAACAAACCACATAGTAAAAATTATATTTGTAATAGAAATAAAAAATAAAAAAATTATTATAGAGAATTAATGACAAATTGACACATAGAATTTTTGGGATCGGAATCAATATGGTGACTCTAAATTCTTTTGCTTTAATATATATATATATATATATATATATATATATATATATATATTTCATCATTACAGACTACTTTCATTGTATAATTTCAACAAATTTGTATAAAAAACTAATTTGTAAAATTTACAAATCCATAAACCCTAAATTTTAAAAAATTTAACACAAATAAAAATAGATATAGAGAAAATATTACATTTCTTATTCAAAAATTGTGTGCAAATTTGGATAAAGTTGTGTTGTTTTTAGTATTTTTGAAAATTATGCATAAAAAATCCTATATAAAAACTATTTTTAAAATCGAAAACTATAATAATATTTTGGAAAGAAAAAAATCAAAAATAACTTTGAAAAATATTTAAAAAAAAAATATATATTTTTAATCCCAATGGGGGCTACGCCCACTAGGCCTCAAGTGCCTCCTCCCATGGTTCGATACATGGGGGATTTTGGTACTTACACGCCCCGGCTGAATTGACCTTCACTGCCAGAATTAGGGTATCAAGCAGCCCTACACAAATCACAAACCAATCCGACACAGCAAAGCACACAAGAAGGAGGATCAAATCAAGGACACCCAAAAGAACACCATTTACTTATGAGAACAAAAAAAAGGCGACACGGACAAAAGCAAAAGACGAATATTTAAAAGATCATAATTTGGGTGTGCCCACACACACATGTCATTATCTTTTTTGTGGCCTGGTGCGGTTTGGTGGAACACCTTTAATCAAGCTAACATGGCCTCCTGCCTTGAAGAGGCATTAGTTTTAATGCCATCAATTACAACCACCCAACTAACAGCTCCATCATGATCAAAGCTGTATCGAGATATCATGAATTTCATCTTCATACCTAGCTGCCTTCTTCAATGGCATTCACACAGAAAACTAGGCTTAAGCTATCCACAATACCCAACTTTTGATACCTAAACTAGAGGAAAGACCCACCAATTTTCTTACTTCAACGAGAACTCCAGGGATTTGGTGACAGGATCTATCTGACAATATGGGAAATTTGCTCTGTGAAAAGGCAAACCAATTTGGCTGAAATTGCAATCTTGATGGTATATGAAGCTATGTTATAAGGTATCACAAAGAATAGCAATTTATATTGTATAAACCCATTGACGATTATAGTACCAGAACCTTAGTCATATACTACATACAAGTTCTACTTAAACAACCTCAGAAGGTGAAGCATTACAATGTTCCCCCTCCCTCATCTCTGCCTGCTTCTTTCTTTCTAAAAAAAGAAGGTTTCTTCAAGCTTGAACCAAATAATAGGGATGAAATCATCATCAAAACAGAAAAGCTATATGCTTTTTCTCCTCCACATAATACCAAGAAAGATGGGCTATTCTTCAACCTTTGTTCAAAGACCTAGCAAGTCAGCTTGGGTTAGACTACTATGTGCTTCCTCAACCCAAGAAAAAGAACAGCAAATACAACAACAGTAATCTCCCAGCCACACTATACCATTAAAAAATAGACTAATCCGCCGATTACCCTTTTGTATATACAGCATACAGAATGGAAAAAACCAGAAGTTTATCTGGTCAAGGACTTGGATTGAGGACTAAGCTTCCTGCCTTGGCTCCCTCAGATATGCAAGCAACGTTTCAGCCTGTCAAGTATTTCAGTCAACATAAGCATAAGAACTCGCCAACTGATATCATCCTATGGAAATGAAGCTTACTGGTAGATGTAGGCATTCAACCAATCTCGGCTACTTTGAAAAACTCAAATTTTGGAGAAGCAAATAACGTGAAAACATCAATTTCAATTTCCTACTCATATGCTTTCAAGGTTTCTGGAATTCAAGCACGAAGAGATGATAAGCCTCGTCAAAGACGGGGAAATGAATAGATTCGTCAACATCCACGCAAGAAGCAGAAAATCACAAGCATGCAAAGAAGAAAACCACTCACCTTGTGCTTAGCACGAGGAGTAGCAGACTGAGAGAGGGCCACCAATGGCGGAATTCCACCTTCTCTCACCAGAAGCCCTCTGTTCCTCACACTGTCAGCGCACAGCTGCAACATCGTCATCACCGCAAACTCCTTTCCCTTTTCGGAGCTATCCTCCAACGCCTCCACCAGCGCCGCTATCCCGCCTTCCTCCAAAATAGCCTCTCTCCCTTCCTCAATCGCCGCCAGGCTACTCAGCACCACCATTGCCTTTTCCGCCATCCCGTTCCCCTGCTCCGCCACCAGCTCAACCAGCGGCTTCACCGCCCCGGCGCTCACCGCCTTCTCCTTGTTCAGATTCACCGAGCACAGCTTGTAGAGCGTTGTAAGCGCGTCCTTCTTCCCGCGACTCGATCCGTTGATCAGTAGCAACACCAGAGGCGGAATAGCCCCGCACGCGCCAATTGACAGCTTGTTATCATCCACCATCGCCAGGCTCATCAATGCCGCCGCAGCGTTCTGCTTTGATGTCTCGGTCCCCGTTTTCAACACGTAAATTAGGGATTTCACGGCCCCGGCGCCGGCAATCAGCATCTTGTTGTCCGGATGGAGAGAGAGATTGAGGAGCGCCGTGACGGCGTGCTCTTGAGTCCACGGATCGCTGCAACGGAGAAGCGGAATCAGAGCAGGTACGGCTCCAGATTCAGCTATCAGTACGCGGTTATCCGAACGGTTCTTGGCGAGTAGCCGGAGCTTGGCCGCCGCGGATCTCTTCACAGCCACCGAAGGCGACTGGAGTCCGTCGATGCAGATCTTGACCGTCGGTTGAAGATCCTCCGGCGAGATATGCTCGACAATCTCCGTGGAAAAGCTCTCTCGCTGCAGGAACCCCGCGCAAGGCTCGTGCTCCGACGCCGCCTCGGAATCCCCGGCATCTCCGTGCTCCGCCGTCGCCGTCAGGGTGGCGAGGCGGTGAAGCTCGCCGGAGATGTCGCTGCTGCAGACGGAGTAGTCGCTGAAGGAGTGAGAGAGAGCGAGAAAGTCCTCCTCCGCAAAGGACGGGCGAAGGGACTGGTTAGTCCGAGAGGCGAGCTCGCCGAGGCTGAGGTCGACAAAGGAGTCGGTGAGCTTCTCAGAGACGAAATCGGACCTTCCGGCGGCAGAAGATCCGGCGGCGAAGGAGGTGTAGGTGAGGTCGGCGGCATCGCCTGAGTAGAGATTAGATCGGACGGTTCTCATGGAGCGGCCTTTCTCCCTCCAAATCCTGGTGGAGGAATTAGAGCAGGGAGAGTGGAAGGAGTAGATGGATTGGATCCGACCCGAATTCGAGTGGGATTCTTCAACCGACACCATTTCTGAGGTCTCTCCACTGCGAAATTAACACTGAAAACCACCAAGGAGATGAAGAAAGAGGAATCAGAGGGTTGCAGAAAATTGCTGATTTTAAATGCACGGGCCTCGGCTGAGGTGACAACCACAAATGGCGATAAAGAAACGGGTGGGTAGGGATCTAAGTGGGGCAAAGAGCGAGAGTATCCGTCCCAGAATGTTCGTTCTATTTTTATTTTGGGCGTCCTCTTTTATTTGTCCTATTTTTCCTTTTTATCTATTTTTTTTTTTAATATTATCCTTATTTATTTCATCTTTTACACCATTTTATCCCTCATTCAAAAATATTCAATAATTCACATCCAATCATTATCACCTACCATCTTCATTCATCTTCATCCATCTCAAACTCCATTAATATCCATCATTTTTATCCATAACCTAAAACTTAATAAACCATATTCCATTAACCTAATTAATCTAATTAATTAAAATTTTAATTAATTAATTAAACTAACAAAATTAACAAAATTAACCAAACTACTCCTAAATCCATTAACTTAACCCAAATTATATTTTTAACCAAACTAACCCAAACCCAAACCCATATTTTAACCTAACCCAATATCCCTAACCCATATTAACTTATCCCTAATCTACCCATTTAACCCGGCCTAATCTTATAACACCCCCAAATCTTAACCCATTTGGAAAGGTATTACCGCCAGTGACCCCAGTGTTCCTTACCGAGATCACCCAAGGCTTTACCGGTTTAAATACAATTTAAGGCATACAATGATACATAATGATCAAAGTATCCAAATCAAAACATCAATCAAATGAAACATGAGTTACGGGATTACATCCCAATCCCGAATAGGCCAAACATAGAGTTTAAACAAAGTACAGCGGAAGACTTATAAAAGATATTACAAAAAGGGTTGTGATCGCAATGATCACCTGCCCAAGGATCTCAACCTGATTAAAAGCAATTATTAAAACATCCAAAAACAACCGTCGTCTTCATAGTCAATCTAGTCTCCTCATATCTTTGCTCTACCTGATGTGCCGAATCGAACGGATGACACCAGCCCACATGCGGAGAACAAAGTTCGTGGATTAGTCTACTTGAATAGACTAGCAAGTGTAAAAAGCAGAATGGTTCTAAGCAGTCATATTAGGTTAGACTCCTCGTCCCTCGAATAATAATCGAGTACGCTTGTCAACCACCATACTCTACTTGAATAAACAAGAGATATGCACAAGAGAAGATTCTGGAAGACTGAATCTTCACAGAAATCGACCCGAAAGAAGACTCCAACGGAAATGAGTCTTTAAGGAAATTTGACAAATCTGGAATGTTTACTGCATCAAACAACAACGATTAAAAGCTGATTGAGATGCTTCGGCTCACAACCAACCTCACCGCTTACAGCGAATCCAGATCGGAAGGAGAACGTACTACATTCAAGTCTGGATCTTACAGAACCACATAACGATTTAAAAACTGACTAAGATGTTTCGGTTCACGACCAACCTCATCGCTTACAGCGAATCCAGATTGGAAAGAGAACATACTCTGATCAACAGTCGAGACGAGCTTTTCTAGCTGCACTATTTACTTAGCTGCACTACTCGCCAAAGGTATATTAATTAAGTGCACTCGGGCACTTTATCTTATTTTAATTCCAAAACGCACATCACGTTATAGGCTTTTAAATCATCTCATCCATCGGGATAAAGAGATACCGTCGGGAACTAAATCCATGGACGGAGTTGACTCGGGAACTAAATCCCTAAAGTCGGTTTGGGAACTAAATCCCTAAGACAGAGTTGACTCGGGAACTAAATCCCAAGAGTCGAATCGAGAACTAAGTCTCGCGAGAACTAAATCCCTAGGAGCGGAGTTGACTCGGGAACTAAATCCCAAAAGTCGAATCGGGAACTAAATCCCACGGGAACTAAATCCCTCAAGGCGGAGTCGGGAACTAAATCCCTACAAACGGCATTAGAGAAGGATGGTAGGAACTAAATCCTAACCACCAGGTTATCAAGAAACGACTAGCACTCGCAATGAGATACACAGTAGCGTTCCTACGAATACTCGTGCTAACTAAACAGTTCAACACAGTAATCAATCACAACAAAGCCATCGCGGCCAGAAACAGATAAAATAGCGTTGTTCTAACAATATACAACCTATAATAATATTTGTATTAATCACATATATATAATAGCGTTGTTCTAACAGATATACAACCTATTATAACATCATAATTTAGTTTTCCAAAACAGTTAACAAAACCGTTTCCAGATGAACACCATAATCATTCCAAATTAATTACTCAGATAAACTACTGATAATTAATGTAAATATGGAACGATGAGCAAGAGCGAACCGCCACTTGCCTTAATCCGCAGAATAGTCTAAAGACGACAATTGGATTCCGGCTCGACACGGGTATAGATCCGACAGCACAACAACCTTCGAGTCGACCCATAAAAGGAATCCTAAGTTAGATCCGACATAAACAGTACGAATCTAAACACAGCAAAAGAACACGGAAGGAAAGACGCCACGACGACAACCAACCAAGCCAAAGCCACGAAGGCATTCTGGGCACTGGCGGCGGTCGCCGCATTCATCACGGCGGTCGCCGTGAAGAACACGATCGACAGAGACGAGAGAAATCTCACCCCAAAACACGAGCGGTTTGGCCTCCTTCGACTTGCTTTGGCTTCTAACCTCCAAGGCTAACCAAAAGCTTCACAAAGGCACTCAGGAAACACACCAAAGCAACACCGGCGAGACCTTCAAACTCCGGCGAAAATCAACTCCGACGAGAAGGAAATCCGGCAGCGATTCGGGGTTGGAAGGGCTTCAAAACCCTCTCCCAAACACCCCTATTTATAGCCAAACACCTGGGAGCCTCAACCAAACCCTAAGACGCGGCCGAAAGCAAGATCGGCGTGCCTCGATTACCGCCGGCGACCAACGGGCAATGCCCATTGGACAAAACACGGCGGGCGCCGTTTTTAGCCTGCGGCGGGCACGCGGCGGTCGCCGTAAATGTGGCGGTCGCCGTCGCTAGGCCTATCGCGGCCATCTAGAAGCTGACACGCTGACTCCTCGGGCCCAACCACGGCGGTCGCCGTTTCTGAACGGCGGTCGCCGTTTCTCCCTTTTCCCGCCCATTCATCTTTGAACGAACCTGACGTTAAACCGGGATAAAAATTATCATACGCGAACGACAATTACAATCTAAGGCACCTTGTCTGTATATTATTTCACTGAGAAAAATATTACAGATATAGAGCACATTACAGAATGTCTCAAACTCTCTGTATTAAATCCGACGTACACAACGGGTACTCGGGAAAATTCCAAAATTCCCAAAATAACCTTACAAAAATACGGGGTATCACAAATCTACCCAGCCCAATTAACCGAAACCCTAATCTACCCAGCCCAGCCCATTTCCCACCCTAACCCTAAATACCCTAATCTGAGCTCTCACCCCTCACTCTCTCGTCTCACTCTTCGCCGCTCTCTTCTCTTCTCCTCTCTCATTCTCTCTGAAACCCTAGATCTGAGCTCTCTCGTCTCCTCTCTCGTCTGAGCTCTCTTCACCTCTAGTTCTCCTTTGTGCTCTCATCTGACCTCTCACTCTCCTTGAATGTGTCTCTCCTTCTCTACTCTCTCGTCTGAGCTCTCTCTCTCGTCTGAGCTCTCTCTGAAACCCTAACTCATCAAAAATGATCTCGATCTGTTGTAGATCTGCTCGCCGACGATTAATCTGCTCCGGTTGTCCCCAAAACACAGAAAAGGCTTGCTCCTCGTCTAGATCTACCCATATCTCCCAAAACCAGCCCAAAAAAACCCTAAATCTCAGAAATCGTTTCTTTGAAAACCCCGGTCCCCTGGGTTCTCTTCTCTGTTTGCATAAAAAATGGGTGATTCGGACCTATTTAAGTCCGATGGGTCCTGGACTTCTGATGCACTTTTTGTTGCTTGCTCTCAAGCTCCACAGTGCGAGTGGGGTGGCGATTGTGTTGGGGATCACAACTTCACTCCTGTTTGCTCAGAGGAAACTGTGGAGGGGAAGCTGCGAGAAGAGCCCCTAGAGATCGTTGAGCTCCCTGCTACCCCTGAGTTCGTTGAGCTCTTTCCTACCCCTGAGATCGTCGTCCTCCCTGATTCCCCTGAGATTATCTTCATCCCTGATTCCTCTGACGATGAAGCTGCGAGATGATACGTCCCCGGTTATGGTGATGTTGCCTCTAATTCTGATTTTTAGCTAAGTCTCACTCTTTTTTAGTTGTTTATGCATGAGTACTTTTGCTGAGATTATTGCTCTGAATTATGCATGTTGTTGAATGAGTTTGTTGTGCTGTTGACTGAGACATTGGTATTCTGTTTTGTTGTTGATGTTTTGATGACTAAGACATTGGTATTCTGTTTAAGTTGATTCTCTGTTTTGGTGTGTTGGTGTTCTATTTTGGTGTTGCTGTTCTGATGTTGGATTATGTTGTGTTGCCTCTATGTTGTCATCAGTGATGATGCATGATAACTGAGATGCAAAACCTTTATGTTCACTGGACTTCTGATGTGCCATGGCAACACTGTGTCACATGTAATTGATTGATGCTTATGTATATGTTAAGGTACTGTGATTGGTATTGTATCTATGAGGGTTATGGGGACATCCGAGATTATTTATGCATTTCAATGATGAAGTCTTGAAACTGAGATGCAATACCTTTAATGTCACTGCCTTAATGTGGTTGATTGTTGCTTATGTGTATGTTGAGTCTTGTGATTGGTCTTGTGTCTATGATGGCTATGGGGACATCTGAGATTATTTGTGCATTTCAATGATGAAGTCTTTTTGCTGAGATGCAAGACCTTAATATCACTGCCTTAATGTGCCATAGGAACACTTTCACATGTGATTGACTGATGCCTATGTGTATGTTAAGGTCTTGTGATTGGTCTTGTGTCTATGATGGCTATGGGGACATCTGAAATTATTTATGCATTTCCCTTGTCTGTCCCGAAATGTTTGTCCTAAAGTTCTAAAAGCTCTTGTGATTGGTGGTGTTATTCTCCTTGAGTCTATCTATGATAAAGTCTTGAAACTGAGATACATTCCCTGCGTGTTCACTGTCTTAGTGTGCCATTGGAACACAGTCAAATGATTGATTGATGCTTATGTGTATGCTAAGGTATTGTGAATGGGTTTGTGTCTATGATGGTATTAGGGACATCTGAGAAATGCATTGTCATTGTTGTGCCATTACTTGTGCTTGTTTACAAAATTATAAAAGTTCTTGCTCTGTACACAAAATGTTCAATCTTTGTCATATATTGCTAAATAAAATGATTGTCTTCAAGTGCTTCTTCAGTGTCTTGATCTTCAACTTCTGTTGTCCCTTGTTGACTTTGTTGACCTGCTATTGATGTTCCTGCTTGATCTGCTTGTTGTGCACCCCCATGCACTATGTCCTATGCTTCTATGATAGCCCACATAGGTGTCTTGATCTCTCTTGGTAGATTTCCTTGAGCCATTAATTTCTTCTTGTTTACATGTGGCAAATCATACTCATTGCCTCCCTTGCATTTAAGTATTTTATTCATAACAAATTATAGTGTCATCCACACATCTCTTAGAGTTGTAGGGGCCAATTCAAAAAATGCTTCATGCACTGCTTCTATCATATGATCAATACTTTTTGGCATTTTCTTGTGCATGAGTGACTGAATGCTTCTGAAAAATCCTAGATCTAAGATGTTAACATCTGGACTATTAATTGGCTGCTGTATTAAGATGAAAGTGAATCCATCCTGAATGTATACCTGTTGCCATTCTGGATCTCTTTGAGTTATATGGGCCTTTGCATTGTCTTGTTGTATGAATATAACTCTTTGAGCTCCATCTTGTGGCCACTTTGCCTTGATTGCTGGAATGATTTGGTTTATCAACATGTTCCTTTTCACTTGCTTGTTGACTGATTCAACTAGCTTTGTAACTAGTGTCCCCTTCTCTCTGTTTTTGAATGACCTTTTTGTTGCTTATTGATATGTGAATGGAAAGATTCCTATCTTCCCATCAAAAATACACTGTCCCTCTGCATCAAATCTAGGCCTTGCTACAACTGCAGTGAACATAACTTTGGGAATGAATTTAGATGAATTTGCAGCTCTGTACTTGCCCCTTTCATTCTGTGCTAGATATACTCTCTGTGATTTCTTTAATAGAAAAAACCACTTCTCATCCAAGTGTACAAAATCAAACATTGGATAATACACTAATTTTTCTTCTACTGTATCCCCACAAAGTAACTTCAGTATCCAATCCAACCTAGCCTTCTTATGTCCCTCACTCAAACCAGGATGGATTGGATTTGTATGTGGCTTTATTGTATCTTGCTTGACCATCCTATGCACTTTGGTCTTTGAAAGACTAAGCTTGCTAGCTAAGTCTCTAATGCATGACCTGTCTCCCATGCCCAGTGCTGTGATTGAATCCATCTCTACTTGAATTCCTTTTCTACCATAGTTGTGATATTTTGTGCTTAGATTGTACCTCTGTTGTGCATTATGTTACTTCTTTGTTGTATTCCAAAGTCTGCCTATGCACCTTGTTGACATTTTGAACTCTTCTGCAACTTTCTTTATTGCACCATGTGGTAATTGTCCCTCTCTAGATATTGCTAGCAGAGCATTCAATATGTGCATTTTTTGATCACTGTTGAGCCTGGTATTATGTGTTGGCTGATGATGTTGTGTTGCCTCTGTGTTGTGCTCTGCTTCTGATGACTGTCCCTCTTCATCTCCTGGTTCCTGGTTGAGATCAAAGCTATGTTCACTATCTTGTTCCATGTCTCCTTATGACTGTCCCTCTTCGAACTCTTCTCCATCATAAATGTACTGTTCATCTGGAAGTGGAGCTTTATTTAAGTCCCATAAAGCTGAGGCCATGACACCACCAGGCTGTGATGCAGAGATTGTATTATGTCCTTAATTTCTCTCTGTGATTTACTGAAGCTTTGAATGTAAATTCTGTAAATTTAGATGAGAATGCTGTAATCCCCTTTTAGGTACTGTTTAGGGGCAATTTTGTCAGGGCAATTATGCCCTAAGTCCCCTTTTGTTTAGGGCAATTCTGTCCCCAAAATTTGTAAGTGATTCGTGTGCCCCTAAAATCAGCCTTTCATTGGCTGGAATTTCATCTGTGGTAAATAACCACAGATTGCACTGTAGTAGGTCATGTCCCCTTCTGCCTTAATGTTAATTTTCACTGTAGCAGGTCATGTCCCAATTGTACTTTGTTAATTTTCTTAATCCAAGAGCTTTTTGTACTTTAGGACAAACATTTCGGGACAGAGGGAATATTATTTTAAGACGTAGGCGACTCCTTATCATACGAGAAAATTTAGATTTCTTTATTTTTTTAATGGAAATTTAGATTTCTTTATAAACCTTACAAAACAAGAGGTAAATGACTTCAAATAATAAAAGTTATTGACTAAAAATATAAAAATAATATAAATTTTAAAAATTGCAAAATTATATTTAAATTATTATAATATTTATCAAAAATGAATGTTCTGGTGATTTTTCTGACTAATATGCTTATATCAATATTCTGATATTCATTACTTGTAATTTACTTTCTCTTAATCCGAATAACATATTTTTTTTCTAAGCATAATTAAATAAATAAATCTACTTTAAATAAAATAAATTTAAAATATTTAACTAATATTCAACATTTCATCAATCTAATTAACTAATCAAACACTTAACTTTAAACAATATGGCCAATATGATCAGTACTCAAGACTTTCATTTTTTTTTTGGAAAAGAAAGACCCACTATTTGAAATTAGACCAATATATACCATATATATTTTTTGTAATATTTAAATAATATAAAAAATTTCAATTTCCTTTTAATTAAAATAAAAATTAGAAAAATATAGAAAGAAGAATAAAAGATGAGAGCTAATAGGAATTAAACTCAAAAACCTATTTTTACCTTTTTACACAATAACTAACACAAAAACCACTAAGACAAGATATTTTTCTTGTTATTTATTCTTTATTTTATGCTATATTATAGAATTAAAATATTTAAAGGGGCAAAATCCGACAACATTTAAGGGTTCGTCGGAGGAAAGCGGGAGCTACAGCTCCCCTAGCCCCACTGTGGCTCCTCCCTTGCGTGCATGCACTCATTGGATTCACTCATCAATTGCATACAAATCAACAAGATTTGGATAAATTTTACTTGAAATAATATCTAGGGTTCATACGTTGTTTAAAGAGGGAGAGATAGACCAATAGAGAGAGGAAGTGGATATGGGGTTTAATTTTCCGGATCTACTAAAGATTGGATTAATACTAGGGAGTGGTGGTGGACCGGTGGTGGCTAGGTGTTGATATACGAAGAGAGAAAGAAACAGACAAAGGAAGAGGGTATCTGATCTGGAGAGAGGTAAGAACGTGGCGGTGGTGGTAGCGGCGGCGAAGACATGGCGGCAGGGAAGATCGGTGCAGGTCGGCAAGAGATGAAGCGGCTGACCATGATTTTTGGTAGGGGTGTTCAAAAGAGGACCGGATCGGACTGGAAAATCGGATCGGACCGGAAATGACAGGTGAAAATACGGTCCGGTCTCCGGTCCAGGTAATTTCCTTAATCCGGTTATGGTCCAAATCCGGAAAAAATCTGGTCCGGACCGGTAGATCAGATTTTTTTTTTAATTTATATATTTTGTGGGAGATTTATATGTATTTTTTTATAGATATTTTTTTTAATTTAATAAGTTAGGAATATATATGTTTTTTAGATTTTTTTTAGATATTTTTTTAGATTTTAAATAAGAATTTAATTATTTTAAATAAAAAAACAAAATCCGGTCTAACCGATCCTGGACCGGACCGGAATTGGATCGGACCGAATAGGTCCGGTCCGATCTCCAGTCCAGATTTTTGAAAAAATCCGGTCCGGACCGGATGAATCCCCTAATTTTCGGTGATGGTGCAGTGCAAATGGAGACGATGAAGAGAGGGAAGAAAAATGTTTTATTACCCTTTAAGCCTTATAATGCAAAATATTAACACCCCAAATACAACTTTTAAACAATTTTATTATAAAGTACAAAACATGTTCTATAAATCATTCTTTATGTAATTCAAACTGACCCTAAGGATAATTACGTGTAATTTAGCCTAGTAAAAATAACATGCCTTTTAAAACTTTGACTCCTTGGAGTCTAGTCACATTTCTGACAGCCATATCATAATCATTGGCCGGAAAACTCATCCGAATGTTGACAATAATTTGATTACCATTTTACAATTTTTAAAACGTATTATTAGGAGATTGATCAAATGAGAATGATTATTATCATGTAAAATAGGAATGTTTTCATAGCCGTTGGATAGAGGAAAAACCAAAGGTTGTGATTAGATATTCAATAAAAGGTCATCAGATGACCTCATATAAAAGGTTTGGTCAAACAAGATTTTTGCGGTCAATCCATCTTGTTTTTTTGAGGCATTTTTTTTGGTGCATCCACCTAAGATTAAATGTGCACATATTTTGGTAGGTATGTGCATAAATAGAGTTGTCATTTTTTTACCCGATCCGACCCGTTCGACCCGGAAATTTCTGGGTTGGGTTATTGACCCGTTGGATAATTACAAATGTGTTTTTATTTTATATATTAAATATTATAATATATTTTGTTATTAAAATATTATATCATTTTTTTTGTTTTAATTAAAATATTATTTTAATAATCATTTTATAAAATTTTGACATGGCGCTCTCGACCCGCTGGGTCGACCCGAACCCGTACTTGACCCGCAACGACCCGGCCCACAATCGACCCGCAAATTTTGACCCGTAATTGACCCGACCCGATATGCTTAAACCCAAACCCGACCCGTTTGACAGGTCTATGCATAGATATTGGCCCGTATGTGCACAAGTTTTGACTGTAATATCCCTCAATTTTTAGTAAGGATATTCGGGTAATTTTTCCCAACCTTCACTAATTAATTATTTCGCTTTCAGTGAAGTTTGAATTTTCTGAAATATCCATGATCTCCGAAATAATTCCCTGAGTGATATAAAATACATTCGATGTATTTTCGGGATTTAGAATATTTGTTTGAAGACAAACAGATAATTCCCGGGGTTAAATTCCCATCCCCATTTTAATATTCTAAAACCCCACTCCTGCTTGTCTCCCCGCGTGCTCTCTCTGTTGTCTCCCCAGCATGCCCACCTCGAGCCACGTGCTGTCGGGGCACACCGCTCAAGAGATTGGTCGGGGGAGCTGCCCTCCTCCTTGGGCTATATTTGGATCAGATCGGAAGGGGGACGAGTGGCAATCACACCATCGCTCCCCAGCTCTCCTCTCGGCCATCTCTCTTCCCGCCGGCGAGCAAAACCCCCCCGAAGAGCTGCTGCTGTCTGCATGAGCCACCGCTGAGGCGAGACGACGAGCTGGTGCGAGCCGCGGTGAGCCGAGACCATCGCCGAGCTTCGCCGACCCGCTGCTGGTGCTCGATCTCCCCTGTTCAGACCCTCCGGCGTCGCAAGCTTCCCTTGCCTCGCCTTTGTCTTTCCTCCCCCGCCGAGTGCTGCGGTGGTGTCGTGGTATTCCTCCCCGCCGGCGCCGCTCCATCCCCGGCGTCAAGAGACCCCGGCGAAGCCCCGCCGGAGACGAAGACGTCGCCCCTGTTTCGCCTCTGCGTCCGCCACTCCGCCAAGCCCTGTGCGAGCTCCTGCTCAGCCGTGCTGCTGTCCGAGCCACCGCCGTGGTATTGCTCCTCCATACCGCCGCCTGCTCCCCGGCGCCGTTGAGCCTCCCCAGCCGAAGCCAGCCGAACTCCCCTGGTTCGTGCTCGATCGGCTCGTTGATGTTGACGACGAAGTGGAGGGGGGTTGAAGGTGATGAACAGTGGGCGAGTGGGCCCCTCCTTGTTGTGTTGTTGTTGGGCCGAGCAGCCCAATAACCGTCCAGTCTAGTTTTGACCCGAAATTATTCGAGCGGTATAATTTCGACTCCCTTTTATCCGTATTTTACTTTAGGAAAATTTAATAAATATTTTTATGATTTAATATCATAAAAAATTATTAAATATAATTCCTTAAATTCGTCCAGTCAGATTAATTGATAGATAATTAATTTGTCAGTTAGAACGTGATTTGCTGGATCGCGTGTGGACTCATTTTCTGCTAGGACTATTCTGAAGCTTAAGCCATATCCTCGGAAAGGATATTTTCCGTAGTCGTCTCATCTAGATTCATCGCCGAATCTACTCCAGGCAAGTGGTGGTTCGCTCTTGCTCATCATTCCATGCTTTCATTAATTATCAGTTGTTTAATTGAGTAATTAATTTGGAATGATTATTACGTTTGTCTGGAAACGATTTTGTTTAAACTGTTTTGAAAACTAAAATATGATATTATAATAGGTTGTATATCTGTTAGAACAACGCTATTATGAATATATATTTATGATCGCCTTGAGGGCATTTATGTGGATTTGTTGTGAACTATTGTTGTGCTTGAACTGTTTAGTTAGCACTAGTAGTTAGGAACGTTACTAGGGCCATGTCAGGTCCAGTCGTTTATTTATAATCAGGTAGAGAGGTGGCTCGTCCCCACCTAATACCATTTTATGGTCATGACCGAACCTCTGATACACGAGTATAGAGGTGGTGCACTTAGCTGGTGTCACAAATCTCGGGAGTTCATCCCTCCGGTATGCGTCACTCTAGACGAAACGCATATCAAGATGTATAGTTCCACTGGTGGTTTATACATTTAAAAGCCTGTAACGTGATGTGCGTTTTGGAATATAATAAGATAAGTGCCGTTGTCGCACATGAGTAATAAACCTTCAGCGAGTAGTGCAGCTAAGCGAATAGTGCAGCTAGGAAAGCTCGTCTCGACTTTTGATCAGAGTACGTTCTCTTTCCAGTCTGAATTCGTTGTATGCGGTGAGGTTGGTCGTGAACCGAAACATCTATAAGTCAGCTGTTTTAAATCGCTCGAATGCGATACTGTGATTCTTTAAATATTCCAGACTTTGTCATACTTCGTTAAAGACTCAATCTGTTGGAGTCTTCTCTTGGATATTCCGATAAGATTCGCTTCAGTTGGAATCTTCTCTTGTGCATGCCTTTTGTCATATTCAAGTAGAGTATGGTGGTTGACAAGCGTACTCGACTATTATTCGAGGGACGAGAAGTCTAACCTAATACGACTACTTTGTAACACCCCCAAAACTTAACCCTTTTGGAAAGGTATTACCGCCAGTGACCCCAGTGTTCCTTACCGAGATCACCCAAGGCTTTACCAAAAATACATTTTATGAAATGCGATTGATACACAAAGATCAAGCATTAAATTCCAAAACATAACATTGTCAAGGAAACAAGAGTTACGGGATTACAACCCAATCCCGAATAGGTCAAAACATAGTTTAAACCAAACACAGCGGAAGACTAAGAAAGTACATTACAATCGGAGTTATTGTCCAAAGGATCATAACCTGATTAAAGAAATAATTAAAACATTCAAAAACCACCGCTGACTCCATAGTCCTTCTAATCTTCTGAGCTACTTCTTAACTGATGTGCCGAATCGAACGGATGACACCAGCCAACCATGCAAGGGAAAATATTGGTTGGTTAGTCTAAATGAATAGACTAGCAAGGGTAAAAAGCAGACTGGTTCGAAGCAGTCGTATTAGGTTAGACTCCTCGTCCCTCGAATAATAATCGAGTACGCTTGTCAACCACCATACTCCTACTGGAATAAACAAGAGGTATGCACAAGAGAAGATTCTGGAAGACTGAATCTTCACAGAAATCGACTCGAAAGAAGACTCCAACTGAAATGAGTCTTTAAGGAAGTAATGACAAATCTGGAATATTACAGAATCATACAACAATGATTTAAAACTGACTGAGATGCTTCGGTTCACGACCAACCTCATCGCCTACAGCGAATCCAGATTGGAAAGAGAACGTACTACATTCAAGTCAAGACGAGTTTTCCTAGCTGCACTGAACTTAGCTGCACTACTCGCCCAAGGTGTATTAATTATGTGCGTCAAGGTAGCACTTATCTGATTTATGTTTCAAAAACACACATCACGTTATAGACTTTTACATGTGTACCCCACCAGTGGGACGACACATCTTAGTATACGTTTCGTCGAGAGTGACGTATACCGAAAGGTTTGTGACACCAGCTAAGTGTCCTGTCTCTACACACTTGTGAAAGAGACCGATCATGATCTTAGAATAGTACCAGATGGGGACGAGCCATCCCGATACCAGATTATAAAGAAACGACTGGACAGAGTCCGAGTAACGTTCCTATTTAACAGTGCTAACTAAACAGTTAAAGCACCACAACATTTACAGGATAAATCCACATAAAGGCCCGAAAGGCGATCACAGATAATAGCGTTGTTCTAACAGATATACAACCTATTATATGATTTTCAAAACAGTTTATCAAAACCGTTTCCAGACAAACAGAATATTCATTCCAAATTAATTACTCAGATAAACTACTGATAATTAATGTAAATATGGAACGAAAGAGCAAGAGCGAACCACCACTTGTCTTACTCCGCATAATAGTCTAAAGACGTCACTGGATTCCGGGCTCGACACGGTATAGTTCCGACAGCACAACAACCTTCGAGTCGACCCATAAAAGGAACCCTAAGTTAGATCCGACATAAACAGTACGAATCTAAACACGGCGAAAGAACATGAAAGGAAAGACGCCACGACGACAACCGACCAAGCCAAAGCCACGAAGGCGTTCTGGGCACTGGCGGCGGTCGCCGTTCTTGGCGGCGGTCGCCGTATTCATCACGGCGGTCGCCGCGAAGAACACGACGGTCGCCGTGACGAACTCAGACGACACAGAACGAGAGAAAACTCACCCCAAAACACGAGTGCGTTTTGACCCCTTTCAGCCCGGCTTGGTTTCTGACCTTCCAAGGCAACCACAAGGCTTCACAAAGGCTGCTGGAAACACCACTAACAACACCTGACAAAAGCTTCGAAATTTCCGACGAAGACACAACTCCGGCGAGAGGCGAATTTGGCAGAGGTTTGGTGCTTGGATGGCTCAAAACCTCTCCCCCAGCACCTCCTTTTATAGCCAACACATCTGGAGTTCGAAGACGAGGGCCTAGAGCTACTGCGGCGCTTGCCAGAAACAACGCCGGCGACCAACGGGCAACGACTGCTGGGCAACGATGACGGCACTTACGGCGGTCGCCGCGGCATGACACATCAGCTGCCTCCTCGGGTGTTGGAACGGCGGGCGCCGTATCTTTACGGCGGTCGCCGTGCTTGGGTCTCACGACGGCGGTCGTCGTGACCCTTTTTCCCGCCCGTTCAGCTTTGAATGGATAAGACATTAAATCGGGATAAAAATTATCGTACGCGAACGACAATTAAAATCTAAGGCACCTTGTCTGTATATTATTTCACTGAGAAAAATATTACAGATACAGAGCACATTACAGAATGTCTCAAGCTACCTGAATTAAATCCGACATACA
The DNA here is from genome assembly GCA_027886185.1 of Rheum nobile. NCBI lineage: Eukaryota > Viridiplantae > Streptophyta > Magnoliopsida > Caryophyllales > Polygonaceae > Rheum > Rheum nobile. The sequence goes on from WOAB01000163.1 coordinate 3,619,307, forward strand.
CAACGGGTACTCGGGAAAATTCCATAATTCCCAAAATAACCTTACAAAAATACGGGGTATCACATCTCCTCCCCCTTACAAGAAGTTTCGACCCCGAAACTTAGGTCGAGAATAACTCGGGAAAACGCCTGAGCATATCTGACTCGGTTTCCCACGTCTCCCAAGTAACTTCTTCGGTCCCTGACTTGGACCACAGCACTCGTACCAAAGGTACGATCTTGTTGCGCAAATGCTTCTCCCGACGCTCCAAAATGCGCACGGGCAACTCTTCATAAGTACCATTAGCTTGAATCTCGATGTCCTCGTAACTAAGTACATGAGACTCATCTGGTACATACTTTCTGAGTAAAGATACGTGGAACACGTTATGCACCGGGTGAGCCGATGGTGGCAACGCCAAACGGTACGCTAGAGATCCCACTCTATCCAGAATTTTGAATGGTCCCACGTAGCGAGGGTTAAGCTTCCCACGCTTACCAAATCTGAAAACTCCTTTGGATGGCGATACCTTGACAAAAACCTTGTCACCGACCTCGAACTCGACAATCCTGCGCTTCCGATCTGCGTAGGACTTCTGTCGACTCTGAGCGGTCAACATTCTTTGTCTGATCAAAGCAATGTCTGAAGCCGTCCTTTCGACCAACTCTGGTCCAAGCAGAATTTTGTCGGCATTATCGTCCCAACAAATCAGAGATCTGCATCTGCGACCATACAAAGCTTCAAACGGAGCCATCTTGATTGTAGCATGCCAGCTATTGTTGTATGTGAACTCAATCAGACTCAAGCTGTCCTCCCAGCTAGTCGGACGATCGAGCACACAAGCTCTAAGCATATCCTCCAGAGTCTGAATGGTCCTTTCAGACTGGCCATCTGTCTGAGGATGAAACGTTGTACTGAACCTCAACTCGGTCCCCATAGCCTTATGAAGCTCCTTCCAGAATCTTGACATGAAACGGCCATCTCGGTCCGATACAATGGTCTTAGGAATGCCATGTAAGCGGACAATCTCCTTCTGGTAAACTTTGGCTAGCTTCTGGGTTTCCCATGTGGTCTTGATGGCTATGAAATGAGCACTCTTCGTAAGCTTATCCACAATTACCCAGATAGCATCTCTCTGACTTCGAGTCTTGGGTAGCCCAGTGATGAAGTCCATGGAAATGTCCTCCCATTTCCATTCTGGTACGGGGAGAGGTAGCATCTCACCACCTGGTCTGCGGTGTTCGATCTTGACTTTTTGGCAAGTTAAGCACTTTGCCACAAAGTCTGCTACGTCCCACTTCATGTTTGGCCACCAAAACTTCTTCCTGAGATCCTTGTACATCTTGCTAGAGCCAGGATGCACAGAATAAGCAGATGAATGAGCTTCTCTCATCACCAACTGACGAAGACCTTCTGTGTCAGGCACACAGATCCGATCTTGAAACCAAAGTGATCCATCATCCTGAACCACAAAACTGGGAGCTTTCCCATCCATCACCTCACTGCTTAACTTTACCAATATGATGTCATCGACTTGTTTTTCTTTGATCTGATCCAGCAGTGTAGCCTGAATCTCCATCATACTCAGGTACCCTCTATGCTGGTCATACAAGACTTCAATGTCGCATGACTCTTGGTTTAGCTTGGTCTGAGCAGTAAGCAACGCAACCACAGTCTCGTGCGTTGTCTTCCGGCTTAGTGCATCAGCTACTACATTAGCCTTGCCCGGATGATACAGCAACTCCATGTCGTAGTCCTTGAGCAACTCTAGCCAGCGGCATTGTCTCATATTTAACTCCTTCTGAGTAAATATATACTTGAGACTTTTGTGGTCAGTGAAGACTTGGCATCTTATACCATAGATGTAATGCCTCCAAATCTTCAGCGCAAAGACAACCGCTGCTAACTCAAGATCATGGGTCGGATAGTTTTCTTCGTAAGTCTTGAGTTGTCTAGATGCGTAAGCAATGACTCTGCCCCTTTGCATCAAAACACAACCAAGACCACACTTGGAAGCATCACTATATACCACATAATCGTCATTCCCCTCTGGGAGTGCTAACACGGGTGCCGAGGTCAACCGTCGCTTCAACTCCTGGAAACTGACCTCGCACTTGTCATTCCAGACAAACTTCTTGTGGACCTTGCGGAGTAGATTGGTCATAGGTAGAGCGATCTTTGAAAATCCTTCTACGAACCTTCTGTAATACCCGGCAAGTCCAAGAAAGCTGCGCACCTCTTTTACGTTCTGAGGTTGTGTCCACTTAGCCACAGCTTCAATCTTTTGGGGATCAACCATAACCCCATTTTTATTGATCACATGGCCTAAGAAAGCCACCTCTTTCATCCAGAATTCACATTTAGACAATTTAGCATAAAGCTGATGTTGTCTAAGGATCGACAAGGAAATCCGTAGATGTTCCTCGTGGACTTGTTCATTCGGAGAATAGATCAAGATGTCGTCGATGAAAACCACCACGAACTTATCCAAGTACTGGTGAAAACATCGGTTCATCAAATCCATAAAGACAACTGGAGCATTTGTAAGCCCAAAAGGCATCACTACGAACTCGTAATGACCATATCTGGTCCTAAACGCAGTTCTAGGAATGTCCTGCTCCCGAATCCTGAGTTGATGATATCCAGATCTTAAGTCGATCTTGGAGAAAACCTTTGCTCCCTGCAATTGGTCCAACAAGTCATCAATCCTAGGCAAAGGATACTTGTTCTTGATCGTCACCTTGTTCAACTCTCGGTAGTCGATACAAAGTCGGAACGATCCGTCCTTCTTTTTGACAAATAATACCGGAGCACCCCACGGCGATGCACTCGGCCTGACATAACCTTTATCAAGAAGATCTTCAAGTTGATTCTTTAATTCTTGCATCTCAGCCGGAGCCATCCGATACGGTGATTTGGAAATCGGCTCCGTACCAGGCTCGAGATCAATAGAAAACTCAACGTCACGGTTCGGGGGTAATCCTGGAATTTCTTCCGGAAAGACATCCGAAAATTCCCTAGCTACAGGAATATCAAGAACCTCAGGTCCATCCTTCTCGGGCGAATCCAAGTAGCAAAGGTACCCGACACATCCTTGTCGTAGTAGCTTAAACGCAGCCATCGCATTGATCAGCTTGCCGTTATCAGCGTCATTTCGACCTTTGAACTTGCACACGAATTGGCCCCCGGATGACACCGTCACCGTTCTTAAACTGAAGTCGATCACCACCTTGTGACGCGTCAGCCAATCCATACCGAGGATAATGTCGTATGGAGCCATGGCTATGCAGATTAAATCTGCCTCGAATTCCTTACCCTGAATGGTAATCGGAAAGTCGGACAAATGCTTGGTTCCCACCAAACGTTCTCCATTAGGAAGATTAACGACGAAAGGGTCGCACGAATCATTGCACACTAAATCTAACTTGCTAACACAGCTATCCGAAATAAAGGAATGCGTAGCACCAGAATCAAACAGAATGCACACTGAAGTAGAGTGAAGGTATAGAGTACCTTGAGCAATCGGAGCGTTGGGTCCATCTGCCTCACGCATCTCGTACAAGCGTTGGCCCTGACTTCCAGAAACAGATGGGGCCTTTCCCCTGTTCTGAGCAGTCGTCTGCACTGAAGGGCTAGGAGTCTCGGCAGGCTTAAACCTAGGTCGGTTGCTCTGATGAACTAACCCTTGCTGCGACTCTACTCCCTTCTGCTTCCCCTGCTTGCATAACTTTTGCAGATGACCATCACGTCCACACCCAAAGCATGGCCTCTTCTCCCTCCGACACTCAGTGCTCTTGTGCCCAGCAGTGCCGCAGTTATAACACTGAACTGTACTCCTAGTCTGCCCTGACTGCTGAGTCGATCCTCCTTGCGTCATCTCCGTCTTAGCTCGGCCGGACTTGGCGAAGTTAGACGGTGGCGCAGGGCGCTTAAAACCACCTCCCTGGTTCTGATTCTGCATCGACTTCTATCGGTTGCGCCTCTTGGTCGACTCCTCGAGAGTTACCTCCAGCTTATAGGCACAATCCACATACTGCTCCAAGGTAGAGCATGTGTGGTGCACCATTAATGGCTTGATATCCGGGTTCATCCACTCGTGGAAGTACCAAATCTTTTGAGCCTCGCTGGTGATCTCGGCAGTGGCGTATTGTAGAAGATGGTTGAACTTAGATGCCAACTCGGTCACTCTCAGACCATCAGTCTGAGGGTACAAGAACTCTTTATGCTTCTCCTCTCTCATAGCACGAGAGAAAAAAGCGATCAACCATCTTGGTCTTGAACATCGACCAAGTCAACACTGGGCTCTCAGCCAAACCAGTGCTCTCCCACCACTCGCTAGCCTCCTCCTTCAGCTGAAGAGAAGCGATATGGACCTTCTCAGCCTCCGTACACTCCACGTTCCTGAACAGCCTCTCCATATGGGAGAACCAATGAGTCACTGCCACTGGCTCCCCTTTCCCGTTATAGCAGTCGGGTCTCATGGAAGTAATGGTCTTAAGAGCACGACCATAGCTGTCCCTCGCCCTAACGACAGTCTCCTGTATCACGGGGTTTCTGGGTTCCACAACATCAGGAACCGCTGCGTGAATAGGCACTTCTTGTGCTTGAGGCGCACTTGGTCTCAAGACATCTGTGATAGCCTGCATCACGATCCCACAGATTGCCTCAACAGCTGCAGCATCAAATAGCGTCGGCGCCTGGGTCTGATCTTGACCTTCACGCCTCTGCTGGACGCGAGACTCAGACTCGTGTTCATCCTGAACACCTCTTCCTGCTGGTCTGGGGTTTTGGCTAGTCCCAGCACCGGCTCAAGTCGAATTCCTCGTGCTTCTTGGGTTCACCATCTATTTACCGATCAAATTCCAAGCATTCAATACATTAATATTATGCAATATACCAACGTAAATAAATTACTCAGAATAGATCAACTTGGTATTTTATAGATGAACCTTCGAATTCTTACACAAGTTACACATAAGTCTACCATTCGAGCCCTAGGACAATGTTGCTCGAAGATATAAGTGTTTCTCAGAGTACTTGCCGCAATACTGAAATATTACACAAAGTACAACTTGGAATACTAAGAAACAAAACTACTACGATAGGCAACGCCACTCCTCCTCAAGGCGTTCCAAAACGTCTCCCATACGACTGGCTACTCGTGCATGGTCTCTTCGGGCTAGGCTCACCATCGAGCTCTGGCGATGGGTTTCGCACCCTGCTTGACCCTGAAGCACGTAGTCCTAGCTCAGTCATGGTAAAGTATGGGTCGTCCATGACTGGTCCTCCTATTCCAGCCCTCCTCTGAGTACTGGCGATCAGCTCATCCCTCTGACGCTGCTGTTCTGCGGAGATTACCTCGCTCTGGCGGAGAATCTCTTGCAGCTCGGATTCCGACCTCCATCTCCTTGGAGTAGGGATAGGCTGATATTCCCTGTCACTTCTCCTAATACCGTACTCGGTATACAGTGCCTCCCAATCAGCTTCTGACATGGGTGCGTACTCTGGCACTGGTGACAATCCTGTACCGGGCTCCTGATTCTGCCCTCCAAGGTCCAACTCTGGATCCTCTTCTGGATCATCCTCTATGGGGTCCTCATCCTCGGGATCATCCTCGATGGGATCCTCATCCTCGGGATCATCCTCGATGGGATCCTCATCCTCGGAATCATCCCCGATCATATCCTCTTCCTCGACAGGATCTTGCTCAAGCATCTCCTCTTCCTCCTCCTCGTACTCAATCTCCTCGGGAATTGGTCCCAGCAGAAAGTCGTCTTGGTAAACCCCTTGTTCGTACCTTGATAACTCATCTTCCTGCTCCCATTCCTGTACTTCCTCCACCCTTAGTGGCGGCACAGGTGCAGGCTCAGGGACCATAGCATTCCTGGCTACAAGGACAACTGACTCGGGGAGAACGTGCTTGACGTCTTCGGGTAGGCTACTCGGGCCTCCAACCTCGAAACATCGCTGAGGTAACGGAAAATCTAGCCTCGGCTGATCCGACTTGGCGTCTTCCGACCCCCTACCAATAGAAAAGCAGACACCCATCCTATCGAACAATAAGGAAGGAATTAGTCTTTCTAGACATAGAAGCAAGCTTACTATATCAGACTATAAAGAAGACACGACTATGAACGGTGTTTTTAAATTCTTTTCAGAATGAAAATTCAGAGCCCTTTTTAAAGCATTTCGAAAACGGATAAATGGTTTATAAAAATTCCAAACCCGTTTTAAAACCTTTTGCTCTGATACCACAACTGTAACACCCCCAAAATTTAACCCTTTTGGAAAGGTATTACCGCCAGTGACCCCAATGTTCCTTACCGAGATCACCCAAGGCTTTACCAAAAATACATTTTATGAAATGCGATTGATACACAAAGATCAAGCATTAAATTCCAAAACATAACATTGTCAAGGAAACAAGAGTTACGGGATTACAACCCAATCCCGAATAGGTCAAAACATAGTTTAAACCAAACACAGCGGAAGACTAAGAAAGTACATTACAATCGGAGTTATTGTCCAAAGGATCATAACCTGATTAAAGAAATAATTAAAACATTCAAAAACCACCGCCGACTCCATAGTCCTTCTAATCTTCTGAGCTACTTCTTAACTGATGTGCCGAATCGAACGGATGACACCAGCCAACCATGCAAGGGAAAATATTGGTTGGTTAGTCTAAATGAATAGACTAGCAAGGGTAAAAAGCAGACTGGTTCGAAGCAGTCGTATTAGGTTAGACTCCCCGTCCCTCGAATAATAATCGAGTACGCTTGTCAACCACCATACTCCTACTGGAATAAACAAGAGGTATGCACAAGAGAAGATTCTGGAAGACTGAATCTTCACAGAAATCGACTCGAAAGAAGACTCCAACTGAAATGAGTCTTTAAGGAAGTAATGACAAATCTGGAATATTACAGAATCATACAACAATGATTTAAAACTGACTGAGATGCTTCCGTTCATGACCAACCTCATCGCCTATAGCGAATCCAGATTGGAAAGAGAACGTACTACATTCAAGTCAAGATGAGTTTTCCTAGCTGTACTGAACTTAGCTGCACTACTCGCCCAAGGTGTATTAATTATGTGCGTCAAGGTAGCACTTATCTGATTTATGTTTCAAAAACACACATCACGTTATAGACTTTTACATGTGTACCCCACCAGTGGGACGACACATCTTAGTATACGTTTCGTCGAGAGTGACGTATACCGAAAGGTTTGTGACACCAGCTAAGTGTCCTGTCTCTACACACTTGTGAAAGAGACCAATCATGATCTTAGAATAGTACCAGATGGGGATGAGCCATCCCGATACCAGATTATAAAGAAACGACTGGACAGAGTCCGAGTAACGTTCCTATTTAACAGTGCTAACTAAACAGTTACATCACCACAACATTTACAGGATAAATCCACATAAAGGCCCGAAAGGCGATCACAGATAATAGCGTTGTTCTAACAGATATACAACCTATTATGTGATTTTCAAAACAGTTTATCAAAACCGTTTCCAGACAAACAGAATATTCATTCCAAATTAATTACTCAGATAAACTACTGCCACTTGCCTTACTCCGCAGAATAGTCTAAAGACGTCACTGGATTCCGGGCTCGACACGGTATAGTTCCGACAGCACAACAACCTTCGAGTCGACCCATAAAAGGAACCCTAAATTAGATCCGACATAAACAGTACGAATCTAAACACGGCGAAAGAACACGAAAGGAAAGACGCCACGACGACAACCGACCAAGCCAAAGCCACGAAGGCATTCTGGGCACTGGCGGCGGTCGCCGTATTCATCACGGCGGTCGCCGCGAAGAACACGGCGGTCGCCGTGACGAACTCAGACGACACAGAACGAGAGAAAACTCACCCCAAAACACGAGTGCATTTCGACCCCTTTCAGCCCGGCTTGGTTTCTGACCTTCCAAGGCAACCACAAGGCTTCACAAAGGCTGCTGGAAACACCACTAACAACACCTGACGAAAGCTTCGAAATTTCCGACAAAGACACAACTCCGGCGAGAGGCGAATTTGGTAGAGGTTTGGTGCTTGGATGGCTCAAAACCTCTCCCCCAGCACCTCCTTTTATAGCCAACACATCTGGAGTTCGAAGACGAGGGCCTAGAGCTACTGCGGCGCTTTCCAGAAACAACGCCGACGACCAACGGGCAACGACTGCTGGGCAACGATGACGGCACTTACGGCGGTCGCCGCGGCATGACACATCAGCTACCTCCTCGGGTGTTGGAACGGCGTGCGCCGTATCTTTACGGCGGTCGCCGTGCTTGGGTCTCACGACGGCGGTCGCCGCGACTTTACGGCGGTCGCCGCGACTTTACGGCGGTCGCCGTGACCCTTTTTCCCGCCCGTTCAGCTTTGAACGGATAAGACATTAAACCGGGATAAAAATTATCGTACGCGAACGACAATTAAAATCTAAGGCACCTTGTCTGTATATTATTTCACTGAGAAAAATATTACAGATACAGAGCACATTACAGAATGTCTCAAGCTACCTGAATTAAATCCGACGTACACAACGGGTACTCGGGAAAATTCCATAATTCCCAAAATAACCTTACAAAAATACGGGGTATCACATCTTAGAACCTTCTGCTTTGTACCCTTGCATGGTCTATTCATTTAGACTAACCAACCGATTATTCCCTTGCATGGTTGGCTGGTGTCATCCGTTCGATTCGGCACATCAGATAGATTGCAGATCCGAGGAGACTAGATTGACTATGAAGACGACGGTTGTTTTGGATGTTTTAATAATTATCTTTTAAACATGTTGAGAGCCTTGGGCAGGTGATCATTACGATCACAACCATTTTTGTAATATTTTAAGAAAGAATTCCGCTGTAACTTATTTACTCTGTTATATATTTAAAAGACTTCCACTATACTTTGTTTAAACTTTGTGTTTGTCCTATTCGGGATTGGGATGTAATCCCGGGACTCATGTTTTATATGAATAATATTATGATTTTGTATCATAAGTGTTTCATGATTGGTATTTAAATGGTAAAGCCTGGGGTGGCTTCGGTGAGGAAAACCGAGGTCACTGGCGGTAATACCTTTCCAAATGGGTTAAGATTTGGGGGTGTTACATTGACAAATCATTTTTTGGGCCATTTTTTTTGCGCGTCCACCTAAGATCAAATGTGCTCATGTTTTGGTCTATGTGCGTAGATATTGACCCAAATGATCCGTATGTGCACAAGTTTGATATACCAATATTTTTTCTTAGGATTTCTTTTCGCGCACACACCTGAAATGAAATGTGCACATGTTTTGGCATGTGTGTGTATAGATATTGACCCGTATGTGTACAAGTTTTGACAGATCATTTTTTTCCTCGGCATTTTTTGCACGTGCACCTAGGATTAAATGTGCACATGTTTTGGCTTGTATGTGCATAAATATTGACCCGTTTGTGCACAAGTTTTGACCGACCACTTTTTGTTTATTCTTTTCAAAGCAACTTTTTTTACGCATACGCCTTAGATGAAATTTGCCCATGATGTGCCTTGTGAGTGCATAGATATTGACATGTATGTGCATCTAAATTATACTGTGTGTGCATACATTTTTCATTTAAAATGTGTATGAGTGTAAATCGTGTGTGCATGACATGTGAAGTCATACATTTTTGCGCGAATGTGCATGTATAATGACTTGTATGTGCATCTAATTTGTACTAGGTATGAGTATATCATGTTTTTGCATGCAATTGGCCTGAGTATGCATAACCTTTGCACTGGATGTTCATATAAAATTTTGGTCGAGAGAGAAATTTTGCAAATTTTTTTTTGCCAAAAAAAGCTTGATCGGTCAACGCCGTCGTGAATGTGCATGCAAATTGACCTAAATGTGTATATAAAATTTGGGCCAAAAATAAAAATTGGCCCGATAAAAAACTGTTCAACGGTCAACGCCCGTGTTCACCAATCATGTGCCCACCCCTTCAACTTGTTCTAAGAAAATAGAACATTATGAATTGCGATTGCCACATGATTTTTTGTTCTCGTGGGGGAAGGCAGGACAATATAACGATAAGTATGAAGTTCTTTCTAGATCCTAATCTTTTCGCCTCACACCCTTGTTTCGAAAGTAAGTAATGAAGGTAATATTTCTTTTCGATTTCACAATATCTCTCACTATTTTACTAAAAATGGACCCATCCAATAAAAAAGAAAAGAAACCCTTTTTAGAGGAGCTTTGTAAGATCTGAAACCTTAGAAACGTCATCCCATGCCAACCCGGGGAATTTCCCGGAGGTCACCCATCCTAGTACTACTCCCGCCCTAGCACGCTTAACTTTAGAATTCTTTGTCATCACTTGAACCCTAAAAAGTAAGAGCTATCGTTGACACGATTAGAACTCTAATCCTTATAAAGGATTACAAATTCAGGGTGTTACAATCACCCCCACTTAAACTCTTGACGACCTCATCAAGGCCCAAAGACCACCATCTGGGTCGAGTGACCGCCATCCAGGCCAAGTCTACTCATAACCCAAAGTCAGTTCTAATTCCATTTGTAAGACCCTAAACCTTAGAAGCGTCATCCCATGCCAACCTAGGGACTTCCCAGGAGGTCACCGATCTTGGTACTACTTCCGCACTAGGACGCTTAACTTCAGAGTTCTTTGTCCTCACTTGAACCTTAAAAAGGAAGAGCTCTTGTTGACATGAGTATCACTCTAATCCTTGTAAAGGATTACAAATATGGGGTGTTACAAGCTTGCCCCACCCATGAGTAAATATTTTGTAGTAGCCTAAGTAAAGCTCTCTAGATTATCTATGGGTAAAGTTCACCACTTAAATGAAAGCCTAATCTCCACCCTTGCATGACAACCCTTCCAAGAGTGGAGGTTTATTCTCATTTTACACATGGGGCATCATTTCTTATGCAATCAAGTCCTATTTTTTATTCATAATTAATAACTTATATCATTTTAACTTGTTTTTCCAAACAATAATCATTATAATGAGAACAATTATTTAGGAGAGAAATGAGAATCATTTTGGACCATTAGTTTTAGAAAAATAAGGGTCCTATTAGACTTTCATTAAAAGACCAAAAATTCGGCGATGTCGATTTTTTCTCATATTATACGCGTTCTTTAGAAGAAAAAATCATGCACGCCTCGTTGTGAACATATTTTTGATGCTCATCACTTTTGTCCTTAGATGTTCACCACTTTCATGCCCACATGTTCACCACTTTTGTACCTAGAAAAAATCATGCACGCCTCGTTCGTTTTTCTCTTATATGTTCATCACTTTTTGCTATGACAATATTTTCGATGCTCACCACTTTTGTACCTAGATATTATCACTTTTTTTGTATACATGCTCATCATTTTCTACTATACGTTCATAACTTTTCGCGTGAACATGTTTTCGATGTTCATCACTTTTGTACTTTGATGTTCATCTTTCATGTCCAGATGTTCACCACTTTTGTACCTAGATACTCATCATTTTTTATGCATGCATTTTCATTTTTGGTCTTCTATACGTTCATCACTTTTTGCTATGAAAATATTTTTCGCTGTTATCACTTTTGTCCTTAGATGTTCACCACTTTCATGCCTAGATGTTCACCAATTTTGTGCCTAGATGATCATCACTTTTTTATGCATACATGCTAACCGTTTTTCTCATATACGTTCATCACTTTTTGCGTGAACGTGCTATCGATGTTCATCATTTTTGTCCTTACTTGTTCACCACTTTTGTACCTAGATGTTCATCATTTATTTTATGCATGCATTTTCATAGCTTGTCTCCTATACGTTCATCAATTTTCTCTGAACATGTCTTAGATGTTCATCACTTCTATGCCAAGATGTTCATCACCTTTATTGCTAGATGTTGATCGTTTTGATGCATGCATGTTCATCACTCTTACACCTACATGTTTATCACTTTTCATGCTTACATGTGCATTACTACTTGAACAAGCATATATGTGCATCACTTTATGCCTATATGTGCTTCACAAAACGCATCCAAGAAAAAACATATCTTTTTACTTACTCTAGACTTGAATTCATATAAAAATGATCAATTTGTGTCATATAAACATGCATTGAACATTAAATGGTCATTTTTATAAGATTTGCGAGTTTAGAAAACACAAACATAAGCATAGAAACACTATCGAATTATGTGTTTTTAGTTGTAAGGTGATGAACATGACTTATATATTGTGATGAACATCTACGACCAAATGTAGTGAACATATGAGTTCACTGGGAATTGTAAGTAGAGAATCACCGCAGGGACAAAAACTTTGAATATAGATTGAAATGTAGGCCGACAATTGATGTAGACTTAGCCTCGTTGTTGAGTCGTGGTACAAGCCACTGCCTTAGAAGCAAATCACCCTAACACTAGTGCAAGTCATAGATGGCGTAAGTTCCCCTATGTTAACACAACTCATATCGAACCTGTGTAGTTCAAGTAAGAAGTAAAGGGATCGCATGAACTCAGACCAGTAAGAGAAGGGCAACTTTGCTGGTGTGTTTAGAAAACAGAGAAGATGGAATGCTTTTTTTTTTCAATGTCTTTTCTGAAAAGAAACGTAACCCTTTTATAGGGAAGAAGAGACAAACAAAATCCCTTGATCTGCTCCTTTGCCATTAACCACGAAATCAAACAATAAATCCCAAAATATTCTTCTTTATCACGACCATTAACAACATCAATCTGGTTTTAATTCAGTCAAAATAGAATCTTTGTAATAAAGACGTTGTAGTAAAAACGAGATTACGAAAGAGCAATCGTCAATGCTTTTATGTAATTCATTTGGCCCTTCATCCACAAAATAATAAACAAACCTGTAAAAAGAGACGCAACCCCACTGTGCACGTGCCACGAACATGGGCCAGAATGGACAGACGACGGCAACGGTGCGCGCGTGGGGGCCTCTCTTATCCCAACTCACTACTTGGTTGTAAGACCCGATGCCTTAGAAGTGTCATCCCATGCCAACCCAGGGACTTCCCAAGAGGTCACCCATCCTGGTACTATTCTCTCTCTAGCACGCTTAACTTTCGAGTTCTTTGTCCTCAATTGAACCATGAAAATGAAGAGATCTTGTTGACATGTGTAGCACTCTAATCCTTATAAAGGATTACAAATTTGGGGTATTACAATCACCCCCACTTAAACCCTTGACGACCTCGTCAAGCCCAAATACCACTCTTTGGGTCGAGCGACCGTCCACCAGAGCAAGCCCCCTCGTAACCCAGAGGCGGCTCTGATATCATTTGTAAGACCCGAGGCCTTAGAAGCGCCATCCCATGCCAACCCGGGGACTTTCCAAGAGGTCACCCATCCTGGTACTACTCCTGCCCTAGCATGCTTAACTTCAGAGTTCTTTGTCCTCACTTGAACCCTGAAAAAGAAGAGCTCTTGTTGACATGAGTAGCACTATAATCCTTATAAAGGATTACAAATCCTGGGTATTACATTGGCCTTGAAGGGAAGGTATATATAAGGAGGTAATTTTACCTCTTATTTTCCAATGTGGGATGTGGTGAGAATACCAACAACCCATTTTTCCCTTCAACCATAAACAAGCATTAAATGGGTGACTTGGCATCATTTTACCCACATTCCCCTACTAATGCAAGGTTTACACTAATCCAAGCTTGGTAGGCTTAGTGCTTAAGAACTGACATCTTTCGATTTGAACTAGAACTTTAGTGAACTTAAGGATATTCTCAAATCAATAGAGTGAACAAAGTCTTGAACTCTTTGATCATTTAGAGAACGTAACTCAAGAAGACACACTTTACCTTGTGTCCATACGACCTCACAATTGAGATCTCTCCACGAGAGTCTCTATATACTTGGGATACTCATGAGTACACTCCAAAGGACTTCTCAAGTCCTAATTATAGGGGTGTTCTCTTTTTGAAATCACATAGGTGATCTCATCAAGTATGTCTCATATAGACCATCCTTTATAGGACTATGAAATCATTAAGAACATTACATGTTCAACCTCTTTTCTTACTCATCATTCACGATAGGAATGGGTATAAGATAACCTTTCACAAAAGTTTCAAACCTACCCCCCTTGATGATTCCATGCCAATCTTCCTATTTAATCCTTTTGTTAAAGGATCAACAAAATTCCTTTTCGACCTTTTGAACTCGAATGTGATTACACCATTTAAAATAAGGTGTCTCACAACTTCATGTCGGATCCGAATGTGCCTTTTCTTTCCATTATAGGCACTACTCATAACAACTCTGATAGTTGCTTGAGAATCACAATGTAGAGATATGGGAGGTATTGGCTGCCTCACAATGGAATGTCAGCCATTAGACTTCTCAAATATTGTGCCTCTTGCCCTGGTAAGTCAAGAGCCACAAACTCTGACTCTATAGTAGATCTAGCTATTATGGTCTGCTTTGCAGACTTCCACAAAATAGCTACACCACATAAAGTAAACACATACCCACTAGTAGGATTTACTTCATCATTATCAGATACCCAATTAGCATCACAATAGCCCTCTAGAACTTTAGGAAATTCTACATAATGTAAACTCCAATCCATTGTACATCTCAAGTACTTTAGCAATCTTTTTAGTTCATTCCAATGTTCATTACATGGACAATGGGTATATCGACTTAATCTACTAACATCATAGGCTATATCAGGTCGAGTATCGTTCATTAAGAACATCAAGCTTCCAATTATCTAAGCGAGTATCGTTCATTAAGAACATCAAGCTTCCAATTATCTAAGCATACTTAGATTGAGAAACACTATGTACTTTATTTTTCTTTAAATGTATGCTAGAATCATAAGGTGTTCTTATAGGCATGACATCAAAGGAATCAAATTTATTTAAAATTTTATCTACATAATGAGATTGAGACAAGATGAAGCCATCTTTGGTTTTAGTCACTTTTATATCTAAGATCACATCAACTTCACCTAAGTCTTTCATCTAAAATTTTGACGATAAGAAATCCTTGGTCTGATCAATAATATCTATGTTTGTCCCCATTATAAGCATGTCATCTACATACAAGCATATAATCAGACATTCTCCATGATCCACTTTAGAATACACACATGCATCAGAACCATGTACATGAAATCCAAAGTTTAAAATAGTATTATGAAAATTTCCATATTATTGCTTTGGTGCTTGTTTCAGACCATATAAGGATTTCTTGAGCTTACACACCTTATGCTTTTGTCCAGAAATCTCAAATCCTGGAGGTTGTTGCATATATATCTCTTCATCTAAATCGCCATTCAAAAATGATGTTTTCACATCCATCTGATGTACTAGCAAATTATGAGCTGAAGCTAAAGCTAGTAAAGCACGAATAGTAGAGATTTTAGTCACAAGTGAATAAGTGTCAAAATAATCAATACCATGTTTTTGGGTAAACCCCTTAATAACAAGTCTTGCCTTATATCTTTCTATAGAGCCATCAGTTTTCAACTTTTTCTTGAAAATCCATATGCATCCAATGGCCTTACTACCTCTAGGCAAGTCAACTATATCCCATGTTTGATTAGACATGATTGAATCTAATTCAATCTTAATAACATCTTTCTAGAAACTAGCATCAATAGAACTCATGGCCTCTTTATATGTTCTAGGATCTTCTTCAATCATATGAATGCATATCATAGATTCATCTTGTATATCTATGTTTTTAAGTTCTATTACAAAAGAAGTCACAAAATCAGGAAAAAAAGATAGTTTCACTTCTCTGACTTTTACTCCTCCTAGGTTCAACAGAATCTTTAGAGTTCTTGTATGCAGAGGACTTAGAAGTAGATGCATGCATAACATGAAATGCATGAATTATAGGAGTAGGCACATCACGAGTTTTCATAGGATAAATATGCTCAAAAAATTATGCATCACGATATTCACTTATAGTTCGATCATTTGGATGCATGAATTTGTTATCTGAACTACTATCAACATAGCCTATAAACACACAATCAAATGTTCTAGGTCCAATAGTTTCACGTTTAAACACATGAAATGCAACCTTACCTAAACACCCCCACATATTCAAATAAGATAAGTTAGGTGCATAGCTTTTTCATAATTCATAAGGAGTTACATCTAATTTTCTATGAGGTATCTTGTTTAAAACATGATTAGTATATAAAATAGCTTCACCCCACATATAATCAAGTAATCCAGAACTAATAAGCATGGTATTCGTCATCTCTTTTAAAGTCTGGGTTTTCCTCTCAGCTATACCATTCGGTTGAGGTATATAAGGGGTTGTAGTCTCATGTATAATATAACTTTCTTCACAAAATCTCTTAAGTGAATCAGTCCCATACTCACCACCTCTATCAGATCTAAATCTTTTTATTTTCCGATCTAATTGGTTTTCCACATATGCTTTGTAAACTAAGAAAGTCCTTTCACCCTCATCTTTAGATCGAAGTAAATAGACCTTGGTATATCTAGAGTAATAATCTACAAATGTGATGTAATACCGTTTGCCTCCTTTACTCTCAGTAATCTTAAAATTAGCCAGGTCATAATGTGTTAACTCAAGTAATTCTGATTTCCTTTCAATTACGGGTTTAAAAGGTTTCCTGGTGAATTTGACCTCAATACATATATCACATTTTCTATGGCTATCAACGTTCAGATTAGGAATCAATCCAAATTATGCAATCGCTCAATAGCATTCACATTCACATGTCCTGATCTAGCATGCCATAAATCAATAGACTCAGTCAAGTAAGCAAAAGTAGATCCAATTTCATAAATTTTAGCAACAATGGAATCAAGCCTGAAAAGACCATTCTCGACCATGAAACCCTTCCCAACAAATTCTCCATTCTTGCTAATGCTTATTTTTCCTCCATCAAAGAGGAGCCTAAAGCCAGCTTTAATCATTAACCCCCCAGAAATCAAATTCTTATGCAAATATGGCACATACAACACATTCATTAAGCATATCTTTTTGCCAAAATTTAATGATGAAATTACCGAACATAATCCCAACTATTACCTATTAACCCAATATAATACGAACTTTTAAATAACCAAATTTTATACCAACTTTCATTGTATTTATCAGAAATAATACGTTTGTCTTTCCGGTAGAGAATCCGGCGAGTTCGATGACATGGCAATCGGAAATTGATGATTGGACATGAGATGGCATTTATTATATTAAAAAATCAGATATACTAACCAAAACATGGTAGGAATGCATACAAAACAAGAAGAAATACGTACAAACCCTAATTTGAAAGGCTATTGATCAAGAATAGCTTCAGACCTCATCTTCATGAAGCAACAAATTGGAATACCCTTGGCAACCGAGAACCTCTGATCCGTCTTCGGACAAATTAGGGAATTTTTTGATAAGTGTTGTTGAAATCTTTGGACTGAAGCATCAGAGGATCGACATCTTCAGGAAATTCCGAGTAGCTCATGGAATTGGCAACGTCCACCGGTCCGACGTCCACCTACAATAGCCAAACAAAATGATGAATATTGTTTGCTGAAGGTTCTAAAACATTTTTAGCCAAGCAACATAAATGAGTTGCCAAATGCAATTAGAATCAGGTAATAAGAGCATTGTGTGGAAAGTTTGACCAATGTTGAAATTGAGGATGAGTATGAATTTGAATACTAATGAATGGAACACAATGCTCAACCAACACATTCAGCGCAAGTTATGGAAAAATTCAAGCAGTTGGGATGAGGACAAAGCATAAAACAAAACTTAATTTTACATCATGTTATTTCTTTTACTCTTTGATTTTAAGACTAAATGCCACATCACTCCGATTTATATAACCCAGTCATCCATTTCTGATCACCATGTCATTAAACTCGCCAGATTCTCTACCGGAAAGACTAACGTATTATTTCTGATAAATACGATGAAAGTTGGTATAAAAATTGATTATTTTAAAAGTTTGTATTATTTTGGGTTAATAGGCAAACAGTTGGGATTATTTTCGACAATTTCTCCAAATTTATTTGAGAAGAATTTTCCCTTTACCGAGCATTTCAAAAATGCTAAAGTTGCCCATGTAAACTTGTTCTCCCTTGGAGGCATGGACGAAGTCAGACAATAGGTCTTTGTTGGCGCAAAAGTATCTAGTAGCTCTAGTGTTGACCATCCATTCAGCCATGTCGACAATGTTCACTTATGAAGTGACAGCGACCAAGTCCTCTTTTGTTAGATTAGCTTGATTCTTCTCCTGGTTCGGTTTTGATCCTTGATTGTTCTTCGGGGCATCACTTTTGTGATAGCATTGAGCAGCCCTATTACCAGGTTTTCCACACACAAAGCATGCTCCTTTGGGCTTGTTGTTTTTCCCTCATTTCTTGAAATTTTGGCCCTTTTTGTGTAAAGCTTTTTGGGGTCCAGAATTCTTTGAAGGAGGTTGAGGTTGTCCACTGTTCTTCTTGAACATGTCATTCTTCTGAGAAGAAGTCTCAACAAAGTTAGCCTTAATTAAAGAATCAAAAAGGTTATATGACTTATCCTTGAGGCGGTTTGCCTCTTCAATCTTCATGTGGCCGACTAACTCCTCTAGAGTCATGTCCTTTTTCTTATGTTTGAGATGGTTACGGTAACTTGCCCACGAATCTGAAAGCTTTTAAATCAGAAAGTTTGCCTACAGATACTCACACATCTTCATCCCATTAACAAGGATATCAACCACTAGGTCCTCATATTCAAGGACTTGTTCCATGATAGGTTTGTCATCCACGATCTGGAATCTTACGAACTTTCCAATAACATATTTCTTCTTCCCAACATCATCTGAACCATACTTATTTTCCAGAGTCTCCCATATAGACTTAGCAGATTTGTTGGATAAAAACAAATCGAACAACGAGTTTGACATATGGGTCAGAAGTATACCCCTTATAGTTTTGTTGTCTTGATCGTATTTTGCAACTTGAGGAACAAGTTTGTCTTGCACCGCTTGATTTGCTGCAACGGTGGCGTGGCATCTGGAGTGGGATCTTGATTAGCCAGAGGAAGGGCAACGACGGCCTGGGAGCAGCAAGAATTACATGGGAGTCGTTGAGTAGGACGTAATCGACTTTTAGTTTCTCAAAGACGATCAATAGCTTCTAGGACCAGCGGTTGTAGTTGGTTCCATCCAAAGGCTCGAGTTTGGACAGATTCAACAAGTTGATGATGCGGTTCTCCATTCGAATAGCAAGAGCGGTGAATAAATTTGCTTCTAAATTGTAAGTAGAGAATCACCGTAGGGACAAGAACTTCGAACAAAGATTGAAATGTAGGCCGATAATTGATGTAGACTTAGCCTCATTGCTGTGTTATGTTACAAGCCACCGCATTAGAAGCAAATCACCTGACACTGGTGCAAGTAAAAAATGGTGTAAGCCCCCAAAGGTTAGTACAATTTATCATCGAACCTGTGCACTTCAGCTAAGAAGAGAAGGGATCGCAGAAACTCAGACCAGTAAGAGAAGGGCAGGTTTTCTGATGTGTTTAGAAAACAAAGAAGAGGGAATGATTTTTTTTTCTGTGTCTTTTCTGAAAAGAAAGGCATCCCTTTTATAGGGAAGAGGAGACAGACAAAATCCTTTGATATGCTCCTTTTCCATTAACCACAAAATCAAACAATAAATCCCATTTTTTCTTTCTTTATCACGAGATCAGACTACCATTAAAACAACATCAATTTGGTTTTAATTCAGTCAAAATAGAATCTTTGTTTTAAAGACGTTGTAGTAAAAACGAGATTATGGAAGAGCAATCATCAATGCTAATTCGTAATTCATTTGACCTTTTATCCGCAAAATAATCAACAAACCCATAAAAAGAGACCCAACCCCACCTCACCGCGCACGTGCCACGAACACAGACCGAAACAGACGGCGGCGGCGGTGCGCGCGTGGGGCTTATCTTCTCCCAACTCACTACTTGGCATTTGATAACAACAATTTGTCGTGCTAATTACTGCTATGCAAGTTATCCAAACAAACCTAATACGTAGTCCTAGGCAAGTAAGGGTCGAGTCCTCAGGGAGACAGATTCTATCTTTATATGCAATTTCTATGTCAATCTTAAGTAACCAGAGGGGGGGGGGGGTTTGTATGTTTTAAAAGATCTAAGCATGCGAAGGCAAACAAACTAAAGATTATGAATTCAGTAATTGGGGAAAGAGCTCAGCCAAACAAACATCCACTATTCGTATGGCAAGTTGAGCCTAGACAGTCATTCAATATCTCATGCAATGGAAATTCCTATTTCTTTTCTAAAGTAACTACAAGCACAACCAGATACTTATAGCACTAACTAGTTAAACAAACATGAAACCATCAAGATTCAGTTTAACAGCAGCATTAAGCCTAGGAATATAATTAGGATACAATCTAGTATAAAACAACCAGCTTTTATCCTAGAATGTAAATCAATTCTCTTCTACATAAGACTAGCACAACCAGATACTAGTACGATGCAGTTGCTACTCCGATAAAGATATGCTCAACCAGTAACAATCTAAATCTAGTAATCAATCAATAGAGACAATACCTAGTTGCGCAGGCTAGAAACTGTCAATATTAATCATAAGCAATTCAAGCAAGAGAATAGATAAAATCCATGCGATAGATAAGGAACGAAAATATCACAACTTAATCAAAACGAAAGCTTCAGTTGTCTGACTAAGCAAGGAAGGCTTAGTTCTTCATAACAAAGTACGTAGAATAGAGAAAAGATGAAAGTAGGGTTCTAGAAAACAAGCCTTCCCTCTAACCTTAAATACTAAAGATAATAAGTCTCTAAAAATAAATTAAAACGAAATAATAAAAACACTAATAATAATTCAAAATAACGAAATAAGGAAATAAGACTCGGCTCCACTTCCGACGGCGGCGGCGGTCGCCGTAAGCCTGGCAGCGGTCGCCGCCAGAACACTTGTTGAGATTTCTTCGGTTCAGCTCCTGCGACACTTCTGTAAAAACGCCATAACTTTTGATTCCTAACTTGGATTGCGCTCATATTTTGAGGACTTGCAGTAGACTTCAAGAGATAACTTCTAGAATTGGAATCACTCCATTTGGACGTCTGAGTAAAGAGAACGAATCAATTGAATTCAGCACATTGTTCTTCTACTGTCGTGTGGACTCTCTCCTTGGTTCTTCTTCGTCTCCTCAGTGGTCAACTCCTCTTCCTCTGGATATCTTCAATTTGCTTCTCCAGACCACCAAATCCATACTTCTCCTCTCTAACTCCATAATCCACAGTTATGCACTAAATCCATCCAAATGGCTCCTCAAACCTGGTAACAACCCCTAGAAATGCACTATAAAATAGTGCCGATCAGCCTTCAAGGGAAGGTATATATAAGGAGGTAGTTTTACTTCTTATTTTCCAATGTGGGATGTCTTGGGAATACCAACAACCCACGTTTTCCCTTCATCCATAAACAAGCATTAAATGGGTGACTTGACATCATTTTACCCACGAACAAGCGTGCGCGAGCACGTAAACAACTCATGTGCGTTCTCAATTTTTTCATAAGTAATTATTCTCACGTAAACCGCCCCCGCTATACATATACTGGCCTTATTCTTTTCGTGATAACATATAGTAATTCATATCCAGTTATTCTTTTTTGAGCTGAAAAATGACAAACTCTAGTATCATCAGAAAATTTAAAACATTTATCTTTCTCAAGAATCATTGATATTGCTTTCAAATACCCGCTATTTTTTAAAGTTATATTAATACTTAAGTTATCTCCTTAGATATTAAATTTTTTAATACCTTTCATAAAGTTTCGGTGATCGAACCCTATCAATTATCGCAAAATTATTACCATTAAGGACTCGTTTGGTATGATTCAGGAATCAGAATCGAAATCAAGAATGGTTCAATCTCATTCTTGTAACTTATCGCTTGGTATGTTGTCGAAATGAGTCATTTTTCGGCGTACTCTTTATCAATGTGATATTACTTAGACCTGTCAATTGGGTTGAGCGGGTCGGGTTCGGGTGAAGTCGGGTTTGGGTCATTAAAAGTTTCAGGTTGATCGGGTCATAAAGAGTTTAATTCGGGTTTGGGTTGACCTAATGGGTTCAAAGTGTCCATATTTATAATTATTATAATATTTTCAAAATAAAAATAGTAATAAAAATAAGTAATCTTATTTAATTATTTACTATAATATATTATAATATTTTAATATATATGATATAATATATATGAAATAACTGATCGGCCGAGTTCGGATTGAGTATTTTGAGTTCGGGTTCGGGTTGGATTCAGTCCGTTGTGTTTGGGTCCTTCTCGAACCAGTAATTTTCGGGTTGGGTCAAGTCAGGTCGGTTATTAACATGTCTAGTTAGAATAGATAAAGGGTGATGTTAATCTTCACACTAAATTAATAAACTTCACACCATAAAATTACTATAATATCCTTGCTCATAATAAGGTGATATATTTGCAACATAATATCTTTGCCTAATGTTTGACAATAGAAAAGAAAACTATATACCATTATTGGAGTCTGCAATGGAGGATACTCTGATACATGACACACAATCAACTCTATAGTGCTCAGTCCTTAGGAAGTCAAACACAATTAAAGCAACAAATGCAGTCACTTGGAGAAGGAAATCCACAAGAACAGTCGGTGCTACATAGCAACAGAAGTAAGAAACAACTTAACATTAATAAAATGTAAAACATTCAAGAAAATTGCTAATCCCAGTTGCAATTTGTGTGCGTGTGTTTTTTTTTTGTTTTTTTGGGTGTGTGTGTGGTGGTGGTGGTGGTGGTGGTGGTGGTGGTGGTGGTGGTGGGGGGGGGGGTTGTCCCGGAAATTACAAACCATAAAAAACCTAAAATTGCTAATCCTAGTTGCAATTTGTGTGCGTGTGTTTTTCTTTTGGGAGGGGGTGTCCCAGAAATTACAAACCATAAAAAAAACCTGCAAACATTGAAAATACTCATACTGCTGGTATTGGAATAAAACTTCCAACTACAAATGCCAAGATCTCAAACAAGAAGAAGAAAAAGGGAAGGAAGTGGGAGGATTTTATTGTAAAAAGAATATATAAGTGTGAGGTAGACATATATTTTGGTGTGAAGAACAACACTTATGTAGATAAAAAACCTCAACATTTTTTATGGAATCAAATATTTTATTAAGTTTTGAATTATTCATTTCTTTAAATGAAATTTATTCTCATTTATATCCTTTACAAACACAATTATAAAAAATTGTCATTCTCATTTCTTATTTCAGGAATAAAAACCAAGCTAGCTCTAAATTCGATCAAGATTAAAAATATCATACTCCCTCCGTTTAGTTTTAATTGACATTCTAGGCTTAAGTCTTTGGTAAGTTTTAATTATCGTTTTAGACTTTTTTATCATTTTTTTTCTAAATTTGCCCTCATGTTAGTAATTCTTTTATTTTTATTTTTTGATTTCTCAATTACTTATTAACTGCTTCCCCATGATCAATAATAAAACATTTGATTTTCTGAATCTTTGTGGCAATTCCGAATCTTTATTTTGGTAATTAAAAATTTTCTTTCCTAATAAGCGGGTGAGATTAGCTTTTGATTTTCTGTTTTTTTTTTGTTAGATTTCATGATAAATAATAAAGCAGTAATTAATCACTAATCATAAGGGTAATCTCGAAAAAAATCTGATTCCTTATTTTATCTGAAATTTACTAGAACGTCAATTAAAACTAAACGGAGAGAGTAATACTTTTGTTGCATATCTTTTTCTACTATAGGTAAAAATATTATGTCTTCATCAACATCTTGACATAATTGCGTTGTTGAATTTTATCACCTGAATGTTGACTTTATAATATATGAATATCTTATTGAACTAAAAATTACCGTCAAACGTTAAGAGTGAGCGAATGAAAAATAAAACCAGCTTCGTGCGATTAGTTGAGCACTAAATTCAATGAAGTTAAACTTTGACAAAGAGGTAGGTAAAATTGAGTGGGGTGGGTAAAACTAATTTTGATTTTAACAGTTGACATCCACTTGTGTTGTGGTTGTGGCATGTGGGAGTCGGAGGTAAATGCATATAGAGACATGGCATGTGGTAAAAATAAATTATAACTACTGTAATACCCGCAGATGTTTGAAATTCTATATTCATATATTGATATTTATGCATTAAAAAATATTATGTTAAACAAATTTGTTAATAAGTTATTTTTATTTTTATAAATATTTATAAAATCTCCAAATCTAAATTGTACTATTTGGAATATTATAAATTGCAACAAATTAAAATAACTCAATTGTTTTTGACAAAAAGAACAATTATTACATATACCTTATTACTTTTTATTTTTTAACAATTTTTTATGATATTGTGTGACAATATATCCAAAAAAACAAATTGTTATGGATATGTACAAATCAATCCATATAATATATAAAGTTACATATAACGTATATTAACTTAATAACAAATTTAAATTACTTTGTATATTGATTTCATATTTTATTCTACCAAAAAATAGTTGTAAAGTAACTCATTTATATTGTTATAAATATATTCAAGTAATAAATTTTTATTAAATAGACAACCAAGATGCCCTGAAAATTAAAGTAGACTTCTGAGTTAAGTAAATTCATTTTTTTAAATTAATATTGGATTTATTGAGTGAAAAACTATAGGGTTTGCTTATAATATTGTGAGTTTTTAGTTTTATGTCTAGAAAATTATTTTTGATAGAAATAATTTGTATTCATGTAAAAAATTAACAATTGATAATATTTTTATTTGTTGGTGCAAATCTTGTTAAGGTCTTGTTAATTTATATTTTATTGATTATTTAATATAATAATAAATACAAAGAAAAAATAGAAAAAATAACACCTTAACTACTTGGCCTAAAAACACTCTAAAGACTTAAAATGAGCTAGCTTTAATATATATATATATATAGATAGATTAATAAATACTTGGAAAGCAGTTGTGGAGGCCGTTGAAATAAATAAAAATTAGTGTGCATGTCCATTTCGTATGCACGGACTAAGATTTAAATTTTATTTTGAAATTTTATTTTCAATAACTAAAAAAAGGATCATATGATGAGAATATTTAGGGTGTAAAATGAGGATTAATCTTAGCCATTAGATTGTAGGAATGAAGAGTTAAGATTAAAACACATGTAGTGGCAAACTTATAAATAAAACCAACTTTTATAATTTTATATTTATTTTTTAAGTATTACTTTTTAAAAATAATTTTTTTCAATTTTTTTTCCGAAAATATTTTTTTTCAAAAAATATTTTTCCCCTTAAAATTAAGTTTTTCCCCCAAAATATTTTTTTGATGAACATTTTCGTGAAAAAATTAGTACCATATATTTTAACATACTACTCATGCACTTTAATATTTTTACATATATACTTAATTTTAGATCACTAAACACTAGACCTGTCAATTGGGTCGGGCGGGTCGGGTTCGAGTCATGTCGGGTTCGGGTCAAATCGGATTCGGATTGATCGGGTTGATAAAATTTTCGGGTCGGGTTGACCCAACGGGTCGAACATGCCCCTTTTTTATGATTATTATTATGATTTTTAACTTTAATAAAATAATTATAATAATATAATTAGTATTATATTATTATTTAATAAATTATATTAAAATATTTAATATAAATGAAATAAAATATACAAAATAAAGGGGACCCGTGAGCTCGGATTTGCGTTCGGGTCGGGTCAGGTTTGGATTCGGGTCCTTCGGGTTCGGGTCCTTCTTGACCCAGTGACGTTCGGGTCGGGTTCGGGTCCTTTCGGGTCAGGTCGGGTCGGGTTTTCGGGTTGGGTCGGTTTTTGACAGGTCTACTAAACACGCACTTTAATATACTTACACATGCATACACTTAACTTGGAATATTGAGCATCCACTTTTACATAATTACATATGCACTTTTTAACTTATTAAGTATGTACTTTAACATGATAAATATGCATTTTAACATACTAACATATGCACTCATAATATAATAAACATACACTAGCTAAAATGTGCACTTTTAATATACATGTTAAACATGCACATTTACATATTACAACATGTACTATATGTGAGCATTAAAAATCTGCTTATATATACACTTTGAATTCATTATAGATACACTTTTGGTGCTTATTTATGCATTTGATAATGATATACAATACAATTAAATAAAATACTTTTTGAAAAAAATACAAAAAAATAAATAAATTTTGGGGAAAAAATGGAAAAAGAATTTTGATATTTTTTAAAAAAATTATTTTTTGAAAAAAAAATCAAATTTTTGAAAAAACATCAATTTCGAAAAAATCTTTATTAATAAAAAATATTATGAAAATAATAATATTTATAATTTTGCCACTCCAATCTTATCCATCCATTTCTTAGATCTTATGGCCCTAATTACTCTTCACTTTACATTCTAAGATCATTATACACTTGAACCATACTCTTTATATAAATTATGACATGTCAATATGCATGTTTACATCTATCAAAATATGATGTAAAACGGAACGAAAGATAAGTACTTTAACCCGTATGTAAATTTTCACACCGTAAAACATATTGTAAAATATTGCTATAAATTAGTATTTTAACACGAATTATGATACGACTATATGAATTTCTCCACCCGTAAAACATCTTGTAAAGTTGCTAAAAATTAGTATTTTATCACAAATTATGGTGTGGTTGAATAAATTTCTACGCCCGTAAAACATGCTATAAATATTACTAGAAATAAATTAGTACGAATTATGATACGACTGTATGAATTTCTCCACTCGTTAAAAACTTGTAAAGTTGATAAAATATAGTGTTTAAACACAAGTTATGTTATGGATGAATAAAAACATGCTGCCAATATCGCTAGAAATCAATTAGTATTTTTTCTCCACTCGTAAAACATCTTGTAAAGTTTGTAAAAAGTAGTGTTTTAACACAAATTACAGTATGACTGAATGAATTTCTACGCCCGTAAAACATGTTGGAAATAAATTAGTATTTTAACATGAATTATTATACGACTGCATGAATTTCTCCACCCGTAAAACATCTTGTAAAGTTGTTGAAAAATAGTGTTTTAACACAAATTACGGTATGACTAAATGAATTTTTATGCCCGTAAAACATGCGGTAAATATTGCTAGACAATAAAATAGTATATAAACACGAATTATGATACGATTGTATGAATTTCTTTACCCGTAAAACATCTTATAAAGTTGCCGAAAAATAGTATTTTTAACACAAATTATGGTATGACTGAATGAATTTGCTACACCCGTAAAACATGTTGGAAATAAATTAGTATTTCAACACAAATTATGATACGACAATATGAATTTCTCCACCCGTAAAACATCTTATAAAGTTGCCGAAAATAGTGTTTAAACACAAATTGCGGTATGACTGAATGAATTTCTACGCCCGTAAAACATGCTTTAAATATTGGTAGAACACAGGTCAAGATTAAGTTATTTTACTTAATTATAGTATTAAAATGATAATGTGAGATATAATTTTGTATTTTTATGTTGCGTGAAAGGATGTGTAAAATGACGGATATTGTTTTTGGTAACTGACACAAGAGAAGAATGTAGTGGTAAGAATTTGGTTCTAGTAAAACGGCTTCTTAGAGTAAAATGGAAGTACTATTAAGGGCCATTGAATTACAAATAAATGAATGGTTGTGATTAAAAGTAATTGGGTGCATGTTTATATGGTGGAATTGAACACGCATGATTCCCATTAATTTAGGAATTTTTTTACCTAAATTATAAGAGATCCTACCCTTCCTTTTTTATTTTATTCTCTCCCTCCCAGTTATTATCGATCTCGATTGGAATCCTCTTCGACCTCGACTGAAATCGTCTTCAACTTCCGACTGGAATCGGCCATAGAGGAGGGCTTCAACACGTCGCCGGGCTTCAACACGCCGCCGCCGCCTTCGACCTCGACTGAATCGTCTTCAACTTCCGATTGGAATAGGCCACATAGGAGGGCTTCAACACGCCGTCGTCTTCAACTTCTCTCCCTCTATCAATTCATCCCCATCTTCACGTCCTTCACCCATAAACTCATCTCGCTGAATTTCTTCTCGGAAATCTCAGCGACCTCTCAGTTAAAACGCCATATCTTTTTATTTACAACTCCGAAAATTCTCCAATTTTGAGGGACGAAATTAGATTTCCAGATCTATCTCTGGGAGTTGGAATCACCTAATTCCGAGTCAAGACGAAAGAGAACGAGCCAGTTGAAGTCACGCTAGATTTCTGGAAAGTTGCTGTCAATTCCTTCCCGAAAATCTCAGCGACCTCTCAGTTAAAATGCCATATCTTTTGATTTACAACTCAGAAAATTCTCCAATTTTGAGGGACGAAATTAGACTTCCAGATCTAACTCTGGGAGTTGGAATCACCCAATTCCGAGTCCAGACGAAAGAGAATGAGCAAGTTGAAGTCACGCTGAATTTCTGGAAAGCTACTATCAATTCTTGCAGAAGTTGAAGTGCAATTCGACAGGGCACTCTGTGGTATCTGGGTTGAAACTTTCAACATCAAAGGAGAATCATGAATGTAAGTTCTTACTACTCTGAAGAAGGTGTTATTGTGTTTAATTGACAGCTTGTTCTAGGAAGTTTCAGTTTTGGTGTTTTGGGGTATTGTTTGTAATTAATATTCAAATTGTTTAATGTGATATTCATACACATGCTTTTGATATTCATATTGGATATAGGTCTCATGCATTGAATATTTGATATTTATGATGTGATGTTCACCTAAACTTTGAATAATTATCATGTGCGAATTAAACTTTGAATATTGACACTGTTTTTATGAATATCGACTACTTACTTGTATGACTATGTGTATAAAATACGTGAATATCATCACATATGGAATGAATATCGCTATTATAGTATTCAAATTGCTTGTTGATGGTGTTGTTTGTACTGTTTGCAATTGATATTCAAATTGTTTGATGTGATATTCACTATAATGTTGTTCATATTCAGGAGGTTTTATGCGTTGAATAATTGATATTCAAATTTTATGATGTGATATTCAATATAATGTTGTTGATATTCATTATAATAATATTGTTGATATTCATTATAATAATGTTCATATTCAGGTTGATCGAACGACTGTACGACCCAAAATCGACGCGACAATATCATTGGTAAACCTTACCGCCATGAAACAAAGCTTCGAAGATATTGGGTGGTGATATTCGTGTAGTTAGTTGATGACATTCATGTACTTGAGTAACTATATTAATGTAATTGGGTGGTGGGCGATATTCACAAAATGAGTAGTGATATTCATAAATTGAGTGGTGATATTCGTGTAAGTAAATTTGATATTCATGTGATTAATTGAGATATTTATGTAACTTAGTGTGATATTCATATTATCAAGTGGTGAAATTCATGATTTAAGTGATGATATTCACATTTTTAAGATATTAAATCTTCACTTATTAAATAGAAATCGATATTCAAACAAACATAAACGATATTCATTAACAAATGATTGATATTCGTGAACATATTAACGATATTCACGAACGTTTAGAAATGTTCTTCCTATTTAAATTTTTAATATTTGAATGAGAGCAAAATCGATTAGGAAAGAGAGAGTGCGGTTCCGGTGCGGAGCACTCTTCCCGTGCGGACGTGCGGACATGCACTATAGGGCCTTATTTGTGCACTTTTGCAAAAATTTTGAAAAATGCTTGGAAAACAATTTGTAAAAGATTTTTTTTTTTGAAAAAGTGCACAAATAAGACATTAAAGTGCACAAATAAGGCCCTAAAGTGCATGCTCCGCAAGTCCGCACGGGAAGAGTGCTCCGCATATGATCCAAAATCAGGAAAGAGAATATTGTATTATTTTCTCTCTCCTGTAACAACCAAAATTAATTATTTCTTATTAATAATATCCTTATTAGGTTAGATTTGGTGGTTATGGCTCTACCATATATCTCCTATAATCCATTAATCCAACCATCCATCAACATCAATCCGACGCTCCAGATTAGTACTTCCATTTTACCATAATTTCTGTTTTACCGGAGCGTGCCTCGTAGTTGTAAATACTAAAATGAAGAAAAAAAACTCACCAAGCACAACATTAGCTTTTTTTCTTTTTTTCTTTTGGCATGGGTGCTTTTAGGATTGCATTGCAATCTATCTTCAACGTACTGGTAAGGTTCATTGGAAGCTCTTCACATTGTATTTGAATATCATACTCGATCTACTAAATCTCTGCTACAGCCTACAACTGGATAAGTCACTACTGCACGTACATGACCCCCATCTCCCTTAAGTGAATTGCAACAACTACCTATATGTCATTATTGCTTCAAAAGTCAGCAAGCACAACATTCACATAACCCATGCAGAAGGATTATGAGGTACAAGAGCAATAATTGAACCATAAATAACATACTTTTACAATCTAAGTTATCAAGAGTAACAAAATATTCAAAATGACTCCAAATTACAAATTTAAAGTTATCTTTAAAAAGAAAGAAAATCACACATAGGTAGTTCTGATGGCCGGTAATGTTACCAAAACTAATGTAGCAGTTGTGACGATAATGGTACACCAGGAGATGCTGCAGATTATGAAGCGATCAGATTTCCTTGGGCATGCAAGTGAATGATGTATGCTTAAGATCTAAGAACTCAAGATAGCACAACTTTTTTATCAAGCTTGGAATTTCGAAAATGTATCCCGCCTAGAATCAAACACCAAGATCTATAACGTACACATCCATGCACCTTGAAAATCTATGACCTTTAGATTCCTAAAATGATTGCTTAACTCTATGATCTCGGTTAGGTTTCATCCTCACGTATTTGACAATGAATAGCAGATAATCAAATAATTGTACGGTATATTAGGGAATTCCTAGAGGATGCTACTTCTAATCAAGAATAAGCACTTCGTTGATCTACAGACCACAATTCCAAACCTACTAAATTCTATATCCGTATTGAAGTTATTTTGACCATAGATATGATTTAAGCATCTTCAAGCAGTTCAAATTCGCGACGGAGTGGGTAACTAGAGTAGGTGTTGGTCCAAACCAAAGGGAATGTTACCTTTGTAACCCAGCGGTGCTGTTTTGACACATATGCACACTGGTTTGGTTAGTGATATATTGTAGGGAGTGCTCATCGCAGAGCAGAATATAAACCTTAAATCATATTATTATCGTAGAAGACACCCTCAGAATTCAATGCAGGCAGGAAGTGTATAAGCTAAATCTAATATCTCCTTTAAAAGAACATATTGAGCATAATTATAGCACCAAGGAAAGGGACAGAAAAGTTAAAAAAAAAAGTGGAAAAATTCCCCAAACACAAGAACAATATCGTAACATCAATTAATGATGCAACATATAATTAACAAATCGAACAACATTCCAAACCAAAAAATAAAAATATAGAAACTACATGCTATCATCATCGTCATAATCCCAAACAAACATCATGATAAAAGCAGAGGCAACCAAGACATGTATATGGAAGCAATTGAACCACAATAACTCTGATAGTAATTAAATTTGTACAAAATGCCTCTCAGTCTAAGATAAATTTTTACTTACTCTTCATGCATGAAGCAACATATTCTACAAAGGTAAAGAGGAACAACTTTGTGAAAGAACATGCTACATTAAATTGAGTCTAAGGATGGGCAAAAGTAGACCGGTCCGGACCAGACCGTAAACTTACGGTCTGGTCCACGGTTCGAGAATTTTACATTTCCGGTCCGGTCTGGACCGTAATTTTTACGGTCCGTACTGGTTGGACTGTAAGAATTTTAAAAAAGTTTAAAATATTTTTCGGCGTAATTTTTACGGTCCGATCCATAATATTTACGGTCCGGTCCGCACCGTAATCAAACAATTTAAATGCCGAAAATTATGAAATCCGGTCTTCCTGGTCCACGGTCCATACATTAAAATGTTTACGGTCCACCGATCAGACCGGATGCCCATCCTTAAAATAGAGGTCGTAGAAGATTTGACAACAAACTGAATATTTTGACATCAACTAAAACTTGAACTGGAGATAACAATTTGACACAACAAAATTGGATCAAATTTGGCAGCAACTACTAATGCTAGTAAGACATTAGATTGAATAAGCTAAAAAGTGTATGTACTTCCAAACATAAATCATA
Source organism: Rheum nobile (assembly GCA_027886185.1). NCBI lineage: Eukaryota > Viridiplantae > Streptophyta > Magnoliopsida > Caryophyllales > Polygonaceae > Rheum > Rheum nobile. The sequence continues at coordinate 3,651,549 of WOAB01000163.1, forward strand.
TCCAAACCACATCAAAATTGAAAGATGCAACATTCCAAAACACAAATGACATTCAGATCGAGGAAAATGGAACTTAAAAGGAAATAATATAATAAGAAAAACACAAATATATACATCAATGAAAGAAAACAAACCTGTTGACTTACTCACACACTTCATAAAAATGTTATATAAAAATGAGGCTGTAAGAACTATGAAGCAATGAGTAGGGACAAATGAGTCGGGTTATTTGACATAATATCCATAACACCAGAGCTTTGAAATATTTCATAGTTCTATCACATATGACTAAAGCTAAGAAGAGTTGTGAAGTACTAATGCTAATCCTGAATGCCCATTGAATAATTGATGAAAGACTTTAAGACAAAGAAAATCCAATTGGCGCATTAACAAAATGACATAACAAAGCAAGACCACAAGTATTATGCTCTCGATTGACCACAAGGATAAAATAAATCAGTATATAAAAGGATAAAATAAAATAAATCATTCTTTACTTTGCAGACCCATCCACTCCATGAGTACCTAACGTAATGGGTTCGACAAGCCTGTTTTATGAATGAACTTTCCCATTCTCCTTCACATGTAGGCTTGAGATGCTTTATTCATCCTTGGCCTCGCCATTCCCATGGGATGATCAGATCCTGAATCAGACTATTGCTTGATCACAAAACCAAGAATAGATTATTTAATCATATGATTATATGACCTACTTTTATATTGATCCCTTGGAGATGGGTCTTTTAATTTTTTTTTTTGTTCTTCTACAAGAAAAAATTACACTCAATATTTCTCACAAAAATTATCTTTTTCTTCACCCAAAAATAATCATTATGTCTTTTTACAACTACATATATCTATATAAGTTGGGAAATTTTCAGTTGATGTATGAAAGAGCAAAAATCTCGAGGTTCATGTGCACATAAGCTCTAGTAAAATCAAGCAAGTCAAAATTGTTACACAATGATCTAACGTTAAAAAGTTAGTGTTCAAGAATCATAATAATTTAATCCATTTATATTGTAATCTGTAAATTCAGAGGCGCTAGTTTTCTGGATAATTCGTCTTGTTTATTATGATCTCCAAGTTTACAATATATACAAGTATCTTTGACCTAATGGGCCAAAACATAGGAAAAAATAGTAAAAGATAAGGACAAATAATATCCTAACGATATATCTCTAATACTCCCCCTCAAGTTGGAGCATGTAAATTTCAAATGCCCAACTTGCCAAGTAGATAAGTGAATTGGTGCTTGCCCAACGCCTTCGTAAAAATGTCAGCCAACTGCTCTGTAGTGCGAACATAAGACGTAACAATAGAACCTGACTGAATATGATCTCGGACGAAATGAAGGTCAATCTCAATATGCTTTGTCCGTTCATGAAACACTGGATTAGCGGAAATGTGTAGAGCAGCCTGGTTATCACACATAAGACGCATAGATGGCCGATGTCGATAGCCAAGAGAAAGAAGGAATGATCGAATCCATAATAACTCACAACAAGCAGCCGCCATAGAGCGGTATTCTGCTTCAGCAGAAGAACGTGCCACTGTAGGTTGTTTCCGTGTCTTCCAGGAAATGGGGGATTCTCCCAAGAAGACAAAGTAGCCTGTCAAAGAGCGACGAGTCAAAGGACATGCTGCCCAGTCAGAATCACAATAAGCCGTGAGTTGCAAGGAATTGTGGCGTGACAGAACAATGCCTTGACCCGGAGAGCCTTTCAGATACCGAAGCACATGAAGGGTGGCATGCCAATGAGCATCCTTAGGAGACTGCATAAACTGAGAGAGTGTGTGCACATCATAGGAGAGCTCTGGACGAGTAATGGTAAGATAAATCAAGCGGCCTATCAGCCGCCGATATTGCTCATGCCGAGAGAAATCAGGGCCGGTTGCCGTGCTCAAATTGTGATTTTGAGGAATGGGAAACGCAGCAGGCTTAGATGCAAGAAGCCCAGTCTCAGCGAGAATTTCAAGCGCATACTTTCGTTGCGAAAGAAACAAACCATTCTCACCATGGGAGATTTCAATGCCTAGAAAATATTTCAGTGTCCCTAAATCTTTCATATGAAAGCAGGCATGCATGTAAGACTTGAAGCGGGTGATGGTTGCAGAGTCATTACCTGCAATGACAAGGTCGTCAACATAGACAAGAACATGGAGGACTGTAGAGTGCCGACTGTAGGAAAACAGAGAATAATCAGCATGCGATTGTCTGAAGCCGAATTGCAACAAGGCGGAAGAGAGCTTGGGGAACCAATTGCGTGGAGCTTGCCGAAGACCATACAGAGATTTCCGAAGACGATAGAAAGTGCCCGATGGCGTGGAATATCCCGGCGGGGGACGCACATATACCTCCTCGGCCAAATCACCATGCAGAAAAGCATTGTGAACATCCATTTGATGGAGTTCCCAACGTTGAATAGCAGCTACATACAAGAAAATGCAAACAGATGACATCTTAGCAACTGGAGCAAAGGTTTCGGTGAAGTCAATGCCTTCAACCTGTTTATTGCCGAGGACCACCAAATGAGCTTTGTAGCGCTCAATCAAACCATCAGCTTTGTACTTGATGCGGTAGACCCATTTACAACCAATGGGCTTTTTGTCAGGCGGAAGCGATTTGAGAGACCAAGTCTGATTTGTCTCTAATGCAGCAAGTTCTTCAGCCATGGCCTGGCGCTAGGCGGGATGTTTCATAGCCTCGGAAAAGGAGTCGGGCTCAATGCCGATAGTAACAGCGGCTAAGAACTGAACATGGTTTGCAGAAAAATTATGACAATCAACATACTTTGCTAAAGGGTATAAAGTACCTGAGGAATTTGATGGAGTAGGTGATGGAGATGCTCGGGGGGGGGGGGGGGGGGGGGGGGGGGGGTCTAAGCAAGCAGTGGTGTGACAGACAAAATCCCGAAGCCGAGTAGAGACTTGACGTGCTCGGTCACTGCGACGAACTGCAGCAGGCTCATGAGGCGGAGATGCTGGCGTATGAGCACTATCCGACTCAGACGAATGCGGCCCTTCCAAGTGGGAAGGAGACGGCGATGAGACGACCGGTTGCACATCAGGGCTATCAGCAGAACTCCCCCTGTCTATGACAGGCGGATCATCAAAGACAACAAGCAACACTAAATCAATGGGTGTTGCAACTGAAGGTGCCGAAGGAGCAGTGACAAAAGGGAACTCATGCTCAGAGAAAATGACATCTCTGGAATTGAAGAAGACGCCATCATCGAGATCATATAAACGCCATGCCTTTTTCCCAAAAGGATAGCCTAAGAAAATACAGCGCCGACTACGAGAGGCAAACTTGTCTCTATCTCGGGGAATCACAGACGCATAGCAGAGACAACCAAAAATGCGGAGATGAGCATAAGAAGGTTGTTTACCGAATAGAAGTTCGTATGGTGTCCGGCCTTGGAGAACCGAAGTAGGAGTACGATTGATCAGATATGATGCAGTAAGCACACACTCGCCCTCAAACTTAATGGGTAGATTTGCCTGAAACCGGAGAGCCCTAGCGACGTTGAGAAGGTGTCAATGCTTGCGCTCAACCCGGCCATTCTGCTGCGGCGTGGCGACACAAGAAGTTTGAAAAATAATGCCAGCCGAATCAGCAACGGGGTAATGGAATGGATATCAACAAGAAGCTCACGACGACCCGTCATATGAAAAAAAGCCCCCGTATCCAAGATCCAACGATCAGAGAAGGGCTTACCATTCACTTTGTCGTTGCCGAAAGTGCGATATTCCTGAAGCATGTGGAGCATATCTTGCCATTGGCCATCATTGAGGGTCTGGCGAAACCCCTCACGATCATGGGCATCAGTGTGGGCGAGACCGGTAGAGGCTGATGCTGCAACACCCTGCGCCAAATTTGCAGCAAGGTGGTCACGCGGCTGTTGATGACCGGATTCAGCAGGAATGCGTTCCTTGTCACGACCAGCAGTAGTCGAACCAGATTCGCCCCGGCGTTGGCGGTATTCAGCCCACCAGTCCGGGTACCCAGTAAGTTGGAAGCAGGAAGAGGCTTCATGCCCAACCCGACCACAATGGGTACATGTGGGCTTCTCCGACTTCGAAGAAGACTCAGAACGAGGCGCTGTGGAGCGAGACGAAGTGCGCGTCGGTGCCGGTCTGGAGCCACGAGCAGTAAGAGCAACCGCATCGGTGCGAGCCAATCGTTCGTTAGAAACAGTTCGATGTCGTTCTTCTTGAATGACAAGCGAGTAGACCCGATTAAGACCGGGAAGAGGGTCTTGCGCCAGGATTGTCGACCGAAGAGTGCCATAAGCATCATCGTCGAGGCTCATCAAGAATTGATAGACGAGTTCTTCTTCGCGATCTTGCTGAATTTCAGTCATCCAAGTCTGCAAACACTTGCAAGAACCGCAACTGCACCCACATTTCTTGACATACATGGACAACTCCTCTTGCAAAAGCTTCAAGCGGCCGAAGTAAGCAGCCACAGATTGGCCATTTTGCTGGGATCGAGCGATCTTAGTACGGAGTTGATGAACACGAGGAGTGTTGCCAATCGAGAAACGCTGCTTGATATCATCCCATAGAGTCTTGACCGAGTCAGAGTAAGTTAAGGAAGAGCGTACGATAGGATCAATAGATTGGAGAATCCAACCGACGAGCATCGAGTTGACACTGCACCAGTCATCAAACTCATCAGTATCCTCGTCAGGCTGTTGAAGTTTGCCATCAATGAAAGCGAGTTTGCGGCGTGCCCAGAAAGCATTGTGCAAAGCTCTCTCCCACTCTTGGTAATTATCGCCCTTTAGAGTCACCGGGCTAATTTTCATGCCCGTGTGATCGGAAGGATGAAGGTAGTAGGGAGACCGTTGTTTAGCAGTCTCAGCAGTAGCCTTGGCAGCGGCATCGGCGGCGGCCCTGGCGATCAGTTCAGAGGTGGCAGTAGCGACGGCATCAGCGGCGGCGGCGGCTTGGGCTGCAGTGTGGTCCGTCACAGTGAACCTCATTGGGCTTGTGTACTGGACTTATCTGCGCATATGCGCTCGTGTCCGCACGACCCCCAGTCTATGGGCCCACGAACTTTGACATGGTATCAGAGCGGACTCGGTCTTGGGTCCCTTTATTGGGTTGGTTGGGTCTGGCTATAAAGAGATTGAGATGCCCACCCACACCCGTTTGTTCAAGTGTCAACTGGGCCTAGCCAATTGCCCGCCCGTTGCACTTGCGAGGGCGTGTTGGAATATAATTGTCCCACATGTAAAGCTTGATGGGATGCTCCTCCTATTGCCAATTGGTTTTAGGATGGAACCCCATGGGCTTGTATGGTGGGCTTGTGCACGAACGTACACGCCTCTCCCCTAACCGGCCCATGGACTTTAACATGGGCTACTCCTCCTATTGCCAATTGGTTTTAGGATGGAACCCCACTGGACTTATGTGTTAGGCCCATACGCGCAAGTTGCGCCATACATGTGGGATGCGTATTCTAACACTCCCCACAAGTGTGACGCTAATATAATGCTGCAATTTTTTTTTGAGAGTTTTAGGGTTTAGGCTCTGATACCATGTAAATTCAGAGGCGCTAGTTTTCTGGGTAATTCGTCTTGTTTATTATGATCTCCAAGTTTACAATATATACAAGTATCTTTGACCTAATGGGCCAAAAGATAGGAAAGAATAGTAAAAGATAAGGACAAATAATATCCTAACGATATATCTCTAATATAATCTGTACAATGAAATTAAAAAAAACAAGAAAGGAAAAGAGCATCTACAAACACATCAAGACTTCTTCTAGTGTAACATATTTCATCAGTAAAAAGAAGGCGCATTAGCAAATATACCAGATTTGCTAAAGCAACTTGCAGAAATCCAAGATTTTCAAAAGTATTGCAAAAGTATCAGAATTCTATACGGTTTCTGGTATTATTGCTATTGTTGAGTGTGGAATTTATCTTTTCTTTTAAATAGAAAATGGGTAAAAGATGGCTAATATTATCTCAAAAAAATATAAAAGAAGGGTTAATCTCTCCTTAATGAGATTGAAGCCGCCGGTGACAGAGGCATCACATCAACCAAGGTGCTTGAACTGTGACTAAATTTCCACACATTAAAACTGGCGGGCAAGTTTCCCTCCAAAAATCTTGCCTCCTTCAACCTTTAATCCCTCCAGCTAAGCTCCCCTGAAAATATCCCTGAATATCTATTGTTGAGTGTGGAATTTATCTTTTCTTTTAAATAAAAAATGGATAAAAGCTGGCTAATATTATCTCAAAAAAATGTAAAAGAAGGGTTAATCTCTCCTTAATGAGATTGAAGCCGTCGGTGACAGAGGCATCACATCAACCAAGGTGCTTGAACTGTGACTAAATTTCCACACATTAAAACTGGCGGGCAAGTTTCCCTCCAAAAATCTGGCCTCCTTCAACCTTTAATCCCTCCAGCTAAGCTCCCCTGAAAATATCCCTGAATATTCCTGGAGAACTTCAAAGCAGCCTGACCACTTATTACACGTGAGATATTTCCCACCTGATATTTAACACCTGACGCATGCAAATACAGCTTGAATGGGTAAGTAAACTCTCCTGAAAAACAATCGATTTCCCCCCTCTGTGTACGTGAAGTTCAAAAACCTTCCTTATTTGTAGGTACGAAACTAGTGTATGTGACGTTCATCAGTGGTGGAGAATGAAAACAACAAGGGAAAAGGTGGTTGTATGAGGGTGATAGAATAGTGAAAGTCATGTTGCTTTCCCCTGACATGGACTTGGCTACACTGCGCAATAAATGGACTGAGAAGAATCCATTTGATGAAGAAAAATTGTTTGTGCAATACGCTTATGAAAATAAACCAGAACTTCCACCCATCTTTATAAATGATGACGGCGATCTTGGTGCGTTCAAGTTCTTGAACAAATGTGGAGAAAATTCATCAGAGTGGAATATTGAGTTGTACACCAACCTTTTAAAGAAGGAAGAGATTCGAAGTGAAAGGGCTGAACATCGTACTCTTCCTTCAACAACTCCACCACCAACTCAGAGCCAGAGCCAAGATAATAAAGACTTTTGCAGGTCAATTTTTAAACAAGACAGAACCTCACACAGATGTCAGGTCGATTGATGAAATTATTGAAGCTGACAACGAAGCAGAGTTAAGGAGATTAAAAAGGGATGAAGTGAGGGGGAAAGACAAGAGAAATTGTCCCCTGATAGTGGAAGACATTATATCATTGAGTAGCGATGATGAGGACATTGAAGCTGCTACATCAAGAAACAAAGGGAAGGAGAAAATGACTGATTATGCCAACAGTGGAGATTCTTTGGAGGATGAAATAGAAGATGGCTTTGACTATGAGGGCTATTATCAATCAGGTGATGATGATCGTGTTGATGGTGTGGAAGGGTTAGGGTATGCTTCAGGTGATGATGTGAATACTGTTGGTCTAGATGATGTATGGGAAGAAATAAATGGCATTAAGGGAACACAGAACGAGGAGCAAATAGAGGCGGATAAAGAAGAAGAGATTGATGTTGATGAAGACATGCTTAGAGAGATTGAAAAGAGGTACTATCCAGCGGAGATGGAAATGTTAGTTGAAGATGAGGAAACAAGTGAAAACAAGTCCTCATATCCAACAATGAAGGTTGGTCAGCTCTTCAATTCTAAGGAAGAGTTCAAAGCTGCACTCTTCTCCCTGGCAATAGAAAACTTCTATGAGATGCGTGTGAAGAGGTCCGATAAGTCCAATTATGATGTTGAGTGCGTTGACGACAAATGCACCTTTTTATGCCGTGGCTCATTGTATCGAAAAACGTCGTTGTTTATGGTGCGACAATATGTTGCGGATCATACCTGTGGCATGAGAGTAAACCACAATCATCACAAAGGAGCAACTTCTCGGCTGATTGCCGATAAAGTACTTCTCAAGTATGTTTTTCTTGCATTTGAACAGTTTTTGTGATCAAAGGCCAATATGAATGCATCTATAGATTCACTTCATTACATCTCAGGTTTTTAAACGGCCGTAAAGGCCTACTTGGTTCAGAAATTCAGGATTTCATGTTACAGCATGGGATAAGGACAAGCTACTACAAAGACAATCGAGCGCGGGTCTTCGCCCAGGACATGGCACATGGTATAGCTGAGGATAGCTACAAGGCAATGTACTCTTACATGCACATGTTACAGAAATGTAATCTGGGAACATACACGAGAATAGTCAGAGATGTTGATCAACGCTTCAAGTACGTCTTCTGGACTATAGGTCCATGGATAAGGGCAGTGCCACATCTGAAAAAGGTCAATATTCAGTCGTGATGTTGTTACGTCGGGAAATATAGTCATTTTGTCAGGTAAATCTACTATATGACTGCATATGTGACAAACAGAACAAGCATCATTTGTCAGGCTATATAACGTATTTTCAAAGCTTATAACTCTCTTGTCAGGGCAACATCTGAGAAAATAGTTTTGCGTGTGTAGGTAATATCAGTTGATGGCACTCACCTCACAGCCAAGTTCAAGGGGATACTTCTTTTGGCAACGACACAAGATGGAAACGGCCAAATATATCCACTTGCTGTTGCCGTTGTTAATAGTGAGAACGATGATGCATGGTCATTTTTCTTCAGTGAATTGAGGCTTGTTGTTCCTGATCATCCCGAGTTGTATTTCGTGTCTGATCATCATCTTAGCATTGGGAAGGGTCTGAGAAATAGCTATCGTTTTGCCAAGCATGGATATTGCATATATCACATATACCAAAACTTCAAGAGGAAGTTTGGTAGGCAAGACCTCTTCGGCATATTCAAAAAAGCTGCTCATGCTTACACAGTAGCTGAGTTCAATCATCAGTTTGCTCAAATAACAGCTGCATCTCCAAAGATTGGTCAATATCTAAAAGAAGCTGGAGTTGAAAACTGGGCGAGAGCGCATTTTCATGGGAACATGTTTAACATCATGACAAGCAACAACGCCGAGTGTCTTAATGGCTTGTGGAAAACACAGCGTCAGTGGCCTATTCTTGCTCTGTTTGATGCGATTGTTGAGACCATTTCTAAATGGTTTTGTCAAAGAAGGGAAGCGGCCTCAAACTGAGACCAATACTTGTCACCCTCTGTGTACACACTGGTAGAGGTGAACTACAGAAGGGCAGCAAAGACGAGTGTTCGAAGACTAAGCCAGTTTGAAGCGGAGGTCATGGTAGGAACTTGTAGATACTCGGTGAACCTTAATGCTCGTACATGTGATTGTAACATGTTCCAGATTGATAAAGTTCCTTGTGCTCATGCCATAGCAGTTGCAAGTGATAGGGGAGTGCGACTCACTGATCTCGTCCATCCTATGTTCAAGAACGAGTGCGTGAGAGAAGTGTACAAGGAAACTGTGCATCTTGTTCCTCCCACAGGCCGATGGTCAATTCCTGAAGCCGTGTCATCCATTCCATGCTGTCCACCAAATGTAAAACGTCCTCCTGGAAGGCCACGAATTAACCGATACAGGGCGACGTGGGAGGGGAACTATACTAGGAAGAGACGGTGTTCGTATTGCGGCAACCAAGGCCACAACAAGCAGTACTGTAGGAGGAGAAGGACTGACGAAGGATTATAGGAAGAGAATGGGTTAGTTTAGGGTTGTTTAGAATTGTCACCATGTTGGTGTTTTTGGGTGTTTATGCTAGTAAATGTTGTTGTTGGGTGTTTCAGTGAAAAGATGTATGGTTTAAGTCTATATAGTCGTAAACCACACCTCTTTTTTTGTGGGGGCTCCCTTTTGGATGATATACAAACTAGATAAATTAAAGCTTTTGCTTAAGATTTACTTGTCATCTTGAACCTTCAACAACCCTAGAATCAGGTGCGAAGTTGTACTGACAAAGTTCTCAGGTTCTCTGCAAACGTTGCATTTTGTCCTGTCATCATCTTTGCTTAAGAGTTGATTACTTCTCAGCATCAGTCAATGTTAAACTCCTCACAAGGAGAAACCATAAGACTCTATAACACCCTGTAAAACAACGTATATGTCCTTACATACTCATTTGCTCGAGGAAAACCTAGTACATAAAAATGACATGTAAACCCACAATACGTCCTGTAAAACTCTAACATGGTCTGACAAAGGAAAACCTAATACATAAACACGACCTGTAAAGCCACAATACGTCCTGTAAAACTCTAACATGGTTTGACAAAAATGTGCGAAACCATTTCAGTTGCGAAGTCTATAAATTATTCATAAGAACCCTAGAATCAGGTGCGAAGTTGTACTAACAAACCTAATACATAAACACGACCTATAAATTCACAATACGTCCTGTAAAACTCCAACATGGTATAAACCTTATAAACACAATCATTATATTACGTTGTTCAACTTTACAAAAAACGTGCCCTTGGCATGGCATTCCCACACACAAAAGAAAAGAAAAACTAGCATTGCAAAGTTCATACATTAAAAACACTTATCCACACATACTCAGAAACTACCCTGTTATGATCCCATCAAGATAGATATCGGGACTTCAGCTTTCCCTCCAGCGACTGAGCATGGTCCAACACCCTTTTTATGTTGAGCTCAGTGAAGGTGGTGTCCTATTCAATCTGCAAAAACAAAAATTAAGCATCTTAGGCACGTCCCTTGCACATAGGAAGAAAATATACAATAAAAGCCTTACCAGTCTAAGCTTGAGCTTGATCCGGGCCTTTTCTTCTTCGGTCTGAGCCCCTTCCGGACTCACAGCAACAAGCTCCTGCCTCAGGCGGCGCAAATCCTTAACTAAACTTACCAATTCCAAATCTCTGGCCACAATGTTGCGATTGTACTCCTGAAAATCGGCCTCGGTCATCTTTCGGCCTCCAACATGATCCTTCACTTCCCGGGCAGATTGAAGCAGTTCATTTACTTCAAAGTATGTCCCAGTGACAAAGTGATGTTCTCCCGCCATGAATTTAGAGTATAGAGAGGGAGTATTTGAAGAACGTGAGAGTGGGAGTATTTGGGAAAGTGGGAGTATTTGAGTTAACAAAAGAACGTGGGAGTTTTTGAAGCACCTTGGTAGACAGCGTGGGAGTGTTTTGAGATCCTTGGTAGAGAACTTTGGTAATGGACCGGTGAGTATTTGAAGAGACTTGGTAGAAAAGATTTGGGCAAGTATGGGTGTTTTAGGGGAAATTAAGAGGGGTGAAATCGGATACAAATTTGAAACGAACTCACTTATTTCAATGTTACCTGACAAACCTGAATACGTACTGTAAAAATGTTTATAATGCCTGAGAAACCCGAAAAGGTAAAAACTATCTATGTTGTTATTTATCCGACTTCAATATGACCTGACGCGCGAGTCAGACAAACAATAAGCCCTGAAAAACTACATATGTCAGAAACAGAATAAGCATTAATCGTCAGTCGACATATGGTTGTTTGCAAGGCTTATAACTACGTTCTCAGGCCAAATTTTGAGTATGTAGAGAAGCAAGTGAGAGCATCGAAGTTTTTTTTAAGAACCTTGCTACAGAGCCTGGGAAAAGTTAATCTCATTATATAATTGAATACTATTAATTATTTTTATTCAATAATACTAATTATTTTCATTGAAAATTTTTGATTATTTTTATTGATAATCAAATATATTAAATAAAATTAGCCCCGTTAATTTGTTTAAATAACAAAAACTAATCTCATTATATTATTTTACCTTTTAAAAAAAACTCATTGGAAATACATAATTAAGTGATAACCTGAAAACTTACCCTAGAAGACTTAATTGGAAAGGATAAGGATGACGTCAGGTCAAGATTTTACAAAAACTAATCTCATTACACAGGATAAGGATGGCGTCAGGTCAAGATTTTAAAAACCCATTAAATACTCTTTTACACAGTTTTTTAAGTATTTGTATACGGTTTCAACAATTTGAAATTTTTTGACTGAAATCCTTCTATAAGAAAAAGATGTTGACCTGACAGACATCACATCAGCATTGAACTTTTATTTCATTTCTCTTTGTTTAATACAAACAACAAAAAACAAGTACGGATACAAGGAAGATCATCTTCTGGAGAGGGCACGAAGCTGGACACAAGGAAGAACAACTGCCAATTCAAATTCGAAAATTTACACCGAAGAAAAAACAAAGAACAGCGCAGAGTAGAAAGAGGAACACCGTCTTCGAAAATTTGGCCGAAATTTTACGATGACAAACGGCTGGACACAAGGAAGATCATCTGCCAATTCAAATTTGTGGAGGAGAGGGCACGAAGCTGGTGAATCATCAACTCAAAAATGTTTCCATGGCCTCCCTGCAACAATACAAACTTGCAAACACACTCACAATTCGGGAAAACAGTTCTATGGGTGTCCATTATGGAAGGTATTGTTGAATGTGAAATTTCGTGCGAAATATGCTTTTCAATTGGGATTTTATATAGTCGTAAATTAGTTGATTGGTTTAATTTTGTATTAAACCTTAGGCAGGACACGATTGCAAATACTTCAAATGGATGGATGGTCAAGCTTATAATTTTAGAGCCAATGAGTCCATTCAAAGCATAAGAGTTGTTGAAGATCACGGGACAACCTCTCGGCCAAATATTTACCCGCATCAATCGACTTCAATGAATGACATTATGAATATCAAAACAGAAAATTTCGTTCTGAAAGTTGTACTTGGTGTGGTGGTACTTGTGTTGTTACTTGTTGTCTTCGTTGTCCAATTTGTAACCTTGTTGGTTAAATTATGATAACTACTCATAACCGTATGTTTAGCAATACAATGTATTCTGGTTCCTTGTTTATACAACGAGGGTTTTCTGCAGGTAAAACATGAATATTTCCTGACTTAAGCACCAATTTGCTTGAAAACATCCTTGAAATTGTCATCACAATTTCAAATACAATTACTACATGTTGTTAGTACTCTGACATATGACGCGGATTCTCCTGAATAAGTTTCAGTTGTCCTGAATTTTCATGTACACATATTCGATGTTATTGCTCTAAAGTATTAATCTTTTTGCCCTGAACATTAGTACATTTAGTATTAACATGATAAGTTTTGTCCTGAAATGAAAATAGTCAAAAGTAGTAAATGCGAGAATAAGGGCAAAGGATCTATATTATTATTAGTCGCTAGCATTACATAAGTAAACAACCATAACAAACAGCATAAAAAACAGCATAAAAAACAAAGCAGCATCATTAAAAAATATCCCTACGGCCATCACCACGGCCATCATCACTGGGGCAGAGAAACATCTGGATCGTCCCGCACCACATAGACCTTGACTCCGGCTACCCTCTCGCCGAGGCGGGCAAGGTCTGCATAGTCGTCGTCGGTCTACAACAGTTGAAGGAACCGGTGCCCCGATGCTGGGACCTGTTCAAAATATAAGGATTTTGAACCGGGAGAGAGGAGGCTTATCAGACCATGCAGGTACCATATATTCATTTTGATCGCTGGCACTTTCAGGAGTTTGGTGCTCCCGCCAGTATACTCGTGCGTAGTCAAGAGGGCCATCACCCCGCTGGATGGCGATAGTTGGCCATCCCAGTACACTTGCAGGAAAACTTTCTTGAATGACTCGGCCATGTTGCAATAGATTTTTTTGGAAATGAGAGAGGAATGCGAGGAGTTTGAGAGGAGTGCGAGGAGTTTGAGAGAGGAAATGTGAGGTTTTGGGACAAGGCAAGAACGCTATTTATACACAAGGATGAGTGGATAATGGAGTTAATGACGAGTAGTTGAGGGAATACAGGATATTTAATTGAAATTTAAGAGGGGTCAAATCGGATATGCATTGGAAAGGATGACTTTGAATAGGATTTATTAATCATGACCTGACAAAGTACATTACTTACTGTAAGGAAGTAAGGCCACCTGACAAAGCTTATTGCCAAAGCTTTGGTTTGATTCGAAAACTTGTTAACCCCATCTTTTAACTAGCTTATTGCCAAAGCTTCGGTTTCAAAACCTTTTACAAACGTTGTATTTTCCTACAGTTATTTACCATTGTGATGTTTCTTCCAGATCCGCCATAAGTCATTGGATGACTTTGAATAAAAATTCTACAAAATAACATGACAAAGCTAAATATGTACTGTAAATGTTTATTGTGGACTGACGTAAGTAACTATTAGAAAAAAGCTTTGGTCTCAAGAACTAACCCCGCGGTAAAAAATGGTTTAAACCGTTTTTAACTATTTTTGTGTACTTTCCCCCCTCGTTTTAAAGGCTATTTTTCGATTTAAAAACCCTTTAAATGTAGAAAATATTAGGTGTCAATGTGGGAGTTTTTTCAAAGACAATTAATTGTGATGTTTGTACGATGACAGGACTCATTGGAAATGATGAATTTGAAAAAGATATATCAAAATAACCTGACAAATGTGAATATTTACTGTAAAGCCGTAATCTGGCCTGACGTATGTAACAATTAGAAAAAACCTTTGGTTTATTCCAGAACTAACCCCGCCATTTTACACGGTTTTTAAACCGTTTTTGTACCATTTTTTCCCGGTTTCATAACCGTTGAAATGTAGCACAAATTTAGGTTAATATGTACTTTACCCCCCCTCTTTTTAATGGCAATTTTTCAATTTAAAAACCCTTTAAATTTAGGAAATATTAGGTTTCAATGTGGGAGTTTTTTTCTAGCGTCTTTGACAATTTAGGTTGATGTTTGTACGATGACATGACTCATTGGAAATGATGAATTTGAAAAAGATATATCAAAACAACCTGACAAATGTGAATATTTACTGTAAATCCGTAATCTGGCCTGACTTAAGTCACATTTTTTCAAAGCTTCGGTTTTATTCGAAAACTAACCCCACCATTTTAAATGAAATTCACCTGACAAACCGGGGTGCCTGCTTGTAAAACCAATATCTTGTCTGACATAAACACCATCACAAGCATGTAAACATGTTGAAAACAATATCTTTGAAAACAATATCTTGTCTGACATAAACACCATCACAAGCATGTTCCTAGCCGAATGTTTCCCAACAACACAATACAATTACCACATTACATCAAAAGTCTTTAAAGACCATCCCAACAACATCTAAAAGTACTATGAGCCATTTGACTTCTATGTACATCTATGAATTTTTCCGACGCAAGATCCAAGTTTGACATGCCGAGAATCAATAACTCAATGTACTTCAAGGTATAGACCCCACAATCTCCTCTGCAAGATGTACAAAACATGTTAGAATGTATATCAATTGCAGTTTGATAAGGATTTATCATTGCATAAATACATGTATACTTACCCGCGCTTGTTCTGCTTAAGGTTATCACGACGGGACACCGACATTGGATTGTCCAAGAACGGTTCACATCTCTTTGCCAGTGGCTCGTACATCTTGACATATCTTGGAACAGTCTCAACGATGGGGCGGATCATATCGAAAATATCCTTGTCTGAGTGCAGGTCCACATTGCAGTCATAAACCGTCACACACCAGTCGCATAGATCAATTTCTAAGGCAAACCAGTGGTACTCTGGGATGTTGAAGCACGCATATATGCGTTCCGCATCATCCCATCTCTTGCCATAATCTTGCGGACATGAACCCATCATGTACAGTATCAGTTCATCCTTACCAACAAGTGGGGTATTATTCTGGAAGCGATCGAATTCACCCTTGACATAGTTTTGCCAAAATGGGTCAAGCACAACCACCTTCGAAAACCGTTGTGGATCCTCTAAAATCCTCTGACGATAGAGGACCATCATTTGCGCCAGATGCTGTAATGGTGCAACAATGTTAATGTATCCACTGGAAACTATTTTACACATGCATACTATTTTGAAAGAATGCATTGGAATATTACCTCACCGCGCAACCAGATCTTTGGGGCAAACAATCTCTCAAAAAACTCATTGTCCAATGGTTGCCCACCCGGTCCAGTTCGGGGTTCAATACTGCACGATGGTACATATTCATTTGAATATTATGCAAGGCAATATATGTATTAGTACATATACAGGCTATATACAAGTTAGTTAGTCCACACAATATCAATTTCAGGTCAGAATTCTAACAGTCAGGCCAGATAATTTGACATTCAATTCATCAATTCCTTATTAAGTTGAGTATAATGGTTAAGTCACTAACCTCTCACTCTGCATCCACTTTACCAGCTCTGTCATCCCTTCCACCTTGCTATTTTTGGTAATCTTTTTTGCCAATTTCTGCTCATCCATATTGCGGTAGGGTGATTTTGCCTTGGCAGCAAGCTCGCGAGTGCGACTTGGATATGTCTTGTTCGGAACTTGGCTACCCTTCCTTGGTCTGCCCTTCCTCGACACTTTGGACTCCTTGGTCTCCCCTTTATCACCCCCCACGTCATCAAAATCAGCCTGTGATACCTTCTCACATTGTATTTCAGTCCTCGCCTCAACACCTAGCTCATCAACCTTGGTCCCTCCCTCCACAACATCTCCCATTGATTCCTCCATAACTCCTTCATCAACCGGGTTTAGTCCCTCCACATCTCCCTTCGGTTCCTCCATAACTTGGTCATCAACCTTGGTCCTTCCCTCCACATCAGCTCCCTTTGCTACCTCCTCAACATCCACACCTCCGTCATCAACCTTGCTTCCTCCCTTCACAACAGCTTCCTTTAGTTCCTCCACAACTCCGTCATGCACACCCTCATCAGACACTGCTTTTGTTGCCATCTCAACTTGTGTTGCCACCACAGTCCCATCATTAACCAACTCGTCATTAACCAACTCCTTGATGAGTCCCTCCACATCTTGTGGTGTTGCCTCATTAACCAACTTCTCATCTGCATGTAGTATTGTACAAGTTTGGACAAGAACTGACAGTGGATCTGTTGCATCCCCTTGATCTTCTTCCTCATCTACTATTGCGACATCTTCACCCGCCTCTTTCTGACAACCTACATTAACTGCATCATACACAACTATTTCACCAGTATTTTGCTCTCCATCCATTGTCTCCTGAAACGATGATATAAGGTCTGAAATAAGCAAATATTTTTGGAATTGTGCTCAAATTGACTGAAATGTGCATATATGGACTGAACTGTTTACTGAAACGATGATATATGGTCTGAAATGTGCAAAAATGGATTGAAATATGTACATCTGGACTGAACTGTACATATACTAACTGAAAGTTTTGGGCATACATACCTCATCAGTCTCAGTCTCTTCGGACTCTCCCTCTTTGGACTCATTGTCTTCGTCATCTTCAGACTCCATCTTTTCCTCTTCATCATTTGCTTCAGACTCCGTCTTTGCCTCCCTCATGCTCTGCTGGTGTTGGGTGATGTTGGGTTCATTATCACTGTTAACCTCCCCAGAGAGCTCCTGCTGTGTACTGATGTCTTGATCACTGGATGAAGATGCCCCTGTTCTAGGAGCTTTGCCTCTTATGAACTTGTTTAACTCAATAAATTCCTCCCTTAGAGCATGCATCATTTCATGCAATTCATTCAAACAACACATAAATTGCCTTGGGTCGAAACCCTCAATGTTTCCAGCTTGCCCTCCCTTACCAACTCCCTTGGCCTTTTTACCAGCATTTTTCCTTCTGGGCATCAAGTGCTTAACAATCTCATCCAAGGATTTGTGTCCTTCCTCCTCCGGGAAATAACAGCTTTCTCCCAAGTCCTCTCCGTCCTCCTCAACAAGGATCTTTTAGCAGGGAAATTCCCCTCTAGGGCAGCAGAAATCGCATCCAAGCTTGGCCTACTAGATTTAAGCCACCTCACACCTCGGGGCTGCACATCTTTATTCAGCTTTTGGGCAAATGTTCTGCCAATATGGGGCACTGCCTCATACAACCATATCTGAAATAAACAGAATTGGAATTAATCCACAATTATGAACAGAGGCATTAACCTTTCTCAGTTTTACATACTCAACTACTAACACATTACCTGAAACATCATCGAGAAACCCCGTATGGTGTATCCTGCTCTGGCATTGCCTGAAACTGCAAGTGCAGCCTGAACTGACTCCATTCTTGTGTCCAAAGCAGAAGCCAGACTTTGATGGAGGTCAAGATATGCACTCCTACCCCATGGGAAATTATTGAAACGATCTAAGTCTTGGTCAATTTCACATGTAAGGGTCTGACCTTCCTCTTCTTATCACCCCCAAGTACAACACCCTCAAGAATTAACAACAAGGCCATCTTCAGTTTATATACATTGTCCTCCCGATAGGATAAGAACTTGGTTAAAAGGTTAGCAATAGTAATACTCCTCACACCAAAAAATTCAAACACTGCATTCTTATCATGCATACCGTCCTCCTCATCGGACATCCCACAATTCAGTCCTGTTATTAGCCTAAACTCCTCTATTGAAAACCTACATGGTTGTCCACCAAGATCATACCATGTCTCAAACTGCTTTTTTGTGTCCAGTTGCCTAAACAAGACATGGTGAATCAGTTGTGCAGACAGTTTCATGTTTTTCATTATTTTGATTATTGGGCCAAAGGGCCCCTGCATAACTGTCTGCCAGTCTGTTCGAGTTAGCGTGTTCTCGATACAAGAAAGATACTGAAGCTTTGAGTTCTGATTTATCCGACCAAAAAACAACTCCTCAGAATGCCACTTGTAACTTATCTGTAAGGAATGACATTCACATATACATGACAGGTAAGAATGACTTTCATATTCACATAAAAGAGAGGCACCATCTTACTTTGTCAGGTAAAGATATATGTTTTCATGATACAAAATAAATTGTCAGACTACATTGCGGTTTGCCAGGACAAATGGAAGTTGTTGAGGATAAGTCTTTACCCTAGAGTATAACTTACACTTTTGTATCAACAAATGGAAGTTGTTGAGGATAAGTCTAACATTCTAACCACAGAACAAATACATGACATTCATATTCACATAAACCCTAAAACTTACTTTGTCAGGTAAGATAATTCGTTTCGTCAGAATATAATTTCGTTTGTCAGGCCATATGGATGTAACAGTTTAGGCTACTATAAATTTTGCACATCTCTCCGTGCTCTGTTTATCACAGAGCAAATCATGCTCTCATTTTCACATA
The DNA here is from genome assembly GCA_027886185.1 of Rheum nobile. Taxonomy (NCBI): domain Eukaryota; kingdom Viridiplantae; phylum Streptophyta; class Magnoliopsida; order Caryophyllales; family Polygonaceae; genus Rheum; species Rheum nobile. Next base: position 3,670,589 of record WOAB01000163.1, read on the forward strand.
AGCCTAATTTTAGCATGCATCACATTCAGACAAAATTTTGTTTTTTTTTCCAGAAAATTAAGAGTTTGAGAAGATCACTAACCCCGCCAACCATTTTCGATGGCTCCTTCCTCAACCTCTTGGCTTTTGGTTCTTCAGCCATTCTCGGTTTCTTCTTCTGCATCGAAACGACTGGACTTGGTGATTCTTCTTCCTCTGACGAACTGTAGGCTCTCTTCTTTCGGCCACTCGCCACTGGAGCCGCCTTCGCATTCACGCTCTCCTCAACCCTTCTCTTCGACTCTGTAGAACCATTCGGCTTCTGCTTCTTCACTCTGGCTTTCGCAGACTGCAAACCTCTAGTCCTCACCATTGTCGATCTAGGGCTTCAGAAATGGCTTCACAAAGGGCTTCAAAAAGGGCTTAATAAAGGGCTGAACAAAGGGCTTCTTGCCTTTGGGGATTTAGGATTTGCTGTGAGGAATACGCTTCAGGACTTCAGGGATGAAAGGAAAAAAAGGTTCTTCAACGGAGAACATTAATTGGGGAAGATGAGAAGTGCTACCGGTTGAACAGGTATATAATTAGGCTTACTCATATAACCGTTTTATACTTAACTGCATCTTAAACACTTTTACTTATTTTGATAAAGGTTTATTCAGATTTTATTTTACCTTTTTTGTTTTCAAAAGTGTTGCAGCTTTATGGCATATTTACAATACTTTTTAAAATCTGATATTTATGCAAACGGCCCACTGAATTCTGATAGTTTTTGCAAATCCTTCTAAAAAGAATGAAAAGAGACAGAAGCTTTGACGCGTGATCTAATAGCATCAAGAGGAACCTTTTAGGCTTGTTACGATGTACTTACTATATTACTTTTTCCTTGTCTAATCTATTTCTTATATTCTAAAAGATTGTTTGTAAGTAGATGATTCTATCCTTTTCAAAAGATCATTAAATCACTAATCTATTCTTATCACCCTCAGGTATATCACGCTGAAAAATGGAAAAATAAAATTTCAAATGTTCAATTCCTTAGGATTTGGAAACAAATAAACGCATCAACATATGCAAAGATTGAACTCACTAAATGATTCAATATAAAGAACAAACCTCCAAAGAGTTGAATGTTACAAATTTTAAACATTCTGAGTGGCATTCAATTGACCCATCGTCATAAATCTGCAACAAATAAAACCAAAAAAGTATAATTATATTGGTCCCTTGGAGTTGGTTTATAAAGTTGAGCAACTCCTTCTAAGACGAAAATCCACCATATCTTTAGTAAAAAATATAGACATTCCTAATGTAAGTACAATGACTCTACTTTCACCATTTAGGGTAAACAAAAGTAAATTTGTACATGGCACCCTATGTTTTCCTGAGTTTGTGGATGCAGTATTCTTTTTTTTTTTTTTTGATGAGGAAAGAATTCAAGGTACCCGACATAACCATATCGGGTAGCTCGAGAGGCCGATAAAATCAGGGTCGGTACAAACCGAACAGTAAGAACTAAAGACAATCATAGAAATTACAACGAAGCAAAAGAGAACACAAAAATCTAAGGCAGGCAGGGAGTCAACAAGACTCAAGGGTGCCATCGGGAAATGGTCATACAGGAACACCTGCGGAAGTGCTGAACGGGCTACCTTGACGTTGCCTTCACCTAGATGAAGGATCTTCAGGAGCCTCAACCATGACGTTGCCCTCGTTCGAGAGGGGTCTTCATTCAGCCACAGACACGACCACGACCGGCGACTCAGCCAGAACCCGAGATTTATTCCACAATTGCCGTGAGAATTTTGCCACCCATGCTTGATCAAGAAAAAAATAAAAAAGGTTAACAAGGGTGAAATTAATGAGATTAAATCCATCAATTTGGTCTTGACGAAGGTTGAGAAGATAGTAATGGTTTGGAGTTGGTGCACCCTCAAAGAGGACCAACATCACCATATCTGTGATGGAGCCCAAATCAGGTCAAATTTGGTGGTGGTAGACGGGTATTTTGATATTATTGTTGATGTGGTGTCGGGGTTACCCGATGGTGATGGGAGACTGGGGTTATCTAGAAGTGGTCGGGGGTTATCCGGTGATGTTGGGGATTGCCCAGAGAAAGGGGTTATTAGTGGTGTCAGGGGTTACCCGGTGATGATAGCAGTCGCCAATCGGTGGTTGCCGGTTGTGTTCTTCCCGTTGTCTCTCTCTAAAAAAAGAGAGAGGTGGGAGATGCCCGATTTTTATCAGCCTAAACAAAGATAATATAACTTTTTATTGTTAACTTTTTATCATTTAATCTTTGAAAAGTTAATTTCGAAGTTAAATTAAATTGATTTTCAAAATAGTCTTCTGGGAAAGCCCAACAAGCCCATTTTGATTTAATTTTTTCGGTTTTTGAGAGTCTGCAATGAGTATTTAGCATAAGCCATATTTTTCTCTTTTGATTTGCCTTTGTACTAAAAGGTTGTAGCCTGTAGGGCAATACTCAAAAGAAGTCAAAAGAGAACAGACGTATAGAATACGCTGCTTTCAATTAAATCTTTAAATATTATTTTTGGTTAGAAAATAATTTTAATTGAAGCTTTCCTTTCATCCTCCCAAAACAAGCAAGCGCATCAGACATGAGAACTGTAGGAAGGAGAGGAAGGTGCAGAGAAGTGTTGCGGTGGTGACTCAACAACAAGATTTTGTGAAACCCTAAAAGGAGGTTCTGGGTATGAGGTTTGCAGTTGGCCGAAGCCAGAGAACCGAGATGAGGTTCGTGTATAGGGAGGGAGTTTCGATCCAACACCATTCACCAAATTAAAGGTATGGTTGGTTTGATTAGGGCAAGCAAAAGCGTTTGAATATTAAGATCCAAAGAAGGAATCTGGATCCAAAGCGGTTTTTGGGGGAGTCACCGCCGACATCGACGACGGAGTTGCCCACCCATATGAATGGGAGCTGCCTCTTGAGAACCCCTCGACCGCCACGCCATCGGAGGTGAAGACGATGGTGAACGAGTTTGGGGATTAGAAGTCGGCGCATAAGCCGAGGCGACGAATCTGGTGGGATGTGAGGGATTTGCCGAAGAGTTCCAAGGTGCCGAAGAGTTCCAAGGATGCAATATTCTTTTAACAACACAATATTCAACATTTTTTATTCATGATTATAAAACTTTAAATTTATTTACATCAACAAATTTGGAATCCAAAAGGAGAAAGCATCCCACAAACTACTTCACTACTATACCCATATACAAGACAAGCAGTCCAAGACCCAAAATTCTCTCAAGCATTTTAGCGAACACATCATCTGTAACCCATTTTCTCCTACTTAGGAAGAAGTATAAGTTAGATCTATTGAGTATAATCTGAATACTGCAAACTAATAATGATACAACATTAGATTCTAAAATTTCATTGTGACAATGTCACAAAACCTTGTAGGGATAGATCCATGCGAAAGGCTATCAACTATGGGATCAGAATAGTTGTGAACCTGGTGACATACCTGATGCGTTCCTGCTTGTGAATGCCGGATCGATGACCTTGGTGGGAAGTCGCGTGAGTCACTTCAGTGATAGGATGAGTGGAACGCGTCGCGTGGGTGGAATAACGCGGTGTTGATGGGTGCTCGAGAGATGAGCGAAGGCCGTAGTGTCGGCGGCATAGGGAGATAGACTCGAGAAGATCGAGTGGAGGCCGTAGCGTCGGCAACGGAGGAATGGGGATGGGAAGTAAGAGAGGTGTTTGACGTCAGATCTAAGGATGGAGGCAAATGGCTCTCGACAAAAGCTTAGATTAAATTATGACGTAACCTAGTAAAGAAGGTCGAGATGACCTTTTATAGTACATAGCGGGACTTGGATGGGCCGAGTCTCGCTTAATGGGCCAGCCCACGCGACACACGTGGAACACACGCCCCAAAGCAAATAACTAAAATAATTAATGTTCAGAATATTGAAATCAATTCAAAAGATTGCGTTCAAAGGATGTTCGAGAGGAGAATGACAGAGAACGCGTTCTCTGGGCTTGGTTGAAGGCGCTTGAGAGAGAACGCGGTCTCTTGAGTTCCTTGGCTGACGACGACGCGAACAACCATGGATTGTGTCGCGTTGACGATGGCTTTGGCACGCGACCTTGTTATTGGCTCTTCTGAGTGAATGCTCATAGCTTTCTCTTCCTCGGTGGCCGTCATGGTGGGCAGGAGCGCATCACCCTCCCCCACTTGGATGTGAAGCGTCCCCGCTTCACCATCATCGAATTATGGCTCCACGTATGGTTCCAGGTCGGCGACGTTGAAGGTCGCATAGACACCGTAGTCTGGTGGGAGCTCAATCTCGTATGCGTTGTCGCCAATGGCCTTCACCACACAGAATGGGTCATCACCACGTTGGGCCAGCTTTGATTTGCTGTTAGTAAACGGAACTCTGGAACTTAGGTTCCCCTGAGAGTTCCTTTCCTCAGTTTCTCTACTTTTGACGATGACAAATATTATGATACTAATGTTTTATCTCAAAGATGTGTTTTAAGGAACAACAGGAATATACCGAAGGCAAGAAATCCAAACAGGACAAGGGAACCAAAGGAACAAGACAGATGAAGGAAACCAAAGGAACCCAGGTGTGCCCAGAAACCGAGAAATCTGAGGACACACAACCTCGGACAAAAGGTGTTAAAATCGCCTTGTCTGAAGCTTCCAAAAGACTGCCAATACCCAGAGCAAAACAACAACATACCCAGAAACGCTCAACCTCAGACAGAGAAGGTGAAAGCGACAGGACATAGAGACGTCGGTGTCCAGAAGACAGTTCCCAAGCGGCCAGCTTGTTCAACCTCGGACGAAAGTATTTGGACAACGACATAGCAAGGCTCGTCTGAGGTAGTTGACCAACCAAGAGAGATTTGAGCTGCCTAGGTTGTTTGCACATGTCAAGAACAACGTGGATCAAGGAGAACCACTCATCCTAGGGCAAGCTCAATCTGTGAGAACCTAGAGAGGATCAAGCTGCGAAGAATCCTCTATAAAAGGAAGACTAACCCAAGAGTTATCTTCAAGCACTGAAACACGACTCACACTCATTAGCAAATATCTAGTGTGAACCTCCAAACAAGATCATCAAAGCAAACCGAGATCAAGAGGAACCAGTCAAGGAAGAAGAGCTGAGTGCTAAGTTCCTGTGACTGTAAGTGATAGTTCCTAGGTGCGAAAGTCTGTTTCTTGGATTGATTATTGATTGTGTTAAGTTATCTAGGATTGTCTAACTGTGTGTAAGGCAAAGGAACTGTGTGTTCGTTCCTAGGATAAGCTGTAACCAAAAGAGATAAGAAATCAAGAAGTAGACTTTGAAATCCTTTCAAAAGAAAGGTAGTGGTTTTTATCCTGGATTGCTAGTTGGCAATCAAAGGTTTCCACTATAAGGAACTGGTCATTTGTTTGATTATTTATTTCCGTTGTGAAAGGAACTGAGAATTGATATTCTGAGTTCCTTAAGTTTTTATCTAACAATCACGATCCTACAATTGGTATCAGAGCAGGAAAAGCTCTAGATCTTTGTTAAGTTTGCAGATCATGTCTCAACCAAGCAAGTTTGAGCTCGGAATCTCCACCAACAAGCCACATCTCCGAAAGAAAGGAGAAGAAATATGGTGGGAAAAGTGCATGGAAAGCCACATCAAGACCAACGACTACCAATGCTGGAGGATAGTCGAAAATGGAGATGGCTATATCGATCTTACCATGAAGGAAGAAGATTGGAAACCAGAACACTATGTCATCATGGAGAAGAATGCCAAGGCCAGGCAGTTCATCCTCAATGGATTGGATAGAGAAGACATGGACAAGGTCATAGGCATCAAGACAGCGAAGGAGATGTGGAAAGCTCTCAAGGAAATGCATGAAGGAAGTGAGGAACTAAAGCAAAGCAGAAAGTTTGCTTTGGAAGGAGAGTACCACACCTTCAAAATGATGGAAACTGAGACCATCTCAGAGTACTACTCCCGCTTCAACAGATTGATTGGAAAGTTGACAGCGGCGGGAGTCGATCTGGATGAAGTTTCCAAGTCCCTAGTGGTCATCAATGGACTCAACTCCAAGTTCACCCTTCTCAAGGGAATCATGAAGAACACTCCAGGCATCCAATCCCTTCCCTTGACCCAAGTCATAGGGAAACTGGAGGTTGAAGAAGGAGAGCACACCAAGGCCAATGCCGACAAGAAACTGGAGAAATGAATTGCCCTCAAGATCTCCAAAGCCTTCTCTAGGCTCGAGATGGAGGAAGAGAACTCAGACTTAGAAGAAGAAGAGGACGAACTTACGACCCTCTTCACAAAGAACATCAAAAAATTATTTGTGAATGGAAGGTTCCAAAAGGGCAGTTCCTCCCACAATGGACCCAGAAGAGATCTCAAGGAAGTCTCCTATTACGAGTGTAAGGAAAAGGGACACTACGCTAAGAATTGTCCCAACAAGGAAGACTCAAAGGAAGAAGAAAGACCTCAGAGAAAGAATGCTCTCGTAGCCTCATGGGGAGAAGACTCAGATGAGGAACTGGATCTCAGTGGCTTCTCTGGAGGAAGATGTCTCATGGCAAAAGGAGACTCAAGCGACTCAGAAGACCTTGAGGTAACTTCTGACGATCTCTTAAAATCCCTAGTTGATTGTGATAAGAAACAACTTCTTAAGATCATAAAGAAACTAGGAAAGGAAACCAGTTCCCTTCAACAGAAACTAGATGATTGTGAAGATGAAATTACTTGCTTGACTGTTGAGAATTCTGTTTGGAGTAAGAAACTTGATGAAACTGAGAAAGACCTAGCTGAAACTCACTCCAAACTCATTGATATTAGGAATGTGCATGCTAGTCACCTTAAAACTTACAAATCTTATGATGAAACTAGCATAGATTCTATCAAAGTTCCCTTGCACCCACCTGGAAATGACATGCTTCAATCCATAATTGATAGGTTAGACATTCTCACTAATTCCATTAATGAAAAAACGATAAATCAAACTGTTTTTGTGAGACAACGCCATGGAATATGATATGTCAATAATAAAGGGAACAATGATACTGAAGAAGAAAAGGTTAGGCGAGAACTTGTTGAGATGAATGAGAATCTCAGTATTGCTCTTGCCACTTCTCGTGATAGGAATCAATTTCTATCAGAGAAGATCATGGTCCTTGAGAACAAGGCTGAGGTTGCCAAACGTCTCAATAAAGGCTCTCAAAGTCCTAAGAAGGAACCAAAGGGAAAAGAAAAGATGGTTCCTGAAAACCAATGGTTCACGAAAACCAATGGTTCACCAATTCCTTTGCTCACAAAAGATATATTGACATGGCCCATAGCAAGGTTAGAAACAATGTTGATTTTAACAAAAGGAAAACTGAAAAAACTTTTAGGCCAGGAAAAGGAAAATATGGACATGTTGTTTACAATCGTTTGTGTACCTACTGTGGTAAGAATGGTCATTACAACACTGATTGTGCTAAGAAAAGGAACTTTGAAAAGGAGAAAAGTACTCATTACCATGAAAGGAACCAGTTCCCTGGTTATTCACAGACTCGCAATGCTAATCCCCCCAGTAAAGCCAAGCTTCGCTGGGTTCAGAAATCTTAGTTCCCTTATGTGCAGAAAGAAGAGAGGCAACCTCAACTATAGTACATCGACAGTGGGTGTTCATGCCATATGACTGGAAGAAGAAATCAAATGACCTCTCTTCAACCTCTCCAAGGAGGGAACATATCCTTTGGAGACAAAAGCAAAGGGAAATCTGTGGAATAGGAACTGTGAAACTCAACGATCACATTCAGGTAAACAAAGTTCACCTTGTTGATAATCTTGGTTTTGATCTAATAAGTGTGTCACAGCTGTGTGATCAAGGAGACAATGAAGTTAGATTCAGATCAAACGAATGTTCAGTCCTTGACTCCTCGGGACAAATCATCCTAAAGGGGAAAAGATTCAACAATGTCTACATAATTGATCCATCCTTTGTTCCTAAGGAGAAACTTTGTCTCTCAACTGTGAATGACCAAGCTGATTTGTGGCATCAACGCCTCGGTCATGCTAGCACCAAGCTGATTCAAAAGCTACACTCAAAGGAGCTAGTCAGAGGGCTGCCAAAGCTAAGTGGCACATCTAAGGAACTGTGCTCTGACTGTGTAAAAGGGAAACATGCTCGTAGTTCCTTCAAGTCCAAAAACATGGTAAGCACCTCAAGGCCTCTTGAACTCATCCACATGGATCTGTGTGGACCCATGAGAGTTCAGAGCCTAGGAGGGAACATGTATATCTTTGTTCTTGTCGATGACTTCTCTCGCTTTACTTGGACCATCTTTATTAAATCTAAGAGTGAAGTTATTGACCGCTTTAAAGATCTGATTCCCTTGTTAGAAAAATCTCTTGATTGTTCACTCAATGCTATTCGGTCTGACCATGGTATCGAATTCGAAAATGGAGAATTTCTAACCTTTTGCAGTGAGCATGGAATTGATCACAACTTCTCTGCACCATACACTCCTCAACAAAATGGAGTAGTGGAAAGGAAGAACAAAACTTTGGAAGACATGGCTCGGACTATGCTGTTCTCAAGTGGACTCTCTCAATCATTTTGGGCTGAGGCGATCAACACAGCTTGCTACATCATCAATCGAGCCATGCTTCGCCCAATCACAGAAAAGACACCCTATGAGCTCCTAAGAGGAAGAGTTCCCAACATCTCACATCTGAGAGTGTTCGGATGCAAGTGCTTTGTGCACAACAATGGGAAGGACAATCTTGGCAAATTCGACCCAAGAAGTGATGAAGGAATCTTCATTGGATACGCCTCGGGTAGCAAGGCGTACAAAGTCTTCAACAAAAGGACTAAAAAGGTAGAAGAAAGTGTTCATGTTATTTTTAATGAAAAATCACTTGGAAAGATTGTGCAGAACACCACCAATTCCTTTGAAGACCCGTTTCCCAAGTCATATCAAGAAAATCCAGATGAAGATGTCACTCCACCCAGTTCCTGCACTGCTGCTCGAAACCCTCCAATGGCTCCTCCACCAGTTCCCATGAACAATGAACAACAATCCATTTCTGGGAATCATGAGCATGACGATAATATCTGTGGAGACCTCAATGACTCATCTTCCCACATGATCTTCAATGGAGAAGGTGATCCCAACCAGGAAGCTGAATGCTCAACTCAGAATGTCTCCACATCAAATGCTCTAGCCCCCAACAGAGAAAGAAGAGTCGTCAAGCCTCCAGTCAGGTACGAACATCTAACCTTCTTTGCCTTCAATGCCTTTCTGTCTATTGTGGAACCAAAGAACATAGGTGAGGAACTGAAGGACGCGGACTGGATCCAAGCTATGCAAGAAGAGCTTCATCAGTTTGAAAGGAACAAAGTATGGCATCTAGTTCCTCATCCCAAGGATAAATACATCATAGGAACCAGATGGGTTTTCAGAAACAAGCTGGATGATACAGGAGCTGTGATAAGGAACAAAGCGAGACTTGTAGCTCAAGGATACAATCAACAAGAAGGAATCGACTATGATGAAACCTATGCTCCAGTGGCAAGGATTGAGGCAATAAGATTGTTGATTGCCTTCGCATCACACAAAGGGTTCAAGTTGTTCCAAATGGATGTAAAGACGGCCTTCCTCAATGGAATTCTTCAAGAAGAAGTCTATGTGAAGCAACCTCCAGGTTTTGAAGACGATGATCATCCAGATCATGTCTACTTTCTAGACAAGGCACTCTATGGCCTCAAGCAAGCTCCCAGAGCTTGGTATGATCGTCTTGCCCAGTTCCTACTCTCAAATGGCTACAGGCGTGGAGTTTTTGATAAGACTATCTTCATCCTAGAAGAAGAAGGTAACATCTTAGTGGTTCAAATCTATGTTGATGATATCATTTTTGGTTCCACTAACCTGTCCCTTATAGACAAGTTCAAAGACTTGATGAGAAGTGAATTTGAAATGAGTTTAATTGGGGAACTCACATTCTTCCTCGGATTACAAATCACTCAAAAGGAAGATGGTATTCAAATCCACCAACAGAAGTATGTCAGGGAACTACTGAAGAAGTTCAAAATGGATTCATGCAAGCCTCTCTCCACTCCCATATCCACCATTGCCCATCTGGATAAGGACCACTCGAGTCCTCTAGTGGAGGAGAAGCTCTATAGAGGTATGATAGGCTCACTCATGTACCTAACCGCTAGTCGACCAGACATTGTCTTTGTTGTTGGCTTGTGTGCTAGGTTCCAATCTTGTCCGAGAGAAACCCACTTGGCTGCTGTGAAGAGAATACTTCGATATCTCAAGGGAACTGACGATCTCTGCATTTGGTATCCCAAAGAATGTCCCTTTGAGCTCATGGGTTTCACTGATGCTGATTATGCTGGATATTTGGTGGATAGAAAGAGCACTTCTGGAATGGCACAGTTCTTAGGCCCTTGCCTTGTGTCATGGGGATCAAAGAAACAAGTTTCAGTCTCCCTCTCCACCACAGAATCTGAGTACATTACAGCCGCCTCCTGCTGTTCCCAACTTCTCTGGCTAAAACAACAACTCACGGACTTTGGTATGTCTTATGGCCCTCTCACTATTCTTTGTGATAACACTAGTGCCATAAACATCTCTAAAAATCCTGTGCATCATACTAGGACCAAACATATTGACATAAGACATCATTTTCTTAGAGATCATGTTGAGAAGGGAAACATCATTATGAATTTTTGTAGAACTGAGGATCAGGTTGCAGATATTTTCACCAAGGCATTGAATAGAGTTCCTTTCGAGAACCTTAGATTGGAACTAGGAATGATTCCTATTACTCAGTAGTTACCTTAGTTTAAAGAATTCCTTCCAGTTCCCCTGATTGACTAGTTTAAGTTATTTAACTTGTTGAGTCTTGATATCCTTGTGTTATATCTTTTGCTACAAACCCTTCTTGTCATAATGGTTTCTTACAAAGGCTTAGATAAATTTTTCTGGTTCGTTTCCTTTTGGTCCTCATTATTCTTTCAACTCCTCATTGTTCAAATTTCTTTGATGGCCCAAAAGTCACAATCTGATCATATTTCTATCCCAACAATACAAGCCGAAATGATGATTGTATACTAAGACCTACCCTTGCCTCATTGCTCAATTCAATTCTCTATGATCCATCTCTAAACCCTCTCTGAGAATTAATGTGCAATGCGATAAATGGCCTACCCTGATTTCGCGTATGGGAACGTATCTTTTGGTTCCAATGTTTGACCCATATCAAAGGTTCCCATACATCCCTCTAGCACGCTGAATATATCGCCAGAAAGGAACCAGAATGCAACGCTTCTCCAACGGCTAGATTGGCACCTCCCAGAAGTTATTTATGGCAAATCTCAGAAGCTCAGACCGGTCTTATCAGTTAGCAGGCTCCCCTCTTCTCTGAATGGGCAAGTTTTGAATTGTTTTGATCCGTTCCAAAAAGCTGCAATTAGCCTTCAATGCTCCGGATTCTCCCCAATCCTCTCAACGGCTAGATTTGCTTCAACGGTCTCTTCAGCCCTCACTGCCTTTAAAGAGTGGCCCTGTTCATCCAAGCTAATCCCACAACTCGCCATTTCTCTGATCTTCTGCTTCTCCTTCTCTCAAACACAGAAATCCTTAAATCCTCAAAAATGGCCAACCAAAACCCTAATGTTATCCTGGATGAGGAAGAGGCTGCCATTCTCAGAGCCTTTCGAGAAAAGAAGGCAACTTCATCTTCTAAGCCCATTTCTGCCACCTCCTCTCAAAAATCCCAACCTAAAGAGAAAGCAGTGGAGAAAGCAGTGGAGAACCCTGTGGAGAAACCAGTGGAGCAACCCGAAGAGAAACTTAAGGAGCCACCAAAGGAACAGGCTGAGGAGAAAGCCATGGCCATCACTCTGGCCTCTGAATCGGCCACCAAGGTGGCTCTCATGACTCCTCGCCTGACAAGTCTCTCCAAGAGCTCCTCAGCCCTCAACCCTCACCAGTAAGCCTCAAATCTAAAACCACCTCTAACCCTGATCCCTCAGTCGCCACTAGAATGAAACAAAGAAAGAGGAGCTCCCAAGCTATAGTTCCCTATGAGGCCCAATCCACAAAAGAAACTCAATCCACAAAAAGAGCCAAAATCACCACCCTCTCTGCCTCTTTCTCCCTGGGTCACGTCTCTTCTCTAAGAGGAAGATCCTTAAGCCTCTCATAATCGGCAAGGAATTCTGGACCCAAGAGCTGGCAGAAGAAGATGAGGAAATGTTTGGAGAGGCCCTAGACGAGCTCCATTCTCTGCTACAGTTTCAAGGCTGGGATGAGATGTTGACTGAGCCCTTCTCTGCTTCTGATGAGGTCGTCCGCCTATTTTACCAGTCCATGGAGTTTGTGCCCGCAAAGGAGAATTGTCCCTGTAACGAAGCCATTCTCATATGGAAGGGAACCAGCTATCCCCTGTCCGCCAACCTAATTGCGTTTGCTCTAGGGATTGAGTCAAGGTCTGGGTTTGGCATTCTCCCTCAAAAAAAGGGATGGCCCAAGGGAAAGGGCTACAAATCCAAGAGAGCAGTGGTCAAGAAAATCTACGACGGCGCCTCCCCTTCATCTTTGGAGACAAAGGATCTCTCCATCGCAAACAGGCTGTTACACTTCTGGATCACCCGCAATCTGGTTCCCAGACAAGAGCACAGGAACGATGTTCTCATCACATACGCCATTTATATGGACAAAGTACTCTCTGGTGTTCAATTGGATCTCCCTCATATTGTGTTGGCTCACATGCAGTTTTGTGTATCTCATGACTCCCATGCTTTACCCTTTCCCCATATCATCAAGAATATCCTCTCTAACCTTCACCAGTACCCAGACGATCTGTCTGAGACAGTCTACAGCAAGTGTCTTATCATGGCCACAGTTCGAAAGTTGAAGACTAAGGAACAACTGCCCAACCCTTCTGAAGCTCAAGAAATTCCGCCTAAGGAAAAGGCGAGTTCCCAGGACCCTTCTAGTTCCCGACCACAACTCAACCCCTCTTTAGACTCCTCTGCGATCCTTGCTGCTCTGGATCGTATTGAAAAGGCAATCATGGAAGGCTTGAATGCCATACCGGTCGCCCTCCATGATCAAGTAAAAGAGTTGGGGCGCATAAGTTCTGCTGTTGTAGATCTGGTAGAAGTCCTTCAGAAGAATTGGCAAGGTGCAATCAGTGCTCATCAGGCCACGGGCCAAAACGTAGGAACTGACGACAAAGCTGAAGACGAGGAGGCCGCTGCTATTCCATAGGAATGCTTGTTCTGGTTCCCAGTGTTGTACCACCACAGCGTCCTAGTAGTTTCCCTTAGGATCCTACTCCCCTCGTCTATCCACTTGTTGTCCCTCCTAAGATTGCTTTTGTTGTTATCTTTGTCATTTGTTGTCCTGTTGTTGGTCCTTGTTGGTTGTTGTTTATGTTGTTTTGTGGTTGGTCTTACTCGTCTTTGAACAATGTTCAGTTTAAGCTCTAATGATTATCTTTTGGTTTTGTTCCAATGATCAATTTGTTTTTTGCCTTAAAGTTTCCATTATGTTTCTGCAATGGGTTTGATGCAATTGTATATTCACTTGGACATCCTGCTCTTAACTAGTACTTAATCTTTTCGATGATGTCAAAAGGGGGAAGAAAAGGATAGGAACCTTGAACTTTGGAGACTACTGAACTAATAGGAACCCTGAACTAGCTCTACTTCTAAGGGGGAATTTGAAATAAACTCGTTCATTTGCTTAGGGGGGAATTTGCAACCATTGAATGTTCTATCATTAATTTGTAATGTTGTAACTCCCTTAATCTCAACTGGTCTCATGAAATTCAAAGTCATATTATGTTGTCAGGTTCCTTGTATTTGTCATCATCAAAAAGGGGGAAATTGTTAGGAAATGGAACTCTGGAACTTAGGTTCCCCTGAGAGTTCATTTTCTCAGTTTCTCTACTTTTGACGATGACAAATATTATGATACTAATGTTTTATCTCAAAGATGTATTTTAAGGAACCACAGGAATATACCAAAGGCGAAAAATCCAAACAGGACAAGGGAACCAAAGGAACAAGACAGATGAAGGAAACCAGAGGAACCCAGGTATGCCCAGAAATCGAGAAATCTGGGGACACACAACCTCGGACAAAATGTGTTAAAATCGACTTGTCCGAAGCTTCCAAAAGACTGCCAATACCCAGAGCAAAACAACAACATACCCAGAAATGCTCAACCTCGGACAGAGAAGGTGAAAGCGACAGGACATAGAGACGTCGCTGTCCAGAAGACAGTTTCCAAGCGGCCAGCTTGTTCAACCTAGGACGAAAGTATTTGGACAACGACATAGCAAGGCTCGTCTGAGGTAGTTGACCAACCAGGAGAGATTCTGAGCTGCCTAGGTTGTTTGCACATGCCAAGAACAACGTGGATCAAGGAGAACCACTCATCCTAGGGCAAGCTCAATATGTGGGAACCCAGAGAGGATCGAGCTGCGAAGAATCCTCTATAAAAGAAAGACTAACCCAAGGGTTATCTTCAAGCACTGAAACACGACTCACACTCATTAGCAAATATCTAGTGTGAACCTCCAAACAAGATCATCAAAGCAAACCGAGATCAAGAGGAACCAGTCAAGGAAGAAGAGCTGAGTGCTAAGTTCCTGTGACTGTAAGTGATAGTTCCTAGGTGCGAAAGTCTGTTTCTTGGATTGATTATTGATTGTGTTAAGTTATCTAGGATTGTCTAACTGTGTGTAAGGCAAAGGAACTGTGTGTTCGTTTCTAGGATAAGCTGTAACCAAAAGAGATAAGAAATCAAGAAGTAGACTTTGAAATCCTTTCGAAAGAAAGGTAGTGGTTTTTATCCTGGATTGCTAGTTGGCAATCAAAGGTTTCCACTATAAGGAACTGGTCATTTGTTTGATTGTTTATTTCCGCTGCGAAAGGAACTGAGAATTGATATTCTGAGTTTCTTAAGTTTTTATCTAAAAATCACGATCCTACATTTGCGCTTAGCCGGAAAACGGCCTTTGCGAAGATGCACCCATACCAAGTCCCCTGGGGCAAATATAACGCGTCGGCGCCCACGGTTGTGATGTGTAGCATACTGATCAGCGCGGCGTTCCAGCTGCTCCCGCATTCTTTGATGCAGGTCCTTGATCATCGCGGTGCGGTTGGCCGTGCTAGGGTGCTCATTGTTCTTCAGAGGTCGCGGCAGCATGTCTAGGGGAGTCATCGAGTTTCGTCCATAGACCACCTCAAACGGGGTGAGCTTGGTCGCAGAGTGCCTGGACCTGTTGTAAGAAAACTCAACAATTGCAAGTAAGTCTTCCCAACGCTTGGGGTTGGATTTCAACATGGTCCTAAGGAGGGCTCCTAGGGTTCGATTGGTCACCTCAGTTTGACCATCTGTTTGAGGGTGGTAGCTAGTGGAAAACAAAAGTTTGGTACCCAACTTCCCCCAAAGTGTTCTTCAGAAGAGGCCTATGAATTTTGTATCGCGATCACTCATGACAGACCTAGGTATCCTATGTAAACGGACCACGTTGTCAAAGAATAACGCGGCGATTTCACTAGCAGTGTGTGTGGTCTTACACGCGATAAAATGGGCCATTTTCGAAAACCTATCCACAACCACAAAGATTGAATCTTTACCCTTACGAGAGAGAGGCAAACCTGTGATGAAGTCCATAGACAAATCTTCCCAAGGGCCTAATGGGATGTGCAATGGCGTGTAGAGACCATAGGGATGGGAAGTAGACTTTGCGCGTTGACACGTGACACAACTTGTGCAATATCGCGTCACCTGAGTGGTCATGCGCGGCCAAAAGAAATGCTCGCGAAGAGCAGCTAGAGTCTTGGTTACCCCAAAATGACCGCATCCTTCATGGGCTTCTTGGATGAGGAGTTTCCTAATGGGTGAGCTAGGAATGCACAAGCGCCTGACTTTGTAAAGGTACCCATCATGAAAGAAATATGTCTCAAACTCGCGGTCCCTAAGGTAGTGTTCTACAATTGGCTTAAAGAATGGATCAATCAGATATAAATCTTTAATCAACGCGAAGCCAAGAAGTTTAGATTGAAGATGAGTAAGGAGAACATACCTGCGAGAAAGGGCGTCGGCGACCACATTCTCCTTACCTTTTTTATGCACAACGACGTAAGGAAATGTCTCTATAAATTCTACCCAATGAGCATGGCGGTGGCTTAGGTGGGCTTGACTCTTCAGATAGCTGATGGCCGCATGGTCGGAGTGGATCACGAATTCGCGTGGCTAGAGATAGTGTTGCCATGTCTTGAGTACGCGAACAAGAGCGTAGAGCTCCTTGTCGTAGGTGGGGTAATTCAAAGTAGCCCCAATGAGCTTCTCGCTGAAGAACGCGATGGGCTTCCTCTCTTGGTGGATGACCCCACCAATCCCGACATTGGACGCATCACATTCCACTTCAAAGTGCTTGGTGAAGTCTGGAAGTTGTAGCAGTGGCGCGTTGCACAAGGCCTCTTTCAACGCGTTGAACGCGTGATTGTGGGTTTCCTTCCAATTCACCGCGGCCCCTTTTGTGAGCTCATGGAGTGGCGCGGCGATGGAGCTGAAGTTGCAAACAAATCTCCTATAGAAGCCTGCCAAGCCGAGGAAGCTTCTAACCATTGTTGGTGTTGTGGGTGTTGACCAATCTCGAATGGCCTTCACTTTGTCTTCATCGACGCGGAGTCTATCTTTTGAGACCACGTAGCCCAGAAAGTTCATAGTATTGGATGCAAAATGACACTTGCCAAGGTTGGCATACAAGTGTTCGCGTCTCAAGCACTCTAGCACAAGCCTAAGGTGCTTTACATGATTTTCTAGACTACGCGAGTACACCAGAATATCATCAAAGTACACCACAACAAATTTCCCTAGAAATTCCCTCAACACATGGTTCACGAGCCTCATGAACGTGCTTGGCGCATTGGTGAGTCCAAACGGCATGACTAGCCATTCATAAAGCCCATATTTGGTCTTGAACGCGGTCTTCCATTCATCACCCTCTTTCATGCGAATCTGGTGATAACCGCTCTTCAAGTCAATCTTGGTAAAGTGGGTCGCGCCATGCAACTCATCGAGCATGTCATTGAGGCGCGGTATTGGATGTCTGTACTTGACAGTGATCTGATTGATGGCGCAGTAGTCGACACACATTCGCCATGAGCCATCTTTTTTTGGCACTAGGATCACGGGGACCACGCAAGGGCTTAGGGATTCCCTTACGTAGCCGCGTTCCAGAAGTTCTTGCACTTGGCGCTGGAGCTCCTTTGTCTCATCTGGTCCAGCGCGATTGGCAGCGCGATTTGGTAGGGAGGCTTTGCAATATCGCAAAGTCTACTATGTAGCCTGCAACCACTCAAGAAACACAGCGGGATCGTATTCGCCAAAGAAATGCTCAATTTTGACTTTTACCTCGTGGCGGCTAAGCCGTGGTGTATGTGGAGCAGGGTGTGGGGCATAAGCGCGCTGGGCAGCATCTTGAGCGCGATGTTGATGACGGCGAGCTTGGCGAACCGGGATATCGTCAGTGACAAAGTCCCTAGGAGGCGGGTTGTAGTCAGCGCATCCTTGTCTTCTTGTGGGAACAGGGACATCGTGTTGGCGACGGAAGTCATGCGGCATGTCTCTATGGTGGTGGCCATGAGAGTTACGTCTGTTCTTGCTTGGAACGCGATGCGGTGGTCCTACTGGTTGGAGTGGAGGTGGAATCCAATCCGCTGGCCTACCTTGGAGTTCAATGGGATCACCAAGGGGAGGATGGAAGGAACCTGGATTGATGAGTCATGCGTCCTCCATCTCCTCGTCATCGAACTCGTGGAAATCATCATGGATAATCGGTGTCGTCGATCCATAGCCATCGGAGTCATAACGCGGAGTACGCGCACTTTGATGGCCAAGGTGATCATTGACGTCAAAAGGCACTGGTGTGGGACCATGGCGACGCTGACGCGGCTCACTGTCTGCGATGCGATTAGGTCTACGCGGCAAACATGAGTCGCGTTCATCCCATCTGGCGCGGCCTGTAAGAGGTGTTGATACAGTCTCGCGGCGGTGTCTTGTTTCTCTGGCTTCATACCTGTTATTGAAGTCAAAGGATTCAGAGTACTCACCATGGGAGTCATCGTCGCGGTCGGAGTCGATGTCGTAGCCGACTGGTGTTGCCCGCGGTGCATAGCGTTCGCGATGCGACACATAGCCTTGGCGGCTCTCGATCACTGATTGGATCATTTGAAGGTGAGGTTGCAAGTTGGAGGTAGATGGCATCACTCCTTTGCCCTTGTCCACGCGCTGTTGGCTTGGGCCGGCTTCAGTGTGACGCGGCGTGGCCAGAGTGTCCATAGGGACCATCAACGTTGGTGTGGGTTGGGACTGTGCAGCGCGTTGCATGGCTTGGAACTGGGCAACTTGGCGCCTAAACTCTTGGATCTCGCGTTGTTCCTCCGAGAGCTCTAGAATGGGGTCTTGTTGGGGAGGATTGGCGAGTGGGATCACTTCATGTTGCGCGATGTTCTGCTATGGTGGGTGGTTGCCATCTCCTTGGACATTTCCACCGGTGGGTGCCGTGAGGCTACCTATCACAATATGACCAGACATCGCGAGTAAAAACGAACAAAAGACAATTCAAAACCAAAGAACAAGTAAGCACTCAACAAGTAACAAGTGTTCACGTAGGAGGGCACGTTCTTTTGGCCGTGAGGGCGGCTAAAGGCAAGCAAAGCAAGTGTGATATGCAAGCACAAAAGCAAACGAAACCAATTGAATAAAGTCTTAACCTCTTACGTAAACAACACAAACACACAAAAAGCAACCTTCTAGGTGTTAACCTAGACAGTGGAGAGATGAAGAAGATGAGCCTAGCTGAGAGGGGGAAAGAAGGTTGCCTTATTTTGGCTTTCCTTTTTTTTTTTTGAATGAATGTCGCATTCTTTTTTTTTTTTTTGAAATGCGACTTTGACTTTTTTTTTTGAATTTGAAATTCAAATCCGAGATCTTAGTCTTTGATTGAAGATCGGATAAGAATTAAATGAAACAAAATAAAAATAAACGGCTAAGTAACTATGGAAAGAAATCGCGAGATTTACGAGATAGGAGAGAGAAGATTGATTCAGATTTATGACGGTCAATCAACAAGAAGATATGGCATTTATGGCATGTGAAATTCACGGAATCAATTAAGCAGTTAATTTTAGAAGATTTCACGCGAGCAAATCACACAAATTTCGCGAGGAGATCAAGCAATTATCGGCCAAGAGATTCTCTTGTAGAAACCGAAAGGACTAGCATGTGTTTGAAGAGAAAAAAAAATTGTGACAATGGCGGAAGCAAGATGATGGAGAAGAAAAAATTGTGAACAAATGAGACTTGACAAGCGACTTACAAGATCAAAGGCTCTGATGCCAGTTGATGCATTCCTGCTTGTGAATGCCGGATCGATGACCTTGGTGGGAAGTCGCGCGAGTCACTTCAGTGATAGGATGAGTGGAACGCATCGCATGGGTGGAATAACGCGGTGTTAATGGGTGCTCAAGAGATGAGCGAAGGCCGTAGCGTCGGTAGCGGAGGCAGATAGACTCGAGAAGATCGAGTGGAGGCCATAGCGTCGGCAACAGAGGAATGGGGATGAGAAGTAAGAGAGGTGTTTGACGTCAGATCTAAGGATGGATGCAAATAGATCTCGACAAAAGCTTAGATTAAATTATGACGTAACCTAGTAAAAAAGGTCGAGATGACCTTTTATAGTACATAGCGGGACTCGGATGGGCCGAGTCTCGCCTAATGGGCCAGCCCACGCGACACGCGTGGAACACACGCCCCAAAGCAAATAACTAAGATAATTAATGTTCAGAATATTGAAATCAATTCAAAAGATCGCGTTCAAAGGATGTTCGAGAGGAGAATGACAGAGAACCCGTTCTCTGGGCTTGGTTGAAGGCGCTTGAGAGAGAACGCGGTCTCTTGAGTTCCTTGGCTGGTGACGACGCGGACAACCATGGATTGTGTCGCGTTGACGATGGCTTTGGCACGCGACCTTGTTATTGGCCCTTCTGAGCGAATGCTCGTAGCTTCCTCTTCCTCGGTGGCCGTCATGGTGGGCATGAGCGCATCAATACCTTATTGAAACAATGGACCTTTTAAGGTCAACTTCAGCTAACATCGTCACCGATTTCATGGGCACATGCTTCCTCATTTTCTTGCTTGGAGGCTTCCTCATCGACTCCTTCCTCGACTGATACAAAACCATTTCCAAGTTTGTACATTAAGATGCAAGAAGTTATTACCATTAAGTATCAACTGTTTAGTTCGGGATGAAAAGTAGTGCCTAGCAAACTCTTCTATTTAACATAAACAATGACTTTCTTCTCAGACTCAATAGATGTTGATCCATTTGCGAAGAACCTCCCTCGACCAATCGTCATCTCCGATTTTAGCGCTGAAATTCAAGTCCTTGACGAAGATGTTGATCCATTTGCGAAAAACCATCCTTGACCAGTGTTCCGCACAAGTCAAACCCAAACATCAGTTCATCCCAACTACTATTCGTAGAAAAATAAATATTGCTTAATGTTATATAAAGAGAAGAAAGAGAGATCGCGTCTGCAATTTTGTGGAAGAAATAGGGGATGTAAAAATTGAGGAAGAAAATAGGATTTGAATAGGTCACATCGAGCAAATAAGACAACAAGAAAAGAGAAATTGGCGATAATAAAAGACGATGATTCCGTTGATGATGGTTCCACAAAAGTGAGATTTACCATGGCTTGAACCGTTGACACCTCGATTTGCAAAGATCAAATCCTAAACAGATAATAGAGATCGGAAGAAAAACAATAGGGCACAATTTTAGAAGAAGATAGGGAAGTTTTGGGCATTAAGCAAATCAATAGAAAGACAGTGGTGGAGAATGAGGGGAATGGTTCTGGCAAAGAAATAGAGAAAAATGAAGAAAATACCCTCAAAACTGTAAAAGCATAATGTGGGAGAAAAGCAGGTGTGAAAAAAGAAATTGAAGAAAAAACTGGATGACACGTGGCTGAAATTTACACGGTTGAGCATAGAGGCTGAAATAAAAGGAAAAATTTAAAAAGGGGTTGAAAAAGGGTGACACGTGGCAGAATGGTGGGGGTTGAAATATCATTTCTACAGCTAGGCTAGCCTCGACTTTGAGTAGTGGATCAGAGTGTGCCAGAAATGGAAAGAAGGAAGCATTCTTAGTAGAAAGTAGAAACCAAAACAATATTGGGAGAAATCCTTACTTGAGAAGGGATGTAAGGTCGCTTTGAAAACCAAAATGAGAAAAACTTATTGTGGCATGGTATGATAATCACTATCTTAGAACAAATTCATCCTAATTCGTAGTGTAAAGTCGGACAAGGCGTCGCCCCGAAGGATCACACAACATCAACCAATCGCTTGCACTCATCAATGGAGGATTGGAATCACCGGGATACTCAGAACCAAGACCGTAAGTTTTGGAAGAGGAGAAAAAAATGATTTTTATCTGTGTTATGAATCATAAGTACGTTCCACTTAAAAAGAATACTGAAACCCGAAATCGATCACAAATTCAAAGCTTGGGGCACAAGCTTTCATAAAATAAGGAACATATAACAAACCGCCTTTTAAAATTCAATTTAAAAGATATTAGAAAGATCGTAAATGAAAGTTTTGGATAAGTGATTTATTTACAAACCCGAAACTTATAAGCCCAAAATATTACTATAATTTGTAAAACGAGGCCCCACCGCACACCTGCTTGGACCAGTCGGATGGTGGCGACACGCGAGTAAGGGAGACATTTGTCTAATCAACTAATCATCTCTTAAAATACCTCATTTATAAAGTGCCCCATTTTTCTCCCCAAAATCCGACGTGGGAAGTTTACAAAACTCCCACTTCTAAAAATTTCTTACAACATTTCCAACAATCCCCACAATGCAGTAATACGTTTCAAAAAATGGTTTAGAACAAGTTTTGAGCATGTACATAGGTTTGAAGCTTAAGTGTAGGTATCTTACAATTTGAACCAACTCGTAGTGAAGTCAAGTAATCCATTTGCGATTCTTGAACTCCATAACTCAAGGATAATTCTAAACAACATGCCTCTTTCCTAAGGTTCATGTGATTCCTCGATAACACATGCAATAAATTAGCCAACTTGCCTTGGAGGCTAACCACTCACACTCTAGTAGGTGATTTCATCAAGTCCGTCTCAATTAGGACCACCATGTTTGAGCTATGAAATCATTAAGAGTTTTAACAACTTGATAGGTGTTATTTCATACACCTTTACTAGCAACTATTAGCATAATTTGGAGGAGTTTTGGATGAGTTTTGGTGCTAAGTCTGCAATTCAGATGTTATGGAGAGAAGTGAAGAAACCCAAGGATTTGCAGCTTAGATGGGGCTGTTGGAGCATTTATGGAGAAGGCTACCAACACTTGGTAGTATTGGAGAGCAGCAGAAGAAGAAAAGAAGAAGAGAGCTGGAGGACTGGAGTTCACCGCGCCGCGGCAATACTCGCCGCGACCCGGCGATGACTCAGTGAAGAATGGAGCCCGCGCCAGAGGAAGTCACCGCCCAGCGGTGGAGAGTTCGACGCCCCGCGGTGGTTGCGCTTAATGACCTCGCGGCCAGAGTTATTTTATTTTATTTTATTTCCTTTTATGCATTAGTCGGATTTCCTTTGTTTTATTATTTTATTTCCTTGTTTGATATGGTTTGTGATCTTGGGCTTTTGGTTAACTCTATTTAACCTAATTCCCACAGCCTCAAAAGTGAGAATCAGAATCATCATCAATAACATCGCGTCTGTTGTTTTCATCGTTAATTTCTAATTAGAGTTTTTCATCCCCTTTGATGGAGAACTAACTTTCCTTTGTTCTGCTAGACGATTGAAGCAGTACAGTTGATGTGTTTGTGAGATCTCTATTTCTTGTTCTTATCCTTATTTATATCGGATTGATTCTCTTGGTTATATTGATATTGATTTATTGTTGTTCTTCTTAGCCTGATCAACTAGGTTGAATGCTTTTTTATCAATTGCTAGGATTGCATATAGGGGTTCCGAGTGCATATCTAGTGGCAAACACAATTGTGAGTATAGGGGTTCCGAGCGTACAATTATGTGTGAGAATCAATTGCATGTTAAGTAGGGGAGTGAGTACTTGTACGTCTTTCTACTTGCATGTATCCTATATACTTGTGTGCATTGCTATTGCTGTGTTGGTGATAAAGTACGCTGACAACTGTGAGAATCAGTTGTGCTTTATCATTGGCATAGTAATAAGTCTATTGACAACTTTGAGAATCATTAGTGCTTACGATCAGGGTGGGAACGACTATAAGGATAAATAAATGAACTTGGAAGAAATAGATTTCAGTGATCAAACTCTATCTCTGTACTGTGAATTTCGGTCTAGTGGAACTACTTTCCCTCATAATATTCTCTCAACTCAATCTACTTGCTTTGTTTGCTTAGTGTTCTTTTGATTACAAAACCCCCCAATTACTTGTTACTCGTCATTCACGTTTGCATACTACATCATACCTTCTCTGTGGGATCGACCCTTACTTGTCTGCTATACTCTGTTTAGTAGGTTGGTTAGGATAATTTACTTTGATAAGGCTAATCAACGACATTTGCTTGTGCATCTTTAGCCCCGTCAAATTTGGCACCGTTGTCGGGGAAGGTTTTTGTTTGTTGTGTGTTTTCGTGATTGATTGTTGGTGGAGACCTATCTTATGGTCGACACCCGTAGTACTGACTCTCCCCTTCTAGCTTTGGATCCAGAGATTGACAGATCTCTCCTTAGGAACCTGCGCAATCAAGGAGAAGACGGAGAAGAAAGAGTAGATACAGTTGGAACCGTTGAGACTGCTACTACCCCAGCTATTGCAATGGCTGGAACTGGAACTCTGAGAGAGCTTACTGAGCCGAATATTGGGGCTCAACCCCTAGCTGTCATCATCCCTGCACTAGGAGAAGGGGTGAACTTTGAATTGAAGTCGGGAGTTGTTGCTTACCTCCCTAAATTCCACGGTCTGAGTGGAGAGGATCCGATTTCTCACCTGGGCAAGTTCCACAATGTCTGCATGACCATGAAGCCCAGGAACGTGACCGAAGATCAAATCAAAATGAGAGCTTTTGGTTTTTCTCTATTCGACTCTGCGAGCGATTGGTATTATCACCTGCCGCCAGGAACCATAGATACATGGACGAAGCTTCACAAAGCGTTCCTGGACAAATATTTCCCCACGAAGAAGGCGAATGCTTTGAAAAAGGCAATTGCCAACATCGAGCAGGCTGGTGATGAAACACTCTATGATTATTTGGAGAGGTACAAGAGGCTTTGTTCCAGCTGCCCATTCCACGGGTATGCCAAGCAAGATCTTGTTCTCTATTTGCACAATGGTCTGTTGGACCAAGAAAGAAGAATGGTTGATGCTGCATGCGGTGGAAGTATTCTAAACCTGACACCGGATGACGCTATGAATAGACTCCAGGAGATGAGTGAGAGCACCCGAAATTTCGGGAAGACATACCAGAGGAAGGCGGTCAATGCTGTGACCCCTGCAGGACCAAGCCCGGTGTTGACTGAGTTGGCCGAGTTGAAGGAGATAGTTATGAAGATAGCAAATCAGAATGCCCCTCAACACGCCAGAGCATGCGGTCTTTGCTCTAATCAAGCCCACCACACCGATGCTTGTCCTAAGCTGCAAGAGGACGGTGTTGTCGAAGTCAATGCTATAGGAGGCTACGGCGCTCCTAGACAACAATGTGGTGGGCAGCCTAATTACAACCAGAGAGGCCGTGATCACCCAGGATTCAGATGGAGTGACCCTCAGGGCGGTCAGCAACCGGCACAACAACAATACCAGCCGGCTCAGCAACAACAGTACCAGCAAAGAGCTCAGTACCAACAGAGACCTCACGGTCAAACTTCTGGAGCTTCGACTGAGGATTTGCTGAAGACGTTGACTCAACACTTTGCCACACATGTGCAAGCCACTGAGTCGAGTATCAAGAACATGGAGAGGCAGATTGGCCAGTTAGCCGATGAGGTGACCAAGATTAACCAAAGGGCCTCAAACTCCCTGCCATCCCAGACCACTGTGAACCCCAGAGAAAACGTGAGTGCTATCACGCTAAGAAGTGGTAAGACGGTCGTTGCTCCTATTGCTGAATAGAAGAATGAGAATCCGGAGAAAGAAGTCACTGAGCGCCCCACGGTCGATGTCACCGTGACCCCACCGCCCCGCGGCGATCACTTACGCCCCGCGGTGGGCTCGCCGCGACCTGATCCTCGAAAATCTGTTCCTGCTGAAGACACCTATGTTGATAATTACGTTCGGCCCATGTTCCCTCCTCTAGGTTCAGAGAAGCCCCCAGCACCTTTTCCTGAGGCGCTAAAGGCTAGAAGAGTCGTCGACGAGAGGGATCTGTTCGAGACATTTCAGAACTGTGAGGCGAACATCCCCCTGCTGAAGCTTATTAAGGCTATCCCGCGATACGCCAAGTTCTTAAAGGAGCTATGCACGGTGAAGAGGGCTCAGAAACAAAAGACCCAGAAGAAGAGTCCAGTGGGTGAACAAGTGTCAGCAGTGGTTGAGAAACGTCTGCCTGAGAAATGCAAGGATCCAGGTACTTTTACAATTCCTATCACTATAGGTGGGCATCTTTTTTAGAAAGCATTGCTAGACTTGGGTGTCTCAATTAATGTCCTACCCTATTCATTGATTGAATAATTGGAATTAGGACCCTTGCATGATACTAATATTGTTATACAGCTTGCTGATGGTTCTTGTGTGCCCCCTAAGGGTATTGTAGAAGATGTCCTTGTTAGGATAGGTCCCCTGATATTCTCTGCTGATTTATTTGTTATGGATATGGATTATGATGAGCAAGTTGCCCCTGTTATGCTAGGGCGATCTTTTATGAAAACTTCCATGACTAAGATTGATGTTGATAGTGGTACCCTGACTATGGAATTTGATGGAATAATTTTCAGACATGATATTCATAATGCCACTTCCATTGAATTACCCGATCCTCTCTGCATTAATGATATTGATGATTATGTGCATGGAAATGCTAAAATCGATGCAGTACAGACCGTAGTTGAGTGTCCCACTCCTGATGGACCTATTGAGTTGTGTGATTTGCATGAATTGCATATCGATGATGTCTTGCTAGATGATATAGGAGACCCCATTTCCTCTGCTTTGGGCATTTGCCCCCCTGCACTAACCATACAATGCTATAAGCCTTCATCTAGTGACGTGCAGCATATTCAGGTTGAGCCGTATCGGCCCCCGCATCATTCTAAGTATGGGGGAGACACTCCAAAGAGAATGAACATGGAGTGGAGGGCAAGGCAGGAACATGGTCTAAGGTTCAAACCTTTCCATGAGAGGTCTCCACATGAAGAGACGAGTTGGAGGATTCCGAAGGGATCCTATTCGAGATGGTAGTTGATTTGCAGTACGTCGAGCCAACGACGATAACCAAGGCGCTGTCCGGGAGGCAACCCGTGTTAGTTTTTCCCTGATTTTTCTCTTTTATTAGATTATTTTCGTAGTTTAGTTTGCTTTGTTTCGTTCGCCTCTTACTCACATTACAAGTGCGAAAGTAAAACCGAGAAGAGATGTGTTACCCAGCCATTCTCACCGCCCTGCGGCGCCCCCTCACCGCCCCGCGGTGGAGCTCCCCGCCCCGCGGTGAAGGTCAGGTATAACTTCTCAACTTTTTTTTTAATAAAAAAAAAAGCAAGAATAATGGGCCCCGAAAAAACCTTAAACGGGTGAGTAAAAGCTTATTTCTTAAGTGTTCACTAAGGTTTTGACGGATTGGGCCTCTTCATGGGCCAAGAATTCTCTTTTGGGCCATGGTACATGACCGGCCCATCATCCCTTTTTCTTTTCCTTTTCCTGATCTAACCCCCATTCCAACGCCTCCCTTTAGCCCCATATCTATTTCCCCTCTCTCTCCCTGAATCCCCTTTCGACCTTGAGCATAATCTAGCCCCCAATTCCCAAATTGGAGTCTAGCCTCACAACCAAGCCCTAACACAACTCCACCGCGCTGCCGTAGTTCCGCCTCGCGTTGCTCCCACTTCACGTCACTGTTGCTACCGCCCCGTGCCGACTTTGCCGCAACCCGGTGCATGTTCTCAGCTTCTCGCCGCGACCTTGCCGCCCCGCACTAAGTCTCTCCCGGATCCGTGTTTGCTTGTTTGTGAGTTTTCCTTGTCTGTCTTTTGATTTGAGCATTTCAATTCTCTATTATGGCATCGCGAGGCAAGAAGAAAGTGTCGACTAGGGATGAGAGTGAGGTGTACAACATTGTGAAGGAGAGGAAGGTGTTGGCTTCGAAGTTCTTCCACAAGCAGACTCTGGAGAAGATGGGTTTGCTCGCTTGTGTGACAATGTGTTTGACACAGTGTGGGTTAGGAAACTTTCTGGACAAGACTGCCCCCGCGTACCCCGAGCTGTGCTATCAGTTTATTGCTTCCTTCGAGAAGATCACCAATAACTCGGGGGACAGGCACTTGCGCAAGATTCATTTCAAATACAATGGGCACGAGTATTCCTTGTCTAAGAAGGTGGTGAATGAAGCCCTGGGTATTACGAAGGACCCAACTGATGGGTGGTCTGGTGGACTTCATGAGTCCGAGATGATGGACTTCTGGCGTGCGGCCATAGGAAGGAGTTCCTGGAAGGGTCAGGAAGTGAATTCCAAATTGGTGAACCCGTGTCTGCGGTTGATCCACAAGGTGATGATGAGAGATTTCTTCGGCCATGCGGATGATGGGAAGGTACCCATGAAGGACTTCCAGTGGTTTATGAGCATCCCGGGGACTGTAGAGTACACGCCGTGTTGGGCCACCCTTTTCTTGGGTTCCTTGAAGAGGATTCGTGATGACGAGGCGCGTGATATTTGTAGGGGTAGTCTTATTACACTCCTCTGTGCCAAGGTGATTGCTTGCGATCAGATTCCTCGGCCGGTCCCCTGCGTAGTATATGATTTAGCACACATGAAGGTGTGCTCCATGATGAAGCCACTGGGGCAGGATGGCGATTTGGTCTGGGCATCTTATGAGGGCCATATTTTGACTGTGCCACGGGAGTTCACTTACTCGCCTTCATACGCGGGTTGGTGGATTCAGAGTGATAGTCGGATGCCGGCCGATGATGCCCCTGCCGTTGCTCCTTCAGGTCCGTTTGGAGAGGGCCCTAGTGGTGGATATGCTGCCGCTGATCCTGTAGAGGGGGACGACCCCGGTTCTTCACAGTTCGAGGAACATTCGTCTTTGTACGGACCTGTCGCACCATGGCAGGAGATGTACTCTAGATGGGACGCTTTCTCCACGCGCCAGGATCAGTGGACTTCCCGAGTAGAGACCAGTCTGCAGACATGGCAGACCCAGCTCCAGGCGGAGATAGATGAGCGTCTGGACACTATGGACGCTCATATGAGGGACTACTTTGGGATGTACCCACCACCACCTTCCGGTCCATAGTGAGTTTATTTCTTCTTTCCCCTATCATTTGATGTTCTCTTTTCTACATTGAGGACAATGTTCGGTTTAAGTATGGAGGAGGGATATAGACTTGCTTTCTTGTTAGCTAATGTACATAGCTTATTTCTGCATTCGTTTTCTGCATTGTTGTTTCCGTTTCTGTTTTCAAAAAAAAAAAAAACGAAAAAGCCAAAAAGAAATAAAAGGCAATCAAAATCCTGGGATGGACTGAAAACCCGAAAGGGCGGTCCAGGTAAAAAGCAGGTAGTCCGACTGGTATAGACCAGGGAAAAAGTGGACTGGAGTGATGTGAGTATTGGTGAGATATCTAGCAAAATAAAATGAGTGGCTAGGTGAAAACCCGAAAGGGCGCCTAGGCAAGATGAGCGTAAAAGAATAAGAGTGATTGTAGGATTCCTCTTCATATCTTTGTGGAGGCGTCATAAGAAGGGAGTCAAAGAAGGACTGTCGGGTAGGCCACTCATGGAGCGATAAGGAGCTAGATTGGAGTTAGGATTAGACTATCTTTGCATCACTTGTTTTGGTTGTCTAAGAGCTTATTGTTGATATGTTGTAGTTGCTAGTGTCACGTTTTCTTGTACTTCCTGAGGCCTTGGTGTCGATTGAGAGGGTGGGCTTTTCTTTAGTTTACTCGGGACGAGTAAAGGTCTAAGTATGGGGGAATTTGATAGGTGTTATTTCATACACCTTTACTAGCAACTATTAGCATAATTTGGAGGAGTTTTGGTGTTAAGTCTACAATTCAGATGTTATGGAGAAAAGTGAAGAAATCCAAGGATTTGCAGCTTAGATGGAGTTGCTGGAGCATTTATGGAGAAGGCTACCAACACTTGGTAGTATTGGAGAGCAGCAGAAGAAGAAAAGAAAAAGAGAGCTGGAGGACTGGAGTTCACCGCGCCGCGGCGATCCTCGCCGCGACCCGGCGATGACTCTCAGTGAAGAATAGAGCCCGCGCCAGAGGAAGTCACCGCCCAGCGGTGGAGATTTCGACGCCCTGCGGTGGATCTTCACCGCCCCGCGGTGGTTGCGCTTAATGACCTCGCGGTCAGAGTTATTTTATTTTATTTTATTTCCTTTTATGCATTAGTCGGATTTCCTTTGTTTTATTATTTTATTTCCTTGTTTGATATGGTTTGTGATCTTGGGCTTTTGGTTAACTCTATTTAACCTAATTCCTACAGCCTCAAAAGTGAGAATCAGAATCATCATCAATAACATCGCGTCTGTTGTTTTCATCGTTAATTTCTAATTAGAGTTTTTCATCCCCTTTGATGGAGAACTAACTTCCCTTTGTTCTGCTAGATGATTGAAGCAGTACAGTTGATGTGTTTGTGAGATCTCTATTCCTTGTTCTTATCCTTATTTATATCGGATTGATTCTCTTGGTTATATTGATATTGATTTATTGTTGTTCTTCTTAGCCTGATCAACTAGGTTGAATGCTTTTTTATCAATTGCTAGGATTGCATATAGGGGTTCCGAGTGCATATCTAGTGGCAAACACAATTGTGCGTATAGGGGTTCCGAGCGTACAATTATGTGTGAGAATCAATTGCATGTTAAGTAGAGGAGTGAGTATTTGTACGTCTTTCTACTTGCATGTATCCTATATCCTTGTGTGCATTGCTATTGCTGTGTTGGTGATAAAATACGCTGACAACTGTGAGAATCAGTTGTGCTTTATCATTGGCATAGTAATAATTCTATTGACAACTGTGAGAATCAATAGTGCTTACGATCAGGGTGGGAACGACTATAAGGATAAATAAATGAACTTGGAAGAAATAGATTTCAGTGATCAAACTCTATCTCTGTACTGTGAATTTCGGTCTAGTGGAACTACTTTCCCTCATAATATTCTCTCAACTCAATCTACTTCCTTTGTTTTCTTAGTGTTCTTTTGATTACAAAACCCCCCAATTACTTGTTACTCGTCATTCACGTTTGCATACTACATCATACCTTCTCTGTGGGATCGACCCTTACTTGTCTACTATACTCTGTTTAGTAGGTTGGTTAGGATAATTTACTTTGATAAGGCTAATCAACGACATTTGCTTGTGCATCTTTAGCCCCGTCATAACTCACCCTCTCAATGTTACAATGGTGAAATCATTAAGTCTCTCTCAATAGGACCACTCATATCTTGACCGCAAAAGGGATCCACATAAAATTCCTCATCCTACGGGCTTTAATCCTATTCCCCTCAACGTATCAAGAACACATCTTCGGTTTTATCCTTTATTTAAGGGATATGCTATGTTCCTCTCGATCCTCATGTACTCCAAATTGAGTACACCATTCATGATTAGTTGGCTCACAGCTTCATGTCAAATCCTAACGTGTCTCTTCTTGCCATTATAAGCATTGCTACTAGCTATAGAATTAGCAAATTGTGAGTCGTAAATAAATAAGAGAGGTTGGATGCCCCCATAATGGTAAGTCAGTAAACTTCTTAACCCCTCAACCTCTTTACCTGCTAAGTCTAAAGTTATGAACTCAGATTCCATAGTAGATTTTGCAATACAAGTCAGTTTGTTTAGAAGACTTCCAAGAAATATCACCACCACATAATATAAAACATAACCACTAGTGGTTCTAACTTCACCATAATTGTTAACCCAATTTGCATCACAGTATTCCTCTAAGACTTGAGGATAACCAATAAAATGTAAACCCCAGTCAATAGTGCCTTTCAGATATCTCAATAATCTATCAAGTGCACACCAATGATCCTTATGAGGTTTATGAGTATATCGAATGAGTTTACTAACTGCAGAAGCAATGTCCGGCCGAGTAAAAATTATTCAAAACATTAAACTTCCTATTACCTTAGCATATTCGTTTTGTGATACACTATCACCACAATTCTTCTTTAATTGCATCCTTGAATCATAAGGAGTTCTTACTGGCACCACATCAAAATGATTAAAGTTATTCAGTACTTTTTCTACAGAATATGGTTGGGAAGAAGTGAAACGATTTTTTGTTATAGTGAGTTTAACACCTAGAATCACATCAACTTCACCTAAGTCTTTCATACCAAAACGAGAGGACAAAAATTGTTTGGTCGAGTTTATAACGTTAATGTGTGTACCAAAAATTAGCATGTCATCTACATATAGACATATAACCACACAATCGACATCAATTTTTTTGAATAAACACATGCATGCGATCCACTGACCTTGATACCAAAACTAAGAATAGTTTTATGAAACTTTTCATACCATTGTTTTGGTGTTTGTTTCAATCTATAGAGTGACTTCTTGAGTTTGCACACTATATTTTCCTACCCTAGAACCACACGCCTATGATGTTGTTCCATATAAATTTTCTCATTAAGATTACCATTCAAACATGCAGTTTTAACATCCATTTAATGAACTAACAACTTGTAGCTAGACGCTAAAACAAACAATGCATATATGGTTGAAATCTTACTCGCATGAGAATAAGTGTCAAGGAAGTCAATTCCATGTTTTTGAGTGAATCTCTTAATTACTAGTCTTGCCTTATATATTTCTATAGAGCCATCTATTAAGCTTCTTGAAAATCACTTACATTCAATGGCTTTGTTACCATTAGGAATACCAAATAGTTCTCATATGTGATTAAACATAATAGATTCTATTTCACTCTTAATTGCATCTTTTCATAAACTAGCATCTAAAGAACTCACGACTTTATCATATGTGTTGGGATCATCGTCTAGCATAAGATGATTAATGAATGTCTCATTTAATTCATCATAATGATTGAGTTCAATAAAGAAAGCAACCATAAAATCAAGACCAAAACTAGTTCCTTTCTTTTGTCTTTTACTCCTCCTAGGTTCATTTTCATCATCTTGCATGGATGGTAAAGACATAGAAGATGTTGCAATAGCAGTTACATTGAATCATTTGCACATTATTTCCCTTTAAAGGAAATATGTGCTAAAAAATACTGCATCACCTTCACGATATTCACACAAAGAACAATCACTCAAACACATGAATCGGTAAGCGCTTCACTATTCTCTTCATAACCAATAAGTACATCATCAAAGTTTTAGATTCAATTGCATCAACTTTAAAATAAGACAATCCTATTTCAGCTAAACACCCCCCACACTTCCAAGTATTTCAGATCGGATGCGTGCCCTTTCCATAATTCTTAAAGTGTTTTATCTAGCTTTCAATGGGGAACTCTATTAAGAAAATGGTTAGCAGTCAATACAACTTCACCCACATATTATCAGGTAAGCCAGAACTAGGAAGCAAATCGTTCAACATTTATTTCTAAGTTATGTTTTTTGTATATGCAATATCATTCGGTTGTGGGCTTTATGGATCTGTAAATTCACGTATTATACCATTATTCTCACAAAATTCACGTATTATACCTCTTCTATCAAATATAATCCTTTTGATTTTTCGATTTAATTGATTATTCAACTTCAGCTTTATAAATGTAGACTCATGTTCAACTTCATCTTTGTATCATAATAAATAAAATATGGTGTATCTTGAATGGTCATCTACAAAAGTGATATATAATATCATTTACCACCTTTTCTTTCTTTGTTTCTAAATTCTACCAAGACAAAATGGACTAATTCTAGCATTTCGGTGTCCTTTGATTTAAAAAATTGAATGATTTTTTCTTGTATTTAACCTCACTATAGATTTTTTCAGTTTTCATGTCCTTCATTCACCAAATTCAAAACTAACCCCACAACATGCAACCAATTAACAAATTTAACATTTAAATGTCCAACTTTAGCATGCCATAAATTCAACGATTCAACGATATAAGCAGAAGAAGAAACATTCTCATTATCAATCGAAGTCTCAAGCACATGCAAACATCTAGATCTATAGTCTTTGCCTACAAATTTATCATTCTTAGTTAGAACATTTTTTCCACCCTCAATTACTTGTTTTATGCCAACAATTTCAAGCAAACTAGAAGAATTTGTTAGGATTCGAACGCAGTAACAAAAGAAAACGAGACAAAGAACACACAAATTATTTACCCAGTTCGTCACAGAATATGACTACGTCTGAGGGCACTACCAAGCCAGGGTTTTTCTTACTATTGTGATAACGATTACAATGATCAATTAGGGTACTTAAGCTAATGAACAAAACCCTAATTAGGCCCATTACACAGTTGTACGGAGATGCCCAAAAGACCCTTGTACGGAGGGTTTTTCCAGTGTACAATCCATCAGGCTCCATAACCCAACAGAATTTAAGTTTATGTGCAAAGAAGAAACATATAACACATTGCAGTAAAAGAGACTTCCATGAAGTGAGTTTAAAAGACCTTTTCCTTTTCCAAGAACTTGAAACATGCTCCAATTTCCTATATACAATTGATCAATCCCTGAAGACTCTTCAAATTCAAAAAACATCTTCATACCACACATAAATGCTTGGTTGTTCCAGTGTCCAACAACCATTGAACCTTGTTGCCCACGTGGTTCACGTCCGTGATCATTGTAACTAGTTGATGGTTCCCTTCAGAGACATTTGCCTTTGAATTGGGTTGATCTCCAATAGGCTTTGGAGCATTCTTCTAGTTGCCTCATTTGCAGTAGCACTGGTAAGCACGATGTATCAACTTCCCACATACATAACATCCATTGTTTGGACTTGATATTAGGCTTTCCTAGCTTCTTAAACTTTGAACCCTTCTTATTCTTAACTTTATTTGTCTTCCGTGCTGAAGATGTATCCTTCTTTTTGAACATTTCAGATTTGGAAGGGGATTCTACACAGTTAGCCATAACCAAATTTTCATAAAGTTTAGGAGCATGCTTATCGTTGAAGCGATTTGCCTCTTCGATCTTCTTGTGGCTCACGAGTTCCACGAGCGTTAGATTTTTCTTCTTATGCTTTAGATGGCTGCGATAGTTTGCCCAAGAATCATGCAACTTCTCAATCAGGAAATTGGCCTGCATCACTTCATGCATCTTTATCTCGTCAGCAAGGATGCCAACAACCAGATTTTCGTACTCATGGTCTTGAGCCATGATCGCCTTATCATCCACCATCTCGAACTGCATAAACTTGTCATATACGTACTTTTTTTTTTCTAGCATTGTTCGTAGAATATTTAGTCTCCAAGAGACCCACATAACTTTTGCAGATTAATTAATGGGTAGCCAACAAACCGAAAATAGGGTTTGAGACATGACTCAATAGATGACGTCAGACAGTTTTATTATCAAATTCATATTTTTTGGAGACCGGGTCATTTGTGGGTGTCAAAGTTTCTTCAACTGTTTTGCCAGAACAGGAGTAGCAAGAGTTGGAGCATGTTGTAGAAGAACAAAAGTGGCATGCATGTGGGGGATACCTTTATCTAATCAACTTATAATCCCTTAAAATACCTCATATATAAGTGCCCTATTTTTCTTCCAGAAATCCGATGTGGAAAGCTTACAAAATTCACACTTCCTAAAACTTCTTATAACATTTCCAATAGGTGTGGTTGCGGATGAGACACACAATAACTACTCTGATTTGTACTCGTTCAGTCTCATCGAATCAATACCGACACATTAGTGAGATATGATCAAGGTGAGAGAGATATGTTCCACTTCAACACCATAAAGATTTCCATAGGCCTTGTGCAATGGTGGTTTCATATTTTGGGTTTCATAATTACCTTTTTACTTTTTTTATTTTCTTTGCCTCATCTAAAATATTTATTTTATTACTAAAATAAGTGAAAGATTAAATCTCAACCCTTCATATGAAAGGATGGACTCATTTATCTTGTTGTAACTCTCTTTTTGGGTTTTTATATCATGAAACTTTATCCCCTTGGTTCCATCAAAAGATCAATATTTTATTTATGAAACCCCATTGTGAATGCCCTGACAATCTTCTTATCTTCATTCATACCCTCTTTTTATATGGCATGTTACACTTTAGTATACATTACATTGATTTTTTATTTTTTTGCTATACATATTTTGAGACTAAGAGTCTCTAGTCTCTAGTCTCGACCTCATTTTCATTCTTCAATCAAAAGTACCTTTTAATAATCTCTTTCCAATATTAAATATGTTACCATATAATAAAAAAAAACAATAACAATAAAATCCAACAAAGTAGTCCCTAATAAAAAAAAGAAGTTGTATTATAAATTATTAAAGATATCCAAAATAAAGAGTCTCACCAGATGGGGTTTAAGCTCATGTCCCCTCCTTGTTAGGTTTTCCTCTTTAATAGAGCGAGCTATTTCTGGATGTGTGTCATCTTCGAAGACCAAAAATAGCACTCATCATCCCATGATGACGCATTGTTTTGCCAACAGAGCCCGAAATATGACACGGTATGTGAATTCTCAAAAGACCAAGTAAGTGAACGCGGTCTTACCACGTGTTGTAGCCTTAATCGGGGGTGCCAGAATCCTCAAATTGGAAGCTAAGGTAATCAAGCCGCCTATGTTGTCCACATAGAACTTTCTCGTTGGTCCAATCAACACACGACACACTCCAACCACTCATTCTGCATGACCAATCGCCGACCGACATGTCTTTCCCACGTGGTGCGCTTTCTTATAGTCTAATCACCACTCGACACGTCCCACTGCTGTGCCAAGAAACATAAGGAGGTCGACAACATTATAAATAGGCGAAGAACAATTCGAAGAAGGGAGTTTTTATGTCGGGCCCAATTTCTAGTGTACTTATGGTTTAAAGATTTGTGGATGATTTTCAAGTTAATCACTTCGAACTGAAGCATTACGCTTGGAAATTCTCAAATGCACACCAAAAATTTGAAAATTGACAACATAGAAATTGAAGGTGACAATGTCATTAATTCGATTAAAGGTATCTGGAATGTCCTTGGGAAATCGAGGTTACTATCTTAAATATCCTACTTCATTTTAATCCATTTTCGACGGTCCAGATTAACCATATCTTTTGTAAAAATAATCAAGTGCCTGGTAAGATTGCATCATTTAGCCACTCAAATTCAGTATAAGAAAATCACGGCAAATATGCTATCATCCGCAGAAATATTATACGTTGTTTTTCAAGTAGATCTTAATATCAGTATAATTCTTACCATATTAAAAAAAATAAAAAGTATTACCATACAAACATTAACATATATGAAAAACACACCACTTTCATTGCCAACATTGCGGAAGACTCGTTGACCTGCAAATAAAATGCTCCTACACAAGAATTGGGAGCTTACTTGCAAAGTCAAGTCAAAACTAACTAATAATTACTTCACCCATTTCAAACTTACTTTTTACTCTCTATAATATGGAGTAACTACTAGTAGAAACTAGGAGGCGTAGCCCGTGCTTCGCACGAGCCGATGCGAAATAACCTTGCAAAAGGGATGATTTCTAAAGCATAGCTTATGTTGAACACGACTGATAGTATCTACCTCCGCCTGAAACTCACGTTCGCCCTGTCCACTTCCAAATTTCAATTGCTTCACTGCAACATCATTTCCATCTGGGAGGACTCCTTTGTGGACATAACCAAACCCACCCTGACCAAGAAGATTAGCACTTGAGAAATTATCGGTCGCCCTAGCTAACTCTTCATAGCTAAACATCCTGTTGGAAAACCCATACATTGGATTCTCTGAGCCATGATCACCTCTTGTTGTAGTGGGTGCCTTCTTTATGCCACCATCATCACCTTTTGAAATGGGTATAATAAAAGAAGTTCTAACATTTGGTGAAACAGCAGGCTTAGCTAACTCAGAAACCATATCATCCTTTGGTGACACATTTCCTTTCCATTTCTGAGGTTGAGCAACAAAGTGATCATCTGCACACATATTTCCAGAATTCAAGAGGCATAAACAAAATATGACCATTGACAAGATGTATAATGTACCAAAAAAGTGAATGGGGAAGACTGGTTAATTGAGGTATCACAATGTTGATTAGAAGAAGAAAAAAGTAATGGAATTTGTATACAGGTGAATTGCTTAAGCAATGGCCTGTTTGTAGGCTTAAAATGTGAAGTGCAAAATTAATCTCATGGCCAAGTGGCATTTGCCCGAATTTCTCAAAATCCATTTGAGGTCTTTATTGGGCCAAATGCATGTGCATCCCATATTGCAGGTCCAATTTCTCAGAGGCCCATGTAAGCTCCAAAAATGGAAACCCAAATGCTTCCTATTATAATCAGCTTTCTTTGAGCTAATAATGCTATCCGTCCAAAATTACCAAAATAAAAAGCTTGGTTAGTGCATCATAAAATTGGTAAACGGGTAAAATCAATTTGCTTCTCTCCCACAAATCCACAATCCATCTAAACTAAGCAACAAGTTATTATACAAATATATTTCCTATACAAGGAGGATTTGTGTCTAAAAATGCAAAAGCCATTGTTTTACCATGGCTATACCATATTGCAGTGTGAATTAAAGAAGAAACTAAATCCACGAATTTATGAACCCTAACCTCAACGACACAGCGGAAGCTCAAACAACACACCAAAGACTAAAATGGAAAACACAAAAGCCAATCGAACTGGAAAACGCCACACACACATACGGACAAACGGAAATATGAGATTGAGAAATTTTCCCGATCGAATATCAATTTCAGAAAATACCGCTAAGCAATCGACAAATGGAAAAATAATATTAAAATTAAGAAGACGCAGGAGAAGAAGAAGAAGAAGAGTCCTTACGCTTAGTACGAGGC
Source organism: Rheum nobile (assembly GCA_027886185.1). NCBI lineage: Eukaryota > Viridiplantae > Streptophyta > Magnoliopsida > Caryophyllales > Polygonaceae > Rheum > Rheum nobile. The sequence goes on from WOAB01000163.1 coordinate 3,708,809, forward strand.
AATTCATGTCCCTGTTTTAAAAGGAGTAAAAAAATCACGCACACCAGAGAAGCCACAAATATAGGTTTTACAATTTTATAATAGCAAACGCAACGCAATTACTAATTTATTCTGCCAATAGAGAGATCATGAATTCATAATTCATGTCCCTGTTTTTTCACTGCTTCTCTTTGAAGTTGCTACAGGATCATTCATTTGCAGCTGCAGGGGTCGCACTTGCAGTCAGATCCGCAGCTGCATCCTCCGTTCTCCGCAGCCACTCCCATCTCTGCTCTATCGAAGTGATTGTTTCCACATCCAATTCAAAATCCTGGTCAGATTTCAATTCCATAATAACACCACAAGCAAAACAAATAATAAAAAAAAGAGCGAAGAAGTTCCAATTGAATCGCTTACGTCTTCTGAGGAGCAACGCCAGAGACGAGGCTAACGGTGGAGGCGGTGGCCTCCATGTAGCTGAGGTCGGCGTTCATCTTACAACTGCAAAATTCAAAATCGAAAGCAAATTCAGAGACACAGCAGAACAATCAAACAACACCGACGAAATTTCATAAAAGTAAAGGACAAATTCAGATCCAGCACTCATTTAAAAGAGTTCACCAATTTTTATTTTTATTTTTAATTTCTAAACCTAAAGCCTTTTACCTCACCTCCCATTCTCCCAACACATAGACGGCCCTAATATCTCCAAAATTTTCAAAGCACTCAGTCGTGTCTCTCTTCTCGGACTCGCGACCTCCTTCTCCAGCCAGTCCAGCGTCCAATTAGCCGGCGGGCGGCTTCCGGCGGTCCGGTGGACGACGGCGGCGCGACCTCCTTCTCCCTCAGTCAGTCCCTCTCCAGTCTCCTTCACCGTTTCGTCGTCTTCGACGTCTTCGGCCTCCCTTTCCAGTTTCCAGTCCAGCTCCTGAGATCCAGGCTCCATCCTCCAGTCGAGCCGACTCCATCTTCTGGGTCCACTGGTCCATATGTTTATCACCAAGACTATTTAAATGGCATGTTTTTCAGATGTTTCTTATTCGTGCAGGTGAAGAGACAACCTTATAATTCCAGAAATTCAATTCGGAATTATCTTAGGGCAGGTGGAGCTCAAAGGGACAGCCGTTGAGGGGTTGAGAAGTTACGTAAATCCTATAATTCAATTCCAAGAATTCAATTACAGTGGGTAAATTCTATAATTCTAGGGGTTTAGTCTGAGGCCTAATTCACTAGAGGCCCAATTCAAGTTGTTTTATTGTTTAATTCAGTAGTTTCTTTCAGGCAAAAAATTAGGCCCTTTTTATTAGATATAGATTGATTTTCTATCTAAAAGTTAACATTTATTGTCTCAATAAAACTAACTTTTAAATATATATTGATTATGGACTTCATTTCAAATTATTAAGAAATTAGTGTGTGATTTTTGTTTCTAATTAAACAAAGCTTTATGTATGATTCTTTTCTAATTTCGGTGTAATGAAAAATATTATTTAATTCATCAAAATTTACAAAAATGTTAATTCTTCCCATCCACATCAAGGAATGGAAGACAAGTTATTTAGAGAATGATGATGGATCAATGGATGGACAAAACAAACAAATGATGAGTTGTGTAGCACCCCTGTGGAATTTATAATTATAGATTAGCTCAATGCCTTTGTTTTTTGTCCCTATTCCTTTCCCCTCAAACAATTATTCCTTGCAAAATTATCACTCAACCTTTCGATATTTTTATGGATGATCCAAAAAGAATATTAATTATGTATTTGCTAATAATCCAAAAAGAATATTAATACTGGATTGGTCTATGGTCCAAAAAAAATATTATAATTATAGATTAGTCAAGTCTTCCTAGTTGACAAATATGATACCCTGTGATTAAAAGGTTATGGGTTCGAATCTCTCTGTCCTATTGTAATAGCCTGAATGCCTCTTATGGACAAAACAAGTGTAAAAAGTTAAGATCATATCCATACAAGATCATTCATAATTGATATATCTAAAGTTTCTTAATTTTTTAATAAATATTACATAAAAATAAAAAGCGCACATGTTATAACTATTCACATTAAAAGTTTCTTATTTTAAAATTTCATATCTTGAAGAAAAAAATAAATTTGATATAATTGAAAATTTATTTCATTTAATTTTTTATTGAAATACTTTTCATACATGGATAGTGGATGCACTGACGTGTTTGTTCATGTATAAGATTAGCTTGGCACCGTTTAAAAAAAAAAAGAGTAACACTCCAAGTCAAGGTTAAAGAGACTAAATTTTTTCATTATTACCAAGTCTAATCACGAACTCATCTCTTTCCGTCACATAATTTTGCACTATTCTTAATAAACATTTTTTTTTTGTAAGTTAAGAATTAGACTAGTATAAAGATTGTTTAAAAATCAGCTTATAACATCCTTTCAGATGAGAACCATGAATTTTATATTCATAATGATATTTTCCAGTTAATGTGAGTGACGAAGTTTTGCAATATGGTCTGCCAATGTGTTCATTTCACAAAAAAATTAAGTAACCCGCACTATCAAAAAAGAGTTTAAAAAAACTAGAATATCTAAAATGAGAATCTCGATTTTCCACAGACAGTGACAAATTCTATTGATAGCGTTCACAATGGTGAGAATATCACTTAACATCTTAATATTACAAGGTAGTAGTGAAACGATTAGTGCTCAATTTGGACAAAAATCACTTTCTAACTAAACTAGTGCATTAATATTATGTTTATTTTACAATATCTTATCTTTTATTATTTAATAAAGGGTATTTGTGACATAAACCGGTTAATCGGGACATAGAAACTTAGTAAACTTATCTAATTTGATCATTTACTTATTATTATTTTATAAATTTATTAAAGTTGACAAAATTCTGATGTTATTGTAATAATTTTATGAAAAATTATCTTGTGAGAATAGACGACTCGGTGAATATGTGAGAATAATCTATGTTTTATCTTCGATAATATAATATACCTTTATGTTCATGACGCTGAACAAAAAATGATGGAGAAAATTACTTTAAGTCTACTTATAACTATACTAAATATAGTTGTCATCTTATAGTCTTGGATTATGTGTACTTTTTAAAAAATTTATAATGTCCATCTATATACGTAGTCTACCACAATGTTACATCGGCGGATTTGCATTTACCTATAAGGGATAGAATCGCTCATAAATCATTTCTACCTTAGCATCACAGACAAAGAAACACACACCAATGATACCACTTTTTTGTTCTTACTATCCCTCTTCTTAAGTATCATAATTTACTTTGTCTTACTATCATTATAAATATTATATATAATAACTATTTATTTGCCAGCCAATTGCACAACGCCAGGATTACCAACCAAATTGTGCTAATTAAGGTTGAACAAGGTATGCTATTATTGAGTACATATGAAATAAATGATTTATTGTTTTCTAATATTTGAACTTTTTTCCATGGACATACTAGCTCAATGTATGAGGATGTTGAGAATGAATATGATTAGGCATAAGCAGCATAGAACACCACTAATTGAATCTTGATAGCAACAAAGTTGCCCTCTTTCATTAAAATTTATAATTAAAGTATATTTTACATAAGCAACACTCGTGCATGAACTATACTTGGAAATATTCACAATTCTGTACTTACCGAAGCAACACCATTATGTATTACAGTTAATGGTCAGTCGTAGATGAATTATTTTATCTCATATATTCTTATACATATATGGTCTTAAATCGGAGGTTATTTATAATCTTTCATGTTTGAAAACTTTGATGTTCGGGTACAAGAATTCCATCTACATTGTCAACATGTTCATCTACATTAATTACCACATATCATTGATGGTATTATTAATATCAATCTTTGTATTTATTCTATTTATAACTATACTAAATACTAGAAACCGAAGCCCGTGCTTCGCACAAGCCTTTTATATATATGTAATATCACGATTTAAATTTGAGTTTCTAATGTATGGATTGTTGTTTCATGTTTTATCTTAGACGATATATTGTTTGATATGTATTTAAATGTAATATCTAAGTCTTGACAAAAAAATATAATATCTAAGTATTTTAGGTATAAAATGCTATGATTGTACGAAGTACAATTTTATTTATTTATTTTGGTGAGAAGTTCAATTTAAATTTTGAATTAAGGTGGTAGTTGTTTTTTGTAAAGATGCGTTTTTTCCCATGAAAATATTTGGAAAATATTTTAGAAATGCCTATCTAATTATATGTTGTGCTTGAACTCAAGTATTTGTAAGAAACTTGCTACAACAACTCTCATTTCTTACATGCTCCACTACCCTCCACATTTCTAATTTTTTGCCTTTATCTTACAAATTTATTGCATTTTAATAATATCTTTTTTGTTAAGTTTTAGTTATTAATATTCATTAATATATCGTTTTATTTATTTGGTCTGGAATATATATCGTTTTATTAGTCACGTTGACTTTACATATTCCTAGACATTAATATCATTTTAACTAAAATATATTAGTCATTAATTCCTATTCTTATTAAATACGGAGTAATATAAATAATTGGTGACTCTGCATTTTCTTAAACCTTGTTACATTTTATATAAAAGTACATTAGTTATTTTATCGGTACTTGCTTATTCTTCTTAGCGAAATTATAATTAATAACTTCTTCCTTGTACATTTCATATGTGAGAATGAGTACATGTCTATTATTTCGGCTTTCATCCTTGATTAATTCCTCTAGACCAACACCAATGAGGCTAAATTTAGTATATATACATGATGAGTGTAAAATGAATATGTATAAAATATAACAATAAAAATCATCCTTAATCAAAATAACAACACATCTACCTAAAACGATTTAGTACAAAAAAGAAACTAAAAATACAAACCTAATTGAATTTATGCTACCAATAGTTGAAGGGTTTACATCGTCCATAAAATAGTTTGCTTTATCTTTACTAACAACCAGTCATCCTAAATTGATTGTCTTTGTCCTCCTTCTAGTGAAAGCTACTGGTGCATGATGTAAACAATCGATGCCTCAATAGTGCTATTAGATTATCCAATTCTCTGACATCTTCACATAAAATTAACCTATCTCGATCAAAAGACAGTTATATTAATAAATTTAAACCGATATATATAAGTATTGTAGACTACAAAAGAGATCCAAATACATATAATTAAGGATAGTTTACCGTGAGGTGGATATATACTTGCATCATCGACAATCGGAAATCCTCATTCATATCTTTAACTTAATAATTATGCTTACTTTAGTGACCATGTCTTTTTAAGGTGTTGTCCACTATCTCCCAAGCTTCACTATATATATGGCTTTCTAAAGCTAATTTTCATGTAGAAGAATGAGATGATGGATGTCCAGAGCAAATGAACGGAATACCACCGTTTTTTCCCTTTTATAGATGAAAATGTTACTTGGAAAGTGAAGTCATTTTGACATATAACCGTTTAGACATCTTGACTATAATTTGTTTCCAACCATTCACTGTGTACTAAATACGGGAGTTACGTGTAGTAATTGGATAATATTAAAATAGGAGTAAATGAGAGCAAAATATAACGTATACAGTATGTAGTAACTATCACTAATTGAGATTTAGGTTAAAAAATGAGTCATAACCTAAAGAGTAGTCCGTACGTAGAGGCAAGATTTAGCTGAAAAAAGTGTGTGAGGGGAGGGAATATTTACTTACAAATAGTGATCATTTTTATATATACACATAATTATGCTATGGTATATTAAAATAAACAAAGAAAAATTAATTACTTAAATTACAAAGTAGCCTATAATTATACTTATGTATTTTATATTGGTTTATAAACCCTATAGTAAAAACCGATCGGAAAATCTAACATATTATATACTAAGGGTGATAAATTAATCCTATAGGTAAACTATAACTGTAGGCCTATTTAAGCCTTTGATTTTGTCTTTAAAAGTTAGAATTCAATGACCTAGAATGCTAACTTTTAAATATATATAGATATAGATGGTTATTTTTCATGCTTAATAGAAATATAAATTGAACTATGTTGAAAATTTAACTTGAAGATATAAGAATTATACAACGATATAAAAATGAGGACTTTTTAATTGATTAATATGTAGTAATTGTATATAATTGTGAATCAAAAACTTTGTATATTATATAGACAATTATAGATTATTAATAATATAATTGTTAATATATGAAATTGTCACTTTAGTACTTTTTGATTTGAGAAATTGTTTAAATTTTGTGCTAAATAAATAAGGCATGAAATGAAAAAAAAACTAATTCTTCTTTAAAAGTTAGCATTCAATGACCTAGAATGCTGACTTTTAAATATATATAGATATATATGGTTATTTTTCATGCTTAATAGAAATATAAATTGAACTATGTTGAAAATTTAACGTGAAGATATAAGAATTATACAACGATATGAAAATGAGGACTTTTTAATTGATTAAGATGTAGTAATTGTATATAATTGTGAATAAAAAACTTTGTATATTATATAGACAATTATAGATTATTAATATAATTGTTAATATATGAAATTGTCACTTTAGTACTTTTTGGATTTGAGAAATTATTTAAATTTTGTGCTAAATAAATAAGACATTAAATGAAAAAAAAACTATTTCATCTTTAAAAGTTAGCATTCAATGACCTAGAATGCTAACTTTTAAATATATATAGATAGTGGTCGCTTTATAGTCTTGGATTATGTGTAAACTATAAAAAAATCCAATAATTTATGCAGTCTACCACAAAGTTACACCGGCGGGTTCGCATCTACCCTTATTGTCACAGAGAAAGAAAACTATAATACCACTTTTTTGTTCTTATTATCCATTTTCTTAAGTATCATAATTTTTTTTGTCTTATTATCATTATATATACTATGATATAACTATTTATTTGCAGCCCAATCGCACAACGCAAGACTTACCAACCAAATTGATATAAATAAGGTTGAATAAGGTATGCTATTATTGAGTACATATGAATTGAGTAATTTATTACTTTTTAATATTTGAACTTTATTTTCATGGACAAATTAGCTCGATGTATGAGGATGTTGAGAATGAATGTGATTAGGCATAAGCAACATGGAACACCCCCAATTGAACCAAGTTAGCAAAAAGTTGCTATATTTAATTAGAATTAAGAACTAATGTATATTTTACATAAGCAACATTTGTGCAGGAGTTGTACTTGAAAATATTCACAATTTTGTACTTAACGAAGCTATACCATCATCTATTACGGTTAATGGTCAGTCATAAATGAAATATTTTATCTTATATATTCTTATACATACATGGTCTTAAGTAGAAGGTTATTAATAATCTATCATGTATGAAAACTTTAATGTTCATGTACAAGAATTTCATCTACATTGTTAGGATGTTCATCTATATTACCACATACTAGTGATGGAATTATTAATACCAATCTTTGTATTATCATATCTTGATAATAGAAATCATTTTTCCATTACATTTATATTTTTTAACACCTAATGTCCATAATGTTTTCTTAAATGAACACCTTTTAGTAGTGTTAAATAATTTTTTGTTTAATATTCATCAACTTTTATTTCATGTTATAACTATATTATACTTTACATATCTTGGCCCAAAAGTTAATAGAACAACAACAAATCATACCGATAATCCGATCCAACTACTTTCTTCATATTAGTTGGACGGTGCAATCGATCGGGCTCTATCAAGTATTTGTTCAAGTACATAAATGATGTGGCTAAAACCTACCTGCAAGTATATAGGATCAGTTGTAGTAGTCAAGTGTCGATCATACAGAGACCAATGTAATATTAATTGAAACACTATCAGTGAACTAGGCCGTAAAATAAGGAATTGATGAAAAACTATAACTAAGCTAGCGAATAACAACAAATAAAAACGATAAAATCAATGGGATAAATGTGTCTAAGGTTAAGGATCACCGCAACAATGCCTCTGTAAATAATATTACACTTCACATAAATCTAGTCCAAATTATTTGAAGGTAAGCTATCTAATGTAATCTACTAACTCCTTTCAGACGATAGTAAATGTGTCTAGACTAAACAAACAATCGTTGTCGCGCAGAGCTAATCTCGTCCTAACACTTTAACGCACTTAGAGTCTAGGGATAAACTGAAATAACATTCGCTGTTGCGCTCCGCTAATCCAACTCAAACCTAGAACATCTATGATAGCCTATTAATCTTCAAAAGTAATTAAGTTGCTGTCGCACAAATAACACTCATGTTCAATTCCTAAATTTTCAATAGAAGTTATTACCTCTCGGTCTCAAACCCTATCTAACTACCTATTAACGTTATCACCTTTCAGTCTTAAACCCTAATTGAATCCAATTCGCAAAAGCTACTATGGGCATAAAGTATCTAGGAATGAATCAAATATTATTTCAATTCAGGCAAATAAATAATTCTAATTACATACACATCATCGGGATCAACCCAACCTTAGAACTAGGAATTCAACCAAGCATGATTGAAGACATACTCAATATATTTAAACTAACCAACAACATATATGAATTATTCAATAAATATGGGAGATAAGAAACTTAATCTCAATGTCGAAAATAATTCAAGTTGAAAAGGCTAGAACAATAATATCAAATCTTCAATTGTGCATAAACCAAAATCCCTCTTGAACTTCACATGTGTACGGCCGTGGCTAACAAACTCCCCCAAGCCAAACTAAGGGTCCGTTCGGTTCGCCAGTTAAGTCAACTTAAATTGACTTAACTGAACTTAATTAAAAATTTAAGTCACAATAACTGAACTTACTTACAAAGTCCGTTCGGTTCACCAAAAATTTAAGTCGACTTAAAGTGACTTAAAACGACTGAACTTACTCAAAAAATTTAAGCTAGGAATCTTGACTTTTTTGATTTGAGGTGAATGAACTTAACAAAAAAAACATCCAACCCCCAGTTCAGTTTTATTGAACTTAGTCATCTATTTCAGTTCAGTTTCAGTCTAGTTCAGTCGTCAACTTAAATTTTATCTTACAGCTTCAGTTCAGTTTTATACCCAGTTCAGTTTGAGTTCAATTCAGTTTCTGCGAACCGAACAAACCCTAAAACTAAACCTAATCTATCCTACATGAAAAGTTGACATATTGTGTCAATAAATGAGCAACATTTTTCTTTTATTTTACGCATTACATATTAACTCAATAAATGAGCAACATTTCTCTTATTTTAAACACATTTGTTCTCTATTTTTCATTCTCTATAATCTTCATTTTCCTGGATGTAGTCACGGTCAATGCAGTATATAAATGATTGTACGTAGTTACCCAAAAACTATAGTAATATTTGACATGTGACAATAAATCAAATCCTCCATGTGTTGTTTCCCATATGACATCTATATATAATCTATATCTATATCTATATATAATATAAAATAGAGTTCTAGAATAATTAATGTCGCTCATTTTAAATGGTAAATATGTTTAATTTTTCTTTTATTTCAATATATCAATCTATGACATATAAGATTATATAAGAGGTTTTTATGACAACCAAATGCACCACTAATTCATTATATTTCTTTCAGAAATATATTTTTTAAAAATCATTAAGAATTTAATGAAGGTATTGGGAGTTCTAAAAACATATAAAGTAATATTCTTATAGGAAAAAAAAACTCTTTTAAAATTATTTTATAAAATAATTAAGATATTAAGAATTCTATAAACATATACAGTAAAATTCTTATAGAAAAAAATAACATGATTACTACGTTATAAAAAAAATGAAAAGATAGAATTTTTTTAATGAAATATTTATATCGCTGGAAATATAAACCCTATATTTTTGAAATGAAAATATAAACCCCATATGGCCATATAGGACAATGTCAATTCCATCGAAGAAATTAGGTTGATCAACTCTGTCCATATGTTAATTCCATGGTTGATTAGTACGGTTGTGCAGTAAATTTTTTCATATGTTAATTCCTAGCACCATTGAAAGTTGAAACGGTTGTGCAGTAAACAATTCCATATGTGAATTCCTACCACCACTAAAACGGTTGTGCAGTAAAGTTTTCCATCAATTGAAATTTCACATGTATTACTAGAAAGTAAAACTTAAACGGCCAAAGTAAAGTCTGCCATTCAACCACATAGCCAAATTCAAACCTTATTTAAACTTAATCTTAAATTTGGCCAAAATTATCTTTTGTTATGGAAAACAAGAAAGGTAAGTAATTTAATTAGTCATATAGCAGAGTAACAATTCTATATTGCTTATTATAAAGGGTTTTTTAGATAAAACCACCCTTTAAACACTAGACTTTATACAAAACCACCCTTAAACTTAAAATTTATATAAAATCACCCTTTAAACAAAAAAAGTTTACAATCAACCACCCACAATAATTTGCCTTAGTTATATCTAATATTTGAGAAAAATATGAAAATACCTTCTAAACAGGAAAAACAAGAAAAAAAGACATTTGGATTTACAATGTGGAAAGAGAAAAGATAGAACTACGTAAATTCATTGTTTAGTAATTTAGTGCCCAAGAACCTATTAAATTCATACATATATATGCCTTTGTTAATTTAGTACGTGCAAAAAAATAATCAAGTTTATATCTTATATCAATCAAACGAGTATTAAATATAAAATAAAAATAGATTGTATATGAAATGACTAACATTTATTTCACCTAAAGTCCAAAAAATAATCCTACCTTTTAAAGCAACAAAAAATAATACTAATTAGCATATAGACTGAAAGCAATATGAATAAATTTTCCAATAATATTATGTTTAAATTTTTAGCATGTGCACCGAACTTATGGTTGACATCAAGATGGGCAATTAAATAATGAGAAATAATATTTTACTCTGTTTTTTAAATGAAATTCTGATTAATTTTTTTTAAAGAGTTGTAATTTATTAAATAAAAGTAAATATGAGTGAATTTCAATTGCAAAAAAATTACAAAAATTGTAACCTAAGTGTTTAATCAACCATGTTGAAATCCAATCATTACTCCAACATATATATGATAAATTAAACGGAAATTAAACAAAGAAAACTAAATTATTATTTTAGTCTTTATGTAAATAATTTATATTTTTTATTATTTAAAAAAAATATGAGCTTCATATATACCCATAGATCTAAATAAACCATAGTACAGTGTGAATTTGTCTAGTTTGTTGAGTCGACCATACTATCTAAGTATACTCTTCATTTATAATTATTTTTTTTCATGTATGGTGAGCAAAAAGAGGTTTTAATGAAGATAATACTGTATTTTTCTTTTTTATAAATTAAATGGCTTTTCTGTACATGTTTAAAGATAATTTATCTTTTTAACAAATTATATTTATTGGTGATTTGAAGAGAGGGTGGTTCATTGTTAACTTTTTTTGTTTAGAAGATGGTTTGATATAAACTCCAAGTTAAAGGGTGGTTTTGTGAAAATGTCTTCTTTTAAAGGATGGTTTTGTCTAAATAACCCTATTATAAATATTTTATTGAAAACATATGGGAGATTTAATGTTCTCAATGTGTATAAGCAATAATGCTCATTAGTAACCGGTGACACCTAATATCGGGTAGCTGAAAAGGTCACATTTATGCACATCACCGTTGCTATATCTCATTTCCTAGCCATCCTCGGATAATTTAAATGATTGTAATTTGCAAAGTATCAATCTCTACTCCTTTTTTTGGTGGAAACAATCTCTACGTCTCTATATCATACTATGTCTGTAGTTTGGGCTTTCAATTAGGATTTCATCTCCATAGAAACATAAGGACATGCTAGCATATGCTTGGTCAATGTATTTACCGTGTAATCCTATTTCCCCTACATTTATGCATTATATTCTTAGAGTTTGGATCATATGCGGAACACTCTTACGGTGCGGACGTGCGGAGCATGCACTTTAGGGCCTTATTTGTATACTTTAACGTCTTAAATGTGCACTTTTGTAAAAAAAAAAAAAAATTATTTCAAACATTTTTCTCAATTTTTGGAAAAGTGCACAAATAAGGCCTTATAGTGCATGTTCGCACGTCCGCACCGTAAGAGTGCTCCGCACCGGAACCTTACTCAATATTATTATATTATATTCTTGTAGTTCTTTTATTCTTTCAGTCTCTAAATGAATGAATTTTAGTTTGATTATGGCTATAGGAACACGCAAGAAGGCTTGGGTGTCAAGATTTGACTCAAGACATTTCCTTGAAGTGGGAGTACTCTTCTCCTGATTAGTCAAAATACGACAGACTGCAGTTTGATAGAGCCATCACTTTATAAAAGTAATGAAAATTGCATTTTTTTTATGAGGAAAGAATTAGGCGGGACCTAGAAGCGGTTCCGGGCCCGGCCTAGAGCATCCAGATGGATGAGAACACGGAGTTCTTGGTTGGATTGTAAGGCAGATCTCGAGGGTGAGAAGCTGAGTTTGGCAATAAGATCAGCGGAACGGTTCATCTCTCGGAAAACGTGCCTAATGTGGACTTCCTGGAAAGAATGAAGATCGATGAGGATATCAACGACCATCATTTCAATTTCCCACGGACAAGTCCAAATGCCTAAGATAGAGTTAATAAGGCATAAATTATCTCCCTCTAGTTCAAGTTTGTTGATATTTAGTGAAATGGCCTTTTGAATGTTGTTTTGTAGTGCCAGTGTTTCTGCCATGATGATGGACTGGCATCCGTATCTTTGGTTGGACATGTGTATTATATCAGCGTGTTCGTTTCTAATGATAAAACTTGTCCCTACTTGCCCACTTGTTACTCTTGATCCGTCGAAATTGATTTTGCAGAATCCAGGTCGTGGTTTATCCCATTTGATATTTTTCGTTTTTCGTCTTTGGACTGGGTTATGTTTTTGTTGTTTGATGTTATCATCCTCTAGTTTTTTTGTTTTATTCCAATTAAGTATGAGAGTCTTAATGTATAGTGTCAAGTCAGTTATTTTTCTTGGGCTTATTGTTTGGAATATAATTTGGTTTATGTGAATCCAGGAGTCCCACCAGGTGGTTGCAAGGCATTCCCATTCTCTCTTATTCAGTAGAGATTGAAGTTCATAGATTACTGCAATTGGTTTTTTCCCATTAGTATGTAACTTTTGGATGTGGTTTCCTATCACTGGGTCTTGAATTTTTATTTGCTTAAGTTTGTTTGGACATGTAAATAAGAAATGGTTTAAATCTTCATGCGGGCTGTTGCATGAATCGCAAGCAAGCGGCACAACCACATGTTTTTGTGCTAGTCTTGCTTTGGTTGGTAGGCCGTCGTGGCATATTTTCCATAAGAAGTTTTTGACTTTGGGGTAAGTGTTCAGTTTCCATAACCAGGCAAAATTGTTATTAGAGTTATTGGTTTGTTTTGTGATTAGTTCAAAGGCGGTCTTGGTAGAGAACCAGCCGTTCTTGCTGGCCATCCAATAGAGTCGGTCAGGAATGTCGTTACGAGGGAGTTGGATATTTGAAATAATATCTACCGCCTCATCCTGAAGGAAATTTTTTAATTTAGGGATGTTCCATTTTTTGTTTGTGATGAAGTTGCTGACTTTGGTTTCTGTGTTGGTGGGGATGTTTGGTCTGGTATAATCTTCTAATTTCAGGTTGGGTATCCATGGGTCCCCCCAAAAATTGATAGAGCAACCATTCCCGATAAGCCAGTGCAATCCGGTTTTGAATTCATTGCGGAGTTTGAGGATTTGCCCCCATTGCCACGAGTGGTTGGTTTTCCGTGTATAGTTGAGGATATTATAGTTTTTCAGATATTTTTCATTTATGATTTTAACCCATATGTTATTTGGTTCAGCCAGGATTTTCCAGATGAGTTTCATTTGGAGAGCTTTATTCATATCTTCTGTTTTCCTAATTCCAATTCCCCCATTGGATTTGTTTTTACAGATTTTGTCCCAGCCTATTAGTGGTTTGAATGTTTGCTCTTTGTTCCATAAGAAGTTTCTGTTAATTTTGTCAAGTTTGTTATGTAGGTTTTTTGGTAGCATGAAGCATTGCATGATGTAATTTGGTTTTGCTGCTAGGTTGGCTTTGATTAGGGTTGCTCTTCCTTCAAGGGAGAGTGTGTTAGCTTTCCATTTTGAAAGTTGTAGATTGGTATTTAGAACCGTATCTTGGAAGGTATTTTGGTTGACTTTCCCATTGATAATAGGACATCCTAGGTATTTGTCAAGGGCTCCAGAGCTTGGAATGTTGAGAATGGATTGTATTAAGATTTTGGTGTTATTTGGTGTGTGGGGTGTTGTTTGAAAAGCTGATTTGTGATAGTTGACACATTGCCCTGATATAGAGCAATACTCTTCAATAATAGATTTTATTTTCTGGCATGCTGTTTGGTTTGCTTTGGAGAAGATTAGGATATCATCTACAAAGGCCAAAAAGGGAATATTCGAGCTCATACGGGTTACTTTAAACCCTATTTGTTTAGCATTGATATTTGCCTCTAGCTGTAGTTTTCTAGCTAGTACTTCAGCTCCAAGGATAAAGAGAAATGGTGATAGGGGGTCTCCCTATCGTAGTCTCCGTTTTGGGTAGAAGACGTCGGTTGGCCCATTATCAACCAGGACTGAGAATGATACGGTTTCTATACATTCTTTAATCCAGTTTACGAATTTTGCTGAAAAGCCGAATTTGTGGAGGACCTCAAGGATGAAGGTCCATTCTATTTTGTCATATGCTTTCTCCATGTCTAATTTGATCGCGACCCACCCATCTTTCCCTTTTTTTGTTCGGAAGGAGTGGAATATTTCATGAGCTATGAGGATATTATCTTGAATAGCTCGATCCGCCACGAATGCGCCCTGTAGGGGATGGATAAGTTTGTTTAGGATTGGTTTTAATCTTTCCGTTAATATTTTAGATATCACTTTATATATTGTTGAACAAAGACTTATTGGTCGGTAGTGGTTTGTTGAGTTAGGATTATCACATTTGGGTATTAGGGTAATGAATGTGTGATTGATCTGTTTAAGAAGCTTTCCTGAGTGAAAAAAGCTTTTAACAGCTTTTGTGACAAGAGGTCCTACAATATGCCAATACTTTTGGTAGAAAATAGCGGACATTCCATCAGGTCCTGGTGATTTATCACTGCCTATGTTGAAAATTGCTTTTTTAACTTCCTCATTGGTGATGTTACTTGTTAAGCTTGTGTTTTCCTGGTCAGTAACCTCATTAGTTATGTTGCTTAGAAGATTTTGTAGATTATTATTGTTGATTGTACCTTTCTTAATCTTTTTTCAAAATCTGATCTGATTTCATTTCGGATGTTTTCTAGACCAATTATAAGTGTCCCTTCTTGTGTTCTAATTTCTCGAATGATTTTGCGGCTTCTTCTCCCATTTGCTATTCTATGAAAGTAGTTTGTGTTTGAATCAATTGATTTCACATGTTTGATCTTTGCTCTTTGACTCCAGTATTTTTTGTGAAAAGAAAGGAGGCAATCTTTTTTATGAATTAGTCTGTTTTGTTTGTTGATTAAATTTTGGTCCGGGGTGAGGATTATATTTTTTTGTATCTTGGAGAGTTCATCTTCCGTTTCTTTGATTTGGTTAAATATGTTGCCAAAGGTAGTTTTGTTCCAGTTTTTTGCTTTAAGCTTTAGGGCAAAGGTTTTTTTAACAAGGTTATACATGTGTGATCCTTGTGTTTCAATTCTCCAAGCTTGTTTAACTAGGTTCTCAAAGTCTTTTCTTGTTGTCCACATTTTTTCAAATTTAAAGGGTTGGCCCTTTAGCGGGTTTGGGTTTTCAAGTTCAACTGAGATGGGACAGTGATCCGAGGTCGAGAAGGCATGGTTTTTAGTGAAAATACCGGGGAACCATTGCAAAATTTGATCTTGGATGAGGGTTCGATCTAGCTTTTCGTATATGTTGTTGACTTCTGTTTTGTTTTTTCTCCAAGTGAACAAACCTCCTTGTGTTGCAGATCATTATATAGTTGATAGTAGGGTAAAGGATATCAATCCATAACTTCCTGTTAAGAGGATTTTCTGGATCCTGAATCAATTTCTTCCAATACTTCCCATAGCTCCCTGCATAGGAATTACAAGAGTTCCAATCCCTAGTATGGGTAGTTCCTATTAAGGTGTTTTCCTGGCAATGTTTTTGCCTTTGGTTGGTTCTTTTAGGCCAATTACAATTCTTATCATAGGATAAAACATGCAAAGCTATGAGAAAGTATCTGCTAGATTCCGATAGAGAAATTAACAACTGCTTATATTGATATGACATGGGGTTAATCCAGATTACAAAAGGGTTCAACCGATTCTCAGAAAGAGAAACAAAAGGGTTGATCCAATCTAAGTACAAGGCCATTATCCAAGCCATACAACAGCTATTCAGGGCACACATGTTAACAGGGAAATTGTAACTAAAACATTGAGGGTACCTTCTCTGGTGATAAACCCTAGACTTAGTGCTATTTACTGCTAATACATCACACCAATGGGATAGTTTTAGGCTATCATTGGTGGCCAAAATGTGTGGAATTCTTACTCTAATCATAGCATATTAAGGTTCAGAATTTTGTTTTTTTACTCCCCATCAGGATGGAAGTGACAGTGTCATCTTCCCCTCCCTGGAGTTTCCTTTTGCTGGAGCCTGAGGTGGAAATGGCCGAGTTATGCACCTTCATAGTGTTGAGCTTGTTGATCATGGATGAGCTAGAGTTTTTGGAGTTTGCAGAATTCAAAGAGTGATAGGAATCACCAGAGATGGCCTCTTTTTCATCCTTTTTTTCTGGTTCAGAATTGATCATAGCAATCATCTCCTCCTCAGTGAAGATTTGCTCTTCATCATTGTCATTGATGTTGTATTCTTCTTCTTCTTCTTCATCAAGGAGGTCATCCTCTTCCATGATCAGCTCATCAATGGTGTTCTCATCCAGCTTCCCACCCTTAGACTCCATAAGGCCATCATCATCAGGGGTGGAATCACTGCCCATCTCTTCAACATCTTCATCATTTGGGATTTCCAGGTTTTTTGGTTCTTTTTCAGAAAGGTTGTCAGGTAGGACAGTGTTGGCATTGTTTGGTTGGTTTAACATTGTAGAGTTGGTATCTTGGGGAGCCTTCAAGTTTTCTTCATGGATCTGGGAGTTAGAAGAGATGACTATGATAGGTGGAGCTGTGGTGGAAGAGTTGGTGGAGGCTATGATAATTGGAGTTACAGTAGCTTGATGGACCAGGTTGTTATCCATGGGGGCAGTGTTGGATGAAGGGTTGATGAGGAACCCAGGTTCATGAGGTACTTGGATAGGGGATTTAGTGGCTGTTTTAGTAGGTGGGGCCTTTGTGGAGCTTGTGGCTTGGGCAGCTAAGAAGGTGAAGGCAGGTTTGTTGTGTGTTTCCTGGTTTGGAGGGCTGTCTTGATACACAATGGTTAAACCCCCATTCTTGTTCAGGTAGGGTTTGGTTCCATGGCTCTTTAGGTCTTCCTGTTGTTTCTTAGGGTCTTTTTTGGATGTGACTTTTACCCAATCAACCCCATTTGCTGGATTAGTTTCATTCTCCTCACTCTCATTTTTGTTTGGAAGGTTTGCTCTTTTAATTGATATTTGGAATTTGGGTGGTGTGAATTTTCTGAGGGGACAAGAGCTGAACAAGTGGGACACTTCGCCACAATTACCACAGCCTTCCGGCCAATCTTCAAACCAGATATTGAATTTCTCCTCTATTCCTTCTGCATTAGGAATCATAACAAAGTTTTCAATGGTGTTGTTGAAGTCAATATTAGTGCAAATTCTCACAAATTTGGCCCATTTCCTTAGGTTAGTATTGGGGTCGAGTTTAATTAGGGTGCTGATGTGGTTTTCTTCCAGGATAAGACTGATAGCTTCTGCTGAACAAAGCTCAACATGAAGTTGTGGGATTCTAATCCAGAGATCAAGTTGAGCATAGGATTCGGTTTGTGTTTTGAACCCAGTGAACCATTTTTTAAACAATAGGAGCTGCCCAAAGACATGGTAGGGTCTTCCTTCCCAAATTTTTGTAAGGTCAATGGGGTTGGCAAAGGCAATTTCAAACCATCCATAGTTACCATAAAAGAAACTAATTTCCCCTTTAAGGTGTCTCCAATCGGATTTTAGCTTGGCAAATAGCTTTGGGAATTCGATGGGGTTACCAATCACATAGCCCATCAGGGTGTTTTCTTTTTGTTTTTGAGCTTTAGCTCTGATTTTGGTGAGTTTAGAGAAAAGAGAGCTAGGCCTCACTTCAGGTGTGCCTTGATTGTTCTTCTCTGAGATTACAGGGGCCTTGGGGTTACCAAGATTAGCAGTGTTTTCATCCTTAGAGGATGAAGGACTGACATTGTAGGTTACACAATTGTTGGTAGGGTTTTTAGATGCTTGTGAAGCATTTTTAGGATTGGGTTCAGTAAATAGAATAGTGGAGTAAGGTTTCTTACCTTTGTCCATCAGGGACGAAGGCAGGTGATTCTTTTTACTTGAGCAGAGATCGGAAGCACACCAACAAAGATTAAAACTACTCCTCTCGGTATTCTTAAGGGGTTGTGGAAAAAAACTTAGCCAGTTAAGAAATTTGTGGATACCTTTTAGATCATTAGGGAGGTGGTATTTATAGCAATTTGGATTCATGTTAAAGCAATCGAGATAAGGAGAGTACAAAGGAATTTCACACCTGGGGTTTGCCGAGCTCCCAAAAGGTGGCGATGGACAGCTCATCTCTTCCTCTGGGAAGAAACCCTTGAAATATGACTCATCATCTCTCTCGTCGCTTCTTTGTCCATTGGAGATGGGACGGCTCCAGCGTCGGTACAGGCTTTCCGATCCAGATCTTGTAGTGCTTTTGGGGATAGGAGCCTCTTTTGCCCTCCTAGCAGACTTTGTGGGGAAGCAAGGCCGCCGCCCATACCAGGCTGTAAAGTTGACCTCCAGTGTCTTCTGTTGAGAGGGGTTGTACTTCCAGAGGCGACACCAGCCTTTTCGATATCGTACTTCATCTGGAAAAGGGTTGTCGCTTTTGCTCGAGTATCTCTCTTTGCCTTCCAGATTGTCGAAGAGATTGTAGGTGTGACCCCAATAGATCACAGTAGCGATCCATGGGTATGGAACCACGTTTCTTTGGTTTGATTTGGGGTGGAGGCCGGTGAGGAACTCTTTGGATCGTGGTCGACGGCGTTTAGGGTTTGTTTTTCGATTTGAAAGAGAGCGTTTCCAGATTGGGTTTTCCATTGGACCGTCCTACCTTGTTATGAACATTGCATATTCCTTCATCGTATATGAATGGTATATCCATATAGTATACAAATATCTTATTTTTTGAGAAGAAAACAATGTATTATATTTTCTTTATGAAAAACCCTATATTATATTAGATCAAGAGAAGTATAATATATACTATTTAATCATCGTCTTCTTTCAATCACACGTTCCAAACCATTAATTATCGCCTCTTTTGTAATTTTAAACTAGATTTAGTAACAAATTACCACCAATAATATTTTCAGACTATATATATAAAATTTTAAAACAATTGGAAATTCGACCAATAATTAAAAATTCCCATCTATTATGTTAGAATTTGTGTTTTACTGTTTTGTTTCAAATTAAGTTTTGCTACTAAATTGCAATATGCGTGTTTTGTGCAATTTATGGTTTAATTTGTTGTTTTACCCAATTCAGAATTTTTCATAATTTAACTTAATAGGATTTTGTTCATAATTTAATTTTTAGATTGGGTTATATAAATTTAGTGGTTAATTAATAAGAGTTCAAAATTGATATTCGAATTCATGAAAAGCATACAAATATAAACATTATTAAATAAGCAATTTTAACTCTTAGTAGGGTGTTATAATTTTATTGTATATATAGATAAAAAAAATTATATATCAGATATCATGAACTGTACATATTTATTGTTTTTTTTACAATGTCTCAAAATAATGTCAACAACTGCTTCATAATCAATTATTTCACCAAATTTTGTATGTATATTACATATATGTCACTTGAGAATGTATATAAATAATTCATAACAATATAATAACAACATATATCTATATTAATTCTTTAAAATAACTTTTCAATAATACTTGAAATAATACCTAAATATAAAAAAATACTAACTTATATATAGTAATTAAATATGAGATAAAATATACACATTTTGTGATGTGATGATATATTGACTATAGATATTTTATATAAGTATACCAATATATCTAAGATATCAACCAAATTAATCATAAATATAAATGAGAATTAAAAAATGAATAAAATATTCGAAAAGCATGATAAAAGTACATTGATTCTCTAAATAATACTTGAAATAACATCTAAATACTTGATGTTTAAGCAACTTCTATATAATAATTTGATATGAGATAGAATTATACAACTTTTGTTATAAAGTTTAAAAAGTGATTTTGTTTCAATTCATTTAACATTAATAAACATAGTAATTAGTAAAATATAATAAAATACCTCATATATGTATATATTATTTGACTATTTATAAACTGATCATAAATTACGATAAACCCAATTGTATAAATTTTACAAAGTACAGTAATATATTAAAACATAAACTAATCTAATTATAAAAAATATCCAAAATTAAAGATATCATAGACCCGTGCGTACCACGGGCACACATATAACTAGTATTATTCTAAAAACTAACTAACCCCAAGTCCAACTAAAACTAACCTAATATATTAAATAAAAACCCCGTAACTACATTCTCCTAATCTCGTATAAAAACAAAACTAAATTCTCCCCTTCCAACTAAAGTTGTTGCCGCTATGTTGTAGTAGGCCGGCCCATTGTTGAAAAATATCTCCCAAGAACTCCAACTTGAGCGATTGCTATCTTCAAGTGTCGCCCCCTTCCTTTCTTCAAATGGGCCAGCTCAACATTCTCTTTTATTAAAGACTTAATGAGGCCCATTGTCCTCTTTTCCCATCAAACGATGTTTAGGTTAAATGACTCTTTAAGCCTAGTAAAATTAGACAAATGTCTCCCAATAAACTTTTTTTAAATCCATGACCCATGGTGATGTCATTATTACAAAATGATAACTACATCATAAGTCAAACAACCAAACACATTTAACCATTGACCGATCAATGACCGTTGATCGGCATTGACCGATGAACTTTTTTCCCGCCAAAAACTATTTTTGCTGACATCATGATGACGTCATCATCTTGATGACAATTACTGTCATCAAAACACAATCTGTCATCAAAACACAAACTATCATAAAAAACACAAACTGTCATAAAAAACACAAACTGTCATCAAAACACAAATTGTCATCAAAACACAAACTGTCATCAAAACACAAACTGACATCAAATACAAGTTGTATCGCAACTAATTGATGACACATATTGTCATCTCAACTAGTTAATGTCACAAACTGTCATCACAACTAATTGATGACAATTATCGTTTTGAAGACAATTCTCGTTGAAGTGTCACTACCACTAACTGGCGGCATTTATGAAGTGTCATCTCCACTAATTAGTGCACGTTCAAAGTGTCATCAAGACTAGTAATTAGTGGCGCTTTCAAAATGTCATCAAAACTAGTAATCAGTGACGCTTTCAAAGTGACATCAAGACTAGTAAGTGGTGAAACTTTCATCGAGGCTAGTAAGTGGTGACACTTTCAAAGCGTCACCGAGACTAGTCAGTGGCACTTTCAAAGCGTCAACGAGGCTAGTCGATGGCGCGTTCAAAGCGTCACCGAGGCTAGTTCAGTGACGCATTCGAAGCGACACCGAGGCTAGTCGGTGGAACGTTTGAAGCGTTAGGCCGATGCTAGTTGGTGGCGCGTTCGAAGCGTTACCGAGTCTAGTCGGTGGCGCGTTCGAAGCGTCACGCCGAGGCAAGTCGGTGGCGCGTTCGAAGCGTCACCGAGGCTAGTCGATGGCACGTACAAAGGGTTGCGAAGGCTAGTGGGTGACGCGTATGAAGTGTCACGGAGACTAGTCGGTGGCGCATCCGAAGCGTCACCGAGGCTAGTCGGTGGCGTGTTCGAAGTGTCACCCAGGCTAGTCGATGACGCGTTCGAAGCGTCACCGAGGCTAGTCGGTGGCGCGTTCGAAGTGTCACCGAGGCTAGTCGGTGGCGCGTTCGAAGTGTCACCGAGGCTAGTCGGTGGCGCGTTCGAAGTGTCACCGAGGGTAGTTCGGTGGCGTGTTCGAAGTGTCCCGGAGGCTAGTCGGTGGCGCGTTCGAAATGTCACCGAGCCTAGTCGGTGGCGTATTCGAAGTGTCATCGAGGCTAGTCGATGGAGCGTTCGAAGTGTCACCGAGGCTAGTCGGCGGCGCATCGAAGTGTCACCGAGACTAGTCGGTGGCGCGTTCGAAGTGTCATCAACATAGTGTTAGTGACAATTCCTCGTTTTGATAACACTTCTCATTTTTGTAACGGTTTTTGCACCACCACTAGTTGATGACGGTTCCGTCATCGCCACTAGTAAGCCGTCACCGCCACTAATTGGAAACAGTTGTCGTTACCGCCACTAGCAAACCGTCATCACCACTAGTTAATGACAATTTCTTTATCACTACACATTCAAGGTGTATTCGAGACCAATCGGTGACAAGCTTTCCATGGGTTATCAAGTTTGTTAAAGATGTCTTTGCACTGAAGCTTCCTATTTGGAATCCAGCATAACCTTCCTTTACAGTGTCCACAAGTCCACCAATCGAAGAAACGATTGGAACCTGCCAAGGAGTCCTGTGAAACCAAACAAGTTAGCAAAGGAATAAAGATTTCGGTCCTTGCAAAGTGATAAACGATGCACTTACAGTACCTGGAAAGCTGAGAACAATCAAGGACAAATAAAGACAAACCCTTTGAACTCTACACCATATCATATGATTTCCTTCACTAGGAAGTTACATCACAAACTGCCTACTTTTTCATCCTCAAAGGCTACAATTAATTTAGCCACCTTATGTAAGCAGATACAGTGATATGAAAGAATCTTCTACAGGAGTACTGAATTAAACATGGTATTAGTCCAATGACATAAATATACATAATTACCATGTATTCACTTATGAAGGGGTGATTTGAAGATTCAGATAGAAGATAAGATATGCCACTTGACAGGCAGGTTTTAGTCGTGTTACCTGGTCAAAATAAATCTTAACAAACCTAAACTAGTAGTTTGAGCAAGCAAGGGTCGAATCCCACAGGAAGGAGTTGTTTTCTTTATGTAGATTTGCATGCAAAGTAACAAGGGGAGTTTTTAAGTTGAATTGGATGAGAACAAAGAAAACAAAATAAACAAAAGCAAAGATTGTAATCAAATGGGGAAAAACACTTAGCCAAACAAATATCCACCTTTAGTTTGGTTGATTGATCATTAATTATTCCTAGTCCTCAATCATCATGAATGTCCTAATCCCTGTTCTGAAATAGTTACCAGTCCAACTCGGCCTGGTAACCCTAACTATTAAACAAATCAAGAAACTATCAAGATAAATCTAACAGCAGAATAAGCTCAGGAATAGAGAGGCTCATGCAATACTTAACAACTCGTCAGTACTTGACATGTAATTAATTCTCTTCACAATAAACATTCACAACTCGTTCCAGTAAATCGTGATTGCTACTTCTGAATTAGGGATGAATAATATTGATCTCAACAAGTTGACCAGAAAGAGGTAACTAACACTATAGATAATACTAATCTCAACTAGGTTGTTAGGCTAGGGAAACTAATATTAATAATGATAATCACAACAACTGATGAGTTAGATCCAACCAATACTATTCAAGATCCTAATCCTGCAGTATGAATAATATCGATAAAACTAGGTAGCTAATCTAGAGAAATCAATATAACTCAATGGGATGAAGCATAAGAGAATCAATAACATTCAAGGATAGAGTAAATGAATAACCTCACAATCAAATACAAACTTTAGGCTTCAATTGTCGGACTAAGCAAAGGTGCTTAGTTCTTCATAACTTTAAAGGAAAAATAATGCTGAATGTAAAACTTCACAATGAACAATGAATGAGAAACTAGGTTAAATAACCTAACCCTAAAACGAAAGGGAAAAGATAACGAAAATAGTCTAAAAGGAAATAAATATAAAGTGTCGAAATAATAAAATAAAATAAAGTCGGAAATAATAAAAAATAAATAACTTCGGAAAATCCTCCGCGGCTTCCGCTCCATGTCATTCCGCGGTCGCGGATCAGATTCCGCGGTCGCGGAAATATCATCGATGCTCTCGACCTGTTCGCTGAAAGGATTTTCCGCGGGCGCGGAACAATTTCCGCGACCGCGGAAAATGGCAATTCTTCACGTTGTGCTCTCGAACATCCTGCACGATTAGCAAACCGTGCAGCTAACCGTGCATGCCCTTTTATGGCTTTTCTCCGCGGCTTCTGTAGACCCGACTGGGTCTATACGTCGTCTTCTTGGGTGGCTTCCTTCTCCCTTCAATATATCTTCATTTAATCTCCTCCAAACCACCATATCTACACTTTTACTCCTCAACTCCATTCTCCATAGTTGTGCACTAAACCCATACAAATGGCACCCAAAACACCGGTAACAAGTCCTAGATAAGCACTATAAAATAGTGCTGATCACCACTTTTAAAGCAAGATTACAACATTTAACTTTGATAAGTTACATACAGTTTAGTCTGATATTACTGGATATATGACAAGAACGGAAACTGGTGTCGTTTTCCTATCAAAGAAATCCTAATTCACCTACTAAAGAGTATAGCAAGCAAGTCAGGGTCGATCCCACAGGGAGTCGGTTATCTGTATGCAATAACGTGTGACTGACAAGTAACAGGGGGGTTTTAGAGTAATTGCAAAGTAACAAAGACGCAAGATTTAACAGACGAAGAAATATGATGAGGAAAAGTATTCCACTAGACAAATATCCACACAGCAGATGAAATAGGTTGATCACTGAAAACTATCGTTCCAAGTTCTTTTTACAATCTTATAGTTGTTCCCACCCTGATCTTAAGTACTATCGATTCTCACAGTTGTCGATAGACTTATTACTATGTCACTGGTAAATTACCACCGATTCTCACATTTGTCGGCAGACTTTACCACTAACACAGCAATAGAAATGCACACAAGGATATAGGATACATGCAAATAGAAGGACACCCTACTACTTAGCATGCAAATAATTCTCACTCACGATTGCACGCTCGGAACCCCTATACACAACAATCGTGTTTACCACTAGATATGCACTCGGAACCCCTATATGCAAATCCTAGCACTATGATAGATGTCGAAAAACCTAGTTAGCTACGCTAGAAGAATCAACACAAATCGATAGACAATATGCTCAAGAGAATTAAACCAACTTTATAAGATATAGAACGAGGAATAGAAATCTCACAACCAATTCATTGCAGTGCTTCAATTGTCTAGCGAAACAAAGGTGTTTAGCTCTCCATTCTCAAAACTAGAAAAGATTCTTAAATAGGTTTTAGAAAATTAACCTAGCAAATAAAATAAGGAAATAAAATAATAGCAAATATAATATCCGAAAATGCTAAAATCGGAAACAAATAATCGCTGGCCGCGAGGCGTCGACCTCCACCGCGGGGCGGTGAGTTCCACCGTGGGGCGGTGGCTTCGCTTGTGCTGCCTTCTCTGAGATCCACCGCCGGGTCGCGGTGGCTTGTGGCGCGGGGCGGAAAGACCAGCTTCTTCAAGTCTTCATCTTCTATCTTCTCCACTAAGCTGTAAATCCTATGATATCTTCACTTCTCAACTATTCTTCTGGATTACAGACTTAGCCTAAATCTACACCAAAACTCCATCTAAATCACGTCAATAATCACTAGTTAAGGTGCCTGAATTGGCACCTATCAAATATCCCCACACTTAGACCTTTACTCGTCCCGAGTAAATCAAAACTGATCCAACTCCAGTCATCAAACACCAAGGCCTTAGGAAGTGCGAGCAAACATGATACCAGTGACTACAACAACTCAACAATCAGCTCCAGACAACCAAAACAAGTGATGCGAGATAAATCTATTCCTCACTCATGTCTAGCTCCTTATCGCTCCAGAGTGACCTAACTGAACTCCTTATATCACCTCTGCTTATGACGCCAACCTCCAGAATGATCCTAAAATCACTCCTTTCTCTTTACGCTCATCTTGCCTAGGCGCCCTCTCGGGTTTTCACCTAGCCACTCATTTCATTTTACTAGACATCTCACATGTACTCACATCACTCCAGTCTATTTTTGCACCGGTCTATACCAGTCGGACTACCTGCTTATTACCTGAACCGCCCTTTCGGGTTTTCGGCCCATCCCAGGATTTTGGTTGCCTTTTTCACTATTTTTGGCTCTTTTTTTTGTCTTTCAAGATTGAATATAAAACTGAACTGCTCGAATCTGAAATGCAAAAACGAAATGCAAAAACAAAAACTGTACACTAACTATGATAAGCAGCAAGTCTAAATCCCTCCCCACACTTGAAACACACACTGTCCTCAATGTAGAGACGAAGACAAAACGAAATAGGGAAGGAAGAACATAGACTCACTGGAAAGGTGGATACGGTGGATAGCCCGGAGGAGGTGGATGCCTCCCGAAGTACTGCTCCTGCATGAATGCCTCAGCTAAACTCAATTGGCTCGTGATATCTCGCGTAATGTCGGCCTGTAAAGTCTGCAGGCGAGTCAGCATCTCCTCGTTCGCAGCGTGTTGACGCAGTGTGAAAGCATTAAAACGAGAAAACATCTCATCCCAAGGAATCTCAGAAGTCGATGTAGAGGCAGAAGCAACATCAGACGTAGGGGGATCAAAATCCATAATAGCAGGAATAGCGGCATGGGGTTCATCCTCAATGTCGGAAGGAATAACCTCAACGTCAGACGGAATGAACCATCCTATGAAGTCCCGCGGGTAGGCAAAGGGGCGTGGGAGACGTAGCACGTGACCTCCATAAGAACACCATAGGAGCTGCTCCGGGGAATTGTTCAGCATACCACACCGTCGCAGACATGGGATGTCGTAGCGAACATGCATGATCGGCTGAGGAATAGTGTCTGTCTGAATCCTGGCCGCAGCAACCAAGGTGATCAGGCCGCCCTGAACAATATCTCGCACCTCACCCTCGCGGATCCGCGTCAGCTCGTGTAACCACACCATAACCCAACCAGGAGTCTCCTCATCCAAAGGGTCGATCATTGGAGAGAAAAAAGCAAGGCGCTTCAGAGAGATCTTTCTATCCTCCACACTTCCACAAAAGGACCGCATCAGCACTGTAAAAACTAAGCGTAGACAAGGGTGCACGAGCTTGTTACTGGTCTCCTTCCCCTTTTGATAATGGGACATTCCCATAGCGGTAGTCCAGAATTCTCTAATGTCCGCTTCGTTGGGACCCTTCTTCCACCCAGCAGTAGGCGGTCTCGACACTCCCAACAACTCTCGGATTTCATCTACTGGCATGTCGTAAGCCCGTCCCTCATACTTAAATTTTATACCCGCCAAGAATTTACGCTCTTCACCATCAATGGTGCGTCTCGCATGGTATTTTGACACCGTGGCAATAAACTGGTAGCAGAGTTCGGGGAAAGCAGGGGCAAATTTGGTCAGGAAGCCACCCAATCCCATCCTAGCCAAGCACAGTTGGACCATCTCCAACATACCCAACTCAGCCAAAGCTCCTCTATCAAAGAAGCGAGGTGGGTGCACAGGTCTCGCCGCAACCACATCATATGCCCTATTCTCCTCTATAGTCATGCCAACCTTCCTAGCTCTCGGCATAATGATAGTAATTGAATACGCTGGGGTCAAAGAGCTAGGCAAAGAGGACTTACAAACCAAAGACGGGGTCACCGTGGGGCGGTATAAATCACCGCGGGGCGACAATGAAGGCCAGGTACTTCCACTGAAAGGTATCGCCGGGTCGCGGTGGGGCTGCCGCGGGGCGGTACTGTTCACCGTCTTCTCCAAATAAAAAAAAAAACACGACTCGCGCGAGGCGGTGCTATTCCAACGCGAGGCGGCCACTGGTCGATCACTTTTCTCTCTGCCTTCGATGAGCCTAACAACATTCGACTTCCTCCAATCACACCGCCAAAACTTCAAAACGCCGCCCTTCTACTAAATAACACCATGGGGTAGTCGAACGGGTGCATGGTGGTGGTATGGGAATGGGAATTTGAAATTGGGGTCAAGTATCTTCCACTACCAAGGCTTAGAACAAGGGAGAGTTTGGGGTTTGAGGTTTTAGGTTGAGAGTTTGAGAGGGAAAAGGAGAGTGCGGCAGAGGGAGAGAGAATGGAGGAAAAAGAATGAGGGGATTAGGGTCTGGCGGGAGTGTTTAATGGGTAATGGACGTAAATACAGGTACCGGACCACGGGGCGATCCAACTGACCCCGTCAAATCCTTCGTATCCAACTTGGAATTTTTTTTTTTTTTTGAAAACAAAACAGTTTTTTTTTTTTTTTTTTCGGGATTGAGTGAAATTACCCAGGCCTCACCGCGGGGCGGTGGGGTTCACCGCAGGGTGGTGAAGTGTGTCGCGGGGCGGTCGTGAGGTTCCTGGGGAGTTAAACTCGCCTCCATTTACTTTCGTACCTGAAACGTTAGCAGCAGGCGAACGAAACAAAGCAAAAGAAACTACGGAAAAGTCTAGGGGGAGAAGAAATCAAAATAAGAGGGAAAGAGAAAGGGAAATACCTCGGGTTGCCTCCCGAGCAGCGCCTTGGTTAACGTCGTTGGCTCGACGCAGGCTGTGGCCTATCAGGGGCCTCAAAACTTACCGCATCAACATGGGTCGGGTCAAAGCCTTCATAATAAGGTTTCAATTTGTGGCCGTTCACTTTGAAAATGTTGTAAGTCTTGGGGTTAATCAATCCGATGGCGCCATGGGGGTGTACTTCAGCAATTTCATAAGGGCCTGTCCACTTGGATCGCAGTTTCCCAGCAAAGAGCTTAAGCCGAGATTGAAAAAGAAGGACCTTATCCCCTGGCTTAAAATCCTTTCTCAGAATTTGCTTGTCATGCCACTGCTTGGTCTTCGCCTTATAGCTGACCGAGTTTTCATACGCCTCAAGGCGCAACTCCTCGAGCTCTTGCAGCTGTAGCTTCCGGAAATCTCCCACTTCATCCAGTTGCATGTTGCATTTCTTTATTGCCCACCATGCTTTATGGTCAAGCTCTACAGGGAGGTGGCAAGCTTTTCCAAAAACTAACCAAAAAGGAGACATTCCTATTGGAGTTTTGAAAGCTGTGCGGTATGTCCACAGTTCATCATTGAGTTTGGTGCTCCAATCCTTCCGATTAGCTACAACCGTTTTCTCCAAGATAGATTTAATCACTCTGTTGGAGTTCTCGGCCTGCCCATTAGTTTGAGGGTGATAGGCCGTGGAGATTCTCTGGGTGACGTGATACTTCTTCAGGAGGGCAGTCACTGTCTTGTTGCAGAAATGGGTACCCCTGTCACTAATTAAAGCTTTGGGTATCCCAAATCTTGAGAAAATGTTCTCCTTAAGAAAACCTGCCACAACTTTAGAATCATCAGTCCTGGTGGCCTTCGCTTCCACCCACTTGGAAACGTAGTCCACCGCAAACAATATATAAAGATTCTCATGAGAGCTAGGAAAGGGTCCCATAAAGTCCATACCCCAAACATTAAAGACCTCACAAAAGATTAATGATGATTGTGGAATTTCATTCCTTCTGGTGATATTTCCAACCCTTTGGCATCGGTCACAGGATTTGCAAAAGGCGTAAGCATCCCGAAAGATGTGTGGCCAATAAAATCCTGCCTCCAATACCTTCCTAGCAGTCCTATTTGCTCCAAAATGACCCCCACATGCTTCAGAATGACAGAAGTTAAGGACAAATTGTACCTCATTGTCCGGAAGACACCGGCATACTACCTGATCGACACAATGCTTCCAAAGGTAGGGATCATCCCAAACATAGTGACGGGCCTCTCTTCGTACCTTTGCCTTTTGAGCTCTGGTGTAATCCGGGGGTAGTTACTCTCGGACCAAATAGTTCACGATATCTGCGTACCACGGTCTGAAATGTGAGGAGAGGAGTCAGAAGTGTCTACAGAGCAAAGTGTGACACCAGAGATGTTGCCGCGGGGCGGTGTTGTTGCTGCGGGCCGCGGTGAGCTTTCCTGGTTCTCAAGTAAATATGACGCCGAGTCGCGGTGAGCGTCACCGCGGGGCGGTGAATCCTCCAGATTCATACTGGCTACAAGTCGCCGGGTCGCGGTAATGGGGACCACGGGGCGGTGGTTACTTCCTGAACTTTCTTCGATCAGAAAGAGTGTGTCGTCTGGGAAGGTTCCGTGAATGGGGTTCTGTTTTCCGGGCTTATCTTCCTCATGTACGAGTCTACTCAGGTGATCAGCTACTAGGTTCTCCGCTCCCTTCTTATCACGGATCTCCACATCAAATTCAGTGAGAAGGAGAACCCATCGGATTAATCTTGGCTTTGCTTCTTTCTTCTTCATTAGGTAACGAAGAGCAGCGTGATCTGTATAGATAATCACCTTGACTCCCAAAAGATATTGCCTAAACTTCTCCAAGGCAAAGATAACTGCCAGCATCTCCTGCTCAGTAGTGGAGTAGTTCCTCTAGGCTCCATTCAGAGTCATGGAGGCATAATGAATCACATGGGAGGCACGTCCCACTTTCTGTCCTAGAACTGCTCCAACTGCATAGTCACTGGCGTCACACATTATCTCAAATGGGCGAGACCAGTCAGGTGCCTGAATGATAGGTGCACTTGTCAGGCGTTCTCTCAAGCAATCAAACACCTTCTTACACTCATCAGTAAATGCATAGGTCACCTCCTTCTTCAGTAGCTCACATAGGGGTGAAGAGATCTTAGAGAAGTCCTTGATAAATCTTCGGTAAAAACCTGCATGACCTAAAAAGGAACGCACTTCATGCACATTAGTAGGATAAGGCAAAGACTGAATTACATCAATCTTCGCCTTATCGACCTCAATACCCCTGGCAGAGACAATATGACCAAGTACTATTCCCTCTTCTACCATAAAATGACACTTTTCATAATTCAAAACCAAATTGGTTTCAACACATCTTTCAAGTACAAGTGCCAAATGGTTCAAACATGAATCAAAGCTAGTCCCATGCACTGTAAAGTCATCCATGAATACCTCAATAAATTTCTCAACATATTCAGAGAAGATACTAACCATACATCGTTGAAATGTACCGGGTGCGTTACACAATCCGAATGGCATTCTGCGGTATGCAAAGGTGCCAAAGGGACATGTAAAAGTGGTTTTCTCCTGGTCTTCTGGCGCAATGGCCACCTGAAAATATCCTGAATACCCGTTGAGAAAGCAGTAATAGGGGCGCCCAGCAAGGCGTTCTAGCATTTGATCAATAAAGGGCAAGGGAAAATGGTCTTTCCGAGTTACCGCATTCAGCTTACGGTAGTCAATGCATACCCTCCATCCTATGGTGGTCCTTGTGGGCACTAAATCTCCTTGTTGATTCTCCACTATAGTGATACCTCCTTTCTTAGGAACAACCTGGGTTGGGCTTACCCATTGGCTATCTGAAATAGGGAAGATCATATCAGCTTTGAGGAGTTTCAGTACTTCCTTCTTCACCACTTCCATCATTGGAGGGTTGAGCCTTCTCTGTGGCTGCCTGGACGGTTTGGCTCCATCTTCAAGTAGAATCCTATGCATACAAGTCGAGGGACTTATCCCTTTTATGTCTGCAATGGTCCATCCAATCGCAGTCTTGTACTCCCTGAGCACGCCTAACAACTTCATTTCATGGTCTGCAGATAGCTTACTAGACACAATGACTGGCAGAGTGTCGTTGGCTCTAAGAAAGGCGTACTTGAGATGATCCGGCAACGGCTTCAATTCAATTTCGGGGGCCTGTACAACAGAGGGAACAAGCTTCTCGCTTGGATTTAGTAAATTGGGGCCAACGCCCAAAGGATACTTACCATATGCATCCAGCTGAGCTATGACTTCCTGCATGTTAGATGGTAAAGAGTATTCCTCATGGGACAAATCCAAATTATTCTCAACAATGGATTGCAACTCATTAGGACCAGATATATCAAATACATCTTGTGCAATAGAGTCAATCACGTCAATTGAGCATAAAGAATGGTCTTCATTGGGGTGTTTCATAGCTTCATATATGTTATATTCCACCTTCTCTCCATCAAATTCCATGGAAAGTGTCCCACTTTGCAAATGAAGTTTAGTCTTAGCAGTTTTCAAAAATGGCCTACCTAACAGTATAGGGGTTGCCTTTGTATCTGTTTTCATATCTAAGACATAAAAATCTGCAGGGAATATTAATTTATCAACCATAACAAGAACGTCCTCTACTACCCCTCTAGGGTAGACACTAGACCTATCAGCTAATTGAATTACATTTCCTGTTTCCTACAGAGGTCCGAGTCCAAGAGATTCATAGAGGGAAAATGGCAAGACATTAATGGAGGCACCAAGATCAAGCATAGCTCTTTCAAACATAGTGTCACCAATGATGCAAGGGATGCTCCACATACCTGGATCGCCCCACTTCTTTGGCATACGCCTCTGGAATACAGCGGATACACGTTCGCTAACCTTGACTTTTTCCTTACCCTTTAGCTTCTGGTTTCTTTTGATGGTGCATAGCTCCTTCAGAAACTTAGCATACCTCGGTACACTCTTGACAAGC
Source organism: Rheum nobile (assembly GCA_027886185.1). Classification (NCBI taxonomy): domain Eukaryota; kingdom Viridiplantae; phylum Streptophyta; class Magnoliopsida; order Caryophyllales; family Polygonaceae; genus Rheum; species Rheum nobile. Next base: position 3,741,558 of record WOAB01000163.1, read on the forward strand.
TTGAGGAGTGGAATGTTCACCTCACACTTACTGAAAGTGTCGAAGAGATCCTTGTCGTCAATCACTCTCCGTTCCTTTAGTGCCTTCGGAAAGGGGGTAGGGGGCTTTTCCGATCCAAGAGGAGGGAAATTAGGACGAACATATGTGTCCTCTTCTTCATCATGATCGATCTCTAGGCTTTCACCGCGGGGCGTTGGTTCCACCGCGGGGCGGTGCTCTTGGCCGCGGGGCGGTGGTATTGGCTCCACATAACTGGCAGGTTTCGCCGGGTTGCGGTGTTGGGGACCGCGGGGCAGTGGTTTATGCCCATCGTCAATTCCAATCCTGTTGTCCTTCTCATCAGTAGGAGCGACTTGCAACTTCTTGCCACTTCGGAGGGTAACCGTATTTACACTTTCGTCTGCAACCCTTTTGTCCAATCTGGTTACCGCATCTGTCAACTGACCCATTTGTGCCCTCATGCTCTCGATGTTGGCCTCAATTGTTTATACATGAGTTGCGAAGTGCTTTGTTAAGGTCTTGAGCATGTCGTCAGTCGAAGGGGAACTACGAGTTTGGGGAGCAGCTGGTGGCTCATCACGGTGAGGTTGTGACGGTGGTTGTAATTGTTGTTGATCAAGTCGAGGTCTAATAGGCCCGTAGCCTCCAGCAGCATACATCTCAGCAGTGGTGACGTCCTGAAGTTGGGGACAAGCACTGGTGTTGTGAAATGGGTCAACGCAAATTCCACAGACATTTTGTTGTTGAGGGGTTTCTGTTTTACTCATTTTCACAATAACCTCCTTCAATGAAGCAATTTACTGTAATAAATGTGAATCATTGGAGATGACAGCAGGAACTTCTTTAAACCTTGGAGCTTCATCAAAATACCTTGTGCTCTCGGCCATATCATGAAGTTTAGTCATGGCTGCATCATGAGTCATATTCAGGATACTACCACCACAAGTAGCATCTATAATTCTTCTTTCATCATCCAGCAGCCCGTTGTAAACATAGAGTACCAGAGCTTTCTTGTCAAAACCATGGAACGGGCAACTAGAACAGAGTCGTTCGAACCGCTCACTATAGTCGTAAAGGGTCTCCTCCTCTCCTTGTTCAATGCTGGCAATCGCCCTTTTCAAGGTATTCGCCATTTTGGCTGGAAAATAACGCGCGAGGAAAGCTTTATGTAGCTTAGCCCATGAATCTATGCTTCCGCCAGACAGATGATAATACCAGTCCTCAACATCGTCTTTAAGAGTGAACCCGAAGGCTCTCATTTTAACCTGATCCTCAGTGATGTCGGCTGGTTTGATGCTCATAATGACGTTGTGGAATTTACCCAAATGAACAATGGGGTCTTCTCCACTTCGTCCATAATATCTCGGGAGCAACCGTATCACTCCTGTTCTGAGCTCAAACGTCACACCATCAGCAAGGGGTGGAATGATTACAGCCAATGCCTGCTGTATCAGATCTGGCGCAGTCAACTGTCGGAGTGTCTGAGCCATTCGTACTTGTCTCTGTATCAACTTCAACAAGTAGCGAATCAGTAGCAAAGGTGCGGACCGTAAGATAGATCCACACCGCAGTCAATCACAAATAATCACAAACGGAGTATTTGACTCCCCGACAACGTCGCCAAATTTGACAAGGCCGGAAACCGGTGTCGTTTTCCTGTCAAAGAAATCCTAATTCACCTACTAAAGAGTATAGCAAGCAAGTCAGGATCGATCCCACAGGGAGTCGGTTATCTGTATGCAATAACGTGTGACTGACAAGTAACATGGGGGTTTTAGAGTAATTGCAAAGTAACAAAGACGCAAGATTTAACAGACGAAGAAATATGATGAGGAAAAGTATTCCACTAGACAAATATCCACACAGCAGATGAAATAGGTTGATCACTGAAAACTATCGTTCCAAGTTCTTTTTACAATCTTATAGTTGTTCCCACCCTGATCTTAAGTACTATCGATTCTCACAGTTGTCGATACACTTATTACTATGTCACTGGTAAAGTACCACCAATTCTCATAGTTGTCGGCAGACTTTACCACTAACACAGCAATAGCAATGCACACAAGGATATAGGATACATGCAAATAGAAGGACACCCTACTACTTAGCATGCAAATAATTCTCACTCACGATTGCACGCTCGGAACCCCTATACGCAACAATCGTGTTTGCCACTAGATATGCACTCGGAACCCCTATATGCAAATCCTAGCACTATGATAGATGTCGAAAAACCTAGTTAGCTACGCTAGAAGAATCAACACAAATCGATAGACAATATGCTCAAGAGAATTAAACCAACTTTATAAGATATAGAACGAGGAATAGAAATCTCACAACCAATTCATTGCAGTTCTTCAATTGTCTAGGGAAACAAAGGTGTTTAGCTCTCCATTCGTTCAAACCCTAGAAGTGGAATGAATAAAAGAGAGGACCGAACTCCTTCTCAAAACTAGAAAATATTCTTAAATAGGTTTTAGAAAATTAACCTAGCAAATAAAATAAGGAAATAAAATAATAGCAAATATAATATCCGAAAATGCTAAAATCGGAAACAAATAATCGCTGGCCGCGAGGCATCGACCTCCACCGCGGGGCGGTGGTTCGCTTGTGCTGCCTTCTCTGAGATCCACCGCCGGGTCGCGGTGGCTTGTGGCGCGGGGCGGCAAGACCAGCTTCTTCAAGTCTTCATTGATGCGAACAACCCCTGAGTGTTGTCTGCAACGCAGGATCTTGACTCCTCAAGATTGGATTGACTCTTCTCCTCCGTAGCCAAAGTGATGGCTTTCCTCAATTGCGTCAAAGAGATGACGTGAAGATCAAAGAGATGATCTGAATACCGAAGAGACGGTGTAAAACTTGCTTGAAGCGACGAGCTATGGGATAAACGATTTATGGAATCGAAGGGGTGACGTTAGAACTCAAGGAAGGAGCATACTCAACTTCTAAGGAGCGAACTCAACTTTTACTACTTAAATTCAACGAAAAGGATAAAAACTAGGGTTCCAAGTCTTTAAATAGGCTAAAAAGAAATAACATAAAATAATAATAATAAAATATTCATTAAAACGACGAGTCTTGAAAACGCTGACACGGGGGCGAACTCGGGGAAAGGCGACGGTCTCCATAATTAAACGGTGGCCGCTGCACAAAAGCCGTAGCCAAACTCCATCACACGACGGGCGCCGGAGGCCCGACGGCGGGCACCGTAAGGTTCACGGCGGGCGCCGTGAACACCGAAGCCAGCAGCTGAATTTCATCATCACGCCAGCGGGCGCCGGAGGCCTTGCGGCGGTCGCCGCCAAAACGGCGGGCGCCGTGAGACTTGCGGCGGTCGCCGGCCTCAGCATCCTCCGCGAGCTCAGCGTCTTCGTCTTTTGGTCAGGTTGGGTTGGACGAGGCCTCGCCTACGCCTTCATAGGTCACGAGGAGAACCCATTTAGGACTAGATGAAGTCGTGTCACTTGCGTATGCCCGCGAGACTAAAGACTGTGTGGCTCGTTCCATTGCTCTGGCACTGGCTCTTGTCATCGGACCATCCGAGCGCACCTTCATTGCGTCTTCTTCGTCCTGCGCCGTCATCAAGGGGGTCATGGAGCTATCAATCTCCCCTTCTTGGCTGCGAAGCGTCCTCGCTTCGTCCTCGTCGTCAAAAGCAGGAGGAGTGTAAGGAGCAAGGTCAGCGACGTTGAATGTCGGGTGTGCGCCGTAGTCATCGGGTAACTCCAGGCGATAGGCATTGGCCCCAAGGCGTTGCAGCACCCGGAAAGGACCATCACCTCTCGCATCCAGTTTGTGGCATCGCTTCAATGGAAAGCGTTCCTTGCGCAAATGCAGCCACACCAAGTCGCCGACCTCATAAGCAACTGGGCGGCGGTGTTTGTTGCGTTGTGCAGCTACTTGCTCGGACCTCCGCTCCAGCTGCTGTCTCGTCCGTTCATGGAGTGCCTTGACCTGGTCCGCTCGCTCCACGCCCTTCATGCTCTCCTTTTCCTTCATTGGCCGTGGAATGAGATCCAAGGCGGTGAGCGGATTGAGGCCGTAGACCACCTGTAAGGGAGTCTGCTGCGTCGCCGAGTGCATGGACCTGCGAGAGAGGGCGTCAGCAACCACATTCTCCTTTCCTTTCTTGTACTTGACCACATAGGGGAAGGTCTCCATGAATTCTATCCATCGGGCATGGCGGCGGTTGAGGTTGTATTGACCCTTCAAATACTTCAACGCCTCATGGTCGGAGTGAATGACGAACTCCTTGGGCCATAAATAATGTTGCCAAGTCTTCAACACCCGAATAAGAGCATAGAGCTCTTTGTCATAAGTTGGGTAGTTGAGCTGGGCGCCTGTGAGCTTCTCGCTAAAGTACGCGATGGGGCGCCTATCTTGTAGCAAGACCCCTCCAATTCCATGATGAGAAGCGTCACACTCCACCTCAAAGGTCTTGGAGAAGTCTGGTAATTGCAGTAAAGGAGCGTTGCACAATCAGTCCTTCAAAGTGATGAAGGCGGTCTCATGTGCGGTCGTCCATTCAATAGACGCGGCTTTCTTTGTAAGCTCATGAAGCGGGGCTGCAATGGTGGAGAAGTCACGCACAAAGCGGCGGTAGAAGCCAGCCAAGCCCAGGAATGACCGCACCATGGTTGGTGTAGTGGGCCGTGGCCATTCTTTTATGGCGCGAACCTTCTCTTGGTCAACATGTAGTCCATCCTTGCACACAACAAAACCAAGAAAAATAGTGGAATCCGAACAAAAAGAACATTTACTCAGGTTAGCATAAAGTTTCTCTTTTCTAAGAAAACTCTAAGACCTTCCTAAGATGCTCAACATGCTCATCCAAAGACCTGCTGTAAACAAGGATATCATCGAAGTAGACAACCACAAATTTTCCTAAGTAAGCCCGTAAAACATGGTTCATCAATCTCATAAAAGTGCTAGGGGAATTGGTCAAACCAAAAGGCATAACCAACCACTCATAAAGGCCATACTTAGTCTTGAATGCAGTTTTCCACTCATCGCCCTCATGCGTCCTAATTTGATGATACCCACTCTTAAGATCAATTTTCGAAAATAAAGTAGCACCATGCAATTCATCAAGCATATCATCAAGTCTAGGAATAGGGTGTCGATACTTCACTGTAATTTGGTTGATCGCCCGACAATCAACACACATGCGCCAACTACCATCCTTCTTGGGCACAAGAATGACCGGGACGGCGCAGGGGCTTAAGCTCTCTCGGACGTGGCCCTTATCCAACAACTCTTGGACTTGGCGCTGCAATTCCTTTGTTTCCTCTGGGCTCGCGCGGTATGCAGCGCGGTTAGGAAGAGAGGCGCCAGGGAAAAAGTCGATTTGATGCTCAATACCACGAATATGTGGCAATCCTTTAGGCAGCTCCTCGGGCATCACGTCCTCAAATTCCTGCAAAAGGGAAGACACTGCAGGGGGTAAATCAACAAGATCTTTAACATTTAATAGACACGCGAAAGGAACAAGTAAAAAGCAAGGAAGTCTTCCCTGAATGATTGGGGAGACATCCCGAGACCTAGCCAAAAGAAGTCGGTTCTCACACGAGCCTTGGATGCCAGCCTTTGGTGTCGATTTCTGGGGTATGTCACGGGCAGCGGCTTTATCCTTGGCTTGTTCAAGGGCCTTAATGCGGTTCCTTTCCACGTGATCTTGCATGATCTCTTGAGGGCTCATAGGAAGCAATGTCACCTTCCTTCCATTGTGCATGAAGACGTAGTTGTTGAGAAACCCATCATGAAGGGCTCGCTTGTCGAATTGCCAAGGACGCCCTAATAGAAGATGGGTGGCATCCATGGGGACTACGTCACAAAGCACGGAATCCTTGTAATGGCCAATTCTGAAATTGATAGTGCATTGCCGCTTCACAACATTGGAGTCATCACCCTCGGAGATCCATTGTAGGCTATAAGGTTGGGGGTGTGGAGTTGTGTCGAACTTGAAGTGCTTGATCACCTTTTCATTGATGATATTGCAACAACTTCCACCATCTATGATGACACTCAAAGAAGCACCCTGTACCGCACATTTAGTATGAAATAAATTTTCACGTTGGTCGAGTAAGGTACCTTCCTTGGCGGTGAGGACACGACGAGTAACCAGGATAAGGGGCACGTTGCCTTGGTCATCCATGGGGCTGCAAATATACCCATCCAACTTCTCTGCTTCCTCGTCCTGGTCATACGAGTCGAACACTGGCGGGCCGTCCGGGGTGTCATCGTCAAAAGACTCGTATCCGGAAAGGTGTGAGAAGAGGACGCGCTTGTTGTTGGGGCAGTCCCGTTGTAGGTGGCCATGCCCTTGGCACTTATAACAGACCTTGTCACGCGCCCGTTCATCGGAAGGAGGTGCACGCCGCTGTGGTGGCTCGTTGACGCGCGCCGGGGTGTTGCTCGGCCGAGTGACCGGCGCCGGTGGTGTAGTCGCGGGAGCGGACTGCGAAGAGGAGCGCACATGAGAAGGAAATAAACCAGACGGGGTGGAGGGAACATACTTGGAATTGGTGCGGGACCAAGACGCTCGCTTAGCCGCTTGAGCCTGTGACCATATCTCTTGTGCCGTATGAGCGCACTTTTGGAGGTCTCGAATATTAAGCACCCGAAGTTGGTTGCGAATGGGCTCATGCAAGCCACGAAGGAACATACTCTGAAAGTCCTCGTCAGTGTGATGGATACCTGCCTTATGGAATAACTCTTCAAGTTCAGCATAAAAGTCAAGGGGAGAACGAGTACCTTGAGAGGCGAGTTGTATCTTAAGGCGCATTTCAGAAGTAAAGTCCTCAGGGACATACTTCTTCCTCATGATCCGCATAAGATGGCGCCATGAAATGATTGGACGCTCACAGTGATATGCACGGTCGGAGCAAAAGCGGTGCCACCAAGCCTTGGCAGCGCCGTCGAAATGTAATGCGGCGGTAGCAACCCGTTCCTCTTCCGGGTATTGGTAGTGGTTCAAAACATACTCCATAGACTGCTGCCAATCAAGAAATTTAATAGGATCAAATTCACCAGAAAAGTTAGGAAGTTTTACCTTAATGTCGGGGCGACGTGGGCCATGGCGCCCGGGGCTCGGGCGATGCCATTCCCGCGAGTGTCGGCGGTAGCCGCGATGCGTGGGGCGCAACTCCTCACGGCGTTCCATCTCATACGCCTTGATAAGTACTACTTTGTAGGGCTTAACTAAGAGTTATTAGAGGTTTTATTGGTGCCATTCGGGTAGATTTAGACACATTCTTGTGTATGGCGTTTGGAGGCGAAGTTGGTGTTTTTAGAGGTGTTTGAGCTACTTTGGAGATCATGAAGACACTGAGGAAGGAAGCCATCAAGAGAAGACGCCAAGGAGTGAAGAGGAGACGGGTTGGTGCAAGGCAAAGGACAAGAGTGCCGAGCATTAACCGCGATCCCGGGCATGGGTGCCGCGATCGCGGGCCTCGGAGCATGTCGAGAGTTTTCTGCGGGCGCGGAGAGATTGAAGGGCGCGGAGCCACATGGGCCGCGATCAAGGTCCACCACCCGCGATCGCGGGTCTGACACGGTAGAGGCTCGGACTTATTCCGAATTATCTTTTTAGTTTTCTTTTCCCTTTTTCTTATTTCTATTTCAATTATTTGCTTAATGGGCTAGGTCATTTGTTAGGGCCCTATAAATACTCTCCTTATGCATTAGGGTTAAAGATCCAGACTTTAGTTGCAATTTCAATTCATCGTTGTTTATTCCTTTGAAATTTCTACAATGACTATGAGGAGCTAAGCCTCTTTGGCTTAGTCCGGTAATGGAAGCATGAGTTCGTTCATCTGGTTGTGAGGTTTTGTTCCTATCTATCTATCCTATTGAGTTATATCTTTTCTCTGAGCAAATTCGTATTTGAATGTTTGTTGGTTTATCTAGACTGATCACCTAGGTTTATTGCTTTCATTCATATTGCTAATACTAGGGAACTGTTGGGCTAACGCTCTAGTATAAGTAGTAAGCATTGATTGTTATCTGCATCTATGGATATATCTATGTGGGAATTGATTACATGGTAAATGCATCTGAGCGAGCGTTCTGTGTATCCTGGTTAATTCTTATATGCATTGCTGCCTTTGGGTTGAACCTTTAGTGGTACTAGGGTTATTCATTGGTAAGGGTTCTTTGTGGAAGGTTTTCCTCTGAATTTACATAAGATCGGGACAGGAATAACCGAATAGGAAGATAGGACTTAATCTATGAACAACCTTTGAATGACTTATGTGGACATTACTTGGCTAAGTGTTTTTCTCTCTTGATATTTCATCCATTCTACTTTGCTTTGTTTGTTTCGTTTGTGACCAACCAACCATACAACCCCCCTTTGTGACATTGCATGCTACCACCATTGAATTCCTTCCTTCTCTGTGGGATCGATCCTGACTTGCTTACTATACTTTGTTTAGTGAGGATTTTAGGATTTATTTTTTATTAGGGGTACGACGACTATCTCATCCGATCAAATTGTGAATTTTTGGTGTTTTGCATGCTTTGTGTGTTTTCGAATTTTTTCTGTGTGATTTTCGTGTGTTTGCTTGTGTGTGTGGACCTATCTTATGGTCCACACCCATACTGCTGACTCTCCACCTTTAGATCTTGATCCAGAGATTGAGAGAACTTTCTCCCAAGGACACAGAGTAAATCGAGCTTTGATCTTTGAGAATCCCACTTTTGAGATGGCGGATGAGGTACCACCACCTACGTTGAGGCAGTTGACTGCGCCTAACTTGACGCAGCAGCCACTGGCCGTACAATTCCTTGAGCTAGGCACAAGAGTGAACTTTGAGCTCAAGTCTGGTCTTATCCATCTTTTGCCTCAGTTCCATGGGCTAGCTGGAGAGGACCCAAACAAGCACCTCTCGGAGTTCCACGTCGTGTGCAGTTCCATGAAGCCACGGAATGTCACTGAGGATCAAATCACGTTGGGGACTTTTCCTTTTTCACTTAAGGATTCAGCCAACGACTGGTTTTACTACCTCACCCCAGGAAGCATCAACACCTGGGAGAAAATGAAGAAGGCATTTCTGGAAAAGTACTTTCCAACAACGAAGCTGAACAGTCTCAAGCGCAACCTGAGCAATATAGAGCAGCATGGGACATAGACGCTCTACGAGTACTATGAGCGTTTCAAGAGGTTGTGCTCTAGCTGTCCCTATCACGGGTATTCAGACCAGGATTTGGTCTTATATCTGTACGGGGGATTGCTGGATGAAGAGCGACAAATGGTGAACGCGGTGTGTGGGGGAAACATACTGAACAAAATCCCTACCGCTGCATTTGAGATATTCAGCGAGTTGTCGGAAGGCTCAAGGCAATTCAGCAAGAGGGCGAGCACCCAGGATGTGAAAGCCACTTCAAGTGAGAATGTTCCCCCATCTATGGAGAGGGAAGTGAGCAAAATGAAGGAGATGATCAAGGTTTTGATGAGGAAGGAAGGACCCTAGAGGGTCAAGGAGTGCGAATTTTGCTATGCCACCACGCATGCAATTGACGCATGTCCTACACTCCATGAGAAGCCCACTGAGCAAGTTAACGCTGTTGGGGGGTACCAACAAAGACAACGGTACGACCCCTACTCCAGTACCTACAATCCGGGGTGGAGAGACCATCCTAACTTGAGGTACGGGAACACGCACAATGTGGAGAACCCCCCTGAGTTCCGACCAAGACCCCCTCAGCAATACCAGCAGCAGCAGTAGTACCCCCAGCGACCATTCCAAGGAGGCCAGCAGTTCAGAGGCCCAGCAGAGCAGAGACCGCAAGGACAAGGAGCTCCCCGCGCTATGAATCTAGAGGACCAGGTCAATACACTGGCGCAGCACATGACCACGCTGACGCAGACAGTAGGAACCATGCAGCAAAACATGGTTCAGTTCCAACATGAGACCAAGTCCAGTATCCAGAACCTGGAGAAGCAGGTAGGGCAGATCTCCCAGGCGGTCAACAAGCTCGAAGCTAGAGAGTCACGAGCACTCCCATCTCAAACTGAGATTAATCCAAGGCAAAACGTCAACTGCATGACGTCAAGGCCAAGATGGGAGAATGAAGAAGAGAAGCTGGAATTAAAAGAGAAGTACGAGGCAAAACCGCGATCGCGGGGCGACAGCCGCGATCGCGGGTTTACTGAGCCAAAAGCCGAGAAAAACTCGAGCATAAATTCGAGCATTAACCGCGACCGCGGGCATGACAGCCGCAATCGCGGGGAACCAGTGTGAGAACCTCGGGTTAATTCGAGCATTAACCCGAGATATGAGTCGTTGAACTCATTTATGTTTTTACCTTTCTTAAGACTTAGATTTTTTTTTCTTTCTTCTTTTTTGCACTTGTTTTTCTTTTTCTATGGGCACTAGAACTAACTATGCAGCGGAGGCCAGAATCCAGCACCCGCGATCGCGGTTTCCCCTCGGCGATCCATGGCGAGTTCTAGCCAAAAAAAAAAAATCGCCCACGGTTTAATAAAAGCGGCACATTTTTCGAGGCAATCAGCGCCTCGTAACTCGCGCTGACTGTTACGGATGCAGGGGCATTAACCCCGCGATCGCGGGCCCTTAGCCCCGCGATCGCGGGTATTCATCGCGGCAATTATAAAAGGCGAGAGGCGATGGAGGCATTTTACAACACCTCCACCACCACCTCTCACCAGATCGGATCTCCGACCCTGACCACCGCGACACCCCCCTGTAGCCCCGTGACTATCGTTTCGACGCAGCGACGTCGTTTGGGTGAGATCTCCATTTTCCAACTCTTGGATTTCTCATAGCCTCACGAGCCGCGATCGCCGGACCCACGCCAAACCCCGCGACCACCGCAGCGCCACCGCAAAGCACCGGAGCCATTTTTTATCGAAGTTCGCTGCAAACCCAGAAACCGCGATCGCCGGCATCAACCCCGCGTTCGCGGCACATCTTCTCCAACGAGCTTCGGGTCGAGCATAAACCGCGACCGCGCCCCACACCCCGCGATCGCGGGTCCCTCCGGTACTCTTTTTGTTGTGCTTTCTCGCTCCTTTTTCCCACCATGGTAGCCTTCGTAGGCAACATGCGGAGCCAGAGGCACAGGCACTACTACGAGACGTTCAGCGCGCGGAAGTTCGTCCAGACGAAGTTCTTCGATCGGCCAACGCTGCAACGACTCGGACTGGAGGACTGCACACAACAGTTGCTGAGCCACGGAGGGATTGACAACTTCATTGACCTAGCCGCCCCATCCTCGCACGAGCTGACCCTGGAGTTTCTGGCCACGCTGGAGCGCCACGACGACAGGATCACGTTCAACCTACTGGGGCGGCAGAGGATGATGTCCTACCAAGGTCTGCGGGACCTGTTTGGCGTTACTGAGGCTCCCGCCGAGGATTGGGAGGCCGCAGGAACCTTGCCAGAGCTCTTCTGGCAGGATGCGACCCGGGAGGTACTCAACCCCAGCGCTGGCGAGTATAACTACAAGCTGACGCACCCCTGTCTGAGGCTGGCGCACAAGGTGCTCGCCATGTCCTTCCTGGGACAGGGGGAGGTGAACAAGGTTCCGACGCTGGATCTTACAGTGCTCTGGTGTTTGAAACCGGAGAGCCACAACACCCCCGACTGGGTCGATTTGTTCCTCTCCAGCTGTCTCGGGCTGAGGGAGAAGATGGGCGGCAAGATCTCCATGGGGGGCATGGTGACGCTTATCGCCCAGCAATACGAGAACATCGCGGACCATTGGGATTTCCCTGCCGACATCTACACCTACAACATCACACTGCTGTGGAGATCCCATCTGCTGGAGGTCCATGGTGGAGAGTACACCTGGCTCTCCAAGAAGGAAAGGACCCACCGAATGAGGCTGCCTCGTCCGATGCCTTATGGGCCCCGGGCGAGGGATTTTTACCTCTATGCCGATGGAGAGCAGGGGTCGTCGTCCGAAGACGAAGGGGACGACGACGATAACGAGGAGGAGGAGGAAGTGACTGCAGCGGTGGACATGGAGAGCGATGTGCCATCCCCGCTGCGTTCCAGGGGCCCACATGTTTACCCTGACTATACCTACCAGGCATCTGGGTCTGGTAGTGGATCTGGAGGGGCGCCCTGGGACCAGCTCCTGGACAGAATGGCCAACCTGCAGCTGAGGCAGGCCGAGAATATACGAAGGAGTGCCGAGTGGGAAAGCGGCATCTCCCAGAGGCTAGAGGAGCATGAGAGGAGAAGCGTTCAGTGGGAACGCCAAGTCTCCACCCGCCTGGATGAGTAGGAGCGGCGGAGCGCTGAGTGGCAGCGCAACATGGAGGTCAACCTTGCATACCACGCCAACCGCCTGGACAGTCACCTCACCACTGTTGAGGACCAGGTGGTTCAGATACAGAGGAGAGTTGAGGCTTTCTTCAACGCTTATGGGTATTGGCCTCCACCCCAGTGAGTATTTCTATTTTCCCCTTATCTTTTTCTTGTCTTCCATACATTGAGGACAATGCATGATTTAAGCATGGGGGAGTAGAGTATTCACTATCTATCTTGTACATAATTCTTTTCCAGCATTGTACTTTAATTTTTAGCATTTCGAATTTCAGCATTTCCGTTAAAAAAAAAAAGATAAAAAAAAAAAATTCGAAAATCCTGGGACAAGCTGAAAACCTGAAAGGGCAACTTGGGTAAAAAGCAGGTGACCCGGACCAGCGCTAGGCTGGGGTAAAAAGGTGTCTGAGTGACGTGAGCATATGTGAGCACATCTATGAAAAAAAATATGAGTGGCTAGGATGAAAACCCGAAAGGGCTCCTAGGCAAAATGAGTGAAAAGAAAAGGAGTGTTTCTAGGATCTCATTTTACCGACGGGGCGACATAAGTAGAGGAGTTGAAGAAGGATTGTCGGGTAGGTCACTCTGGGAGGCATAAGGAGTCATAGATGGAGGCTAGGATTAGAGGTCACTTTACACTATTGGATGTCCGGGTTGAGCTTGGGGGAAGTACTCTGCTTGCCCTCAAGTTTATTGAGTTGTGGATGTGTTGTAGATGAGATTGGTGCCAGGAGCTTTGGCATGGGTTAGGTAACTCTTAGTTGGAGGATATGCTTCCTGAGACCTTGGGTGCTACATTGGAGGAGTAGACTTTCTTTTAGTTTACTCGAGGACGAGCAAAGGTCTAAGCATGGGGGAGTTTGATAAGCACTACTTTGTAGAGCTTAACTAAGAGTTATTAGAGGTTTTATTGGTGCCATTCGGGTAGATTTAGACACATTCTTGTGTATGGCGTTTGTAGGCGAAGTTGGTGTTTTTGGAGGTGTTTGAGCTACTTTGGAGATCATGAAGACACTGAGGAAGGAAGCCATCAAGAGAAGACGCCAAGGAGTGAAGAGGAGACGGGTTGGTGCAAGGCAAAGGACAAGAGTGCCGAGCATTAACCGCGATCGTGGGCATGGGTGCCGCGATCGCGGGCCTCGGAGCATGTCGAGAGTTTTCTGCGGGCACGGAGAGATTGAAGGGCGCGGAGCCACATGGGCCGCGATCAAGGTCCACCACCCGCGATCGCGGGTCTGACACGGAAGAGGCTCGGACTTATTCCGAATTATCTTATTAGTTTTCTTTTCCCTTTTTCTTATTTCTATTTCAGTTATTTGCTTAATGGGCTAGGTCATTTGTTAGGGCCCTATAAATACTCTCCTTATGCATTAGGGTTAAAGATCCAGACTTTAGTTGCAATTTCAATTCATCGTTGTTTATTCCTTTGAAATTTCTACCATGACTATGAGGAGCTAAGCCTCTTTGGCTTAGTCCGGTAATGGAAGCATGAGTTCGTTCATCTGGTTGTGAGGTTTTGTTCCTATCTATCTATCCTATTGAGTTATATCTTTTCTCTGAGAAAATTCATATTTGAATGTTTGTTGGTTTATCTAGACTGATTACCTAGGTTTATTGCTTTCATTCATATTGCTAATACTAGGGAACTGTTGGGCTAACGCTCTAGTATAAGTAGTAAGCATTGATTGTTATCTGCATCTGTGGATTATATCTATGTGGGAATTGATTACATGGTAAATGCATCTGAGCGAGCGTTCTGTGTATCCTGGTTAATTCTTATATGCATTGCTGCCTTTGGGTTGAACCTTTAGTGGTACTAGGGTTATTCATTGGTAAGGGTTCTTTGTGGAATGTTTCCCTCTGAATTTACATAAGATCGGGACAGGAATAACCGAATAGGAAGATAGGACTTAATCTATGAACAACCTTTGAATGACTTATGTGGACATTACTTGGCTAAGTGTTTTTCTCTCTTGATATTTCATCCATTCTACTTTGCTTTGTTTGTTTCGTTTGTGACCAACCAACCATACAACCCCCCTTTGTGACATTGCATGCTACCACCATTGAATTCCTTCCTTCTATGTGGGATCGACCCTGACTTGCTTACTATACTTTGTTTAGTGAGGATTTTAGGATTTACTTTTGATTAGGGGTACGACGACTATCTCCTCCGATCACGCCTCCTCATCATCAAATCCTTCCTGGGAGTGGTCTGAGCTACGGCCATCAACATCATCATCATCACGCTCGGACTCGGAGTCGTCATACCGCGCGTGTTGTCGACCTCGAACCCGACGGTCCTTGGTGTTGACATACGGTAGGGGATCCTTGTAAACGCAAACACTATGACGGGAGCGATCTGACGTGTAATCCTCATCTCTCGGGGCAAAGGTGGGGTTGTACCGGGCGCGGGAGTCGCCATGGTTGGGCGGGTAGCCTTTAACTTGCGAACGAAGGCGATCCTGTGGCGTGGACAAGACACCCTTCCCCTTGCGATCCAGAGAGTGGTTGGCTGGGGCCGTAGGGTTCAGCAGAGGATCGTGCGTGGGCAACTACACGTTACTCATGGCCCGACGAAGGTACGCAAGTTCAGCAGCTTGCTCGGCAATAACGCGGTTTTTCTCTTCATTCGCGGACTGAAGTGTGTCGTTTGACGCATGAAGTTGGTTGATTTGTTCATAGGCGGAGTCCATGTGTCCGGGGCTGCGGTGGCCCGTAGAGGGAGAGACGCTCGAAGTAGGGACATCCATAGTACCTATACGAAGCATACAACACAAGAAGTAAGCTGCACCAAGCAAAAGAGCAAGTCCAAGCCAAGTCCTTGTCTCAAAAGTGACCCAAGAAATTTTCCGCGGGGCGTACTAATTTGGGTTGCTCGTGAGGAGGGAGAGGCTTGAATGTAAGGCCGAAAGCAAGAACTAGCAAATCCAGTCCCAAACAACACACAAATTTCCAAGTGCAAGCAAATCAAATCAAGTTTCTCAGAATTAATCACAAGAGAGTTGAAAATTTTTAGATGCCCTTTTTTAATGAGAGTTGTATAGAGACATGAAAGATGAGAAGATGGAGTATGACCGTATGGTGCGTTCTCTGCCTACTCTTTGTTTTTTGTTTTGTTTTTGAGGCTTCGTCTTCCCAAACCTTTCTGTTTTTGTTTGATGGAAGGTGAGAATAGTATGTTTGTTTTGTTTATACGGTCACACCTTGTGTTTGTTTTTGTGCTGATATGATGACGAATCAAGCAAGAAAGAACCACACAAGCAAGTGTAGGAAAAGCAAGAAGAGACAAACAACTAGCAGGGAGGAAAATCAAACAACTAATCTAGCAATTAATCCAAAGATGAAGCAAGACTTGATTAACAAGAACAAGGAAATAAAATATGCAATTAAAGGAAACAAGAATTGCTAGAGGATAGATTGTTGGATTGGGGAACAAGTAATCAAAACCTAAGGGATTTAGGGTTAGGTGTGAGGGTGAGAGAGGCGGCGGCGGACGGTGGTGGTGGTGGCGGACGATGGTGGTGGCGATCGGTGGTGGTGGTGGTGGCGAGTGGTGGTGGTGGCGAGCGGTGGTGGTGGCTAGAAAAAAATTTCTAGGGTTTGCTAGCGGATTTTTTTTTTCAAGAATCACAAAAGAGAGAAGAACAAACTTAGCTTGGAAAAGGCTCTGATACCAGTTGATGCGAACAACCCCTGAGTGTTGTCTGCAATGCAGGATCTTGACTCCTCAAGATTGAATTGACTCTTCTCCTCCGTAGCCAAAGTGATGGTTTTCCTCAATTGCGTCAAAGAGATGACGTGAAGATCAAAGAGATGATCTGAATACCGAAGAGACGGTGTAAAACTTGCTCGAAGCAACGAGCTACGGGATAAACGATTCGTGGAATCGAAGGGGTGACGTTAGAACTCAAGGAAGGAGCGTACTCAACTTCTAAGGAGCGAACTCAACTTTTACTACTTAAATTCAACGTAAAGGACACAAACTAGGGTTCCAAGTCTTTAAATAGGCTAAAAAGAAATAACATAAAATAATAATAATAAAATATTCATTAAAACGATGAGTCTTGAAAACGCTGACGCGGGGGCGAACTCGGGGAAAGGCGGCGGTTGCCGTAATTAAACGGCGGCCGCTGCACAAAATCCGTAGCCAAACTCCATCAGACGGCGGGCGCCGCCAAAACGGCGGGCGCCGTAAGGTTCACGGCGGGCGCCGTGAACACCGAAGCCAGCAGCCGAATTTCATCATCACGCCGGCGGGCGCCGGAGGCCTTGCGGCGGTCGCCGTCAAAACGGCGGGCGCCGTGAGACTTGCGGCGGTCGCCGGCCTCAGCATCCTCCGCGAGCTCAGCGTCTTCGTCTTTTGGTCAGGTTGGGTTGGACGAGGCCTCGCCTAAGCCTTCATAGGTCACGAGGAAAACCCATTTAGGACTAGATGAAGTCGTGTCACTTGCGTATGCCCGCGAGACTAAAGACTGTGTGGCTCGTTCCATTGCTCTGGCGCGGGCTCTTGTCATCGGACCATCCGAGCGCACCTTCATTGCGTCCTCTTCATCCTGCGCCATCAACAAGGGGGTCATGGAGCTATCATTCATCTTCTATCTTCTCCACTAAGCTGTAAATCCTATGATATCTTCACTTCTCAACTATTCTTCTGGATTACAGACTTAGCCTAAATCTACACCAAAACTCCATCTAAATCACGTCAATAATCACTAGTTAAGGTGCCTGAATTGGCACCTATCAATATACTCACACATAAACAATTGGATCCATTTTTTGCTTAATGATTATATCATAGAGTTAAAATTTATGAATCCATCTAACTTCTTGAGAACCTCAAATTATTACTTGCAGTGATAATAAAATGACATATGCAGGAAAAAAAGAGTTTAGGATGTGAAATATTTAGCTGATAGCATCATGCTCAGTTGGCCCATCTCAAACAATGCATTTTAAAGTCTTCCTTCACTATAAAAGAAGGGGCTTACTTTTTAACGCATATGCAAAATTGCCTTTCAGCGCATAGGGTCCTCATGTAACGTGAGGAGAGGCTCCACACGTAACGTGGGAGACGACTCCCCACGTTACGTAGGAACAGGCTCCACACGTAACGTGTGGAGCCTCCCCGGCTTTAAAAGCCAAACTTTCTTCTTCTTCATCCTCCTCTACCCTAAACCGCCGCTCTCCTCTTAAAAAATCTCCCTTCCCACGTTACATATCTAGTTTGTCTCCTCGTTACGAATCAACAAGATCCGCATGTTACGTAGATCCATATCCTTCAAAGGTTAGTAATATCCCATATCTTGTTAATTTTTATGTTAATTTTTTAGTTTTTTTGTTAGTTTTTGTAGATCCATATTGTTTTAGTGTAATTTCGAAATAGTTATTTACATATGTTGGTTAATTTAATTAGTGTTAGTTTGTATGAAATGGTAGAAATTTGATAGATTTGTATGAAAGGGTTTATGTTGGATTTGTATGAAAATAGTCAAATGCAAGTGGTAGTTTTGTTGGATTTGTTTAATTAGTGTTAGTTTTGTTGGATTTTGGGGAAAATATGATTATTTTTATGGTTCGCCGGAAACTGGAAATCTCGCCGGAATCTAGAATTCTGGCCGGAATGTCGCCGGAAATCTTACCGGAATGGGGAAATGCAATTTTAGCCGTTACGTATGGAGACAGTCCACACGTAACGTGTGGAGTCTGTTACCACTTTACGTGTGGACTGTCTCCACACATAACGTGTGGATACAGTCCCCACATTAAGTGTGATTGTAGTCCATACTTAACGTGGGGATTACATTCTGTTTCCAGAGTTTATTTTTTGGGGGGATTTTTGGTATACCCGGAATTGAATTTTTTATTTTAGGTATACTCAGAGTTATATTTTTTGAGATAAAATGATTTATTGTTGTAGATGGAGACCGATGAGAGAACGAAGCGTAGAACCAGACGAAACCTCATCCGGGACGTTTCGTTTCGGACTGAGGAGGAGGTAACCCGTAGGGTTGCGGGCAGTAGTCAGGATGCTGGAGGATACGGGCAGGCGGGCAATGTTGACCCCCCTGTGTTGCCGTTTGTGTCATCGCCATCGTTTCTTGTGGCGGGTGGTCGTGCGGACTCGGACCCGCAGTTGTACCCAGATTACAACGCGAGCCCGCTCCATGGTTATTCTGATACGATGGATCAGAATAACTATTATGGCCCTCCATTTAGTCCGCCGCCCCAGCAGAGCCCTTACCATCATCAGAGTCCGGCGTCCCATCAGAGCCCTCACCTCCATCACACCCCGCTGTCCTATCACAGCCCTCACCTCCATCAGAGCCCTCACATCCATCATCACAACCCCGTCTATAATCAAGGCGGCGTAGATGATCAGATGGGGTACAACCCATGGGAGAACCCAGGACTCAACCCGAACGCACCTCATCCTATGGTAAGTAGCCTTAATATATGAGTGTATGATAAAAATGTAATTACTTATCATTTGTAAAAAAAAATGTAGGACGAGGATAGTCAGGCTTGGGCTCCAAGAGGTCAACCGGATTATGCGGACGAGGAGCCACAGGAAGCCACCTCTTCGCGGGCAAAACCTCCCCGAACGAAGAAAAAGGACAGATATGACCCTGAATTACAGGTTAGAGTACCTGGAGGTCCGGAGATGCCCGAACTTCTGAAGGGTTTTGCCAATCACGTGGCATACACCCTTTACCAGCGCATTGTAAGTTGCATCGAAAACCTTATTCTTGTAATTTCACATTTTATTATAAATATGTCAAATCGATTGCTTACACTGGTTTCAAAATGCAAATATTTATAGCTTGTGCCACCGTTGAGGTTTCAGCAACGAGGCAAACAGACACGCGCATGGCGTTTGCAGTTGGAAACAGAATGGGGTGAACTGACATCTGGATCATGCCTGTGTTATATTCCGGATGTGATACATGAGCATGTGCACGAGACGCTGATTGGTGCATTTGTTGAGCGCTGGCAACCTGAGACCAGCTCGTTCCATATGCCATGGGGAGAGATGACCATAACTCTCTATGACGTATTGTTGATCCTTGGGCTAAGAATCAACGGAAAAGACATGGCACCTCCACAAAATTGGCAAGAGCAGTTGGGTGTGACTGATTTGAAGAAGGCCATGGTGGCGGAGGCACAGGGATTCTTTGAGTTGCCTGCTAAGGAGGTGAAATCTGGTACCGTAACTGCTGAATTTTTCAAGAAGCATTGCATAGAAGAACTGAATGACGAGCAATGTGCGTCTGGGTACTTGCTGTACTTGTTGGGCTCTTGTCTCTTCCCAGATAAGTCCCAACACAAATTGCCACTGTACTATACGGGATTTGTGGATGATCACTCGTCTACCATGGATTATGCATGGGGTGCTGGCGTTCTTGCCTACGTGTACCGCAGCTTGGGCGAGTGCACAAGAAAAGATGCGAGATTGATGTCCACGTGCTACACTCTGATTCATGTATTTTTTTTACTTATAAAAACTATTATTTATACCAAATTTTATTGTTGTAAATGTAATTATTCAATAAAATGGATTGCTTACGAAAATTGCCTTTCAGGCGTGGATATACCAGTATTTTATCATGTTCAGACCTGCACAGAGTAGAGACTGGACTCTGAACATGCGATCCCATACGCTAGTAGATGGGACCTTTAAGTGAAACCCAACCCAATGAGAAATTACAGATTAGAGCTCGATACGATGACTCCGGACATAGTAAGTGCATATATTTATGTTTAGGTTGATTGGATGTCGTTCGGTACGATTAATAGGTATGTTTAGGTTGACTTGGATTTTTAATTATTTTGCATCCTATTATGTTTAGGTTGATTGGATGCCGTACGGTATGGTTGACTTTAACGATGCAAGCTTCGCTCCATCGCACTTCCATGGAGTTATCTTGTGTCTTTGGATAACCGAGCCGTACATGCCAGATCGTGTGGCGAGACAGTTTGCCCGTGTACAGCAGATTCCAAGAGCGCCTATAGTGCCTAAAAGGGCTTGGAGAGGAACAAAGATCAGCAGCTACACGATGGAGTACGACAGAGCTCGATTTGCATGGGATGCGCAGAATGTACATTCCATGACCCTAGATGCGATGGGCCCTCCTGTCCAGCAAGGTCATGACTGTAGCGGTGATTACATGGGCTGGTACCTCCCACGTACACACCCAGAAATATGTTGAATTCCACACGTAATGTGTGGAAATGCGCCACACGTAACGTGGGGGACGGCTCCCCACGTTACGTGTGGAATTCAACATATTTCTGGATGTTTTTGATCATTCTGTAAAATGGCACGATTCCTGGCACGGTTTGTCACAAACCGTGCGCTTCACCAGAATGTGGTTTCTGCGAAATGACTGATATAGTCAAACACATGTCTTGGTATTTCCCCAAAGTCATTGCATCATACATATCAGTCATTGCATCATACATATCAGTCATTACATAAAATAGTTTCAACTTTCTTATTTCCTCTTTGCTTCTTTGGGGCGGCTGCTTGGTACTCCATCAATCGATCAAGGATTTGATCTACCAAATCACTCGCAAACGGGTCATGATTTCCCACCCACGGCCCGTAAAGGTACGGCAAGGGCGAGGTTTCGGCAAGGCCAATCTACATCAAAGTCAATGCATCATATATATGTTTTAACATAAGATAGTTTCAACTTATTTGATTGTATTAACGTACCGCAATGAAATGTTGCTCTTTCTCGACATGGCAAATGCATATCGTCTTCAGATTCTCTCCAAACGTGTGAACCACCATCTGGCGCACATTCCACACGTTACGTGTAGACATGCTCCACACGTTACGTGTGGACATGGATAGGACATAACATGTGAAACTGTATTTTAATGCAATGTGAATCTCGCTTTCTTACACATGTATCCCTCAAAATCTAGCATGTAAAACTTGGTTTCTAATACCTAAACAACAAATATCAAGTTCAAATCTTTAAAAATCTAGCATGTGAAACTTGGTTAAACCCTAAATAACAAATATCATGTCTAGTTTTCTAAACCCTAAAGAACTAAAGCTCAAAACTTTGAACATGTCCAAAACAAAAAAAATGAGAACTTTAACTTTAAATAAAGAAAATTACCTCATTCGGAAGTGGATCCTCTTCGACATTGTTGTTCCAATAATCATTGTTGTTCATATTGTCCATTTTGTTTACAAAAAATGAGAGTGTAAAACACAAATTTTTTAGTGTTTGAAATGAAGTGTTTAGGCTCAAAATTAGGGCTTAGCCGGGGAAGATAAAGAGGGGACCATTAATTCAGTTAGGTGAGGACAAGACGATTAATTCAATGCATTTTACAATAGACGAAATCACACGTTACGTGGGAGCATCTTCCACACGTTACGTTTGGGAATCTACCACACGTTACGTTTGGGAATCTACCACACGTAACGTGTGGAGTTTATTCACACTTAACGTTGGGTAGCCCTTAAGGGTTTAGGTTTAGGGTTTAGGGTTTAGGGTTCGGGGTTTAGGGTTTACATTTAGGGTTTAGTATTTAGGGTTTTAGGGTTTAGGGTTTATGGTTTAGTGTTATGGTTTAGGGTTTAGGATAAAAGACTCGTGACTATAACTGTATACAACTATATAGAACAGCTGGTTATTAGCTGTCAAAGATTTGGCAATCAGATTTCTCCTTTTTGAGGCTGGTTATTAGCTGTCAAACACATTGCCATTTCACTATATAAGAAGCATTATGGTTGTTTGTTCACTACAACAATTCCAACACAAACGGCGCCTAAAAATACACTTTTGGGTAAGCTTCTTCTTCTAGTTTCTATCAATTTAGTAACCCTAATTTTTTATATTAATGGATTCATGATATTTGTAGGAAACCAAACACTATAACAAATAATGACATCTTCATCCAAATCATCAACAAACGCAGATAGGCTATGCTATTGTAATTTGAAAGCTGTTGTCCGAACTTGGGATTTACAGTGGAACTACGGAAGGAGGTATTGGGGATGCCCAGAAGTGGGGTGTCGTTTCAGGGAGTGGATTGATCCAATGTACGAGGACATGACACACGCGGTTATTCGACAACAATGGCAGGAAAAACAAGATCTTGTTAAGGAAAAACAAGATCTTGTTAAGGAAAAACAAGATCTTGTTAAGGAAAATCAAGATCTTGTTAAAGATCTTGATAACATTCGTAGGTATAACTTCAATATACTAAATGATATACATCGTAAGTGATTAATGTCGTATCTTTTGTGTAATGTTGTTTATGTACTATCAACCTTTGTAGGGAGCAAACAAATTTAGCAAAGCAGAGATATCATATGAAGCGAACGTTTACCAGAGACTACCCTAATTTCTTCAAACGCTAAAGCAATGTCATATATTTTCTCTAATTTTTTCTAAGTTTATGATAAATTTGTATTCTTTTTTGTATTGTGTGCTAAATGAGGTTATAGTCAACCAGCATAATGAACAATTTGTTTTGTCTTCTAGGTTGATGATCATTTTGTATTGTTCTTATAAAGATTAGAGAAAAGTTAGGCTACACAATGGGGATAACCCTCCCCTAATATGCCTATTTAGAAACAATAGTATGGTTCATACACAACATTGAAACACAAATAAATACTACAAATAAACAATAGTATGGTTCATACACAACATTCATACACAACATTATATAATGTTACTTAAGCAAAAAAAAACACGTTACGTGGGGATGAGATTCACACGTTACGTGTGGAGGATAATCACACGTTACGTGTGGATCACAGTCACACGTAACGTGTGGATCTATTTTCTCCTCACGTAACGTGGGGAGCCTCTGCTCACGTTACGTGAATACCCTATGCGTTGAAAGACAATTTTGCCTATGTATTGAAAAGTAATCGTGTAAAAGAATCAACAAATGGTTCAATAATCAGTTTCAATGGAACAAGTTGGAAATCCACCTAGAGTTGGTTCAATATTCTACCACTAAAATTTTGATTTAACAAAATTACCATTCTGTCATCAACCAACATAACGAAAAATAATCATCACTCACAACAAGTACTGTAATTTACTTATTTACATATAAACAACCACCACCACTTAATAAGGTGATATCTTTAATTTAAGCTTATCATTTTTGTATCTACAGGATTAATTTACTTAACCATATGCAATTGAGGATTAACTTGTTGAAGATAGTACTTGCTTAGCTATACATGTTCTTAAGAACCTTCCAAATAGTTGGCTTAAATAACCAAATTAATCACACACTGAATTTCAATCAAGCCCACTAACGAACTAACCAAAATCTAATTCCATCCATTCCAACCCCAAACAACACGATAATTAACTATTCTCATTCAACTAAGGTTTCCAATTGATTCTAATTTCAATTATACTATATTTGATTCCATCACCTGGACTAAACCCTTCAAAAGCCTTTAGTTAAAACTACATGTCTTGTCTACGATAGTCAGTTGTGATTAAATCTATTCCAACATGAATATGATAATAATCCTCTAGAAATTGTACTTTCAGCCTCCACATAAGCGGTAATTTCTTCTTGGCATATCGTCGAACACCTAGCGTGCACCCATTATCTTCCCAAAATTTTAAAATATCATCGGCAATGTAGGGTGCATTGGGAGAGCTCACTAGGGGATTCAACCTCCTGTTAGTCATCGGCGTCGGTATCATCCATAAAGTTGCTCTCGATGCTTCGCTTCTGGTCCCGGATGAGGAACGAATTGACGAAGGAACACCCTTGAGGTGGATTCCCCCAAATGAATGTTGAGTACTTCTCCAATTATATTTTGGCAACCATAAGCACATGTAGATCACAACACACGATTTTAAAATCCACTTAACACTACTCCCAATAGCATAATGAAATAGAGTTTCACATAATAATCAATAGAGAGAAAAAAAGGAAGAAAAATTCACAATTGGGAATTACATAAGAAAGGAAAACAAAGGCATCACATACACACTCGAAAGTGATCATGTTGTTTTGAGCAGAACGAGGTCGGAGACGGAGGAGGACGAGGTCGAAGACGGCAGGACGAGGCCAGAGTCGGAGGTCAAAGATGAGAGTCGGAGGTCGAATCTGGAAATGGAGGAGGTAAGAAATTGAAGAGAGAGAGAGCGTAAGAAGGTGAGTAGATTATAAGGGTCAAAATCCTAAACGGGGTTTTTTGGAGGCATTTCTCGTATTTGGATAAACAAAAGGGGCAATGAGCCTCATTTGTTCCCCATCAAAATCTGATAAATGTCCAGTAAAATATACCTTGTTGGAAATTGACCCCCTCCTTCAGTCTTACTCACAAGCTCTCAGTTGGTCACTCCCCAGCTCATGACTCCTTCTCCCCTCAAACTCCCAACTTACAATGCCACTCAGCTCACGACTCCTTCTGCCAATTTTGACTTCTCCGGTAAGCTATTCAATCTCTGTTCTCCTTTCCGTCCTCCGATTCCGATCTGCTCGCCGTCTCCGATTCACACTCTTCCGCTGTCGGCACTGGTTTGTCGTTGCGGATCTGTAGAGATGATGGCCCCGACGACCTCTAAATCTGTCACTTCCTTGCTTTCTCTTCGTCAGACGACGACGGTTTTCACCTCCTTCTTCTCTCCCTTCCAGATCAGGGGGTGATTCTGTGACACCTCCAAATCTTAACCCATTTGGAAAGGTATTACCGCCAGTGACCTCGGTTTTCCTCACCGAAGCCACCCCAGGCTTTACCGTTTAAATACAATTCAAAATACCTCAAAATACATAATCAGAATCATTACAGCGGAAGTCTTTGAAATAACAACAAAAGGGGTCTTGATCGCTATGATCACCCACCAAGGATCTCAACCTGAATAAACTTGTCAAAACACCGTTTGCCTCTATAGTCGTTCTAGCCTTCACGGGATGACAACTTATCTGATGTGCCGAATCGAACGGATGACACCAGCCAACCATGCAAAGAACAATTACGGTTGGTTAGTCTAATGAAAGACTAAGCAAGGGTACAAAGCAGAGTGGTTCGAAGTAGTCGTATTAGGTTAGACTCATCGCTTCTCGAATCAAAACCGATGACGATAGTCAACCACCATACTCTACTGAAACACATGAAAAGACATGATCAAGAGAAGATTCTGGAGACCGAGTCTCACAGCAATCAATCCCAAAAGAAGACTCCAACGAGTTGAGTCTTATCGGAAGCATGACAAATGTTGGGGAACATAAATAATCACACACAAGCGTTCAAAACAACTCGGTTCACGACCAACCTCACCGCCCAAGGCGAATCCAGATTGGAAAGAGAACTTTACTCTGATCAAAGTCAAGACGAGATTTCCTAGCTGCAATATTGCCTAGCTGCACTACTCGCCCAAGGGTATATTAATCATGTGCGACAACGACACTTATCTTATTTAATTCCAAAACACACATCACGTTATCAGCTTTTAGATATATGTTTCGTCATGAGGGACATATATCAAAGGGAATCCTTCCCAAAGTTTGTGACACTAGCTAAGTGCACCACCTCTATACTCGGATAGAGGACGATCATGATCCGCCAGTTGGTGTCAGGGTCTCCGATGCCCTCTCAACCAATAATTATCAAGAAACGATTGGACCTCAACGAGTCCAACGTTCCTAACTACTAGTGCTAACTAAACAGTTCAACACATTAATAATCCACATCACAGCCATCATGGCCAACATCAAAAACATAAATCTATACTAGCGTTGTTCTAGCAGATATACAACCTAGTATAATATCATGTTTTAATCATTTATATCTATAATAGCGTTGTTCTAGCAGATATACAACCTATTATAATATCTTTTAAAATCACAAACAATTATCAAAACTGTTCCCAACGAAAACAGTAAATCATCCCAAATTAATCAACAACTAAACAATTGATAATTAATTGAAATATGGAATGATGAGCAAGAGCGAACCGCCACTTGCCTTAGATCCGACGAAAGCTTTAGCAAAGCTTAGAGACGACGAGTTCCTGGGTCCGAAACAGGGACATATCTCGAATAATAAATCCCTAAGAAACGACCCATAATGAGACCCTAAGTTAGATTCAATATCCACATATATGAATCTAAAAGAATACGGAAAGAATTGAAGGAACCGAGTCTCGCTCAAGACCACAACTCCCAAGAACACACACACGGACAGCTCACCGCGGGTGCGGTGGAGCTCTTACCGCGAGGTGCGGTGGGGTCACAGAGGCAGGGGAGTTCGACAACGAAGTGGAGAAAACTCACCCCAAATCGATTCGTTTGCCTTTGATTCGACTATGGTTCAAACTCCAAACACTTTAGACCTTCTAAGACCAATTGAGAGTACTTTCTCAGCTCAAAGAAAACTCCGGCGATGCTCCGGCGAGAGCTTGGAATTCCGGCGTTAATGAAGAAAAACAGAGGAGGAAGATGAAGCTTTGGATGGATTCTTCTCAGTCCATCTCCCCTCCTTTTATAGGCCAACAATGAGCTCCCCCCGAAGGGACAAGTAAGAGACCAGAAGGGAAAGGCTAGGCGGCCTGACAACCGGCGCCACTTGTAGGGGAAGAGGATAACGCTACCGAAGAAAAAATATCCCACCGCGGGGTGCGGCAGGGGTGCGGCAGGGTGCAGTGGCGCCCAGTGACCGCCTCACCTGTTTGCTTCAGACATGGTCCTCGCCGCGAGTGCGGCCACTTGACCGCGGGGTGCGGTCAAGGCCATTTTCACCCTTTTGTCCGTTTTAAACTTGGGTTAATTATATTTAACCCCGGGTTAAATATATTCGTACACGAACGACTATTTATCCTTGAACACAAGTCAACTGTATTTTATATTACTCGGAAAAATATTACAGAGATCAAACATGATACAGAATGTCCGAACTTCTCTGAATTTAATCCGACTTGTAATACGGGAGTTGGAAAAATTCCAAAATATCCTTATAAAATGAGGGATATTACATTACCCCCCCCCCCCCCCCCTTAAAAGAAGTTTCGACCCCGAAACTTGATTATTCTAGGCCGAAAACAACTCGGGAAAGCGTCTAAGCATATCCTCTTCAGTCTCCCAAGTTTCCAAGTAATCTCGGTCAGACATTGGTAGGGCGATCTTAGAAAATCCTTCTACGAACTGTTTGTAGCATCCAGCAAGTCTTAGAAAACTGCGCACCTCATTCACATCATGAGGCCGCTTCCAAATAGCTACCGTTTCGATCTTCTGGGGATCAATCATAACCCTATCCTTACTGATCACACGGCCTAAGAAAGCCATTACCTTAATCCAAAATTCATATTTAGACAACTTCGCATATAGCTGATTTGTCTAAGGGCTGACCCCCATGAGCCTCCTTGCTCGGGGAATAGATCAAAATACCATCGATGAAGACCACCACGAACTTATCCAAGTACTGGCGAAAACATCGATTCACCAGGTCCATGAAAACTACTGGAGCATTGGTGACTGCGAACTCGTAGTGACCATATCTCGTCCGGAAAGCAATCCTCGGAATATCTTTCTTACGAGTCCTGAGTTAGTGGTAACCAAACCTCATATCGATTTTGGAAAAGACTTTTTCTCCTTGCAATTGATCCAACAGATCATCAATCCTCAACAATGAATATTTATTCTTGATCGTGACTTTATTCAACTCTCGCTAGTCGGAACAAAGTCGAAACGATCCATCTTTCCTCTTGACAAACAGAACCGGAGCACCCCAAGGCGATGCACTCGGCCTTATGTAACCCTTGTCAAGAAGATCCTCGATTTGCTTCTTCAACTCTTACATCTCAGCAGGAGCCATCCGATACGGTGCCTCAGAAATCGGCGCGGTACCAGGCTCAAAATCAATAGAAAAAAAAATTTCACGTCACGCTTTGGGGGTAATCCAGGAATCTCTTCCGGAAAGACATTCGGAAACTCACTAATCACAGGAATATCAAGAATTGATGGTTCATCTTTCATGGGCGGATCCAGGTAGCAAAGGTACCCGACACAACCTTGTCGAAGTAGCTTAAACGCAGCCATCACATTGATGAGCCTACCGTTATCAGCGTCATTCCGACCCTTAAATTTGCACACACACTGCCCCCAGATGATACTGTCACAGTTCTTGAATTAAAATCGATCACCGCCTCATGACGCGTCAGCCAGTCCATACCGACAATAATATCGCATGGAACCATGGCTATCTAGATCAAATCTGTTTCTAACTCCTTACCCTGAATGGTAATCGGAATTTCCAAAAGACGCTTGGTTCCAACTAAATGGTAGGGGTGAGCATTCAGATCGATCCGATCCGATCCGATCCGATCCGCTATACCGGATATCCGGTTGTTTTTTTCAGTAAAACAGCTATCCGTATCCGACCCGTTACAAGCCGGATATCCGGCTATTTCGGATCGGACCGGATCGGATTATAATACCGGATATCCGAAATATCCGCAATTATATATATCTGCTTAAATAATCATTTAATAGTAACCTTGTGACTGAAATTAAACCAAATACACAACATCATTCATCACTCAGTTTCCAATACCTGTCTAATGTATCATATTACAAATCACATTCAAGTATTTTTGACTTCAGCCAAAAGAAAACAACTGTTGCAAACACAGCAAAAACAAAATAAATAACAAGCTGAACTTCACATTGACTAGTTGTTGGCTGCTGCGAAGATTGCTGGCTACTGTGAAGATTGTTGGCTGATGCGAAGTGCGGACAATGCAAAGTGAGAACAATGCAAAATGTAAACTATCAAACATATAAAAGGAAAAGAAACTTATTGATTTATGGATGCTCAAGGTTGGTTGATCACATCATCAATTACATGGTCTTGATGTTCCAATAACATTTCCTTAATTCCTAATAAATTTCATTCAAAACAGAAATAGTAAGGTATGAGCAACTTTAAACTATGAATCATATAAAGTGATAGGAGATAAAATATAGAGAAGTAACCTTCTTCAATTTGTTGCATTCCAAGCAAGGTTTCCTCAACAACAATAGGAACATTAGAGGCACGGCTCCAATCTTGTGTACAAATAAGAGCTTCCACCATGTTTGGAGATAAAGAAGTACGGAATGAATCTAAAACTCGACCTCCCGTGCTAAAAGCAGATTCGGAAGCAACGGTGGAAACTGGAATTGCTAAGATATCTTGAGCCATCTTAGACATAATAGGATATCTTTTTTTATTGTCTTTCCACCATTGTAAAATTCTGAACTTAGGAACAAGAGCTTCACAAGCATCCTCCATGTACTTATTCAGCTCAGATTTATTCTCCATACAATCAGAGCCCCGCTCCATTTGATACTCCGAACACAATATTGTAGCAAAATCTATAACCCCTATATCCTCTCCTACTTGATCACATTCATTTAAGCTAGATGAGGATCTAGGAGTAGAGCATTCTGAAACCTTATTCACTTGAGGCATAGAAGAAGCATATACTCCAAATAACTCTTCAACACGATCATGGACACTAAGAGTAAGGATCTTTGCCTTAGAATCAGCAAATAACTTTCGGATAAGAAAATTAACATAATCCAACTTACGCCTTGGGTCAAGAAAGATTGCAATAAACATAAAGAGATTGATGTTCAAAACATTACCCCAATACTTCTCATACTTAGCCTTCATTTTCATTGCCATGGCTGCATGCTCTCCTTTCTCATTCATGCAATAATTATTGATCATCTTACCAACTCCAAACACATCTTCAACAGCCAAATTGCTAGTGACATAACGACAGCCAGATAATAACAATGTAGCATCATAAAAAACCTTCAAAATTGGTAAGATGCTACTAACATTCTTCCAGTCCTCTTCGTTAGGAAGCCCAAGTTTCTGGTTCTCCTTAGCACAAGAAGAATCTTTAATAATCAAGTTAGCAAATGCCTTCTTAAACTTAACAGCAGAACAAAGCATCAAATATGTTGAATTCCATCTTGTGTCAACATCCAAAACAAGAAGACTCTTACTTACCATCTTCTTCTCTTCTACACACTTCTTAAACTTGACAGTTCATCCAGGAGAAGACCTCACATACCTTACAAGACCACGAACTTTCAAAACAGAAGAATCAATATCCTTTAATCCTTCTTTCACAACAAGATTAAGAATATGACAATGACATCTCATATGCAAAAATCTTCCTTCTAGAATACCAGATTCCCTATGGTTGAATCTCCTTTTTAAATGCTCAATTGCTAAATCATTAGAACTTGCATTGTCAACCGTTACAACCATTATGTTTTCTATACCCCAACCAGTCAAACAATTCTCAACTGCTCTACCAATCAATTGCCTAGAATGGCCAGCAAGAGGACATAAATTTATTATCCTTTTGTGCAAAACCGAATCATCATCAATAAAATGAGCAGTGAGACACATGTAGCTTAAGTTTTGACTAGAAGTCCACGCATCTGTAGTAAGACTGATTCGACAAGACATCCTTTAAAGATTATCCTTAAGCTGTTTCCTATCCTCATAATAAAGCTTATAGCAATCTCTAGCAACAGTGCATCTAGAAGAAACAACAAATTCTGGATTCAAACACTTGCAAAAGTATCTAAACCCCTCACGTTCAACAATAGCAAATGGCAGTTCATCCACAATAATCATTCTAGCTATAGCTTTTCTACAAGCTTCTTGATCAAACCTCCAAGAGAATGGTACAGAAACAAATTCAACTACTCCATTAGGACCTATCACAGTTTTTCTTTCAATATCCATCAATTTCTGTTTCTTATCTATATTAGCAGGATACTTTTTGCATCTCAAAGTGTGATTCTTTAAAGGAGTAGTTCCATTAGCTGTTGCACAGCCAATCTTAGTATCACAATACTTGCACTTAGCAAACTCAGTACCAGGAATTTCATCAAAATGATTCCAATTAAGAGAATATTTCTTTCTCTTACCCGATGTGCAAGAAAGAGGATCAGCTGAAGAAGAAGTAGGGTGTCTTGGAGGCTTTCCTTGTGCAGATTGCTTATCCTCAATAATCACCACATCATCTTGCAATTCAGGATCACTTGAGTCTTGAGATGGAATACTTGAAGATGATTTAATATGATCCTGCGAAACATTATAAATAAGATGAAAGCAGCATAGAGAAGATCTATAAAAATTGCACAAAAATAGAATTACAATATAGCTCCATCATGAAACAAACAAGGTTTATATAAAGTCATTAAAGTAATCTTCAAGAGTAAACAATTTTTAATTGCACAAGAAACAGTAAGACAAACAAACAAGAAAATAAGTTATGATGCTAATAAAGCTGATAAGGCTTAATAGAACTTACCATGATTTGGATCAATTGAAAGTTTGTCCTAGCTTCAATTTCAGTTCACTGTAGAAACAAGACATAGATCAATCAATGCAGTAAACATACTAACATAGTAGGATTGAAAGTTTAGATAATGAATTAATGACCACAAGCTACTCAAGTAATAACATACAATATACAGTAAACATTTTGGCTGAACACAACAAGATGAAGCAGAGACAAGTGTAGTGACATTGGCTGAACACAACAAGTGAACAAGATGAAGCAGAGACAAGGGCAGTAATAACATACAATATACAGTAAACATTCTGGCTCAAAAGCTGATAATGTACATCCAAATTAAATGATTAGTTTCTGTTAAAGAACCATTTTTTTCCCAACAAGCAAGAGAACTTCAAAGCTTTAAAGAAAATTTATAAACTTGATCAAACATGCATAAGCTCAAGATCAGACATGAAAGTTTCTTGTCAAAAAGATGCTCAGACCTCTAATTTTTAGTAGAAAATGTTAGCAGGCATACATACATAATACAAACACTAACCAGACATCATTACAAGTTTACAACTACTTAGATTGGAAATTAGATATCCATCCATTTCTATAAAAATTGAATTCTTCGAATCAAAACACCTTCGAATAACAAGTGATGAAGCAAATTACCAGATCAGAAAGAGTTTTTACTCGTTTGTTTGGACAGTGAAAAAGCTAGACAAATTATAGAAAGGAAAAGAGAAATAGCACAGGAATTGAACAACAGAAGGGGAAATTTGAGATGAAGAATCCTAACCTGATCCGAAGGAGAAGGAACCCTAGATTGGACTTGTGCGCTTGAAATCGGAAGCCGGAGGCCACCTGAATCGGAAGCAGAAGGCCACTTGTGCGCTTGAAAATAGGGAAAGGAACCCTAGATCGGCTTGGCGTGCGCTTGTCGCTTCACCATGTTGATCAAATGTCTGAGCCTCTGAGGTGAGGTAAGTGGGGAGTTAAATAAAGCAGTAGGAACTAGGAAGATCGATGAAGGAAGATAGACGAAGGAAAGGGGTGAGTTGTGTTTGAAAACACTTAACAGTGATAAGAGAACGGAAGCCATGGAGGAAAGCGGCGGGTGTGAGAGAGAGGAAGAGAACGATGTAAAGAAATCAAAGAATGGAAACTAGGTTTTAGTCTTTTACTAGAACTGATGGGCTACAGTATTGGGTCGGTTGATGCCTGATGGGCTACTGGGCTAGTATGATGGACCGTAAAGTATGTAATATAATTAAGTTTGGTTGGATTTTGTTTGCAATTGGTAAATGTAAGTATGTTACTGATTGATTTTAAAATTTAGATAATAAAACATCTATATATTTTAGTTTAATTTTCAAAAATATCTTTATTATACGTAATATTCCCGGATCACGGATATCCGGTTGTTTATCCGTATCCAAGCCGGATATCCGGAAAAATGACTCGGATCGGACCGAATACGGATAATAATTAAATGGATTTTTTAGGATACGGATTTTTCGGATTCAGATTGGCGGGTTATAGGATCGGATCGACCGGATACGGATTTTTTGCTCACCCCTACTAAATGGTCACCATTTTGGACCAGCCCATTACATGGTTTACAGACGGCCCACTAGTGGCTCCGAGCCCAGGCCCAGCCATTACCAGCGTCCACTATTGCCATGAGCCGCTGTCCATACATCTCAACCCATCCTTGGTAGCTCCACCTAATTAATAGGCAGCCATCTCCAAGAGGTTGTTGGTGAGTCTCGAACACGAGACCTCACCCCATACCAAGCAACGAAACACTAACTTGGTATCAACCAAATGTTCATTAATAGGAAGATTTACAACGAAAGGCTTACAAACCTTGTTGCAAACTAAACCTTACTTACTAACACAATTATCCGAAACAAAAGACTAGGTAACACCCAAATCAACAACATACCAACAGAAGGTAATAAGCACTTTAAGCATTTGGAGCATCGGGTCCATCGGCCTCACGCATCTCGTAAATGCGTTGACCTTGACTTCCAGAAGCCACTGGGGCTTTCCCCTTGTTCTGTACAGCTGTCTGCATCGAAGGACTAGGAGTCTCTGCTAATTTAAACCTGGGTTGGTTGTTCTGATTAACAGACCCTTGTTGTGACTCCGCTCCTTCCTGCCTTCCCTGCCAACAGAACCTCTGCAAATGTCCTTCCTTTCCACAACCAAAACACGTCTTCCTTTCCTTCTGACACACAAAGCTTTTGTGCCCAGTTACACCACAATTGTGACAATGGATCGGACTCTTGCCCTGACCCGACTGTTGTGTTGACCCTCCTTGAGTCATATCCGTCTTTACTCGGCCAGATTTGGCAAAATCAGATGGTGGCATAGGACGTTTAAATCCACTCGCTTGGGGCTGGTTCTGCACTTGCCTCTGGCTATTACGCTTCTTGGTCGACTCCTCCAGAGTCACCTCCAACTTATAGGCTGCATCCACGTACTACTCCAAGGTAGAGCATCCGTGACGCACCATCCATGGCTTAATGTCTGGCCTCATCCATTCATGGAAGTACCAGATCTTCTGCTCCTCACTGGACACCTCTGGCCCAACATACTGCAATAAATGATTGAACTTGGCCGCCAACTCGGTCACTTTCAATCCATCAATCTTTGGATACAAAAACTCCTTGTGCTTCTCTACCCTCATCGACCGGGAAAAGAAACGATCCATCATCTTGGCCTTGAACATGCCCCAGTTCAAGTCAGCTTGATCAGCTAGACCGGTGCTCTCCCACCATTCGCCAGCGACATCCTTCAGTTAAAGGGAAGCAATATACACCTTCTCAGCCTCAGTGCATTCAATGTTATGAAACAACCGTTCCATATGAGAGAACCAGTGAGCCACTCTGACTGGCTCTCCTTTTCCATCATAGTTGTCAGGTCTCATAGAGTTAATGGCCTTTAGGACTCGGCCATAATCACCTCTATTCCTTACTGCCTCTTCACGGTGTACATGGACATCTTGTTCCTCAAGCCTAGGAACTACTGGAGGAATTGGCACAGCCTGTGCCCGAGGTGTGTTTGGTCGCATTATTTCCGTAAATGCTTGCATTACAATACCCCGTATTGCCTCAACTGCTGCTGCATCAAACACCACTTGAGCGTTGGCCGAAGCTTGGCCATTGCCTCCTGGATTGTTATGAGAAACAGACTTGTGTTCCTCCACAGGGTTTGCAACATTCCTCACGTTTGGTCTGGGGTCATTACTCGGCCCAGCACCAACACGGATAGTGTTCCTCGTGTTCACCATCTATTTACCGATCAAATTCCAAGGATTTCATACATTAATATCTTCCAATGTACTTAACGTAATGAAATCAACTTAGAAGAGATCAAACTAGGTAAATTTCATTAGATGAACTTCAAACCGAGTTACTAGGTTCTACAACCTCAAATCATAACGAGGGAACTGGGAATTCAAGCCTTACTGGAGATGGTGAAACCACCTCGGCTTCTTCCGAGTCCTTCTAAAGAGAAACGAAAGCACTCAGAATCTACGAGTGACGAACAAAGAATTAGTCTTTCTAAATATGGAAGTTCGTTTCCATATCAGACTAAAGAAGAAGGAACGACTAGCGGTAAAAATTTTCTTTGAAAATTCAGAGCCTTCGAAAATATTTCTCAATTTCAAACGAGTGATCGGTTTAAAAATTTTGTTCCAGTAAAACGATTTAAACCCGACCCGTAAGAAAAAAAAAATCGGCTCTGATACCAAATCTGTGACACCCCCAAATCTTAACCCATTTGGAAAGGTATTACCACCAGTGACCTCGGTTTTCCTCACCGAAGCCACCCCAGGCTTTACCGTTTAAATACATCAAAATACATCAAAATACATAAACAAAATCATTACAGCGGAAATCTTTGAAACAACAAAAAAAGGGGTCTTGATCGCTATGATCACCCACCAAGGATCTCAACCTGGATAAACTTGTCAAAACACCGTTTGCCTCTATAGTCGTTCTAGTCTTCACGGGATGGCAACTTATCTGATGTGCCGAATCGAACGGATGACACCAGCCAACCATGCAGAGAAAAATTACGGTTGGTTAGTCTAATGAAAGACTAAGCAAGGGTACAAAGCAGAGTTGTTCGAAGTAGTCGTATTAGGTTAGACTCATCGCTTCTCGAATCAAAACCGATGACGATAGTCAACCACCATACTCTACTCAAACACATGAAAAGACATGATCAAGAGAAGATTCTGGAGACCAAGTCTCACAACAATCAATCCCAAAAGAAGACTCCAACGAGTTGAGTCTTATCGGAAGCATGACAAATGTTGGGGAACATAAATAATCACACACAAGCGTTCAAAACAACTCGGTTCATGACCAACCTCACCGCCCAAGGCGAATCCAGATTGGAAAGAGAACTTTACTCTGATCAAAGTCAAGACGAGATTTCCTAGCTGCACTATTGCCTAGCTGCACTACTCGCCCAAGGGTATATTAATCATGTGCGACAACGGCACTTATCTTATTTAATTTCAAAACACACATCACGTTATAAGCTTTTAGATATATGTTTCGTCATGAGGGACATATATCGAAGGGAATCATTCCCAAGGTTTGTGACCCTAGCTAAGTGCACCACCTCTATACTCGGATAGAGGACGATCATGATCCGCCAGTTGGTGTCAGGGTCTCCGATGCCCTCTCAACCAATAATTATCAAGAAACGACTAGACCTCAACGAGTCCAACGATTTAAACCCAACCCGTTGGTGTCAGGTGTCAGGGTCTCCGAATTTTCTTTGAAAATTCAGAGCCTTCGAAAATATTTCTCAATTTCAAACGAGTGATCGGTTTAAAAATTTTGTTCCAGTAAAATGATTTAAACCCGACCCGTAAGAAAAAAAACGGCTCTGATACCAAATCTGTGACACCCCCAAATCTTAACCCATTTGGAAAGGTATTACCGCTAGTGACCTCGGTTTTCCTCACCGAAGCCACCCCAGGCTTTACCGTTTAAATAGAATTCAAAATACATCAAAATACATAAACAAAATCATTACAGCGGAAATCTTTCAAACAACAACAAAAGGGGTCTTGATCGCTATGATCACCCACCAAGGATCTCAACCTGGATAAACTTGTCAAAACACCGTTTGCCTCTATAGTCGTTCTAGCCTTCACGGGATGGCAACTTATCTGATGTGCCGAATCGAACGGATGACACCAGCCAACCATGCAGAGAACAATTACGGTTGGTTAGTCTAATGAAAGACTAAGCAAGGGTACAAAGCAGAGTGGTTCGAAGTAGTCGTATTAGGTTAGACTCATCGCTTCTCGAATCAAAACCGATGACGATAGTCAACCACCATACTCTACTCAAACACATGAAAAGACATGATCAAGAGAAGATTCTGGAGACCAAGTCTCACAGCAATCAATCCCAAAAGAAGACTCCAACGAGTTGAGTCTTATCGGAAGCATCACAAATGTTGGGGAACATAAATAATCACACACAAGCGTTCAAAACAACTCGGTTCATGACCAACCTCACCGCCCAAGGCGAATCCAGATTGGAAAGAGAACTTTACTCTGATCAAAGTCAAGACGAGATTTCCTAGCTGCACTATTGCCTAGCTGCACTACTCGCCCAAGGGTATATTATCCATGTGCGACAACGGCACTTATCTTATTTAATTCCAAAACACACATCACGTTATAAGCTTTTAGATATATGTTTCATCATGAGGGACATATATCGAAGGGAATCCTTCCCAAGGTTTATGACCCTAGCTAAGTGCACCACCTCTATACTCGGATAGAGGACGATCATGATCCGCCAGTTGGTGTCAGGGTCTCCGATGCCCTCTCAACCAATAATTATCAAGAAACGACTGGACCTCAACGAGTCCAACGTTCCTAACTACTAGTGCTAACTAAAAAGTTTAACACAGTAATAATCCACATCACAGCCATCATGGCCGACATAAAAAACATAAATCTATACTAGCGTTGTTCTAGCAGATATACAACCTAGTATAATATCATGTTTTAATCATTTATATCTATAATAGCGTTGTTCTAGCAGATATACAACCTATTATAATATCTTTTAAAATCACAAACAGTTATCAAAACTGTTCCCAACGAAAACAGTAAATCATCCCAAATTAATTAACAACTAAACAATTGATAATTAATTGAAATATGGAATGATGAGCAAGAGCGAACCGCCACTTGCCTTAGATCCGACGAAAGATTTAGCAAAGCTTAGAGACGACGAGTTCATGGGTCCGAAACAGGGACAGATCTCGGATAATAAATCCCTAAGAAACGATCCATAACGAGACCCTAAGTTAGATTCAATATCCACATATATGAATCTAAAAGAATACGGAAAGAATCGAAGGAACCGAGCCTCGCTCAAGACCACAACTCCCAAGAACACACACATACGGACAGCTCGCCGCGGGTGCGGTGGAGCTCTTACCGCGGGGTGCGGTGGGGTCACAGAGGCAGGGGAGTTCGACAACGAAGTGGAGAAAACTCACCCCAAATCGATTCGTTTGCCTTCGATTCGACTATGGTTCAAACTCCAAACACTTTGGACCTTCTAAGACCACTTGAGAGTACTTTCTCAGCTCAAAGAAAACTCCGGTGATGCTCCGGCGAGAGCTTGGAATTCCGGCGTTAATGGAGAAAAACAGAGGAGGAAGATGAAGCTTTGGATGGCTTCTTCTCAGTCCATCTCCCCTCCTTTTATAGGCCAACAATGAGCTCCCCCCGAAGGGACAAGTAGGAGACCAGAAGGGAAAGGCTAGGCGGCCTGACAACCGGCGCCACTTGCAGGGGAAGAGGATAACACTGCCGAAGAAAAAATATCCCACCGCGGGGTGCCGCAGGGGTACGGCAGGGTGCGGTGGCGCCCAGTGACCGCCTCACCTGTTTGCTTCAGAACTGGTCCTCGCCGCGGGTGCGGCCACTTGACCGCGGGGTGCGGTCAAGGCCATTTTTCACCCTTTTGTCCGTTTTAAACTTGGGTTAATTATATTTAACCCCGAGTTAAATATATTCATACACGAACGACTATTTAACCTTGAACACAAGTCAACTGTATTTTATATTACTCGGAAAAATATTACAGAGATCAAACATGATACAGAATGTCCGAACTTCTCTGAATTTAATCCGACTTGTAATACGGGAGTTGGAAAAATTCCAAAATATCCTTATAAAATGAGGGATATTACAAATTCCAATCCTCAACGACTTCCTCTCCTTGCACACCAGTTGTTCGACAAAATGCCACCATATCACCAAATTATGCTATGGATACGAAAGCTTCCAAAGATGACCTATGTCGTGCCTTTGATCTACGGTGCCATTCTCGCCATCAAGGTTCCTCTCTTTCTTTGTTCTCTCAAATGCTTATTCATGATTTGTATATTAAGGTGAATAATTTGAAGCTTAGGTTCTCAAATGGACATAACTAGAGTAGAACATTGTCTTTAATTTTTTCATGTGTAATATATTGCTCTGTAATTCAGTTGCATAGTTAGCACAAAAATTATATAAGGGATATCTGGTTTTTTGACATTCTCAGCAACTATGAGCCCTCCTCACCTCTCGACCATTTCACTGTCTTGAACTTTCCATGGCTGCAGCCTGTAGATGAGTTGGAAGCTACAACACCCAAGGAACTTCCCTTTTGAGAGGCCAAAGATGATGAATATGATATATGTAATCCATTAGTATACAAATACAATGCTGTTGATAAATATTACTTGTTGCTCTTATCCATTGCTCCTTATGTTGTTCTCCATTTTTCTGATGAAAAGTTGGGCAATACATAAGTGTTATTTGTTCCTTATTGAAGACATTAATTTACATTTCGAATACTGTTTAGGCTTGGATCAATAATGTTAGGCAATGTGTGCAAGAGAAATGTCCTTCTACAATTGATGTTAATGTTGTTTAGCAACTGAAAGCAAAGGTGAATATAACTGTTACACCTTTTTTATTACTATTTCGTACAAATTTGTCTCTATTGTTTCTCATAGAATTGTATGAAACAGATAATAGAGCTCCAGGTTAAGCTTCGAAAATCTTAAATGCTTATGGAATTAGTGGGATCTATTGAACTTTGTCAGACTCGTTGCACTGAGATGCTGAGAAGCTGCATCTCTCTGAAAGTTTTTTCAATTGTTCTTCCTCACTTTAATTGTCAGCAAAAACTTGTGCAATTATGTTAAAGCATTTTTTGCTATGATCCTTGCATGAAATAATTTACTTCTCTAGTTGTTGATCTCTTTGCTATACTGTGATAAAGTGCTGCAACAGTTGTGTGGATCTCTATGTCTATCTTTCTTCTTGATATAGATCATCTAAGAAAGATATGTGGCATTACTGCCTGTGTATCTCAAGGCATATTATCATGACAACGGTTTGATGTCATATGCAAGATCTGTCCATGTCATCCATAACATAGCTCACCAGGTATATTTGTCTACTCCGCCCTGAGAAGTTGGTACGAAATGTCAAATGTGATTTTAAATTTGCATTCCTTTCTACATATATATAAAAGAAGGTCCGATATCATAATGGTAAAAACATAAAGAGTTACACATACATGTACATGAATTTATATTAGACCATTGACTATAATAAATAAAAAATATATTCATTTTTATCTTTTACCGTGAGATCATGTTCATGCTCTCTTATATAATTTGGTTGTATAATTTGTTGATCTTTTGCATATTGTAATATACAATTATGTTATCTGATTTCGGTCATCTCATTCTTATATAGTTTTCTAAAACAAGTTTGTGCACCTTTATACAATTGCTTTTTCATGAACAATATGTTTCCCCTGTTTATGAAAAATTTGTTCATCATTGTGAAAATCCTTCATATTTTCTTCTTATTAACACCTTCATCTACTTCAACTTTTTGTTCATAACATTTCCCTGTATAACAACTAGAGCTTCAGACGCACAGTTGCCTTTTACATGTTACAAACTTGACTTACTTTTTGGCATCCAGGGTCGTGGTCCACTAAACGAATTCTTCTATATAATTATTTCTTCAATGATACTTCGAACGTGCCACCGACTAGCCTCGGTGACATTTCGAACGTGCCACCAACTAGCCTCGGTGACGCTTCGAACGCCCCATTGAACTAGCCTCGGTGACGCTTCGAACGCCCCATTGAACTAGCCTCAGTGACACTTAGAACGTGTCACCGAACTAGCCTCGGTGACGCTTCGAACGCGCCATCGAACTAGCCTTGGTGACGCTTCGAACGCGCCACCGACTAGACTCGGTGACGCTTCGAACGCGCCACCGAACAGCCTTGGTGACGCTTTAAACGCGCCACCGACTGGCCTCGATGACGCTTTAAAAGTGTCATCACTTACTAGCCTCGATGAAAGTTTCACCAATTACTAGTCTTGATGACACTTTGAAAGTGCACTAATTAGTGGTGATGACACATCGAAAAGGCCACCAACTAGTGGCGGTGACATTTCAACGAGAATTGTCATCAAAACGAGATTCGTCGTCAAAACGATAATTGTCATCAACTAGTTGTGATGACAATATGTGACATCAACTAGTTGCGATGACAGTATGTGTCATTAACTAGTTGCGATACAGTTTGTATTTAATTACAGTTTGAGTTTTGATGACAGTTTCTGTGATCAGTTAGTTGCATTACAATTTGTATTTGATGACAGTTTGTATTTTGATGACAATTTGTGTTTTGATGACAGTAAATGTCATCAAGATGATGACAGTTACTGTGATCAAGATGATGACGTCAGCAAAAAACAGTTATTGACGGAAAAAAGTTCATTGGTCAACGTCGATCAACGGCCATTGACCGATCAATGGTCAAATGTGTTAGGTTGTTTGACTTATGATGATGTCATCATTACATGGGTCATGGATTTAGAATAAGTTTATTAGAGGGCATTTGTCTAATTTCACTAGGCTTAAATGGTCATTTAACCTAAACATCGTTTATTAAATAAGGGAGCTAGCACACTTCAGTCCCAATGCTTGATCCATGTTCCTATTTTATTTGGGCATAGCAACGAATTCATCATACAATGATATTTGGCACCTTCAAGAATAGCCTCGTCACACCTAAAATACTTGAAACACATAAAAGTACGAGTGTAGTTTCCGAATGCAAAATAATGCAAAACTAACTATAAAATACATGAAATATGCATGAAAATGATCTAATCTAATATGCAATTAGACTCCTAAAATATGTATAAATTAAGTGTTACTCTCAAGCTTAAACCTTGCTTGTCCTCGAGCAAGAACAAAGTTCAAAATTCCACAAGAAATATAAAGGTTGTCTCTACCAAATTAATATCCAAGCAAGAGTATGACAAATTAAATATTTAACAATGTAATCATCAAAGCATGCAATAATCATTTAAGAGACAAGTTAGTTCATCCACACTAGACCTCACTTAGGATAAAAATAAGAATCACTCTCACACATGTGTTTAGGGTACGTGTTTTCGCTCAAATCTCTACTTTGAATACTCATCTATTTTAAGCTTGCATCAACTCTAAAATCTCCACGACTAGGGACCTTGTACATGACATAAATCAAGATGACTTTTATTAGGTTGTAATGGGGTCAGGTAAAAAGAAAGGTAGGGATACAATTTGGCCATGTGGTGCTAAATCCGAGAAAGAGGACTAACCAAGACAACACCATACTTAGAGGATTTTTCATACAGTCATACCAATCGTTTCAACTAAACACCCGTTATTTTCTTTTCTTTCTCTTTTTTTTCATTCATTTTTTTTCATCTACTTTTTTTTTCTTTGCCCCCCCCCCCCCCCCCCAAAAAGCCTAAA
Source organism: Rheum nobile (assembly GCA_027886185.1). Lineage (NCBI taxonomy): Eukaryota > Viridiplantae > Streptophyta > Magnoliopsida > Caryophyllales > Polygonaceae > Rheum > Rheum nobile. The sequence goes on from WOAB01000163.1 coordinate 3,784,043, forward strand.
CAATTTCGGCCAAACACACCATACATGTACACTCCTCCATGCTTGGCTTGCAACCATGAAAACAAATAAATAAATCATCCTAATTCCCGGATGGGTAAAAAGGTTAATCATTAGGCTCATGGTGTTTTTGTGATGCTTCCAAAGAAAAGTCTAATAAGGCTCAACGGGCTTCAAGAAGAGGAATAACATGCAAGGGTGGATAAGGAATATAGGCTAATAGAATAATGCCTCAATGATTTTTGTATCATGCACAAGAGTAATAAACGTGGCCTCAAAATAAGTTCTAAACGCAGGTTCTAGAGATAAAACAATCAAAGTGAGAATCACACACATGAAAAGAAATAAGAGGATTATGTGCAGTCCTAAGGCTCAAAAGCTCACGAGTAATATGTCTAGAATTTCAGTCATAACTAGTCTCAATAAATGACTAAACACATACTTTAATTCAAATAGTATTCAATATAAAAATTTCCATCAACATGCTTAAAATCAATTAAAATATTAACGACGAATATATTTCAAGAGGAATTTTGCAAGACAAACAAACAAAGCAAAGTATGGGAGACATATCAAACATCTAAAATGCAATGTATGATGTATGAAATGTTATGAAAAACGAAAAAATAAAACTAAAAACACTAAAATGCAAACGGAGCTACACATGGAATTATTCATCCTCCAAGATTAAATTATACATTGTCCCCAATGTATAAGTAAAAGGAGGAAAAGAAACTCACCAAATGATCAAGCGTTGAAGCACCTTCACAATGTACTCGAGAGGTAATTAGGAACAACACAAGCTCTTTGCAGACCAAAAAAATGTTCAGGAAATTTTAGCAACATTCCTCGTAATTGAACATGTCCCAAACAAGCCAAAGGAAAACAAAGAGCAACAAGCAAATACCAAAAACTGAAGTGCGTACGCCAACCAAAACGACATACTAATTTCCAATCTCAAGTTAATTGTCTAATTCAAGCACAACCATTATCACATAAAACCCATTCAAATGCGTGGAGCCAATTATTAAATGCCAATGACATCAGGTTGTTCAAGAAAGCTTAGTAACAAAGGAGTAAAACCACATATTAAGCACCATTGAAACAACCTGATACAACAACTAACCCACCTAAAAAGCCCTAATAGCTGAATATTTTCTGCTGATGAACTACTAATTAATCCAATAATACCCCAATCAGTAATCAAACCAGCCGTGACCAACAAATAGCACATAATCAATTTAAAGCAGCCACAAGAGCAAATACCAAGATGATGTGCGGTTCAAGGTGGGTGCGAGGCGCCAAGCGAGTCAACAGATCTGGGTTTAGCGTGCAGCGAGGTGGGGCACGGTGAGGCTGGGCCTGGTGTGGCTCGTGGTGGGCCGCCAAGGTTCAAGCAGGTCGCGAGCCGTGGAGGGGAGTGACTGGGCGCGAATCTGCGAGTTCGCCGGTGGTGTGGGGCTGAGCGCACCGGAGTTGGTGGTGTACGGTGAGATTTGGTGGGGAGTAATGATGAGGGGTAAGAGGGGACAGTGGCGGAACCAGAAACTTTTAAAAGAGGGGCACACTTATAAATAGCGGTAAAGCGCCAAAATAAAGGCGACCGACGACTATGATCATTGAAATCGAATAATTTAAATAAATCAATATTTTTCTATAATTAATGTCAAATATAATCTTTTTACAATTGACTAAAGCTATTTATATAAAGTATAGTGTAATTTATGACATTTTTTACTATAAAATGAACTATTTTAATACTGATAATAGTTAAAAAAAAATGCAAGACAATACATATTATTAGAATGATGTTTATTAGCTAATTTAAGTATCTTGTCAATAAAAAATAGTTCATTCCCACTATATTTTTAATACTATTAATAACTAAAAAATGTATATACAATAAAAACTAATTGGATTGAATAAAAAAATGAGAGTACACCACTCGAACACGAGACTATTGAACTATCAAATGAAGAGAATTACCACCAGCACAAAAGTATTTTTGTGTCTTTTACATGAATCAATTAAAACATAGAATAAACTAGCGGGGAAAGGAGGGGCACATGACCCCCCCCCCCTTGTCTCCGCCCCTGAGAGGGGAAGGGGTATCAGGGGGTAATGGTGACGGCATGGAATAGGTTAGGAAGGGGGAAGGGAAAAGAGAAGAGAAGGGGAAAGAAAGAAAAGAAAAAAAAACACAAAACTGTTTTTTTCAGAGTGCACGGTCCGTGCGCTAATGCCGAGAGCTTTCAGGTATGTAACACCCCCAAATAACCTCTTGAAGGTATTACCGCCAGTGACCTCAGACGTACTATCCGATGTCACCCAAGGCTTTTCCAGTTGATATAAATCATTAAACCACAGTTATGATGCAACATATCATAACTTCCATTAAAACCAAGTCTCGGAATTACAGCATAATTCCAAATACATCAAAATACATTATCAGAATTATTACAACGGAAGTCTTAAATACAAAACATAATTAACACAGCGGAAGTCTTAAAATAACAACAAAAAACATCATTCGCCTTTATAGTCGTCCTAGCCTTCTCGGATCCGCAATTTATCTGATGTGCCGAATCGAACGGATGACACCAGCCAACCATGCAGAGAACAATTACGGTTGGTTAGTCTAATGAAAGACCAAGCAAGGGGTACAAAGCAGAGTGGTTCGAGAGATCGTAACCGTTTACTATCATTGTCCCTCGAATAAAAACCGACGGAACGATACATAACCCGGTACTTTCCCTGAATGAGTATCAAATAAGATATGCACTGAAGAGAAGACTCCCAAGGAAATGAGTCTTATCGGAAATATGACAAATATTGGGGAACATTAATAATCACAGAATCACAGTATCGCATACGAGCGATTTAAAAGTTAATACGAGTTTTCCTAGCTGCACTATCGCCTAACTGCACTACTCGCCGAAGGTATATTAATTATGTGTGTCAAGAGCACTTATCTAATTTAATTCCAAAACTCACATCACGTTATAAGCTTTTATATCCACATCGCAGAGTCCAAGCCTTTATATCCACATCTTGGTTGGTCATGACCAGAAAGTTTGGCATAGGGTCTTGATCACCCTGTTATTTGTCAAGTTATAAAGAAACGAATGGACCTCGCAAAGTCCAAGCGTTCCTACGAATACTCGTGCTAACTAACAGTTCAACACAATAATAGTCCACATCCAAGCCAACATGGCCAACATCATAAACATATCTATACTAGCGTCGTTCTAGCAGATATACAACCTAGTATAATATCATCTTTTAATCAATTATTAATAAAGCTGTTCCCAACGAACAATAAATCAGTAAACCATCCCAAATTAATTAACAACTAAACAATTGATAATTAATTGAAATATGGAATGATGAGCAAGAGCAAACCCCCACTTGCCTTAGATTAGACTAGCTCGAACAAAGCTTAGAAACGTCGGGTTCCTGAGTCTGAAACTGGGACAGATCCTGGATAATAAATCCCTATGGAACGACCCATAACGAGACCCTAAGTTAGATTCAATATCTACATAATTGAATCTAAAAGAATAGGAAAAGAATCAAAGGAATCAAGCCTCGCCCAAAGCCAAACACCCAAGAACACACACTCGGACAAGGCTCGCCGCGGGTGCGGTGGGAGGCTTGCCGCGGGTGCGGCGGGGTTACAGTGGCGAGCTCGCGACAACGTTTTAATGGAGAAAACTCACCCAATCACTTCGCTTCGACTTTGATTCGTTCTAGGTTTGTTTTCTCAACACCTTAGGCTTGAATACCACTTAGGAGTACCTCTTTCCAACACTCAAAGGGATTCAAACACCTTCCCAACAAAGCTCAAGAGCTTGGTGCTTCAATGGAGATTTCAGAGGAGAAAGACAGAGGAGGAAGATGACGCTCCTTCCCCTTCTGATGTCGACCCCTTTTATAGCCAACCAAGAGCTCCCCCAGCAGGGAACAAGCAGGAGACCAGCAAGGGAGGCTAGGCGAGGCTAGGCCTGACAACCGGCGCCACTTGCAGGGGAAGAGGATAACGTTGCAGAAGAAAAATATCCCACCGCGGGGTGCGGCAGGGTGCGGTGGCGCCCAGTTACCGATTCATCTGTTTGGCTTACGCCGCGGGTGCGGCCACTTGACCGCGGGGTCCGTTTTAAATCATGGGTTAAATATCTTAACCCCGAGTTATATATATTCGTACACGAATGACTATTTAACCTTGAACATACGTCAACTGTATTTTATATTACTCAGAAAAATATTACAGAGATCAAATAATTTACAGAATGTCCGAACCTCTCTAAAATTAATCCGACTTGTAATACAGGAGTTGGAAAATTTCCAAAATATCCTTATAAAATGAGGGATATTACATTACCTCCCCCTTAAAAGAAGTTTCGACCCCGAAACTTGGCTATTCTAGGCCTAAAACAATTCGGGAAAGCGTCTAAGCATATCCTCTTCAGTTTCCCAAGTCTCCCAAGTAACCTCTTCGGTTCCTGACTTGGACCATAAAATTCGTACCGACGGTACCACCTTGCTACGTAGCTGCTTCTCACGACGCTCGAGAATACGCACAGGTATCTCCTCGTAGGTGCCATTTGCCTGGATCTCGATGTCTTCATAACTCAGCACGTGAGATTCATCTGGCACATACTTCCTTAACAAGGATACGTGGAACACATTGTGCACTGGATGTGCCGATGGCGGCAATGCCAAACGGTACGCTAGAGATCCCACCCTATCAAGGATCTCGAATGGTCCCACGTAGCGAGGGTTAAGCTTCCCACGCTTACCAAATCTGAACACACCTTTGGATGGTGACACCTTGATAAATACTTTGTCACCCACCTTGAATTCAACATTCCTATGCTTCGGGTCAGTGTAAGACTTTTGTCGACTCTGAGTTGTCAACATCCTTTGTCTTATCAAGGCAATGTCTGAGCGGTCCTTTCGACTAGCTCTGGTCCGAGCAGAATCTTGTCGGTATTCTCGTCCCAACAAATCGGAGATCTGCACTTTCGACCGTACAAAGCCTCGAATGGAGCCATCTTGATAGTAGCATGCCAGCTATTGTTGTATGTGAACTCAATCAGACTCAGGTTGTCCTCCCAGCTAGTCGGATGATCGAGTGCACAAGCTCTTAGCAAATCTTCCAAGGTCTGAATGGTCCTTTCAGACTGTCCATCCGTTTGAGGATGAAACGCAATACTGAATCTTAACTCGGTTCCCATGGCCTTGTGCAATTCCTTCCAGAATCTTGACATGAATCGGCCATCGCGATCCGATACAATGGTCTTTGGAGTACCATGCAAACGGATAACCTCGTGTAAAAATACTTCTGACAGCTTCTGGGTTCCCCACGTTGTCTTGATAGCCACGAAGTGAGCACTCTTCATGAGCCTGTCAACGATAACCCATATAACATCCTTCTGACTTCGAGCTTTAGGCAGCCCTGTGACGAAATCCATTACAATGTCCTCCCACTTCCATTCTGGAACTGGAAGAGGTAGCAATTCTCCACCGGGTCTTCGATGTTCTATCTTGACCTTCTGACAAGTCAAGCATTTTGCCATAAACTCTGCCATATCCCACTTCATATTGGGCCACCAGAACTTCATTCTGAGGTCCTTGTACATCTTGCTAGAGCCTGAATGTACAGAATAGGCTGACGAATGGGCTTCCTTCATCACCAATTGGCGAAGACCCTCAATGTCAGGCACACAAATCCAGTCCTGAAACCAGAGTGATCCATCTTCCTGAATCACGAAACCGAGAGCTTTCCCGTCCATTACTTCGCTGCATAGCTTCACCAGAATTACATCATCGACCTGCTTCTCCTTGATCTGATCAAGAAGCGTAGCTTGAATCTCAAGCATACTCAGGTATCCACGACGTTGATCGTACAAGACTTCAATCTCGCACAATTCTTGGTTCAGTTTGGTCTGAGCGACAAGCAAAGCTACTACAGTCTCGTGCAGCGTCTTCCAGCTTAATGCATCAGCTAGTACATTAGCGTTGCCCGGATGATACAACAATTCGATGTCGTAGTCTTTGAGTAGCTCCAACCAGCGACGTTGTCTCATATTCAGCTCCTTCTGAGTAAATATATACTTGAGACTCTTATGATCAGTGAAGACTTGGCACCTCACACCATAGAGATAGTGCCTCCAAATCTTCAGCGCAAACACTACTGCTGCTAACTCCAGATCATGCGTCGGATAGTTTTCTTCATAGGTTTTTAGTTGTCTTGATGCGTAAGCAATAACCTTGCCTCTTTGCATCAACACACATCCCAACCCATTTTTCGAAGCATCGCTATAGACCGCATAGTCATCAGTTCCTTCTGGCAGCGTCAACACTGGTGCCGAGGTCAGACATTGCTTCAACTTCTGAAAACTGGCCTCGCACTTGTCATTCCAGACAAACGTCTTGTGGGCCTTGCGGAGCAGACCGGACATAGGTAGAGCGATCTTAGAAAATCCCTCTACGAACTGTCTGTAGTAACCCGTAAGTCCTAGAAAACTACGCACCTCCTTCACGTTCTGAGGCCGCTTCCAATTGGCTACTGCTTCAATCTTCTAGGGATCAACTATCACCCCATTCTCATTGATCACATGGCCTAAAAAAGCCACTTCCTTGATCCAAAAGTCGCACTTAGACAATTTCGCATATAGTTGATTTTGTCTAAGGACTGATAAAATAATCCGAAGATGTTCCTCATGAGCTTCCACGCTCGGGGAGTAGATCAAAATGTCGTCGATGAAGACCACCACGAACTTATCCAAGTACTGGTGAAAACATCGGTTCATCAGATCCATGAGGACTGCTGGAGCATTGGTAAGTCCAAATGGCATGACTACAAACTCGTAGTGATCATATCTCGTCCGGAATGCAGTCCTCGGAATATCTTCCTCACGAATCCTGAGCTGGTGATAACCAGATCTCAGATCGATCTTGGAAAAGATTTTTGCTCCTTGTAGTTGATCTAACAGATCATCAATCCTTGGCAAAGGATATTTGTTCTTGATCGTGACTTTATTCAACTCACGATAGTCGATGCAAAGTCGAAACGATCCATCCTTCTTCTTGACAAATAACACCGGAGTGCCCCAAGGTGATGTGCTCGGCCTTACATAACCTTTGTCGAGAAGATCCTCAAGTTGCTTCTTCAACTCTTTCATCTCTGCAGGAGCCATCCGGTACGGTGCTTTAGAAATTGGCGCGGTACCAGGCTCGAGATTGATAGAAAATTCCACATCACGCTTCGGGGGTAATCCAGGAATCTCTTCCGGAAAAACATCAGGAAATTCATTAATCACGGGAATATCAAGAATTGTTGGTTCATCTTTCATGGGCGTCTCCAGGTAGCAAAGGTACCCGACACAACCTTGTCGAAGTAGCTTAAACGCAGTCATCGCATTGATAAGCATGTCGTTATCCGCGTCATTCCGACCCTTGAATTTGCACACACTGGCCCCTAGATGACACCGTTACAGTCCTTGAACTAAAGTTGATCACCGCCCCATGACGCGTCAGCCAATCCATACCGATAATAATGTTGTATGGAGCCATAGCAATACATATTAAATCTGCCTTGAACTTCTTACCTTGAATGGTAACCGGAAATTCTGACAAACGCTTGGTGCCCACTAAATGGTCACCATTATGAAGATTTACAATGAAAGGTTCACAAACCTCGTTGCAGACTAAACCTAACTTACTAACACAATTCTATGAAATAAAGGAATGGGTACCACCCGAATCAAACAGTATGCACACTGAAGTAGAATGAAGGTATAGAGTACCTTGAGCAACTGGAGCGTTAGGTCCATCAGCCTCACGCATCTCGTACAGGCGTTGACCCTGACCTCCTGAAATAGCTGGGGTTTTGCCTTTGTTCTGTGCAGTCGTCTGCATCGAAGGACTAGGAGTCTCCGTTGGTTTGAACCTAGGTCGGTTGATCTGGTTAACAGAACCTTGTTGTGACTCCGTTCCCTTCTGCTTTCCCTGTCGACAGAACCTATGCATATGCCCTTCCTTCCCACAACCAAAACACGTCTTCTTTTCCTTCAGACACACAAAGTTTTTGTGCCTAGCTGTACCACAATTGTGACATTAGATCAGAATCTTGCCCTGACCTGATTGTTGTGTTGACACTCCTTGATTCATCTCTGTCATCGCTTTGCCAGACTTGTCGAAGTTGGACGGTGGCGCAGGACGTTTAAATCCACTTGCTTGAGATTGATTTTGCATCGACCTCTGGCGATTCCATCTCTTGGTTGACTCTTACAGAGTCACCTCTAACTTATACGCTGCATCCACGTATTGCTCTAAGGTAGAGCATCCGTGATGCAACATCATCGGTTTAATGTCTGGGCTCATCCACTCATGGAAATGCCAAATCTTCTGATCCTCGCTGGACACAACAGACCCATCGTATTGTAATAAATGATTGAACTTGGCCGCTAGCTCGGTCACTTTCAATCCGTCATTCTTGGGATAAAGGAATTCCTTGTGTTTCTCATCCCGCATGGCTTGGGAAAAGAAACGATCATTCATCTTTGTTTTGAACATCCCCTAGTTCAAATCAGCCCGATCAGCTAGTCCAGTGTTCTCCCACCATTCACTAGCATCTCATTTCAACTGAAGAGAAGCTATATGCACTTTCTCAGCCTCGGTGCATTCGATATTATGGAACAACCGCTCCATATGGGAAAACCAATGAGCCACCCTGACCGGCTCTCCTTTTCCGTCATAACTGTCCGGCCTCATAGAGTTAATGGTCTTCAGTGCTCGACCATAATTATCCCTATTCCTGGCCGTCTCATCACGGTGTATATGAACATTAGGTTCCACGAACCTAGTAATTTCTGGCGGAATTGGCACACCTTGTGCCTGAGGTGCAACAGGTTGCATAACATCGGCGAACGCTTGTATAAATATTCCCCGAATAGCTGCAATTGCCGCTGCATCAAACACCATCCGAGCGTTCGCCTGAGCTTGGCCATTGCCCCTAGGGTTATTATGGGAAATTGATTCATTTTCCTCCACAGGGTCTGGAACATTCCTTAAAATGGGTCTAGGGTCATTGCTTGGCCCCGCACTAGTACGGATAGTGTTCTTTGTATTCACCATCTGTTTACCGATCAAATTCAAAGTAATTTATACATTAATATCATTCCATCATACTTAATGTAATAAAGTCGACTCAGAGTAGATCAACTGGTTAATTATAGATGAACTTTCAACTGAGCTACTGATTTTACAAAGGAATCTCCCGAGCTTTTGAACAAAATTGCTCGGAGATTTTTTTTGTACTTCACTGTATATACATCAAAATATACGCCAAAGAAACTACTACAGTCAACGTTGGCCCATATCAAGGCGCCCTAAACACGTTTCCTATATGGCAAACTCCTCACACAAGGCTTCTTTGAGCGGGGTTCATCATCTGAATCCGGTGACGGACTCCTGACCCTACTCGGCCTTGGAACACATGGTTCATCCCTTGGTTCTGGTGTTCTTGGCCTTGCCCTCCTTTGAGCATGATCCGTCATTTCATCCATCAGCCGCTGCTCTTCAAAAGAGATCTCTTGGCTTTGACGAAGTATCCTGCGCAATTCAGGGCTCGACCTTCGCCTTCTCCGAATAAGATTAGGCTCTGAGTTCTCAGATAATTCTCGTGGTCCGCTTTCACTAATGCCGTACTCGACATAGAGTGCTTCCCAGTCAGTGTCAGTCACTGGCGCGTATACTGATTCGGGTGGTGGACTTGGGTAGAGGAATTGCATCCCCGTGTCCTCATGGTCCACCAATGAGTGTCTCAAACTATCGGACTCTTGTCCATGTTCTTCTTGGTTCTCTTCAGGATCTTCCTCTGGATCCTCTTCCGGATCTTCCTCTTCCGGGTCCTCTTCAGGATCTTCCTCTGGATCCTCTTCCGGATCTTCCTCTTCCGGGTCCTCTTCAGGATCCTCTCCGGGTACCGACTCAATCTCGAGGTCGTCGTTGTAATATCCTTGAGCGTACCTTGACGGCTTGATAGCTCAATAGGTTCCACTACTGGAGTCACAACATCGTTGGATCTAAATACCACTGACGCAGGAAGTACATGCTTTACTTCCTCGGGTGGGTTGCTAGGTCCTCCGATATCAAAGCATCTCGGTGGAGTAGGGAAATTTAGCCTTGCTGGAGATGGCGGAGCCATCTCGGCATCTTCCAAATCTCTCATAAGGGAAATGCATGTACCCATAACCTACGGGGTAACAAGACGAGACTTAGTCTTTCTAGACATGGGAGTGAACTTCCATATCAGACTTCAAGAAAAGGCACGACTATGAACGGTTAAAAATTTTATTCGAAAATTTCAGAGCCTTCTAAAACCTTTCTCAGTTTCAAACGAGTGATCGGTTTATAAAAGTTTTGTTCCTGTAAAACATTTTAAACCCGACCCGTAAGAAAAAAAAAACGGCTCTGATACCAAGTCTGTAACACCCCCAAATAACCTCTTGAAAGTATTACCGCCAGTGACCTCAGACGTATTGTCCGATGTCACCCAAGGCTTTTCCAGTTGATATAAATCATTAAACCACAGTTATGATGCAACATATCATAACTTCCATTAAAACCAAGTCTCGTAATTACAGCATAATTCCAAATACATCAAAATACATTATCAGAATTATTACAGCGGAAGTCTTAAATACAAAACATAATTAACACAGCGGAAGTCTTAAAATAACAACAAAAAACATCGTTCGCCTTTATAGTCGTTCTAGCCTTCTCGGATCCACAATTTATCTGATGTGCCGAATCGAACGGATGACACCAGCCAACCATGCAGAGAACAATTACGGTTGGTTAGTCTAATGAAAGACCAAGCAAGGGGTACAAAGCAGAGTTTTTCGAGAGATCGTAACCGTTTACTATCATTGTCCCTCGAATAAAAACTGACGGAACGATACATAACCCGGTACTTTCCCTGAATGAGTATCAAATAAGATATGCACTGAAGAGAAGACTCCCAAGGAAATGAGTCTTATCGGAAATATGACAAATGTTGGGAAACATTAATAATCACAGAATCACAGTATCGCATACGAGCGATTTAAAAGTTAAGACGAGTTTTCCTAGCTGCACTATCGCCTAGCTGCACTACTCGCCGAAGGTATATTAATTATGTGCGTCAAGAGCACTTATCTGATTTAATTCCAAAACTCACATCACGTTATAATCTTTTATATCCACATCACAGAGTCCAAGCCTCTATATCCACATCTCGGTTGGTCATGACCAGAAAGTTTGGCATAGGGTCTTGATCGCCCTGTTATTTGCCAAGTTATAAAGAAACGAATGGACCTCGCAAAGTACAAGCGTTCCTACGAATACTCGTGCTAACTAACAGTTCAACACAATAATAGTCCACATCCAAGCCAACATGGCCAACATTATAAACATATCTATACTAGCGTCGTTCTAACAGATATACAACCTAGTATAATATCATCTTTTAATCAATTATTAACAAAGCTGTTCCCAACGAACAATAAATCAGTAAACCATCCCAAATTAATTAACAATTAAACAATTGATAATTAATTGAAATATGGAATGATGAGCAAGAGCGAACCGCCACTTGCCTTAGATTAGACGAGATCGAACAAAGCTTAGATACGTCGGGTTCCTGAGTCTGAAACTGGGACAGATCCTGGATAATAAATCCCTATGGAACGACCCATAACGAGACCCTAAGTTAGATTCAATATCTACATAATTGAATCTAAAAGAATAGGAAAATAATCAAAGGAATCAAGCCTCTCCCAAAGCCAAACACCCAAGAACACACACTCGGACAAGGCTCGCCGCGGGTGCGGTGGGAGGCTTGCCGCGGGTGCGGTGGGGTTACAGTGGCGAGCTCGCGACAACGTTTTAATGGAGAAAACTCACCCAATCACTTCGCTTCGACTTTGATTCGTTCTAGGTTTGTTTTCTCAACACCTTAGGCTTGAATACCACTTAGAAGTACCTTTTTCCAACACTCAAAGGGATTCAAACACCTTCCCAACAAAGCTCAAGAGCTTGGTGCTTCAATGGAGATTTCAGAGGAGAAAAACAGAGGAGAAAGACAGAGGAGGAAGATGACGCTCCTTCCCCTTCTGATGTCGACCCCTTTTATAGCCAATCAAGAGCTCCCCCAGCAGGGAACAAGCAGGAGACCATCAAGGGAGGCTAGGCGAGGCTAGGCCTGACAACCGGCGCCACTTGCAGGAGAAGAGGATAACGTTGCAGAAGAAAAATATCCCACCGTGGGGTGCGGCAGGGTGCGGCAGGGTGCGGTGGCGCCCAGTTACCGACTCATCTGTTTGGCTTACGCCGCGGGTGCGGCCACTTGACCGGGGGTGCGGTCAAGGCCATTTTTCACCCTCTTGTCCGTTTTAAATCTTGGGTTAAATATCTTAACCCCGGGTTAAATATATTCATACACGAACGACTATTTAACCTTGAACATACGTCAACTGTATTTTATATTACTCAGAAAAATATTACAGAGATCAAACAATTTACAGAATATCCGAACCTCTCTAAAATTAATCCGACTTGTAATACAGGAGTTGGAAAAATTCCAACATATCCTTATAAAATGAGGGATATTACAAGGTATGGTGCACGGTCCGTGCACAACTCCTGACACCATTTTTTGTTTTTTTTTATAAATAAATAAATATGAATTTTGGGTTGCCTTCCAAAAAGAAATTGTTTTAGGTTGTCAGCCAGACTTTCATTAGTGTCAAGACTTCGGATCGGGTGGGTCGGTGACACCCAACTTAATGTCTTAATCGGATCAGGCTCTTTGTAAGGCTTTGGTCGAATATTGCGCACTCTGAAATACCCCGAGTTTTTATGCCATAGTTCAACAGAATCATTTTGAAGAACTCGGTTCAGGTAGTATGGACCAGACCATCATGTGCTCTGGCTTCCCGGAAACATGCTAGATTTATGATGATAGAGAATCACATGATCCCCTTCCTTAAACTCAATTCGATCTCGTTTAGCAGTGCAACTTTTTCTCTTTTTTCGTCTACTCCGACCTTTTCTCTCTGAATTAGCCTCCACCATGTGGTTGTGGATTTCCAATGCAGCATGTGGTAACATAATTACATCGGAAAATATATCAGGAAGCTTTTCTTGCACCTTGTAACAGCCAGCAGGTACTAGTTCTAATGGTCGGGGTAACGTTCTATAACAACTCAAACTCATCAATCATAGGGTCCTCCTTGGTAAAATGGGAATGATATCTTCTATCAAATTGTTGGACATCCCACTCCTTTTCAGCCCATAGTGAAAGAGCGGTGCAATGTTGGTGTGGGGCTGAGCGCACCAGAGTTGGTGGTGTACGGTGAGATTTGGTGGGGAGTAATGATGAGGGGTAAGAGGGGACAGTGGTGGAACCAGAAACTTTTAAAAGAGGGGGCACACTTATAAATAGCGGTGAAGCGCCAAAGTAAAGGCGACCGACGACTATGATCATTGAAATCGAATAATTTAAATAAATCAATATTTTTCTATAATTAATGTCAAATGTAATCTTTTTTACAATTGACTAAAGCTATTTATATAAAGTATAGTGTAATTTATGACATTTTTTACTATAAAACAAACTATTTTAATACTGATAATAGTTAAAAAAAATTGCAAGACAATACATATTATTAGAATGATGTTTATTAACTAACTTAAGTATCTTGTCAATAAAAAATAGTTCATTCCCACTATATTTTTAATACTATTAATAACTAAAAAATGTATATACAATAAAAACTAATTGGATTGAATAAAAAAATGAGAGTACACCGCTCGAACACGAGACTATTGAACTATCAAATGAAGAGAATTACCACCAGCACAAGAGTATTTTTGTGTTTTTTACATGAATCAATTAAAACATAGAATAAACTAGCGGGGAAATGAGGGACACATGACCCCCCTAGCCCCCCTTGTCTTCGCCCCTGAGAGGGGAAGGGGTATCAGGGGGTAATGGTGACGGCATGGAATAGGTTAGGAAGGGGGAAGGGAAAAGAGAAGAGGAGGGGAAAGAAAGAAAAGGAAAACAAAAACAAAAACAAAAACACAAAACTGTTTTTTTCAGAGTGCACGGTCCGTGCGCTAATGCCGAGAGCTTCCAGGTATGGTGCACGGTCCGTGCAAAACTCCTGACACCATTTTTTGTCTTTTTTATAAATAAATAAATATGAATTTTGGGTTGCCTTCCAAAAGAAATTGTTTTAGGTTGTCAGCCAGACCTTCATTAGTGTCAAGACTTCGGATCGGGTGGGTCGGTGACACCCAACTCAATCGGATCAGGCTCATTGTAAGGCTTTGGTCGAATATTGCGCACTTTGAAATACCCTTAGTTTTTATGCCATAGTTCAACAAAATCTTTTTGAAGAACTCGGTTCAGGTAGTATGGACCAGACCATCTTGTGCTCTGGCTTCCCGGAAACATGCTAGATTTATGATGATAGAGAATCACATGTAGTATGGACCAGACCATCATTTGTTCAACTCTTTTTGAATAGCCTAACATAAAAAAAGGAAAAAGAAAAATCAAAGCACAATTAATGACCTAGACTCACCAATGGGCAATAGAGGTGACAACTAATATTAACAAATTGGTCCCCGGCGACGGCGCCAAAAACTTGATGTGGCTAAAACCTACCCGCAAGTGTACGAGATCAATTGTAGTAGTCAAGTGTTGATCTCACAGAGACGAATATAATATTAATTGAAACACTATCAGTGAACTAGATCGTAAAATAAAGAATTGATGAAAAGCTATAACTAAGCTAACGAATAATAACAAATAAAAATGATAAAATCAATGGGATAAATGTGTCTAAGGTTAAGGATCATTGCAACAATGATTTTATAAATAAAAGTACACTTCACCTGAATCTAGTCTAAATTATTTGAAGGTAAGCTATCTAAAATAATCTACTAACTCCTTTCAGACGATAGTAAATGTGTCCGGACTAAACTAACAATCGTTGTCGCGCGAAGCTAATCTCATCCTAACCCTTTAACGCACTTAGAGTCTATGGATAAACTGAAATAATATTCGCTGTCGCGCTCCGCTAATCCAACTCAAACCTAGAACATCTATGATAGCCTATTAATCCTCAAGAGTAAATAAGTTGTTGTCGCACAAATAACAATCA
This sequence comes from Rheum nobile, assembly GCA_027886185.1. Lineage (NCBI taxonomy): Eukaryota > Viridiplantae > Streptophyta > Magnoliopsida > Caryophyllales > Polygonaceae > Rheum > Rheum nobile. The sequence goes on from WOAB01000163.1 coordinate 3,799,261, forward strand.
GGTTCAATTCCTAGGATTCCAATAGAAGTTATTACCTCTCAGTCTCAAACCCTATCTGACTACCTATTAACGTTATCACCTTTCAGTCTCAAACTCTAATAGGATCCAATTCGCAAAAGCTACTATGGGCATAAAGCATCTAGGAATGAATCAAATATTACTTCAATTCAGGTAAAAAAATAATTCTAATTACATACACACCATCGGGATCACCCCAACCTTAGAACTAGGAATTCAACCAAGCATGATTGAAGACATACTCAATATATTTAAACTAGCCAACAACATATATGAATTATTCAATAAATACGAGAGATAAGAAACTTAGTCTCAATGTCGAAAATAATTCAAGTTGACTAAGACTAGAACAATAATACCAAATCTTCAATTGTGAAAAGACTAAAATCCCTCTTGAACTTCACATGTGTACGACCGTGGCTAACAAACTCCCCCAAGTCCAACTAAATAATACCAAATCTTCAATTGTGGAAAGACCAAACTAAAACTAAAGCTAATATTAATCTAAAAACTACCTACCCCCAAGTCCAACTAAATCTAACCTAATATAAAAGTAACCGTCACCATTGTAAACATCACGCCAACAATATCGAAAAACCCTAATACTCTCTTCTTCTCAACAACTCCTACCGCCGTTTAACGCCACCTTCTTTACCACCCCCCAAATCCTAGCTCATGCAACATCTTCCTCCTCTGATTCTTCAATGGAGTTTCACAAAAAGCCATCCTTTGCTAATCATATCTCAAATCAAGCCCTCTCTCTCCGACATTGTTGTTTGAGGCGGAAACGAGAATCAAATTCTCCCTCTCTTAGATCTAGGGGCTTGGCATCTTCTCCGCCCATCTACGCCGCTTTGTGGTGGCTATTGACTCTCTCGGTGTACCTGCTTTCGATTGGGGTTTACATTACTATAGGGGTGGGTTGGCGACCCTTTCTCTTCTCTTCTCTCCTTCCCGGACTAGGGTTCAGTAAACATGTAACTATTGCAGCTCCTCGTTCACATCTGGTTGGGTGGTTTCCGACTATCCCCCAATATGGTTCCTTGCTTGTTTGGCTATGGATCTGGTTCATTGGTCGACCTGGTGGTGAGCTCCTTCAGGCGGTGTCTCTGTTGGATCTTCCTCTCCACCGTATTTTGAAGCGACAAAAAAGGTGTACTCCTACCAATCTCTAATTCATTACTAATATTTGCTCACTCTGCTCTTCTGAACTGCATAATTATTTACATTGGTTTAATCAATCACTTAACAATATGGTGAGCAACCAACATCTTTTCTACACTGTTGAATGTACTAAAGTGTCTAAAGCTTCCTCTAGTGCCACCCCCTCCCTCAATGGAGATGTTAACACCATACATAAAACTGGAAGTGTTATCCAAGATTACACATCTTCTTCTATTACCAAATCTGTTTATCCTACCCCATCTGTTTCAAGAGACAAGGGTAATGAAAAAAAAAATTTTAATGCCGCAACAGTCCTTCCTCGCCTTGTATAGGTTACGGAGAATGCTAAAATGCATATGAAATCTACCTTACTGGTTGTTTGGATAACTGACTTTGCTTGTAGAAATTTATCTTTCCTTCCTGTAAATTTTCAGACCAATTTTATCAAAACCCAACCCAGATACCCTTCCATGAATTGTCTGAAAGGGAGATCTATTCTAAACATTGTCATTCTCATATGGCCTTTACCCACTAGATGTGTTTGTTACCAAAACCCCTTATCTAATCTATTGAGCTTATTACTCGGACATTCTATTACTATCTATGTTAATACTATGTATTATACTAATTATGTTTTTATTATTAAAATTGATCCTTCTTCATGGAGCTCATACCCCTCTCATCAACATGCCATCCATGTGACCAACCCTAACCAGGCATTACTGAACTGTTTGGTTTCTAACAAGATTACTTATACCAATCCTACTAGAAAGAAATTTCGTAACTGTCTAACTATGAAACCCTTATGTTGGAATCAAAGACTTTATCAACTATGTCTGCTTATTAAGGGACCTATAAATTCAATCTATTTTACAGTTGCTATAGCTAATGACACTCTACTCTTGAATTTTCAAAATTTATGGTTTGCTACTTCTAGGTGGCATGTTAATTGCTCTTACAATGATGGCATTATATATGACCTTGCAATACCCTTAATAAAGAAAAATTGCTTGTTGTATGGCTACTACTATATGTTCACATAAACTAAGATTTACAATACCCCAAACAGGGCTATTATGAATTATTTGTCTTCAAAAAAGATTACCAATTCCAATCCTAATAGAAAGGAAGTATATAACTGTCCTAATGTGATTCAAGTATACAAGAATGGCTATCCCTATGTTACTACACCCATTTGCTATCTTCATAACTTTGTGCTCACAAATTGGTTTGCTGCTTTAACACCTTTTTCTGCTAGTTGTTTCTCTCTCGATTATGAAATTATCTGTTCTACTTACACATACCCCTGGACCACCTTCAATAATCTCAAGAATTTCAGATGCAACTATTGGTTATCGCATTTACATTACAATGAAATGAACTGTCTCTTAAGCTTTATAACAGTTGCGCATGTTCTACTCCTCTATGGCCACAATTCTCAACATAATTGGCCTCTCTATATAAATTACAACAACCACTTGGATTATATCAACTCTTTGTATGGTTGCAGAAGACCCCATTACTACCTTGTATATGTGCCCCACTGCACCAACTATAACTACAACTTCTACTCGTATTGGTTGCTATGTCTGCAGCTCCTGGAATCCTTAATGCTCACAGCAAGTGATGAAATGTGTCTAGCTCACTTTGCTGTTTGGCTATCCCATTGGTGGTTTTCTGATTACCATGGAAAATTAGCCTCAAAGGATCACCAAGAACTTGAAAGATTGCTTTTCTACCCTCTTGCAAGCATCTTTTATTCAACAATTTCCAGAGCTTACCTTTATTGTATTGAGAATTTGATCAATAGGTTTCTCTATGAAATCTCTTGTACTAATATGCTCATCTATGTTTTGATAAAAAGAAAATGCAACTCTTCTCAGTTATTCGTTCCCGTAACTAGCTGCAATCCAAAATACATGTTGATCTTTGTTATCATCTGGTCTGTTGGATTCAACAAGTTTCAACCTGATATGGATCCTTCATATGACCTCTCAATCTATACCAAAAAACCAACCACGGGATCACCTCCTATTAATTCTTCCACTCCTCACAAGGAATTGTATTTTTCTCTCAAAAGTTATATGTATAATTTAGCATTCAAATGTTATTACCAATTAGCAAGACCAAATTTACTTGCACACTATTTACAATCGTTTTTATGAAGATATACCTTTGGAATTGCCGAGGCATTGGTCGTAAAAACCTTTGAACCGATGTCGAATCGTTTTGTAAGATTGAAAAAATACAAATCATGGCTTTAGTCGAAACCAGAACGGATAAAGAACCCAAACAAAACCTTTGGAGAAAGGCCAGATTCGATAACCTATACTTCTCGCCTGCTAATGGCTTTTCGGGTGGTATTTGCGTGATGTGGAAATCATACCAATTACAGAATGAACTTTGTGACTTAGCTCACATTGATCGACACTTCATAGCAATCAAATATAAAAACCTAGACAAAGACATTTTTCTTATGATTACTTTCATTTATGCTCCCCCAAAGGAAAATGAAAAAGACCTTTTCTGGTCGGAATTAACTACCTTCACAACACAAACAACCATACTGTGCCTCATAATAGGTGACTTTAATGAAATACAGAATAATTCTGAAAGAAAGGAGGTTGTCATCTCCATCATCCAAGTTCCTTAGATTGACTAATTTTAAAAATAATTGTGACCTTATTGACATTCCAACTCAAGGTGGTGAATTCACTTGGAGAAAAAATAGAACAAAAATTAACAATATGTATTCTAAACTTGACAGAACTCTTATTCAAGACCAAATCTTGTAATGGTTCCCTGGCAGTTTTACTAAAAATCATGCATTCACATCATCAGATCACTGCCCTATTTCTGTTGAATTAGAAAATCAAGCTCATGATAAAGCTCAACCGTTCAAATTTGAGAAAATGTGGACCTATGGAAAAGACTTTGAAAACCTAGTTAAACAAGCACGACGTGTCAATCCTCAGGAATCAAACATGTTTAAACTCATAAAGAAAACCCATATCCTCAAAACAAGCGCAAAAAGCTAGAATAAAACTACCTTTGGCAACATCTTTAAACAATTAAAAGAAGTAGAAGAGTCACTAACTTCTATCCAAAAAGATACTATCCTCAACCCAAACAACAATTTGCTTCTCAAGAAGAATAGATTAATAACTAAAAAAGAGAATTTACTCTCATTTCATAAAAAAAATTGGAGCCAGTGAGCCAAAACTAAACACATAAAATCCATTGACACTAATTCAAACCACTTTCATCGGGTAGCTACTGGTAGACGTAGCAGGAAAATCATTAGAGAAATTCGTACAAATGATGGCACGATTATTATAGGCCACGAAAATACCCGCAATGAAATTAGATCGGATTTCGAAAAAAGATTCAAAAACAACAATATCAACAATAATAGTCTTACATAGTACCTCACCAATATGAATAATGAAATCATTGCCCAAGAAAATGATGCACTTACTAAAACTGTCATAAACGAGGAAATTAAAAAAGCAGTATTTGGTATTGGCAGTAATAAATCCCTTGGTCCAGATGGTATGTCCGCCTTATTCATTCCCGTAACTAGCTGCAATCCAAAATACATGTCGATCTTTGTTATCATCTGGTCTGCTGGATTCAACAAGTTTCAACCTGATATGGATCCTTCATATGACCTCTCAATCTATACCAAAAAACCAACCATGGGATCACCTCCTATTAATTCTTCCACTCCTCACAAGGAATTGTATTTTTCTCTCAAACGTTATCTGTATAATTTAGCATTCAAATGTTATTACCAATTAGCAAGACCAAATTTACTTGCACACTATTTACAACCGTTTTTATGAAGATATACCTTTGGAATTGCCGAGGCATTGGTCGTAAAAACCTTTGAACCGATGTCGAATCGTTTTGTAAGATTGAAAAAATACAAATCATGGCTTTAGTCGAAACCAGAACGGATAAAGAACCCAAACAAAACCTTTGGAGAAAGGCCAGATTGGATAACCTATACTTCTCGTCTGCTAATGGCTTTTCGGGTGGTATTTGCGTGATGTGGAAATCATACCAATTACAGAATGAACTCTGTGACTTAGCTCACATTGATCGACACTTCATAGCAATCAAATATAAAATCCTAGACAAAGACATTTGTCTTATGATTATTTTCATTTATGCTCCCCCAAAGGAAAATGAAAAAGACCTTTTCTGGTCGGAATTAACTACCTTTACAACACAAACAACCATACTGTGCCTCATAATAGGTGACTTTAATGAAATACATAATAATTCTGAAAGAAAGGAGGTTGTCATCTCCATCATCCAAGTTCCTTAGATTGACTAATTTTAAAAATAATTATGACCTTATTGACATTCCAACTCAAGGTGGTGAATTCACCTGGAGAAAAAACAGAACAAAAATTAACAATATGTATTCTAAACTTGACAGAACTCTTATTCAAGACCAAATCTTGTAATGGTTTCCTGGCAGTTTTACTAAAAATCATGCATTCACATTATCAGATCACTGCCCTATTTCTGTTGAATTAGAAAATCAAGCTCATATTAAAGCTCAACCGTTCAAATTTGAGAAAATGTGGACCTATGGAAAAGACTTTGAAAACCTAGTTAAACAAGCACGACGTGTCAATCCTCAGGAATCAAACATGTTTAAACTCATAAAGAAAACCCATATCCTCAAAACAAGCGCAAAAAGCTAGAATAAAACTACCTTTGGCAACATCTTCAAACAATTAAAAGAAGTAGAAGAGTCACTAACTTCTATCCAGAAAGATACTATCCTCAACCCAAACAACAATTTGCTTCTCAAGAAGAATAGATTAATAACTAAAAAAGAAAATTTACTCTCATTTCATAAAAAAATATTGGAGCCAGCGAGCCAAAACTAAACACATAAAATCCATTGACACTAATTCAAACCACTTTCATCGGGTAGCTACTCGTAGACGTAGCAGGAAAATCATTAGAGAAATCCGTACAAATGATGGCACGATTATTATAGGCCACGAAAATACCCGCAATGAAATTAGATCGGATTTCGAAAAAAGATTCAAAAACAACAATATCAACAATAATAGTCTTACATAGTACCTCACCAATATGAATAATGAAATCATTGCCCAAGAAAATGATGCACTTACTAAAACTGTCATAAACGAGGAAATTAAAAAAAGCAGTATTTGGTATTGGCGGTAATAAATCCCCTGATCCAGATGGTATGTCCGCCTTATTCGTTCCCGTAACTAGCTGCAATCCAAAATACATGTCGATCTTTGTTATCATCTGGTCTGCTGGATTCAACAAGTTTCAACCTGATATGGATCCTTCATATGACCTCTCAATCTATACCAAAAAACCAACCACGGGATCACCTCCTATTAATTCTTCCACTCCTCACAAGGAATTGTATTTTTCTCTCAAAAGTTATCTGTATAATTTAGCATTCAAATGTTATTACCAATTAGCAAGACCAAATTTACTTGCACACTATTTACAACCGTTTTTATGAAGATATACCTTTGGAATTGCCGAGGCATTGGTCGTAAAAACCTTTGAACCGATGTCGAATCGTTTTGTAAGATTGAAAAAATACAAATCATGGCTTTAGTCGAAACCAGAACGGATAAAGAACCCAAACAAAACCTTTGGAGAAAGGCCAGATTCGATAACCTATACTTCTCGCCTGCTAATGGCTTTTCGGGTGGTATTTGCGTGATGTGGAAATCATACCAATTACAGAATGAACTCTGTGACTTAGCTCACATTGATCGACACTTCATAGCAATCAAATATAAAATCCTAGACAAAGACATTTGTCTTATGATTATTTTCATGTATGCTCCCCCAAAGGAAAATGAAAAAGACCTTTTCTGGTTGGAATTAACTACCTTCACAACACAAACAACCATATTGTGCCTCATAATAGGTTACTTTAATGAAATACAGAATAATTCTGAAAGAAAGGAGGTTGTCATCTCCATCATCCAAGTTCCTTAGATTGACTAATTTTAAAAATAATTGTGACCTTATTGACATTCCAACTCAAGGTGGTGAATTCACTTGGAGAAAAAACATAACAAAAATTAACAATATGTATTCTAAACTTGACAGAACTCTTATTCAAGACCAAATCTTGCAATGGTTCCCTGGCAGTTTTACTAAAAATCATGTATTCACATCATCAGATCACTGCCCTATTTCTGTTGAATTAGAAAATCAAGCTCATATTAAAGTTCAACCGTTCAAATTTGAGAAAATGTGGACCTATGGAAAAGACTTTGAAAACCTAGTTAAACAAGCACGACGTGTCAATCCTCAGGAATCAAACATGTTTAAACTCATAAAGAAAACCCATATCCTCAAAACAAGCGCAAAAAGCTAGAATAAAACTACCTTTGGCAACATCTTCAAACAATTAAAAGAAGTAGAAGAGTCACTAACTTCTATCCAGAAAGATACTATCCTCAACCCAAACAACAATTTGCTTCTCAAGAAGAATAGATTAATAACTAAAAAAGAAAATTTACTCTCATTTCATAAAAAATATTGGAGCCAGTGAGCCAAAACTAAACACATAAAATCCATTGACACTAATTCAAACCACTTTCATCGGGTAGCTACTGGTAGACGTAGTAGGAAAATCATTAGAGAAATTCGTACAAATGATGGCACGATTATTATAGGCCACGAAAATACCCGCAATGAAATTAGATCGGATTTCGAAAAAAGATTCAAAAACAACAATATCAACAATAATAGTCTTACATAGTACCTCACCAATATGAATAATGAAATCATTGCCCAAGAAAATGACGCACTTACTAAAACTGTCATAAACGAGGAAATTAAAAAAGCAGTATTTGGTATTGGCAGTAATAAATCCCCTGGTCCAGATGGTATGTCCGCCTTATTCATTCCCGTAACTAGCTGCAATCCAAAATACATGTCGATCTTTGTTATCATCTGGTCTGCTGGATTCAACAAGTTTCAACCTGATATGGATCCTTCATATGACCTCTCAATCTATACCAAAAAACCAACCACGGGATCACCTCCTATTAATTCTTCCACTCCTCACAAGGAATTGTATTTTTCTCTCAAAAGTTATCTGTATAATTTAGCATTCAAATGTTATTACCAATTAGCAAGACCAAATTTACTTGCACACTATTTACAACCGTTTTTATGAAGATATACCTTTGGAATTGCCGAGGCATTGGTCGTAAAAACCTTTGAACCGATGTCGAATCGTTTTGTAAGATTGAAAAAATACAAATCATGGCTTTAGTCGAAACCAGAACGGATAAAGAACCCAAACAAAACCTTTGGAGAAAGGCCAGATTCGATAACCTATACTTCTCGTCTGCTAATGGCTTTTCGGGTGGTATTTGCGTGATGTGGAAATCATACCAATTACAGAATGAACTCTGTGACTTAGCTCACATTGATCGACACTTCATAGCAATCAAATATAAAATCCTAGACAAAGACATTTGTCTTATGATTATTTTCATTTATGCTCCCCCAAAGGAAAATGAAAAAGACCTTTTCTGGTCGGAATTAACTACCTTCACAACACAAACAACCATACTGTGCCTCATAATAGATGACTTTAATGAAATACAGAATAATTCTGAAAGAAAGGAGGTTGTCATCTCCATCATCCAAGTTCCTTAGATTGACTAATTTTAAAAATAATTATGACCTTATTGACATTCCAACTCAAGGTGGTGAATTCACCTGGAGAAAAAACAGAACAAAAATTAACAATATGTATTCTAAACTTGACAGAACTCTTATTCAAGACCAAATCTTGTAATGGTTTCCTGGCAGTTTTACTAAAAATCATGCATTCACATCATCAGATCACTGCCCTATTTTCGTTGAATTAGAAAATCAAGCTCATATTAAAGCTCAACCGTTCAAATTTGAGAAAATGTGGACCTATGGAAAAGACTTTGAAAACCTAGTTAAACAAGCACGACGTGTCAATCCTCAGGAATCAAACATGTTTAAACTCATAAAGAAAACCCATATCCTCAAAACAAGCGCAAAAAGCTAGAATAAAACTACCTTTGGCAACATCTTCAAACAATTAAAAGAAGTAGAAGAGTCACTAACTTCTATCCAGAAAGATACTATCCTCAACCCAAACAACAATTTGCTTCTCAAGAAGAATAGATTAATAACTAAAAAAGAAAATTTACTCTCATTTCATAAAAAATATTGGAGCCAGCGAGCCAAAACTAAACACATAAAATCCATTGACACTAATTCAAACCACTTTCATCGGGTAGCTACTCGTAGACGTAGCAGGAAAATCATTAGAGAAATTCGTACAAATGATGGCACGATTATTATAGGCCACGAAAATACCCGCAATGAAATTAGATCGGATTTCGAAAAAAGATTCAAAAACAACAATATCAACAATAATACTCTTACATAGTACCTCACCAATATGAATAATGAAATCATTGCCCAAGAAAATGATGCACTTACTAAAACTGTCATAAACGAGGAAATTAAAAAAAGCAGTATTTGGTATTGGCGGTAATAAATCCCCTGGTCCAGATGGTATGTCCGCCTTATTCGTTCCCGTAACTAGCTGCAATCCAAAATACATGTCGATCTTTGTTATCATCTGGTCTGCTGGATTCAACAAGTTTCAACCTGATATGGATCCTTCATATGACCTCTCAATCTATACCAAAAAACCAACCACGGGATCACCTCCTATTAATTCTTCCACTCCTCACAAGGAATTGTATTTTTCTCTCAAAAGTTATCTGTATAATTTAGGATTCAAATGTTATTACCAATTAGCAAGACCAAATTTACTTGCACACTATTTACAACCGTTTTTATGAAGATATACCTTTGGAATTGCCGAGGCATTGGTCGTAAAAACCTTTGAACCGATGTCGAATCGTTTTGTAAGATTGAAAAAATACAAATCATGGCTTTAGTCGAAACCAGAACGGATAGAACCCAAACAAAACCTTTGGAGAAAGGCCAGATTCGATAACCTATACTTCTCGCCTGCTAATGGCTTTTCGGGTGGTATTTGCGTGATGTAGAAATCATACCAATTACAGAATGAACTCTGTGACTTAGCTCACATTGATCGACACTTCATAGCAATCAAATATAAAATCCTAGACAAAGACATTTGTCTTATGATTATTTTCATGTATGCTCCCCCAAAGGAAAATGAAAAAGACCTTTTCTGGTCGGAATTAACTACCTTCACAACACAAACAACCATATTGTGCCTCATAATAGGTGACTTTAATGAAATACAGAATAATTCTGAAAGAAAGGAGGTTGTCATCTCCATCATCCAAGTTCCTTAGATTGACTAATTTTAAAAATAATTGTGACCTTATTGACATTCCAACTCAAGGTGGTGAATTCACCTGGAGAAAAAACATAACAAAAATTAACAATATGTATTCTAAACTTGACAGAACTCTTATTCAAGACCAAATCTTGTAATGGTTCCCTGGCAGTTTTACTAAAAATCATGTATTCACATCATCAGATCACTGCCCTATTTCTGTTGAATTAGAAAATCAAGCTCATATTAAAGTTCAACCGTTCAAATTTGAGAAAATGTGGACCTATGGAAAAGACTTTGAAAACCTAGTTAAACAAGCACGACGTGTCAATCCTCAGGAATCAAACATGTTTAAACTCATAAAGAAAACCCATATCCTCAAAACAAGCGCAAAAAGCTAGAATAAAACTACCTTTGGCAACATCTTCAAACAATTAAAAGAAGTAGAAGAGTCACTAACTTCTATCCAGAAAGATACTATCCTCAACCCAAACAACAATTTGCTTCTCAAGAAGAATAGATTAATAACTAAAAAAGAGAATTTACTCTCATTTCATAAAAAAATATTGGAGCCACTGAGCCAAAACTAAACACATAAAATCCATTGACACTAATTCAAACTACTTTCATCGGGTAGCTACTGGTAGACGTAGCAGGAAAATCATTAGAGAAATTCGTACAAATGATGGCACGATTATTATAGGCCACGAAAATACCCGCAATGAAATTAGATCAGATTTCGAAAAAAGATTCAAAAACAACAATATCAACAATAATACTCTTACATAGTACCTCACCAATATGAATAATGAAATCACTGCCCAAGAAAATGATGCACTTACTAAAACTGTCATAAACGAGGAAATGAAAAAAGCAGTATTTGGTATTGGCGGTAATAAATCCCCTGGTCCAGATGGTATGTCCGCCTTATTCTACCAAAAATATTGGCACATAGTGGGATCCACTGTTATAAAAGCTGTCAAAAGCTTCTTCCATTCCGGGAAGCTCCTGAAACAAATCCACCACACATTTATTACTCTTATATCCAAATGTGACAACCCAAACTCTACGAACCACTATAGACCAACCAGTCTTTGTTCAACTATTTATAAAGTTATATAAAAAATCATGACGGGTAGGATGAAACCTATTCTAAACAACCTGATCCACCCACTACAAGGGGCTTTTGTAGCTGACAGATCCATTCATGATAACATCCTAATCGCTCATGAAATATTTCATTCCTTTCGGTCCAAAAAAGGAAAGGAAGGATAGGTAGCAATAAAACTCGATATGGAAAAAGCTTATGAAAAGATTGAATGGGAATTCATTCTAAAAGTCCTTGAAAAATTTGGATTTGCCAAACGATTTATTGGGTGGATCAAAGAATGTATCATTCTCGGTCTTAGTCAACAATGGACCCACATATATTTTTAACCCTAAAAGAGGACTGCGTTAAGGTGATCCCTTATCTCCATTCCTATTTATATTAGGAGTAGAGATCCTAGCCAGAAAGCTTCTAAACGAAAGCGCCAGTAGTATCAATCAATTGGGATTCAAAATCTCTAGAAGAGGCACCAATATTCCCTTCCCTGCCTTTGCTGATGATATCCTTATCTTCACAAAGGCCAACCAATCTGCGTGTTCCAAAATCAAAACTATCATAGAAGAATATTGTTCAATTTATGGACAATGTGTTAACTTCCAAAAATCCAACTTTCAAACGACAAACAACGTCTCAAACCAAACTAAACAATTAATTCAATATGTTCTAAGTATCCCAAGCACAACATCATTAGAAAAGTATCTTGGATGTCCTATCATTAATGGAAAGGTCAACCATGATACTTTCAAAGATACTATAATATCAACCACAAATCAACTTGCAAAATGGAAAGGTAACTCTCTCTCTCTCAGGAAGGGATAGCTACCTTAATTAAATCCAATTTGGCATCAAAACCGAATTTCTTAATGCAAAGCTTCATGCTGCCATCCTATTTACATAAGGAACTAGACACAATTAACAAAACTTTCTTCTGGAACAAAGACTCGTCATATAAATCCTAAATAGGGTGGGGTGAGATAAAATATGTAAAAACAAAGAAAATGGAGGTACTAGTATTAAGAAGACACGAGATATGAATAAAGCACTCCAGATGAAACTTATTTGGAAAATATTTGCGGAACCAAATAATATCTAGGTAAAAATCATTACCGAAAAATATATATAAGAGGTTAATATACTTTCTTACTGCAAAAAAGGCAACCACTCATGGCAATGGTCACAACTACTCAAACTTAGAAAAGAATTCCAAACTGGTCTCCAATGGCTAGTTGAAGATGGTAAAAACATTCATTTTTGGACGGACAATTGGCTACCTGATTTAAATCTAAAAACTAACACAATACCAAATATTATTACTAACCCCATGACAAAGGTCAGTGAATTTCTTGATAATAATAAAACATGGAACAAAAATAGACTAGACGAACTTCTAAATCAACACGTTGTTGGTCATATATTAGATATTCCTATCCCACAGAACCAAATCCCTGACAGACTGTATTGGGCACCAATAAAATTGGTTGATTTTCTACAAAATCTACTTTTGATTTAATTACAAAACAACAAACACCTTCAACCAATAACATGGCATGGATTTGGAAATTGGTTACATGTCCAAAAGTCAAAAACTTTCTTTGGAAAATTTGCCATGATGGCCTCCCGACAAAACGAAGACTAGCGCAGAAACATGTTCTAGTCCCGTTGGCATGTGATTCTTGCAACAATCCCCTTGAAGACCTCACTCACTTCCTTTTACAATGCCTTTTTACTCTTACACAAATTAAACAACAGAATGCGACAGTTGAGAATATTGTTCGAAACTTTGACTTTACCAACAAAAAACCAAGTGAAATATTTTCTAAACTTCAATCTCTCCTCAGTAGAAAAGAATTTTTCTGTCTCACCACTACTTGGTGGGGTATCTGGATCAATAGAAACCAAATCATCTTTAACACTGACCTCAATGACAGAATAAAAGACTTATCTCAATATATCTCCTCACTAATAAAAAAACTGGGAAAAAACAAATAAAGTAGATAACAATGACTTCACACAACCAAAAAGTAAGCAACACCATATCAGAAAAACCAGGTTCTTGAAATGGGAAAAACCAAACCAAATTTTTTACAAAATCAATTTTGACGGGTCTAAACAAACTAATGGTGAAGCTGGTTTTGGCTTCATCATTAGAGATGATAAAGCAAAAGTTATTCATATGAGCAGTAAACGTTGTGGTTTCAATAACATACTCATGACTGAAGCACTAGCATTAAAACAAAACATCTCTTATGTCAAAACATCAAACATTACAAAATTACAAATTAAAGGTGATAATCTCTGCTTTATAAATTCTATTAAAGGCATCTGGGATTGTCCCTTGGAAATCGAAATGGTTGTTGCTGACATCTTGGTCGACATCCATTCTTTTTAGGAGATCCATCTTAGACACATTTTTAGGGAGGTGAACTATACTGCTGATTGCATTGCTAAACTCAGCTTTTCACCATTTGTGTCTAACCTTAGTCTCGATTCAGAACTTCGTTTTCTCATCCGCAAGGATGCTCTAGGCTGGTCTTCGCATAGAAACTATGACCAATCTAATTCTTTCCTCATCAAAAAAAAATCTAACCTAATATATTAAAAAAAAACCTGTAACTACATTCTCCTAATCTCGTATAAAAACAAAACTAAATTCCCCCCCTTCAAACTAAAGTTGTTGCCGCTATGTTGTAGTGGGCCGGCCCACTATTGCAAAATATCTCCCAAGAACTCCATATCGGGTGGTTGCCATCTTCAAGTGTCGCCCCCTTCCTTTCTTCAAATGGGCCAACTTAACATTCTCTTTTATTAAATAATAGAGCTAGCCCACTTTAGTCCCAAAGCTTGATCCCTGTTCCTATTTTATTTGGGCATAGCAACGAATCCATCATGCAATGATATTTGGCACCTTCAAGAATAGCCTCGTCACACCTAAAATACCTGAAACACATACAAGTACGAGTGTAGTCTCCGAATACAAAATAATGCAAAACTAACTATAAAACATATGAAATATGCATGAAAATGATCTAATCTAATATGCAACTAGACTCCTAAAATTTGTATAAATTAGGTGTTGTCAATAAACAAAGGCCATGATCGTGTCATTGTTGCAATCTCAAGCTTTGCTGCAAACAATCACAAGGATGATGTCATAGATGAAATAAAAAGCTACTACAATTGTTGCTATATATTTTCATATGAAGCGGCTTGGAGGATTGTTGGCTTTGATATTCATTATATGACTCCAACTGTTCAATGGTTGAGTTTTCACCTCCCTGGTGAGCAAAGCGTTCTATTTATTGGAGATGATCCCATTGATGCCGTCTTAAATTATTTTGAAATAGAAAAATCAATGGTTTCGCAATGGATGGAGTGTAACAAAACATTTGCAAAAGCTAAAGATTTTACATTTCTTGATAAATTTGTTTGGGTAGATTCATCTAGACATTGGAAACTTCGTGAAAAGGGTGGTTTAGTTGGAAGGATTTATCACGTACCTCATGGTAGCGCCGAGAAGTACTATCTTAGAATTTTGTTAAATCATATTAAAGGGCCAACATCCTATGAAGAATTAAGGACCGTTGAAGGTGTTGTTTATCCTACCTTTAGAGAAGCTTGCTATGCATTGGGGTTATTAGATAATGACATGGAATATATTGACGGGATAACTGAAGCAAGTTTTTGGGGATCAACACGCTATATCAGGAGTCTATTTGTATTTCTTTTGTTTGCTAATAGCATGTCAAGGCCATATTTTGTTTGGGAACGAACATGGAAGCTTCTTGTTGATGACATTGTCAATAAACAAAAGAGAGTTCTCCGAATTGAGGGTATTCACTTCATTATCAGTGTTTACATGCTCATTCTCTTAACTCTATTTGATTTATGTTTTGATTAAGTTTCAAAATCTCTTATTCTTATCGATCATTCATTTGCTGGGAAATTCAAATGAACTATTGTGGTATTCAATTTTTTCATGAAGATATGTTACTAATATAGTTGTACTAACATGTGCATGCTATTTATTTATTGATTTGCATCTAACAGGTGATCAATTAGAAAATGATGCTCTTGCAGAAATTGACAAGTTATTATAACGAAATGATAGTTGTTTGAGATACTGCAACACCATGCCTCCCCTAGATCAAAGTCTCATATCTGAAGGTGTCAACAAGCTTATACAAGATGAATTACAATATGACAAAGAATGTCTAGCTGATGAGAATAAACAATTATACTTTACAATTGAGTAGAAATGAGTATATGATGAGATCATGAATGTTGTTTCATCAAATAATCGAGGTGTCTTCTTCTTATAAGGATATGGTTGCATAGGGAAAACTTTTTATATGGAGGGCACTTTCAACGGTTATAAGGTCTAAAGATGCAATAGTCCTTATTGTTGCTTCAAGTGGAAATGCGGCTCTCTTAATACCAGG
Organism: Rheum nobile; assembly: GCA_027886185.1. Taxonomy (NCBI): domain Eukaryota; kingdom Viridiplantae; phylum Streptophyta; class Magnoliopsida; order Caryophyllales; family Polygonaceae; genus Rheum; species Rheum nobile. The sequence continues at coordinate 3,815,348 of WOAB01000163.1, forward strand.
CGACATGACTGCTCATTCGCGGTTGAAAATACCTTTGCAAGTTAACGAAGATTCAACGTGTCATATAAGTTCAAGTACAGAACAATTTCATTTGTTCTTCCAAACTTATTACCTGGGATGAAGCTCTGATGATGAATAGATTTTGTTTTGACGATTTATACATGACTTTAAGATATATTTTAAGGGCTACAAATCCCCTTAGTTTAGTACAACCTTTTGTAGGGATAGTCATAGTATATGGTTGAGACTTTAGGCAAATCATACCCGTCATCACAAAAGGAAACATGTAAGATATTGTTTTCGCCACCATTAAATCCTCTTACTTGTGGGAATATTGCAAACTTCTCAATTTGACAAGAAACATAAGGATTCAACAAGGTTCCTCTGATTATGATATCCAAGAAGTAATGAAATTTTCAGAATGGGTATTAAGCATCAGAGATGGTACTATAGTCGATGACAATGATGTAGAAGCACAAATACAAATTCCTGATGAAGTATTGGTGAATAATGATGACTTAGATTCGATTCCAGCAATTTTTAAGTCTGTTTATCCCTATCTGTTGTACAATCAGTTTACTCCAGAATACTTTGAAGAACGAGCAATTCTTGCACCTACACATGAATAGGTACATAGAGTTAATGACTATATATTGTCTTTGTTACCTAGTGACTAAAAGGTCTATCTTAGTTCTGATAGCCTTTACAAGACATGACTTATTGCAAACAACGATGCAAGTGGTTTATACGTCTGACGATTTGAACAATATTAGATGTTCTGGTGTCCTAAATCATCTAATGAAACTTAAGATTGGGGTCCCTATTATGATGCTTAGAAATATTGATCAGTCTTCAAATTTATGCAATGAGACAATATTAATAACCACGCAGCTCAACAACTATGTCATACAAGGAATAATTATTTAAGGCAACAATATTGGTCATACAATTTTGATTCCTCGCATGCACATAACACCATCAGACACTTCATACCCCTTCAAGTTTCAACGAAGACAATTTCCTTTGAGTGTCTGTTTTGCTATAACGATAAACAAGAGCCAGGGCCGATCTCTTGCAAATGTCGGTTTGTATCTTCCAAGCCCTGTTTCCACTCATGGTCAGTTTTATGTTACATCATCAATAATTACTAGCAAGAAAGGCTTGAATTTTGATATGCGACACAAGTAATAAAAGATCTAATACTGCAACCAATATAGTAGGGATGTTCAAAAGTGACTGGATCGGAAAACCGGACCGGACCGGAGAAATTACGGTCCAAATATTTTCCTTAATCCGGTTCCGGTGCGGTCCGGTCCAAACCCGGAAAAAATCGGTCCGGACCGGTTGGACCGTTTTTTTTATAAAAAAATAATAAGTTAGGAGTTTTAATGTTATTTTTTTAGATATTTTTCCTTAAATTAATAAGTGAGGAGTTTAAATATTTTTTTAGATATTAAATAGGAGTTTAAATATTATTTTTTTGTAAAATTCCGGTCTAATTCGGTCATAGACCGGACCGGACCAGAATGGACCGAATAAGACCGGTCCGGTCCGGTCTCCGGTCCACACTTTTGAAAAATCTGTCCGGTCCAGACCGGATGAACACCCCTACAATGTAGTATTGCATAATTTGTAGCCATTTTGAACATCTTACGAATTTTTTTGTCTAGGGTTTAGTTTTCATGTATTAGATGAACATTTTGATTATGCTTTATCGTTTTATTAATATTGATGTTGGGGATGTGACTATTCCCGTTTCAAAACTACTTAGCCAATTTTTACTATTAATAAAGTTATGGAAAGTTTCGCATCTCTTTTGATAACTTATTTTGTCAATCTCTTCAATGTTTTGTATTCATTAATCCTTTTTATATCAGCATTCATCTACTTCTATATCACTCACTACCTACATATTTTCATATCAATTAAATATATAATCTTTCTATACTTTTTTTCAAATATAAAAAACGATAAACAAATCCTGCAGAAAACTCATCTCATACTGTCAGATAATTTGGCACTATTAATCCTACTAAGCATCTTAATATCACCTAGCTAGTAGTGAAATGATTAGTGCTCAGTATAGACTAAAATCACTTTCCAACTAAATTAGTAATAATATGTTTATTTTACAATATCTGATATGATTTAATAAAGGGTACTTGTGACATAAACTGGTTAACCGGGACATAGAAATTTAGTAAATTTATCTAATCTGATCGTTTACTTTTTATTATTTTATAAATTTATTGGAGTTGACAAAATTCCGATATTTTTGTAATATTTTATGAAAAATTATCCCGTGAAAATGGATGATTCGGTGAAAACATTAGAACAATGTATATAAGGTAAAATCGGCATGGCTTTTTGAAAAACTAGTGTAGACGGGTATGTAATTTGAGAAAATAAAAAAATTATAATTGAATTAAATATCGAAATGTTTTGTATTCATTAATCCTTTTTATATCAGCATTCATCTACTTCTATATCACTCACTACCTACATATTTCCATATCAATTAAATATATAATCTTTCTATACTATTTTTTCAAATATAAAAAACGATAAACAAATCCTGCAGAAAACTCATCTCATATTGTCAGATAATTTGGCACTATTAATCCTACTAAGCATCTTAATATCACCTAGCTAGTAGTGAAATGATTAGTGCTCAGTATAGACTAAAATCACTTTCCAACTAAATTAGTAATAATATGTTTATTTTACAATATCTGATATGATTTAATAAAGGGTACTTGTGACATAAACTGGTTAACCGGGACATAGAAATTCGAAAAAGCTAAATACACGTGGTTTTTTAGCTAAATGGACGCGGTTATGTGCGCTTAAGGTACGCGCGTAATCTGATGCATCTAACATAAGCGCACAGGGCTATAACCGGCATTTTAGGAAAATGAGGAAGAAACCCATGCGCGTAGAGTAGGCGCATGGGAAATGGGCCGGCCCACTTACGCGTGCGCGCAGCATAAGCGCATGGACATTATTAAATGCCCAGCGTCGTCTTCTTCCCCCCTGGTCGACGAAATCGAAAAAAGCCCTAACAATTTATTCGCTTGATTCTTCTTCGTTCGTTGGTTGATTCACAAAATTGGAAATGGATTCTTCTTCCTTGGGTGATTCCGAGCTCGGGGGTGGCGAAAACGGCGGAAATGGTGGAGGGCAAGAGCGGCCGGTGGGCGGCAGTGGCGCCGGCGTCGTCTCCACAACGGCTTCGATGGAGGAGGAAGGCGGCGTGGCTGCTGGGGTGGCTTCTGGGGTGGTTGTGGCGCCGGTGGTGGAGGAGGTGGTGGCTGTTGGGGTGGCAGGAGGGACGCCGGTGGTGGTTGGGGTGGAGGAGGGTGATTTGGGTGATTTGGGGGTTTTGGGTGGAGGGAGACCGCATACGAGATTTCAGGCAAACGTACCGGTGGAGCCGGAAGAGGCCGAGGTCCCAAACGCTCAGATTTCTACTGGTTTCCATCAGGTATTTTTTCGATATTCTAAATTGATATTTTATTTCCAATTAAAATGTGTATGTAAATTGAATTGTATAACTTATAAAATGGATTAGTTGTAAATTTCATTTGAAAGTAATTGTGAATTTTAATTAACATGGTTTTGTGTATTTAGAATATAAATTATCTTTCCGACGTAGTTGTTTATGTGTTAGTTGTGAATTTGATTTGAAATTAATTGTAAAATTTGATTATGAATTTTGTGTGAAGTTAGACTAGAAACTATCCATAATATTGTGCATAGGTTAGGATTAGAAATTCTTAGCTGTGTTTTTTTTTTTTTAATAGTTGTGAATTTAGATGTGAAATTAGTTGTGAATTTTGATTTAAAATGTTATATGAACTTAGACTAGAAATTCTTTATAATATTGTGCATAAGTTATGATTAGAAATTCTTAGCTGTGTTTTTATTGTTAAAAATAGTAATAGAGTAGAAATACCCATTTGATTTACTTAAGTTATCTTTAATTTAGACGTTACGGGGGGTCTTAACCCCTTCGGGTCGGACAGAGCCGACGCCAGTGGCTGATCGTCGCAGACCACGTATAGGGTTGTCAGATTCTATACATCGTCGTGCTGCTATCGTCCATGTGGATATATTATCTGTTTCTGCCCCTCCTCCGACCGTCATTGCTGATGATGTTTATATGGAGTCTGCTGATGAGCATATAGAGGTAGATTTGCAGCCGATGACGACAGACATGGCTGATGATATGCACTCGCAGATGGATGATGATTTAGATTATGTTGAGTCATTAGAGCCGAGGTTGAGGACTGAGGATTTGAGTCGTGACGAGTCTCCCCCTACCCGGTCCCCCTTATTCTCCTCTCCTGGCCCGTCTTTTGTCCCCTCTCCTGAGTTTGGTGTTGGTCAGTTTGTTGCGTCACCCATACGCCCCTCCACTTCTGCACATCCACCTCCCGTTCCCCCTTCGAGTCATGTTGGTGATTTTGATCCAGGACTTCCCTCTACTTATGCGACGTGGATGCCTGGAGGTCCACGTTGCCCGATCCTTCTCCGTAGTTATGCCACGCATATTGCGAAGGCCATTTATGAGCGTCCCCAGCCCGATCCTGTTGACCATCTGTTTGTTGATCCTGCACTCCCTCCCGTTAGGCAGAGGAGACGGAGGAGGAGAGGAGAGGCAGATCCACAGGATGCTGATGCTGATGCAGATCCAGCTGCTCCAGAGCCAGATGATGATATTATCGCAGATCCTGCTGCTCCAGAGGTAGCTCCTCTTAGAGGCGTCGCCCGCCGACGGGCGATACAGGATTTGGTATGTGAAACTGTTAATATAAATAATTAAAATTTTAGAATTATGTGATGAATTTTATTGACTAATGCTATATTTTCTATTTGCAGAGTCGCAAGATTGTTAGGATCCATTTCCGAGCTGCCAAGCTATATCGCCACGAGGCCTTCATTACCGATGATCCCCAGTCGTGGTTTAGGATTGCAGAGCGCAGCGGCCTTACACATTTACGCACAGTTGGCATCGTCGCCAGTATAGATGCTGCTATGATATCTGCATTTTTGGAGAGATGGCATCCGGAGACTAGTTCATTTCATTTGCCATTCGGAGAGATGACGATTACATTGTTAGATGTTTTCCAGATTCTGCGGGTTCCCATTCATGGGAGGAGCTGCACTTCAGCGTTGACTGAGGATGAGATCTACAGTCGTATCGCCACAGATTTGGGGGTTGACGTGGTTCAGGTGAGGCGGTGGTATACCGGTGGCGGCATCCCATTAGAGTATCTAGAGACTACATTGATGGAGAGGATGGCGGCACCCGAGAGAGTAGAGAGCGTTATTGCCACGTATTATCTATTGTTGCTTCTTGGGTCGACTGTCCTGGTGGACAAGTCGACTAAGTCCGTGAAGCACAAGTGGTATGTCCTTCTGTTTGACCACGAGAGTACTGGAGGTTATGCATGGGGAGCCGGCATCCTTGCGTTTTTGTATCGCAATTTGGGAGAGGCTTCTAGGCGTGAAGCGCAGGGGATTGCATCATGCGGGATTCTTATTAGGGTAATTATTTTTTACTGTCTAATTATTTTTTACTGTCTAATTATTAGTAAAGTTATAATTTACTGTCTAATTATTTTTTTGCTAATAGTGTTATTTCATTATGTGCAGTCATGGATTTGGGCGTACTTTCGCCATTTTATCGGACATTATATTACGAACCCGCTATTTACGGGAGCAGCTGCTAGGGATGGAGTGGAGTTGGCGTCCAGTAAAGATACTAGACGTTTGGTGGAGATACGTCGGATGCTGGACAACATGAGATATGAGGAGGTATATAATATATAGCTTATTCTCGATACGTTTATAAACTTTAATTACTTTAAATAGATAATTAATTTAGAAATTTGACGTTACAGGTTACTTGGACTCCATGGGTGGGGGTGGACTACAACGCTCCAGAGATTTCCCCATCTCGGTTCCGGGGTGTACTGCATATTATGAACATTGCAGAGCCGTATATGCCGGACCGAGTACTCAGACAGTTTGGCATTATACAGACCATCCCAGATCCTCCCATTCTTCCCATCGCAGTGACACGAAATGAGGAGATCAAAGGTTACACAGTTGAGTTTGAGGATGAGCTGCTAGGAGCATGGGATGCAGATCCGAGACCTCTGATCGACTTGGAGGGCCGCCGACCCGCGACTCATTTTTGGGACGTTTCCGTCGACTATTTGGACTGGTTCGATGAGATGTCTCATCCATTGATCGATCCCATTTCAGTGAGACGAGATCGTCCTACTGGCCCACTCCATGTCCCCGCTGTAGTGGATGCAGTTGCGGTACGTTTTTTTCTTCGTTAATTTATGGTCATTGGTAGTTTTACGTCTTAACTAACATTTCTATTATTTAATACAGTGTCTCCAGTTGGTCGCTGGTGAGCTCCGATCTTATTTGCAGACCCTTGAGGAGGGGAGACCGACCTTAGATGATGGACTTGTTAGAGCATGGTTGAAGATGCTGATTGGGGAGACACCACCCCTAGCCCCCCCTCCACCACGTTATTCACATATGTTTCAGGATTCAGTCCACGAGGCTGGTCAAGGAAGTGACAGTCATCCAGGGGAGGAGGAGGAGTAGTACTAGTTTAGTTGACTTTTTCTAGATATTTTGTAAATATTTTTTAGTTATGTATGTGGTTTGTAAATATATTGTAAATATTTTTGTAGTTATGTATGTGATTTTGAATGAAATGGGCCGAATCGGGTTATGTATGTGGGTTTCTCATTGGGTTCATTTTTTTAGGTTTTGGACCGAATCGAACAAACCGATTCGGATTTCGGTTCGGATTTCGGTTCGGTTTGGGTTTTGGACCGAATCATGTCACATGAAATATCAATGAAACTATAGTATATAATCATATGTCACATGAAATATCAAGAAACTATAGTATATAATCATATGTCACATGAAATATAAAGCAAACTATAGTATATAATCATATGTCACATGAAATATCAATGACACTATAGTATATAATCATATGTCACATGAAATATCAATGAAACTATAGTATATAATCATATGTCACATGAAATATCAAGAAACTATAGTATATAATCATATGTCACATGAAATATCAAGGAAACTATAGTATATAATCATATGTCACATGAAATATCAAGGAAACTATAGTATATAATCACATGTCACATGAAATATCAATGAAACTATAGTATATAATCATATGTCACATGAAATATCAAGAAACTATAGTATATAATCATATGTCACATGAAATATAAAGCAAACTATAGTATATAATCATATGTCACATGAAATATCAAGGAAACTATAGTATATAATCATATGTCACATGAAATATCAAGAAACTATAGTATATAATCATATGTCACATGAAATATAAAGCAAACTATAGTATATAATCATATGTCACATGAAATATCAATGACACTATAGTATATAATCATATGTCACATGAAATATCAATGAAACTATAGTATATAATCATATGTCACATGAAATATCAAGAAACTATAGTATATAATCATATGTCACATGAAATATCAATGACACTATAGTATATAATCATATGTCACATGAAATATCAATGAAACTATAGTATATAATCATATGTCACATGAAATATCAATGAAACTATTTGGGCCCAAATTTACATATTTTCATTTTTTTACCGGTTTCTTCTATAATCCTTCCTATTGGGCCTATTTAGGCCCAAATTTACATATTTTCATTTTTTACCGGTTTTTTCTATAATCTTTTCTATTGGGCCTATTTGGGCCCAAATTTACATATTTTCATTTTTTTACCGGTTTCTTCTATAATCCTTCCTATTGGGCCTATTTGGGCCCAAATTTACTTATTTTCATTTTTAACCGGTTTCTTCTATAATCCTTCCTATTGGGCCTATTTGGGCCCAAATTTACATATTTTCCCGTTTCTTCTATAATCCTTTCTATTGATGTAATATTTTTCAATTCCTACCAGAATAAAGGAAAATACTTAATTGGACACACATAATGGTAACATCAGTCAATTACAAGAACAGATCCGTCTCTAGAATACATGAAAGGATCCGATAACATCAGTCAATTAGAATAACAGATCCGTCTCCAGAATACATGAAAGGATCCGGTGCCCGACCATATGCAATCCGGTACTCTCGATACAACTTCAAATTCCCCTCATATTGTGTTGCCCACCACAAAATGTTTGGATCCGCGTATGTACGCCACGAACCAGGAGTGTGCGGTATTGGTGACCCATCCTTGAAAACCACCTATATAAACACAAAACATTTTGATTAGCATAAACAATATAGCCTAATTACATACAACAAAATAATTCAGAAATAAACTTTACCGGTATGAAGTGATCATGGTTGCCTACGTGTGCCATGCCGAAAATCCTTTGTGGAGGACCGACATTGGATGTCCTGGCCCTTAACGGTAAGCACAACGTCGGAACTTCCCAAGTTAATAAGACGAGACCAACCTGATATAGTGTGGAAAACACTAGACCCATCATTGGCATATGAAGCCAGTATACCGAGGAACAAGGACTTCTACAATGATTGACTTGGAGAATAAGATCATCCCAAGACCCTTCCCGAAGATGCCTACGTATCGGCTCGTATAGATCTCGGTTGTCAAGCAACTCCCCTATCAGCTCCCGTCGGATGTTGACATATTCTCTCTCTTCCCTTCCCAACAGTACAGCCATAGACCGATATCCACAATGACCATCGGGACGTACATCTCTAAAAACCTTGATATACGGAATCCAGAAGTCATCCACATTATCAACCCCAAAGTTAACACCCATATGAACAATGGGAATACTGGGCTCTTCAGGCCACTGCGAATCTTCTGGTTGTGATTTTTCTGATACAGGTTGAGATTGTAATTCCTCAAAGCCGATCACCACTGGACTAGGACTACTTGCTTCCTTTCTAGGACGACCTGGGCCTCTACCAGAGCTCTCACTTGCCTTCCCCTTTGCCTTTGCATTCTTCTCCTTCTGCTTCAATTCTTCTTGTATGTGCTCAAACAAGCACTTCTCCCTCTTCTCCACCTTGTTCAACTTGTTCCTAGAACCACTTGGCCTTCCTTTAGAACGGATCCCAGTCGGCTCCAACAATGTACTTTCCTCTGGATACTCCAAGTCGTGATACAACTCACCTAGTTGGAATGCCGTGCCTTTCTTCAAAGTCCCAGTATCAATCTTGGCCCATATTTCTCTAAGTCGCATCTCTGTAATGTTCATTCGAACATTCTGATCATCGGACACACTTGTTGTAGGAGCATCTTCCCATTCCAAGTCCCTCCAAAACGGGTGAAAGTCCTCCGGAATGAGGGGTGTTCTCATAATGATGGCATTTGCAAGGACATGTATGCACGGCATCCCTAAACAGTTTCTCACCCAATGATCGGTGCATTCTTCTTCGTACTGCTCATTCAATAACCGCTCATACGACGCCAACAACAAATCAAAGCACATGTCCGACACTTTGTAGAAGAGCCTAGAAAATATAGCGCGTACAACTGGCAACATCGTTGGATCATCGAAATCTGTTGGTCGTTTAGCCAGTGACATGTTCATGCTTGCCCTAATCTGATCAATTTGAAGGATGATGGCATGGTGGATCCTCACAATTACTCTATTGAAACCCCCTCTGCTAGAGCCAATAATATCTTTCAAAACCTTGTGCATCCCCTCAACCCTTTCATAACACATTAGGATAGTAAGACATTAATAATTAATGACAATAAAATAAAAATATCATTACAGTCGTGATACCTGTTTGAAGTCCTCGTGAAGAAGTGCAGATGATGATCAGTCCACGCCCTTACTATGCTTTTCTTGTAAGGAGTAAGCCATGTGGCCTCCACGTATCCGACAAGGCCTCTCTTCCATGATGTCCTCAATGCAGCAAGCCTCTCTTCATAGCTTTCTTCACTGGTTGAGCAAAAAAGTCCCTAGCATTGGTTTGCAAAGAAATCTACACTTTCCTTCGTCTTCAGAATGGATGATGCATATGCCTCAATGTTGTGTCTGATATGCACCCAACACAAGAGGTGTTGAACTTCGTTGTCAAAAACAGTGCCAATTGCAGTAATGAGGGCCTTCTCACAGTCTGTCATTATTGCCGTTGGCATCACTCCCAAATCTAAACACAATGCCCGGATTTTTCTCATTATCCACGTGTAATGATAAATCATTTCCGCCCGAGTGAATGCATATGCAATGTTGAACGTCTGGTGAGTGTTGGTGAAACCAACAATCTCCACAAGTGGCATATCATATCTGTGACAAACATTTCAATAAGACAACATCAATGATAATTTAATAACAATAAAACAACATCAATAAAATTTAAGGACTTACTTGTTTGTCTTGTATGTCGCGTCGATGATTACAACATATGAGAACTTTTTCATCAGCCACAAAGACTCTGGGTTAGCAAAAAATAAGATTGCTACCTCGTCCGTCTTCGCATCCCTCAGAGGATGAACTACATATTTGTGTTCAACCAGAAATGTAAGCGACCACTGAGTCACAGTTAGTTCCCCACGATCCTCATACTGGAGCTTCTGCAAGAAGTTGGCTACTTGTTTTCGGGATGTAACATTGCCCGGAAAGTTTGCTCTCAATTCAGAAACAATTTGTTTCGGTGTCTTTCGACCATCCCCCCACCTCCTAGCACTTAGCTGCTCCGCCTCGGTCATTCGACCCATGAATGCATTCCCTTTAAAGCTAGTCCGTAGCTTATGGTTGTGCCGACCTTCCATCACAGACAATATCCATTTTTCACCAACCATCCATGACTCTTTCTTCACACGAACACCCATAATCTCAAACTTACACCCACACTTCTTGGATTTTGATTTTCTTAATATAGGAACCGGTAATTCTGGATTCTCCTTGTTCACCTTCGGCCTCCCCGTTCTCCATTCCCCAAACCTATCACACACTATACTAATTTGATACGGACTTGAATTGCGCTTCACCAAAGCTATAACAAACTCATTTCCTCTTTCTTTCGCCCATTCATATAATTCTTCCTTACTATCAAACATTAAGTCCGTAGTAAAGTACTCTGTATAGTCTCTCCCCTATAAATGACGACATTTTTTACTATCAAACATTATAGTCTATAAATGCAACTATAAACTATAATTTCAGTACTAATTATGATCTAACAATAAGATGAAATATAAACATGAATTAGTTTAACACTAACCACGAATTCCCCGCTAGGGTCCCAATCACCGGTCGCTTCGTCAACTTCGACATCTAAGAAAAACCTCGACGCCATCCATGAGTCGTCCTCGTCTTCTTCTTCTTCACTTTGAACCCAATCATTTTCCTCGTCACTATCCTCACCACTATGATACATCTTGCAATTTGTGTAGTTACCTGTTATTTCAAGTCATGAAGCCTTTGAAATTACTCGAAATCGAATTATGAATGATATTCAGATTCAATCAAATAGCTACATTTATAAGACACTACAAACATTAAGCTTCAATGAAATTAAGCTTCACCGGTCGCTTCGTCAACTTCGACATATAAGAAATACTAAGACAAATCCTACAATGCTACTGTCACGTGACAAATTGACAATGAGTAGCAATTTCATTGATTTTGCAATTTCCCCCCCTAAGCTTGAATGTACAACTCATACAAGCACAATATGATTTTATTACAAGTTCAAGTGTTAAATGCTTCAATTTTTAATACACAAATATCCTTATCAAGATTTTAGATCTAAAATTTACAAATGAATGTATAATTACCAGCAACTCAGCAAGAACAAGATCTGGGATGCTGTGGTGAGTCAAAACTGCGGGTGGCTCGGTGGGCTGCTGGTCGTGGACTCGTGGCGGTCCCGCGGGTGGCTCGGTGGGCTGCTGTGGTGAGTCAAAACTGCTCCCGTACTCCCGTGGTGGAGGGGAGAAATAGAAGGGGGCGGGATCTGAAGACTAGAGAATGGAGCCAGCCATAGAGGGGAGAATGGAGCTGGCGGCGACAATGGAGTTGTTGGAGACGAATGGAGAGAAACAGAAGGAGGCAGCTGGAGGTTGAAGACGGGTTAAATACATTCAATGTGCGCGTAAGGTACGCGCACAGAATTAAATTATTGGCCAGCTCGTGCGCGTAAGGTAAGTGCACATAATTATCCCCCAACCATTTTGTGCGCGTAAGATAAGCGCACAAAATATCCCCCAACTTTCCTAAAATGCCATTTATAACCCTGTGCGCTTATCTTAGGCGCATAAATATGTGCGCGTACCTTAAGCGCACAAAAACGCGTTCGTTTAGTCACAAAAACGCGTGCATTTAGCCTTTGCCTTGAAATTTAGTAAATTTATCTACTCTGATCGTTTACTTTTTATTATTTTATAAATTTATTGGAGTTGACAAAATTCCGATATTTTTGTAATATTTTATGAAAAATTATCCCGTGAAAATGGATGATTCGGTGAAAACATTAGAACAATGTATATAAGGTAAAATCGGCATGGCTTTTTGAAAAACTAGTGTAGACGGGTATGTAATTTGAGAAAATAAAAAAATTATAATTGAATTAAATTAATATTATATCAAAGTATTTTTTTTAGAAAAATACTCCCTCCGTCCCATAATGTTTGTCCTATTTTGACTGGGCACATTTATCGAGACGGGTTTTGTATCGTTAATATCTCTAATTACATATTAATAAAAAAATTATAATTTTTTGATATTATCAAAGTACTCGTTGAGACGAATTAAACAAGACCCCACATGACTATGTTTTTTCTTATATATTGGAAGAAATCTTAAAAATTCTATTCAACTATGAATAGTGTATAAAAGAGAAACATGACGAACATTATGGGACGGAGGGAGTATTGTTCTTGCTGGATCATTGAAAATGATATCTTATATCCTTACTTCTAGAAGGGAAAAAAATTAGTTATTTTAAGGAAAAAAGTAAACTAAATATAGGATTACTCACAATATAACACGTACGCAAAGTTGATCCATGATTGTATTGGTGTCTCAAAAGGGATATGAGATCAAACGAAGGGAAAAAATAATTTTGATATTTTAACTTTTTGGTAAAATAAATATATATGAAATAATTCAACAAAATATATATACAAAAATCACTACAAATCAGCCAGATAAATCATATTTTTTTGGTTTTTTCTAATTACGTAATGGACCCATCTAAAGTTTTAAATTTTTGATTTTAATTTATATTCGTACTTCTAGAAAACGATAATTAAAAGTTATTTGAATAATTAATTAATCAGTAGTGGCTGAATTATGTAGGTGTAAAGTTATCTCAAATTCAAATACTTTTAACATTTGTATACGTACTACATTTAATTTACTTTTGATAATGTGTATAATCATATAAAATTGAAAGTTTGTTACAACAAAGATTTACCTGGATTTTTTAGTTAAACTTTTTGTTTGATTTAACAAATTTTTCTTGATAATTTATAATTGATATTTCACGGTTTGTTAGTGAATATTTTCTTGGTGATTAACAAACTCAATTAAAATTTTTAAAACTGAAAATTACATTTAGCAAAATGATAAGTAATAAGCCCATAGAATTATAGAAACATTGTAAAATCGGAAAATGGAGACCATGTATTTTGTATAGAAAATTATAATTAAATAAAAATTGTTAAATGGGAACGTACAATATACCAAATTCGTTAAAAATGTGATATGATATATTTTTTGTTAAGGTGAGTTGTTAAAATTCATATAATCTTGAGATATTGTTGTATAATTTCACTAAATTTATGGCCCATATAATTGTTGTATTATATTATTGCTCTAGATATTGCTCTAAATTCCCTCGCTTCAAATTTTATAAAAAGTTGTATTATATTATTTTGAAATAATTGTTGTTAAGATGAGTTGTTAAAATTGAAAGGTTTAGAAGAAAATATCAAGATTATATGAATTATATTTGTTAAGATACATTAGTCTGAAATTTCACTAAATTGTTAATAAAATATGTATGTGTAATAATATAATATAATGGGTTGAATTATAAAAGCACATGTACTGAGAGTTGAAAAATTGATATTGTATGACTTTGGCCCATAAATTTATATATGTCAGACTATATATGCAAAGTCATACAAATAATATTACTAATTACATAAATGAATATAAGATGTATTTTATATATAAGTTTAGTAGGAATTCTATCATATATTAGTTTGACATATATAAGCTTATTTTTTGCAATTTGTAGAAATCAAATTTTATAAAAAATGTATAAGCATTCAACAAAGTTGTATATAGTTTTTATATATTTGAAGCTAGGTGTGATTAGATATTGTGATTGAATTGAAATATAACATTAAGAAAAAAAAGTGCATTAATAACAAATAACACGTAACATTTGTGGGGCCAAAAGTATTCTGGTGGCTCGAAATTCAATAGCTTTAATACATATATATATATATATAGATGGGCCATAAAAATTTATTCGGGTCATTTTACTCTCAATTTCTATGGTGGCTCTAAATTCCTTTACTTTAATATATGAATAGATATGTATTTTCAAAAAATACTCACGTGAGGCATGCACTCCCTAAAATGGCGTGTGTATAAATTTTTGTTTGATTGTACGTACGTAAATCTATATATCCATATACTATAATTATAATTATAATTCTCTCTCCTATATTTCAACCATTTATGTATGCCATGTCATCAACTTATATTGCATATTTACATATTCACCTTCTAATTTTCTAAAATTACATAATGTTTTTAACAACATAAATTACATTTACATTATTTTTCAACTACATTAAATTCTTTATTCACCCAAAATAATATCATCCATATAATAAAATATTTCACTACATATTACCAAATAAATTCCACATATCTTCATTACCAAATATATATCATTGGTAATTAGTACCACTGACGTGGCTAAAAGATGCACAAGCAAATGTCGTTAATTAGCCTTATCAAAGTAAATTATCCTAACAAACCCACTAAACAGAAGTATAGTAGACAAGTAATGGTCGATCCCACAGAGAAGGTTTGATGTAGTATGCAGCCGTGAATGACAAGTAACACAAACGGGGGTTTAGTTATCAAGAAAGTAAACAAGTAAAGCAAACAAGTCTGATTTATGTAGGAAGAAAGTATAATGAGGGAAAGTAGTTCCACTAGAGCGAGATCCACAATACAGAGATAGAGTTTGATCACTGAAATCTATTTCGTCCAAGTTCTTTTAATTATCCTGATAGTCGTTCCCACCCTGATCTTGAGTACTATTGATTCTCACAGTTGTCAATAGACTTATTACTATGCCAATGATAAAGTATCACTGATTCTCACAGTTGTCAGTGTACTTTAGCACCAACAAAGCAATAACAATGCACACAAAGATATAGGATACATGCAAGTAGAAAGACGTACAAGTACTCACTCCCCTACTTAACATGCAATCGATTCTCACTCACAATTGTACGCTCGGAACCCCTATACGCACAATTGTGTTTGCCACTAGATATGCACAAGTACTCACTCCCCTACTTAACATGTGGCGAGCCCACCGCGGGGCGTGAGTCAACGCCGCGGGGCGGTGTCAATGGCATTCCTTTACTGGCTCCTTCCCTCATTTCTGGTCGGGTCGCGGTGGGGTCTGCCGCGGGGCGGTCGATGATTTCTTCTTTCTCGAACTCGTTCTCCACTTCAGCATTGGGAGCAACGATCAACTTCTTACCACTTCTGAGCGTGATAGCACTCACATTCTCTCTAGGGTTCACTGTGGTCTGGGGTGGTAGGGAATTTGATGCCCTTTGGTTAATCTTGGTCATCTCATCGGCTAACTGACCAATCTGCCTCTCCATGTTCTTGATACTCGACTCAGTAGCCTGCACATGTGTGGCAAAGTGCTGAGTCAAAGTCTTTAGCATGTCCTCAGTAGAAGCTCCAGATGTTTGGCCTTGGGGTCTCTGTTGATAAGGGGCTCTCTGCTGGTGTTGTTGTTGCGCCGGCTGGTACTGCTGTTGCTGCACTGGCTGTTGACCACCTTGAGGGTCACTCCATCTAAAGCCTGGGTGGTCACGCCCTCTCTGATTGTAATTGGGTTGTCCACCATATTGTGGTCTAGGGGGTCCGTAACCTCCTACAGCGTTTACTTCAGCAACACTTTCCTCTTGCAGCTGGGGACAGGTGTCGGTATGGTGGGACTGGTTAGAGCAAAGTCCACACGCTTTAACTTGTTGAGGGGCATTCTGATTCGCCATCCTCAGCACAAACTCTTTCAGCTCGGCCAACTCGGTCAAGACCGGGCTTGGTCCTGTAGGGGTCACAGCATTGACTGCTTTTCTCTGGTACGTCTTCCCAAAGCTCCTGATACTCTCACTCATCTCCTGGAATCTCTCCATGGCTGCATCCGGTGTCAGGTTCAGAATACTTCCACCGTATGAGGAATCAACCATTCTCCTCTCTTGGTCCAGCAGACCGTTGTGCAGATAAAGAACAAGATCCTGCTTGGCATACCCGTGGAATGGGCAGCTGGAACAGAGCCTCTTGTACCTCTCCAGATAATCATACAACGTCTCATCACCAGCCTGCTCGATGTTGGCAATTGCTTTTTTCAAAGCATTCGCCTTCTTCGTGGGAAAATACTTGTCCAGGAATGCTTTATGCAGTTTAATCCATGTATCTATGGTCCCTGGTGGCAGGTGGTAATACCAGTCGCTCGCAGAGTCGATCAGGGAAAAACCAAAAGCTCTCATCTTGATCTGGTCTTCCGTCACATTCCTGGGCTTTATCGTCATACAGACATTGTGGAACTTGCCCAGGTGAGAGATCGGATCCTCTCCACTCAGCCCGTGGAATTTAGGGAGATAAGCAACAACTCCCGACTTCAATTCAAAGTTCACCCCTTCTCCCAGGGATGACGACAGCCAGGGGTTACGCCCCTATATTCAGCTCAGTGAGCTCTCTCAGGGTTCCAGTTCCAGCCATTGCAACGACTGGGGTGTTGGCAGTCTCAACGGTTTCAGTCTCAACTGTCTCTATTCCTTCTTCTCCGTCTTCCCTTTGATTGCGCAGGTCCCTAAGGAAAGATCTTTCAACCTCTGGATCAAAAGGAGCTAGAATAGGGTCAGTACTACGGGTGTCGACCATAAGATAGGTCTCCACCAAAAGTCAATCACGAAAACACACAAAAAC
This sequence comes from Rheum nobile, assembly GCA_027886185.1. Classification (NCBI taxonomy): domain Eukaryota; kingdom Viridiplantae; phylum Streptophyta; class Magnoliopsida; order Caryophyllales; family Polygonaceae; genus Rheum; species Rheum nobile. The sequence continues at coordinate 3,832,601 of WOAB01000163.1, forward strand.
CTTCCCCGGCAACGGCGCCAAATTTGACGTGGCTAAAAGATGCACAAGCAAATGTCGTTAATTAGCCTTATCAAAGTAAATTATCCTAACAAACCCACTAAACAGAAGTATAGTAGACAAGTAAGGGTCGATCCCACATAGAAGGTTTGATGTAGTATGCAGCCGTGAATGACAAGTAACACAAACGGGGGTTTAGTTATCAAGAAAGTAAACAAGTAAAGCAAACAAGTCTGATTTATGTAGGAAGAAAGTATAATGAGGGAAAGTAGTTCCACTAGAGCGAGATCCACAATACAAAGATAGAGTTTGATCACTGAAATCTATTTCGTCCAAGTTCTTTTAATTATCCTGATAGTCGTTCCCACCCTGATCTTGAGTACTATTGATTCTCACAGTTGTCAATAGACTTATTACTATACCAATGATAAAGTACCACTGATTCTCACAGTTGTCAGTGTACTTTAGCACCAACAAAGCAATAGCAATGCACACAAAGATATAGGATACATGCAAGTAGAAAGACGTACAAGTACTCACTCCCCTACTTAACATGCAATCGATTCTCACTCACAATTATACGCTCGGAACCCCTATATGCACAATTGTGTTTGCCACTAGATATGCACTCGGAACCCCTATATGCAATCCTAGCAATTGATAAAACATATTCAACCTAGTTGATCAGACTAAGAAGAATAACAAGAAATCAAGATCAATATAACCAAGAGAATCAATCTGATACAAATAAGGATAAGAACAAGGAATATAAATCTCACAAACACATCAACTGTACTGCTTCAATCGTTTAGCAGAACAAAGGTGAAGTTAGTTCTCCATCAAAGGGGATGAAAAACTAAGAAAAGTAAAAACGATGATAACAAATAATCCAAGTCTCCGTAATAATGTGTCTGTCGTAGTTTGTCCTCCTCTTAACCTAGAAAGAGGGCTTAAATAGTCTTAACAAACTAGGTTAAACTAAAGCGGAATTTAAAGGAAACAGAATAATAATAAAATAAAGTCTCAAACATAAAAGGAAAGAAAATCGTCTCTGGCGCGAGGTCATTAAGCACAGTCACTGCGGGGCGGTGAATTCCACCGCGAGGCGTCGAACTTCCACCGCGGGGCGGTGGCATCCTCTGGCGCGGGCTCCATCTTCACTGAGAGTCACCGCCAGGCCGCGGTACTTCTGACGCGGGGCGGTGAGCTCAATTCTCCAGCTCTCTTCTTCTCTGCTCCTACTGCCCTTCAATCCTACCAAATGTTGGTAGTCTTCTCCATGAATGCTTCAGCAGCTCCATCCATCCTCATGCTTCATCTAAGCTGCAAATCCTTGAATTTCTTCACTTCTCTCCATAACATCTGGATTGCAGACTTAGCACCAAAACTCATCTAAAACCTCTCCAAATCATGCTAATAATTACTAGTAAAGGTGTATGAAATAACACCTATCAACCACCAATATGTATATGCTCTACAGATATTGTGTTACATTATACATGTACATGGGGTTTTACATAATTACTATAAGACGAACAAATTTCAAAAAAAAAAAGGTAGACGAAGAAAATTGTCAGCATATTTGAAAAGATGTATATTTAATTACCTATATATTAATATTAAAGTTATTTTATTTATATGTCGCCCTATATATAGACTATCTCAAGTTAGTTAAATTAGATGTCCATTTAGCTTTTCGCCTTTCTACTAGTTTACAAATTATATTATTTTTTATCGACATCAATTTCTTTATTTACCAAAAAAAAAAATATCATTCATATACAAAAAATATTTCACTATATACTACCAAATAGACTCCTCATATTTTCATTTATCCATTGGTAATTAGTGCCACTAGTATATTATGCTCTATAGATATCGTGCTTCACCGAGAGTATATTAATTAGTATAAAGTATATTCATTATCAAATTTACCGAATCACATGAGTTTTGTTCTATAATATGATAATGTTTTCCATCAGATCGGTCTATATACATTAGGATTTTGTTCTATATTATTAAATAAAAAAAATACTTGGATGCTAAAATTATATGAAATCGCTTAGCTGATGTGAAGGTTTTGTTATATTTTTTTTTGCATATGGTAGATATAACCTATACTTTAGGATTCTCGTATATATTATCTTAAAGGTTTTTAATCTATATTATGTTATATCCTTTTCAAAAATATCCATATTATGTTATATTGTTTTATCACAATGTTACCTAACGTTTTTTTATCTTTTTAATTGAATCAATTATATGAAAATTTTAATTTACATTCTTTTCTATTAATATAAATCCACATATTTACCTTTAATTCTTATCATACAATATACCTTATCAAGGGGGAAGTCCATGGTTTGAAGTCCAGGCTACAAGTATAACCGATCAAGAAATCAATAAGACAAGTAGACTCTTCAAAATCCTCTCAAGCGAGAAGCTTGAAGGTAGTGGGTTTTCTCTGTTAGTTATTTGACTGATTGGGGTTTTCATTATACATCGTGAGTTCCTTATATTATCTTTTTTGCTATATTATTCCGTTGCACCTTCTGTGGGAACAAAGCATTTGTTCCCTTAGATGTAACACTAACGATCCAATAATTGGTATCAGAACCTGGTCTTTAGATTGTTTTTCGTTAAGACTTTGCAGGAAAGATATCGTCAAGCAACGCTATTGGTGATTCGTTCTGAAAGCCTCTATTGTTGAAGACTAGAGAATATGATTGGTGGGTTGAGCAAATCGAATATCATATTTATTGTATTGATGGTCAAATATGGAAAATCATTGAAGTTGACCCTATTGCTATCCCAAATGAGAAGGATGCTACAAAGCCAAAACTAAGGGCTGACTATACTGATAAAGACTGGAAAGAGCTGGAGAAAAACAGCAGAGCCAAGAGGATACTCCATATGACATTACTCCATGCTGATCTAAAGAAGGTCATTGGTTACAAAACTGCCAAAGAAATCGGAAGCCTTAAGACGATTCCATCACGGAAATGAACATGTCAAAAAGAATCGTTTTCTGTTACTAACAATGAGAAGTATAAAGCATCTACCTACTTCATATGTTTGTTCTCTTACACATAATCAACAACCAAGTTGAAAAGTACCCAATGTTTTCTTTGATGTGCTCAACCGTAGCGGCATCGTCTACTAAAATTATAAACAACAGCTTATCAAGATCATCAGATTCATTCCTAATATTAAACCATCCTAAATTTATATATTATCAACGGATAATTTGTAAAAGAGTATATAGAGTAGACAATAAATAAAAAATAATACCTTGTTCTTCGTTTAAACTGGTTCTGATATGAAACTTTGACTTGCTTCTTCTTCTACTTCCTCCCAGCAAAATTTCTTGAGGAAACGGAGGTCTGGAATACAATTACAAGTACATAGAAGTGTCAGAAACTATAAGCGAATTTTCGTTTTATAGACCAATAGAAGCAAATCTTCCAGAAATATAATTTGGACTAAAGTACTTCATCTACACAGTCAGAAAGCAACCAAATAACATGATCAAGCAAAAGTAGAGATGAGAAAACAATTTGAAAAAGCAGACGTACCGTTTGACGATGCGTACAAGTGCTTATCAAGACAAAAGTACTCGATGTTGATCTCAAGCAAGCCACCGGAGCTAGAATCAAATAAAGTCATCTAATTCAAACAAAATCAATTAAAATCTAAAGATTCGACAAAAGAAAGAATCGAAAGTTTAGACATGAAATAAGGAATGTGAACAACATTGGCTTGTAAGCTACGATAATCTACTTACAGTTCTTAGTTCTTACATTGGGAGAACATAATTGATTTTTAAAAATGAATTGTATTACAAGAAAAAATTCATACATCAACCGCACAAACGATTTAAGAGTGAGAAGCTTGATGAGACTACTGATAAACTATAGTCAACTAACGAAAAAAATAGAAGCTTATCATTATATCAACATAGATGCACACAACTATGAGCTGGAAAAGAACATCAACTCTATTGAAACTTATAACTCAATAATGAAAAATGTAACTCTTGAATCATCGGAATATGAAAAAATAGAATTCGATTTCTGCCATAGGCCATTACGCTCATGCTCAAAAGAATATCGAGGCCTCATTCTATTACTTCCACAAGGCTACACAAAAATAATATTTGTTAGAAGCAACCAAATCTTCAAACATAAATTTATGCACATTATAATAGTCATAAATCCTGAAATGGATGGGCTGGTGGTTCATGTCCTTGACCTAGTTAAGCAATTAGAATCCAAATACATCAGATAATAGCAAATCTCACAAAAAAAAATCATTCCTAGGAAATTTCTGTTCTACAATGTTGGGGATTTGGAGGTGACATAAGATGAACTACATCATTTTAGAGCTAATTAAATCAGAAGTTTTATGTTAGGCCCGAAGCCTTAGAAGCGTCATCCTATTGCAACACGTGGATTTTTCAAGAGGTCACTCATCCTGGTATTACTCCCGCCCTAGCACGTTTAACTTCATATTTCTTTTTCCTCACTTGAACCCTAAAAAGAAAGAGCTTTTGTTAACATGGTTAACATTTTAATCCTTATAAACCAATTTCAAGTCTAGGGTGTTACAAACTCCCCCACTTAAACCCCTTGACGTCCTCGTCAAGACCCAAAAACCGTCCTCTGAGTGCCATCTAGAGCCAAGTCTATGTAATACTCGAATTATATTTAGATTTTCTTAGTTGGTAAGTTTCCTCGTTAGGACATCCAAAGTTTTTATTTTTAGGATCTATGATTGAGGTTATGTTGAAAGAAATTAGATTATTTGGTTTTGTTTAACAATTACCATTATTTATGGATATAGTGGCATTTCATTATATTTGGGACTTACTAACCCTATTCCTAAATCATCTCATATGTATATATATATTTATGTAACCCTAAGTATGCCTATATAATTGTGGAGGTAAAAATATCGCTTTAATATTTTAATTGGTAATTTCTTTATTATCCTAATTTATTGGGCAGCCATCACATTTAATGGATTTTTGGACTTTATTACAGGCTCATAAGGTAAATAAAGGGAATTAATTAAAAGATAATGGATAATTCATTAAAAGAGAACCCTAACCCTATTCTTTCTCATTTAATTCATCGTTCTTTTTTCTCCTCATGCATCCTTACTGACTTAGGTATCAAAGAGTCTTTGAGGGCATCCACCCTCAATTTTTCAGGTTCACATCGGATTCAATTCGCAGAAAGGCTCTTCAAAGGATCATTCGTCGCTTCATCTGAACTTATTATAATGCGGATTTTTTCTACTACAATTGGCACCGTCTGTGGGAAACGAAGGCAATAATGGTCACTAGAAGGGCAGCGTCAAGTCGGGTAGAGCAACAACCCACTGATTTGGAGTAAGCAGTGCTAGAGAGGGACCGCCAGCGAGAGGAGTTAGAAGGAGCAATCGCTGATAGGGATCAAAAACTTCGCGAGGCCAAGGAAGAGATTAAAGCACTGTGCAGAGCGTTTGACAGGGCGCATGAGAAGCGCCCAATGGAAGCCATCGACACGAACGGTAATGGGAGACGACTGCAAAGCGCGGTCGAAGTCCCCCATCTGGCGCATGCGGTGAGCGGTGGACAATACGACCACCGCCCTCAGGCCGACGCCGAGCCCGAGGAGGGACGCAGGGGCCGCGGCCGATAAAGGTGGCAGGGGCAACACGCGTCGTCTTCAGCATCACGACAAGAGAGGTGATCCGACGAGCGCATGAGCAGAAGCAGAACCCCTTTGGATATGAGGGGTCGCAGTACATAGAGGAACGAAGGGCAGGGCCGACGGTCTCGGTCGCGGGGGCAAAGGCACCGGGGTAGGTCGGAAAGTGTTGATTCAGGCAGGGAGTCGTTAGAGATGATGAGCAGCGCTTACTAAACAATTAGGGAGAATCATTGATTATTGCGCAAGAGCATGCAGAGTTGAAGTTAGCCCGGATGACTTCCACCCCGTTTGCAAGAGAAATCAGGACTCAGCAGCCCCTAACTAAGTTCTCATCCCCCTCGTTCGAGTTGTACGATGGGAAATCTGACCTCGTCGGACATATTGCAATGTACTCCCATAAGATGGCTTTATGGGTGAATAATGATGCTCTGATGTGCAAGATGTTCCCTGCTAGTCTGGGTAAAACTGTTGTTAAGTGGTTTCACTCGCTCCAGTCTAACTCCATTCGATCCTGGGATCAACTGGCAAAAAGGTTTGTCTCGCACTTCATTGCAAACAGTAGAGATCCAACGTCAGTCGAGTCACTATACGCTCTGAGAATGCGCAGGGATGAGGGACTGAGGCAGTTTTCATCTAGGTTCATGGAGTGCTACGCAGACATCGACGATTGCGAGGAAAAGGTTGTTGTTGGGGCTTTCAGGTTGGCACTGGCCCAGGGCAGTAAGCTAAGGGAGAGTTTAACTTTGAGGCAACCATCGAGTATGTCCGAGTTACAGGAGAGATTGAGATAGTACGTTAAGCTGGAGGAGGACTTGAAGTCATCCCGGGAAAGGAGGTCACGTTCACCGCCGCGCAGACACGCAGGGACGGACCCGGCAGAGCCCAGAGGGAGAGACAGGGGTTTGCACCCGGCCATGCAGCAGTCCATTCGATCTTCAAAATCCCAATCTACAAAATCCTTAACCAGATCAAGGATAAACCGTTCTTTAGGTGGCCAGCCTCGATGAGATCCGATCAAGGAGAGAGAGATCAGTCCAAGTTCTGCTATTATCATAAGGATAAGGAACATCTGACCACAGAGTGCAAGGCCTACAAGCGTTTCCTGGAGCAAATGGTGGAAAAGGGGCATCTGCAGGAATTCCTAGCCCCAGGAGCGACGCCCGAAGGAGCTCGAACTGAGAAGGGCCCTTCGGCTCTGCAAGAGCAGGAGGCGCCAACACCAAAGAAGCAGATGATCCACATGATTGAGGCGTCTGTAAAGCAGAGTAACACTAGCAGGCACAATTACAGGAAGAGTTGTCATGTCCTGGAGGTGTTGAAAGCTGAAGAGGTTAGCAACAAGCACTAGTACATAATGGGCAATTTAGCCCGAGCGTTTTTCAAGATATAGCCCGGATATACCGTAAAATAGGTTCGGGCTTCAGAGTGGTGTGATAATAGATCAAATAGCCCGGATGTAAGAAACACGCCCGGGCTAAATAATCAAATACCTTTTAGCCCGGACATTTGGACATCCGGGCTAAAATGTGTAGTTATTAACAAAATAGAAAAGGACCATTTAACCCGGATCTTTACAGGTCCGGGCTAAAAAGTCCTATTTTTTGGAAAAAAAATAGAACGTCCATGATGCTCAAGAAATATAGCACCAGTCCACTACAGGCCCTGTAAACATGTTTTAAGCTACAATCGATATAATTACACACAATATCGACATTTCTTGAACAATCATGACCCCATACTTGGGTCTTCCAAACTGTTTCACAATTGACCAAATTACAATGTATCAAACGGGAAGAAGTTAAGACATCTTCAATACCAAAATCAATTAAACGTTAAAAATTAAGAATGGAAAGCTCTTGTATATTAAGTCTCCTAGGCTCGCCTTACTGTTCTGCCAACTAGAAAACCAAATCAGCATTGCATTCTTAAACACTTCATTCTTTTTAGAATGGAAAACTATTAGACTAGCTCACAAAATGAGTGGCCTAAGTACCTTGGGAAGAGTCTCAATGTAGCTTTCCGGGATTTCCATTTCTGATAGAATCTCTACATTGATGGTCAATGCATCCTTCAAGACCTGGTTCACAGCTTCTTTCTGGTGTTATAACCACTTGCACGATATCTTTGACAACCGGCTTGTTGGAACCTTCACCACTGGTGTCCACCCATCTCTTTGGCTGTTGTTCTTTTCTGGATCGTCTACATCATTAGGATCCACATACCAATACTCATTCTCGCCTCCAAAGCTATCTAGGCACTCCTGTTCGTGAAACCGGATTATACAGTCAATAATCAGTACCAAAAACAATACTAGCATTGGACTAGGTCCTCACCATGAGCATGGCATCTAGTTTGCGCATTGCTAGGATGTTATCTAGGATATCTGTTCATTTTCGTGATGCCATGACTTGTAAAATCATCATCAATGGTTACTAGATTTAGAGTCACAGATAAAAACTTGTACAAGTACAAAATAGAGGGAGAAAGAAGAGAGAATGTTGTAAAAAGAAACCTCCATGATTGTTCCATCAGGTAATTGTTGTTGTGGAGGGACAAGCTGAAATATGTGATCAGTCACAGATAAAAGCCAGTCAACTTCTTTTCTCCATCTTGATTTCCTCTGTCTTTATCGGCTCTAGCTTCCTTTGTTCACCAATTACAGAAGCTGCAATTTTCCCCCAAATTTGCAACACCAAAAAGCACCTTTGATAAGTCAAGATCTTTTATATTGAATCGCGACGAGACTTGTCATAGCATAGCAGTCAAGAATCCCATCCCTCAAAAGCCTGGAATCAGCAAGTCCGAAGGCATGTCTAGTGTAAGCATATACTGCAATCATGAGCTAACGCATTTATCAATTACAGACCGTCGGGTTAAATCAATCCAAATATTATTCTGTGACACTATGAAATCTTTTCAATTTCGTGGAAGATGCCCTCATATGAGCATCATTTATGCCTCTAGCAGCCTCAAGGATGTTATGCTCGACTATAGACAAGGCCCTATGGACACCAGTGAGGATGACTTTGATTACTCATTCCACCAAGTAAAGCTATTTTGACAGCTTAGTTTCTCTATTTTTCTCAAAATTGGTCCAGTTGTGGTAGTTGAACATAGAAGGATGTCAACTATTCTATGCATCAGTAAAAACATGTTTCTAACAAGCCAAGTGTTGCAAAGAGTGACAATCTTAATAAGACTCTGCCATAACTATAACAAGCCAAATGTTGCAAGGAAAAATGAAGATCCATGACTCTAGTATATATACCTTTCCGCATTTGCAGTGGATCAGAATTGGGTGATTTCTACCATCTACAAGCATAGAATTGAAAGCATGTGTTATACACACTGGATTTTCTTCAAAGTTAAAATATTACCAGTTAGAAAATAGTGTTTAAAATGTAATGTAATTACCAATTAGAACTTTAAGAGCTTCAGTGACCATGTCTACAGGCATATTCACAGACGTCTCCTGCATAAGGAAAACAAATTCAATTATTTTCATCATAGGATAGTCTCCTGAACTAAGTTACTTCGAGAATTAAGATGACCATCTTGCTGACTAGTTTTTGTAACACCAAAAGAAAATGAATCTATGTACTTTATATTATTATAAATGCTTCCTCTGCAAATATGCATATAAGTCTCAAAAGAGCCAAAGCAATTTGAAGGAAAACTAAAAACTGATGGAATAAAATAGCTTCTACAATCAGGAAACCATGAAAAATCACACAAGTGAAGCTATCATGACAGATTAGACATTCCTGTGTTTGCTAGTGCAAAGAAAACAATGAGGATTGAATAAATTAAGTTCAAATGACAAGAAAGAAGCAAATAAATAAGGTGCAAACTGAACTTTCAGACTATTCTATCATATAAGCAAGCAATCTGGGAAACAAAGACAACCGCAAAACAAAATCAACTATGAGTTACAAGACCAGTATAAAGAGTTGGAAATTACCCTAGAGCAATGCAATACTTCGTCTTGGAGTTGGAAATTACCCTCCTAGATTTCTTCAGTCCTTCAAACACGCAAAGACAGGCTCAAAACCAAAATTATTAGTTCATTGTGTATACTAAACCATTTTTTACAACTTGGGAAACAAAGACAACCGCAAAACCGCAGGTTTTTTCTTGTTTTCCCCTATCATTAATAAAGATCATGACAGAAGTTAATATAAATCAGTTCAGATGGTACAAATTGCACAGTAGAAATGTATGTAACAAGGCCTTACCAAATGCTTCATAACCAGAAGAATAGCAAGTATACATGATCCCATGACAAATGGCTGCCAAGTGAACTACATGAGGTAAACAAAACTTGTAATTCTTGCAGATTTAATTATATCTCCAAAGTTATGTTTTTTATTACAGAAGCTAACAATTAAAATGTACCTCACTAATCCCCGAGATGATGCTTTCGATAAGGGGCACAATTTCGGTGGTACTATCTATATCATACCCAAGAAAGTAATTTGCCTGTTGCGAGGGGAGAGAGGGAGACGAAGTGGGATCTGTTTTGCAACAACACGAGCCCTAGGACGGAGCTGTTTTGTTAAAGTAAAAAAAATCAACTTTTTAGCTCGGTTAAGAGAAGAACCGTAATAGATAATCGAGTTTATATGGATTAAATAGCCCGGATATTGCCTGGTTATGTATATCCGTGCTATATTTATCTATGTCGAATAAGATTGTAACTATATAGTCCGGATATGTACATTAAAAACACGCCCGGGCTATATAATTTTAACGTAAAAATTGAAATCCAATATAGCCCGGACATTCCTCTGTATATCCGGGTTATTTTACTATCCCAAAAATAAATTTCATAAAAATGTAATTTTTGTGGCTTATTAACCCGAATATAAATGATCCGGGCTATTTTTTTACGGGGTAAAAGAGCATTTTTATACTAGTGAAAAAGCCCCGCATAGAAAGGGGATTGGAGTTGTCTTTTTCTTAGGCCGACTTTGAGGGAGTACAACTTCCCCACACCGACCCTTTGGTCCTTACTGTAGGACTGGGGAATTACGAGGTATGTCGGGTATTGATTGATTCTGGTAGCTCAGTTGATATCATGTATTTCGAAATGTTCAAAAAGCTAGGGAAGAGCCAAGAAGATTTGATTCCCGTGTCCACGCAATTATTGGGACTCGGCTCGTTCCCCGTCTGGCCTCTGGGAATGCTGAGGGAAGTCGTGAAGGTGGGAGAAAAGCCTATTACAGCGGAATTTCTGGTGGTGAACGTGCCTTCATCCTATAACGCTATTCTTGGGAGACTGTGGTTACATGCCATGGAAGCGGTGCACTCCACATTGCATCAAGTCGTGGTCTTCCCCTTCTAGGGAAGGACCATTCGAGTCCAAGGACACCAGAAGACAGCCCGACATTGCCTAGGGGTGGAGGGGACGAGTGCAGGGGCTCATATGATTGAAGCGGGAACACCGGCTAGCAAGGAGAAGGACGCGCCAGAAGACACACTTGGGAAGTAGCTCCCACATGCATAAGACTTTTAATTTTCTGCAAAGTTTTACATTAAGTAGCTTCCAATTTTGTTATGCTATGGGGGTACTCTTTTTCCTCTTCGTACGGTTTTCTCCCACATGGTTTTTCCTACGAAGAGGATTTAACGAGGCCCCCCAAATTTCCACTTCCATAAACTATGTTATTTACGTTGACAATTACAATGCCATTTGCTTTTCCATTCTCACAAGATTGTTGTTCGCATCAATTCACGTGCGGTCGACCCTGGACACAAGCTGTCAAAACCATTGCATCGGTTATGCACCCGGGACACAAGCTGTCAAAACCATTGCATCGGTTATGCACCCTAGACACAAGCTGTCAAAACCATTGCATCGGTTATGCACCATGGACACAAGTTGTCAAAACCATTGCATCCGTTATGCACCCTGGACACAAGTTGTCAAAACCATTGCATCGGTTATGCACCCTGGACACAAGTTGTCAAAACCATTGCATCGGTTATGCACCCTGGACACAAGGTGTCAAAACCATTGCATCGGTTATGCACTTCAAGAACGAGCTATCAGAGCCATCACTTGGAGCCTACGTCATACCCAGCGAGGCCACATGGACAGAAAAACGAAGCCACGCTTCCTCTCCAGGGCCACGCGGTAAGACTCGGTAAAATTATCTCTCGTCTGTGTAAATCAATTGCCAAGTCGCAGCACACGCACAGGTCATGCGATCCACTGCACGGCCGTACACCCCTCTCCAGTAGAATTAAACAAGTGTCGTAGCCACTGCACGGGCTGTGCGGTCCACCGCACGGCCGTGCGTTCTCCCCAGGTAAAAATTTAATTGAAAGTCGTAGCCAGTGCACAGGATGTGCGGTCCACCGCACGGCCGTGCGTTTTTCACAGGTAAAAATTAATTCAAAAGTCGTGGCAAGTGCACAGGCCGTGTGGTCAATCGCACGACCATGCGAAATTTTCCGAAAAAACACCATAATGCACGGTTGTGCGTTTCCTGTTCGTGCCACTGATCGAGGACAACGCACAGGTCGTGCAGTCCACTGCACGGCCGTGCGTTTTCACTGCTGCTGCGACTCTCCAACCAGTGCAACCCTAATTCTAGGGGAATATTTGGTAGACTTTTGGGTCACTCCTTGAGGCCCAAAACAAGTGTTTGGGGCAATATTATCGGGCTTCCGACCCTAAAATATCCTCGAAAGTCCGAGGGGCATTTCTGCAGGTAAAAATACCGCTTTAATATTTTAATTGGTATTTTCTTTATTATCCTAATTTATTGGGAAGCCATCATATTTAATGAACTTTTGACTTTATTAAAGGCCAATAAGGGAATTAATTAAAAGATAATTGATAATTCATTAAAAGAGAACTCTAACCCTATTCTTCCTCATTCAATTCATTGTTCTTTTTTCTCCTCCACCCTCAATTTTTCAGGTTCACATCGGATTCAATTCGCAGGAAGGCTTTTTAAAGAATCGTTCGTCGCTTCATCTGAACTTATTGTAGTGCGGATTTTTTATACTACAATAATAATACAATTTACATAGTTATTTAACCTAACCACATCTTTGTTATATATATGAATCTTTTATTTTTGTAACGGTGTTTTTCTGGTATCAACTCCTAATCTTAAGTGGGAATACCTCCTTAACTTTTTTCTTAAACAATTATAACCGTGTTTTTTATTTATTAAAAAAACTCAATTTACTTAGTGTTGCCCTAGTATATTATGCATATCACCAGCTGTAAAGATATAGGCTACCAACTTCTTCTTTGCTCCCACTTATGCTTCTTTCATAGTAATCCAACCAAGATTTTGTTTAGATTAAGGTAATGCACTATTATCCATGCTATTGAGGAATTTAGATGTGAATGAGGTTTATGTTCATTCTATGAATTGATTAGGGTGTGATTTAATTTGGAGATTATTTATCACCGTGGCAATGCAAATGTTATATCTGATACGCTTAGTCAAAAGACGACCCAAGAGTATGTGTTGTTACATCTACCAATCAACCAGCTTTACAACAATATTTGATGAAGAGTGGGATTAAAGTGTAGATTCAAAGCTATTAGGGTCAGTTGCGCCCTTAGAGATTCAGTCTACTCTAGTAGAGAAGATCTGCTAAAAGCATAGGACTTGTCCGATGATTCTAGGGAAGCTTCGGAGTATGAGATTCATGATTATGGGATTTTGAGACTTCGATGAAGGATTTGTGTACCTCGAAATCATGATCTTAGGCAGGGGATTTTGCATGAGGCTCATGCTACACTTTATTCGATTCATCTAGGGTCGAGTAAGATGTACAAGGATCTCATGCATTATTTCTGGTGGGAGTGTCTCAAGCCCGATGTGGCTAAGTTTGTTGCGAGATGTCAAACATGTCAGCGTGTCAAGATTGAACACCAGAGGCCAACTGGAAGGCTACAACCACTTCTCATTCCATAGTGGAAGTGAGAGGATATATTTATGGATTTCTTTACGGGATTGCGCAATAGTCCTGTTCATGATGCTATCTAAGGTGTCGTGGATAGATTGACAAAAAAATGCACCTTTTCTCTCGATTAAGAAAACGTGGCCAGTGTGTCGATTGGTGGATGTGTTTGTGAGGCAGATTGTGAGATTGCATGGGGTGCCAAAGACCATTGTATCTAAAAGAGATGGTCGATTCACATCAAGATTCTAGCATCAAGTGCAAGAGGCATTGGGTATTAGACTCCACTTTACTACAACTTACCACCCTCAGTCTAATGGGCAGTCGGGTAAAATAATTCAGAAACTCGAGGATATGTTGAGAGCTTGTGCTCTGGACTGGGTGGAGGATGGTTTGCACATAATAATAGTTGGCACGCGTCAATTCAGATGGCTCCTTATGAGACATTGTATGGTCAGAGATGTCGGACGCCTTTATGTCGGGATGACCCATCCGGTAAGGATGGTGAGAGACCTCAGGTAATTCAGGAGACCATCAAGAGGGTAGCTTTGATTATAGAGTGGATGTTAGCAGCTCAAAGTCGTCAAAAGTCGTATGTTGATAGACGATGACGACCGTTGGAGTTTGAGGTAGGGGTACATGTTTGGATGAGAGTGTCTCCTACTCGAGGAGTTAGGAGATTCGGGATCAAGGGGAAGTTGTGTAATACCCCCGACTTATGTCGGTAGTGTCACATGCCAGTGACCTCAGACTTTAAGTCCAAAGTCACCCTAGGATTTAATTCGAACAATTATGCTTAAATAAAACTATATTAAAGAGTAATAGTGAAATAATTTTTAACAGAAATACTTAACCTTTATTAAAATCTTTCCTCGTAAATTGAGGAGATAAGTTTTACAACTCGAAATTACAATACAACGGAATGCTTTTTAAATAAACCCTAAATACATGACTAATTTATCTAAGTATTACATTTATTTAAGAAGATTAAATCAATACTAGACAACTTTAAAAATAATATTACTTTAAATCACAATCTTCAACTATAAGACATCGTCTTCGATTTGTTACTTCAAGTTTGTTTGAGACCAACCATTGATGTGTCGTATAGGACGGATGATATCAGCCAACCATGCAAGGAAAGAGAAAGGTTGGTCAGTCTAATGAAAGACTACACAAGGGTGAAAAATGGAATGGTTCTTGTAGTCGTATATAGTGACTACCCTTGTTTCTCGAATAAAACTCGGTAAACGGTATATGACTACTATACTCTTGTTGAAACAAAAGAAAAGACATGCTTTAATGGAAGACTCCAACGAACTAAGTCTTATCGGAATTAAATGACATTGTTTGGGAACGTTTATAATTATCACATCAAAGTTTTGAAAATGACTCGTTGAATATTTGGGTCCTCGACCAACCTCACCGCATAATGCGAATCCAGATTGGAAAGGGGACTTACTTCAGACAAGAGTCCGGACGGGTTTCACGTTGTAATTCTTGCCCGAAGGTATATTAATTATGTACAAAATGACACTTATCTTATTTAATTCCAAAACGTGCATTTATGTTAAATCTTTTAATCCACACCAATCTCGAAATGAGATATATCATGGGACGAATCCCGAATAACAGCACTAGCTAAGTGCACCACCACTTATATTCAAAAAAGGGTAGGTCATGACCAAAAAGTATTAAGGCAATAATCCTTCTAATACCAAGTTATAAAGAAACAGCTAAACCTCGCAAGGTAAATAGCGTTCCTACGAATACTCGTGCTAACTAAGCATACAAGTCCACACCAAATTCACACCAAAGTTCATCTAGCACTCTATGCTGATAAATATATATATATGAGGGTCATTGCTAGCAAAATATACAACCTAATATATAAGGTTCATTTTTCACATCATTTAACACATAGGTTCCCGAACACAAATTAAGAATATTATTAATCCCAACTTAATTAGCACAATTAATTAATTGTCAATGAAGGTGAATATGGAATAAATGCAAGATCAGACCACCACTTGCCTTGAGTTATGAAGAAGTTGAACAGCGTAACGGAAATGGTTTCTTTCGAATAGCAAATTGGCTTCCTGCTTTATTTACGTTCCAAAAGCGATTCCGGGAGGTACCCAAATCACATAAAATAAATAAATTATAATGGGATAATATATTCAATATCGAAATTTGAAGGATACAAGTCCAGGTTTTTAATTGAATTTATTTAACTCTAAATAAATCAATTTTAAGGTTTTTCAATATACGATACTAAAAATCATTTAGTCATATGTTCTAAAGAATCATAACATAAATAAATTGATCCAATAATTTTTTTATAACCCTACTAATTTCTAACCCAGCATATTATCTAGATGAAGTGTTATAACTTAACAATTCATAATATAAGATAATACCCAAAAAAAAATATTTAATTTTTACAAATAAAATTAATTTAGCCTAACATAATTTTTAACTAATCTAGATTAATGTAATTAATCAAGATTAATCAAAATTAAAACAAAACAAAAATCGAATTGGGCAAAAACACTACCGGACTTGCGTGAAGAACACCGGCCGAAAAATGGGTAAATTCGCCTTCATCGGAGTACCACCGGGGCTAGGACCAAAAGTCTTTTGAAGAGAACTACTTGGTGGATCTAGGGGTGGCACCAATTGCAACAACGAAGCAAGGTGGTGGTCGAATTCTTCTGATGAACAACCGCGGTCGAGAGCTAGGGTTCGTGAGATTTGGCTTCGAAATTGGATAAATCTAATCCATGGGTGAAGCTCTATTTATATGACTTTGATGGATCTCTAAAAACCATACATGAAGGTCACAAGTTTGGGCCAAAACGATCCCGAATCGGATCCAATTTGTCAAAAAAACGCAAGGACGCGTTCAAGAAGATTTCTTTCCTTACGGGGAAAATTCGATCTTATCTTTGGTTAATTCATCCCGATTTTATGGTAATTATACATGTCATGAAGTTACCCACAAAGCCCACAATTTAATTTGAAGAAACGAGCTCGATTTTGGGCCAAAAACCGCCATGGCTGAGGGCTTCAAGGCTGAATGTGCTCTTGGGCTGGCTGGAGGTTGAAGATATCCTTTATTTACACACCCCCCTTATTTGGCTTAATTACGCATTTTTGCCAAACTTTTCAATTTGTGGCAAAAATACCCTTATTTTATCTTTCAAATATTATAACATTTACCCAAACTTATTTATTACTTATCCTAAGTTTATTTCTACATTTTAACCCAAATTTAAGTTACAGGAAAAATTAAATTAGGCTATTTTTAAGCTTAAATCATCTTTTCTTATAAACTTAACCATATTTTATTAACATTCTTTTAATCTTATTGTAAATACTTTATGCTTAGAAAGATAATTTTATTTAAACTAATATTAAAATAAGTTAACATAATTTAAATAATTCATGACCTAAAGAGATAACCTACTTAAGTTAAGTATTACTTTATCCTCTCATGGATAAACATAATAATTCTTATCACTTTATTAATATATCTAAAAATTCTCAAAACCACATTCATGGTTATGCTTAATTATTCATTTCTACACCATACTGTTATAACCCATTTGATAATTTGTACAAAAATTATCTTAACCTAACTTTTAAACTTAAGTTAATGAAAATTAAAATTACTCCTCTAAAAGAAATAAAATGTATTTCATAACTTTTATTATTATAAAAATTAAAATTATCATATTACCCTTCTAATTTAAGTGGGATATTACAAGTTGAGTCTTCACTATGTCGGGCCATTTGAGATATTAGAGAAAGTTGGGGAACTTGCATACCGTTTGGCACTTCCTCCGACTTCAGAGGGAGTTCATCCAATGTTCCATGTGTCTCAATTGAGACAATATATACCAGACCTTAGTCATATACTCAACTATGATGAGTTGAGAGTCAATCCCGACCACACCTTTGTTGAGCAGACGATAGAGATTATGGACAGTCGAACGAAGAAGTTGCAAAACAAGGAGATTCCGTTGTTATTGATTCAATGGTCTCGACGTGGAGTCGAGTAGGCAACTTGGGAAACCGAAATGATCATACAAGAGAGTTATCCTGAGTTATATTCTACCTTGTTGGTAGCTTTTGGATAGACGGTTAGTGTTGTGTGAATGGTTTTTGTTTCGTTTGCTTGTTTGATATTATGAGTTCGTTAATCATTGTGTGAGCATTGACATGCTTGATTGACATGCTTGATGATGTTATGTCTATTCGATCAAACTTGTTAATGGAGGATAGTTGATTAGAGTTGATGGTATGATGTTTTAGGAGCACTTGAATTTGCTTATTTCAAAGTGGTTTGAGGACAAATTAACCTATTTTAAAGGAGGGGTATTTATAAGACCCTCTAAAGTTTTTAAGTTTTTCTATGACTTTAATTTGATTGTTTCTTTCTTATAATCTTTAGTTTCGGAAACGAAAATATTTTATGGGGGTGTATATGTAATACTCGGATTATTTTTAGACTTTCTTAGTTAGTAAGTTTCCTCGTTAGGACACCCAACGTTTCTATTTTTATAATCTAGGATTGACGTTATGTTGGAAATTAATTAATTTAGGTTTAGTTTAACAATTATCATTATTTATAAGATACAGTGGCATTTCATTATATTTGGGACTTACTAACCCTATTCCTAAATCAACCCATATATATATATAGACCTAAGTGTGCCTATATAATTATCTAGTTTATATAAGTAATTTAACCTAACCACACCTTTGTTATATATACGATTCTTTTATTTTTGTAACGGTGTTTTTTTGGTATTAGCTCCTAATCCCAAGTGGGACTACCTCTAATTTTTTTCTTTAATCAATTATAAGCGTGTTTTTTTATTTATTAAAACAAACTCAACTTTCTTAGTGTTGCCCTAGTATATTGGGTCCGGTTTCGGTGAGGACGGTGCTTCATGATAGGATTGAGGATGCATGAGAGAAGAGGGAAAAACAAAAAAACGGAGTGAACAGTGGCGGAGGCGCGCACCCTTATAGGGAAAAGCCTCAATTCGGCCTTGCAGTACAATTGCCGAATTATTCGCGAATTTTTCGTGTATAATTCGCGAATAATTCGGCCAAAATTCGGCCAAAATTTTTTCCAAGTCAAAATTTTTCCCAGAGAAATCGATTTTGTGTGTATATCATATAACGTGTGTGTGCATATCATATGCACTGTTGTGTGCATATGTTACTGTGTGTGTGTGCATATGGTTTCTTAAATTGTGAATGCCTTTAATATAGTGTTTATACCTAGAGGACTTGTGTGCACATCAAATAACATGTGTGTGCACATCAATTATACTGCTGTGTGCATACTCCGTGTGTTCATATGGTCTCGGGTCGTGTGCATACCCGAAAACAAGTGTTGGTATGCACACATGTGTGTGCATACCAAATAACTTGTCGTGTGCACATTCATTATACTATCGTGTGCAGACCATGTGTGTGCATATGGTCTCAAGTCATGTGCATACATGGAAACACGTGTTGATGCACACAAACCATGTGTGCATACCAAATAACCTGTCGTGTGCACATCCATTAAACTATCGTGTGCATACCTCGTGTGTGCATATGGTCTCAAGTGTTGATGCACACAAACCATGTGTGCATATCAAATACTCGTTATGTGCATGTCAAATAGACTATTGTGTGCATAGCATCCACCTTGTTGTGTGCATATCCACTATGTGCGTGTGCGTATCAAATATAAGCCCAGGAATTATGTGTTCATACCGCAGAAATCATGTGTTCATACCCAGGAAATCATCCACCTTGTTGGTTATATGTGCACACACACTTTTTATGCACACAGATGTGTATTTGATATGCAAAAACTGTTCCCAGACATGCACACATTCTGAAAACCATATGCACACACCGAGCCTGATATATGCACACATACGTTCTGACATATGCATACAACAGTGTATTTTATATGCACACAAAATTGATTTTTTTTGCCAAAATTCAAATTTTTGAAAAATATTTTTCGAAAAATTCGCGAATTTTTACCGAATAATTCGGCAAAAATTCGCGAATAATTCGGCCGGGCCGAATTTTTGGACGCGCTTGGTGCATCCTGAGTCCTGACACGGGGAACTGTCCTCATTTGAACTTTTCCCTAGTATATTATGCATACCACGAGCCGTAGAGGTGTAGGCTGCGAACTTCTTCTTAGCTCCCCAATATGCTTCTTTCATAGTAATTCAACCAAGTCTTTGTTTAAATTAAGCTAGTTCAATCTTACTCTTTTTAGTTGATTATCCATGTTATTGAATAATATAGATGTGAATTTGAGGTTTATGTTCATGCTAAGAATCGATTAGGGTTTGATTGCAGATTGTTGGAAAATCTGTGAATTTTGAAGATATTGTGCATAGTCTAATTGTCAACGTTTCTCGGTATGATTCAGATCATGAAAAAATATGGAGAATTTTATGTTGATGTTGAACTTAGTTATGAGAACTCTGTTAAAATATAGGATCTAGTGGACTTACAGGTTGAGAGTTAAAATTCTGAGAATTTACTTTTGTTTTTTCGGAATTCTGGATTAGATGTTGAACTTTGAAGATTCTTAACTATATATGTATAACGCGTTACAAAACCCATGAGTAGTCGTGAGAAATATTATGTTGTTCACTGTATCATGGTATTTTTGGTCGAATTTTATAGGATCTATAAGGTGGTGAAATGTAAGAAAATCGTGATTGAGGGTGGTATGCTAAATCCTGAAATGTCCAGAGTTGTATGAATTTTTGGGTATTAGTTAGAACTTGAAATGATATGGAACTTGTGTCATTAGAAAGCTAATTAGAAAGCTAATGAAGTTAAGTTTATGCTAAATTAGTTATGTAATTTTTATAGGTCGTTATGTATTTGTGTAAGAATTTGTAAGAAAACTGCAGCGTTAGGGAGCTTAAGATCTTAGCTTATTTCTAAGTTGTTGATTGGTTGTCCATGTTTGGGTTCCTTAAGGCCCCGTTTGGTACGATTCCGATATTTTTGTTTGGTTAGGTAAATATTAGGAATGACTTTCATTACTTGGAATGACTCATTCCAAATTTTGTGAAGGACTTGATTCCTCCAAAAAACCTAGGGGATCCCCCATTCCCAAAAAAAAAAAAAATCGTTCTTCTTTTTTTCTGAAAGTTTGTCCGCCTCCTTCCTCCTTCCTTCCCCTTTCCTCCTTCCTCCACTGCTAGCGAGACCCACCAACAATAGAACTCTTCCCGTCGGTTGTCCTTCGTCGGCTGGTCGTCGTCCTCCGCTGCTTCCCGCCGGTCGCCCTTCGTCCGCTGTTTATGTGATTTCAAGTAACTTCAGTTTTTTAATCCGTCAGTTTCTGGTTCGTCAAATTGGTGTTTGTCCTTCAATTTTAAGCTTCACCATTCCTGTGTTGACCTAAATCTGGCAGGACTTTGCTAAATCTTTGACATTCATTATATAATTTAGTGCTACAATACTTGTTCATATATTATGTGGTGCAATATCCTGTAGGAATTAGCCAATTTGGCATTTAATTATTCAATCAACTTGGTAAATGACTGAATTTTCTCACATGATTTAATTTCTAATATCAGATTCCAATTAACATTTTTCAGGATTGTTCATTCCGACAGCATACCAAACAACAAATTTACAGGAATGGTTCATTCCGACAGCATACCAAACACCAAGCTACATGAATGATTTATTCTGATTCCTGATTTCATTCCGATTTCTCATTCCATTCTGATTCCAGACAGCATACCAAACGGGGCCTAAGTACTTTTGGGGATTAATTGCGATTGGTTACTATTTATTAGGTGCCTAATCTTGTTCATGCTTACTCATTTTCTTTTGGTGTTGGAATTTCGCCTTTGGTGTAAGTTCTTCTACACTTACTTAACTTTCGTTTCTTATATTTGCTAGACTTATAGGTGGGGTATGTGGGGCCGTATTTTGGGATATGACCATAAATGTTAAGTTGTGTTTTGAAATGATTTTCTGATTGTTTTCAATTTGGTTTGCACCGGTATGATTATTGGCATGGGGTAAGTCGTTGAGAAAGTGACTCCCGGGTATAACCATATGACAAGGTGGGGCCCCTTCCTGAAATGTTAAATGTATTGGCAAGTGCTATAGTAGAGACTTAGTCGGAGTTAGACGTTAAATATTTAGAAATGGACAACGAGTAGAGTTGCGCGCTCACCGCTGTACCAAGATTGAGGCCGTAGTGTGCCATGATTGCTGATTGATTCGAGTTATGAGATGATTATTGATTGATCCGGTTTATGGTGTGAATGCGGATCGAATTGAGTTATGATATGTTTGTGAATTATGTTAACGAGTTATTATACTATCAGTGATCGTTTTGTTTGCATGATTTGATTATTCAGTATATATATATATAGCTTGCTCACTTACTACTACTAAAGTTATATATGGTCATATAGGTATATTATAATTCGGTTTTGCTTTAAATGATTTCTTCTACTTTGTTGGTTCATAACGGGATAAATAGCTAATGTGATAGTAATTGTGGTTTTTAGGTAATGATTCTGGTGTTCTTGGTGCATTAGCGGGGCCTTTTCAGATGATAGTGGCCAACCTCGACATGATGTGCCTTAGGATGAGTTTCTCAGTTTGTTTGAGTTGTTGGAGTTTATTTGGTTGTCTAGGAACCTTTCATTGGTCCTAGAAATAATGGAGATATTATTATAGTTTCATGCTTCCAGATCGTTTCGTTAGTTATAATTTGGTTATTGCATACATATTGGTTTCATTGACATTATTTGATAAATATAAGTTGGATAGTTTTTGTTATGTTCTCATTGTGCCTTTGTTGAAAGGTCTCATTTAGTGAATTTGGTCTTTGGTATGATATGATCATCACATAATTGGAATGTCAAATTCTTTTTCTATTCTAAAAAAATATTACGTGATAGATCCCTACAAGTTTTGATCTTCACATTCAATATTCAAGATTTGGATTAATGTTAATTTCCTAGAAGCGAGATGAACAAAGGCAAAGAGAGAAATCGAATACCAAAATTACAGAGTTCAAAGAGAGCGGGTGAGGATAGGCGCAAAATCCAACCAAATCTAGTTGGTATCTCTCAAAGCTTGAACCTAAAACAATGTAGTTTTCCAAAATCGCACATGTTTCCAAGAAGAAGAAGAAGTAGAAGAAACAACATATCCAAAAACTCAAAAACATTGAATAACTCATAAATCATAATTAAACATGCAAGCACATATCATGCATAAAAGACTCCCCAAATTTATCGGTTCAACAAAGTAAATTCAGGATTTTGGAGTAGAATTGAACAAAAGTGAAAGACTGATGGATAAACTTATTGATAAAAAATGGCATCTTAATCCTCTTTTTTGATGGAGACAATGAACTTGAGGGTACCAAAGAACAAAGCGGTTCGGAAAGGAGAGAGACAACAGAAAGAGAGAGGCCGATGGATGGAACTAAAGAGATGAACGTGAGAGAGGCAGTGTGCAGGTGGAGTCCCTAAGGATAGACGAGTTGATCTCCTCAAACGCGTGGAAACAAACACGTCAAAAGTATCATAAAGGAGCAAAAACAAGGCACGCATCCTACTACTAAAAGATAAAATAAAAACTAGGGGTTTTTGCGCCAAACCACCTGTTATATGGCCAATTTTACACGAAACCACTCGTTATATCGATAATTATTTTAAATCACCCAAAATGGCCCTCCGTTAACAACGAGCCACCCACAAGCTTCTTTCGTTAGTTTCTCCGTTAAAAAGTATAAAAAGACCAAAATACCCTTGTAAATATATCAAACTTTCACAAAAATATGATTCTTCCTCCACCCAATCACAAAAAAATAAAAAAATAAAAAAATTCCAAAAAAAATGCCTATTGAAGCTAATATGTTCCCGGTGAAGCTATTCGAATTCAATGACTTGCAAAACCAACATCTCAGCCCATTCATCTCTTCCAACACATGGAGAAGTCATAGTTTACACAACAACTTGACCACAAACACTTCAAACTCAACAATTTGGGACACTTATAACATATAAAGCTTTGACAAAGATCCAATAGAGTCTGGAATTAGACCACTGAAACCACAACCAACCAGGATTCTGCCAAACAAGTCACATAAACTGTGAAATGGTATGGAATACCACGAACAAGTATCGCCAAACTATGGCAGACGAAGTTCAAATCCTCCCTGGTTCAATCACCCTCGAGCTCCACCCCCTCACCCATTGTAAAGCATCTATGGTTCTCAAATCCCTCAAACCATGGCAAATTTGAGGTAATTTTTAGGCCTATATAACCCTTTTAGCAACTCCTCCATTAAGTTTAAATCCTCGATTTTTTTGGGGATTTTTTTTCCTATAATTGGGTGGAGGAAGAATGACATTTTTGTGAAAATTTGATATATTTACAAGGATATTTTGGTCTTTTTACACTTTTTAATGGAGAAACTAACGGAAGAAGCTTGTGGGTGGCTCGTTGTTAACAAAGGGCCATTTATGGGTGGTTTAAAATAATTATCAATATAACGAGTGGTTTCGTGCAAAATCGACCATAAAACGAGTGGTTTGGCGCAAAAAACCCTAAAATCTATTCTTTTCAGGACTTTAGACTTTTATAGTAGTAATGATTATATATGTGTTATCATGTAAGACATCGCTTCAATTATATCACATCAAATATAATGAAAAAAGTAACTTTTTATTAAAATATTTGTAATATAGCATATATTTTCAAATCCCATTGATTTTAAACCATATATCTATATATTAATACTATGTCATGTCCAAAGGGATTGACATGATTAGAAGAAACTTAAGGAAGAATTAAGGGAAAATAGATAAAGGAGATAAGAGGAATAGAGGAAGTCATAGAAGAGAAAGAGGTATGGGTTAAGGGTAGGATAGGGAGAGATTAGGGAAAAAAGGGTAATTGGTTATTTTCATTGATACCTACTACAATTACAATTAGTCTATTTATACGAAAATACTCATACATGACATACTAAAGCCTCAATTACCTCTCTTACGTGTCGTTCATCTAAGTATGTCATGTTATCAAATATTTATGTATATTTACATATTCACCCTTATTCTATTTATAATTTATTTTAATCTTTTATTTATACAAATTTTCTAAATTATCACCCCAAAATATTTCCATTGTACATGATTATATATTACTTTTTCTTACACGTATTCCAACTTCAAATTATGTTAATTTCTTTAATTGGTCCACAAATTAATATTCTTTTTACTTATAGAGTAATTTTTATTATAAAGAATATAAAATATATTACTTTCATTTTACTAATTCTATGTGTTACTTAATTAGTATTCATAATATAATATGTATATACATATGTATATATATAGATGGTCCATAAATAGTTAACAATATAAGTTATACGGTTCATCCACCAACGTACATATAATTATGCACTTACCAAAAACATTATTACCATACTTAATTATTGCCCATAATATAATATGTGCGTTGATGATCCGTAAACTCCATTATAAAGAATATAATATGTATATAGATAGTACGCCAATCGAAATCGATCTTAATTGTTATTTGTACCAAAATATTTTCCCACTATATATGATACTATACTACTTTTTCTTACCCATATTCCAACTTTAAAATATGTTAATTTTTTTAATTACTGTCCATGAATACTCTACAAGCAAAATATTTCCCATTATACATGATAATATATACTTTTTCTTACACATATTCCAACTTTAAAATATGTTAATTTCCTTAATTTACTAATTCTATGTGTGTCACATACTTAATTAGTGTTCATGTTTTAATATTGTATATATATTGTCTGTAAACTCTATTATGAAGAATACAATATGCAAATCGGATACTCTCTACAACACTTTTTACCAAAATTAAGTTATATTATGTATATAATTAGTACATGTGTTTATGCTAATTTTTAATTCTTTTCTTTTGATATAAATACACATGTTTAGGTCTAATTGTTATCACCTTAATATTTCTCCAGTCAAAAATTTATTTTTCAGCACATCAAGTTATTTCTCTTTCATATTCACTAAAGCTGAGTCAACGGAGTTCCTTGGAAGATATTCAAGAAAATTTAGAGCTTCTAGTTCTATCCGCAAGGATGCTATAGACAGAGAAACCGTGCTTTCTGTGGTTTTCCAGTCTAATTCTTACTGTATCAAAAAAAATCACTAAAGCTTTTTTATGTTTGTGATCTTTATATAACTATATATATATTTTCTTTATCTTAGTTGAATTTTTCTATAGGATTATGGCTCAAACAATACCGATTGGAACGAAGATGGAAATCATAGGAACAAGATATGACAATTTGGGATCAGTCTATGATGTTGAGGTTGTCGACTATGTTCCCCACAAACATTATCACATCAAATACTCTACAATAACTAGGGATGATGGTATTTTAGCTCTTATAAAGGTTGTCGCCGAGAACATTCTACATCCTTTGTCCCCTAAATGTTGTTTTTTTGACAAAAGCAGCATAGTTGATGTTTGGCAAAACAAAGGTTGGTGGACCGACATCATATTAATTATATAATTGTATTGAATGTTTAGAGACCAATGTCAAATCACCGTCATGTGAGACCTCAGACCCAATGAATCGTTCAATGAAATGGTTACTCCTATCAAGCGGTTGAAAGGAAGCTTTTTTTAAAGATGAGAATGCAAAATATGGTATAGAATACAAACTTTTACTTCACGTACAAGAAATCTAAGAAGCACAATGAGGACTAAGTTGTTTCCATTTTGACTGCAAGTTTATTAGCTATTGAATAAGATAGGTCTAGGATTTTATATTTTGTATAATTATTATCAGACATATTTTTATTATTAGTCTCTATTTGATCTTTTTGAAGTTATTGACTATTATTAACTTTAAAATTATTACAAATTATTATTTATAAATAATAAAATTTTATCTTTAAGATTTTGTGCAAGGCACGAGCCTATCTACTAGAGATATAAATTATTATCAGACATATCTCATTCGAGCCATCAACCGACGTCCCGATTCGGTCGCGATTTTGATTCATCTTCCTCTTCTGTCTATCTCGTTCGAGCCTTGGAGGTATGTCCATTTTTTTAGGGTTCCAGCCATTCAACGCTGTTTTAGGGTTGCTCCATTGCTGTTCATTTTGTTTTTAGGGTTGATTCACTGTTGTTCATTGAAGGGTTTTCTCACTGTTGTTTGTTTGAGCTGAAATGAACTGAAGTTGAATGCATCGAATTATATAAACATGTGAAATCCGTGTTTGTAAAATGAGAATGTCAGATTAGTTTTTTTTGTCACAATTGCAGGAATTACCATTGTTTGAAAATTTCATTTCAGCGTTGATGAAATATTTGTCACATCGTATAGTTTTATTGTTGAAATGATCAATTAGAATGTCAGTTTTGTGAAACATTGTTGTGTTTTGAAAGTTAATATTTTTATTTGCCTGACTTTATAGCTCTCTTACTCTCGCAACTTCCTTGTCTTCTCGTGTGATCTATACATCTGAGTATGTTCAGTTTGGTGCTTAGAAAAAACTTAAATGTTGATATTCTTTTTTGTTTGTCTATCTCCACCAGTGCAACTGAAGTGCCGTAGTTTTCCATATTGAAACAGAGGAAATTGAAATGGGTAAATAGGTAAATTTTGGTTAGCTCATTGTGTGTAGTTTTCCATATTTCACATTTTGTCATGTAGTTTTTAAGTATATGTTCCTTTTGTATTTATTGACCTAGTATAATTTGTATTTTTTAGGGTCATTTATTGAGATTTGAAGGGAAAAAATTCATCGACAGAGTCAACCAAAACTGTCGGCGTGAATTGCTGAAAATTATTGAGAAATGCCTATCCCCTGTGGACTGGCAGAGGATAATAGATGGTCCATTTGGACCTATTGTGAAGATGGTTCATCGATAAACCTTTTCATGATAGCTTGTACATTACGTTTTATTATGTCTAGTAGAAATGAGGAAGTAGTAGGAGACGTGGTATGACCTGCAAGGACAGCTGCTGCGTTTTTCAATGAAGGAATTTGCACTTGTGATGGGGTTATGCTGTCGCAGAATGAATGATAATGAGCTGAACCCGGATAAAAATGTCGTGAAAGAGTTATTTGATGTACAAAATTTGACGTTGGGTGAGCTAGAGTCATTATTTATGCGTACATAGCCTGAAAGCCCTTTGAAATATAAGATGGCATTATTGATTATATTAGAGGGCGTCATTCTTGGGGTTGAGAAAAAGGTTCGCATAAGCATGGGTCATGTCAAATTATTGACTGATATCGATCGATTCATGAAATTCCCGTGGGACAGGGTTAGCTACATTGAAACTCACCAGGGATTGAGTTCAACGGTGAAGAATAGATTGGAAACGGTTGAAACAAGCATAGACTCAAGTGCAAGGTTGGGTTACAAACTCAAGGGGTTGTCAATGGCCTTTCAGGTAACATGACAGGATGTAATGTATATTGTTTTGAAGTTGGTATTGTAGTTACAATATATTGATGGTTTCTTACAAGAAATAAGTATCATACTGACAAGAAAAATTGGGGTTCAGGTTTGGCTATTTGAAGCTGTTAAACCAATTGCTTCAGCATTTGCACATTTGGTGGATAAGGAGGCCTACCCACACGGTCTACGATGGTCATCAGATTCACAACCTGACGCGACGGCTGTGGAGTCTTTCTTGGGGAAGGCCACATCCTGTTTTATTCCAACTGTGGTGTTAATAGAGGAAGAAGCTGAGGTGGAGGTCTTAAAAGAATGCAAATTTGATGGGGAAGTGAAGGACACTTACTCTGACAAGGCAGTTGAGAAATTTGAGCTAAGTAATAAGAGGTCTATCAATGGTAGAAGAAAATGAAAGAGTGATTCGGACCCTGCCCCTGCTGCAAAGTCCTCAGGCCTGGATGCAAGACATGTGATGTGCGCTATGAAAGAGCTTCATGAGCATATGATTAATTTGAAAAATTAAGTGGACGCATGATTTAGTGCTATGAATAAAACCTTGGGCATAATGGAACATATGATCAAGAAGAGGACATTCAACAACTCAGGTTCAAAAAATAATGAAGAAGAGGACATTGAACATGAGGAATGAGAGGTAAGATAACTGTCAACAATTGTTATTAAGTGTTGTTTGGGAACTTAGATTTTAATTTCCTGGAAGCTGAAGCATTTTTTTCTTGTCGGAATGTAGAATAGGAATGTCATATTAAAAAGTTAACATGTCACTATTTTTCAACTTGAGATTGACAGTTACTTATATTTATTGTAAGTTAAAGCCTATTTTTTGACAAACATTATAACAGGAATGTCATAGTAACAAATAGAAAGTCAATATTTATAAGTTGGATGGATGCATAAAGCTTTGTTTTTGTGTAGATGTATTTTAGGAATGTTATATTTACAACATAGAACGATGCACCTACTTATTATTCGTGTGAGTTAAATGTAATTTGTTATTTATTGAAGCAGAATGTTGTACATGGTCGTGATGAGATGTCCAAATGGATAGAATGGGGGATTCTGATTCAAATCCCCTACAGGATGACGATGATGAAGGTGGCATTAAAGTCGTTATGGCAATTTAGGATATATGGTTGTTTATTGAAAGCAAAAGGATGATGATGATGATGTTGAGGGTGATGATGTTGAGGGTGCAATACAAGATGATGGGAAATATGGAGAAACGATGAGAAAAGAAGGAAAAGTATTTGCAAGGAAGTCTCGTTCAAAAAAAGAAGAAGGATGATGAAGATGGTGCAGTTCAGAGTGATGATGTTGAGGGTGCAGTACAGGATGAGGGGAAATATGGAGAAACGATGACAAAAGAAGAAAAAAATGAGAAAGAAGGAGAAGTATTTGCAAGGAAGACTCGTTAAAAAAAAAAGAAGGATGTTGAAGGTGGTGCAGTTCAGAATGAGGGGGGGACTAAAAAAGGGAGGACAAAAGGAGTTGAGGTATGCATCAATAATAGTTGATGATGACATACTTTAATAAATGTTCCAACATCTTATTTATGAAAAAACTTATTTGCAGACGCTAGCGGTAGCAACAAAAAAAGCTGAGGTGGAAGGAGACTCTACCAAAGAATCAATTGGAGTCTTAACAAGAAAAACCAGCTCAAAAAAAAATTGAATACAACTGGTGAACTGAGGGACCATCCTGTCAGGAAGAGAGGACTATCCAGAGAAGCCGATAATCCCAAACGATGCAAGGTTTCAACCTCCAAAGGTATTTCAGACACGAATAGATTATGCCGTTGGTTAGACTCAAAGGAAAGGTTAGGAAGTTGTCCCTCCTGTCTTGATTTTATGAACGCGTGTTTGAGATGTTGTTAATTAAACCATCTTATGATGTAGTGAGGAAATTGTTTCTCCAACTAGACAACATCTATAGAAGGAGTTTTTTGATAAATTGTTGCAACCAATTGGGTGGTTGAGTTCTCCGATAAGCCTCTTTCATTATTTATATAAATTACTGTGGCGTGCAGCAAGTCTTCAATTTCTGGTAAGACTTAGTATATTTTTGGCTTGTAGCACTTGGACGAATTTATGTATTATCTTGGTTGTCGTGTGCGTGACAAACCAGTGGCAATATTGTACACTTTTTTTCAGCATAAGTTGGACAAGGAAATGAATAGATGGTTTTCAGATAAGCAAACTTATGTTGTTGATCACTCTAAGATGAGATACTTCCGTGGGGAACTTCCTGCACTTTATGGGAAGGATTGGAAGGACGTGGATCGTATATACCTACCCTTCAATTTCAAGGAGAAACATTGGGTAACTCTGGAGATACAACTAAGTAAATGGTGTGTCACTGTATACGATCCCGACGTCAATTTGTTCATATTGTCGGAAGTCCATAGGTTCCTTGCAGGGTTGACATATATTATTCATGTCATGATAGCACAGTATGAGCCCTTGGCAATAATTTATAAAGATAGGGTGAAAAATTTCCCTAAATGTTACTCGTGTTTCTACATTGGAAAGAAACAAGAGAGGGTAAGTTGTTTACATCAATTGTTCAATTTTTGGTGTGAAATTGGTTATAATATCAGGAAACCAACTACATTTTTTACTTGTGTGCAGGGGCGGTTGTGGCGTCTTCACGATCAAGTACATAGAAATGCTAAGTTCCGGACGTTAAAACATCGTGAACGTGGGTGACAAATTTGTGGATCACTATAGAAAAAGGATATCCGTTAGTATTTTCGAAATGAATTGGTTTGACTAGTGAAGAATATCTTATTCACTTTCATGTAAGCTTCACTGTATTTGGGATAGTGTGGTATGATTCCTTCTTGTGTGGTTTTTGCTAGAATTGACTTGTGTTGTTGACAATAACTTCTGTTGATTTTTTTTTGGAAATCTAGCAAAATTGAACCTGCGTTTCTTCTTTGCTACTTCGTTGTATATGCATACTTCCTATCAGTGTTGTTCATATTTTTGTCAGTGAAATTTCCTTAAATTTTGCGTACATATGTTTTATGTCACATTCTATAATCCTATTGTCGGAATTATCCTTTTGTTTTTGTTTTTTTGGGGTAAAAAAGAATTTTTTAATATTATTTTTTTTTGTTTACCATTGTGTTGACATTTTTAATAATTTTTAATTTGGAATAAAAAGGGTAAGACTAAACCCTGTTAACCTTTCTTCGAAAGCTCGCTAAATTCCCTCCCTGTTTACCTTGCAATTCTTCCAAAATTCCCTCCAAAAGAAGATATTCCTGAAGCTTCATCCCCAATATCGTGACTCTGCAACATCCATCATTGTTATCACACATAATCTTCCCCATAAGGCGACTCTTCAACTCCTCCATCTTTCCCTATTAACGTTAGACTCGATTTTTGGGGACTCTTGAAGTCCATTTTTTCGTACCAAGTCCAGCTCCACATTTTCTTACTTACTCCCTCCATCTTTCTCCATTAACGCGACTCTGCAACTCCATTTTTACTTACTCGCCTCTCCCCGAACTATTCCTTAACCTCTGAAATGTGTTACAAAAAAATCCTAGAAAATGGCAGTGCTTAGAGACGGTAAAGAATCGAGCCTAAAGAAGAGTGGAGAGAAAATGAAGAGAAAAGAAGATGACAGGCAGGTTCGAAAGAAGAAGCAGCAGCAGAGAGACGAAGTGCTAGTGAAAGCGGAAAAAACTTTTGACAGTACCATAGCAAAAAAATTCGGGAAAGGCAGGTCGAGGCCAAAAGCGAAAGCATTAAAGGCGAAAAAACCCGTAATCTTTAAAGGGGATGTAAGTTGTCTACATTTTCTGTTTAGGGCTTAGGGTATTTTTCAATTGTCTTGTCAGCCTTCTGAAATGGTTCAATTTGTTTAGGGTATTATTTCGATTGTCTTGTCACCCTTCTGAAATGGTTTATTTTTATCGGGACTATTGTTTATGATTTTTTTCATTTGGTTTGCAGATTAGGTATAGGTATTTCAGAGGTGAACCTTTCTACGGAAGAATTAACATCAACTGTAGGGTGCACTTTGTTCGTGAGATTTAAAACAAGTTGACACATACGGATTGGCAACGGGTTTTGGATAGCCTGTTTGGAAAAGTTTTGAAAATGTTGCAACATGTATCATTTTCTTCACATACATTGCATGCAGTTCTATTTAAGCAACTTGAAACAAAAAAGAAGTGGGAGTCTTGGTATGAGGTGGCAGGGAAAGAGTTGAGGTGTTCGATCAAAAAGTTATCTCTCATAACTGGACTGAATTATGGTGAACTTCCATGTGTGGATACTAAAGCTGACGGGCTAGTAATGGAGCGATTTTTTGGTAGTCCCGGTGGTCTTAAGACGACTGATCGGTGATATTTTATAGGGCATTTCTAGGGGTTATTACCAGGTTTGAGGCATCATTTGGTTGGATTTAGAGCACAATTGGGGATTATGGAGTTAAAGCGGAGAAATGTGATTTTGGTGGTCTGGAGGAGCTAATTGAAGATATCCAGAGGAAGAGGAGTTGACCACCTGAGAAGGAGCATGATTTCCGAAGAAAATGATGGTGAAGAGAAGAGGCCGCGACCGCAGCACGAAGGCCGCGACCGCGGCTAAATTCGGGAATTAAAAAGTCAATTCGAGAACAAACCGCGATCGCGGCCAAGAGGCCGCGACCGCGGCCATCTGTTGGGAGGCGAAGCAAGATTAATTAAGCAAATTCACGTGGGCCAATTTGGAAGAAGGTAAGAAAAGGCCCATGAAGGCCTCGGCCCAATTGAAATGAAGAATTGAATACCGCGTCGAATTGAAGTCGAGAAGCAGCGGAAAGCGCGGATTGAATTGGAGTGATGACGCCGCATGACATCAGCGCTGATGATGCTGCCTTGGATGCGCCGTGCTGCTGCTTGCTTGTATTGGGCCGAGAGAATGGGCCGAAATTGATGTGCTGTGCTGGGCCGAGAATGAAGCTGCTGGAATTGAAGTGGGCCGCGCTGATGAGCTGCTTGGAGTTGGGCCGAGCGAGATGCCTTGCGAGAGTGCTGAACGAGATGGGAGTCAAGCGGCAGCTTCCATATTTTTTTTTCTTGTTCCCTTTCTTTCGTTCCTTTTTCTTTATTTTATTTAATTTGAATATTATACTTTATTTTCTTGTAAGATGGGGTTTGTGATCTTGGGCTTTAGGTTAACTTTATTTAACCTAATTCCCACAGCCTCCATTCACTATCTTCGGATCACGTTAGACCTAGTTTTCCATTCAGTATTGTTTTTCCCTTTTCTTAGTTTAGTTCTTTGTTTTGTTTTGTGTTTTTGGCTAGACAATTGAAGCCTTGGTTTGAATTTGATATTGAGATTATTCCTTTACTCTTTCTATGATTGTATTAATTTTCTCTCGTGCTTAATCTCATTGATCATATATCGATTCCCCTTGATTTGTTGATTAGGACATCAAATAGATTGTTAATAGTAGTTCCCTCTAGATTGAAAACCTAGAGAAATTAGTATTATGCTATTGGTTCCCCTTTTCTGTACAACCTGTTGAGATTGTTATTGATCATATTACTAAGGATTGGAGGATACTAGTTGAGAATCTAAATCCCTTAGTTTGTGTAGAGAATTAATTGCATGCAATTGTATGACTGGTTGTTACACTTGCATGTACATATCTATTCTTGAACTTCTTGCTGCTATTGAATTAGATCTTGAAGGTTAGTAGGGATTTGTTTGATAGTTAGAGTTATTAGGACTGGTTAGACTATTAACTAATTCAGAACAGGGATTAGGACATTCATGAGGATTGAGGACTAGGAATAATCAATGATTGATCAACCAAACTAAAGGTGGATATTTGTCTAGCCAAGCTTTCTATGTTTTGTTTATCGTTTTCTTAGTTAGTTTTATTACAAAAAAAAACCCCTTTGTCTTTGTTATCAATTGGTGAATGATTTTGCAAATAGGAAATATAACTTGATTCTCTGTGGGATTCGACCCTTGCTTATCAGACTACATTAGTTAGGTTTGTTTAGGATTATTTTGTTTAGGTGTCACGACAACGCCTTAAGTCGTATCACCTAAACAATCAGGAAACTAAGAGTTATAGGGAACCTATAACTCTTAGTTTCCTAGGGAACCTATCTTACGGTTCCCTAGGAAACCTATCTTACGGTTCCCTAGGAAACCTATCTTACGGTTCCCTCTAACATTACTAACTTTTCATTGACGAAGTGCAATTCAGAGTAGATAATTCTGTTGGAGAACTCTAGCTATGGCGCAAGAAAGCATGACATTGTTGGAGAACTCTAGCTATGGCGCAAGAAAGCATGACATTGTTGGAGAACTCTAGCTATGGTGAGAACACACTGCTGGCACTCACCCAGACACTTAAAGCATTAACACAAGCGGTGATTCAAGCCGGTGCAAACAACGCACAAGTGATGAGAGAGGGATTCTCTCAGCTCTCTCAGCAAAATCATATTCAGCACCAATCATCTCATCAAACATTGTTAAGCTTGGGTGCATCAATGGAGAAGCTGACGCAATGGATACCTGCTATAGCAGAATCTCAACCCAAGGGCAATGCTGCCCAGCGGCATGTTGAGGAGAAGGCATAATTTGGAGAGCTCCCCACAGAAGAGAAACCGCGACCACGGGAGGAGTGCTGCAACCACGGTATGCTGGGTGAAATAGGGCATTGTGCTGAATTTGATGATGAGGTTGAGAAGGACCTCGAAGAGGAAATCAAAAGCTTCAAGAACAGTATGCTACCTGACGCGGTATGTTCTCCTGAAATTGAAGAGGAGATGGACGAGGACAGGGACTATGAGCCTCAAAACTACACTCAACATGAATGGCCCTTGCTGGAGTCCCAGTTTCCCATCACACCTCCCCCTGAGGCTCTCAATGGAAGCAAGCCAGAAGCTTCTTTGGTCACACTGGCCAACAGCATCCCTCGTTGTGCAGATTTTGTGAAGGCGAGGCGGAAGATAGGAAAGAAGCCGAAGGTGAAGCAAAAGAGTGAGGTTACAGGCCAGATGTCGGATTACCTCATACTAGACACGAGGCAGGATAGGCGTACAACCTCTGCAATGCTGGGAAGAGAATTCTTGAAGATGACAAATGCGGTCATGGATACGAAGGGTGATACCCTCACAATGAAAGGCAGAAGGAAGGGGGTACAGTCGTACCTGAAGAGGCACCCCCCAGATTTGGAACCAAGAAGGGTGGTCGCTGTAAGCGACCCAGGATGAATAGAGAGCACCATGTCGAGCCACGACAGTAACCAAGGCGCTGCTCGGGAGGCAACCCGAGATAAGACTTTCAACTTAGTTTTTCTTTCAGAAGCTTAGTTTTCCCTTGTTTTCGAAATTTTTGCTCTGTTTTTGTTCTGTTTTTGTTCAACTAAACCACGCAGAAAAGCCGAGAAGAAACCGCGACCGCGGCATAAAACCCGCGATCGCGGTCGGAGAAAGTCGAGCAAAAACCGCGATCGCGGCATAAAACCCGCGATCGCGGAATAAAACCCGCGATCGCGGCCCCATGGCGCGCCGCGAATTAGGGTTTAGTCTGACAAGGACAAAAAAAAAACCGCGATCGCGGGTACTGTTTACCCGCGATCGCGGGTTACTGTTCATCGGTTAAAAAAAAATCGTATCTTACCCGCGATCGCGGCCTTCACTGCCGCAATCGCGGTTCCTCCACGGTGTTCCTTCCATGGCGATTCTTCCACGACGGTTCCCTCCTTTATGGAGGTTATTTCCACGGCGGTTCATTCATGGCGGTTCTGAGGCGGTCTTTCTTCATCATGTTCGCGAGCAACAACCGGTGTACCCTTGATCCATCCATTGTTGTTGTCCCCTATGGTACGTCTTCACCTGTGCGTCACCACCTGTGCATACTGAGTTCGGAGTTCCAGCATTCCATGATCTATCTCTTGGGAAGTTCGACTGTTGAAGTGGTGATGAAGTTTATGGGGATCCCTACATCCCTGAGTACCTTCCTGGCATTATTGACGAAGACTACCACCCCGGCGTACGCTCAGTGAGTTCTTTCTTCCTTCCCCTCATTTTTTTCTTTGCCCTCCATACATTGAGGACAATGCATGATTCAAGCATGGGGGAGTAGAAAGTACTTGCTATCTATCTTGTAAATTAGTTTCGATTTCAGCATTGTTATTTCCATTCAGCATTGTCCATTGTTCGCATTCCCTTAAAAAAAATTAGAAAAAGTCAAAAAAAGCAAAAAAGACATACATGGAAATCCTGGGACAAGTCGAAAACCCAAAAGGGCGGCTTGGGTAATAAGCAGGTGGCCCGGACCAGCGCTAGGCTGGGGTAAGAAGGTGTCTGAGTGACGTGAGCATATGTGAGCACCTCTATGGAAAAAAAAATACGAGTGGCTAGGATGAAAACCCAAAAGGGCTCCTAGGCAAAATGAGTGAAAAGAAGAGGAGTGATTTTAGGATCTCATTTTACCTGGAGGGGCGACATAAGAAGAGGAGACAAAGAAGGATTGTCGGGTAGGTCACTCTGGGAGGCATAAGGAGTCATAGATGGAGGCTAGGATTAGAGGTCACTTTACACTATTGGATGTCCGGGCTAAGCTTGGGGGAAGTACTCTGCTTGCCCCTTAAGCTTGTTGATGGAGGATGTGTTGTGAATGAGATTGGTGCCAGGAGCTTGGCATGGGTTAGGTGACTCTTAGTTGGAGGAGATGCTTCCTGAGGCCTTGGGTGTTTCATTGGAGGAGTAGGCTCATTATTAGCTTACTCGAGGGCGAGCAAGGTCTAAGCATGGGGGAGTTTGATAAGCACTACTTTGTAGGGCTTGACTAAGAGTTATTAGAGGGTTTTATTGGTGCCATTCGGGTAGATTTAGACACATTCTTGTGC
This sequence comes from Rheum nobile, assembly GCA_027886185.1. Taxonomy (NCBI): domain Eukaryota; kingdom Viridiplantae; phylum Streptophyta; class Magnoliopsida; order Caryophyllales; family Polygonaceae; genus Rheum; species Rheum nobile. The sequence goes on from WOAB01000163.1 coordinate 3,869,647, forward strand.
ATGGCGTTTGGGGGCTAAGTCTGGTGTTTTTGGAGGTGTTTGAGCTATTTTGGATATCATAGGAGACACTGAGGAAGGAAGCCACCAAAAGAAGACGCCAAGGAAGTGAAGACGAGAGGTTAGGAGGCGAAGCCAAGGAGTGAAGGCCGAGCATTAACCGCGACCGCGGGCAAGGGTGCCGCGATCGCGGTTCCTCGGGCAAGTCGAGAGTTTTCCGCAGGCGCGGAGGAATGTGAAGACCGCGAAGCCACAAGAGGCCGCGATCGCGGTAAATGGGCCGCGATCGCGGGTCGTCGACGCTGGAAGTTCTGACTTTTCCCGAGTCTATCTTTTCTAATTTCTTTTCTTATTTTTCCATTTTATTTCGTTTATTTTCCCTAATGGGCTTAGGAACTTGTTAGGCCCATGTTAGTTCTCTTTTCTATTTAACCTAGGAAGAGAGCTCATTCTAAAGAAGAGACACACTCATATCAGGTTTTAGTTTTACATCATCGTTGTTTTCTCAAGACTATGGAAGGCTAAGCACTTTTGCTTAGTCTGGCAATGGAAGCTTAAGTTTTGATTATTGGTTGTGAGGTTATGTTCCCTTTCTTAATTCCTATTGATCTATATCTCTTCTCTTAAGCAGAATATCATTGAATAATTATTGATTTGTCTAGACAGGCCATCTAGGTTTATTGATTGTTACTCATATTGCTATGACTAGGAAACTGTTGGGCTAACGTCCTGGTCTGGAGTGGCAAGCATAGGTTTTATTTGCTTTGGTGAATTTTATCTATGTAGAGATTTGATTACATGTTGAATGCTTCTGGTTGAGGTGTTATGTGTATCCTGGTTAATTCTTATGTTCATTGCTGCCTTTGGGTTGAATCACTAGTAGTGCTAGGGTTATTCATTGGTAAGGGTTCTTAGGGATGGTTTCCTTATTAATCTACACAAGATCGGGACAGGAATAATCATAGGAAGGAATTGGAAGTAATCTAGGATCAACCAACCAAAACTTAAGTGGAAATTACCTGGCTAAGTGTTTTCTCACATTTGATTGCATACTATTTATTCTGTTTTATTTTCTACTTGATTAAAACCTCAAAAAAAAACCTTTGTTACTATTGTTAGATTGGTATTCAATTTGTGATAGGAATACAGACACTTGTGATTCTCTTGGGATTTCGACCCTTGCTTGCTTACTATACTAGTTTGAAAGTTGAGGTTTACTTTGATTTGGCATAACGACCTTAGGCCACGTCAATGACAGTACAAGATGTTTACAATAGATTCAAAGAACATCGTGAGTTGGACAACTACAAACTGAAGTTGGCACTGTTGATAGTTGAGGGTCTGTTGTTGGGAGGGAGAAGAAGAGGCTAGTGAAGCCGCTGCATGTTATGCTGCTGGAGAATATGGATAACTTTTGGGATTATCCATGGGGAAAGGTTGCTTATGAAGAGCTTCACAAGTCATTGACCACAGCATTGGCCAAAAGAATGCAAACACTAGAGAAGACAAAGCTACTCTCCCACACACCAAGAATTCCATATTCCATTCAAGGCATGCCAGTTGTGTTTCAGGTAGTTATATTATAAACTTTTAATGGTTCAAATATGAATTACTGAGTGTGTTTTATTTGCAGGATGACATGATCATGGTGAATTACTGTGTGTGTTTTATGCTATACTATGACCGAATGTTTGAATACAGGGTGACAGGATCATGGTGAATATGCAGGATGTTATTTGTTGTTTGATTGAAACAACATACTAGTTTTCCAACATAGTTTTATGTGCACTCCAGATAGTTTTATGGTGACCTGAGTTAAAGTATAGAGTGACATGATATAATGATTTAATGTATCTTAATTTGCTAATTCTCAAACCGCTTGTTATTGTAGATATGGGTATGGGAAGCTGTGCCAACATTTGGTCTCCACTTTGCATCAAAGTTGAGTGAATCTGCAATGCCTCGAGGTCTTCGTTGGTTTTCAGATGAAACCCCTAAACATGGAGTGTTGGAGTTGTCTTTGGCTAATCCTACACATGTGGTTAAGCCCATTCTTATTCCCGATGAGAATAAGGTGGATAAGTTGTCCGACTGCTACTATATTGTTGAAAATGATGACCCGCATTTTGACAAGATTGTGAAGGAAGAAATGAAGGGTTTGAAAAAGAAGGGGAAGGGGAAGCAAGGAAAAGATGGAGCGAGCCCGAGTAATGCATATGTGCATTCATCAGAGGTGATAAGTCAGATGTTAAGAATGATGAAGAGGATGGAAAAAGGAGTGTTTGACAGGATGAGAAGGTTGGAAAAGAGGGTATCAAAGCAGGATGAGGTGCCTAAGCTCAAGAGTAAGGGAAAAACCAAACAGGTATTCGGATGAGGATGAGGATGATTTTGAATCCTATGATGAGTCTGATGAGGAAGAGGAGAAAGTTTATAAGGATGACCAGGAAACAGAGGATGAGGAGGTGGATGATAAGGAGGTTGAGGTTGAGGAGGTTGAGGTTGAGGAGGTTGAGGGTGAGAAGGTTGAGAGTGATGATGATGATGATGATGATGATGATGATGATGATGATGATGATGATGATGATGATGATGATGATGATGATGATGATGATGATGATGATGATGATGATGATGATGATGATGATGATGATGATGATGATGATGATGATGATGATGATGATGATGATGATGATGATGATGATGATGATGATGATGGTGATGATGATGGTGATGATGGTGATGATGATGATGATGATGGTGATGATGATGATGATGATGGTGATGATGATGATGATGGTGATGATGATGATGATGATGATGATGATGATGATGATGATGATGATGATGATGATGATGATGATGATGATGATGATGATGATGATGATGATGATGATGATGATGATGATGATGATGATGATGATGATGATGATGATGATGATGATGATGATGATGATGATGATGATGATGATGATGATGATGATGATGATGATGATGATGATGATGACGAATTTAGGATGATGATGATGATGATGATGATGATGATGATGATGATGGTGATGATGACGAATTTAGGATGGTGATGAGGGTAATGACAATGAAGAACTTTGTCGGGGTGGTGACAAACCGAAGGAGGAGAACAAGGTAGAGGCTGAGTTTGCAAGTCATGATGATGATGATGAAGTTTCTGATAAGGATAATAAAGTTGGTGATGTTGATGAGGATAATGAGAGTGATGGTGAGGGTGGTGACAAAGAGGATGAGGAGAGGAAGGTAGAGGCTAAGGTTTAGGAGGCTGAGGTGGACAAGGTAGAGGCTGAAGTTCAGGAGGCTGAGGTGGAAAAGGTAGAGGTTGAGGTTCAAGAGGATGAAGTTCAGGAGGATGAGGTGGAGAAGGTAGAGGCAGAAGGCAAAGAGCTATGAATATGCTCATATGAAAATTATCATATTATCATTACTACTATGACATTATTCTTTATACGAGGTGACAATATTTCTAGTGTGTGATGGGAGTTTATATGTTTTACAAGAGAAAGTCTAGCATGTTGACAGTATTTTGACATGGTTATTATGATTGCAGGATTTTGATAATTCTATTGAGGGTGACAATGATGTTGAGGGTGCGGATGGTGTAATGGCCATTGTCCAAGACCTAAATAAAAAAGGCGGGCGATGGTGAAAAGGACCAGGAGCATGATTTTACTAATGATCTTGAAAGAGCACCAAAGGCTACCTAGCAGGAGCTAACCACAACAGAGGTTGAGGAACCTCTTTTAGTCCTAGCCGTTGTGGTTGATGTATCCACCAAGGTGAAACCCAAAAATAAACGGAAGCAACATCTCCAACCGAAGAGGGTTCTTCCTAGTCGTATCGCGAAGCCATCGGCCAAAAAATTAACACCGTACACAGATGAGAAAAAAGGGGAAAACTGTGAAGAAGATAACCAAGAATTCACAGGTGAAGGAGATGACTGCTTTGCTGAAATGGATGGATGATGAAAGGTTAGTATCTAAATGATTTAATCATGTTCAACTATCTTTCATGGATTTAATTACGCCTTCGTTATTTTTCAGCTCTAAGCCAAGAGTTGGACTGTGTGGTCATACGATGGACAAGGACTGGTTTGGCCTAATATTGGAACTAAAAGCTTGGTTGGAAGATGGTGTAAGTTATTTACTTATGATGTCAAATTAGTTTACTGTTGGGAATTGTTGCAAAGTCTGACAGGATGAATTATATTATTTTGAAGCAAATCGATGAAGTTTGTTGTTATATCCGTAAGGCGCTTCTGGAGTCTGAAGTTAAAGGCAAGGCCACAATATTGGACGTTTTCTGGCTGCTGGTTATACAGATGCATATAGATACTATATAAAAAATGCCCCCACTCTTCAACCTATACCTGAACGTGCACTTAAATACTTTAGGGGAGATCGGCCTAAAGTTTATGGGTCCAGTTGGGATTATCTGGACTTCATTTATGTCCCCTTCAACATCAAGAACATGCATTGGGTGGCTGCAAAGATCGATCTGCAACAATGGCTGGCAAATGTATATGATTGTAATGTGAATTTGAACGCTAACTTGCTCGTAGAGACCTGGCTGCATGGGGTTTTAAGGTTTCTTTCTCACTTCATGACACAGTACCCGCCTCTTGCAAAGAAATTTGAAAATCGGGGTACCGAAGAGATTAAATTTTCAAGAGTGACAGGACTGAAGCAAGCGCGGGTAAGTCGAAATATCAATCCTATTACCAATTTTATTATATACTTCATCTAAGTAACTTCATTGCATTTTGTATTCGTAGTCATGACTATGGGATATACACTCTGAAACACATCGAGTTGCTAAGTGCTGGTTGGAAAAATCTTGACGTTGTGGCAAACAAATTTATTGATGACTTCATGAGCGACATGTCTCACAGCGTGTTTGACGGGGTATGAAGGTCAACTCTAAGAAACCCCATCATTTAAATTGGATGTTTGGATAAAACATTAACTTCTTTTTGTGGTTTGGATGGCATTTGCTTAGATTACGTACAATTGGATGTTTTGGAAGACATTTGCTTAGATTACGTACAATGTTACGATAACTTATTTATAGATGTGGTAGTTGATTGGCAGTTAAATGGAAGTTATGTGCGTGTAGGTTAAATGGCAGTTACATGGAAGTTACGACAACTCCTTTTTTTAGAAGAGACAATAAAAAAGTTACACACCGTCATGAAGTTAACCGTAACTACCCACCAACTCCAATTTACGCTAATTAGACTGGATATATAGATAACTGTGACAGGACATTAACACTAGTAATTAAATTAAGAAGATAGAAGAGCACCGTCATAAATGTATCTGTAACTGCCAACCAACCCAAAACCTCTTTACATACCCCTTCTTCCGTAGTCATAATTCCTCATCCACAACTCTTCCCAACATCTTCCACCTTGTACATAACTCCAAATTCCCTACTATTCCTTCATTTTCATGGATGACCAGCCGTACGAACACAGGGTGTTTACCACCGTCCATACAGGAGGGAGAATCCTCCCTTCGAGGGGAGCAATGGCCATAAATTCGACCCACTACTACGAAGGTGGGACGACCCAAAACCGGTGTCCTTTGGCCGAAATGGTAAAGGATGTTTGGTGGCTCATTAACCAACTTTATCATTTTAACAATTGTGAACGGGATGCTTCCTACTTCTTCAAAGTTGTGCCCCCCCACGGCGGCCCTCGTACCTTGAGGGCCTTGCAGAACCGTGGAGACGCAGCCGTCCTTGCAGCCCTTGGTAGAACCATGGCATTCATTAACATATATGTCGTGATCGGAGATGTTGTTCAAAAACTTCCGTAACGCGACGGCCCAGACTCATCAGTCTCATCCGCATCAATGTTTATGTAATATTTAGTATTTTATTAAGTAATTTAGGGTAGTGACTATGTAATGTCACGTAGTATTTAGTAGGTTATCAAGTATTTTGTAATAAATGTTAGTGTAATGACTATATATTGTCATGTAGTACCTGGATAATGTCACGTAAATGTAGTGCTTTATGAAGTATGTTATGTATTCCCGTTTTATATAATATAGTACTTTGTGATAATGTCGCGTACTTTAAAACCATATTAAAGACGACGACAAGGCAATACATTTAGTATGACAGGTCCAAAATGCCATATTAAGCCCATTTTCTGAGCGGTTCCTTAGAGCACAGAATGCCATATTTGGCCCAATTTCTGATCGGTTTAACAATTATATTAAGAACTTGTTATGAACTCGGTTTGACATACTATTATATACTGTTCCAGAACGGGTTTGACTTCATTTCATCTATCTCAATTTGGGTAAGTTTTCTAGGGTTTGTCGGGATTGAGCGGCCGAAATCAACACCACCCCATTTGGAGAGAGTTCAACCACAACCCTAAACCATTTCACTCACGAAGCGCGAAATTGCAGGTATTATTATACACATAGCATGGTTATTTTTAAATTGTTTCGAAAAGTTCATCTTGAATCAAAGTCCTCTTGTGTGTGCTGTTGTTAATAGGATGCCGAACAATGTGATTGATATTAGCTATTCCTCCGACTTAGTCGAAGACAACAGTTGGAGTACTTACAGTACTGGAGAGTACAACAGTTGCGACCACCCAATTACTGTTGAAGATGATAAGGATATTGAAGATGGAGTGGTTGATGATGATGAAGATGATGAAGATGTTGTAGATGAACCAACATCAGCAATACAAAGAGCTCAAGCTTTTGCGACTGACAAGAATAATAGTTTCGTTGTTTTAATGAAAAAAACAATGTCCAGGGCAAATTTCGTTTGGTAGGCACCGCATCCTTTATCATGTAAAAGTTTGATAAGGATTACTTCCTAATATCAACTTGCAACAAACTTATTGATATGCAGGGTGTCCCGAGCAATCATGCTATGAAATTCTTGAGTGCTGCAAGAACCACTGAAGTCATCATGGATTGTGGTATGGTTGCTTGGCCCGTAGCTGTCACAAAAAGTGGGAATCACTACAGATTTGGCACAGGCTGGAGGCAATTTGTAATTCACAATGAATTGGAAATCAACGATGCATGTGTATTTGAAATAGTGAGTCACCGCAATGTTATATACAACGTTACCATATTCAAAGATTATATGTCTGTTTTTAGTATTTTTTGAATTTGAAGAATGTAACTCTATGGTCATGGTTTTGTTGGTTTAGGGTTTAGGGTTTGTTGAATATCTTTATTACAACTACTGTGGTAATACATGTTAATGTCGTGAACATATAATGTCATGTAGTGACTATATAATGTCACGTAAATATAGTGCTCTAGGAAGCATGTTATGTATGGCTGAGGAAGGTTTATGTGTTTCTTGTGTGTTACAGTAACTACCCAACGACTAAATATCATTTCTACGAAACGTAATATGAGTGGTAAGAGATCATTCAAGAGTTTGGATCTCTTACTACACATATTAACAATAATGATGAGTTTGAATTTCTTAATACACATATTAACAAAATAGATAATTACAGAGTTAACACAATTAACCTCATCATGGGACGGCTGAGGGGTTAGGACAGTTTCGTGAGTTATGGACGAGAGTTCCACACCTTCTCCTCGGGCCCCTGTATTCTCCACCTGACGAGATTCTTTTCTTCTTTGGTCTCCCACATTTCCGCCTAACATCCGGGGGCAAACATACTCTATTCAAGACCGTGTCAGGAACTTCCCAACGCTCAAATGCAGGAACCGGATATAAAGTTTCCTTGTACACTTCCTTCCACTTTTCAGCAGTAAAGACGGGATGAACAAGAGTGACAGGATCCATACCACAATCCTTCATAGCCGCTATTGCACACACACAAGGAATTTGGTCAACTTGGAAGACGTTGCAGTAGCAAGTTCGTGCATGCAAATTTACCAAGAATGTAGTTCCATAGGCATGCACTTGAAACTCATATTGATTTAGCCTACTCACAACCATTATCAACGATTTCAAATAATTACCTTCTAGCTCACGACAAACTGTCGAGGTCAGCAGATTAGAATGTCGCTCTCCCTTTAGTCTCCTGTCATAAAACCACTGAGTCATGACATTCAGTATACCATCAAGCAACCCAATCAACGGCATTCGACGCGGCCCCACTAATCGACTATTAACGGATTTCGCATTGTTGGACGTCATAATGTTGAATCTGTTTGCGGGCATATACGAACTTGTCCACGCTTCAAATCCAATATCCCTTAGGTAGGTACCGACTTCCGGGGATTGTGCGCAAAGTCTTGCAAATTCACGATTGAAGTCTTGTTTGGTGTACGCTTGATTTGCCTTTTGGTACAGAATCCACAAGTCGTTCCTTTTAAACCTCGTTTTCACGTTTTGAAATAGGTGAAGTGTGCAACAACCATGCTTTGCGAAGATGTAGCGCTCTCTTAAACCTTTGTAAATGCTTCCATGTCGGTCAGACACAAATACGAGGTCATGATCATCAGTAACAACGGAGCGTAGGTGTCGGAAGAAATATGACCATGAACTGTCATTCTCGATGTCAACAACAGCAAAAGCCACTGGATATATTTGTCTGTTTTCGTCTTGTGCCACTGCAACTAGTAGTGTGCCTCTATACTTTGATCCTAGATGGGTACCATCCACAATTATGACCTGCAATAGTTTTCACTCAGCTTTACAAAGTGACATTGTACAACTACAATAGTAATCTTATATGCTATAATATACTGCAAATGATTTGACAATAGCACCGTGGAATGTGACAAAACTTAAATGTACCTTTCTTAAAAACTACATTCCCTTGCGCCAAACACCCAAGCTGATAAAACAATACTTGAATCGACAATTACAATCTACTTCAACATGTGTGACTGTACCTGTATTAATCCTTTCGAGCATGTACATGTATCCATGAATCCTATTATAGCTTTGCTCAGTTGTGCCTCTTATCCTGTCAATGGTGGCTAAACGTGCTCGATTTGCCTTGTCGTAACTAACGGCTACTCCCATCTTCTTCATGATGTCCTGAATTTCGGCAGCACGAGGTTCAGGACATGTACCGATTGTGTTAAAGCTGTAACAGAATTGTATATGTAACGTGCTAAGGTTAGTTCATATACATGCTCATAACTATATACGATCATACTGACAGGATTGTTTACTAACCTTGACATAATATGGTCAGCAATTACGCTTGAACTTGCATGTGTGTGGTGGTTATGCTTTAGCTTCATGCCACATGTGTGTTGTCCACAATACTTCCTTACTTCAAACAATCATGTGCTGCCAATAGCGCTCCCACGACAAAAAAATGTGCAACTAGGATCAATGCACCTTACCACATATAACTTCTTATCGGACTTCTGGACATGCATCTGGAAGCGCCTCTGTAATGCCATCAAGGATAGATGATCCTTAAGATCCTTCTTGCAATTGAAATGCTCTCTAACTTTTATTTCCAGATCATTGCCGCTCACCCCATTATCCTCCATTGGCTCTTCCAAATCATCCAATTGCCTTTTACTAAACTTTTTGCTACGATAGTACTCGGATTCAATCTCTTGGAGAACTTCCTCTTCAATGTCTATAAATAAGTTGTCCACTTCATTAGTGTCATCCAACAATGACCCTTCTTCAACATCTTCCTCAACATCATCCTCAAAGTCATCCTAATCAAAATCTCGCCCAACGTCTTCCCCATAATCACTCTCAATCTCAATACATTCATGTATTCTTTTCCTTCATGTGGAAGACCTTGTGTCTCTCCCATTAGTTTCTGAATCTGCCTCAAATTGGCTCACCAAGTCAACTATTTGTACATCCCCATTGTTTACAGGACAAATTTTTGGTTTCATTTCATACATGTCACAATCAACTATATTCAGTACAACTTCAGTGGTACAATTGTCGCTTACCACCTTGCTCTTGTCGGATTTGGTACCATTTCTGCTTGGATGACAACCAACCACAACATCGGCCTCTGCCTCTTGAGTTTGTGTTAACGGTGGTGGAGTCAGACACATTGTGATGTCCTCGATATCATTTCTACTTGGATGACCAGCCATCACAACCTCGAAAAGACAGTGACACATCTTCCTTACCTTGGGCTGATATGCTTCCCAATGGGAACTTCCCTTTCATGTTTTGTGACACATCTTCCTTACCTTGGGCTGATATGCTTCCCAATGGGAAAAGACAGTGACACATCTTCCTTACCTTACTGCTTTCTTCCTACGCCTTTCCTTACTTTAGATTACCTGGGTATCAGAGCCACTAGGCAACATTTCGCCCCGGTTGTAGTATTATAGTTATTTACGCCTTCAGTTACTGTTTACCAAGGTCGAACTTTTTACTGTTACTAGACCGTGCGTGTTTGGTTTTAGTCGTAAGTCCGTTGGTAAGCCCGCTTGACGAGGTAGTCCCAGGGTGTTCCAGGCCGATGGTCCCACGCCATTTAGTAACAATAAAACATACGATTAAGATAAATAGTTCCTAAAACGTAACTAATTATGGCTCTACAATTTAGGCGGATGCTGCATAGAGGTTCTAGTTCATCTAGCACCCCAGTCGTCCATAGTAATGAAAATCTGTATGAAGAAAATAATAATGATTGGAACATACCACAACAGTCTATACAATCTATTTACAGAATAGGATGGACAGACTTTAAAACAGCCTTTAGTGTTAAAAGTCATGAAGAAACACTCAGTTTAGACAAAGAACAACTGACTCTTCAATTATTATCCTCCATAGCTATTGATGAATATCTAAAAAAGAATTATAGATATATCCACATAGGCCTAATTCAAGTTGCTCTTAAGCCTTTAGCCAGATTAGGCATAGACACCCCAGTCTTTATTGCCCTTAGAGACGACAGACTCCTTTCTTACAAAGACTCTTTAATTGCTGTTATTCAAACCAATATCTGTAATGGCCCAATCTTCTTCAACTGTTCTCCAAATTTTACAGTTGATATGACAGACCCTAGAATCAGTAGTATTCTTACTCTTGATATTAAGCTCCTTAAAAAGGGGTTCAAAAACCTTTCTAAAAACTTTGTCATTATCTACCGACTCCACTACAGAATCCTAAGTTCCTGCACAGATCCTAAGTGTATAGTTCCTCCTGTCCCTAGAGGAGAGACTATCCTCCTATAACTAGAAGTCGAAAGATCTACAACCTTCACTCCCAAACTGATAAAATGGGAAGACATCACTATACCAGAAGCTCTGGAACTAAGACATGATTGTCCTCCGGAAGATCTCGAAAAAACAGAAATTTCCCAGATAGAAGAAAGTGGTGATGGTAGGGTCCTTATAAGATTCAATTCCACTAAATCTTTTAGACCTATACCCAGAAATCCCCATCCTTTCCCTTCAAGAAACTCTTTCTCTGAGTCCCTCTATACTGCTAGAGACCATTCTATAAAAGACCATTCAGTTAAGGTTGAATTTAGTAGTCCCATTCCTAACCCTGTTACTGAACAAAAGTCAGATGAATCTTTTCCCTCTTCACCTACTCAGAGTGATATGGGAAGATACTCCTCCATAAATGTTATCACTAAAATGGACTTTACAATAGACAAAGATTATCTAAGAAAAGACTTTGATTCCATTGAAAACAGGATCAAGAAAGTTTGGTTTTTGAAAATAGACAAAATAGTCAGAGATAAAATAAGAGAATTATGGTATTCTGATATGGAAAAATATAGGATCAATATCTTATTCTTCATATGGTTTCCTAATTACCTTAAGATTCAGGGAATAGAAAACCCTTTAGAACAGAAATCCATAGATGTCCAAACAAGGTTAACAAAAACCTGGAATCTTTTACCCTCAGGATCTACACAAAGTGTCCATCCTCCTCTACAAGGAATAAAAATTATTACAAAAGATGGAGAGATTCCTGCTGAACCTTTTAAAAATCCTAGAATTGGTACTCCAGACAACAGTCCCGCTACCCTAGAAGATGTTAAGAAAATACATCAACAACACAACTATTCTAACCAAATCCTCCACACAATAGCCGAACAAGTTGAATTAATACATGATAAAATCAGTACGGAAACTATCAAATTCCCTAAAGACATCTCTAGACCTCATTTTCAAATTCAGGGGATAAAAAAGGAGATCATTAGTAACACTTCCCTTAATCCTTCTCTTAGTCTCATAGAATTAATCGATCAAAAATTAAAAAATGTTACGATTAATTGTATCGAGGACTGTAACAATTGTTCCAACACAGACTCAAGCAGTTCCTCAGACAACTCTGAAAGAGAAGATTGCCCATCTGGTGATAAGGCAATTGAAACCTTACAAACCTGCTTTGAGGAAAACCCCATTACCATTAACAGGATAAGAAACAACCATGATAGACCTCAAGCACACAGAAAAATATTTAGGAACACAAACACTAGAAACTTCTATCCTAGACCTACTCCTCCTGACCTTCAATATGAAGAGAGATCTAAGTTTAGATCCACAGATTATAATGGACAATCTATCTATGAATGGAATATAGATGGAAAATCCGAACATGAAATACTTAATACCTTACAAGAAATGGGTATGGCTAATGTAGCCTATACAGTTGGTAGAAAAGACCCCAAAACTTGTTTTTCACTTTTAACTACTGGATTTACAGGCCAGCTTAGAAACTGGTGGGATAATGCTTTATCCTCCTTTCAAAGAGAAGAGATCCTAGATTTTACCAATGATAATGGTGAACCAGAACCTGTCCACCAACTTATATACACCATAAGTATGCACTTCATAGGCAACCCTAGGGAGGAAATCCAAGCCAATAGAGAGATCCTTTCTAATCTAAGATGTAAGACCCTTAGTGACTATAGATGGTATAAAGATGTTTTCCTGTCCTACGTCTACAAAAGAAATGATTGCAATAAGGGATATTGGAAAGAAAGATTTGTTACTGGTCTTCCCAACTTATTTGCTGATAGGATAATCCAAAAAATAAAAGATGAAATTCAAACAGAAGAAATTCCTTGGAAAGACATGACCTATGGCCAATTAACGGCTTTTGTCAAAAAAGAAGGGTTAGCCCTTTGCTCCGAATTAAAAATCCAGGCCAAATATGGTAGAGAAAAAGGATCTAGAAGAAAAGAACTAGGGAACTTCTGTGAGGCTTTTGGCCTTGCCAAAATAGAACCCCCTTCTTATAAATATAAAAAGGGTCATAAAAATAAACACAGAAAGTTTGATAATAATTATGAAAGGCCTAGTTACCCACCTAGAAGGAAATTCCAACCAAGACAGACTAATAAAAAGATTATCTGTTTTAAATGCGGAAAACCAGGCCATAAGGCAGACAATTGCAGTCTCAAACAAAAGATCAATGAAATCTGTCAAGATGATAGTACCCTAAAAGATAGACTCACTAAAATCCTTTTGGAGGATTCTGAGAATGAATTTTATGTCCCTGATACTTCAGAAACTGAGGATTCAGGAACAACCCAATTCTGCAATGTTATCACCAAAAGTGATGAAAGAGAGGCCCTTTTAGAGCTTATCGATACCCTTGAAGATCCTCAAATAAAACGAGAATACTTCATGAAGCTAAAAGAACTAATATTTAAAGAACAACAACCCCAACTTGAAGAACCTTTTAGCATATCCAAAATTATTAATAAAAAATCACCTACTAAGATATTTTCCTCCATTACCTTGAAAGACCTACAAGCTGAAGTCAATAAAATCAAAAAAGACATAGGATCCCTTAACCAACAATTATTACTAAATGAGACAAAAGATCTTGAACTTGAAGCTAGAATAGCTCACCTAGAATTTTCTAAAAACCCTTACTCCAGCCCCCGTTCTCAACAAAATGAAGAAGAACATCCCGTCATTGAAGATTCTTTTATTGCGGCCATAAACAAGATCAACTTTCAAAAATGGTATGTTCATATTACCATAAAAATAGAAGACTTCACTCTTTCTACAGTTGCTCTCATTGACAGTGGAGCAGATCTAAACTGTATCTGTGAAGGAATAATCCCTTCAAAGTATTACCACAAGAGTCGTGAAAAAATTCTTGATGCTAGTGGTAGTCGTATGAACCTTAGTTACAAGATCCCTAAAGCCTCTATTTGTAATGAGAAACATTGTTTCCACAACTCCTTCATATTAATAAAAGGCTTAAATCAGCAAATAATCCTAGGAACACCCTTCCTGACACAAATCTGTCCGTTCACTGTTGATAGATTTGGCCTACATACAACAGTAATGGAAAAAAGGATTAGTTTTAAGTTCATTGCTGCGGTTGAACATAATGATATATCTATCCTACAGTCTGCATCTGTTAGCAGAACCTAAAACATTATAACAAGAGAACTTGTAACATTAAACTCTTTCAAATCCCTACAGAGTCACAGACATACAGTGATTTCTAACTTGTTTTAAAGTTTTCAGGTTTTAAAAATGAGATCTCCCTCCCGCAAAGGAAAGGAAAAGGTTTTACCTTCACCTTCCTCCCAAGTTACAGCCAAAAGCAACTTCAGACCGCTACAGGGACTTTTGCTCTCCACAGAACAAATTGGTTTGCTGAATAACATTTGGAGGCTTCCTACTATGCCCCATGCAGCCAAGAAAAAAGTACAAGCCTTAAATACACTCAGTATCCACTTCCACGAAAATGGAAATGTGATAAGAGAGAAAGAAAAAAGGGAAAAAGATTTGGGTGAACAACTAACCATTGCTACAGGTAGACGTTGGAAGAATCTCCAAACTCGTCTCCTCGACACACCAACACAAGAAGCACTTACACCACTCCTTGATGCCTGGCCCCAGAGAAAAGAGGTTCTAATACAAAAAACAGAAGAAGGCCATTTGGCAGACCTTATACAAACTCAGAAAGAGCTTATCCAAATGTACTTCGGTGAACCAGGGTGGAAATTCAAGGGAGTCACTGTTCGGCAATTCTCTACTATTAAACCAATAGCAGGGGGCCCAACAATGATGACAGGCGGACTTCTGAAGATCCTCCTTTACCTAAACACATGCACCATGCCCAAAGACCTTATTCTAAAATTCTTCCACCTAGGTATGGTCCACAGTATCAGTTTCCTACCCAATATTGAAGGAAGAATAGAAGAGATCCTGCAGGCCTTTGGAGAAAAGTTCCTGTTAATAGGAAGTAACATGGCAACTTTTGGTCCAACAGTTGCCTACGTCCAAGCTACCCTCCCAAAAGTAACGGAATTCACCATGATTCCGTCAAAAAAGGTTATATGTTTCTCCCATGGTGTTTCAAAGGATGAAGACTGGAGAGACTGGGTAGGTCTGCTACCCACCAACTTTACAATACACGAGGAACATGAGCTCTATAGGCGCCACCAAGACGTTTCCTTCTTCTACAAAAATGCATACCTCTACAGTGGATGGAAGGCGTGTAGATTGGCAGCAGAAGGACATTATACACAAATCTGGGTTCCAGATAAATGGAGAATATGGCTACCTTTCAGCGGGGATGGCCAGTTTACGGATTGGCAAAAATTCATTTCCCTGGAAGATGAGTTTAAACAAGAAGATGAAGATATGCTTGACACCGAAGACTGGGATGACATAAGCATTCCCGACACTCATAGAGACACCTAGCACAAGAACCCTACGCTAAGGTAAACAAAAATAGTTCTATCTGTTCAGCAAGAAAGAAAAGAAAAGAAAAAAGAAAAGAAGAGAAAAAGAAAAAAGAAAAAGAAAGAGAAAAAGAAAAGAAGAGAAAAAGAAAAGAAGAGAAAAAGAAAAAAGAAAAAGAAAAAGAAGAGAAAAAGAAAGTTATTTTGTTTTCATTTTATGTTTTCATCTCAGGGGGTAATCTAGCCTGCTTTTAGATTATCTCCTTTGAACATCTTGTTAATTTGATAAAAGACTCAAGAAGTAGATCTCATAAGACAATAGGCCCATCATCAAGAAGGAAGAAGAGCCCAACAAATCAAAAGGCTCAAATACCCATCAAGACACAACGAAAGAAGAATAGGTCCATCAGAAGGATAGGCCCATCAGAAGAACATGCCCACTTTTTTGCAAGAAGACAAAAGACCAGCTCAGCATTCCACTCAAGACAAGAAGACAAAAGACCAGCTCAGCACTCCACTCAAGGCAAGAAGACAAAAGACCAGCTCAGCACTCCACTCAAGACAAGGAGACAAAAGACCAGCTCAGCACTCCACCCAAGGCAAGAAGACAGAAGAAACCAACTCAGTGCTCCACTCACAACAGGAGACTCCACCCGTGAAGAAATAGTACCAAAAATTGGTACGGACAAAGAAAATCAGACTCTCCCCTTTTTCTATAAAAGGCAAAGCCCTCATTTGTTTTGAGGCATCACAATTCAGACTCTCATGTGTTGAGAAACTCACAAAAAACTTCTGAAGCTTAGAAGCCTTCCTCTGGAGCTCCTTCAAGCTTTAGGAAATCATTTCAAGTTACGACAATAGTCCTTGTAAGTTTATTATGATCTTATAAAAGTCATATGTTTCCAGTTCATATTTCTCTCCCTGCTTTAATTATTAAGTTTTCCAGAATAGTCACTATTACGTTTACTGTTCATTGTTCTTAGTTTTTACTATTTATAAGTTACTGTTCAAAAGTCACTATATATTACTATTCACGCTGTAAAAACTTTGTAAAAACGTTGTATTACTGTTCACCTATGTTCCGCTTTACTGCTTTCTTCCTACGTCTTTCCTTACTTTAGATTACCTGGGTTCATTTGGTATCAGAAGAAAGCAGTAAAGCGGAACATAGTTGTAACTTGATACGACTACTTAGAACCTTTTATTTGTACCCTTGCGTAGTCTTTCATTAGACTGACCAACCGTTGTTTTTCCTTTGCATGGTGGGCTGGTGTCATCCGTCTCATATGACACATCAGGTAAATTTCCTCAGCTGTGAAGGCCAGAAATCCGACGTTGAAGGCAGTTGATATTTTAAGTTTTCCTAGGTTGAAGATCCTGGCGGAAGATCGCACAATTCAAAACCCCTTTGTGGCGTTTTATTTATCTCAAAGACTTCCGCTGTAATAAACGCTTTATGTATTGGTTTTGTTATCATTTGTAACTTACAACGTCGACATGAACATTATTTGGTCAACTCTCATGTTATTTACTAAAGTTTGCAGTATTATCTCATGTGTTATAAAAACGGTAAGCCTTGGGTGACCCCGGGTGTGTATTCTGAGGTCACTAGCGGTAATACTTCCAAAGGTATTTTGGGGGTGTTACAATGTTGAACTTGCCAATGTTATTTGAACAGGGCTGGATCCACCGTGTTGAGGCTGATGAATTATTATTGAAATTTGATGATGGGTTTTACCAAAGGCACATAGATAGCAATGTGTATGAAATCTGTTTTGTGTACAACGGGGCAAATTTCAGTAGGCTCCGTCAAGTCATTGTATCTGCAGAGGCATTACACAAAAACTTCCTCTTTCCCCTTGAGTATCATGGAAAGCGGAGGATTACAACAAACAATCTTGTGCCTATCTCACTTCTTCTTGACGAGGAGCAGAAAAATGTTGTTCGCTTAATTTTAGGGTGTAGAGGAGGAGCTCCTTATATGATTTATGGACCCCCGGGAACATGAAAGACAAAAACACTGGTGGAGGTGATCCTACAACTCTATACAACGAGACGAAATTCTCATATACTGGTATGTGCTTCTTCAAATTGTGCGGCAAATCACATATTAGAAAAAATCCTTTGCAAGGGGATGAAACTTAGGGAGGAAGATATTTATAGGTTGAATGCCACACGTCGTCCCTTAGAAAAAAAATGAGCGCTGCATTGTTGAGGTTCTATACCTACAGTGAAGGTTTCTTCACTTGCCCTTCTCGAGATGCACTCCGCAGGTACAAGATAATAATAACGACATACACGAGTGCATCTTACCTCTATTGTGAAGGGGTTAACTATGGCCACTTCCCCCACATCATCTTAGATGATGCAACCCAAGTTTCAGAGCCAGAGACAATGATCCCCATATCAACCCTCTTACAAAACAACACAATTATTATTCTTTGTGGTGATCCCAAACAACTTGGGCCTGATATTCATTCAAAGCAAGTTGAGGCTTATGGTTTGGGAAGATCTTTTCTAGAGAGGTTGTTTGACTTTGAAGTTTACAGATCAGGGGATCGCAATTATGTCACAATGTTGGTGAACAATTACCGGAGCCACCCTGCAATTCTTTGTGTTCCTTCAACACTATTTTATAGTGGAGCATTGATTCCATATCGAAAAGACAGTGACACATCTTCCTTACCTTGGGCTGATATGCTTCCCAATGGGAACTTCCCTTTCATGTTTTGTGGAATCCAAGGCTTTGATGAGAGGGAAAAGGGAAGCCCTTCATGGTTTAATAGGATTGAAGCTATCAAGGTGGTTGAGCTCGTACATAAGCTCAGAAGAAGGAATGTGGCTGAGCAAGACATCGGGATTATTACCCCTTTCCCACAACAAGTACTAAAGATAGGGAAGGCTCTCATGTCTCTACATCTGATGGATATTGAGATTGGCACGGTTGAGCAATTTTTGGGTAAAGAAAAGGAAGTGATCATCCTGTCAACCGTCAGATCGACCTATAAACACGACGAATATGACAGGACTTTCCGCATGGGATTTCTGAGCAACCCGAAGAGGTTCAATTTTACCCTAACTCTTGCCCGATCATTGCTTATTATTGTTGGTAACCCTTATATTATTGATAAGGTAATTCCCGGTAAAAAACTTAGTTGTTTATCAAATGCATTAAAAAGTTGTTTAACCAACCGTGTTGTTGATCATTGACAGGATTGTCACTAGCACAAAATGTCATCCTATTGTGTTGCAAA
Organism: Rheum nobile; assembly: GCA_027886185.1. Lineage (NCBI taxonomy): Eukaryota > Viridiplantae > Streptophyta > Magnoliopsida > Caryophyllales > Polygonaceae > Rheum > Rheum nobile. The sequence goes on from WOAB01000163.1 coordinate 3,888,502, forward strand.
TAGCGCCTATGATGGCTGTGCATTCCGTGTGAAGGAGAAGGTTCACAGAAGTCAGTTGTGATTCTAGTAATGTAATGATAGCATCCAGTTGACAACTATCCTTCTTTTAGAACTGTAATGGTAGCCCACGTTCCAACATTCTAGTAATTTAATGATAGCATCCAGTTGGCAACTATTCTAGTAAGGTAATTATCTGTATGTCTAGTGCTGGCATTGTACTTGAATTTGCAAAACTTACATGAAGAGAGACATCAAAATTTTGGCAATCTGACATGTAGAATCAACCCTTGTTACGAATACTATTCGAAATTTTCCAAAACCTCGTACATAAAACACCAAAGTCATGAGGTACATACTTCATAGTTAATTCATCCTCAACCATGCCTACATGCTCGATTACAAATGCTGAAAGCACTAATCCTTAGAATCACACTAGCACCAAATGCAGAAATATGAATTATTACATGGTTCTTGAAGTTTTCCTGGGAGTGTAGTGTCTTGTTTTCAGCTTCAATTTCTGCCACCCTTGCATTTAGTCGCCAAATTGCATGATTGAATTTCATCTCACTTGTATTGAGTTCCATAATTCTTTGTCGAAGTTCATGTATCTCAGTACGTAGACGTTTGATTATTTCACCCAACATGTTGGAACGTGGGCTATTCGTTAGCAACATGTCTAACTCTTCTTGCAATTTCTCCTCTATTTGAGAAGGTGTAGGAGATGTAGGTGGACGTTCATATTTTTGGGGGTCCCCGCTTTGATAACTTGAGGTGTCGCTGGATGAAATTGTTTTTGAGTACTGCAGAAACAAAGAAAGATTTCCAGCGAAAAACACAGTGATACATGCTTGTTTATTGACCCAGTATGAAAACCAAACAATAAACAAAGAGGGTTACCTTCAAGTTCGGCGCAACAGTAAAGGATCTTTGGCTCAACGAAACGAACAGAGAGGGTTTAGGGATTGTTGATTGAAAATGAGAAGGAACATGGTCATGTATGTGCATTTATTTAGGTTCTTTTGTTCATTTTTTGGGCATGTCATTCTTTATTTAATATTGTTTCATAACTATTTACTTGATATGACTTCTGAAAATGGAGAGTAGTACACATCATCTTTTCCATCTGTCTTCCCTCTAAAAGTTCACAAGTTTCTCTCCAATTTGTACCACTTTACCCACGTGTTAGTCTTCCCCCTAATATAACCCAACCTGTAAACCTGTCCAAATCCACCGTAACCCCACAAGACCCTAAATCCACAAATCTTCAAAAAAGCTTGTGGCAGCGTCTTTAATGTCTTTGGAATAGAAGAAATTTAATAATGGGTGAGTTATGACTTTCAGGTTTTTATTCTTCGTTACAAGATATTCTTCTGTGGTTCACTAAACGAGAGAACAACCTTTCAACTTCTTGTTGAACATTAATCAAATATGAGTTTAACTCCCGTTTATCCTTGATTCTAGAATATTTGTTTTCCCTACAATTTTTGTCCCGTTTGGCTAGAAAACCCTTTATTATGGCTTGAAAGCCCTTTAATGTCGGTGTTAGGGTATTGGTCATACTGTCAACATTTGTCATGAAGTATTTAACTTATGTTTGCTTTTTCTTCGCATGACAGGTTCAAGATCATACTACTTGACTTTGAAAACAGGCGGTGAATGGATATGTAAGGGAAACAAGTGGGTTTTCGATGGGATCACAACGATAACAACATTTCTTTTGTCTGCATATATGAATTACTCAAATCTGAGGAAAAAGTTGGCTGAGAAGATTAAATGCATTGACGACATAGATGGAATGGAGCTAAAATATCTATCACCGCGGAAGCCATTGCCACAACCAATCGATGTCAAAGATGACGAGGACCTTGATGCTTTCAAATTTTTGAACTTGCAATCAGAAGATGCTATTTGGCCTATCGAGTTATATGCGAGTATGAAAAAAAAAGGAAACAAAGAGGCAGAGACCGAGGTTGTGATGGCTGGTCATCCAAGTAGAAATGATATCGAGGACATCACAATGTGTCTGACTCCACCACCGTTAACACAAACTCAAGAGGCAGAGGCCGAGGTTGTGGTTGGTTGTCATCCAAGCAGAAATGGTACCAAATCCGACAAGAGCAAGGTGGTAAGCGACAATTGTACCACTGAAGTTGTACTGAATATAGTTGATTGTGACATGTATGAAATGAAACCAAAAATTTGTCCTGTAAACAATGGGGATGTACAAATAGTTGACTTGGTGAGCCAATCTGAGGCAGATTCAGAAACTAATGGGAGAGACACAAGGTCTTCCACAGGAAGGAAAAGAATACATGAATGTATTGAGATTGAGAGTGATTATGGGGAAGACGTTGGGCGAGATTTTGATTAGGATGACTTTGAGGATGATGTTGAGGAAGATGTTGAAGAAGGGTCATTGTTGGATGACACTAATGAAGTGGACAACTTATTTATAGACATTGAAGAGGAAGTTCTCCAAGAGATTGAATCCGAGTACTATCGTAGCAAAAAGTTTAGTAAAAGGCAATTGGATGATTTGGAAGAGCCAATGGAGGATAATGGGGTGAGCGGCAATGATCTGGAAATAAAAGTTAGAGAGCATTTCAATTGCAAGAAGGATCTTAAGGATCATCTATCCTTGATGGCATTACAGAGGCGCTTCCAGATGCATGTCCAGAAGTCCGATAAGAAGTTATATGTGGTAAGGTGCATTGATCCTAGTTGCACATTTTTTTGTCGTGGGAGCGCTATTGGCAGCACATGATTGTTTGAAGTAAGGAAGTATTGTGGACAACACACATGTGGCATGAAGCTAAAGCATAACCACCACACACATGCAAGTTCAAGCGTAATTGTTGACCATATTATGTCAAGGTTAGTAAACAATCCTGTCAGTATGATCGTATATAGTTATGAGCATGTATATGAACTAACCTTAGCACGTTACATATACAATTCTGTTACATCTTTAACACAATCGGTACATGTCCTGAACCTCGTGCTGCCGAAATTCAGGACATCATGAAGAAGATGGGAGTAGCCGTTAGTTACGACAAGGCAAATCGAGCACGTTTAGCCACCATTGACAGGATAAGAGGCACAGCTGAGAAAAGCTACAATAGGATTCATGGATACATGTACATGCTCGAAAGGATTAATACAGGTACAGTCACACATGTTGAAGTAGATTGTAATTGTCGATTCAAGTATTGTTTTATCAGCTTGGGTGTTTGGCGCAAAGGAATGTAGTTTTTAAGAAAGGTACATTTAAGTTTTGTCACATTCCACGGTGCTATTGTCAAATCATTTGCAGTATATTATAGCATATAAGATTACTATTGTAGTTGTACAATGTCACTTTGTAAAGCTGAGTGAAAACTATTGCAGGTCATAATTGTGGATGGTACCCATCTAGGATCAAAGTACAGAGGCACACTACTAGTTGCAGTGGCACAAGACGAAAACAGACAAATATATCCAGTGGCTTTTGCTGTTGTTGACATCGAGAATGACAGTTCATGGTCATATTTCTTCCGACACCTACGCTCCGTTGTTGCTGATGATCATGACCTCGTATTTGTGTCTGACCGACATGGAAGCATTTACAAAGGTTTAAGAGAGCGCTACATCTTCGCAAAGCATGGTTGTTGCACACTTCACCTATTTCAAAACGTGAAAACGAGGTTTAAAAGGAACGACTTGTGGATTCTGTACCAAAAGGCAAATCAAGCGTACACCAAACAAGACTTCAATCGTGAATTTGCAAGACTTTGCGCACAATCCCCGGAAGTCGGTACCTACCTAAGGGATATTGGATTTGAAGCGTGGACAAGTTCGTATATGCCCGCAAACAGATTCAACATTATGACGTCCAACAATGCGAAATCCGTTAATAGTCGATTAGTGGGGCCGCGTCGAATGTCGTTGATTGGGTTGCTTGATGGTATACTGAATGTCATGACTCAGTGGTTTTATGACAGGAGACTAAAGGGAGAGCGACATTCTAATCTGCTGACCTCGACAGTTTGTCGTGAGCTAGAAGGTAATTATTTGAAATCGTTGATAATGGTTGTGAGTAGGCTAAATCAATATGAGTTTCAAGTGCATGCCTATGGAACTACATTCTTGGTAAATTTGCATGCACGAACTTGCTACTGCAACGTCTTCCAAGTTGACCAAATTCCTTGTGTGTGTGCAATAGCGGCTGTGAAGGATTGTGGTATGGATCCTGTCACTCTTGTTCATCCCGTCTTTACTGCTGAAAAGTGGAAGGAAGTGTACAAGGAAACTTTATATCCGGTTCCTGCATTTGAGCGTTGGGAAGTTCCTGACACGGTCTTGAATAGAGTATGTTTGTCCCCGGATGTTAGGCGGAAATATGGGAGACCAAAGAAGAAAAGAATCTCGTCAGGTGGAGAATACAGGGGCCCGAGGAGAAGGTGTGGAACTCTCGTCCATAACTCACGAAACTGTCCTAACCCCTCAGCCGTCCCATGATGAGGTTAATTGTGTTAACTCTGTAATTATCTATTTTGTTAATATGTGTATTAAGAAATTCAAACTCATCATTATTGTTAATATGTGTAGTAAGAGATCCAAACTCTTGAATGATCTCTTACCACTCATATTACGTTTCGTAGAAATGATATTTAGTCGTTGGGTAGTTACTGTAACACACAGGAAACACATAAACCTTCCTCAGCCATACATAACATGCTTCCTAGAGCACTATATTTACGTGACATTATAGAGTCACTACATGACATTATATGTTCACGACACTAACATGTATTACCACAGTAGTTGTAATAAAGATATTCAACAAACCCTAAACCCTAAACCAACAAAACCATGACCATAGAATTACATTCTTCAAATTCAAAAAATACTAAAAACAGACATATAATCTTTGAATATGGTAACGTTGTATATAACATTGCGGTGACTCACTATTTCAAATACACATGCATCGTTGATTTCCAATTCATTGTGAATTACAAATTGCCTCCAGCCTGTGCCAAATCTGTAGTGATTCCCACTTTTTGTGACAGCTACGGGCCAAGCAACCATACCACAATCCATGATGACTTCAGTGGTTCTTGCAGCACTCAAGAATTTCATAGCATGATTGCTCGGGACACCCTGCATATCAATAAGTTTGTTGCAAGTTGATATTATGAAGTAATCCTTATCAAACTTTTACATGATAAAGGATGCGGTGCCTACCAAACGAAATTTGCCCTGGACATTGTTTTTTTCATTAAAACAACGAAACTATTATTCTTGTCAGTCGCAAAAGCTTGAGCTCTTTGTATTGCTGATGTTGGTTCATCTACAACATCTTCATCATCTTCATCATCATCAACCACTCCATCTTCAATATCCTTATCATCTTCAACAGTAATTGGGTGGTCGCAACTGTTGTACTCTCCAGTACTGTAAGTACTCCAACTGTTGGGAAGCATATCAGCCCAAGGTAAGGAAGATGTGTCACTGTCTTTTCGATATGGAATCAATGCTCCACTATAAAATAGTGTTGAAGGAACACAAAGAATTGCAGGGTGGCTCCGGTAATTGTTCACCAACATTGTGACATAATTGCGATCCCCTGATCTGTAAACTTCAAAGTCAAACAACCTCTCTAGAAAAGATCTTCCCAAACCATAAGCCTCAACTTGCTTTGAATGAATATCAGGCCCAAGTTGTTTGGGATCACCACAAAGAACAATAATTGTGTTGTTTTGTAAGAGGGTTGATATGGGGATCATTGTCTCTGGCTCTGAAACTTGGGTTGCATCATCTAAGATGATGTGAGGGAAGTGGCCATAGTTAACCCCTTCACAATAGAGGTAAGATGCACTCGTGTATGTCGTTATTATTATCTTGTACCTGTGGAGTGCATCTCGAGAAGGGCAAGTGAAGAAACCTTCACTGTAGGTATAGAACCTCAACAATGCAGCGTTCATTTTTTTTCTAAGGGACGACGTGTGGCATTCAACCTATAAATATCTTCCTCCCTAAGTTTCATCCCCTTGCAAAGGATTTTTTCTAATATGTGATTTGCCGCACAATTTGAAGAAGCACATACCAGTATATGAGAATTTCGTCTCGTTGTATAGAGTTGTAGGATCACCTCCACCAGTGTTTTTGTCTTTCATGTTCCCGGGGGTCCACAAATCATATAAGGAGCTCCTCCTCTACACCCTAAAATTAAGCGAACAACATTTTTCTGCTCCTCGTCAAGAAGAAGTGAGATAGGCACAAGATTGTTTGTTGTAATCCTCCGCTTTCCATGATACTCAAGGGGAAAGAGGAAGTTTTTGTGTAATGCCTCTGCAGATACAATGACTTGACGGAGCCTACTGAAATTTGCCCCGTTGTACACAAAACAGATTTCATACACATTGCTATCTATGTGCCTTTGGTAAAACCCATCATCAAATTTCAATAATAATTCATCAGCCTCAACACGGTGGATCCAGCCCTGTTCAAATAACATTGGCAAGTTCAACATTGTAACACCCCCAAAATACCTTTGGAAGTATTACCGCCAATGACCTCAGAATACACACCCGGGGTCACCCAAGGCTTACCGTTTTTATAACACATGAGATAATACTGCAAACTTTAGTAAATAACATGAGAGTTGACCAAATAATGTTCATGTCGACGTTGTAAGTTACAAATGATAACAAAACCAATACATAAAGCGTTTATTACAGCGGAAGTCTTTGAGATAAATAAAACGCCACAAAGGGGTTTTGAACTGTGCGATCTTCCGCCAGGATCTTCAACCTAGGAAAACTTAAAATATCAACTGCCTTCAACGTCGGATTTCTGGCCTTCACAGCTGAGGAAATTTACCTGATGTGTCATATGAGACGGATGACACCAGCCCACCATGCAAAGGAAAAACAATGGTTGGTCAGTCTAATGAAAGACTACGCAAGGGTACAAATAAAAGGTTCTAAGTAGTCGTATCAAGTTACAACTATTGATTCTCGAATAATAGCCGATATACGATGTGAACTCCAATACTTCTACGGAAACACAAGAAAAGGAATGATTGAAGAGAAGACTCCAAGGGAATTGAGGCTTATGGGAAACGTATGAAAAGAAGACTCCAAATGAGTTGAGTCTTATAGGAAACGTATGACAATTGTTTGGGAACGTTAAGTTCTGACACAAGTTTAAAACATGACCTTGATTATTTTGGTCTACGACCAACCTCACCGCGCAATGCGAATCCAGATTAGAAAAAAGACTTACTCTAACAAGAGTCCGGGCCATTTTCACATTGTACTCCTCGCCCGAGGGTATATTAATTATGTGCGTAAAAGCACTTATCTTATTTAATTCCAAAACGAACATTCACGTTAAAGCTTTTAATTCACTTCATCTCGATACGAGAGATATTTCTGGGAATGAATCCCGAATGTTGACACTAGCTAAGTGCACCTACCACTTGAATAAGGGTACGGTCATGACCAAAAGTACTAGGGCAAAATCCTCCTAATACCAGTTATAAAGAAACGACTAGACCTCATAAGGTACATATCGTTCCTACGAATACTCGTGCTAACTACACATAAGTTCACATATAAATCCACACCAAAATCCATTACAGTAATATCATATAGAACTATATAATAGCGTTGTTTCTAGCAATATATACAACCTATTATAATCCATATTTTAACACATCGTTTTAGCAAATCTGTTCCCAAACACAAAACAACTTTATTCCAACTTAATTAAACAATCAAATAAATGATAATCAAGGGAAATGTGGAATAATGAGCAAAAGCGAACTACCACTTGCCTTAGCTTAAACGAAAGAGAGATCGGGTTTCGAGATCTGGGAATTTGGACTTGTGCACGGCTGTCTACTAAAATTCCCGTTGGAATTTATCGCCATTCCGTAGGGTCGGATCCCAATCCGCACAACCGGCCATGGATACGAGCACAATCCAACCCGACAACGCATACGAGGCGAGTTTTAAGACAAGAAACCCTAATTAGATACGGTACGAAAAGACGAAGCAAAACGAAGGAAAGAGGCCAGTGTCGCGGTCGCGGATGGCATAGCCGCGATCGCGTCTTTGCTGGGCAAAACCGCGCCCACGGTTTCATTACCGTGATCGCGGTTTCATGCCCATCCGGGATCGCGGGTCTCTGCCCATCCGCGATCGCGGTAGATGGAACCGCAAATGACACTACGGAGCCTTACCGAGCGACGTCGAAGCGCAGATCCTTGCTTCTAGACAAAAGCACACTACCACCACTCTAGGGACTTCACAATGGTGTCGACTTCGGCTTCCGGCGATGACAACTCCGAAGACAACCCACACTTTATCGAGAGGAAGAGAGAACTTGAGAATGGTGGAGGAGAAGCCAAAACCGAGCCCTATTTATAGGCTGGGATGGAGGAGAAACGCCGGAAGCTCGACCGCTCGACCTCCCCACCGGTTGTTCGAAGGAGAAACGTCGGAAATCTCGAGCGTCGGCGCCTTAGAAAGAAACGAAGAATAAGACGATGCAACAGTGCCGCGATCGTGGTTTTAGAACCGCGATCGCGGTTTGCCCAAAGGCCAAACCGCGCCCGCGGTTTCATAACCGCGGTCGCGGCCATTGCTGCGCCCGCGGTTTCATTACCGCGGTCGCAGGCAATGCTGCGCCCGGGCTCTCAGACCTTGATCGCGGGGCTTTGTTAAATTCTGGTTTGTGCAATTCTTCAATAATAAAAATAGAACCCATATATTTCATTAAATGTATATCTATACATTCAAATGATTCTTACAGGGTTACAGAACATGCCTAATACGTCTTGCTCACAAAACGAAAGTTGGGACTTTTAGGGGTTATTACAATACCTCCCCCTTAAAAAAAAGTTTTGACCCCGAAACTAGGCCGAAAACAGCTCGGGAAAACGACTTAGCATATCAGACTCAGTCTCCCAAGTTTCCCAAGTCACCTCCTCAGATCCTGACTTGGACCAGAGGATTAGCACTAATGGTACCACCTTGTTCCTCAGGTGCTTCTCACGGCATTCGAGAATACGCACAGGTCTCTCCTCGTATGTACCATTTGTCTGAATCTCGATGTCGTCATAACTCAGCACATGAGACTCATCTGGCACATACTTCCTTAGCAGAGACACGTGAAACATGTTATGCACAGGATGTGCCGACGGTGGCAGTGCTAAACGGTATGCTAGAGATCCAACTCTATCAAGGATCTCGAATGATCCATCACACAAGCTCTCAGCATATCCTCTAGTGTCTGAATGGTCCTCTTGACGGAGGGTAGTCGTCGTACCCCTAATCAAAAGTAAATCCTAAAATTCTCACTAAACAAAGTATAGTAAGTAAGTCAGGGTCGATCCCACAGAGAAGGAAGGAACCAATGGTGGTAGCATGCAATGTCACAAAGGGGGGTTTTATGGTTGGTTGGTTGCAAACAAAACAAAGTAGAATGGATGAAATATCAAGAGAGAAAAACACTTAGCCAAGTAATGTCCACATAAGTCATTCAAAGGTTGTTCATTGATTAAGTCCTATCTTCCTATTCGGTTATTCTTGTCTCGATCTTATGTAAATTCAGAGGGAAACCTTCCACAAAGAACCCTTACCAATGAATAACCCTAGTACCACTAAAGGTTCAACCCAAAGGCAGCAATGCATATAAGAATTAACCAGGATACACAAAACGCTCGCTCAGATGCATTTACCATGTAATCAATTCCCACATAGATATAATCCACAGATGCAGATAACAATCAATGCTTGCTACTTATACTAGAGTGTTAGCCCAACAGTTCCCTAGTATTAGCAATAAGAATGAAAGCAATAAACCTAGGTGATCAGTCTAGATAAACCAACAAACATTCAAATATGAATTTGCTCAGAGAAAAGATATAACTTAATAGGATAGATAGATAGGAACAAAACCTCACAACCAGATGAATGAACTCATGCTTCCATTACCGGACTAAGCCAAAGAGGCTTAGCTCCTCATAGTCATGGTAGAAACTTCAAAAGAAATAAACAACGATGAATTGAAATTGCAAAAACTAGAACTAGTCTCTAAAGAGTGGAACTCTAACCCTAATGCATAAGGAGAGTATTTATAGGGCCCTAACAAATGATCTAGCCCATTAAGAAAAATAACTGAAATAGAAATAAGAAAAAGGGAAAAGAAAACTAAAAAGATAATTCGGAATAAGTCCGAGCTCCTGCCGTGTCAGACCCGCGATCGCGGGTGGTGGACCTTGATCGCGGCCCATGTGGCTCTGCGCCCTTCAATCTCTCCGCGCCCACAGAAAACTCTCGAGATGCTCCGAGTCCCACGATCGCGGCACCCATGCCCGCGATCGCGGTTAATGCTCGGCATTCTTGTCCTTTGCCTTGCACCAACCCGTCTCCTCTTCACTCCTTGGCGTCTTCTCTTGATGGCTTCCTTCCTCAGTGTCTTCATGATCTCCAAAGTAGCTCAAACACTTCCAAAAACACCAACTTCGCCTTCAAACGCCATACACAAGAATGTGTCTAAATCTACCCGAATGGCACCAATAAAACCTCTAATAACTCTTAGTTAAGCCCTACAAAGTAGTGCTTATCAAACTCTCCCATGCTTAGACCTTTGCTCGTCCTCGAGTAAACTAAAAGAAAGTCTACTCCTCCAATGTAGCACCCAAGGTCTCAGAAAGCATATCCTCCAACTAAGAGTTACCTAACCCATGCCAAAGCTCCTGGCACCAATCTCATCTACAACACATCCACAACTCAATAAACTTGAGGGCAAGCAGAGTACTTCCCCCAAGCTCAACCCGGACATCCAATAGTGTAAAGTGACCTCTAATCCTAGCCTCCATCTATGACTCTTTATGCCTCCCAGAGTGACCTACCCGACAATCCTTCTTCAACTCCTCTACTTATGTCGCCCCGTCGGTAAAATGAGATCCTAGAAACACTCTTTTTCTTTTCACTCATTTTGCCTAGGAGCCCTTTCGGGTTTTCATCCTAGCCACTCATATTTTTCTCAAAGATGTGCTCACATAAGCTCACGTCACTCCGACACCTTCTTACCCCAGCCTAGCGCTGGTCCGGGTCACCTGCTTTTTACCCAAGCCGCTCTTTCAGGTTTTCAGCTTGTCCCAGGATTTTCGGTTTTTTTTTATTTTTATTTTTTTTGAAAAGAAATGCTGAAATTCGAAATGTTAAAAATCAAAGTATAATGCTGGAAAAGAAATATGTACAAGATAGATAGTGAATACTCTACTCCCCCATGCTTAAATCATGCATTGTCCTCAATATATGGAAGACAAGAAAAAGATAAGGGGAAAATAGAAATACTCACTGGGGTGGAGGCCAATACCCATAAGCGTTGAAGAAAGCCTCAGCTCTCCTCTGTATCTAAACCACCTGGTCCTCAACAATGGTGAGGTGACTGTCCAGGCGGTTGGCGTGGTATGCAAGGTTGACCTCCATGTTGCACTGCCACTCAGTGCTCCACCGCTCCTGCTCATCCAGGCGGGTGGAGACTTGGCGTTCCCACTGAATGCTTCTCCTCTCATGCTCCTCTAGCCTCTGGGAGATGTCGCGTTCCCACTCGGCACTCCTTCGTATATGCTCGGCCTGCCTCAGCTGCAGGTTGGCCATTCTGTCTAGGAGCTGGTCCCAGGGCGCCCCTCCAGATCCACTACCAGAACCAGATGCCTGGTAGGTATAGTCAGGGTAAACAGGTGGGCCCCTGGAACGCAGTGGGGATGGCACATCGCTCTCCATGTCCACCGCTGCAGTCGCTTCCTCCTCCTCCTCGTTGTCGTCGTTGTCCCTTTCGTCTTCGGACGACGACCCCTGCTCTCCATCGGCATAGAGGTAAAAATCCCTCGCCCGGGGCCCATAAGGCATCGGACGAGGCAGCCTCATTCGGTGGGTCCTTTCCTTCTTGGAGAGCCAAGTGTACTCTCCACCACGGACCTCCAACAGATGGGATCTCCGCAGCAGTGTGATGTTGTAGGTGTAGATGTCGACGGGGAAATCCCAATGGTCCGCGATGTTCTCGTATTGCTGGGCGATAAGCGTTACCATGCCCCCCATGGAGATCTTGCCGCCCGTCTTCTCCCTCAGCCCGAGACAGCTGGAGAGGAACAAATCGACCCAGTCGGGGGTATTGTGGCTCTCTGGTGTCAAATACCAGAGCACTGTAAGGTCCAGCGTCGGAACCTTATTCACCTCCCCCTGTCCCAGGAAGGACATGGCGAGCACCTTGTGCGCCAGCCTCAGACAGGGGTGCGTTAGCTTGTAGTTATACTCGCCGGCGCTGGGGTTGAGTACCTCCCGGGTCGCATCCTGCCAGAAGAGCTCTAGCAAGGTGCCTATAGCCTCCCAATCCTCGGCGGGAGCCTCAGTAACGCCAAACAGGTCCCGCAGACCTTAGTAGGACATCATCCTCTGCCGCCCCAGCAGGTTGAACGTGATCCCGTCGTCGTGGCACTCCAGCATGGCCAGAAACTCCAGGGTCAGCTCGTGCGAGGACGGGGCGGCTAGGTCAATGAAGTTGTCGAGCCCTCCATGGCTCAGCAACTGTTGTGTGCAATCCTCCAAACCGAGTCATTGCAGCGTCGGCCGATCGAAGAACTTCGTCTGGACGAACTTCCGCGCGCTGAACGTCTCGTAGTAGCGCCTGTTCCTCTGGCTCCGCATGTTGCCTATGAAGGCTGCCATGGTGGGAAAAAAAAGCGAGAAAGCACAATATAAAGAGTACCGGAGGGACCCGCGATCGCGGGGTGTGGGGCGCGGTCGCGGTTTATGCTCGACTCGAAGCTCGCTGGAGAAGATGGGCCACGATTGCGGGGTTGATGCCGGCGATCGCGGTTTCTGGGTTTACAGCGAACTTCGAGAAAAAAATGGCTTTGGTGCTTTGCGGTGGCACTACGGTGGTCGCGGGGTTTGGCGTGGGTCCGGCGATCGCGACTCCTGAGGCTATGAGAAATCCAAGAGTTGGAAAATGGAGATCTCACCCAAACGACGTCGCAGCGTCGGAACGATAGTCGCGGGGCTGCAGGGGGGTGTCGCGGTGGTCGGGGTCGGAGATCCGATCTGGTGAGAGTGAGAGGTGGTGGTGGAGGTGTTGTAAAATGCCTCCACCGCCTCTCGCCTTTTATAATTGCCGTGATAAAGACCCGCGATCGCGGGGCTGAGGGCCCGCGATCGCGGGATTAATGCCCATGCATCCGTAACAGTCGGCGTGAGTTACGAGGCACTGACTACCTCGAAAAACGCGCCGGTTTTATTAAACCGTGGGCAGTTTTTTTTTTTTTTTTGCTAGAACTCGCCATGGATCGCCGAGGGGAAACCGCGATCGCGGGTGCTGGATTCTGGCCTCCGCTGCATAGTTAGTTCTAGTGCCCACAGAAAAAGAAAAACAAGTGCAAAGAAGAAGAAAGAAAAATAAAATCTAAGTCCTAAGAAAGGTAAAAACATAAATGAGTTCAACGACTCATACCTCGGGTTGCCTCCCGAGCAGCGCCATAGTTATCGTCGCGGCACGACGTCCTGCTATACTTCTCATCCGGGGTTGCCTCCTGCAACCGTACTCCTTGCTCTTGTATCTGGAGGATGCTCCGGAATGTTCTCCAGCCTATACTCTATCTTCCTCTTGTCGAACTCCATGTTGATTGTGCCTCTGCCCACGTCGATCTTTGTGTTGGAGGTCTTCATGAAAGGCCTCCCTAACATTACTCGTCCTCCTCGTTCCCCTGTGTTCATGACAAAGAAGTCTGCAGGAAAAACAAGGGTATCGACGCTTACCAGTACGTCCTTCACAACGCCCTCAGGAGTGATGAAGGAGTTGTCAGCCAGTTGGATGACGATTTCCGTGCTCTCTAATGGCCCGACGTCGAGGTTGTTGTAGACGGACAGTGGCAGGACATTGATTGAAGCTCCCAAATCCAGCAATGTCTCGCTGAATTCAGTCTCTCCAATCTTGCAGGGCACGCTGAACATTCTGGGATCCTCACACTTCTTGGAAATCCTCTTCTGCACCACAGCCGAGACATCCTTCTTGACCTTTGGCTTCTTCTTAGATCGCTCTTTTTGCTCCGCTATGGTCTTGCGTAGCTCTCTCAAGAAGGGGCTCTCCGGGTAGCCCTGGTATATCTCGCAGTATATTTCCGTATTCCCTTCATCTTCTAATGCTGCAGGGAATGGCACCGGGATGTCAAAATATCCCTCCGGATAGTCATACTTGTTCATAAATGTCTTGCGAGGCGGAGCACTTTCCGAGAGTTGATCGCGGGTGTCAACCCGCGATCGCGGTTCTCGCACTGGTTCCCCGCAATCGCGGCTGTCATGCCCGCAATCGCGGTTACTGCTCGAATTTATGCTCGAGTTTTTCTCGGCTTTTGGGTCCGTAAACCCGCGATCGCGGCTGTCGCCCCGCGATCGCGGTTTTGCCTCGTACTTCTCTTTTAATTCCAGCTTCTCTTCTTCATTCTCCCATCTTGGCCTTGACGTCATGCAGTTGACGTTTTGCCTTGGATTAATCTCAGTTTGAGATGGGAGTGCTCGTGACTCTCTAGCTTCGAGCTTGCTGACCGCCTGGGAGATCTGCCCTACCTGCTTCTCCAGGTTCTGGATACTGGACTTGGTCTCATGTTGGAACTGAACCATGTTTTGCTGCATGGTTCCTACTGTCTGTATCAGCGTGGTCATGTGCTGCGCCAGTGTATTGACCTGGTCCTCTAGATTCATAGCGCGGGGAGCTCCTTGTCCTTGCGGTCTCTGCTCTGCTGGGCCTCTGAACTGCTGGCCTCCTTGGAATGGTCGCTGGGGGTACTGCTGCTGCTGCTGGTATTGCTGAGGGGGTCTTGGTCGGAACTCAGGAGGGTTCTCCACATTGTGCGTGTTCCCGTACCTCAAGTTTGGATGGTCTCTCCACCCCGGATTGTAGGTACTGGAGTAGGGGTCGTACCGTTGTCTTTGTTGGTACCCCCTAACAGCGTTGACTTGCTCAGTGGGCTCCTCATGGAGTGTAGGACATATGTCAGTTGCATGCGTGGTGGCATAGCAAAATTCACACTCCTTGACCCTCTGGGGTCCTTCCTTCCTCATCAAAACCTTGATCATCTCCTTCATTTCGCTCACTTCCCTCGCCATAGATGGGGGAACATTCTCACTTGAAGTGGCTTTCACAGCCTGGGCGCTCGCCCTCTTGCTGAATTTTCTTGAGCCTTCCGACAACTCGCTGAATATCTCAAATGCAGCGGTAGGGGTTTTGTTCAGTATGTTTCCCCCACACACCGCGTTCACCATTCGTCGCTCTTCATCCAGCAATCCCCCGTACAGATATAAGACCAAATCCTGGTCTGAATACCCGTGATAGGGACAGCTAGAGCACAACCTCTTGAAACGCTCGTAGTACTCGTAGAGCGTCTCTGTCCCATGCTGCTCAATGTTGCTCAGGTTGCGCTTGAGACTGTTCAGCTTCGTTGTTGGAAAGTACTTTTCCAGGAACGCCTTCTTCATTTTCTCCCAGGTGTTGATGCTTCCTGGGATGAGGTAGTAAAACCAGTCGTTGGCTGAATCCTTAAGTGAAAAAGGAAAAAGCCCTCAACGTGATTTGATCCTCAATGACATTCCGTGGATTCATGGAACTGCACACGGCGTGGAACTCCGAGAGGTGCTTGTTTGGGTCCTCTCCAGCTAGCCCATGGAACTTAGGCAAACGATGGATAAGACCAGACTTGAGCTCAAAGTTCACTCCCGTGCCTAGCTCAGGGAATTGTACGGCCAGTGGCTGCTGCGTCAAGTTAGGCGCAGTCAGCTGCCTCAACGTAGGTGGTGATACCTCGTCCGCCATCTCAAAAGTGGGATTCTCAAAGACCAAAGCTCGATTCACTCTGCGTCCTTGGGAGAAAGTTCTCTCAATCTCTGAATCAGGATCTAAAGGTGGAGAGTCAACAGTACGGGTGTGGACCATAAGATAGGTCCACACACACAAGCAAACACACGAAAATCACACAGAAAAAAAATTCGAAAACACACAAAGCATGCAAAACACCAAAAATCCGCAATTTCCTTCCCCGACAACGGCGCCAAAATTTGACGGAGGGTAGTCGTCGTACCCCTAATCAAAAGTAAATCCTAAAACCCTCACTAAACAAAGTATAGTAAGTAAGTCAGGGTCGATCCCACAGAGAAGAAAGGAACCAATGGTGGTAGCATGCAATGTCACAAAGGGGGGTTTTATGGTTGGTTGGTTGCAAACAAAACAAACAAAACAAAGTAGAATGGATGAAATATCAAGAGAGAAAAACACTTAGCCAAGTAATGTCCACATAAGTCATTCAAAGGTTGTTCATTGATTAAGTCATATCTTCCTATTCGGTTATTCCTGTCCCGATCTTATGTAAATTCAGAGGGAAACCTTCCACAAAGAACCCTTACCAATGAATAACCCTAGTACCACTAAAGGTTCAACCCAAAGGCAGCAATGCATATAAGAATTAACCAGGATACACAGAACGCTCGCTCAGATGCATTTACCATGTAATCAATTCCCACATAGATATAATCCACAGATGCAGATAATAATCAATGCTTGCTACTTATACTAGAGCGTTAGCCCAACAGTTCCCTAGTATTAGCAATAAGAATGAAAGCAATAAACCTAGGTGATCAATCTAGATAAACAACGATGAATTGAAATTGCAAAAACTAGAACTAGTCTCTAAAGAGTGGAACTCTAACCCTAATACATAAGGAGAGTATTTATAGGGCCCTAACAAATAACCTAGCCCATTAAGAAAAAAAACTGAAATAGAAATAAGAAAAAGGGAAAAGAAAACTAAAAAGATAATTCGGAATAAGTCCGAGCTCCTGCCGTGTCAGACCCGCGATCGCGGGTGGTGGACCTTGATCGCGGCCCATGTGGCTCCGCGCCCTTCAATCTCTTCGCGCCCGCAGAAAACTCTCGACATGCTCTGAGTCTCGCGATCGCAGCACCCATGCCCGCGATCGCGGTTAATGCTCGGCATTCTTGTCCTTTGCCTTGCACCAACCCGTCTCCTCTTCACTCCTTGGCGTCTTCTCTTGATGGCTTCCTTCCTCAGTGTCTTCATGATCTCCAAAGTAGCTCAAACACCTCCAAAAACACCAACTTCGCCTCCAAACGCCATACACAAGAATGTGTCTAAATCTACCCGAATGGCACCAATAAAACCTCTAATAACTCTTAGTTAAGCCCTACAAAGTAGTGTTTATCACCTCTCAGACTGCCCATCTGTCTGAGGATGAAACGCAGTACTGAACCTCAACTCAGTTCCCATGGCCTTGTGGAGTTCCTTCCAGAACCTCGACATAAATCGGCCATCAAGATCCGATACAATGGTTTTTGGCGTACCATGCAATCGGACAATCTCGTGTAGGAAAACTTCTGATAGCCTATGGGTTCCCCAAGTTGACTTGATGGCCACGAAATGAGCACTCTTCGTGAGCCGGTCAATGATCACCCATATGGCATCCTTCTGACTCTGAGTCTTCGGCAATCCTGTGACGAAGTTCATCGCAATATCCTCCCATTTCCACTCTGGAACTGGAAGAGGTTGTAATTCACCACCTGGTCTGCGGTGCTCAATCTTGACATTTTGACAAGTCAAGCATCTTGCCACAAATTCTGCTACATCCCACTTCATGTTGGGCCACCAGAATTTCTTTTTGAGGTCCTTGTACATCTTACTGGATCCTGGATGTACAGAATAAGCTGACGAATGGGCCTCCTTCGTCACTAGTTGACGAAGGCCATCTATGTCAGGCACACAGATCCGGTCTTGAAACCAAAGTGATCCATCATCTTGAATCACGAATCTCGGAGCTTTCACATCTATCACTTCACTGCTTAACTTCACTAAGATCAGATCATCAACCTGCTTCTCCCTGATCTGATCGAGTAGCGTAGCCTGAATCTCCAACATACTCATGCATCCCTGACACTGATCATACAAGACATCAATCTCGCATAATCCTTGATGCAGTTTGGTTTGAGCAGTGAGCAGAGCTACCATGGTCTCGTGCGGCGTCTTCCGGCTCAAAGCATCGGCTACCACGTTAGCCTTGCCCGGATGATACAGTAACTCGATGTCGTAATCCTTGAGTAGCTATAACCAGCGGTGCTGCCTCATGTTCAACTCCTTCTGAGTGAACACATACTTGAGACTCTTGTGGTCGATAAAGATCTGGCATCTAACACCATAGAGATAGTGCCTCCAAATCTTCAGCGCGAAAACCACAACTGTTAACTCCAAATCATGCGTTGGATAGTTCGCTTCATAGGGCTTCAATTGACGAGATGCGTATGCAATAATTTTCCCTTTCTGCATTAACACACATCATAACCCAAGTTTTGAAGCGTCACTATAAACCACATAACCATCAGTTCCTTCTGGTAGAGCCAGAACTGGTGCAGACGTCAGGCACTTCTTCAGCTTCTGAAAACTTGCCTCGCACTTGTCGTCCCATATGAACTTCTTATGGACCTTGCGGAGCAACCCGGTCATGGGTAGAGCGATCTTTGAAAATCCCTCCACAAACCGTCGGTAATACCCTGCAAGTCCTAAGAAAATGTGCACCTCCTTCACGTTCTGAGGTCGCTTCCAGTCGGCTACCGCTTCAATCTTCTGAGGATCAACCATAACCTCATTCTCATTAATCACATGGCCTAAGAAAGCCACTTCCTTAATCCAGAAGTCACACTTAGACAACTTAGCATACAACTGATTTTGTCTAAGGACTGACAATGTGATACGAAGATGCTCCTCGTGAACTTCCTCGTTCGGAGAGTAGATCGATCAGGATATCGTCGATAAAGACCACCACGAACTTGCCCAGATACTGATGGAAACATTTGTGCATCAGATCCATGAAAACTGTCGGAGCATTTGTAAGCCCAAATGGCATGACTACGAACTCATAGTGTCCATATCTCGTCCGGAACACAGTCCTCGGAATATCTTCCTCACGAATCCTGAGCTGATGGTAACCAGACCTCAAATCGATCTTGGAAAAGACCTTCGCTCCCTGCAGTTGATCCAAAAGATCATCTATCCTTGGCAAAGGGTACTTATTCTTGATGGTGACCTTGTTCATCTCTCGGTAGTTGATACAAAGTCTGAACGAACCATCCTTTTTCTTGACAAACAAGACAGGAGCGCCCCAAGGCGATGCACTCGGCCTTATATATCCTTTCTCGAGTAGCTCCTCAAGGTGTTTCTTCAATTCTTGCATCTCCGCTGGAGCCATCCGATAAGGTGCCTTCGAAATCGGCGAGGTTTCAGGCTCTAGATCAATAGTGAACTCTACTTCACGATTCAGGGGTAAACCGGGTATCTCTTCAGGAAAAACATCCGGATACTCACATATGATAGGAACATCATGAACTGAAGTCTTATCCTTTTTGGGTTTATCCAAATAACACAGGTACCCGACATAACCTTGTCAAAGTAGCTTAAACGCAGCCATCGCATTGATCAGCTTTCTGTTATCGGCGTCATTACGACCCTTGAACTTACACACAAACTAGCCCCCAGATGAAATTGTCACTGTCCTTGAACTGAAATCGATTACCGTCCCGTGACGCGTCAGCCAGTCCATCCCGAGAATGATGTCGTATGGAGCCATGGCTATACAGATCAAGTCGGCTTCGAACTTCCGACCTTGAATGGTAATCGGAAATTCCGACAGTCGCTTGGTCCCTACTAATTGCTCACCATTGGGAAGGTTCACCACAAATGGTTCGCAAGACTCATTGCACTTCAACCCTAACTTACTCACACACTTCTCCGAAATAAAGGAATGAGTGGCACCAGAATCAAACAATATGCACACGGATGTAGAGTGAAGGTATAGAGTACCTTGAGCAATTGGAGCGTTTGGTCCATCAGCCTCACGCATCTCATACAGCCGCTGACCCTGACCCATTGGATCAGCTGGTGCCTTTCCCTTATTCTGAGCAGTTGTTTGCATCGAGGTGCTAGGAGTCCCTACAGGCTTGAATCGAGGTCGGTTATTATGGCTAACTGACCCTTGTTGCGACTCAGCCTCCTTCTGCCTCCTTTGAGGACAAAAAGTCTGCAAATGTCCTTCCTTCCCGCATGCAAAGCACGTTCTCTTACCCTCCGTGCACTCATTGCTCTTGTGCCCCGGCGTTCTGCAGTTATAGCACTGAATCAGGTTCTTGCTCTGGCCCGAGCATTGAGTAGGACATGACTGCGTCACCTCAGTTCTTACTCGGCCAGACTTGGCAAAGTGCAACGATGGTGCAGGTCGTTTGAACCCACTAGCCTAAGGCTGGCTTTGCACCGGTTTCTGCCGATTACGCTTCTTTGCCGACTCCTCTAGAGTCACCTCCAGCTTGTAGGCGGCATCCACGTACTGCTCCAGAGTAGAGCAGCCGTGGCGCACCATCAACGGCTTGATATCCGGGTTCATCCACTCATGGAAATGCCAGATTTTTTGCTCCTTACTCGACACTTTCGGTCCAGCATATTGCAACAAGTGGTTGAACTTTGCAGCTAGCTCAGTCACCTTCAGCCCATCAGTCTTAGGGTAAAGGAACTCCTTGTGTTTCTCCTCCCTCATAGCACGAGAAAAGAAACGGTCGGTCATCTTCGTCTTGAACATACCCCAATTCAACGCAGGATGATCAGCTAATCCAGTGCTCTCCCACCATTCACTAGCCACATCCTTTAGTTGAAGGGAGGCAATGTGCATTTTCTCAGCCTCAGTGCAAGAGACGTTCCTGAATAACCGCTCCATATGTGAGAACCAATACGCCACCCTGACTGGATCTCCAGTACCATCATAGCTATCAGGCCTCATTGAGCTAATGGCCTTTAAAGCCCGACTGTAATTCCCTCCATTTCTCATGGTATCGATCGGTGGTACAGGGTCCATTGGCTCCCCAAATTCAGGAATAGCCTGAGGAACTGGGACACCTTGTGCTTGAGGTACAGCTGGCCGAACTATCTCGGTGACAGCCTGTACGACGATCCTTCGAATGGCCTCGATGGCCGTAGCATCAAAGACCATTGGAATAGTTGGTGGGACGAAAGTTCCTTCCTTCTCCACTTGAGGGTTAGCCTGAACACGGTTATGGCCTGTTGGGTTATTGTGAGAGGCAGACTCGCTCTTATCCCCCTGATTAGCAGCACTTCTCATGTTCGTCCTAGGGTTGTTACTTAGCCCAGCACCCATACGGGTAGTGTTTCTTGTGTTCACCATCTGTTTGCCGATCAATTTATTAAAGTACTCCATAAAATTAATATAACATTTAAAGACGCACAATAGATGTAATTAATTCGGAGTAGATTAACTGACAAACTTTATTGATAACAAGAACTGAAACCATGTTTTATAAGTCTTACAATAACCTTCCTAACGACAAGACAAAACTGTTAGGAGACTAATGCTCTAAAAACAACGAAAATCAAAACAACGAGAAAAGATCACTACAACTTGCTACTGTCCCCCCGAAGGGTCTTTGAAGAGATTCATGTACTCATCAGCCCTCCGATATCTCTTCGGAGGTGACCTGTCTTCTGGTTCCGGAGCCGACATTCTCGAGCTACTAGGACTCGGAACACTTGGCCCCTTCCTAGGCATCGGAATGCTTGGCCCCTCCCTAGGCACAGGTGGATAGCAAAACCGATCCAAGAACCTTGGGCGAAAATCCGCCACATCCAGCTCATAGTGCGGGTTGACCAGTTACTTTGCCTGCCTAATGTTCTCCTGAAGCTCGTGGACATCATCCAGCATGAGAGAGAGACTGGACTCAACATTTTAAGCCCGCTCCTCCATAGCGTATAGCGACTCCATCCACTCATCCATGTGCTCAACTAGCACATGGGGCCTAACCGTTGCCTGTTGGGTGGGAACGTCCACAGAAGCCTCCAACGATCCACACGACCTCGCTTGCCTACGAGCTCGCTCTGTCATCTCTTCCACTTGGCGACGAGCCTCGGAGGAAGTCATCTCACTCTGACGGTGCACGTGACGAGAAGCAGGGCTCATCACCGGCTCTCTGGGTACGTGGGTAGGATACGGACCCCCTGGTGCATCCAACGGCTCGTACTCCTCCCTGTCAGCACCAAACACCCCAAGTGCCTCCCAAGTAGCAGGGGACAAGGGCATGTACTCTGGACTGGGGAAAAGAAACGGCATCCCCGGGTCCTCTCCATCCACAAGCAGGTGCTCCAGACCCAGATCATACTCCTCGAGGTCCTCCTTAGGGTCCTCC
Organism: Rheum nobile; assembly: GCA_027886185.1. Lineage (NCBI taxonomy): Eukaryota > Viridiplantae > Streptophyta > Magnoliopsida > Caryophyllales > Polygonaceae > Rheum > Rheum nobile. Next base: position 3,910,798 of record WOAB01000163.1, read on the forward strand.
TCAGGATCCTCTTTGGGGTCCTCCTCAGGGTCCTCCTCAGGATCCTCTTCGGGGTCCTCCTCAGGGTCCTCCTCAGGATCCTCTTCGGGGTCCTCCTCTGGGTCTTCCTCAGGATCCCCCTCGGAATCCTCTTCAGGGTCCTCTTCGGGGTCTTCCATCCCGTCGGATACAAGAACCACCGACTCCACGACAATGGTCTTCTCCTCCTCTTGAGGACTAACCGCAACCCCGACCTGAGCGCAAGTCGAAAGAATAGGAGACTCGAGTTCGGCCTTAGGTGGTGAAGCTATCTCAGTGTCCTTCCTTTCCTTCAGCTGCGATACGACAGCACCCATTGCTTGCGAGGTGACGAGGGAGAATTAGAACTTTCTAAATATAGAAGCTAACTTTCTATATTAGACAGGAGAAGAAGGCACGACTAGAACGGCAGAGGTTTCAAAATATAAAATTTACTTAAAAGTATAATTTTGTTAAACCTTGACTTGTCTTTTGAAATATCCAATTACTTTCTTTACTACGAACGAAGGACGGTGTACAAAGTTTGTTTTAAATAAAACGATTTGAAAACTTAAATCATTTTAAAAAACTTTCGGCTTTGATACCAAATCTGTAACACCCCAAAATACCTTTGGAAATATTACCGCCAATGACCTCAGAATACACATCCGGGGTCACCCAAGGCTTACCGTTTTTATAAAACATGAGATAATACTGCAAACTTTAGTAAATGACATGAGAGTTGACCAAATAATGTTCATGCCGACGTTGTAAGTTACAAATGATAACAAAACCAATACAGAAAGTGTTTATTACAGCGGAAGTCTTTGAGATAAATAAAACGCCACAAAGGGGTTTTGAACCGTGTGATCTTACGCCAAGATCTTCAACCTAGGAAAACTTAAAATATCAACTGCCTTCAACGTCGGATTTCTGGCCTTCACAGCTGAGGAAATTTACCTGACGTGTCGTATGAGATGGATGACACCAGCCAACCATGCAAAGGAAAAACAACGGTTGGTCAGTCTAATGAAAGACTACGCAAGGGTACAAATAAAAGGTTCTAAGTAGTCGTATCAAGTTACAACTGACATTAGCTTAAACGAACGAGAGATCGGGTTTCGAGATCCGGGAATTTGGACTTGTGCACGGCTGTCTACTAAAATTCCCGTTGGAATTTATCGCCATTCCGTAGGGTCGGATCCCAATCCGCACAACCGGCCATGGATACGAGCACAATCCAACCCGACGACGCATACGAGGCGAGTTTTAAGACAAGAAACCCTAATTAGATACGGTATGAAAAGACGAAGCAAAACGAAGGAAGGAGGCCAGTGTCGCGGTTGCGGATAGCATAGCCGCGATCACGGCTTTGTTGGGCAAAACCACGCCCGCGGTTTCATGCCCAGTCGGGATCGCGTGTCTCTGCCCAGCCGCGATCGCGGTAGATGGAACCGCGGTTGCGGGATTCCATCCCGACACGAGCTTAACAACACTATAGAGCCTTACTGAGCGACGTCAAAGCGCGGATCCTTAATTCTAGACAAAAGCGCACTACCACCACTCCAGGGACTTCACAATGGCGTCGACTTCGGCTTCCGGCGATGACAACTCCGACGACAACCCACACTTTATCGAGAGGAAGAGAGAACTTGAGAATGGTGGTGGAGAAGCCAAATCCGAGCCCTATTTATAGGCTGGGATGGAGGAGAAATGTCGGAAGCTCGATCGCTCGACCTCCCCACCGGTTGTTCGAAGGAGAAACGTCGGAAATCCCGAGCGTCGGCGCCTCAGAAAGAAACGAAGAAGAAGACGATGCAACAGTGCCGCGATCGCGGTTTCATAACCGCGGTCGCGGCCATTGCTGCGCCCGCGGCTTCATTACCGCGGTCGCGGGCAATTCCGCGCCCGGGCTCTCAGACCTTGGTCGCGGGGCTTTGTTAAATTCCGGTTTGTGCAATTCTTCAATAATAAAAATAGAACCCATATATTTCATTAAATGTATATCCATACATTCAAATGATTCTTACAGGATTACAGAACATGCCTAATACGTCTTGCTCACAAAACGAAAGTTAGGACTTTTAGGGTTTATTACAAACATGAGAACACAACATTGGCAACGATAATTCGTGCAATTGTGACAACAAATATGAACTTCTATTTCATTGTTCATTCCGACAATAATTAATAACAATTTGACAAAAATCTGAATACAACTGACATTATCCACCTACCTGATCGAGAGAATATTCTCCATAAACATTCACCACATCTCCACGGACAACAGAGGGCCTTCTTTCACCGAGTCCTGGCACTTTAAGTGCTATAAGTCAATAATCCTTTTGTCTCAAACTAATAGACTTCATATTATAAGCTTTGAAGTACTCATGTAAACAAATATAAAAAGAGAATCATTCAACAAGTTGGTACTACGAGAGAACCATGCCATCCAGCTATCCCCTCAGGCCCCCAACCCCCATACAGAGAAAATATAACACTTACCATAATCAGAAGTTCCTCCATCCCTAACAACGCATTGAAATACGACACATAATTTTACTTTGTTAAGCCTTGTAAGACAACTTCAGGGATTTCCTCAAACTCTATCGCTTTCCTCGTCTCTGGTGGTATGTTATATGGTCTCTGAGGTGCCAAAGCATTGGATACTTCATCTTCAGCCAAGAGGAAGACAAGTCGTTCAATACTCGCAACATCAGTTTCGACATGCACTATAGATGTCAAAACGCCAATCTCCTTTGGCACACAAGACAATCATATAGTCAAGCGACCATGTGGAATCAAATTTCGTTCCACCATATAAAAAGAATCGACAAAATCTTACTCGGGTATGTCATATGGCTGGCCAGATGGAGGTTTCATCAGTGACAACACAGATGAATCTTCAGGATTTGAATCATAAATCTCCATACACCAAAGTAAAATGTATTCATCAGTGGTGTTTTCTATTGTGAATGACGTCGCGGCAACCTCGTTGACAAGAACCGATTGAGGCTTTCCTCCCCCAAATGGAAACGGCATAAAGACCATGACAGGACCCTCTTGAGTAAGAGTGGAATTTGTGACTGAAGTAACATCCATGAAGCCAACCTCTCCCTTCTCATCAATGTTGGAGTATTCATCAGCCATACCTATTTGCCACTCATTTAAAATCCAACAGAAGTTCGTGAGTCCACAAGCAAAGAACGCAACCAGACGAGCTGCTCTAAGGAGATGAAAGAGATGAAGAGTAGAAAGAGATGGGTGAGATGAAGTGAAACAAAGAGAGAGTAGGACTGGAAGCATGTACATAAAAATAGTCAAACAACACACACACACACACACACACACACTCCAATGAGATGGGTGAGATGAAGTGTCATTAAGATCTATGTGAAGTAAAACAATCAAAGAAGCAGAGCATCGGGAGAGAGAGCATTCTGAATACAGTCATATTTGTCAATCATAGACTATTACTTTGTCAAAATAGTATAAATAGTATGTCACAATAGAAATTTAAAATGTCACGGCTCAAAGAAAATACAGTATCAACTTACTGTTGATTTTTCGATTTGGAAATCACCACCAGTACGAGTGGCACCATGTAGCTAAAAATACTCAAACATGGAGCATTTTCTAATTAAGATATCTGTAAAGTGGATTGGTGAGATGAAGTGCAATTAATATCTTTGTAAAGTAAAATAGTCAAAGAAGCAGATCATCGGGAAAGGGAGATCCAATTAAGACATCTTGTATTTAGATTAGTGAGATGAACTATTCAGCTTCTGAGTATAACTATTCAGCCAGACAAGAGCTTTCTATTATAGTAGGAAAAAAAACCTATTGTGAATCATTTGTCTACTTTAGAAAACTACCAGTTCATCTGGTCGCTTGGGTAGCTTTGGTTTTACATTTGGTCCCTTCTGAATCTTTGGTTTTACAATATTTTGCCTAAACCCTAACCTGGAAAATCGCTTGTGAATCAATCTGCTGAGTTCAACAGTTCTTCAGGTTCAACAATTCTCTGAGTTCATCTGCTGAGGTTCAACAGTTCTGTTACACGGTTAATCGTCATTCTTCATCTATCGTCCATCGCCATTCCTGTTAAACAGTTATTCATTTTCAACAGTCACACGGGAAGAGGAAGTTTGTATTTTGTAATGGCGGGAGAATGGGCTTGCAGAATGGGAGAGAGAAGGAGGGAGGGAGAATGGGTTTGAATCTTTCAGTTCCAACTATTCATCGGTCGGCCGACAGGATGGAGGACGGCGGAATGGCTGGGAGAATGGGATGGAAGCGGGCGGGAGAAATGAAGGAGATGGGCGGAACAGCTACAAGAAAAAGGGGGAGGGGATTTGGGGTTTTGGAGGGAAATATTAATAAATGATATTTTTCTATTTTTGGCTTTTTTGTTTCCTTTTTCTTTTCTCCAATTTCATTCATTTAATTTACTTTTGGAATTAAAATAAAAGATTTATTTTTTTGAAAAAATACACCAAATGGTGTATATATGCAAAAAAAACACAAGCTTCTATTTTTGCAAGTTGCAATCTCATTTGGGGTATATATGCAAATCCGTGTATTTTTTATTATCTAATTGTTTCTTCGTTACCTATATACTATAGTACTTTATTTATTGATAATCTTTTCAATAATCAATGTATGTTGATAGATGTTACTATATCTCTCTTTTAATTAAAAGTATAAGTTGACAAATTATCTCAGCTTAATTAGCTGGTAAGAAGGACACCCCGTGATCATGAGATCATAAATAATTATGGGGATTACTACTTTCACCGGTTTGAAAAGTGTGCAAAACGTTAATTTCAACGGTTATAATCACCGTTGCTTAATTTTTTATTTTTTATATATAAGAACGGTTATACAAGTCGTTGCACATTTTTATTTGTTTTATTAGTAACGGCTTGTAAAGCCGTTACAATATTTGTCGTTGCTTTCATAGGTAATTCGAGGGAGAGATTAAGCTGCCTTTTGTCTCCTTCCTCTCAGCTGCTTCGGTTTTGCCCCTTTAATAATTGGCCATCTCATAATCATTTTTTTTGTTCTTTTTTTGTATATTTCATTATTTGTATCAATTCATAAACATATTTAAAATAATGCTCTAATAATTATGTCGGATGATAGTATTTTTTTTGTTAACTAGAGGGCATACTCGTGCGTAGCACGGGTCATAGGTTATATATATTATATGATATAACCATATGATATAACTATAGGATATAATCATAGTATATAACTATAGGATATAACAATAGGATATAATCATAGTATATAACTATATAATATAACCATAGAATACAACTATATGATACAACCATATGATATAACTATAGGATATAATCATAGTATATAACTATAGAATATAACCATAAGATATAACCAAATTGGATATAACTATAGGTTAAAATCATATTATATAACTATATGATATAACCATATGATATAACCATATGATATAACCATATGATATAACTATAGGATATAACTATAGGATATAACTATAGGATATAACAATAGGATATAATCATAGTATATAACTGTTTTGGGGCGAAAAGACCTTACCGATCCTAATCGCCTTCGAGAGGGCAACTAGACAATTTGTTAGATGAATATATCTAATAAATCCAAATCAAATCAATAGAATGGATTGAAACTGAACGAGCGATTGAAGAGCTTATCTCCTTCGAATTGATGATCTATCGAGTGAGATATCAGACGTCAGTCGCTTGAATGAATCTAGAATTCTTCTAATTACGAGAACCGAATTCGAGAGCAAGATCGAGAGGAAATGATAGTAGTCGTTTGTATTGATCCAGAATGTGTCTCTACATAATTTCTTCTTTTCTATATTTTTATACAATGCAAATAATAACGTTGGAAACTAATCCGACACTATCGGATTTCGTGGGAGATCGGTTGGATTCTGCCCGAGATCTTGGCGGAGTGGGTTTGTCTGCTCAACCTATCTCGCGTCGCTCCAACAAACTAACTTGTTCTTCCTGCTAGTTGCGTCCGTGGGCTGAATACAATTGGGCTTCTGCCAATTTCCTAGGCCCAACAATTGCCCCAAGATCCAATTGGGTCAGAGAGCGGTTTTTGGACCAATTTGATCTTCCATGATCTCGATCCTTCTGAGGCGACGTGGCAACGGGTGAGTGGATGAGACGATTTAACCGCAGAGGCACTTGATTTACTTCCTTTAATAACCCTCGAAGGCTTCAATCTTCTGCAAGTCCCACGTCTTGTCAAGGTAACTTCTCTCTCTTTTTCGAATTCTTACCGTTTCTTCCATGGCGTCTCCTAAGTTGAAGAAGACCTGAGCCCTCATCAGAAGTGTGGATGAGGAGGATGTTCCCTTTCGTTCCCTAGACCTTCTCAGCGCTAGCGATTCTATACCAGGGACTTTAGTCCAGTCCGAACTTGATAGGATTTTAGAAATAGGAGGTTTCCCCGTAGGTATTGTCGCACGCCTTCCGTCTCCGGACGAGCGTGCAGACTGGTTCAAAGAAGGGTGGGTGTGCTTCTTTGAGTATCCTTTCAGAATCGGTCATGTCTTCCCCTTCTCTCGTTTGGTCCAAAACTTTCTGGCTGTGTTAAAGTTGGCTCCTTTCCAAGTCATGCCTCATACATGGCGGTTGCTCCAGACGATTGATTCTGTTTCTGCAGTAAAAAACATAGATTTTGACTTCGATGCCTTGTGGCGATCCTATTACCTGAGTACTCGGGGTTCCTGTAGGTTCCAGTTACATCTCCGTAAAGAAAAAAGCCCCCTTGCACTGAATCTAGATGTCAACGACCGAGGATGGAGATCCCGATTCTTTTTTGTTGAGCGTAAAAGCCTTGAAAGCGTTTCTGATTGCACTTTTCTTTTATCCGACTGGAGGATCTCAGGTATCGTGTTTTTCCGCTTCTTTGTTTTAATCGATCGTCTTCTAAATTCCTTCTTACCTGTTCTTCTTTGCAGCCCCTGAACCTGGCGATCCTACTGGTTTTGAAAAAGTAATCGCTTCTCTGCTGGCACTCCCCGAAAACGAAAGATCATTCAAAAATACCAACTTTCTCCTCTCAGAAATCAAAGAGATGTCGACTCTTGCTGCCTCAGTAACTAAAGGCACATGTTCGTTCCTCCAGGTATGCATCTGGCTCGTTTTCGTGGTTTTTCTGTGCTTATGCTACTGTGTTGTGTTATCAGCATCTAAGGGCGGAAGGTCCAGCGCTCGCTTGTCTGGGAAGAGCCTCTTGGATCAAAGGCGATCCGTGGCTATGGCGTCTTCTTCCGCTAGAGGTCCAAGCAAGGTTGGGCCCTCTGTTGGGGTTATTTCCCTGGATTCGCCACCGTCGAAGGTGTCGGGTGTCAAGAGGAAAGCAATAACTGCTCCGAGTTTCTCCGCTGGAATGTTGAAGGAAAGATCGGTTGAGGATCTGCTCAGTTTCGGCGATGCTGAGGCCAAGAAGGAGATTGGTGACCTCCATCCTATAGATTGTATAAACGAAGCTGTAGTGGGTGCTTGGAAGGTTCGAAAAGACTCTTCTTTTATTTAAGCATGTCTTATTTCTCTGTTTTCTTTTTTACATTGCTATCGTGTATGCTCTTTTCTGCAGATTTTTCAGTATTCACTTGTGGCGTCTATAACCGTTCAAGAACTGAGTGATCAAGCCGACAGAAAAGTGACTCGCTTGGAGGAGCAGTTAAAGATGGTCGAAGATCGCTTGAAAGCTTCGGATCGCGAACTGTCTTCAATCAAGCGAGACTATGATGCTCGTCTGGAAGGAGTGAAGGCGGAGGTGCGGGCTAAGGCTGAGAGACTTCGTGAGGACGATGCCCGTACTGCTGGAGATGTTGGGGTGTATTATTGCTTGAAGTCTCGCATCGAAATGATGGAGGAATTTGCTGTTGGCTCCCATGTCGACTGGAAGGTTGATGATGCGAAAGCGGACATGGAAATGATGTATCCTGATGGCAACCCAGGGGCCGAGCTTTTCAAACTGGTAGGTTTGGGCGTCGAGGATGACAAGGAGGAGGCCGACCAAGATGGTGTCGAGGCCGTCGAAGGCACGCCCCAAGTCGACCAAGAAGCACTTTCTGGCAGGGAGATCGTTCCTGCGGAAAAATCCGGTGAATCTTAGAGCATTTAGGAGTGACTTTTATGTGAACACCATTTTTTTCTTTTTTTTTAAGACTTCTGTGTGTGGATGACAGTGTATGCCCTGTCGTGGAGAAGAGATGGACAACGTAGTTCTTTTGGCGACCCATCTACCATCGCGGGTCGCGTATTAATCGTAGGAAGTTTTTATGTTCCGTACCTTGCTTCGTTTTTGTTGTGAATTTGCTTTTGCAGGTGGTTCGTCACTGGTCGGGCAGCGATCATGTTGTGGACTTGTTTGCGTGATCACGTCTTTTAGGGGGAGGCCTGTATGTCGTGTTAGATGTTAGTCATGACAGTTGTATTTTAGAGAGGTAAGCAAATGTATTTTGCGTGATGTGTATAAGGCGTTGTATACCTTAATTTTTAATAAGGCATGCGGTGTGCCGAAGTGCCTTTTGTTGTTCCTCTCCATGTGTGTAGATCGATCGTGTTTGTGTTTGTGTAAGCGATTTTGTGTAGTTGTTGTGGATATCCTTTGCAGATCTCGTCCTGAGGCCTCTTGTTTTCTTGTTTTCGAAACATGTCTTTACAAGGAGGTAAGCTTTGAAACGACCGTTGGGGGGGAGACCCAACGGTCCTCCGATGCTTAAGTTAGTAGTCGTCATGTAGATAAAAGAATGCACAGAGATAAAAAAGATATGTAAGTAAGGTTTTAGAAATGGTACAACTTTAGATGAATCGCATTCCAGCTTCGGGGGATGGGTTCTCCGTCTTTGGTTTCTAGTTGATATGCTCCTTGCCCAACTATTTCTTTGATAAGGTAAGGCCCTTCCCATTGAGGTGCAAGTTTCCTGTCGGCTGGGTCTCTGGTGTTTTGAAATGTTTTTTCTCAGGACCCAATCCCCTACCTTGAAGACTTTGATTCTGACATTCTTGTTGTAGCTTCGAGCGACTTGATGTTGGTATCGGATCATCCGGACTCGAGCCTTTTCCCTTGCTTCGTCGACAGTGTCGAGATTGTGGGCTAATTCGACGTCGTTTTGTTCCGGTGTTTGGAGTCCGTATCGAGCAGTCGGAATAAGTATCTCGGCGGGAATGACTGCTTCAGACCCGTATACGAGTGAGAATGGACTTTGTCCTGTGGCATTTTTGGGCGTCGTCCTGTCGGACCATAAGATCAAAGGAAGCTCGTCGGCCCATTTTCCTTTTGCCCCAGTGAGGCGTTTCTTCAGGTTATTGATGATGATCTTGTTGCTTGACTCCGCTTGTCCGTTCGACTGTGGATATCTCGGTGTAGATGTGATTAGTGAGATGTTCCATTGTTTGCAGAAGGATCGCGTCTATTTACCGATGAATTGGGAGCCATTATCGCATACGATTTCTGATGGGACGCCAAACCTGCATAGGATGTTACGTTTTATAAACGAGACAACGTGTTTTTTCTTTTACCTCACGGTACGCTTCGGCTTCTATCCATTTGGAGAAGTAATCGGTCATGGCCAAGAAGAAAACTCATTGTCCCGACGCAGGAGGTAATTTCCCGACTATGTCCATCCCCCATCGCATGAAAGGCCATGGTGCCAAGGTCGGATGGAGTAGCTCGGATGGCTGGTGGGGGACGGGTGCATGTCGCTGACAAGCGTCGCACTTCTTGACGTATTCTGCCGCATCTCTGTTCATTGTGGGCCAGTAGTAACCTGCCCTGTGGGCCTTGCCAGACAGGTTGCATCCCCCGGTGTGGTTTCCACATTCACCGTCGTGTAAAGATTGTAAAATTTGGGGGACTTCCGACGTTTCAAGGCAGCGCAGTAGTAGGCCTGTGACAGATCGCTTAAATAGTACATTATCTTTTAAATCAAAGGTTGTCGCTTGTACCTTGAGTCTTTTGGCTTCTGCTCTGTCTGGAGGAAGTATTCCGTCTTTGAGCCACTTGATGTAGGGAGTATTCCAATCCTCTGATGGGTGGACGTTTTCTTCTGGGGTCAGGTCGGCAATGGCTTGAATGTCGCTTGGATTAGCCGTTTTGAGAGTTTTGGGCGCTGTTGGAGTGGTGATGTGTGCCAGGGGAATACTGCGGAAGTCGCGAGGGTGTAGGTTTGATCCGAGGTTTGCCAAAGCGTCAGCTTGTGTGTTGAGGTCGCGTGGAACTTGTCGGATAGTGAAGCTGTGGAATTTTTTTGCTAGCCTCTTGACGACGTCCAGATATGCCATCATCCTATCGTCTTTTGCGGCGTAGGATCCCTGCACTTGGTTGACGATTAGGAGTGAATCACATGTTACCTCTATGTTTGATATTTCGAGGTCGAGCGCTAGGGTAAGTCCGAACATGAGGGCTTCGTATTCCGCTTCGTTGTTGGTCGCGTCCCACTCGCATCTCACGGCTTGGGCTATGTGATCCCCCTGTGGTGATTTTAGCACGACGCCTAGGTCGACTCCTCTTACGTTCGAAGCACCGTCTGTGTGTAGTTGCCACGTGCCTTTGTCGTCTTCTGTTTTCAGGTGTTCCGCTTCCTTTGCGGCTTCTTGTTCTAGCATCGGACTAAAATCAGCCACAAAGTCGACTAAAGCCTGAGATTTGATCGTTGTCCGGGGCTCGTATTCAATGTCAAACCCGCTTAGGTGTATGGCCCATTTGGCCATTCGTCCTGTAAATTCTGGCTTCCTCATGATGGCTTTCATGGGATGGTTAGTTCTCACAATAATAGTATGCGATTCAAAGTAAGGTCGTAGTTTATTAGATGTCATGACTAATGCTAAAACTAATTTTTCAAGCAACGTGTACCTTGTTTCTGCTGGAAGTAAGGATCGACTTACGTAGTAGACGGGTGATTGCTTGCCGTCTTCTTCCCTGGTAAGGACTGCGCTGACGGACGACTCGGAGACTGCTAGGTATAGTGGTAATGGTTCGTCGTCCTTTGGTTTGGATAACAGTAGTGGACTTGATAGGTATGCCTTTAAGTCTTGGAAAGCTTGCTCGTGTGTGGTTGTCCAGTTGAACGACTTATTTTTCTTAAGCGCCTTGTAGAAGAGTTTGCACTTGTCGGACGACTTAGATATAAATCGGTTTAATGCGGCTATCCGTCCTGTCAGCTTTTGGACGTCTTTGACGCACCGAGGAGATCTGAGGTCGACGATTGCTTTTATTTGATCGGGACTGGCTTCGATCCCCCTTTGAGTGACCATGTATCCCAGGAACTTCCCTGAAGACACTCCGAAAGAGCATTTAGTTGGATTCAATTTCATGTCGTACCTCTCAAGTATTTCGAAGGCTTCTTTCAAGTGCTCGATGTGGTCGACTGCTTTTTTGGACTTGACGAGCATATCGTCGATATAGACTTCCATCGTGTCTCCTATTTGATCTTTGAACATCTTGTTTACCAATCTCTGATACGTGGCTCCTGCATTTTTTAGCCCGAAGGGCATCACTTTATAACAGTACGTACCTTGGCTTGTTATGAAGGCTGTTTTTTCTTGGTCGCTTGGATCCATGAGGATCTGGTTGTAGCCACTAAACGCATCCATGAATGTTAGCATTTCGTGCCCTGCCGTCGCGTCGACCATGGCATCGATGTGTGGTAGAGGGAAAGAATCCTTTGGACAGGCCTTGTTTAAGTCTGTGAAGTCGATGCATACTCTCCATTTTCCGTTCTTCTTTTGTACCACCACTACGTTTGCCAACCAGTCTGGGTACTTGATTTCTCTGATCTTACCTGTTTCAAGTAAATTCTTTACCTCGTCGTCTATAATTTTATTGTGTTCTGGCACGAACTTTCTCCTTTTCTGTTTGACGGGAGGATGTGATGGATCTACGTTCAGTTTATGAGTGATAATGTCTGGGGAAATTCCTATCATATCTTCATGGGACCAAGCAAAGCAATTAGCGTGAGTACGTAAAAAGGAAATTAAGTCTGCCCTGGTGGAATCGTTTAGGTCCGATCCGACTCTTACTGTTTGCGTCGGCTTAGAAGGATCCAATGCGACTTCGTCGAGTGACTCCATTTTTGGCTCGACGTATCGAGTGGTCCCTTCGCCGTGCTGTAATTGCTACGCTGTAGTTCTGTCAACTGCCCTTTTCATTGAGGTCACGTAGCATTCCTTGGCAGCCCTTTGGTCGCCTTTGATTTCTTGTACCCCCCACTTGGTCGGGAATTTTATCGTTTGGTGATAAGTGGAAGGTACAGCTTTCATGGCGTGGATCCAAGGTCTGCCAAGGATCGCATTGTATGGGGACGGGCAGTCGAGAATTAAAAACTTTACCTGTTGGTTTACTCCACCCGCATATGTTGTTAACACGACTTCGCCCAAGGTGTATTTAACTTCTCCGCTGAACCCGACCAGAGGGGTCGAATTTCGGGTTAGGTCGTCCTCGCTTAAACCCATGCCTTTTAGGGCGTCGAGTGTTAACAAGTTGGTGGAGCTCCCTGTGTCGATTAGTACACGACGAATCAAACAATTGCTAATTGATAAAGAGATTACCAAACCATCGTGATGATCGCCCAGATCTTGGGCTTCTGAGTCGTCGAATGTAATGGCTGGATCGTTTGGATTCTGCGATTGCTTCGCCCCTGATGTAGTAGGTCTGTCGCCGCGACTTTCTCGGGCATGTCTTTTTGCGGCGGAGTACGTGTTTCCACATACGTCCGACCCTCCTGAGATAGTGTTAACAATTTTAGTTGGAATAGGAGAGGGTGGTTTATCCGAGGATACCTGGTCCTTTCGGTCGAGAGTCGCCTTGGCTCTGTCTGATATTACGTCGCGCAATAGCCCCTGTGCAAGGAGTCTGGCGACTTCTTTGCGAAGGGCTATGCACTCGTCGGTTGAGTGTTCATGGTCTCCGTGGAATTCACACCATCGGTTCATGTCCTTTCTGGCGTCTGGCTTGTCGCTCTTCCGAGGCCATCTCACTTCCTTTCCGTATTTGTCGAAACTCTTCACAAGTTCCGACACGGATATGTTAAAGTTGTATGAATGGAGCTTCGGAGGGAGAGCGGGGTTGGTTCGCCAGTCTTGGTTTCTGTGATAAGAATTGTTTACCTGACCGGAGTCGTTCCGCCCCTTAGGGTATGGTTGGTGTTGTCGGTCGCGTCGATGATCCGACGGTCCTTTCCGATCGACACGATCGGGACTCTTGCTTGTCTTGAAAGGTTCTTCGTCCTCTTCGAGCCTAACCTGTGCCATGGTTTTAGCCTGGACATCTTCGAAGCTTCTGCATGGGTATTTGGTCAGTTCGCGGTAAAGCTCGCTGCCCCTGACCAGACCCCGGCGGAATGCCTCGATTGACGTGGGAATGTCACAGTGCGGGATAGCGACCTTTTCCTTATTGTACCTGTTAAGATAATCTCTTAAGGGTTCGCCATACCTTTGCACGATTCGATACAAATCGCTTGATTGCTTTTCCAGCCTCCGGCTGCTGGCGAATTGGATTTTGAATGAGTTGACCAGGTCAGCGAAAGAGGCGACGGATCCCTGCGGTAAGTGCATAAGCCAGGTTAGTGCAGGTCCCGTGAGGGTCATGCCGAAGCTTTTGCACATGACGGCCTCACGGTTCCCCCTAGGGATCGAAATAGTCATTAATTTTTGCTTATAAATTGAAACGTGGTCATCTGGATCCCCGGTCCCGTCGTAGTTGAGCATGTTGGGGACATGGAATTTCTTGGGAATTTCCACGCGTGCAATCGCTTCTGTGAAGGGCGAGTCTTCGTATCCATCGACCGCTTCTTTCTCGATCGGTTGAGGAACCCCCGGGATTCGCGCGATACGATCGTCCAGGGCCTTGAGGTGCTCCCCGATAGCTTGTTGGATAAGAGCTTGGATATCGGTTGGATCCGGTACCTGTGGAGCGGTTGCTCGGACTTCTGGGAGTCCGGCTACGAGATTGTTAGTTATACCAGCAGAGATTTAGGGTGTCTGAAACATTTCAGCGGGCATAGAAGCCTGGGTTGGTGCGATAGGAGTCGCGTCTGCTCCGTCCATATCGAGTCTGGTGGGTAGTCCTTTAGTATTGACTACACGTCTGGATCCCCCAGGGTTTGATGCAACCGATTGTACCTGAGATTTCAGCATTTCGTTCTCACGAGTTAGTCGAGTAATTTCATATTTAGATTGAGTACTTAGCTTTTCGGTCCTGGTGCGTTGTTGGACCAATTCCTCTTGAAGGATTTCTATGGCTTTTGCGAGTTCCTGGATTTGAGGGTTTCCAGTTGGTTGAGCGTTGGCGTTCTCGGTCAAGGCTTCGACCATGGGGTCGACCTGATTTTGCTCTTCGGTGGTGATTGCGGGGTTTCCGGCGGCGTCCATGATTGAATTGGATCCTTGATTGGCTAGATGCCCCACGGTGGGCGCCAAATTGTTTTGGGATGAAAAGACCTTACCGATCCTAATCGCCTTCGAGAGGGCAACTAGACAATTTGTTAGATGAATATATCTAATAAATCCAAATCAAATCACTAGAATGGATTGAAACTGAACGAGCGATTGAAGAGCTTATCTCCTTCGAATTGATGATCTATCGAGTGAGATATCAGACGTCAGTCGCTTGAATGAATCTAGAATTCTTCTAATTATGAGAACCGAATTCGAGAGCAAGATCGAGAGGAAATGATAGTAGTCGTTTGTATTGATCCAGAATGTGTCTCTACATAATTTCTTATTTTCTATATTTTTATACAATGCAAATAATAACGTTGGAAACTAATCCGGCACTATCGGATTTCGTGGGAGATCGGTTGGATTCTGCCCGAGATCTTGGCGGAGTGGGTTTGTCTGCTCAACCTATCTCGCGTCGCTCCAACAAACTAACTCGTTCTTCCTGCTGGTTGCGTCCGTGGGCTGAATACAATTGGACTTCTACCAATTTCCTAGGCCCAACAATAACTATATCATATAACCACATAATACAACTATATGATACAACCATATGATATAACTATAGGATATAATCATAGTATATAACTATAGAATATAACCATAGGATATAATCAAATTGGATATAATCATAGTATATAACTATATAATATAACCATAGAATACAACTATATGATACAACCATATGGTATAACTATATGATATAATCATAGTATATATATAACTATAGAATATAACCATAGGATATAACCAAATTGGATATAACTATAGGTTAAAATCATATTATATAACTATATGATATAACCATATGATATAACCATATGATATAACTATAGGATATAATCATAGTATATAACTATAGAATATAACCATATGATATAACTATAGGATTAAATCCTAGTATATAACTATAGGATATAACAATATGATATAATCATAGTATATAACTATATAATATAACCATAGAATACACATAGTAAATAACTATAGAATATAACCATAGGATATAACCAAATTGAATATAACTATAGGTTATAAACATAGTATATAAGTATAGCTAGAATATAACTATAGGATATAACCATATGATATAATCTTAGTATATAACTATAGGATATAACAATAGGATATAATCATAGTATATAACTATATAATATAACCATATAATACAACTATATGATACAACCATATGATATAACTATAGGATATAATCATAGTATATAACTATAGAATATAACCATAGGATATAACCAAATTGGATATAACTATAGGTTAAAATCATATTATATAACTATATGATATAACCATATGATATAACTATATGATATAACTATAGGATATAATCATAGTATATAACTATAGGATATAACAATAGGATATAATCATAGTATATAACTATATAATATAACCATAGAATACAACTATATGATACAACCATATGATATAACTATAGGATATAATCATAGTATATAACTATAGAATATAACCATAGGATATAACCAAATTGGATATAATCATAGTATATAACTATATAATATAACCATAGAATACAACTATATGATACAACCATATGATATAACTATAGGATATAATCATAGTATATAACTATAGAATATAACCATAGGATATAATCAAATTGGATATAATCATAGTATATAACTATATAATATAACCATAGAATACAACTATATGATACAACCATATGGTATAACTATATGATATAATCATAGTATATATATAACTATAGAATATAACCATAGGATATAACCAAATTGGATATAACTATAGGTTAAAATCATATTATATAACTATATGATATAACCATATGATATAACCATATGATATAACTATAGGATATAATCATAGTATATAACTATAGAATATAACCATATGATATAACTATAGGATTAAATCATAGTATATAACTATAGGATATAACAATATGGTATAATCATAGTATATAACTATATAATATAACCATAGAATACACATAGTAAATAACTATAGAATATAACCATAGGATATAACCAAATTGAATATAACTATAGGTTATAAACATAGTATATAAGTATAGCTAGAATATAACTATAGGATATAACCATATGATATAATCATAGTATATAACTATAGGATATAACAATAGGATATAATCATAGTATATAACTATATAATATAACCATAGAATACAACTATATGATACAACCATATGATATAACTATAGGATATAATCATAGTATATAACTATAGAATATAACCATAGGATATAACCAAATTGGATATAACTATAGGTTAAAATCATATTATATAACTATATGATATAACCATATGATATAACTATATGATATAACTATAGGATATAATCATAGTATATAACTATAGGATATAACAATAGGATATAATCATAGTATATAACTATATAATATAACCATAGAATACAACTATATGATACAACCATATGATATAACTATAGGATATAATCATAGTATATAACTATAGAATATAACCATAGGATATAACCAAAATTGGATATAATCATAGTATATAACTATATAATATAACCATAGAATACAACTATATGATACAACCATATGGTATAATCATAGTATATAATTATAGAATATAACCATAGGATATAACCAAATTGGATATAACTATAGGTTAAAATCATATTATATAACTATATGATATAACCATATGATATAACCATATGATATAACTATAGGATATAATCATAGTATATAACTATAGAATATAACCATATGATATAACTATAGGATTAAATCATAGTATATAACTATAGGATATAACAATATGATATAATCATAGTATATAACTATATAATATAACCATAGAATACACATAGTATATAACTATAGAATATAACCATAGGATATAACCAAATTGAATATAACTATAGGTTATAAACATAGTATATAAGTATAGCTAGAATATAACTATATGATATAACCATATGATATAATCATAGTATATAACTATAGAATATAAACATAGGATATAACCAAATTGGATATAAGTATAGGATATAATCATAGTATATAACTATAGAATATAACCATATGATATAACTATATGATATAATCATAGTATATAACTATAGAATATAACCATAGGATATAATTAAATTAGATATAATTATAGGTTATAAACATAGTATATAACTACAGAATATAACTATAGGATATAACCATATGTATAACTATAAGGATATAATCATAATATATAATTATAGAATATAATCATAGGATATAACCAAATTGAGATCGTACTAAGATATACATGTGTTTATGCTAATATTTTTTTTATATAAATGCACTTGTGTTTATTCATATGTTAACTAAATTATTAGTATTTGTGGTTGTCGTCCTTCAAAAAACTATAGATTGGACTTTAAATCGCACTTGAAATAAGCCTAATAATTACCTATAAAAAATAACTAAAGCCTTATATTACTAACATATTGTTGAGATCTTACTAAGATATACATGTGCTAATGCTAATTTTTATTTTTATTTTCATATAAATACACATGTGTTTATTCATATGTTAACTCAATTATTAGTATTTGTGGTTGTCGTCCTTAAAAAACTGTAGATTGGACTTCAAATCACACTTGAAATAAGCCTAATAATTACCTATAAAAAATAACTAAACTCTTATGTTACTAACATATTTTGAGATCGTACTTTATACATGTAAATTATGATAATATATGTTTCGAACTATAATAATAAAATATTCAAATTAAAATAATTTGTATACTAAAGCCGGCAAATATGTCCATTGATTTCAACGGTGACGTAATGTAAGTGTATACAGTATTAAAACCCGACAAATAGCCTATAAAAAGATCCGACAGTTATATATAACTCAAATATGACATGACCATAATAGAGTATATATGTATTTACAATTAATGTCCAACTTCATTTAATATTAGATAATATTTATGAGTACATTTTTTTACTTGATTAATCCTTATAATCTATTGATATACGAGTTACACTAGGTAGCTTGACTTATCATTTCACTCATAAAATTTAAGATACGAGAAATTTAACGAAATTAATTAGTTAATAAGTTTACATATGTGAAATGGACACGAAGTTATATATTTTGGTATAGTATAAATGTTGTAAGCAGTGACCACGAGACCCATTATTTTTAACTCCTGAAAATTAAACATACAAGTATATATATAAACAAGTCCATGAGTGGGAAAATACTTATATTTTTAGCTCCTCTCTCTTCTTCTGCAACTATTCTCTCCACGTCACCTATGTATAATAGAGTATGATGGCATGTTTGCCATGCACATTAGCTCTATTTCCCATTTACTTTTTCGTTGGTTTTAATTTTTCTTTTAAAATGAACGGTTGTCAAACCGTTCTTTTTTATTTAATTTCTGTATATTGATTATTTTTTTAAGGAAACGGTTTTAAAAACCGTTCTTTTTTAAAAAAAAAATAAAAAATATTCCAACGGTTTTGAAAACCGTTCGTTTGAGCGGCGTGTTTCAGGGTGTCTGCAGCACTTTTTTCGGTGAAAGTAGCTCACCCCATAATTATTCCACTCCGTTGTAATAGTTTAATGCCTTTTATGGAAAAAAATAAAATATAAGGTATCAATAATTCAATAAATAATACTAAATATCCTAAATTGCCACATGTCAATACCACATAAGAAAAAGTCTCACCCAAAATTCGTCCAATGATATCGCATCACTGCCACATCAAATATGATTTTATGTATTTTTATTATATAATTTATTTATTATATTTAAAATACAAAAAAATTATATATACATTGATACACTTTTGGAAAATAAAGATTGATATCAAAAAAGTTAATTCTTTTACTTGACTAAGTTGGAGCATATAATATATTCACTTGTCATTTTCATATTAAATTTTAGACAACTACATAATTTTGTGATATGTACAGAATTATAATTACTTACGGTAGCGTATTAAAAAAAGATTATATTCTACTTGGGATTTCGTAACCCATATCTTAGAAAACTTTATACATAATTTATTTACTGGTCATTTTTAAAGTACATATAATATCCTTTCAGGAAAAAAGTAAACATAATATATTTACTTGGCATATTCGTATTGCAATTTTAGGTAATAATATATTTTTTATTATGTTTTCTTAAATTATAATTTAAATGTTATATTTATTATAGCATATCTTAACATATTGGATTATATTTTGTTGACATATTCTCATTGATATTATAGATAATTGTATATTCTTAATGATATTGTAGGTGATTGTGTATATAACATATTCTTAATTAAGTTTCTAGCGGAATCATATATAAAACTTTCAACACAAACACTGGTTTATGAGGGCCGGCCCTAAGGGTAGTTTAGGTAGGCGGCCGCCCTAGGGCCCAAGGTCGGAAACGGCCCAAATTCAATATCAAATAGTAGTAATCTAATTATTAATTAAGAGAAGAAATATAGAAAGTAAAGTTGGTCTAGTGGATAAGTATAATTGTCTTTTAAAAGGTCTTAGGTTCAAATCTCAATAACTCTACTTTTACATTTATGTAGGCCCATTTTTCTTTTAGTTGATTTTTACTTTATTAATTGTGCTAGTTATTTTATATAACATTTGTTCTTTAATATATGTGGCACATTTTTCTTGTTTCTCAATTTTGATATATGAGTCAATTTCTTTTCTATGTGAATTTGGTTTTTATTTAAATTTATTTTTCATATTCTTTGTGAGGTTTATTTTTCATTTTGAACTTAAATAAAAAATTTATTTGAATGTTGTTAATTAGTATTTCTTTCTTATATTAATTGTTTATCATAAAATCTCATTCATCGAAAAAGATCAAACTTATAAGTTGGACATAAAAAGTGGTTTAATTCTATCAAAATTTTACTTTATATAATTATCATATATAATATTTTCTTATTATTTTATATTTCTTTTTTAATTTAAATTATTCAAACATTACTTATATGTTTACAAGGGCCTTTATTTTTATTTCGCCCTAGGGCCCATCAAATGTGTGGACCGGCCCTGGGTTTATCGTTCAAATTTGATAAACACAAATGTTAAGTGACAACTATATTCTGTTAAGAACTCGACCAATATATTAATTGATAAATAAGCACGTGATTAATTTACTTTATATTATAAATTTTAGATCTACATAATTTCTAATTTCTAATATAAAAATTCTAATATATATATATATAAGAACATCACTCTATTATGAAATACATACTATTAAGTAGAGTTATTTTTTTAACTTATAGACAAAAATTCTCCTTCATATTTTACATACTATTAAAAAAACATAATTTTATTTTCTGTATGTTTAATAATTAACTTAATTTGTACATTTATTCTACATATTATCCATATTTAATTTTATATAATTAAAAATTAATTCACTATTTAAATATATAATTTATGTTTATACATATTAATATTCTATCATAATACATTGTTTACTTTTTTTCATACCCTGCAACTACAAGACACGGGCGAAATTCTGGTGAGGAAGCCCTCTTAGAGAAAGAATAAGGATCAACTTCATCCTACGGATGAAGTTGATCCAAAGGCCAGAAGCTACTTTGTAGGAGGTGTGGGCCTCGCGCTCGCAATGTCCAAATTCACGCGCATATATAAAGCATTTACTCCCAAATGAAATTAAAAGCATTGAAAAATAGCGGGCTTCCAAAAACCGTTCGCTCTCTTCTCGATTCTCTCATTCAATTGCTCAAATCAACCTTCCACTGCACCTACAAAGGATCTCTCAAGCATTTTCGAGGCAAAAGCAAGAAGAATAGAGGCAATTTCCTGCGATTTGAACTTCAAAACCCTAGAAGAGGCAACCGAAGAGTTCCAGGCGATTCCGTCGCGATTTCGAAGCATTAAGAGGCGAATCGTCGTGATTTCGGCTGCATCTACACGAAGCAACAACCTAAAACAACAAAGAAGAAGAAAAATCAACAACAAACAAGAAGAAAATGAGGTCTAAGATTGCGAGTGGAACACAAGGTATATTTTCATCACAGTATTTTGATTGTAGGTGCATAAGTTGTTCAGTTGATGAATAGGTATGCATTTTATACAGTATGCAAAGGTAGATGTAGAGATTTCTGTCTAAATACATAATCGCAAAAGTTTATGATGATAGAAAATACTCTGATTTGAACTTGCTTCTATGTATGTGACTGAATATAATTGTGTGCATGAATAGATCATTAAAAAGTGCATGACTCGATGCTTTTGCTCTAACATGTGGTTATGTGAATAATATTGTCCATTAGGAATGATTTATGTGTATAATATGTAGGAAAAAGCCAACACGGTGATGACAAAAATCCACCCCATCTAGTGAAGGAGTTAAGATATAGTACAATAATCATTAGTCAAACACCAGTCCATCTTACATCACCAAGCAAAACTCAAAGAAAAATCAGATCTCAAGCTAAAACAGAACAACTAGATCCAGTTACTACAAATACAACTTCGACATCACCATTAATAGACACTGGTAAGTCAAATAGTAATATAAATGCATGAGTAATTGATTATAAGTGCATGAGTTGGTATGTTTTGGTGCATGAGTTAATAAGTGAAAGTGCATGAGTTATTTCTTATTGGTGCATGAGTATGTTTGTGAAAGTGCATGAGTTATTTATTATTGGTGCATGAGTATGTTTGTGAAAGTGCATGAGTGATTTCTTGTTGGTGCATGAGTTGGTATGTGTTGGTGCATGACTTAATATGTGAGATTGCATGAGTAATTACTTGTTGGTGCATGAGTATGTTTGTGAAGGTGCATGAGTGGTTGTTTATTGGTGCATAAGTGTGTTTGTAAAGGTGCATATATAAGTGCTTTTGCTTGTGACTGAGACTGTGAAAGTGCATGAGTGGTTGTTTATTGGTGCATGAGTATGTTTGTAAAGGTGCATGAATAAGTGCTTGTGCTTGTGTTTAAAAATGTGTGCATGAACAAATTCTTATGCACCATGAATTAATAGAGAGTGAAGCACAAGAAAATGTGCAACCTTCTACAATGCATGGAGATGCACAACCTCTCACTCCTCTAGTTGGTAAGCTAATGGTCATCTTATCTCTTTAATTTTTAATCAACATGCATTTGTTAATTAATATCTAATGCTTTTGAGTTTTGAACATAGGGAAAAGAAAAAAGAGCCAAGCAAAAGGCCCTCATAAATCAAAAAAGCCAAGGGTCTTAAATGAAGATAACGGTGATAACGAGGATATACCTATTGCTGAAATGCTTTTGAAAATCGAGAGAAGAGCTGTAGAAGAAAGGAAGGTTGTTGGTGAAAAAGCTATCGTAGACAGAAAAGGGAAAGCCAAGATGGAGATTCATGAGGAGAGAAAAACAAAGAATCCAAAGAAACAGGTGAGGGGCAATAGAGAGAAGGAGGAGAAGGTATTTATTTTAGAATCCAAGATCCCTAAGGTGGGGAACAAAAGAGGGATACTAGAACTGAGGAAGGACTACATAATGCTGGTGTGTAGAACATTGCCATCTGTTATTACCACATACGTGCTTTCAAAATGTGATTTCAACCCCTACCAGAGAAATGCTGTAGAGGAAATGGGCTTTCAAAATGTGATTCACTGGGATATCAAAGACATGCCTATACGGCTAGGCCAGTATGTCTGTAGCAGGTTTCACCCTCTGAATTCTACAATCAAACTTACTGATGGGAGGAAGATACCAGTTACAGAGACTGATGGATATGATTATCTCGGTGTTTCAAAGGGAGAGGTTGAAATTGAGTTACCTAAAGCACTTACAAATGAAGAGATTCTGCAGAGACTGACAACTGATTTTCCAGGGAGGGATATCAAGAATCTGACAGCGACCGACATCTTGAATAAAATGAAAAAATATGATGGAGGGCCATGGTTTAAGAGATATTTTATTCTGCTATTTGTCAACACAATTGTTCAATATTATTCCAGTGGGAAAATAAACTTGAAGATTCTTCAATTGTTGGAGAATGTTGATCAAATAAGGAACTTCAATTGGAGCTCTTTTCTCTACAAGGCACTTTTTTTTTTATTAGGTAAGAATTCAAAGTTGTGTAACAAACACAACTTTGAGAGGCCGAATACATCAGTGGTCGGTAAACCGACAAGGAACAAACAGAACAACAAACAAAGATACAAACTAAAAGAAGATAAAGCGAATAACCTAGAGGTGAGGTGAGTAAAGCACGAAAACAAATTTGCGCCGCCGGAAGGATTGTCGACATCCTTGATAAGTCCGGAACTAAAACTCGATTCACCGCCTAGGAAAACTCTATCAACCAAAGAGTGTATCTAAACCCTAAAAAAAAACCTATGTTCGCCCAGCAGAAGAAGAGCCCAGAAAAAACAACAGAAGGAGGTGGCCTCCTCAGCCAGATGGTGGTTGCCTTCTCGGCCTGAAGGCCGGAGGTTGCCTACTCGTCGCCGGCACAAAACTCCACATCTCCACCTCCAAGATGTTCAGCGGAGCCGCCAGCGAGGCGAGCCAGAGCTCCACGCCTAGTTCGAGATGGATCTGGGCGCCGAAACGGATGGGCGAGGTCACCCACCAAATGATGGTCGCCGGAGGTTTGCCTGGCCGGAGATCTCCCTCACGGTGTCCGAAGACGACGTCGTCGAGATCTCGTCTCCTCAGGAAGAAAGGCTCCTCAGGAAGATCGTCTTCTTCATTTGGTCACTTGCTCGGTGGTGGTGGCGGTAAGCCGGAGTGCTCTCGCCGAGAGCTCCCTCACGGTGGCGGCGCTGCCCTGGCCGGAGATCTCCCTCATGGTGGCCGAGAATGACGTCGCACGGCAAGGTCAAAACTCGAGCATGTGGCAAGGTGGAAGCGGGGAAGGTGGAGGCGGTGGTGGTAAGGTGGTGGGGGGAGGCGGTGGCGGCGGAAGGCCTGGAGCGGTTCCTGGTGAGTGTCGGAGAGGCGGATGCCGGTGAGGCGGGTGCCAGTGAGGCGGGTGCCGGTAAGGCAGGTGCCATGGTAGCGGCGGCGACTCGTCTCCGGTGGCCGGAGGCCATGGAGGGCTTTCTAGGGAACGCTCCCTTGGGAGCGTTTCTAGGGCCGACTATCTCCTTTTGATTTCTTGATGGATATCCACTCGTTCTGATAGGGATGAAAGGGTTTGTATGTGTCTACAAGGCACTTATTAATTGCTCTATTGCATGGGCAAATAAACAAAAAAAGACTTTCAATGGGAGCTTGCTTTTACTGTAGGTAAATATTCCCATTTTGGTGTTTTGATTGCATAACAGCATGAGTTAATGTGTGTAGATGAATGATTGAAAGAGGGTTGGTGCATAAATAAGTGTTTCTAGGTGCATAACTTAGTGTGTGATGGTGCATGAGTAACTATATGTGTAGGTGCCTTGGTCTGTGTATATAGGTATAAGAGTTAAGAGTGTGTAGATGCATGAGCCTATTTATATAGGTGCATGACTGAAAGAGGATTGGTGCATGAGTAAGTGTTTATAGGTGCATAAGCTAATGAACGTTGGTGCATAAGTAAATTTGTTTCTAGATGCATGAATATATCTGTGTGCATGAGTCAGTGAATATGAGTGCATAAGTTAAGGCCACTGAGTGCATGAGTCAATCATTATCTAGTAATATAGGTGTTTGCTTTACAACTATTCTATGACTAATTTCTTTTTGAATTATGTTTTCCAGTTGATTTACGTCGACAGACTTAAGTGGAAAGGTCTAAATGTACAAAGAAAATTCCCAATAATCAGGAACTGGAACACGAGGATGTTGAAGGATAGGGAGGATCATGAGATCCTGCATGGTGGTTTTGGGAATGGATTTCTACTAGGTAGACCAACCTTTAGTGACCATGTAGAAGCAAGCGGGAGCAGGATTGTGAATGAAGCTCAAGAAGCAGATGTTGAAGTTCCAACTCAACCAACAAATCTAGTTGAAACAGACGAGCAAACGAAGGCTTTCATGGAGGATTACTTGAGAGAGATAGAAGGCATGGCTCGAAGTGTACGAGCAGTTTTAATGAAGAAGAAACAAATCCCCCCACAGCTGAAAAGAAGCAGTGTCTTACAGACAGTGAACAACCAAGCTGAGAAAATTATCAATGTAAGGCTTACCTCAAGAATTGAAGATGAGGTGTTTGAGGAGGAAGATCAACAAGCAACCCAAGATACTGAATTCTGGGATTTAGCTATGAACTGCATGGAGGAGGTTGAGAAGACAATTAATGAACAAAAAGAACACAACGGAAACATGTTTATTCCAGGATTTTCAGATTTTATTGATAGAATCACAAAAGAAAATGGGGGGCTTCTACAAGCAATGCTGATGGAGACATGAGGGTAAGTGACTCTACGAAATTATTTGGTACATGATTCTCCATGAATGACATTAAGCTTTAGTGTATGACACCGATGCTTTTTCTTTATTATTGCAGATGGGTCCAGAAATCCCTAGTTTTGACTTGGGACTATCATCAATGAATACACAAGTAAATTGCCTTTAAAATGATTGTATATAAAGTTTGAGGTTACATGTAATAGAGTTTCTAACAAACATATTGTTTTTTGAAGGAGGAATTGGCAAACCAAACTGCTGTTGAGAATGAGGTGCAAGATGCTAATGAGAATGTTGTTCACATGGAGGTTGATGGAGAAGGGGTGGTTTCTGAGAAGGACGTTGCTGTGAAGGACGTTGTTGAGAAGGACAAGGAGAACAACAAAGAAAAAGAGACAGAGGAGACAGAGAAGGAGGACGTTGCTGATAAGGAAGGAATGGAGACAGAGAAAGGGATGGAAAATATATAGCTCAAGAGGACAAGGAGGCTAAAGATATTGTACAACAAAAGGACAAGGAAGTAGATCAAGAGAAGGAGACTGAGAAGGAAGAGGTGGCTGCACGAATAACAAGGGGGAAAGAGGCTGTGTTAGAAAAAGGAAAAGAAGGACAGAGAACAGGTAAAAGACTTACAAGAAATTTGTGTGATTATGTTGGATGCATGAGTGAAAGACTATGGGATCCATGACTACATAGGTGGGATCATTGTTGGTGCATGAGTGAGTACTTGTTGGTGCATGAATCATTTTTATGTAGGTGCATAAGAAACTACATAGGTGGGATCCATGACTCAAAAGACTGTGGGTGCATGAGCTAATGAATATTGGTGCATGAATGAATGTTTTTTGGTGCATGAGGCATATCTATTGTATCTATCTGTTATTAACTTTTTGTGTGTGTATGTGTTGTAGGAGAACATCACCAAGGAAAAAGTCCAAGAGGCTAATATAAATAAGAAAGATGTTCAACCAAAAAAGGTATAGAAAACAAGATGTTTATATGTGAATTATTCATTGTCTAACTAAGTGGTATTGATTTTAAACAATTTCCTAATTAAAAAAACTTGTGAATGTGGGATTTGTCAGGTGAAATTTGTGTGCAGTTCTGATCCAAATCTTGAAGCTAGACCATCAGAGAAAAGGAACATTTTTCCTGCTGAAAACACAATTTCGCCATTTAAAGAGAGAGAAGTTAACATTTCAGAAAGAACAACAGCTGATGAAAAGATCCTTTACAATTGGATAACAGCTGAAGGAGGGGAAAAGTAAGTACATATTTAATTATATGAATTTGGTTACAAAATTTAATAACATGTAGCTAGTTAACGAATTGATTTTTTTTTATGTGTTGCAGTGAGGAAGATTTCCGAATGGATGATAGCGCTCTTAAGAAAAAGGACTTAATTACATTGACTGAAAATGCTGAAGTAGACAGTCAATTAATTGATGTTTTTACTGTCATGTTAAATGAAAATGAAGTATATAGGGGTCGTATGTCACCATTGAGATTCTTTCTACCATCAATGGCTATGGTAAGTCACAGCTTTGCAACAATATTATGTTAATTGATGCTCTAATTTATTAATTTCCAATTTTTGGTATTCGCAGGCTTTTACTTGTGTTGACTCAGTATACTCATTGGAGGAGAGATTTACCCTATTCACAGAGACAATGCTAGCAATATTTGCTGATGTCAAGGGTTTTAAGAACAAAAACTACACAGTTAAAAATGTTGATGTGGTAATTATCTTACACTTAGCTTTTACACCATTTGGGATTATGATATAGGGCAAATGTATTATTATTGTATGCTGGTGCATGAGTATATTTATAAAAGTGCATGAGTTATTTATTATTGGTGCATCAGTTAGTAGGTTAAAGTTCATGAGTGATTGTATGTTGGTGCATGAGACAGTGCACAAAAGTGCATGGACCAATGCTTGCAGGTGCATGAAGTATTGTTTGTAGAGTGCATGAACTAGTGGTTTTGGGTGAATCAGTAAGTTAATTTGAAGGAATAGTTGTGTGTGCATGAAGGGGTGGCTATATGTGCATGATAACTGCATTAATGTGCATGAGTAAGTCCATGTTGTTATTAGATAACTTACAATCTATTTTTCTTTTACTTGTACATTTCTTTTGCCCAATTCTTAACCATGGGCATTACTATTTGATTGCAATAAATGTCAAGAATCCAAGTTTCCATATCATAGACAACTCATCAAGTTGGGCAGATGACAAGTATGAAAAAGTACCATCTACTGTAGTGAGTAGACATTGAGTATAATGATTTTATAACAATTAAAAGTTTTCATATATAGAAATGTGATAGAATTTAACCGCTTTATTTGTGCAGAGAACTATGATGGTCAATTTCTTCAGGAATAATGATATGGAAGCCAAAGCTAAAGCAATTGAAGACATTGCAAATATCCCATGTGAAAGGCTGCAAATGAAATGGAGGGATGAACACAACAAAGTTGACTGTGGATTCTTTCTAATAAGACACATGGAGACATATATGGGCAATGGACTGTCAAGCTGGAAGTCTAAACTGAATATGGGAGACAAAAGCCAGTTGGCAAAGCTTAGGATCAAGTATTGTTATGCCCTCCTAACCAGCGAGTTTAATGAAAGAAAGGCTAGAGTTGAATAAATTATTCAAGAGAAGAAAGCTGGAAATGTAGCTAGTTCTAGCGCTCAGGAAATCAGACAACAAACAACAGTTGTGCGTGGTCGTGGGCGTGAAAAAAAGAATAGGATGTAGGAATGTTTCAATGTAATTTGGGTAATCTAGTGAACAATTTAGGTAATGGTTGTAGGAATTTGGTTTGAATATTTTCAGGAAACAGTAAGTATTTGTTTGTTTGCAAGACAAGTTTGGTTTTCAGGAAAATTTGATTAAGTGTTTGTGGTTTTCACTTCTTCTGTGTTTCTCATTGAAAGATAAATACTCATAATTCATCGCTTGTTTGAACTGTGACCCACTCACACAACTAGCTACTATTTTGATATGGCTGGTGTGAGTTGGAGGTGCCAGTGAGTCACAGCTCATTCAAGCGTTGAATATTGAGCATGCTAGTGCTTGACTAAGTGAAACATAGTGCATGCGTCATTGTTTGTTGGTGCATGAGTTAATATGTAAAAGTGCATGAGTTATTATGTGTTGGAACATGGAACAGAATTAGTGATTTTGTATTGGTGCATGGGTAGTATGTGGAAAGTGCATGAGTAGTATGTGGAAAGTGCATGAGTCACTGTATTTTGGTGCATGAGTGAGTATATATAAGTGCATTACTTAATATCTGAATACATAAAAAAATTGAACCAGCTAATTAACATATTGAGGACAAGTCGTGATGTTGTGTCCCGACCTTTTACAAATAGTACATAATCTTGTCTTCTTCCTGGAATTTTCCATTCCAACCTCTTGGCCACTTCTAATGCGCATCTTCCTGAACTTGTTCTTTGTCATTTCAGGAGGATGAACATTCACTTGATCCGGTAACGGGCCTACAAATTTCTCAAACTTATAGTTGCTAGCTGATGTTGAGGCAAAAGGATCAACTACTTGTGACCTTGTGAGTGCAGCCTTTTGTTCCTTTAAAATAGCTAAAAAGTCTTTCAATTTATCCATGTCATCACCAACAATGTCAACACAAGAGTACATTTATGTCATCACTTCAGCCAACAACCGCTTATTTTCATCAATTTGAACACTAGCATCATACCTGCACCATCCACTTCAAAAATTGGTTGTAGAATCGCTTGCTTCGTCCAACGAGTGTTGATGAGGGTAGGAGGCAAAACAGTTGCATGAGTATTCTTTAAAGCAAAGAAAATATGTCGGCAAGGAAAGCCCAGAGTGAGGAAATTATTGCAAGAACAATGATACTCATTCCTTGCAACAACTTTTTGAACAACACAGATTCTACCAAATTCATCTTCAACCCTAAAGTGATGGATATCAGCATCTTTTTTCAGTTCATCAAGGCTGCAATGATACGTACCACTAACAAACGCCTCCTGGACATCATAAAATGCGTTGATAGTGTAAATAGCTGCTAGGTTCTTTTCAAACCGGTAAGGCGTCTTCATTTGTGGAGTGCAAGTAGCAGAATCCATATCACACTTCTTCTGAATATGCCGTTGCGATTCAATTGCACTACTATACTGCATCATGAACACCACTAAACTTGATTGAGACCCTATGAAATTTCCAAAAAAAATGTTTTGACTCTCAGACCTTGACGTCGTCCTCAATAAAGACGACATTCTCACATCATGAAAAAATGCAGGGATCTAATAACGTCGTAGTTCAAACATTACTCCTAGCCACTCATGCCCTTGGAAACCAAATTCTTCAAGAACCAAGAACCACTCATTTTCAAAATCAATTGGAGTAAGTTCATCACTCCAAACAATCTTCTTGAACTTCTTTTGGAACGAATCAATGATAGAAAGATTTGTATTTGGAGGGAATTTAACCTTGTTAGCAATCTTCATCATTATATGCCACATGCACAACCGGTGGACAGAATGAGTAAACACTCGTTCAACAGCAGTCTTGACAGATGCAGCTTGATCAGTTATAATGACATGAGGTTCATGGCCCATTCCCTTCTTGAAATTCTCAAATAACCACACATAAGACTCAATGTCTTCATGCAAAAGCAAAGCAGCAGCAAATGTAATAGACCTCTTATGATTGTCCACTCTAGTAAATGGTATGAACACCATATTATATCTGTAATATGGAGTGCATGAGTTTGAGCATGTTAGTGCATGAGTGATTCAGTAAAGGTGCATGAGTGACTGACTATAGGTGCATGAGTTACTAGGTATAGGTGCATGAGTTACTCAGTGTATGTGCATGCATTACTCATTATAAGTGCATGAGTTGATGAGTATAGGTGCATGAGTTACTCATTATAAGTGCATGAGTTACTCAAGGTACATGGGAAAACCATTTGAAATACATAAAATCATATTACATAAGTAAATGCATGAAAATAAAATTACCTAATCAATTGGTTTGTAGCATCAGCTGACACTACATCACCAAAATAAGAGAAACTCTTCCGATTGATAGGATCACACCAAAACAAACGGCATAGCTGGCCCTCCTTGTTTACGTCATAATCAAAGTAATATGCATTATAACATTCTTTCTTCTTCAAAAAGTCATTGATGACCATTTGAGCGTCACTGCCTTCCATGTATGAGTTCAAACCCCTCATAAAGTTCTTGAAGTCAACAACAGTGGCGCCTACGTTAGCATATGAATCCACTAGATTCTTGTACACTTTGTAACTCTTAGTGACACCAATATTGGATTTAATACAGTTCATCATAATTTCTTGATGAAATGGAGTCACTTACCTCTTCCCTTTTGAAAATACCATATGAGACAACTCCAACATAGCATGCGTATGACCACACTCCAATTTTGTAACACGGTAACCATCATTACCTTCATACTTGAGCCAACACTTAGCTTCACATCCACATCTATTAGATATTCTCCTCTTTTTCACAAAATCTCCATCTGTCGGGACAACCTAGTTGAACTCAGAATATGGAGATACAACTTTGTATCCTTCTCTGTTACAACAACGGTACTTCCAAATAACAGTCGGCGGTACATCCTTGTTTTTCTTGGTAGAACAAACACGAATAGTAAAACCACATGCCGCTGCATAAGCTTCGTAAAAGACGATAGCGTTGGGAAAAGCTGCCCAAGATACGGCTTCAATGCATCATTGCACTCGGGAATAATATATTCAATAGTAATGCTTGGGGAAACAGATATAATATTATGCTTCATTTGATGTTCATCTCCTGACAAAAGAAAGAGTGAAATTAATAATAGAGCATGAGCTAATAAGTGCATGACTGACTGGAAGAAAGTGCATGACCCAATAAATAAAGGTGCATGAACCAATGGACTAAAGTGCATGAGGTAGTTAGTTTTATGCATTAGTCACACAATCAACAATGGTTAGGTTATGTGGGTCACTGACTGAAATAAAGTGTATGGAATAAAGAATAAAGGTGCATGAACCAGTGGACAAAAATGCATGAACTAGTAAGAAAGTGCATGAGGCACTGAATTTAGTGAATTTTGAATTTGATTAAATTGCAATACACAGATCTTAATTTCAACCAAGCACATACCTAAATTTCAACCAAGCACATACCTAAATCCCAAAAATTGAGAGATTCTGTTGAAAGTGTAATGAAGTGCAATGTATACAAACCTAAATTTGGAATTTCAGCATAAACAACAAACAAATCAACAACAAGTTACAGATCTATACTTGAATCAGTAGAAGGAGTAACCATGTCGACTAAGAACAATAGATAACCAGAGAGCACGGCAAAATAAAACGAAAACAGAGAGAAATCACACCGGCGGCAACACAAAAAGATATCCGAAACGATCGGCCGAGAGAACGACGAGAGCAGTAAATAAAGATCGAATTACCACGAAGAAGAGAAGAATTAGTTGAGAAAGGAACAATGACGACCAATTATGTTTTATCGAAACAGGGAAAAAAAAAGAACGGTCAGAATTAGATAGAGACGAAAAAGAAGGAGCGGCCATGATTCATCATCATTCCTCTCCTAATCAGCCATCTTCACCTAATCTTTTTCCACAAGACACTACTAAAATTAAGATCTATACTAGTTTATATGTATAAAACGACAAAGAATTGGGCGAGATAAAAATTATAAATATTAAAAGAAAAAGTAAAGGCAACCAAATTGGAGGTTAGCTGGATAAGGACATTGATTGCGTGGCTTTATACGACTACTCGCAATGCTACTTCGCGGGCTTACGCTGTGTAACCGATCATCCCCTTTCCCCAAACCCTAAAATCTGCAATTTTGTGTTCTTTTCTTCAGAAGATTTGTTCTGCAATCGTCTCGATGGCCAATTTCGCCTGATCGTCTACTCGGTGCGTGCCTCCGTCCACCAATTTCCGCCTCAGGCCATGTCACCGGCCGACACATCCACACCCTGCTTTAATCTTCTCCCGTCAAAGAGGAAGCTCGACGATAACGTTGCCGGCGGAGGCCACGGCGTCCGTCACGGTGACGCGTCAGAGTTCCACTCCGCTTTCAAGATGAGCCGCCTTGTGAACGACCCCAAATTTCGAGACCGCAGCTACACCCGTTTCGTTACGACGAGGACGGAGCTCGCGATGTCGGATTCCGCTAATTGGAAGGCTGTACCCATGGATTTACCCTCTGACTCGCCCTCCACCTCTTCTGGTGCCTTTTGCAGAGGTGAATCCAGTCGATCCTACAGTGACGCTTCGGAGCTCACCCAATTCTTTGTGAAAATCAACGGCAAGTCGGTCAATTTTCGCATGAATCTGAGAGAGTCTGTCTTGACGCTCCATTACGAGCTCCAATCGTTCACCGGAATTAGGGTTTTGGATCAACGGCTGATTTTTCGTGGGAAACAGCTCCGGTGGGAGCAGACTTTGGAGGATTGCTCGGTGGAGAGGGACTCTAACATGCATCTGGTCAGCCGAATGAGGAGCACCAAGTACCCTCTTGCTTTCCAGGTAATTGAGGTTATGGTTTCGACCATTTTGACCATGTGTAGAAATCACTATTTGCCCTTACCTATAATGGCCGAATCTCTCAAAGGAAAGATGGATGAGTTCATCGCTTCTGTAACGAGCATAAACCCTAATATTGATACTCATGAAAATGCCATGATCGGTGTTGGTAAGGAGGAAGAGGAGTCCTTGAGCATTTCGTGTAAAGAAGTATGGATGATAGACCATCTTAAGATTTTTCTAGATTATGATGCGCCTAAGGCCTTGGTTGCCCTGTATAGGTCTCCTGCGAAGGCTAATAAGAATTGTGCTGATGAGTGCATTCGGTGCTTGGTTAGTTTGGTTCACGGCTTGTCTATGGGGCCCGTCAAGGCATTCTCTGCCACTGTAATATTGGAGTTCTGTAGGCTGCTGATGCCAACTTATAAAGATACCGGTGGAGATGATTCGCTCTATATGCATTGTCGGAGTGCACTTGGGTCAGTGGTGAAGATGGTTAGTCTTGCTAGCGGGCCAGATGAAGTTGACAAGTTCAAGTACTTTATGACAATTCAGGATGTATTGCCATTTCTGAGAGAGGTGGTAGGTAGGTTGAAGATGGACATGGTTTTGAGTATGGACTCAAATGGTAACACTGGTCCTATGTATAGGGATGTCAGTGATTTTTCTTTGCTTCTGCACCCATTGCGGACTTTGGTTGAAGACCAAATTCTGTTGGGAGGGCCCATTTCATCCCCGCTTGGAAAGGGTAAGAGCACGTTGCGTCCTTGTTGGGAAGAAATACTGCTTCTTTCTTGGATTTTCAATGAGTTGTGTGCTTTGATGGATCAATGCCTTGAGAAGATAGAAAATCATGCAGCATTGAAGGGGAACTTTGCGAAAGAAAATTTTCAAGGTGGCTGGTCGCAGTATCTTGCACTATTAAAAGAGTTGAATAGCATTTGTAAACTATATAGAGGGGCTGAAGATCTCTTTTGGAATATGATGAGATGCAGAAAGGGCTCAGTGCATGCTCTCATTGTTAAATTTGCTATTAATGAGGATGATTACAGTTGGCTTTTTCCGCACAAGGACATGCTGAATTTTGAATCTAGGAGGCATTTGGCAATGCTGATGTTTCCAGAGGTAAAAGAAGATTACGAGGAGTTGCATGAGATGTTAATTGACAGATCAGAGCTATTGTCTGAATCCTTTGAGTACATATCAAATGCAGACCCATCCTCATTGCATGCAGGATTATTTATAGAATTCAAAAATGAGGAGGCCACAGGTCCTGGTGTCATGAGGGAGTGGTTTTTATTGGTTTGCCAAGCAATTTTTAACCCAGACCGTGCTTTATTTGTTGCATGTCCCCTAGATCGTCGGAGATTCTATCCCAATCCAGGTATTTATTTCAGTAATGTGCTTATTATTATGTTTACCTGTTTCTCATTTCATCTCTTTATTATGATATCATATTATCATTTTGTCCATGGACATGCAAGTTTCTTTCCATGCGGAGAAAGAAAGAGAGAGAGTAAGAGTGAGAGAGGATGTGCAAGTTTACATACTAAGCCTTCATCCATTACCTACAGGGTGATATGCTCTCCATTTAGATGTCATAAGATATATGTAAATCCAATCTCAATTCCCTGATCAAGCCTCTTTTACTTGTACCTTTTTTCTATGGCTTCATTATTCCCTCATGCTTTGGCTTTATAATGGACAAGAGCTGTTGTTCATATAGAAACAATTTCCTAGTTCACAACTGTGATGAGAGAATAACGATATTTTTTTGCCAAACTGAAGAATACCTATCTATATTCTGGAAACAACTGTGAAGATACTAACAACTCACAGTAGGCTCAATTTTTTTCTCTTGCAAATGCTAGACTGATATGTTCCTTCTCTACAGATTTATGTGGATCATCAGCTCAGAACGATCAATGACTCGTTAAATAATCTGTTTCATGTGCAAATTGAATGACCAGATTTGCTGCTCCATACCCATTTAGCTTTATCATATACCCTCTTTAGCATGTATGTGGTAGTCAAACACTGCTTTATCAAATCTTCTTACAATTGAAGCTCTTTTATTTAGGTGGGCTCACAACCTAAACTAGTCTTTTACATAATATTGCTACTTTGTGGCTTATCAGTTTGCAACGACTTAAAAGCGTCTGTCCCATGGGCGATTGATGATGCTCTGTGTCCCTCTAGATTTTTGATATAATCATCTGGAATGCCTCTGGTTGTGGAACATTGCAATTGAAGTATGGAATATTTTACCATAGAAAAGTTGAAGAGTAACTGTGGAAGTTGGTGAAGAAGAATGAGCTGTCTTATGATATAGAATGAAATCTAGTTTTTGCACAAACACACTCAAAAACATACAAATTCAGTGAAGCTGTCTGTAAACACTCCCCTAGCCAAGCAATTCCATTCAGTCATAGATGAACAAACACTCAAAACTAGCCAATATTAGCTAATGAATTTTGCAAATCAACATTCCAAAATGCCTAACAAGAGGGCCAGTGCTCTGATTTTTTTCAATCCATTCCTTAGGTCACCTAGTGTAACTTCAGCATAACTCCTCACAGTCTGCCGCCTTGGATCTGGAACTTCTTATCTTGAACTAGAGTCTAGAGTCTTCTTGGTCATGTGCGTCTGATCCTTCCATCTCTTCTATCCATGTGTGTAACATTGTGTATCAAATTGATTATAGGTGAAAGTTTTAAATATAAACGAGTGTTTTGTGTCAAATTGCGTTTAGTGATTAGATTGCAGAGCATAATACTTAACTAGTATGTTTCGTTTCTGATATTGGCATGTCCACAGCCATGTCTTGTTCTGCTCAATTGAGTAATCAAACTTGCAGAAGTGGGAAAAATGAAATTTTTGGAAGGTATGCATGTTTGTGATATTTTCGCAATCAAACTCAGTCTGACCAAGCGTTTTCTTTTTCGCAATTGGAATGGGTTCCTTCTCTGATTATTTGTAACATGTTCGATTTATCGATCGAAAACTGGATGTAACTGCATAGTTTCTTCACACACCCCAATTATATTTGTTATTGCTTATTGGTTCTATTTTATTTTTTGCAGCTTCTAAGGTAGATCAATTGCACCTTGAGTATTTCCGATTTGCAGGCAGGATTATTGCCTTGGCCTTGATGCATAAAGTACATATTGGTATTCTTCTGGATCGTGTCCTTTTCCTTCAATTAGCTGAAATCGATCTCTCCCTTGAAGATATAAGGGATGCAGATCCTTACATTTATACTAGTTGCAAGCAGATTTTGGAGATGGATCCTGATTTTATTGACTCAGATGCCTTAGGGCTGACTTTTGTTCGAGAATTTGAAGTGTTGGGATCACGAAAAATCGTGGAACTTTGTCCAGGAGGAAAACATATTATTGTAAATAGTAACAACAGGGATTCATATGTGCGTCTCCTTATTGAGCACGCTTTTGTGAAATCTATCACTGAACAAGTCACCCATTTTACTCAAGGTATTTCTGATATTCTTTCAAGTGCTAAGACCCAAAGGTCCTTTTTCCAGTGTCTAGAGCTTGAGGATCTAGATAAGATGTTGCATGGAAGCGACTTTTCTATCCCTGTTGAAGAGTGGATGTTGCATACGGATTATTGTGGCTATGAAAAGTCCGATCCCCAAATCGCATGGTTCTGGGAGGTATGCACTAGTTGAACGTCATGTTTTTGTTATTTTTACTCTGCTATAATTTTGAATGTTGATCAAGTGTCATCTATATTTGTACATCATGCATCTTCTATATTTAGATCAATTTCTCTATCATACCATTTGATTATCCTTTCACTTCCTGACAAAAAAAAAGATTATCCTTTCACTACACTACATGATATTGTCTTTCGTTTGTTTCTGCTTACCGCCTTACCCTAGGAGTTTGAAATCAAATAAGACTTGTATTAGACAGACATAGAGATGTCCCAGCCTCACATTCAAGAGCATTTAATAAGATAGATTATCTACCAGTAGCTGAGAAGAATTATCGGAAATGTGAGGGAGGAATATTGAGGTTGGAATTGGTAGAGAAGCTCACGGCTCCTTTTCAGCAGTTGAGAGGAATATATACGATGATCTGAGCATAATTACTCTTTGGGGATTGAGTGCTCTAGCCCCATTATCTTTGCAATGGAAGTTAGAGGTTTTGGAAAAAGGATACATATATCTTAAGTCTACCATGATGACTGTATTGGACTCTGGTTGTTTCATCATTTGTACTTTAGTAATCCTGATTTGAGGTCAGAGTTAAAGCTATTGCTGAAGGTGTTGAGAATTCATCATGATATAGTTGGAAAAAGATTGTGTATATTCTTCTTTGGGGCTAATATTTACTACGAACGAAACATGAGATGGTGATTCTTGGCTAACTATTTTTTTCTTCCACTCTCGTATAGGTTATAGGCGAAATGTCTGAAGAGCAGAAAAGAACTCTTCTCTTCTTTTGGACATCAGTGAAATATCTACCGATGGAGGGCTTCCGTGGGTTGACATCTCGG
Organism: Rheum nobile; assembly: GCA_027886185.1. Taxonomy (NCBI): domain Eukaryota; kingdom Viridiplantae; phylum Streptophyta; class Magnoliopsida; order Caryophyllales; family Polygonaceae; genus Rheum; species Rheum nobile. Next base: position 3,948,734 of record WOAB01000163.1, read on the forward strand.
CTTCACGTAGACAAATCCTTTGAATCCCATCATCACTTGCCGTCATCTCACACCTGCTTCTTCCGGTTGTCCATCCCACCATATCCCTCTAAGGAAGTGATGCGGGACCGTCTCCATCTCATCACCAAGGAGCATGTCAGCCACAGCTTTGGCACCTGGTGATATTTGCATAAAAATTGGTTGGTAGAATTAAGCTTTCAGTTTACAAATAGAAATTTTGTACAGCTTTTGTTTGGTGGCGGTGGTAGCTTTTGGTTCCTAAGATGGCAAAAATGATCATGTATGCTAATTTGTAGAGGATAGTTTTGCTTGATACAAAGGCTACTTTATTAGCAGTTCTACATAACTTTATTCTCTATGCCTATGAATTATTATATCACATGCTTTATACCCATTGCTTTGCTTCATCTAGACAGCAAATATTTCCTTTATTCCTTCCATCTCCCCTGGGCTCTTTTCTTACAATTGTATCTTTCCATTTCCCCATCAGCTCTTGTCTAGTCATCCACTTGTGTTCATGAGGAACTTATTTGCCTTGGTGTTACGCACCATGAATCTCATTCTCTTATGCAGTATTGAAGGGCAAGGTTGAAAAAAGAAAGGAGTTACAAAATCTCGTACTACAAAACACAAGTTCATTTATATTTATATAGATTTAAATACCGAACATCATACAACCAGCATACCAAACTCACGAAAAACATTCCTTCTCATGCCACTCTTCCTCGTACAAAAGTACAAGTTTATAATTATATTGCACTCAAAACATCATGACAAACCCTTGATTCAATCAACAATATTTAGCTGAAAAAGATGGGGATTATAAGGGCATGTATAGCCTAATATAACCCCAGAAGAGGAGAACGCTTGCTCGTTTCTTGCTTCGCCTGTGACATTATTTCTACTCCTCACTCTTCTCAATCACAACCTCCGTGCTCGCTTCCTCCTCTTCAGCTACTTCTTCGGCTTCCAGGGCTACAACCTCCTCACCTATGGGGGCGGCTTTCTCAACCTTGGCCTCCTCTGACACCACCTCCTCGGTTTTTGGGGCTTCCTCTGCAGCTGGAGCCTCTACTTGATCGATGACTGCCTCTTCAACTTGGTTGGCCTCGGGTTTCTCATTCTCTTGCAGTGTCGGGGTTGTGGTAGCTGCAACCTGCATTACACACCCAATTCTTATTCATTAGTCACCACTCACCAAGGAGTTGTTCTTCCTCCAATCAACTTGTAAAAATGTCATTATTTTGACCGTGCATAATTCGACATAAGAATGTGATAGGATTGAATCTGCAGTATGGATATGTTGTGATTATCACTTGTGTGATATCATATAACATCCGTCGGGGCTTTGTAAAGGGCTGCCGACTGCAGCATGAGTTGTGAGTTAAAAGAAAAAAGGAAAAGTCGGAGAAGCAGTTTTATGTACTAACTTTGTCATGACAAGGAAACCGAGACAAATGGCATCATTCACGATGGATGGAAAACCGAGAAGAAAGATGTAACACTGATTCAACTTATCAAATAAACAAAAATAAAAGGAAGGTTTATATATGAATAACTACAAGAGCAAGCAGATTTCAATACCTCGGCTGATGCCATTTGGGAGCAAAGAGAGATTATGAAAAAATGGAAGAGATGAAAGCTGAATAGGACAAGAAGCAATTGAGTGGTGAGATGGAGACAGCTTAAGAATTACAAGGCTATATATAGAAGTTACAAAGATGCCTTCAGAATTATGTACAGAAGGAAGAGTGGAAACCCAAATCTGAGGTGGCCGAAGGAGGGTGGGGCAAGGCCCGGTCCATATATATATGCCAATACTCATATGAGAAACACTTTTAGGGTGAAATGGAGAATCATTACAGTCATTCATCCCTTCAATACTGGTTTTTTATTCTCACCCATTTAAATTTAGTTTACTCACCCATTTGATGAATAAACAAAATTATCCTCTGTTTTTAATTCTTTTTTGGGATCCAAAACACTGCCCATTCCCAATGTGCATTGACAGGGGGGCAAATGAGTACTCATGTCCAATGGGCAGTGGTAACAACGCCTATAACATAAATATTCACACTTTGACAAAAAAAAAAAAAGGTTTACATATACGATGAGCATACGTAACTTCATATATACGTTAGAATAGTCTAATATGGAGCATACTAAATTTTAGTTGGTACTTACCAATATTAAATAAGTATTTCTAAAATTATTTAAGTTTAGTTAAAATATTATTAAGTACATACTAAAATTAGTTAAATTAAGTTAAGTAGCTTTAAGTACATACTAAAATTAGTAAAATTTTATTAAGTAACTTTTTAAGTACATACTAAAATTAGTTAAGTAGTTTGACAATATCATGTTGTTCGGTCAATATATTACATCTCAATTTTAGTTAGTACATGCTTAACTTTAAATAAGTACATACTAAAATTATTTAAATTTAGTTAAGTAGAATTAAGTACATATTAAAATTGTTAAATTTAGTTAAATAGCTTTAAGTAAATATAAAAATTAGTTAAATTTAGTTAAGTAGTACTTAAGTACATAATAAAATACGTACATAAACAAAAGATAAAAAAAATATAATATCATATTTATGAAAAATAAAATATATAATAAGTGTAGAGGTATCCATCCCCAATGGGCATCGAAAGAGTGTGGAGATACCCATCCCCAATGGGCATCGGAAGAGTGTGGAGATACCCATCCCCAATGGACAACGAAAGGATTTGGTGGTACCCATCCCCAATGAGTACCAGTTATATGGGTATGTATAACAAAAATAAAATGGTGAGAATATGAAACATTTTTAACACGTCATCTATATTCTATATCTATATACATATACTAAAATCATTCTTCTCTTTCCTACATGTTAACCTATAGGCTATGCGGCCTATGCCACGTAGGTAATTTAATGTCATTTTACTACTTTACGCTTCTTACTTTATACAATTTTTATTTTTTTCTATCTACATCAATTTCTCTATTTACCAAATATGCACCTACCATACATATAGTAAATTATTTCACCAATATAATGTTCGTGACTATATTACCAAACATAACTCATTTTACCAAGATAATGTCGGCATGTATACTACTTGCTATGTACTTTTAAATTTATTAAGACACTAATTAAATTATTACTTAGTATTTTCGGCTTAGTATATGTATACGCCAAAAAAATAAAAATAAAGTATATGTTATATTGTTTCATGACTATATTACCTAAAGTTTTGTTACCTTACATATACGGAATAAATCATTCTCATGCATATGTGCAAGAAAAACTTAATTTTTTGACCGTCCAATTCTTACTTTAATAACATATGTAATCTTTATGCTTAAGCAACCTAATCTTTTCCTCCTAAAATCAAATAATTCTTATAATGATGTTATTTACGTTAGTAAGTAACATCTTATATAATAAAACTAATTAATTTATTGTTAAATATATTATTTATATTTATCGAAATCGTACATGGCACCTGAACAAACGCTTGTTCTATTCTAAACGAAGTACTCCCTCTGTCCCATTAAGTTTGTCCCATAGAGAAGGCGTATAAATGTCGATGCGAGTTTTGTATCGTTAATATCTCTAATTACAAAACCCTAAAAATTATAATTTTTTGTGAGACGAATCAAACAAGACTCCATGTGACAATATTTTTTCTTATATATTAAAAAAAATCTTAAAGATTTTATTCAACTGTAAACAGTGTCAATACAATATTTAAAATATGACAAACTTTAGACAAAGAGAGGGACAAAGGGAATAGTATTTTTTTCTCATCATTTGGTAGTTGATCGTGTTTTAGAATAGATCTAGGTGGAAACTTATCAGGCTGACCAAGATGACGTGGCAGTGTGGCACGGGTGGGTCCCGAATTGGAAGGCTGTAGTTGTAGAGAGGGACAGGGCATGTGGGATAGTTGGCAGTGCTACTGACATTTCTTGGTTGATGGATGCTTTTTTTTTAATCACCCGGTTCTAACGATTTTATATTCAAACCATGTACTGGTATTAGATGTTTCTGGATTATTTTATATTTTCTTAATTATTTGATATTCTTTGTTCCACTTTATAAGTTTTATTTGATCGGACACATTCGTCGAGACAGATTTTGTATCGTTAATATCTCTAATTACATAATCCTAAAAATTATAATTTTTTTATATTATCAAAGTACTCGTTGAGACGAATCAAACAAGACCCCACATGACTATGTTTTTTCTTATATATTGGAAGAAATCTTGAAGATTCCCTTCAATCGTGAACAGTGACAAAAATGCAAATGGGGCTTATAAAATGGGACGGAGGGAGTATTTTCTAATTTGATTTATCAGTTGCTGAATTTTAGAAATTTATGGGCTGTTAATTTAGAGAAAATATTACAGCAGTATGTTAGTGTTGTTAGTGGTTGTAATGAGTCCTAAATTAAGGTTAAGTCAGTTTATGTAATCGCCTATAAATGGCCGTTCAATTTCTTAATAAGAATCAAGCAGTATTCAGCCCAATTTCTTCCTCTGTCTATTCTTTCTTTGTGGCAAAAAAAAAATCCTTCTATTGACAATTATTATCAGCAGACTGACAATTGTTATCAGTGGTATCAGAGCTACGATCCTAATTTTTCTCAGATCCTGAGCGTAAACACGTGAGAGATTCACAAAACCAGATTACAGTTCTTCTCATCCAATGGCTGCCGAATCCAATTACGTGCAAGTCTCTATTCCACGCTTTGATGGTCACTATGATCATTGGAGTATATTGATGGAAAATTGTCTTCGCTCTAAGGAGAATTTGAGCGTTGTTAATGGTGGAGTGCAAGAACCGGTGGCAAACGCAGTTCTGACAGATGCTCAAAAAACAGATCTGAAGAGTAGAATATTGAAGGATTTCAAGGCGAAGAACTACCTCTTCCAAGCCATAGATCGTTCCATCCTGGAAACTATTCTTTGCAAAGATACTTCCAAGGATATATGGGACTCTATGAAGAAGAAGTATGAAAGCTCCAACAGAGTGAAGCGTGCACAACTTCAAGCTTTGAGAGGCGATTTTGAGTCGCTGAGGATGATGGATAAGGAGTCTGTCACCAGTTATTTCGGGCGAACGATGGAGATCTGCAACAAGATGAGAAATTATGGTGAGAAGATGACTGATGTCATCATAGTAGAGAAGATTTTGCGGAGCATGACGCATAACTTCAACTATATTGTTTGTTCGATCGAAGAATCGAAAAACATTGATGAGCTCTCTCTTGATGAATTGCAAAGTTCTATACTGGTGCATGAACAAAAGGTGAATAGTAGCTCTATAACAGAGGAGCACGCTTTGAAGGCATCTACCAACACCCAGTCCAACAACTTCAAAGGAAGAGGACGAGGAAGGGGCCGTGGTAGAGGAAGAGGAAATCGAGAGGATAGAGGAAACATAGATCATGATTCCAGCAGGAATTTCAGGTCAAATGATGACAATTTCAGGCCCAATAATGACAGTAGTCAGGGCAAAGGCGGCAGAGGCCGAGATTTCGACAAGTCTAAAGTCGAATGTTATAGGTGTCATAAGTTTGGCCATTATGCATCTGAATGCTACACCAAACTGCACAAGGAGAAGGAGGAGAACTCGAAGTTTGCTGAAACAAAGGACTTAGAAACTTTGCTGATGACAATCCAAGATGGAAAGAAGTCTGAAGCAGGTGTTTGGTTTGTGGATATAGGATGCAGTAACCACATGAGTGGAAGTAAGTCTTCTTTCTCTTATTTAGATGAAGATTATCATTCTACTGTAAGATTTGGGGATGAATCTTTTGTGAAAGTAATGGGGAAATGAGATATCAGGATAAAAGCCAAGAATGGCTTTGTGGAGAAAATTTCAAAAGTCCTGTATGTGCCTGATTTGAAGACTAATTTACTGAGTGCTGGCCAATTACAAGAAAAGGGTTATATTATCACAATTAAGTCAAATGCTTGTGAAATTTATGATCCTGTTAGAGGAGCTATTGCTCTTATTCCAATGAGTTCAAACAGGTTGTTCTCTTTAAAGATTGAAAGCATTCAATCTAGTCTAATGGCTGAAGTAAGTGAGTCATCGTGGTTATGGCACTTTAGATATGGGGATCTGAATTTTGGAGGGTTGAAGACTCTTCGGCAAAAGAATATGGTAACCGGTCTTCCAGAAATTACAGCTCCTACTAAGGTGTGTGAAGACTGTGTTGTTAGCAAACAACATTGGACTCAATTTCCCAAGGGGAAATCATGGAGAGCAAGTAAAGTTTTGGAGCTGGTGTATTCTGATATTTGTGGCCCTATAAAGCCATCTTCTAATGGAGGTAAAAGATATGTAATTACTTTTACTGATGATTTTTCCAAAAAAATGTGGGTTCATTTCTTACAGGAAAAATCAGAAGCATTTACTGCTTTCAAAAGCTTCAAAGCTCTGGTGGAAAATGAAGCAGAAAGATCCATCATAACACTTAGAACAGATCGGAGTGGTGAGTACTGCTCAAAGGAGTTTGAAGCATTTTGTGAAAAGAAAGGGATTCGAAGAGAGCTTACAACTGCATATACACCGCAGCAAAACGGTATTTCTGAGAGGAAGAACAGAACAATCATCAACATGGTGAGAAGCTTGTTGACAAGAGGCAAAGTCCCAAAGAATTTCTAGCCAAAAGCGATAAATTGGAGTGTTTTATGTTCTGAATAGAAGCCCAACCTTTGTTGTTCAGAATATGACACCAGAAGAAGCCTGGAGTGGTAGAAAACCAGCAGTAGATCACTTTCGGATTTTTGGATACATTGCATATGCTCATGTTCCTGATGTCAAGAGGAAGAAGCTTGATGACAAGGCTGAGAAGTGTGTCTTTCTTGGAGTAAGTGAAACATCAAAGGCATACAAGTTATACAATCCACTCACAAAGAAGATTGTGACCAACAGAGATGTGTTTTTTGATGAAGAAAACACTTGGGATTGGAATAGGCAGCAGCCTACCCAAGTCATTTATGACAGTGATTCGGATGAGCATCAAATTACAATCACGTCTACGCCTGAAAACTCAGCAAATGTCAGTCTGACATCAGCAAATGTTAGTCCGACAAAAGCAAATGGCAGTCCGACAATTGCCCAGCCTAATCCAGCAGAAACTCAATTTATTCGGCGTGTCAGAAGAAGGCCGAATTGGATGGGAGATTATGAGGTAACTGGATTAAATGATGAGACTACTTATTTTGCTTTGTTTTCTGATTGTGATCCTACAAGTTTTGAAAGTGTTGTCAAAGAAGAAAAATGGCAAAAGGCCATGGATGCTGAGATTGATGCTATTGAAAGAAATGACACATGGGAGTTGTGCAATCTACTAGAAGGTCATAAGACCATTGGTGTGAAGTGGGTCTTCAAGACAAAGCTGAAAGAGAATGGAGAAGTTGACAAGTACAAAGCTCGCTTGGTAGCAAAGGGATACAAGCAAGAGTATGGGGTTGACTATACAGAAGTTTTTCCCCCGGTGGCAAGGCATGACACAATCAGATTGGTGGTTGCATTGACTGCTCAGAATTCTTGGCCAATTTTCCAGCTTGATGTCAAATCAGCTTTCTTACATGGATACTTGGATGAACATGTATTTGTTGATCAACCACCTGGTTATGTTAAATCTGAAAATGAGCATAAAGTTACAGGTTGAAGAAAGCTCTTTATGGGCTAAAGCAAGCTGCAAGGGCATGGTATAGTCGCATTGAAGGCTATTTCTTGAAAGAAGGTTTCATAAAGTGTCCTTATGAGCATACACTCTTTGTTAAGAGTGGAGATAAGGGGAAAATGACCATTGTCTGCTTGTACGTTGATGATTTGCTATTTATTGGAAATTGTGTTGTCATGTTTAAGGAGTTCAAGAGGTCTATGATGAATGAGTTTGAAATGTCAGATCTTGGTATGATGCATTACTTTCTTGGCATATAAGTAGTACAATCAGGTGATGGAATTTTTATGTCCCAAAAGAAGTATGTTGGAGATATTCTGAAAAGGTTTCAGATGCAGGATTGCAATCCTGTTAATACTCCAGCTGAGTGTGGTTTCAAGCTACACAAAGATCATGAAGGGAAGAAGGTGGACAACACACTCTACAAGCAAATTATGGGAAGTTTGATGTATTTGACTGCCACAAGACCGGATATTATGTATGCTGTCAACTTGATTAGTAGATACATGGAGAATCCTACTGAAATGCATTTGCTGGCTGCTAAGAGAATCCTTCGGTACTTACAAGGAACCAAGGATTTTGGCCTGAACTACAAGAAAGGTGACCTGTCAAATTTGTTGGGATTTACTGAGAGTGATTATGCAGGAGATCAAGATGACATGAAAAGCACTTTCGGGTATGTGTTTATGCTTGGTACAGGTGCTATTTCTTGGATGTCAAAGAAGCAACCTATTGTCACTTTGTCAAGCACGAAAGCCGAGTTTGTTGCAGCAACAACTAGTGCTTGTCAGGCCATATGGCTGAGGAAAGTTCTTGAAGAGTTGAATTTCAAGCAGCCAGAACCAACTGAAATTTACTGTGATAACAGTTCAACAATCAAGCTGTCAAAGAATCCAGTGATGCATGGAAGAAGCAAGCATATTGATGTGAAAGTTTACTTCTTGAGGGATCTTAGCAGGGATGGAGTAATTGATCTTATCTTTTGTCGAAGTGAAGAACAGGTGGCTGATATCTTCACCAAACCACTCAAAAAGGAGTCATTCATGAAGCTCAGGAAGCTACTTGGTCTTTGCAGTATCAAAGTATTAAACTAATGTTAGCAAACTTCAGTTTAAGGGAGGATTTGTTAGATATTTCCTTATTATTTCATATTTCCTTAATTATTTGATATTTCCTAATTTGATTTATCAGTTGCTGAATTTTAGGAATTTATGGGCTGTTAGTTTAGAGAAAATATTGCAGCAGTATGTTAGTGCTGTTAGTGGTTGTAATGGATCCTAAATTAAGGTTAAGTCAGTTTATGTAATCGCCTATAAAAGGCCGTTCAATTTCTTAATAAGCAGTATTCAGCCCAATTCTTCCTCTGTCTATTCTTTCTTTGTGACAAAAAGAAATCATTCTATTGACAATTGTTATCAGCAGACTGACAATTATTATCAAGAGGCACTTTAATGGAGGTGATCCTGCTGATTAATCTTTCCATACAAGCCGTTGGACAAACACTTAAGAGCATCCACATCCCAGAAACTTGGTTAAAGTTTCTTATTTTACTTTTTGGTTTTCTCTTTCCGCCACATCAGATTAAGAAACTTTACCTCATTTTTTCTCACAGTCCAGAAATCTATATAAAATTTCTTATTTTATATTAATATGTAAGCTTTTGTTTTACAAAACAAAAAAAAAAAATTTATCCAAAAAACTGAAAAAGTTATCTAAAAAATTGTCCACATTTAACTTTTTGTAAGAGAAACAAGTTTCTTCTTCAAGAAACTGCACAAGAATCAAGGTTGGTTTCTCTTACATAAAGCTTACACATAATTCATTTTTCTTTATTTTAATTTGTTTAAGAAACTCCTAGCATCATCATTGTGGATGTTCTAAGTGAGCATAGCGCCTGTTAGACTAACCGGTGATTAGTATCATAATGAAAATTTTGAAGAATCTTGGCTCTTCTTTTGGTCATTCCAACAAAGAGCATCATAAAAGCGGGCTAACAGTAAATTGAAACTTTGATCACTCTTTCCCACACTCAAATTTACACCATCAATGGCAATGACAACGCTCTTTCACTTTTGCTTTCATTTGATCACACACACAAAAGTAATCAAACAACAATGAAAACCAAAGCAAACAGAAGCCTCTCACAAGCCATTCTTTCTCTCACCACACTCAATTTCTTTAGATACCAAGTTGATGACATGAAGATAAGACCATTTGAATTCCGTTTTGAATGGCGAAAAAAGAGACTTATTTTTAGGATATGTGTTTTAGCTACATTTGTTATTTTTGGGGGTTAGGATAACTTTTAGGTGGACCATGTGACATACGTTGGCCCGTTTCTTTCCATTCTCTAGGCCTAGTTTCATAGCAACCTTAGTTAGCTTTCCCTTTCATTATTAAAACCTTGTTTTGTTATTTCATTAGTGAAGTTTTAAAGTTCAAAGAAAACTGACAAATGTTCAACTTTATTCTTCTTGGATGTCGATAGATTGTGGATTTCAATCTAGCTTAGATCGTGAAATCGAAACAACCCGAATTGTGAAATCAATTCAACTATCCATCACTTATCCGAAAACAATGAAGCTCTTTTATCATTGAATCAATTTAGTGTTTGGATTGTCACCACCAGAATTGAAGTTGTGATTAAGAGAAACACAAAAGAGGTTGAGAGGAAAAACGTGGGTCTTAATTCACGAACATCAATTCCTTGTCTGGTTTATGATTCAATTCGAAAAAGTGAGTTATTACTACGTAACTTTTCATCAAAAATCCAAAAAATCATCATTTTTCGCCAGCCATAAAAAAACAAAAACAAATCTTGCCCAAAGAGAGGGACCGAAACAATCAAATACGTTATTACGTATCAATGCAAAATGACAAAAAACATAATCTGTAAATGGTCACTTAATAAAGGAGTATCGGAGCAGCTTATATGTAGCCATGTGAATGAATACCAGGTCGACAAGTCATCATAACATAACACGTCAGCTACTGTTCTAGAGACTCAAGGAGCCATACTATCTGCCGAGGATTTCTATAACAAAGAATCCCACCCCGGAAAACAAGCTTGTGTTAAAACAAAATTCAGCTAGCTCCTTTGCCATTGTCTGACTGAACTTCCACTAGAAGTCTAGAATGAATCACTTTTTTCTCAATGACTCGAGGAAAGCCAGTTTGTGTTCAATGAGTCAGGTTAGGAGACTAGTTTCCTCAAAACCGCTTCTGCACGTTGCTCGAATTTGGGCAGGGTCCAGTCGTGCTGGAAAATATCAAGGTTGTCTTTTTCGGCACCCAAGCTCTGCAAAAACGAAGTTTTAAAACTAGACTGGTAGCAAAAATAGAAAAGGGAGCATGGAAAAAAAGGAGAGAAAACCCCATACTTGCCATTGACAGCTAGACAACATATATTGACATTAGACATCATAAACATTTTATCAACAGAACTGCTTATTTAGTATCATGTAAAGGTGTAATTGTTGCGGCGTAATATTGTTTCTGTTATCAGGGGGCTCAGCAGCCTACCAGGCTACAGAGCATGCCCTATAGGTTCAGACCAAGACCTTAAATAGAGCTAAGTTGCATGCAACCGAGTAGACTAGTGGCAGCAGTTACCCAGTTGAAAAATTCCATATATAAAAGCCTAATGTAAAACCAGAAACATTACCTTTGAAGGATCAGAGCCAAACCCACCCATCTGCATCATGCGTTGTGTATCATCCATAGCTGCAGTAAGAATATATGTTATTTTCTTCCATGACCGGTTATATAACGCTCAACGGTACAGAATAAAACCAAATTCGAAAAGGCTAATCTGCATAGAGCATTAGAGTGCAAATTAGCAAAATACCATTTTCTTCCCCCAGAATGAGGCTAAACAGACCCCTAAGCCCGAACAAATTAAGAAAATACCTGAGAAAAAGCAAGACAAATCATCAGTTTTGTTGAACGTTCTAAATGTTCTAAGATATTACAAGCAAGGATAGCTTATTGTTTTAAAATAGCTAGTATGTGAAATTGGTGACATACCATGACCGGCTGCTTACATAGCTCACATCAACAGTGCTCAAGTCAATACCGTTCTGTAACATTGATCTGAACCTCTGAGTGAGTGGAAAGGGTATCTTGGCTGGCAAGGTGAAAAACACACATAATTGTTATTCTAACCAGATTTTATATTGGCTCCATCTAAACCAAGTGTCCAAAGTGATGAAATGAAAAAAACAGTTAAACTTCAAACAAACCATATAGATCAAACATTGTGGCAAACAATAAAGCAAGATAGAGTTCGGCATATCAAAGATCATAGAACAAACTAAATAAACAGAAAGGAGCTCATAAAACATAAATGTTATTAAATTGGAGAAAGTTTAAAACTTAATTAGATGCTAACAGAAGAATCTAGGGAAGGGACATACCTGCCACAAATCCAGAGAAGAAAAAGTTAACCCAAGCAAATGTAAGAGTCTGAAAATTCACAAAAGAAATGAATAACATGTATCACTTAGAAATCAGAGGTGGATTGAACATACATGTCAAAATACCTGAGGAATAATCATTGACAAATTTTTCTTCATCATATCCATAGCCATGTTTGGGTCAGAAAACATTAGAGCCTGTGGATTCTGAGCCTGTCCCTTGGGTACATGTAAGAGTCCATTCTCCTGCATTCAAGCATAATGCAAAAACATTCTAATTTAAAATCAAATCTCTACGTTGCTAAACTAAGAAGTGAGACAGATGTTGGAATTGGAATTCATACAAGAAAAAACAAAACAAAAAATTAATAGTTAAGAATAAGAAGAAGGTCGAAATATCACACTATAATTACATATATATTTAGCATCAAGAAAAAAAAAAAGTGGAAGTAGCTAGTGTTTGTTGGTTTCAACTTCCAAGCCTCTAGCACAAGAAGCTGCTCTTCCTTTCCCTTTGAGAATATTAATTTTCTTGCAGTACAACAAACAGAAGCTGTTTACATGTTAACCCTTGGCATAACTTGGTATTATTATTACCCCACCTAAATATCCACTTCCATTTTCAGTATTTGTACCATCTCCATTCTTCTGTTACCTCTTGCACGATATTTTCACACATGAAAGCATGGATCTTAAGCCTTTACAACTCTATAACTCTATCTGGCACCCATTTATTACTCAGTAAGTCAGTGTCATTAGCAGCAAAAAAAATGACAGTGTCCAACTCTGTCAAAATACAAATATGTTTGGAGTGTAACTATCCTCATTCTCAATATGGCACTATTCTATCTTCCACTAAATGTAGCCAAAGCGGGTCATTCTCATTACTGGAGTATTTGCACAACTATACTTCCTTACATTACACGGTCCATCTCAAGGAAACATCCCTCACACAATATGCTCCAAGTACAAACAATTGCTTTTTTACGCTGTCCTTTACACATAACCTTTTTAATATCATGGCTGATGCCAATAGGAAATTTGTGGCTGCAATGGATTCATAGAGCTACTAGAAAAATATTTGTTAATTCAGTAGACTTAGAGTGATGGCACTAGCAGTCAAGTATATTTCTTATGGAAGGAGAGAAATGCTAGACTTTTCCAGAAGATGTAGAGGTCTTCCCGGCAGGCAGTCACCAGATTAAGATGTTGATTCCTGAGAAATTCTCAACCAGAAACATAATATCCAACGTAGGGGTGAAGCAATGGTATCAGCTGAGCTCCAGATCAGATAACTATTGTTTTTTTTTTCTTATTGTTGTGATGTAATAAGCTTATTTATTTCAAGTGCGCTAATTGGGGTCTACATTTGTTCCGTCTCTGAATGGATCTCAATTTATTTCTCATATATATCAAACATTAGTACGATTTCAGTAATTAGGCTGTAACTGGGAATCAGGTTGGGCAGGGCATTGGGTTGAGCTATTCCCGAAAGTTGGTGTGTAGTTAGATTTTAGGAACCACCCACAAGTCCACAACCACCAAACCACTGCCACCTCTTTTGTTCTTCTACTCCATTAGGACATAACATGTCCCACCAAGCAAATCCTAATTCACTGTCCTCACATTTCACTAAACAATTGAACCCTAAACCATTAAATTCCACCTAACAAACTCTAATCCATCAAACAGTTTAATCCCTAGTTCGAATTCAGGAGCACAAGGGGCTGGAGGTGCTGGTTAATCTCCAAACTCAGAAGAGCAAGGATCGCGATAAACCTTAAGAACGCTCTAAATCTAATTCAGATTTGTACTCAACTTTTGCCTCAATGTAACAGAGATAGATTCTTATCGTTAAAACGTAAGAAGATACAATCAGGATCACAACATATTACTACAGTTACTCAACGTAGACAGCTCTCCAATATGATGTGAAGTCAAACGAAAAAAAAATGAAGTTTGGTATGGAAATTGAAAGGTGGAGAGAATAAGGAGAGAGCTACCTCATTGCAAAAATAGATGCGACGAGCAAGGAAGGATTTGGGAGGGATGAAATTGGCGGCCGCCTTCAAATTCCGAGCCCTAATTATCAGCTGCCTGCAGTCATAAAAAAAATCCGTTTGAGCAAAACCACAAAATTTGAAAACGTTAATGTTCTCTGGCACCATAAGAAGCCAAAAACAAACCCTTCTTTGACGATCTTGGGGTCAGGGGATGGGTAAGACTGCATTAGCTTAGAAACGAAGTATCGCAGAACTCCGATGAGAACCATCACCACGGAGAGGGGTATCAGCACCCAATCTCTGATCGCCGTGTCCAACACCAGATCCTCCGCCATCTCCACTACTTGTTTCTCTCTTTCCCTGCGAGATTGGATCGTTAGAGCACAGGTTCTCTCGACTCTTGACTCTTTGCTTCTTTTCTTCGTCCCCTACCCAGATCTTTCAGTCTTTCTATACTCTCACTTCAATCTTCACGACGCCGTTTTACTCTCTCTTTCATCTGCCTTCGTTATAATAGGCAGAACCTAATCGCACTACGTTTTATAACTTTTCGCACTATAAAAGGCTACGCCAACATCTGACGCGCGCCAAATACCAGCGTAGAAGGCAAAATAGATAGGAATACGTGGGATTTAAAAAAAAAAAATAGAGAAGCTACGCCAGATTCTGACGCGCGCCATAATCTGGCGTAGCTTTATTTCCAACAAAAAAAAAAACTACGCCAGATTCTGGCGCGCGCATTTAGGTTATAAGTCGCGCGCACTTCTTCTTCTCTTCTTCTTCCTCTCTTTCTTCCCCGACGGCGTTGTTCCCTGTGCGAATCCGGCGGCGTCTTTCTTCTTCCTCTCTTCCTTTGTTCCCTCTCTTCTCTTAATCCATCTCTTTCCAGCCAAGAAATGAGCTCCCTGAGGCAGTTAGTGGAGGCGGCGGAGCAAACTTCGACGGCGGCAACAGTGGGGCAAGGCGGCGGCGTCGAGGCAATTAGTGGAGGCGGCGGTGATCATGGTGGTGGCGGTGACAGTGGGGCAGGAGCTGGCGGTGCTTCTGGTGGCGCGGCTGGTGGTCCTGGTGGCGCGGCTGGTGGTCCTGGCGGCGCGGCTCCTGGTGGTGGCGCAACGGTGGGGCAGGCGGTGGCTGGCACCGCTGTTGGTGGGGCAGTTGGCGGTGGTGGCGTTCGTGGGCGTCGTACCCGTGGCGTTTGTATCCGTGGCCGTGGAGCATCCACTTCGGCTCCAGACGCGACGCCTGTCGGGACAGGACGAGGATTAAGTTTTCGACAGGTAAATTTAATTTGTCGTAAAAATTTCGCCTTAAATAGACGTTAAATTTGGTTGATACTAGAAATCATATATGAAATTTAATTAGACGTTAATTTGGATTTAATATCTCTGAATTATTTAGATTATTATTTGGGTTGAAATTATAAATTTAGATAATTAATTTGTATTTAAATCATTTCGGTTGAACTATTTAGAAAATTACTTGGATAATTATTTGGGTTGAAATTATAAATTTAGATAATTAATTTAGATAATTAATATCTTTGAAATATTTAGATAATTAATTTGGATTTAATATCTCTGAAATATTTAGATAATTAGACGTTAATTTGGATTTTAATTTATAAATGCATATATATTTTGCCTTAAATGTTGTAGGTTTACATAATTATTTGTCTTAAACGTTTACATAATTATTTTGCCTGAAATGTTTACATAATTGTCAATTCATGTTATGATAATATGTCTTTCTCTGATCGAGATTGATATTTTAGTTCAAATCGACAATGGTAATCATAAAAATAAATAAATAATTATGTTGTAATTAATTTATATTAATTCGGTAGTTTTTTAACAAAAAGAATATAATTAATTAAATATTAATGAAAATGATATGAAAGTAAAAGAATATATAACAGTTGTTGTATATTCTTTTAAAAAAATTATAATTAATTCAATATGAAATGAAATAATGAAATAAATAGTCAGAAATTTGTAAATAAAAAAAATATTTGTAGAAATTGTTTGAAATTTATTTTTTTCAAAATTTGTAAAAAGGCCATACAGCAGTCGTTGCATTCTGTTCGACGGCAGTACAAAGACTCTCGTCGATTGGAACAGCGACGGGTCACAGGGTCGGCCCGACGCGGTGATGGAGCTACGGCGGATTTGGGTCCGCGATTGGACGCTACCCAGCCAGTGGATGCTGCCCAGACAGACGATGCTGCCCAGACAGACGATGCACATCTGTCTGATCCTGTCGACGATAGTAGCGACACGACCATGCCCGACGCCGACGTCGACGCCGCTGACGACGACGACGACGCATTCGACGATGAGGCGTTGACATTTGCGTTGGAGCAGGATTACGACGAGGGCATCGATCCGATTGATCCCCCTCCTGGTTCGACGACCGAGGATTTGGGGAGGGATGATACGCCTTCCTCCCCCATTCGTCCGCCAGCGGGACCTGTTCCCGAGGTAGTGGTCCCTCCTCCTCACGTGGCAGATGCGGCCCCCGAGGGGGGTGCGCCGGAGGTGGCGTGGATGCCAGGAGGTCCGCGTTCGCGTAGCCTTTTGAGGTCATATCCGACCCATATCGCTGCCGTTATTTGGTCACATACAGAGCGACTTGCGCGTGACCCTCCCGGATCACCTGCGAATCCCGATCCGGTAGGTTTTTCTAGTTATTATTTAAATAATTAGTAAAATAATATCATTCTTTTATATGATAAGTTTAGTAATCTCGATTTGTTACGTACTGGCTTACAGCTCAGGAAGATCCTGAAGCCGTACACCCGCCACCCTCA
Source organism: Rheum nobile (assembly GCA_027886185.1). Classification (NCBI taxonomy): domain Eukaryota; kingdom Viridiplantae; phylum Streptophyta; class Magnoliopsida; order Caryophyllales; family Polygonaceae; genus Rheum; species Rheum nobile. Next base: position 3,965,657 of record WOAB01000163.1, read on the forward strand.
TTTCTCCGCCATCCACCAGTCTCGGAGGGAGGAACCAGATTCGTGGTGGGCGCTTGCGCAGCGGAGCGGCATCACATCGTTGGGGTCGCTGGAGTTTCGTAGGATGGACCCCGTGCTCTTATCGGCGTTTGTGGAGCGGTGGCATCCGGAGACGAGCTCCTTCCATTTTCCGTGGGGGGAGATCACGATCACCCTCCACGACGTCTTTCATATTTTGGAGATCCCCATCGATGGGGCGGCGGTGGTATCAGATATGTCTGACGTCGCTATATGTACCGTTGCGGCCGAGATGCTTGGTCTTGATCTATCTGTCGTCTCGCAGATGGCATCAGGTAATTTTAAAACATATTTCTCATTTATTAAGTATATTTTAATTGAAATATTGTTGAAATCATCGTTTTTGGTTATATTTATTTTTTCAGGTGGTGGCGTTTCAATCAATACAGCGTTGAAGAATCGTTGTGAGTTACTATGTCTAGCGGACCAGAGGTATATATATCTATGGTTTTATAAATATTCAGATTTTTGTCGTATCTCTGCTATATATTTAATACTTAAATGAATGTTACTAATGTCAGGAACGAGCGTCATGTTGCTTCGATGTACTTGCTCATGCTTTTGGACAGTACCGTCTTCACAGACAAGTTAGGGCAGAAGGTGAAGACGAAGTATTTGTCGCTCCTCCTTGATCACGATCGCACCGGATGTTATGCATGGGGTGTTGGTGTCCTGGCCAACCTATACCGGCAATTGGGTATAGCATCGCGGGCCGAGGCACATGGATTGGCCGGATGTCCGCTGCTTTTGAGGGTAAGAATATATTTTTGGTATGTTTACATGCTTTTTTTATATAAATGGTAATGAATATATGATTTTTTGTACAGACGTGGATTTATACATATTTTCATGCATTCCGAGGTCATGCGTCACCTGACCTGGAGCACATGGGGGACTCACGGGCTGCAGCCCGTGACGGGAGAGAGGCTCCTCAGGGGAGTGACTCGGATCGTCTTATCTCTCTGCGTCGGGTTATGGACGCCATGCAGTATTCAGAGGTAATAAAAAAAAGCGTTACGTTTTAGTTTTAATATTTTTCGATTATTTATTTGCATCTGACCTAGTTATTATTTTATTTCAGGTGCGGTGGCAATCGTGGGGAAAGCTAGACTTTACTGATCCGAGGTACGCTCCGTCGCTATATCGAGGCGTCATCGAGTGTATGGACGTACGTGAGCCGTACATGCCCGACCGTTGCCTCCGTCAGTTCGGGTACAGACAGTGTATTCCGCAGGCGCCGCCAGATCCGAGGAAAGTTACCCGACGTGCACGGCTCTCGTCGTATGTCACTGAGTACGGGGATGAGCACTGTCTGTGGGATGCGGACCCGAGGCCACTAATCGAGCTGCATGGTCTTATCACGTCCACCTTCGTGTGGGATTGTGACGACGCATACCTCGATTGGATTGAGGAGATGTCTCATCCATATTTGGATTACCGGTCCGTCAGACAGGATCCACACGCAGTCCCTCAAGTTCCTCCACCTCCCCCGGCTTCTGCTGTCACGGTACGTCATCATTTGGATTTTCGGTCCGTCAGATGTATTATATCTAATTTTATTTTGACACTCGTTTTGTAATACAGCGCTCACAGCTGGTGGCCGGCGAGATGACGACTTATCTGTCCCTGCACGACGATTTGCCTCCCCATCTTACAGATCATATGATCCGTTGGATCGAGCATCTGATGGGTGACGTGACGCCTTCGGCCCCTCCCATTCCACGCGCATCCCAGATATTCCGCGACTCGGCGCACGAGGAGGGATCTGGTAGCGGGCGACAGCCCGACGCGGAGTAGTTTTTATATGTACTGAATTGTTACGTCTGTTGTATTTTGGGGATGTGTATGATATATTATATTTTATTGATGTTTATTGTATTTTGTTCATGTCTCATCCATATTTAAGTATATTTAAACGAAATAGATAGGAAAACTATATGATATAAGTATATTTACATGAAATAAATAGGAAAACTATAGGATATAAGTATTTTTACATGAAATAGATAGGAAAACTATAGGATATAAGTATTTTTACATGAAATAGATAGGAAAACTATAGGATATAAGTATTCTTACATGAAATAGATAAGAAAACTATAGGATATAAGTATTTTTACATGAAATAGATAGGAAAACTATAGGATATAAGTATTTTTACATGAAATAGATAGGAAAACTATAGGATATAAGTATATTTACATGAAATAGATAGGAAAACTATAGGATATAAGTATATTTACATGAAATAGATAGGAAAACTATAGGATATAAGTATTTTTACATGAAATAGATAGGAAAACTATAGGATATAAGTATTTTTACATGAAATAGATAGGAAAACTATAGGATATAAGTATTTTTACATGAAATAGATAGGAAAACTATAGGATATAAGTATTTTTACATGAAATAGATAGGAAAACTATAGGATATAAGTATTTTTACATGAAATAGATAGGAAAACTATAGGATATAAGTATTTTTACATGAAATAGATAGGAAAACTATAGGATATAAATGGGCCCAATGGGGCCTAAATGGGCCCAATTTTAAGTTTTTTTTTCCAGTTTTTTACCCGTTTCTTCCAATATCATCCCTATTGGGCCTAAATGGGCCCAATTTCATGTGTTTTCATTTTTCACCCGTTTCTTCCAAAATCATCCATATGGGGCCTAAATGGGCCCAATTTTAAGTTTTTTTTTCAGTTTTTTACCCGTTTCTTCCAATATCATCCCTATTGGGCCTAAATGGGCCCAATTTCATGTGTTTTTATTTTTCACCCGTTTCTTCCAAAATCATCCATATGGGGCCTAAATGGGCCCAATTTCAAGTTTTTTTTAGTTTTTTACCCGTTTCTTTCAATATCATCCCTATTGGGCCTAAATGGGCCCAATTTCATATGTTTTCATTTTTCACCCGTTTTTTTCAAATTCATCCATATGGGGCCTAAATGGGCCCAATTTTAAGTTTTTTTCAGTTTTTTACCCGTTTCTTCCAATATCATCCCTATTGGGCCTAAATGGGCCCAATTTAATGTGTTTTCATTTTTCACCCGTTTCTTCCAAATTCATCCATATGGGGCCTAAATGGGCCCAATTTCATGTTTTTTTCAATTTTTTACCCGTTTCTTCCAATATCATCCCTATTGGGCCTAAATGGGCCCAATTTCATGTGTTTTCATTTTTTACCCGTTTCTTCCAAATTCATCCATATGGGGCCTAAATGGGCCCAATTTCAAGTTTTTTTCAGTTTTTTACCCATTTCTTCCAATATCATCCCTATTGGGCCTAAATGGGCCCAATTCATGTGTTTTCATTTTTCACCCGTTTCTTCCAAATTCATCCATATGGGGCCTAAATGGGCCCAATTTCAAGTTTTTTTTTCCAGTTTTTTACCCGTTTCTTCCAATATCATACATATACATATACAAACACAATGTATTTTTATTTTACAACGTCAATCACTACACCGGAGGATTGGGTGGACGGTTACATCTTATGCGATAATCCCGAAATATTTGAACCCTCGATTGAAACTGAATATCCCAGCCATCTACACTTCGGTCCTTGAAACAACGCCAAGCATACGGAGGAGGGGGTACTGGACAATCATCCCTCAGCCACACCTACATACAAACACAAACACAAACTTGAACTCTACATGCATATACTCATATAGTTTAGTATAATAAATTACTTAGAAGTAGTAAGCTTTACCGGTATGAAGTGGTTCCGATCTCCTACGTGGGCCATCGTCAATATCTCCGTCGGAGGGCCTAAGCTTGTATTACGGGCCTTCATTGGTAGGCACAAGCAAGGACCATCCCAGGATAAGAAACATAGCGCAACTTGATACGCCATGGCAAACACCAAACCGATTAGGGGCATTTCGAGCCAATACTGCGAGGAGCAAGGACTTATGACATAGTTCACCCGGAATATAAGATCTTCGTAACTCGTTCCCGGTGCTAGTCTAGGCAATATTTCCATGTACACATCTCTGTTGTCCAATAACTCTGTAGCTAGATGCATTCGAACCATAGGGTAATAATGCTCTTCGTACCCCAACAATACAGCTAGTGACCGATACCCACAATGCCCGTTCGGAATTACATCTTTCGCCTCCATGTATGGGAACCAGAAGTAATCCACATTCCTAACCCCAAAGTTCACCCCCATATAAGTAATGGGTTGGTCAGGAAACTGTGATCCAGACGCTTCAGTTTTATCCTTCCTAGGACGGCCACGACCCCTACCTTGGCTAGCTTGGGTACCTTGGGTCCCATTCTCATTCTCCATCTCCTTCTCCTTTTTTATCTCTTTCTCTTTCTCCTTCTCAAACTCCTCTAACTCGGCCCTTCTATGCTCTAACAAGCTCGGGTCCCTCTTGGTGGAATACTTTGTGGAACCCTTCGGCCTTCCTTTGGAAATGATACCCGTCGGCTCCAACAACGAAGATTCATGCGGATGCTCCAAGTCATGGAACAGTTCGGTGACTTGCGCTAAAGTGGATTTTTCAAGGACCCCATCTTTCTCCTTCTTGTACAGTTCCTCAAGTCTCTGCTTTGGAATAGACATTGTTGCATCCTCCTCAATGGTGTCAGAACGATAACCCTTATCCCATTCCAGCTGCCTCCAGAAGCGGTGGATCTCACTCGGTATGATCTGCCTCTTAGCAACAATAGCCACCCCAATCTCATGGATGAACGGCATGCCTTGGCATTCTTTCATCCAGTAATCATCGCACTCCTCGTTGAAATCATCATTCTCTAACTGCTTATACATATCGAACAATATCCTCAAGCCCTTATCCGACACTTTGTAGAACAGCTTCGCAAACACCCTTCTCGTTTCTACTGGCACCTGGTTGAAGCAATTTGGTTTTTTGACCCGTGACATCTCCATGCTCGCCCTCACCTGCCCGATTTGACCTTCGATTGCATGGTGGATCCTCAATGCCATCCTGTTAAAACCGCCAACACTAGAATCCACAATATCCTTCAACACCTTATGCATACCCTCAACCCTATCAAAAAAAAATGCATAGTGCTAATAAGAAGGTATGACAACGAGCCCTAGGCCCAATACACATCCCAGAAAAATGAAAAGTGATACATACCTGTTTGAAGTCCTCGTGAAAAAGTGAAGATGATGATTTGTCCACGCACTGACTATGTTTTCTTTGTAAGGATTCAACCACTGTTTCTCAAGGTATCCAACAAGGCCGCTCTTCCACGATTTCCTAAGTTTTTGGAGCCTCTCTTCGTAGCTTTCCTCCGTGGTTGAACACCAAAGTCCCCAACATTGGCCGCAAAAGTTGCTGACTTTTTTTGAATCCTTCAAGATTGGATTCGCATATGCCTTGATGTTGTGTTTGATATGCACCCAACACAAAAGGTGTTTAACCCGATCCTTGAAAACTATCCGAATTACATTAATGAGGGATTTCTCTCGATCAGTCATTATGGCCGCTGGCATTACTCCCGCCGCTTGAAACAAATACAGAAGCTTTCGCATTATGAATCCGTAATGCAAACCATCTTCCTCTCGCGTAAATGCATAGGCGATGTTGAAAGTCTTGTTAGTGCATGTAAAACCGACAATCTCCACAAGAGGCATGTTATACCTAAGGATGAATGTAAGAAAACTAAAGCCTATGAGCCATTTTAGATCATGTATATTACGACTATATTAAATTGTAATAAACATTACATACCTATTTGTCTTGTATGTGGCGTCGATAACTACCACGTATGGGAACAACTTCAACAAGTGCAGCGAGTCAGGATGAGCGAAAAATAGGATATCGATCTCAGATTGGGACTTTTTCCTAAGAGGATGCACTTCGTACCTGTTTTCTTTGAAGAAATTTAGGGTCCACTGGGTGACCGTCATTTTCCCACGATCCTCGTATTGCATCTTTTGTAAATAGCTGGAAACTTGTTTCCTTGATGTTACATTTTCGGGGTTTAACTTCCTTAACTGTGCAACAATAACACGTGGCCGAGTGGAAATCTCGCCGGCATTCCTGACAATGCACTGCTCATCAGGGGTCATTCGACCCATGTATGGATGCCCTAGAAAGGTAGTCGAAAGCTTATGGTTGTGTTGCCCGGTCAACACATTCAAGATCCATTTCCGAGTCTCTACTCCTGGCTTCTTTTTCATTCGAAGACCGTACAACTCAAATGTGCACCCAGACTTCTTTGATCTGCTTTCACGAATTACCACGGCAGCCTCATTCCGATCATCTTCACTAACTTTCTTCTTCCCCGATCTATATTCACCAAAGTGCTCGCAAGTCAAACTAACATGTCTTTCATTACTTCGGCGAATGACTAGAACCATCATCAACTCTTTGCCCCTCTTCTGAGCCCAATCAACCAACTCCTGTCGGCTATCCCACTTTTGATTCGTACGAAATTCAGATCCATAATCTTTACCCTATTAATGTAAATACTAATGTTATTCATTTTCATTTAATGACATCACACTATCTCAATCTCCATACTTAAAGAACTACTATTTCTAACTACACATGAAATATCAAAATACCGCATAGAATATACAATTCGCGAGTGAAACTATATTTATCATCACTTCTCTTAATGACATTATTAATGTAAATACTAATGTTATTCATTTGCATTTAATGACATCACACTATCTCAATCTCCATACTTAAAGAACTACTATTTCTAACTACACATGAAATATCAAAATACCGCATAGAATATACAATTCGCGAGTGAAACTATATTTATCCTCACTTCTCTTAATGACATTATTACTGTAAATACTAATGTTATTCATTTGCATTTAATGACATTACTCTATCTCAATCTCCGAACTTAAAGAACTAATATTTCTAACTACACATGAAATATCAAAATACCGCATAGAATATACAATTCGCGAGTGAAACTATATTTATCCTCACTTCTCTTAATGACAGACATTATTAATGTAAATACTAATGTTATTCATTTGCATTTAATGACATCACACTATCTCAATCTCTAAACTTAAAGAACTACTATTTCTAACTACACATGAAATATCAAAATACCGCATAGAATATTACAAACCTAAATCACGAGTCAATTTCCAAACTTATAAACCTAATATGTCTAACTACACGTGCATTATCAAGCCTTTTACGAATTATGAAATACTAACCGCAAAATTGATGGGGTTGAATTCTTCATCACTGCTGAAATATTCTTCATCGGTACTCCAATAATCGCATTCGGGTAATGACATTTTGATAAGATTGTATTTCGATTGGAGGATTGAGTGTGAATATATATAGAGGGGTAATTCGACCGTTGGATTATGGCCATTGGGCTATGCCGGATCCTGGCGCGCGCCACATCTTTGCGTAGTTACCAAAATTCAAATGCCTCCAACGGGCATAATTCAAAAAAATCACAACGGTCCTATACAAGGAGCTACGCCAGATTCTGGCGCGCGCCAGAATCTGGCGTAGCTCTGTTATACTTTTTTTTTTTAAATTCCACCGTATATATACGGTTTTGGCCAAGTACGCACGTATTTGGCGCGCGTCAGATTCTGGCGTAGCCTTTTGTAGTGCGAAACGGCACAAAATGTAGTGCGAATAGTCGGCTCGTTATAATATTTTAAGGTGGTTATTTTAGAAATTATATTTTTTTTATAATCCTTCGTAATAGAAAGAAAGAGAAATAGAAACCAATACCCCAAATCATATATGGCTTTGCAATTCTATCATAGTACTTTTGTTTTTTGCAAATATATCCTATTGACTTATTTTTGGCTTGTTTTTTGCAAAAATACCCCATAAATGAAAAGGTAAATTAAAATCTGACTTTACCTTTTCTTTTGGAAAATAAAATATGATATGACACTATTTTAAATGCGAAAAAAAGCAAATCCCAAATAATTTTGAAATCCCAAATGAAATCTGAAAATTTCGCAACAGGAAAAAAACCAAGCCTCTCTCCCAGATCTGATATTTTCCGGCGGAATGTCCATCTTCTCCGGCGGAGTATAGATCTGTTTTTTTACCGACAAATTTAACCGATTCCGGCGTGAAGGTTTCTCTTCCAGGTTTGTTTGCTTAAACCTTTCTTCACCCATTCGAGGTAGCTTAAACCCTTCTTCACCGTTCGAGGTAGCTTAAACCCTTCTTCACCGTTCAAGGTAGCTTAAACCCTTCTTCACCGTTCGAGGTAGCTTAATCCCATCGCCGCTTGAGCTCCGATTAAGGCCCTTGCGATTCGGTCGCGAATCCGATTCATCTGCCTCTTTTGTCTATCTCCTTCGAGCCTTGTTGTTCATTTGGGTTGCTCCGATTAAGGCCTTTGTTGTTGGAGGTAGGTATGTCAAGTTTTTCAGAGTTCAAGTCAAGTAACGCCATTTTAGGGTTGGTCCGTTGCTCTTCATTTGGTTTTTAGGGTTGATTCGCTGTTGTTTGAGCTAAAATGAAGTGAGGAAGTGAGGTTGAATGCAGCGAATTATATAAACCTGTGAAATCCGTGTTTGTAAAATGAGAATGTCAGATTATGTTTGTTTTTGTCACAATTGCAGGAATTACCATTGTTTCAACATTTCTTGTCAGCGTTGATGAAATATTTGTCACATCGTATAGTGTTATTGTTGAAATGATCAATTTGATTGTCATGAATGTCAGATTATCTTCCTTACTTGAAATTATAATGTTTATATTTTCCTGACATTATAGCTCTCTTACTCTTGCAACTTCCTTGTCTTCTCGTGTGATCTCTACAACTGAGTATGTTGAGTTAGGTGCTTAGAAAAAGCTTAAATGTTGATATTTTATGTTGTTTGTCTATCTCCCCCAGTGCAGCTGAAGTGGTGTAGTTCTCCATATTGAAACGGAGGAGATTAAAATGGGTAAAAGGTAAATTTTGTTTAGCTCATTGTGTGTAGTTTTCCATAGTTGACATCCTGTCAGTTTGTGTTTAAGTCTAAGTTCATTTTGTATTTATTGACCTTGTATAATTTGTATTTTTAGGGTCATTAATGAGATTTGAAGGGAAAAAGTTCATCGGCAGAGTCAACCAAAACTGTCGGCGTGAATTGCTGAATCTTATTGAGAAATGCCTCTCCCCTGTGGACTGGCAGAGGATAATAGATGGTCCATTTGGACCTACTGTGAAGATGGTTCATCGCCAAAACTTTTCATGCCAGCTTGTACATTACGTTTTATTCCGTCAAGTAGAAACGATGAAGTTGTGGGAGACGTGGTATGACCTGCAAGGACAGCTGCTGCGTTTTTCAATGAAGGAATTTGCACTTGTGACGGGGTTATGCTGCCACAGAATGAAAGATAATGAGCTGAACCCGGATAAAAATGCCGTGAAAGAGTTATTTGATGTATAGAATTTGACGTTGGCTGAGCTCGAGTCTTTATTTATGCGTACACAGCTTGATAGCCCTTTGAAATATAAGATGGCATTATTGATTATATTAGAGGGCGTCATTCTTGGGGTTGAGAAAAAAGTTCGCATAAGCACAGGTCATGTGAAATTATTGGCTGATATCGATCGATTCACGAAATTCCCATGGGGCAGGGTTAGCTACATTGAAACTCACCAGGGATTGAGTTCAACGGTGAAGAATAGATTGGAAATGGTTGAAACAAGCAGAGAATCAAGTGCAAGGTTGGGTTACAAACTCAAGGGGTTGCCAATGGCCTTTCAGGTAACATGACAGGATGTAATGTATATTGTATTGAAGTTGGTATTGTAGTTACAATATATTGATGGTTTGGCTGTTCAGGTTGGCTATTTGAAGCTGTTAAACCAATTGCTTCAGCGTTTGCACATTTGGTGGATAAGGAGGCCTACCCACGCGGTCTACGATGGTCATCAGATTCACAACCTGATGCGACGGCTGGGGAACTGCCTGCAATTTATGGAAAGGATTGGAAGGATGTGGATCGTATATACCTCCCCTTCAATTTCAAGGACAAACATTGGGTGGCTCTGGAGATACAACTAAGTAAATGGTGTGTCACTGTATACGATCCCGACGTCAATTTGTTCAAATTGTCGGAAGTCCATAGGCTCCTTGCAGAGTTGACATATATTCTTCTTGTCATGATAGCACAATATGAGCCTTTGGCAACAATTTATGAACATAGGCGGGGAAATCCCCTAAATGTGACTCGTGTTCCTACATTGGAGAGAAACAAGAGAGGGTAAGTTGTTTACATAAATTGTTCATTTGTTTGTGTGAAATTGGTTATAATATCAGCAAACCAACTACATTTTTTTACTTGTGTGCAGGGGCGATTGTGGCGTCTTCACGATCAAGTACATAGAAATGCTAAGTTTCGGACGTCAAAACATCGTGAATGTGGGTGACAAATTTGTGGATGAGTACAAAAAAAGGATAGCCGATAGTATATTCGATATGAACTGGTTTGACTAGTGGAGGATATGTTATTCACTTTCATGTAAGCTTCACTGTAGTTGGGATAGTGCTAGTGTTGTATGATTCCTTGTTGGGGGGTTTTCGCTAGAATTGACTTGTATTGTTGACAATAAGTTGGGTTGAGATTGTTTTGGAAATGTAGCAATATTGCTTGTTGCATTTCTTGTTCAAAATTCCTGCCAGTGTGTTCAAAATTCCTGTCAGTGTTATTTTGGAAATCTAGGATAATTGCCAGTGTATGCACATATGTTATTTGTCACATTGTATACCTCCTATTGTCGGAAATATCCTTTTTTTCTGTTGTTTTAGGGTACAAATTATTTTGTAATATTATTTGTTCACCGATTTGACCGTTTTAATAATATTTAATTTAGAATAAAAGCATAAGACATACACCGATTTACTTTTCTTCGAAGTTCGAATTCTCCCAAAAGCCCCTCCGTGTTTACCTTCCAAAATTCCCTCCACATTTCTTCTTTTTCCTTCCCAAGAAGGCGACTCTGCAAACATCCATCATTATTATCAGACATTTTCCTTCTTCCCCAGAAGGCGACTCTTCAACTCCTCCATCTTTCTCGATTTATGCTTACTTACTCTTGAAGTCCATCTCCACATTGCTTACTTACTCGACCCCTCCTCCATCTTTCTCCATTAACGCGTTACAAAAGAACCCTAGAAAATGGTAGTGCTTAGAGACCATAAAGAATCGACCCAAAGAAGAGTGGAGAGAAAAGGAAGAGAAAAGAAGACGACAGCCAGGTTCGAAAGAAGAAGAAGCAGAGAGGCGGTAGTGCAGGCGAAAGGCGGAAAAACTTCTAACAGTTCCATAGGGAAAAAGCCGCGAAGGGCAAGGTCGAGGCCAAAAGCGAATGATGAAGAGGGGAATAACCCCTTAATCTTTAAAGAGGATGTAAGTTGTCTAAATTTTTTTGTTTAGGGCTTAGCGTAATTTTTCAACTGTCCTGTCACCATCTGAAATGGTTTACTTTGTATCAGGAGTGTTTTTTTTTAGGGTTTTAGTTTTTTCATCTGTCGTCTGAGGCTTCTGAAATGGTTCGATTGCGTGTGTTTATGGTTATTCATTTGGCTTGCAGATTAGGTACAGTTATTTCAGAGGTGCAACTTCTATGACAGAATTAACATAAACTGTAGGGTGCACTTTGTTCGTGAGATTGAAAAACAGTGACACATGTGATTGCAACGGCTTTTGGATGGCCCGTTTGGAAAAGTTTGAAACTGTTGCAACAGGTATCATTTCTTCAGACAGTGCCATGCAGTTCTATTAAGCAACTTGAAACAAAAAAGAAGTGGGAGTCTTGGTATAGGGTGGCAGGGAAAGAGTTGAGGTTTTCGATTAAGGAAGTTCTCTCTCATAACTGGACTGAATTGCGGGAACTTCCATTTGTGGATACTAAAGCAGACGGGCTAGTAATGGAGCATTTTTTTTGGTAGCCTGGTGGTCCTAAGACGACCATACAAGATGTTTACAACAGATTTAAAGAACATCGTGAATTGGACAACTATAAAATGAAATTGGCACTGTGTGATAGTTGAGGGTCTGTTGCTGGGAGGGGATAAGAAGAGGCTAGTGAAGCCGCTGCATGTTAGGCTGCTGGGGAGAATATGGATAACTTTGGGATTATCCATGGGGAAGGGTTGCTTATGAAGAGCTTCACAGTCATTGACCACAACATGGCCAAAAGGATACAAACAGTAGAGAGGCAAAGCTACTCTCCGACACACAAGAAGTCCATTCCATTCAAGGCATGCCAGTTGTGTTTCAGGTAGTTTTATTTGCAGCATAGTAGTATACTTTATGCTATACTATGACAGAATATTTCAGTACTGTGGTGACAGGATCGTGGTGAATATGCAGGAAGGTTTCTTGTTTGATTGACACTACATAGTAGTTTTTCCAACATACTATTAATTGCATTCCAGATTGTTTAGGGTGACCTGATCTAAATTTGTAATGGTTGAAATATTAATTACTGAATGGTTTTATTTGCAGCATAGTAGTATACTTTATGCTATACTATGACAGGATATTTTAGTACGGGTGACATGATCGTGGTGAATATGCCCGAAGTTTTTCTTGTTTGATTGACACTATATAGTAGTTTTCCAACATACTTTTAATTGCATTCCAGATTGTTTTAGGGTGACTTGATCTAAATGTGTAATGGTTGAAATATTAATTACTGAATGTGTTTTATTTGCAGCATAGTAGTATACTTTATGCTATACTATGACATGATATTGAGTACTAGGTGACAGGATCGTGGTGAATATGCCCGAAGTTTTTCTTGTTTGATTGACACTACATAGTAGTTTTCCAACATACTTTTAATTGCATTCCAGATTGTTTTAGGGTGACCTGATCTAAAATAGGGTGACAGGATAAAATGAAATAATGTATCTTAATTTGCTAATTCTCAAACCGCTTGTTATTGTAGATATGGGTTGGGAAGCTGTGCCAAACATTTGGTCTCCAATTTGCATCAAAGTGAGTGAATCTGCAATGCCTCGAGGTCTTCGTTGGTTTTCAGATGACGCCCCTGAACATGGAGTGTTGGAGTTGTCTTTGGCCTGATCCTACACATGTGGTTAAGCCCATTCTTATTCCCGATGAGGATGAGCTGTCCGAGCTACTATGTTGTTGAATTGGATGACCCGCATTTTGACAAAATTGTGAAGGAAGCAAATGAGGTTTCAAAAAGAAGGGGCCAACTACCTCAACGGCGCCCAACAAACCTCTCACTCGTGTGGGCGCCCGAGCATTGGCACGCATGGAACAAGCTAAGGCCGTGACTCACCAGGCCCCAGGCATGCTCACGCGTTCTCAAGCAAGAAGGTGCTCAAGGACTCCAAAGAAGGCTATTAGCTCAAGGAGTGCCTGGCCAAACGCTCGACGCCTCAGGACCTTGCTTTGCCAAGTGCGGGCGCCGAACACAAGAAGAAGAGTTGCGGCACTCACCGAGCCCATCTACCCCAACCGGTCTCCAACTCCTCCTACAGCCTCATGGACCCAAGGAGTGCCAAGGGACTCAGGTTGGCCGAGCAAAGTGGCAGAGTGCCCGGTGGACCAGCGATAGCCCACATCTGGACATCCACAACGTCGGCGTCGGCAATGTCATGACATTCCAACCAGTCGATCTCGCATATGCCTCGTGCGTTTGGGCTGATTTTTGGTGGTCTTCTTCCGGATGATGTCTAGGACGACATATCCAAAATCAAGCTTAAACGGAGTCGTTTTTGCCCTGTTGTTGCCGAGGGCCTGGTTTAGAACATAGTAGACTACTTCAGGGTTTTTGGCTTCAGTTGTTAACACGTTTTAGCATACATTTTGATTAAGTTTTTCCAGAGAAAACACTCTCAAAAACTCTCAAGCTTGAACGTCTGATTTGGTGTGTTTATCCAAATTCTCGTGGTTAAGATCTAAGTGTGCATATCTTAGTTTTTGCCCTCGAAACCTAATGAATTTGTTGGTGAGTTTATCCAAGAAATCCAGTAGCCTATCCTTCTCCATTCTCCTTCCAAATTCATCTCAAATCGTCCCCTAGATCTCTCGCTCAAGTGGTTTTCTATCCACTTCTCGGATTGCTTTTCAAGAGGAGCCTTCATCGGAGGCTTGGACGACGAAACTACCTTGGAACCAGTCCGGATCCGTGCTTGGGCCGTATCATAGATAGATAGATAGGTGTCTATAATTTGACATCTAATATACAATATATGCAGTTCATATTATTTTTTGTTGATATACAATAGTTTATATGATTTATAAGTATTTTTCTTATATCAATGAATAGAACAGATAATTAACTCATACTTAAAAAATATTAAAATTTATTAAAAAAACTTTGCACGGGTAAATCAACTAGTTTCTTCCTAAAATACTACTACCTCCCATTTAAATTAAGTGTGTTTTAAAGGCCTCTGAATGCAAAAATGGACCCATATCTGAAAACTCTCCCTTTCAACCCTAATCCCTCTCCAAACTTTTCCTCACCCACCATCTACCCAGCTGCCCACCTACTTCTCAACCCTAGGTCCAAGATGCTTCTCAACTCAGCAACCACCCCTAGCGGCTCCACCACCCACCGAGCTACACTCTACTCCCCATCCGAGCTCTCGCCCCGTCATATCTATGCTTCAATCTCCCCACCCTCAAACTAATTTCTACCAGATCTATCCGCCCTTTCCAAAAGATTACTTCAGATCTTATCTTTTTTCAAAACATCAACCGACTATGGCTCCGTGTAGGTGTATTCCTCTTGCAATCAAGCCACAGATCCCTTTCATGGCTTCTCTCGAGCAGTTATTTGCGCCTCCCTCTTGAATTTTTTCCTTCTTTTTTACAAGTGTAGAGATCTAAATACTCTCGTTAAAATTTGGGAAATTTGGTGGGTTGTTCTTGTGCCTCCTGCCCTGCTGAAGATTTCCTTGGAGTTGGATGAAAGCCTCAAGTCGCTTAACAAGTTTGCTGGCGACGTCTGGTGGACCAAATTCCCGTGTCCACTTGAAACGCTCCTCCCGTCAATGCTTGGTGGAGAATCTGGATCTTCTGGTGGTGGATTCTTCCTTGGTATGATTTAAATACTTTGGGAAGTCTCCCTAAATCGATTGAGGTGTGTTGTCGAGTTCCTTGCCTTCACAGCTGTCTGCATACCCACTTATCCTCTCTTGGGGTCACCAATGGTGTTAACCGGAATTTACAAGGATAAAAAGCCCAGGGTATATCTTTCCTCCCCTCTTCGCTGAAAATTTTACTATATATCTCAATATGTGTTTGTCGTTGATTTCAAATTACATACCCATTGGCTTTCTGTCCGCTTAATCACCCTATCCCATCATCCGGAAGAAGACCACCAAAAATCAGCCCAGGGTTATTGCTACTGCTGTTATATCTGCTTGTCTAAAAAGACTTTGTCTATGGATATGGGGATTGATCCTTTACTCCTTACTGATATCTGGAGCACTAAGGCTTCACAAGCCTCTACTAGTGTTTATCCCCTAAATCTGAACAACATTAACAACAATATCCTTTCTAAAGTTGATTGTTCCCTATTTATATGTATTCCTCTGCTAATTCTATGATTAAAGGTATATATACCTTCCTTGATGTCCGTTGCTATGATACCATTCTTGTATGTGTTTCACAAACTATAACCCCTCCCAAAACATTTGTTGTTATCAGCATTACCATTGCATCCTCGTCTAAGGATGACAATCCGATTATCAACACTAGTAAGGGCTCAAAACCCACTGAGTATACTTGTTTTAATCCCAACAACAAAGACACTACTCGAACATCTTGCTATTACACTCACCTCCTATACCAAATTCATCACAATGACCCTACTCCCCTTAATTACTCTCTATTCTGCTACCCTGATCTCATTCTAGATAGTATGGCATCCTACTGTGTGCTCATTACCCTCTCGAATTTATACTTCACTGTATTGTATTTCTCTTTGCAAAAATCTCTTAAATCTTGGCATTCTACCTACTATTCGACTCATTATCATGGAGATTACTTTGGTTTTACCTTTGCTTTAACTAGCTTCTACTAAAATTTTGATTGCTCTAATCTTCTTAACTTCTATATCTTCTCCCTTACTAGTTGTTACGGTCTCCCTAATACCAATTATGAATGGAGTTACTTCCTTGATTACATCATGTACATTTTTACTGTTTGCTATATGCTCAAACGATACTCTATTATAGTCTACCTTCTCTTCTTGCAGGCTTTGGAACCTGCTACTTTCACAACAAAAGATGAAGCTCCTCTGACATACCACAACGCTTAGATCTCTGTTTGGGGAATGCCAAGATTTCAATTTTGGTATTCCCTAAAGGAACTCGAGGGTATGGTTAATGTAGTCACCCATCACTAATTGACTTTTGTCTTGATTACTGTGAACTCTTTATCATAACTATGTATGCAAAATCTTGTTCTCGGGTTTTGAGTGTTTCACAAAACCTATACTCCAACCGTCATATCATAGGTATAAAGGAATAAAAATTTTCCTTGCGCTCCTATGTTCTATAACCAGCAATGTAATTGCTTCACAAGCATCAACACCTACCAAAATGTGTGTTGTTATCAACAAAACCAATGCATCATCTACTAAGGATGATAAATATTGGACAACAAAACATAAAATCTGGACTCATCCCAGTACTCAAATCCAAACTAATCTCGACCCTTTATCCGGCTCTATGCACAACTACCCAATTTTATGTTACTCTTTGTTGAACCTCCCAATCCCCACAAGAAAATGGTTACTCCCTCAACAGTTATCTGTATTAATTAGCATTCAAATGCTATTACCAATCAGCAAGACCAACTTTACTTGCACACTATGCCTTTGGAATTGTCGAGGCATTGGTCGTAAACACCTCTAGACTGATGTCGAGTCTTTTGTAAGATTGAAAAAAATACAAATCATGGCTTTAGTCGAAACCAGAACAGATAAAGAACCCAAACAAAACCTCTGGAGAAGGCCGGATTTGTAATACCCCGTATTTTTGTAAGATTATTTTGGGAATTTTGGAATTTTCCCGAGTACCCGTTGTGTACGTCGGATTTAATACAGAGAGTTTGAGACATTCTGTAATGTGCTCTGTATCTGTAATATTTTTCTCAATGAATAATATACATACAAGGTGCCTTAGATTTAATTGTCGTTCGCGTACGATAATTTTTATCCCGGTTTAACGTCAGGTTCGTTCAAAGCTGAATGGGCGGGAAAAGGGAGAAACGGCGACCGCCGTTCAGGAACGGCGACCGCTGTGGTTGGACCCGAGGAGTCAGCGTGTCAGCTTCTAGCTGGCCGCGACAGGCCTAGCGACGGCGACCGCCGCGTGCCCGCCGCAGGCTAAAAACGGCGCTCGCCGTGTTTTGTCCAGTGGGCATTGCCCGTTGGTCGCGTCGTCTGAGTTCGTCACGGCGACCGCCATGTTCTTCACGGCGACCGCCGTGATGAATGCGGCGACCGCCGCCAAGAACGGCGACCGCCGCCAATGCCCAGAATGCCTTTGTGGCTTTGGCTTGGTCGGTTGTCGTCGTGGCGTCTTTCCTTTCGTGTTCTTTCGCCGTGTTTAGATTCGTACTGTTATGTCGGATCTAACTTAGGGTTCCTTTTATGGTCGACTCGAGGTTGCTGTGCTGTCAGAACTATACCGTGTCGAGCCCGGAATCCAGTTGACGTCTTTAGACTATTCTGCGGAGTAAGGCAAGTGGCGGTTCGCTCTTGCTCATTCGTTCCATATTTACATTAATTATCAGTAGTTTATCTGAGTAATTAATTTGGAATGAATATTCTGTTTGTCTGGAAACGGTTGATAAACTATTTTGAAAATCATATAATAGGTTGTATATCTGTTAGAACAACGCTATTATCTGTGATCGCCTTTCGGGCCTTTATGTGGATTTATCCTGTAACTGTTGTGGTGCTGTAACTGTTTAGTTAGCACTGTTAAATATGAACATTACTCGGACTCTGTCCAATCGTTTTCTTTATAATCTGGTATCGGGGTGGCTCGTCCCCTATCTGGTACTATTCTAAGATCATGATCGGTCTCTTTCACAAGTGTGTAGAGACAGGACACTTAGCTGGTGTCACAAACCTTTCGGTGTACGTCACTCTCGACGAAACGTATACTAAGATGTGTCATCCCATTGGTGGGGTACACATGTAAAAGTCTATAATGTGATGTGTGTTTTTGAAACATAATCAGATAAGTGCTACCTTGACAACATAATTAATGAACGCTCAGCGAGTAGGGCAGCTAGGTAATAGTGCCGCTAGGAAGACTCATTTTGACTTGAATGTAGTACGTCTTCTTTCCGATCTGGATTCGCTGAAGGCGGTGAGGTTGGTCGTTGACTGAAGCATCTCAGTCAGTTTTAAATCATTGTTGTATGATTCTGTAACTTTCCAGAATTGTCATACTTCCTTAAAGACTCATTTCAGTTGGAGTCTTCTTTCGGGTCGATTTCTGTGAAGATTAAGTCTTTCAGAATCTTCTCTTGTGCATACCTCTTGTTCATTCCAGTAGGAGTATGGTGGTTGACAAGCGTACTCGATTATTATTCGAGGGACGAGGAGTCTAACCTAATACGACTGCTTCGAACCATTCTGCTTTGTTCCCTTGCTAGTCTATTCATTTAGACTAACCAACCAATATTTTCCCTTGCATGGTTGGCTGGTGTCATCCGTTCGATTCGGCACATCAGATAAGAAGTAGTTCAGAAGACCAGAAGGACTATGAAGTCAACGGTGGTTTTTTCAATGTTTTAGTTATTTCTTTAATCAGGTTGAGATCTTTTGGACAATAACTTTAATTGTAATATACTTTCTTAGACTTCCGCTGTGTTTGTTTTAAACTCTGTATTGACCTATTCGGGATTGGGTTGTAATCCTATAACCCTTGTTTCCTTGACAATGTTACGTTTTGGAATTTATTGCTTGATCATTGTGTATCAATGCATTTCATAAATCGTATTTAAGTGGTAAAGCCTTGGGTGATCTCGGTAAGGAACACTGGGATCACTGGCGGTAATACCTTTCCAAAAGGGTTAAGTTTTGGGGGTGTTACAGTTGTGGTATCAGAGCCAAAGGTTTTAAAACGGGTTTGGAATTTTTATAAACCATTTATCCGTTTTCAAAATGCTTTAAAAAGGGCTCTGAATTTTCATTCTGAAAAGAATTTAAAAACACCGTTCATAGTCGTGTCTTCTTTATAGTCTGATATAGTAAGCTTGCTTCTATGTCTAGAAAGACTAATTCCTTCCTTATTGTTCGATAGGATGGGTGTCTGCTTTTCTATTGGTAGGGGTCGGAAGACGCCAAGTCGGACCAGCCGAGGCTAGATTTTCCGTTACCTCAGCGATGTTTCGAGGTTGGAGGCCCGAGTAGCCCGCCCGAAGACGTCAAGCACGTTCTCCCTAAGTCGGTTGTCCTTGTAGCTAGGGATGCTATGGTCCTGAGGTTGTACCTGTGCCGCCACCAAGGGTGGAGGAAGTACAGGAATGGGAGCAGGAAGATGAGTTATCAAGGTATGAACAAGGGGTTACCAAGACGACTTTCTACTAGGACCAATTCTCGAGGAGATCGAGTACGAGGAGGAGGAAGAGGAGATGCTTGAGCAAGATCCTGTCGAGGACGAGGATATGATCGAGGATGATTCCGAGGATGAGGATCTCATCGAGGATGATCCCGAGGATGAGGATCCCATCGAGGATGATCCCGAGGATAAGGATCCCATAGAGGATGATCCAGAAGAGGATCTAGAGTTGGACCTTGGAGGGCAGAATCAGGAGCCCGGTACAGGATTGTCACCAGTGCCAGAGTACACACCCATGTCAGAAGCTGATGGGAGGCACTGTATACCGAGTACGGTATTAGGAGAACTGATAGGGAATCTCAGCCTATCCCTACTCTAAGAAGATAGAGGTCAGAATCCGAGCTGCAAGAGATCCTCCGCCAGAGCGAGGTAATCTCTGTAAACAGCAGAGTCAGTGGGATGAGTTGACCGCCAGTACTCAGAGGAGGGCTGGAATAGGAGGACCAGTCATGGACGACCCATACTTTACCATGACTGAGCTAGGACTATGTTCTTCAGGGTCAAGCAGGGTGCGAAACCCATCGCCAGAGCTCGATGGTGAGCCTAGCCTGAAGAGACCATGCACGAGTAGCCAGTTGTATGGGAGACATTTGGAACGCCTTGAGGAGGAGTGGTGTTGCCTATCATAGTAGTTTCGTTTCTTAGTATTCCAAGTTGTACTTTGTGTAATATTTCAGTATTGAGGCAAGTACTCTGTGAAATACTTTATCTTCGAGCAAATGTTGTCCTAGCGCTCGAATGATAGACTTATGTGTAGCTTGTGTAACAGTTCAAAGGTTCATCTATAAAATACCCAGTTGATCTATTCTGAGTAATTATTTACGTTGGTATATTGCATAAGTATATTGCATAATATTAATGTATTGAATTCTTGGAATTTGATCGGTAAATAGATGGTGAACCCAAGAAGCACGAGGAATTCGACTCGAGCCGGTGCTGGGACTAGTCAAAATCCCAGGCCAGCAGGAAGAGGTGTTCAGGATGAACACGAGTCTGAGTCTCGCGTCCAGCAGAGGCGTGAAGGTCAAGATCAAACCCAAGCGCCGAAGCTGTTTGACGCCGCAGCTGTGAAGGCGATTCATGGAATCGTGATGCAGGCTATTGCAGATGTATTGAGACCAAGTGCGCCTCAAGCACAAGAAGGGCCCTACTCATGCAGCGGTTCCTGATGTTGTGGAACCCAGAAACCCCGTGATTCAGGAGACTGTCGTCAGGACGAGAGACAGCTATGGTCGCGCCCTTAAGACCATCACTTCCATGAGGCCCGATTACTATAACGGGAAAGGGGAGCCAGTGGCAGTGACTCATTGGTTCTCCCATATGGAGAGGCTGTTTAGGAACGTGGAGTGTACGGAGGCCGAGAAGGTCCATATCGCTTCTCTTCAGCTGAAGGAGGAGGCTAGCGAGTGGTGGGAGAGCACTGGTTTGGCTGAGAGCCCAGTGTTGACTGGTCGATGTTCAAGACCAAGATGGTTGATCGCTTTTTCTCTCGTGCTATGAGAGAGGAGAAGCATAAAGAGTTCATGTACCCTCAGACTGATGGTCTGAGAGTGACCGAGTTGGCATCTAAGTTCAATCATCTCTTGCAATACGCCACTGCCGAGATTACCAGCGAGGCCCAAAAGATCTGGTACTTCCACGAGTGGATGAGTCCGGATATCAAGCCATTAATGGTGCATCACACATGCTCTACCTTGGAGCAGTATGTTGATTGTGCCTATAAGCTGGAGGTAACTCTTGAGGAGTCGACCAAGAGGCGCAACCGACAGAAGTCGATGCAGAACTAGAACCAGGGAGGTGGTTTTAAGCGCCCTGCGCCATCGTCTAACTTTGCCAAGTCTGGCCGAGATAAGACGGAGATGACACAAGAAGGATCGACTCAGCAGTCGGGGCACACCAGGAGTTCAGTTAAGTGTTATAACTGTGGTATTGTTGGGCACAAGAGCAATGAGTGTCAGAGGGAGAAGAGGTCGTGCTTTGGGTGTGGACGTGACGGTCATCTACAGAAGTTCTGCAAGCAAGGGAAGCAGAAGGGAGTAGAGTCGTAGCAAGGGTCAGTTCATCAGAGCAACCGACCTAGGTTTAAGCCTACCGAGACTCCTAGCCCTTCGGTCCAGACGACTGCCCAGAACAGGGGAAAGGCCCCAGCTGTTTCTGGAAGTCAGGGACAACGCTTGTACGAGATGCGTGAGGCAGATGGACCCAACGCTCCGATTGCTCAAGGTACTCTATACCTTCACTCTACTTCAGTGTGCATTCTGTTTGATTCTGGTGCTACGCATTCCTTTATTTCGGATAGCTGTGTTAACAAGTTAGATTTAGTGTGCAACGATTCGTGCGACCCTTTTGTCGTTAATCTTCCTAATGGAGAACGTTTGTTGGGAACCAAGCATCTATCCGACTTTCCGATTACCATTCAGGGTAAGGAATTTGAGGCAGATTTAATCTGTATAGCCATGGCTCCATACGACATTATCCTCGGTATGGATTGGCTGACGCGTCATAAGGCGGTGATCGACTTCAGTTCAAGAACGGTGACGGTGTCATCCGGGGGCCAGTTCGTGTGCAAGTTCAAAGGTCGAAATAACGCTGATAACGGCAAGCTGATCAATGCGATGGCTGCGTTACGCTACTACGATAAGGATGTGTCGGGTACCTTTGCTACTTGGATTCGCCTGCGAAGGATGGACCTGAGGTTCTTGATATTCCTGTAGTTAGGGAGTTTTCGGATGTCTTTCCGGAAGAAATTCCTGGATTACCCCCGAAACCGCGACGTAGAGTTTTCAATTGATCTCGAGCCTGGTACGGCGCCGATTTCCAAATCACCGTACCGGATGGCTCTAGCTGAGATGCAAGAATTGAAGAATCAACTTGAAGAACTTCTTGACAAAGGTTATGTCAGGCCGAGTGCATCGCCGTGGGGTGCCCCGGTATTATTCGTCAAAAAGAAGGACGGATCGTTCCGACTTTGTATCGACTACCGAGAGTTGAACAAGGTGACGATCAAGAACAAGTATCCTTTGCCTAGGATGGATGACTTGTTGGACCAATTTCAGGGAGCAAAGGTTTTCTCCAAGATCGACTTGAGATCTGGATATCACCAACTCAGGATTCGTGAGCAGGACATTCTAGAACTGCGTTTAAGACTAGATATGGTCATTACGAGTTCGTAGTAATGCCTTTTGGGCTTACAAATGCTCCAGCTGTCTTTATGGACTTGATGAACCGATGTTTTCACCAGTACTTGGATAAGTTCGTGGTGGTCTTCATAGACGACATCCTGATCTATTCTCTGAATGAAGAAGTCCACGAGGAACATCTGCGGATTGCCTTGTCAATACTTAGACAACATCAGCTTTATGCTAAATTGTCCAAGTATGAATTCTGGATAAAGGAAGTGGCTTCTTAGGGCCACGTGATCAATAAAAATGGGGTTATGGTTGATCCCCAAAAGATTGAAGCGGTGGCTAAATGGACACAGCCCAGAATATGAAGGAGGTGTGCAGTTTTCTTGGACTTGCCGGGTATTATAGAAGGATTTTCAAATATCACTCTACCTATGACCAGTCTACTCCGCAAGGTCCACAAGAAGTTTGTCTAGAATGACAAGTGCGATGTCAGTTTCCAGGAGTTGAAGCGACGGTTGACCTCGGCACCCGTGTTAGCACTCCCAGAGGGGAACGACGATTATGTGGTCTATAGTGATGCTTCCAAGTGTGGTCTTGGTTGTGTTTTGATGCAAAGGGGCAGAGTCATTGCTTACGCATCTAGACAACTCAAGACTTACGAAGAAAACTATCCGACCCATCATCTTGAGTTAGCAGCGGTTGTCTTTGCGCTGAAGATTTGGAGGCATTACCTCTACGGTATAAGATGCCAAGTCTTCACCGACCACAAAAGTCTCAAGTATATATTTACTCAGAAGGAGTTAAATATGAGACAACGCCGCTGGCTAGAGTTGCTCAAGGACTACGACATGGAGTTGTTGTATCATCCGGGCAAGGCTAATATAGTAGCTGATTCACTAAGCCGGAAGACAACGCATGAGACGGTAGTTGCTCTACTTACTGCTCAGACCAAGCTAAACCAAGGGTCATGCGACATTGAAGTCTTGTATGACCAGCGTAGAGGGTACCTGAGTATGATGGAGATTCAGGCTACACTGCTGGATCAAATCAAGAAAAGCAAGTTGATGACATCATCTTGGTAAAGTTAAGCAGTGAAGTGATGGATGGGAAAGCTCCCAGTTTTGTGGTTCAGGATGATGGATCACTTTGGTTTCAGGACCGGATCTGTGTGCCTGACACAGAAGGTCTTCGTCAGTTGGTGATGAGAGAAGCTCATTCATCTGCTTACTCTGTGCATCCTGGCTCTAGCAAGATGTATAAGGATCTCAGGAAGAAGTTTTGGTGGCCAAACATGAAGTGGGACGTAGCAGACTTTGTGGCAAAGTGCTTAACTTGCCAGAAGGTCAAGATCGAACACCGCAGGCCAGGTGGTGAGATGCTACCTCTCCCCGTACCAGAATGGAAATGGGAGGACATTTCCATGGACTTCGTCACTGGGCTACCCAAGACTCGAAGTCAGAGAGATGCTATCTGGGTAATTGTGGATAGGCTTACGAAGAGTGCTCATTTTATAGCCATCAAGACCACATGGGAAACCCAGAAGTTAGCAGAAGTTTACCAGAAGGAGATTGTCCGCTTACATGGCATTCCTAAGACCATTGTATCGGACCGAGATGGCCGTTTCATGTCAAGGTTCTGGAAGGAACTTCATAAGGCTATGGGGACCAAGTTGAGGTTCAGTACAGCGTTTCATCCTCAGACAGATGGCCAGTCTGAAAGGACCATACAGACTCTGGAGGATATGCTTAGAGCTTGTGTGCTCGATCGTCCGACTAGCTGGGAGGACAGCTTGAGTCTGATTGAGTTCACGTACAATAATAGCTGGCATGCTACAATCAAGATGGCTCCGTTTGAAGCTTTGTATGGTCGCAGATGCAGATCTCCGATTTGTTGGGATGATAATGCCGACAAAATTCTGCTTGGACCAGAGTTGGTCAAAAGGACGGCTTCAGACATTGCT
The DNA here is from genome assembly GCA_027886185.1 of Rheum nobile. Classification (NCBI taxonomy): domain Eukaryota; kingdom Viridiplantae; phylum Streptophyta; class Magnoliopsida; order Caryophyllales; family Polygonaceae; genus Rheum; species Rheum nobile. Next base: position 3,990,376 of record WOAB01000163.1, read on the forward strand.
TTGATCAGACAAAGGATGTTGACCGCTCAAAGTCGATAGAAGTCCTACGCAGATCGGAAGCGCAGGACTGTCGAGTTTGAGGTCGGTGACAAGGTTTTTGTCAAGGTATCGTCATCCAAAGGAGTTTTCAGATTTGGTAAGCGTGGGAAGCTTAACCCTCGCTACGTGGGACCATTCGAGATTCTGGATAAAGTAGGATCTCTAGCGTACCGTTTGGCATTACCGCCATCGGCTCACCCGGTGCATAATGTGTTCCACGTATCATTACTCAGAAAGTATGTATCAGATGAATCTCATGTGCTTAGTTATGAAGACATCGAGATTCAAGCTAATGGTACTTATGAAGAGTTGCCCGTGCGCATTTTGGAGCGTCGGGAGAAGCGTTTGCGCAACAAGATCGTGCCGTTGGTACGAGTGTTGTGGTCCAAGTCAGGGACCGAAGAAGTTACTTGGGAGACGTGGGAAACCGAGTCAGATATGCTCAGGCGTTTTCCCGAGTTATTCTCGACCTAAGTTTCGGGGTCGAAACTTCTTGTAAGGGGGAGGAGATGTAATACCCCATATTTTTTGTAAGATTATTTTGGGAATTTTGGAATTTTCCCGAGTACCCGTTGTGTACGTCGGATTTAATACAGAGAGTTTGAGACATTCTGTAATGTGATATGTATCTGTAATATTTTTCTCAGTGAAATAATATACAGACAAGGTGCCTTAGATTTTAATTGTCGTTCGTGTACGATAATTTTTATCTCGGTTTAACGTCAGGTTCGTTCAAAGCTGAATGGGCGGGAAAAGGGAGAAACGGCGACCGCCGTGGTTGGGCCCGAGGAGTCAGTGTGTCAGCTTCTAGCTGGCCGCGATAGGCCTAGTGACGGCGACCGCCGCATTTACGGCGACCGCTGCGTGCCCGCCATAGGCTAAAAACGGCGTCCGCCGTGTTTTGTCCAGTGGGCATTGCCCGTTGGTCGCCGGCGGTAATCGAGGCACGCCGATCTTGCTTTCGGCCGCGTCTTAGGGTTTGTTTGAGGCTCCCAGGTGTTTGGCTATAAATAGGGGTGTTTGGGAGAGGGTTTTGAAGCCTTCCAACCCCGAATCGCTGCCAGATTTCTTTCTCGTCGGAGTTGGTTTTCGCTGGAGTTTGAAGGTCTCGCCGGTGTTGCTTTGGTGTGTTTCCTGAGTGCCTTTGTGAAGCTTTTGGTTAGCCTTGGAGGTTAGAAGCCAAAGCAAGTCGAAGGAGACCAAACCGCTCGTGTTTTGGGGTGAGATTTCTCTCGTTCTGCATCGTCTGAGTTCGTCACGGCGACTGCCGTGTTCTTCACGGCGACCGCCGTGATGAATGCGGCGACCGGCGCCAAGAACGGCGACCGCCGCTAGTGCCCAGAATGCCTTCGTGGCTTTGGCTTGGTCGGTTGTCGTCGTGGCGTCTTTCCTTTCGTGTTCTTTCGCCGTGTTTAGATTCGTACTGTTATGTCGGATCTAACTTAGGGTTCCTTTTATGGGTCGACTCGAAGGTTGCTGTGCTGTCAGAACTATACCGTGTCGAGCCCGGAATCCAGTTGACGTCTTTAGACTATTCTGTGGAGTAAGGCAAGTGAAGGTTCGCTCTTGCTCATTCGTTCCATATTTACATTAATTATTAGTAGTTTATCTGAGTAATTAATTTGGAATGAATATTCTGTTTGTCTGGAAACGGTTTTGATAAACTGTTTTGAAAATTATATAATAGGTTGTATATCTGTTAGAACAACGCTATTATCTGTGATCGCCTTTCGGGCCTTTATGTGGATTTATCCTGTAACTGTTGTGGTGCTGTAACTGTTTAGTTAGCACTGTTAAATAGGAACGTTACTCGGACTCTGTCCAGTCGTTTCTTTATAATCTGGTATCGGGGTGGCTCGTCCCCATCTGGTACTATTCTAAGATCATGATCGGTCTCTTTCACAAGTGTGTAGAGACATGACACTTAGCTGGTGTCACAAACCTTTCGGTGTATGTCACTCTCGACGAAACGTATACTAAGATGTGTCGTCCCATTGGTGGGGTACACATGTAAAAGTCTATAATGTGATGTGTATTTTTGAAACATAATCAGATAAGTGCTACCTTGACGCACATAATTAATGAACGCTCAACGAGTAGGGCAGCTAGGTAATAGTGCCGCTAGGAAGACTCGTTTTGACTTGAATGTAGTACGTCTTCTTTCCGATCTGGATTCGCTGAAAGGAGGTGAGGTTGGTCGTTGACTGAAGCATCTCAGTCAGTTTTAAATCATTGTTGTATGATTCTGTAACTTTCCAGAATTGTCATACTTCCTTAAAGACTCATTTCAGTTGGAGTCTTCTTTCGGGTCGATTTCTGTGAAGATTAAGTCTTCCAGAATCTTCTCTTATGCATACCTCTTGTTCATTCCAGTAGGAGTATGGTGGTTGACAAGCGTACTCGATTATTATTCGAGGGACGAGGAGTCTAACCTAATACGACTGCTTCGAACCATTCTGATTTATTCCATTGCTAGTCTATTCATTTAGACTAACCAACCAATATTTTCCCTTGCATGGTTGGCTGGTGTCATCCGTTCGATTCGGCACATCAGATAAGAAGTAGTTCAGAAGACCAGAAGGACTATGAAGTCAACGGTGGTTTTTCAATGTTTTAATTATTTCTTTAATCATGTTGAGATCTTTTGGACAATAACTTTAATTGTAATATACTTTCTTAGACTTCCGCTGTGTTTGTTTTAAACTCTGTATTGACCTATTCGGGATTGGGTTGTAATCACGTAACCCTTGTTTCCTTGACAATGTTACATTTTGGAATTTAATGCTTGATCATTGTGTATCAATTGCATTTCATAAATCGTATTTAAGTGGTAAAGCCTTGGGTGATCTCGGTAAGGAACATTGGGGTCACTAGCAGTAATACCTTTGCAAAAGGGTTAAGTTTTGGGGGTGTTACAGGATTTGATAACCTTCACTTCTCACCTGCTATCGACTCTTCGGGTGGTATCAGTGTGATGTGGAAATCATACCAATTACAAAATGAACTCTGTGACTTAGCTCATATTGATCAACGCTTCATAGCAATCAAATATAAAATCCTTGATAAAGACATTTGTCTTATGATTAATTTCGTTTATGCTCCCCCAAAGGAAAACAAAAAAGAACTTTTCTGGTCAGAACTAACTACCTTCACAACACAAACAACCATACCATGCCTCGTAATAAGCGTCTTAAACGAAATACAAAATAATTCTGAAAGAAAAGGATGTTGTCATCTCCCATCATCCAAATTCCGCAGACTGACTAATTTTAAAAATAATTGTAACCTTATTGATATTCCAACTCAAGGTGGTGAATTCAACTGGAGGAAAACATAACATAAATTAACAAGATGCATTCTAAACTTGACAAGACTCTTATTCACAACCAAATCCTACAATGGTTCCCTGACATCTTTACTAAAAATCATGCATTCACATCATCAGATCACTGTCCTATTTCTGTTGAACTAGAAATTCAAGCTCATATTAAAGCTCAACCAATCAAATTTGAGAAAATGTGGACCTATAGAAAAGACTTTGAAAATCTTGTTAAACAAGCATGGTGTGCCAATCCTTAGGGATCAAACATGTTTAAACTCATAAAGAAAACCTATGCCCTCAAAATAAGCGCAAAAAGTTGGAACAAAACTACTTTTGGTAATATCTTTAAACAATTGAAAGAAGTAGAAGAGTCACTAACCTCTATCCAAAAAGATACTATTCTCAACCCAAAAAACAATTTGCTTCTCAAACAGAATAGATTACTAAGTAAAAAAGAGAATCTACTATCCTTTCGTAAAAAATATTGGAGCCAGTGCGCCAAAACTAAACACATAAAATCCATTGACACTAATTCAAACTACTTTCATCGGGTAGCTATTGGCAGACGTAGCAGAAAAATCATTAGAGAAATTTGTACTAATGATGGCACGATTATTATAGGCCACGAAAATATCTGCAATGAAATTATATCGGATTTTGAAAAAAGATTCAAAAAAGCAATATCAACAATAATACTCTTACAGAGTACCTCACCAATATCAGCAATGAAATCACTGCCCAAGAAAATGATGCACTAACTAAAACTGTCATAAACAAGGAAATCAAAAAAAAGCAGTGTTTGGTATTGGCTGTAATAAATCCCCTCGTACAAATGGTATGTATGCCCCTCTTCTACCAAAAATATTGGCACATAGTGGGACCCACTGCTATCAAAGTTGTCAAAAGCTTCTTCCATTTCGGAAAACTATTGAAACAAATCAATCACACATTTATAATTGTTATGCCCAAATGTGATAACCCAAACTCTACAAACCACTACAGACCAATCAGTCTTTGTTCAACTATTTATAAAGTTATATAGAAAATCATGACGGATAGGATGAAACTTGTTCTAAACAATCTGATCCACCCATTACAAGGGGCTTTTGTAGTTGATAGATCCATTCATGATAACATCCTAATAGCTCATGAAATATTTCACTCCTTCCGGTCCAAGAAAGGAAAGGGAGGATGGGTAGTAATAAAACTCGATATGGAAAAAGCTTATGACAGATTGAATGGGAATTCATTCTAAAAGTCTTTGAAAATTTTGGATTTGTAACACGATTTAACGGGTGGATTAAAGAATGTATTGAGACTGTATCCGTCTCGGTCTTAGTCAACAATGGTCCCACATATATTTTTTACCCTAAAAGAGGACTACGTCAAGGAGACCCCTTATCTCCATTCATATTTATTTTAGGAGCAGAAATCCTAGCCAGAAAGCTTCAAAACGAGAGTGCTAGTAGAAACAATCAATTGGGGTTCAAAATCTCTAAAAGAGGCACCAATATTCTCTTCCTTGCCTTTGCTGATGACATCCTTATCTTCGCAAAGGCCAACCAATCTGCATGTTCCAAAATCAAAACTTTCATAGAAGAATATTGTGCAATCTCTGGACAATGTGTTAACTTCCAATAATCTAACTTTCAAACTACAAACAACATTTCAAACCAATCTAAACAATTAATTCAATCTGTTTTAAGTATCCCAAGCACAACATCTTTAGAAAAGTATCTTGGATATCATTAATGGAAAGGTCAATCACGATACTTTCAAAGAAACCATAGTATCAACCACAAATCAACTTGCAAAATGGAAAGCTAACTCTCTCTCTCTCTCTCTCTCTCTCTCTCTCTCTCTCTCTCTCTCTCTCTCTCAGGAAGGAAGAGCTACCTTAAATAAATCCAATATGGCTTCAAAACCGAATTTCTTAATGCAAAGCTTCATGTTGCCATCCTATTTACATAAGGAACTAGACATAATTAACATAACTTTCTTTTGGAACAAAGACTCGTCATATAAACCAAACAAAGAAAATGGAGGTACTGTATTAGAAAGACACGAGATATGAACAAAGCACTCCAAATGAAACTTATCTGGAAATTATTTGCGGAACCAAATAATATATGGGTTAAAATCATTACTAGAAAATATCTAAAAGAGGTTAATATACTCTATTACTGCAAAAAAGGCAACCACTCATGGCAATGGTCACAGCTACTCAAACTTAGAAAAGAATTTCAAACTGGTCACCAATGGCTAGTTGGAGATGGAAAATCCATTCATTTTTGGACGGACAATTGGCTATCGGATTTAAATCTTAAAAATAACACACTACCAAATATTGTTACTAACCCCTTGACTAAGGTCAGTGGATTTATTGACAATAATAAAACATGGAACAAAAACAAACGGGATGAACTTCTGAATCAACTGGTCGTTGATCGTATATTTGATATACTTATCCCACAGAACCAAATCCCTGACAGATTGTATTGGCCCCCCAATAAAAATGGTTGGTTCTCTACAAAATATGCCTTCAAATTAATTGCAAAACATCAATCACCTTCAACCAATAACCTGGCATGGATCTGGAAATTGGATACATATCCAAAAGTCAAAAATTTGCCATGATGGTCTCCCTACAAAACAGAGACTAGCGCAAAAACACGTTCCACTTCCGATGGCATATGATTCTTGTAACAACCCCCTTGAAGATCTAACCCATTTCCTTTTACAATGCCCTTTCACTCTTAAACAAATTAAACAACAGAATGCGACAATTGAGAATATTGTTTGAAACTTAGATTTAACCAACAAAAAAACAAGTGAAATATTATCTAAACTTCAATCTCTCCTTACTAAAAAGGAATTTGTCTGTCTCTCCACTACTTGGTGGGGTATTTGGATCAATAGAAACCAAATCATTTTTAACACTGACCCCAATGACAGAATAAAAGACATATCTCAATATATCTCCTCATTGATCAAAAACTGAGAAAAACCAAAGAAAGCAGATAACGATGACCTCACACAACCAAAAAGAAAGCAACACCATATCAGAAAAACCCGATTTTTGAAATGGGAAAAACCAAACCAAAATTTTTACAAAAACAATTTTGATGGGTCTAAACAAACTAATGGTGAAGCTGGTTTTGGCTTCATCATTAGAAATGATAAAGCATAAGTTATTCATATGAGCAATAAACGTTGTGGTTTCAACAACATACTCATGAGTGAAGCTTTAGCATTAAAACAAAGCATCTCTTATGCCAAAACATTAAACATTACAAAATTACAAATTGAAGGTGACAATCTCTGCCTTATAAATTCTATTAAAGGCATCTAGGATTGTCCCTGTGAAATTGAAATGGTTGTTGCTGACATCTTAGTCGACATCCTTTCTTTCCAAGAGGTCCAATTTAGACACGTTTTTAGGGAGGTACACTGTACGGTTGATCAAATTGCTAAACTCAGTTTTCACCATTTGTGTCTAACCTTATTCTCGATTCAGAACTTCGTGTTCTCATCCGCAAGGATGCTCTAGGCTGGTCTTCGCATATAAACTAAGACCAATCTAATTCTTTCCTCATCAAAAAAAATTAAGTGTGTTTTAGCACTTAAAAATTGATCAACTTTATATGTTGTTTTAGGATTTCTAGGAAACTATATTTTTCTGTCCATAGAAGGCATTTAGGTCGTTACAATGGGAGAGGGGTGAATCGAACTTGTGACCTCGTAGTCACGGGGTGTCATGTTTATCAACTAAGTTAGGAAGACTTGACTTCTAATTAAGTAATGAGAATTGTCGTTCAAATTTGTTTTTGTTGACTTTTTTTCTTCTAAACTCTCCATTCATTGGCTCAAAAGAATTGTGATTATTTATTACGTGAGAAGATTGAAGAAAAATGTAAGATTCTAGGTGTATGTAATATGTTTCTTAATATTTTGTCCAAAGCTAAAACGACACTTGTTTTAAATCATGAAGTATTTTTTATTGTATAACATGAACTATTTTCTGTAGATGTACATGATACGGGAACATATACTAGTTTTTTTGTACAAGCAAACACTAGACTCCTTTTTAGGTATAAGGTCAGCCTAAATCATCATAACGGATGATCTTCATAAAATCTCGAATATGAGAATCAGTGGTTGAAGTCAAGGTGTGGAGTTCCATTCTATTATTTCAAATCTCATACTTAGCTACTGAAAGCAAGTTCTTCATGATCCAATCTCGGAGATGAACAATATGTTATTTGATGCCAGGAAGTTGACAACTCTGTTATTTTCTCTATAACAATGAAACACCCTGACAGAATCAAAGCAATTCAACAGGAAAGTATATCAATAATAATTGTTTGTATTTTCTATAAAAAAAAATCCATAATTTTATTAACACAATTAATTACTGTTAAATAGTGATCTTTAATAATGATATTTCTAATATAGTAGTTGTAATTGTAATTGTAATGGTGAATTTGTTGATGATGTTGGATTTAGGATTTTAGTCAAAACTGGACGCATAAAAATGGTGAAATATCGATAATATCCGGATAAAATGATTATTTCTCAATTTACTTCAAATATTTTTCTAAAACTCATATCTGTTTGATATTATCCACTTTACTAATCAAAATCTAATACTACCCTGATTCTCTCCTTACAAAAAGCATATAAATTGGTTGAAGCACTCAATTATTTCCACATCTCGTAGTTTTCTTATCTCATAATCAGCATTAATTCATGGCTCAACTACACAAATTGACTTGTGTTTTGGTGGTGAGTGTGGCTCTTTTGGCGTCCAATTGCTGCGGCGTTGCAGCGAAGAATGTTTCAGGGTTGGGTTTATATGAGCTGAAGAGGGGAGATTTCAGTGCTACCTTCACCAACTGGGGCGCCACGCTTGTTTCTGTCATTGTCCCTGATACAACTGGTAATTCAATCTCCCAAATTCCTTATTTTCATTATACAACATCGATCTGTGGTTTGATTCTTCTTTGTAAGTATGTTGAGTTGAGTTTTTAGACTATTTGTTTGTGTTATTGTTTCCAGGGAAGTTGGATGATATTCTTCTAGGCTTTGAATCCCTTGATGCGTACAGAGTAAGATTGATTGCTCACCCAAGAGTACATATTTGTTGTTGCATTATTTCATAGGCTCCTGTAATATATGATCCCCAAATATAATTTTGCTTTATTTTCCATTATATTTCATTTTTAATTAGTTGATTTATTTCATTAATTAATAAAATTATTTTCTTACTTTAGTTTAGAAAGGAACTAGTGTAAGGTTTTTACTTCATATATGTTAAATAAAATATATTAATAAATATTTGATTAATTTATGTATGATAAAAATAGATCTAGATAATATTGATATTATAAAAATAGATTAATTTAGATTATTTGTTTGTATATAATTAAAAAAAATTGGATTTGTATATAATTAGAAAATTTTGGATTTGTAATCTTTGTGATTAATTTATAATATTTGTCCTTGATTTGTATTTAAATTAGGAAGTGATTAGTAATAGATTTAGGATATTTTTTATTTATTTTAAAAAAAGTGATGAAAAAAGACATATAACATTTTTAATAAGGGTTTGTCATTAGACTATTTTAATGATGGAGTTCCATGTGATATAATTAAGTTATAGTTTAGTAAATATATAATAGATTGGTTAGAGTAAGGAAGTATATTGGGAAAGAAATTTGACTAATTTTGAATCTCGAAGGAAAGGTTGAGAATCTCGTAATAACCATTTCCAATTTCTCATTCTCTCCGTTACGACTGAATAACCCATCTAAATTAACCATTTGCGTACGTTGGATTTAGAATGATACAACCTACTTTGGTGCAATTGTGGGGCGTGTAGCAAACAGAATTGGAGGGGCCGAGTTCACTCTTAATGGCACCCTCTACAAACTAGATGCAAATGACGGACCCAACATGCTTCACGGTAACCATCCATATATATGTATTTATATTACTCCGTGTATATATAAAAAAAAAAAAAAAGGTTGATGAGAGTTTTGATCTTTTTGATGCATGTTAGGGGGGCATGTGGGGTTCAGTGACGTCATCTGGGACGTGAAGAGCTACATCAAGGACAGGCACATCACGTTCAGCTACCACAGCTACGACGGAGAAGCCGGCTTTCCCGGCGATGTTGGCGTGGAGGTGACCTACATGCTAATGGGGTCAAACAAGCTTGGAGTAAGGATGGTAGCGAAGCCCCTAAACAAGCCAACTCCGATCAACCTAGCCCTGCACGCGTACTGGAACCTAGCGGGCCACTCGAGCGGCAACATCCTGTCCCACACCGTCCGACTCTCGGGCTCCAGCATCACCCCTGTGGATGACCAACTCATACCCACAGGGCGAGTAGTCTCCGTACGAGGCTCGACCTTCGACTTCCATGAGGAGCGAACAATAGAGAGCCGGTTCGACCAGCTTCCAGACGGGTATGACATAAACTATGCCCTTGAGTTGGGAGGAGGGCACCTGAGGAAGGTGGCTGAGGTCGGCGAGGGACGGTCCGGGAGGCGGTTGGAGCTCTGGACTGATCAGGTTGGAGTCCAGTTTTACACTGGCAATATGATTGGAGTTGTTCGAGGTGGAAAAGGAGGCGCCGTTTACAGGAAGCATGCTGGGTTATGCTTGGAGACGCAGGGGTTTCCGGATTCCGTCAACCACCCCAATTTCCCGAATCAGATCGTCAACCCTGGCGAGACGTACCACCATGTCATGGTCTATAGGTTTACAGCTGATCATTAGTATCATTGTCTAGGAAAGAGGAAAGGAAGTGCATTCATTAGGTTTCTTTGGAATGTTGATCTACTTTGATACAAGTTTCAGCTGTGCTTGCTCTTCAGCCTGCTTTGGCCTGATGTTTTATGCGTGGCATGGATATTGCATTATCTGCCTCCACAACAAGCGATCATCTGACCACGTCAAGTGTCTAAGCAGCACTTTCCACCACTAACTGACCAACTCTCTCTTGAAAATACTGCAGAAAGAATGATGTGTTTACCCATTCAAATCTAGGACAGCTTGTAAGAGATTACTGCACTTGATAAGAAGTTAGATAGACAAGCCAAGAAGTCAATATTCAGCAATCAAGAAGTTTGATCGTCCCTCTCGTGCCACAACTTGTGCTGGTGCTCAGATTCGACTCTTGGCAGACCCAGCGTGCCAGCAGGAGAGGCATTGAGCTGAGGATATGAGCCGCGGATCAAGCACCTCATAGAAGATGCACAAATATAAATACATAGTCCACTATATACTGCTCTACAAGTTAATGCCATCTCTAATGGATAGAAAGGGAAGCAACCTATTTAAAACTTAGGAAATGGGGAAATAAAAGACTCAATTGCAAACTTCAGATTTCTGCATAGTCAAATAGTCAACAAGATTTTTCAGCTACATATTAAACTCAACAGCACTGTACAAGTTAAGTACCTCTTCAGATGGATATATTGTTACACAAGGGGCCTTAAGATCCATCCGTATATAACCCTGTGGCAGGAATAATTCATACTACCAGCATCATCTTCATTCAGTCCACCTCCTTATAGAACTTTTCATGAGAGGGAAATGGCCCATCACTTGAACTGTTAACATTTCGCTTCAGCATTACACACGACATTTGCTCAGCCGAATGTTTGGCAGTAGTCAATCCAGGCTACATATGATACTAATATGCAAGTTTGTTCCAGTTTCATGACTTAGATTTCAAACATGAGAGCTCTCAAATCTTTGATCATCTTCTCCCGGGCCTCTTCGTTTTCTCCTAGGTATGTTTCAGCAGATTGTCTGTCCCCAAAGAGCTTATCCCCTATGAAATAAGAATCTCCTTCCTGAATTAAGCCGTGATCACAAGCCATTTCTAGGACCTCAGATTCACTGGTTATGCCTCTTCCAAATTGAATGTTCAGTTCAGCTTTCTTCATTGCAGGTGCCAGCTTGTTTTTTACCACTTGGACGCAAATGCCAAGTCCAGTAAACTGGTTGACAAGATTATCAATGGTGCCTTTAGAGAAATACGAATCATAGTACATAAAAATTAAAAGGCAATATGACCTACACCAATGCATCTGAAATAGGACAACATGGAATATCTAAATTTGAGCTCATGAGATACTGGTAAAAAAACCCATTCATAATCCATGTTTTACCATATCATCAGTCTTGCGCAATCCCATTCTTGATATTCTCAATCGAACAGCTGCATAAAACTTCAAGGCATTCCCGCCACAAGTCACCTCCTGGGCGCATTTAACGCCATTCTCTGATGTTACCTTGGATCTCACCTGCTTTCAATGAAACGTTTCGCATAGAGAATTGAGAAATCATAGTGGACACAAATAAACTAGAATCCATTAAGAAACTGAAACAAAAAGAACAGTACCTGATTGAGAAATATGATGAGAGTCTTCGACTGACATAACGAAAAGTGTATCTTTCGGAGTGCCTTAGTCATAACTTCCGACTGCGTATATTTTTTGCCGAACTCGATAGAGCCATCAAGTTCACATTGTGGAACAAGTGCTGCTACCTGATACATTACACATGAATAAATGGACACGATATGTTGTATAATTCAGGAACCTAGCCGCATCAGCCAGCAATTTATTATTTTTAGCAACAGATAACATGTTACAATTACGGTTGAGTGGACATCATCTAATTTACATTAACTAAAGGACAACTTACACGAATAAGCATTAATATCAGACAGGACTACCTCCTCAGTAGATCACAGGAAATTTTAAGTGCCTACATGAGATATCAGAGATGTTCAAGTAAAGTGCTTACACTATCAACCACAACTACATCCACAGCTCCACTCCTCGTCAGAGTATCAACCACACTTAGCATATTCTCTGCTGAATCTGGACACACTAGAAGGAGATTTTCTGTGTCCACTCCAATGGAATCAGCAAGGATGGGATCCATTGCATTCTCTGCATCAAGGTATGCACAATACCCTGCCACCAGTGAACAGTGTACAAGATGATAGTGAAAGGATTTAACAGCCAATTGAATCATGAAAACAATCAGCTTTTGAGCTTAAAGTAAGAATACCTCCAAGTTTTTGAGCTTCCCTAATTATGTGAAGGGCTAATGTAGTTTTTCCAGATGCTTCTTTTCCATATATCTCAACCATTCTACCCTGTAACTTCCAAGCAGTACTTAGTTCCCAAAATAAGGTAGAAAATGTTTGCAACTGGTATTTTTGTTCTACAGGGTAAGAGAAAGCAGGCAACTCATAATAGAAGCACAAGCTAGAGGACAGATTTGTTGCTTCTAGGAAGATACCTTTGGCAGACCTCCAATCCCAAGTGCCGAGTCAAGACGAAGTGAACCTGTGGGTATAACAGGTGCATGACGAGATCGAAAGAAGCGCGATAAAGACAGCATGGATTCCTTGCCAAAATCACCAGCTAGCTGTTTCAGAGCCAGGTACAATGCGGTATCCTTCTCCTTTGCTTTCCCATCATCAACAAGCTCGTCGTGTTCAAAATCCGCAACATCAACTGCAAAGGAAGAAAATGTGTGAGTTTTGACTTCTTATCACATAGAACTCCATGTTCAAACAATTTCCTGGTAATAAACCGAACACTTGTGTAGCCACGAGATGGATGGGTGAATGAAATCATCAAATCAAACAGCGAGAGCACTAGAAACTGCAAAGTCATTCCCAATCACAAAATATCACGAAAAAGGTGCAAAATACAAGTCTTTTAATACCGCCTGTAGAGAAACAGCTTCTATAGTGAGAGCTCAGAACCCTTGCTCCATCCTGAAAATGAGATAAGCACGCAGAACTAATAAGATCGTGTACAAGGCGGGGAAACAATGTCATAACACGTTTATTGAACCCAAAAAAAACAGGCAAAATGCGCCCTGCCAAGTAGCTAGAAGACACTTAGTATAGCTAGAAATCTTTCTGTCTATTTTGTTGTTCTTGCAGAAAAGAATATCAGGCATCAGCCATGGCATTTTTGAAATCAGAGGTTACGAAAAGGAAGGAGAATTAAACCAACCTGCCGACACCGGAGAGAGGAGAGCAGAGAGCGGGGCGCAGAAGGAGAGCGGAGCCAGAAAAGCAGCCGGCGATTGAAGAAATCCATCCTCCTCTCTTCCCTCTTCGACTCTGTAGAAAACTTTTTTCCTGGTTCAACCAATTTTTAGGGTTTTGTTTCGAAAGTCGAAACCTCTCTAACGAGCGGAGGGACGACCCTACCACCATGGCTGAAGATGGCGGGGAAACTAAAAAGATTTATCTGTTTTTTCGGCTGGTACCTGAGGTACAGCTAAATTCCCGAGGTGTCACAAAGTTTAATCAATTTCGCATGATACCCCGAGTTTTGTTTTGTTTTCCCCAAATATCCTTCCGTCAAATAACTGGACAGAAATCGTTAATTAAAAAAAATCAAAAAAAAGAAGTCTAAAACCAGATCTGTCATCTTCTTCGTCAATGTGTTGCAAAACCCCAAATACAGAGGCAATGTCAATGTGTTGCAAAACCTTGACAACGTCAATTCTTTGTCACTATATCAACAGAAAGCATTTGCCTTCACTGGAACCAAACTACAATAGTATTAATTTGGGTCTATATTTCACCTTGTAGCAAAGCAATCAATCAAGAACAAGTCACAGCAGACATTGAACAAAAAATTGGGTCTATATTCACCTTTGAAAGCTTTAGGTCTCACGACAAAATGGAGGATGAAATCTGAAACTTGGTTTCCAAAATTGGGTATCTCAGGAAGCATTCAACAAGCGGTGGAAATCCATAGATGGAAACCCTAACATGGCTTACCTGGGTGGAGCGGTGGAGTCGGGCTCGAAGGTGGTGGAGGCGAGGTGGCGGAGGGGAGCCGAGCAACAAAACGGTGGAGGCAGAGGCGACTCGAGCCGGGTCGAAGGCGGAGGGGAGGCGGGCTCGAAGGCGCGAGGGGAGGCGAGCAACACGGAGCGGTGGAGGCGGGCTCGAAGGCTGGTCGCCGGAGGAGACAGGAGACCAGGACGCGGGTCGAGCACGAATAAGATGACAGATCTGGTTTTGGGCTTTTTTTTATTTTTCGTTTTTTTTAATTAACCGAAATTGATCAAACTTTGGGATACCTCGCGAATTTCGCCGTACTTCAGGGATATCAGGCGAAAAAATCGAAGATTTATTTTTAGAAGAATCTCCCAATAATCCAATTTTCATAATCCTTTTTAAAAGTGTTTTTTTTTAAAAAAAAAATTATTTACTTTTTAATGACTAACTTATCCTTAATTTAATTTCACCTAACTATTATAGTACCCGTATCTTGTATGGGTGAACTTAAATTTATAAAATCATCAATAATTATTTATAATTGAATTAGATTATGTTATATTTAAGTGGTTTTAAGAAGAAGAAAAATTTTATTGATATTGTTTAAGAATTATATAAATGGAAGATTGAAATAACATAAATTCGTTAATTAAAAGCAATTTGTTTAACATTTTATTGTTAATTATATAACTTGTATAATATGTTATATGGAAATTCCGTGAGGTAACCCTGAGGTTTTGCAAATTCCGCGAGGTGTCCACAGGTTTAGGCTATTCCGCGAGGTAACCCTGAGTTTTTTAAAAAGTCCGCCAAATAACCCTCCGTTATCTTTCCTGTTAAAGTACCGTTAATTCATATTTTTTTAACGGAAATTCCGCGAGGTAACCCTCAGGTTTTGCAAATTCCGCCAAATAACCCTCTGTTACTTAATCCGTTAAAAAAATGTTAAATTTTTATTTTTTTAATGTGAAAAACTGTTAATTATTAACTTTTAATACTTTTTAAAAAGTTGTTAATTGATTTTTTAAAATGAGAAATAATAACAAATGCTAATATTTAGTATCATCCATAAAATAAGAAAAAAATTAATAATTAACTATATAAATGAATTTACTTAATTATTTTGTTCATTCATGTAGTTTATTATTAAAAATTGCAGTTTTCATTTATGTAGTTAATTATTAATTTTTTTTCTTATTTTATGGATGATACTAAATATTAGCATTTGTTATTATTTCTCCTTTTAAAAAAATCAATTAATAACTTTTTAAAAAGTATTAAAAGTTAATAATTAACTACATGAATACTGAATTACATTGTTCATTCATGTAGTTTATTATTAAATGAATTTACTTAATTACTTTGTTCATTCATGTAGTTTATTATTAAAAATTGCAATTTTCATTAATGTAGTTAATTATTATTATTTTCTTATTTTATGGATGATACTAAATATTAGCATTTGTTATTATTTCTCCTTTTAAAAAAATCAATTAACAACTTTTTAAAAAGTATTAAAAGTTAATAATTAACTACATGAATGAATGTACTTAATTACATTGTTCATCCATGTAGTTTATTATTAAAAATTGTAATTTTTTTTTATGGTTGGTACTAAATAGAATTTAAATTATTTTTTCTTTAAAAAAAAAATCAATTAACAGTTTTTCACATTAAAAAAAAATTAACAATTTTTTAACGGATTAAGTAACATAGGGTTATTTGGAGGAATTTGCAAAACCTAAGGGTTACCTCGCGGAATTTCCGTTAAAAAATATGAATTAACGGTACTTTAACAAGAAAGATAACGGATGGTTATTTGGCGGACTTCTTAAAAAACTCAGGGTTACCTCGCGGAATAGCCTAAACCTGTGGACACCTCGCGTAATTTGCAAAACCTCAGGGTTACCTCGCGGAATTCCCGTATGTTATATTTTATTCATACCTATTCTTATATAGTTATCCTTTTTTATTTTAATCATGTAACTATTTTTATACACGGGATATTTTTGTTGAAGTCATACGTATTCCACTACCATTTATCGTGTATTTTCAATAAACTATATATATATATTAACATAAAATATTAAAATTATGTCAAAATTTTATTATTAAAAATTATAATTCACAATATTAGTTAAACATAAATATGTGTACTTACAACAAAATTCTAGCTTTAAAAGTGAAATGTTGTATTAAAAATATATTATTCAAAAATATGAAAATATCAATCATATTAACTCAAAAATGAAAAAATGAAAAATAGAAACAATTTAATGACTAATTGTAAATCATTAGTCTAAAAATATCAAAAAAATTGAAATAAAAAAGTTTGGGATAGTTAGAATATACCAAAGGTTATTCATGTTTATTATGATGAGTTTATTTAGATGTGTATTTATATTTAACGAAACAGAAATAAGTTTTTTAATTGAAAATGTTTGTGTTATTAAAATATATATTAAATAGTTAATGCTAATAAAATTTTATATCGGTTTTCTAACCTATGCCCTAAGGGCACATGTTAAGAATTCTCATTTAAGAAATTGTTCTCTAAAAAGGAATGCTTAAATCCTTTTACAAAATATTAAAATCCGTGATATAATTACACCTAACAAAATTTTTCTAAAATTAAGTGCTTAAGGCATAGCTTAGAAAAATCATTTTTGTATTTAACATGTTCTTAATTATTTTGTGGTGTAAAAGTTGTCATTAGAGTAGTAACATAGCTAATACTACGATTTATATCGAAAAGAAGAGTGAACCTATGATAAGATTTGCCATGTTCTTAAAGATAAGATTAAATTGCCATGTTCTTAGAATGAGATTTGCCAAAAACAATAGTGAGACTATGATTTATTTTATTATAATAACAAAACAATATTAGATTAAATAGAATTTGTTATATTTAACAATAAAAAAACCTCACTAATATTGTACATTAAATTGAGAAGTTTGGTTGGTTAAAATCGAATCTGATAGTCTGGTAAATAAAAGATAAATAATGTATGATATATTGATTTAAAATTCAAATGTTTGGTTGGTTAACATCAAACTTTGTTAATATCCATAATAATAAATTGAAAGATCAAATATAAACACATCAATAATTTTTTCCTAAAAACACTCTCGTGGCTGTAAATGTGTGAGCTCTGTGTTTCCCCCCAATATTTTGACAATATAGACGATTCACGAAAACAAATTGATAAAATTTGAAGCTCATAACTTTCACTCAAAGTATGCCCTGTGCCGTAAATGGTAAATCGTAGGTGTTTTTCGTGTTGTATGTCGCCCAAAGTCTTAGCTCTTTGTTTTCTCCCAATATTTTGACAATATAAGATGATTCACGCAAAGAAATTGACAAAATTTGAAACTCATAACTTTCGTTCTAAGTTGTTCCTCGTGTCGTAAATGGTAATCCATAGGTGTTTTTGGGGTTGTTTGCCGCCCCAGCCGTTAAACTCTTTGTTTCCCCCCAATATTTTGACAATATAAGATGATTCACAAAAAGAAATTGACAAAATTTGAAAATCATAATTTTCGCTCAAAGTTGTGCCTTGTATCATAAATGATAAATCCTAGGTGTTTTCAGTGTTGGTTGTCGCAGAACCTCTTAGCTCTGTGTTTCCCCCCAATATTTTGACAATATAATATGATTCACGAAAACAAATTGACAAAACTTGAAGCTCATAACTTTCACTCAAAGTATGCCCTGTGCCGTAAATGGTAAATCGTAGGGGTTTTTCGTGTTGTTTGTCGTCCAAAGTCTTAGCTCTTTGTTTCCCCCCAATATTTTGACAATATAAGATGATTCACGCAAAGAAATTGACAAAATTTGAAACTCATAACTTTCGCTCTAAGTTGTTCCTCGTGTCGTAAATGGTAATCCATAGGTGTTTTTGGTGTTGTTTGTCTCCCCAACCGTTAGCTTTTTGTTTCCCTTAAATATTTTGACAATATAAGATGATTCACAAAAACAAATTGACAAAATTTGAAACTCATAACTTTCGCTCAAAAATGTGTCTTGTGTTGTAAATGGTAAATCGTAGGTGCTTTTAGTGTTGTTTGTCGCCCAAACTCTTAGCTCATTGTTTCCCCCCAATATTTTGACAATATAAGGTGATTCACGCAAAGAAATTGATAAAATTTGAAACTCATAATTTTCACTCTATGTTTCGTAAATTGTAAACCATAGGTGTTTTTAGGTTGTTTGCCGCCCCAACTTTTAGCTCTTTGTTTCCACCCAATATTTTGACAATGTAAGATGAATCACAAAAAGAAATTGACAAATTTTGAAACTCATAACTTTTGCAAAAAGTTGTGCCTTGTATAGTAAATGGTAAATTATAGGTGTTTTTATTGTTGTTTGTAGCCCAAATTCTTAGCTATTTGTCTCCCCCAATATTTTGAAAATATAATATGATTCACGATAATAAATTGAGAAAATTTGAAACTCATAACTTTCGTTCAAAGTTGTGCTTATTGTTGTAAATTGTAAATCATGAGTGTTTTTAGTGTTGTTTGTCGCCCAAACTCTAAGCTCTTTGTTCCCCCCTAATATTTTGACAATATAAGATGATTCACAAAGAGAAATTGACAAAATTTGAAATTCATAACAGTTGTGCCTTGTATCATAAATGGTAAATCCTAGGTGCTTTTAGTGTTGGTTGTCGCGGAACCTCTTAGCTCTGTGTTTTTCCCCAATATTTTGAAAATATAGATGATTCACGAAAACAAATTGATAAAATTTGAAGCTCATAACTGATACGCCCCCGGCCGAGATATTGACAGCGGCCACCACCGAGGCGCCTTGGCATTGCCTCGACACGTTCTGACAGCGGCCAACGCCGAGGCACTTTGACATTGCCTCGGCACTTTCCGAGGCGTTTGTGTTCTTTTGGCATTTTGAAGTTCACATGCCAATTTCGAGACATTCCGAGACACTTTCTATTTTTAGTACTTTCCATATTTAGTAGTTTCCGTTTTTAGTAGTTTCCATTCTTAGAGAGTTTCAAAGGATGGAAAGTTTCCATTTATAGCACTTACTACTTTGGGTATATTTAGGAAGTTGCCACTTCCGGACATTGGGCCTCTCTTGGCCCATGATTGTATTATTTTCTTTATAAGGTCAATTTGACCTAATAGTAAAAGCACGTTGAATTGGATTAGTGCAGCCGTTAGAGCATGGCTCATGCGCACTAGTTCTCTTCTTCTTCTCCAACTTGCACCGCTTATTTCGATCATCTCTCCCGCCACGATCGATCATCGCCGGCCACCCTCGGTCACGACTTCGCGCCCTCGCAAATACTCGGCATCACCTTGACCGAGAACCCATTCCGACGTTGCCATCCGTGCTGTCTTCAACCTTGTCCTAGATCCACCCGGAGACGCATTTCGGGAGACCGATTCGTATCAATTGGTATCAGCTTCCAGGCGGACAAAGGTTGGTCTTCTCTAGCTTACTTTGTCTCACAAATTCAGATTTTAATCCATCATCTTCCGCCTCTATATTCTGTGGTTTGCCGCCACTGTGCTGTGTTAATTGTTGCTGTGGTTTGCCGCCACTGTATTGTGTTAATTGTTGCTGTGAGTTTCCGGACTGAATTCCTTGCCTAGGTAAATTATTGGCTGCATTCAGCCATAATTAATAACCGAGTGCACTAGGTAACTTGCTGTCAAAAAAAAAAACCGAGTGGTTAGTAGTGAGACACCAGAACCATTTCGTGGACTTCTAGCATGAAATCAAATTAATTTCACATCTTTTGGTTGCTTTTAATCATTGCTTACTGTTAGAAATTTTTCTAGGTTGTTTAGTCCTAGTTTTCTACTCAATTTTTTTTTTGGCTGCAGGCTAGAATTGGGTCTCCATCCTAAATGGATGGCAGACCCAGATCATCCTTACGGATGATCCGAAAAAACTTCAGCGCTGCAACGCAGGCTGGTGAGGAGAAAGAATCATTTCGAAACGTTCTGATAATAGCATCAGGTATGAGAGAACCTTGAATATAGGGCAACGCAGCCCGAATCCAATCTAAGTTCAATTCATTGGAAGCTAGGCAATCAGCTGCGGCGTTTGCTTCCCGATAGGTATGGAAAACTTGGAAGGAATGAAATTTATTAAGGAGGTGTTGAATATCTTCAATAATCGTTCGTATTTCCCAAGGAATTTTCCAAACTCTCTTAATGGCATTAATAACTGTTAGATTATCACCTTCAAGGATAATATTCTTAATCTTGTAGCGAATTGCAACTTGGATTGCCTTTAATGCAGCTAAAGCCTCGGTTTTTAGAATGTTAATGTGTCCAATATCATCACTTCCGATGAAAAGAATCTTACCATCCGAATCTCTACAAATATAGCCTATTGATGATTGTGATGGTTTAACAGATCCATCAAAATTGATCTTACACCAATCTTATGGAGGATGTTTCCAAGTTCGGTTATGAAGCAGTCGTCGATTTCTTTTTCTTGTTCCCTTAGTTTGATCTTGTTGTGTTGTAGCAGTTTTCCAATTATTAAATTGAAGATATGCTTGTTCAGCTATCTATTTCGGAGGTGTTGGTTTATTTTGAAAAATCATATTATTTCTGGCCGTCCAAATGTTATTCCAAAGGAAGATAAGAGTTTTGACGTTTTGCTGTTGAGTAGATTGGTTGATCAAATTTGTAAGGTCTTGTATAAAATCAGCAGTACCAGGCGTGGTGATGTTTTGTACTGCAATGGTATTGAAATGTTGTATAGCTTGGCTAGTATGTATGCACTCGAAGAATAGATGTTCTTGTGTTTCTGACATTGAGCTGCAAAGTGCGCACTGATCTGTCATCCTATGGTAATATTTGTTCAAGCGTTCCGTTGTGGGAAGTGAATCGGAGACGGCTTTCCAAATGAAGTTTTGTAGCCTAGGCGGAATATCTTGTTTCCAAATCCATTGAAATAAATATGTATTTGCAGTGTGAGTTGTGGTTAAAGATAAATTTCTTACCGAAGAAGTTGTGAACGTGCCAGTGGCAGTTGGAGTCCAAACAATCCTGTCTTCAGATTGATGAATTGGGATATGAATGTTGAGTATGTGTGGTATAATATGAGGTGGGAGTTTTTGTTGTAATGCTACTGTGTCCCATGATCCATCTGGTGTTATGTATTGCTCAACTTTTTCTTGTTGAAGTTGCTGATTGTATGTGGGTAGTTGTGAGAGAAGGATGTTTGGAATCCATTTATCTGTCCAAAAATAAATTGACTTCCCATTTCCCACTTCCCATGATATCGCTTTCTGGAAGGTGTTTCGGAGGTGTAAGAGACGACCAAATTGCCAAGATTTTGGTTTTTTATTATCCAATGTTAAAATATTATCCTCTTGTAGGTATTTTTCTGTTATTATTCGTACCCAAATGTTATCTTTATCTGTGAGGAGCTTCCATAATAATTTCATTTGTAAGGCGTTGTTAAGATCTTCAGCTTTATGTAAACCCAGACCCCCCTGAAATTTAGGTTTGCAAATGTTATCCCAGGATAAGAGTGGTATATACTTCTTGTTAGTTTTATTCCAGAAAAATTGTTTATTAATATCATCAATTTGTTTGCATATTCCTTTTGGGAGCGAAAAACATTGCATTAAATAATTTGTTTTGGATAATAAATTTGATTGAATCAAAATAGCCCTGCCTGCTTGAGATATGGAGTTTGCTTTCCACTTAGATAATTGTTTCTGCATACTATGTATTGCGTAATCAAAGCACTCATTCTTAACTCTGCCACAAACGATAGGAATGCCCAAATATTTTTCCATTGAGTTTGTAATTTGGAGATTTAAAAGGGATGCTAACTGTTGTTTCTTATTCCTATCTATATTGGCTGAGGTTTGGAACGAACTCTTATGATAATTAATTGTTAATCCGGAAATTTCGGAGAATTTTTGGAGCATGCGTTTAATGTAGAGCATATTTTTTGTTGAAGCGTTTGCAAAACTAAGAGTGTCATCAGCAAAACATAAGAATGGGATTCGAGTTCCATGAGTAGATAATTGAATTCCTACTTTAGGGAACCGTTGAAGTGCTTGATGTTGTAATGTCCGGGTTAGGTATTCCATTGCAAGAATGAAAATAAAGGGAGCAATAGGATCACCTTGCCTAAGACCACATTTGGGCTTAAACGTTGGCCCTGGTTCATTGTTGACTAGAACTGAGAATGAAGAAGATGAAATACAGGTCATTAGTAACGAAATCCATTTGTGATGGAATCCAAATTTTTGTAAGATTTGAACTATAAAGGGCCATTGCAACTTATCATATGCTTTTTCCATATCCAGTTTTAAAGACATCCATCCGCATTTGCCTTTTTTCTTTTTATGAAACGAATGAAATACTTCGTGGGAGATGAGTATATTATCAAAGATAGCTTTATCTTGAACAAAGGCCCCTTGACAGGGGTGAATTAGTTTTGGGAGTATACTTTGTAAGCGGTTAGCCATAAGTTTCGTAATAATTTTATAAATTGTAGTACATAAACTGATCGGTCGAAAATGGTTAATTGTTTGTGGATTATCAACTTTTGGTATTAATACTATGAATGATTGGGCGCAATCAGATAGCAGAATATTAGAATGAAAGAAACTCTGAACAACCTTAATGACCGAGGTACCCACAATTGGCCAGTAGGTGTTATAAAATTCTGCGTTAAAACCGTCGGGACCAGGAGTTTTGTCGGTAGGTAACTCGTTAACAACTTTTTTAATTTCTGCTTCAGTAGGTTGTTTAGTTAACATATCGTTTTCCTCGTTTGAGACAAGAGAAGGAATGATGTCTAAATTTGTATTCGAAACAGGGCGTACATGGTTGGTATTATATCGCTGTTGGAGATCCTTTGTAATTTCAGTTTGAATATCTTTCATATCATAGTAAATGTTATTGTCCAAAGCATGATAAGAAATCATTTTTTGTTTGCAAGCTCAAATTTTAACAGAGGTCTGAAAATATTTTGTATTCTTATCTGTTTCGTTGATATGTTTATCTTTGGCTCGTTGCTTCCAATAAGTATGTTGGAATTCTAACAACTTATTATATTTTCGGATGTGTCTAATATATTTTTGGTATAGATAGGTATTTTGTTGATCAGCGAGGTGTTCATCCTGAAGTTGTTGTAACTTGGATTCTGTTTGTCGTAACTTCTACTCAAAATTGCTTCGTTCTTGTATCTTATCTCATAGATGCTCACGGCCCTCATATAAATAAAAAAACAAAAAAAAACGTGTTTGCATCTTCCTTTGGTCTAAATCATAGCTTGTGTCAATTAAAAAAAAAACAAGCATCGGTTTTAACAAAAAAACAAAACCAACCGATAGAAAAACGAAAGCCTAAGGCGATCTCGGCGAAGCCGATTCACTTTTGACACATGTCCATCGTACTCACCTCCCCGTATTAATTCTTTCACTGTGATTTCTAGGAATTGCATTCTAGAATATTTCTTGCGTAATCACTGATTTTTGGCTCCATTGTTGTGCGATTAGTTTGGTTTCTGTGTTGATATAGTCCACACTGCGTCAGCCTAACCATTCCGCCCTCACGGCCCTAGCCAAATTAGAGACCTAGGTGAGACTTAGTGGGTTGGAGTTGATCGTCTTTATTCGTTTCGTTGGTTGTTATCCTTTGCTGCGTTTTTGCTCTTTCTGCGTGTTTTTCCATGGTGTCTCCAGGTTCTTGGGCGTTGGTCCGACTTGTAAAAATTCGTTCTCCCTGCTCAGGAATCCAAATGCGATGATTGCAACGCGAGGAGTTAGATCTACGCGTCTAGTTTGCCTCTTCAAAATTTCAGACCAAAATATTGAGTGAGCAGAAGGTTATGGCAATTCTCCTGAAGTGTCGCAGATGGAGGTGCAAAATCAATCTTCTCTCGTCGGGCAAGGAGAATTCTTGGGCGTTGGTCCGACTTGTAAAAATTCGTTCTCCCTGCTCAGGAATCCAAATGCGATTATTCCAACGCGAGGAGTTAGATCTAAGAGTCTAGTTTGCCTTCTCAAAATTCCAGACCAAAATATTGAGTGAGCAGAAGGTTATGGCAATTCTCCTGAAGTGTCGCAGATGGAGGTGTAGAGACGAACTGATTTGGTGTGGTAGATTAGGGTTTCGGAGTGGCGACTAGGGTGGCTCGATCGACTGGCGCTCTGATACCAGTTGATACGAATCGGTCTCCCGAAACGCGTCTCCGGGTGGATCTAGGACAAGGTTGAAGACAGCACATATGGCAACGTCGGAATGGGTTCTCGGTCAAGGTGATGCCGAGTATTTGCGAGGGCGCAAAGTCGTGACCGAGGGTGGCCGGCGATGATCGATCGTGGCGGGAGAGATGATCGGAATAAGCGGTGCAAGTTGGAGAAGAAGAAGAGAACTAGTGCGCAGCAGCCATGCTCTAACGGCTGCACTAATCCAATTCAACGTGCTTTTACTATTAGGTCAAATTGACCTTATAAAGAAAATAATACAATCATGGGCCAAGAGAGGCCCAATGTCCGGAAGTGGCAACTTCCTAAATATAGTAACATCCCAAAGTAGTAAGTGCTATAAATTGAAACTTTCCATCCTCAGAAACTCTCTAAGAATGGAAACTACAAAAAACGGAAACTACTAAATACGGAAAGTACTAAAAATAAAAAGTATCTCGGAATGTCTCGAAATTGGCATGTGAACTTCAAAATGCCACAAGAACACAAACGCCTCGAAAAGTGCCGAGGCAATGTCAAAGTGCCTCGGCGTTGGCCGCTGTCAGAACGTGTCGAGGCAATGCCAAGGCGCCTCGGTGGTGGCCGCTGTCAATATCTCGGCCGGGGGAGTATCAATAACTTTCACTCAAAGTATGACATGTGCCGTAAATGGTAAATCGTAGGTGTTTTTCGTGTTGTTTGTCGCCCAAAGTCTTAGCTCTTTGTTTCCCCCCAATATTTTGACAATATACGATGATTCACGCAAAGAAATTGACAAAATTTGAAACTCATAACTTTCGCTCTAAGTTGTTCCTCGTGTCGTAAATGGTAATCCATAGGTGTTTTTGGTGTTGTTTGTCGCCCCAACCGTTAGCTTTTTGTTTCCCTTAAATATTTTAACAATATAAGATAATTTACGATAACAAATTGACAAAATTTAAAACTCATAACTTTCGCTCAAAAATGTGCCTTGTGTTGTAAATGGTAAATCGTAGGTGTTTTTAATGTTGTTTGTCGCCCAAACTCTTAGCTCATTCTTCCCCCCAATATTTTGACAATATAAGATGATTCACGCAAAGAAATTGATAAAATTTGAAACTCATAACTTTCGCTCTAAGTTGTGCCTCGTGTCGTAAATGGTAACTCATAGGTGTTTTTGGTGTTGTTTGTTGCCCCAACCGTTAGCTTTTTGTTTCCCCTAAATATTATGGCAATATAAGATGATTCACGAAAACAAATTGACAAAATTTGAAAGTCATAACTTTCGCTCAAAAATGTGCCTTGTGTTGTAAATGGTAAATCGTCGGTGTTTTTATTGTTGTTTGTCGCCCAAACTCTTAGCTCATTGTTTCCCCCCAATACTTTGACAATATAAGATGATTCACGCAAAGAAATTGACAAAATTTGAAACTCTTAACTTTCGCTCTATGTTGTGCCTCGTGTCGTAAATGGTAACTCATAAGTGTTTTTGGTGTTTTTTGTCGCCCCAACTGTTAGCTTTTTGTTTCCCTTAAATATTTTGACAATATAAGATGATTCACGTAAACAAATTGACAAAATCTGAAACTCATAACTTTCTCTCTAAGTTGTGCCTTGTGTCGTAAATGGTAACTCATAGGTGTTTTTGGTGTTATTTGTCGCCCCAACCGTTAGCTTTTTGTTTCCCTTAAATATTTTTACAATATAAGATGATTTACGAAAACAAATTGACAAAATTTGAAACTCATAACTTTCGCTCAAAGTTGTGCCTTGTATCATAAATGGTAAATCCTAGGTGTTTTTAGTGTTGGTTGTCGCAGAACTTCTTAGCTCCGTGCTTCCCCCAATATTTTGACAATATAGATGATTCACAAAAACAAATTGACAAAATTTGAAGTTCATAACTTTCACTCAAAGTATGCCCTGTGCCATAAATGGTAAATCGTAGGTGTTTTTCGTGTTGTTTGTCGCCCAAAGTCTTAGCTCTTTGTTTTCCCCCAATATTTTGACAATATAAGATGATTCACGCAAAGAAATTGATAAAATTTGAAATTCATAACTTTCGCTCTATGTTTCATAAATTACAAACCATAGGTGTTTTTAGGTTGCTTCTCGCCCCAACTCTTAGCTCTTTGTTTCCCCCCAACATTTTGACGATGTAAGATGAATCACAAAAAGAAATTGACAAATTTTGAAACTCATAACTTCCGCAAAAAGTTGTGCCTTGTATCGTAAATGATAAATTGTAGGTGCTTTTAGTGTTGTTTGTAGTCCAAACTCTTAGCTATTTGTCTCCCCCCAATATTTTGAAAATATAAGATGATTCACGATAATAAATTGAGAAAATTTGAAACTCATAATTTTCGTTCAAAGTTGTGCCTAGTGTTGTAAATTGTAAATAATGAGCGTTTTTAGTGTTGTTTGTCACCCAAACTCTAAGCTCTTTGTTTCCCCCCAATATTTTGACAATATAAGATGATTCACAAAGATAAATTAACAAAATTTGAAAATCATAACTTCCGCTCAAAGTTGTGCCTTGTATCATAAATGGTAAATCCTAGGTGTTTTTAGTGTTGGTTGTCGCGGAACCTCTTAGCTCTGTGTTTCCCCCAAATATTTTGACAATATAGATGATTCACGAAAACAAATTGACAAAATTTGAAGCTCATAACTTTCACTCAAAGTATGCCCTGTGCCGTAAATGGTAAATCGTAGGTGTTTTTCGTGTTGTTTGTCGCCCAAAGTCTTATCTCTTTGTTTCCCCTCAATATTTTGACAATATAAGATGATTCACGCAAAGAAATTGACAAAATTTGAAGCTCATAACTTTCACTCAAAGTATGCCCTGTGTTGTGCCGTAAATGGTAAATCGTAGGTGTTTTTCGTATTGTTTGTCGCCCAAAGTCTTAGCTCTTTGTTTCCCCCCAATATTTTGACAATATAAGATGATTCACGCAAAGAAATTGACAAAATTTGAAACTCATAACTTTCGCTCTAAGTTGTTCCTCGTGTCGTAAATGGTAATCCATAGGTGTTTTTCGTGTTTTTTGTCTCCCCAACCGTTAAGCTCTTTGTTTCCCCCTAGTATTTTGACAATAGAAGATGACTCACAAAAAGAAATTGACAAAATTTGAAAATCATAACTTCCGCTCAAAGTTGTGCCTTGTATTATAAATGGTAAATCCTAGGTGCTTTTAGGGTTGGTTGTCGCAGAACCTCTTAGCTCTGTGTTTCCCCCCAATATTTTGACAATATAAGATGATTCACGAAAACAAATTGACAAAATTTGAAGCTCATAACTTTCACTCAAAGTATGCCCTATGCCGTAAATGGTAAATCGTAGGTGTTTTTGGTGTTGTTTGCCGCCCCAACTCTTAGCTCTTTGTTTCCCCCCAATATTTTGACAATATAAGATGAATCACCAAAAGAAATTGACAATTTTTGAAACTCATAACTTTCGCAAAAAGTTATGCCTTGTATCGTAAATGGTAAATTGTAGGTATTTTTAGTGTTGTTTGTAGCCCAAACTGTTAGCTATTTGTCTCCCCGCAATATTTTGAAAATATAAGATGATTCACGATAATAAATTGAGAAATTTTGAAACTCATAACTTTCGTTCAAAGTTGTGCCTAGTGTTGTAAATTGTAAATCAGGAGTGTTTTTAGTGTTGTTTGTCGCCCAAACTCTAAGCTCTTTGTTTCCCCCCAATATTTTAACAGTATAAGATGATTCACAAAAAGAAATTGACAAAATTTGAAACTAAAAACATTCGCTCTAAGTTGAGACTCGTGTCGTAAATGGTAATCAATAGGTGTTTTTGGTGTTGTTTTGTCGCCCCAATAGTTACCTCTTTGTTTCCCTTATATATTTTGACAATATAAGATGATTCACGGAAACAAATTGACAAATTTTGAAGCTCATAACTTTCACTCAAAGTATGCCCTATGCCGTAAATGGTAAATCGAAGGTGTTTTTCGTGTTGTTTGTCGCCCAAAGTCTGAGCTCTTTGTTTCCCCCCAATATTTTGACAATATAAGATGATTCACGAAAACAAATTGACAAAATTTGAAACTCATAACTTTCGCTCAAAAATGTGCCTTGTGTTGTACATGGTAAATCGTAGGTGTTTTTAGTGTTGTTTGTCGCCCAAACTCTTAGCTCATTGTTTCCCCCTAATATTTTGACAATATAAGATGATTCACGCAAAGAAATTGATAAAATTTGAAACTCATAACTTTCGCTCTATGTTTCGTAAATCGTAAACCATAGGTGTTTTTAGGTTGTTTGCCGCCCCAACTCTTAGCTCTTTCTCCCCCCCCCCCCCCCCCCCCAATATTTTGACAATGTTAAAATTCATAAGTTGGTTCCAATTACAGTTAACGTAAGGTTAACCATAATTTAGACCTTTCATAACTTAAGGGAATTTTATAACTTGCTTTCACCAATCATACATTTTACCATATTACCCCTATGGTAACATGAGGGTTATTACATTACTACCCCCTTAAAAATAGTTTCGACCCCGAAACTAACGTTACTAAGGTAGAGGGACCGCTTTCACCATTAACCTCACTACCTGAACTTAGTATCCTTAATCATACCATTATCTCGCATATCCTATCTCCATGTGCTACACTTGTAGTAACTCATGACTATATCCACAAGGTCTTAATTATCTTAGGATAATAATATCCAAAATCATCGCCATAGACTTGCTATACCTTATGCATGAGAACACACATTTCTCTTTTAACTTTTCTCTTTATAAACCACTCTCAAGGTACATACCTTATCTTCCTTAAGTTGATATCCTTTAGATAAATTTGGTCTTCGTAACCTATATCACCCAAGTCGAACTATTTATTCGATCATGATTCCACTTGCTACATACATAGAACTCACTTATACCTCAACTTAGTACCTCCACTTGTCATATAGGCCTTACTCCTTACATGCACAGCTCACCTATTTCCTTGGTTACCTTAATTAAATTCGGCCCTTGTGCTACATCTTAACTCGAAATCTTTACGCATATGATCCCTAAATTTTCCCATAATTAATCACACCGCATCCTACGTCGGTTTATCTCAACATGATTTAATAATCCATTTTACAAGATTATAACCTCGTTTTATCCAAACGTGTCATACGATCACCTTAGTCGACGTAGATCACTTTTTCCTCCAGTTCAGTTGACAACATCCACATACTTATTTTTTTGCCACACTATTGATCTTTAAAAATCATAACAAACTTTTACCGGTTGAGTTTCTTATTCACCCCTAAATCTTTAAACAACCAGTTGTCCTCACACGACTTATTATCCCAAATTAAGCACCCTTTTGCTTTACTAATATTCACTATTTATCCAAGACTTAATCACCTCAACACTTCTCGTATCATCATCTCATTATCTCGTTTCCTTAAAGAAAATACCTCATAATGAAACCTCAAATAAGTCTTCCCAAAATAATACTTATGATTTCGCACACTTATTTTTCCCAAAAGCTTTTAATACTGGTCCCATAAATGGACACACTCATTTATAAACCTCATTAACATAACTCTTGGGTTCTAAAGTTTTACTCCAGATCGTATTCTTAGAGAAAACGACTTCTTATGAAATATCTCTATTATACTGTTATTTACTTAAATGTATAATTTATACTACTCACACTTAAGTATTTTGAGTTTTATATTAGCTCACTACCCCATCTAATGCTCAGAGTATGTACATGAGGAATAACCTTCAACTCCATAGAACATTACTACACACACACACACCAAATCCTTATAGCAAGGAATCCTTACAACATTAATCTCTCGAGGCAATGCTCAACCTGGCATTAAGTCAGGAAAATAGAGGAGTTCTTATGAATAGTTTCGACTTCAAAACTGACACTAACAGGGTAGGGAATAACCACGCGTGTCCCAACTCAACACTGCCCTTTATGAGTCCAAACAGTCTTTATCAACGCGTGACATGTACTACTTTTGGAACTCAAGGATCCTCGTATGATCGAACAACTTGCAATAGTAACGAATCTAGTAATTTCCGGAATAAGAAAACACTTCTTTATTATTCGAAACATTACATTAAAGCAACTGACAGAAAGTCGAACAAACAGATTACTAAGCTATGGAGACTATCGACACAAGTCGTCGCTCCTTATTCTTAAAAAGGCATAACAGAAATACAACTACTCGTTCAGAGTCTCATTCCCATTGGAGTGACGAATCACAAAGAGTCGTTGCCCCTGACCCGAAGACTCCATAGGCGCCTTGCATTTATTACGAGCAATAGATTGCTCCGGGGCAAACATCCCTGGTTTTGGGTTCTGCCCATTGCCAACATTTGAGGCCTGGTATGAATGCGTTGGTCCTTGGCCCCTCTGCCTACATTATGTTTTCATGTGGCCTTCTTTCCCACAGTTATAACATACCCGCTTCTTCTTTTGGCAGTTAAGACTTTTATGCCCAACTTCACCACAGTTGTGGCATTGAATCACTCCGCTACTCCAACCTGAGCCTCTGGCGGAGTCAGACTGAGTCGTCTCGGTCTTAGCACGACCAGACTTCTCAAACTTGGTGGGCGATGCCGGTCTCTTGAATGTACCAACCTGGCGATCCTGTTGCCCACCCCTTCCTTTAATCTGCTTCTCCCGCTTTCGGGCGAATTCTTCCAGTGTGGCCTCTATTTTGTAGGCCGCATCCATATATTGCTCTAGCGTAGAGCAACCGTGGCGCACCATCAGAGGTTTGATTTCTGGATTCATCCATCCATGGAAGTACCAGATCTTTTGCTCTTCACTCGACACTTCTGGTCCAGCATATTGCAACATATGATTGAACTTAGCGCAAGCTCAGTCACCTTCAACCCCTCGGTCGTAGGGTAAAGTAATTCCTTATGCTTCTCCTCCCTCATAGCACGGGAAAAGAAACGATCAGTCATTTTTGTTTTGAACATACCCCAGTTCAGCCCGGGATGTGATAACTTTCGGCCCTGTGGATCTTCGGCTGGTGCAAGGTAAGGTCTCCAAGATGATTCGGATGATGGTTGATGATTGATGAGCACGCCAATGGTGATGATAGAGTAACCGGGATAAGAAATCTGCGTCGTTTCGGAATCCACCTAGACGACCTGACCGACTTGCAGAACTCAAGGAGTCCACCTAGAGTTCAACAAGGTTTGATAATTCCCTCACAAGAGTCCACTCGCGAAAGAACTATCGGGTTGAGAATGAATGCGTCGGAATCCACCTAAACACTCACGCTCACGATTGAAACAAAGTCGAATCCTCAAACTTGAATCAATCCAATTCCAGTCCAGGAATTAAGAACACAATGTGTTTTCTCTCAAATTAATCAAAAGCTAAACAAATGAAAGACCAAAACCACATATAAATAGTCTCAAAATGTTCCAAAAACGGAAATCAACTAAAATGTCTTCAACTCCTCTATTGGGCCGGCCCATCCAGCTTCTTCCTTGCCAAGTCCATCAAGCTTCTTCCCACGAGCCCTCCCATGTCCATGCCACGGCCCACACCTTCTTCCTTGCTCACGGCCCACGCCTCCTGCCTTGCCACCTTGGTCGTGCCTCCATGTAAAGCTTCGTCCTCACCGAGTCGGCGTCGAGCCATCTTGGAGTCCTTCTTGGGCTTGCTTGTATCATCCTCCCCTTCTTGGAAAGGATTCGACCCCGAATCCGCACGTAGATCACCCATAAACACCATATAGCTAAAGCTCTCAAACATCCCGACCATCCTAAACCCAGCCATGCCGAGGTGTCTCTCACTCTCACGTGTAGCATGCATAAAAATAAATTTGAGGGGACTCCCCTTCTTAGTTCTCACCCAATCCCTACTAGGGTTACATGCATAGACAATCTTAGAATACCGCCCCAAGGTCTCACAAAACAATAAGAGATAAGCCCTATAGTTCTCAAAATGTAAGAATAATGTAGTACTAGAACCTGAGGGCATAAAAGAAATGTACTTAGCTCTCTTAGGGGGGTTGATCATCTCATGGGGAAGCTTCCATCACCGGTTACGTCGTGGTTGACCCTGGAGGACTAATGTGTGCGCCTTCGTCCTAGCTCACTCTTGCTCATGGCCTCAAAACAGTACCATACCCCGCCATGGATGACATGGTGCAAGTTGCGTCGGCCATCATGAACAACATAACGGTCATACTGCCATGGTCGACCAAGGATAAGCGCAAACTCCTTGATTGGAAGCACGTAGCACTGCACCACATCTGTAAAATCCCGTATGCGGAAGGTCACATCAACTCCTCTGGACACCGACACTCTATGCTTATCGTTGATCCATCCCATGGTCACCTCATGACCTAACGGATAAGCAGGGAGCTTCAGCCTCTGCACAACAAACTCAGCCACGATGTTCCTCTCACTCCCGCTGTCCACTAATGCGATGAAAGGGATATCACTTCCCTCCAGGTAGCACTCATGATAGAAGCTAAGCTCTCGCTACATAGGATCAACTGGCGGCCTGACAACTTGCGCGGGAATCTCCTCCATGATCCAATCAACCAGTGTATCCATAGGTGCCAAGTCGGTCAGCTCCTCACTATCCCCAGTTCCCTCAGCAGGTGGCTCAACATAGGTGGGCTCGACTTTAATCGCTAAGAAGCTCTCTCCGTGCGTATCATAGGCGCCACACTTGGTGTCTTCCACCTCTTCTATAACGTCCATCTCATCTTCAGACTCGTACTCTCCGCAAGCATTCAACAGTACTTGCTTCTTGGTGGGGCAATCTCGAGCAATATGACCGCGGCCCAGACAACGAAAACACTGAACATCCCTCGTGCGCGGCACATCTTCCTTAGCCATACTAGGTTGAACCTGGGCTGGGGTCTTGGCAACCTCCTCCTTGACTACTGCCGGCTTGGCTTGACTAGTTGGCGCCGGATTTCCCCACGTGCGTGCCCCACTTGATTGCCTCCTCTTGGGCAAGCCTTCATAAACCTGATGAGCGTAATGAAGTACGCTCTCTATAGGCGGATCGGCCCCAAAATGTTGTGCCCTCAAAAGACTGCCTATATCCTCATTAAGACCATTAGCGAATTTAGAAACCACATACCGCTCAGGGAAGTTGACGCCCGACCGGGCCATGAGCTGCTTCAGGTTGTTGTAGTACTCAGAGGGTGTGCTGTTTCCCTGCCTCAGACGTTCCAGCTAACCTTGCACAAGGTCCAAATAATTGGCGGGCACAAACCGCCTTCTCATTGCAACCTTGAGATCGCGCCACGTGCGGATGGGTTCAAGCCCGTCGATGTCTCTCTCCAACTTGTCTGCCCTCCACCAGGACAAGGCGAACTCTGTGAAGTGAATAGTCGCCATGGTGACCCGAACGTGCTCTGGATGCTCATAATAGTCGAATATAGCTTCGGTCCTCGACTCCCATTCCAGGTATGCCTCCACATCCGCGGTTCCAACAAACTTGTCGATAGGCACTTTGGCATGGTGGTGCACAGGCGCCTCGCGCCTCCCTTCTTCATTCGGCCATTCATACCCCTGGCCATAATCATGCAGCCCGGGAACACAACGACGTGGCTGCATATTGGGCATGAACCGCCCCGATTGTTCATGCGCTCTCGGGAACGTTGGTCGTCCCCGACCTTCGTTGGCTTGTCGGCTGGCTACCGCCGGTGGCTGAGGTTGCGGCAAAGTGTGCATCGCCTCCTCCTCTTCCTCTTCCGCGTCGACTTGGTCAGACCACGAAGCATAGGGAGTCGGCTCCCTCTGTGGGTAGACGCCTCGGCCGCGGGACGTCCCTCCGCCTCCCAAGTCGTTGAGCCGACCGGTGATGGTAGTTCCGGCCAGCCCCTGCACCCGCTCCTCCTCCGGTCGCTTCTCCAATCGCCTCTCCATGCCTTCCCGGAACTCAGTCCGCAGCTCGGCATTGTTTTGAAGCAAGGAGTTCCCGAATGGCCTCTATGATGGCGGGATACACTGGTGAAGAGGGCTCCTCTCGCCCTGAATCCGAGCCCACCATGGTTGCAAACACACGAGCTACCTTCGACTAGGAACAAGCCAAAAACACGCAGCACTTGATCAACTAAAACCGTAATCACAAAGGTAAGAATATACCTTGGGGGTTCGCTGTTTTATAGGGTTTTCGGCCCTCCTTGTTCCTTGGCTCCTAAGAAGTTTTGCTTTCCAAACCTGAAATTAGGAAAGATCTCTTCCAAAAATATATGATTGAGTTGCCTTAAATTACAAAAGGAAATAAAATAAAGGAAGATAGAGATACTCCCTTTTTTCCTTGTGTAAAAGATAACCGCACCCTCCCAAAGGAAACACAATCTTCGGCCTTCCTTGTGTGTGGTGATGGGCCGAGATTTGAAGAATATTGACACTCCTTGCTTGCACAAGATCTCGGCCAAGATAAGGCAAGAAATCCCCAAAATTTTCCTTGGGATATCTTTGACCAAGCAAGGCAACACTTACCAAATGTATTAGATTTGTTTCCAAAAAAAAATTCTCTCCCCCTTAGGAAATGGAATCCCACACGGCTAGGGCTAATTTGGGCTTGTACGACTTTAATTTTTTGGAAGGGTAAGATTATGGGAAAAACTTGTAAGGAAAAATAGGATTTTGGCAATCAAATTGATTTCCCTCCAGAAAATTCAATTTTTTTGTAAGAAAACCCGAAAATGTCCCAACCCTTGGAGAGAAGACGCCGGGCGGGGTCTTCTCAAGCCCTTCGGGCCGGGACCACTTGACGTACACCCTGGGACTTCTCAAGGCTTTGCCCGGGTCCGCTACAACCTTTTTAAAACAAAAATCAAAGCTCTTTGCTCGCCTTTTCCTTCTTGTCTTTCTTCTTTCTTTCTTTTTTTAACTACGATGCAGAAGCGTAAAACAAAGGGAGCAAAACGTCTCTCTCAAAAGTGAGAGATCTCTTGATTTTAAAACAAATATTTCGACTTTCCTTTTGAGAAACGAAATCTGATTTGATCAAAATACAATATTCCTACACAAGATCTCCCCACGATCTTAGGAGATATGCTAGGGAAAATGAAGATAAGGGTCTAGGGCTTACCTCGGCAGCCACCGCCCACGGCCAGGCCGCCGCCTCTCCCTCTCGGCCTTCCCTCTCCTCGCCGACGCTCAACTCTCTGGGGTGGGCTTGGTTATACTCTCGCCTCGCTCGGCTATGGGACAAGGCTTAAGCAACGCCCGTGAGAACTTTAATAAATCAACGTCTAACAAAATGGAGCATTTTACCTTGCTTGGCTCTGATACCAGATGATAGATTTCGGCCCCGTGGATCTTCGGTTGGTGCAAGGTAAGGTCTCCAAGATGATTCGGATGATGGTTGATGATTGATGAGCATGCCAATGGGGATGATAGAGTAACCGGGATAAGCAATCAGCGTCACTTCGAAATCCACCTAGACGACCTGACCGACTTGTAGAACTCAAGGAGTCCACCTAGAGTTCAACAAGGTTTGATAATTCCCTCACAAGAGTCCACTCGCGAAAGAACTATCGGGTTGAGAATGAATGTGTCGGAATCCACCTAAACACTTACGCTCACGATTGAAACAAAGTTGAATCCTCAAACTTGAATCAATCCAATTCCAGTCCAGGAATTAAGAACACAATGTGTTTTCTCTCAAATTAATCAAAAGCTAAACAAATGAAAGACCAAAACCACATATAAATAGTCTCAAAATGTTCCAAAAATGGAAAGAAACTAAAATGTCTTCAACTCCTCTAATGGGCCGGCTCATCCAGCTTCTTCCTTGCCAAGTCCATCAAGTTTCTTCCCACGAGCCCTCCCATGTCCATGCCACGGCCCACGCCTCCTTCCTTGCTCACGGCCCACGCCTCCTGCCTTGCCACCTTGGTCGTGCCTCCATGTAAAGCTTCGTCCTCACTGAGTCGGCGTTGAGCCATCTTGGGGTCCTTCTTGGGCTTGCTTGTATTAGGATGATCAGCTAGACCAGTGCTCTCCCACCATTCGCTAGCCACATCCTTAAGTTAAAGAGAGGCGATGTGCACTTTCTCAACCTCAGTGCAATCCACGTTCCTGAACAACCGTTCCATGTGCGAGAACCAATACGCCACTCTGACTGGTTCTCCGGTACCGTCATAACTGTCAGGCCTCATTAAGCTCATGTCCTTCAAGGCTCGACCGTAATTCCCTCTGTTCCTGACGGCGTCGACCTGAGGTACCAGATCCACTGGCTCCTCAAATTCAGGAATAACCTGAGGAACCGGCACACCTTGTGCATGTGGTGCAATTGGCCGCATTATATCGGTGACCGCTTGCATGACGATCCCCCGAATAGCCTCTATAGCCGCAGCGTCAAATACCACTTGAGGATTAGCCCGCACTTGACCATTGTCTACGGGGTTGTTGTGAGAGACCGACTCGCTCTCTTCCCCCTGATTTGCGGCGCTTCTCAGATTCCTCATGGGGTCGTTGCTCGGCCCAACACCAGCACGAATTGTGTTTATTGTGTTCACCATCTATTGATGAAGCATAACGTCAGTTTAGAACTTTCCGACTTGAACATGACACTTAGTCAATTACGTTATGATACGGATTATAAGGGTCCAAGCTATGAATTTTATATCAGTCTGACAGACCCTCCACCATTAACCGCAGAAACGATCTTCCTCTCTTTATTTGAGAATGGGTACACTAGGAGAAATGTCAACCTTTAAATGACATTAATCCTAAGGAGAGACACTATCCCTAAGAATGGATCTAAGGAATAAGTAACAACTCGAAGCTTGCAGAAGTTTGAAATCCACTCATTATTAAACCTTATACTTTCAAATTTTTTACCTTGTACTTTTAAACCTTATATATTTAACTTAATAAAATAATTATTTATAAAGTTAGTTTCTCAAACTAGTGATACGATTATCACAAAACTCTTACTAAGACCAAAAATCACACTTTTAAAGGTACAATCATAAACTTTAAATTTAATTGCTTATAACACACCATTTATAAACCAACTATAATTAAATTTTGAAGTTCAAATAGTTAAACCATTATTTTAAATTAAATTCCAAGAAATAATAAAACTTTTAAATTAACATTTAAACTCTCAAAATTCATTTTTAATGGAAAATAGGTTGAAAAATAATTTTGAAATTAATTTTTGAAAATTCTCAAACCTAACAATAGGCCAAGAATTTTAAAACCATTGCTCTGATACCATAATTGTAACACCCCCGACTTATGTCGGTCGTGTCACACACCAGTGACCTCAGACGTTACTGTCCAAAGTCACCCTAGGTTTTAATCAGAACAATTAAGCTTAAATAACGAAAGATTTAAACAACGGAAGACATTTTTAAATAAAACTCAACCTTTTATTAACAGACTTCTCATAAAATGAGAAGTGACAATTTATAACAGAGTCAAATTACAGCGGAAGACTTTTAATTACACCCTAGTACAAGACTAGTTTATAAGAATATATATTAAAGTAATATTTAACAACCTTAAAACACTGTCACTTAAATCCTCAACTGCAAGCCTCCTCTTCGATTGATTACTTCAAGTCTTCGGGGACCAACCACTGATGTGCCGTATAGGATGGATGACACCAGCCAACCATGCAAGGAATAAACCGGTTGGTTAGTCTAATGAAAGACTACGCAAGGGTGAAAACAGGATGGTTCTAGTGATCGTAACCGTTTACTATCATTTTCCCTCGAATAACAACCGAAGGAACGATACATAACCCAGAACTTTCACGGAATGATTAAAATTAGACACGCACTGAAAATAAGACTCCAAAGGAATTGAGTCTTATGGGAAACGTATGACAAATATTTGGGAACGTTAATGATATGATTCGGTCTCCCGAAATGCGTCTCCGGGTGGATCTAGGACAAGATTGGCGAGGGTGTTCGGTGCTGTGCAGACAGTTGATACGCTGGTGTCGAACAGCAGCCCTGGGGAGATGATGAATAACAGCTGCGTGAAGGAAGGCAACCTCGGTTGGGTCCGAGATGGTCCAAGACGTGGTCAAGGGCAGCGAACGACCGAGATGCCGACGGTGAGATGATGGTGGTGCAAGGAAGCGATGGAGGAACGAACCCAAGTGCTGGAGCGCTGCTCAGAACGGCACAAGGGTAAAATTCCAACGTGATTTTCCATTAGGGCAAATTGACCCTAATTAAGAAAATACAATCATGGGCCTAAGAGAGGCCCAATGTCCCGAAATGGTAACTTCCTAAATATAGTAACATCTAAAAGTGGTAAGTGCTAGAAATGGAAACTTTCCATACTTAGAAACTTTCTAAGAATGGAAACTACTAAAAACGGAAACTACTAAATATGGAAAGTATTAAAAATAGCAAGTGTCTCGAAATGTCTCGAAATTGGCATGTGAAAAGTCACCGAGCCTCGTCGATGGCCGCAACATGGCCAATCGTCGTACAAGTGATGGCTCGGGTCGTGTATAGTGAGGCACGTCCGTCCCGCGCCCTGGCCTTGGTCCTGATGGTCTGTGTAGCCTAGGCAATAGCTCTGGCACGAGATCTGGTGATCGGGCCTTCAGATCTGACTCTCAGCATGTCATTCTCCTCGGCCTCCGTCAACGTCACGTCCGGTGGCATATCACTCTCCCCTTTTTGGCCTCGAATCGACCCCGATTTGTCAATGTCAACGTCTGGGGGCACATACGGGGACAAGTCTGCCATATTGAATGTGGCATGGACGCCGTAGTCGGCGGGGAGCTCCAGCTTGTATGCGTTGGGTCCAAGCGCCTCGAGGACCCGGAATGGGCCATCGCCGCGGGGATCTAGCTTGGTGCGGCGGCGGGCGGGGAAGTGCTCCTTGCGCATATGAATCCAGACAAGGTCACCGGGCGTGAATGTGATGCGGCGCCGGCCCTTGTTGGCCTTGTGCTCGTACTATCGGGTCCTCCGCTCCAGCTGCTCCTTGGTCCTAGCATGCAACTCCTGAATGAACGCAACCCGGTCCGCGGCCTTGATATGATCGCCATCGCGAAGAGGATGCGGAGTGAGATCCAGTGGAGTGAGCGAGTTTCGACCGTAAACAACTTGAAAAGGACTGAGGCGCGTCGCCGAATGCATAGACCTGTTATAAGAGAACTCAACACAAGAAAGTAAGTCCTTCCAATGGCGCGGGTTGGCCCTAAGCATGGCTCTAAGCAAGGTCCCTAAGGTGCGGTTGGTCACCTCAGTCTGTCCATCGGTCTGGGGGTGGTAGCTAGTGGAAAATAAGAGTCGAGTACCCAGCTTACCCCACAGTGTCCTCCAAAAACGACTCACAAACTTCACATCCCGGTCACTCACTATAGACCTAGGAATCCCATACAATCGCACCACATGCTCAAAGAAAAGGCTAGCTATGTCCGAAGCATTGTTGGTTTGCCTACAAGGGATAAAATGAGCCATCTTGGAGAATCTATCTACAACCACAAAGATCGAATCCCTCCCCTTCTTAGACAACGGCAACCCCATCACAAAATCCATGGATATATCCTCCCAGGGGGCCGAGGGTACAGGCAAGAGTGTATATAAGGAAGGGCTCGACCTAGACTTGGCTCTATGGCATGTCACACATGCATTGATAAACCTAGTCACCTGTTGGGTCATATAAGGCCAATAGAAATGTTCCTTAAGTGCAGCGACCGTCTTAGCTATCCCAAAATGACCCCGACTCTCATGTGCCTCTTGGTAGAGCCCTAATAGAGGATTGGGGTATACACAGCTTCCCAACCCGAAACAAAAATCCATCATCCAACACATATCCCTCACACTCACCCCGAGATGCGCAAGTCTCATAAATAGAACTAAAGAAAGTATCATGAGAATACAAATCCTTAATCAAAGAAAAACCAAGAAGACGAGCGTCGAGCTGAGTCAAGAGAACATACCTGTGAGATAGTGCATTAGCAACCTGATCGGTGCTATTTTGTAGTGCATATCTGGGGGTTATTACCAGGTTTGATGCTCCATTTGGATGGATTTAGAGCACAATCGTGGATTATGGAGTTGGAGTGGAGAAGTGAAGAAATCATGGGATTTATAGAGGTTTGAAGTGTATTGAAGAGTAGAAGAACAATGTGCTGAATTCAAATGGTTCGTTCTCTCTACTCAGATGTCCGAATGAAGTGATTCCAATTCTTGGAGTTATATCTTGAAGTCTACTGCAAGTCCTTAAAATATGAGCGCAATCCTAGTTGGGAATCAAAAGTTATGGCATTTTTACTAAAGTATCGCAGAAGCTGAAAAAGGCACCGCCGCCCCGCGGGGGAACTCACCGCCCTGCGGTGTAACTTGACGCCCTGCGCCAGAAGCCACCGCGACCCGGCGATGGATCTCAGAGAAGGCAACTAGAAGACTGACGCCCTGCGGTGGACCTCACCGCCCCGCGGTGGGCTCGTAGCGCCTCGCGGCCAGAAGACTTTATTCCTTATTTTTGCTGTTTCGGATTTCCTTATTTTCTATTATTTTATTTCCTTTGTTATTTTGCATTAGGTTAACTTTATTTTCCAAAACCTATTTAAGACCTCTTCCTAGGTTAAGAGGCACAGAGACTACTACTTTACTTTTATCAGCAATTTACTTTTCTATTAGGGTTTCATTTACATCTAGATGGAGCACTAATTTCCTTTTGTTCTACTAGACGTTTGAAGCAATACAGTTGATTCGTTTGTGAGATTTCTATTCCTTGTTCCTATTCTTATGTGTGTTGGTTTGATTCTCTTGGTTATATTGATTATTGATTTATCGTTATTCTTCATAGCCTGGCCAACTAGGTTGAATACTATTTATCAATTGCTAGGATTTGCATATAGTGGAATACGAGTGCATATCTAGTAGCATACACGATTGTTGCATATAGTGGAATACGAGTGCACAATCGTGAGTGAGAATCATTTGCATGTTGAATAGTAAGGTTTTCTTCTATTTGCATGTATCCTATATCCTTGTGTGCATTGCTATTGCTTTGTTAGTGGTAAGGTTTTCTTCCATTGATATTGTGATAAGTCTATCAACAACTGTGAGAATTGGTAGTACTTAAGATCAGGGTGGGAACAACCATAAGAATAGTGAAAGAACTTGGATTTAATAGATTTCTGTGATCAAATTATATCTCTGTATTGTGGATCTCGTTCTAGTGAAACTACTTTCCCCAATCATATTCTCAAGTCAACTAAACCTGTTTACTTTGCTCTGTTTGATAATCGAAACCCCCCTTGTTACTTTGCATGCTTATAAACACATAGATTGATTACTTCCTCCCTGTGGGTTCGACCCTTACTTGCTTGCTATACATCTGTTTAGTAGGTTTGTTAGGACTTTTACTTTGACTAGGCTATTCAATGATATTTGCATTGCATATTTTAGCCACGTCAAATTTAGCGCCATTGTCGGGGAGGCAAGATTTGATTTTTCTGTGTGTTTGTTTGTGTGCGTGCTACTTTGGTGTGGACCTATCTTACGGTCCACACCCGTGCTACTGACTTTTGTTTGTCCTTGTTTGATTTTTGTTACAGATATGGATTTCTAGGGAGAGCCGCGATATGACCCATATTCCTACTCATACACTCCAGGGTGGAGAGATCACCCCAATTCGAGTTATGGGTACCAACAATACCATCCATATGGTTATGACTACCAGAAGTTCTACCCGGAGCCACAATCGTTCTACCAGCAGGGTACTCCACGGCAATACAATCCGGCCTATGAGCATAGTCCGCCAGTGTCCAATCCAAATATCGCCACTGAAGGGATGCTCATGACCTTGACTCAGCACTTCGCCACTCGTGCTCAAACCAGGGAGTCAAGCATCAAGAATATAGAAAGGCTGGTGGACCAGATGGTGGAGTCGATTACACGGATCGATGCAAGGATTTCGGGGAATCTATCATCTCAAACGGTAGTAAACCCGAAGGAAAACGTTAGTGTTGTAATCCTCCGGAGTGGAAAGCAATTGGTCGTTCCTCCTAGTGCTGAAGAGGAGGACGAATATGAAATGGAGAAAATCGCCGACCGCCCCGCGTCACCTCTCACCGCGACCCGGTGGTCTGTTGAAACTGAGACCAAAGAAGAAGAGAGTAGGCCACCGCCCCGCGGCGCCCCTGACCGCGACCCGGCGGCAAGTCTCAGTAAGTCACCGCCCCGCGGTGGACGGAATGCCTCCTAGCGAGATTTCGCCGCGCCCCGCGGTGAGACCAGCGCGACCTTCTGCTGATGAGGTTTGGGTTGATACTTATGTTCAGATGCTTTCGGAAGAGGAGTACTTTTTGAGTCTGAATGATTTCAGCGACGATGAGGAGGAGTGCCACGATCGCGGAAATACTCCAGAGACAACCGTTTCTTTCGAAAATGCCCCGGCAGTCCCCGACCCTCTAGAGGCTGCCTATGATGAGTTTGTGCGTCTAGACTCCTTCCCGCTCGTCGCGCTGCAACCCGTCGCACCCTTCCTTGAGGCTTCCCAAGATACTCAAAGGCTAAAAAACAACGAGGATATCTATGAGGCCTTCAGTGACTGCATAAAAACCGTTCCCTTGGTCACACTGGCAGACAGTACCCCTCGCTGCAAGGAAATGTTAAAGGTGTTGGGCATGATCAAGAAGAAACCGAAGGGAAAGCACAAGAAGGAGGCCTTGATTGAGGTGGCGAATCTTTACATACTGGATACGGGGCAAGATAAGCATGAAGGCCCCGAGATGTTGGGTAGGCCATTTCTGAAGATGGCAAGTGCGTTCATGGGTATGCACAACGGTCCACCCACAAAGAAGTGCAGGAGATTGGGGGTCACGCTCAACATAGAGCATACAAAGAGGCACCCCCAAGATCCAGATCCCAGGTGTTCAGTTGCTATGAGCAACCCAAGTTGAGAGGATGAGTAGAATGTCGAGCCAACGGCGTTAACTAAGGCGCTATCCGGGAGGCAACCCGAGGTATGTTTTTATTTTCTTGTTTTTCTTTCTTTGTCTTTGTATTTTCTTTAGTGTATTTTTGCTTTGTTTTTGTTCTTGTTTTTTTTTGTTTCCGACTAACCTACAGGGAGGAGACCCATGCTTATTGAAGAAGGTGTTTCCCACACCAATGTAAGTCTCTTCCTTCCCTACACTAAGTCACTCCCCGAAAAAACCTTAAACGGTGATGAAAAAAAAAAAAAAAAAAAAAAAAAAAAAGAGTGGTACCGAAGGCCAGCTGTCCAGAGTTCTCCATGAAGAAGGTGCGCATCATGTTGTCAAGGAGGATATATTGCCCTACACATTATTTGGCAATGATGATGGCCCTACAATTGACAGCTGAGGAGGAGGAACACTAGAGCCCCCACCACGATTACATATGGGCTCCACCATGTGTTCTTAGAAGGCCGTGCAATCCTACTATCATTG
Source organism: Rheum nobile (assembly GCA_027886185.1). Lineage (NCBI taxonomy): Eukaryota > Viridiplantae > Streptophyta > Magnoliopsida > Caryophyllales > Polygonaceae > Rheum > Rheum nobile. The sequence continues at coordinate 4,034,128 of WOAB01000163.1, forward strand.
TTTTATCACTACTTACCAAAGTGGTTCCCTTTGATTGCACGGTAGAAGAAGATGATGACGTGATGAAGACACCCGCCCAACACCAGAGACCTGGGCATTTATTGAGAAGACCGCCAGCGACACCTTCAGTGTCCAAGCAGCTTGGCAACGTTTGTGAGTTATTTTTTTGCTTTTCCCTGTGCTTTATTCTTTTGTCTTTCATTACATTGAGGACAATGCAATGTTTAAGCATGGGGGAGGGTTTTATACTTGCTACGTCGTTGAGGAGATGAAAAAAATAAAAAGAGCCAAAAATTTGAAAAAAGGCTAAAATTGAAATCCTAGGATAGGTCGAAAACCCGAAAGGGCGGCCTAGGCAATAAGAAAGTGGCTTGGACCAACATTAGGCTGGGGTAATAATTGGTCAAGAGTGACGTGAGCTTATGTGAGTACATCTATTGGAAAATGAAATGAGTGGCTTGGTGAAAACCCAAAAGGGCGCCTTGGCAAAATGAGTGAAAAGAAGAAGAGTGAATTTTAGGAATCCTCATTTTTCCTGGCATGGCGACATAAGAAGAGGTGATATAAGGAGGAGTCGGGTAGGTCACTCTGGGAGGTATAAGAAGATAGATGGGAGATATGATTAGATTTTTATTCACTATTTAGTGTTTGGGATAAGCTTGGGGGAAGTACTCTGCTTTCCTTTTGGCTTGATTGTGTGGGGTGTTGAGATTTTTGATTGGATGTTGTAGTTTATTGTGCTGGACTTATTTTGTATGGTTGCCTGGAGTTTATTGTTGGGTATGACTCTTGGAGATTGAGTTTTCTATGCTTTCTGAAACCTTGGGGATTGAATTGGAGGAGTAGGTTTACTTTAGCTTACTCGAGGACGAGCAAGGTTTAAGCATGAGGGATTTGATCGGTGCTATTTTATAGTGCATATCTGGGGGTTATTACCAGGTTTGAGGCGCCATTTGGATGGATTTAGAGCAAAATTGTGGATTATGGAGTTGGAGTGGAGAAGTGAAGAAATCATGAGATTTATAGGGGTTTGAAGTGTATTGAAGAGTAGAAGAACAATGTGCTGAATTCAAATGGTTCATTATCTCTACTCAGATGTCCAAATGAAGTGATTACAATTCGAGGAGTTAGATCTTGAAGTCTACTGCAAGTCCTCAAAATATGAGCGCAATCCGAGTTGGGAATCAAAAGTTATGGCATTTTTACTAAAGTGTCGCAGAAGCTGAAAAAGGCACCGCCGCCCCGCGGTGTAACTTGACGCCCCACGCCAGAAGCCACCGCGACCCGGCGGTGGATCTCAGAGAAGGCAACTAGAAGACTGACGCCCCGCGGTGGACCTCACCACCCCGCGGTGGGCACGTAGCGCCTCGCGGCCAGAAGACTTTATTTCCTTATTTTTGCTGTTTCGGATTTCCTTATTTTCTATTATTTTATTTCCTTTGTTATTTTGCATTAGGTTAACTTTATTTTCCAAAACCTATTTAAGACCTCTTCCTAGGTTAAGAGGCACAGAGACTACTACTTTACTTTTATCAGCAATTTACTTTTCTATTAGGGTTTCATTTACATCTGGATGGAGCACTAATTTCCTTGTTCCTATTCTTATGTATTTTGGTTTGATTCTCTTGGTTATATTGATTATTGATTTATCGTTATTCTTCATAGCCTGGCCAACTAGGTTGAATACTATTTATCAATTTCTAGGATTTGCATATAGTGGAATACGAGTGCATATCTAGTAGCATACATGATTGTTGCATATAGTGGAATACGAGTGCGCAATCGTGAGTGAGAATCATTTGCATGTTGAATAGTAAGGTTTTCTTCTATTTGCATGTATCCTATATCCTTGTGTGCATTGCTATTGCTTTGTTAGTGGTAAGGTTTTCTTCCATTGATATTGTGATAAGTCTATCAACAACTGTGAGAATTGGTAGTACTTAAGATCAGGGTGGGAACAACCATAAGAATAGTGAAAGAACTTGGATTTAATAGATTTTTGTGATCAAATTATATCTATGTATTGTGGATCTCGTTCTAGTGGAACTACTTTCCCCAATCATATTCTCAAGTCAACTAAACCTGTTTACTTTGCTCTGTTTGATAATAGAAACCCCCCTTGTTACTTTGCATGCTTATAAACACATAGATTGATTACTTCCTCCCTGTGGGTTCGACCCTTACTTGCTTGCTATACATCTGTTTAGTAGGCTTGTTAGGACTTTTACTTTGACTAGGCTATTGACGGTGGCTAAAGGATGCACAAGCAAATGTCATTGATTAGCCTTATCAAAGTAAATTATCCTAACAAACCCACTAAACAGAAGTATAGCAGACAAGTAAGGGTCGATCCCACAGAGAAGGTTTGATATAGTATGCAACCGTGAATGACAAGTAACACAAACGGGGGTTTTATTTATCAAGAGAACAAAGCAAACAAAGCAAATGAAATGAGTTGAGTTTAGAAAATATAATGAGGGAAAAATAGTTCCACTAGAGCGAAATCCACAAGTACAGAGATAAAGTTCGATCACTGAAATCTATTTCGTCCAAGTTCTTTAATTATCCTTATAGTCGTTCCCACCCTGATCTTAAGTACTATTGATTCTCACAGTTGTCAATAGACTTATTACTATGCCAATGATAAAATACCACTGATTCTCACAGTTGTTAGCGTACCGTATCACCAACACAGCAATAGAAATGAACACAAGAATATATGATACATGCAAGTAGAAAGACGTATAAGTACTCACTCCCCTACTTAACATGCAACTGATTCTCACTCACAATTGTACGCTCGGAACCCCTATACGCACAATTGTGTTTGCCATTAGATATGCACTCGGAACCCCTATATGCAATCCTAGCAATTGATAAAAAGCATTCAACCTAGTTGATCAGGCTAAGAAGAACAACAAGAAATCAATATCAATATAACCAAGAGAATCAATCCAACACTTATAAGGATAAGAACAAGGAATAGAAATCTCACAAACACATCAACTATACTGCTTCAATCGTCTAGCAGAACAAGGGTGAAGTTAGTTCTCCATCAAAGGGGATGAAAAACTCTATAGAAAATAACGTCTGAAAACGGAAGCAATCAAGTGATGATAAGTCTCCTTTCCTCTTAACCTAGAAAAGAGGCTTAAATAGTCTTAACAAACTAGGTTAAACTAAAACTGAAATTAAAGGAAACAAAATAATAATAAAATAAAGTCTCAAACATAAAAGGAAACTAAATCGTCTCTGGCGCGAGGTCATTAAGCACAGCCACCGGGGGGCGGTGAATTCCACCGCGAGGCGTCGAACTTCCACCGCTGGGTGGTGGCATCCTCTGGCGCGGGCTTCATCTTCACTGAGAGTCACCGCCGAGCCGCGGTACTTCTGACGCGGGGTGGTGAGCTCATTTCTCCAGCTCTCTTCTTCTCTGCTTCTGCTGCTCTTCAATCCTACCAAGTGTTGGTAGTCTTCTCCATAGATGCTCCAGCAGCTCCATCCATCCTCATGCTCCATCTAAGCTGCAAAACCTTGGATTTCTTCACTTCTCTCTAAAACATCTAGATTGCAGACTTAGCACCAAAACTCATCCAAAACCTCTCCAAATCATGCTAATAATTGCTAGTAAAGGTATATGAAATAACACCTATCAAATTCCCCCATACTTAGACCTTTACTCGTCCCGAGTAAACTAAAGAAAAGCTCACTCTCTCAATCAACACCAAGGCCTCAGGAAGTATAAGACAATATGACACTAGCAACTACAGCATATCAACAATAAGCTCCAGATAACCAAAATAAGTGATGCAAAGATAACCTAATCCTAACTCCAATCTAGCTCCTTATCGCTCCAAGAGTGGCCTACCCGAGTCCTCCTTATGACTCCCCTTCTTATGACGCCTCGCCAAGAAATATAGAGAAATCCTAGAATCACTCTTCTTCTTTTACGCTCATCTTGCCTAGGCGCCCTTTCGGGTTTTCACCTAGCCACTCATTTCATTTTGCTAGATATCTCACATATACTTGCATCACTCCAGTCCAATTTTGCCCTGGTCTATACCAGCCGGACTACCTGCTTTTTACCTGAACTGCCCTTTCGGGTTTTCAGTCCATCCCAGGATTTTGGTTGCCTTTTTACCTCTTTTTTGGCTTTTTCGATTTTTTTTAATAGAGTGCAGAAACAACGACAAACAACAATACAGAAATGAAACTATATGTACACTAGCTAGATAGAAAGCAAGATAGCAAGTCTATATCCCTCCCCCATACTTAAACCGAACATTGTCCTCAATGTAGAAAAGAGAACATCAAATGATATAGGGGAAGAATAGAAAAGCTCACTGTGGACCTGAAGGTGGTGGTGGGTACATCCCAAAATAGTCTCTTATATGAGCGTCCATGGTGTCCAGACGCTCATCTACATCAGCACGGAACTGGGTCTGCCAAGTCTGCAGACCGGTCTCTACCTGGGAGTTCCACTGATCCTGGCGCACTGAGAACGCATCCCATCTAGAATACAACTCCTGCCAGGGTGCGACAGGACCGTATGAAGATGAAGGCACCTCAAACTGGGTAGACATGAGGTCGTCCCCACCCACAGAATCAACAGCAACAGCATCAAAACCACCACTAGGGCCCTCCCCAAACGGACCTGAAGGAGCAACAGCAAGGGCATCATCGGTCGGCATCCGGCTATCACTGGGAATCCACCAACCCGCATAAGAAGGCGAATAAGCAAACTCTCGGGGAACAATCAGAATGTGGCCCTCATAGGATGACCAGACCAAATCACCATCCTTTCCCAGTGGCTTCAGCATCGAGCACACCTTCATGTGTGCTAAATCATACACCGCGTAGGCAACAGGCCGAGGAATCTGATCGCAAGCAATCAATCCATCACAAAGAAGGGTAATCAGACCACCCCCACAAATATCACGTGGCTCGCCATCACGAATCCTCTCCAAGGAACCCAAGAAAAGGGTAGCCCGACACGACGTATACTCAACAGTCCCCAAGATGCTCATAAACCACTGGAAGTCCTTCATAGGCACCTTCCCATCGTCCGCATGGCCAAAGAAATCTCTCATCATCACCTTGTGGATCAACCGCAGGCACGGGTTCACCAACTTGGAATTCACATCCTGACCCTTCCTGAAACTCCTGCCCGTAGCAGCCCACCAGAACTCCATCATCTCGGAATCGTGAATACCACCATCAGTTGGGTCCTTTGTAATACCCAGGGCTTCATGCACCAACTTCAGAGATAAGGAGTAATCACGCCCATTGTAGGTGAACATGATCTTGCGCAGATGCCTATCGTCCGAGTCATTGGTGAGCCTCCTAAAAGAGGCAATAAACTGGTAGCACAGCTCTGGATACGCAGGGGCAGCCTTTTCAAGCACATGGACACACATGCCAACATTCCCATTTGCTCCAAAGTCGGCTTATGGAAAAACTTCGAAGCCAACACCTTCCTCTCCTTCACCACATTATAAACCTCACTCCCATCCCTAGTCGACACTTTCTTCTTGCCTCTAAATGCCATAAGTAGGGAATTGAAGTGCTCAAAGAAAGGCAATCTAGAGAACTTACAAGCAAACAAACACGCAACCTGGAGAGTCTCAGCGCAGGGCGGTAGGATCGCGGTGAGAAACTGGGAGCTATGGCCGGGTCGTGGCGAAGTCGGCGCGGGGCGGTGGCAGTAGCGACGCGAAGCGGGGACAGCGTGAGGCAGAGCAACGGTGAGGCGGGACTAAAGCGACGCGGTGGGGTTGTGTATGGGCTTGTTTGTGAGGCTAGACTCCAAATTGGGGATTTGGGGCTAGATTTGGCTCAAGGTCGACAGGGATTTGGGGGAGATAGAGGGATATAGATGTGGGAGCTTGAGGGGGGCGTTGGAATGGGAGGTAAGAGATAGTGGGGTTAGGTCAGGGAAAGGGAAAGGAAAAAGGGATGATGGGCCGGTCATGTACCATGGCCCAAAAGAGAAATCTTGGCCCACCAGAGGGAATCCAATCCGTCAAAACCTTAGTTACCACTTAAGAAATAATATTTTACTCACCCGTTTAAGGTTTTTTCGGGGCCCATTATTCTTGCTTTTTTTTTAAAAAGAAAATCGAGAGGTTATACCTGAGCTCCACCGCGGGGCGGTGAGCTCCACCGCGGGGCGGTAGGGAATGCCGCGAGGGGGGGGGGGGGTGAGACTGGATGGGTACCACATCTCTTCTCGGGTTTACCTTCGTACCTGAAATGTGAGTAACAGGCGAACGAAACAAAGCAAAATAAACTATGAAAATAATCTAATGAAAGGAAAAATCAAAGAAGGACTAACACGGGTTGCCTCCCGGACAGCGCCTTGGTTATCGTCGTTGGCTCGACGTAGTGCAGATCCGTCACCATTTAGAGTAGGATCCCCTTGGAATCCTCCTACTCGTCTCTTCCTATGGAGACCTCTCATGGAAAGGTTTAAACCTTAGACCATGTTCCCTCTTTTCCATTGACTCCATCTGTACTTCCTTTGGAGTGTCTCCCCCATACTTAGAACGATATGGGGGCTGATATGGCTTAACCTGAATATGTTGCACGCCACTAGAAAAAGGCTTACATCCTTGTATGGTTAGTGCAGGGGGGCTAGTGCCCAAAATAGAGGGAATAGAACTTCCTACATCATCTAGCAGGACATCACCAACACGCACTTCATGCAACTCAATAGGTCCTTCATTAGTGGAACACTCAACTACGGTCTCCACTGCATCAGTTTTAACATTTTCATGCACAGAATTATCAATATCACTAATACAGAGAGGGGTGGACAATTCAATGGAGTTGGATTTATAAATATTATGTTCAAATATAATTCCATCAAATTCCATAGTCAAAGTTCCACTATCTACATCAATCTTTGTCATGGAAGTTTTCATAAAAGGTCGTCCTAGCATAACATGAGCAACTTGTTCATCATAATCCATGTCCATAACAAAGAAATCAGCAGGGAAAATCAAAGAACCTATCCTAACAAGAATATCTTCCACTATACCCTTAGGGGGCACACATGATCCATCAGCAAGTTGTATGACAATGTTAGAATCATGCAAGGGTCCTAATTCCAATTTTTCAATCAATGAATAGGGTAGAACATTAATTGAGGCACTCAAGTCTAGCAGTTCTTTCTCAAAAAGATGCCCACCTATAGTGATAGGAATAGTAAAAGTACCTGGATCCTTGCATTTTGCGGGCAGACGCTTCTGAATTACCGCTGAAACTTGTGCACCCACTGGACTCTTCTTTTGGGTCTTCTGCTTTTGAGTCCTCTTCACCGTGCATAGCTCCTTTAAGAACTTGGCATATCTCAGGATAGCCTTTATAAGCTTGAGCAGGGGAATGTTCACCTCACAGTTCTGAAATGTCTCGAACAGGTCACTGTCGTCGACAACTCTCTTTGCCTTTAGCGCCTCGGGAAAAGGTGCTGGGGGCTTCTCCGAACCTAGAGGAGGGAACGCGGGGCGAACATAATCATCATAGGTCTCTTCAGCGGAGACAGAGTTTTGTGGACCAGGTTGTGGCGAGCCCACCGCGGGGCGTGAGTCAGCGCCGCAGGGCGGTGGGTTCGCGGTGTCTTTACTGGGTTTAGGTGTCGGGTCGCGGCGAGGGTCGCCGTAGGGCGGTGTCAATGAAACTCCTTTACTGGCTCCTCCCCTAGTTTCTGGCCGGGCCGCGGTGGGGTCTGCCGCGGGGCGGTCGGTGATTTCTTCCTTCTCGGACTCGTTCTCCTCTTCAACATTAGGAGCAACGATCAACTTCTTACCACTTCTGAGCGTGATAGCACTCACGTTCTCTCTGGGATTCACAGTGGTCTGGGATGGTAGGGAATTTGATGCCCTTTGGTTAATCTTGGTCACCTCATCGGCTAACTGACCAATCTGCCTCTCCATGTTCTTGATACTCGACTCAGTAGCCTGCACATGTGTGGTAAAGTGCTGAGTCAGAGTCTTTAGCATATCCTCAGTAGAAGCTCCAAATGTTTGGCCCTAGGGCCTCTGTTGATAAGGGGCTCTCTACTGGTACTGTTGTTGCGCCGGCTGGTACTGCTGTTGCTGCACTGGCTGTTGACCACCTTGAGGGTCACTCCATCTAAAGCCTGGGTGGTCACGCCCTCTCTAATTGTAATTGGGCTGTCCACCATATTGTGGTCTAGGGGGTCCGTAACCTCCTACAGCGTTTACTTCAGCAACATCTTCCTCTTGCAGCTGGGGACAGGTATCGGTATGGTGGGACTGGTTAGAGAAAAGTCCACACGCTTTAACTTGTTGAGGGGCATTCTGATTCGTCATCCTCAGCACCAACTCTTTCAGCTCGGCCAACACAGTCAACACCGGGCTTGGTCCTGTAGGGGTCACAACATTGACCGCCTTTCTCTGGTACGTCTTCCCGAAGCTCCTGGTACTCTCACTCATCTCCTGGAGTCTCTCCATAGCCTCATCCGGTGTCAGGTTCAAAATACTTCCACTGCATGCAGCATCAACAATTCTCCTCTCCTGGTCCAGTAGACCGTTGTGCAGATAAAGGACAAGGTCCTGCTTGGCATATCCGTGGAATGGGCAGCTGGAACAGAGCCTCTTGTACCTCTCCAGATAATCATACAACGTCTCATCACCAGCCTGCTCAATGTTGGCAATTGCCTTTTTCAAAGCATTCGCCTTCTTCGTGGGAAAGTACTTGTCCAGGAACGCTTTGTGCAGTTTAGTCCATGTATCTATGGTTCCTGGCGGCAGGTGGTAATACCAATCGCTCGCAGAGTCGAGTAGGGAGAAACCAAAAGCTCTCATCTTGATCTAGTCTTCCATCACATTCCTGGGCTTTATCGTCATACAGACATTGTGAAACTTGCCCAGGTGAGAGATCGGATCCTCTCCACTCAGCCCGTGGAATTTAGGGAGATAAGCAACAACTCCCAACTTCAATTCAAAGTTCACCCCTTCTCCTAGCGCAGGGATGATGACAGCTAGAGGCTGCACCCCTATATTCGGCTCAGTAAGCTCTCTCAGGGTTCCAGTTCCAGCCATTGCAACGGATGGGGTATTGGCAGTCTCAACGGTCTCAACTGTCTCTATTCCTTCTTCTCTGTCTTCCCTCTGATTGCACAGGTTCCTAAGGAAAGATCTGTCAACCTTTGGATCGAAAGGAGCTAGAATAGGGTCAGTACTACGGGTGTCGACCATAAGATATGTCTCCACCAAAAATCAATCACGAAAACACACAACAAACAAAAGCCTTCCCCAGCAACGACGCCAAATTTGACGGTGGCTAAAGGATGCACAAGCAAATGTCATTGATTAGCCTTATCAAAGTAAATTATCCTAACAAACCCACTAAATAGAAGTATATCAGACAAGTAAGGGTCGATCCCACAGAGAAGGTTTGATGTAGTATGCAACCGTGAATGACAAGTAACACAAACGAGGGTTTTAGTTATCAAGAGAACAAAGCAAACAAAGAAAATGAATTGAGTTGAGTTTAGAAAATATAATGAGGGAAAATAGTTCCACTAGAGCGAAATCCACAAGTACAGAGATAAAGTTCGATCACTGAAATCTATTTCGTCCAAGTTCTTTAATTATCCTTATAGTCGTTCCCACCCTGATCTTAAGTACTATTGAATCTCACAGTTGTCAATAGACTTATTACTATGCCAATGATAAAATACCACTGATTCTCACAGTTGTTAGCGTACCGTAGCACCAACACAGCAATAGAAATGCACACAAAGATATAGGATACATGCAAGTAGAAAGACGTACAAGTACTCACTCCCCTATTTAACATGCAACTGATTCTCACTCATAATTGTACGCTCGGAACCCCTATACGCACAATTGTGTTTGCCACTAGATATGCACTCGGAACCCCTATATGTAATCCTAGCAATTGATAAAAAGCATTCAACCTAGTTGATCAGGCTAAGAAGAACAACAAGAAATCAATATCAATATAACCAAGAGAATCAATCCAACACTTATAAGGATAAGAACAAGGAATAGAAATCTCACAAACACATCAACTATACTGCTTCAATCGTCTAGCAGAACAAGGGTGAAGTTAGTTCTCCATCAAAGGAGATGAAAAACTCTATAGAAAATAACGTCTGAAAACGGAAGCAATCAAGTGATGATAAGTCTCCTTTCCTCTTAACCTAGAAAAGAGGCTTAAATAGTCTTAACAAACTAGGTTAAACTAAAACTGAAATTAAAGGAAACAGAATAATAATAAAATAAAGTCTCAAACATAAAAGGAAACTAAATCGTCTCTGGCGCGAGGTCATTAAGCACAGCCACCATGGGGCGGTGAATTCCACCGTGAGGCGTCGAACTTCCACCGCTGGGCGGTGGCATCCTCTGGCGCGGGCTTCATCTTCACTGAGAGTCACCGCCGGGCCGCGATACTTCTGACGCGGGGCGGTGAGCTCATTTATCCAGCTCTCTTCTTCTCTGCTTCTGATGCTCTTCAATCCAACCAAGTGTTGGTAGTCTTCTCCATAGATGCTCCAGCAACTCCATCCATCCTCATGCTCCATCTAAGCTGCAAAACCTTGGATTTCTTCACTTCTCTCCAAAACATCTGGATTGCAGACTTAGCACCAAAACTCATCCAAAACCTCTCCAAATCATGCTAATAATTGCTAGTAAAGGTGTATGAAATAACACCTATCAGGCATTGCATATTTTAGCCACGTCACAACCACGTTCTCTTTGCCCTTTTTGTGCAGGACGACAAAGGGGAACGTCTCCAAAAATTCCACCCAACGTGCATGGCGACCAGTAAGATTGGACTGGTGCCGCAAGTGGGTGAGAGCCTCATGGTCGATGTGGCTGACGAACTCCTTGGGCCACAAATAATGCTTCCAGGTCTGCAGGACCCGGATAAGGGCATACAACTCCTTGTCATATGTGCCATAGTTGAGTGCAGCGCCAGACAACTTCTCACTAAAGTAGGTGATGGGGCGCCACTCCTGAAGTAAGACGCCCCCAATCCCGAAGTGAGAGGCATCACACTCAATCTCAAAGGTTTTGCTGAAATCAGGGAGCTGTAGAAGTGGAGCGTTGCAGAGCTTATCCTTCAGGGTCTGGAAGGACGCCTCGTGCTTCTCAGTCCAGTCGACTGAGGCGCCCTTCTTAGTGAGCTCATGCAACGGTGCTGCAATACTACTGAAGTCCCACACAAACCGCCTGTAGAAGCCAGCCAACCCCAAAAATGAGCGAACCATGGTGGGTGTTGTGGGGGTAGGCCACTCCTGAATAGCTCGGACCTTCTCCCGGTCCACTCGAAGTCCATCCTTGGACACAACAAACCTCAGAAATACGGTAGTATCGGAGCAGAAAACGCACTTCGCCAGGTTGGCGAACAGATGCTCGGTGCGCAGACACTCCAAAACCTGTCTAAGATGGGCTACATGGTCCTATAAGCAACATGAATACACCAGAATATCATCAAAGTACACAACGATGAACTTACCTAGAAAACGGCGAAGGACATGGTTCATGAGCCGTATGAAAGTGCTCGGAGCATTCGTGAGACCGAAAGGCATCATGAGCCACTCGTAGAGGCCATACTTCGTCTTGAACGCCGTCTTCCACTCGTTGCCTTCCTTCATCCGAATCTGGTGGTAGCCACTGCAAAGATCGATCTTGGAGAAGAGGATGGCTCCATGTAACTCATCCAACATGTCGTCAAGGCGGGGAATAGGGTGACGGTACTTGACCGTAGTCTGGTTGATTGCCCGACAATCGACGCACATACGCCAGGTACCGTCCTTCTTCGGGACCAAAATAACTGGAATGGCACATGGACTCAGGCTCTCTCTGACATAGCCTTTGTCCAGCAACTCCTAGACCTGCCTCTGAAGTTCCTTCGTCTCTTCCGGGCTAGTGCGATAAGCAGCTCGGTTGGGCAAATAAGCTCCGGGGACGAGATCTATCTGGTGCTCAATTCCATGGACGAGGGGAAGACCTGGGGGAATGTCATCGGGCATGACATCCGTAAACTCTTGCAAGAGAGAAAACACAACAGGGGGTAGATCATCGACATTCTTAGAAATAGAAAGACACGCAGAGGGATAAATAAGAATGCAATGAGAACTTCCCTCGAACACTGGAGTAAGATCCCGTGGTCGCGCCATCAGCAAGCGGTGCTCACGTCGTCCCGGTATGGTAGGCGTCTCGGCAGAGGCGGTAGTCTGAGGAGGAGGCACAGATGTACTCGGCTGTCTTGTAGGAGCCGACTTGGCAGTCGCAGTCCGGCCCTTCTCCACTGGAGGTGCGGATGCGTGGGCATCCCGGGCCTTCTCCTGGTTCCTTTCCACCTGGTCATGCAGAATCTCCTGGGGTGTCATTGGTAGCAAGGTAACGCGCCTACCCCCATGCATAAAGACACAGGTGTTAAGGAACCCGTCATGCACCGTCTTCTTATCGAACTGCCATAGCCTACCAAGTAACAAGTGAGTAGCATCCATAGTAACAATATCACATAATACTGAATCTTGGTATTGACCAATCTGAAAAGTGATGTGGCATTGCCTGTTTACCACATCACCCTTACCTTCGAAAAGCCACTGTAGGCCGTAAGGCTGAGGGTGCAGCTGCGTCTGTAAACGAAGGTGTTGTACGACCTTCGCATTGATGATGTTGCAGCACGAACCACCAACGATGATCACGCTGAGCGATGCAGTCTGAACCAGGCAACGGGTGTGAAACAGATTCTCTTGTTGGTCCATCAGGGCAACCTCCTTCACCGTCAGGGCACGCCGGGTGACAAGGCTCAGCGGGGTGCCGGCGTCTAAGTCATGCGGCGCACAAGTGTAGTCGGCATCGTCCTCAGCATCTGCGGTCGGCTCAGGCAGAGGCTCCTCCCCGGCCTCATCATCAAAAGACTCATAGTCAGCAGCCTGCGTATATAAGATCTTCTTTGGGTTCAGGCAGTTGCGCTGGATATGACCACGGCCACTACATCGGTAACAAGCCTGGTCACTAGTGCGCGCGGTTCGCTGCGGAGGTGGAGGAAAAATGGTAGTCTGAGCAGCAGGTCTGGGTGGGTCACTGAGTCTGGCGGGGCCACGACTCGTTGAAGGGGAAGGGTACCTGGGTTGCACAGACGTAGTAGTAGAAACAGGCAAAGAAGAAGATGAAGGTCTAGCATCATACCTGCGAGTGGAAGTCTGGGGCCAGGGGGCCTGTCTGCGGCGCTGATGCTGTTGGTGGATCATTATAGCAGTATGAGTAAGCTGGTTTAGGTCATGAATCGGAAGTATCTTCAGCTGGTCCCGGATGTTTACGTTCAGCCCATTGAGAAATCTGGTCCGTATCATAGAAGGAGAGACACTCATCCCCGCCTTGTAGTACAGATCCTCGAGCTTTGCGAAAAACTTGATCGGCGTCTGCGTTCCCTGGCGGGCGAGTGCGATTTCCATCCGCATGCGGTTCTGGTAATCATCAGGGACATACTTGCGGCACATGATAAACACCAGTTGGTGCCACTGCTCGATCTGCTCAAGACCCCTACGTTCCCTGTCGGAACACAAACAATGCCACCAGTTTCGGGCAGCTCCCCGAAACTGCAGAGTAGCAATATCCACCCTCCCGTACTCCTCATAAGTACAATGTCGCATCGCATGTTCTGTAGCCTGCAACCACTCTAAAAATACAGCAAGATCTTAGTCACCATGAAAGTGCTCGATGGTTACCTTGATCTCGCGGCGACTAGCGTAAGGGTTGGGTCCAGCCCGGCGGTCAGGTAGTCGTCTTGCTGCATGATCCGGCTCAGCATAAGGATCCACCAGGTCATCATCATACTCATCAAAAGCATCCTGAACAATGGGGCACTGTCAGCACCTGGCATTCTGCTCTGCGCGGTGCCTGTGGTGGCCCACGGGATGTCTCGGAGGCGTCGGAATCCGTGGGGGAATATAGTCCGGAGGAAAATGCTAGGACTCCATGGGATCGGCCAAAGGGGGGTGAAAATTCCTGGGGTTCGGATCACCTACAACCTCAAAGCCATCATCATCATATTCTGTAAAGACAATGGGAGAAGTATACCTGGAATGGCGGGCATGGTCAGGTCACCTGCTGCCAGTGTGGCGCGAAGGCCCTAGGGCGGTTCGGTCACGGGGTTGCTCCCGTCGCGCCTCCGTGTGTTGTGTGGCCTCGTTCCGATGTCGACGATTTCTGGTGTCGACGTTTGGGTGTCGCTCCACAGCGGCTGCGGGGCTCTCGTGCTCCGCGGAGTCATAAGCGAAGTCATCCACTGCGGAGCGGGTGGGGTCGTATCTATCATAGTCCGGGAGCTCGTGTTGCGACTCAATGATGGAGTTTAGACGACGGAGCTTCGGCTGGATCTGCGAAGTTGAGGGTAGTGGACCCTTTCCTTTGTCCAGCCTCCTCGTCGTGTCAGTCTGGACGGGATCGGTGACTGCGACGCCCATAGAAAGTCGAGCAACGAGCGCCTCAGTTTCGGCTCTGGCCTGCTCCGCATTTGCACGGCCTCTCTCAGCGTGTTCGAGGCATGCCTCAATATCCGCCAAGCGCTTGGCCATGGCCTCGTCTGCGGCCTGCGGAACGGCGTGCGGATCGTCGGATCCTGAACCTGGAGATACCATGAAAAAACACGCAAAAAGAGCAAAAACGCAGCAAAGGATAACAACCAACAAAACGAATAAAGACGATCAACTCCAACCCACTAAGTCTCACGTAGGTCTCTAATTTGGCTAGGGCCGTGAGGGCGGAATGGTTAGGCTGACGCATCGTGGACTATATCAACACAGAAACCAAACTAACAGCACAACAATGGAACCAAAAATCAGTGATTACGCAAGAAATATTCTAGCATGCAATTCTTAGAAATCACAGTGAAAGAATACGGGGAGGTGAGTACGATGGACCTGTGTCAAAAGTGAATCTGCTTCGCCGAGATCGCCTTAGGATTTCGTTTTTCTAATCGGTTGGTTTTTTTTTTTTAAACCGATGCTTGTTTTTTTTTTTTAATTGACACAAGCTATGATTTACACCAAAATAAGATGCAAACACGTTTTTTTTTTTAAATTATATGAGGGCCGTGAGCATCTATGAAATAAGAGACAAGAACGAAGCAATTTTGAGTAGAAAACTAGGACTAAACAACCTAGAAAAATTTCTACCAGTAAGAAATGATTAAAAGCAACCAAAAGATGTGAAATTAATTTGATTTCATGCAAGAAGTCCACGAAATGGTTCTGGTGTCTCACTACTAACCACTCGTTTTTTTTTTACAGCAAGTTACCTAGTGCACTCGGTTATTAATTATGGCTGAATGCAGCCAATAATTTACCTAGGCAAGGAATTCAGTCCGGCAACTCACAGAAACAATTAACACAGTACAGTGGCGGCAAACCACAACAACAATTAACACAGCACAGTGGCGGCAAACCACAGAATATAGAGGCGGAAGATGATGGATTAAAATCTGAATTAATGATACGATTCGGTCTCCCGAAACGCGTCTCCGGGTGGTTCTAGGACAAGATTGGCAAGGGTGTTCGGTGCTGTACAGACAGTTGATACGCTGGTGTCGAACAGCAGTCCTGGGGAGATGACGAACATCAGCTACGTGAAGGAAGGCAGTCTCGGTTGGGTCTGAGATGGACCAAGACGTGGTCAAGGGCAGCAAGCGACCGAGATGCCGACGGTGAGATGATGGTGGTGCAAGGAAGCGATGGAGGAACGAACCCAAGTGCTGGAGCGCTGCTCAGAACGACACAAGGGTAAAATTCCAACGTGATTTTCCATTAGGGCAAATTGACCCTAATTAAGCAAATACAATCATGGGCCTAAGAGAGGCCCAATGTCCCGAAATGGTAACTTCCTAAATATAGTAACATCTAAAAGTGGTAAGTGCTAGAAATGGAAACTTTCCATACTTAGAAACTTTCTAAGAAGGGAAACTACTAAAAACGAAAACTGCTAAATATGGAAAGTACTAAAAATAGCAAGTGTCTCGGAATGTCTCGAAATTGGCATGTGAAAAGTCATCGAGCCTCGTCAATGGCTGCAGCATGGCCAGTCGTCGTACAAGTGATGGCTCGGGTCGTGTATAGTGAGGCACGTCCGTCCCGCGCCCTGGCCTTGGTCTTGATGGACTGTGTAGCCTGGGCAATAGCTCTGGCATGAGATCTGGTGATCAGGCCTTCGGATCTGACTCTCAGCATGTCATCCTCCTCGGCCTCCGTCAACGTCACGTCTGGTGGCGTATCAGTTAAGTTTACACACAAGTTTAAAAATGACCTTAGTTATTTGCGTCCACGACCAACCTCACTGCGTAACGCGAATCCAGATTGGAAAGAAGACTTACTCTAACAAGAGTCCGGGCGATTTCCACGTTGTACTCCTCGCCCGAGGGTATATTAATTATGTGCATAACCGCACTTATCTTATTTAAATAACAAAACGTATACTCACGTTAAGCTTTTAATACAATCTCGAGTGACTACGAGAATAACACAGGGTGACATTACGCCCAACCCAATGGCACTAGCAAGGTGCTTAAACACCTCTTATCCTTAACGGGTGGATAAAAAGCACTGGTCATGACCTTTAAAAGTATTAGAGTATTATTCTGACTAATACCAAGTTATAGAGAAACGACTAATCCTCATAGGACATTAGCGTTCCTACGAATACTCGTGCTAATCTAGCATTTAAGTTACATTTAAATCCACACCAAAATTCATTTCAGTAATCACAGGTGTAATAGCGTCGTTCTAGCAATATATACAACCTATTATAATATCATATTTTAATCACAGCATTTTATTAAATCTATTCCCAAACGAAATCCACATTTCACTCCAATTTAATTAACAATCAAAAGTAATTGATAACTACGAAAATATGGAATGATAAGCAAGAGTGAACCGCCACTTGCCTTAATTAGACGAATTGACGATGTCGGGTTTCGGGATCTGGAAACTGGAATCTGAATACGGATTCCTACCACAACGACGAAACAACGACGGAACCCTAAGTTAGATTCGATACGAAACAAATAAACGGAACGAGCGAAACACAAAACGAATCGAAGGGAAAAGGCCACAGCTACGGCTGTGCCAGAGGGTGCCGCGATCGCAGCCAACATGACCGCGGTCGCGGTTTTCTGGGCAATCCGCGGTCGCGGCGTATGAACCGCGGTCGCGGATTCCCATCCCGACAATAGCTCGGAGACGAAGATGGCTTACCGACGGCGACGACTCGGCTCTTCGCTCCTACGACACCGCGCACCACCACCGCTACTCCAAACTTCCAATTGGGCACCACGACCTCCGCTAACACAACTCCGGCGACGAGCAAGACTCCGGCGAAGCTCCGACGAACACACAAACGAGAGGGAGAGAGAGATGGATCACAAAAGATGTTGGAGGAGGTATTAGGGGTGGAGAGGGCGCCTATTTATAGGCAGGAGGAGGCCCTAACGCCGAGCAACCGAAATGATCGGCCTCCCCCTCCGGCGTAACGCTGGCAACCCGAACGACGAAACGCGGGGAAGACGAATATGCAACCCATTTCCGCGGGCACGGTTTCTCCGCCGTGGTCGCGGTTGTCCCTGGGCAGTTCTGCGGTCGCGGTCGGCAGTTCCACGGTCGTGATTATGCCGCGATTGCACCATTGGATCCTTGATCGCGGTCCTTGCTCGGGTTTATGCTTAGAATTTGTTATTCTTAATACCCAAAATAACTTATGACCCATCTATCTTTGCAAAACATATATTATTACGTTCAAAGGGTTTACACACAGATTCCAAAAACGCTCAATGTGTCTTACTTACAGAACGAGGGTTGGGAAAATTACCCAAATACCCTTACTGAAATTGAGGGTTATTACAGTTTGCCGCCCCAACTCTTAGCTCTTTCTTTCCCCCAATATTTTGACAATATAAGATGAATCACAAAAAGAAATTGACAAATTTTGAAACTCATAACTTTCGCAAAAAGTAATGCCTTGTATCGTAAATGGTAAATTGTAGGCGCTTTTAGTGTTGTTTGTAGCCCAAACTCTTTGCAATTTGTCTCCCCACAATATTTTGAAAATATAAGATGATTCACGGTAATAAATTGAGAAATTTTGAAACTCATAACTTTCGTTCAAAGTTGTGCCTAGTGTTGTAAATTGTAAATCATAAGTGTTTTTAGTGGTGTTTGTCGCCCAAACTCTAAGCTCTTTGTTTCCCTCCAATATTTTGACAATATAACATGAATCACAAAAAGAAATTGACAAAATTTGAAACTCAAAACATTCGCTCTAAGTTGAGACTCGTGTCGTAAATGGTAATCAATAGGTGTTTTCGGTGTTGTTTGTCGCCCCAATAATTATCTCTTTGTTTCCCTTAAATATTTTGACTATATAAGATGATTCACGGAAATAAATTGACAAATTTTGAAGCTCATAACTTTCACTCAAAGTATGCCCTATGCCGTAAATGGTAAAACGAAGGTGTTTTTCGTGTTGTTTGTCACCCAAAGTCTGAGCTCTTTGTGTCCCCCCAATATTTTGACAGTATAAGATGATTCACAAAAACAAATTGACAAAATTTGAAACTCATAACTTTCGCTCAAAAATGTGCCTTGTGTTGTACATGGTAAATCGTTGATGTTTTTAGTGTTGTTTATCGCCCAAACTCTTAGCTCATTGTTTCCCCCTAATATTTTGACAATATAAGATGATTCACGCAAAGAAATTGATAAAATTTGAAACTCATAACTTTTGCTCTATGTTTCGTAAATTGTAAACCATAGGTGTTTTTAGGTTGTTTGCCGCCCCAACTCTTAGCTCTTTGTTGCCCCCCAATATTTTGACAATGTAAGATGAATCACTAAAAGAAATTGACAAATTTTGAAACTCATAACTTTCGCAAAAAGTTATGCCTTGTATCGTAAATGGTAAATTGTAGGTGCTTTTAGTGTTGTTTGTAGCCCAAACTCTTAGCTATTTGTCTCCCCGCAGTATTTTGAAAATATAAGATGATTCACGGTAATAAATTGAGAAATTTTGAAACTCATAACTTTCGTTCAAAGTTGTGCCTAGTGTTGTAAATTGTAAATCATGAGTGGTTTTAGTGTTGTTTGTCTCCCAAACTCTAAGCTCTTTGTTTACCCCCAATATTTTGACAATATAAGATGATTCACCAAAAGAAATTGACAAAATTTGAAACTCAAACCATTCTCTCTAAGTTGAGACTCGTGTCGTAAATGGTAATCAATAGGTGTTTTTGGTGTTGTTTGTCGCCCCAATAGTTAGCTCTTTGTTTCCCTTAAATATTTTGACAGTATAAGATGATTCACGGAAACAAATTGACAAATTTTGAAGCTCATAATTTTCACTCAAAGTATGCCATATGCCGTAAATGGTAAATCGAAGGTGTTTTTCGTGTTGTTTGTCGCCCAAAGTCAGAGCTCTTTGTTTCCCCCCAATATTTTGACAGTATAAGATGATTCACGGAAACAAATTGACAAAATTTGAAACTCATAACTTTCGCTCAAAAATGTCCCTTGTGTTGTACATGGTAAATCGTAGGTGTTTTTAGTGTTGTTTGTCGCCCAAAC
Organism: Rheum nobile; assembly: GCA_027886185.1. NCBI lineage: Eukaryota > Viridiplantae > Streptophyta > Magnoliopsida > Caryophyllales > Polygonaceae > Rheum > Rheum nobile. The sequence goes on from WOAB01000163.1 coordinate 4,053,746, forward strand.
TCTTAGCTCATTGTTTCCCCTTAATATTTTGACAATATAAGATGATTCACGCAAAGAAATTGATCAAATTTGAAACTCATAACTTTTGCTCTATGTTTCGTAAATTGTAAACCATAGGTGTTTTTAGGTTGTTTGCCGCCCCAACTCTTAGCTCTTTGTTCCCCCCCAATATTTTGACAATGTAAGATGAATCACAAAAAGAAATTGACAAATTTTGAAACTCATAACTTTCGCAAAAAGTTATGCCTTAAATCGTAAATGGTAAATTACAGGTGCTTTTAGTGTTGTTTGTAGCCCAAACTCTTAGCTATTTGTCTCCCCGCAATAGTTTGAAAATATAAGATGATTTAATAAATTGAGAAGTTTTGAAACTCATAACTTTCGTTCAAAGTTGTGCCTAGTGTTGTAAATTGTAAATCATGAGTGTTTTTAGTGTTGTTTGTCTCCCAAACTCTAAGCTCTTTATTTCCCCCAAATATTTTCACAATATAAGATGATTCACCAAAATAAATTGACAAATATGAAACTCAAACCATTCTCTCTAAGTTGAGACTCGTGTCGTAAATGGTAATCAATAGGTATTTTTGGTGTTGTTTGTCGCCCCAATAGTTAGCTCTTTGTTTCCCTTAAATATTTTGACAGTATAAGATTATTCACGGAAACAAATTGACAAATTTTGAAGCTCATAACTTTCACTCAAAGTATCCCCTATGCCGTAAATGGTAAATCGAAGGTGTTTTTCGTGTTGTTTGTCGCCCAAAGTCTGAGCTCTTTGTTTCCCCCCAATATTTTGACAGTATAAGATGATTCACGGAAACAAATTTACAAAATTTGAAACTCATAACTTTCGCTCAAAAATGTCCCTTGTGTTGTACATGGGAAATCGTAGGTGTTTTTAGTGTTGTTTGTCGCCCAAACACTTAGCTCATTGTTTCCCCCTAATATTTTGACAATATAAGATGATTCACGCAAAGAAATTGATCAAATTTGAAACTCATAACTTTTGCTCTATGTTTCGTAAATTGTAAACCATAGGTGTTTTTAGGTTGTTTGCCGCCCCAACTCTTAGCTCTTTGTCCCCCCCCCCTATATTTTGACAATGTAAGATGAATCACAAAAAGAAATTGACAAAATTTAAAACTCATAACTTTCGCAAAAAGTTATGCCTTGTATCGTAAATGGTAAATTGTAGGTGCTTTTAGTGTTGTTTGTAGCCCAAACTCTTAGTTATTTGTCTCCCCGCAATATTTTAAAAATATAAGATGATTCACGGTAAAAAAATGAGAAATTTTGAAACTCATAACTTTCGTTCAGAGTTGTGCCTAGTGTAGTAAATTGTAAATCATGAGTGTTTTTAGTGTTGTTTGTATCCCAAACTCTAAGCTCTTTGTTTCCCCCCAATATTTTGACAATATAAGATGAATCACAAAAAGAAATTGACAAAATTGAAACTCAAAACATTCGCTCTAAGTTGAGACTCGTGTCGTAAATGGTAAATCGAAGGTGTTTTTCGTGTTGTTTGTCTCCCAAACTCTAAGCTCTTTGTTTCCCCCCAATATTTTGACAATATAAGATGAATCACAAAAAGAAATTGACAAAATTGAAACACAAAACATTCGCTCTAAGTTGAGACTCGTGTCGTAAATGGTAAATCGAAGGTGTTTTTCGTGTTGTTTGTCGCCCAAAGTCTGAGCTCTTTGTTTTCCCCCTTTATTTTGATAGTATAAGATGATTCACGGAAACAAATTGACAAAATTTGAAACTCATAACTTTTGCTCTATGTTTCGTAAATTGTAAACCATAGGTGTTTTTAAGTTGTTTGCCGCCCCAACTCTTAGCTCTTTGTTGCCCCCCAATATTTTGACAATGTAAGATGAATCACAAAAAGAAATTGACAAATTTTGAAATTCATAACTTTCGCAAAAAGTTATGCCTTGTATCGTAAATGGTAAATTGTAGGTGTTTTTAGTGTTGTTTGTAGCCCAAACTCTTAGCTATTTGTCTCCCCGCAATATTTTGAAAATATAAGATGATTCACGGTAATAAATTGAGGAATTTTGAAACTCATAACTTTCGTTCAAAGTTGTGCCTAGTGTTGTAAATTGTAAATCATGAGTGGTTTTAGTGTTGTTTGTCTCCCAAACTCTAAGCTCTTTGTTTCCCCCCAATATTTTGACAATATAAGATGATTCACCAAAAGAAATTGACAAAATTTGAAACTCAAACCATTCTCTCTAAGTTGAGACTCGTGTCGTAAATGGTAATCAATAGGTGTTTTTGGTGTTGTTTGTCGCCCCAATAGTTAGCTCTTTGTTTCCCTTAAATATTTTGACAGTATAAGATGATTCACGGAAACAAATTGACAAATTTTGAAGCTCATAACTTTCACTCAAAGTATGCCATATGCCGTAAATGGTAAATCGAAGGTGTTTTTCGTGTTGTTTGTCTCCCAAAGTCAGAGCTCTTTGTTTCCCCCCAATATTTTGACAGTATAAGATGATTCACGGAAACAAATTGACAAAATTTGAAACTCATAACTTTCGCTCAAAAATGTCCCTTGTGTTGTACATGGTAAATCGTAGGTGTTTTTAGTGTTGTTTGTCGCCCAAACTCTTAGCTCATTGTTTCCCCCTAATATTTTGACAATATAATATGATTCACGCAAAGAAATTGATCAAATTTGAAACTCATAACTTTTGCTCTATGTTTCGTAAATTGTAAACCATAGGTGTTTTTAGGTTGTTTGCCGCCCCAACTCTTAGCTCTTTGTTCCCCCCCAATATTTTGACAATGTAAGATGAATCACAAAAAGAAATTGACAAATTTTGAAACTCATAACTTTCACAAAAAGTTATGCCTTAAATCGTAAATGGTAAATTACAGGTGCTTTTAGTGTTGTTTGTAGCCCAAACTCTTAGCTATTTGTCTCCCCGCAATATTTTGAAAATATAAGATGATTTAATAAATTGAGAAATTTTGAAACTCATAACTTTCGTTCGAAGTTGTGCCTAGTGTTGTAAATTGTAAATCATGAGTGTTCTTAGTGTTGTGTGTTTCCCAAACTCTAAGCTCTTTGTTTCCCCCCAATATTTTGACAATATAAGATGATTCACCAAAAGAAATTGACAAATATGAAACTCAAACCATTCTCTCTAAGTTGAGACTCGTGTCGTAAATGGTAATCAATAGGTATTTTTGGTGTTGTTTGTCGCCCGAATAGTTAGCTCTTTGTTTCCCTTAAATATTTTGACAGTATAAGATGATTCACGGAAACAAATTGACAAATTTTGAAGCTCATAACTTTCACTCAAAGTATGCCCTATGCCGTAAATGGTAAATCGAAGGTGTTTTTCGTGTTGTTTGTCGCCCAAAGTCTGAGCTCTTTGTTTCCCCCCAATATTTTGACAGTATAAGATGATTCACGGAAACAAATTGACAAAATTTGAAACTCATAACTTTCGCTCAAAAATGTCCCTTGTATTGTACATGGGAAATCGTAGGTGTTTTTAGTGTTGTTTGTCGCCCAAACTCTTAGCTCATTGTTTCACCCTAATATTTTGACAATATAAGATGATTCACGCAAAGAAATTGATCAAATTTGAAACTCATAACTTTTGCTCTATGTTTCGTAAATTGTAAACCATAGGTGTTTTTAGGTTGTTTGCCGCCCCAACTCTTAGCTCTTTGTCCCCCCCCCCCCTATATTTTGACAATGTAAGATGAATCACAAAAAGAAATTGACAAAATTTGAAACTCATAACTTTCGCAAAAAGTTATGCCTTGTATCGTAAATGGTAAATTGTAGGTGCTTTTAGTGTTGTTTGTAGCCCAAACTCTTAGCTACTTGTCTCCCCGCAATATTTTAAAAATATAAGATGATTCACGGTAAAAAAATGAGAAATTTTGAAACTCATAACTTTCGTTCAGAGTTGTGCCTAGTGTAGTAAATTGTAAATCATGAGTGTTTTTAGTGTTGTTTGTATCCCAAACTCTAAGCTCTTTGTTTCCCCCCAATATTTTGACAATATAAGATGAATCACAAAAAGAAATTGACAAAATTGAAACTCAAAACATTCGCTCTAAGTTGAGACTCGTGTCTTAAATGGTAAATCGAAGGTGTTTTTCGTGTTGTTTGTCTCCCAAACTCTAAGCTCTTTGTTTTCCCCCAATATTTTGACAATATAAGATGAATCACAAAAAGAAATTGACAAAATTAAAACACAAAACATTCGCTCTAAGTTGAGACTCGTGTCGTAAATGGTAAATCGAAGGTGTTTTTCGTGTTGTTTGTCGTCCAAAGTCTGAGCTCTTTGTTTTCCCCCAATATTTTGATAGTATAAGATGATTCACGGAAACAAATTGACAAAATTTGAAACTCATAACTTTTGCTCTATGTTTCGTAAATTGTAAACCATAGGTGTTTTTAAGTTGTTTTCCGCCCCAACTCTTAGCTGTTTGTTGCCCCCCAATATTTTGACAATGTAAGATGAATCACAAAAAGAAATTGACAAATTTTGAAATTCATAACTTTCGCAAAAAGTTATGCCTTGTATCGTAAATGGTAAATTGTAGGTGTTTTTAGTGTTGTTTGTAGCCCAAACTCTTAGCTATTTGTCTCCCCGCAATATTTTGAAAATATAAGATGATTCACGGTAATAAATTGAGGAATTTTGAAACTGATAACTTTCGTTCAAAGTTGTGCCTAGTGTTGTAAATTGTAAATCATGAGTGGTTTTAGTGTTGTTTATCTCCCAAACTCTAAGCTCTTTGTTTCCCCCCAATATTTTGACAATATAAGATGATTCACCAAAAGAAATTGACAAAATTTGAAACTCAAACCATTCTCTCTAAGTTGAGACTCGTGTCGTAAATGGTAATCAATAGGTGTTTTTGGTGTTGTTTGTCGCCCCAATAGTTAGCTCTTTGTTTCCCTTAAATATTTTGACAGTATAAGATGATTCACGGAAACAAATTGACAAATTTTGAAGCTCATAACTTTCACTCAAAGTATGCCATATGCCGTAAATGGTAAATCGAAGGTGTTTTTCGTGTTGTTTGTCTCCCAAAGTCAGAGCTCTTTGTTTCCCCCCAATATTTTGACAGTATAAGATGATTCACGGAAACAAATTGACAAAATTTGAAACTCATAACTTTCGCTCAAAAATGTCCCTTGTGTTGTACATGGGAAATCGTAGGTGTTTTTAGTGTTGTTTGTCGCCCAAACTCTTAGCTCATTGTTTCCCCCTAATATTTTGACAATATAAGATGATTCACGCAAAGAAATTGATCAAATTTGAAACTCATAACTTTTGCTCTATGTTTCGTAAATTGTAAACCATAGGTGTTTTTAGGTTGTTTGCCGCCCCAACTCTTAGCTCTTTGTCCCCCCCCCCAATATTTTGACAATGTAAGATGAATCACAAAAAGAAATTGACAAATTTTGAAACTCATAACTTTCGCAAAAAGTTATGCCTTGTATCGTAAATGGTAAATTGTAGGTGCTTTTAGTGTTGTTTGTAGCCCAAACTCTTAGCTATTTGTCTCCCCGCAATATTTTAAAAATATAAGATGATTCACGGTAAAAAAGTGAGAAATTTTGAAACTCATAACTTTCGTTCAGAGTTGTGCCTAGTGTAGTAAATTGTAAATCATGAGTGTTTTTAGTGTTGTTTGTCTCCCAAACTCTAAGCTCTTTGTTTCCCCCCAATATTTTGACAATATAAGATGAATCACAAAAAGAAATTGACAAAATTGAAACTCAAAACATTCGCTCTAAGTTGAGACTCGTGTCGTAAATGGTAAATCGAAGGTGTTTTTCGTGTTGTTTGTTGCCCAAAGTCTGAGCTCTTTGTTTTCCCCCAATATTTTGATAGTATAAGATGATTCACGGAAACAAATTGACAAAATTTGAAACTCATAACTTTCGCTCAAAAATGTCCCTTGTGTTGTACATGGTAAATCGTAGGTGTTTTTAGTGTTGTTTGTCGCCCAAACTCTTAGCTCATTGTTTCCCCCTAATATTTTGACAATATAAGATGATTCACGCAAATAAATTGATCAAATTTGAAACTCATAACTTTTGCTCTATGTTTCGTAAATTGTAAACCATAGGTGTTTTTAGGTAGTTTGCCACCCCAACTCTTAGCTCTTTGTTCCCCCCCCCCCCCCCCCCCCCAATATTTTGACAATGTAAGATGAATAACAAAAAGAAATTGACAAATTTTGAAACTCATAACTTTCGCAAAAAGTTATGCCTTGTATCGTAAATGGTAAATTGTAGGTGCTTTTAGTGTTGTTTGTAGCCCAAACTCTTAGCTATTTGCCTCCCCGCAATATTTTGAAAATATAAGATGATTCACGGTAATAAATTGAGAAATTTTGAAACTCATAACTTTCGTTCAAAGTTGTGCAAAGTGTTGTAAATTGTAAATCATGAGTGTTTTTAGTGTTGTTTGTCTCCCAAACTCTAAGCTCTTTGTTTCCCCCCAATATTTTGACAATATAAGATGATTCAACAAAATAAATTGACAAAATTGAAACTCAAAACATTCGCTCTAAGTTGAGACTCGTGTCGTAAATGGTAATCAATAGGTGTTTTTGGTGTTGTTTGTCCACCCAATAGTTAGCTCTTTGTTTCCCTTAAATATTTTGACAATATAAGATGATTCACGGAAACAAATTGACAAATTTTGAAGCTCATAACTTTCACTCAAAGTATGCCATATGCCGAAAATCGAAAATTGAAGGTGTTTTTCGTGTTGTTTGTCGCCCAAAGTCTGATCACTTTGTTTCCCCCCAATATTTTGACAGTATAAGATGATTCACGGAAACAAATTGACAAAATTTGAAACTCATAACTTTCGCTCAAAAATGTCCCTTGTGTTGTACATGGTAAATCGTAGGTGTTTTTAGTGTTGTTTGTCGCCCAAACACTTAGCTCATTGTTTCCCCCTAATATTTTGACAATATAAGATGATTCATGCAAAGAAATTGATCAAATTTGAAACTCATAACTTTTGCTCTATGTTTCGTAAATTGTAAACCACAGGTGTTTTTAGGTTGTTTGCCACCCCAACAATTAGCTCTTTGTTTTCCCCTAATATTTTGACAATGTAAGATGAATCACAAAAAGAAATTGACAAATTTTGAAACTCATAACTTTCGCTAAAAGTTATGCCTTGTTTCGTAAATGGTAAACTGTAGGGGCTTTTAGTGTTGTTTGTAGCCCAAACTCTTAGCTATTTGTCTCCCCCCAATGTTTGGAAAATATAAGATGATTCACGAGAATAAATTGAGAAAATTTGAAACTCATAACTTTCGTTCAAAGTTGTGCCTAGTGTTGTAAATTGTAAATCATGAGTGTTTTTAGTGCTGTTTGTCGCCCGAACTCTAAGCTCTTTGTTTCCCCCCAATATTTTGACAATATAAGATGATTCACAAAGAGAAATTGACAAAAATTTGAAAATCATAACTTCCGCTCAAAGTTGTGCCTTGTATCATAAATGGTAAATCCTAGATGTTTTTACTGTTGGTTGTTGTGGATCCTCTTATCTCTGTGTTTCCCACCAATATTTTGACAATATAGATGATTCACGAAAACAAATTGACAAAATTGAAGCTCATAACTTTCACTCAAAGTATGTCCTGTGCCGTAAATGGTAAATCGTAGGTGTTTTTCGTGTTGTTTGTCTCCCAAAGTCTTAGCTCTTTGTTTTCCCCCAATATTTTGACAATATAAGATGATTCACGAAAACAAATTGACAAAATTTGAAGCTTATAACTTTCACTCAAAGTATGCCCTGTGCCGTAAATGGTAAATCGTAGGTGTTTTTGGTGTTGTTTGTGGCCCGAAGTCTTAGCTCTTTGTTTCCCCCCAATATTTTGACAATATAAGATGATTCACGCAAAGAAATTGACAAAATCTGAAACTCATAACTTTCTCTCTAAGTTGTGCCTCGTGTCGTAAATGGTAACTCATAGGTGTTTTTGGTGTGGTTTGTCGCCCCAACTGTTAGCTTTTTATTTCCCTTAAATATTTTGACAATATAAGATGATTCACGTAAACAAATTGACAAAATTTGAAACTCATAACTTTCGCTCAAAGTTGTGCCTTGTATCATAGATGGTAAATCCTAGGTGTTTTTAGTGTTGGTTGTCGTGGAACCTCTTAGATCCGTGTTTCCCCCAATATTTTGGCAATATAGATGATTCACAAAAACAAATTGACAAAATTTGAAGCTCATAACTTTCACTCAAAGTATGCCCTATGCCATAAATGGTAAATCGTAGGTGTTTTTCGTGTTGTTTGTTGCCCAAAGTCTTAGCTCTTTGTTTCCCCCCAATATTTTGACAATATAAGATGATTCACGAAAAGAAATTGATAAAATTTGAAATTCAAAACTTTCGCTCTATCGTTTCGTAAATTGTAAACCATAGGTGTTTTTAGGTTGTTTCCCGCCCCAACTCTTAGCTCTTTGTTTCCCCCCAACATTTTTACGATGTAAGATGAATCACAAAAATAAATTGACAAATTTTGAAACTCATAACTTTCGCAAAAAGTTGTGCCGTGTATCGTAAATGGTAAATTGTAGGTGTTTTTAGTGTTGTTTATAGCCTAAACTCTTAGCTCATTGTTCCCCCCAATATTTTGATAATATAAGATGATTCACGCAAAGAAATTGATAAAATTTGAAACTCATAACTTTTGCTCTATGTTTCGTAAATTGTAAACCATAGGTGTTTTTAGGTTGTTTTCCGCCCCAACTTTTAGCTCTTTGTTCCCCCCCAACATTTTGACAATGTAAGATGAATCACAAAAAAAAATTGATAAATTTTGAAACTCATAACTTTCGCAAAAAGTTGTTCCTTGTATCGTCAATGGTAAATTGTTGGTGCTTTTAGTGTTGTTTGTAGCCCAAACTCTTAGTTATTTGTCTCCCCCCAAAATTTTGAAAATATAAGATGATTCACGGTAATAAATTGAGAAAATTTGAAACTCATAACTTTCGTTCAAAGTTGTGCCTAGTGTTGTAAATTATAAATCATGAGTGTTTTTAGTGTTGTTTGTCGCCCAAACTCTAAGCTCTTTGTTTCCCCCCAATATTTTGACAATATAAGATGATTCACAAAGAGAAATTGACAAAATTTGAAAATCATGACTTCCGCTCAAAGTTGTGCCTTGTATAATAAATGGTAAATCCTAGGTGTTTTTAGTGTTGGTTGTCGTGAAACCTCTTAGCTCTGTGTTTCCCCCCAATATTTTGACAATATAGATGATTCACGAAAACAAATTGACAAAATTTGAAGCTCATAACTTTCACTCAAAGTTTGCCCTATGCCGTAAATGGTAAATCGTAGGTGTTTTTCGTGTTGTTTGTCGCCCAAAGTCTTAGCTCTTTGTTTCTCCTCAAAATTTTGACAATATAAGATGATTCATGCAAAGAAATTGACAAAATTTGAAACTCATAACTTTCGCTCTAAGTTGTTCCTCGTGTCGTAAATGGTAATCCATAGGTGTTTTTGGTGTTGTTTGTCGCCCCAACTGTTAGCTTTTTGTTTCCCTTAAATATTTTGACAATATAAGATGATTCACAAAAAGAAATTGACAAAATTTGAAAATCATAACTTCCGCTCAAAGTTGTGCCTTGTGTTGTAAATGGTAAATCCTAGGTGTTTTTAGTGTTGGTTGTCGCGGAACCTCTTAGCTCTGTGTTTCCCCCCAATATTTTGACAATATAAGATGATTCACGAAAACAAATTGACAAACTTTGAAGCTCATAACTTTCACTCAAAGTATGCCTTGTGCCGTAAATGGTAAATCGTAGGTGTTTTTCGCCCAAAGTCTTAGCTCTTTGTTTCCCCCAATATTTTGACAATATAAGATGATTCATGCAAAGAAATTGAAAAAAATTGAAACTCATAACTTTCGCTCTAAGTTGTACCTCGTGTCGTAAATGGTAACTCATAGGTGTTTTTGGTGTTGTTTGTCGCCCCAACTGTTAGCTTTTTGTTTCCCTTAAATATTTTGACAATATAAGATGATTCACGTAAACAAATTAACAATATTTGAAAGTCATAACTTTCGCTGAAAAATGTGTCTTGTGTTGTAAATGGTAAATCGTAATTGTTTTTAGTGTTGTTTGTCGCCCAAACTCTTAGCTCATTGTTTCCCCCCAATATTTTGATAATATAAGATGATTCACGCAAAGAAATTGATAAAATTTGAAACTCATAACTTTTGCTCTATGTTTCATAAATTGTAAACCATAGGTGTTTTTAGGTTGTTTTCCGCCCCAACTTTTAGCTCTTTGTTCCCCCCCAACATTTTGACAATGTAAGATGAATCACAAAAAAAATTGATAAATTTTGAAACTCATAACTTTCGCAAAGAGTTGTTCCTTGTATCGTCAATGGTAAATTGTTGGTGCTTTTAGTGTTGTTTGTAGCCCAAACTCTTAGTTATTTGTCTCCCCCCAGTATTTTGAAAATATAAGATGATTCACGATAATAAATTGAGAAAATTTGAAACTCATAACTTTCGTTCAAAGTTGTGCCTAGTGTTGTAAATTGTAAATCATGAGTGTTTTTAGTGTTGTTTGTCGCCCAAACTCTAAGCTCTTTGTTTCCCCCCAATATTTTGACAATATAAGATGATTCACAAAGAGAAATTGACAAAATTTGAAAATCATAACTTCCGCTCAAAGTTGTGCCTTGTATATCATAAATGGTAAATCCTATGTGTTTTTAGTGTTGGTTGTCGCGGAACCTCTTAGCTCTGTTGATGCGACCCTGCCAGTAGATCGCGTGCCAATGCCGGGCAATGCTTCATCGCGTGCCTCAACGCTAGCCAACACAAGTGATGTGTTCTTGCCTCCGATGGCAAGCTAATTGTCAAAGGTGACGCCTTGGGATCTAGTCTTGGTTGGGAAGTCACTCGATCTTTGTCAAATGGCGGTGTTGGTGGCGGTTCGCGAGCGAGAGATCGCGATGAATGATATGATGGAAGCGATTGATGGAGTGAACGGATAGTGATGGCGGAAGCGATTTGATGAGGGATAGGTGACTTGAAGGACAAGCCTTTGGTGTCGTAGCGTCGACTGCGGAGGAAGGGAGATGCGAAGGAAGACTTGGCTTGAAATATCAAACAATTGCCGTAGCATCGACGGAGGAGGGAATGGGGATGCGAAGATAGAGTGTGAAGTCCGATCAAGGGAAGGAGGATAAACACTAGACTTGAAACCTTGAATTAAATTGAATGTAAGAAAATAAAAAGACAAAGGGAGGCTTTAAATCGCCAATGTATCTCGGCCAAGACCTAATGGGCTTGGGCCGAAACGAGCCTAAGGGCTATCCCATGCAAGCATGCAAAAAGGCACAAACCCTAAAAGATAGAAAGACTATAAAAGGAAACTATCTAAAACAAAGCGGGAAATACCAAATATAGAAAATGTCTCAAAAGAACGCGTTTAAAGGCATTGAATGCGAGAATCTTCAGATAGAACGCAATCAGTATTGAAAGAGGTTGAGTCGCTTGAAAGAGATCGCGTTCAACATTGAGTCGCTTAAAGGAAGACGCGTTGAAGAACACGATCTTTGGTCTTGGATAGAGATGCTTGAATGAGATCGCGGACTCTGTTCCAGATGCGAGGAGTATGACGAAGAATGCGGTCTTCGTACTTGGCTCTTCTGAGCTCACGGTCATGGCTTCGACCTCGTCTTAGGCCGTCATGGGAGGCAGGGTCACATCAACAAGCCATCACCAGAGAACACGTTCTCCTTCGAAGCGCCACAAGCCAAGTGCAGAGATCGCGTTCTATCTCAAGATCCCTTCCACCAACAATGACCGCGTTCTGTCTCAAGTTCCTCGCATTCAATGATGAACGCGTTCTTTGAATATCTTTGTAATTTTTAGAACATTATTATTTTCAGTGTTTTCCTTTTGGGTGTTTGTTCTACGCGTGTCGCGTGGGCCAGCCCATTAAGCGAGACTCGGCCCATCCGAGTCCCGTTATCTCCTATAAAAGGTCATCTCGACCTTTTGTATTAGGTTACCTCTAATTTGAATCAAAGCTTAAGTTGAGAGCCTATCGCCTCCTTCCTTTGATTGGACGTCAAACACCTCTCTGTCTTCTCATCTCCTTCACTCCGCCGCCGACGCTACGGCAATCGCTTGTTCTTCAAGCCAAGTCTTCTTTCGCATCTCCTTCACTCCGCTGCCGATGCTACAGCCCAAGACTTGTATTTTCAAGTCATCTATCCCCTCCAACAATCGCTTCGGCCATCGCAATACCACCATCAATCATCGCGTTCACCAACTCCCACGAGGCCCCAAATACCGCGTTCCACTCATCCAACCACAGAAGCAACCCGCGCGACTTCCCACCAAGATCATCGATCCGGCATTCACAAGCAGGAACGCATCAACTGGCATCAGAGCCTTTGATCTTTTAAGTCGCTTGTCAAGTTCTCATTTGTTCACAAATTGTTTTTCTCCCCCATTATCCTTGCTTCCGCGTTTGTCACAAAATTTTTTCTCTTCAAACACATGCTTGTTCCATCGGTTTCTATAAGAGAATCTCTTGGCCGATAATTGCTTGATCCACGCGCGAAATTTGTGTGATTTGCTAGCGTGAAATCTTCTGACTGTAATTGATTAATTTGCTTAATTGATTTCGTGAACTTCACATGCCATAAATTCCATATCTTCTTGTTGATTCACCATCATAAATCTGAATCAATCTTCTCTCTCCTATCGCGTCAATCTCGCGATTTCTTTCTATATTAGTTACTTAGCCGATTTTATTTTGTTTCATTTAATTCTTATCCGATCTTCAATCAAAAGTTAAAACAAGATCTCAGATTTGAATTTCAAATTCAAAAAAAAAAGTCAAAGTCGCATTTTAAAAAAACGAAAAAAAAAGAACGCGACATTCAAAAAAAAAAAAGACGAAGAAGGAAAGCCAAAATAAGGCAACCTTCTTTTCCCCTCTCTGCTAGGCTCATCTTCTTCACCTCTCCACCGTCTAGGTTAACACCTTGCAGGTTGGTTCTTGTGTGTTTGTGTTGTTTATGTAAGAGGTTAAGACTTTATTCAATTGGTTTCGTTTGGTTTTATGCTAGCATATCACACTTGTTTTGTGTTTTGCCTAAGCCGCCCTTACGGCCAAAAGAACGCGCCCTCCTACGTGAACACTTGTTACTTGCTCGTTGCTTGCTTGATCTTTGGTTGTGTTGTCTTTTGTTCGTTTTTACTCGCCATGTCTGGTCACATTGTCTTAGGAAATGAGAACGCGCCAAATCTACCCTTGGTGCCACAACAAGACCAACACAATGAAGATCCCCCTTTGGAGCTCTCGGCTGAACAACGCGAGATACAGGAGTTAAGGCACCAAGTTGCCAAACTCCAAGCCATGCAGCGCGTCACAACCGTGGTGACCGCGCCAACACAGATGATCAACATGGATGCCGCGGGAGGACCGCGACAAACTTACGCTGGTCCAAGCCAACAACGCGTGGATAAGGGAAACGGGTTGCTGCCTTTGACCTCCAACCGCGTCTACAACGGCTTCAATCAGTCATAGAGAGTCATCAAGGATACGTGTCGCACCACGATCATTCCGCTCTGCGCGCAAATCCTAACGACTACGACACCGACTCCGACCGCGACAATGATCATCAAGGTGAGTTTTTTGAACCATACGATTTTGATGACAGGTATGCATCTCGACGCACCCAGCACCGCGTTCAAGGTTCAACACCTCATGAAGGCCAATTACGCGAAGCCGAGTTGGCCGCTGTGACACCGCGAAGACCCAGTCGCCGTCCCAGTGGGCACAAGCGACGCGATGAGGCCGATTTCGAGACGCCAACTACCCAGCCACGAAGCTACGATGTGCGTGAACACCTACGACATCAAAGTGCTCGGACGCCACGCTATGAGTCTGATGGCTATGCGTAAATCACACCCAGAGTCCAAGACGAATTCGACGAGTTCGACGACGATGAAGTTGAAGACTCATGTATGATAAATTCTGGCTATTCTTACCCCCCCTCTTGGTGATCCTATTCAGTTGTAGGATAGTCCCGCAGACTGGGTTCCGCCACCGCGGCTCTAGTTCCAACCGCAACAACCATTCCAGGGCAACATGGCGACAGTCACACGCGGCCAGTGTCGCGAAGAACGGACGCGCGACTATCGTCCCCAAGGCGAGGAAGATGCCCAACCGCGGCGCCGACGCCGCGACGATGTCAACGCGCCCCATGGTGAGTTCGCAACTCACAATGTCCAAAGAGACCACGATCTTCTCCACCTAGGCCACGCTCCACATCCTGCAGTGCATCTTCACATGGAAGCCTCGATCGCGCCCCGCTACCATCGCCATGAAGTGAAGGTAAAAATTGAGAACTTTTTGGGTGAATATGATCCCGCTATATTTCTTGAATGGGTGCAGGCAACAGAATACACGTTACGATATTGCCACGTGCCACCAGAGGAGCATGTCGACGCGGCCACTCTACATTTCAGCGGTGCGGCACGCGTTTGGTGGCACAAGTTCGTGGATGATCGCGTTTGCCGCCGTCTCGCACCCATCACAGACTGGCACCAACTTGTCTACGTGATGACAAAGAAGTATGTCCCAGCCGACTACAGGAACCAGATGAAGATGGAGATTGCCCTGGCTCGCCAAGGCTCTAAGACACCTCTCGAGTTCTTTTCACAATTGGAGGACATGTATTACAAGGCAAGTATTAGCGTCGCCCCGTCCACGCTGAGGACAAAGTTTCTAAGTGGCCTGAACGCGCCAATCCGCGATCAACTTGAGATCTTGCCCATCAAAGACCTTAACACATTGACACACACGGCGATGCAGGTCCACAACCAGCTCAACCGCCATAAGCAATCATCTTGGCAAATTCAAAGCCAACGCATGTATGAATCTAACCCTGGTAATTTCTTTACTACTGATGTGCGCACGCCAGTCACAGGAACCAGCGCGTCCATCCAAGACAAACATGGCAAGAATGCGTTGCCCACCTCCAACGCAGCTCATGCGATCACCACAAAGGACTCCTCACAGAGCACTGAGCGTGCGCGTGACCTTGAATGTTTCAAGTGTGGAGGGTGAGGCCACTACAAAAGGGATTGTCCAAATAACAGAAAGGTCCTCTTCTCCAACACTACAGCCAGCTATGAATCCTATGAGGAGGAAGTGGCACCGCTTGAGGCCATTGACGAAGGAAACGAAGACGACTGCGAGGACGCTTATGCGTGTGAGGCTGTCGTGCTACATGCCGGCACACCCCTCAGCCTTATCACGCGTCGCATTCTTACAATCAAAGAGGACACTCTAGTCGACCAACGCGAGAACCTATTTCACATGCGTTGCCTGGTCAAGACGGCGTCCCTGAGTGTAACATCGTCAATGAGAGGGTGGTCAACCATCTCAGCCTGTCGATAATGCCTCATCCACAACCATATGGCCTACAATGGCTATCTTCAAGCTTAGGTAACACTGTCTCACGGTAGTGTCTTTTACCCTTTTCCATTGGTCCCTACAAAGACACAATTTTATGTGATGTGATTGCAATGGACGCCACCCATCTCTTGCTTGGGCGTCCATGGCAGTTCGATCGTCGCGTGCTTCACGATGGGTATCTAAACACCTATGTGTTTACCTACCACGGGAAGCGCGTGACTCTTTTACCTATGTCTCCCCATGAGATTTTACAGGATCATGTCGAGCGTGATCGAGAAAAGACTTTGGACAACGCAAAGACCGCGTCAACACCAAGCAAGGACATTGTCACAACCAGGAGATCGCGTACTTCCTTAGGCAAGGACATCACTTCAAAAACCATCGCACCCAAGGATAAAACGCATTACAGGGACATTGTTAGCACTGCGTTGAAAGACTCTTGTCAGCACCGTGTGCTTCTCGCGCGGCCAACCTGTCAACCTTTGCCCAGCCTGACACCTCTGAGGACGTTTGCCACCCTGTCGTGCCCTTCGAAGGAACATGAGCACACAACCACGACCAACCGCGCTGAGCAAGTCCACGAGATTCATAGCGCAATGCATTACGCGCTGATGCACACCAGTGGCCGTTGTTGCATCGTGTTCGAACCCGAGATCCAAATGTGGCTGCACTTGCGCGCGTTGCGTTTTCACTCGAGGGACATCCATAATCTACACTCCCGTGGAGAGCGATCATTCCGCATTGTACATTCAATTGAAGATACAACTTTCCCTCTAACATTCGATAATGGTGAAGCGGGGACGCTTCACAGCCAAGTGGGGGAGGGTGATGCGAACCTGCCAGTAGATCGCGTGCTAATGCCGGGCAATGCTTCATCGCGTGCCTCAACACTAGCCAACACAAGCCATCACCAGAGAACACGTTCTCCTTCAAAGCGCCACCAGCCAAGTGTAGAGATCGCATTCTATTTCAAGATCCCTTCCACCATCAATGACCGCGTTCTATCTCAAGGTCCTCGCATTCAATAATGAACGTGTTATTTGAATATCTTTGTAATTTTTAGAACATTATTATTTTCAGTGTTTTTCTTTGGGTGTGTGTTCCACGCATGTCGCGTGGGCCAACCCATTAAGCGAGACTCGGCCCATCCGAGTCCCGTTATCTCCTATACAAGGTCATCTCGACCTTTTGTATTAGGTTATATCTAATTTGAATCAAAGCTTAAGTTGAGAGCCTATCGCCTTCTTCTTTTAATTGGACGTCAAACACCTCTCTGTCTTCTCATGTCCTTCACTCTGCCGCCGATGCTACGGCAATCGCTTGATTCTTCAAGCCAAGTCTTCCTTCACATCTCCTTCACTACGCTGTCGACGCTACGGCCCAAGACTTGTCTTTTCAAGTCATATATCCCCTCCAACAATCGCTTTCGCCATCGCAATACCACCATCAATCATCGCGTTCACCAACTCCCACGAGGCCCCAAATACCGCGGTCCACTCATCCAACCACAGAAGCAACCCACGCGACTTCCCACCAAGATCATCGATCCGACTTTCACAAGCAGGAACACATCATATGTGTTTCCCCCAATTATTTTGACAATATAGATGATTCAAGAAAACAAATTGACAAAATTTGAAAATCATAACTTTCACTCAAAGTATGTCATGTGCCGTAAATGGTAAATCGTAGCTGTTTTTCGTGTTGTTTGTCGCCCAAAGTGTTATCTCTTTGTTTCCCTCCAATATTTTGACAATATAAGATGATTCACACAAAGAAATTGATAAAATTTGAAACTCATAACTTTCGCTTTAAGTTGTTCCTCGTGTCGTAAATGGTAATCCATAGGTGTTTTTGGTGTTGTTTGTCGCCCCAACCGTTAGCTTTTTGTTTCCCTTAATTATTTTGACAATATAAGATGATTCACGAAAACAAATTGACAAAATTTGAAACTCATAACTTTCGCTCAAAAATGTGCATTGTGTTGTAAATGGTAAATCGTAGGTGTTTTTAGTGTTGTTTGTCGCCCAAACTCTTAGCTCATTGTTTTCCCCTAATATTTTGACAATATAAGATGATTCCAACAAAGAAATTGAAAAAATTTGAAACTCATAACTTTCGCTCTATGTTTCGTAAATTGTAAACCACATGTGTTTTTTCGTTGTTTGCCGCCCAACTATTAGCTCTTTGTTTCCCCCCAATATTTTGACAATGTAAGATGAATCACAAAAAGAAATTGACAATTTTTGAAACTCATAACTATCGCAAAAAGTTATGCCTTGTATCGTAAATGGTAAATTGTAGGTGCTTTTAGTGTTGTTTGTAGCCCAAACTCTTAGCTATTTGTCTCCCCATAATATTTTGAAAATATAAGATGATTCACGGTAATAAATTGAGAAATTATGAAACTCATAACTTTCGTTCAAAGTTGTGCCTAGTGTTGTAAATTGTAAATCATGAGTGTTTTTAGTGTTGTTTGTCGCCCAAACTCTAAGCTCTTTGTTTCCCCCCAATATTTTGACAATATAGAATGATTCACAAAAATAAATTGACAAAATTTGAAAATCATAACTTCCGCTCAAAGTTGTGCCTTGTATCATAAATGGTAAATCCTAGGTGTTTTTAGTGTTGGTTGTCACATAACCTCTTAGCTCTGTGTTTCCCCCCAATATTTTGACAATATAAGATGATTCACAAAAACAAATTGACAAAATTGAAAGCTCATAACTTTCACTCAAAGTATGCCTTGTGCCGTAAATGGTAAATCGTAGGTGTTTTTCGTGTTGTTTGTCGCCCAAAGTCTTAGCTCTTTGTTTCCCCCCAATATTTTGACAATATAAGATGTTCACGCAAAGAAATTGACAAAATTTAAAACTCATAACTTTCGCTTTAAGTTGTGCCTCATGTCGTAAATGGTAACTCATAGGTGTTTTTGGTGTTGTTTGTCGCCCCAACTGTTATCTTTTTGTTTCCCTTATATATTTTGACAATATAAGATGATTCACGTAAACAAATTAACAACATTTGAAACTTATAACTTTCGCTCAAAGTTGTGCCTTGTATCATAAATGGTAAATCCTAGGTGTTTTTAGTGTTGGTTGTCGCGGAACCTCTTAGCTCTGTGTTTCCCCCCAATATTTTGACAATATAGATGATTCACGAAATAAATTGACAAAATTTGAAGCTCATAACTTTCACTCAAAGTATGCCTTGTGCCGTAAATGGTAAATCGTAAGTGTTTTTTGTAATACCTGAAATTTTTGGGAATATTTAGAATTTTATATTAGGAATTAATGTGAAAAAAAAATTATGAATTGATGATATGAAAGTTGATCATCTCAGGTATAATACTTGAGGTTCTTAGAAGACGACTTGGGGATTATTTAGGAATCTTATTATTTTGAGGAATAGCGGTACAAGGATTTTTCGGGTACTAGGCTTTGTAAGTATTATTGGGTCTATATGAATAGACTTTGTTATTTTTGAAATATTATCTCGAGGTATGTATTAATATTTTATTTTGAGATTAGAAATTCTAAGAAAATTTTCTTACTACTAGTATAGTATGAAAGTCATCGAGAGACTTGGGTTAGCATTAGTTTTGGAATTTTCCCGTGTAATTGGTGGGGTATTTCAATTATATATATATATATAATATATTATAGTTAGGAAAAATTACAAGTACATAAGGACAAAATAGGAATTTGATGTCTATCTTTTAATTACCTTTGTCCATGATTAATCTTGTACTTATCTAAGGAAGTTTCTTTATTCTTTCTCCTTGTCTCCATCCGTCCACCTTCATTTTTACTCCTCCATGGCTGCTTTCTTCATGGTTAAGTTCATCTTGAATTATCTAGATAATTCCTAAACCATGTTTATCTTTTAAATTGTCTAGAAACTTCTAAACTAGCCATGTTAATCTTTTCTAAGCCTAGAACTTTCCTTAGCCTATATATATGGCTTACCCCCTCCTTTCTTGGGGGATGTTGACCGGCCCTCCTTGGCCACACATATACTCCATGCTCATCCATCATAGCCATGCTTCATGGCCAACACCTTCCACTCCATCCACCACCATACCTCACGGCCATGCTCCTCTCTCATGTACCCCACGGCCACCACTAATCATCCTCCTCCATACTTACCTTCAACTCCATTCTCCTCATGTGTAATTATGGATCATTGCTCCCATCTATTTCAAGATTATTATGCATCCATCCTTGATTAGGATTATAAGGTAAGAATTCTTCTTAGATAATTCTTAAATTTAATATTATGGTTTGGATGTGTTCTTGTGTAAATGAGGTGATTAGGGTGTAAATGGTGATTAATTAGAGATAATTGATGATTGGAAGATAGCTTAGGAAGATTGAAATTGGAGTTTGAAAGTGAAAGATGAAATTTGGGTAAGAACCGTAACTTCTGGAAAATTCTGGGCATTATTCGTAAATACTGGAAAGTTAGGGTTAATATTATAATTTGAGGAATTTTGTTACGAGAATGGGGAACTTGACGGATCTCGATTTGGAGTTGTATATCAAAAGTTATGAGTGATTCTGTAATGTATTGTAAAATTCAGGAAGTCGCTGCAATATTAGGAATTTCAAAATACCGGGCCACGACAAGAATGATACAACAAGAAATGTTGTCGTGGACATCATTAAGGCAAGTTATATGCGAATGTTTATATGCTTTGCATAAATATAGATTATCTGTATATGCAGTAATACCATAATTAGTATTATATATATGTGTGTGTGGTGGTTGTATTTTTTTATGTTATGAGATGTTGAGATTTGATATGATTATATGTTGGGAATTGATATGAAAATATGTCGAGGTTCATGGATTATATGTTGGGGTTTATGATATAACTATGTGTTAGGATTATATGGCTGATGAGTATATGATTGATGAATATATGATATGGATATTCATATGATAGTATGAGTTGATATGAATCATAATAGTTGGTACAGTATCGAGATAATGTGGTGATAGATATCTGTATGAAATATGTGGAGTCTATATAAGAGATATTAATGATGTAGGTGATTGTTGATGTTTGAAATAGAATATGTGATAATGTTGTTTATGGTAAATAATTGAGGATATAGTTGATGTGTGCCTGTATGGCTAATGAATACGATGATGAGTTATAAGGAATGGGTTAATATAGGCCTATGTGGCAAAAGAATAGGTGATGAGTTGTGAATCATCGGGATTGATCCTTGTGATATTGTATTTTCAAGATTTATATCCTTATGTGTTTTTATTCGTGTTTTTAAAATAAATTGTTGTTGATTTTGCCTGTGTGGCAATTGTATGATAAATTGTTGTTGATTTCGCCTGTGTGGCAGTCATAAAATAAAGTGTTGATGTTTAGGCCTGTGTAGCAATGATTCATCCCTCGATTAGGGCTCATCTTGGGTTTGGCCGCCCGGGGTGAGTGGGTCATGGGAGGTGCTTTACCTGTGGTTTATGGAGGATCGCTCGTCTAGCTAACGAAGTTGTACCCTCCAACAGGTAAAGGTATATGTTTTTGGTGTTTTGTTTAGCCATCCCTTTTTATCCCCGGTGTCCGGTTGGATATGCCAAGGGGGCAACTTTACCTGTATTGGGAAGGATGGGCCGCCTAGCTAACGACGCCGTTGGCTTCTCGCGGGTAAAGGTGTAGGAAGAAGGTACCTTCGTGCCCAAAATTTCTTGGGCATGTTTTCGATGTGATTGTGAACGTTCTTCGTGGATACTGTATTTGGTTCTGTTTACTTTCCATTGTGAAAAATATACCCGGGTATGGTTTTTAAATTAATAAATATTGATCCTGATGATCTGTGACTTAAATAGATATTTCTTAGATTACTGTGAAGTGTTATGTAATGACATATATGGTATTCTGATGATATGAGGTTTAGTGGGATAATTATATGATTACTGTGATAAGTTGAGGTATGGATAATACTCATAAGGAATTTTGTAAGGTCATTGAAGTTTAGTTGAATACTTAAGGAGAATTCTGTATAATATAGTATATGGTTCAATTTGGGTAATTATGGACTTACCGTTGATTGAGGTTTAGTTAGGTATTTGGATTTTCTGGCATTTGAGGCTTAGTTAGCTATATATTGAATTATTGGGATATAGTTGTGAAATTGTGGGACACTATATAATGAGAGTTATAAAATGAGATATGAGGTTCAGTCGAGTATTAAGTGAAGTGTATTGAGAAATTAGATTAGCCATGTATGTGGTTGGAGTTAATCAGGATATTAGGTTATACAGTATTAAGATATTTAGGTGATCTATTTATTGAGGTATATTTAATTATAACCTTGGGTTATAGGTTATTATGGTTTCTGCATATAAGTCTTCCTTTATTTATGATATTGTATATACTCGATTCGCTTATGACTTGCTTAGTCTGTACAAGGACTAACCCCGTTATGGGGGACCAGTTATGATTGCAGGCTCGAATATCAGAGTAGCGCAGCAGAAGCATGGAGGAGAAGGACATGCGACATGTTGTTGGAAATCTCGATTAGATGGTATTAAGGATTCATGATTTTGAAAGTTTCAGGGTGAGTTTTCTTTATCTTATACTAGCCTGAGGGAATTTCTGTAGAAAATTCATGGCGCTGTAGCTCCCCAAAGGAGGTTAAAATTGGGGCGTTACATTTTTTGTGTTGTTTGTCGCCCAAAGTCTTATCTCTTTGTTTCCCCCCCAATATTTTGACAATATAAGATGATTCACGCAAAGAAATTGATAAAATTTGAAACTCATAACTTTTGATCTATGTTTCGTAAATTGTAAACCATAGGTGTTTTTAGGTTGTTTCCCACCCCAACTCTTAGCTCTTTGTTTCCCCCCAACATTTTGACGATGTAAGATGAATCACAAAAAGAAATTGACAAATTTTGAAACTCATAATTTTCGCAAAAAGTTATGCCTTGTATCGTAAATGGTAAACTATAGGTGCTTTTAGTGTTGTTTGTAGCCCAAACTCTTAGTTATTTGTCTCCCCCCAATATTTGGAAAATATAAGATGATTCACGGTAATAAATTGAGAAAATTTGAAACTCATAACTTTCCTTCAAAGTCGTGCCTTGTGTTGTAAATTGTAAATCATGAGCGTTTTTAGTGTTGTTTGTCGCCCAAACTCTAAGCTTTTTATTTCCCCCCAATATTTTGACAATATAAGATGATTCACAAAAAGAAATAGACAAAATTTGAAAATCATAACTTCCGCTCAAAGTTGTGCCTTGTATCATAAATGGTAAATCCAAGGTGTTTTTAGTGTTGTTTGTCGCGGAACCTCTTAGCTCTGTGTTTCCCCCCAATATTTTGACAATATAAGATGATTCACGTAAAGAAATTGACAAATTTTAAAACTCATAATTTTTGCTCTAAGTTGTGCCTCGTGTCGTAAATGGTATCTCATAGGTGTTTTTGGTGTTGTTTGTTGCCCCAACTGTTAGCTTTTTGTTTCCCTTAAATATTTTGACAATATAAGATGATTCACGTAAACAAATTGACAAAATTTGAAATTCATAACTTTTGCTCTATGTTTCTTAAATTGTAAACCATAGGTGTTTTTAGGTTGTTTGTCGTCCAAACTCTTAGCTCTTTGTTTCCCCCCAACATTTTGACAATGTAAGATGAATCACAAAAATAAATTGACAAACTCATAACTTTCGCAAAAAGTTGTGCCTTGTATCATAAATGGTAAATTGTAGGTGCTTTTAGGGTTGTTTGTAGCCCAAACTCTTAGTTATTTGTCTCCCCCCAATATTTTGAAAATATAAGATGATTCACGGTAATAAATTGAGAAAATTTGAAACTCATAACTTCCGTTCAAAGTTGTGCCTAGTGTTGTAAATTGTAAATCATGAGTGTTTTTAGTGTTGTTTGTCACCCAAACTCTAAGCTCTTTGTTTTCCCCCAATATTTTGACAATAAAAGATGATTCACAAAAAAAATTGACAAAATTTGAAAATCATAACTTTCGTTCAAAGTTGTGCCTTGTATCATAAATGATAAATCTTAGGTGTTTTTAGTGTTGGTTGTCGCGGAACCTCTTAGCTATGTGTTTCCCCCCAATATTTTGACAATATAAGATGATTCACGAAAACAAATTGACAAAATTTGAAGATCATAACTGCCGCTCAAAGTTGTGTCTTGTATCATAAATGGAAAATCCTAGGTGTTTTTGGGTTGTTTGCCGCCCGAACTCTTAGCTCTTAGTTTCCCCCAAACATTTTGACAATGTAAGATGAATCAAAAAAAGAAATTGACAAATTTTGAAACTCATAAGTTTCGCAAAAAGGTGTGCCTTGTATCGTAAATGGTAAATTGTAGGTGATTTTAGTGTTATTTGTAGCCCAAACTCTTAGCTATTTGTCTCCCCCCAATATTTTGAAACTATAAGATGATTCACGGTAATAAATTGAGAAAATTTGAAACTCATAACTTTCGTTCAAAGTTGTGCATAGTGTTGTAAATTGTAAATCATGAGTGTTTTTAGTGTTGTTTGTCGCCCAAACTCTAAGTTCTTTGTTTCCCCCCAATACTTTGACAATCTAAGATGATTTACAAAAAGAACTTGAAAAAATTTGAAAATCATAACTTTCGCTCAAAGTTGTGCCCTGTAGTAAATCCTATGTGTTTTTTGTGTTGGTTGTCGCGGAACCTCTTAGCTCTATGTTTCCCCCAATATTTTGACAATATAAGATGATTCACTTACACAAATTGACAAAATTTGAAACTCATAACATTCGCTGAAAAATGTGTCTTGTGTTGTAAATGGTAAAACGTAGGTGTTTTTAGAGTTGTTTGTCTCCCAAACTCTTAGCTCATTGTTTCCCCCGAATATTTTGATAATATAAGATGATTCATGCAAAGAAAATGATAAAATTTGAAACTCATAACTTTCGCTCTATGTTTTGTAAATTGTAAACCATAGGTGTTTTTAGGTTGTTTCCCGTCCAAACTCTTAGCTCTATATTTTCCCCCAACATTTTGAGAATGTAAGATGAATCACAAAAAGAAATTGACAAATTTTGAAACTCATAAGTTTCGCAAAAAGTTGTGTCTTGTATCGTAAATGGTAAATTATAGGTGATTTTAGTGTTGTTTGTAGCCCAAACTCTTAGCTATTTGTCTCCCCCCAATATTTTGAAAATATAAGATGATTCACGGTAATAAATTGAGAAAATTTGAAACTCATAACTTTCGTTCAAAGTTGTGCCTAGTGTTGTAAATTGTAAATCATGAGTGTTTTTAGTGTTGTTTGTCGCCCAAACTCTAAGCTCTTTGTTTCCCCCCAATACTTTGACAATATAAGATGATTCACAAAAAGATATTGACAAAATTTGAAAATCATAACTTCCGCTCAAAGTTCTGCCTTGTAGTAAATCCTAGGTGTTTTTAGTGTTGGTTGTCGCGGAACCTCTTAGCTCTGTGTTTCCCCCCAATATTTGACAATATATGATTCACGTAAACAAATTGACAAAATTTGAAAGTCATAACATTCACTGAAAAATGTGTCTTGTGTTGTAAATGATAAATCGTAGATGTTTTTATTGTTGTTTGTCACCCAAACTCTTAGCTCATTGTTTCCCCCCAATATTTTGACAATATAAGATGATTCACGCAAATAAATTGATAAAATTTGAAACTCGTAACTTTCGCTCTTTGTTTCGTAAATTGTAAACCATAGGTGTTTTTAGGATGTTTGCCGTCCAAACTCTTAGCTCTTTGTTTCCCACCAACATTTTGACATTGTAAGATGAATCACAAATATAAATTGACAAATTTTAAAATTCATATCTTTCGCAAAAAATTGTGCTTTGTATCGTAAATGGTAAATTGTAAGTGTTTTTAGTGTTGTTTGTAGCCCAAACACTTAGCTATTTGCTCCCCCCAATATTTTGAAAATATAAGATGATTCACGGTAATGAATTGAGAAAATTTGAAACTCAATACTTTCGTTCAAAGTTGTGCCTAGTATTGTAAATTGTAAATCATGAGTGTTTTTACTGTTGTTTGTCGCCCAAACTCTAAGCTCTTTGTTTTCCCCTAATACTTTGACAATATAAGATGATTCACAAAAGAAATTGATAAAATTTGAAAATCATAACTTCCGCCCAAAGTTGTGCCTTGTAGTAAATCCTAGGTGTTTTTAGTGTTGGTTGTCGCGGAACCTCTTAGCTTTGTGTTTCCCCCCAATATTTTGACAATATAAGATGATTCACGAAAACAAACTGACAAAATTTGAAGATCATATCTTCCGCTCAAAGTTGTGCCTTGTATCATAAATGGTAAATCCTAGGTGTTTTTAGTGTTGTTTGTCGCAGAACCTCTTAGCTCTATGTTTCCCCCCAATATTCTGCCAATATAAGATGGTTCACGCAAAGAAATTGATAAAATTTGAAACTCATAACTTTCGCTCTATGTTTGGTAAATTGTAAACCATAGGTGTTTTTAGGTTGTTTGCCGCCCAAACTCTTAGCTGTTTGTTCCCACCCAACATTTTGACAATGTAAGATGAATCACAAAAAGAAATTGACAAATTTTGAAACTCATATGTTTTGCAAAAAGTTGTGCCTTGTATCGTAAATGGTAAATTGTAGGTGATTTTAGTGTTGTTTGTAGCTCAAACTCTTAGCTATTTGTCTCCCCCCAATATTTTGAAAATATAAGATGATTCACGGTAATAAATTGAGAAATTTGAAACTCATAACTTTCGTTCAAAGTTGTGCCTAGTGTTGTAAATTGTAAATCATGAGTGTTTTTAGTGTTGTTTGTCGCCCAAACTCTAAGCTCTTTGTTTCCCCCCAATACTTTGACAATATAAGATGATTTACAAAAGAACTTGACAAAATTTGAAAATCATAACTTCCGCCCAAAGTTGTGCCTTGTAGTAAATCCTAGGTGTTTTTAGTGTTGGTTGTCGCGGAACCTCTTAGCTCTGTGTTTCCCCCCAATATTTTGACAATATAAGATGATTCACGAAAACAAATTGACAAAATTTGAAGATCATATATTCCGCTCAAAGTTGTGCCTTGTATCATAAATGGTAAATCCTAGGTGTTTTTAGTGTTGTTTGTCGCAGAACCTCTTAGCTCTATGTTTCCCCCCAATATTCTGCCAATATAAGATGGTTCACGCAAAGAAATTGACAAAATTTAAAACTCATAATTTTCGCTCTAAGTTGTGCCTCGTGTCTTAAATGGTAACTCATAGGTATTTTTGGTGTTGTTTGTCGCCCCAACTGTTAGCTTTTTGTTTCCCTTAAATATTTTGACAATATAAGATGATTCACGTAAACAAATTGACAAAATTTGAAACTCATAACTTTCGCTGAAAATTGTGTCTTGTATTGTAAATGGTAAATCGTAGGTGTTTTTAGTGTTGTTTGTCGCCCAAACATTTAGATCATTGTTTCCCCCCAATATTTTGACAATATAAGACGATTCACGCAAAGAAATTGAAAAAACTTGAAACTCATAACTTTCGCTCTATGTTTCGTAAATTGTAAACCATAGGTGTTTTTAGGTTGTTTGCCGCCCAAACTCTTAGCTCTTTGTTTCCCCCCAACATTTTGACAATGTAAGATGAATCACAAAAAGAAATTGACAAATTTTGAAACTCATATGTTTTGCAAAAAGTTGTGCCTTGTATCGTAAATGGTAAATTGTAGGTGATTTTAGTGTTGTTTGTAGCCCAAACTCTTAGATATTTGTCTCCCTCCAATATTTTGAAAATATAAGATGATTCACGGTAATAAATTGAGAAAATTTGAAACTCATAACTTTCGTTCAAAGTTGTGCCTAGTGTTGTAAATTGTAAATCATGAGTGTTTTTAGTGTTGTTTGTCTCTCACACTCTAAGCTCTTTGTTTTCCCCTAATACTTTGACAATATAAGATGATTCACAAAAGAAATTGACAAAATTTGAAAATCATAACTTCCGCCCAAAGTTGTGCCTTGTAGTAAATCCTAGGTGTTTTTAGTGTTGGTTGTCGCGGAACCTCTTAGCTTTGTGTTTCCCCCCAATATTTTGACAATATAAGATGATTCACGAAAACAAACTGACAAAATTTAAAGATCATATCTTCCGCTCAAAGTTGTGCCTTGTATCATAAATGGTAAATCCTAGGTGTTTTTAGTGTTGTTTGTCGCAGAACCTCTTAGCTCTACGATTCCCCCCAATATTCTGCCAATATAAGATGGTTCACGCAAAGAAATTGGCAAAATTTAAAACTCATAATTTTCGCTCTATGTTTCGTAAATTGTAAACCATAGGTGTTTTTAGGTTGTTTGCCGCCCAAACTCTTAGCTGTTTGTTCCCACCCAACATTTTGACAATGTAAGATGAATCACAAAAAGAAATTGACAAATTTTGAAACTCATATGTTTTGCAAAAAGTTGTGCCTTGTATCGTAAATGGTAAATTGTAGGTGATTTTAGTGTTGTTTGTAGCCCAAACTCTTAGCTATTTGTCTCCCCCCAATATTTTGAAAATATAAGATGATTCACGGTAATAAATTGAGAAAATTTGAAACTCGTAACTTTCGTTCAAAGTTGTGCCTAGTGTTGTAAATTGTAAATCATGAGTGTTTTTAGTGTTGTTTGTCGCCCAAACTCTAAGCTCTTTGTTTCCGCCCAATACTTTGACAATATAAGATGATTCACAAAAGAAATTGACAAAATTTGAAAATCATAACTTCCGCCCAAAGTTGTGCCTTGTAGTAAATACTAGGTGTTTTTAGTGTTGGTTGTCGCGGAACCTCTTAGCTTTGTGTTTCCCCCCAATATTTTGACAATATAAGATGATTAACGAAAACAAATTGAAAAAATTTGAAGATCATATCTTCCGCTCAAAGTTGTGCCTTGTATCATAAATGGTAAATCCTAGGTGTTTTTAGTGTTGTTTGTCGCAGAACCTCTTAGCTCTATGTTTTCCCCCAATATTTTGACAATACAAGATGATTCACGCAAAGAAATTGACAAAACTTGAAACTCATAATTTTCGCTCTAAGTTGTGCCTCGTGTCGTAAATGGTAACTCATAGGTGTTTTTGGTGTTGTTTGTCGCCCCAACTGTTAGCTTTTTGTTTCCCTTAAATATTTTGACAATATAAGATGATTCACGTAAACAAATTGACAAAATTTGAAACTCATAACTTTCTCTGAAAAATGTGTCGTGTGTTGTAAATGTTAAATCGTAGGTGTTTTTAGTGTTGTTTGTCGCCCAAACATTTAGCTCATTGTTTCCCCCCAATATTTTGACAATATAAGACGATTCACGCAAAGAAATTGATAAAATTTGAAACTCATAACTTTCGCTCTATGTTTCGTAAATTGTAAACCATAGGTGTTTTTAGGTTGTTTGCCGCCCAAACTCTTAGCTGTTTGTTCCCACCCAACATTTTGACAATGTAAGATGAATCACAAAAAGAAATTGACAAATTTTGAAACTCATATGTTTTGCAAAAAGTTGTGCCTTGTATCGTAAATGGTAAATTGTAGGTGATTTTAGTGTTGTTTGTAGCCCAAACTCTTAGCTATTTGTCTCCCCCCAATATTTTGAAAATATAAGATGATTCACGGTAATAAATTGAGAAATTTGAAACTCATAACTTTCGTTCAAAGTTGTGCCTAGTGTTGTAAATTGTAAATCATGAGTGTTTTTAGTGTTGTTTGTCGCCCAAACTCTAAGCTCTTTGTTTCCCCCCAATACTTTGACAATATAAGATGATTCACAAAAGAAATTGACAAAATTTGAAAATCATAACTTCCGCCCAAAGTTGTGCCTTGTAGTAAATCCTAGGTGTTTTTAGTGTTGGTTGTCGCGGAACCTCTTAGCTCTGTGTTTCCCCCCAATATTTTGACAATATAAGATGATTAGCGAAAACAAATTGACAAAATTTGAAGATCATATATTCCGCTCAAAGTTGTGCCTTGTATCATAAATGTTAAATCCTAGGTGTTTTTAGTGTTGTTTGTCGCAGAACCTCTTAGCTCTATGTTTCCCCCCAATATTCTGCCAATATAAGATGGTTCACGCAAAGAAATTGACAAAATTTAAAACTCAAAATTTTCGCTCTAAGTTGTGCCTCGTGTCTTAAATGGTAACTCATAGGTATTTTTGGTGTTGTTTGTCGCCCCAACTGTTAGCTTTTTGTTTCCCTTAAATATTTTGACAATATAAGATGATTCACGTAAACAAATTGACAAAATTTGAAACTCATAACTTTCGCTGAAAATTGTGTCTTGTATTGTAAATGGTAAATCGTAGGTGTTTTTAGTGTTGTTTGTCGCCCAAACATTTAGCTCATTGTTCCCCCCAATATTTTGACAATATAAGACGATTCACGCAAAGAAATTGAAAAAACTTGAAACTCATAACTTTCGCTCTATGTTTCGTAAATTGTAAACCATAGGTGTTTTTAGGTTGTTTGCCGCCCAAACTCTTAGCTCTTTGTTTCCCCCCAACATTTTGACAATGTAAGATGAATCACAAAAAGAAATTGACAAATTTTGAAACTCATATGTTTTGCAAAAAGTTGTGCCTTGTATCGTAAATGGTAAATTGTAGGTGATTTTAGTGTTGTTTGTAGCCCAAACTCTTAGATATTTGTCTCCCCCCAATATTTTGAAAATATAAGATGATTCACGGTAATAAATTGAGAAAATTTGAAACTCATAACTTTCGTTCAAAGTTGTGCCTAGTGTTGTAAATTGTAAATCATGAGTGTTTTTAGTGTTGTTTGTCGCCCAAACTCTAAGCTCTTTGTTTTCCCCTAATACTTTGACAATATAAGATGATTCACAAAAGAAATTGACAAAATTTGAAAATCATAACTTCCGCCCAAAGTTGTGCCTTGTAGTAAATCCTAGGTGTTTTTAGTGTTGGTTGTCGCGGAACCTCTTAGCTTTGTGTTTCCCCCCAATATTTTGACAATATAAGATGATTCACGAAAACAAACTGACAAAATTTGAAGATCATATCTTCCGCTCAAAGTTGTGCCTTGTATCATAAATGGTAAATCCTAGGTGTTTTTAGTGTTGTTTGTCGCAGAACCTCTTAGCTCTATGTTTCCCCCCAATATTCTGCCAATATAAGATGGTTCACGCAAAGAAATTGGCAAAATTTAAAACTCATAATTTTCGCTCTATGTTTCGTAAATTGTAAACCATAGGTGTTTTTAGGTTGTTTGCCGCCCAAACTCTTAGCTGTTTGTTCCCACCCAACATTTTGACAATGTAAGATGAATCACAAAAAGAAATTGACAAATTTTGAAACTCATATGTTTTGCAAAAAGTTGTGCCTTGTATCGTAAATGGTAAATTGTAGGTGATTTTAGTGTTGTTTGTAGCCCAAACTCTTAGCTATTTGTCTCCCCCCAATATTTTGAAAATATAAGATGATTCACGGTAATAAATTGAGAAAATTTGAACTTCGTAACTTTCGTTCAAAGTTGTGCCTAGTGTTGTAAATTGTAAATCATGAGTGTTTTTAGTGTTGTTTGTCGCCCAAACTCTAAGCTCTTTGTTTCCCCCCAATACTTTGACAATATAAGATGATTCACAAAAGAAATTGACAAAATTTGAAAATCATAACTTCCGCCCAAAGTTGTGCCTTGTAGTAAATACTAGGTGTTTTTAGTGTTGGTTGTCGCGGAACCTCTTAGCTTTGTGTTTCCCCCCAATATTTTGACAATATAAGATGATTAACGAAAACAAATTGAAAAAATTTGAAGATCATATCTTCCGCTCAAAGTTGTGCCTTGTATCATAAATGGTAAATCCTAGGTGTTTTTAGTGTTGTTTGTCGCAGAACCTCTTAGCTCTATGTTTTCCCCCAATATTTTGACAATACAAGATGATTCACGCAAAGAAATTGACAAAACTTGAAACTCATAATTTTCGCTCTAAGTTGTGCCTCGTGTCGTAAATGGTAACTCATAGGTGTTTTTGGTGTTGTTTGTCGCCCCAACTGTTAGCTTTTTGTTTCCCTTAAATATTTTGACAATATAAGATGATTCACGTAAACAAATTGACAAAATTTGAAACTCATAACTTTCTCTGAAAAATGTGTCGTGTGTTGTAAATGTTAAATCGTAGGTGTTTTTAGTGTTGTTTGTCGCCCAAACATTTAGCTCATTGTTTCCCCCCAATATTTTGACAATATAAGACGATTCACGCAAAGAAATTGATAAAATTTGAAACTCATAACTTTCGCTCTATGTTTCGTAAATTGTAAACCATAGGTGTTTTTAGGTTGTTTGCCGCCCAAACTCTTAGCTGTTTGTTCCCACCCAACATTTTGACAATGTAAGATGAATCACAAAAAGAAATTGACAAATTTTGAAACTCATATGTTTTGCAAAAAGTTGTGCCTTGTATCGTAAATGGTAAATTGTAGGTGATTTTAGTGTTGTTTGTAGCCCAAACTCTTAGCTATTTGTCTCCCCCCAATATTTTGAAAATATAAGATGATTCACGGTAATAAATTGAGAAATTTGAAACTCATAACTTTCGTTCAAAGTTGTGCCTAGTGTTGTAAATTGTAAATCATGAGTGTTTTTAGTGTTGTTTGTCGCCCAAACTCTAAGCTCTTTGTTTCCCCCCAATACTTTGACAATATAAGATGATTCACAAAAGAAATTGACAAAATTTGAAAATCATAACTTCCGCCCAAAGTTGTGCCTTGTAGTAAATCCTAGGTGTTTTTAGTGTTGGTTGTCGCGGAACCTCTTAGCTCTGTGTTTCCCCCCAATATTTTGACAATATAAGATGATTAGCGAAAACAAATTGACAAAATTTGAAGATCATATATTCCGCTCAAAGTTGTGCCTTGTATCATAAATGTTAAATCCTAGGTGTTTTTAGTGTTGTTTGTCGCAGAACCTCTTAGCTCTATGTTTCCCCCCAATATTCTGCCAATATAAGATGGTTCACGCAAAGAAATTGACAAAATTTAAAACTCAAAATTTTCGCTCTAAGTTGTGCCTCGTGTCTTAAATGGTAACTCATAGGTATTTTTGGTGTTGTTTGTCGCCCCAACTGTTAGCTTTTTGTTTCCCTTAAATATTTTGACAATATAAGATGATTCACGTAAACAAATTGACAAAATTTGAAACTCATAACTTTCGCTGAAAATTGTGTCTTGTATTGTAAATGGTAAATCGTAGGTGTTTTTAGTGTTGTTTGTCGCCCAAACATTTAGCTCATTGTTTCCCCCCAATATTTTGACAATATAAGACGATTCACGCAAAGAAATTGAAAAAACTTGAAACTCATAACTTTCGCTCTATGTTTCGTAAATTGTAAACCATAGGTGTTTTTAGGTTGTTTGCCGCCCAAACTCTTAGCTCTTTGTTTCCCCCCAACATTTTGACAATGTAAGATGAATCACAAAAAGAAATTGACAAATTTTGAAACTCATATGTTTTGCAAAAAGTTGTGCCTTGTATCGTAAATGGTAAATTGTAGGTGATTTTAGTGTTGTTTGTAGCCCAAACTCTTAGATATTTGTCTCCCCCCAATATTTTGAAAATATAAGATGATTCACGGTAATAAATTGAGAAAATTTGAAACTCATAACTTTCGTTCAAAGTTGTGCCTAGTGTTGTAAATTGTAAATCATGAGTGTTTTTAGTGTTGTTTGTCTCTCACACTCTAAGCTCTTTGTTTTCCCCTAATACTTTGACAATATAAGATGATTCACAAAAGAAATTGACAAAATTTGAAAATCATAACTTCCGCCCAAAGTTGTGCCTTGTAGTAAATCCTAGGTGTTTTTAGTGTTGGTTGTCGCGGAACCTCTTAGCTTTGTGTTTCCCCCCAATATTTTGACAATATAAGATGATTCACGAAAACAAACTGACAAAATTTGAAGATCATATCTTCCGCTCAAAGTTGTGCCTTGTATCATAAATGGTAAATCCTAGGTGTTTTTAGTGTTGTTTGTCGCAGAACCTCTTAGCTCTACGATTCCCCCCAATATTCTGCCAATATAAGATGGTTCACGCAAAGAAATTGGCAAAATTTAAAACTCATAATTTTCGCTCTATGTTTCGTAAATTGTAAACCATAGGTGTTTTTAGGTTGTTTGCCGCCCAAACTCTTAGCTGTTTGTTCCCACCCAACATTTTGACAATGTAAGATGAATCACAAAAAGAAATTGACAAATTTTGAAACTCATATGTTTTGCAAAAAGTTGTGCCTTGTATCGTAAATGGTAAATTGTAGGTGATTTTAGTGTTGTTTGTAGCCCAAACTCTTAGCTATTTGTCTCCCCCCAATATTTTGAAAATATAAGATGATTCACGGTAATAAATTGAGAAAATTTGAAACTCGTAACTTTCGTTCAAAGTTGTGCCTAGTGTTGTAAATTGTAAATCATGAGTGTTTTTAGTGTTGTTTGTCGCCCAAACTCTAAGCTCTTTGTTTCCGCCCAATACTTTGACAATATAAGATGATTCACAAAAGAAATTGACAAAATTTGAAAATCATAACTTCCGCCCAAAGTTGTGCCTTGTAGTAAATACTAGGTGTTTTTAGTGTTGGTTGTCGCGGAACCTCTTAGCTTTGTGTTTCCCCCCAATATTTTGACAATATAAGATGATTAACGAAAACAAATTGAAAAAATTTGAAGATCATATCTTCCGCTCAAAGTTGTGCCTTGTATCATAAATGGTAAATCCTAGGTGTTTTTAGTGTTGTTTGTCGCAGAACCTCTTAGCTCTATGTTTTCCCCCAATATTTTGACAATACAAGATGATTCACGCAAAGAAATTGACAAAACTTGAAACTCATAATTTTCGCTCTAAGTTGTGCCTCGTGTCGTAAATGGTAACTCATAGGTGTTTTTGGTGTTGTTTGTCGCCCCAACTGTTAGCTTTTTGTTTCCCTTAAATATTTTGACAATATAAGATGATTCACGTAAACAAATTGACAAAATTTGAAACTCATAACTTTCTCTGAAAAATGTGTCGTGTGTTGTAAATGTTAAATCGTAGGTGTTTTTAGTGTTGTTTGTCGCCCAAACATTTAGCTCATTGTTTCCCCCCAATATTTTGACAATATAAGACGATTCACGCAAAGAAATTGATAAAATTTGAAACTCATAACTTTCGCTCTATGTTTCGTAAATTGTAAACCATAGGTGTTTTTAGGTTGTTTGCCGCCCAAACTCTTAGCTGTTTGTTCCCACCCAACATTTTGACAATGTAAGATGAATCACAAAAAGAAATTGACAAATTTTGAAACTCATATGTTTTGCAAAAAGTTGTGCCTTGTATCGTAAATGGTAAATTGTAGGTGATTTTAGTGTTGTTTGTAGCCCAAACTCTTAGCTATTTGTCTCCCCCCAATATTTTGAAAATATAAGATGATTCACGGTAATAAATTGAGAAATTTGAAACTCATAACTTTCGTTCAAAGTTGTGCCTAGTGTTGTAAATTGTAAATCATGAGTGTTTTTAGTGTTGTTTGTCGCCCAAACTCTAAGCTCTTTGTTTCCCCCCAATACTTTGACAATATAAGATGATTCACAAAAGAAATTGACAAAATTTGAAAATCATAACTTCCGCCCAAAGTTGTGCCTTGTAGTAAATCCTAGGTGTTTTTAGTGTTGGTTGTCGCGGAACCTCTTAGCTCTGTGTTTCCCCCCAATATTTTGACAATATAAGATGATTAGCGAAAACAAATTGACAAAATTTGAAGATCATATATTCCGCTCAAAGTTGTGCCTTGTATCATAAATGTTAAATCCTAGGTGTTTTTAGTGTTGTTTGTCGCAGAACCTCTTAGCTCTATGTTTCCCCCCAATATTCTGCCAATATAAGATGGTTCACGCAAAGAAATTGACAAAATTTAAAACTCAAAATTTTCGCTCTAAGTTGTGCCTCGTGTCTTAAATGGTAACTCATAGGTATTTTTGGTGTTGTTTGTCGCCCCAACTGTTAGCTTTTTGTTTCCCTTAAATATTTTGACAATATAAGATGATTCACGTAAACAAATTGACAAAATTTGAAACTCATAACTTTCGCTGAAAATTGTGTCTTGTATTGTAAATGGTAAATCGTAGGTGTTTTTAGTGTTGTTTGTCGCCCAAACATTTAGCTCATTGTTCCCCCCAATATTTTGACAATATAAGACGATTCACGCAAAGAAATTGAAAAAACTTGAAACTCATAACTTTCGCTCTATGTTTCGTAAATTGTAAACCATAGGTGTTTTTAGGTTGTTTGCCGCCCAAACTCTTAGCTCTTTGTTTCCCCCCAACATTTTGACAATGTAAGATGAATCACAAAAAGAAATTGACAAATTTTGAAACTCATATGTTTTGCAAAAAGTTGTGCCTTGTATCGTAAATGGTAAATTGTAGGTGATTTTAGTGTTGTTTGTAGCCCAAACTCTTAGATATTTGTCTCCCCCCAATATTTTGAAAATATAAGATGATTCACGGTAATAAATTGAGAAAATTTGAAACTCATAACTTTCGTTCAAAGTTGTGCCTAGTGTTGTAAATTGTAAATCATGAGTGTTTTTAGTGTTGTTTGTCGCCCAAACTCTAAGCTCTTTGTTTTCCCCTAATACTTTGACAATATAAGATGATTCACAAAAGAAATTGACAAAATTTGAAAATCATAACTTCCGCCCAAAGTTGTGCCTTGTAGTAAATCCTAGGTGTTTTTAGTGTTGGTTGTCGCGGAACCTCTTAGCTTTGTGTTTCCCCCCAATATTTTGACAATATAAGATGATTCACGAAAACAAACTGACAAAATTTGAAGATCATATCTTCCGCTCAAAGTTGTGCCTTGTATCATAAATGGTAAATCCTAGGTGTTTTTAGTGTTGTTTGTCGCAGAACCTCTTAGCTCTATGTTTCCCCCCAATATTCTGCCAATATAAGATGGTTCACGCAAAGAAATTGGCAAAATTTAAAACTCATAATTTTCGCTCTATGTTTCGTAAATTGTAAACCATAGGTGTTTTTAG
The DNA here is from genome assembly GCA_027886185.1 of Rheum nobile. NCBI lineage: Eukaryota > Viridiplantae > Streptophyta > Magnoliopsida > Caryophyllales > Polygonaceae > Rheum > Rheum nobile. The sequence goes on from WOAB01000163.1 coordinate 4,090,236, forward strand.
GTTGTTTGCCGCCCAAACTCTTAGCTGTTTGTTCCCACCCAACATTTTGACAATGTAAGATGAATCACAAAAAGAAATTGACAAATTTTGAAACTCATATGTTTTGCAAAAAGTTGTGCCTTGTATCGTAAATGGTAAATTGTAGGTGATTTTAGTGTTGTTTGTAGCCCAAACTCTTAGCTATTTGTCTCCCCCCAATATTTTGAAAATATAAGATGATTCACGGTAATAAATTGAGAAAATTTGAAACTCGTAACTTTCGTTCAAAGTTGTGCCTAGTGTTGTAAATTGTAAATCATGAGTGTTTTTAGTGTTGTTTGTCGCCCAAACTCTAAGCTCTTTGTTTCCCCCCAATACTTTGACAATATAAGATGATTCACAAAAGAAATTGACAAAATTTGAAAATCATAACTTCCGCCCAAAGTTGTGCCTTGTAGTAAATACTAGGTGTTTTTAGTGTTGGTTGTCGCGGAACCTCTTAGCTTTGTGTTTCCCCCCAATATTTTGACAATATAAGATGATTAACGAAAACAAATTGAAAAAATTTGAAGATCATATCTTCCGCTCAAAGTTGTGCCTTGTATCATAAATGGTAAATCCTAGGTGTTTTTAGTGTTGTTTGTCGCAGAACCTCTTAGCTCTATGTTTTCCCCCAATATTTTGACAATACAAGATGATTCACGCAAAGAAATTGACAAAACTTGAAACTCATAATTTTCGCTCTAAGTTGTGCCTCGTGTCGTAAATGGTAACTCATAGGTGTTTTTGGTGTTGTTTGTCGCCCCAACTGTTAGCTTTTTGTTTCCCTTAAATATTTTGACAATATAAGATGATTCACGTAAACAAATTGACAAAATTTGAAACTCATAACTTTCTCTGAAAAATGTGTCGTGTGTTGTAAATGTTAAATCGTAGGTGTTTTTAGTGTTGTTTGTCGCCCAAACATTTAGCTCATTGTTTCCCCCCAATATTTTGACAATATAAGACGATTCACGCAAAGAAATTGATAAAATTTGAAACTCATAACTTTCGCTCTATGTTTCGTAAATTGTAAACCATAGGTGTTTTTAGGTTGTTTGCCGCCCAAACTCTTAGCTGTTTGTTCCCACCCAACATTTTGACAATGTAAGATGAATCACAAAAAGAAATTGACAAATTTTGAAACTCATATGTTTTGCAAAAAGTTGTGCCTTGTATCGTAAATGGTAAATTGTAGGTGATTTTAGTGTTGTTTGTAGCCCAAACTCTTAGCTATTTGTCTCCCCCCAATATTTTGAAAATATAAGATGATTCACGGTAATAAATTGAGAAATTTGAAACTCATAACTTTCGTTCAAAGTTGTGCCTAGTGTTGTAAATTGTAAATCATGAGTGTTTTTAGTGTTGTTTGTCGCCCAAACTCTAAGCTCTTTGTTTCCCCCCAATACTTTGACAATATAAGATGATTCACAAAAGAAATTGACAAAATTTGAAAATCATAACTTCCGCCCAAAGTTGTGCCTTGTAGTAAATCCTAGGTGTTTTTAGTGTTGGTTGTCGCGGAACCTCTTAGCTCTGTGTTTCCCCCCAATATTTTGACAATATAAGATGATTAGCGAAAACAAATTGACAAAATTTGAAGATCATATCTTCCGCTCAAAGTTGTGCCTTGTATCATAAATGTTAAATCCTAGGTGTTTTTAGTGTTGTTTGTCGCAGAACCTCTTAGCTCTATGTTTCCCCCCAATATTCTGCCAATATAAGATGGTTCACGCAAAGAAATTGACAAAATTTAAAACTCATAATTTTCGCTCTAAGTTGTGCCTCGTGTCTTAAATGGTAACTCATAGGTATTTTTGGTGTTGTTTGTCGCCCCAACTGTTAGCTTTTTGTTTCCCTTAAATATTTTGACAATATAAGATGATTCACGTAAACAAATTGACAAAATTTGAAACTCATAACTTTCGCTGAAAATTGTGTCTTGTATTGTAAATGGTAAATCGTAGGTGTTTTTAGTGTTGTTTGTCGCCCAAACATTTAGCTCATTGTTTCCCCCCAATATTTTGACAATATAAGACGATTCACGCAAAGAAATTGATAAAACTTGAAACTCATAACTTTCGCTCTATGTTTCGTAAATTGTAAACCATAGGTGTTTTTAGGTTGTTTGCCGCCCAAACTCTTAGCTCTTTGTTTCCCCCCAACATTTTGACAATGTAAGATGAATCACAAAAAGAAATTGACAAATTTTGAAACTCATATGTTTTGCAAAAAGTTGTGCCTTGTATCGTAAATGGTAAATTGTAGGTGATTTTAGTGTTGTTTGTAGCCCAAACTCTTAGATATTTGTCTCCCCCCAATATTTTGAAAATATAAGATGATTCACGGTAATAAATTGAGAAAATTTGAAACTCATAACTTTCGTTCAAAGTTGTGCCTAGTGTTGTAAATTGTAAATCATGAGTGTTTTTAGTGTTGTTTGTCGCCCAAACTCTAAGCTCTTTGTTTTCCCCTAATACTTTGACAATATAAGATGATTCACAAAAGAAATTGACAAAATTTGAAAATCATAACTTCCGCCCAAAGTTGTGCCTTGTAGTAAATCCTAGGTGTTTTTAGTGTTGGTTGTCGCGGAACCTCTTAGCTTTGTGTTTCCCCCCAATATTTTGACAATATAAGATGATTCACAAAAACAAACTGACAAAATTTGAAGATCATATCTTCCGCTCAAAGTTGTGCCTTGTATCATAAATGGTAAATCCTATGTGTTTTTAGTGTTGTTTGTCGCAGAACCTCTTAGCTCTATGTTTCCCCCCAATATTCTGCCAATATAAGATGGTTCACGCAAAGAAATTGACAAAACTTAAAACTCATAATTTTAGCTCTATGTTTCGTAAATTGTAAACCATAGGTGTTTTTAGGTTGTTTGCCGCACAAACTCTTAGCTGTTTGTTCCCACCCAACATTTTGACAATGTAAGATGAATCACAAAAAGAAATTGACAAATTTTGAAATTCATATGTTTTGCAAAAAGTTGTGCCTTGTATCGTAAATGGTAAATTGTAGGTGATTTTAGTGTTGTTTGTAGCCCAAACTCTTAGCTATTTGTCTCCCCCCAATATTTTGAAAATATAAGATGATTCACGGTAATAAATTGAGAAAATTTGACACTCATAACTTTCGTTCAAAGTTGTGCCTAGTGTTGTAAATTGTAAATCATGAGTGTTTTTAGTGTTGTTTGTCGCCCAAACTCTAAGCTCTTTGTTTCCCCCCAATACTTTGACAATATAAGATGATTCACAAAAGAAATTGACAAATTTTTGAAAATCATAACTTCCGCCCAAAGTTGTGCCTTGTAGTAAATACTAGGTGTTTTTAGTGTTGGTTGTCGCGGAACCTCTTAGCTTTGTGTTTCCCCCCAATATTTTGACAATATAAAATGATTAACGAAAACAAATTGAAAAAATTTGAAGATCATATCTTCCGCTCAAAGTTGTGCCTTGTATCATAAATGGTAAATCCTAGGTGTTTTTAGTGTTGTTTGTCGCAGAACCTCTTAGCTCTATGTTTCCCCCCAATATTTTGACAATACAAGATGATTCACGCAAAGAAATTGACAAAATTTGAAACTCATAATTTTCGCTTTAAGTTGTGCCTCGTGTCGTAAATGGTAACTCATAGGTGTTTTTGGTGTTGTTTGTCGCCCCAACTGTTAGCTTTTTGTTTCCCTTAAATATTTTGACAATATAAGATGATTCACGTAAACAAATTTACAAAATTTGAAACTCATAACTTTCTCTGAAAAATGTGTCGTGTGTTGTAAATGTTAAATCGTATGTGTTTTTAGTGTTGTTTGTCGCCCAAACATTTAGCTCATTGTTTCCCCCCAATATTTTGACAATATAAGACGATTCACGCAAAGAAATTGATAAAATTTGAAACTCATAACTTTCGCTCTATGTTTCGTAAATTGTAAACCATAGGTGTTTTTAGGTTGTTTGCCGCCCAAACTCTTAGCTGTTTGTTCCCACCCAACATTTTGACAATGTAAGATGAATCACAAAAAGAAATTGACAAATTTTGAAACTCATATGTTTTGCAAAAAGTTGTGCCTTGTATCGTAAATGGTAAATTGTAGGTGATTTTAGTGTTGTTTGTAGCCCAAACTCTTAGCTATTTGTCTCCCCCCAATATTTTGAAAATATAAGATGATTCACGGTAATAAATTGAGAAATTTGAAACTCATAACTTTCGTTCAAAGTTGTGCCTAGTGTTGTAAATTGTAAATCATGAGTGTTTTTAGTGTTGTTTGTCGCCCAAACTCTAAGCTCTTTGTTTCCCCCCAATACTTTGACAATATAAGATGATTTACAAAAGAACTTGACAAAATTTGAAAATCATAACTTCCGCCCATAGTTGTGCCTTGTAGTAAATCCTAGGTGTTTTTAGTGTTGGTTGTCGCGGAACCTCTTAGCTATGTGTTTCCCCCCAATATTTTGACAATATAAGATGATTCACGAAAACAAATTGACAAAATTTGAAGATCATATATTCCGCTCAAAGTTGTGCCTTGTATCATAAATGGTAAATCCTAGGTGTTTTTAGTGTTGTTTGTCGCAGAACCTCTTAGCTCTATGTTTCCCCCCAATATTCTGCCAATATAAGATGGTTCACGCAAAGAAATTGACAAAATTTAAAACTCATAATTTTCGCTCTAAGTTGTGCCTCGTGTCTTAAATGGTAACTCATAGGTATTTTTGGTGTTGTTTGTCGCCCCAACTGTTAGCTTTTTGTTTCCCTTAAATATTTTGACAATATAAGATGATTCACGTAAACAAATTGACAAAATTTGGAACTCATAACTTTCGCTGAAAATTGTGTCTTGTATTATAAATGGTAAATCGTAGGTGTTTTTAGTGTTGTTTGTCGCCCAAACATTTAGCTCATTGTTTCCCCCCAATATTTTGACAATATAAGACGATTCACGCAAAGAAATTGAAAAAACTTGAAACTCATAACTTTCGCTCTATGTTTCGTAAATTGTAAACCATAGGTGTTTTTAGGTTGTTTGCCGCCCAAACTCTTAGCTCTTTGTTTCCCCCCAACATTTTGACAATGTAAGATGAATCACAAAAAGAAATTGACAAATTTTGAAACTCATATGTTTTGCAAAAAGTTGTGCCTTGTATCGTAAATGGTAAATTGTAGGTGATTTTAGTGTTGTTTGTAGCCCAAACTCTTAGATATTTGTCTCCCCCCAATATTTTGAAAATATAAGATGATTCACGGTAATAAATTGAGAAAATTTGAAACTCATAACTTTCGTTCAAAGTTGTGCCTAGTGTTGTAAATTGTAAATCATGAGTGTTTTTAGTGTTGTTTGTCGCCCAAACTCTAAGCTCTTTGTTTTCCCCTAATACTTTGACAATATAAGATGATTCACAAAAGAAATTGACAAAATTTGAAAATCATAACTTCCGCCCAAAGTTGTGCCTTGTAGTAAATCCTAGGTGTTTTTAGTGTTGGTTGTCGCGGAACCTCTTAGCTTTGTGTTTTCCCCCAATATTTTGACAATATAAGATGATTCACGAAAACAAACTGACAAAATTTGAAGATCATATCTTCCGCTCAAAGTTGTGCCTTGTATCATAAATGGTAAATCCTAGGTGTTTTTAGTGTTGTTTGTCGCAGAACCTCTTAGCTCTATGTTCCCCCCCAATATTCTGCCAATATAAGATGGTTCACGCAAAGAAATTGGCAAAATTGAAAACTCATAATTTTCGCTCTATGTTTCGTAAATTGTAAACCATAGGTGTTTTTAGGTTGTTTGCCGCCCAAACTCTTAGCTGTTTGTTCCCACCCAACATTTTGACAATGTAAGATGAATCACAAAAAGAAATTGACAAATTTTGAAACTCATATGTTTTGCAAAAAGTTGTGCCTTGTATCATAAATGGTAAATTGTAGGTGATTTTAGTGTTGTTTGTAGCCCAAACTCTTAGCTATTTGTCTCCCCCCAATATTTTGAAAATATAAGATGATTCACGGTAATAAATTGAGAAAATTTGAAACTCGTAACTTTCGTTCAAAGTTGTGCCTAGTGTTGTAAATTGTAAATCATGAGTGTTTTTAGTGTTGTTTGTCGCCCAAACTCTAAGCTCTTTGTTTCCCCCCAATACTTTGACAATATAAGATGATTTACAAAAGAACTTGACAAAATTTGAAAATCATAACTTCCGCCCAAAGTTGTGCCTTGTAGTAAATCCTAGGTGTTTTTAGTGTTGGTTGTCGCATAACCTCTTAGCTCTGTGTTTCCCCCCAATATTTTGACAATATAAGATGATTCACGAAAACAAATTGACAAAATTTAAAGATCATATATTCCGCACAAAGTTGTGCCTTGTATCATAAATGGTAAATCCTAGGTGTTTTTAGTGTTGTTTGTCGCAGAACCTCTTAGCTCTATGTTCCCCCCCAATATTCTGCCAATATAAGATGGTTCACGCAAAGAAATTGAAAAAATTTAAAATTCATAATTTTCGCTCTAAGTTGTGCCTCGTGTCTTAAATGGTAACTCATAGGTATTTTTGGTGTTGTTTGTCGCCCCAACTGTTAGCTTTTTGTTTCCCTTAAATATTTTGACAATATAAGATGATTTACGTAAACAAATTGACAAAATTTGAAACTCATAACTTTCGCTGAAAATTGTGTCTTGTATTGTAAATGATAAATCGTAGGTGTTTTTAGTGTTGTTTGTCGCCCAAACATTTAGCTCATTGTTTCCCCCCAATATTTTGACAATATAAGACGATTCACGCAAAGAAATTGATAAAACTTGAAACTCATAACTTTCGCTCTATGTTTCGTAAATTGTAAACCATAGGTGTTTTTAGGTTGTTTGCCGCCCAAACTCTTAGCTCTTTGTTTCCCCCCAACATTTTGACAATGTAAGATGAATCACAAAAAGAAATTGACAAATTTTGAAACTCATATGTTTTGCAAAAAGTTGTGCCTTGTATCGTAAATGGTAAATTGTAGGTGATTTTAGTGTTGTTTGTAGCCCAAACTCTTAGATATTTGTCTCCCCCCAATATTTTGAAAATATAAGATGATTCACGGTAATAAATTGAGAAAATTTGAAACTCATAACTTTCGTTCAAAGTTGTGCCTAGTGTTGTAAATTGTAAATCATGAGTGTTTTTAGTGTTGTTTGTCGCCCAAACTCTAAGCTCTTTGTTTTCCCCTAATACTTTGACAATATAAGATGATTCACAAAAGAAATTGACAAAATTTGAAAATCATAACTTCCGCCCAAAGTTGTGCCTTGTAGTAAATCCTAGGTGTTTTTAGTGTTGGTTGTCACGGAACCTCTTAGCTTTGTGTTTCCCCCCAATATTTTGACAATATAAGATGATTCACGAAAACAAACTGACAAAATTTGAAGATCATATCTTCCGCTCAAAGTTGTGCCTTGTATCATAAATGGTAAATCCTAGGTGTTTTTAGTGTTGTTTGTCGCAGAACCTCTTAGCTCTATGTTTCCCCCCAATATTCTGCCAATATAAGATGGCTCACGCAAAGAAATTGATAAAATTTGAAACTCATAACTTTCGCTCTACGTTTCGTAAATTGTAAATCATAGGTGTTTTTAGGTTGTTTGCCGCCCAAACTCTTAGCTGTTTGTTCCCACCCAACATTTTGACAATGTAAGATGAATAACAAAAAGAAATTGACAAATTTTGAAACTCATATGTTTTGCAAAAAATTGTGCCTTGTATCGTAAATGGTAAATTGTAGGTGATTTTAGTGTTGTTTGTAGCCCAAACTCTTAGCTATTTGTCTCCCCCCAATATTTTGAAAATATAAGATGATTCACGGTAATAAATTGAGAAATTTTAAACTTATAACTTTCGTTCAAAGTTGTGCCTAGTGTTGTAAATTGTAAATCATGAGTGTTTTTAGTGTTGTTTGTCGCCCAAACTTTAAGCTCTTTGTTTACCCCCAATACTTTGACAATATAAGATGATTTACAAAAGAACTTGACAAAATTTGAAAATCATAACTTCCGCCCAAAGTTGTGCCTTGTAGTAAATCCTAGGTGTTTTTAGTGTTGGTTGTCGCAGAACCTCTTAGCTCTGTGTTTCCCCCCAATATTTTGACAATATAAGATGATTCACGAAAACAAATTGACAAAATTTGAAGATCATAAATTCCGCTCAAAGTTGTGCCTTGTATCATAAATGGTAAATCCTAGGTGTTTTTAGTGTTGTTTGTCGCAGAACCTCTTAGCTCTATGTTTCCCCCCAATATTCTGCCAATATAAGATGGTTCACGCAAAGAAATTGACAAAATGTAAAACTCATAATTTTCGTTCTAAGTTGTGCCTCGTGTCTTAAATGGTAACTCATAGGTTTTTTGGTGTTGTTTGTCGCCCCAACTGTTAGCTTTTTGTTTCCCTTAAATATTTTGACAATATAAGACGATTCACGTAAACAAATTGACAAAATTTGAAACTTATAACTTTTTCTGAAAAATGTGTCTTGTGTTGTAAATGTTAAATCGTAGGTGTTTTTAGTGTTGTTTGTCGCCCAAACATTTAGCTCATTGTTTCCCCCCAATATTTTGACAATATAAGACGATTCACGCAAAGAAATTGATAAAACTTGAAACTCATAACTTTCGCTCTATGTTTCGTAAATGGTAAACCATAGGTGTTTTTAGGTTGTTTGCCGCCCAAACTCTTAGTTCTTTGTTTCCCCCCAATATTTTGACAATGTAAGATGAATCACAAAAAGAAATTGACCAATTTTGAAACTCATAAGTTTTGCAAAAAGTTGTGCCTCGTATCGTAAATGGTAAATTGTAGGTGATTTTAGTGTTGTTTGTAGCCCAAACTCTTAGCTATTTGTCTCCCCCCAATATTTTGAAAATATAAGATGATTCACGGTAATAAATTGAGAAAATTTGAAACTCATAACTTTCGTTCAAAGTTGTGCCTAGTGTTGTAAATTGTAAATCATGAGTGTTTTTAGTGTTGTTTGTCGCCCAAACTCTAAGCTCATTGTTTCCCCCCAATATTTTGACAATATAAGATGATTCACAAAAGAAATTGACAAAATTTGAAAATCATAACTTCCGCCCAAAGTTGTGCCTTGTAGTAAATCCTAGGTGTTTTTAGTGTTGGTTGTCGCGGAACCTCTTAGCTCTGTGTTTCCCCCCAATATTTTGACAATATAAGATGATTCACGAAAACAAATTGACAAAATTTGAAGATCATATCTTCCGCTCAAAGTTGTGCCTTGTATCATAAATGGTAAATCCTAGGTGTTTTTAGTGTTGTTTGTCGCGGAACCTCTTATCTCTATGTCCCCCCCCCCCCTCCCACCCAATATTTTGACAATATAAGATGATTCACGCAAAGAAATTGACAAAATTTGAAACTCATAATTTTCGCTCTAAGTTGTTCCTCGTGTCGTAAATGGTAACTCATAGGTGTTTTTGGTGTTGTTTGTCGCCCCAACTGTTAGCTTTTTGTTTCCCTTAAATATTTTGACAATATAAGATGATTCACGTAAACAAATTGACAAAATTTGAAACTCATAACTTTTGCTGAAAATTGTGTCTTGTGTTGTAAATGGTAAATCGTAGGTGTTTTTAGTGTTGTTTGTCGCCCACACTCTTAGCTCATTGTTTCCCCCCAATATTTTGACAATATAAGATGATTCACGCAAAGAAATTGACAAAATTTGAAACTCATAATTTTCGCTCTAAGTTGTGCCTCGTGTCATAAATGGTAACTCATAGGTGTTTTTGGTGTTGTTTGTCGCCCCAACTGTTAGCTTTTTGTTTCCCTTAAATATTTTGACAATATAAGATGATTCATGTAAACAAATTGACAAAATTTGAAACTCATAACTTTCGCTGAAAAATGTGTCTTGTGTTGTAAATGTTAAATCGTATGTGTTTTTATTGTTGTTTGTCGCCCAAACATTTAGCTCATTGTTTCCCCCCAATATTTTGACAATATAAGACGATTCACGCAAAGAAATTGATAAAATTTGAAACTCATAACTTTCGCTCTATGTTTCGTAAATTGTAAACCATAGGTGTTTTTAGGTTGTTTGCAGTCCAAACTCTTAGCTATTTGTTTCCCCCCAATATTTTGAAAATGTAAGATGAATCACAAAAAGAAATTGATAAATTTTAAAACTCATAAGTTTGGCACAAAGTTGTGTCTTGTATCGTAAATGGTAAATTGTAGTTGATTTTAGTGTTGTTTGGAGCCCAAACTCTTAGCTATTTGTCTCACCCCAATATTTTTAAAATATAAGATGATTCACGGTAATAAATTGAGAAAATTTGAAACTCATAACTTTCGTTCAAAGTTGTGCCTAGTGTTGTAAATTGTAAATCATGAGTGTTTTTAGTGTTTTTTGTCGCCCAAACTCTAAGTTCTTTGTTTCCCCCCAATACTTTGACAATATAAGATGATTCACAAAAATAAATTCACAAAATTAGAAAATCATAACTTCCGCTCAAAGTTGTGTCTTGTAGTAAATCCTAGGTGTTTTTAGTGTTGGTTGTCGCGGAACCTCTTAGCTATGTGTTTCCCCCCAATATTTTTACAATATAAGATGATTCACGTAAACAAATTGACAAAATTTGAAACTCATAACATTCGTTGAAAATTGTGTCTTGTGTTGTAAATGATAAATCGTAGGTGTTTTTAGTGTTGTTTGTCGCCCAAACTCTTAGCTCATTGTTTCCCCCCAATATTTTGACAATATAAGATGATTCACGCAAAGAAATTTATAAAATTTGAAACTCATAACTTTCGCTCTATGTTTCGTAAATTGTAAACCATAGGTGTTTTTAAGTTGTTTGCCGTCCAAACTCTTAGCTCTTTGTTTCCCACCAACATTTTGACATTGTAAGATGAATCACAAAAATAAATTGACAAATTTTGAAACTCATAACTTTCGCAAAAAGTTGTGCCTTGTATCGTAAATGGTAAATTGTAGGTGCTTTTAGTGTTGTTTGTAGCCCAAACTCTTAGCTATTTGTCTCCCCCCAACATTTTGAAAATATAAGATGATTCACGGTAATAAATTGAGAAAATTTGAAACTCATAACTTTCGTTCAAAGTTGTGCCTAGTGTTGTAAATTGTAAATCATGAGTGTTTTTAGTGTTGTTTGTCGCCCAAACTCTAAGCTCTTTGTTTCCCCCCAATACTTTGACAATATAAGATGATTCACAAAAGAAATTGACAAAATTTGAAAATCATAACTTCCGCCCAAAGTTGTGCCTTGTAGTAAATCCTAGGTGTTTTTAGCGTTGGTTGTCGCGGAACCTCTTAGCTCTGTGTTTCCCCCCAATATTTTGACAATATAAGATGATTCACGAAAACAAATTGACAAAATTTGAAGATCATATCTTCCGCTCAAAGTTGTGCCTTGTATCATAATTGGTAAATCCTAGGTGTTTTTAGTGTTGTTTGTCGCAGAACCTCTTAGCTCTATGTTTCCCCCCAATATTTTGACAATATAAGATGATTGTCGCAGAACCTCTTTTGCTCTAAGTTGTGCCTCGTGTCGTAAATGGTAACTCATAGGTGTTTTTGGTATTTTTTGTCGCCCCAACTGTTAGCTTTTTGTTTCCCTTAAATATTTTGACAATATAAGATGATTCACGTAAACAAATTGACAAAATTTGAAACTCATTACTTTCGCTGAAAAATGTGTCTTGTGTTGTAAATGGTAAATCGTAGGTGTTTTTAGTGTTGTTTGTCGCCCACGCTCTTAGCTCATTGTTTCCCCCCAATATTTTGACAATATAAGATGATTCACGCAACGAAATTGACAAAATTTGAAACTCATGATTTTCGCTCTAAGTTGTGCCTCGTATCGTAAATGGTAACTCATAGGTGTTTTTGGTGTTGTTTGTCGCCCCAACTGTTAGCTTTTTGTTTCCCTTAATATTTTGACAATATAAGATGATTCACGTAAACAAATTGACAAAATTTGAAACTTTAACTTTTTCTGAAAAATGTGTCTTGTGTTGTAAATGTTAAATCGTAGGTGTTTTTAGTGTTGTTTGTCTCCCAAACATTTAGGTCATTGTTTCCCCCCAATATTTTGACAATATAAGACGATTCACGCAAAGAAATTGATAAAACTTGAAACTCATAACTTTCCCTCTATGTTTCGTAAATTGTAAACCATAGGTATTTTTAGGTTGTTTGCCGCCCAAACTCTTAGCTCTTTGTTTCCCCCCAACATTTTGACAATGTAAGATGAATCACAAAAAGAAATTGACAAATTTTGAAACTCATAAGTTTTGCAAAAAGTTGTGCCTCGTATCGTAAATGGTAAATTGTAGGTGATTTTAGTGTTGTTTGTAGCCCAAACTCTTAGCTATTTGTCTCCCCCCAATATTTTGAAAATATAAGATGATTCACGGTAATAAATTGAGAAAATTTGAAACTCATAACTTTCGTTCAAAGTTGTGCCTAGTGTTGTAAATTGTAAATCATGAGTGTTTTTAGTGTTGTTTGTCGCCCAAACTCTAAGCTCATTGTTTCCCCCCAATATTTTGACAATATAAGATGATTCACAAAAGAAATTGACAAAATTTGAAAATCATAACTTCCGCCCAAAGTTGTGCCTTGTAGTAAATCCTAGGTGTTTTTAGTGTTGGTTGTCGCCCACACTCTTAGCTCATTGTTTCCCCCCAATATTTTGACAATATAAGATGATTCACGAAAACAAATTGACAAAATTTGAAGATCATATCTTCCGCTCAAAGTTGTGCCTTGTATCATAAATGGTAAATCCTAGGTGTTTTTAGTGTTGTTTGTCGCGGAACATCTTAGCTCTATGTCCCCCCCCCCCCCCAATATTTTGACAATATAAGATGATTCACGCAAAGAAATTGACAAAATTTGAAACTCATAATTTTCGCTCTAAGTTGTTCCTCGTGTCGTAAATGGTAACTCATAGGTGTTTTTGGTGTTGTTTTTCGCCCCAACTGTTAGCTTTTTGTTTCCCTTAAATATTTTGGAAAGGTATTACCGCCAGTGACCCCAGTGTTCCTTACCGAGATCACCCAAGGCTTTACCAAATAAATACAATTTATGAAATGCAATTGATACACAAAGATTAAGCATTAAATTCCAAAACATAACATTGTCGAGGAAATAAGAGTTACGGGATTACAACCCAATCCCGAATAGGTCAAAACATAGTTTAAACCCAACACAGCGGAAGACTAAGAAAGTAAGTTACAATCGGAGTTATTGTCCAAAGGATCATAACCGGATTAAAGAAATAATTAAAATATTCAAAAACCACCGCCGACTTCATAGTCCTTCTAATCTTCTGAGCTACTTCTTAACTGATGTGCCGAATCAAACGGATGACACCAGCCAACCATGCAAGGGAAAATATTGGTTGGTTAGTCTAAATGAATAGACTAGCAAGGGAACAAAGCAGAATGGTTCGAAGCAGTTGTATTGGGTTAGACTCTTCATCCCTCGAATAATAATCGAGTACGCTTGTCAACCACCATACTCCTACTGGAATACACAAGAGGTATGCACAAGAGAAGATTCTGGAAGACTGAATCTTCACAGAAATCGACTCGAAAGAAGACTCCAACTGAAATGAGTCTTTAAGGAAGCAATGGCAAATCTGGAAAGTTTACAAAATCATTCAACCAAGATTTAAAACTGACTGAGATGCTTTGGTTCACGACCAACCTCATCGCCTACAGCGAATCCAGATTGGAAAGAGAACGTACTACATTCAAGTCAAGACGAGTTTTCCTAGCTGCACTGAACTTAGTTGCACTACTCGCCCAAGGTGTATTAATTATGTGCGTCAAGGTAGCACTTATCTGATTTATGTTTCAAAAACACACATCACTTTATAGACTTTTATATGTGTACCCCACCAGTGGGACGACACATCTTAGTATACGTTTCGTCGAGAGTGACGTATACCGAAAGGTTTGTGACACCAGCTAAGTGTCCTGTCTCTACACACATGTGTAAGAGACCGATCATGATCTTAGAATAGTACCAGATGGGGACGAGCCATCCCGATACCAGATTATAAAGAAACGACTGGACAGAGTCCGAGTAACGTTCCTATCTAACAGTGCTAACTAAACAGTTACAGCACCACAACATTTACAGGATAATTCCACATAAAGGCCCGAAAGGCGATCACAGATAATAGCGTTGTTCTAGCAGATATACAACCTATTATATGATTTTCAAAACAGTTTATCAAAACCGTTTCCAGACAAACAGAATATTCATTCCAAATTAATTACTCAGATAAACTACTGATAATTAATGTAAATATGGAACGAAAGAGCAAGAGCGAACCGCCACTTGCCTTACTCCGCAGAATAGTCTAAAGACGTCACTGGATTCCGGGCTCGACACGGTACAACTCTGACAGCACAACGACCTTCGAGTCGACCCATAAAAGGAACCCTAAGTTAGACCCGACATAAACAGTACGAATCTAAACACAGCGAAAGAACACGAAAGGAAAGACGCCACGACGACAACCGACCAAGCCAAAGCCACGAAGGCGTTCTGGGCACTGGCGGCGGTCGCCGTTCTTGGCGGCGGTCGCCGTTAAGAACACGGCCGACTGAAATGAGAGAAAACTCACCCAAAAACACGAGTGGTTTGGCCTCCTTCGACTTGCTTTGGCTTCTAACCTCCAAGGCTAACCAAAAGCTTCACAAAGGCACTCTGGAAACACACCAAAACAACACCGGCGAGACCTCCGGCGAGCACAAGAAAACCGACGAAAACAAAACTCCGGCGAGAGGCGAATTTGGCAGAGGTTTGGTGCTGGGATGGCTCAAAACCTCACCCCCAACACCTCCTTTTATAGCCAAAGTGTCTGAAGCGATCAACCAAACCCTGAGACGCGGCCGAAAGCAAGATCGGCGCCCTTGATTTCCGCCGGCGACCAACGGGCAATGCCCACTGGACAATCACGGCGGTCGCCGTATTTGCCTGCGGCGGGCACGCGGCGGTCGCCGTAAATGCGGCGGTCGCCGTTGCCAGGTCTGTCACGGCCAGCTAGAAGCTGACTCCTCGGGCCCAACCACGGTGGTCGCCGTTTTTGAACGGCGGTCGCCGTTTTCCCCTTTTCCCGCCCATTCGGCTTTGAACGAGCATGACGATAAACCGGGATAAAAATTATCGTACGCGAACGACAATTTAAAATTCAAGGCACCTTGTCTGTATATTAATTCACTGAGAAAAATATTACAGATATAGAGCACATTACAGAATGTCTCAAGCTACCTGAATTAAATCCGACGTACACAACGGGTACTCGGGAAAATTCCATAATTCCCAAAATAACCTTACAAAAATACGGGGTATCACATCTCCTCCCCCTTACAAGAAGTTTCGACCCCGAAACTTAGGTCGAGAATAACTCGGGAAAACGCCTGAGCATATCTGACTCGGTTTCCCACGTCTCCCAAGTAACTTCTTCGGTCCCTGACTTGGACCACAGCACTCGTACCAAAGGTACGATCTTGTTGCGCAAATGCTTCTCCCGACGCTCCAAAATGCGCACAGGCAACTCTTCGTAAGTACCATTAGCTTGAATCTCGATGTCCTCATAACTAAGCACATGAGACTCATCTGGCACATACTTTCTGAGTAAAGACACGTGGAACACGTTATGCACCGGGTGAGCCGATGGTGGCAACGCCAAACGGTACGCTAGAGATCCCACTCTATCCAAAATCTCGAAAGGTTCCACGTAGCGAGGGTTAAGCTTCCCACGCTTACCAAATCTGAAAACTCCTTTGGAAGGCGACACCTTGACAAAAACCTTGTCACCGACCTCGAACTCGACAGTCCTGCGCTTCCGATCTACGTAGGACTTTTGTCGACTCTGAGCGGTCAACATCCTTTGTCTGATCAAAGCAATGTCTGAAGCCGTCCTGTCGACCAACTCTGGTCCAAGCAGAATTTTGTCGGCATTATCGTCCCAACAAATCGGAGATCTGCATCTGCGACCATACAAAGCTTCAAACGGAGCCATCTTGATTGTAGCATGCCAGCTATTGTTGTATGTGAACTCAATCAGACTTAAGCTGTCCTCCCAGCTAGTCGGACGATCGAGCACACAAGCTCTAAGCATATCCTCCAGAGTCTGGATGGTCCTTTCGGACTGGCCATCTGTCTGAGGATGAAACGCTGTACTGAACCTTAACTCGGTTCCCATAGCCTTATGAAGTTCCTTCCAGAATCTTGACATGAAACGGCCATCTCGGTCCGATACAATGGTCTTAGGGATGTCATGTAAGCGGACAATCTCCTTCTGGTAAACTTCGGCTAACTTCTGGGTTTCCCATGTGGTCTTGATGGCTATGAAATGAGCACTCTTCGTAAGCCTATCCACAATTACCCAAATAGCATCTCTCTGACTTCGAGTCTTGGGTAGCCCAGTGACGAAGTCCATGGAAATGTCCTCCCATTTCCATTCTGGCACGGGGAGAGGTAGCATCTCACCACCTGGTCTACGGTGTTCGATCTTGACTTTTTGGCAAGTTAAGCACTTTGCCACAAAGTCTGCTACGTCCCACTTCATGTTTGGCCACCAAAACTTCTTCCTGAGATCCTTGTACATCTTGCTAGAGCCAGGATGCACAGAATAAGCAGATGAATGAGCTTCTCTCATCACCAACTGACGAAGACCTTCTGTGTCAGGCACACAGATCCGAACCTGAAACCAAAGTGATGCGTCATCCTGAACCACAAAACTGGGAGTTTTCCCATCCATCACTTCACTGCTTAACTTTACCAAGATGATGTCATCGACTTGCTTTTCTTTGATTTGATCCAGCAGTGTAGCCTGAATCTCCATCATACTCAGGTACCCTCTACGCTGGTCATACAAGACTTCAATGTCGTATGACTCCTGGTTTAGCTTGGTCTGAGCAGTAAGCAACGCAACCACAGTCTCGTGCGTTGTCTTCCGACTTAGCGCATCAGCTACTACATTAGCCTTGCATGGATGATACAACAACTCCATGTCGTAGTCCTTGAGCAACTCTAGCCAGCGGCGTTGTCTCATATTTAACTCCTTCTGAGTAAATATATACTTGAGACTTTTATGGTCAGTGAAGACTTGGCATCTTATACCATAGAGGTAATGCCGCCAAATCTTCAGCGCAAAGACGACCGCTGCTAACTCAAGATCATGGGTCGGATAGTTTTCTTCGTAAGTCTTAAGTTGTCTAGATGCGTAAGCAATGACTCTGCCCCTTTGCATCAAAACACAACCAAGACCACACTTAGAAGCATCACTATAGACCACATAATCGTCATTCCCCTCTGGGAGTGCTAACACGGGTGCCGAGGTCAACCGTCGCTTCAACTCCTGGAAACTGACATCGCACTTGTCATTCCAGACAAACTTCTTGTGGACTTTGCGGAGTAGATTGGTCATCGGTAGAGCGATCTTTGAAAATCCTTCTACAAACCTTCTATAATACCTGGCAAGTCCAAGAAAACTGTGCACCTCCTTCACGTTCTGGGGCTGTGTCCACTTAGCCACCACTTCAATCTTTTGGGGATCAACCATAACCCCATTTTTATTGATCACGTGGCCTAAGAAAGCCACTTCCTTCATCCAGAATTCGCATTTAGACAATTTAGCATAAAGCTGATGTTGTCTAAGGATCGACAAGGAAATCCGTAGATGTTCCTCGTGGACTTCTTCATTCGGAGAGTAGATCAAAATGTCGTCGATGAAGACCACCACGAACTTATCCAAGTACTGGTGAAAACATCGGTTCATCAAATCCATAAAGACAGCTGGAGCATTTGTAAGCCCAAAAGGCATTACTACGAACTCGTAATGACCATATCTGGTCCTAAACGCAGTTCTAGGAATGTCCTGCTCACGAATCCTGAGTTGATGATATCCAGATCTTAAGTCGATCTTGGAGAACACATTTGCTCCCTGCAATTGGTCCAACAAGTCATCAATCCTAGGAAAAGGATACTTGTTCTTGATCGTCACCTTGTTCAACTCTCGATAGTCGATACAAAGTCGGAACGATCCGTCCTTCTTTTTGACGAATAAAACCGGAGCACCCCACGGCGATGCACTCGGCCTGACATAACCTTTGTCAAGAAGATCTTCAAGTTGATTCTTCAATTCTTGCATCTCAGCTGGAGCCATCCGATACGGGGATTTGGAAATCGGCGCCGTACCAGGCTCGAGATCAATTGAAAACTCTACGTCACGATTTGGGGGTAATCCTGGAATTTCTTCCGGAAAGACATCCGAAAATTCCCTAACTACAGGAATATCAAGAACCTCAGGTCCATCCTTCTCAGGCGAATCCAAGTAGCAAAGGTACCCGACACATCCTTGTCGTAGTAGCTTAAACGCAGCCATCGCATTGATCAGCTTGCCGTTATCAACGTCATTTCGACCTTTGAACTTGCACACGAATTGGCCCCCGGATGACACCGTCACCGTTCTTGAACTGAAGTCGATCACCGCCTTGTGACGCGTCAGCCAATCCATACCGAGAATAATGTCGTATGGAGCCATGGCTATGCAGATTAAATCTGCCTCGAATTCCTTACCCTGAATGGTAATCGGAAAGTCGGACAAATGCTTGGTTCCCACCAAACGTTCTCCATTAGGAAGATTAACGACGAAAGGGTCACACGAATCATTGCACACTAAGTCTAACTTGCTAACACAGTTATCCGAAATAAAGGAATGCGTAGCACCAGAATCAAACAGAATGCACACTGAAGTAGAGTGAAGGTATAGAGTACCTTGAGCAATCGGAGCGTTGGGTCCATCTGCCTCACGCATCTCGTACAAGCGTTGGCCCTGACTTCCAGAAGCAGCTGGGGCCTTTCCCCGGTTCTGAGCAGTCGTCTGCACTGAAGGGCTAGGAGTCTCGGCAGGCTTAAACCTAGGTTGGTTGCTCTGATGAACTGACCCTTGCTGCGACTCTACTCCCTTCTGCTTTCCCTGCTTGCAAAACTTTTACAGATGACCATCACGTCCATACCCAAAGCATGGCCTCCTCTCCTTCCGACACTCAGTGCTCTTGTGCCCAGCAGTACCGCAGTTATAACACTGAACGGAACTCCTGGTATGCCCTGACTGCTGAGTCGATCCTCCTTGCGTCATCTCCGTCTTAGCTCGGCCGGACTTGGCGAAGTTAGACGGTGGCGCAGGGCGCTTAAAACCACCTCCCTGGTTCTGATGCTGCATCGACTTTTGTCGGTTGTACCTCTTGGTCGACTCCTCGAGAGTCACCTCCAGCTTATAGGCACAATCCACATACTGCTCCAAGGTAGAGCATGTGTGGTGCACCATTAATGGCTTGATATCCGGGTTCATCCACTCGTGGAAGTACCAGATCTTTTGAGCCTCGCTGGTGATCTCGGCAGTGGCGTACTGTAGAAGATGGTTGAACTTAGATGCCAACTCGGTCACTCTCAGACCATCAGTCTGAGGGTACAAGAACTCTTTATGCTTTTCCTCTCTCATAGCACGAGAGAAAAAGCGATCTACCATCTTGGTCTTGAACATCGACCAAGTCAACACTGGGCTCTCAGCCAAACCAGTGCTCTCCCACCACTCGCTAGCCTCCTCCTCCAGCTGAAGAGATGCGATATGGACCTTCTCGGCCTCCGTACACTCCACGTTCCTGAACAGCCTCTCCATATGGGAGAACCAATGAGTCACTGCCACTGGCTCCCCTTTCCCGTTATAGCAGTCGGGTCTCATGGAAGTAATGGTCTTAAGAGCGCGACCATAGATGTCCCTCGCCCTAACGGCAGTCTCCTGAGTCACAGGGTTTCTGGGTTCCACAACATCAGGAACCGCTGCATGAATAGGCACTTCTTGTGCTTGAGGCGCACTTGGTCTCAAGACATCAGTAATAGCCTGCATCACGATCCCACGGATCGCCTCAACAGCTGCAGCGTCAAATAGCATCGGCGCCTGGGTCTGATCCTGACCTTCACGCCTCTGCTGGACGCGAGACTCAGACTCGTGTTCATCCTGAACACCTCTTCCTGCTGGTCTGGGGTTTTGGCTGGTCCCAGCACCGGCTCGAGTCGAGTTTCTCGTGCTTCTTGGGTTCACCATCTGTTTACCGATCCAATTCCAAGTATTCAATACATTAATATTATGCAACATACTTATGCAATATATCAATGTAAATAAATCACTCAGAATAGATCAACTTGGCATTTTATAGATGAACCTTCGAATTCTTACACAAGTTACACATAAGTTTATCATTCGAGCGTTAGGACAACATTGCTCGAAGATATAAGTGTTTCTCAAAGTACTTGCCGCAATACTGAAATATTACACAAAGTACAACTTGGAATACTAAGAAACGAACTACTACGATAGGCAACGCCACTCCTCCTCAAGGCATTCAAAAACGTCTCCCATACGACTGGCTACCCGTGCATGGTCTCTTCGGGCTAGGCTCACCATCGAGCTTTGGCGATGGGTTTCGCACCTTGCTTGACCCTGAAGCACATAGTCCTAGCTCAGCCATAGAAAAGTATGGGTCGTCCATGACTGGTCCTTCTATTCCAGCCCTCCTCTGAGTACTGGCGATCAACTCCTCCCTCTGACGCTGCTGTTCTGCGGAGATTTCCTCGCTCTGGCGGAGAATCTCCTGCAGCTCGGATTCCGACCTCCATCTCCTTGGAGTAGGGATAGGCTGAGATTCCTTGTCACTTCTCCCAATACCGTACTCGGTATACAGTGCCTCCCAATCAGCTTCTGACATGGGTGCGTACTCTGGCACTGGTGACAATCCTGTACCGGGCTCCTGAATCTGCCCTCCAAGGTCCAACTCTGGATCCTCTTCTGGATCATCCTCTATGGGATCCTCTTCCTCGGGATCATCCTCGATGGGATCCTCTTCCTCGGGATCATCCTCGCTGGGATCCTTATCCTCGGAATCATCCTCGATCATCTCCTCGTCCTCGACAGGATCTTGCTCAAGCATCTCCTCTTCCTCCTCCTCATACTCGATCTCCTCGGGAATTAGTCCCAGCAGAAAGTCGTCTTGGTAAACCCCTTGTTCATACCTTGACAACTCGTCTTCCTTCTCCCATTCCTGTACTCCCTCCACCCTTGGTGGTGGCACAGGTGCAGGTCTAGGGACCATAGCATTCCTGGCTACAAGGACAACCGACTCGGGGAGAACGTGCTTGACGTCTTCGGGTGGGCTACTCGGGCATCCAACCTCGAAACATCGCTGAGGTAACGGAAAGTCTAGCCTCGGCTGATCCGCCTTGGCGTCTTCCGACCCCCTACCAATAGAAAAGCAGACACCCATCCTATCGAACAATAAGAAAGGAATTAGTCTTTCTAGACATAGAAGCAAGCTTACTATATCAGACTATAAAGAAGACATGACTATGAACGGTGTTTTTAAATTCTTTTCAGAATGAAAATTCAGAGCCCTTTTTAAAGCATTTTGAAAATGAATAACTGGTTTATAAAAATTCCAAACCCGTTTTAAAAACTTTTGGCTCTGATACCACAACTGTAACACCCCCAAAACTTAACCATTTTGGAAAGGTATTACCGCCAGTGACCCCAATGTTCCTTACCGAGATCACCCAAGGCTTTACCAAATAAATAAAATTTATGAAATGCAATTGATACACAAAGATTAAGCATTAAATTCCAAAACATAACATTGTCGAGGAAATAAGAGTTACGGGATTACAACCCAATCCCGAATAGGTCAAAACATAGTTTAAACCCAACACAGCGGAAGACTAAGAAAGTAAGTTACAATCGGAGTTATTGTCCAAAGGATCATAACCTGATTAAAGAAATAATTAAAATATTCAAAAACCACCGCCGACTTCATAGTCCTTCTAATCTTCTGAGCTACTTCTTAACTGATGTGCCGAATCAAACGGATGACACCAGCCAACCATGCAAGGGAAAATATTGGTTGGTTAGTCTAAATGAATAGACTAGCAAGGGAACAAAGCAGAATGGTTCGAAGCAGTTGTATTAGGTTAGACTCTTCGTCCCTCGAATAATAATCGAGTACGCTTGTCAACCACCATACTCCTACTCGAATACACAAGAGGTATGCACAAGAGAAGATTCTGGAAGACTGAATCTTCACAGAAATCAACTCGAAAGAAGACTCCAACTGAAATGAGTCTTTAAGGAAGCAATGACAAATCTGGAAAGTTTACAAAATCATTCAACCAAGATTTAAAACTGACTGAGATGCTTCGGTTCACGACCAACCTCATCGCCTACAGCGAATCCAGATTGGAAAGAGAACGTACTACATTCAAGTCAAGACGAGTTTTCCTAGCTGCACTGAACTTAGTTGCACTACTCGCCCAAGGTGTATTAATTATGTGTGTCAAGGTAGCACTTATCTGATTTATGTTTCAAAAACACACATCACTTTATAGACTTTTACATGTGTACCCCACCAGTGGGACGACACATCTTAGTATACGTTTCGTCGAGAGTGACGTATACCGAAAGGTTTGTGACACCAGCTAAGTGTCATGTCTCTACACACATGTGTAAGAGACCGATCATGATCTTAGAATAGTACCAGATGGGGACGAGCCATCCCGATACCAGATTATAAAGAAACGACTGGACAGAGTCCGAGTAACGTTCCTATCTAACAATGCTAACTAAACAGTTACATCACCACAACATTTATAGGATAATTCCACATAAAGGCCCGAAAGGCGATCACAGATAATAGCGTTGTTCTAGCAGATATACAACCTATTATATGATTTTCAAAACAGTTTATCAAAACCGTTTCCAGACAAACAGAATATTCATTCCAAATTAATTACTCAGATAAACTACTGATAATTAATGTAAATATGGAACGAAAGAGCAAGAGCGAACCGCCACTTGCCTTACTCCGCAGAATAGTCTAAAGACGTCACTGGATTCCGGGCTCGACACGGTACAGCTCTGACAGCACAACGACCTTCGAGTCAACCCATAAAAGGAACCCTAAGTTAGACCCGACATAAACAGTACGAATCTAAACACGGCGAAAGAACACGAAAGGAAAGACGCCACGACGACAATCGACCAAGCCAAAGCCACGAAGGCGTTCTGGGCACTGGCGGCGGTCGCCGTTCTTGGCGGCGGTCGCCGTGAAGAACACGGCGGTCGCCGTGAAGAACACGGCGGTCGCCGTTAAGAACACGGCCGACTGAAACGAGAGAAAACTCACCCAAAAACACTAGCGGTTTGGCCTCCTTCGACTTGCTTTGGCTTCTAACCTCCAAGGCTAACCAAAAGCTTCACAAAGGCACTCTGGAAACACACCAAAACAACACCGGCGAGACCTTCGGCGAGCACAAGAAAACCGGCGAAAACAAAACTCCGGCGAGAGGCGAATTTGGCAGAGGTTTGGTGATGGGATGGCTCAAAACCTCACCCCCAACACCTCCTTTTATAGCCAAAGTGTCTGAAGCGATCAACCAAACCCTGAGACGCGGTCGAAAGCAAGATCGGCGCCCTTGATTTCCGCTGGCGACCAACGGGCAATGCCCACTGGACAATCACGGCGGTCGCCGTTTTTGCCTGCGGCGGGCTCGCGGCGGTCGCCGTAAACGCGGCGGTCGCCGTTGCCAGGTCTGTCACGGCCAGCTAGAAGCTGACAAGCTGACTCCTCGGGCCCAACCACGGCGGTCGCCGTTTTTGAACGGCGGTCGCCGTTTTCCCCTTTTTCCCGCCCATTCGGCTTTGAACGAGCATGACGATAAACCAGGATAAAAATTATCGTACGCGAACGACAATTTAAAATTCAAGGCACCTTGTCTGTATATTATTTCACTGAGAAAAATATTACAGATATAGAGCACATTACAGAATGTCTCAAGCTACTTGAATTAAATCCGACGTACACAACGGGTACTCGGGAAAATTCCATAATTCCCAAAATAACCTTACAAAAATACGGCGTATCACATAACTTTTGCTGAAAATTGTTTAAATCGTAATACTCCTCGGGTAAATTTCCGGATAATAATTTAAGGGTCATGACCTATGCTTCTTATACACCGTTAAGGATCTGAAGTGTTTTAAGCGCCTTGCAAGCGCCATTGGATGAGCATAATTGCAGTCCTGTGTATTAAGCACTTAGCTAGTGCAATTGGGGTGGACATAACTGTCATCCTGTAAATTAAAGTGTAAGCACTGTGGCAGTGTAATCTGGGTGAACGTAAGATCACCCTGTGTAATAATAACTTCCGTTGTTACTCGGAATAATATTAAGCCTCGTGCGTGCGTTTGCGTGTGTGTGTTGTGTTAAATTTGGGTCGACATGATTGTCACCCTGAGATTTAAGCTTTGTGCCGCTCTTAATAACATTAACGTGTTTCAGTAAAGTGTGTTTGGTAATTAAATAAGATATGTGCCCGAGTGCACATGATTAATAAACTTTCGGTGAGTAGTGCAGCTAGGAAAACTCGTCTCGACTTTGATCATAGTACGTTCTCTTTTCAATCTGGATTCGCTATATGCGATGAGGTTGGTTGTGAACTGAAGCATCTCAGTCAACTTTTAAATCATTTGTGTGTGTAACTTTAATGTTCCCTAGTAGTTGTCATAATTTCCTATAAGGCTCATTTCAGTTGGAGTCTTCTCTTCTGTGCATATCTAATTGTTAAATCATTCCGTGAAAGTGTCGGGTTATATATCGTTCCTTCGGTTTTTATTCAAGGGACAATGATAGTAAACGGTCACGATCACCCGAACCACTCTGCTTTGTACCCTTGCTAGTCTATTCAAGTAGACTAACGCACGAACTTTGTTCTCTGCATGTGGGCCGGTGTCATCCGTTCGATTCGGCACATCAGGAGTTGATTCCCGGAGTTTAAGTAACCTATTGAAGGATAAGAAGCTTGCAGACAAAGATTTAAAGTCAATATTTAAGTTGTTAAGTGTTTTAAGTTTGTTAAGTGTTACCTTGATGTATCTTCATAATTTAAGCCATGTTATAAGTTGGCTATTTAAAGTCTTCCGTTGTTTAATCTTTCAATTAATATGTAATTGTGTATGTATTTAAGCATGTCTGTTCTGGAAAAGCCTGGGGTGACTTTGGACGGTAAAGTCTGAGGTCACTGGCATGTAATATCTCCGGTGTACATTGGGGGTGTTACAGATTTGGTATCAGAGCAATGGTTTTAAAATTCTTGGCCTATTGTTAGGTTTGAGAATTTTTGAAAATTAATTTTGAAACTGTTTTCAAACCTATTTCATATTAAAAAGAAATTTTGAGAATTTCAATGTTAAGAGTTATAAGTAACTCGGTGATTTAATTTAAATGATTTAGCTTTTGAATTTCAAATGCTACTTATAATTGGTTTATAAAAGTGTTGTGTTATAAGCAAGTAAATTAAAGTTTAAAGGTCTGAAGTTTGAAAGTGAGGTTGTTAATAAGTGGTTTCAAACTTCTGCAAGCTTCAAGTGTTACTTATTCCTTAGATCCATTCTTAGGAATATTGTTTATTCTAGGGATTGATGTCATTTAAAGGTTGACATTTCTCCCAGGTTCTCAGTCTTTAGTGAGCAGAAGAAGGTCGTTCTTGCAGCTAACAGTGAAGGATAGTCAGACTAATATAAAGTTATTAGTTTGGACCCCTATTATCTGTATCATGACGTATTTGACTATAGTGTCATAATTAAGTGGGAAAAGTTCTAAAGTAACGTTATGATTCACCAACAGATGGTGAACACAAGGAACACAGCCCATGCTGGTGCTGAACCAAGGTTGATTCTGAGGAGTGCCGCTAATCAAGGGGAAGAGCGTGATGCTGCTTCTAACAATAACCAGAGAGACAATGGCCAAGCTCAGGCCAACGCTCCAATGTTGTTTGATGCTGCAACAGTTGAGGCAATTCGAGGAATTGTCATGTAGGCAATCACAGATGTTATGCGACCAGTTGCACCACAAGCACAAGGTGGTCTAGTTCCTCAGGCTATTCCTGAAGTTGAGGAGTCAGTGGAGCAAGTACCTCGGATCAATGTTGTTAGGGACAGAGAAACTTACGGGCAAGCGTTAAAAGCCGTGAGTTCAATGAGGCCTGACAGCTATGACGGTACTGGAGAACCAGTCAGGGTGACATATTGGTTCTCGCATATGGAACGGTTGCTCTGGAACATTAATTGCACTGAGGCTGGGAAAGTGCACATCGCCTCTCTTCAACTCAAGGATGTGGCTAGCGAATGGTGGGAGAGCACCGGTCTGGCAGATCATCCCGAGCTAAATTGGAGCATGTTTAAAACAAAGATGACTGACCGTTTCTTTTCCTGTGCTATGAGGGAGGAGAAGCATAAGGAATTTCTGTACCCGCAGACTGATGGGTTAAAGGTGACCGAGCTCGCAGCTAAATTCAATCACTTGATGCAATACGCTGGACTTGAGGTGTCAACCGAGGAGCAAAAGATCTGGTACTTCCATGGATGGATGAATCCAGAGATCAAGCCTCTAATGTTGCGTCATGGTTGTTCTACGTTAGAACAATATGTGGATGCAGCCTTCAAGACAGAAGTCACATTGGAGGAGTCTGCCCTTAAGCGGGAAAAGCAAGTTAAGGGAAAGGGTGGGCAACAGGATCGCCAGGTTGGTTCATTCAAATGACCGGCATCGCCTACCAAGTTTGAGAAGTCTGGTCGTGCTAAGACCGAGACAACTCAGTCTGACTCTGTCAGAGGCTCAGGTTGGAGCAGCGGAGTAATTCAGTGCCACAACTGTGGTGAAGTTGGGCATACAAGTTTTAATTTCCAAAAGGACAAGAGAGTATGCCATAATTGTGGAAGAGAAGGCCACATAAAAACATACTGCAGACTGAAGGGTCAGAGACCAATGCAGTCGTATCAGACGTCAAATGTTGGAGGTGGGCAGAACCCAAGGCCAGAAGTATATGCTCCTGAGCAATCTATGGCTCGTAATAAAGGCAAGGCGCCTATGGGGTCTTCAGGCCAAGGGCAACGACTCTTCATAATGAGCCAAGCCGATGAAGAAGAACCCTGATCCATTAAGTTGTAATCGTGTTAAGTCTGTATTTAAGATTAAGGAGTAACGATGTGTGTCGGTAATCTCCGTAGCATTGTGATCTGTCTGTGTAACTTTTGACAGTTAATGTAATGTTTAATGACATGAAGTGTTTCTTTGTTTTGCAAATTTCTGAATGCGTTATTAGTACGGATTAGTTGTAGTACATATGAAACCCCGTAAGTGTGTCGAGAACAGCTTATGCCAAGTAAGGATAAAGACTGTCGGACTTATGGTGGTGGAGTATTGTGGGCAACGTAGATGTTCGTCCCCTATAAGGTTAATCGGAAGGTCGACTCTACTGTTTAAATCTAAATCCTTTCCTAAGATTCTTCTTCATACATAGAGTATGTCATCTACAAGGCTAGGTGCAACTCTTTGAGGAAGATTAAGTTGTGAAGTTGTTGTGCTAAGAAGAAAGGTCGCAGTTAAGGATGGGATATGTTGATGATCCCGATGTATTAAAGATTCAGTATGAAGGATTGTCTTTATACATCTAAAGAGTACAGTGGTAAGCGTTATCTCATACGCTGAGTTCTTCCGAGATTTCTTAAGGAAAGGGAATGAACTTGTAGAGTTTTGTTCGGAGAGATCAGGAGCTATCTCTCATGTGTGAGTTTGTGCCATAAGCTTTGAGGAGGATGAATCATTTTCAGTATGATGTCCTAAGGAATTAAGAGTAATATCTCATGTAATCCATTTCAAGGATGAAGTGATTGAGGATGTTGGATCCAGGTGGTAAGATTGGTTTTGAGGCAGTGTCCTCATTGGCTTCCTGCAAGTTTCGGGGTCGAAATTTCTTTTAAGGGGGAGGTGATGTGATACCCCGTAATTCTATAAGGATTATTTTGGGAATTTTTGGAATTTTCCCGAACACCCGTTTAGTACGTCGGATTTAATTCAGAGAGTTGGAGGCATTCTGTAATGTGCTCTGTATCTGTAATATTTTTCTCAGTGAAATAAAATACAGACGACGTACTTTGGATTTTAATACTCGTTCATGTACGATTATTTTTATCCCGGATTAAGACGACGTCGTCCAAAAGCTGAGGAGGGCGAAGCCACGGTGGCGGCGCCCGCCGCATTTATTACGGCGCCCGCCGCGAAGGGCTCGAGGAAATAGTAGCCTCGTCTTCTAGCTGGGCACGATGACCAGAAAACGGCGCCCGCTGCGCTTTTGCGGCACCCGCCGTAAGTGCCCGCCGCAGGGTATTTGCAAGGCGGCGACCAAGGGAATTACGGCGCCCGCCGTTTCCTAGTGGGGGCGTAGCCCTGTGGTCGCCAGAGTCGTCTGACAATCGCCGTTTTAGCCCCGCCACGACACCCTCCTAGCCATCATTGTGCTCCCTCGATCTGTGGCTATAAAAGGAGAGGCTTGAGGGTCGGATTCGAGCTCAAATCAGAAGCTTCAATCCCTCAAAATTGTCTCACCGAAAAAGCTTGCCCTCGCTGGAGTTCTTTGGAGTGATCGCCGGTGTAGTGTGGTGTTGTTCCAGTGGCCCTTGTGAAGCTTTTGGGTAGCCTTTGAAGGTTAGAACCCAAAGCAAGTCGAAAGGAGGCCAAGTCGCGTGCCATTTGGTGAGTCTTTCTCGCCGTTCTGTTTTTGGGCTCTTCACGGCGCCCGCTGTGTTCATGGAGGCGACCGCCGTGATGAACACGGCGCCCGCCGTGATGAACCCGACGCCCGCCGCCAGAGGCCAGAATGCCTCTTTGGCTTTTGGCTTTGGTGGTCGTCGTCGAGGCGTTGTTTCTTTCGTTTTCTTTCGTCGTTTTTAGATTCGTACTGTGTTTATGTCGGATCTAACTTAGGGTTTCCTTATGGGTCGACTCGAAGGTCGTTGTGCTGTCGGAGCTATACCTGTGTCGAGCCCGGAATTCCATCGTCGTTAGGCTTGTTCCAACTCTGCGGACTAAGCCAAGTGGCGGTTCGCTCTTGCTTAATCATTCCATGTTTCATTAATTATCAAATATTTAATTGTTAATTAAATTGGAGTGAACTATTGTTTTGTTTGGGAACTAATTTCATAAATAAACGTGATTAAAGTAATGTTATGATATGTTGTATATCTGTTAGAACAACGCTATTATATGTGATAATTACCGTGATGATATTGTTGTAAATTTAATCTTAATGCTAGAATAGCATGTGGGTTAATAGGAAAACTAATCCAAGTAAGGATTAGCCGTTTCTATTATCTCTATGTTTAAGTTGATTGACTGGATGGCTTTAATGTGAATAATTGCTGTGTTAGACTGTTTAGTTGACACGAGTGTTCGTAGGAATGCTAATCCAAGTAAGGATTAGTCGTTTCTTTATAACTTAATGTTCGTAGGAACACTAATCCAAGTAAGGATTAGTCGTTTCTTTATAACTTATGTTCGTAGGAACGCTAATCCAAGTAAGGATTCGTCGTTTCTTTAAATCGTAATACTCCTCGGGTAAATTTCCGGATAATAATTTAAGGGTCATGACCTATGCTTCTTATCAACCGTTAAGGATCTGAAGTGTTTTAAGCGCCTTGCAAGAGCCATTGGATGAGCATAATTGCAGTCCTGTGTATTAAGCACTTAGCTAGTGCAATTGGGGTGGACATAACTATCATCCTGTAAATTAAAGTGTAAGCACTGTGGCAGTGTAATCTGGGTGAACGTAAGATCACCCTGTGTAATAATAACTTCCGTTGTTACTCAGAATAATATTAAGCCTCGTGCGTGCGTTTGCGTTTGTGTGTTTGTGTGTTGTGTTAAATTTGGGTCGACATGATTGTCACCCTGAGATTTAAGCTTTGTGCCGCTCTTAATAACATTAACGTGTTTCAGTAAAGTGTGTTTGGTAATTAAATAAGATATGTGCCCGAGTGCACATGATTAATAAACCTTCGGCGAGTAGTACAGCTAAGTTATAGTGCAACTAGGAAAACTCGTCTCGACTTTGATCATAGTACGTTCTCTTTTCAATCTGGATTCGCTGTATGCGATGAGGTTGGTTGTGAACTGAAGCATCTCAGTCAACTTTTAAATCATTTGTGTATGTAACTTTAATGTTCCCTAGCAGTTGTCATAATTTCCTATAAGACTCATTTCAGTTGGAGTCTTCTCTTCTGTGCATATCTAATTGTTAAATCATTCCGTGAAAGTGCCGGGTTATATATCGTTCCTTTGGTTTTTATTCAAGGGACAATGATAGTAAACGGTCACGATCACCCGAACCACTCTGCTTTGTACCCTTGCTAGTCTATTCAAGTAGACTAACCCACGAACTTTGTTCTCTGCATGTGGGCTGGTGTCATCCGTTCGATTCGGCACATCAGGAGTTGATTCCCGGAGTTTAAGTAACCTATTGAAGGATAAGAAGCTTGCAGACGAAGATTTAAAGTCAGTATTTAAGTTGTTAAGTGTTTTAAGTTTGTTTAGTGTTACCTTGATGTATCTTCATAATTTAAGTCATGTTATAAGTTGGCTATTTAAAGTCTTTCGCTGTTTAATCTTTCAATTAATATGTAATTGTGTATGTATTTAAGCATGTCTGTTCTGGAAAAGCCTGGGGTGACTTTGGACGGTAAAGTTTGAGGTCAATGGCATGTAATATCTCCGGCGTAAATTGGGGGTGTTACACTTGTGTTGTAAATGGTAAATCGTAGGTGTTTTTAATGTTGTTTGTCGCCCAAACTCTTAGCTCATTGTTTCCCCCCATCATTTTTACAATATAAGATGATTCACACAAAGAAATTGATAAAATTTGAAACTCATAACTTTCGCTCTATGTTTCATAAATTGTAGACCATAGTTGTTTTTAGGTTGTTTGCCGCCCGAACTCTTAGCTTTTTGTTTCCCCCAAACATTTTGACAATGTAAGATGAATCACAAAAAGAAATTGACAAATTTTGAAACTCATAAGTTTCGCAAAAAGTTGTGCCTTGTATCGTAAATGGTAAATTGTAGGTGCTTTTAGTGTTGTTTGTAGCCCAAACACTTAGCTATTTGTCTCCCCCCAATATTTTTTAAATATAAGATGATTCACGGTAATAAATTAAGAAAATTTGAAACTCATAATTCCGTTCACAGTTGTGCCTAGTGTTGTAAATTGTAAATCATGAGTGTTTTTAGTGTTGTTTGTCGCCCAAACTCTAAGCTCTTTGTTTCCCCCCAATATTTTGACAATATAAGATGATTCACAAAAAGAAATTGACAAAATTTGAAAATCATAACTTCCGTTCAAAGTTGTGCCTTGTATCATAAATGGTAAATCCTAGGTGTTTTTAGTGTTGGTTGTCGCGGAACCTCTTAGCTCTGTGTTTCCCCCCAATATTTTGACAATATAAGATGATTCACGAAAACAAATTGACAAAATTTGAAGATCATAACTTCCGCTCAAAGTTGTGCCTTGTATCATAAATCGTAAATCCTAGGTGTTTTTAGTGTTTTTTGTCGCGGAACCTCTTAGCTCTATGTTTCCCCCCAATATTTTGACAATATAAGATGATTCGCGCAAAGAAATTGACAAAATTTGAAACTCATAATTTTCGGTCTAAGTTGTGCCTCGTGTCGTAAATGGTAACTCATAAGTGTTTTTGGTGTTGTTTGTCGCCCCAACTGTTAACTTTTTGTTTCCTTTAAATATGTTGACAATATAAGATGATTCACGTAAACAAATTGACAAAATTTGAAACTCATAACTTTCGCTGAAAAATGTGTCTTGTGTTATAAATGGTAAATCGTAGGTGTTTTTAGTGTTGTTTGTCGCCCAAACTCTTAGCTCATTGTTTCCCCCCAATATTTTGACAATATAAGATGATTCAGGCAAAGAAATTGATAAAATTTGAAACTCATAACTTTTGCTCTATGTTTCGTAAATTTTAAACCATAGGTGTTTTTATGTTGTTTGCCGCCCGAACTCTTAGATCTTTGTTTTCCCCCAACATTTTGACAATGTAAGATGAATCAAAAAAAGAAATTGATAAATTTTGAAACTCATTAGTTTCGCAAAAAGTTGTGTCTTGTATCGTAAATAGTAAATTGTAGGTGATTTTAGTGTTGTTTGGAGCCCAAACTCTTATCTATTTGACTCCCCCCAATATTTTGAAAATATAAGATGATTCACGATAATAAATTGACAAAATTTGAAACTCATAACTTTCGTTCAAAGTTGTGCTTAGTGTTGTAAATTGTAAATCATGAGTGTTTTTTGTGTTTTTTGTCGCCCAAACTCTAAGCTCTTTGTTTCCCCCCAATACTTTGACAATATAAGATGATTCACAAAAAGAAATTCATAAAATTTGAAAATCATAACTTCCGCTCAAAGTTGTGCCTTGTAGAAAATCCTAGGTGTTTTTAGTGTTGGTTGTCGCGGAACCTCTTAGCTCTGTGTTTCCCCCCAATATTTTGACAATATAAGATGATTCACATAAACAAATTGACAAAATTTGAAACTCATAACATTCGCTGAAAAATGTGTCTTGTGTTGTAAATGGTAAATCGTAGGTGTTTTTAGTGTTGTTTGTCGCCCAAACTCTTAGCTCATTGTTTCCCCTCAATATTTTGACAATATAAGATGATTCACGCAAAGAAATTTATAAAATTTGAAACTCATACCTTTCGCTCTATGTTTCGTAAAGTGTAAACCCTAGGTGTTTTTAGGTTATTTGCCGTCCAAACTCTTAGCTCTATGTTTCCCCACAACATTTTGACAATGTAAGATGAATCACAAAAAAAAATTGACAAATTTTGAAACTCATAAGTTTCGCAAAAAGTTGTGTCTTGCATCGTAAATGGTAAATTGTAGGTGATTTTAGTGTTGTTCGTAGCCCAAACTCTTAGCTATTTGTCTCCCCCCAATATTTTGAAAATATAAGATGATTCACGGTAATAAATTGAGAAAATTTGCAACTCATAACTTTCGTTCAAAGTTGTGCCTAGTGTTGTAAATTGTAAATCATGAGTGTTTTTAGTGTTGTTTGTCGCCCAAACTTTAAGCTCTTTGTTTTCCCCCAATACTTTGACAATATAAGATGATTCACAAAAAGAAATTGACAAAATTTGAAAAATCATAACTTCCGCTCAAAGTTGTGTCTTGTAGTAAATCCTAGGTGTTTTTAGTGTTGGTTGTCGCGGAACCTCTTAGCTCTGTGTTTCCCCCCAATATTTCGACAATATAAGATGATTCACGTAAACAAATTGACAAAATTTGAAACTCATAACATTCGCTGAAAATTGTGTCTTGTGTTGTAAATGGTAAATTGTAGGTGTTTTTAGTGTTGTTTGTCGCCCAAACTCTTAGCTCATTGTTTCCCCCCAATATTTTGACAATATAAGATGATTCACGCAAAGAAATTTATAAAATTTGAAACTCATAACTTTCGCTCTATGTTTCGTAAATTGTAAACCATAGGTGTTTTTAAGTTGTTTGCCGTCCAAACTCTTAGCTCTTTGTTTCCCACCAACATTTTGACATTGTAAGATGAATCACAAAAATATATTGACAAATTTTGAAACTCATAACTTTCACAAAAAGTTGTGCCTTGTATCGTAAATGGTAAATTGTAGGTGCTTTTAGTGTTGTTTGTAGCCCAAACTCTTAGCTATTTGTCTCCCCCCAATATTTTGAAAATATAAGATGATTCACGGTAATAAATTGAGAAAATTTGAAACTCATAACTTTCGTTCAAAGTTGTGCCTAGTGTTGTAAATTGTAAATCATGAGTGTTTTTAGTGTTGTTTGTCGCCCAAACTCTAAGCTCTTTGTTTCCCCACAATATTTTGACAATATAAGATGATTCACAAAAAGAAATTGAAAAAATTTGATAATCATAACTTCCGTTCAAAGTTGTGCCTTGTATCATAAATGGTAAATCCTAGGTGTATTTAGTGTTGGTTGTCGCGGAACCTCTTAGCTCTGTGTTTTCCCCCAATATTTTGACAATATAAGATGATTCACGAAAACAAATTGACACAATTTGAAGATCATAACTTCCGCTCAAAGTTGTGCCTTGTATCATAAATGGTAAATCCTAGGTGTTTTTAGTGTTGTTTGTCGCGGAACCTCTTATCTCTATGTTTTCCCCTAATATTTTGACAATATAAGATGATTCACGCAAAGAAATTGACAAAATTGTTGCAGTGTTTCCAGATAAGCCACAAAAGAAAAATATAAGTTCTATAGAGGTATTCGATGTTCTAAAATAATGTAGATCTACATAGAAATCCGAAGTATGTTGGAAATTGAACTGTTTACTAAGGCAGGTTCAATGTTATGAATTATCCGAAGAGTAAAAGGACATGCAAAGAAAATATGGTCGGTATTCTCACAGGCGGCATTACATAGTACACATTGCACATAAACTTTAGAAAAATGTCGATCTAAATGTTTTGTAGTAGGAAGAGAATCGGATACAACCTTCCACATAAAATTTTGTATTTTCGGGGGAATGTTAATTTTCCAAATCCATGAAAAAGGATCATAGGAGGATGAGGTATGGGATGGTTGAGTAAGGTGTCTTACAAGTTTGACATAGAAAGATATGTCGTTAGATAATTTTTAGATAATGCGATCGTCAACTGGAGATTGTGGAATATGTATTTTCAATTTTTTTTGGATAATAACAGGAGGGAGATATTTCCGAAGATTCAAAATAACCAAATGGTGCTCTGGAGTAATAAGATGAGAGACTTTTAACGTAATGTCTCCATTGTCAAAGTATGGGATTAAAGCACAGTTCATAATCTAGCTATCTTTTCAAAAAAATAATAGACTGACCATTTCCTAATTGCCAACAAATACATTTCTTTAAAATGTCATGAATATGAAGAAGTCTTGAAAATTGCCATGATTGTTTCGATTTTTTCTTATAAGAGAAGAGATTGGAGGAGCCTAAATATTTTTCAGTGATAATAATAGTTTCATTTGCAGTGATATATTCATATCTTCTGCTTTATGAAGACCAAGGCCGCCTTCAGATTTGGGACAACAAATGTTATCCCAACTAATTAGAGTTTTGGTATCTATGGTTTTGTTTGTTCCAAAACAAATCCTTTTCAGTTTTATCAATGTTGTTGCATAATGTTGTAGGCAACAAGAAACTTTGCATTAGATAATTGACTTTAGAAATCAGGTTTGACTGGATAAGTATGGATCTTCCTGCGTACGAGAGGGAATTCACTTTCCACTAGGACAGATATTTTATAAGACTCAATAAGGAGTAGTCAAATATTTCCTTTTTAACACAACCTCGGACAATAGGAATTTCTAAGTATTTTTCCATGGAGTTTGTGATTTGGATATTTAATACTATTGCTAGTGATGTAGTTTGTTGGAAAGATATGTTTGAAGTGTACTTTTTTTGTTAAATTTAATGGCTAAGCCTGATTTTTTGTGAAATTATCCATAACGGTTTTAATGTGAAGTATATTACTTTAAGAAGCATTTGCTAGAATTAACGTGTCATCGGCAAAAGTAAGAAAGGGAATACAAGTACCATTTTGAGTTAATTGGATACCAACTTTGCGATTTCGTTGTTGAGCAAACAAAAGTGTACGAGCTAAGAACTCCATTACCAGAATTAAAATATACGGGGCAATAATATCACCTTGTCGCAATCCACAATTATGTCTTAAAATATTGCGTGGTTCGTTATTTACTAAAACCGAAAAGGAAGTGCAGGTAATGTAGGTCATCAGAAGTCTTACCCATTGAGGGGAGAATCCAAATTAAGAAGTATTGGCGGAAAAAAGTTTCAATTTAACTTGTCGTAAGCCTTTTTCATGTCTATTTTTAAAGTCATCCACCATTTTTCTACCTTTTTTTCCACGTATGAAAGGAATTGAAAAATTTATGCGCAATTAAAATGTTATTTTGAAAAAGATGTCCTTTCACAAAAGCACCTAAAGGGGGTGATTGAACTGAGCAAGTTGCACAATTAAAATGTCATTTGTTTCCTGAATTCCTGTATGTGAATCTGCTGGTTTATTGCGTGTTTCTCTGGAGACTGAGGCATGTATCTGAATCTGCTAGAGGGGCAAATTTCTGGTTGCGTGTACTGTCTTTTGCAGGGATGAACTAACTTTCTTTCCTTCCCTGCACAAACTTTCTTTGATATCAGATTTGGTCCCTATAATTATCATTCAGGATAACCTTGAAAAGTCAATTTGAAGTTCTGAACCCAAGAGAACCATAATTTTATCCTTTCATTAATTAGCTAGTGGGCCAAGAAAAAGAATACACAGAAGATCATTTTTTTAAACTCTGAAGGCAAATCAAGAAAGTAATTAATGCCACTCTTAAGAAAAGTACCCTGAATGGAGTACTAGTTTATATTGAATTGGTTCGACATTGTTTAATATATATTGTGCCATGTGTGTATGAAGTTTATATTATATGTTAATTATAAAGATTTTGTTGTAATGATTTGTGAATATGTAATGAATTACTAGATGGTGAAAATTAGTCAAGCAAGTGGAAAGAACAAGGTGAAGAATGTATTGTGAAGTGACAAGGATAATTTCACATTTTTTAGTGTGATTAAGGCATTTCAAGCGAAAAATGGTTATAGCACCGCTTTTCCTTGGATTGCCCTTTTAGATGAGTTTAAGAAAAAGACGAGAAAGAAAGTAACTGTAAAAGCAGAAAAGAACAAATTCAACTATCTTAAGAAGAAATGGAGTTCGTGGAATTACTTGAGGCACAAGGTCATTGGTGCAGGGTGGGATCAAGAAACTGGATTGATCACGGCTGATGATGCTTGGTGGGAACTCCAAAAGGTGGTACGTATATTACTAATTATGGCTTTTTAGTTGTTTATAACATGGTGTTTATAGCATATTGTTTATACCTGTGTACATCAGTCATTAAATTTGTTTTCCCTACTCGTTATTTTTAGGAGGAATTTTATCAATTCAGAAAGAAAACGCCTTCTCTTGAGGTGAGCGACTTGTAGGATGATGTGTTTGGCCAAATAGTTGCAACTGGGAAGAACGTTGTTTCTCCTTCTATTGATCATGTATCTACTCTGGCCACTGATGATGAAGTTGTAGAACTTGATGACGAAGTGAACTCGGGGGATTCATTAGACCGACAGTTGGAGAAGGATGCATTGCTTGACAACTCACAAGAAGAGATCTTAACCCCTGGCTTCCTTGAGCAGAATATGCCAACTAGAAAGAGCAAGACTACGACACCTGATTTTGTTATAAAGAGGTGTAGAAAGCAAACACCTGCAGTGGTAGCCTATCAAGAAAACATGGCATTGGTTGGTGAAACTAGCAGGCAAATGTTGTCTATTATGAAGGGCCATAGTGGGAGTTCAGGTGAGTCAATGCCAGGTTTTGTTGAAGCGTTCAAGGAGTTGACGAGGCTAGTGGAAATTGGTAAAATGGAGCGGCAATCAGGGGTTTGGTGCTATGCAGCAACGGAGCTAGGAAAGGAACAGAGACGTCAGACATTCATGATTATGGAAGACGATGGGGACAAGATTGCGTGGCTGACTCACGAGTATGAGATGATGTTGAAGAAGTTGCCAAAGTGATTAGTTGCTGGTTTCGGGATTATGCTTTTGACTTGTTTTTATGATTATGGTGTTTGAATTATCATGTTTATGCAAGAACTATTTTCTTACCTTTATGATTATTGTATGTGTATCATTTTGTATTTGTTTTAATACTTGTTAACCATTTCACAGTCATGGAAGAAGAGTATAATGAACACAACAAAGAGCTCATGGATGAAGAGCAAAACGAACATAGCTCTGAGTTTAGAAGATTAGTACAACACAATTACGCCTTCAAGATGCTTACTACATGAGGTTTGTCCATAAAATCCCTTGTTTTACTTCGAAATTGACGGTATATGAGTGGATGAGGGAATGCTTGGACTCACCATCAAATGTACGCTGTTTTAATGCATTTCGAATGGCAAAACATGTCTTCATGACATTGTGTGACGAGTTGGAGGACAACTACGGGTTACGTCCCACTAGGAATATGACCATTATAGAGAAGGTTGGAATTTTTCTTAGCATCGTTGCACAAGCAGATGGAGTTAGACGATTGTCTGAGCGTTTTCAAATATCTGGGAACACTATTAGTAGGGTATTTCATCAGGTACTTGAGGCTTTTGCTAGGCAAAAACGAAACTACAACGGGTTTGTAAGAACACTTTTAGAGCCACGTGATAGAAATTTTACCACAATTCCGGCGAAGCTTCAATCACAAGACAGATACCGTGTTTTCCAGGTATTACACTAACTAAATGAAGGTGAAAAAAGACACTGATTATCTACACTTTTAATTATCAACTAAAATCATGTATTTTGAACAAAGGGAGCTATTGGTTGTATTGATGGTGTCCACATGATGGCAACTATACCTGAGGCAGAACAAATCCCTTATTTTGGACGAAAGAAGTATTGCTCCTTCAATGTGATGGCTGTGTGCGACTTTGACATGTATTTCACGTTTATTTCTGCTCTTGGTAAGGTAGTGCTCATGATGCGCGTGTCTTCGACCATGCAGTGAGAAGTCTACACTTGAACTTATCGCATCCTCCCCCAGGTAATCTTTATATTCACCTCATGCGTGTGTCTTCGACCATACAGTTGTTTAACAATTTATTTTATTTAAAACTTGTTATATTTTACAGGACGATATTATTTAATGGTTAAGGGTTATCCAGACAAACGAGGATTTATGATACCGTATTCCAAGGTTAACTACCACAGATCTCAATTCGGGAGGGAGATGCCTAAAAATCATAGGGGAGGGTTTAATCGCGTCCATTCTTCACTAAGGACCACCATAGAGCGTTGCTTTGGTGTCTTGAAGAAGAGATGGCATATTCTGACACAAATGCCAAGCTATAAAATTCCTGACCAAATAGATTTGATCGTTGTGTGTTTTGCATTGCACAACTTCATCTTAAAGCACAAGCTTAATGATATGTATATTGACTATGATGATGTTGAAGAAGTTTTTACAGGGCGAGTAAATAAAGGCGAAGACGACAATCCCAAAGACATGAGTACCGTTCGCAACGCAATCCGACAATCCCAAAGACATGAGTACCGTTCGCAACGCAATCGGACGTGAGATATGGACCCACAAAAAAGAGTGGTTGTACTAGTTTAGCAATTAAAACTTCTACTTTTGGCGGTTAAACTTTATGATGTATTTTGCTATGTAATGATCGACTTGGCTTTTTAATTGTAGAATTTTCTATGATCCATGTATGCATCTAAAGAGAATTTGCTAATATACATACAATGATAATTGCTGTTAATATAATTATTAGGGAAAGAATCTAGTGAGTCGTTCTCATGCTAAATGCGATCATACAATATATATTCATATCATAGGGATCCCGGTTTGGTTAGCTCGTGAGCTTCTTCATCCGCTCTCTTCAGTTTATGCATCACTTCCCCAAGTGGATTTACCAGCACCAGCTGCACACAATGTAGTTTGAGAGTTAGTATATGATTTGGATGTTAATTCATGCATATGCTTGTTTTGTGTACTTGCCTTGAGACCTTTGCTCTCGGAGGTCCTCTTGAAAGGAGCTGAAAGGAGCCAGTCCACCATTTTTTATGATATATCCAATCATGATCATTGGTTGCCCTTCTTTGTATATACATGAAAACACAGTCAACTTCAGGTCCTATTCTTGCAATTTTTAGTCCATGTACAAGCTCAATGTTAGAAAGAAAATAAAATCAATAATGATGATATGATCTATTGTCTTGTTTTTCTTTGACACATAAATGTTAAACTTCCTTGGATTAGCAAGCAGTAAACCTCTACATAACCGTGAACTAGCAGTTGTAACTATGCAATGTAAGAATATCTCAGCTTCACACCAAAGCATACATCCAACAGGGAAGATATGCAATGTAAGAAAATCTCAGCTTCACACAAAGATTTTAGATTTCAGACACATGAAAAGTCAAAAGTGAAAACAAATCAAGGAGCAAGTACCATAAAAAACAACAAATCACATTTTGGAAACCTAATTCATGTGCTTAGATTGTGGATTTTGCTGATTTATAATCAAGCCTAGCTTACATAATCCTAGTAGCAGTAAAATACTAATAGCATAAGCAGATAAGCAATGATTACACTAATAGCATGAGCAGATATGCCACAAAGCTCGATCCAGTCGACAGTAAAAAGCATTGACAGTAAAGCATTGAACAAACTTACGTATGAAAGATTGTGATGAATTTACCATATACAAGGAGGTAAAGGTAAGTTTGAAAGATTTTGCCTTGTTGGAATTCTGCCACTTGGCGTAGCATATATCTACCAATATGCAGCATGTGTACTGCACAGGGAAGGAAAAACTACGATTCCAAGTGTGTTTATGTGCTCTATTAGCTTAAGCATACTTTAAGTTTGCTTGCTTGTAATTGTAGCATATGACAGCATAAGCAGATAAGCAACTTGCAATTTTTAGGCAGTAAAGTAGACAGTAAAGCATTGACCTAAACCAACCGAGGGAGCATCAGCTTCACACCATAGCAAAGCTAAAGTTTAGGCAGTAAAGTAGACATACAGGTTTGGCTCAAACAAGAGCTTCATTCAATTAGCAGGCAGTAAACCTAAGAAATGAGGAGGGCGAGACAAACCTTTGAGAAGTTTGATTGCAAGTGTCAGTTCGCCTCCTGATCGAAGAAGTGAACCCTAAAAAGCTCGATCCAGTCGATGAAGAAGTGAGCCCTAAAATCGCGATAAATAGGTAGCCCAAACCAGAAGAAATGAGGAGGACGAGAGATGGAGAAGAACGCCGGAGAAGACGAGCCCTAAAAACCTCGATCCAGTCGGCACCCTGGAGAAGAACGAGATGGGACGAGAAATGAGGAGGAAGAATAAATGAGATGGAGAAGACGAGAACGAGAGATTAAAGACGAACCTGTTCCAGAAGACGAGCGCCGGAGAAGACGACCGGACTTTGCTCTCGGAGAAGTCCGCCGGAGAAGCTTGTGGGATGATGGGAGATATGAGGAGAACGAGAGATATGTCAGATATGAGT
Source organism: Rheum nobile (assembly GCA_027886185.1). NCBI lineage: Eukaryota > Viridiplantae > Streptophyta > Magnoliopsida > Caryophyllales > Polygonaceae > Rheum > Rheum nobile. Next base: position 4,131,353 of record WOAB01000163.1, read on the forward strand.
GATATGTGGGGGTATCTGGATGTAAATATTGGGGATTTGGGGGTGAATTGATTTTGGGATTTTAGTTCAGTCATTTGAAATTTGAAAAGTCAGTTTTTCTAGCTTAAAATTTTTGGATAAATTCACTCATTTTGTGTCATTTTAAGTTTTTGAGAAGGATACGTGTATTAATTAAGGGTATGTTCGGTATGACTGAGGCTTATTGGGGCTGATGCTGAAGTAGAGGTTGAAATAGGCTGAAGCTGATTGAAAGAATATAAGTTGGGGGTTGAATTGAGCTGATGTTGAAGCTGAATGTAAGAGGCTGAAGCAAAAATAACTGTTCGGTATAAATGAGTTATTTAGACTTAAATTTTACAAAAATACAATTTTACCCTTTTAATGAGGGTATTCTGTGCATTTGGACTGATACAATTTTATCCCCAAATTTTCTTTAGGGTTGAAGAGCAGCCCCGATTTATCCCCGAATTTCGCGTTGCTCCATCGTCTTCCTCCTTGCGCTGCTCCATCGTCGTCCTCCTTGCGCTGTACCTTGCCCTGCGTCTGCAACGTCTTCCGATGTACCTTACGCTGCTCCAACGGAGGGAAATAGCAACTGAACACGAATTGGGAGAGTTGCCAACTGAAGTTAGGATTTTGTTTTATCCTAACCATTTAGATCCAAAAATAAGATCCATAATGATAAACCAAGTGCATACATACAAACATAAGATCCAAAAATCTTCCATATCATGGCTAGAAAATAAGGTTATATATACATGTATCAACGAAAGAGCTTCATAATCTGAAGTTAGGATTTTGTTTTATCCTAACCATTTAATCATATCAAACAAACAGCTTAAACCCAAAATTACCCCAACAAAAGAAACAGATGCTTGACCTTATGGAGAATGAAGCATCTGACATACCCTTGCTATATGCCATAATCTCAACAAGTAGCTTTCAGAAAGAACTCCATTTTTTTTTGGATAAGCACACGAGAGATGCTAAAAGCAAAGAAAATAAAAGAATGTGTATTGCAGATTGTGATATATTATCTTCTAATTAGCCATATCTATCTTTTGGAAAAGCACACGAGAGATGCTAGAATCAAAAACTAGAGAACCATCTGAACATGTATTCTAAAACCAGAATCAGAAATCAGTTGAACTGGTGACGAGGAGGAACCAGAAATCAACTTCAGTACAATTAACAACAACCATCCAAGCTAAATCCAACTAGACCCCCATATTGAACCCTAAAATCAGTTGTCATTTACCCCAAATTGGACCAAATTGAACCCTAAAATCAGAACCAGAAAATCTGCCAAGAACCATAAAATTGCATCGTCAAGAAGAAGGATCTACCATGTACCCCAAATTGAACCCTAAAATTAGTTGCCATTTACCCCAAATCGGACCCTAGCACATTCGATTTGACAAACCTAGATCTAAAAAAACCCAGATCCAATAAATATATTTATACAAACCCAGATCTTACAAATTTAGCATCGTCGAAGAAGGCTGAGAAATGGAAAAAGATGGGAAGAAGGAAGAGCAGACGTACCCTATTGTTGTTGAGTTGGGCGACGAGCAGGCCAGTGACGAGGAGGAAGAAGATCGGCGACGAGGAGGAAGAAGACGAGCGGGGAGGTGTTGTTGAGTTGGGCGACGGGCAGGCCAGTGACGAGGAGGAAGAAGATCGGCGACGAGCAGGCCAGTGACGAGGTGGAAGAAGATCGGCGACGAGGAGGAGAATCCCACTGAGGACGAACCATGTTGTTGTTGAGAGAAATGTCGGGGTATTCTTGCCCAAATCTTGATAAGCCTCGCCAGATAAGCCTTGTAAGCTCCCCCACGAAGCTCATTTTTTTGGCCGAATTTCAGCCTTGTTCAGCCTCAATAAGCTCCGGTAAGCCTCGCCGATACCAAACGCTCCACAGCCTCCGCTTAAGCTCCAATGACTCATCTTCCCAGATAAGCCAAGTTCAGCCCTTTGATAAGCCTTGCCGAACGAGCCCTAAGTCATAGACTCATAGAGACTTATTTTGGATATTAAATAGGGCGAACCGAACAGACCCTTACATTGGATAGGTTTGTCATACCATTTTTATATCTTATGTCAAAAGTCTTTGTATGATTTAACTTATATAAGGGCTTGTTTGATAACCCTTTAAATTTAAAATTTTCTATTTTTATATGAAGTAAAACCAAATTTATAAAAACTAATTTTTCAAGATTTCAAATTTAGTTACAATTTTAAAAATTAAAGTAATTATATAATTTAAAATTAAAAAAAATATGAAAAATAAAAAATATTTAAAAACTAACAATCACAAACTAACATAGTTACAAAACTAAAGAAATTAGATCAATATATATATTACTGCTATCACATTTCGAGTCACTAGAATGATTCTAGGCCCACATAAATGAGGTGTCAAGTGGTTAATTCTTTTGTAACTATACTTTGTTTTCAAATTAATTAGCTCTAAATTTTAAAATCTAATCAAATCTTACCAAAATCTCATCAAACTAACTTTTTTTGCAATAAATTTTAACGTAATTTTCTATTTGACGAAATTATAAATGTGATACATATATTTTTGTTAATGCATCATTAATATCAACTGATATTTTACATCATCAAAAAATTTCATTTAGTTAATTAATTTCAATATAAAGTATTATATAAGATTAGGTTATATACTAAACTTTAGATAACATATCTTTTAATGATTTTTTGGGTAAATATCATGAATTAATGACAAACTATTAGCAGGATGAAGAAATCTATGTAAGTTAATTAGTATATTGACATAGCAACAAATTACTGAACTTGCGTAAGTTAATAAGTAACAACTTTAGATATCATATCTTTTTAACAATTTTTTATTTATTTACACTGCATTTACATTTTGAAATTTAAATAAACTCACGTAAATCTCATAGCAATAAAATCTCCAATTGATAAATTTCACATTTTCAATATTTAATTAAAAATTATTTATGAACTTAAAATATGTGATGATGAATAAGAAATATGTATGAAAATATCAATATACTATTTGAAATGTAAGTGACCTAGATTTAATTTGATTTTCCAATTGAGTTAATTTAGTATATTAAGAATTAAGAATAAATATAAGTGTCAAACATATATATATATATAACAATAAAACAATGAGTAAATTAATATGATTTTATCTTCAATAATATCATCTCAATGTCTAAAACCTGAATTGTATAACAAAAAGTATAAAAACAAAAGCAAACAAAAGTAATATTCTATCAACAAACCTAAGAAGCTTTAAAATTATAGATCTAAACATAGCATCACTAATATATTGTTGGAATATTGACAAATAACATATCATCACTAATCTACTATATAATAACTAAAGCAGAATACCTACTAAGCCATATGGCGCTCCTACAATAGCCTAAAAAAAATCGCCACGTGGCGTCACGATATTAATTTTAACACGTGACAGCTTGTGGTTTTTTTAGATTTAAATTAAAAATCACAAATTTGGAGTATCCTACAGTTACTTTAAATTAAAGATCAGTCAGAATAAATTTATATTACTTTATTTCCTTAATTAATATATTCCCACTTTATTCTCGGTAAGCTAATATATGCAGATTTGATATGGAATAAAAATACCGACCAATTGTATGATTTTGTGCAAAAATACTAAACATGCAGATCTCATACAAAACCAACACAAATGTGCAATGTACCTAATATATGGAGATTTGCATATGCACGGCTGGTTACAAAACCGTGCAACAGATGCAATGTACCTAATATATGCAAATTTAGCATAAAAAACTCAACCTACTGTGCTATGACAAATAGCACAAAAACTAAACCTGGTGACAAATACACTTTTGTAACCAAAACAAATGTTGCAAAATTTAACCTACTGGAATGAACCAAAAATGAACCTGCTGCAAAAACTTAGCCTGATACACATTTCTAAACCAAGAAAATTCCGGCAAATTTGAACCTGTTGGATTGAACCAAAAAAAAAATTGTTGATTGAACCACAAATGAACCTACTACACTTTCCTAACCAAATAAACTGGATTGCCCAAAAAAATAACAATACACTTTATTAAATGCCTCAAAAGTATAACAAATTTGCAATTTCCAAAAACAACCGTGCAGATTTGATTACAAAAAATCCAACTGCAATATCTGCACAATAAAATCAAAACCCTAAAGTCAACATTAATAAATGATATTCCAAATATACTTCAGATTTCAAAAACGTTACCCAAAAGTCAGTAATATACTGCATATTCATGTTTTCCATAAGTGTGGAACCAAATATTTTGATCCTTTCAGCACGATCTTGCAGCATAAATTCAATGCTTTTAGGGGTTATGAAACTACAGCTCCTCCCACAATATCAGTACAAAACAATTGAACCATATCAAAACTACGATTACACAATCGATTGTTCATCATTTAGCAGGTATGTGGAAAGAACTAAACTTATTTGTTTGCAAAGATATTATATACTGATTATTATGCACTGATTGATGAAAATAGCCAAACTGAATACTGATTATAATATTATGTATACACTCTATACGATTTAGGTGTTGGTTAATATTAAGTAGTTATTAGAAAACTGATTACAAACTAATTTTATTTCCTAAGTCTGAAATGCACAGAGATGAGTTTATGAATACATATTTTTAAATGACCGATGATCTGTTAAATGATGTCCCCATTTCTAGCATAATCTCATTACTTATTGATTTAGTTTGATAATTGCTAGATAGTTAAGTGTTGTGCCTTTCAGAGTGACTGACGTCTTTTGGTCACTTTAGCTACTCTTTAGTTACTCTTTAGCATGTAATAATAATTTTATATAATTATTCTTCTCGTCACTTTAGCTATTCTTTAGCATGTAATAACAATTTATTAAAGCTATTAAACTGAATTTATTTACTACACTGGATAAGGCACAAATATTAGAATAAACTGAAAGATTCTAATGTTAGACAAAACTACGATTACAAAAGGTTCTTTAGCATGAAATAATGTTTGACATTCTAATACTTACTACACTGGATAAGGCACATATATTGTAATAACATTTTATCTCTTTAATGAGTAATAAAAGATAGTCTTAATTTTAGTATAGGAGGCATACCTTTAGATCTTTCAGTTTAGGTTAGGGTTTAGCTCTTGGCTTATGTGTCGAGTACAATCCCTATAACAAAATAAATAAGTTAAGTACATAATAGATTTAAAAATTAATTTAACATAGTATGATGTTAATTTTAAAGATAAATAACCATGACTTGGAAGTATATCTTGAATAAGAATAAGAGATGTATCTTGGATTTCATAGGTTGAAACCTGTAATTGGAAATTATTTAAAAATCAGTAATCACACTACCAGTTAATTATGATAAAGATAAGCTAAATTTATATGGTACAAGCACTACCTTGCAGAATATGATTCAAAGTGAACTTTACATTCTGACAATCTGATTTCCAGTTCAAAACCATTTAAAAGTGTAGGGTATATTTTCAGATCTATAAGGAACAGTTTGAAAGTCAGTAATTATATTATAAGTTAAGAAGCAAAAATAAATAATCTAAATTGAAATGTCAGAAGGACTACATTGCATACTATGATCATATTGAACATGACATTCCCAATGTAATGTTTTTTTGTTATTAGGGACAGCTCGTGTGCTCACATGCAATCATAGAGAGTAAACAATTACAAAGAATATGGGATATATAGTAAGTTTATCTAGAAAAGCACGTTACAATTAATATTTATTTTTTGTATTCATATTTTTAAATATGTCAATTTGGTTTTATGGAATTGTAAATATACCTATTGGGCCAATTAGCCCATTAAATATTAGCATCATAAATATATATACTTATTTTATGGCCCAAATAGCCCATTAATTTTTTAGTAATCTGAAATGTTAAATTTTTTTACTATGCAATTTTTTAATTTGTCTTCTTTCAATCAAATTTTTTTACGGATCAATTTTTCATTATAGTCAAGCAATCATACTATATTTCTCAAATTTATGTAGCTAAATGTATAATTTGATTGAAAGAAGACAAACTCCCCTTGATTATTGTTTGTTCACGTTTTTGAACAATTAAATCACATAATATAAGCGATTCATATCAAAAACCGAAATATCAATATTTACTTAAGAATTAACACCCAATTATATCCAAACTCCCCTTGATTATTGTTTGTTCACGTTTTATTGAATAAATTCATTCGATGATTTCAAACAGAAGGGATGCCTAGAGTTATAGATAAATATATAAACACAAAGACAGATTGAGAGAGAGAGAGACTCACGAAAATGAACCATGCTTGGTTCAGACAACTTCAGACTTTGAGTTCAGAGGAAAACTCCAGATGGGCTTCAGAACTTGCGATCCATATCTTATTTCTCCGAGAAAATTAGGGTTTTGAGAACCTTCCAGTAGCAAATCCAGATCTACTCATCAAGCCATTTTTTTCCTTTGCATGTTACAGAAAAAAAAAGAGTAGAAGAGATGTTTTTCTTTGGATCTGACATAGATAGTCGGTGGATTTGAACATGCAAAGGAGATTAAGCTTTTTCCCGGATCTGTGAGCTCTAGATCTCCTTTTGGAGTTTGTTTAGGGTAGATATCCATCATTGGGTCACAAAAAACTCGGATCTGTAATCTTTAGATTAGAGTGTTTTTGGAGAAAAAAAATTGGATCTGGAAGATTTACAAAAAGAAAGAGAAACAGATTGTGGACGGAATTTCCAAAAAAGGAAATATGAAGAAAATCCTAAAAGCTTTAATCTGTAATGAGAAATGGAGATGAAATTTGAAAGAAGCAAAAAGGAAAGAATGTTCTTCACTGTTGAACATAAAAGAGAGAGAGGGACACCGAAACGGAAAGGAGACGGAAGAGAAATGGTTAGGGTTTGTCCGATCGGTGGCTTTTGTATTTTTTAAATACAAAATAAATGGAAAATGGGCTAAAGAATTAGGCTTGATCTGTAATGATCGGCTGTAACTAATTGGGCTTTAAGTCCATTTATTATATAAAGGGCCTAATTGAAGTCGGACATATAACTGGGCTTGATTTAAAAATATGAAGCCTATTATTAACCCAATTCGATGTATGTGTTTTTATTTTCAGCCTATTCCAATATTATTTTGGCCCATATGTCCATTTATTATTTATAATTTTATTTTTAATATTAAAATAAATATTTAGTATGTACAAAGTTGTATTATTTAAAAGTGTTTATATATTATTATAAACTTAAAATAAATGATTAGTTTATATATTTATTTATTTTGTCTATCCCCATATGAAAAACTACTTAGCCAAATTTTACTATTAATAAAGTTATGGAGAGTTCCGCCTCTTTTTATATAATATAATTTTTTAATATCTTCAATATTAGTATTGAGTTAGTCATTTTATATAAGAATTTTTCTACTTCTATAACATTCATTAACTAAATATTTCTATATGAATGAAATATATAATTTTAATATACTATTTTTATAAATGTAAGAAAAAATAAACAAATCCCGTGCAAGGCACGAGTACTAGACTAGTATAGATCTAAACTTAAAAAGCTTTAAAAAAGTAGTATATTTTGTTTCATAACTTCCATTTCGGATACTATTTCACTCTAAATATAAAAAATAAAATGTGCTTGAGAATTTGTTAACTAACATGTAATACCGTAATATATTTTATATATACAGAGTGAACTTTTTGTTCATGTAACGTTTACATATATAAATTCAGTCACTTACTTTCTATTGACATGTATATGTTTGAAAAAAATCTAATATAATTACATGTTAATATATTTTCATTTCCTATAAATCTTATTTTTTGTATTCATGTAACTCTTATTCATATACTAAATTTTCTTAGTTAAATATAATCCTAAAATAGTTTATTCGTACATAGCACCAGGTTTTAAACTAATTATGATTTAAAATTTACGGAGCACATAGGTTGAAACACCATATTACTAGCCGTTGCCACGTGTAGAAAAGGTTCCAGCTTCCATGTCCTCCATCTTCCACGTGTCACACGAGACTCTGATGTGTCCAAATCCCTCTACTCCGACGAAGTACCAACTATAAAGTATACTTCCTTCTCTGGACCGATATAAGTTCAAACCATAAGTTATCGGCAATCTTTTCTAATAACTGAACCCGAAGGCCCGATCTAAGATGAGCCAAGAACAGCCAAGCAGAGAGCAGCACCACCAAGAGCCAATCAAATACGGCGACGTTTTCAAAGTCTCTGGCAAGCTCTCCTCGAAGCCGGTGGCCCCGCAAGACGCCGCTATGATGCAAGCGGCCGAGGCCAGGGTGTACGGCCGGACCCAGAAGGGCGGCCCCGCTTCCGCCATGCAGCAGGCCGCCACCTTCAACGAGAGGGCGGGGTTGGTGGCTCACACCGATGTCTCTGATGCCGCCGTTGACCAGGGCGTCACCGTCATGGAGACCGACGAACCCGGGGCCCGCATCTTCACCGAGTCTGTAGGCGGCCAAGTTAAGACACTATATATTATTAATTTATTATCTTATTCAACTCGATGCGATTTTCCGTTATAATTTGTTAGCTACATGCATTGACACATAGTTTACACTTGATTTTTGTCCATCCACATGTTTTCTATTAGAACTTAAAAGCATTCAAAATAAGACAGCTCAAATTTCATATACTTGTAGTTGATATTTGGTTCACAAATCACAAGTCTTGAGTTAGAGATCGATAGTTATAATCGATTTTTGGTTCACAAGTCTTGAGTTCTCGAGACCTCTGGTTTCTTTTTGCCAAACTAGAATTACCCTGTACAAGTGAATATTTTATTATATACGCGCGTCTTCTTTCAAAAAATAATTTGGCTTAAATGTCTCCTTTCACTCGAACTCTTGCCTTCGAAAAGGCTAAATATATAATTTTCATTGATGATTGGGCAAGGTGGTAGCACAGCACGTAGAACCCACGCCAGTGAAGGCGGGGGGTGTGGGATACGAAGCCCGACAATCGGCGTCTTTAACCATAGGCGAGGCGCTGGAAGCCACCGCCCAAATAGCCGCGGAGAAGCCCATCGACCAGAGCGATGCCGCCGCCATCCAGGCCGCAGAGGTCAGGGCCACCGGAAGCAGTGTCATAGCCCCCGGTGGACTTGCATCCGCCGCCCAAGCGGCAGCCGCACACAACGCCCAAGCCACCGGCGACCAGGACAAGATCAAGCTCGGTGACGTTCTAACGGTACCTGTTTTTTCTTTTTATGACGCTTGCAAGGTGCTTGTGGAAATGGCTAAGAGAGAGAGAGATGAGAAATTGATGCGTTGCCGTTTTGGTGTTTGACACGCAGAATGCGACAATCAAGCTTCCTGCGGATAAGGCGGCAACAAGGCAGGACGCAGAGGGAGTGGTGAGCGCGGAGCTGAGGAACGACCCGGGCCTACAGACCCATCCTGGTGGGGTGGCAGCGTCGGTTGCGGCGGCTGCAGCTAGGCTGAATGAGCGCTATAATAAATGAAACGGGCACTCTTGTTTCAAACAATAGGTGGATAAAGGGGTGGTTTCTTGTGCGTGATGTGTGTTTTTCCAAGTGTTATGTTTGTTATATTATATGGTTTTGGCACTGGTATGAGAAATTGTAGCAACAAGTTTCAAGTTATAAATATGTTCTCAAGAATTTTCAATTAATAAAATTATCCTCTACTAATTACTAGTTTTTATTTATTTTATTAATTTATTAATAAAATTAATAAAATTTCCAAGTCTTATGTTTGTTAATTTATTTTATTATTTTTTTTCATTCTCTTTTTTATTTTTTCTCTCTCTAATATTACGTTTTGGGGTTTAGGATTTAGGGGAAGGGAAAAAGGTTAGTTTCCTAGAAAGTTAGTTTCTTAAAAAAAACATCGCACATAGGTCATTTATCCAACTCATCCATTAATTCCCGGACAGGATCTCTTGGATTCCCCCGTCTTGGGTTTAGAAACATCCCTCCGAGAGTTCAAACTACTGGATTACGCTTGGAGGAGGTGCACTCCAGATTGTTAGGATTCGAACGTAGTAACGACAGAAAAACGAAGACAAAGAACACGAGAATTGTTAACCCAGTTCGTCAAAGAATTGACTACGTCTGGGAGCATTACCAAGCCAGGGTATTTTCTCCTCTCAATATTGTGATGACGACTTACAACGACTTGAAGATTACAATTGATCAACTAGGGTTATATAACAAACACAGATTAAACCTAATGGGCCCAAAAACTCAACACGCGAGAAACGGCCCAGCGTCCACCGCGGGGCGTTAGTCCCACCGCGACCCGACGACAACTCTCAGTTGCCATTCACTGCAAAACCGACGCCCACCGCGGGGGTCCAGTCCTACCGCGACCCGACGACAACTCTCAGTTGCCTTCTCTGCAAACCGTGCCGGTGACCGTGTGAGCCTTTACGCGTCCTTCCTTTACGCTTCAGGCTCCATAACCCAACACAGATAGGCTCAATCGATCTCAACATTCTCTCAATCTCCTTGATCACCATTTTAGGCATCCAAAAGTTAACCATGCCTATTGCCTAGCCTCCAAGGGTAGATTTAATAAGTTCCATTCTCCCAGCCTACGTAGCTAAGGTAGAGTCTTGGCAGCCCAAGAGTGAGCTCATAACTACGGTACGTTATCATAAACGAAGTAGAGAATGCCATATTGTCCATCCCCGACTACAAATTCCCAAGCCTTAAGACCACTTAAGCGATATATTGCTTCGATCTACAACATATATAGCTTGGGCGATTATTGGCGATGTACGTAGCAATCTCAATTGTTTAACGCTTTATCTCTAATGTGCGCGCCCTAAAGCCTCGAACTTGCATTCAGCATTAACTGCTTTGGCAATACAACTCGAGAGGTCGATTGCATGCAACTGAATTGCTTTTTCCCACTTATTTTTAACAACTAACGTAATTCCCTTATTTTGAATTAGTTCTTACGTCATATATATATATGTATAATATATTTATGATATTGTAAATTAATATATATTTAAAATAATTATAAGTGTATTGATATATGGTATAAAATTCTATGAATTTGTCAAATTTTAGATTAAAATAACTTCTCTTATAAAATATTGTTCTCAATGTATTATATAATATGAGTAAGTTATGAAATTATAATTTTAAAATTGAAATATCAAAAATAATTGATGTAAAAGAGTTTATAAATAATAATATAATTATTATATTATAAAATATATTAAGTGATGTGGCAAATTGTGAAACTGACACATGTCATAACTAAGACGACTTAATGAGGTAGAGACATGTAGCATTATTGAGTAAGTACATATTTATATCATAATAATATAGATTATAAAATAAATATGACATTATAAGTAAGTAGAGAGATATACCAATTCATATATCATTATTATTATTTTAAATACAAAACTGGGGTGTTACAATCACCCTCACCTAAACTCTTGACGACCTAGTCAAGCCAAAAGATCACCTTCTGGGTCGAGTCGTAATCCAGAGTCGGCTCTGATACCATTTGTAAGACCCGAGGCCTTATAAGCGCCAACCCATGCCAACTCGTGCCAACCCGGAAACTTCCCAGAAGGTCACCCATCATGGTACTACTCCCGCCCTAGCACGCTTAACTTCACAGTTCTTTGTCTTCACTTAAACCCTGAAAATAAAGAGCTCTTGTTGATATGAGTAGCACTCTAATTCTTATAAAGAATTACAAATCTAGGTATTACAAGTTTAATTTGTTGGTGTGGTTGTTGTGTACAGATATAAATGCAATTGAAGATGGGAATAAGATGAAAGCAAGTAAAAAGTTAAATAAGTATTTGAAATCCTACTCATATATGTATGCTCTTCTGGTAAAGCTATTGTCTTCTCCTTCATAAGATATATAGAGGGAATATTCTCTATCTTGATCTATGTACTATAACTTTCTCCATCAGTCTCTTTCCTATGTGTCAACCTTAGAGGTATGTCACGTCATCAATTTAATTTGTTCATTTACATATTCATCTTTCTAATTTTCTATAAATTACATTATCTCTCTAATGAGCACACATTTTCTTATTTGCTAAACAAAATATCATCCATATATTATAATATTTGACTAGCAAGATTGTAAAGTAAATAAGGCATAATGATTTAGAAATAGATTAAGTTGTCCAAATTAAATCTCACATGTCAACCTAGCCATGATAATTTTTTATTAACTAAATTAATGAATATTAACAGTTGATTTAGGTTATAGTATTAGGTTATATAGTATGTCATATTATCTATATACTATAACTAAAGGCATTAGTCTCTTTCATATGTATCAACCTTAGAGTTATGCCACAACACCAATTTAAATTGTTCATTTACTTATTCATCCTTCTAACTTTCTACAAATTACATTGTATTTTTTATGAACACACGTTTCCTTATTACCAAACAATTTATCATCCATATATTATAGCTTTTGACTAGCAAGATTGTAAAGTAAATAAGGCATAATGATTTGGAAATAAACTAAGTTGTCCAAATTAAATCTCACATATCCAGCCATGATATATTTTTATTCACTAAATTAATGAATATTAATAGTTGATTTAAGTTATAGTATTAGGTTATATATAATGTCTTTTTTCTCCATTCCATAACTATCTCGGTGATATATATATTTGTATCTAATTTAATGAGTATTAACATTGGACTTAAGCTATAGTATTAGATTAAAAAGAGTTTTTGCGCCAAACCATCCGTTATATGGTCTATTTTGCATGAAACCACCCGTTATATCGATAATTATTCTAAATCACTCATTAAAAGGCATCCTTTAACAAAAAGCCACCCAAAGATCCTTTCGTCAATTTTGCCGTTAATTTGTATGAAAAAACCCTTATACCCCTCGTTATTTCTTAAAATTATGAATAATACCATGTTTTTTTACATTTTTTTATGTTAATTTTTTATTTTTCAAAAAAATAAAAATTTATACTTTCGATTTTTTTTATGAATTTTTTTTCTAGATTCTTGTCCCCAAAAATTAATACCATGGACTTTAGCATTTTTTCATGCACTTTAACATACTCTCATGCACTTTATATGTTTATATATGCACTTAATTTTATATTTATTATTAGTTTTTATTAATTTATTTTTCAAAAAATATTTTTTTTTATTTTTTTCAAAAATTAATGCCTTGCACTTTAGCATATTAATCATGCCCTTTAACATACTAACTCATGCACTTCATGTGTAAATAAAAATTCATACCTTGTACTTTAGCATTTTAATCACACACTTTCATATACTAACTCATGCACTATATATAAAAAAATGATTTTTTTTATGTTATGTAATAAAATTTTGAAAAATGATTTTATGGGAAAAAATATTTTTTGAAACATAAATAAATAAAAAATAATAATAAATATAAAAAACATTGTATTACTCGTAATCTTAAAAAAGAACGGTGGTATAAGGGTCTTTTCACACTAATTAACGGCAAAAATGATAGAAGGATCTCTTGGGTGGCTTTTTTGTTAACGAAAGCCTTTTAATGGGTGGTTTAGAATAATTATCGATATAACGAGTGATTTTGTGCAACATTGGTCATATAATGGGTGGTTTGGCGCAAATACCCCTATATAATATGTCATTGTCTTCCATTCCTTAGCTATCTTGGTGATTCCAAAAAGAGAAATAACAACCAATAACCTACCTTACTAACCCTTATGCAAAACTACCCTACCCTCTTTGTTTTTTCCAAAACTACCCCGTCTAATTTTTTTTCTTTATTTTTTGGAAAAATACCCCCAAATAAAAAGGTAAAATGAAATTAGACTTTTCTTTTTCTTTTGAAAACAAAATATGACATGGCACTAGTTTTGGGGTTTAAAAAAAACAAATTTAATTCAGTTTCAATTTGAAATTGAAACTTGCTACAGAAACCATATTCACCTCATCGTCATTTTCGTTCTTGTAAACCAGAGTTTTCAGTAGAACCCTAAATCAACCACGAATTCCAGCTTTCTCCTGAAGAACCCAAAATCAAACCTGCCCGAAAGGTTTCTCCTGAAGGTCCATCGTCTCCATCGTAAACTCGAAAGGTTTCTTCTGCTTCAAACTCCATAATCTCCTAAGGTCCATCGGTGCTAAATTGCAGGTGTTCCACCGACGAAGCCCTTTAACGCCGTTCGATCGCGCTTCCGAATCATCCTCCGACGATGGCGCAAAATTGTAGGTCTTCCACCGACGATGCGCTTCGGTATCTTCCGCCAATGACGGCGCCAAAGTGCACGTGTTCCACCGACGACCCCATTCGGCTCACGTTTCCGATTCATCTTCCTCTTTTGTCTATCTCGTTCGAGCCTTGGAGGTATGTCCTTCGTTTTAGGGTTGCAGCCATTCAACGCCGTTTTAGGGTTGCTTGACTACTGTTCATTGGGTTTTAGGGTTGAGTCATTGTTGTTCGTTTTAGGGTTTAGTCACTGTTGTTCTTTTGACCTGAAATGAAATGAACTTCAATGCATTGATTTATATAAACCTGTGAAAACTGGTTAGAAAAATAAGAATGTCAGGTTAGTTTAATTTTTTTGTCACAATTGCACGAATTACCATTGGTTGAAAACTTCATGTCATTGTTGTTCATATTTTTGTCACATGGTATAGTTATATTGTTGAAATGAACAATTACAATGTCAGTTTTGTGAAACATTGTTGTGTATTAAAAGTTAATGTTTTTATTTGTCTGACTTTATAGCTTTCTTCCTCTCGCAACTTCCTTCTCTTCTCCTCTGATCTCTACATCTCAATATGTTCAGTTTTGTGCATAGAAAAAACTGAAATGTTGATATTCTTTGTTGTTTGTCTATGTCCACCAGGCCAACTGATCTGTTGTAGTCGATTAAAGAATACACGGAGGAATTTGAAATGGCTAAAAAGGTAAATTTTGGTTTAGCTCATTGTGACTAGTTTTTCATATTTCACATCATGTCATGTAGTTCTTAAGTATATGTTTCTTTTGTATTTATTGACCTCATATAATTTGTATTGTTTAGGGTCATTTATTGAGATTTGAAGGGAAAAAAATTTAAGGCAGAGTCAACCAAAACTGCCAACGTGAAATGCTAAAAAATATTGAGAAATGCCTCTCCCCTGTGGACTGGCAGAGGATAATAGATGGTCCATTTGGACCTAATGTGAAGATGGTTCATCGACAAACCTTTTCATGCCAGCTTGTACATTACGTTTTATTCCGTCAAGTAAAAACGAGCAAGTTGTGGGAGATGTGGTATGACCTGCAAGGAGATCTGATGCGTTTTTCAATGAAGGAGTTCGCACTTGTGACATGGTTAAGTTGTCGTAAAATTAATGATAATGAGCTGAACCCAGATAAGAATGAGTTATTTGATGTACACAATTTGACCTTGGGTGAACTGGAGCTCCTATTTATGCATACACGGGGTGACATCCCTTTGAAATATAAGATGGCATTATTGATTATATTAGACGATGTCATTCTTGGGGTTGAGAAAAAGGTTCGCATAAGCATGAGTCATGTCAAATTATTGACTGATATCGATCGATTCACGAAATTCCCGTGGGGCAGGGTTAGCTATATTGAAACTCACCAGGGATTGAGTTCAACGGTGAAGAATAGATTGGAAACGGTACAAACAAGTAGAGACTCAAGTGCAAGATTGGGTTATAAACTCAAGGGGTTACCAATAGCCTTTCAGGTAACATGACAAGATGTAATGTATATAGTTTTGAAGTTGGTATTGTAATTACAATATATTGATGGTTTCTTACAAGAAATAAGAATCATACTGACAAGAAAAATTGCGCTTCAGGTATGGTTATTTGAAGTTGTAAAACCAATTTCTTCAGCGTTTGCATATTTGGTGGATAAGGAGGCCTATCCACACGGTCTACGATGGTCATCCGATTCACAACCTGATGCGACGGCTATGGAGTCTTTCTTGGGGAAGGCCACATTCAGTTTTATTCAAAATGTGGTGTTAATAGAGGAAGAAGCTGAGGTGGAGGTCTTAAAAGAATGCAAATTTGTTGGAGAAGTAAAGGACACTTACTTTGACAAGGCAGTTGAGAAATTCGAGCTAAGTAATAAGAGGTCTATCAATGGTAAAAGAAAATGAAAGAGTGTTTCGGCCCATGCCCTTGCTACGAACTCCTTAGGCCTGGATGCAAGACAGGTGATGTGCGCTATGAAAGAGCTTCATGAGTGTATGAGTAAGTTGGAAAACCAAGTGGAAGCATGATTTAGTGCTATCAAAAAAACCTTGGACATAATGGAACAGATGATGAAGAAGAGGACATTCAACAACTCAGATATCCACAACAACTCAGATGCAACAAATGATGAAGAAGAGGACATTGAACAGGAGGAATGGGAGGTAAGATAACTGTCAACAATCGTTATTATATTTTTGGAACTTAGATTTTTATTTCTTGCATGCTGAAGTAGAATTTTTGTCGGAATATAGAATAGGAATGCCATATTAAAAAGTTAAAATGTCATTGTTTTTCAACTTCATATTGATACAGTTAGTTATATTTCAGTTAAAGTTCTCTTTTTGCCAAACACTATAACAGGATTGTCATAGTAATAAAATAGAAAGTCAGTGTTTTTAAGTTGGATGGATGCATAAAGCTCTCTTTTTGTCGAACTGTATTTTAGGAATGTCATATTTACAACTGAATATGTTTAGATTGATGCACCTAGTTATTATTCTTGTAAGTAAAAGGTAATTTTTTATTTATTGAAGCAGAATGTTGTACATGGTCGTGATGAGGATGTCAAAATGGATGGAATGAGGAGGGAGGGGGGGGGGGGGGGGGGTCTGCTTCAAATCCCCTACAAGATAACGATGATAATGGTGACATTCAAGTTGATAGTGGCAATTTAGGATATAAGGTTGTTTATCAAAAGCAACAAGATGATGATGATGATGATGGTGCACGCGAAAATGCCAAGCTACCAGCTGATGGTAGTGTTGAAAAGGAAAAGGATGATGATGGTGCAGGCGACAATGACAAGCTACCAACTTAAGGTATTGTTGAAAAGCAAAATGATGATGATGATGCACGCGACAATGCCAGTGTAGAAAAGCAGAAGGATGATGATGATGATGGTGCATGGGACAATGACAAACTATTGGTTGAAGGTAGTGTAGTAAAGCAGAAGGTTGATGATGTTAAGGGTCCAGTCCAAGATGAGGGGAAATGTGGAGAAACGATGACAAAAGAAGAAGAAAATGTGGAAGGAGAAGAAAAGACTTGTGAAATTGAAGAAAAATATAAGAAAGAACGAAAAGTATTCGCAAGGAAGACTCGTTCAAAAAAGAAGAAGGATGATGAAGATGGTGTAGTTCAGAATGAAGGGGAAACTAAAAAAGGAACGACAAAAGGAGTTGAGGTATGCATCAATAATTAAAGATGATGACATACTTTAATAAATCTTCCAACATCTTATTTATGAAAAAACTTATTTGCAGACGCTAGCTGTAATGACAAAAGAAGCCGAGGTGGAAGAAGACAATACCAAAAGAAACAATTGGAGTCTTAACAAGAAAAACTCGCTAAAAAAAAGAACTGGTGAACAGAGGGACCATGTTGTCAGGAAGAGAGGATTGTCCAGACAAGCCAATAATCCCAAATGATGCAAGGTTTCAACGTCTAAAGGTATCTCAGACACGACTAGATTGTGTCATTGGTTAGACTCGAAGAAAAGGTTAGGAAGTTGTCCCTCCTGTCTTGATGATATGAACGCGTGTTTGAGATGTTGTTAATTAAACCATCTTATGATGTAGTCAGGAATTTGAGTCTCCAACTGGAGAACATCAATAGAAGGATTTTTTGAGAAATTGTTGCAACCAATGGGGTGGCTGAGATCTCCGGTAAGCCTTTTTCATTTTTTATATAATTTTTTGTGCAGCAAGTCTTCAATTTCTGGTATGACATATTATATTTTTTGTTTGTAGCACTTGTACGAATATATGTATTATCTTGGATGTCGTGTGTGTGACAAACCAGTGACAATATTAGACACATATTTTTAGCGGAACTTGGACAAGGAAATGAAGAGATGGTTGTCAGATAAGGAAAAGTATGTTGTTGATCCATCTAAGATGAGATACTTGCGTGGGGAACTGACTACACTTTATGAGAAGGATTGGAAGGACGTGGATCGTATATACCTCCCCTTCCATTTCAAGAAAAAACATTGGGTAGCTCTAGAGATACAACTAAGTAAATGGTATGTCATTGTATACGATCCCGACGTCAATTTATTCAAATTGTCGGACGTCCATATGTTCTTTGCAGAGTTGACATTTATTCTGCATGTCATGATAGCACAGTATGAGCCCTTGGCAACAATTTATGATGATAGGGGAAAAATCCCCTAAATGTGACTCGTGTTCCTACATTGGAGAGAAACAAGAGAGGGTAAGTTATTTACATCAATTGTTCAATATTTGGTGTGAAATTGGTTATAATATCAGGAAACCAACTACATTTTTTACTTGTGCAGGGGCGATTACGGCGTCTTCACGATCAAGTACATAGAAATGCTAGGTTCCGGACGTCGAAACATCGTGAACGTGGATGACAAATTTGTAGATCACTATAGAAAAAGGATAGCCGTTAGTATTTTCGATATGAAGTGGTTTGACTAGTGAAGGATATCTTATTCACTTTCATGTAATGTTTGGGGTAGTTGGGATAGTGTGGTATGATTCCGATTGTGTAGTTTTTGTTAGAATTGACTTGTCTTGGAAATCTAGAAAAATTGGTTGTTGCAGTTCTTCTTGGCTAGATATAGCTATAAATTTTTGTTGTAGATGCATACTTCCTGTCGGTTGTGTTCATAATTCCTGTCAGTGAAGTTTATAGTTTGCATACTTGCTGTCAAATGTGTTTATACTTCCTGTCAGTGAAGTTTCTTTATATTTTGCATAATTTGGTTTTTTGTCACATTGTATAATTCTATTGTCGGAATTATTCTTTTTTTTTATCCTTTTCTTTTGGTTGTTTTGGGGTATAAAAAGAATTTTTTTAATAATATTTGTTTGTGTTTACCTTTTTAAAAAGATTTTTTTATAAATAAAAAGGTAAGACTAAGCCCTGTTTACCTTTCTTCCATTTATCCCCAAATTCCCTCCAAAAAGCTTATTCCCGAAGCTTCATCCCTATTAACGCGACTCTGTAACATCCATCATTGTCATAAGACATTTTCTTCTTCACCAGAACGCGACTCTGTAACTCTTCCATCTTTCCCTATTAACGCGACTCCATTTTTTCTTACTCTTCAAGTCCACTTTTTCTTACTCCCCGCAACTCCACATTTTCTTACTTACTCCCTCCATCTTTCCCCATTAACGCGACCATGCAACTCCAGTTTTTTTTACTCCCCCCTCCCCAAACTAATCCTCAACCTCTGAACCGCGTAACAAAAAAACCTTAGAAAATGGCAGTGCTTAGAGGTGGTAAAGAATCGAGCCCAATGAAGAGTGGAGAGAAAAGGAAGAGAAAAGAAGACGACAACCAGGGTCAAAAAAAGAAGAAGCAGAGAGACGAAGTGGAGGTGAAAAGGGAAAAAACTTCTGACAGTCCCATAGCAAAAAAATCCGGGAAGGGTAGGCCGAGGAGGCCAAAAGCGAAAACAGTATAGGCGAAAAAACCCTTAATCTTTAAAGGGCATGTAAGTTTTCTACATTTTCTGTTTGTTTAGGGTATTTTTTAATTGTCCTGTCAGGCCTTTGAAATGGTTCAAGTTGTATATTCTGATTTTGTTTAGGCTTTTTTGTTTCATTTGTCTTGTCAGGCTTTGCAAATGGTTCAATTTGTATATTTTCTGTTTGTTTAGGGTATTTTTTCAATTATCCTGTCAGGCTTCTAAAATGATTCAATTTGTATATTTTGATTTTGTTTAGGCTTTTTTTGTTTCATTTGTCCTGTCAGGCTTCGCAAATGGTTCAATTTCGTTTATTTAGGGTATTTTTCATTTCGTTTGCAGATTAGGTACAGTTATTACAGGGGGAACCATTCTACGGAAGAATTAACATTAACTGTAGGGTGCACTTTGTTTGTGAGATTGAAAACAAGTTGACACATGCAGATTGACAACGGGTTTTGGATGGCCCGTTTGGAAAAGTTCTGAAAATGTTGCAGCAAGTATCATTTTCTTCACAGACATTACATGCAATTCTATTCAAGCAACTTGAAACAAATAAGAAGTGGGAGTCTTGGTATGAGGTGGCATGGAAATAGTTGAGGTT
This sequence comes from Rheum nobile, assembly GCA_027886185.1. Lineage (NCBI taxonomy): Eukaryota > Viridiplantae > Streptophyta > Magnoliopsida > Caryophyllales > Polygonaceae > Rheum > Rheum nobile. The sequence goes on from WOAB01000163.1 coordinate 4,151,694, forward strand.
TTCGATCAAGGAGTTCGCTCTCATCACTAAACTGAATTGTGGGGAAATTCCATTTGTGGATACTAAAGCTGACGGGCTAGTAATGTAGCGATTTTTTGGTAGTCCTGGTGGTCCTAAGACGACATTATAAGATGTTTACAACAGATTCAAAAAACATTGTGAGTTTGACAACTACAAACTCAAGTTGGCACTTTGTTGATAGTTGATGGTCTGTTGCTGGGAGGGGATAAGAAGAGGCTGGTGAAGCCTCTAATGTTAGGCTGTTGGAGAATATGGATGAGTTTTGGGATTATCCATGGGGATGGGTTGCTTATGAATAGCTTCACAAGTCATTGACCACAACACTGGCCAAAATGATGCAAACAGTAGAGAAGGCAAAGCTACTCTCCAACCTACCAAGAATTTAATATTCCATTCAAGGCATGCCAGATGTTTAAGGTAGTTATATTATTAAATGTTAATGGTTCAAATATGAATTACTGAGTGTGTTTTATTTGCAGTATAGTAGTATACTTTATGCTATAGTGTCACTACTACAGAATATGGCAAATAACCAGGGCGTGCAAGGGTATATAACCTGGACCAGGTTAAAGAGCTATTCCGCATTTGATAGGGGTCAAATAACCCGGACCTAAAATCGACACGCCCGAGTTATTTGCCTCCCAATATTTTTTCCACAGTCTTTTAAGGTCCGAGTTATTTGGTCATCAAATAACCCGGATATTAGCATATTCGGAGTATATGTAAAACCAAAATAACCCGGATATTTGGACATCCGGGTTATATAAAAAACCCACATATCCGGGTTATTTTAATGATCAAATACAACGGTTATGTTAATATCCATGTTATTTGGCATGAATTATAACCCATATCTTTGGGTCCGGGTTATATATATTGTTAAATAAACCGGTTATTCATCCGGGTTATTTGATTTTGAATTTTTGAAAATCAAACAAATATATCTCGTATTCATAGGTCCGGGTTAGTTCTTTGTTATTTATATCCGTGTTATTTAATGGAGACACCATAACCTCTACAAATTACATTTTAGGCACATGTCCAAATTATACATAATAATTAGCAACGTTCTCAAATTCATCATCAAAATAACATACGTTTTTTGCATTATCCAACTACGTCACTAACCACACAAGTCATTGACAAAATCAATGTCAAGACTACATACAACTAAGACAATATAAGTCATTGTCAACTCCATGTCAGAACTACAAATAGCTAAGACCTGAGTGTAATGAGCCAGAGAAAAGAAGCAACAAATCAATAAATAAGAGCTCAAAATCATATCCATCCCGACCACGAACAACATCTTCAGCCTCTTGCTCATCTTCAAACTGCAGTAGCAAAAGCCGTGGGCTGAAAAACTGTTTTTAAAGAGCAAAAGAGGGACATAAATATAAAAGAAGCTACAATTACCTCTACAAACGCATAACCTGGAGGCCTCGGTGGAATCTTCAAATCTATTTCAACAATTCGCCCATACTGCATATAAACCCAGGGGTAAAGATAACATGAATCAATTGACTATACCAATTATAAACAAATAGTAACCAATTAGTGGCAAATACAAATTTAAGTCCAAATCACATAATATAAGATAAGCACAGATTATCTACTCTTAAAGTAGATTTTCCATTCTAGCCTGCACTGATTGAATCCTGTAACTTATCCTTGTTCCCAAAAAGTACACTAGTTGGTAAAGTATATTGAGCAAAGAGCGAAAGTAAGTCACACTACAAAAGTTAAATAACTGGATAACAAGTGGAGGACCAAATCACCAATAGTTGTAGTCCATATAAGCAACTTTAATGTGAGGATCGATTATTAGCCGTCACCATGTTCCCCAACTCCCCACCCAAAAATAAAAAGAGGAGTAGAATCCTCTAAAATAACATGATTTTTTTTCTCTTTAAGCACTTGCACATATGCAATATAAAAACAAATGAATTGTTTATTGTATTACAAGGTCATACTTGTAAAAAGAAAGCATGAAAAGACATACCATGTCCCAAAAATATGCACAAGAGTCACCAACAACTGCATAAACTGACCCTGTCTGATTTACATACATGCAACACAAGTTTAATCTATATTTCTCTATCCATTAATTCAACAAGAAAAATAAATCCATTACAATCTCAAAAAATGACAATCTTCCCAATAAATTTGCAGATATATCTATTAAAGTACAGATAATTCCTACTATTTTATACAATCTTAATGCATACATCTGAAGAAATCATATCCCACAAATAGCAAGTGCATTACTATGCGTATAAATGCAGCTTATAAATAATCATTTTTGTCTGCAGAAGATTAAACAATCACTGGGAATTTTATTATTAACCTCCAAATTACATTTTTTTGTCACAGACTCACAAGCACTGGTAGCAATTTATAAATAAGCACTACATCATGGACAGTCCATACTAATGACAAAATCTAGATAATTATCAACAAGCTCCATGCTTCATAAAAAAGAAACATCAACATTGAGATACCCCATAGTACATGGATGATAGAGCACTAGTATGTACTGAAGAAATTAACAGAAACAACTTAATAATCATCAGAAGTGAAAAACACATTAAGACTTGTATCATAGTAATAATAAAATATTTTATGGAAGAAAAATGAGCACAAACCTGGTTGTCAATAGCAATTGCATTATTTTCTGGGATTGGTGATAGAGCTCCCCAAGGACCCCTGACCAGAAAATTAGATAAAAGGTACGGTTATGAATATAGGGAAGCAATTTGATAAAGTTTAATATCCAAAAAAGCATTTGATTAAGGCCTTTGATGCAGATGTAAAGAGTCAAATTGAACACTTAAAACAAGTAGAGCACATAGTGATACTTCCCCAAGATGACAGCTTTCATGTCAAGGCATGCATGTAGCATAATTGTGAGGCCAGGAAGTGTCGTGCTGCAATTGAAATAAAAATTACTCGGTTATCGAGAACGAATAGGCTCATGGAAAAGAGCTAATATTCTATGGTTGAATTATGCCATATTTCGTTTTTTGTGATTTTTTTACATTGCTTTCATACCAGAATAATGAAAGCCGAGAAATATCATGTCAATAGAAGAAACAGGAAGAATGGTAGTGTCAACAAGCCTTTCCCTAGACGCACAAGTCCTTGGGCAATCCTTACCTGCACGATATTGACGAGTCAAAAAGCCGTCGATGATGAGGGGTTGGCAAGAGGGATTCAGTTATAGAACGTGTAGGAAAAGGAAAAGAGTAAGGAAGTGTACACAAAATAGGGAGCTGGCATCTTTGTAGTAGTAGCTTGAAAGATTTCTGAGCATTCCGGCTATTCTTGCATTGTTGGTTCCCGCACCTATCAGGCATAATGCAATAATAGCAGCCTGGAGGGAAGATGAATTTTAGAGAGAGGATAAAATTCAGAGAAAAAGCAGTCGGGGAATAGTCAAATAATGAATATAAACAATGACATCAAAGCATGTCATTACCATTGCTACTTCAGAGTCAGAATCATGGCTTAATCTACTCAAAGTGTCCATCACGTTAACCTGCATAACAGAACAGGCCATGAGAAGATGCTCAGAAGCATAATATAGACAGGTGCCAAAATGATACACCAATTATTAGATTACACAATGCCAGCAAAAAACATGCCACTCAATGGATAACTACAGGGCTACATCAAGCAAAAGAACAAGGGTACTAATTTTAATTATATAAACCTGTGCCATAAACATAAAACTCTATAAAATATGAACATTAAGCAAGACATGCATATCTTCCTCCAATTCCATTGTAAATGTTGAAAATGTGCATACCTTGGGTTTGATATGCACAAAAGACCTAGAGCCAACGGAACTGACCGTCGAATATTTTGTTCTCCGTATTGCAGCAAGTGTTCCAATGACCGAATTGCCATCTCAAGCCCCAACTCGTCAGTCATAGCTATCATAGCAATACCAATAACAGCTGGTGCCTGATGAGTTTCAGTCTTGTCAAGATGCTGGGCACAATGACCCAACAAGCTTTGTACCTGTACCACAATAAAATAGTGCAATCAGAAAATAATTAACGGTCATATAGCAATAATGGATGAATTAAGGAGCATGCAAAGACCTTAAGAACATTTCCGGTCCCAGCATAGGCGCATGAGAGAAGAGTCCTGTCACAATGTTTTCTGATTTTTTCGTTGAAGGTCTTAGAGACTTCTGCTGTAGCCTCCACACTTTCCTATATGAAACCCGGAAAATGGTCTCATTGACAACATATATATAGTCCGGAAATAATCATCCAAAAGAATAGTTTGCAATTTACCTGTTTCCCAAGGTAGAAAAGACCTAGTCCAAGAGGAAGAAGTTTAGATAGAGGCTCCCCCAATTCAGTTTCACTTCGATCCATCAAAGAAAATATGATTGCCTGAGCAACATCTTCATTGCAGGAACCCACATACACTAGCCCCAGTGAGATTGCAGTGAAGGCAACCACATCGAGAGGAGCCTTAGGATCCCCAAGTATAGGAGTCAATTTACTACGAACCTTCAGGAAAAAAATAAATCATAATGCATAGAATCTAAAGTTAAAAAAAATGCTTCACATTTTTTCCCACTAGCAAAATATTTCTTGTAAGTTTCTCCAATCTGTCAATGATAAATAAAGTTTCCATAATCGATAATATAAAATGACTAGATTACAGGCAGAAATTTTGACAATGATATAACTTTATCATAATATGCCTGTAGCCATTAATGTTTGACAGAGACCAAGTTTGTTTCCATCCATATTAAATGGAATCAATGGAGCATGACAAGCAGGGATATGTTTAGAAATCAATCCAGTAATAACCAGTGGAAACAAAAATGTTGAACTGTCGACATATATCAGTTGCATTCCTAATCATAAAAACATACTCCATAATGTTGAACTTTTAAACCCTAAACCTACAAATCAAACTCACAAACCCATAAATCCACACCTTACATTCCACTATCTTCTCTCTGACTTATCTAATTAGTAGCATATAGTTGCTAGAACAGTAATTAAGTACTTGCACAAACCGATAGGCAAGCTAGGAATTACCTGGTGAGAGGTCGGCGAAGAGGCCGGTTGACACCGCCAGCGAACGGAGGTCGAAGATGAGGGCGACGAAGAGGAGTAGTTTGGCGAGAAGAGGTTCTTCGGCTTTAGGTCGCCGAAGAAGAGGTGCTCGCGAGAAGAGATTAGCTAGGGCTAGCTGCTCGAAGAGGAATTAATACATAGAAAAAGGAAATATTCCGGGCTTGTGAATAGACTTCAAGTTCAAATACTCCGGATGCCATTATCGTGATGTATATCTAAGGTATTATAACCCGGGCGTGTCACGTACGAGTTATTTGATTATGTCATTCCATTATATATTCCGGATTACTAAAGATCCGGGTTATATTTGACAACACTTTTTCAAAAGTCAATATATAACTCGCCAATTGAACGCCCGTGTTATTTACTATGAGATAATAGGTCATTTTTGTAGTAGTGTGTGACCGTATGTTTGAATACAGGGTGACAGAATCATCGTGAATATGCAAGATGTTATTTGTTGTTTGATTGAAACAACATACTAGTTTTCCAACATAGTTTTATGTGCATTCTAGTCAGAGTTTTGGTTACATGATGACCTGATTTAAGTTATAGGGTGATAGGATATCATGATTTAATGTATCATGATTTGCTAATACTCAAACCGCTTGTTATTGTAGATATGGGTATGAGAAGTTGTGCCAACATTTGGTCTCCAATTTGCATCAAAGTTGAGTGAAGCTGTAATGCCTCGAGGTCTTCGTTGGTTTTTAGATGAAGCCCTTGAACATGGAGTGTTTGAGTTGTCTTTGGATGATACTACAAATGTGGTTAAGCCCATTCTTATTCCCGATGAGGATGAGGTGGATAAGATGTCCGATTGCTACTATGTTGTTGAAAATGATGACCCGTATTTTGACAAGATTGTGAAGGAAGCAATGAAGGGTTTGAAGGGGAAGAGGAAGCAAGGAAAATATGGAGCGAGCCCGGGTAATGCATCTGTGCATTCATTAGAGGTGATAAGTCAGATGTTCAGAATGATGAAGATGATGGAAAAAGGAGTGCTTGAGAGGATGAAAAGGATGGAAAATAGGGTATCAAAGCAGGAGGAGGTGCCTAAGCGTAAGAGTAAGGGGAAACCAACGAGGTATTTGGATGAGGATGAGGATGATTTTGAATCCTATGAAACTCATAATTTTTGCTCTAAGTTGTGCCTCGTGTCGTAAATGGTAACTCATAGGTGTTTTTGGTGTTGTTTGTCGCCCCAACTGTTAGCTTTTTGTTTCCCTTAAATATTTTGACAATATAAGATGATTCACGTAAACAAATTGACAAAATTTGAAACTCATAACTTTCGCTGAAAAATGTGTCTTGTGTTGTAAATGATAAATCGTACGTGTTTTTAGTGTTGTTTGTCGCCCAAACTCTTAGCTCATTGTTTCCCCCCAATATTTTGACAATATAAGATGATTCACGCAAAGAAATTGATAAAATTTGAAACTCATAACTTTTGCTCTATGTTTCGTAAATTGTAAACCATAGGTGTTTTTAGGTTGTTTGCCGCCTGAACTCTTAGCTCTTTGTTTCCCCCCAACATTTTGACAATGTAAGATGAATCACAAAAAGAAATTGACAAATTTTTAAACTCATAACTTTCGCAAAAAGTGCCTTGTATCGTAAATGGTAAATTGTTGGTGCTTTTAGTGTTGTTTGTAGCCCAAACTCTTAGCTATTTGTCTTCCCCCAATATTTTGAAAATATAAGTTGATTCACGATAATAAATTCAGAAAATTTGAAACTCATAACTTTCGTTCAAAGTTGTGCCTAGTGTTGTAAATTATAAATCATGAGTGTTTTTAGTGTTGTTTGTCGCCCAAACTCTAAGCTCTTTGTTTCCCCACAATATTGTGACAATATACGACGATTCACAAAAAGAAATTGACAAAATTTGAAAATCATAATTTCCGCTCAAAGTTGTGCCTTGTATCATAAATGGTAAATCCAGGGTGTTTTTATTGTTGGTTGTCGCGGAACCTCTTAGCTCTGTGTTTCCCCCCAATATTTTGACAATGTAAGATGATTCACGCAAAGAAATTGACAAAATTTAAAACTCATATATTTCGCTCTAAGTTGTGCCTCGTGTAGTAAATGGTAACTCATAGGCGTTTTTGGTGTTGTTTGTTGCCCCAACTGTTAGCTTTTTGTTTCCCTTAAATATTTTGACAATATAAGATGATTCACGTAAACATATTTGACAAAATTTGAAACTCATAACTTTCGGTGAAAAATGTGTCTTGTGTTGTAAATCATAAATCGTAGGTGTTTTTAGTGTTGTTTGTCGCCCATTGTTTCCCCCGAATATGGATAAAATTTGAAACTTTCGCTCTATGTTTCGTAAATTGTAAACCATAGGTGTTTTTAGGTTGTTTGCCTCCCCAACTCTTAGCTCTTTGTTTCCCCCAACATTTTGACAATGTAAGATGAATCACAAAAAGAAATTGACAAATTTTGAAACTCATAACTTTCGCAAAAAGTCGTGCCTTGTTAGTTCTTTTAGTATTGTTTGTAGCCCAAACTCTTAGCAATTTGTCTCCACCCAATATTTTGAAAATATAAGATGATTCACGGTAATAAATTGAGAAAATTTGAAACTCATAACTTTCGTTCAAAGTTGTACCTAGTATTGTTAATTGTAAATCATGAGTGTTTTTAGTGTTGTTTGTCGCCCAAACTCTAAGCTCTTTGTTTCCCCCCAATATTCTGACAATATAAGATGATTCACAAAAAGAAATTGACAAAATTTGAAAATCATAACTTCCGCTCAAAGTTGTGCCTTGTATCATAAATGGAAAATCCTAGGTGTTTTTAGAGTTGGTTGTCGCGGAACCTCTTAGCTTTGTGTTTCCCCCCAATATTTTGACAATATAAGATGATTCACGAAAACAAATTGACAAAATTTGAAGATCATAACTTTCACTCAAAGTATGCCTTGTGCCGTAAATGGTAAATCGTAGGTGTTTTTCGTGTTATTTGTCGCCCAAAGTCTTTGCTCTTTGTTTCCCCCTAATATTTTGACAATTTAAGATGATTCACGCAAAGCAATTGACAAAATTTGAAACTCATAACTTTCGCTCTAGGTTATTCCTCGTGTCATAAATGGTAATCCATAAGTGTTTTTGGTGTTGTTTGTCGCCCCAAACGTTAGCTTTTTGTTTTCCTTAAATATTTTGACAATATAAGATGATTCACGAAAACAAATTGACAAAATTTGAAACTCATAACATTCGCTCAAAAATGTTCCTTGTGTTGTAAATGTTAAATCGTAGGTGTTTTTTGTGTTGTTTGTCGCCCAAACTCTTAGCTCATTGTTTCCCCCAATATTTTGACAATATAAGATGATTCACACAAAAAAATTGATTAAATTTGAAACTAATAACTTTCGCTCTATGTTTCGTAAATTGTAAACCATAGGTGTTTTTAGGTTGTTTGCCGCCCCAACTCTTAGTTCTTTGTTTCCCCTTAATATTTTGACAATGTAAGATGAATCAAAAAAAGAAATTGACAAATTTTTAAACTCATAACTATTGCAAAAAGTGCCATGTATCGTAAATGGTAAATTGTTGGTGCTTTTAGTATTGTTTGTAGCCCAAACTCTTAGCTATTTGTCTCCCCCCAATATTTTGAAAATATAAGATGATTCACGATAATAAATTCAGAAAATTTGAAACTCATAACTGTCGTTCAAAGTTGTGCCTAGTGTTGTAAATTGTAAATCATGAGTGTTTTTAGTGTTGTTTGTCGCCTAAACTCTAAGCTCTTTGTTTCCCCCAAAATTGTGACAATATACGATGATTCACAAAAAGAAATTGACAAAATTTGAAAATCATAACTTCCACTCAAAGTTGTGCCTTATATCATAAATGGTAAATCCTAGGTGTTTTTAGTGCTGGTTGTCGCATAACCTCTTAGCTCTATGTTTCCCCCCAATATTTTGACAATATAAGATGATTCACGCAAAGAAATTGACAAAATTTGAAACTCATAATTTTCGCTCTAAGTTGTGCCTTGTGTCATAAATGGTAACTCATAGGCGTTTTTGGTGTTGGTTGTCGCCCCAACTGTTATCTTTTTGTTTCCCTTAAATATTTTGACAATATAAGATGATTCACGTAAACAAATTGACAAAATTTGAAACACATAACTTTCGCTGAAAAATGTGTCGTGTGTTGTAAATGGTAAATCGTAGGTGTTTTTAGTGTTGTATGTCGCCCAAACTCTTAGCTCATTGTTTCCCCCGAATATTTTGACAATATAAGATGATTCACGCAAAGAAATTGATAAAATTTGGAACTTTCGCTCTATGTTTCGTAAATTGGAAACCATAGGTGTTTTCAGGTTGTTTGCCGCCCCAACTCTTAGCTCTTTGTTTCCCCCAACATTTTGACAATGTAAGATGAATAACAAAAAGAAGTTGACAAATTTTGAAACTCATAACTTTCGCAAAAAGTTGTGCCTTGTTGGTGCTTTTAGTGTTGTTTGTAGCAAAAACTCTTTGCTATTTGTCTCCACCCAATATTTTGAAAATATAAGATCATTCACGGTAATAAATTGAGAAAATTTGAAACTCATAACTTTCGTTCAAAGTTGTGCCTAGTGTTGTTAATTGTAAATCATGAGTGTTTTTAGTGTTGTTTGTCGCCCAAACTCTTAGATCATTGTTTCCCCCCAATATTTTTACAATATAAGATGATTCACGCAAAAAAATTGATAAAATTTGAAACTCATAACTTTCGCTCTACGTTTCGTAAATTGTAAACCATAGGTGTTTTTAGGTTGTTTGCCGCCCCAACTCTTATCTCTTTGTTTTCCCTCAATATTTTGACAATGTAAGATGAATTAAAAAAAGAAATTGACAAATTTTTAAACTCATAACTTTCGCAAAAAGTGCCTTGTATCGTAAATGGTAAATTGTTGGTGCTTTTAGTGTTGTTTGTAGCCCAAACTCTTAGCTATTTGTCTCCCCCCCCCCAATATTTTGAAAATATAAGATGATTCACGATAATAAATTCAGAAAGTTTGAAACTCATAAGTGCCGTTCAATGTTGTGCCTAGTGTTGTAAATTGTAAATCATGAGTGTTTTTAGTGTTGTTTGTCGCCCAAACTCTAAGCTCTTTGTTTCCCCCCAATATTGTGACAATATACGATGATTCACAAAAAGAAATTGACAAAATTTGAAAATCATAACTTCCGCTCAAAGTTGTGCCTTGTATCATAAATGATAAATCCTAGGTGTTTTTAGTGTTGGTTGTCGCCGAACCTCTTAGCTCTGTGTTTCCCCCCAATATTTTGACAATATAAGATGATTCACGCAAAGAAATTGACAATGTTTGAAACTCATAATTTTCGCTCTAAGTTGTGCCTCGTGTCGTAAATGGTAACTCATAGGCGTTTTTGGTGTTGTTTGTCGCCCCAACTGTTAGCTTTTTGTTTCCCTTAAATATTTTGACAATATAAGATGATTCACGTAAACAAATTGACAAAATTTGAAACACATAACTTTCGCTGAAAAATGTGTCTTTTGTTGTAAATGGTAAATCGTAGGTGTTTTGAGTGTTGTTTGTCGCCCAAACTCTTAGCTCATTGTTTCCCCCGAATATTTTGACAATATAAGATGATTCACGCAAAGAAATTGATAAAATTTGAAACTTTCGCTCTATGTTTCGTAAATTGTAAACCATAGGTGTTTTTAGGTTGTTTGCCGCCCCAGCTCTTAGCTTTTTGTTTCCCCCAACATTTTGACAATGTAAGATGAATCACAAAAAGAAATTGACAAATTTTGAAACTCGTAACTTTCACAACAAGTTGTGCCTTGTTGGTGCTTTTAGTGTTGTTTGTAGCCCAAACCCTTAGCTATTTGTCTCCACCCAATATTTTGAAAATATAAGATGATTCACGGTAATAAATTGAGAAAATTTGAAACTCATAACTTTCGTTCAAAGTTGTGCCTAGTATTGTTAATTGTAAATCATGAGTGTTTTTAGTGATGTTTGTCGCCCAAACTCTAAGCTCTTTGTTTCCCCCCAATATTTTGACAATATAAGATGATTCACAAACAGAAATTGACAAAATTTGAAAATCATAACTTCTGCTCAAAGTTGTGTCTTGTATCATAAATGGAAAATCCTAGGTGTTTTTAGTGTTGGTTGTCCCGGAACCTTATAGTTTTGTGTTTACCCCCAATATTTTGACAATATAAGATGATTCACGCGAAAAAATTGATAAAATTTGAAACTCATAACTTTCGCTCTATGTTTCGTAAATTGTAAATCATAGGTGTTTTTAGGTTGTTTGCCGCCCGAACTCTTAGCTCTTTGTTTCCCCCTAATATTTTGACAATGTAAGATGAATCACAAAAAGAAATTGACAAATTTTTAAACTCCTAACTTTTGCAAAAAGTGCCTTGTATCGTAAATGGTAAATTGTTGGTGGTTTTAGTGTTGTTTGTAGCCCAAACTCTTAGCTATTTGTCTCCCCCCAATATTCTGAAAATATAAGATGATTCATGATAATAAATTCAGAATGTTTGAAACTCATAACTATCGTTCAAAGTTGTGCCTAGTGTTGTAAATTGTAAATCATGAGTGTTTTTAGTGTTGTTTGTCTCCCAAACTCTAAGCTCTTTATTTCCCCCCAATATTGTGACAATATACGATGATTCACAAAAAGAAATTGACAAAATTTGAAAATCATAACTTCCGCTCAAAGTTGTGTCTTGTATCATAAATGGTAAATCCTAGGTGTTTTTAGTGTTGGTTGTCGCGGAACCTTTTAGCTCTGTGTTTACCCCCAATATTTTGACAATATAAGATGATTCACGCAAAGAAATTGACAAAATTTGAAACTCATAATTTTCGCTCTAAGTTGTGCCTCGTGTCATAAATGGTAACTCATAGGCGTTTTTGGCGTTGTTTGTCGCCGCAACTGTTAGCTTTTTGTTTCTCTTAAATATTTTGACAATATAAGATGATTCACGTAAACAAATTGACAAAATTTGAAACACATACCTTTCGCTGAAAAATGTGTCTTGTGTTGTAAATGGTAAATCGTAGGTGTTTTTAGTGTTGTTTGTCGCCCAAACTCTTAGCTCATTGTTTTCCACGAATATTTTGACAATATAAGATGATTCACGCAAAGAAATTGATAAAATTTGAAACTTTCGCTCTATGCTTCGTAAATTGTAAACCATAGGTGTTTTTAGGTTGTTTGCCGCCCCAGCTCTTAGCTCTTTGTTTCCCACAACATTTTGACAATGTAAGATGAATCACAAAAAGAAATTGACAAATTTTGAAACTCATAACTTTCGCAAAAAGTTGTGCCTTGTTGGTGCTTTTAGTGTTGTTTGTATCCCAAACTCTTATCTATTTGTCTCCACCCAATATTTTGAAAATATAAGATGATTCACGGTAATAAATTGAGAAAATTTGAAACTCATAACTTTCGTTCAAAGTTGTGCCTAGTGTTGTTAATTGTAAATCATGATTGTTTTTAGTGTTGTTTGTCGCCGAAACTCAAAGCTCTTTGTTCCCCCCCAATATTTTGACAATATAAGATCATTCATAAAAAGAAATTGACAAAATTTGAAAATCATAACTTCCACTCAAAGTTTTGCCTTGTATCATAAATGTAAAATCCTAGGTGTTTTTAGTGTTGGTTGTCGCGGAACCTCTTAGCTCCGTGTTTCCCCCCAATATTTTGCCAATATAAGATGATTCACGAAAACAAATTGACAAAATTTGAAGATCATAACTTTCACTCAAAGTATGCCTTGTGCCGTAAATGGTAAATCGTAGGTGTTTTTCGTGTTATTTGTCACCAAAGTCTTTGCTCTTTGTTTCCCCCTAATATTTTGACAATATAAGATGATTCACGCAAAGAAATTGACAAAATTTGAAACTCATAACTTTCGCTCTAAGTTGTTCCTCGTGTCATAAATGGTAATCCATAGGTGTTTTTGGTGTTGTTTGTCGCCCCAACCGTTAGCTTTTTGTTTCCCTTAAATATTTTGACAATATAAGATGATTCACGAAAACAATTTGACAAAATTTGAAACTCATAACATTCGCTCAAAAATGTGCCATGTGTTGTAAATGGTAAATCGTAAGTGTTTTTTGTGTTGTTTGTCGCCCAAACTCTTAGCTCATTGTTTCCCCCAATATTTTCACAATATAAGATGATTCACGCAAAAAAAATGATAAAATTTGAAACTCATAACTATCGCTCTATGTTTCGTAAATTGTAAACCATAGGTGTTTTTAGGTTGTTTGTCGCCCTAACTCTTAGCCCTTTGTTTCCCCCCAATATTTCGACAATGTAAGATGAATCACAAAAAGAAATTGACAAATTGTTAAACTCATAACTTTCGCAAAAAGTGCCTTGTATCGTAAATGGTAAATTGTTGGTGCTTTTAGTGTTGTTTGTAGCCCAAACTCTTAGCTATTTGTCTCCCCCCCAATATTTTGAAAATATAAGATGATTCACGGTAATAAATTGAGAAATTTTGAAACTCATAACTTTCGTTCAAAGTTGTGCCTAGTGTTGTAAATTGTAAATCATGAGTGTTTTTAGTGTTGTTTGTCGCCCAAACTCTAAGCTCTTTGTTTCCCTACAATATTTGGACAAACAACACGAAACTCATAACTTTGGTGTTGTTTGTCGCGACAAACTCTTAGCTATTTGTCTCCCTCCCAATATTTGGACAAACAACAAGAAAATGACAAAATTTGAAACTCATAACTTTCGCTCTAAGTTGTGCCTCGTGTCGTAAATGGTAATCCATAGGTGTTTTTGGTGTTATTTGTCGCCCCAACCGTTAGCTTTTTGTTTCCCTTAAATATTTTGACAATATAAGATGATTCACAAAAAGAAATTGACAAAATTTGAAAATCATAACTTCCGCTCAAAGTTGTGCCTTGTATCATAAATGATAATTCCTAGGTGTTTTTAGTGTTGGTTGTCGCATAACCTCTTAGTTCTGTGTTTCCCCCCCAATATTTTGACAATATAATATGATTCACGAAAACAAATTGACAAAATTTGAAGCTCATAACTTTTTTCTCAAAGTATGCCATATGTCGTAAATGGTAAATCGTAGGTGTTTTACGTGGTGTTTGTCGCCCAAAGTCTTAGCTCATTGTTTCCCCCAATATTTTGACAATATAAGATGATTCACGCAAAGAATTTGACAAATATTGAAACTCATAACTTTCGCTCTAAGTTGTGCCTCGTGTCGTAAATGGTAATCCATAGGTGTTTTTGGTGTTGTTTGTCGCCCCAACCGTTAGCTTTTTGTTTCCCTTAAATATTTTGATAATATAAGATGATTCACGAAAACAAATTGACAAAATTTGAAACTCATAACTTTCGCTAAAAAATGTGCCTTGTGTTATAAATAGTAAATCATAGGTGCTTTTAGTGTTGTTTGTCGCCCAAACTCTTAGCTCATTGTGCCCCCCCCCCCCCCCCAATATTTTGACAATATAAGACGATTCACGCAAAGAAATTGATAAAATTTGTAACTCATAACTTTCGCTCTATGTTTCGTAAATTGTAAACCATAGGTGTTTTTAGGTTGTTTGCCGGCCCAATTCTTAACTCTTTGTTTCCCCCCAATATTTTGACAATGTAAGATGAATCACAAAAAGAAATTGACAAATTTTGAAACTCATTACTTTCGCAAAAAAGTGTGCCTTGTATCGTAAATGGTAAATTGTAGGTGCGTTTATTGTTGTTTGTAGCTCAAACTCTTAGCTATTTGTCTCCCCCCAATATTTTGAAAATATAAGATGATTCACGGTAATAAATTGAGAAAATTTGAAACTCTAACTTTCGTTCAAAGTTGTGCCTATTGTTGTAAATTATAAATCATGAGTGTTTTTAGTGTTGTTTTTCGCCCAAACTCTAAGCTCTTTGTTTCCCCCCAATATTTTGACAATATAAGATGATTCACAAAGAGAAATTGACAAAATTTGAAAATCATAACTTCCGCACAAAGTTGTTCCCTATATCATAAATGGTAAATCCTAGGTGTTTTAAGTGTTGGTTGTCGTGGAGCCTCTTAGCTCTGTGTTTCCACCCAATATTTTGACAATATAAGATGATTCACGAAAACAAATTGACAAAATCTGAAGCTCATAACTTTCACTCAAAGTATGTCATGTGCCGTAAATGGTAAATCGTAGGTGTTTTTCGTGTTGTTTGTCGCCCAAAGTCTTAGCTCTTGGTTCCCCCCAATATTTTGACAATATAAGTTTATTCACGCAAAGAAATTGACAAAATTTGAAACTCATAACTTTTGCTCTAAGTTGTGCCTTGTGTAGTAAATGGTAACTCATAGGTGTTTTTGGTGTTGTTTGTCGCCCCAACTGTTAGCTTTTTGTTTCCCTTAAATATTTTGACAATATAAGATGATTCACGTAAACAAATTGACAAAATTTGAAACTCATAACTTTCGCTCAAAAATGTGTCTTATGTTGTAAATGGTAAATCGTAGGTGTTTTTAGTGTTGTTTGTCGCCCAAACTCTAAGCTCTTAGTTTCCCCCCGATATTTTGACAATATAAAATGAATCACAAAGAGAAATTGACAAAATTTGAAAATCATAATTTCTGCTCAAAGTTGTGCCTTGTATCATAATTGGTAAATCCTATGTGTTTTTAGTGTTGGTTGTCGCATAACCTCTTAGCTCTTTGTTTCCCCCCAATATTTTGACAATATAAGATGATTCACGTAAAGAAATTGACAAAATTTGATACTAATAACTTTCGCTCTAAGTTGTTCCTCGTGTCGTAAATGGTAATCCATAGGTGTTTTTGGTGTTGTTTGTCGCCCCAACCGCTAAGCTCTTTGTTTCCCCCCAATATTTTGACAATACAAGATGATTCACAAAAAGAAATTGACAAAATTTGAAAATCATAACTTCCGCTCAAAGTTGTGCCTTGTATCATAAATGGTAAATCCTAGGTGTTTTTAGTGTTGGTTGTCGCAGAACCTCTTATCTCTGTGTTTCCACCTAATATTTTGACAATATAATATCATTCATGAAAACAAATTGACAAAATTTGAAGCTCATAACTTTCACTCAAAGTATGCCCTGTGTCGTAAATGGTAAATCGTATGTGTTTTTCGTGTTGTTTGTCTCTCAAAGTCTTAGCTCTTTGTTTCCCCCCAATATTTTGACAATATAAGATGATTCACGCAAAGAAATTGACAAAATTTGAAACTCATAACTTTCGCTCTAAGTTGTTCCTCGTGTTGTAAATGGTAATCCATAAGTGTTTTTGGTGTTGTTTGTCGCCCCAACCGTTAGCTTTTTGTTTACCATAAATATTTTGACAATATAAGATGATTCACGAAAACAAATTGACAAAATTTGAAACTCATAACTTTCTCTCAAAAATGTGTCTTGTGTTGTAAATGGTAAATCGTAAGTGCTTTTAGTGTTGTTTGTCGCCCAAACTCTTAGTTCATTGTTTCCCCCCAATATTTTGACAATATAAGATGATTCACGCAAATAAATTGATAATATTTGACACTCATAACTTTCGCTCTATGTTTCGTAAATTGTAAACCATAGGTGTTTTTAGGTTGTTTGCAGCCCCAACTCTTAGCTCTTTGTTTTCCCCCAATATTTTGACAATGTAAGATGAATAACAAAAAGAAATTGACAAATTTGGAAACTCATATTTTTGCAAAAAGTTGTGCCTTGACGGGCTTTTATTGTTGTTTTTATTGTTGTTTGTAGCAAAAAATTGAATCTCATAACTTGTGCCTTGACGGATAAAAAGTTGTGTCTTGTATCGCAAATGGTAAATCCTATGTGTTTTTAGTATTGGTTGTCGCAGAACCTCTTAGCTCATATATAGTAATAGATAGATAGATTGCAAAACTTGTGTAAAATTATCTTCTCATTGTTTGTGTTGTACGATCGTTCCTTCACACCACACCATACCACCCCTCCATCGGTTGCAGTCTCTACAACTCCACCACCAGCCACGTTCGCCGGCCATGCTTCGTTGCTTCTCCGACCGCGTCCTTTCTCACCAGGTATGTGTTCGTGTTTGTTGCTTCGTGTAGGCTGTCCTATGCGATGATTGTTTTGTGTCAAAACCCTAATCATCCTTTCAGACTTTACTATTATATTTAGTCATGTTTAAGATTAACAAAATCTTATATATCCATCTTGCTTGCTACCTAATTGATCAACCGCTTCGTGTATTATGATTGTGTAATCTTACATATAGTCATGTGCGTGTAGGTTGTCTTAATTGCTTCGTTTATGTTTCGTGTAGATCGTGTAATCGGTTAGTTGAGATAAATATATAATGTGATATGATTCAGATACATTGATTGATTTAACAATATTGATTGAATTATATACAACTCAAGTTCATGATCAGTTAAGATTAATATTCAGATACATTGATTGATTTAACAATATTGATTGAATTATATACAACTCAAGTTCATGATCAGTTGAGATTAATATATTATGTGATTTAGATTACACGATTTTAGAGTAAAGTAATTAAGGGATTACGCTTTTAGGAAGATGAGATTCTTTTGTGTAGATGAGATTTTATGTAAATAAGATTACACGATTTTAATGTAAAGTAGATTTTAGTGTAAAGTAACTAAGCTAATACCTAATTTTGTGTTACACGAAATAATATCATGCTACATAAAATAATTTAGTGTCTAAATTTCGTGTAACCTAATACATAATTTTATTGTTACACAAAATATTATCATGCTATATAAAATAATTTAGTGTCTAATTTTCATGTAAGCTAATACCTTATTTTTAGTGTTACATGACATACTATCATGCTATATAAAATAATTTCGTGTAATAATTTTGTGTAATCTAATACCTGATTTTGTCTTACAATAATATTTTTGTGTTACATGAATTACTTTTTGTGTAAGCTAATATCCTTTATATTGATTCATGTTACAGTAAATTACTTTGTGTCACCTAATTTTGTGTTACATAAAATAATATCATGTTACAATCAAATATGTACGTGTAAACAAATTCATGCTATAATAAATTAAACTATTTTTTGTGTAAACTTCTCCGTAGTATTTTGTGTAGTAGTTATTTTTCGATGAGGATGGAGGTGCGAAAGTGATAGAATGGGCGAAAGCACGTGGCGGATGTGCGAGGGAGAAGGTAAAACAGACGACAATAAGGAGCAATACTTTCGTGGCGGAGGTTGGGTAGTTGGATGGGCAAAACGACATTGGTTAATGGTTGTTTGAGAGGCTTATATGATCATGTGTAAGCTAATATGATTTGTGTAGGATCGTGTAGAATCGTGTAAGATCGCGTAGGATCGTGTAGGATAATATGATTTGTGTAGGTAGATATTACCTTTTCGTGTAGGCATTGTGCGACGACAAAATATGACCAATTATGAAGTAAAGTTACACATGTGCACTAATTCGTGGATCATACATTGTGATCATACATTATAAGCTATCTAATTCCATAATCTCTATTTTGTGTAAGCTTACTAATTTTGTGTCACCCCTATCTTGTGTAATCTACATACTTCCGTGTAGTTCGTGTAAAGACTATCACATAAAATAATATCGTGTAGGCTAATATGATTATATGTAAGCTAATATAATTATGTGTAAGCTAATATGATCTGTGTAAGATCGTTTAAGATCGTGTAGGGTCGTGTAGGCTAATATGCTCATGTAGGCTAATATGATTTTGTGTAAGCTAATATGAATGTGTAGGCCAATAAGATTCCGTGTAAGCTAATATGATTGTGTAGGCCAATAATATTATGTGCAAGCTATATATAGTTACATAAAATAAGATCGTGTAGGCTAATATGATTCTATGTAAGCTAATATGATTTGTGTAGGATCATGTAGAATCATGTAAGATTGCATAGGATAATATGATTTGTGTAGGTAGATATTACCTTTTCGTGTAGGCTTTGTGCGACGGTAAAATATAAACAATTATGAAGTAAAGTTACACAAATTATCAACAATTATGAAATAAGATAATATGATCGTGTAGGCCAATAAGATTTTGTGTAAGCTACATATATAATTACATAAAATAAGATCGTGTAGGCTAATATGATTATGTGTAGGTTAATATGATTTGTGTAGGTTAATATGATTTGTGTAGGTAGATATTACCTTTTCGTGTAGGCTTTGTGCGATGGCAAAATATATACAAGTATGAAGTAAAGTTACACAAATTACATTTTCGTGTTGAAGTAAAGTTACACAAATTATCAACAATTATGAAGTTACACAGAATATAAAGTTACACAAAACACTTCATGTACACTAATTCGTGGATCATACGTTGTGATCATACGTTATAAGCTATCTAATTTCATGTAACCTCTATTTTGTGTAAGCTTACAAATTTCGTGACACCCCTATTTTGTGTAATCTACATTCTTTCGTGTAGTTCGTGTAAAGACTATTACATAATTTAATATCGTGTGAGCTAATATGATTTTCTGTAAGCTAGTATGATTTGTGTAGGATCGTGTAAGCTAATATGCTTCAGTGTAAGCTAATATGATCGGCGGTCCGTAGCCGGAGGGGGGCGGCGCGTCGCCGGAGGGAGTTGGTGTTTTCTAGTGTCTAGACTGTAGTGAAGAAGAAATGTACGTAATTAAAGGCTTCTTTATTTTTTATGAAGCAATAAATGTAGAGAGGCTTTTTAGTCTAATTGTATTATGGATGAGTTACTAATTCCTTATTGTTATGTTGGGGTATATTTTTGGAACTCCTTGATAAAAAGAGTCTATTTATGTCTTTTTCCCTTTTTGTTTTTACGACGCAACGCCTAATTATCGGTTAAAATATGTCAACCCGTGTTCCAGCTCCAATGGTTCACTAATCACTAATTAACTTTTAGGCGGATGAGCCGAAGTAATAACCGAATTATATAATTTAATTTTGTAACTCTATTAGTCATATAGTTAACTTTTAGGTTGTATACATTAAATGATCTTGTAAGGAGTGTGAAATTGGAGAAAAGAACCAAAAAATTCATTATTGTTTTATTGGACACCATCTTTGACCACCGGTCAACGGTGTTGACCATTGACCGTCAATTTTAAAAAAGAAAAAGAAAATTGATGACATCATCACTTGATGGTAGTTACAAAATGTCATTTTGAAGACAGTTACAAACTGTCCCCAAGGAGTTTTGGAGGACAGTTTCAAACTAGCATAGTGTCCGTATCAAGCATGGGACTGGTTTATTTTTTTTTTTCAATAATATGACTTGAAAATTCAGTAATTCAAATATGTGTCATGTTACTAAAAGATGATTAATTTTTATACATTAATCCTCATAAAAAATGTCAAACTATAGAAAATACAACAATAACTGAAAAATGTTAGTTGTCCAAGCCAAAGTTGGATGCTAAATAGAAGTTATATGTAGTTCACATGTGATTTTTTTAAACAAATCCAATATCGTGCTTTTTTATAATGAAATAAATTCGATGTACCAGACACACCTGGTAGATCGAGAGGCCGAGAAACACTCGGCAAACGGACAAATAGTCATGAAAAAGAAATAAAAACAACAATATCAAGTCAAATCAAAAACTAAAAATCCAGCCAGGAAGCTTAGAACATTGGGACTAGAGAGAGAATGACATGAACACGTATTGCACTAAGGCCAACAAAGGCATTGTGTTGTCGGGGAGGAAAGAACAATCATTCTTCTGGAAGCGGGATACAAGTATATAACTCCTAGAAGTGTTTCATCTCAAGAAGACAATGCAAACCACACAACCATGATCGCAATTTCATCCAGAACAACATCTCAAAACAACAAATCCGAACACGGCATCATGCAAGAAACGAAAGTGTCTGACATAACAAATATTATTGATATGGGATTGGTTGGCTAGAATAGCGATCACTTATAATTTGTTTTTGTGTGAATTGGTAGACCTTAAGAATTTTTAGTTGAGATTGATAGACCTTAGCAACAAATATTGTAACTTAAATTAAGAGTTGGCAATGATTTGTATTTTAAAATTGGAGCAATTTTGTAATTTTGGATTGGAGTAATTAAGAGTTGGTTGGAACAATATAGATTATGAATTGGAGTAATTTTATGGTTTAAAAGTTTTGAATTAGTCAACCAAGCTTGAATCATTATTTTTAACGTAAATATGGATAAAAAATAGAAGTTTAAATTTGTTTTTATTTTCTTGTTTTAGTAGGTTGTGGGTGATGGGCTTGTAGGCCCCCATTGGACCATTGGAATTATAGGTTTAAAAACGGAAATATTCTGTACACTCCATTTTTTTCTGGGTACACTACAGTTTGAAACGCAGAAATCTTGCTTAAGCAAGATTTCTGCGTTTCAAGGCAAAATGTACCCAGAAAAAATGTTTCTGTATAAATTTGAAACGCAGGTATTTTGCTTAAGCAAAATACCTACGTTTCAATTTTTTATTTTTTTTTTAAACTGAAACGCAGGAATCTTGCTTAAGCAGGATTCCTGCGTTTCAAAGATCTGAATTTTGAAACTATTACAGTTTTGAAACGCAAAAATCTTGCGTTTCACTAAAAAAAAATCCCAAAATTGTAATTTTTTTCATAATCATGTAGAGAATTTCAATACGAGTCCGTACATATAAAATTCGTCCAAAACGAACATCATTTGCCCCTCCAAAAGCCCAAAAAACGAAGTCTTCCTACACTTTTTTTTTACAATTTGGTGCCCAGCATATAGGGCATTGTAGTGATTTTTTTGGGTATTTTCGGCATTTTTCTACTATAATTTTGTATAAGATTTTAATACGAGTATATAACTATACGTTAGAACCATAATATATAATTATAGTATATAACTATACAATATAACAATAATATATAACTATACGATATAACAATAGCATATAGCTATAGTATAAAACAGTACGATATAACAATAGTATATAACTATAGTATGAAACTATACGATATAACTATAGTATATAACTATTCGTTAGAACCATAATATATAATTATAGTATATAATTATAGTATATAACAATAGTATATAACTATACGATATAAAATTTATATATAACCATAGTACGTTAGAACCATAATATATAATTATAGTATATAACTATACGATAGAACCATGGTATATAACTATAGTATATAAATGAACGATATAGAAATAGTATATATATAACTATACGATATAACTATAGTATATAACCATAGTATATAGTTATATATTATGATTATATCTTATAGTTATATCCAATTTGGTTATATCTTATGGTTATATCCTATAGTTATATACTATGGTTATATCTTATAATTATATCCAATTTGGTTATATCTTATGGTTATATCCTATAGTTATATACTATGGTTATATCTTATAGTTATATCCAATTTGGTTATATCATATCGTTATATCCTATAGTTATATACTATGGTTATATATTATAGTTATATCTTTTAGTTATATACTATGGTTATATCATATAGTTATATAATATGGTTATATCTTTTAGGTATATCCAATTTGGTTATATCATATCGTTATATCCTATAGTTATATACTATGATTATATCTTATAGTTATATCCAATTTGGTTATATCTTATGGTTATATCCTATAGTTATATCCTATGGTTATATCCTTTAGTTATATACTATGGTTATATCCTATAGTTATATACTATGGTTATATATTATAGTTATATCCTTTAGTTAATACTATGGTTATATCCTATAGTTATATACTATGGTTATATCTTATAGGTATATCCAATTTGGTTATATCTTATGGTTATATCCTATAGTTATATCATATGGTTATATCCTTTAGTTATATACTATGGTTATATCCTATAGTTATATACTATGGTTATATATTATAGTTATATCCTTTAGTTATATACTATGGTTATATCCTATAGTTATATACTATGGTTATATCTTATAGGTATATCAAATTTGATTATATCATATCGTTATATCCTATAATTATATATTATGGTTATATCTTATAGTTATATCCAATTTGATTATATCATATCGTTATATCATATAATTATATATTATGATTATATCTTATACTTATATCCAATTTGGTTATATCTTATGGTTATATCCTATAGTTATATACTATGGTTATATATTATAGTTATGGTTATATTGTATAGTTATATCCAGTTTGGTTATATCTTATGGGTATATCCTATAATTATATACTATGGTATATAACGATATGATATAACCAAATTGGATATAACTATATGATATAACCATAGTATATAACTATAGGATATAACGATATGATATAACCAAATTTGATATAACTATAAGATATAACTATAGGATATAACCATAAGATATAACCAATTTGGATATAACTATAAGATATAATCATAATATATAATTATATGATATAATGATATGATATAATCAAATTGGATATAACTATAAGATATAACCATAACATATAATTATAGGATATAACGATACGATATAACCAAATTGGATATAACTATAAGATATAACCACAGTATATAACTATAGGATACAACCATAAGATATAAACAAATTGGATATAACTGTGATACCCCGTATTTTTGTAAGGTTATTTTGGGAATTTTTGGAATTTTCCCGAGTGCCCGTTTAGCACGTCGGATTTAATTCATGTAGCTTGAGACATTCTGTAATGTGCTATGTATCTGTAATATTTTTCTCAGTGAAATAAAATACAGACAACGTGTTTCGGATGTTTTTACGCGTTCGCGAACGGTGATAGTTATATACTGTGGTTATATCTTATAGTTATATCAAATTTGATTATATCGTATCGTTATATCCTATAACTATATACTATGGTTATATCGTATAGTTATATATATACTATTGCTATATCGTTCATTTATATACTATAGTTATATACCATGATTATATCGTATAGTTATATACTACAATTATATATTATGGTTCTAACGTACTATGGTTATATTCAAATTTTATATCGTATAGTTATATAATATGGTTATATATTATAATTATATATTATAATTATATATTATGGTTCTAACGAATAGTTATATAATATGGTTATATCGTATAGTTTCATACTATAGTTATATACTATTGTTATATCGTATTGTTATATACTATAGCTATATGTTATTGTTATATCGTATAGTTATATATTATTGTTATATCGTATAGTTATATACTATTGTTATATCGTATAATTATATACTATGGTTCTAACGAATAGTTATATATTATGGTTATATCGTATAATTTCATACTATTGTTATATACTATAGCTATATGCTATTGTTATATCGTATAGTTATATACTATTGTTATATTGTATAGTTATATATTATAATTATATATTATGGTTCTAACGTATAGTTATATACTCGTATTAAAATCTTATACAAAATTATAGTAGAAAAATGCCGAAAATACCAAAAAAATTCACTACAATGCCCTATATGCTGGGCACCAAATTGAAAAAAAAAATGTAGGAAGACTTCGTTTTTTGGGCTTTTGGAGGGGCAAACGATGTCCGTTTTGGACGAATTTTATATGTACGGACTTGTATTGAAATTCTCTACATGATTATGGAAAAAATTGCAATTTTGGGGAAATTTTTTTTTTAGTGAAACGCAAGATTTTTCCGTTTCAAAACTGTAATATTTTCAAATTTCAGATATTTGAAACGCAGGAATCCTGCTTAAACAAGATTCCTGCGTTTTAGTTTAAAAAAAAATAAAAAATTGAAACGCAGGTATTTTGCTTAAGCAAAATACCTGCGTTTCAAATTTATACAGAAATGCTTTTTCTAGGTACATTTTGCCTTGAAACGCAGAAATATTTCTTAAACAAGATTTTTGCGTTTCAAACTGTAGTGTACCCAGAAAAAAATTGTAGTGTACAGAACCTTTACCTTTAAAAAAGATATTTGTGGAATAGGGTGTACAAATTATCAAAATTCCATGCCACACATGGTAGACCAAACCAATGATGGACCAAAATGTTTCCCTTCATTATTTAATCATCTTGGCGCTTAGAATAAGTCAATTGTGGGTGAGGTGGCTTAATCAAAACGCTCCTTACAATTTATTTATTTACTAGTAGGCACACTGGTGCTACACACGGGATATGTTTTAAATTTGGTTAATGAATTGTATTGAACCTAGTGATGAATTTATAAATTGTTTTCAATATTTTTTGTTTAAAATATTTATTTTAGTTTGAGTTTCTTTTGATTTGAAGTTGTAATTTGTATATGCATATTTGTATCATGTAATCAATACTGTGTATTTATATTTTGATTTTATCATGTGAATTTATAATTTGGTACTATATTTCGTTCATTCCATTGGTGATTGGTTAAATTGTTAATATACGTAATGCTTTATTTGTTTGCCCTTGTTTACAACATTGTATGAAAGTAATTTTGTATAACAATTTATCATGTGCGTTCTTTTACATTTATATATTTAAATATTGTATATTACAGAATTATCACATAATTTTCTTTTGGAATTATGGAGAAGCAATGATTAACCAACTTAACAAATTTAATTAGTAATTTTTGCCATCCCTTAGGAGTTTAAATTTTAACAAACATGATTTTGGTTCTATTTTTCTTACTAACCTTTAAGGTACAATATTAAATTTTTTATTATTTTTATTATAAGTATTATATATTTATTATGCCTTAAATATTCAAATATATATATGGATTACTCTTTTAAAACTTTTAGCTCTGATACCAAATTTGTAACAACCCCAAAATACCCATTGGAAATATTACCGCCAGTGACCTCAGATTACACATCTGAGGTCACCCAAGGCTTAACCATTTTATAACAAACTGTATAATAACATAAACTTTATAGATGACATACAAATGCCCAAATGATATCCTGATTCAAATGTCGAAACTACAATTCGATAACAAAATCGAGTACAAATATTTATTACAGCGGAAGTCTTGAAATAAAATTACTCAACGGGTTTTGACCTTGCGATCTTACGCCTAGGATCTCAACCTTGGAAAAACACAGAAAAATGCCAACTGCCTTCACGTCGGGTCCTTGCCTTTACTGATGCGGGAACTTATCTGATGTACCGTATGTAACACCCCCAAAACTTAACACTTTTGGAAATGTATTACCGCCAGTGACCCCAGTGTTCCTTACCGAGATCACCCGAGGCTTTACCGTCTAAATACAATTTATGAAATACAAATGATACATAATGATCAAAGCATTCAATTCCAAAATATAACATTGTCAAAGAAACATGAGTTACGGGATTACAACCCAATCCCGAATAGGCTAACACAGAGTTTAAACCAAATACAGTGGAAGTCTTATAAAGTAGGGTACAACGGAAGTCTTATAAAACACATTACAACCAAAGTCATTGTCCAAAAGATCTCAACCTGATTAAAGAAATAACTAAAATGTTCAAAAACCACCGTCGACTCCATAGTCCTTCTATTCTTCTGAGCTACTTTCAATCTGATGTGCCGAATCGAACGGATGACACCACCCAACAATGCAGATAACAAATGCGGTTGGTTAGTCTAAATGAATAGACCATGCAAGGGTACAAAGCAGAAGGTTCTAAGAAGTCGTATTAGGTTAGACTGATTTGTGTAGGATCGTGTAAGCTAATATGCTTCAGTGTAAGCTAATATGATTGGCGGTCCGTAGCCGGAGGGGGGCGGCGCGTCGTCGGAGGGAGTTGGTGTTTTCTAGTGTCTAGACTGTAGTGAAGAAGAAATGTACGTAATTAAAGGCTTCTTTATTTTTTATGAAGCAATAAATGTAGAGAGGCTTTTTAGTCTAATTGTATTATGGATGAGTTACTAATTCCTTATTGTTATGTTGGGGTATATTTTTGGAACTCCTTGATAAAAATAGTCTATTTATGTCTTTTTCCCTTTTTGTTTTTACGACGCAACGCCTAATTATCGGTTAAAATATGTCAACCCGTGTTCCAGCTCCAATGGTTCACTAATCACTAATTAACTTTTAGGCGGATGAGCCGAAGTAATAACCGAATTATATAATTTAATTTTGTAACTCTATTAGTCATATAGTTAACTTTTAGGTTGTATACATTAAATGATCCTGTAAGGAGTGTGAAATTGGAGAAAAGAACCAAAAAATTCATTATTGTTTTATTGGACACCATCTTTGACCACTGGTCAACGGTGTTGACCATTGACCATCAATTTTAAAAAAGAAAAAGAAAATTGATGACATCATCACTTGATGGTAGTTACAAAATGTCATTTTGAAGACAGTTACAAACTGTCCCCAATGAGTTTTGGAGGACAGTTTCAAACTAGCATAGTGTCCGTATCAAGCACGGGACTGGTTTAATTTTTTTTTTCAATAATATGACTTGAAAATTCAGTAATTCAAATATGTGTCATGTTACTAAAAGATGATTAATTTTTATACATTAATCCTCATAAAAAATGTCAAACTATAGAAAATACAACAATAACTGGAAAATGTTAGTTGTCCAAGCCAAAGTTGGATGCTAAATAGAAGTTATATTTAGTTCACATGTGATTTTTTTAAACAAATCCAATATCGTGCTTTTTTATAATGAAATAAATTCGATGTACCAGACACACCTGATAGATCGAGAGGCCGAGAAACACTCGGCAAACGGACAAATAGTCATGAAAAAGAAATAAAAACAACAATATCAGGTCAAATCAGAAACTAACAATCCAGCCAGGAAGCTTAGAACATTGGGACTAGAGAGAGAATGACATGAACACATGTTGCACTAAGGCCAACAAAGGCATTGTGTTGTCGGGGAGCAAAGAACAATCATTCTTCTGGAAGCGGGATACAAGTATATAACTTCTAGAAGTGTTTCATCTCAAGAAGACAATGCAAACCACACAACCATGATCGCAATTTCATCCAGAACAACATCTCAAAACAACAAATCCGAACACGGCATCATGCAAGAAACGAAAGTGTCTGACATAACAAATATTATTGATATGGGATTGGTTGGCTAGAATAGCGATCACTTATAATTTGTTTTTGTGTGAATTGGTAGACCTTAAGAATTTTTAGTTGAGATTGATAGACCTTAGCAACAAATATTGTAACTTAAATTAAGAGTTGGCAATGATTTGTATTTTAAAATTGGAGCAATTTTGTAATTTTGGATTGGAGTAATTAAGAGTTGGTTGGAACAATATAGATTATGAATTGGAGTAATTTTATGGTTTAAAAGTTTTGAATTAGTCAACCAAGCTTGAATCATTATTTTTAACGTAAATATGGATAAAAAATAGAAGTTTAAATTTGTTTTTATTTTCTTGTTTTAGTAGGTTGTGGGTGATGGGCTTGTAGGCCCCCATTGGACCATTGGAATTATAGGTTTAAAAACGGAAATATTCTGTACACTCCATTTTTTTCTGGGTACACTACAGTTTGAAACGCAGAAATCTTGCTTAAGCAAGATTTCTGCGTTTCAAGGCAAAATGTACCCAGAAAAAATGTTTCTGTATAAATTTGAAACGCAGGTATTTTGCTTAAGCAAAATACCTACGTTTCAATTTTTTATTTTTTTTTTAAACTGAAACGCAGGAATCTTGCTTAAGCAGGATTCCTGCGTTTCAAAGATCTGAATTTTGAAACTATTACAGTTTTGAAACGCAAAAATCTTGCGTTTCACTAAAAAAAAATCCCAAAATTGTAATTTTTTTCATAATCATGTAGAGAATTTCAATACGAGTCCGTACATATAAAATTCGTCCAAAACGAACATCATTTGCCCCTCCAAAAGCCCAAAAAACGAAGTCTTCCTACACTTTTTTTTTACAATTTGGTGCCCAGCATATAGGGCATTGTAGTGATTTTTTTGGGTATTTTCGGCATTTTTCTACTATAATTTTGTATAAGATTTTAATACGAGTATATAACTATACGTTAGAACCATAATATATAATTATAGTATATAACTATACAATATAACAATAATATATAACTATACGATATAACAATAGCATATAGCTATAGTATAAAACAGTACGATATAACAATAGTATATAACTATAGTATGAAACTATACGATATAACTATAGTATATAACTATTCGTTAGAACCATAATATATAATTATAGTATATAATTATAGTATATAACAATAGTATATAACTATACGATATAAAATTTATATATAACCATAGTACGTTAGAACCATAATATATAATTATAGTATATAACTATACGATAGAACCATGGTATATAACTATAGTATATAAATGAACGATATAGAAATAGTATATATATAACTATACGATATAACTATAGTATATAACCATAGTATATAGTTATATATTATGATTATATCTTATAGTTATATCCAATTTGGTTATATCTTATGGTTATATCCTATAGTTATATACTATGGTTATATCTTATAATTATATCCAATTTGGTTATATCTTATGGTTATATCCTATAGTTATATACTATGGTTATATCTTATAGTTATATCCAATTTGGTTATATCATATCGTTATATCCTATAGTTATATACTATGGTTATATATTATAGTTATATCTTTTAGTTATATACTATGGTTATATCATATAGTTATATAATATGGTTATATCTTTTAGGTATATCCAATTTGGTTATATCATATCGTTATATCCTATAGTTATATACTATGATTATATCTTATAGTTATATCCAATTTGGTTATATCTTATGGTTATATCCTATAGTTATATCCTATGGTTATATCCTTTAGTTATATACTATGGTTATATCCTATAGTTATATACTATGGTTATATATTATAGTTATATCCTTTAGTTAATACTATGGTTATATCCTATAGTTATATACTATGGTTATATCTTATAGGTATATCCAATTTGGTTATATCTTATGGTTATATCCTATAGTTATATCATATGGTTATATCCTTTAGTTATATACTATGGTTATATCCTATAGTTATATACTATGGTTATATATTATAGTTATATCCTTTAGTTATATACTATGGTTATATCCTATAGTTATATACTATGGTTATATCTTATAGGTATATCAAATTTGATTATATCATATCGTTATATCCTATAATTATATATTATGGTTATATCTTATAGTTATATCCAATTTGATTATATCATATCGTTATATCATATAATTATATATTATGATTATATCTTATACTTATATCCAATTTGGTTATATCTTATGGTTATATCCTATAGTTATATACTATGGTTATATATTATAGTTATGGTTATATTGTATAGTTATATCCAGTTTGGTTATATCTTATGGGTATATCCTATAATTATATACTATGGTATATAACGATATGATATAACCAAATTGGATATAACTATATGATATAACCATAGTATATAACTATAGGATATAACGATATGATATAACCAAATTTGATATAACTATAAGATATAACTATAGGATATAACCATAAGATATAACCAATTTGGATATAACTATAAGATATAATCATAATATATAATTATATGATATAATGATATGATATAATCAAATTGGATATAACTATAAGATATAACCATAACATATAATTATAGGATATAACGATACGATATAACCAAATTGGATATAACTATAAGATATAACCACAGTATATAACTATAGGATACAACCATAAGATATAAACAAATTGGATATAACTGTGATACCCCGTATTTTTGTAAGGTTATTTTGGGAATTTTTGGAATTTTCCCGAGTGCCCGTTTAGCACGTCGGATTTAATTCATGTAGCTTGAGACATTCTGTAATGTGCTATGTATCTGTAATATTTTTCTCAGTGAAATAAAATACAGACAACGTGTTTCGGATGTTTTTACGCGTTCGCGAACGGTGATAGTTATATACTGTGGTTATATCTTATAGTTATATCAAATTTGATTATATCGTATCGTTATATCCTATAACTATATACTATGGTTATATCGTATAGTTATATATATACTATTGCTATATCGTTCATTTATATACTATAGTTATATACCATGATTATATCGTATAGTTATATACTACAATTATATATTATGGTTCTAACGTACTATGGTTATATTCAAATTTTATATCGTATAGTTATATAATATGGTTATATATTATAATTATATATTATAATTATATATTATGGTTCTAACGAATAGTTATATAATATGGTTATATCGTATAGTTTCATACTATAGTTATATACTATTGTTATATCGTATTGTTATATACTATAGCTATATGTTATTGTTATATCGTATAGTTATATATTATTGTTATATCGTATAGTTATATACTATTGTTATATCGTATAATTATATACTATGGTTCTAACGAATAGTTATATATTATGGTTATATCGTATAATTTCATACTATTGTTATATACTATAGCTATATGCTATTGTTATATCGTATAGTTATATACTATTGTTATATTGTATAGTTATATATTATAATTATATATTATGGTTCTAACGTATAGTTATATACTCGTATTAAAATCTTATACAAAATTATAGTAGAAAAATGCCGAAAATACCAAAAAAATTCACTACAATGCCCTATATGCTGGGCACCAAATTGAAAAAAAAAATGTAGGAAGACTTCGTTTTTTGGGCTTTTGGAGGGGCAAACGATGTCCGTTTTGGACGAATTTTATATGTACGGACTTGTATTGAAATTCTCTACATGATTATGGAAAAAATTGCAATTTTGGGGAAATTTTTTTTTTAGTGAAACGCAAGATTTTTCCGTTTCAAAACTGTAATATTTTCAAATTTCAGATATTTGAAACGCAGGAATCCTGCTTAAACAAGATTCCTGCGTTTTAGTTTAAAAAAAAATAAAAAATTGAAACGCAGGTATTTTGCTTAAGCAAAATACCTGCGTTTCAAATTTATACAGAAATGCTTTTTCTAGGTACATTTTGCCTTGAAACGCAGAAATATTTCTTAAACAAGATTTTTGCGTTTCAAACTGTAGTGTACCCAGAAAAAAATTGTAGTGTACAGAACCTTTACCTTTAAAAAAGATATTTGTGGAATAGGGTGTACAAATTATCAAAATTCCATGCCACACATGGTAGACCAAACCAATGATGGACCAAAATGTTTCCCTTCATTATTTAATCATCTTGGCGCTTAGAATAAGTCAATTGTGGGTGAGGTGGCTTAATCAAAACGCTCCTTACAATTTATTTATTTACTAGTAGGCACACTGGTGCTACACACGGGATATGTTTTAAATTTGGTTAATGAATTGTATTGAACCTAGTGATGAATTTATAAATTGTTTTCAATATTTTTTGTTTAAAATATTTATTTTAGTTTGAGTTTCTTTTGATTTGAAGTTGTAATTTGTATATGCATATTTGTATCATGTAATCAATACTGTGTATTTATATTTTGATTTTATCATGTGAATTTATAATTTGGTACTATATTTCGTTCATTCCATTGGTGATTGGTTAAATTGTTAATATACGTAATGCTTTATTTGTTTGCCCTTGTTTACAACATTGTATGAAAGTAATTTTGTATAACAATTTATCATGTGCGTTCTTTTACATTTATATATTTAAATATTGTATATTACAGAATTATCACATAATTTTCTTTTGGAATTATGGAGAAGCAATGATTAACCAACTTAACAAATTTAATTAGTAATTTTTGCCATCCCTTAGGAGTTTAAATTTTAACAAACATGATTTTGGTTCTATTTTTCTTACTAACCTTTAAGGTACAATATTAAATTTTTTATTATTTTTATTATAAGTATTATATATTTATTATGCCTTAAATATTCAAATATATATATGGATTACTCTTTTAAAACTTTTAGCTCTGATACCAAATTTGTAACAACCCCAAAATACCCATTGGAAATATTACCGCCAGTGACCTCAGATTACACATCTGAGGTCACCCAAGGCTTAACCATTTTATAACAAACTGTATAATAACATAAACTTTATAGATGACATACAAATGCCCAAATGATATCCTGATTCAAATGTCGAAACTACAATTCGATAACAAAATCGAGTACAAATATTTATTACAGCGGAAGTCTTGAAATAAAATTACTCAACGGGTTTTGACCTTGCGATCTTACGCCTAGGATCTCAACCTTGGAAAAACACAGAAAAATGCCAACTGCCTTCACGTCGGGTCCTTGCCTTTACTGATGCGGGAACTTATCTGATGTACCGTATGTAACACCCCCAAAACTTAACACTTTTGGAAATGTATTACCGCCAGTGACCCCAGTGTTCCTTACCGAGATCACCCGAGGCTTTACCGTCTAAATACAATTTATGAAATACAAATGATACATAATGATCAAAGCATTCAATTCCAAAATATAACATTGTCAAAGAAACATGAGTTACGGGATTACAACCCAATCCCGAATAGGCTAACACAGAGTTTAAACCAAATACAGTGGAAGTCTTATAAAGTAGGGTACAACGGAAGTCTTATAAAACACATTACAACCAAAGTCATTGTCCAAAAGATCTCAACCTGATTAAAGAAATAACTAAAATGTTCAAAAACCACCGTCGACTCCATAGTCCTTCTATTCTTCTGAGCTACTTTCAATCTGATGTGCCGAATCGAACGGATGACACCACCCAACAATGCAGATAACAAATGCGGTTGGTTAGTCTAAATGAATAGACCATGCAAGGGTACAAAGCAGAAGGTTCTAAGAAGTCGTATTAGGTTAGACTGATTTGTGTAGGATCGTGTAAGCTAATATGCTTCAGTGTAAGCTAATATGATTGGCGGTCCGTAGCCGGAGGGGGGCGGCGCGTCGTCGGAGGGAGTTGGTGTTTTCTAGTGTCTAGACTGTAGTGAAGAAGAAATGTACGTAATTAAAGGCTTCTTTATTTTTATGAAGCAATAAATGTAGAGAGGCTTTTTAGTCTAATTGTATTATGGATGAGTTACTAATTCCTTATTGTTATGTTGGGGTATATTTTTGGAACTCCTTGATAAAAATAGTCTATTTATGTCTTTTTCCCTTTTTGTTTTTACGACGCAACGCCTAATTATCGGTTAAAATATGTCAACCCGTGTTCCAGCTCCAATGGTTCACTAATCACTAATTAACTTTTAGGCGGATGAGCCGAAGTAATAACCGAATTATATAATTTAATTTTGTAACTCTATTAGTCATATAGTTAACTTTTAGGTTGTATACATTAAATGATCCTGTAAGGAGTGTGAAATTGGAGAAAAGAACCAAAAAATTCATTATTGTTTTATTGGACACCATCTTTGACCACTGGTCAACGGTGTTGACCATTGACCATCAATTTTAAAAAAGAAAAAGAAAATTGATGACATCATCACTTGATGGTAGTTACAAAATGTCATTTTGAAGACAGTTACAAACTGTCCCCAATGAGTTTTGGAGGACAGTTTCAAACTAGCATAGTGTCCGTATCAAGCACGGGACTGGTTTAATTTTTTTTTTCAATAATATGACTTGAAAATTCAGTAATTCAAATATGTGTCATGTTACTAAAAGATGATTAATTTTTATACATTAATCCTCATAAAAAATGTCAAACTATAGAAAATACAACAATAACTGGAAAATGTTAGTTGTCCAAGCCAAAGTTGGATGCTAAATAGAAGTTATATTTAGTTCACATGTGATTTTTTTAAACAAATCCAATATCGTGCTTTTTTATAATGAAATAAATTCGATGTACCAGACACACCTGATAGATCGAGAGGCCGAGAAACACTCGGCAAACGGACAAATAGTCATGAAAAAGAAATAAAAACAACAATATCAGGTCAAATCAGAAACTAACAATCCAGCCAGGAAGCTTAGAACATTGGGACTAGAGAGAGAATGACATGAACACATGTTGCACTAAGGCCAACAAAGGCATTGTGTTGTCGGGGAGCAAAGAACAATCATTCTTCTGGAAGCGGGATACAAGTATATAACTTCTAGAAGTGTTTCATCTCAAGAAGACAATGCAAACCACACAACCATGATCGCAATTTCATCCAGAACAACATCTCAAAACAACAAATCCGAACACGGCATCATGCAAGAAACGAAAGTGTCTGACATAACAAATATTATTGATATGGGATTGGTTGGCTAGAATAGCGATCACTTATAATTTGTTTTTGTGTGAATTGGTAGACCTTAAGAATTTTTAGTTGAGATTGATAGACCTTAGCAACAAATATTGTAACTTAAATTAAGAGTTGGCAATGATTTGTATTTTAAAATTGGAGCAATTTTGTAATTTTGGATTGGAGTAATTAAGAGTTGGTTGGAACAATATAGATTATGAATTGGAGTAATTTTATGGTTTAAAAGTTTTGAATTAGTCAACCAAGCTTGAATCATTATTTTTAACGTAAATATGGATAAAAAATAGAAGTTTAAATTTGTTTTTATTTTCTTGTTTTAGTAGGTTGTGGGTGATGGGCTTGTAGGCCCCCATTGGACCATTGGAATTATAGGTTTAAAAACGGAAATATTCTGTACATTCCATTTTTTTTCTGGGTATACTACAGTTTGAAACGCAGAAATCTTGCTTAAGCAAGATTTCTGCGTTTCAAGGCAAAATGTACCCAGAAAAAACGTTTCTGTATAAATTTGAAACGCAGGTATTTTGCTTAAGCAAAATACCTACGTTTCAATTTTTTATTTTTTTTAAACTGAAACGCAGGAATCTTGCTTAAGCAGGATTCCTGCGTTTCAAAGATCTGAATTTTGAAAATATTACAGTTTTGAAACGCAAAAATCTTGCGTTTCACTAAAATTTTTTTTTCCCAAAATTGCAATTTTTTCCATAATCATGTAGAGAATTTCAATATGAGTCCGTACATATAAAATTCGTCCAAAACGAACATCGTTTGCCCCTCCAAAAGCCCAAAAAACGAAGTCTTCCTACACTTTTTTTTACAATTTGGTGCCCAACATGTAGGGCATTGTAGTGATTTTTTTGGGTATTTTCGGCATTTTTCTACTATAATTTTATATAAGATTTTAATACGAGTATATAACTATACGTTAGAACCATAATATATAATTATAGTATATAACTATACAATATAACAATAGTATTTAACTATACGATATAACAATAGCATATAGCTATAGTATAAAACAGTACGATATAACAATAGTATATAACTATAGTATGAAACTATACGATATAACCATAGTATATAACTATTCGTTAGAACCATAATATATAATTATAGTATATAACAATAGTATATAACTATACGATATAAAATTTATATATAACCATAGTACGTTAGAACCATAATATATAATTATAGTATATAACTATACGATATAACCATGGTATATAACTATAGTATATAAATGAACGATATAGAAATAGTATATATATAACTATACGATATAACTATAGTATATAACCATAGTATATAGTTATATATTATGATTATATCTTATAGTTATATCCAATTTGGTTATATCTTATGGTTATATCCTATAGTTATATACTATGGTTATATCTTATAATTATATCCAATTTGGTTATATCTTATGGTTATATCCTATAGTTATATACTATGGTTATATCTTATAGTTATATCCAATTTGGTTATATCATATCGTTATATCCTATAGTTATATACTATGGTTATATATTATAGTTATATCTTTTAGTTATATACTATGGTTATATCATATAGTTATATAATATGGTTATATCTTTTAGGTATATCCAATTTGGTTATATCATATCGTTATATCCTATAGTTATATACTATGATTATATCTTATAGTTATATCCAATTTGGTTATATCTTATGGTTATATCCTATAGTTATATCCTATGGTTATATCCTTTAGTTATATACTATGGTTATATCCTATAGTTATATACTATGGTTATATATTATAGTTATATCCTTTAGTTAATACTATGGTTATATCCTATAGTTATATACTATGGTTATATCTTATAATTATATCCAATTTGGTTATATCTTATGGTTATATCCTATAGTTATATCATATGGTTATATCCTATAGTTATATACTATGATTATATCCTATAGTTATATACTATGGTTATATATTATAGTTATATCCTTTAGTTAATACTATGGTTATATCCTATAGTTATATACTATGGTTATATCTTATAATTATATCCAATTTGGTTATATCTTATGGTTATATCCTATAGTTATATACTATGGTTATATCTTATAGTTATATCCAATTTGGTTATATCATATCGTTATATCCTATAGTTATATACTATGGTTATATATTATAGTTATATCTTTTAGTTATATACTATGGTTATATCATATAGTTATATAATATGGTTATATCTTTTAGGTATATCCAATTTGGTTATATCATATCGTTATATCCTATAGTTATATACTATGATTATATCTTATAGTTATATCCAATTTGGTTATATCTTATGGTTATATCCTATAGTTATAACCTATGGTTATATCCTTTAGTTATATACTATGGTTATATCCTATAGTTATATACTATGATTATATATTATAGTTATATCCTTTAGTTAATACTATGGTTATATCCTATAGTTATATACTATGGTTATATCTTATAATTATATCCAATTTGGTTATATCTTATGGTTATATCCTATAGTTATATACTATGGTTATATCTTATAGTTATATCCAATTTGGTTATATCATATCGTTATATCCTATAGTTATATACTATGGTTATATATTATAGTTATATCTTTTAGTTATATACTATGGTTATATCATATAGTTATATAATATGGTTATATCTTTTAGGTATATCCAATTTGGTTATATCATATCGTTATATCCTATAGTTATATACTATGATTATATCTTATAGTTATATCCAATTTGGTTATATCTTATGGTTATATCCTATAGTTATATCCTATGGTTATATCCTTTAGTTATATACTATGGTTATATCCTATAGTTATATACTATGATTATATATTATAGTTATATCCTTTAGTTAATACTATGGTTATATCCTATAGTTATATACTATGGTTATATCTTATAGGTATATCCAATTTGGTTATATCTTATGGTTATATCCTATAGTTATATCATATGGTTATATCCTATAGTTATATCATATGGTTATATCCTTTAGTTATATACTATGGTTATATCCTATAGTTATATACTATGGTTATATATTATAGTTATATCCTTTAGTTATATACTATGGTTATATCCTATAGTTATATACTATGGTTATATCTTATAGGTATATCAAATTTGATTATATCATATCGTTATATCCTATAATTATATACTATGGTTATATCTTATAGTTATATCCAATTTGATTATATCATATCGTTATATCATATAATTATATATTATGATTATATCTTATACTTATATCCAATTTGGTTATATCTTATGGTTATATCCTATAGTTATATACTATGGTTATATATTATAGTTATGGTTATATTGTATAGTTATATCCAGTTTGGTTATATCTTATGGGTATATCCTATAATTATATACTATGGTATATAACGATATGATATAACCAAATTGGATATAACTATATGATATAACCATAGTATATAACTATAGGATATAACGATATGATATAACCAAATTTGATATAACTATAAGATATAACTATAGGATATAACCATAAGATATAACCAATTTGGATATAACTATAAGATATAATCATAATATATAATTATATGATATAATGATATGATATAATCAAATTGGATATAACTATAAGATATAACCATAACATATAATTATAGGATATAACGATACGATATAACCAAATTGGATATAACTATAAGATATAACCACAGTATATAACTATAGGATACAGCCATAAGATATAACCAAATTGGATATAACTGTGATACCCCGTATTTTTGTAAGGTTATTTTGGGAATTTTTGGAATTTTCCCGAGTGCCCGTTTAGCACGTTGGATTTAATTCAGGTAGCTTGAGACATTCTGTAATGTGCTATGTATCTGTAATATTTTTCTCAGTGAAATAAAATACAGACAACGTGCTTCGGATGTT
Source organism: Rheum nobile (assembly GCA_027886185.1). NCBI lineage: Eukaryota > Viridiplantae > Streptophyta > Magnoliopsida > Caryophyllales > Polygonaceae > Rheum > Rheum nobile. Next base: position 4,190,969 of record WOAB01000163.1, read on the forward strand.
TTTACGCGTTCGCGAACGGTGATAGTTATATACTGTGGTTATATCTTATAGTTATATCAAATTTGATTTTATCGTATCGTTATATCCTATAACTATATACTATGGTTATATCGTATAGTTATATATATATATACTATTGTTATATCGTTCATTTATATACTATAGTTATATACCATGATTATATCGTATAGTTATATACTACAATTATATATTATGGTTCTAACGTACTATGGTTATATTCAAATTTTATATCGTATAGTTATATAATATGGTTATATATTATAATTATATATTATGGTTCTAACGAATAGTTATATAATATGGTTATATCGTATAGTTTCATACTATAGTTATATACTATTGTTATATCGTATTGTTATATACTATAGCTATATGTTATTGTTATATCGTATAGTTATATATTATTGTTATATCGTATAGTTATATACTATTGTTATATCGTATAATTATATACTATGGTTCTAACGAATAGTTATATATTATGGTTATATCGTATAATTTCATACTATTGTTATATACTATAGCTATATGCTATTGTTATATCGTATAGTTATATACTATTGTTATATTGTATAGTTATATACTATAATTATATATTATGGTTCTAACGTATAGTTATATACTCGTATTAAAATCTTATACAAAATTATAGTAGAAAAATGCCGAAAATACCAAAAAAATTCACTACAATGCCCTATATGCTGGGCACCAAATTGTAAAAAAAAGTGTAGGAAGACTTCGTTTTTTGGAGGGGCAAACGATGTCCGTTTTTGACGAATTTTTTATGTACGGACTCGTATTGAAATTCTCTACATGATTATGGAAAAAATTGCAATTTTGGGGAAATTTTTTTTTTTAGTGAAACGCAAGATTTTTGCGTTTCAAAACTGTAATATTTTCAAAATTCAGATATTTGAAACGCATGAATCCTGCTTAAGCAAGATTCCTGCATTTCAGTTTAAAAAAAAATGAAAAATTGAAACGCAGGTATTTTGCTTAAGCAAAATACCTGCGTTTCAAATTTATACAGAAATGCTTTTTCTGGGTACATTTTGCCTTGAAACGCAGAAATATTTCTTAAACAAGATTTCTGCGTTTCAAACTGTAGTGTACCCAGGAAAAAATTGTAGTGTACAGAACCTTTGCCTTTAAAAAAGATATTTGTGGAATAGGGTGTACAAATTATCAAAATTCCATGCCACACATGGTAGACCAAACCGCTGATGGACCAAAATGTTTCCCTTCATTATTTAATCATCTTGGCGCTTAGAATAAGTCAATTGTGGGTGAGGTGGCTTAATCAAAACGCTCCTTACAATTTATTTATTTACTAGTAGGCACACTCGTGCTATACACGGGATATGTTTTAAATTTGGTTAATGAATTGTATTGAACCTAGTGATGAATTTATAAATTGTTTTCAATATTTTTTGTTTAAAATATTTATTTTAGTTTGAGTTTCTTTTGATTTGAAGTTGTAATTTGTATATGCATATTTGTATCATGTAATCAATACTGTGCATTTATATTTTGATTTTATCATGTGAATTTATAATTTGGTACTATATTTCGTTCATTCCATTGGTGATTGGTTAAATTGTTAATATACGTAATGATTTATTTGTTTGCCCTTGTTTACAACATTGTATGAAAGTAATTTTGTATAACAATTTATCATGTGCGTTCTTTTACATTTATATATTTAAATATTATATACTACAGAATTATCACATAATTTTCTTTTGGAATTATGGAGAAGCAATGATTAACCAACTTAACAAATTTAATTAGTAATTTTTGCCATCCCTTAGCAGTTTAAATTTTAACAAACATGATTTTGGTTCTTATTTTCTTACTAACCTTTAAGGTACAATATTAAATTTTTTATTATTTTTATTATAAGTATTATATATTTATTATGCCTTAAATATTCAAATATATATATGGATTACTCTTTTAAAACTTTTAGCTCTGATACCAAATTTGTAACAACCCCAAAATACCCATTGGAAATATTACCGCCAGTGACCTCAGATTACACATCTGAGGTCACCCAAGGCTTAACCATTTTATAACAAACTGTATAATAACATAAACTTTATTAGATGACATACAAATGCCCAAATGATATCCTGATTCAAATGTCGAAACTACAATTCGATAACAAAATCGAGTACAAATATTTATTACAGCGGAAATCTTGAAATAAAATTACTCAACGGGTTTTGACCTTGCGATCTTACGCCTAGGATCTCAACCTTGGAAAAACACAGAAAAATGCCAACTGCCTTCACGTCGGGTCCTTGCCTTTACTGATGCGGGAACTTATCTGATGTACCGTATGTAACACCCCCAAAACTTAACACTTTTGGAAAGGTATTACCGCCAGTGACCCCAGTGTTCCTTACCGAGATCACCCGAGGCTTTACCGTCCAAATACAATTTATGAAATACAAATGATACATAATGATCAAAGCATTCAATTCCAAAATATAACATTGTCAAAGAAACATGAGTTACGGGATTACAACCCAATCCCGAATAGGCTAACACAGAGTTTAAACCAAATACAGCGGAAGTCTTATAAAGTAGGGTACAACGGAAGTCTTATAAAACACATTACAACCAAAGTCATTGTCCAAAAGATCTCAACCTGATTAAAGAAATAACTAAAATGTTCAAAAACCACCGTCGACTCCATAGTCCTTCTATTCTTCTGAGCTACTTTCAATCTGATATGCCGAATCGAACGGATGACACCAGCCAACAATGCAGATAACAAATGCGGTTGGTTAGTCTAAATGAATAGACCATGCAAGGGTACAAAGCAGAAGGTTCTAAGCAGTCGTATTAGGTTAGACTCCTCGTCCCTCGAATAATAATCGAGTACGCTTGTCAACCACCATACTCTACTTAAATATGACAAAAGGAATGCACAAGAGAATATTCCAACTGAAACGAATCTTATCGGAATATCCAAGAGAAGACTCCAACAGAATGAGTCTTTAACGAAGTATGACAAAGTCTGGAATATTAAAGAATCACAGTATCGCATTCGAGCGATTTAAAACAGTTGACTTAGATGTTTCGGTTCACGACCAACCTCACTGCATACAGCGAATTCAGATTGGAAAGAGAACATACTCTGATCAAAAGTCGAGACGAGCTTTCCTAGCAGCACTATTCGCTTAGCTGCACTACTCGCCAAAGGTTTATTAATTATGTGCGTCGAGTAGCACTTATCTGAATTATATTACAAAGCACAGATCACATTATAGACTTTTACATGTGTATCCCACCGTTGGGATGACACATCTTAGTATACGTTTCGTCGAGAGTGACGCACACCGGAAGGTTTGTGACACCAGCTAAGTGTCCTGCCTCTACACACTTGTGAAAGAGACCGATCATGATCTTAGAATAGTACCAGATGGAGACGAGCCACCCCGATACCAGATTATAAAGAAACGACCGGACGAAGTCCGAGTACGTTCCTAACTAACAGTGCTAACCACACAGATACAGCACAATAACAGTTACAGAATAAATCCAGATAAAGGCCCGAAAGGCAATCACAGATAATAGCGCTGTTCTAACAGATATACAACCTATTATAATATCAATATTTTGTTTTCCAAAACAGTTTACCAAAACCATTTCCAGACAAACAGAGTATTCATTCCAAATTAATTACTCAGATAAACTACTGATAATTAATGTAAATATGGAACGAATGAGCAAGAGCGAACCGCCACTTGCCTTAATCCACAGAAAAGCCTAACGACAACGATGGGATTCCGGGCTCGACACGGGTATAGCTCCGACAGCACAACGACCTTCGAGTCGACCCATAAAAGGAACCCTAAGTTAGATCCGACATAACCACAGTACGAACCTAAAAACGATGAAAGAAAACGAAAGGAACGACGCCACAACGACGACCACCAAAGCCAAAAGCCAAAGAGGCGTTCTGGGCTCTGGCGGCGGTCGCCGCAGTTCATCACGGCGGGCGCCGTGAAGAACACGGCGGTCGCCGTGAAGAACTCAGACGACATAAACGGCGAGAAAACTCACCCAAAACACGAGCGACTCGGCCTCCTTCGACTTGCTTTGGTTTCTAACCACCAAGGGCTACCAAAAGATTCACAAAGGCACTCTGGAAACACCACCAAACGACACCGGCGAAAGTTCCAGAATCCGGCGAGGCAAGAACTCCAGCGAGGCAAGAATTTGGGAGAGCTTGGGTTGTGGATTGAGCTCGAAAACCCCTCCCAAACACCTCCTTTTATAGCCAAATGCCAAGGGAACACCATCATTGCCTACAACGAGGCGGAGCAGGCCTAATTCGGCGCGTCAGAGGCTCGCCGGCGACCATCGGGCAAAGACCTCCGGACAACGACGGCGGGCTCCGCGGAGAGCAAAGGTCGCCGCCTCACAAATTGCCTACGGCGGGCGAATTACGGCGGGCGCCATACTGTACGGCGGTCGTCGTTTTTCGGGTCTTCGCGCCCAGCTAGAAGACGAGGGCACTGCTGCCTCGAGCCCTTCGCGGCGGTCGCCGCCTTAATTACGGCGGTCGCCACCACCATGGCTTTGCCCTTCTCAGCCTTTGGACGACAACAACTTTAACCCGGGATAAAATTATCGTTCGCGAACGAGTATTAAAATCCAAAGCACGTCGTCTGTATATTATTTCACTGAGAAAAATATTACAGATACAGAGCACATTATAGAATGTCTCCAACTTTCTGAATTAAATCCGACGTACACAACGGGCACTCGGGGAAAAACCCAAAATAACCTTACAAAAATACGGGGTATCACATGACTATCATCACACCAACCAACTAACCAACCACACGTCAAGACACAACATAACACGCTATCACATAACCGATCAATTATCCATTCTTATCCAATTCTGCACGATACTAACCTCTTTCAATTCAACCTTCACTACTGCCAACACAACAAAGGTCAATACACACAACTGTCAACACACACATATATATCAATTCACACATAATAGCCAATCACACACACAACCAATCACACACAACAGCCAATCACACACAACTGTCAACCCACACAATCCAACACACACAACCAATGGCCAACAATGGCCCACAACCACAACTAATAACGATCAACATCCAACATAAGCCAATTATCAAACATACAACCAAATTACTAACATAACCACTTAAACAAGTACATAATCAACATCCATCACAAAACCACGTATTCAGGTACACAGTCCATATTTAAACTATAATAGATATCACAACAATCGACCACTTGTAACCAAATAATAATATAACTCAATACTGTAAACACATACAAATGTCCACACACACACCTGTCAACACATACAATCCAACTTATACAAATCCAACACAAAAATCAATAACCAAGCACACAGCCAATATTCAACACATAACCACTTAATCAAGTACACAACCAATTCAACATATAACTAACACAGACAACCACCAACACCTCCAATCCAACCTCCGTCTCCACCACCACATCACCGGGTGAGACAATCAACACACACAACCACCAACACCTCCAATCCAACCTCGGTCTCCACCACCACATCACCGGGTGAGACAATCAACACGCAGAACCACCAACACCTCTAATCCAACCTCTGTCTCCACCACCACATCACCGGGTGAGACAATCAACACACACAACCACCAACACCTCCAATCCAACCTCCGTCTCCACCACCACATCACCGGGTGAGACAATCAACACACACAACCACCAACACCTCCAATTCAACCTCCGTCTCCACCACCACATCACCGGGTGAGACAATCAACACGCACAACCACCAACACCTCCAATCCAACCTCCGTCTCCACCACCACATCACCGGGTGAGACAATCAACACACACATTCCGGATGGGACTTTCACCATCCAACCCTTGGCCCTTAACGACGTAGGCGTGCACCCTACGCGGTTTGGTGAGACTATCATCACCTGACCCTTCGACCTTCGGGGGTTCATACCCACCGAGGCCCTAAATATAAGGACTTTCACCAACCAACAACATTCCACCACTACACCGACACCAATTCAAACACTTCATACGACAACCAATCAAATATCACATAATCACATACACACACACCCACACACAAACTCAATCCAACACACACCCACACATTCAATCCAACACATTATCACACCTCATCACACATTATCACACATCTCATCCAAGCCATTATATAGTCAAACAAACCAATTAAAATAATAGCTCAAGCAACGGTAAAATTAAACATAATCAGTTTATAAAAATATATAAGTTAGCAAGGATCCTCTTGCCTCAAGTCGAACCACAACGACCCCATAGGTCTCCAAACCACTTGAACGAACCTGCGAAATCAATCCGAGCAAATCCCTGGCGTTAATTAACTCATACCAATGCACTACTAACAAACCCCCAAATTTCACCTTATCAACAACCCTAAAATCAAATCCTTAATTAATTAAGCAAACCACCAAATTCCAAACTCCAATCAAAGTTTCAATTCAGCCAAACCCCCACAAAATAACCCAAAGTTTGCTGCACAAATCAACAATTCAGCCCCAAACTCACACATCTCGGTCACATATATACAGATTTAGCAACTCCTATATGTTCATATATAACATCCATTCGAACCCCCAACCAAAACCGATCAAAGGTTTACCTTGTCCCGTCGACGACCACCTTCAGTAGCCACCGGAGATGCTCCTCGACGCCGGAGACGACGGTGGCAACACCAGCAGAAAACACAGCACAACAACAGCGAACACACACAGCAGCAACAACAGCGACCGAGCTTCTCGTCGCCGGAACTCAGCAACGGCGGCGTCTCCTTTCAGCGAACAGCAGCAACAAGAAATAACACAGCAACAACGGAGCTCTCAGTAGGTCGCAGGTCGCAGCTCGCCTCCGGGGAAGGGAATAGGTGGCCGCCGCTGGTCGAGCTCGCCGGAGGAGACGAACCACTGAGCTGGGCACAGGAGAACAGGGAGCTTCACCGAGAGGGAGTATGGTTCAGCGGAAGAGAGGAAGAAATGGAAAGGGAGCTTCGGTGCTTTGCTGGCCACTTTCCCAAATTTCCCTCAAATTCCCATTCCAAATTTTGATGATAAGTATACCCTAAGCAGATACTTCATCCTAAATATCCCAATTCCAAATTCAGATTTTTATAAGGCCTTAAATCCTTTATTTACCATTTTGCCATTTTTATAGCCTTTGGGGTATTTCATTCTCCCCTCCTTATAAGAGTTTCGTCCTCGAAACTAAGATCAAACAAGTTCGGATAACTGCCTCGCATAACTGACTCCAGAATATACAGGACTTGCCGAAGAATAACCTTCCTTGAGAATCAACTCTCTAATCTCTTATCAGCTTAACACACATAACCGATTCTGAAATCACAATATTCCATTCACTAGTACAGAATTGGGTATTTAGCCCGGGCATTTTTTTAAATATAGTCCGGATATGGAGCAAAATAGGTCCGGGATTCAGGTTAATGTGATAATAGATCAATTAGCCCGGATGTAGAAAACACGCCCGGGCTAAATAATCAAAGACCTTTTAGCCTGGATCTTTTGACATCCGGGCTAAAAAGTGTAGTTATTAACAAAAAATAGAAAAGGCCATTTAACCCGGATCTTTACAGATCCGGGCTAAAAAGTCCTATTTTTTGGAAAAAAAAATAAACGTCCATGATGCTCAAGTCCACTGCAGGCCCTGTAAACATGTTTTTACTGATAATTTACACACTAGAAACATCCAAATGTTAAGCTACAATCGATACAACTACACACAATATCGGCATTTCTTGAACAATCATGACCCCATACTTGGGTCTTCCACACTGTTTCACAATTGACCAAATCACAGTGTATCTGTCAAGATGGGGAGTAGTCTTTTGTCTTATATACAAGGCAAGTCTCCACCAATTAACCGATGTGGGACTCTAACACACCCCCGCAAGTGTGACGGGCCATACACGGCAACAAGCCACACTTGGCCCAACAACCAGGCTCTGATACCATGTCAAGATCGACAATGGGCCTAGCCGGAGGGGCCCAGATATAAGCCCAAAGGAGTTCCACCCTAAAACCAATTGGCAATAGGGGGAGTAGTCTTTTGTCTTATATACAAGGCAAGTCTCCACCAATTAACCGGACTCTAACAGTATCAAACAGGAAGAAGTAAAGACATCTTGCTCCAGTTGGAAAAGCTCTATGAACAAGTTAAATTGTTCATACCTCAGAAATCCGATTTCTTTGATCAAATATAAGAGCTCGCTGTCCACCAGGCTCTTCCTAGAATAAGATTCTGCATTTACTAGTTAAAAATAGAACTTGATTTAGAGAAACGATAGTTTGAACTTAATTTCTGACTTTGATGAAAAATAGCATTTTACATGCACAATTATCCTTTGTAAACAAGCATTTACTAGTTAAAAATTGGAGAAAAGATAGAAACATATACCAATGAAGAACTTGATTTCTGCAACTTCAAAGCTTTCACTAGTTGGGACGTTCCTTGTATAGTAGCAACATGAGATCTCTGAACGTTGGAACTTATGTCGTCTGAAAGCAGACATTGAGTTTAAAGTTCAATCAAACTATGATTCTAACAATGTGGAAGTCCTAACATAAAATGATGAGCATAAAGTGTGTATAGAGCGAGTGGCTAACCAATCAGAGCTCCTTGGTTATGGACTAGTACTGCTAGATCATTAAAAATCTCATTCACCTCGCCTATCTACTATTGAATTTCTTGTATACCTTGCTCTCTTTCTTCAATGATAGCTTCATTGAAAACAAGTTCGTTGTCTAACATTACAACCTCTTGCCTGCACAAGATATGAATAATTCTCAGGACCCATGTTCATGAAATTTCAGAAATCAACAATTTATATTTTAGAAGTTTAGTTGCTTACTGTCGAAGCGCATAGGGACAAAGTAGTCAGGCACCTTTTCAGAATTGCATTTGCCACCCAAAAGAGAACTAAAAAGAAGCCAAATGAATGAAATCATATATAATCCCCCACTCACCTTTTGGATGCCAGAAGAAGAGCTTGCTGTAGAATTGAATAAGAAGGGAAAAATTATAAATCAATATTGCTCAGAAACATATAAACAACTAAAACCAATTTAGGCAACGGTATATTGGCTACACTCAAGACACTAAACAGAGCAATAAATCTTTAGAATGCTTAGGATTCGTAATGCAAGCACTGTTATGAACTTCCACAATATTCATAAAAGGTTATTATATAAGACTTGTTCTTCCATCTACATAACACTGAAAGGAGATAAATTTACAGGACTCTTTCTATAAAAGCTCAACCTCAAACTAGAATAAGATACGCTAAGGGAACAAAAAGTTTTTAGCCATATTACCAACTAAAGTTCTTAATAAACAAAGCTAGGTTCCTTTCTAGAATTATGTTAACATACCTTGACACTTCCTTGGGAACAAAAGGGGCACAAGCAGTTTCTCTCTGATCTGCAAGCCCCTGTGCTTTCTGGAATTCCTTGAGAACTGATTAAAGTCCTTTGCAAGTTTAGCATCAGCAATCTTCTTGCTAACCTGCATATTGGAGGGAAGCATCATCATAAAAAGACTGAAGGAGAACGGAAAGAGGAAAATGAATAAAAGGGAGATTGATCGATACTTACACTGACTTCAGAATGGAAGTCTGTTTTACTAGCTTCCCTGAGCATTGTGGAGGTGTCTTTAACCAGCTGCCCAATTGTAATCTTGTCTTATGCCTGTTGATAGTGAACATAATGAATAATTTTAACTTAAAACACAAACTGTTGAGTTTTTTAGAGCAAGCATTAAAAAAAAAAAAAACTCGTATGATCCTTGTTGCAATTTAAAAGTCACCTTTTACCTATGAGCTTATCTTACTTGTTTTTGGTTCTTGATCCTACAGATGATGTCATCAACCTCGACAACTCGTCACCGAGACTGGCCTGCAGTTTTTGCGGGAAGAGCAGCTCAGGGATTTCAATAATTTTGATCACTGAGCTTGAAGCTGCATTTATCTGGGAAGATAGCAGATCAAGATGAGTTACTTCTTGCCCATACAATATTCAAAGACTCCTTATCTGACTGCTACACAAAGTTCATAGATGAAGGGGAATGAAGCTGTGAAGTAGAAAAGGCACAGCTTAATGAACTGCTGCAACTTCTTTGTTTTTTCTTGTATAACATAGATGGTAGAATAGATGATATGCAATGAAATAGAGCTCAAAGCTCCTTATTCCTCCTGATGTTCAATTTACAATTTGTTTTCACTCCCTTTTCATGATTATGTCAATCTAATTTACCAATTTCACAGAAGCCGAACAAAGCAGTAGCATAAAGCAGACCTAACAGTCCTTGAGAGTTCAGTAATTTCTCTGATTAGCTCGTGAAGGTTAGCTAATCATTTTTTGGCACAAGTGTGGATCTAAATAGTAATACAAGATGTTATCTAGAAGGTGAGAGACAATATTCTGACAGTTAAGAGTTCACGAATGATGATGAACGGCGGCTATAGCACATACAATATCACCTCTATTTTAGATTAAAGGCACCACCATATTGCAAACAACATTGTCAACCAAAATGCAACTTCAAAGGTTCAACGGAAATGAAAAAGTATCCTGACCAACATAGTAACGTCAGACACCAAAATTTAATTTTGAGCAGTACGACTACTAATATTCAAAGAAACAGCAACACTTGAAACCAAGTGTACAGCATTTATGCCACGAGAGTGCTAGCAAAAACGAGATTATGATCAAATTAGACAAACAAATCAAAGATAAACAATATTTTTAAAGAATCAAGTCTGTTCAGATAGCAAAATATCACCTCAATTTTGTGGGCTAATCCGAGTCTCATTTGTCCAGCAAGCTTTTCAACACCTCAATTTTGCGAGCGACAGTGCAGCAACACCACGGACAGGAAGACCAACAGCTCGGAGCCTTCTTTTGTTCCTTCGTCGACAACACCTCGGAGACAGGTTGAAAGAAGAACCGTGAGAACACATATCTTTTAATGCTAATTAAATTTCAATTCTCTCATCCATATTTCCTTTACATAATTACAGCTCTAAAATATTTCCCCCTTCCATTTACAATACAAGGACAAGCTAGTCATATTGGCGTATGGATTGCAATGTCATATTGGCATATGGATTGCAATGTCAGGCACTCAGGCCTCTTCTATTTATCCGTATGGAATATAATGCATGTGTTATATATATGGCCCATATTTCCTTCTGAACACTCCACAGACCTTATTAACTACCTTATCAATTACTTTATTACGTGTAATTGGCTGAAAATACATTATCAAGTAAAAAAATTTCCAATAGAGTATGTCAAAAACCCAGCTATAAGAGAATCCTTTTACTCGATATACAATGTATCTAGCATCTTCTTCACATCTCTATTTTCATTTTTCAACCACAACAGCCAACCTCACTAATACCATGGTAGTAATGTTTTGCTTTGGTTGCTGAAGTAGGTAGTGGAATGTTAACAAGCAAGTAAGCAGCTCTGAGATCAAGACCACTGTTCTTTCCAGCTATATATCATCATTAAAAAATCAGCACTTCAACAATAACTGATATCACCTGGAGGGTAACTTCTCTAGACAATATAAACAATCACCCTTTTTACTGACTTGGAGAATAAAGTCAGTAGGTGACGTCAGCATCGCCATCAGCCACAACTGATGACTACTACTAAAGAAGCAGATCATAGCATTTTAAGCAGAGAGGGGGCGAACAGAGCAATGGTGTATCAGTTTAACCAATCAAACAAGATGCAGCAATAATGATAAGTATCTTGCTATTCAACTTCATAATTAACCACAACAGAACACGCTAATACAACAAGCATCCATGAAATTCAATAGTCGAATGCTAAGCTGTTCAGTACTGAGTTGCATGAAATTCAACAAAACACACTAATTTCCCCTTTTTCTATGCTTAATTCCCCAAAAACACGCACACAAGAGTAAGAAAATGAAGAAAAACACAGTAAAACACCCTGAATCCCTTCAAATTAGGAAGAATAGATGCTTAATCCCGAGAAACAGAATCGAAAAAAGAAAATCGAAAATGTTGCATAACGAAAAGGAGAGGAGGAGATTGCTTACCAAAGAAGACCGAGCCCTAGGAGACCACGAACAATCACTGGAAGATCGAGCCCTAGGAGACCACGAACAAGCACAGGAAGATCGAGCCCTAGGAGTTTGCAGCAACCACGATCGAGCCCTAAGAGTTTGCAGCAAGCACTGGAAGATGAGCCCTAGCGATTTTGTGAAGACGCGGGTCGAAGTAAAAGAAATTGCCAAGTATGTGGCGATAGGAAATTTATCTTTTTAGCCCGGTTGACTGAAAACCCGTGATGAATAATCAACTTTATATGGATTAAATAGCCCGGATATTGCATGGTTATGTATATCCGGGCTATATTTATCTATGCGGAATAAGATTTCAACTATATAGCCTGAATATGCATATTAAAAACACGCCCGGGCTATATAATTTTAACGTAAAATTTGAAATTTAGTATTTAGCCCGGACTCCCCTCCGTATATCCGGGTTATTTGTTAATCCCAAAATTAAAATGCAATTTTTATGGCTTATTAGCCCGAATATAGATGATCCGGGCTATTTATTTACGGGGTAAATGAACATTTTTGTACTAGTGCTTCCTGAACAAGAATTCCTACACTCTTCCCTGGGCAATCTCACTGCATATCTCACTCAACATTCCATCGCATTCAGCTGTACCCGCTCTTTCCCAAACCAATTTCAATTTCATTCATCACCATTCCAGTTGCAATCCGGCAGAACTGTCAGACAAGCAATCATATGCTCGAGAGTCGACTTCCTATACAAAGCATCAGCAATTCACGGTAGCCCTTTTCTGATTGATAACGATATCTTTTCATAATCCTCAATCACTTCTAGCAACCATCTTGTCTCAGGTTCAACTCTCTCTCATATAGTTTGAGCTGACGAAAATCATATGCAATGACTTTCCCATTCTGCATCAAAACGCAACCCAAACCTTGCTTAGACACATCACTGTAGATAACAAACCCTTCTGTTTCCTGCAGTAAAACTAACATTGGTGCACTAATCAAACACTTCCTAGGTTCTTCGAAACTCTCTCTTGACATCTCATGTTCCATTCAAAATTCTTAGTCATACACAACCTTAGAAATTTCTTCCACAATCGCCTGCAATAATCTGCCAGTCTGAGAAAACTCCCAATTTCCTTAACATTCTAAGGTTGTCCTCGTACTCCCTCTTACTCCGAGAGTATACTAAAATATCATCAATGAAACTCACTACAAACGATCCAAGTACCTTCTAAAACATCAATTCCTTAAACCCTTGAAATCCGCGGAAGCATTAGTCAACCCAAAAGGCAACACAATCAATTCATAGCAGTCATACTTAGTTCTGAAGGTAGTTCTGTAAATATCCTCATCTCAAATCCTAAGCTGAGGATACCCTGATCTCAAGTCAATCTTTGAACACATTGCATCTCCTTGTGATTGATCCAACAAGTATTTAACTCCGTATAATCCAAGCAAGGTCAAAAGGAACCATCTTTCCTTTTTAACCAATAATACAGGCGCACTCCAAGGAGAAGCACTAGGGCTAATAAAGCCTAACTGCATAAGTTCCTTTATCTGCTCCTTCAATCTCAGCATATACACAGATAACCAACACACCCTTTTCTTAACAATTTTACAGTCGTCATCGCACAACAATTCTGCCAGAGCCTCTAGGATCATGACTCTCAACACATGCATTAAACCCTTATCTGCTGTTACGGTAACTGTCATCTTCCTGTAGTCACAGGAACATTCTGTTCCTCAGCTCAGCCAAACCCATAGTCGGAAAATCCCACTTTTTCAGATACAGACCGAGTTCTCTGTTTCTTACTGCTTCCAACATCAATAATTTGATCAGAATCATCTATAGCAGTTTCCATAATCAAACCACTCATCACATACTGCTCAAAGATCGCACAGCTGAGTCTCACCATCGAGATTCCATCTTGGAACACAACCATACCTGAAAGTGCTCAATCTGTCATTCTCATTCATGACAATAACAGCAACTCACAACATCTTCATACCAAATCATCACTTACCAGACTAAACCTCTTGACGATAAGCCCAATGGCCTCATCCTCTACTATACTCATACCTTTTAAATCTCTAGCATGTCCCACTTACCAGGGAACGCACCATTAAAATTTACTTAACAACATTAACCATCGCATATGAAATTAATCATCAATACTCAACATATAAACATATAAATATATCAAACATTAGCACAAAACATCACAAACAACCAATACTTACCAACGCAACTCACTACGGTTGACAGCAAGGATTCCTGATCACCCGATCGTTCATAACAACAACGTATAAAAATTCTCAAGTTGAAAACTCGGAAAGAACACATTTTTTTGAAAAGAGCTCTGATACCAACTTCTGTAACACCCCCAGGCCAGTGGTACTACAGTGCCATAATCCAGAAGGATTATAAGGTGGGTGAAAAGAAAATTTTCAAAACATAACCCTTATATATATATCAAAAGCCGCAGAGCGGAAAACCTGTAAAACCTGTCTTGAGTTTGAAACAATAATCAAACTTTAACATACAGAAATACAACAATTCACAAACCAAAACCAAAACCAAATCAACCATACAAGGTTCAAAATCGCAAACATAAAGTCTTCGACTCCAAAACCGACGGTGATCAGGATCCTCCTTGCTGGCGCTAAACCTGAAAAGCCTGATTGACTGAGGGACCCGATACCCCAGCCAACCACGGCACGTAAACCGCAGTTGGTCAGTCTCGTGAAAGACTATCGCAAGATTGGCCAAGCCAAAGCAGTTGAAATCCAAAGATTTAGCACGATAATCAGACAATACCAAACAACACCAGATCATATTATATATATATTTACTTATATATCATATCTACACTTGACTATCATCACACCAACCAACTAACCAACCACACGTCAAGACACAACATAACACGCTATCACATAACCGATCAATTATCCATTCTTATCCAATTCTGCATGATACTAACCTCTTTCAATTCAACCTTCACTACTGCCAATACAACAAAGGTCAATACACACAACTGTGAACACACACAGATATCAATTCACACATAACAACCAATCACACACACAACCAATCACACACAACAGCCAATCACACACAACTGTCAACCCACACAATCCAACACACACAACCAATGGCCAACAATGGCCCACAACCACAACTAATAACGATCAACATCCAACATAAGCCAATTATCAAACATACAACCAAATTACTAACATAACCACTTAAACAAGTACATAATCAACATCCATCACAAAACCACGTATTCAGGTACACAGTCCATATTTAAACTATAATAGATATCACAACAATCGACCACTTGTAACCAAATAATAATATAACTCAATACTGTAAACACATACAAATGTCCACACACACACACCTGTCAACACATACAATCCAACTTATACAAATCCAACACAAAAATCAATAACCAAGCATACAGCCAATATTCAACACATAACCACTTAATCAAGTACACAACCAATTCAACATATAACTAACACAGACAACCGCCAACACCTCCAATCCAACCTCCGTCTCCACCACCACATCACCGGGTGAGACAATCAACACACATAACCACCAACACCTCCAATCCAACCTCCGTCTCCACCACCACATCACCGGGTGAGACAATCAACACGCACAACCACCAACACCTCCAATCCAACCTCCGTCTCCACCACCATATCACCGGGTGAGACAATCAACACACACAACCACCAACACCTCCAATCCAACCTCCGTCTCCACCACCACATCACCGGGTGAGACAATCAACACACACAACCACCAACACCTCCAATCCAACCTCCGTCTCCACCACCACATCACCGGGTGAGACAATCAACACACACAACCACCAACACCTCCAATCCAACCTCCGTCTCCACCACCACATCACCGGGTGAGACAATCAACACGCACAACCACCAACACCTCCAATCCAACCTCCGTCTCCACCACCACATCATCGGGTGAGACAATCAACACACACATTCTGGATGGGACTTTCACCATCCAACCCTTGGCCCTTAACGACATAGGCGTGCACCCTACGCGGTTTGGTGAGACTATCATCACCTGACCCTTCGACCTTCGGGGGTTCATACCCACCGAGGCCCTAAATATAAGGACTTTCACCAACCAACAACATTCCACCACTACACCGACACCAATTCAAACACTTCATACGACAACCAATCAAATATCACATAATCACATACACACACACCCATACACAAACTCAATCCAACACACACCCACACATTCAATCCAACACATTATCACACCTCATCACACATTATCACACATCTCATCCAAGCCATTATATAGTCAAACAAACCAATTAAAATAATAGCTCAAGCAACGGTAAAATTAAACATAATCAGTTTATAAAAATATATAAGTTAGCAAGGATCCTCTTGCCTCAGGTCGAACCACAACGACCACAGAGGTCTCCAAACCACTTGAACGAACCTGCGAAATCAATCCGAGCAAATCCCTGGCGTTAATTAACTCATACCAATGCACTACTAACAAACCCCCAAATTTCACCTTATCAACAACCCTAAAATCAAATCCTTAATTAATTAAGCGAACCACCAAATTCCAAACTCCAATCAAAGTTTCAATTCAGCCAAACCCCCACAAAATAACCCAAAGTTTGCTGCACATATCAACAATTCAGCCCCAAACTCACACATCTCGGTCACATATATACAGATTTAGCAACTCCTATATGTTCATATATAACATCCATTCGAACCCCCAACCAAAACCGATCAAAGGTTTACCTTGTCCCGTCGACGACCACCTTCAGTAGCCACCGGAGATGCTCCTCGACGTCGGAGACGACGGCGGCAACACCAGCAGAAAACACAGCACAACAACAGCGAACACACACAGCAGCAACAATAGCGACCGGGCTTCTCGTCGCCGGAACTCAGCAATGGCGGCGTCTCCTTTCAGCGAACAGCAGCAACATGAAATAACACAACAACAACGGAGCTCTCAGCAGGTCGCAACTCGCCTCCGGGAAAGGGAAGAGGTGGCCGCCGCTGGTCGAGCTCACCGGAGGAGACGAACCACTGAGCTGGGCACGGGAGAATAGGGAGCTTCACCGAGAGGGAGTATGGTTCAACGGAAGAGAGGAAGAAATGGAAAGGGAGCTTCGGTGCTTTGCTGGCCACTTTCCCAAATTTCCCTCAAATTACCATTCCAAATTTTGATGATAAGTATACCCTAAGCAGATATTTCATCCTAAATATCCCAATTCCAAATTCAGATTTTTATAAGGCCTTAAATCCTTTATTTACCATTTTGCCATTTTTATAGCCTTTGGGGTATTTCATCCACTACTAAAATTCTTCTAATATCTAAATAATATAATAAATACATTTATTACAAAATTAATTAAATAAATCATTCGAAAACGTACTTCAACAGTACGTCGTTTGGGTTTATAACCGTCAAAACAACTTTTGACCCGCTTGCCTCAATCTGAACCGCCACCTCCTCATTCCAGCTCGATGGCTGCGCCACCGCTGCCGCATCGACTGCCGCTGCCACAGAGAGGGCATTTTCTGGCCCCACCTCGAACCGCCCCTCGCCTACCGCGTCTCCTCCCGCCATCTCCTCCACCGCTCACACCGTCGCCTCCACCGCCTTGACCCCAGACTCGACCACCTCCGACCGACGCTCCTCAACCCCAAACCCGGCCTCTACCACCTCCGGTCGACCTTCCTCCACCACCTCCGGCCGACCCTCCTCCATCACCCTAACCCCAACACCGACCTCAACCAACTCTGGCCGACCCTCCTCCATCACCTCGACCCCGGCACCAGCCTCTACCACCTCCGGCCAACCCTCTTCCACCACCCCGGACTCGGCCTCAACCCAGACAGGTTGCGCATCGACCGCCAATGGCCCCACCGCCCCAGATCTGCCCCCCTCTTCTGCCCTCGCTTCCACTGGCCCGACGCCGGATCTGGGCTCCTCCACCAGCTCGCCATTCCTGTCTTCACCGATCTGGCGCCACCTCTTTGATCCTTTGTCTCCACCGATCTGGCGTCGCCTCTCTAATCTTTCGCCGAATGCTCCGAAGCCATGCCGCCGCCGCTGTTTTTTTTTTGGGTTTTTAGGGTAAAAAGTTGAGAAAGAGAGAATGAGGAAGAATACCCTAAACGCAGAAACACAGTTTAATAGCATTTTTGGATGCTACAATGTGGTGTTTTTGGACGCCACTTTGTAGCGTTCAAAGGCGTTCAAAAACGCGTTTCAAAATTGCCCCATTATGGCATTTTTTATATTTTTTTAAAAATTACTAAACACCACAACATTGCGTTTTTGTTAGAATAATTGAGAACCTGTTTACTTTTTTTTTTTAAATTTATATTTGTAAAACGCTAGAATATGGCATTTAACATGAATCGGTTCAGAAATTTGAATCGGTTCATGTTAAACGCCATGTTCTAGCGTTTAGCGTTTAAGTGTGGTGCGAAAACAAAAAAAAACATTGTGCAAACAAGACCCCCGTTTTTAAAAGCTTTTGCTTTTACATCAGAAAAATGGTACAAGCGTTTAAGTGTGGTGTTTTTGGACGCCACTTTATAGCATTCAAAAACGTGTTTCAAAATTGCCCCATTATGGCATTTTTTATATATTTTTAAAAAAAATTACTAAACACCACGACATTGCGTTTTTATTAAAAAAATTGAGAACCGGTTTACTTTTTTAATTTTTTTTATATTTGTAAGACACTAGAACATGACATTTAACATGAATCGGTTTAGAAATTTGAAACGGTTCATGTTAAACGGCATGTTCTAGCGTTTAAGTTTTTTTTTAAACGCTACGTTATAGTGTTTAAGTGTGGTGCGAAAACAAAAAAAACGCTGTGCAAACAAGAGCCCATTTTTAAAAGCTTTTGCTTTTACATCAGAAAAATGGTACAATTGTTTTTATTATTATTTTGTTCTTAGTTCTTTACTTTTTGTTTTTGCTTCATTCAAGCTTCCAAAACAAGCTTGACTTGTTCTTTGGACATGGGTAATCTTAATATGGACATCCAAAGAACGCCAATAAGAGAGATTTAATTTGAGCACATCTAGAATGAAGATCTGGTCAGGGGAAGGGGTTGCAGATCTGTTTTGTTTTGAGCATGGTGGCGTCGGTCCAGCTTGGGTAGGGGTTGATTTTAAATATTGTATTTGTTAGCGGTGGAGCATTGATGAAGCGCCAAATCCTCAGCTTTACAAAGCATGAAAAGGCACCTTTAACTGAAACAAATCCGTACCAAGTGGAAACTTTTATCCAACTTTGCCTTCAACCCATCAAAGGAAAGTTCTTCTCTTATTTTTGTTTTACATTGATTTTAGAAGCATTAGAAAAACTACTGGAATTTGATAGCCCATTTGCAAAAATATCATGTTTTGAAAAGTATAGCAAAACTACCATAAAGCTGTAAAAGTTGATTTTCAGAGAAAGATAAAATCATATTTCTATTTATCTTTTCTTTCCTTAAAATTATAATTTTAATAACCGTTAATTATACTTAATAACATGTTTACTGTTCTTCACAAAACCCTAGCTGGAAACTTCCCAGATCGCTGCCCCCAATCTCGATTCCGCCTCTCCCTCTTTCTTCTCTCTCTTTTTTTCTTCCCGTCGAAGTTTTCAGTGGAGATGAACCACAAGTTTATGCGCGGTTCTCCGAAGACTTTCCTCCCGGACGTCGACATGAATTGGAGCCAGACGGTATTCGCGCTCGAGGAGATTTTCTTGAAGGAGGAGCCGTCAGCGGCCGCCGGTGCGGAAATGCGATGACGATCGGCTTTTCGTCGTCGGAGAGAACAACTGCGGTGAATTTTCAGCTTCCGATCTGCGATTTCAGTTCAAAAGCGGGGTTAGCTACTTTGCTCTCTGTTCGTGGTATCTTTGATTTCATTTTTTTTGTTCTATTGCATGAATTGGAAGGGAACATACTTTTCAATTAGTTCAGAATCGGTCCAAAAGCGGGTTTCAATTTTTTTTTTGCTCTCTGATGCCTTCAACAATTATAAAGACAATGTTGTTCTTTCTAATACTGAGCACATGCCTTCTGAACATCTGGTTAACTCCGCTTTTGACGAAATCCATGTACAAGAGTAGCTTCCTAGGCAACCCTGGACTCTATGCTGACATTGCAGGCTTGTGTGGGCCTGGCAATGGAGATGGGGAGAAAAGCAGGGGATATCTGGGGGCGGACAGGAATGAGGTCGAACCATTTGCTGAAGAAATTGGAGCATGGCTTGTCATATTCTGAGGCTTGAATTATTCGATCAAGATATATGGAGCAATATCAGAGAACACAAGTATATATTGCTTTTATATTACACATTGTGAAGTGTTGCAACATCATTAGGCATCAACTAACCTCATACTGACAGGGGGAGAAATATTTATACGAACATATATATGTCACCACTAAGCCTTGTTCGACTCCAAGTAAATCACGTTTCGATTCATTAAATTTAAAATCTGACCACACCATCGTCTTTGTCATGCTCAATATACTTAGACCCGGCTCTTGAATCATTTGAAATCATCTTCGAACGACATCGAATCACCTCTGTATCGGCCCGCTTTGTGCATGGAAAACTTAAACTCTTAAATTATATATAGATCCCTCCCACATTTATGTACTTTATCAAGCCACATTTATACGAAGTCAGGTCAATGCTCTGTTATAGCCGATTTTAAATGTCAGAGCAATATTCACTTTATCAGGCCACATTTGTACGTAGTCAGGTCATTTTTAGTTATATTAACTTTAAATTTTTAACTAATTTTCCCTTTCTCTTACAATAGGTTTTCCATGCACAAAGCGGGCCGATATAGGAGATGATTCGATGTCGTTCGGAGATGATTTCAAATGATTCAAGAGGCGGGTTTAAGTAACTTGAGCATGGCGAAGACAATTGTGTGGTCAGATTTTGAATTTAATGAATCAAAATGTGATTTTCTTGGGGTCGAACAAGACTTGGTGGTGATGTATATATGTTCGTATATATGTTCGAACAATGTTCTGAAAATGCAAACTATATGATAAGATTGGTAGCATTCAAAGAATCAAAACGCAACTCAAGCAAAATGATCTGTATATGCTGAATAATATTTCTCGGTTGCTTAGTTTTATAGAGGAATGATTTCTAATGTGTTAATTGATGGTTGTTTTGGTGAATAAAAACACTCACCAAATATCTTTTGCACTGTTTATACAATCTTGTATAGTGTTGACATGAAAACTGATTCTTGCAGAAGTTAAATGTATGTTCTTGTTCAGGTTCTTTATGATCGAAACACTGGGAAAGCAGAGTTTAGTTGCTGAATTTTTCCAAGAAAATATGTTTTGCCATTAATATAAATTGATGTGATTTAGCAAACTATAATACACACCAGAAACAATATTATAAACAATATTAAAATTTCAAGTTAATATAACAGAGTAATGACCTGACTACGTACAAATGTGGCCTGATAAAATCAATATTGTTCTGAAATTTAAAATCGGCTAACATTTGAAATTTGTGATATAACAAAACATTGACCTGACTTCGTATAAATGTGACTTGACTTCGTACACATGTGATCTGATAAAGTACATAATGCTCTTAAGTTTTAAAGTACCTTGTTCATCGCCTATATACATCACCACCAAGCCTTGTTCGACCCCAAGAAAAACACCTCTTGATTCATTAAATTCAAAATCTGACCACACCATCGTCTTCGTCATGCTCAAGTTACTTAAACCCGCCTCTTGAATCATTTGATATCATCTTCGAACGACATCGAATCACCTCCTGTATCGGTCCGCTTTGTGCATGGAAAACCTATTGTAAGAGTGTACAAGAAGGGAGTCGACTCTGAGAGCGGCTGTAACACCCCCGACTTACGTCGGAAATGCCACACGCCAGTGACCTCAAACGTTGTTGTCTGATGTCACCCAAGGCTTTGATCGGAACAATTAACTTCAATAAACATATTAAATAACAATAGGTTAAACAGCAGAAGACATTTGGATAAGAAACTCAACCCTTTTTATTAAAAGATCTCTCATCAAACGAGAGAAGTATTTTTTTACAACAGAGAAAATTACAGCGGAAGACTCATAAATTACACAGCGGAAGACTTTTAAGAATCAACCTATAACATGGCTAGGTGATAAAAATACATGTTAAAGTAATACTTAACAACTTAAAACACTGACACTTAAATCTTCGTCTGCAAGTCTCTTCTTCTTCAACAGGTTACTTTAACTTCGGGAACCAACCACTGATGTGCCGTATAGGACGGAGGACACCAACCAACCATGCAAGGAATAAAAGCCGATTGGTTAGTCTAATGAAAGACTATGCAAGGGTGAAAACAGAATGGTTCTAGTGATCGTAACCGTTTACTATCATTGTTCCTCGAATAAATCTTCATTCTACTCGGGCTGATACGGATGTGATTCGATGTCGTTCGAAGATGATTTCAAATGATTCAAGAGTCGAGTTTAAGTAACTTGAGCATGGCGAAGACGATGGTGTGGTCAGATTTTGAATTGAATGAATCGAGAGGTGTTTTTCTTGGGTCGAACAAGGCTTGGTGTCGTGGTAATGTATATAGGCAATGAACAAGGTATTTTAAAACTTTATAACATTATGTACTTTATCATACCACATATGTACGAAGTCAGGCCACATTTATACGAAGTTGGGTCAATGCTCTGTTATATCACAAAATTTCAAATGTTAGCCGATTTTAAATTTCAGAGCAATATCCACTTTATCAGGCCACATGTATACGTAGTAAATGAAGCATTGTTGTCTCACCTTCCAGTACGCAATGGATAGAATGGACCACTAGCCTTCATCATAAACCAAGAAACAACCTATGAGAAGATGCCAAAATTAAATGGTGGATTATCACCATCTGTTGTACATTGAGTATCAAGAGCAGAGCCACTGATATTGTGTCATTTAGTGTAGTCACTCATTTCCTGCAGATTGCTATTACAATACAAGGAGTGTATAGTGCATGTTGAATTATTACTAGAACATGCTTGCCGCCAACAAGTATCAGTTCACTCTATCACTAGCAACTACCAAAAAGCACCAACAAGCTGCAAAATATGCATTCAGTAAGCCAAAATATTACACCAGGATCAAAGCACTTTGTCAATACTGAATGTTTGTTTCAAATTTAAAGTTAATATAACAGAGTAATGACTTGACAACGTACAAATATGGCCTAATAAAGTGAATATTGCTCTGAAATTTGAAATTGACTAACATTTGAAATTATGTGATATAACAGAGCATTGACCTGACTTCGTATAAATGTGACCTGACTTCGTTTAAATGTGGCCTGACAAAGTACATAATGCTCTGTTATGTAACAAAATTTACGAAAATGAAGTTTTAAATGTTAGTCGGTTTTAAATGTCAGAGCAATATTCATTTTATCAGACCACATTTATACTGAGGCACTGAAGAGTGTACAAGAAAGTCTAATATATAAGAAGGTTGATTTAGCAATTCGAATCTTGGACCTTAATTAGCCTAGCTTGAACTTTGCTTTTGAATGAAAAATGAAGTTAAAAAGTAAAGTATATAATTGGTCTAGATAAGGGCTGCAAGATCTATACATTTATGGAGAAGGTACAAGTTTGAAAATGTCAAAGATGTCACCAAGATAGGAATGATTTTTTAAGTGAATTGAAATTATGCATTAGATACTCTGTCACACTGGAACATGTATTTTGTGTTGCTTATATCTCTCCCTTTCCTTTTGTCCTAATATTTTTAGTGATTATCAATTCAACGAGGATCACAACTAATAAATGAAAACTTAAGTGTTTCTCATTACGAAACCAACTAATGTTCGTTTCAAATTTAAAGTTGATATAACAGAGTAATGACCTGACAACGTACAAATGTAGCCTGATAAAGTGGATATCGCTCTGACAATTCAGCTTCAGTGTTCATTCAAGATCAAAGCAACCCATGTGGACATCACCACCAAGCCTTGTTCGACCCCCAAAAAAACACATTTTGATTCATTAAATTAAAAATCTGACCACACCATCGTCTTCGTCATGCTCAAGTTACTTAAACCCGACTTTTGAATCATTTGAAATCATCTCCAAACGACATTGAATCACCTCCGTATCGGCCCACTTTGTGCTAGAAAACCAGTAACTATGCCACTTTGAAGCTCTTTTTCAACGCCGGTGGAAGATCCTAGACTCCGCGACCTATCCTCGGAGAAACCTTGCAGCGTCACAAACCCAACAACACCGCCCTTGCTACATGGGGTTGTCGTTCGACCAACCAAAGAGCTACTTAAAAGATGGCTAAAGAGAGTTGTTATCGAGGTTTCTTGCTCTTAATTAAGCAAGTCACATCCGAACTATCTAGCACTTCCAGCTCCTCTTTCTCTTAACAAACTTCTGAAGTTCATGCTTCATGTTCACGCATTCCCTCTCCAGCTCAGAGATGCGCCAGTTTAATCCGAACTACCCGTATCTTTGTTTTCCTCTGTCATTAACGAGGTTGCAGTAGCTTCCATCACCTTGTGCCTCATTGTATAGAACGCCATCCAGCTCTACAAGCAAGCAATCCAAAGTTTAACAATAACAACATATGGTTGCAACTTAATTAAGCAAGTCCATCTTATGTATATACTCATTCATCACTCGGCGAGCTCATTCCTCGCCTTCTCCACTCTCTCGCTTGCGGCGTTCAGCTTATCCAGTAACTCCTTGTTCTCTTCCCTGTTGAGAAGCTCCTCCACGCTCTCTCCCATCAAATTCGATAGCGCGCCTTTCAGTTTCCCGCTCTCTCCATCTCCTGCGCATCTAACCAACACTGCCGACTTCGCAACGAATTGGTCGGCGAATCTGATAGTTGTCGGGAATCGGAAGGTCGCCGATGAGAGAGATTTATGATTGAGAGCGATTGTCAGATTGGGGGTTAAGGCTCCTGACATGGCAACCAGCAAAATCTCTTTGCAAAATTTGATAGTCGCCGGGAATCGGAGGGAGCAGCGACGACGGAGCGGACAAAATGGTGGCGCCATCGGGGAAGAGGGAAGCAGAGGAGTGAGACGAGGAAGATGGTGATTAGGGTTAGATTAGTAGGATTAAGATTTTTTTTTTACCTTTTCTTTTCAGAAATTTTAATACTTTATCTGATTTTTCTATTTAAAAGAAAAGTTAAAGTCCACCCTCAATAATAGCAAAACTACCATAAATCGTACAAAAATCTGGTATTCTTGCAATACTTTTCAAAATCTTGGTTTTTTGCAAGTTGGCTTTCCAAATCTGGTATATTTGCTAATGGGCCTTGATTTTATCTCTATTTTGTTTTTACCAAACCTTGCACCACAAGCACAAATTGTAGAGGTTCATTCCAGAAATTTTGAGCTAGTAGTAATGGAGTACATTCTAGAAATTTTGTGGTTTAGATTTTGTGTCATTGTTGTTGAAGGTATTGTTGGTGGTCGTGTTGTTTTAGTGTAGTTTGTTTGTTGTGTATTATACTATGAGAAAGAGAGGAGTTGTTACCAAAGAGAGATAGAACTCTTATTTGGCTCTCTCAATTTGCTAAAACTGTTATTGTTTGGGAGATACCCATCTATGGGATTGTTGTTCTTGACGTTGATGTTGTTGTTGTTCTTGATGTTGTTGTAGTTTTTGGATTTGAGTTTTTATAAAGATGTGGGAGTTTGTAGAGAGAGGTAATCCAATATCGTGTTTGATGTTTATTATAATATGACAATACAAATATATGAAGTCAAATACTATTCGTGATACTAAAAGATGATTGATTTTTATACATCAGTGTTCGTAAAAAATATCATATTATAGTAAAGATAATGATAACTAAAAAAGTGTCACCATAATTGTCCAAACCAAAATTGGATATTAAATAAAAGTCATATTTATATTTCATAGGAGAAAATTTGAATAATGAATTTTCTTAGCCTAAGTCTACAATTAAACTAAGATTAAAGATAATAAAAATAGTTTAATTTACATTGTTTAATATATATATAAGCAAATCTATAGGTGTCCAACCAACTAAACAAAAAGTACTTCCCTAATAATGTATCTTTATTAACAACTTAGGATAATAGATGAAGTGGTCTTTTCCCTATACAAACCGACTAAACAAAACACTTATAAATAAAACTTAAAATTAATTTACATTGTTGAGCATATAGAGTGCAAAAAAATAATAAATGAATGAATCTACCTAATGCGTCACTCTCCAACATTTTTTTAATTTTTAATATATAAGGATGAATCTCGAGTTATGATTTCTTTCACCCATATCTTTCTACCAAACACCATGTTTCCCATATTTTCGTATGAAAAATCGATAAGATTATTTTGAATCATTTATGTTCAAATCAACTTATTTACATAATCATCATCTAATACTTTTAGGTGAAAAGTTTAATGAATTTAGGTGGTATGTAAATTTATAATTTGAATTAATGTTAGTTAACACTTTATAAAATTTGAAGTGAAAACGGATTTTTTTCTAAGTCATATATTATATATATTTTTTATTTTATTGAACAAAATAATATATATAATATAAAATATGAAGGTAAAATCAATAGATTGGGATGGGAATATAAGAAAATTAGTATATAAATATATTTATTTAAGTAAATGAAATTTTAATATTATCATATTGAATCTCATTCGTTAATTAACTTGATAATTATACGTCAGTTAAGTAAATCAAATCTTAAAAGATTTGTTCGTATATATAACTGTGTGCTTAATAATAATGGATTATAAATTGACTTAAGTTTGATTGTTTAGCGTGAAATATTAATTTAATTTATTTTTATGCAATTAAAAAATTACGTACACTTTTTCTTATCATGGTTGAGATACGATAGGAAAGATAAAATCCAATTCTAATTAACTACCGTAATTAGAAGAGAAGTTTTGATGAATATTGATATAAAACAAATAAAATTGACTAAACGTAATTAGAAGATATATTTTGACGAAGAAGATAGATTATGATGAAAATTTATAAAATAAACAAAATCAAATGAATGTGGTGAATGAGGTGGTAAACCGACGTTTATAGTTTTTTAAGGTTTATGAGGTGACGGATGATGTGACATAGCTTAGAGACCGATACATAGATGAATTGATCGTGGTGCCGACACGTAGGATTTAGGCCTCTGCTTTAGTATATATATAGAGATAGATTATAGTATTGGGTCAAATACCACGAAAATCATACAAAATGGTGTATAATAAAATTATGATAAAATCATAAGTTGTTTTCTAATCCAAATTCCATAAATATATTAAAATTTGAAAAAATAGATAAGTATTTAGGAAAAAAAGTTATTTTCCTTTACAAATATTATATAAGCTAAGTGCATTATTTTTTCTTGTATGACCATACATTTGCGACGATATATTCAAACTTAGGTAATGGTTTCATGTACATATCACACATGTAATATTCTAACTCCTAGGATGAAAAAAGAAATTCACGTTGATATAAAAACTTATGCACTATATACCTATTTTTTATGTAGAAAAAAGGAAGAAAAAGTGTGCAATATCAATTCCTTGATTAAAGGACACATATTCCTTCAATCTCCCACTTGTCCTTAAACAAGTGTGCAATATCAGTTCCTTTGTCACTTAGTGTCTAATTTGATGATATGATAACATCTTGTGTAATCCATATCAATATTCAAATTGTTTCTCAAACTCTGAGCTTAAATTGTCAAAACAAATGATTACTGTTAATCCATTTGAACACGACCATGCATTTTCAGTTCTTACTCTTCAAGTGGCCAAGACACCATTCCTATCCACATATATACAGAAATATAAATAGGAGGACTTCTCCAATCTTGTGTGACTATAACTCCCACTCAATTTTCAGCAATCCCGATCAATGCCTTTATAGCCGCCTTTTACGCAACGGTGGTTGACAATGTCAAAGAATACCAATCACCAAGCAAGAGGTATATCACACTCATGTCTGAGGAATCTACTAATCATAGTTCAACTTAAAATTCTACAACTCATTTGAAGAATCTTAAGGTAGGTATGCCCAACACGTGTCCACCATACATGTCCATGTAATTGATTAGACATCTCCATGTCCTAATAGCCCGTGAAATTTGGCGCTATCAATCAACTTACATAATAGCATGTATTGAGTCATTTATGTCCAATTTAATGACTTAGACTACGGATAACTCATAATTCATAATATCAGTTCACTTAATAGGGTTTCATCCACCATAACTTTTATGATGATCCTATTTGATGATTATAAATTATTAGAACATTTTATTTAATTCTAAACCACAACCAAATAATAATGAAACTTTATTTCAAAAACAAACATGATGCAATGGTTCAACAATCATGAAATCAACATTCATAATCTCAAAACAATACAATCTCAAAGCCATTCTCCAATGTGCTTAAGTCCCTTAGCCCTAGTGTGACTGTCATGCTTGGGCTTGGATAGAGGTTTAGTCAACGGATCTGCAATATTGTCATTCATGTGTATTTTGCATAGCCTCACATCACTCTTCTGGACATAGTCTCGAATGACGTGGTATTTCCTGAGCACGTGTCTGGATTTGGAGTTAGAACTTGGTTCCTTGGATTGGGCAATGGCACCATTATTGTCACAATAGATGTCAATTGCCTTAGCACAACTGGAAACCGCACAAAGCTCGACAATGAACTTCCATATCCAGACAGTTTTCTTAGTTGCATCCACTACAACAATGTACTCAGCCTCTGTCGTAGAATCAGCTACCATGCCTTGCTTTGAGCTCCTTCAGCTCATAGCTCCTCCATTAAGAATAAAGACGTATCCGGATTGGGACCAGAAGTCATCTCTATCTGTCTGGAAGCTTGCATCAGTATATCCTTCAACAATCAGCTCATCATGTCCTCCATACACTAAGAAATCATCCTTAGTCCTTCTCAAGTGCTTAAGGATGTTCTTAGCTGCATTCCAGTGTGCTTCACCTGGAGTCGATTGGTATCTGCCACACACGCTCAAAGCGAATGCAACATCCGGGCCAGTAGAAACCATGTCATACATGATGGATCCTACTGCATATGTATAAGGAATCCTACTCATTCTCTCTAGCTCAGCAGGTGTCACTGGGCACTGCTTCTTGCTGAGATGTAAACCATGCTGCATAGGCAGGAATCCCTTATTGGGATTCTTCATATTGAACCTATCAAGAATCTTATCCACATAAGTTCCTTGACTTAGTCCAATAAGTGTCTTAGACCTATCTCTATAGATCTTGATGCCTAATATGTACTCTGTAATATCGCTCATTTTGTAAGGAAAATTTTGAATCTTCTTATGCCTATATTACAAGTCAGATTAAATTCAGAGAAGTACGGACATTCTATGAGATGTTTGATCTATGTAATATTTTTCTGAGTAATATAAAATACAGTTAATGTATTTTTGGGTAAAAAGGGTCGTTCGTATACGAATATATTTAACTCGGAGTTAAGAATATTTTTACCCCTTGGTAAAAACGACAAAACGGGTCAAAGGGGGCAAAATTGGCCTTGACCGCACCCTGGCCGCACCCTGCCGCACCCGCGGCGAAGGCCAATGCCAGTAGCGGTCACGAGTCGGCCACCGCACCCCCACCGCACCCTGCCGCACCCCGCGGCCATCGTCAGCTCCGACGTCATCGCGATAAGTCGCAGGCCGTAGCTCGCCTTAGTTGGCCTCCTAGCTGACTATCTGGTCGGGCCACCTCCTCCTTGACATCATTGGTTGGTAAGCTCCATGCTTGGGGTATAAAATAGGGAGGAGAAGCCATGGACGAGCTCCATCTTCTTCCTCTGAAAAATTCTCTGAAATCTCCATTGTTGTCAAGCTTGTGAGCTTCGTTTGAGAAGAGATCGAACCCCTTTGAGTGTTTACAAAGATGATCTTAAGTGGTGTTCAAAGGCCTAAGAAGGTTGGGGATCGAACCACAAACGAATCGAAGGCGAACGAATCAAATTGGGTGAGTTCGCCATCAAAGCTGTCAAAAGCTCCCCACTGGCGCCTGACCACACCAGCGGCAAGGGCTCCACCGCACCCGCGGTGAGCCTTGTCCGGGGTGTGTGTTCTTGGGTGTTTGGCTTTGGGCGAGGCTTGACCCCTTTGATTCCTTCCTTATTCGTTTAGATTCATATATGTAGATATTGAATCTAACTTAGGGTCTCGTTATGGGTCGTTCCAGAGGGATTTAATATCCAGGATCTGTCCCAGTTTCAGACTCAGGAACCGTTGTCTCTAAGCTTGTTAAAGCTTTCGTCTGATCTAAGGCAAGTGGCGGTTCGCTCTTGCTCATCATTCCATATTTCCATTAATTATCAATTGTTTAATTGTTAATTAATTTGGGATGATTTACTGTTCTGTTGGGAATAGTTTGATAAATGATGTGAAAAGAATATGATATTTATAATAGGTTGTATATCTGCTAGAACAACGCTATTATAGATTTATGATATTAGCCTGGAGGGATTTGATATGATTATTACTGTGTTGAACTGTTTAGTTAGCACGAGTATTCATAGGAGCGATGGACTATTCGAGGTCCAGTCGTTTCTTAATAATGATTAATGGTGCAAAGGGTGATAAACCCAAAAACCATTTGGTGGGTCATGACCGATCTCTATACGCTAAGTATAGAGATGGTGGCACTTAGCTGGTGCTACAAATCTTGGGATACGTCCCTTTAGGAGTATGTCCCTCATGGCGAAACGTATGTCCTATATGTCCCTCATGGCGAAACATATACTCAATATATGTCCCTTATGGCGAAACATATATTTAAAAGCCTATAACGTGATGCGCGTTTTGGAATTATATAAGATAAGTGCCGTCGTAGCACATGATTAATATACCTCAGACGAGTAGTGCAGCTAGGGAATAGTGCAGCTAGAAAAGCTCGTCTTGACTTTGATCAGAGTACCGTTCTCTTTCCAATCTGGATTCGCATTAAGCGGTGAGGTTGGTCGTGAACCGAAACATCAAGTCGTTATTGAACGCTTGTATGATTAATTAATGTTCCCCAACATTTGTCATACTTCCGATAAGACTCAATTCGTTGGAGTCTTCTTTGGGATTGATTGTTGTGAGACTCGGTCTCCAGAATCTTCTCTTGATCATGCTGCTTGATATATTCCAGTAGGAGTATGGTGTTTGACTATCATCATCGGTTTTAATTCGAGAAACGATGAGTCTAACCTAATACGACTACTTCGAACCACTATGCTTTGTACCCTTGCGTAGTCTTTCATTATACTAACCAACCATAATTGTTCTCTGCATGGTTGGCTGGTGTCATCCGTTCGATTCGGCACATCAGATAAGAATCCAAGAAACGAAGGCTAGAACGACTATAAAAGCAAATGGTATTTTAATGGATTTATCAGGTTGCGATCCTTGGCGGGTGATCATTACGATCAAGACCCTTGTATTTATACTTTGCAAAGACTTCCGCTGATTACTCTGTTTTGTCCTATGGGGATTGGGATGTAATCCCCAGACATATGTTTTAACCAAAGATTTTGGTGTTTACATCATGATTGTTGTTTATGATTTGTATTTAAACCGGTAAAGCCTGTGGTGGCTTCGGTGTGGAAACCGAGGTCACTGGCGGTAATACCTTTCCAGATGGGTTATGATTTGGGGGTGTTACATACTCGGCCTCTCCTAAGTCCTTCATTGAGAAATTCTTCTTAAGCCAGTCCTTAATGGACTCCAGCATAGGAATGTCATTTCCAATGAGTAGTATGTCATCCACATACAAGACTAGGAAGACCACTTTGCTCCCAATAAACTTCTTGTAAACATAAGGTTCTTCCTCACATCTGATGAAGTCAAACTATTTGACCACTTCATCAAATCGAAGGTTCCAACTCCTTGATGCTTGCTGAAGTCCATAAATAGACTTCTTAAGCTTGCATACTTTCCTAGGATTCTGTGGATCCTCAAAACCCTCAGGTTGTGTCATGTACACATCCTCTTCTAAATATTCATTTAGAAAAGCGGTCTTGACATCCATTTGCCAGATCTCATAGAGAAGGTTTCATCATAGTCAGTACCATGAATCTGTTTAAAGCCTTTTACAACCAGTCTCGCTTTAAAAACTGTTACGTTTCCATCCTTGTATGTTTTGAGTTTGTAAACCCATTTGCACCCTATGGGTACTACCCTATCTAGCAAATCTATCAAGTCTAGACCTGGCAAAATATGACCCGACCCGTACCGGCCGAAATTTTTTGGGTCATAACCTGTAAAGTTGAACCCGAAACCCGTTTTCAATCAAACCCGATGACCCGGAAAATTTTTGGGTAAAAAACGGGTCGGGTCAACCCGATGGATAAAAAAATAAAGGCGGGAAATTGAAAAAAAAAACTGACGCTATTCTAAAATTCTACCCTAAAAAATTTTAGGGTTATTCTTTTTCATTCTTTTCTTTCACACGTTCCGCCGCTTAACCTCTGCTTAGGTATCCGACACGGCGACGCTCCGCAGCTCCTGGGACCTCACCTCCTCCAACCTCGCCTCGCTGGCGGCTTGCCTCCATTCTTTCACAAGTTCAACGCAGGCTGCACAGCTCCTCGCCTCGCCTCGCCTCGCCTCGCCTCGCCTCGCCTCGCCTCGCCTCGCCTCGCCTCGCCTCGCCTCTCCTCTCCTCGCCTCGCCGGCGGCGGCATCTTGCCTCATCCAATCTGCTGTTCTCCTCCAACCTCGCCAGTCGCCTCGCCTCGCCTAGGTACTTTGATTCTCAATTCTATTCTTCATCTCGTCATCTTCCCATTGGATCAATTCTTCATCTTTCTTATACCTCTCGTCATCTTTCTCTCTGTTCAATTCTCTCCTGCTGGAATCGAATTATTGGTTGAGATTTTGTAGTTTTGTAATCTTGAGATTTCTCGTTGAATTGTTTAATGGCTTCGTCTTTGCAGTTACCTACTTACCTTCGTCATTTCAGAATTCAGATTATATATGGCTTCGTCTTTGCAGTTACCTCCTTTCTTTCTGTGTTTGTTTACTTTATGTGGATGGTATGGAATAGCTTGATTTGTAATGACTAATGAGTCATAGTTAGATTTGTTTTGTTTGTTACATTTGAATTTTGGTTTATATGAGGATTTGGGTTACTTATGCTTATGATTTTCACTCCTAATATTTGATGAAAATGATTGAATGATTAATCTTGTTTCTAGTTCTTGAATTGATGATATATATATATATATATATGATGAATTAGTAGGGTGGGTGCAGTGAATAATGTGGATTTTTGTGTGAGAGAGTGATTGTAGTGGAAGAAGACATGTATATATGTTCAAAAAGCTCAAAGGCTAAATTAGAACTGCAAAATCTTGTTCTGAAATGTAAGATTTCTTGTCTTCGTAGGGAGAGGTATCCTCTTCTTTTTTTCACTTTGAATCAAACGTTATATCAACTTAGAACTCTACGTCTCTACTGCTAATTAAAATCTAAATGTAAGGTTATTAACTTATTTCTTCTATTAGGGTAGAACATGCCGCCACGAAAAGATATTTCTTCAACTCGAAAATCCAAAAGAGGAGATCGACCTCCGTTGCCATTTAGGACTGGAAGTTCTGCATCCGCATCTGTATCAGGATCTGCAACTGAATCTGCATCCATAGCCCCATCAGCATCAGCATCATCACCCGTTCCAAATTTGGGTATCTAGTCTCATATTTTGACATCATAATTTTTATTAATATGTATCTCAATATTCTTTTTATAATGATGTTTAATTTCTTTTATTTAGGGAATTCATCCCCTTCTGTAGAAACTCAAACTCGTAAAAGAAGTTGGAATGCTCCAATTTGGCAACATTATGAAACACACGACGAGAATGAGTTTGATGATCTTGTGCCACGAGCTATTTGTAAGTATTGCGGTGGTGGACCTATTAAGGCTTATGCTGAAAAGGGTACTTCTAATTTCAGGAGCCATTTTGAAACGTGTTCGAGCCGTCTATGTGGTGCTAAGGGTGAACTTATCTTGGCAAGCGATGGAAATTTGATACGTAAAGTGGGTCAAACTTTCTACAAGGAAATGGTTTGTCTTTCTATCATTAGACACAACTATCCTTTTAATTATGCTCAACATGAAGGAACTAGGGATGTTCATAGATTCTTGAATGAAAATTGCAAGCCATTTTGTAGAAACACGATCAAGAATTATGTGTTGAAAATTCATAAAAGGGAAAAAGAAAATCTTAGAGGATTCATGAGCAAGCTTTCTGGAAGAATTTGTTTGACTTCTGATATGTGGACTTCTTGTGTGGATCAAGGCTTTATGTCCCTTACTGCTCATTTTGTTGATGATGACTGGAATTTGCATTGCAAGATTCTTAACTTTTGTCATGTAGAACCACCCCACACTGCTTTAGTTTTACATGACACTGTGTTTGGCCTTCTGAAAGATTGGGGAATTCATAAGAAAGTGTTCACTATCACTCTAGATAATGCAAGATGCAATGACAATATGCAGTCTATGTTAACCGATAGCCTTGCTATGCATTCTTCTTTGCCTTGCGGTGGTGAGTATTTTCATGTGCGATGTAGTGCTCATATTCTTAACTTAATTGTTCAAGAAGGCTTGAAAGTAGTTGATACCGGGGTGAAAAATATTAAGAAGATGGTGTGTTTTGTTGGGTCTTCAGAGCGTAGAACTTTACAGTTTAAAGAAATTGCTTTGTCACTTGGCCTTGATTGCTCAAGAAATTTGTGCTTGGATTGTCCTACAAGATGGAATTCTACATTTAAAATGCTTGAAAGGGCATTGCGTTTTCGTATGGCTTTTTCAAGTGGAAGAATGGTGCGAGTTGATTCTAGATTTCCCCCAATTCCAACTGATGAAGAATGGAATAGAATTGAGAAGATTTGTGATCTTTTGAAGCCTTTTGATGAACTTACTACTCTTATGATGCGTTCCTGCTTGTGAATGCCGGATCGATGACCTTGGTGGGAAGTCGCATGATTCACTTCAGTGGTGGGATGAGTGGAACGTGTCGCGTGAGTGGAATAACGCAATGAGGGAAGATGGTATGGCGATTGCGGAAGCGACTGTTGAAGGGGACGGATGACTTGAAGAGACAAGTCTTGGGCTGTAGCGTCGGCAATGGAGGAGATAGACTCGATTTGATCGAGGGGGTGGCCGTAGCGTCGGCAGCGGAGGAATGAAGATGAGAAGGAAGATTTAGGGTTTGACGCTCGGTCAAAGGGGAGGAGGCAATTAGCTCTCAATACTCAGGCTTTGATTAAAAATGAACGTAACCTAATACAGAAGGCCGAGTTGTCCTTTTATACTAGATCGCAAGACTCGAATGGTCCGAGTCTCGCTTAATGGGTCAGCCCACTCGACATGCGTGGAACACACACCCCAAAAGAAATACCAAAATAATAATGTTCTGACAATCCAAATAATGCAAGGAACGCGTTCAACTGATGGTAGAGAGGATGTTAACAGAGAACGCGTTCTCTAGTATGGGTTGAAGGCTTCTGAGGAGGAACGTGCTCTCTTGCGTCCCTTGGCTTGCGACGACGCGAACAACCATGGATTGTGTCGCGTTGGCGATTGCTTTGGCACGCGATCGCGTTATTGGCCCTTCTGAGCGAATGCTCATAACTTGCTCTTCCTCTGTGGCAGTCATGGTGGGCAGGGGCGCATCACCCTCCCCCACTTGGCTGTGAAGCGTCCCCGCTTCACCATCATCGAATTCGGGCTCCATATATGGTTCCAAGTCGGCGACGTTGAAGGTCGCGTGGACACCGTAGTCTGGAGGAAGCTCGATCTCGTAAGCGTTGTCTCCCATGGCCTTCACAACACAAAAAGGTCCATCACCGCGTAGAGCCAGCTTTGATTTGCGCTTTGCTGGAAAATGGCCTTTGCGGAGATGCACCCAAACCAAATCCCCTGGGGCAAATATAACGCGGCGGCGCCCACGGTTGTGCTGTGTGGCATATTTTTTCAGCGCGGCGTTCCAGCTGAGCCCCCGTTCATTGATGCAATTCCTGGATCATCACGGCGCGGTTGGCCGCGTTTGGGTGCTCATTATCCTTCAGTGGCCGCGACATCATGTCCAGCGGAGTCAGTGGGTTTCTTCCATAGACCACTTCGAACGGAGTGAGCTTTGTCGCGGAGTGCCTGGACCTATTGTAAGAAAACTCAACAATGGCAAGTAAGTCCTCCCAACGTTTTGGGTTGGATTTGAGCATGGTCCTAAGTAGGGCTTATAGGGTTCGATTGGTCACCTCAGTTTGACCATCAGTTTGGGGGTGGTAGCTAGTGGAATACAAAAGTTTGGTACCCAACTTCCCCCAAAGGGTTCTCCAGAAAAGACCCATAAGTTTTGTATCGCGATCAATCACGACAGATCGAGGTATCCCATTTAAACGGACCACGTTGTCAAAGAACAACGCGGCGATCTCACTGGCAGTATGTGTGGTCTTACATGCGGTAAACTGGGCCATTTTGGAAAACCTATCCACAACGACAAAGATCGAATCTTTACCCTTACGAGAGAGAGGCAAACCTGTGATGAAGTCCATGGACAAATCTTCCCAAGGGGCTAATGGGATGGGCAGAGGCGTGTAGAGACCATTGGGATGAGATGTAGATTTTGCGCGTTGGCATGTGACACAACTGGTGCAGTAGCGCGTCACTTGAGTTGTCATGCGCAGCCAAAAGAAATGCTCGCGAAGAGCATAAGAGTCTTGGTAACCCCAAAATGACCGCGTCCTTCATGGGCTTCTTGGATGAGGAGTTTCCTAATTGGTGAGCTAGGAATGCATAAACGGCCGGCTTTGTAAAGGTAACCCTCATGGAAGAAGTAAGTTTCGAACTCGCGGTCCCTAAGGCATTGTTCGACAATGGGCTTAAAGAAGGGATCAAGCAGATATAAATCTTTAATCAACGCAAAGCCAAGAAGTTTAGACTGAAGATGAGTAAGGAGAACATACCTGCGAGAAAGGGCGTCGGCTACCACATTCTCCTTACCTTTTTTATGCATGACGACGTAAGGAAACGTCTCCATAAATTCCACCCAACGAGCATGGCGGTGGTTTAGATGTGCTTGACTCTTTAGATAGCTGATGGCCGCATGGTCCGAGTGGATCACGAACTCGCGTGGCCATAGGTAGTGCTGCCATGTCTTCAGGACGCGAACAAGTGCGTAAAGCTCCTTGTCGTAAGTGGGGTAATTCAAAGTTGCCCTAGTTAGCTTCTCGCTGAAGAACGCGATGGGCTTCTTCTCTTGGTGGAGGACTCCACCAATCCATATATTGGATGCGTCACATTCTACTTCGAAGTGTTTGGTGAAGTCTGGGAGTTGAAGTAGCGGCGCGTTGCACAAGGCATCTTTCAACGCGTTGAACGCGTGATTGTGGCTATCCTTCCAATTCACCACGGTGTTTTTCTTTGTGAGCTCGTGGAGGGGCACGGCGATGGAGCTGAAGTTGCGAACAAATCTCCTGTAGAAGCCTGCTAAGCCAAGGAAGCTTCTCACCATTGTCGGTGTAATGGGTGTTGGCCAATCCCGGATGGCCTTCACTTTGTCTTCATCGACGCGGAGTCCATCCTTGGAAACCACGTAGCCCAGAAAGTTTGTAGTGTCGGATGCAAAACGACACTTTCCAAGATTGGCGTACAATTGTTCGCATCTCAAGCACTCTAACACAAGCCTAAGGTGTTTTACATGATTTTTAAGACTACGCGAATACACAAGAATATCATCAAAGTAAAGTACCACAAATTTCCCTAGAAATTCCTTCAACACATGGTTCATGAGTCGTATGAAGGTGCTCGGTGCGTTGGTGAGACCAAATGGCATGACTAGCCATTCATACAGCCCGTATTTGGTCTTGAACGCGGTCTTCAATTCATCACCCTCTTTCATGCGAATCTGGTGATATCTGCTCCTCAAGTCAATTTTGGTGAAGTGTGTCGCGCCATGCAATTCATCGAGCATGTCATCTAGGCGCGGTATTGGATGTCTGTACTTGACCGTGATCTGATTGATGGCACGGCAGTCGACACACATGCGCCATGAGCCATCTTTCTTGGGGACCAGGATCACGGGGACCGCACAAGGGCTTAGGGATTCCCTTACGTAGCCGCGATCCAGAAGTTCCTGGACCTGGCGCTGTAGCTCCTTTGTTTCATCGGGGCCAGCACGATAAGCAGCGCGATTTGGGAGGGAGGCACCAGGCACCAAGTCAATTTGGTGCTCAATGCCTCGCAAAGGTGGAAGGCCTTGGGGAAGCTCCTTTGGAAATATATCGTTGAACTCTGCAAGCAGCTCAGAGATCGCGCTCGACAGAGCTTCCATTATGGGGGCCTCTTGGGTGCAAGGCGTGGGCACTAAAAGGAAACAGGGTGCCTTGCCACTAAAGGGGGCAGTGAGGTCGCTTGGCCGCGCGAGAAGCAGCCTGTGCTCACAGGTGCCTTTCAACGTCTCGGTTTTTGGCACGAGCTTTGACCCTTCTTTGGAACGCGTTCGAGCACTTGACGCGTTGTCGGTAGGAGCATCTTTTTTCCCAAGTGAAGAACGCGTGCTACTGAGATTCTGGTTCTTTGAAGATTCAATTGCCTTCTGTCTATCACGCTCAACATGGTCCTGTAAAATCTCATGAGGCGACATAGGTAAGAGCGTGACGCGTTTCCCGTGGTAAGTAAACACATAAGTGTTTAAATAGCCATCGTGAAGAACGCGCCTGTCAAATTGCCAGGGGCGCCCCAAGAAAAGATGTGTGGCATCCATGGTAATTACATCACATAGGACAGAATCAGTATATTGACAAATGGAAAATGAAATGAGACATTGACGAGTTACAGTGTTACCAGAACTCGATGAAATCCACTGTAGACTGTATGGTTGTGGGTGAGGAGTGGTTTGCAGGTTGAAATGAGTGACCACCTTTTCGTTAATGATGTTGCAACAGCTGCCTCCATCAATGATGACGCTCAAGGAAGCAGTCTTGACCAAGCAACGCGTGTGGAACAAATTCTCGCGTTGATCACCAAGAGTGGCTTCCTTGATAGTGAGGAGACATCGCGTGACAAGGCTCAGAGATGTGCCTTCATCTAGCGCGGTGGCTTCACAGGTGTAGGCCTCCTCGTCAGCTTCGAACCCTTATTCGATGGTCTCGAGGGGGGTGTCCTCGTCTTCATAAGATTCATAGCCTACAGAGATTTGGAGAAGAGAACCTTCTTGTTGTTTGGGCAATTGTTCTGGTAATGCCCTCTTCCTCCACACTTGAAACATTCCACGTCACGCGCGTGTTCGGGGTGTGGTCATGTACCCTTTGATGGCGGCACGCGAGGATCATGGCTGGGAGTCATCGCGATATTCCGTTGTCTTGTTTGATTTGACGCGGTGGTTCCTGGGGGAGGACCGCGCACATTAGTGGAAGGAATTTGACTAGAGTTAGAGTCATACCTTCTTTGGCCATAGGGTTGGTAGGGTCCTTGACGCTTTTGCATGATTTGATTGTGGAGTTGCATCGCCGTGTGCGTGAGTGTGTTGAGGTCCTTGATGGGAAGGATCTCCAATTGGTCTCGGATGTTGGTGTTGAGACCGCTCAAAAATTCTGTCCTTATCGTGGAGGGAGCCACGCTAATGGACGCCTTGTAGTACATATCCTCAAGTTGCGAGAAGAACTTAAGGGGTGTCTTCGAACCTTGTTTCGCCATGGCAATGTCCAAGCGCATTTGATTCTTGTAATCTTGGGGCACGTACTTGAGTGTCATCACAAACTTGAGCTGGTGCCATTCAGTGAGAGGCACCAAGTTTCTCCTTATTCGATCATCCACGAATCGGTGCCACCAAACCCTCGCGGCGCCACGGAAGTGTACTGTGGCGGCGGCCACGTGGTCCTCTTCAGGAACTTGGCAATAGCTCAAGGTATACTCCGTAGCCTGCAACCATTCAAGAAAAACTACAGGGTTGTATTCACCAAAAAAGAATTCAATTTTTACCTTAATTTCGTGGCAATTGAGCCTGGGAGCATTGGCTTTTGGCCTTCGTTGCAAGCTCGGCGCTGGAATGTCCAAGGGGGCATATGCTTGGCCTTGGGCCTGTGGAAACTGGGCATACCCCCTATCTGTTGCCTTTGCGCGCCAACATTGTCGCGGTCATTGCCAAACGGGGCTTGTTGCTCCATCCCCTGGGCGCGTCTGTGGCGCTGGTGTCCTTGGTGGGGCACATCGCGGCGAACATCATAAGGCATGTCATGCCTCCTATCCATTTCATCGCGCCTGTCGAAGGACGCGTTGGCCATGTTTGCGCCTTGGGTGAGCCTAGGTGGAGGGATCCAATCGGCGGGGCGGTCTTGCAACTCCATAGAGTCCTCCATTTCTTCGTCATCAAACTCCTCGAACTCTTCTTGGTGGAGAGAAGTGTGGGAGAAATATCCATCCGAGCCATAGCGAGGCGTCCTCGCACTTTGGTGGTCCAGGTGGTCCTCCAGGTTGAATGAGACTGGTGTGGGGGCATGGAGACGCTGACGTGACACATCATCTGGGGTGCGATTGGAGCATCTCGGCAAACCCGTGTCGCATTCTTCTCGTCTGGCTTTGCCGGCAAGCGGGGTAGAGGCGATCTCGCATTGTCGTCTGTTGCCTCTGGCTTTGTACCTGGTATTGGAGTCATAAGGTTCAGAGTACTCACCATGGGACACCTCGTCGCGGTCTGAGTCGGTGTCGTTGCCGGCTGGAGTAGGTCGCGGTGCATAGCGTTCGCGATGCGACACATAGCCTTGGCGGCTTTCGATCACAGATTGGATCCGTTGAAGACGCGGTGGCAAGTTGGAGGACGAGGGCATCACTCCTTTGCCCTTGTCAACGCGTTGTTTACTTGGCCCGACTTCAGTTTGACGCGGCGCGCCCAGAGTGTCCATTGGTACCATCAAGGTTGGTGTGGGTTGCGCCAGCACAGCGCGTTCCTTGGCCTGGAATTCGGCAACTTGGCGCCTAATTTCATGGATCTCGCGTTGTTCCTCTGAGAGCTCCAGAATGGGATCTTGTGGAGGATTGGCGAGTGGGACCACTTCATGTTGCGCGATCTGTTGCTGTGGTGGATGGTTGTTACCATCTCCTTGGACATTCCCACCTGTGGGTTCGATGAGGCTACCTATAACAATATGTCCATCCATCACGAGTAAAAACGCACAAAAGACAATATAAAACCGAAGAACAAGTAAGCACTTAACAAGTAGCAAGTGTTCACGTAGGAGGGCGCGTTCTTTCGGCCGTGGGGGCGGCTAAAGGAAAGCAAAGCAAAGCAAGTGTGATATGCAAGCACAAAAGCAAACGAAACCAAAAGAAAGAAGTCTTAACCTCTTGCGTAAAAAACGCGCACACACAAGACACACTTGCAAACGTGACACTAGACGGTCGAGAGGTGAAGAAGACGAGCCTAGCCGTTGAGGGAAGAAGGTTGTCTTATTTTGGCTTTACTTCTCTTTGTTTTTGAATGTCGCATTCTTTTTTTTTCTTTTTTTTTTGAAACGCGACTTTTTTTTTTTAAATTCAAATTCGAGATCTCAGTTTTGATTGAAGATCGAATAAGAATTAATTGAATTAAAATAAAAAATTAAACGGCTAAGTAACTTTGGAAAGAGATCACGAGATTTACGCGATAGGAGAGAGAAACTTTTAATGCAGATTTATGATGGTTAACACAAGCAAATATGGCAAGATATGCAAGCGAGATTCACGCGATTAATTAAGGAAAATTTTGAATTAATTACGCAGATTTCATGCAAACAAATCACACAATTTTCGCAAGGTGATCAAGCAAGTATCGGCCAAGAGATTCTCTTGTAGAAACCGATGGGACAAGCATGTGTATGAGAGAGAAAAAAATTAGTGATTATGGCGGAAGCAAGGATGATAGGGGAGGAAAAAAAAATCGTGAACAAATGAAACTTGACAAGCGACTTACAAGATCAAAGGCTCTGATGCCAGTTGATGCGTTCCTGCTTGTGAATGCCGGATCAATGACCTTGGTGGGAAGTCGCGCGAGTCACTTCAGTGGTGGGATGAGTGGAACGCGTCGCGTGAGTGGAATAACGCAATGAGGGAAGGTGGTATGACGATTGCGGAAGCGATTGTTGAAGGGGACGGATGACTTGAAGAGACAAGTCTCGGGCCGTAGCGTCGGCAGCGGAGGAGATAGACTCGATTGGATCGAGGGGGTTGCCGTAGCGTCGACAACGGAGGAATGGAGATGAGAAGGAAGATTTAGGGTTTGACGCTCGATCAAAGGGGAGGAGGCAATTAGCTCTCAATACTCAGGCTTTGATTAAAAATGAACATAACCTATCACAGAAGGCCGAGTTGTCCTTTTATACTAGATCGCGGGACTCGGATGGGCCGAGTCTCGCTTAATGGGCCGGCCCACGCGACATGCGTGGAACACACGCCCCAAAAGAAATACCAAAATAATAATGTTCTGACAATCCAAATAATGCAAGGAACGCGTTCAACTGATGGTAGAGAGGATGTTAACAGAGAACGCGTTCTCTAGTATGGTTGAAGGCTTCTGAGGAGGAACGCTCTCTCTTGCGTCCCTTGGCTTGCGACGACGCGAACAACCATGGATTGTGTCGGGCGATTGCTTTGGCACGCGATCGCGTTATTGGCCCTTCTGAGCGAATGCTCATAGCTTGCTCTTCCTCTGTGGCAGTCATGGTGGGTAGGGGGCGCATCATCTTATGTCGGGAAGGATATATCCAACATCCAATTTGTACTTCAAGTGTGTGTGGAAAGTTGAGCTTCTATTATTGAAATATGTTGCTTGTGGGGATACAGTTCTGATGGATATGGTAAATAGGATGAAGAGGAAGTTTGATAAGTATTGGAGTTCTTATAGTTTGATTCTATCATTTGCCATCATGTTGGATCCTCGTTACAAGTTTCAATTAATCCAACATTGTTTCGAGAAGTTGGATGTTGAAAGTGCTTCATTGAAATCCAATCATGTGAAAGAGGAATTTATGAAGTTGTTTCAAGAGTATTCTGTAAACAACAATGAAGCAACTGTGACTCGAGATATGATTGACCTTGGAGACTTTGAGGTAATTTAATATAATGTCAATTATTTACATTTTTTCTTATATTTCAGCATGCTTCACTAATTTTTATTTTGTGTCTTTTCTAGGGATTTGCTTCGGTGTTTGATATTTCTACAGAAACATCAAAACTTAATATATATTTGGATGAGACTAGGGAAAATCCTACTAAAGATCTAGATGTGCTTGAGTGGTGGAAGAAAAATGCTCATAGATTCCCTTCAGTTTATAGAATGGCAAGAGATATTTTAGCCATTCTGATAACAACTGTGGCATCCGAGTCTGCCTTTAGCATGGGAAGTAGAGTTATAACAAGGTGGAGATATTCTCTTCTTGCAGAAACCGCCGAAGCACTTTTGACGACTCGCTCTTGGATTTATGGATTGGATATCGAAGAAGGTAAGTTATTGTTTTGTTTCACCTTAG
The DNA here is from genome assembly GCA_027886185.1 of Rheum nobile. Classification (NCBI taxonomy): domain Eukaryota; kingdom Viridiplantae; phylum Streptophyta; class Magnoliopsida; order Caryophyllales; family Polygonaceae; genus Rheum; species Rheum nobile. The sequence goes on from WOAB01000163.1 coordinate 4,234,807, forward strand.
TATGACATTTTAATGTTATATATTTGAGTTGAATTCGAAGTTTAATTGTCCAGGCCCAGAGGAGAATCTAGAAGAAGGATTAGAAGTCCAATTTACGAGGTTGCACGTTGACAATGGTGATGAAACAGTGGAGATGGAGGATTTACATAACTATTAAGGAATTGTTTAAATTGTTTTGGATATTTTCTTAGTTATGAGATTATTTATTTTGTTGTGTTTTGAATTATGACTAAGTTGTTATTTTGTTACTAATTTGCTACTTTATCGAACTTGAAACGTCATTGGATGATGGCTTAATTATGGTTTTGTTTAGGGTGTTGTGTTTTGACTTTTGAACATTCTCTACAGATGAGGAACATTGGAAATAACTGTTTGTTTGGGAGAAGAAATCTTGGAATATATTATATATATAAGCTAGTACAAACCTAAATCTTATGCCGAAGTTCTATTGCATAGTTATAATTGTATAGGTTGTATAATTGTATAAATTTATAAGTTAGTTTTAATAAAATAGAACTAAGATGTTAAAATTAAGAGTTAAGGCATTATGATAACATTATTTTTATCGGGATTAAAATTGAACGATAGATAGCCATGCGGAAAAAAAACTTAATATAAATATTTCGTAAATTAAAGAAAATTAAATTAACAAAAAAAATAGGAAAAAATTGCGTAACTCGACCCATTGAGTTGACCCGAACCGGCAATAAACCCGTAATAACCCGACCTGGTTTGACCCGGTAAATTTTAGACCCGAAATGACCCGACCCGAAATGACCAGAACCCGACAGTACTCAGACCCGAACCCGCCCGACCCGATTTCCAGGTCTAATCAAGTCCCATACTTGATTCTCAGACATGGAATCCATTTCAAACTTCATGGCAATACGCCATTTCTCGGAGTCTGGACTCACCATAGCTTGCTTGTATGTAGTAGGCTCATCGCTTTCTAAAAGCAGGATGTCCAAACTCGCAGTCATTATGAAATCAACATATCTCTTTGGTTGTGCTCTAGGCCTATCTGATCTACGTGTGGGCTGAACAACAGGAGGATCTGCCACAATATTTTGTGGAACCTCATTGGAATCAGATTCAGTAGAAACGATAGGAATGAGGTCTTTCGACTCCACTACCTCTGGTGTATGAGTTCCCTCTCCTTGCGGGATTAGGTCCCCAAATACCATCGTCTCTAACATAGAGTAATCCATGTCATCTTGTTGCTCAGTTTGTTGCTCTTCTCGAACTTCTTCGAGATCAACACTTCTCCTACTTGACTTTTTGGAAACAAATTCTTTTTCCATAAAGACACTATCCCTAGCAACAAACACTTTATGCTCACTGGGATTGTAGAAGTAGTATCCTTTGTTTTCCTTAGGATACCCTACAAAGAAGCAATTATATGATTTGGGTGCAAGCTTATCAGCTAGTAAACGTTTTACATAAGCTTCACATCCCTAGATCTTTAGAATTGACAAACTTGGAACTCTTCCAGTCCATAACTCATATGGTGTCTTATCTACAGCTTTGGACGGAGTCCTGTTTAGTATGAACACTGCAGTTGTGAGAGCATATCCCCAGAAAGAAATCGAAAGATCAACAAAACTCATCATAGATCGAACCATGTCCAACAAGGTCCTATTCCTCCTTTCAGACACCATTCAGTTGTGGTGTTCCAGGTGGAGTTAATTGTGAGACAATCCCACAACTTCTTAAATGATGATCAAATTCTTGACTGAAATATTCACCACCACGATCAAATCGTAGTGCTTTAATTTTCTTGCCAAGTTGATTTTCAACTTCATTCTGAAACTCTTTGAACTTTTCAAAAGATTCAGACTTATGCGTCATTAAGTATATGTATCCATATCTACTTAAATCATCGGTAAAGGTTATGAAGTATCTGTAACCACCTCTAGCTTTTGTGCTCATTGTTCCACATACATCTGTATGTATTAGGGCAAAAAGCTCGGTTCCCTTTCACTCACTCCAGTAAAAGGTGACCTTGTCATCTTTCCCATTAGGCAAGATTCACATGTTTTAAATGATTCACAATCAAATGAGGTTAAAAGTCCATCCTTTTGGAGCTTCTTCATGCGATTTAAGCTAATGTGACCTAATCGACAATGCCATAAATAGGTGGTGTTAGATTCATTTGATTTTTGCTTTTTGGTGTTTATGTTATATATTCTGGATCCTTGTTCCAACACATAAAGTCCATTACTCAGTAGTGCATCGGCATAAAAAATGTCATCCTTGTAAATAGAAAAAATGCTGATGTTTTAGTCTAAAATCATAGCCTTCAATATCCAAAACACAAGTCGCAATAAGGTTTCTAGTAATAGAAGGGACAAAATAACAATTATTAAGTTCTAATACTAAACTAGAAGGTAAAGGTAAACTATAACCTCCAATGGCAAGTGCAGCAACCCATGCTCCATTTCCAATGCGTAGGTCTATCTCTCCCTTAGCTAAGCTTCTACTTCTTCTTAGTCCCTGCACATTCGAAATAATGTGAGAACCACAGCCTGAGTCCAATACCCAAGTTGAAGCTTTAGCTGTTAGGACTTCTATAACATCCGTACCTGAATTGGAACTCACAATTCGTTATAAGAGTTATAATCTTACAACCAAATTAAACGAAGGCTTCAATTGTCTGACTAAGCAATGAAAACTTAGTTCTTCATAGTCTTCTAAAACACAAAAGCTCTCTAAGGAAAAATAACGAACAATGTTGAATGATGATAATAAAAGTCTGATGTTCCAAAAGGAAGATAATAACCTAGCAAATCAAATCTTCCTAAGATAAAAATCATAATCTCCTAAAAATATAATAAACAAAATAAAAGGAAATAAAATAACAAAGATTCTCGGCCAAAAATGCAGACTCGCTCCGCTCCTGGGCCTGGGCCGCGACCGCGGGTATAATACCGCGATCACGGTTTCTTCTGTGTGCTCCCGTGGTCTCTTCCCTCGCAGCTCTCTCCCGCGGACTCCCTTCATGTGCCACGCCCGCGGCATTGCTCTGCCGCGACTACTGCTTCTCGCCCGCGGCCGCGGTCTTTTCTCGGTGGCCTTCATGGCTCCTTAATGCTTCAATACTCCACTAAACTCCTTCTCTTCACCACTCCTTCTCGAAAACTACATTATCCTAGATTGTCTCCTAACTCCACACAAATGGTGCCTAATAATCCAATAACAGTTCATAGTTACGCACTACAAAGTAGAGCGTATCAAATTCCCCCATGCTTAGACCTTGCTCGTCCTCGAGTAAGCTAATGGAAACCTACTCCTCCAATGAAATACCCAAGGTCTCAGGATTCACATCAAAACAATCTCCACTAAGAACTGTACCTACTCATGATTCTCTAGGGCACCAACACAACAACACAACACACCACCTTCAAGGAAAGCAGAGTACTTCCCCCAAGCTTAACCCGAATACCATAGAGTGAATGTGACCATCTAATCCTAGCTCTAGTCTATCTCCTTATAACTCCCAAAGTGACCTACCCGAATCCTCCTTATAACTCCACCACTTATGTCACCACACCAGGAAAAATGAGGAATCCTAATGATCACTCTTTTATTTTCACTCATTTTGCCTAGGCGCCCTTTCGGGTTTTCACGTAGCCACTGATTTCATTTTTCATAGATGGGCTCACCAATCTCACATCACTATTTAGCCTCTTATTACCCTAGCCTAATGCTGGTTCGGGCCTCTGAATTTTGCCTAAGCCGGCCTTTCACGTTTTAAGCTTAGCCAGGATTATCTTTATTTGTTTTTGAATACAAACAAAAACAGAATGATATGAATATGTACAAGATAAATAAGAAGTAAATTCTCCTCCCCCATGCTTGAAGATTGCATTGTCCTCAATGGAATGAAAGACAGATAAATAATGGGGAAGGAAGAAAATGCACACTGTGGTGGTGGAAAACGCCCAGCTCCGTGGTAGTACTCCTCATGCATCCTCCTCGTGCGAGCGAGCTGGCCAGCCATGTCAGTCAGGCGATCATCAAAACGATCCTGCATATCCATACTGTATCGCTGATCACGAGCAAGATCCCTGAGTGTGCTGTCCATCACCGCCTGACGAAGAGCGAAATCCATGTTCTGTGCAAATAGCTCATCCTGTCTCACAGAGAGTCGAGACATATGAGCTAGCATCTGGGCCTGCCAAGAACCACCCTCTCCAGACGGATCTGCAGGACCACTAGAAGTGCCTGCCCCATACTGTCTATTAGCAGCTTATGCATAATCAGTGAAATCAGTATCAACCGGCATATCTGTAAAGTCCTCTTGCTGCTCCTCCTAATCATCATCAACTGCATCATGTCGTTCCATCATGAGGTACCAAATAGAAATCTCAAGCTAATCTTCTCCTCCGCAACAACATGATGCGCGGGATCCTATCCCAATCGGTAGTAACACGTGGGCAGCGGGGCCGCGATCGCGGCTGGCAGGCTGCGGTCGCGGCGTCTTCAGATTTTTTTCCCCCAGATGTGGAGACTTACAGTGATTAAACCGCGGTCACGGTTTTTGGGCCGCGATCGTGGTTTGCCCTCTAGTTTGCTTCTAAATCTATCTTTGATTCTCCTACCTGCATTTTAGTCTAAGAACAAAACAACAATAATAAAAACTTGAAAAGAAAAGACATGAAAAAAATTACATACCTCGGGTTGCCTCCCGAGCAGCGCCTTGGTTACTGTCGTAGGCTCGACAGAGTGCTTTTCAGATCAATTTAAGTTAGCACATCAACATAACACAAAGAATCATTATCAGGAGGGTATTTCTTAGCATCATCAATGTTATACTCTACTCTTACCCCATCAAATTCCATAGTGAGTGAACCACTACTCACATCAATTCTTGTGTTAGCCATTTTCAGAAACGGTCTACCTAACATCATAGTGGCTGCATGCTTGTCATGTCCCATATCCATCACAAAGAAGTCAGCAGGAAAAATCAGATTATCAACGTTTACCAGAACATCCTTTACTACATGAACATCCTTTCATAGATGTGCTCACCAATCTCACGTCACCTAACAAATAACCTCAAAAACCTAACTAATGTAGTCGCGTAAGTAAGGATCGATCCCATAGAGAGCCAAGTATTATTCCTGTATGTAGAGATTGTATACCAATAGTAACAAAAGGGTTTTTTAGATATGTAGTAAGTAACAATGAAAATGAATGAAAAAAGTTTATAAATAATGGATGCGAAATAGCTCAGCCAAACAAATATCCACACTTTAATTTGACTGATTGATCATTGATTATCTCAAGTTCTTTAGACCAATGAATGTTCCTTTTCCTTTTCTTAAGCTATCAACAGGACAACCAGACCTTGAGAATACTAACTATCAAATAACCAGGAAACCATCCAGATTCAATTCAATAGTAGCAGGAATTTCAATAGAAACATGCAACTAAAACAACCAGTTTTACTTAGCATGCAATCAATTCTCTCTACAACAAACTATTCTAACCAGTTCTAGAATATCATAGTTGCTACTCTGAATTAGTTATTTCAACCAGAAACAATCTAACTCTAGCACAAGAATAATACCAATAACAACTAGTTGATCAGGCTAGTCAAATCAGCAAAACTCAAAGGGATAAAGCACAAGAGAATCAATACATTCAAAGGAATAGAATAAGAGTTATAATCTTACAACCAAATTTAAACGAAAGCTTCAATTGTCTGACTAAGCAATGGAAACTTAGTTCTTCATAGTCTTCTAAAACACAAAATCTCTCTAAGGAAAAATAACGAACAATGATGAATGATGATAATAAAAGTCTGATGTTCTAAAAGGAAGATAATAACCTAGCAAATCAAATCTTCCTAAGATAAATATCATAATCTCCTAAAAATATAATAAACGAAATAAAAGGAAATAAAATAAAAGAAATAAAATAACAAAGATTCTCGGTCGAAAACGCCGACTCGCTCCGCTCCTGGGCCTGGGCCGCGACCGCGGGTATAATACCGCGATCGCGGTTTCTTCTGTGTGCTCTTGTGGTCTCTTCCCTCACGGCTCTCTCCCGCGGGCTCCCTTCATGTGCCGCGCCCGCACCGGCGGCATTGTTCTGTCGCAACTACTGCTTATCGCCCATGGCCGCGGTCTTCTCTCGATGGCCTTCATGGCTCCTTAATGCTTCAATAAAAGAAATAAAATAACAAAGATTCTCCGCCAAAAACGCAGACTCCCTCCGCTCTTGGGCCTGGGCCGCGACCGCGGGTATAATACCGCGATCGCGGTTTCTTTTGTGTGCTCCCGCGGTCTCTTCCCTCACAGCTCTCTCCTGCGGGCTCCCTTCATGTGTCGCACCCGCGGCATTGCTCTGCCGCGACTACTGCTTCTCGCCCGCGGCCGCGGTCTTCTCTCGGTGGCCTTCATGGCACCTTAATGCTTCAATACTCCACTAAACTCCTTCTCTTCACCACTCCTTCTCGACAACTCCATTATCCTAGATTGTCTCCTAACTCCACACAAATGGTGCCTAATAATCCAGTAACAGTTCATAGTTACGCACTACAAAGTAGAGCGTATCAAATTCCCCCATGCTTAGACCTTGCTCGTCCTCGAGTAAGCTAATGGAAACCTACTCCTCCAATGAAATACCCAAGGTCTCAGGAAACACAGCAAAACAATCTCCACTAAGAACTGTACCTACTCATGATTCTCCATGGCACCAACACAACAACACAACAACACAACAACACAACAACACAACAACACAACACACCAGCTTCAAGGAAAGCAGAGTACTTCCCCCAAGCTTAACCCGAACACCATAGAGTGAATGTGACCATCTAATCCTAGCTCCAATCTATCTCCTTATAACTCACAAAGTGACCTACCTAAATCCTCCTTATAACTCGACCACTTATGTCACCACGCCAGGAAAAATGAGGAATCCTAATAATCACTCTTTTCTTTTCACTCATTTTGCCTAGGCTCCCTTTCGGGTTTTCACCTAGCCACTCATTTCATTTTTCATAGATGGACTCACCAATCTCACATCACTCTTTAGCCTCTTATTACCCCAGCTTAATGCTGGTCCGGGCCCCTGAATTTTGCCTAAGCCGCCCTTTCAGGTTTTCAGCTTAGCCAGGATTTTCTTCATATTTTTTTTTAATACAAACAAAAACAGAATGATATGAATATGTACAAGATAAATAGCAAGTAAATTCTCTTCCCCCATGCTTAAAGACTCCATTGTCCTCAATGGAGTAAAAAACAGATAAATAATGGGGAAGGAAGAAAATGCTCACTATGGTGGTGGAAAACGCCCAGCTCCGCGGTAGTACTCCTCCTGCATCCGCCTCGTGTGAGCGAGCTGGCCAGCCATGTCAGTAAGGCGATCATCAAAACGATCCTGCATATCCATACTGTATCGCTGATCACGAGCAAGATCCCTGAGTGTGATGTCCATCACCGCCTGACGAAGAGCGAAATCCTTGTTCTGCGCAAATAGCTCATCTTGTCTCACAGAGAGTCGATACATATGAGCTAGCATCTAGGCCTGCCAAGAACCACCCTCTCCAGACGGACCTGTAGAACCACTAGAAGTGCATGCCCCATACTGTCTATCAGCAGCATATGCATAATCAGTGTAATCAGTATCAACCGGCATATCTGCAAAGTCCTCTTGCTGATCCTCCTCCTCATCATCAACTGCATCATGTCGTTCCATCATGAGGTACCAAATAGAAATCTCAAGCTAATCTTCTCCTCCATAGCAGCATGATGAACGGGATCCTATCCCCATCGGTAGTAACACGTGGGCAGCGGGGCCGCGATCGCGGTTGGCAGACACGGTCGCGGCGTCTTCATATTTTTTTTTGTTTTATTTTTTTTTTCAGATGAGGAGACTTACAGTGATTAAACCGCGGTCGCGGTTTTTGTGCCGCGATTGCGGTTTGCCCTCTGGTTTGCTTCTAAATCTGTCTTCGATTCTCCTACTTGCATTTTAGTCTAAGAACGAAACAACAATAATAAAAACTTGAAAAGAAAAGACATGAAAAAAATTACATACCTCGGGTTGCCTCCCGAGCAGCGCCTTGGTTACCGTCGTAGGCTCGACACAGTGCTTTTTAGATCAATTTAAGTTAGCACATCAACAGAACACAAAGAATCATTATCAAGAGGGTGTTTCTTAGCATCATCAATGTTATACTCTACCCTTACCCCATCAAATTCCATAGTGAGTGAACCACTACTCACATCAATTCTTGTGTTAGCCGTTTTCAGAAACGGTCTACCTAACATCATAGGGGCTGCATGCTTGTCATGTCCCATATCCATCACAAAGAAGTCAGCAATAAAAATCAGATTATCAACCTTTACCAGAACATCCTTTACTACTCCTTTTGGATAAACATTAGACAAATCCGCCAATTGAATCACTGTCCCAGTTTCATGCAATGGTCCAAGCCCCAAAGATTCATATAGCAAGTAAGGCAACACATTAATAGATGCACCTAAATCTAACATGGCTTTATCAAACTTGGTATCACCTATCGTACAAGGAATGCTAAACATGCCAGGGTCGCTACCTCTTAGGCATTCGCTTTTGAAGTATAGCGGACACATTTTCACTTACCTGAACCTTTTTCTTGCTTTTAGCTTTTTGGTTCCTTATGATTTTACATATTTCTTTCAAAAAATTTGCATAGCGAGGACCACTTTTAATCAGTTTAAGTAAGGGAATGTTTACCTCACACTTACTGAAGGTTTCGAATATCTCCTTGTCGTTCTCCAACCTTCTTGTGTCCTTCAACGCCTCAGGAAATGGCAGAGCGGGCTTGTATGAACTGAGTGGAGGAAAATCTGGTCGAACGTAAACATCTTGGCGTTCTACAGCAAAACTACGGTCGCGGTTTGGGACCCGCGATCGCGGTTCCTCATGGAAATCTGTAATTTGCCCGCGGTCGCTGCTTTTTATTGTTGGAGGCCGTGGTTCTTGCTCTGAGACAAAACCGCAATCTCGGTTTTCCATCCGTGATCACGGGTTTGCTTTCTAATTTGCGTGTGCAGATCCGTCTTCATGCAACATTTCTTCGGTAAGCAAACCGCGGTCGCGGTTTTGGGCCCGCGATCGTGGTTCCTTGTCTGCAGCCTTCATCCCGTCATATGATTTGTCCCTTTCAGCTAAGGGACCTCTGTTATCCACGTGCTTTCCACTCCTCAGCATTATTGCACTCACATTCTGTATTGGGTTCAACTCTGTTTGCGACGGGAGTTTATGCGCATCCCTAGCCTCCAGTTTGCTCACTGCCAAAAAGATCTGCATAACCTGATTCTCCAAGTTTTGAATGTTAGACTTGGTCTCATGCTGAAATTGCACAAAATTGCTTTGCATTGTAGTCACAGTCTGAGTCATGGTGGTCATGCTCTGAGCAAGAGATTTAATCATGTCGTCAGCAGACATTGAGGAACTCGGACTCTGCCCCTGAGGTCTAGGATCATATGGTGATCGGAATTGTTGTTGTGGACCTCCAGGTTGCTGAAATTGTTGCTGCCGCTGCGAAAACTATTGTGGCCTCAAATGGAACTCTTGGTTGTCACGGCCTTATGGAGGGTTTTGTTGGGTCCCGTATCTTATATTGGGGTGATCTCTCCACCCAGGATAGTAGGTGTCGGAGTATGGGTCATATCTTGGTGTAGGAGGTCCGAACCCTCCCATAGCATTCACTTCAGCTACAAGCTCTTGCAGTTGTGGGCACGCATCAGTAGGGTGCAGCGTGTCATAACAGATGCCACAGGCCTTGACTTGTTGTGGACTTCCTTCCACCATAAAACGCTTCATCATCTCCTTCAACTCATTCACATCAAATTGCAGTAAAGATGATGGATGGGAGTCAGCTGCTTTGGCTGCTTGAAAGTTTGCTCTCTTGCTGAATTGCCTTGAGCCTTCAGATAGCTCAGAAAACATCTCAAATGTTGCAGCTGCAGTTTTATTCAGAATATTACCGCCACAGGCTGTGTTTACCATTCTGCGCTCATCATCAAGAAGTTTGCCATACAGATATAGAACGAGATCTTGGTCAGAATAACCATGATATGGACAGCTTGATATCAACCGCTTGAATCTCTCATAGTACTCATACAAAGTCTCAGTAGCATGTTGTTCAATGTTGCTGATGTTTTTCTTCAGGCTATTGAGCTTTGTAGCAGGAAAGTATTTTTCCAGAAAGACTTTCTTCATCTTAGCCCATGTATCATTACTTCCTGGAGCCAGATAGTAGAACCAATCATTGGCCAAATCCTTCAGAGAGAAGGGAAAGGCCCTCAACTTGATTTGATCCTCAGTGACGCTCCTCGGTTTCATGTTGGTGCAGACAGCGTGAAACTCAGATAAGTTCTTGTTGGGATCTTCTCCATTCATCCCATGGAAGTGAGGTAGCAAGTGAATCAATCCAGACTTCAACTCAAAGGTGACACCATCCGCCAACTCAGGAAATTGCACAGCAAGTGGTTACTGCTCTAGATTCAGTACAGTCAACTGCCTCAAAGTATGTTCTTCGTCAGCCATCTTATGTGGTGCGTGGGCTATTCTTCGACTCCAAAGAAATGTCCGCTCAATTTCTGTATAAAAACTCAGAGGTGAAGAATTAGTAGCACGGGTGTGAACCATAAGATAGGTTCACACAATAATTGGCACACAACACAAACAAACAGGAAAAATAAAACTTGATTTCCCCGACAACAACACCAAATTTGAGAGGCGTTTAGTCGTGTACACCTAACAAATAACCTAAAAAACCTAACTAATGTAGTCGGGTAAGTAAGGATCGATCCCATAGAGAGCCAAGTATTCTTCCTGTATGCAGAGATTGTATACCAATAGTAACAAAAGGGGTTTTTAGGATTGTAGCAAGTAAAAATGAAAACGAATGAAAAGAGTTTGTAAATAATGGATGCGAAATAGCTCAACCAAACAAATATCCACACTTCAATTTGATTGATTGATCATTGATTATCTCAAGTTCTTTAGACCAATGAATGTTTCTATTCCTTTTCTTAAGTTATTAACAGGACAACCAGACCCTGAGAATACTAACTATCAATTAACCAGGAAACCATCCAGATTCAATTCAATAGCAGCAAGAAGTTCAGGAATTTCATTAGATACATGCAACTAAAACAACCAGTTTTACTTAGCATGCAATCAATTCTCTCTACAATAAACTATTTCAACCAGTTCTAGAATATCGTAGTTGCTACTCTGAATTAGGTATTTCAACCAGAAACAATCTAACTCTAGCACAAGAATAATACCAATAACAACTAGTTGATCAGGCTAGTCAAATCAGCAAAACTCAAAGGGATGAAGCACAAGAGAATCAATACATTCAAAGGAATAGAATAAGAGTTATAATCTTACAACCAAATCAAACGAAGGCTTCAATTGTCTGACTAAGCAATGGAAACTTAGTTCTTCATAGTCTTCTAAAACACAAAATCTCTCTAAGGAAAAATAACGAACAATGATGAATGATGATAATAAAAGTCTGATGTTCCAAAAGGAAGATAATAACCTAGCAAATCAAATCTTCCTAAGATAAAAATCATAATCTCCTAAAAATATAATAAACGAAATAAAAGGAAATAAAATAACAAAGATTCGCAGCCGAAAATGCCGACTCGCTCCGCTCCTGGGCCGCGACCACGAGTTTAATACCGCGATCGCAGTTTCTTCTGTGTGCTCCTGCGGTCTCTTCCCTCGCGGCTCTCTCCCGCGGGCTCCCTTCATGTGCCGCGCCCGCGGCATTGCTCTGCCGCGACTACTGCTTCTCGCCCGCGGCCGCGGTCTTCTCTCAGTGGCGTTCATGGCTCCTTAATGCTTCAATATTCCACTAAACTCCTTCTCTTCACCACTCCTCTACAAATCCATTATCCTAGATTGTCTCCTAACTCCACATAAATGGTGCCTAATAATCCAATAACAGCTCATAGTTACACACTACAAAGTAGAGCGTATCAAATTCCCCCATGCTTAGACCTTGCTCATCCTCGAGTAAGCTAATGGAAACCTACTCCTCCAATGAAATACTCAAGGTCTCAAGAAACACAACAAAACAATCTCCACTAAGAATTGTACCTACTTATGATTCTCCAGGGCACCAACACAACAACACAACACACCAGCTTCAAGGAAAGCAGAGTACTTCCCCCAAGCTTAACCTGAACACCATAGAGTGAATGTGACCATCTAATCCTAGCTCTAGTCTATCTCCTTATAACTCACAAAGTGACCTACCCGAATCCTCCTTATAACTCCACAACTTATGTCACCACCCAGGAAAAATGAGGAATCGTAATAATCACTCTTTTCTTTTCACTCATTTTGCCTAGGCGCCCTTTTGGGTTTTCACCTAGCCATAAATTTCATTTTGCATAGATGGGCTCACCAATCTCACATCACTCTTTAGCCTCTTATTACCCTAGCCTAATGCTGGTCCGGGCCTCTGAATTTTGCCTAAGCCGCCCTTTCAGGTTTTCAGCTTAGCCAGGATTTTCTTCATTTTTTTTTCGAATACAAACAAAAACAGAATGATATGAATATGTACAAGATAGATAGCAAGTAAATTCTCCTCCCCCATGCTTGAAGATTGCATTATCCTCAATGGAATGAAAGACAGATAAATAATGGGGAAGGAAGAAAATGCTCACTGTGGTGGTGGAAAACGCCCAACTCCACGGTAGTACTCCTCATGTATCCGCCTTGTGCGAGCGAGCTGGCCAACCATGTCAGTCAGGCAATCATCAAAACGATCCTGCATATCCATACTTTATCGCTGATCACGAGCAAGATCCCTGAGTGTGGTGTCCATCACCGCCTGACGAAGTGCAAAATCCATGTTCTGTGCAAATAGTTCATCCTGTCTCACAGAGAGTCGAGACATATGAGCTAGCATCTGGGCCTGCCAAGAACCATCCTCTCCAGACGGATCTGCAGGACCACTAGAACTGTCTGCCATATACTGTCTATCAGCAGCATATGCATAATCAGTGAACTAAGTATCAACCGGCATATCTGCAAAGTCCTCTTGCTGCTCCTCCTCCTCATCATCAGCTGCATCATGTCGTTCCATCATGAGGTACCAAATAGAAATCTCAAGCTAATCTTCTCCTCCTCAGCAGCATGATGCGCGTGATCCTATCCCCATCGAATGTTCCTTGATTTTCTCAAGTTATTTAGACCAATGAATGTTCCTATTTCTTTTCTTAAGCTATTAACAGGACAACCAGACCCTGAGAATACTGTTTTGGGGCGAAAAGATCAGATGACCTAAATCGCCTTAAACGGGGTAACAAGTCGATCGGATAATAAATAAAATCAATCCAAACCAAATAAACAATCAACAAGCAAAGAATGGATGCGAAATAGCAAGGTAATTTATAGATCTATTGATGATTGAATCAGATCAAAGTACAACTTATCCTTAGAGAATAAAGGATCGAGTCTTGTCCGACAGGTGTTTTTCGTGATTCGACCGGCAGCGGTTGGGTAATATTCCGGGGAGACTCAACTGGAGCGGGTGTACTCGTAAGTTCTTTTTAGGGTAAGTGAGCAGATGTTGGATGCAGACGTGTTTTTGTCGATTCCTTTGTCGTGATCTATATATGGTAATCTTATCTTGTGTCCGTTACTTATCGTTTGCAATATCTTCTATTAAATCTGGGCGAGATCTTTGGGATTTGCTCTTGACTGCCAGCATAATCTTTGTATTTAATGATATTGCCGTTGCCATCGATCAAGCAATTAATGCCCTGGGTGAGATCTTCGGAGCTGGTCGGGTCCCACGCGTCTGAGGAGTGTCCGACGCTTCCTTCTGGTCTCTTCTAGCCTTCGACTTTGCTTGGACCTCGGACCAACTCGCTTGCTCTGATCCCTTTGGAGTATGTCGGGCCCAACAATATCCCCAAGTTGTTTTGGGCTCAAGGCAGCTGTAAGATGGAGTCCAAACAACTTTTCTTCCACACGATCTCCACCTTCCGATCTGGGCGCGACAGGCGAGGGCTACGTGGCGATAATACCATGGCACGATGAGACGTCTCTGCGACTTGCCGATTCCCTCCATAAATATGAATTAAGTTCTGACGGTTTGGTTTCATCTTCTTCCTTTGCTCTTCGAACTGGTAGGTTGCTCTAGGTTTCTCAAAAAATTGCTCTTCGATTTCCTTCTCCTTCTGTTCTGGAAATGGTTTCCAATGAGTCTTCCGAGTCGTCTGCTACTCGCTCGAACTCGAGCAAGAATGAGGTCCCCCCTTTTCCTTATGAAGGAGGAAAATGCTCTCACAGGGACTTTGTCGGAGGCAGAGTTGGAGCAGATCCTCCAAGTCGGAGGCTTTCCTCTTGAGACGGTCGTAAGGTTGCCGCATCCAGACGAGAGAGCCGACGCTCGCTATGAGGGATGGGTTTGTTTCTATGCTTACCCATTTAGGATTGGTCATATGTTTCCGTTCTCCCCTCTTGTCAGGGATTTCTTAGCGACTCTGGCACTTGCGCCGTGTCAGGTCATGCCGCAGGCGTGGCGGATCCTTAGGGTTTTAGATCTATTGAATGTTCAGTCTGGGGCCGGTTTTAACTTCGACGCCTTGTGGTACAACTACTCACTGGGGTCGAAGAGTTCTTCTCGTGTCCAGTTGCGTATTCGTCCGGGTCGGAAGCCCTTGGTGTTCAACCTAGATGTGAATGACCGTGGATGGGGGTCGAAGTTCTTCTTCGTCTAGCATTCATCTCTAGAGAAGGGGGGTGACTGTTTGTTTCTGCTGTAGGAGTGGCGAGTTGAGAGTACGTATTCGACCTCTCTTTTCCTGTCTTATGTGTTTGAACCCTTTGCTTAACTCTTCTTTTTTATAGTCCTTGAGGCTGTAGAGTTGGAAGTAGACATTCAGTCAGAAGGCCTGACAAAGATCATCCTTAGTATCCCCGCGTCGGAGCGGAAGTTTGTGAACGTCAACTTGTTGTCGACTTCCCCCACTACTCAGGACGTTATGTCGACTATTTCGTCATCTCGGGTCAAGCATAAGTTTTTGTTTGACTCATGTATTTTTTAATCATCTGCTTGCGATTTATGTATTGTATGTCGTGTCAGCGTCTCCGGCTGGTCGATCGAGTACCCGTTTGAAGGGAGTGTGTGGGAAAGGTCTGATAGAGCAAAGGTTGGCGGTGGCCAGGGACTCATCGAGTAAATCAACGCCGGTGGAGTCGTCATTCCCAACCAAAGTTGGCTCGAAAAAGAAGGCATGTGCTTCTTCTAGCGATGTGAAGGTGGTGGACACTCCAAAGAAAAAGGCGATGGCTGCTCGTGGAGTCGAGAAGATCGACGCGGTCGGTCGATCGATTGCCGATCTCTTTCATGCTCAGGACCCGACTCTGAAGTCTGAAGTTGATGGCGTCTCTCCCTTGGACTATATTGGCGAAGAGGGGTGCTCTGCGTGGAAGGTAAGTTGTCTTGGCGGATCTCAAGTTTGTTCGTTTTCTTTCTCATAGTCGGGTGAAACCTTGATTGTTTCGATCTTGTCCTTTTTTCAGACTTTCCAATTTCTCTTGGGGGCGTATTCTGGTGTCAAAGAGATGGTTGCTAAGGCCGAGGGCAGGGCTTCTAGGTCAGAGTCCGATCTGGCGTCTTTGAAGACCAAGGTGGAAAGAGCTGAGAGCCGTTTTAGGGACGTCAAGCGTCGCTTCGTTAGGGAGCTGAAGAATTGCCAAGATGACTTGGATGCTTGTCGGAGGGAGCTTAGTGAGTGCCAGTCAAGTGTTGAAGAGAAGGTGAAGCAGGCTAGGATTGAGGTTGGTCGGGTCGCAGGCGACATAGGCGCTTTCTATGCATTGAAGTCGCGTGTCGAGATGATCGAGGAGCTTGAAGAGGGCAAGCAGGAGACCTGGGATTTGAAGGCAGAGAAAGAGACCATGGATACCTTGTTTCCGAAGGGGAATCCTGGTTTGGAGCTTTTCCAGTTGGCCGGCGTCGGAGAGGAATCTCTAGATGAAAGTGCCGGTGAGGACGAGGTCCATTCTGGTGATACCGTGCCGCTCGAGCCCCAACCTTCCGATCCGGCCCCTGCTGAAGGTAATGCCGCGGATCCCGACCTTTGACTGTTTTTCGTAATTGACTTGTGACCCCACCTGTGTGTGGGTAGGATGTTTTCTGTTTTGGCGGCCCGTCTACCATCGCGGGTCGCATAATGTGTCTGTGGATGATTTGAAGTCCTATGTGTGTGTAGGCAGACAATATGTTTTGGCGACCCGTCCATCATCGCAGGTCGCATGTATGTAAAAAATGCTTAGACTTTTATTGACGTAATCCATTTTACAAAGGGTTGAGCTTTTTTATGTGTTCGTATGTTTTGTCGGACTCTTCTAGAGAAGTTTGTCATTTGACGCCTTTGATTTGTATGTCGGGTTCGCCCGTGTGCTCCGTCGAGTAGGGCTTGCCGTATGTATGTAAAGAAGGAGGCCTGCAAATGTATGTGTTTATGTTTAGTCATGACTTAGTGTTATGCCGAGGAGGAAAGCAATATGTCTCTATTGCGTAAATGTAATAAGGTGTCTTAACCTTATGTATTGTGTAAGGCAGGCGGTGTGCCGATGTGCCTGTGGTTTTCATTTCCCCGTGTTCTGATCGATCGTGTAAATGTAGTGTAAGCGCTTTTATTTGTGACTGGATCCAGTGTGTATGTCGATGTCGTCCTGTACTTAGGTTTGAAAGGAAAAATGTCCTTACTAGATGTGAATGCTCAGTTTCAAGGAATAGAATTGTGTTTGTAACAACAAATAGTATATGGTAGGTGAAAGAACGTTAGTGCCTTACCTTGCTGGTCTAGAAGTGGTATAACTTTAGGTGCGTTGCGTTCCAACTTGTCGGGATTGTTCGTCCATCTTTGTCTTCCAATTGGTATGCTCCTTCTCCGACTACTTCTTTGATTAGGTAGGGTCCTTCTCACTGAGGTGCGAGCTTTCCGTCGGTCGGATTCTTGGTGTTCTGGAATGTCTTTCTAAGGACCCAATCGCCAACTTTGAAGACTTTGGCTCGAACATTTTTGTTATAACTTCTTGCGACCTATTGCTGGAACGTGACCATTCTAATTCTGGCTTTTTCTCTAGTCTCATCCGCTGTGTCCAAGTTGTGTGCTAGCTCGATGTCGTTTTGTTCATTTGTCTAAGGACTGTAACGGGCCGTCAGAACCAATAGCTCGGCGGGAATGACCGCTTCACTTCCGTAGACGAGTGAGAATGGTGACTGTCTAGTCGCATTCTTTGGAGTGGTCCTGTCGGACCAGAGGATGAACGGGAGCTCGTCTGCCCATTTTCCTTTAGCCCCTGTGGGGCGTTTCTTGAGGTTGTTGACGATGATTTTGTTGCTAGACTCGGCTTGTTCGTTAGATTGCGGATATCGAGGAGTGGATGTGACCAGTTTGATGTTCCATTGGTCACAAAAGGCTCGAGTCTTATGACTGATGAACTGGGAGCCATTGTCGCACACGATTTCTAACGGGATGCCAAATCTGCACAAGATATTGCGTTTTATAAATGAAATTACGTGTTGATCCTTTACCTCTCGGTAGGCTTCAGCTTCGATCCATTTAGAAAAGTAGTCTATCATGGCAAGGAAGAAGACTCGTTGACCCGACGCAGGTGGGAGTTTCCCGACGATGTCCATCCCCCATCTCATGAAGGGCCACGACGCCAGAGTCGGATGGAGGAGTTCCGAGGGTTGATGAGGAACGGGTGCGTGTCGTTGGTAGGCATCGCACTTCTTGGTGTACTCCATCGCGTCTTTATTCATTGTGGGCCAGTAGTATCCGTTTTGCAAATCTTTTCCCGAGAGGCTTCGTCCGCCGGTGTGGTTCCCACACTCTCCTTCATGTAATGACTGTAAGATACGTCTGACTTCTGGAGTTTTGAGGCATCGTAGGAGTATCCCTATGACAGATCTTTTGAACAAGACGTCATTTATAATATCGAAGAAGAGAGCTTGTACCTTTAGCCTTTTTGCTTCTGTTTTGTCGTTGGGTAGGATGCCGTCTTTTAGCCATTTGATGTAAGGTAACGTCTAGTCGTCACTATTGTTGACGATGTCGTCCTCTGGTCGGTCACCTATCTCCATCGTGACAAGTTCCTCCAATGGTGTGATCGACTCCTTGGATTTTTTTGGAACAGTTGGTGTCATGACGTGCGCCAGTGGGATATTTGGAAATTCCTTTGGATCCAAGAGGGACCCTAAATTGGCTAGTGCGTCAGCCTGAGAGTTGAGATCTCTAGGCACCTGCCTGATGTCGAATGTTTGGAATTGTCGATTAGCTTGTTGGCCACGTCTAGGTAAGCTATCATCCTGTCGTCCTTGGCATTGTACGACCCTTGTATTTGATTTACGACTAAGAGGGAGTCACAAATGACTTCGATCTCTCGGACTCCTAGGTCGCGCGCCAGGATAAGCCCAAATATGAGTGCTTCGTATTCAGCTTCGTTGTTGGTTGCGTCCCATAAGCATCTTACGGCCTGGGCTATCTTGTCCCCTTGTGGTGATTTCAACACGACCCCTAGCCCTGGCCCTCTAGCATTCGACGCGCCATCGGTGTGGAGCTCCCATTTTCCTGTTTCATCTGTCGCAAACAATTGTGTTGCTTCTTTGGCGACTTCTTGCTCTAGGGTCGGGCTGAAGTCTGCCACAAAGTCAGCCAGGGCTTGCGACTTGATCGTTGTTCTGGGCTCGTACTCAATGTCATAGCCGCTGAGATGTATGGCCCACTTGGCTATCCGTCCTGTGAACTCGGGCTTCCTCATGATTGCTCTCATGGGATGGTTAGTGCGGACAATTATAGTATGGGATTCGAAATACAGTTTGATTTTATTCGATGCCATTACCAATGATAATACAAGTTTTTCTAACAACGAGTACCTTGTCTCCGTTGGTAGTAATGTTCGACTGACGTAGTATATCGGCGATTGCTTGCCGTCTTCTTCTCTGACTAGAACTGCTCTTACAGTCGACTCTGATACTGCCAGGTATAGCAATAATGGCTCATCGTCTTTGGGTTTGGTCAACAATAGGGGACTGGCAAGGTATTTGTTTAGGTCCTGAAATGCAACTTCATGTTCTTCCGTCCATTGAAAGGATTTGTTCTTCTTGAGAGCGTCGTGAAAGGGTTTGCATTTGTCGGATGACTTTGAGATGAATCTGTTCAGAGCTACTATCCGACCCGTCAACTTCTGCACGTCTTTGACGCACCGAGGGGATCGGAGGCTGATGATGGCTTTGACTTGTTCTGGGCTGGCTTCTATTCCTCTTTGTGTTACCAAGTACCCTAAGAACTTTCCTGACGACACTCCGAAAGAGCATTTCATAGGATTTAGTTTCATTTTATATCTCTTTAGTACCTCGAAGTTGTCGCGGAGGTGGTCAATGTGGTCCTTTTTTTTCGATTTGACCAGCATGTCGTCTATGTAGACTTCCATCGTGTCCCCAATCTGATCTTTGAACATCTTGTTGACTAGTCGTTGATAAGTAGCCCCTGCATTTTTTAGTCTGAAGGGCATTACTTTGTAACAATAGATACCTTGACTTGTGATGAATGTCGTTTTCTCTTGGTCTTCTGGTTCCATGGATTTGATTATAGCCACTGAACGCGTCCATGAAGGATAGCATTTCGTGTCCTGCCATTGCGTCGACCATGGCATCGATGTGAGGAAGTGGGAATGAATCTTTGGGACAAGCCTTGTTGAGGTCGGTGAAGTCGATGCAGACTCTCCATTTTCCATTTTTCTTTTGGACTACGACCACGTTGTCCAGCCACTCGGGATAGTTAACTTCCCTTATCTTTCTTGTTTCCAGCAAGCTCCTGACTTTGTCGTCGACAATCTTGTTTCGCTCTGAGGCGAATTTCCTGTGCTTTTGCTTTACAGGGGGGTGAGATGGATCTACGTTCAATTTATTAGTAATAATGTTTGGAGATATACCGACCATATCTTCATGTGACCATGCAAAACAATCAGCATTAGACCTGAGGAAATCCAGAATTTGTTGTGTGGTCGAGTCGTCCAGTTCCGACCCGACCCTTACCGTTTGGTTTGGATTTGAAGGATCTAGTACGATCTCGTCAAGCTTTTCCATTTCTGGTTCGACGTATCGATTAGATTCTTCGCCGATCTGTGATTGATATGCTACCTTATGCTCGACAACGCTTTTCATGGAGGTGACGTAGCACTCCTTGGCCATCCTCTGGTCTCCCTTGATTTCTTGGACTCCCCACTTGGTAGGGAACTTGATGATTTGATGCTACGTCGAGGGTACCGCCTTCATAGCATGTATCCATGGCCTGCCAAGAATGCAATTATAGGGAGATGGGCAGTCTAGGACCAGAAATTTCACCTGTTGGTTTATTCCCCTGGCGTATGTCGTAAGAACGATTTCGCCGATAGTGTGTTTGACTTCACCACTAAATCCGACTAGTGGAGTCGATTTCTTGATCAGGTCATCTTCGCCCAAACACATCCCTTTGAGGGCGTCGAAGGTCAAGAGATTGGTCGAACTTCCTGTATTGATTAGTACTCTATGTATCAAATAGTTCCCGACAGATAAAGAGATTACCAGACCATCGTGATTGTTTTTCGACCCGTCTGCATCGGACTCGTCGAACGTGACTGTTGGGAGGTCGGAGACCTTGGTTTGTCTGAACTCTGGCGTTTCGGGCTTATTGCCTTTGCTTTCTTTTGCATGTCGTTTGGCCGCGGAGTATGTGTTCCCACATACGTCTGATCCCCCTGAAATGGTATTGACAGTTTTTGTATGGACAGGAAACGGGGGTTTATCTTCTTTTACCTGATCTCGTCGCTCCATGGTAGCTTTGGCTCGTTCCGAGATTACGTCACGCAAGAGCCCCTGCGCGAGTAACCTGGCGACCTCTACCCTCGTAAGGCGATGCATTCGTATGTCGAGTGACCGTGGTCACCGTGGAATTCACACCACCTGCTCATGTCCTTTTTGACGTCCGGTCGGTCGCTCTTTCGGGGCCATCTAACCTCTTTTCCATGTTTGTTGAAACTCTTGATGAGCTCCGACACGGAAACACTGAAGTTGTAAGATTGAACCCTGGGAGGCAACGTTGGACCATCTCTCCAGTCTTGGGACCTGTCCTGGAAGGAGTTTATGTAACACCCCCAAATATATAACCTTGAAGGCATTACCGCCAATGACCTCAGACGTTCTGTCCGATGTCACCCAAGGCTTTACCAGTTGATATAAATCATCAAACAACATTTATGATACAAAATATCATAACTTTCATTTAAACCAAAGTCTCGGAATTACAACATAATTCCAAATACGACAAAATACATCAGAAATACAGCGGAAGTCTTTACACAAAACATATTTAACACAGCGGAAGTCTTTTAAATAACAACCAAAAAGGGTCTTGATCGCAATGATCACCCACCAAGGATCTTAACCTGGATAAACTTGTCAAAAAAAAACACCGTTTGCCTTCATAGTCGTTCTAACCTTCATGGAACGGCAATTTATCTGATGTGCCGAATCGAACGGATGACACCAGCCAACAATGCAGATAACAAATGCGGTTGGTTAGTCTAATGAAAGACCATGCAAGGGTACAAAGCAGAGTGGTTCGATTAGACGTATTAGGTTAGACTCATCGTTTCTCGAATAACAACCGATAACGACAGTCAACCACCATACTTCTACTGAATATACGAAAAGGCATGATCAAGAGAAGATTCTGGAGACCAAGTCTCACAGCAATCAATCCCAAAAGAAGACTCCAACGAAATGAGTCTTATCGGAAGCATGACAAATGTTGGGAAACATAAACTTTTCACACAAGCGTTTAAAACAACTTGATGTTTCGGTTCTCGACCAACCTCACCGCTCAAAGCGAATCCAGATTGGAAAGAGAAATTTACACTGATCAAAGTCAAAGACGAGTTTTCCTAGTTGCACTACTGCCTAGTTGCACTACTCGCCAAAAAAGGTATATTAATCATGTGCAACAATGGCACTTATCTTATTTAATTCCAAAACGCGCATCACGTTATAAGCTTTTAGATCATCTCATCCCTTAGGATAAAGAGATACAGTCGGGAACTAAATCCCTAAGACAGAGTTGACTCGGGAACTAAATACCTAAAGTCGAATCGGGAACTAAATCCCTCGGGAACTAAATCCCTAAAAACAGAGTCGGGAACTAAATCCCTAAAAGCGGCACCAGCTGTGTGCACAAACCCTGAGTAAGGGTATGGTCAAGACCAGAGAAGGATGGTAGGAACTAAATCCTAACCACTAGGTTATCAAGAAATGACTAGCACTCGCAATGAGATACACAGTAGCGCTCCTATGAATACTCGTGCTAACTAAACAGTTCAGCACAGTAATAATTCACAACAAAGCCATCGCGGCCAATAACAGATAAAATAGCATTGTTCTAACAAATATACAACCTATAATAATATATGTATTAAATCACATAAATATATATAATAGCGTTGTTCTAACAGATATACAACCTATTATAATATCTTTTAAAATCACATACAGTTATCAAAACTGTTCCCAATACAAACAGTAAATCATCCCAAATTAATTAACAACTAAATAATTGATAATTAATTGAAATATGGAATGATGAGCAAGAGCGAACCGTCACTTGCCTGGAGTAGATTCGCCGATGAATCTAGACGAGACGACAACTGATGATATCCTTTCCGAGGATATGGCCTATGCTTCAGATAGCTCGAGCAGATTACGGGTCCACACGTGATCCCGTAATTAACGTTATAACAAAAAATTAATTAATATCAATTAATTTGTCTGGACGAACTCGAGGAATTAAATTCAATAAATTTTTATGATTTTAAATCATAAAAATATTTATTAAATTTTCCTAAAGAAGATACGGATGAAAGAGGGTCGAAATTATACCGCTCGATCGATTCCGCGTTAAATCTGGACTGGATGCCTAATTGGGCTTTCGGCCCAACAAGTAATTAATTAAGGAGGGGCCCCACCACCTTCATCTTCAACCTCTCCCTCCCGTGATCAACAGAACAACAACAACAACACGTAGCTCGGCGTGGCTTCAACACGCCGGGAATGGGCTCCTCGCCGTCAGACTGGTTCGCGTCGCCGGGAGTGCAGCCACCAACAACAGTCAGCAGCCAGTTGTGGCGACGACAGCCCTTTGTGGCTCCTCACAGCAGCTCGGCGTGGCCTCTTGACGACTTCGACGAACTCGACTCCGGCGAGCAAATCAACGAGAGAGAGATGGAGAGGTTTGGTGTTGGTGTCCCCTCAAACCTTCAAGACCACCTCTATTTCTAGCCCAAGGAAGAAGGCTGAACAAGCTCGTCGGATCTTGGGTCGCCAGCGGGAAAGGTGGCCAGAGACGGGAGCGAGAGAGGAAGACGAGTCCGGGAGAGAGAGATGACTGCCTTATATATAGGCCACAAGAAGATATATTTTTCGTACAAATATCTTGCACAAATATCTTGTACAGGGAAAGTTTGGTATGGGTTTTAAACCCTGGAAATTATATATTTGTATCCAAACAAATATTATAAGTCTCGAAAATACATCGAATGTATACTATACCACTCAGGGAATTATTACGGAGATCATGGATATTACAGAAAATCCAAACTCCACTGAAAGCGAAAATTACCCAAATACCCTTACTAAAATTAAGGGGTATTACATTGCAGTGCAATTGGTAACAAGTGGGCGTTAGGCCGCTTGTTAAAGCGGGAGGTCTCGAGTTCGAGTCTCACGAACAACCTCCCCAGTTTGGGGGATGGGTGGGGTACATGGGCTACGGCCCATGGGGGATAGAAATGGTTGGGCCAATGCGCTCGGAGGCCCCTATCCAACATAAAAGTGTACTTTTTTTGTAACACCCCACCATATGGGCCGACCCATTACAGGGCTGCAGCCCATACACCCCAACCCATCCCATGTTGGCCCATACCTTAAGGCAGGAAACCACACCATGGAGGTTGTTCGTGAGTCTCGAACTCGAGACCTCACGCTTTAACAAGAAGCTTAACGCTCTCTTATCACCAATTACGCTGCATGGGTCGGCCCATGTGGTGGGGTGTTACAGTTTACCTGATTCTGCTCATTTCGATTACGAGGGTAGGGGTGATGACGTCTGTTTCGACGGTTGTCGGAAGAGGATTTGCGACCGGATTGGTCGGGTCCATGGGACGCTTTTCGCGATTCGCGATCTTCTTCCAAACGTACCTCGGCCATGGTTTTGGCTTGGACATCTTCGAAACTTCTACACGGGTACTTGGTAATCTCGTTGTAGAGGTTGCTGTCCCTGATCAGACCTTGTCGGAAAGTTTCGATGGAGGTGGTGACGTCGCAATGGGGAATTGCGACTTTATCTTTATTGTACCTATTAAGATAGCTTCGAAGAGGTTCATTATACCTTTGGGTGATTCGATGATCACTCGACTGCCTTTCGAGCCTCCGACTGCTGGCGAATTAGATCTTGAAGGAATTGACTAGATCCGCGAACGAGAGTCGTGTCAAAGCTTTTGCACATGACAGCCTCGCGACTCTCCCTTGGAATTGATGCAGTCATTAATTTTTGTTTATAGAGAGAAATGTGATCATCTGGATTGTTAGTGCCGTCGAATGTCGCCATGCTAGGAAGGTGGAACTTCTTTGGGATTTTGACCCTGTGATCTCTCCAGTGAATGGAGATTCTTCATATCCGCCCGAAGCTTCCTTCTCGATCGGATGTGGAACTCCGAGAATTCTAGCGATGCGATCGTCAAGTGTCTTCATGTGCTGACTGAGCGTTTGCTGGACGAGGGCCAGGATGTCGAAAGGATTGGTAACCTGTGGTTCATCGATTCGGGTCCCTACTGACCCGATCGGTGTGGAGAAAGTAACATTGTTAGTTGAAAATGGATTGACTAGAGGAGTTCGAGATGTACCCTCAGTATGTCCGGGATGCCGCACGCTCGGGAGGGTCAGGTCGACGCCATCCATGTCAAGACGCGTCTGGACGTTGCTATGGATGGGCATCCGCCTGGATCCAGAAGCCATTGATTGTACCTGCGGCTTAAGAGACTCATTTTCACGGGTTAGTTGTGCAATCTCGGCCTCGGATTTGGTGGATAAGGTAGCCAAGGCTTCGGTCTTTTGGCGTTGCTGGGCAAGTTCCTCTTATAGGGCAGTCATTTTTTGGGCAAGCTCTTGGAGTTGGTTTGGAGTAGGATTTTCGGTTGTGTTTCCTTGAGCTTGGGTGTCGTCTTCGAGGCGTGGCTCCTTGGTACCAGTAGGTGGGTTGATAGTCATGGTTGGAAGGTTTTGAGATGGTGATCGGCAAGTTGCCCCACGGTGGGCGCCAAATTGTTTTGGGGTGAAAAGATCAGATGACCTAAATCGCCTTAGACGGGATAACGAGTCGATCGGATAATAAATAAAATCAATCCAAACCAAATAAACAATCAACAAGCAAAGAATGGATGCGAAATAGCAAGGTAATTTATAGATCTATTGATGATTGAATCAGATCAAAGTACAACTTATCCTTAGAGAATAAAGGATCGAGTCTTGTCCGACAAGTGTTTCCGTGATTCGACCGGCAGCGGTCGGGTAATATTCCGGGGAGACTCAACTGGAGCGGGTGTACTCGTAAGTTCTTTTTAGGGTAAGTGAGCGGATGTTGGATGCAGACGTGTTTTTGTCGATTGCTTTGTCGTGATCTATATATGGTAATCTTATCTTGTGTCCGTTACTTATCTTTTGCAATATCTTCTATTAATTCCGGGCGAGATCTTCGGGATTTGCTCTTGACTGCCAGCATAATCTCTGTTTTTAATGCTATTGACGTTGCCATCGATCAAGCAATTAATGCCCTGGGCGAGATCTTCG
Organism: Rheum nobile; assembly: GCA_027886185.1. Taxonomy (NCBI): domain Eukaryota; kingdom Viridiplantae; phylum Streptophyta; class Magnoliopsida; order Caryophyllales; family Polygonaceae; genus Rheum; species Rheum nobile. Next base: position 4,260,731 of record WOAB01000163.1, read on the forward strand.
GAGCTGGTCGGATCCCACGCGTCTGAGGAGTATCCGACGCTTCCTTCTGGTCTCTTCTGGCCTTCGACTTCGCTTGGACCTTGGCCCAACTCGCTTGCTCCGATCCCTTTGGAGTATGTTGGGCCCAACAAATACTAACTATCAAATAACCAGGAAACCATCCATATTCAATTCAATAGCAGCAGGAAGTTCAGAAATTTCAATAGATACATGCAACTAAAACAACCAGTTTTACTTATCATGCAATCAATTCTCTCTACAATAAACTATTCCAACCAGTTCTAGAATATCGTAGTTGCTACTCTGAATTAGGTATTTCAACCAGAAACAATCTAACTCTAGCACAAGAATAATACCAATAACAACTAGTTGATCAGGCTAGTCAAATCAGCAAAACTCAAAGGGATGAAGCACAAGAGAATCAATACATTCAAAGGAATAGAATAAGAGTTATAATCTTACAACCAAATCAAACGAAGGCTTCAATTGTCTGACTAAGCAATGGAAACTTAGTTCTTCATAGTCTTCTAAAACACAAAAGCTCTCTAAGGAAAAATAACGAACAATGATGAATGATGATAATAAAAGTCTGATGTTCCAAAAGGAAGATAATAACCTAGCAAATCAAATCTTCCTAAGATAAAAATCATAATATCCTAAAATGGTAATAAATGAAATAAAATAAAATAAATAAAATACCAAAGATTCTCGGCCGAAAACGCCGACTCGCTCCGCTCCTGGGCCTAGGCCGCGACCGCAGGTATAATACCGCGATTGCGGTTTCTTCTGTGTTCTCCCGCGGTTTCTTCCCTCGCGGCTCTCTTCCGCGGGATCCCTTCATGTGCCGCGCCCGCGGCATTGCTTTGCCGCGACTACTGCTTCTCGCCCGCGGCCGCGGTCTTCTCTCGGTGGCCTTCATGGCTCCTTAATGCTTCAATACTCCACTAAACTCCTTCTCTTCACCACTCCTTCTCTACAACTCCATTATCCTAGATTGTCTCCTAACTCCATACAAATGATGCCTAATAATCCAATAACAGCTCATAGTTACGCACTACAAAGTAGAGCGTATCAGTCCTCGTACGTGAAGCTGTTGGTGGACACCGTGAATGTCCACCGACGCCCGCCAATGCAGCCCGCCAATGCAGCGATGAGAGGTGGCCATGGCCCAATCGCCCTCCCCTTCTTGAATGGCTTGAGTCTTGTTCATGATGCAACGTAGTCACATCATCCTCCCCTTCTTGAAAAGGATTCGCCCACGAATCTTGATCCTGAAATTCATCATCATTGTCAAGAAAGAAAGGTGTAAGATCAGATACGTTGAATACCTCATGAACGCCATAGCTTGGTGGCAACTCGATCTTGTAAGCATTATCATTGATTCGCTCCAAAACCTGAAAAGGACCATCACCCCTTGGCTTGAGTTTGGAGTTCCGAAGTGACGGAAAACGCTCCTTCCTCGTGAAGCTTCTTGATCCTAGCAACATGATCAAGTCCTTCACGGCTCTCCCGATCCTTAGTTGCATAGGGCATCAAATCAAGTGGTGTAATGGGGTTGCACCCATAAACCACCTCAAAAGGAGTCTTCTTGGTGGCCGAATGCACCGAACGGCTGTATGCAAATTCTATGAAGGCTAGGCACTCTTCCCACCTGCGCAAGTTAGTAGACAAAAGAGAGTGCAAAAGAGAACCAAGGGTACGATTCACTACCTCAGTTTGTCCATCCGTTTGTGGATGACAAGTGGTGGAGAAAAACAACTTTGTGCCCAACTTAGCCCAAAGTGTCTTCCAAAAATAGCTCAGAAATTTGACATCACGATCTGAAACAATTGACATAGGGACTCCATGCAATCTCACAATATTATCAAAGAAAAGACTAGCTACTTGAGATGCATCATCAGTTTTGTGGCATGCGATAAAATGAGCCATTTTCGAGAACCGATCTACCACAACATATATGGAGTCCCTCCCCCTCTTAGATCGAGGTAATCCCAACACAAAATCCATGCAAATGTCTTCCCAAGGAACTTGTGGAATAGGAAGGGGAGTGTACAAACCATGCGGTTGTACCTTGGACTTGGCACGCAAACAAGTCACACATGAAGCACAAAATTTCTCAACGGACTTAAGCATGCGTGGACAATAGAAATGCTCCCTAAGGACATGCAAAGTTTTCATTACCCCAAAGTGCCCCATGAGACCACCACCGTGGGCCTCTTGCACTAGCAAATGCCGAATAGATCCCTTAGGCACACACAATCTAGGACCCTTAAACAAAGAGCCATCATGCAAGTAGAATTGGTCCTTACTCCCCTTAGCTACGCATGCTTGAAAAATATCATGGAAATCAGCATCATCCACATATAATTCACGCATAAAAGCAAATCCAAGCAACTTAGCATCAAGAAGGGAAAGAAGTGCATACCTCCTAGAAAGGGCATCGGCGACGACGTTGTCCTTGCCCTTCTTATGCTTGATGACATAAGGGAAGGATTCAATAAACTCGACCCACTTGGCATGGCGCTTGTTGAGCTTGCTTTGCCCCTTGAGATATTTCAGCTCCTCGTGGTCAGAGTGGATCACAAACTCGCGCGGCAATAGGTAGTGTTGCCACACCTTGAGAACCCGTACAAGGGCGAGCAATTCTTTGTCATAGGTGGGATACTTCAGTTCAGCCCCACCCAATTTCTCGCTGAAATACGCCATGGGTTTGCCCTCTTGCATAAGCATGCCGCCCAAGCCAATGGCCGACGCGTCACACTCAATTTCGAACATCTTGTTGAAATCGGGCAAGGCAAGGAGAGGTGCTTGTGTGAGCTTCGCCTTGAGGATGTTGAAGGCATCTTCTTGAGGTCCCTCCCACCTGAAGGGGACGTTCTTCTTAGTGAGCTCGGTGAGGGGTGAAGCTAAGGAGCTAAAGTCCCTCACAAACCGCCGGTAGAAGCCCGCCAACCCTAAGAAGCTCCTAACTTGTGTCATGGTCGTGCGAGTAGGCCAATCTCGGATGGCTTTAACCTTTTCTTCATCCACCTTCAGCCCATCCTTGCACACCACAAAACCAAGAAACACCACATGATCCGAGCAAAAATGACATTTCTTAAAGTTAGCAAATAGGCTCTCTTTCCTTAGGACATCTAGCACTTGCCTAAGGTGCTCAACATGCTCTTGCAAGTTATGGCTATACACTAGGATATCATCGAAGTATACCACCACAAACTTGCCAAGAAAGAAGCGGAGGACATGGTTCATCAACCTCATAAAGGTGCTAGGAGCGTTGGTTAGACCGAAAGGCATAACCAACCACTCATAGAGCCCATATTTGGTTTTAAACGCCGTCTTCCACTCATCCCCCTCTTTCATCCGGATTTGATGATAGCCACTTTTCAAGTCAATCTTTGTAAAGATACTTGAACCGTGAAGCTCATCGAGCATATCATCAAGCCGCGGAATGGGGTGGCGGTACTTGATGGTTATGTTGTTGATTGCTCGGCAATCAACACACATACGCCATGTACCGTCCTTTTTAGGGACAAGAATTATCGGAACCGCGCAAGGACTGAGGCTCTCACGCACATAGCCCTTGTCGAGGAGCTCTTGCACTTGACGTTGAAGCTCCTTGGCCTCCTCGGGGTTGGACCTATAGGCTGGACGGTTTGGTAGTATAGCCCCCGGGACAAAGTCGATCTGGTGTTCTATTCCCCGGATTGGTGGTAGGCCACTTGGCACCTCATCTTGGAAGAGATCCTCATAATCCTGCAAAAGATGAGAGATAGGTGAGGGAAGATCATCCAACTCTTGAGAAGACAAATATACATCATGATATAAGAGTAGGAGACAAGTGTTACTTCCCCGGATGGCGTGGACAACTTCCTTAGGCTTGGCCAAAAGGAGTTGGTTGGAAGTGCCCACGCTACCACCAATGGTCAACTTCCTATTCTTCTTCTCCTCATGGCCTTGGTGCTTTTTCCGCTGCTCCTTGGCCACATGATCAAGCATGATCTCATGAGGAGTCAAGGGGTGCAAGGTGACCTTCTTGCCATCCTTGTGGAAGGAGTAGTCGTTGGAGACGCCATCATGGATAACACCCCTATCATATTGCCACGGCCTTCCAAGCAAGAGGTGACATGCGGTCATCGGGACCACGTCACACTCAACCTCATCCGCATAAGGACCTATAGCAAAAGAAATAACACACATTTCCCTAACTTGAATAGGAGAGTTAGAATTAAGCCAACACAAAGGGTAAGACATAGGATGGGGAGAAGTAGGAAGGGAGAAACGCTTAACTACCTCCTCATCGATGATATTGCAACAAGATCCACCGTCGATGATGACACTACATACCTTATCCTTGATGGTGCAACGGGTATGGAAGATGGTTTCCCGCTGACTTGGAGTGGTGGAGCTTTCCGTCATGAACAAGGTTCTTTGGATGACGAAGCACTCCCCTTGGGCTGCCAACACATGGAGCTCTTCCTCCTCCTCTTGCTCCTCGAGCGCTTCTTCTATGTGCTCATCCGGTTCCTCTTCAAATTCATAATCTCCTTGAGAATTGAGGAGCACCTTCCTCTCATTAGGGCAGTCCCGGGCATAGTGGCCTCGTCCAAGACACTTGAAGCATTTGAAGTCACTCGCTCGGTTCCCATTTTCTTGCTTTCGCCGAGGAGGTGGAGCATCTTTCCTAGGCTGTGAAGGTGGCATCTCACGTCTATACTCTTGCTTCTTTGGCAGGTTGGAGGTGGCATTAGGTGTAGATGAATGCCACGGCCGAGAGGTGGAGCTCGGTTGCCTCCTTTGAGGTTGGTTCTTGTTGACATGATTCGTGTAGTGTAGAACCTCCTCAATACTTGTTCCCCGGACAAAATGCTGCATGTTAACAATAGCACGAAGATCAGAATTCAAGCCATTGATAAACTTAGAGATAACATACCCGTCGGGAAAGCGAAGGCCGGATTGGAAGATGAGAGTCTGAAGCTCCTTGAAGTACTCGTCGGGGGTACGACTTCCTTGGCGCAGTTGCTCCAGCTTGGCGTGCACTCTCTCGGTATAGTCCCTTGGCATAAAATGCTCTGAAAGAGCATTCTTGAGCTCTTTCCAAGTTCTAATGGGATCGTATCCCATGCGGCGCCGCTCCGCCTGGTCCTCTTTCCACCAATGGTAGGCGAAGTCGATGAACTGAATTGCGGCGATGGCGACCCTCCTAGCATCATCATATCCATAGAACTCGAAGATGGATTCAGTTTTGGCCACCCAATCCAAGCACTCATCCGCGTTGGAAGATCCCGCAAATGGTTGCACATGGAGCTTAACACCGTGGTGTTGCTCCCTTCCATGTGGCCTTTCTTCATGGTAGGCCGGGGGAACATATCGTTGGGGAGGCATTGGAGGCCACATAGCTGCACGGACTTGAGGTCCCCTCAACGCCATTTGTGGAGGGAAAAGGTTGGCGGTGGGCGTAGGTGTAGCTTGAGATCGCCCATAAGAGTCATAGCCTCCAACTCCATAACCTGGAAGGTTAGTAGCACCAATAGGGATATTATTAGGAAATGTAGCAAAATCATTAAACATACTTACCCCCGAGGTTGCTACAAATGGTGGCGCTTCGTACGCCGCAGATGCCCCTTGTGGCGCCAATGACACCCTCGGAGCATGAGAAGAAGACGCTTCCTCCCGGAATTGCACATGGTCCACATTATTAAGAGCGGACCCAATGACTTCTCTTGAAACTGGTGGCACAACATGGCCACGGCTTGGAGGACGGTTAACACTCAAATGGAGCAATTGCTCGACTGTATCCTCTTGGTTGCGCTCCACAATTTCCAGCCGTGCATTGATAGATAGCAAGGTTTGTTGAATGTCTTGCAAAGTTACTCCCTTGGATGGACATACATCCCCTTGTGAAGAAGTGGCTAGATCCTTCCCGGCTTGGTTATCATCCACCATCCCTAGTCAATTGCAAACAACAAAACACCAAAGAAACAACACAAAACCAAACAAGATGTAGTATGCTAAGCCAAACAAAGATAGTCCCAAAACTGACCTAGAACTCAAAGCACAACAAGATGCAAGTGAATGTAGGTCACGGCTAGGAAAGGGTTGGGCTAGGCGATCAAAGACTAGCTAGCTTGCCTGGACCTATGTCTAGGAAGCTACTAAGTACGCACTTGATTTGGAAAACTCTTTTTTTTCACTTAAAAACTGAATTGGCTCACTTTTTTCTATGGCCTCTCCTGTTTAGACCGGGTTTTTCTTGAGCTTCTTCTTTCTTTCTTTTTAAACAAGTCGAGACAAGCAATGGCAAGTCACAATAAGCATGCAACAAAACAAAACAAAACAAATCAACCAAGGCAACCGTTCCCGTATCCTAAACACAAGACTAGGCAAGCATTGCTAGTGAAGATTGCATAAAATGCAAGGGCGGTCCAGAGGATACAAGGCTCGGTTTATTGACTCAAAATGTTCTGTTTTAATGTGTTTAAGGCAGCCAAAAGTCAGTCACAAATGATACTAAATTCGGGCAAGTGAAAGTGCACAAAGGAACCGAAACAATTTAATGCACAAGACCTTTCATCAAACCACAACTCCTAATCTTTTATGGCTGCATTCAACCTTCATCTCCACTCAGAAATATGCAGAAAACGAACCCAGAAAATTGCAGAAAAATGTCCAAGATCAAGACACAATTCTCATGGAACAACAAGGCCAAACAACAATCGGCTAGAACTTCACTTGCAACTATTGTAACTTGAAATTCTAAGCCAAATTTAGGACATACCTCGTGTGGCTCTGATACCACATGATGCGTGAGGATCGGGATGAAGCCTTCGGTGCGAGGAAGTCCACAAGAGCCACGGAAATGGCAAGACAACAACACCAACCGGCAAGGAACTTGGCGCCGGCGAGAGAGAGATTTGAGGGCAGATTGGGGCGCGCCTTGGGCTGATTCTTTGGATGATCATGGGGTGATTCAAGAGTAGATTGACGGCAGGATGAGAGGTGGAGAGATAGGGCAAAGTCGAATGGGATATGGACTCACAAGGGTTGGATATGACGCACCTCGCCTTGTAAGAACTAGTGAAGGAAATTGCTTTGGATATGACACACCAAAGGAGATCCTTGCACGGGGGTTGATATTACTCACAACCTGGATTTGAAGCTATCTAAGAGATGAAAAGAAACACTAAAATTCTGCAGAAAACTCCATTGAAAAACGAGAGAGAAAAACAAGGTTTTAGGTTCAAGTTTTGCATCCAAAACAAGGGCCGGCTACAACCTATTTATACCCGAACCTTAATGCTGGAACCCAAACATAATATAGTCAAGACTAAGGTAGAAAATGTCATGAAGACCAACACAAAAATCGGCAATAAATGCCCCTTCAAAACAAGCCCCACACGGCTAAGGAATCCTTGCGCCTAGCCCGGTTGTTGCACCAAGGCACACATGGCCTTCTCTTCCATTTGGCTCGGCGCTCCCATGGTCATCAAGCCAGCCTGGAGTCCCTCTTGCAATGCTCGAGCCCGAGCCCGAGTGATTCGCCCCGGAAAGACCCGAGCGCTGGCCTCCCTTGTGGCTACCATAGGTGTGCGGCACTTCCTTGCTTCCACGCCAGTTTCATAGGCATTCTTGTGCTCATTATCTCCTAGAGGACCAATGGAGTCATCCCCCAAAATATGGCTCAGAGAGTTGTGAGAATCGCCGGGCCAACTTCCATGCCCTAGCTCGGATGCCCTAGGCGCGACTGCGACGACGTTTGACTCTTCATGGCTTGAGTCTTGTTCATGATGCGACGTAGTCACATCAGAGAAGGCCGGCTAGGCTGAGCTGAGCACGCGGATCAAACTTGATGGGGGCAATGCCAACATGACGAGCCATTTGGTCAATACCATCTTGGCCCCCAGTCTCATACAAGGGACGTGAGAAGTATATAAACCTCCGCTTCAGACGCGGGCCCCTCGTAAAATCGGCTACCGCCTCATCGCGGATTACCTGCCTTTGTTGAGCAAAACTGGCCACATTGTCCATCAAACCTTTGGCCTCTGAAAGAAGCTCGGAGTGCTCCCGACCTAGATGGGAAAGCTCCCTCTTGACCTCCTCGACCCAATGGCGAGCCACCTCAGCCTCAGCCCTTGCAGCCTTAGCCTCCGCGGGGACTTCATAGAGTTTCTGATTAAGGAAGGTGGCAACCTGCTCCGTCTGGCGGACTTGCTCCTCCGCCCTCCTCTCTGCCTCCTGAACCGCCTGGCGGGCTCGCTCCTCGCACCTCCTCCCAGCTTCCTACAATGCCCTAATACGTCCGTATTGTGCCCCAAGCAGGAGCCTAGCCTGTCAATGAATGGAGACGAAGGTCATCGCTTCCATGATATTCAATATACCCAATAAAGCTTTGAGGAAGAGGCAACATACCGATACCCACGAGGCACCCAGTGCCAAAGAGACGCACTCGTCTGAAGTGTTAAACTCTCTAGCGTAAGCGCCACCCATAGAAGAGACGAGGAGAGCTTCGAAGACGTTGTCTACCTCGCGGATCGGGAGCACGGGAAGGGTCGGCAACTCACGTAGCAGCGAAGCTGAGGCCCGCGGGTCATGAGAGCCGGTTGCCCCTCCCCTCGGCGGAGTGTCGTCGAGCACCAAAAATGGCAAGGGCGGCACCTGCGGTCCAGCGGTTTGCACTTCCCCCACTACTCCCCTGGCCATAAGCCCCTCTCGAGTCGCCGCCAAGAGCTGAGGGTCTTGCACGTCGGCCCACGTCTGCCCCGCGGTGCGGTCAGCAACCCTCGCTTTGTACCCAAGGATGAAACTCGACTATGCCCCTAAGTCGGCCCGTTGGCTGGGCCCCCCTCTAAAGCCCCCGCCGGACTCACCAACGCTCTCGAAATCTTTCGGGTACATCCTACCACTTGCAAGGAAAAAAAGAAAGAAAAGCGCAAGAAGTCAAAGCACCGAAAACAAGGGAAATAGACATGGCGATGAGCCATCACTGGGGTCGCGGAGCAGCATGGGGGCTCCTACCCCTTTGCCGGCCGTCAGGATTAGCCCATGAATCAAGCAACCCTGTGGCGGTCATTCTCTCGAATGTCAAGAAGTCAGTACACTTAATCAACTCATTGGAAGAGCCCACGAATTGATCAGTGAACTCTTTCCCAACGTCCACGGGCAAAGCGTTTGAGCACTTCAACTTAGACCCCTTCGTGGGGACGTTTGTCACGCCAATGCTCTCAATGTCTTCACCCACGACCATGAACCATTTCGACTCCAAGCCCTTGACCTTGGAAGGGAGAACCGTCATCTTGTCCGCCTCCACCTTCAAAGTGAAGTAGCCAAGCTTGAAGGTCCGGGCCGAGAATAAGGTAACGAATCGCAGGAAAGTAGGACGAACCCCCATCTCATGGCACCTCACCAGGAAGACGAATATCCACCTCCATGCGTTCGGATGTAGTTGGATTGACGTGATCCCCAAGCCCCTCAACAACTCGAACACTAGGCCGTGGGCCGGATTGCGTAAGTCGGCCTTCAGGGCCTCCAGATTGGTTGCCACTGCTTTCGGGTCTACGTACAAGGAGCGCTCCTTGGGCAAGGGCAACGCGAGCGAGGTGTTGGGAGGAAGTCGTACTCCTCCCGAATCGCCTAAAGGTCCGCGTAGGTCAGAGAGGAACAGTGGCCATGCTCACGCGCAAACTTCCTGAAGTCGTCATCCTCTTCGAGCCGGACCGACCGGATTTTGTCGGCTTGAATGGGAGCAACGACCCTACCATGAGGGCTCTCGGCCACCCTATCTGAGGCAGAATCGCCCGACGACGGCCCCGAGGAGGCGTTGGAACCACTGTTGACATCCCATCTGACCTCCGCTTGGGAGTCCGCTGCTTGGGGCTCCACCCTTGGAGGCCCCACACTGACCACCGAGACCCACCGATCACCGGGCCCTATCGGGAGGTCATTTCTATCGCTGGAACTCGGAGACATTTTTTGGAGTTGGGACTTTTGGGAGAAAGGCGAAACCCGCTTGAAGGAAAATACGTAGAAAGAAGAGAGAAATGAGACAACCCAACCCAGCCACGAGCAAGATCGTCGGTACTAGGATGAAGAAAAGGAGAGAAGTCGCTGCAAATCAATAGGGAGAAAGGCGATGACGGCAGAGCACGAGAAACAAAATTGTTTGCCCTAAACGAGAGCGTTTTCGATTGACGAACGAAGGAAGAATGCAAAAAAGAAGGAAAGAAAGGTGAAAAAGGGTTGCTTACCTACCCAATTAAAGACGAGAAGCCCTGGTCCACTTGCACCTTCCACGAACAAGCTCGAACGGAGGAAGAATCGGCAATGGCTAAGTAAAGAAATAGTCAGAAGAGAAAAGGCGAGACGTCGGGGAGAAGCCGGAGGGCTCCTTTTATACCGGCGATGTGACTAAACGATTATGATTGCTGGGGCAGGAAAACTGTCACAAATCATCCGCTTCGAAAACCGCTCAAGCGACGTTCAAACTTCCATCGAAGACCCAATGACTGGTCCGCGGACCGTAAAACAAGCAGCGAGCCGTAAAGCGAGTTGAGCCAGGAAGGTTAAGATATTTTAAGCCCGTGAGTGCTACCCGCGACGGGTAAATAACGCAAAGAGAGGGAACTGATCCAACCACAAGTAGAGCCAAGACAAGCAATAATCTCAAAAATATAGCTTTATACTTTATTCATGTCAATCAAGGTACAATGGGAGATTACAAGTAGCCAGACCACTACGGCCACACGTATACAAGAGAGAATCTAGCAAAAAAGTAGAACGAAGACGAGAAGGAAGGTGAGAGTCGTCACAGGCCGCGAGTCCTAGGGCCTTCGCGGAAACTACAATCCTGAAGAAAGGAGGCAAACGGGAACATGACCCACAAGCCTCCCGGCCCCAGTCGAACTTGCAGATCCGGCGAAACCCACGGAGGGAAAGATGCAAGAAGGGCCCATCGCGAGGGAAAGAAGGCCAGCTTGACACCCTATGACTAGGGATCTCCGCGAAGCATCTTCTCCTCCCCAATCGCTCGGCATGGCTGACATGCGCCCCTCGTCTGGCATCCCAGGGACTCCCAGCGCCCCACATTCCGCGGCTTGGAAGTCGGCAAGGCGAAGAAGGGGCCCCCATTCTGAAGGGAAGCAAACCGCTGCCCTCCGACTCCTGTGCCACTTCACCCAGCTCCTCCCGGACCAGGAAGCGATTTCCCCTTCGCGATCAGGCGACATTGGCGCTCCAAATCCAAGAGCGTCCTAAGGACGTCAGCCACATCCCACCTCTTTTGAAACACCTCTTCCTGAGGTGTTCCATCCCTATCAGAGGAGGGATTATGGAGGAGAATCAGGGGCGACGACCCGCAAGCACTCATAGCCTCACTAAGACTGACTTTACACACTGCTGTCGGCGTAACCTAGCATCGCTATTCACAGAAGCGAAGTGACAACGTCCTCCCGGCTCAAAAGCCCCCCCCCCCCCCCCCCCCCTCCGGTGATCACATGACGAGGTCATCTGCAAAGAAAAAGAGAAGAAGCAAGTAGATCTGCGTTTAACCAAAGAGTCCGGATAAGCAAGGAACTGCAAGAAAAGGGAGAAAGTGCTTAGAGCAAATGCTTGGAGCAAGTATTTAGAGCAATCTAGGAACGGAAGAAGAAGTAATCTGAGCAAGAAATGAAATGCGGCTGCCCTTTTTATAGCTACCCTTCCATAAAAGACGTGAGGGACCCACAAGATGTCCTCCAATAATGACGAGAAAACAATCTCTTTCTTCACGACCAGTTCACGAGGCCCGAGGCCACACCGGGCCTGCCAACTCCTTTCAAGATCAAGCCCCCCGATCGGGTAGAGTCTCGACCGTCTGGCTTGAGGGGCTGTGTGAGAGCCGTATTTAGACCGGCCTAAGTACACGGCCCAAACAGGAGGAGAATCCTAGTTGACAGGACGGCCTAACTCCGAGCAAGGCCTAAGGGGCCTCTTCTCGGTCCAGTCCGGCCACGTGGCCCAGAGGCCCTCTTCCCGTCCTAGGCCGGCTATGCGGCCAAGGGCCCATCGGTCTCAGGTATATAAAGAGGAGGCGACTACCAAGAACGGGATTCTCGATCCTCTCCTTGGCTTGCCTCTCTCCCTCACCCCATCGGTGAGACACCGAAAGCTCCATTTTCCCACTCTCTCACCACCGTTGCCCTCGTTATTCTTTTGCTCAGTTTTTCTTTATGCACCACCTACGAGTCAAGCACTGACTTGAGCGTCAGAGTGGCAAGCCCGAGGCAGCCTCAGGCCCCTCTTCTTTCTTCAAGTCTGGACTCGAAACCGAACGGCGTCTGACATGACCGAAGGCGACCGACGGGGAACAGGGAGGAAGGCTTCCGAGGGAGACGAGCCGGAGTTGGTTCTCTGTGGACCGCCAACTATTTCCTCTCGAAAAACCGGACGATCACAATTTGTGTTCCTTTTACACGTCAATACAATAACCTAAGCAATTTTAGACTCAAAAAAATATTCTAAAAATAATAAAATATAATCTAATTGTAATGTTTTATAAGCATGCGACTTTTATTTCCTTTGTATATATTGACCTCTTCGTTTATGTAAATATTTCTTACACGATTTAGAACATAAGTTAAAATTTTTAGTTTTACACATCAATAGAATAACCTAAGCAATTTTAGACTAAAAAAAATATTCTAAAAATAAGATAAATATAATCTAATTGTAATGTTTTATAAGCATGTGACTTTTATTTCCTTTGTATATATTGAACACTTTATTTATGTAAATATTTCTTACATGATTTAGAGCATAAGTTAGAAATTTTAGTTTTGAGAAATATTGTGTTAGATACTATATATTTGAAGATTTTAATCTAAGACATATATTATATAGATCGTTTTCAAATTATGAAATAAGTATGATACATATAAAGATGCAATTTCATGCCAAAGAAGGATCCAATAAAGACAGAAATTAACACTCCATAGTATTTAAGTCATATAGAGTTGCAAATGTATCATAAGCAACTATCTTACAATTTTAAAGCATAATTCATATTTGATATTTTACTTTAATTTGAGTAACAAAATCTATTTGTTGAAGTTGCATTAGAATCACCTATTTATACATTTAAATATATTTATTTTGTTTTTAAGCCAAAATCTTATATAATAATGTGTTGTATTTTTGAAAATTGGTTCTTGGATTTGTTTTGAACTAGGTATCATATTATTTGATTTTCTTTATTTTTGAAAATCGGTTCCTGAATTTACTTTAAATTGAGCAACAAAATCTATTTTTTTCTTTATTTTTTTAGATTTTTGTTGTTATTGTTTAGAAGCTATAAATCACCTTAATTCGTAAATACATGTTTAGTAAATGATCTCTGATTAAGATCTTAACTTAAATGAATATTGTTGGGCCGAACATACTCCAAAGGGATCGGAGCAAGCGAATTGGGCCAAGGTCCAGGCGAAGTCGAAGGCCAGAAGAAGTTAGAAGGAAGCGACGGACACTCCTCAGACGCGTGGGATCCGACCAGCTCCAAAGATTTCGCCCATGACATTAATTGCTTGATCAATGGCAACGGTAACGAAATTAAACACGAAGATTACGATGGCATTCAAGAGCAAATCCCGAAGATCACGCAAGAAATGAATAGAAGATATCACGAAGACAAGTAACGGACACAAGAGAAAGCTACCATAAATAGATCACGAAGAATCAATCGACCATACACACGTCTACACACAGTATTCACTCACTTAGCTTTCAAAAGGCTTACCAGCATATTCGCTCTCACTCAAGCTCCCTGGGATACTACCCGACCATTGCCGGTCGAATCACCGATACCGCATGTCGAACAGGACTCGATCCCTTACTCTTCAAGGATAAGTTGTACTCTGATATGATTCTATCATCGATTGATCAATAAATCATATTGCTATTTTGCATCGACTCTTTACTTGGTTGATTGTCTATTTGCTTTGGATCGATTTTATATTTCCCGATCAACTAGTTACCCCGTCTAAGGCGATTTAGGTCGACTGATCTTTTCACCCCAAAACAATTTGGCGCCCACCGTGGGGAAACTTGTTGATCACCATCTCAAAAATCCTCCAACCATGACTATTAACCCGCCTATCGGCACCGAGGAGCCACGCCTCGAAGACGGTTCCCAAACTCAAGGAAACACAACCGAAAACCCTACTCCGAACCAACTCCAAGAGCTTGCCCAAAAAATGACTACCTTACAAGAAGAGCTCGCCCAGCAACGCCAAAAGACCGAAGCCTTGGCTACCTTATCCACCCAATCTGAGACCGAGATTGCACAACTAACTCGTGAAAATGAGTCTCTTAGGTTGTAGGTACAATCAATGGCTTCTGGATCCAGGTGGATGCCCATCCATAGCAACATCCAGATGCGTCTTGACATGGATGGCGTCGAGTCGACTCCCCCGAGCGTCCGATGCCCCGGACATACTGAGGGTACATCTTGAACTCATTTGGTCAATCCATTTTCGACTAACAATGTTACTTTCTCCATACCGATCGGGTCAACATGAACCCGAATCGACGAACCACAGGTTGCCAATCCTCCCGATATCCTGGCTCTCGTCTAGCAGACGCTCACTCAACACATGAAGACACTCGACGACCGCATCGCTAGAATTCTCGGAGTTCCGCAACCGATCGAGAAGGAAGCGTCAGGCGGATACGAGGAATCTCCATTCGTCGAAGAGATCGCCAGAATCGAAATTCCAAAGAAGTTCCACCTTCCTAGCGTGGCGACATTCGACGGCAGCAACGATCCAGATGATCACATTTCTCTTTATAAACAAAAACTAATGACTGCATCTGTTCCGAGGGAGAGTCGCGAGGCTGTCATGTGCAAAAGCTTTAGCACGACTCTCGTGGGTCCCGCACTGACTTGGTTTATGCGTTTGCCTCAGGGAATGATCGCCTCATTCACGGATCTGGTCAATTCCTTCAAGATCCAATTTGCCAGCAGTCGGAGGCTCGAAAGGCAATCGAGTGATCTCTATCGAATCACCCAAAAGTATAATGAACCTCTCTGAAGCTATCTTAACAGGTACAATAATGAAAAAGTCGCGATCCCCTATTGCGACGTCACCACCTCCATCGAAGCCTTCAGACAAGGTCTGATCAAGGATAGCAACCTCTACAACGAGATCACCAAGTACCCGTGCAGAAGTTTCGAAGATGTCCAAGCCAAAACCATGACCGAGGTGCGTTTGGAAAAAGATCGCTAATCGCGAAAAGCGTCCCATGGACCCGACCAATCTGATCGCAAATCCTCTTCCGACAACCGTCGAGACATACATCATCATCCCTACCCTCGTAGCCGAAATGAGCAAAGTCAGGTAAACTCCTTCCAAGACAGGTCTCAAGACTGGAAGGATGGTCCGACGCTGCCTCCCAGGGTTCTGATAACAGGAATTTGTCATGCTAATTACTGCTATGCAAGTAGTCCAAACAAACCTTAAACTGTAGTCCTAAGTAAGTAAGGGTCGAATCCACAGGGAGACAGATTCTATCTTTATATGCAATTTATATGTCAATCCAAAGTAACCAAAAGGGGGGTTTTGTATGTTTCAGTAAATCTAAGCATGCAAAAGGTAAACAAACTAAAAGTTGTGAAATCAGTGATGGGAAAAACACTTAATCAAACAAACATCCACTATTCGTATGACAAGTTGATCCTAGATAATCATTCAATATCTCATGTGATGTGACCTCTCCTACTATGACAGCTGCAGACGAGGAGGAGGCTATGAGTCTTAGGTCCTCAGGTCCCATTACTAGAGCACGAGCCAAAGCTATTCAAGCTGCGACTCAATCACTGGTGACCAGACTCATAGCAGGTCATGGACGTACAACTACAGATGAGGGATCCATTCTGAGTTTAGTGACAGTTGGGACGTCTACACAGTCTGCAAAGATCCCGGAGCTTACAGATTAGAAATATTGATCGCTATTTGCCTAGTTATCGATATTTCTGATTTATGACATTTTTAGTTTTTAGTCTGGATATTATTTATTATTATTTTCAGTATTTTTAAGGGAGTTTAGGAGGTCATTTTTATACTTAGAATGACCAGCCCCCTTAGAGTAATTTTTAGTGTAATTGTTTTATTTTAAAACTTTTTGGTTAAGGAAAAGGAAGAGTCTTCCTTTTACTTAACCTAGCTTTGTAGCCTCCTTTCTGGTTACGTTGATAATTATAGCTTTTATGTTGAGAGAAAACCTCCATTGAAGCTCCTTCAACGTCACCTTGAATCACCTAGTCGAGCTTGCTCCTTCGTCATTCTCACATCAAATCCTTTAGATCTAGGTCGGGCGTGCTCCCTTCATCTATCCCGCTTCCAAATCTCCATCTTTTCCAGCCCTATACTGGCCGTGAACACCCTTCACCCCTACGGTCATCCACTCACACTTCTATCGCTCCCGAAATCGCTTCCGCCTCGCCGTCGTCTTGCAATCTCCATCAAACACATACGCCTATTCAAGGAGTTGCTTTGCCCCACTACGGATTCATCACGATCTCATCCGGAACTTTAGACCTTCTTCATAGCAAGGTCACATCAACTGGCATCAGAGCCTTCGAATCTGTAACTCGAATCGATTCCTTGCTTATCACAACCTTATTTTCGTGTCAAAAAAATTAAAAAAAAAATCCTGCATTTTTCTCAATAATTCTGATTGTTATTATTCAGTTCAGTTGTTAGAGTAAAAAAAATCGAAAAAAAATTTGTTCCCCTTGAAGACCGAATTGATTCTTATACAAAAATTGGGTGAGTTTCTCTAGTTCTTCACGGCTCTAGTGAATTTCTCCCTACACACAACAATTGCTTCTTGTGTTGATAAATTGGTGATTGAATTATAGATCTAGATTTGCATGCATATACGTTGAATTGCTTTACTTGACCTTGTTGCCTTTAATCTGCAT
The DNA here is from genome assembly GCA_027886185.1 of Rheum nobile. Lineage (NCBI taxonomy): Eukaryota > Viridiplantae > Streptophyta > Magnoliopsida > Caryophyllales > Polygonaceae > Rheum > Rheum nobile. The sequence goes on from WOAB01000163.1 coordinate 4,277,679, forward strand.
CTTCTTTGATCTCTTCTTTCCCACTTGAATCAATTGAGTGTGTTGGTGTCTAGAATATTTTTTTTTAAAAAAATTTTGAGTCCGATCTGCGAAGAGGAGGCTTCCTTGAAGAATTTTCGCCCTTGAAGATTAGGGTTCTTGAGTTCTTGTTGCAATTTCTCTAATTCAAAAAAATAAAAGGCTGAGATCTTTCCTTGTAGAAAAAGCCAGATCTGAAGAATTGCCAAAAAAAATTATCAATCAAAAAAATAATCAAGTCAATCAAACCCTAGTATTTAGGGAAGGTTGTTAGGGCATTTGCCTTCGGCGCCACACAAGCAGCAGCAGCGTCGGCGCCCAGCAAGCCGCGCCCGTGCGGGCGCGCCCAGCCGACCAGCGCTTCTATCCCGGGTACCTCTGAACCGGGTTAAAAGACCCACCCCCCCAGCGCAACAAGCACGGACTTCACAGATCCGGGTTCTTTTCGTGGGTTCCGAAATTTGCACCCTACGGAAGGCCCTTGGTATTTTTATTTTTTATTTTCTTTCTTTTTGTGTCGATTTCTGCATTCGCTTTTTACAGTTATCCTTCTGACTTTGGTGTGAGTTATCCGCTTTTGTTAGTTTACAGCTGCTTAGCGGGGACGCCTAGGTTCATGCCGGATTAAATTTTATGCCTACCGTTATATCCTGGCAACAGCAGTTGAGGTTACTGTAGGGGTATTAGATTGCAGGGATCTGAGTCCTTTTATTTTTATTTTTCCTTTTTGTGTCGGTTTCTGCATTCGCTTTTTACAGTTATCCTTCTGACTTTGGCGTGAGTAATCCGCTTTTGTTAGTTTGCAGCTGCTTAGCCGGGACGCCTAGGTTCACGCCGGATTAAGTTCTGTGCCTACCGTTATATCCTGGCGACAGCAGTTGAGGTTTCTGTAGGGGTATTAGAGTGCAGGAGCTTTTTGTGAGAAAAGCCGAACTTAGGTGGCAACGGTGAAGAGATATAGGGTGCGCAAAGCCAAAATAAGGTAATCGTTGCCCTATCGTTATTGATTCATTTACCATTTCCTCTCTCTCTCACTGTCTTGGCTGTTATAGTCTTGTTGGCAAATCTAGGCTTATATTTCTGCAATTTATATCTACAATTTGTTTGCTGAGTTATCGCTGCATTTTGTGATTGTTGTGTGATTATCCTTAGCCTTCCCGCCCTCACGGCCATATCAGCCTTGCTTTCAGTTGTGATATCTTGGTAGTTCGACTTCTCTTTCGTTTCTGTTGCTTTGTTTTTGTTTTTCCTTTGCTCTGTTGGGGTTTCTGTTGTCTTTTCAGGATAATGGTGAACTCCAATGATGGACATGATACGGGTCGGGTCAATCAACTGGCTAATGCCATTGAGCTTTTGGTGGCCAATCAGCAACATTCCGACGCCGCCATTCAGAGCAACGCGGCTGCCATCGCACGTTCCGATGAACGTTCCGAAGCCAATTTTGTAGCCCTGCGTGACATGCTCAGTAGAGTGATGCCGTCTCTGTCACCGAACCAGCATGACGACCAGAGTACCCTAGCCCAGAAGCAGAAAAAGGGCAAGGGCGTTCTGATATCCGATCCTCCTACGCAGCCTCCGCGGAAAGGATCACAGAAAGAAAGCAGCGCGTCGAAGAAGAAGGTGCGCTCCAAATCAGCCCAGTTGACAATTCCTGAACACAACTCTCAGGACGAGGACGAGCAGGACGATGACGAGTCATATTCAGAGGAGGATGAACAGGTCGATGACAGTGCCGTCAGACGCCAGAGCAGACGCACAGACCCACATGCTTCCACCAGCAAGCAAGGGAAACCCTCCACAGCTCGTCCAAGTCGACACCAGGTAAATTCTGAAACCTTCAATGTCCATTCTTTTGTTGACCATCAGAGTACTGTTTCTCCTGTTGAGTCAGATTCAGATGAAGGGTTCAAGGAATTTGACCTTGAGGATGAGGAAGAAGGGGCCTATAGGTTTTCTGCAGGTTATCACCCACCCCTACAGGACCCACCAGAGCACCAGTTTCATCGTACAGGTTGGGTTTCTCCTCCACAGCAGCCACAGAATCAGGCTGCTTATTACGCTGCACAGGGTCATCCACAGCAATATCAGCAGCAGCGTGTTGCCGGTCCTCCACGAGCGCAGCGACGGCGACAACTACCAGTTGGACAGCAGCGGCAGGGGCTTCCACCGCAGAATTTCTATGCTCCAGCTGCAGGCCAACAGCGATACCCACCCCCAGCTACGTATCGCTAAGAAATTAAGGTGAAAATCGAACCCTTCCTTGGTACTTATGATCCTTCTACTTTCATAGATTGGTTGCAGAGTACCTGCCATGTTCTTCAACACTATCAATATGAGGAGCATGCGAAGGTAGAGATCGTCACCTTGCATTTCCAAGGAGCAGCGCGCACCTGGTGGAACCGACTGGTCCAACAGCAGGCACGCATGGGGTGGCCACCTGTGACAGAGTGGCAACATCTAGTGGCGCTCATGACGCGCAAGTACGTGTCGATGACATACCGAGAGGATATGAAGACAGTCATTTCACTTGCTACTCAGGGTCGTGATACGCCACATGAGTTCTTTGCTCGCTTAGAAGACATGTACTTCAAGGCCGGGGTAAATGTTACTCCCTCTACTCTACGTACACGTTTTGTAACGGGTTTGTCACAGCCATACAGGGATCAGGTTGACGTTCTGCCAATCCGAGACCTCAACAACGTAGTACATACTGCGCAGAAGCCCTATCTTCAAGCGCAGAGACGTCGACAGCAGCCTTGGCAGTCTTCGTCTTTTCCCGCACCAAGGTATACCTCGAATCCTGTCAATTCTTATCGCACTAACTCTTCTTCTAGTTCTGTGCCTAGACAGGATCGCACAGGTATTGCGTCTTCTACGACGCCGCGGCCGGCGCCCCCTTCTTCTGCGCGCCGACAGCCATCGGCCTCTACTGAGACAGGCCGTACAGATCGTTCTAGCGATATAGAGTGTTACAGATGTGGTGGACGAGGACACTATCGGAAGGACTTCCCTAATCAGAAGCGTGTCCTCTACTCCGCCCAAACTGTAGACTACGAGAGCCTTTCGGATGAAGAGGAGAACGTCCCAGAGGAGTCTGCAGAGCTGACTGATGAGGTGATCAGGCCGGGCGACCATGATACAGACGTCATGCATTATGCCTTGGTCACCAGACGCGTCCTCAGCGTCAAGGAAGGAGGTCCACTTGACCAAAGGGAGAATCTGTTTCATTCCCGGTGTCGTATGAAGAATGCGTCGCTGAGTCTGATAATTGATGGAGGGTCGTGCTGCAACATTATAAATGAGAGAGTCATCCGCGACTTCAATCTTCAGACGCAACCACATCCTCAGCCCTACGGTCTGCAGTGGATTTCAGACCAACCCGGTAACAATGTCTCTTTACAGTGTCCCATTACTTTTTCCATAGGACCATTTACAGACACTGTTTTGTGCGATGTTACCGCCATGGATGCCACCCATATTCTGTTACGGCGTCCTTGGCTATTTGACCGTCGCGTCTTCCATGATGGGTTTTTGAACAATTACATGTTCACTCACCATGGAAAGCGCGTGACGCTCTTACCTATGACTCCGAATGAGATTTTACATGACCATGCTATTAGACAGAGGAACAAGGCTATACAGGCTGCAAAGGACAACGGAAAACCCCCTCCAGAGTCCCCTACAGCTTTCCAGCAGAGTTCCCTACAACTTCCTGCAGCATCTTTTTCGGGTACCCAAGGCACTTCAAAATAGGGCGCTGTAAAGGGTTCTGATCATCAGAAGGGTGGCAAAGGTAGTTATGCGCTAAAAGGCACTTGTGAGCAGCGACTTCTCTTGGCGCGATGCCGGAAGGTTTCTGACGTCATCCAAGGCAAGTCTCTCTGTTTCCTACTCATTGCTCTTCATACTGCCCTACCTGTTTCAGAGTCCGCACTCCCCTCTTGTATTTTGTCTATTTTGCAGGAGTTTCAGGATGTGCTGTCGGACGAGTTGCCAGATGGTCTTCCACCACTTCTTGGCATTGAGCACCAGATCGATTTTGTTCCGGGAGCTACTCTTCCCAACCGAGCTGCCTACAGAACTTCTCCAGAGGAAACAAAGGAGTTGCAAAAGCAGGTGCAGGAACTGTTGGAGAAGGGGTATGTGCGCGAGTCTCTTAGCCCGTGCGCTGTTCCCGTCATATTGGTGCCTAAGAAGGACGGCTCTTGGAGGATGTGCGTGGATTGCCGTGCCATCAACCAGATCACCGTCAAATACAGACATCCCATTCCTCGCCTCGACGACATGCTTGACGAGCTACATGGAGCGCAGTTCTTCAGCAAGATTGATCTGAAGAGCGGCTATCATCGGATTCACATGAAGGAGGGGGACGAGTGGAAGACTACTTTCAAGACGAAGTATGGTCTGTATGAGTGGCTAGTCATGCCATTTGGACTGACCAATGCTCCTTCTACGTTCATGAGACTGATGAACCATGTCTTGAGAGCTTTTCTGGGTAAGTTTGTAGTTGTCTATTTTGATGATATTCTTATTTACTCTAGGGCTTTAGATGACCATGATGAGCATCTCCGCCTTGTTTTAGAGTGTTTGAGAGTAGAGAGCTTATACGTCAATCTTGGCAAGTGTGTATTTTGTTCTCCTTCTACAAACTTCCTAGGTTTCGTCGTCAGCAAGGACGGCCTGCAGGTGGATGCAGAAAAGATCTGCGGTATCCAGGAGTGGCCGACGCCGGCTACTCCTACTCAGGTACATTCGTTTTTGGGTTTGGTTGGTTTTTATCGACGGTTTGTTCGTGATTTCAGCACTATAGCCGCCCCATTACACGAGCTGACCAAGAAGGCCGCGTCTATCACTTGGCTTCCATGGCATGATGCTGCTTTTGCCGCCCTGAAGGATGCCTTGTGTCGCGCGCCACTGCTGCAGCTTCCTGACTTCACCCGTCGGTTCGAGGTGGAATGCGACGCTTCTGATTTCGGCATCGGAGGTGTCTTGCTACAGGAAAAGAGGCCGATTTCCTACTTTTCAGAGAAGTTGTCAGGTGCACAGCTGAACTACCCGACGTATGACAAGGAGTTGTACGCACTGATTCGGGTTCTGAAGACGTGGCAACACTATCTATGGCCTGCAGAGTTCGTGATTCACTCAGATCATGCAGCTCTTAGTTATCTGCGCAGCCAGACGACTCTTAGCAGACGCCACGCTCGCTGGGTTGAGTTCATGGAGACGTTCCCCTATCTCATTGTTCACAAGAAAGGTAAGGAGAATGTGGTAGCCGACGCCCTTTCTCGCAGGTACGTCCTCATTACTCAGCTACAGTCTCAGTTATTTGGGTTTGCATTGCTCAAGGATCTTTATGCTATTGATCCTTTCTTTTCTACATTCTTTGAGCAATGTAAATCCACTGGTCGTGAACATGCTACGTATTTCCTTGATGACGGATTTCTGTACAAAGGTGGGAAGCTTTGCATCCCTTCATCCTCTGTCAGAAATTTGCTGATTGAGGAAGCACATAGTCGTGGTCACTTTGGCGTGTCTAAGACGATGGCATCACTTCGCGAACACTTCTTCTGGCCTAAGATGGTCAACAATGTTACGAAGTATTGTCAGAGTTGTGTGACATGCCACAAAGCTAAGGCCAGGTCTAGTCCGCATGGTCTCTACACGCCTCTGCCGATTCCAGCTGGCCCGTGGGAAGATATTTCCATGGATTTTATCACTGGGTTGCCTATGTCTCGGCGTGGTAGAGATTCTATATTTGTGGTCGTAGACAGGTTCTCTAAGATGGCACACTTCATTGCTTGTAAGAACACTAGTAACGCCACTGACGTTGCTACTATGGTCTTCGACAATGTCGTGAGACTCCACGGTATTCCGCGCACTATTGTTAGTGATCGGGACACCAAGTTCGTCGGCCATTTCTGGAGAACCTTGTGGGGTAAGCTCGGTACTAAACTCCTATTTTCTACGAGCTACCACCCACAGACGGATGGTCAGACAGAGGTGACCAACCGCACTCTTGGCGCCCTCCTTCGGACGGTTCTGAAGAGTAACCCACACAGGTGGGAGGACTTACTGTCTACTGTGGAGTTTTGTTATAACAGGTGCAGGCACAGCGCGACTAAACTGACCCCGTTCGAAGTTGTCTATGGACGGAACCCGCTGACGCCGCTGGACTTGACTCCCTATCCTAGGAAGGATACAGACAGCACCACAGCTGACAGATTGGCCGATCACATCAAGGACCTGCACACTCGGACGCGCAACCAGCTGGAGCGCAGAGCAGCACAGTATGCGGCCCAGAAGAACAAAGGACGACGCAGGATTGTCTTTGCTCCTGGCGACTTGGTTTGGCTTCACTTGCGGAAAGAGCGTTTTCCTTCCAACCGCAAGTCTAAGCTCGACCAAAGGGGTGATGGACCATTCCGTGTTGTCAAGGCCATCAATGACAACGCCTACCAACTAGAGCTCCCAGACAAGTATGGTGTTCACCCAACCTTCAATGTTGCTGATCTATCACCGTACGTGGAGCCATAGTATGATGCGGGTGAAGCGGGGACGCTTCACACTCAAGTGGGGGAGGATGATGTGACCTCGCCTACCATGACAACTGCAGACGAGGAGGAGGCTATGAGTCTTAGGTCCTCAGGTCCCATTACTAGAGCACGAGCCAAAGCTATTCAAGCTGTGACTCAATCACTGGTGACCAGACTCGTAGCAGGTCATGGACGTACAACTACAGATGAGGGATCCATTCTGAGTTTAGTGACAGTTGGGACGTCTATATAGTCTGCAGAGATCCCGGAGCTTACAGATTAGAAATATTGATCGCTATTCGCCTAGTTATCGATATTTCTGATTTATGACATTTTTAGTTTTTAGTCCGGATATTATTTATTATTATTTTTAGCATTTTTAAGGGAGTTTAGGAGGTCATTTTTATACTTAGAATGACCAGCCCCCTTAGAGTAATTTTTAGTGTTTTAATTGTTTTATTTTAAAACTTTTTGGTTAAGGAAAAGGAAGAGTCTTCCTTTCACTTAACCTAGCTTTGTAGCCTCCTTTCTGGTTACGTTGATAATTATAGCTTTTATGTTGAGAGAAAACCTCCATTGAAGCTCCTTCAACGTCACCTTGAATCACCTAGTCGAGCTTGCTCCTTCGTCATTCTCACATCAAATCCTTTAGATCTAGGTCGAGCGTGCTCCATTCATCTATCCTGCTTCCAAATCTCCATCTTTTCCATCCCTATACTGGCCGTGAACACCCTTCACCCCTACGGTCATCCACTCACACTTCTATCGCTCCCGAAATCGCTTCCGCCTCGCCGTCGTCTTGCAATCTCCATCAAACGCAGACGCCTATTCAAGGAGTTGCTTCGCCCCACTACGGATTCATCACGATCTCATCCGGGACTTGAGACCTTCTTCATAGCAAGGTCACATCATCATGCAATGGAAATTCCAATTCCTTTTCAGATATAACTAATAGCACAACCAGATACTATTAGCACTAACTAATTAAACAACCCTGAAACTATCAAGATTCAGTTTAACAGCAGTGTTACGGATAGGAATATAGTTGGATACAATTCTAGTATAAAACAACCAGCTTTTATCCTAGAATGTAAATCAGTTCTCTTCTGCATAAGACTAGCACAACCAGATACTAGTACGATGCAGTTGATACTCCGAAATAGATATGCTCAACCAGTAACAATCTAGATCTAGCAATCAATCAATAGAAACAAACCCTAGTTGCGCAGGCTAGAGATTATCAATATTAATCATAAGCAATCAAGCAAGAGAATAGATAAAATCCATACAATAGATAAGGAATGAGAATCTCACAACTGAATCAAAACGAAAGCTTCAGCGTCTGACTAAGCAAGAGTGGCTTAGTTCTTCATAACAAAGTACGTAGAAAGGGAAAAGATGAAATTAGGGTTTGAGAGAGGAAAACAAGTCTTTCCTCTACCCTTAAATACTAAAAGGAAAATCTCCAAAATTCACATTAAACGAAATACTAAAACGTAATAAAAGTAGTCCAAATAAAACAAATAAGGAAAACGAGCTCGGTGGGCTTCTGACAGCGGCGGCGGTCGTTGCCTCCTCTGTGGCGGTCGCCGTAATTGCGGCGGTCGCCGTCTTTATACGGCGGTCTCCGTTCTCAAGTCGTAGCCAAGGTTGCTGGGAGGGCTTTGGCGGCGGTCGCCGCAATGTGGGCAGCGGTCACCGTGAAGCCATTCCTTCAGTGTCTTCGTCTCTTCAGCTCCGAATGCTCCCAAAGCCTCCAAAAGTGTGTCTTCAGCACCTCCTCGCCAATACTCCACAACTCCTCTAAAGTATCCTAAAATACCACTAAATCAATGCTAAAACCTCGTCTATACTCGTCTCGAGTGGATAGAAAACTATCACCCATCATCAATAGAATCCCTAGATCATCAACATGCAAAGAAGCTCACAACTAAGAGTAAAAGCACCTACATGAAAGCACAACATCCCCCTGACCAACCACACAAGAAATATACTCATCCACCAGCACACATCAGCACACACAACACCAACACAATGCACACAACAACAACAACAACGACAACCTAATCCTCAGCTCCAAACAAAACACGCCATCCAAGTCCAACATCAACAAAAATCATCAACGAGAGTGAAATAACACCACAATAACTACAACTTATTCCTCCAAGTGAAAACCTACCCAAAACACTCATATACTCCACTTCTTATGTCTCCTGCGCCGGTAAATTGATAGTCCTAAAACCACTCAATTTTTTTTTCCACTCATTTTACTTAGGCGCCTTTTCAGGTTTTCACCTAACACTCTCATTTCATTTTTCAAATTGGACTCACCACCTCACATCACTCTGAATCTATTTTTGCCAAGGCCTAATACCTGCCAGATTACCTGCTTTTTACCTGAACCGCCCTTTCGGGTTTTCAGTCCATCCTAGGATTTTTATTGCCTTTTTTTCTTTCTTTTTGGCTTTTTCTTTTCTTTATTATTTTTTTTCTTGTTTTTTTTCAGAATAACAATAGCAAATACAGAATCCACTCCCCCACACTTGTAATAAACATTGTCCTCAATGAAAGAAGATAGAAATAAATAGGGTAAGTAGAGAAAGTACCACTACTGCGGAGGTGGTGGAAAGCCTGGATATTGGGAACCCATGAATAGGTTCCACTGACGCATCTGCTCCTCCATGGCCCTGATGTCGTCGTTGTATTGCTGCATAATAGTAGACTGTGCGGCATAGTGACCGCGCTCCTCCTGGCGGAACACAACAAACTCCTCATGATACCCTTGTGCCTCCTGGCGGAAATCAACAAAGTCTGACTGCATGGATCTCTGGCGAGTATCCATCTGCTGGAGCGTCTCCCACCTCCTCATCTGTAAGTCCGGATGCTCCTCAGCAGCAGCCTGCACCTTAGGCACCGGTTTTGGTTTTTTTTTTTTTTTTTGACTTTTGACTTTTGCTCCCCGTTTAAGGTTTTTTTTTCGGGGTATTTTATTTTCGTCTTTTGCTCCCCGTTGAAGGTTTTTTCGGGGCCCTTTTTTTTGTTTTTTTTTTTACTTTTGCTCCCCGTTTAAGGTTTTTTTTCAGGGTATTTTATTTTCATTTTTTGCTCCCCGTTTAAGGTTTTTTCGGGGCCCTTTTTTTTTGAATAAGGATAGAAGTCGAACCTGGGAATGGCGGCGATCGCCGTAATTAAACGGCGGTCGCTGCCATTTGCCGTAGCCAGATGAACGAAGGAGGGGATTGGCGGCGGGCGCTGTAACGGGGGGCGGCGGTCGCCGTAAGGATGGCGGCGGTCGCCGTTTCTCCTTCTTCACTTGGATACGCTTTCTGCAGGTTAGTTCGACACAGAATGCAAAGCAGAAATAAAATCAAATTGAAATTAACTAAAGGAAGGGAAATAAACTACCTAATCATCGGGTTGCCTCCCTAGAAGCGCCTTGTTTACTGTCCTTGGCTCGACATAGTGCTCAACCTCTTCAACTCGGGTTGCTCCTATCACTTGAACTCCTGAGGTCTATATCAGGGGGATGCCGCTTTGTGTGCTCCATGTTGAGCCTTTCCCCCATGCTTGTGCCTTTGCTGATGGTTGGACCACTTTTTACATCTATGATTGCACTTGTCATTTTCAGAAATGGCCTACCCAACATCTCAGGGGTTGCATGTTTGTCATGCCCCGTATCCAGCATGTAAAAATCCACCAATCTCTCTTCCTGATCCTTGGTGAGCTTGCTTGAGATGATCACCGGTAATGTCTCCTTGTCTCCAAGAAATACATACTTGAGGTGATCGGGAAGTTGCTTTAACTCAACCACTGGTGCCTGCACAATAGAGGGCAAAAGCTTCTCGCTAGGCAAGGTTAGTGGTATAGGTGATTTACCTGGTAGCTCAAGAGGAAGCTTATAGTAAGCATCCAACTCATTGACAACTTCCTGCATGTCAGTAGATAAAGTAAAATCCAAACTAGAATCAACAATAATAGATTGCGTGTCATCTAGGCAGTCCACATCAAAAACATCTTGCACCACAGGCTCAAGTACATCAATTGCACATAGAGAATGATCATCAGAAGGATATTTCATGGCTTCATAGATATTGTAATTAATAGTTTGGCCATTAAATTCCATAGTCAAGGAACCAGTACTCACATTAATCTTTGTATTGGCGGTTTTCAGGAATGGTCTCCCTAACAGAATAGGGGTTGCATGCTTATCATGTTCCATATTAAGCACAAAGAAGTCAGCAGGAAAAGTAAGATCACCAAACATAACTAATACATCCTCCACTATCCCTATAGGACGCACACTAGATCGATCAGCTAACTGAATGGAAATATTAGTCGCATGCATGGGTCCTAATCGTAAGGATTCACAAAGGGATGAAGGTAGAACATTAATGGAGGCACCCAAATCTAACATAGCTTTATTGAACTTGGTACCTCCAATAGTAATTGGAATGGTGAACATACCTGGGTCTCCATACTTCTTGGGTAAGCGCTTCTGAAACACAGCAGAAACATGTTCGCTTACCTTTACCTTCTTCTTGCTGTTCCTATCCTGATTTCTCTTTGTTGTGCACATCTGCTTCAAGAACTTAGCATAACGAGGAACATATTTGATCAAATTAAGGAGAGGAATGTTTACCTCAACGTTTCTGAACATCTCAAACATGTCCTTGTCCTACGCAAGTGGCTTGGTATGCTTCAATGCAGATGGGAATGGTGGAACGGGCTTCCACTCAGGAAAAATCGGAGTTTCAGACTCCTTCTCAGCCTCAGCATCGGCTACAGGGAGGCGGCGGTTGCCATAAGGTTGGCGGCGGTCGCCGCTAACATCATCAGAAAGTTTGGAAACTGGATCACCGTCACGGCGGTCGCTGCCTTCTGGGCGGCGGTCGCCGTTTTCTGGGCGGCGGTCGCCGTAAGGCTGTTGGCGGTCGCCGCTGATGCTCTGCTCCAAATCCGGACTTTCTTCCTTGTTGACCTCAGAATTATCTTCTTCGAGCCTCTTCCCACTTCTCAGAGTTACAGCACTGACATTCTGAATGTTTGGGTTCACTTCCGTTTGAGATGGAAGTTTACTAGAATCCTTTACGTCAAGTTTACTCACTACTTGAGAAATCTGACCAACCTGCCTTTCCAAGTTCTGAATGCTAGCTTGTGTAGTTTCATGGAATTGCAATTGGCTCTTAGTCAACTTAGCAACATTCTCATTGAGATTTACGTTGCTCTGCATCCGCATCTTCACCAAATCATCCATAAAGGAGGATGAATTAGAGCTCTTTCCTTGAGGTTGTGGCACAAATGACTGCCTAGGTTGTTGAGGATTACCCTGTTGTTGGTTTGGTTCTGGGTCTCTCCATCTGAAGTTGGGATGATCCTTCCAACCAGGATTGTATGTACTGGAGTAAGGATCATGCCTGGGCCTCTGCTGAAATCCTCCTACTGCATTCACTTCCTCTTGTAGAGTAGGACATGAGTCAGTAGGATGCAAGTCGTCATGACAGATCTCACAGGCCTTAGCCTGCTGAGGTGTACCTTTCAGTTTCAGACGCCTCACCTCCTCTTTCAACACATCAAAATCAGCTTGATCAATTTTAGATTGAGAACTAGTGACTACCAAGCTTTGGGAGCCTCTCCCACTGTATTGTCTAGAGTCATCAGCCAAGGTGGCAAATATCTCTAGAGCCTCTTCATAAGTCCTCTTCAGAATATTCCCACCACATGCAGAATTTACCATCCGACGATCATCTTCACGGAGTCCTCCATGCAAATAAAGAATCGGATCATGATTAGCATAACCATGGTAGGGGCAAATCTTCACCAGTTTCTTGAAGCGTTCATAATAGTCATAGAGAGACTCATTAGACAGTTGCTCTACATTGCAGATCTTCTTCTTGAGCTGATTAGATTTGATTGCTGGAAAGTATTTATCAAGAAACACCTTCTTCAAATTCACCCAAGTAGTGACGCTTCCTGGGGGTAAAGAATGATACCAGTCTTTAGCTGATTCCTTCAGAGAAAAGGAAAAGACTCTCAACCTCATCTGATCTTCAGTAATATCAGATGGCCGCATGCTGGTGCAGACCTCAAGGAATTCATCCAGGTGCTGAATAGGATCCTCAAGTGGGGTTCTACTGAATTTCGGGAGTAAATGGACTACTCTTGTCTTAAGCTCAAATTTAACCCCATCAGCCAGGGAAGGGAATTGCACAGCACGAGTTGGTTGCTCCAAGTTAGGAGCTGTCAGAGATTCAAGAGTAACACGTTGATCAGCCATCGTATCAGCTTCCTGAAGTAGTGTACGTGCAGCTCTGCGAGCTTGAAGAAAAGTTCTCTCGATTTCTGTATCAAAAACAAGAAGTAGATTATTAGTAATACGGGTGTGAACCATAAGATAGGTTCACACCAAGATTGGCACACAAATCACACACACAAAATAGATTATTGCCTCCCCGGCAACGGCGCCAATTTGATAATAGAAATTTGTCGTGCTAATTACTGTTATGCAAGTAGTCCAAACAAACCTTAAACCGTAGTCCTAAGTAAGTAAGGGTCGAATCCACAGGGAGACAGATTCTATCTTTATATGCAATTTATATGTCAATCCAAAGTAACCAAAAGGGGGGTTTTGTATGTTTCAGTAAATCTAAGCATGCAAAAGGTAAACAAACTAAAAGTTGTGAAATCAGTGATGGGAAAAGCACTTAATCAAACAAACATCCACTATTCGTATGACAAGTTGATCCTAGATAATCATTCAATATCTCATGCAATGGAAATTCCAATTCCTTTTCAGATATAACTAATAGCACAACCAGATACTATTAGCACTAACTAATTAAACAACCCTGAAACTATCAAGATTCAGTTTAACAGCAGCGTTACGGATATGAATATAGTTGGATACAATTCTAGCATAAAACAACCAGCTTTTATCCTAGAATGTAAATCAGTTCTCTTCTGCATAAGACTAGCACAACCAGATACTAGTACGATGCAGTTGCTACTCCGAAATAGATATGCTTAACCAGTAACAATCTAGATCTAGCAATCAATCAATAGAAACAAACCCTAGTTGCACAGGCTAGAGATTATCAATATTAATCATAAGCAATCAAGCAAGAGAATAGATAAAATCCATACAATAGATAAGGAATGAGAATCTCACAACTGAATCAAAACGAAAGCTTCAGCGTCTGACTAAGCAAGAGTGGCTTAGTTCTTCATAACAAAGTACGTAGAAAGGGAAAAGATGAAATTAGGGTTTGAGAGAGGAAAACAAGTCTTTCCTCTACCCTTAAATACTAAAAGGAAAATCTCCAAAATTCACATTAAACGAAATACTAAAACGTAATAAAAGTAGTCCAAATAAAACAAATAAGGAAAACGAGCTCGGTGGGCTTCTGACAGCGGCGGCGGTCGTTGCCTCCTCTGTGGCGGTCGCCGTAATTGCGGCGGTCGCCGTCTTTATACGGCGGTCTCCGTTCTCAAGTCGTAGCCAAGGTTGCTGGGAGGGCTTTGGCGGCGGTCGCCGCAATGTGGGCAGCGGTCACCGTGAAGCCATTCCTTCAGTGTCTTCGTCTCTTCAGCTCCGAATGCTCCCAAAGCCTCCAAAAGTGTGTCTTCAGCACCTCCTCGCCAATACTCCACAACTCCTCTAAAGTATCCTAAAACACCACTAAATCAATGCTAAAACCCCGTCTATACACACAACATAATCGTGTGTATCAGGTTCAATCTTACAACTTCAGTGTTTCCATGTCGGAGCTCGTCAAGAGTTTCGACAAATATGGAAAAGAAGTAAGATGGCCCCGAAAGAGCGATCGAGCAAACGTTAAAAAAGACATAAGCAGGTGGTGTGAATTCCACGGTGACCATGATCACTCAACGGACGAATGCATCGCCTTATACAAAGAGGTCGTCAGGTTACTTGCTCAAGGATTCTTGCGCGACGTGATCTCGGAACGAGCCAAAGCCAACATGGAACGATGAGATCAGGTAAAACAAGATAAACCCCCATCTCCTGTCCATACAAAAATTATCAATACCATTTCAGGGGGCTCGGACGTATGTGGGAACACGTACTCTGCAGCCAAAAGACATGTGAAAGAAAGCAAAGGCAGTAAACCCGAGACGCCAGAATTCAGACAAACCAGGGTCTCCGACCTCCCAACGGTCACGTTCGACGAGTCCGATGCCGACGGATCGTAAAACCATCAAGATGGTCTGGTAATCTCTTTGTCTATTGGGAACTGTTTGATACGTAGAGTACTAATCGATACAGGAAGTTAAACCAATCTCTTGACCTTCGACGCCCTCAAAGGGATGGGTCTGGGCGAAGATGATCTTATCAAGAAATCGACTCTACTACTCGAATTCAGCGGCGAAGTTAAACATACTATCGGCGAAATCGTTCTTACGACATACGTCGGAGGAGTAAACTAACATGTGAAATTTCTAGTCCTAGACTGCCCGTCTCCCTATAATTGCATTCCTGGCAGGCCCTGGATACATGCTATGAAGGTGGTACCCTCGACGTACCATCAAATCATCAAGTTCCCTACCAAGTGGGGAGTCCAAGAAATCAAAGGAGATCAGAGGATGGCCAAGGAATGCTATGTCGCCTCCATGAAGAGCGCGGTCGAACCCAAGACCGCATAGCAATCACAGCTCGGCAAAGGATCTAGTCGATACGTCGAACCAGAATCGGAAAAGCTTGATGAGATCGCATTAGATCCTTCAAAGCCAAACCAAACGGTAAGGGTCGGGTCGGACCTGGACGACTCGACCAGACAACAAATACTGGATTTCCTCCGATCTAATGTTGATTGCTTTGCGTGGTCACATGAAGACATGATCGGAATATCTCCAAACATTATTACTCATAAATTGAATGTAGATCCGTCTCACCCCCCCTGTAAAGCAGAAGCGCAGGAAATTGCCCCAGAGCGAAATAAGATCGTCGACGACGAAGTCAGGAGCCTGTTGGAAACAGGAAAAATAAGAGAAGTCAACTACCCCGAATGGCTGGCCAACGTGGTTGTGGTCCAAAAGAAAAACGGCAAATGGAGAGTCTGCATCGACTTCACCGACCTTAACAAGGCTTGTCCCAAAAATTCCTTCCCACTCCCTCATATCGACGCCATGGTCAACGCGACGACAGGGCACGAAATTCTATCCTTCATGGACGCGTTCAGTGGCTACAATCAGATCCTCATGGAACCAGAAGACCAAGAGAAAATGGCATTCGTCACAAGCCAAGGTATCTATTGTTATAAAGTAATGCCCTTCAGACTAAAAAACGCAGGGGCTACTTATCAACGACTAATCAACAAGATGCTTAAAGATCAGATTGGGAGCACAATGGAAGTCTACAAAGGCGACATGCTGGTCAAATCGAAAAAGAAAAAGGACCACATCGATCAGCTCCGCGACAACTACGAGGTACTAAAAAGATATAACATGAAATTAAATCCTATGAAATGCTCTTTCGGGGTGTCGTCAGGAAAATTCTTGGGGTACATGGTGACACAAAGAGGAATAGAAGCCAGTCCAGAACAGGTCAAGGCCCTCATCAATCTCCAATCCCCTCGATGCGTCAAGGACGTATAAAAGCTGACAGGTCGGATAGCAGCCCTGAACAAATTCATCTCGAAGTCATCCGATAAGTGAAAACCCTTTCATGACGCTTTCAAGAAGAACAAGTCCTTTCAATGGATAGAAGAACATGAAGTCGCGTTCCAAGATTTGAAGAAATACCTGCCTCCTCTGCGGCGGTCGCCGTAATTGCGGCGGTCGCCGTCTTTATACGGCGGTCGCCGTTCTCAAGTCGTAGCCAAGGTTGCTGGGAGGGATTTGGCGGCGGTCGCCGCAATGTGGGCAGCGGTCGCCGTAAAGCCATTCCTTCAGTGCTTCGTCTCTTCAGCTCTGAATGCTCCCAAAGCCTCCAAAAGTGTGTCTTCAGCACCTCCTCGCCAATACTCCACAACTCCTCTAAAGTATCCTAAAACACCACTAAATCAATGCTAAAACCCCGTCTATACACACAACATAATCGTGTGTATCAGGTTCAATCTTACAACTTCAGTGTTTCCGTGTCGGAGCTCGTCAAGAATTTCGACAAATATGGAAAAGAAGTAAGATGGCCCCGAAAGAGCGACCGAGCAAACGTAAAAAAAGACATAAGCAGGTGGTGTGAATTCCACGGTGACCATGATCACTCAATGGACGAATGCATCGCCTTATACAAAGAGGTCGTCAGGTTACTTGCTCAAGGATTCTTGCGCGACGTGATCTCGGAACGGGCCAAAGCCAACATGGAACGACGAGATCAGGTAAAACAAGATAAACCCCCATCTCCTGTCCATACAAAAATTATCAATACCATTTCAGGGGGCTCGGACGTATGTGGGAACACGTCCTCTGCAGCCAAAATACATGCGAAAGAAAGCAAAGGCAGTAAACCCGAGACGCCAGAATTCAGACAAACCAGGGTCTCCGACCTCCCAACGGTCACGTTCGACGAGTCCGATGCCGACGGATCGTAAAACCATCAAGATGGTCTGGTAATCTCTTTGTCTATTGGGAACTGTTTGATACGTAGAGTACTAATCGATACAGGAAGTTAAACCAATCTCTTGACCTTCGACGCCCTCAAAGGGATGGGTCTGGGCGAAGATGATCTTATCAAGAAATTGACTCCACTACTCGAATTCAGCGGCGAAGTTAAACATACTATCGGCGAAACCGTTCTTACGACATACACCGGAGGAGTAAACTAACAGGTGAAATTTCTAGTCCTAGACTGCCTGTCTCCCTATAATTGCATTCCTGGCAGGCCATGGATACATGCTATGAAGGCGGTACCCTCGACGTACCATCAAATCATCAAGTTCCCTACCAAGTGGGGAGTCCAAGAAATCAAGGGAGATCAGAGGATGGCCAAGGAATGCTATGTCGCCTCCATGAAGAGCACGGTCGAACCCAAGACCGCATAGCAATCACAGCTCGGCGAAGGATCTAGTCGATACGTCGAACCAGAATCGGAAAAGCTTGATGAGATCGCATTAGATCCTTCAAAGTCAAACCAAACGGTAAGGGTCGGGTCGGACCTGGACGACTCGACCAGACAACAAATACTGGATTTCCTCCGATCTAATGATGATTGCTTTGCGTGGTCTCATGAAGACATGATCGGAATATCTCCAAACAATATTACTCATAAATTGAATGTAGATCCGTCTCACCCCCCCCCCCCTGTATAGCAGAAGCGCAGGAAATTGCCCCAGAGCGAAATAAGATCGTCGACGACAAGTCAGGAGCTTGTTGGAAACATGAAAAATAAGAGAAGTCAACTACCCCGAATGGCTGGCCAACGTGGTTGTGGTCCAAAAGAAAAACGGCAAATGGAGAGTCTACATCGACTTCACCGACCTTAACAAGGCTTGTCCCAAAAATTCCTTCCCACTCCCTCATATCGACGCCATGGTCAACGCGACGACAGGGCACAAAATGCTATCCTTCATGGACACGTTCAGTGGCTACAATCAGATCCTCATGGAACCAGAAGACCAAGAGAAAATGGCATTCGTCACAAGCCAAGGTATCTATTGTTATAAAGTAATGCCCTTCAGACTAAAAAACGCAGGGGCTACTTATCAACGACTAATCAACAAGATGCTCAAAGATCAGATTGGGAGCACAATGGAAGTCTACAAAGGCGACATGCTGGTCAAATCGAAAAAGAAAAAGGACCACATCGATCACCTCCGCGACAACTACGAGGTACTAAAAAGATATAACATGAAATTAAATCCTATGAAATGCTCTTTCGGGGTATCGTCAGGAAAATTCTTGGGGTACATGGTGACACAAAGAGGAATAGAAGCCAGTCCAGAACAGGTCAAGGCCCTCATCAATCTCCAATCCCCTCGATGCGTCAAGGACGTACAAAAGCTGACAGGTCGGATAGCAGCCCTGAACATATTCATCTGGAAGTCATCCGATAAGTGAAAACCCTTTCACGACGCTTTCAAGAAGAACAAGTCCTTTCAATGGATAGAAGAACATGAAGTCGCGTTCCAAGATTTGAAGAAATACCTGGCCAGTCCCTTGTTGTTAACCAAACCCAAAGACGACGAGCCATTATTGCTATACCTAGCAGTATCGGAGTCCGCCGTGAGCGCATTACTGGTCAGAGAAGAAGATGGCAAGCAATCGCCAATCTACTATGTCAGTCAAATGTTACTGCCAGCAGAAACAAGGTACACATCGCTAGAAAAACTTCTCCTATCACTGGTAATGGCATCAAATAAACTCAAACCATATTTCGAATCTCATACTATAATTGTCCGTACTAACCATCCCATGAGAGCAATCATGAGGAAACCCGAGTTCATAGGACGAATGGCCAAATGGGCGATACACCTCAGCGGCTACGACATCGAATACGAACCCAAGACGGTAATCAAATCGCAAGCCTTGGCTGACTTTGTGGCAGACTTCAGCCCGACCCTAGAACTAGAAGTCGCCAAAGAAGCAACACAGTTACTTACGACAGAGGAAACAGGTAAATGGGAGCTCCACACTGATGGTGCGTCGAACACTAGAGGATCGGGGCTAGGGGTCGTGCTGAAATCGCCACAAGGGGACAAGATAGCCCAGGCCGTAAGATGCGAATGGGACACGACCAACAACGAAGCCGAATACGAAGCACTCATATTTGGGCTCATTTTGGCACGCGGCCTAGGAGTCTGAGAAATCGAAGTCATCTACGACTCCCTCTTGGTCGTAAATCAAATACAAGGGTCGTACAACGCCAAGGACGACAGGATGATAGCTTATCTAGACGTAGCCAAGAAGCTAATCGACCAATTCCAAACATTCGACATCAGGCAAGTTCCCAGAGATCTCAACTCTCAGGCTGACGCACTAGCTAACTTGGGGTCCGTCTTGGACCCAAAGGAGTTCCCAAACATCCCACTGGCACACATCACAACACCAGCCGTTCCAAAAACACTCAAAGATTCGAGTACACCATTGGAAGAACTTGTCACGATGGAGATAGGTGACCGACCAGAAGAAGACATCGTCAACGATCATGACGACTGGACGTTATCTTACATCAAATGGCTAAAAGACGGCATCCTACCCAATGACAAAACGGAAGCAAAAAGGCTAAAGGTACAAGCTCTTTCCTTCGATATTATAAGTGATGTCTTGTTCAAGAGATATGTCACAGGGATACTCCTACGATGCCTCAAGACTCCAGAAGTCAGACGCATCTTACAGTCATTACATGAAGGAGAATGTGGAAACCACACCGGAGGACGAAGCCTCTTAGGGAAAGCCTTGCGATGCGTGCCAACGACACGCACCCGTTCCTCATCAACTCTCGGAACTCCTCCATCCGACTCTGGCACCATGGCCCTTCATGAGATGGGGGATGGACATCGTCGGAAAACTCCCACCTGCGTCGGGTTAATGAGTCTTTTTCCTTGCCATGACAGACTATTTTTCCAAATGGATCGAAGCTGAAGCCTACCGAGAGGTAAAAGATCAACACGTCATTTCATTTATAAAACGCAATATCTTGTGCAGATTTGGCATCCCATCGGAAATAGTGTGCGACAATGGCTCCCAGTTCATCATTCATAAGACTCGAGCCTTTTGCGACTAGTGGAATATCAAGCTGTCACATCCACTCCTCGATATCCACAATCTAACGGACAAGCCGAGTCTAGCAACAAAATCATCGTCAATAACCTCAAGAAACGCCTCACATGGGCTAAAGGAAAATGGGCAGACGAACTCCCTCTCATCCTCTGGTCCGACAGGACCACCCCAAAGAATTCGACTGGACAATCACCATTCTCACTCGTCTACAGAAGTGAAGCGGTCATTCCCGTCGAGCTACTGATTCCGACAGCACGTTATAGTCTTCAGACGAATGAGCAAAACGACGTCGAGCTAGCGCACAACTTAGACACGGTGGATGAGACTAGGGAAAGAGCCAGAATTAGAATGGTCAGGTTCCAACAACAGGTCACAAGAAGTTACAACAAAATTGTTCGAGCCAAAGTCTTCAAAGTTGGCGACTCGGTCCTCAGAAAGACATTCCAAAACACCAAGAATCCGACCGACGGAAAGCTCGCACCTCAGTGGAAAGGACCCTATCTCATCAAGGAAGTGGTCGGACAAGGAGCGTACCGATTGGAAGACAAATACGGGCGACCGATCCCAAGAAGTTGGAACGCAACACACTTGAAGCTATACCACTTCTAGACCAGCAAAGTAAGGCACTAACACTCTTTCACTTGTCATGTGCTATTCGTTGCTATGAGCTCAATTCTATTTCTTGAAACTGAGTACTCACATCTAGTAAGGACATTTTTCCTTGCAAAACCTAAGTACATGACGACGTCAACATACACACTGGATCCAATCACAAACAAAAGCGCTTACACTACATTTACACGATCGATCGGAACACAGGGAGTTGAATACCAAAGGCACGTCGACACTCCGCCCGCCTTATACAATACATAAGGTTAAGACACCTTATTACATTTACATTTGCAGGCCTCCTTCTTTACACACAAACGGCAAGCCCTACTCGACGGAGCACACGGGCAAACCTGACACACAAATCAAAAGCATCAACGACAATCTTCTCTAGAAGAATCCGACAAAACATACGAACATAAAACAAGTTCGACCCTTTGTAAAACAGATTACGTCAATAAAAGTCTAAGCTTTTTACATCCACGTGACCCGCGATGGTGGACGGCTCGCCAAAACATATTGTCTGCCTACACACACGTATGACTTCAAATTGTCCACAAACACATTCCGTGACCCGTGATGGTAGACTGGTCGCCAAACCAGAAGCATTCTACCCATACACAGGTGGGATCACAAGTCATTTACGAAAAATAGTCAAGAGTCGGGATTCATAGCATTACCTTCAGCAGGGTCCGGATCGGAGGAAGGCTGTGGCTCGATCGGCACGGTGTCGCCAGAATGGACCTCGTCTTCACCGACACTTTCGTCTAGAGATTCCTCTCCAACACCGGCCAACTGGAAAAGCTCCGAACCAGGATTCCCCTTCGGAAACAGGGTATCCATGGTCTCCTTCTCCGCCTTCAAATCCCAGGTCTCCTGCTTGCCCTCTTCGAACTCCTCGATCATCTCGACACGCGACTTCAACGCGTAGGAAGCGCCTACGTCGCCTGCGACCGGACCAGCCTCAATCTTAGCATGCCTCACCTTTTCTTCGACACTTGACTGGCTCTCACTGAGCTCCCTCCGACAAACATCCAAGTCATCTTGGCAGCTCTTCAGCTCCCTAGTGAAGCGGTGCTCAGCGTCACTAAAACGGCTCTCGGCTCCTTCCACCTTGGTCTTCAAAGACGCCAGGTCAGACTCTGACCTAGCAGCCATGTCCTCAGCCTTAGCGACCATTTATTTGACTCCATAATACACGCCCAAGAGAAACTGGAAAGTCTAGAAAAAGGCGAGATCGAAGTAATTAGAGACCATCTAGACCGGGTGGAAAGAAAACATACAAACTTGAGATCCGACAAGACGACTTACCTTCCACGCAGAGCACCCCGCTTCGCCAATACAATCCAAGGGAGAGACACTATCAACTTTAGACTTCAGAGTTGGGTCCTGAGCATGAAAGAGATCAACAATCGATCGACCGACCGCATCGATCTTCTCGACTCCACGAGCAACCGTCGCCTTAATCTTTGAAGTATCCACCACCTTCACATCGCCAGAAGAAGCACCTGCCTTCTTTTTCGAGCCAACTTTGGCTGGGAGACGACTCCCCCGGCGTCGATTTACTCGACGACGCCCTGGCCGCCGCCAGCCTTTGCTCTATTAGACTTTTCCCAGACACTCCCTTCAAACGGGCTGTCGACCGACCAGCCGGAGACGCTGACACGATAGACAAAACATAAGTCGCAAGCAGACAATTAAAAAAAATTAATAATAATAATAATAATACATGAGTCAAACAAAAACTCACACTTGACCCGAGACGACGAAACAGTCGACATAACGTCCTGAGTAGTAGGGGAGACCGACAATAGGTTGACGTTTATGAATTTCCGCTCTGACGCGGGGATGCTGAGAATAATCTTTGTCAGACCTTCTGACTGAGCGTCCTCTTCCAACTCTTCAGCCTCAGAGACTACAAAAAAGAAGAGTTAAGCAAAGGGTTAAAACACATAAAAACGGGCAAAGAGAAGTCGAATATGTACTCTCGAATCGCCACTCCGATAGCAGAAATGAACAGTCACCCCCCTTCTCCAGAGACGAATGCTCGATGCAGAAGAACTTCGACCCCCATCCACGGTCGTTTACATCTAGGTTGAACACCAAGGGCTTTTGACCCGGACAAATACACAACTGGATACGAGAAGAACTCTTCGACCCTAGAGAGTAGTTGTACCACAGGGTGTCGAAGTTAAAACCGGCCCCGGACTGAACATTCAACAGATCTAAAACCCTAAGGATCCGCCACATCTACGGTATGACCTGACACGGCGCAAGCGCCAGAGTCGCTAAGAAATCCCTGACAAGAGGGGAGAACAGAAACATATGACCGATCCTAAACGGATAAGCATAGAAACAAACCCATCCCTCGTAGAGAGCGTCGGCTCTCTCGTCCGGATGCGGCAACCTTACGACCGTCTCAGGAGGAAAGCCTCCGACTTGGAGAATCTGCTTCAACTCTGCCTCCGTCAGAGTCCCCGTCAAAGCGTTTGCCTCCTTCAAAAGGAAAAGGGGGGGACCTCATTCTTGCTCGAGTTTGAGCGAGTAGAAGTCGACTCGGAAGACTCGTTGGAAACCATTTCCAGAATAGAAAGAGAAGGGAATCAAAGAGCAATTTTTTTCGAGAAAACCTAGACAAGCCTACCAGATCAGAGAGCAAGGGAAGAAGATGAAACCAAACCGTCAGAAACTTAATTCGGATTTATGGAGGGAATCGGCAGGTCGCAGAGACGTCCCATCGTGTAGCGGGATTATCGCCACATAGCCCTCGCCTGTCGCGCCCAGATCGGAGGGTGGAAATCGTGTGGGATGAAAGTTGTTTGGACTCCATCTCACAGCTGCCATGAAGCCCAAAACAACTTGGGGCTATTGTTGGGCCCTACATACTCCAAAGGGATCGGAGCAAGCGAATTGGGCCAAGGTCCAGGCGAAGTCGAAGGCTAGAAGAAGTTAGAAGGAAGCGACGGACACTCTTCAGACGCGTGGGATCCGACCAGCTCCAAAGATTTCGCCCAGGACATTAATTGTTTGATCAATGGCAACGGTAACGAAATTAAACACGAAGATTACGATGGAATTCAAGAGCAAATACTGAAGATCACGCATGAAATGAATAGAAGAAAACATGAAGACAAGTAACGGACACAAGAGGAAGCTACCATAAATAGATCACGAAGAAGCAATCGACGATACACACGTCTACACACAGTATTCACTCACTTAGCTTTCAAAAGGCTTACCAGCATATTCGCTCTCGCTCAAGCTCCCTGGGATACTACCCGACCATTGCCGGTCGAATCACCGATACTACATGTCGAACAGGACTCGATCCCTTACTCTTCAAGGATAAGTTGTACTCTGATCTGATTCTATCATCGATTGATCAATAAATCATATTGCTATTTTGCATCGACTCTTTACTTGGTTGATTGTCTATTTGGTTTGGATCGATTTTATATTTTCCGATCGACTCGTTACCTCGTCTAAGGCGATTTAGGTCGACTGATCTTTTCGCCCCAAAACAAATATCAATATGAAAACTAATATTTCTTTCTTTCTTTCTTTTTTTATGGCATCCTATACATATGTATCTTTGCATTACTATGTTCAACTACACTTAGGAGGGTCGATTTGTTCTACCATTGTTCTCAATGCATGTTTTCAGCTTATTTTTCATGTTTTAGATTTTCTTCATTAAATTGTCAATAATAATCTTTATTGAATCCTAATAAATTTCAATTTCTAAACTTTAGTTTAAAAAAGTTCATGCAAGTAAAATATGAAAAATTCAATCATAATTTTGTAAATAATCACTCATATTTTACAATTATTTAGAGGTGATTTTGATTATACATACATAAATATATGAGTTTCAAACAACCGTGCATGACACGGGTATTATACTAGTACAAAATAGAAGTTTGTTATTGAAAGATTTCTTTTGTTGTTGAAAATCTCCATTGTCATATAAACGTATAATAAGGAAGTTTGTTATTGTAAAATTTCATATCATTCAATTTTTTTTAAGGTTTAACAAATTCATAAACATTATATCTGATTGTTAAAATTATTAACTGTATGTTAAGTTTGTTAAGAAAATCTTCAAAGTATTTAGTTTTATTTATAAAACAAAATATCAAAATTGATAATATAGAAAAATCACAAAAAATCACAAAATAACATGTAAGATTTGTGGGGCCAGAATCATTCTGGTTGCTCGAAAAACAATAGCTTTAATATATATAGAGAGAGAGAGGAATAGCTTCATGTGAGGAGCTAGCTTAGGGTGAGAAATGAGAAGTGTGGAGCGTTGGATGTATTGGATCAGATGGCGGAGAGGCGACACGCTAGTGCAATTTAACGGCCATTTCATTAATGGAAATTTTGTAATATCGTTGGCACCATTTCATTAATGGCATTTTTGTAATTTTTTGGAGGTTAGGTTTGTTTTTTTTGGGGGGGGGGGGTGAATTCAGATATTTTGTTCTTCTCTTCTTCGCTCTTTGAATCAATTATGTGATTCACTCCCTCTCTCATTATAGATTGGTGCTTCGATGTTTGATTTTGAAGAATCTCGCTCAATCGATTTGCTGTTATCGTGTAAGTTATCGTTTTCTGATGCATTGTTTCTATTTTTTCACACTTTGTATAGAGTTCTCATATTCTTCTCTTCGTTCTCAATTTAGGTTTTTGAAGATCTTTGTTTTGTCATGGATTTTGTTCTGTGCAGACTCATACCGTTGCGAAATTGCAATGGAAATTTGTTTGGCTATATTTCTTTCATTTCTCGTTTGTTTTTATATGTTTTTGTTGATGATGTTTGTGTTCTGAGATTGGATCTGTGTTCGTTGCTGTGTTGAAGTTGTTTGCTTTTGTACTTTCCTAAGTCGTAGTATTATTGTTGTACAATACGCATACATATTTGAACTATTTTGTGTTTTATTTGAATTTCACGTGTTTCGTATGTTTCTTTTGAAGTTGGGTTTGAAGTCTAAGATAGTTGAACAATTTTGAGTTATTTTTGAACTATATGTTAATATAGTTGCACAAATTACGTGTCTGAACAATTAAGGGATGTGTTTGAACAATTTGTCGATATAGTTGAACGATTCAAGTAGATAATTTGTTAAGCGATATGTTGTTAAGGTTATTGACGTTTTAATATATTTTTATTACATTTGAGTAATTTGTTTATCAGGTGATAGTAGTGTATTAATTGATGATGCTTCAAGCTTTATGGGATGTAATGATGCTGATGTCGATGATGTAGTTGCATAGTACTCTCCTAATAACAGTACCGTATATTGGATCCCAAACTGTTCAGGTAAATCAAAACCTTTTGTTGACCAACAGTTTGGCACTCTAGATGATGTCATTTCTTTTTACAAAAGTTATGCTGATTCATCTGGTTTTGAGGTTCGTAACAGCACGGTCCACAAGTCTCAGGATGGTATTGTAGTTTTAAAGTACATGATATGCAGTATGACTGGTTACAAAGTTGGTAAGAACAACTCTGGGAAGCGTAGACGTGTTACTAATCGTATTGGTTGCACTGCAAAAATCATATTGAAGTTTATTGGTGATGGTCGATATGTTGTCAAAACATTTGATGATCGTCACACACATACATTTGTGAAGAAGATTTATAGGCACTTTATGAGATCGAACTGGGTCCTGAATGTTGCGCATCAAAAATTTGTGATGAGTTGTGCGAAGGCAAATATGGGTTCGGTTAAGAGTTATCGACTTTAGAAACAGTTGGTTGGAGGCTATCCAAACATTGGTGCTTTGTTGTCAGACTTCAAAAAAGTGAAGAGGGACTTGTTGGCTTTTATTTGAGGTGTTGATGCATGCTCAGATGGTTATTGATAAATTCTTTCAGAAAAAAAGATATGTTCAGCATTCTACTTTGACTATGATGTTGACAGTGCAGATAAGTTGACACGGGTGTTTTGGGCCGATCCAGTGTTGATTAAGAATTATTCTATATTTGGAGACGTTGTTTCATTTGACTCGATCAACATATAGAACAAACATGTAATTTGTTGTTTAACAATGTCCTTGGATATTTGAAATTTCTGTGATCTTGATTGAGCTAGCATGTTGTTTTCATTCTTGAACAAACCATGAATACTGTTGAACAATGTGTCACAACCTTTGAACGAATGTTTTATTTGTATCTGTTTTTATCCTTTCTTAGTTGTTATGTGTTTACTTTCTTCTTACAATTTAACTTATTATAGGTATAATATGGTGTTTTCACCGTTTACTAGGTTGGATAATCACCAAAAGTGTGTGACGTTTGGTGCTGCATTGTTATTGAAAGAAGATATCCCCTCTTACAGTTGGTTGTTTGATACATTTTTGAAAGCTATGGGTGGCAAAGAATCGAGAATTTTGGTAACTGATCAAGATCCGACAATGAAAGTTGCAATTCAAACGGTGTTTAATCACACTCGCGGACTCGCCATAGGTTCTATATGTGGCATATCATGACCAAAGCATCTGAGAATATTGGCCCTTCAATGAACAAGTCATATGATTTTTTAACAAAGTTGAATGGTCTAGTTTGGAGCCATACGATTGAACCTGACGTGTTTGAGGAGAGGTGGATTGCATTAATGTTAGAATTCAATATGCAAGATCACAGTTGGTTTAGACAAATTTTTGAAATTCGCAGCAATTGGATCCCAGATTTTTTCCATTATGTGCTTCTATCTTGGTACTCTTGCACCACATCAATTTATGAGTCCCATAATCGCTTTTTTGGAAATTATAACAACCGTGATTTTAGCCTTGTGAAACTTGTAATGCTTTTCAATGGCGCTATGGATTCACAAAGGTATTAAAACATATCATTTTTTCATTTTAGTTGTTTCAACAACTTCGAACCAAATATATTTTGTACATGGTTGGTTCTATATGTTTTAACAAACCGTCAAAATATTTGAACATTATACTAGAGTTGTTGAACAAACAACGCATATTATTGAACATTGTGATATAACTGAACAAACCTCTGTTATGTTTGAACAATATGTTATTGTTTATGAACTAATTCAATGTTTGCATTGTAGGCATGAACAATGGAGATTGAATAATGAATCTGAGTCTATGAAATCGGATCTCAAGACTCCTTTACCTTTGGAGAAGCATGCAGCCGATCGATGTGTTTACATTGAAGCTATTCTATGAAGTTCAAGAGAAGATATATGTTGTATGTTTTTTATGTCAATTTATAAGTAAAGATGTTGATTCTGATGCTGAACTACACACCATCGGAGATCCTGGTGGCATGACTTTCAAGGTTAGATTTTCTGTATCAGATGAAGTTTCTTCATGTACTTGCAAGTTGTTTGAAAGGATCGAGATTCCATGTCGTCATATGGTTCTGGTGTTTAAAGATAGATGTCTTGAAGAGTTCCCAAGCAATGTTGTTCTTAACCGGTGGACAAAAATGCAATCCTCAAACCTTTAATCGGTGTTAATGGTGTTATATTTGATCAATGTGTTGGTATGGTCGAAAGCAAGTTTGTTGTTAATGATATATGGTCGGAGGTCCATTGTTGTGTTGATTTGATTAGTGATGATTGTGCTAAGCTAAAAGAACCTCTAGGTATGATAAAGAATCACATATCTTGTTTGAGTAAGTGCTTGACACGTAATGTAACTGTTGCATCAAGTAACGCTTCATCAAGCAAGTCTAGATCGAGCAAAGAAAATGTTTTTGAGTCTTTTGTGGGTACAAGTGTGCTTACCAATATTTCTGTTTTGCCTCCACAACAAGCAAAGAACAAGGGAAGTGGTCGTCGTATCAATCCCAGTAGAGAGGTTGCTATATCAAAAGCAAAAAAAAGGCGACGAGGAAGTGCGGGGTATGCAAGAAATATGTTGATCACAATAGTCGAACCTGTCCAGAGAAGAAATTTTAGGAGTTGAACAAAAGTGTGTTATTGTTGTGTAGTTGAACTATTTGACTGAAAGTTCTTTGAACAGTTTGTTTTTCTTCTTGAACATTTTGTGGTTATTGTTAAACAATCTGTTTTCTCTGGACACATTGTGATTATACATAGATTAATATGCTTCCTACTTCGAGCATTATATTCAGTCGGACGTGTGCAGAAGAGTTTCAAGATTGAACAAAATACTGTCAGTTTTGAACAAAAGTCGCTTAAAGTATAACTAATTTCAATGTTGAACAATTGTAGAATATATTTGCACTATATATACACTTCTTTGAACAATTATGGTTCGATGTAAATAGTTGAACGATGATTATAGAAGAACACATTTTGTTGAATAAACTTGATTGAAACTGTCTAGCAAACTAACCAAAAGTTGTAAACTGTTCAGTAAACTATATTGTTTAACAAATTTGTTCACCCATGACTGTCAATAAACTTGTTCAAAAACAAACTGTAAACAGTGGAACAATGTATTTGTCTTCAAGATCTAAGAAACAAATTGCCAGTGGACCTCAGAGAAGAACTGGTCGCGCCAGAGGATAGCCACCGCCCCACGGTGGACTTGTTAAGCGCCTCGCGGCCAGCGAAGACATTATTTCCTAATTTGCATTTCCGAATTTCCTATTTTTATTTTCTTATTTCCTTTAGTATTATTTCTAGGTTTAGCTTATTTTTCCTAGCCTGTTTAAGACATTTTCTAGGTCTTGAGTAAGGAGACACTTTTATCATCGTAGTTTTTCTCAATTAGGGTTTCATTTGCATCTCAATAGAGCACTAATTTCCCCTTGTTCTACTAGACGTTTGAAGCAATACAGTTGATTCGTTTGTGAGATTTCTCTTCCTTGTTCTTATTCTTATATGTGTTGGTTTAATTCTCTTGGTTATATTGAGTATTGATTTATTGTTATTCTTCATAGCCTGGCCAACTAGGTTGAGTAATATTTATCAATTGCTAGGATTGCATATAGTGGAATACGAGTGCATATCTAGTAGCATACATGATTAAACATATAGTGGAACACGAGTGTTTAATTGTGAGTGAGAATCATTTGCATGTTGAGTAGTAAGGTTTTCTTCTATTCGCATGTATCCTATATCCTTGCATGCATTGCTATTGCTTTATTAGTGGTAAGGTTTTCTTCCATTGATACTATAGTAAGTACTATCAACAACTTTCTGTTAGATTCAAAGGATCGTGAGGCCACGGTGCAAGCTTTGCTCGTCTTCGGAGTGGAAACGCCAATTAGGGTTTCTCGGATGGACGGTGGCGTGGAGGAGGCGCAAGGGTGGTTTGACGGCGGAGTTGTGGGGGATAGATGGCACTCAATGTCTTCTTATAGAGGGAAGAAGAATTGCTTGTAGAAGTGAAAGGGAAGAGGAAGTGTGAGAGATGTACTCACTCGACACACTTAGACTATTTTGACGAAAGAGAGACTAGAGAAGCAAGAGAGATTTTGGCAAAGCAAAGTTGATAATTCTTTCGTGAGCTTTTTAGCCCTCAAAGTGCCAATAAAAAGTCTTACAAAAAAGGCAAGAATGCCTAAGGAAACGTCAAAGGCCAAACACACAATTAAACCCTAATTTAATGCCGAAAAATGTCCAAATAAGGCAACTTATTAACTTCAAAGGTAAATGTCTTCAAGCATTTCAAAGATTCTCTCGGCCAAGGCTTGGGCCTATGATGGTGGGGTACATGGGCCAGCCCATGATGGTTGGAGTGCCGAACAAAGTGGTCCAAGTGGCTCGGCGCCCCTCTTGAAAGTTCACTTGCCGCTAGCGCCGTGTTCGCCGGCGCCTTGATGAATGCAAAGGACTAGGCTCAGCGTGGCTTAGGGCAGCTTGGCATGTCAACCCCTTTTGGAGGTCTTGGAGAAACTTCCTAGCCCTAGACCTCATGATGGAACCAGGGGTTGCCTTGTCTTCTTGGGCGTTGTCCTTAGTGTTGCTTGCGCCCGGCGCGGCCGATGTCTTGGCCTTGTGGCCAATGTCTTCCTTTGGTTTGGCTTTGGCCCTCCCATGCATGTCTCGGTCATCTCCATCTCCAAGGGTGTCATCCATAAGCTCCGTGCTTTGATCCAGCTCTTGGGCCTCCATAGTGCCCACGGTGTGCTCCTCGGCGTCCAAGTCCTCGGCGGCGCCTAGGGTGTTCTCGATGTCTTGACCTTGATGTGGCATGGTCACATCATCCTCCCTCTCTTGAAAGGGATTCGACCCCGAATCCAGCTCTTCTTGGTCATCTTCATCCTGCACACAATAAGGCATCAAATCAGAAACATTGAAAACATCATGTATACCAAAGTTAGGAGGAAGATCAAGCTTGTAGGCGTTGTCATTGATCCTCTCAAGCACTTGAAAGGGTCCATCGCCTCTTGGCTTGAGTTTGGAGTTGCGGAGCAATGGGAAGCGCTCCTTCCTTAGGTGTAGCCACACTAGATCACCCGGTTTAAAAATTACTTCCTTTCGCCCCTTGTCCACATGCTTCTTATATTGGCCGGTTCTCCTCTCAAGTTGCAACCTTGTGTCTTCATGCAACTTCTTAATCCTTGCAGCTTCATCCGCACCTTCTTTGCTCTCTCTCTCTTTGATAGCATAGGGTAGGAGCTCTAGTGGTGTTGTGGGATTGCGCCCATAAACCACTTCAAAGGGTGTCTTCCTTGTTGCCGAATGGGCCGTCCTACTATAGGCAAATTCAATGAAGGATAAGCTATCCTCCCACCTGTGCAAGTTAGTCCTCAAGATAGTTCTAAGCAAGACACCAAGAGTACGGTTAACCACCTCGGTTTGGCCATCCGTTTGAGGGTGGCAAGTAGTAGAGAAGAGAAGCTTAGTTCCAAGCTTAGCCCAAAGGGTTTTCCAAAAGTAGCTTAGGAACTTAACATCTCGGTCCGACACAATGGACCTAGGAACTCCATGCAATCTCACAACATGATCAAAGAAAAGGTTAGCAACATGAGATGCATCATCAGTCTTATGGCATGCAATGAAATGTGCCATTTTGGATAACCTATCCACTACTACAAAGATGGAGTCTCTCCCTCTCTTAGACCGTGGCAACCCCAAAACAAAGTCCATGGAAATGTCTTCCCAAGGTAGTTTAGGGATTGGCAATGGAGAGTAGAGACCATGGGGTTGCATTTTGGCCTTAGCACGCATACAAGTAGTACAAGAAGCACAAAGCTTCTCAACCGCTCTTAGCATCTTAGGCCAAAAGAAGTGCTCTCTAAGCACATGTAAGGTCTTAAGGACACCAAAGTGCCCCATCAACCCACCCCCATGTGCTTCTTGCACAAGTATAGCTCGAATGGAGCCCTTAGGAATGCACAACCTATGACCTTTGAACAAAAATCCATCATGCAAGTAGAATTGACCCTCACTTCCCTTAGACTTACATGCATCTACTATAGCACAAAAATCAGAATCAAGAGCATATAAGTCTTTCATGAAAGTGAAACCAAGCAACTTTGCATCTAATATGGTCAATAGAGTGTACCTCCTTGAGGGGGCATCCGCCACCACATTGTCCTTTCCTTTTTTGTGTTTTATCACGTAGGGGAAAGATTCAATGAACTCCACCCACTTAGCATGTCTCTTGTTGAGCTTGCTTTGGCCCTTCAAGTATTTCAATGCCTCATGGTCGGAGTGTATGACAAATTCTTTAGGCAATAAGTAGTGTTGCCAAACTCTTAGCACACGTACTAAAGCGAGAAGTTCTTTGTCATAGGTGGGGTATTTGAGCTCGGCTCCCCCAAGTTTCTCACTAAAATAGGCAATGGGTTTGCCCTCTTGCATGAGGACACCTCCAAGGCCTATTCCCGAAGCATCACACTCTATCTCAAAGATTTTATCAAAGTTAGGCAATGATAAGAGTGGTGCTTGTGTGAGCTTGGCTTTGAGGCTAGCAAAGGCCGCCTCTTGTGCGACGTCCCATGAGAATGCCACACCTTTCTTGGTAAGCTCCGTGAGGGGTGCAGCCAAGGTGCTAAAGTCCCTCACAAAGCGGCGGTAAAAGCCAGCCAAACCTAAGAAGCTTCGGACTTGAGTCATAGTAGTAGGTGTTGGCCATTCATGAATAGATTTCACCTTCTCCTCATCAACTCTCAAGCCCTCCTTACATACCACAAATCCAAGAAATACCACATGATCCGAGAAAAAGTGGCACTTCTTGAAGTTGGCATATAGCTTCTCCTTTCTAAGGACCTCAAGAACTTGTCTAAGGTGATCCACGTGCTCATCAAGATTATGGCTATATACTAAGATGTCATCGAAGTACACAACCACAAACTTGCCAATGAAGCGCCTTAGAACATGGTTCATGAGCCTCATGAATGTGCTAGGAGCGTTGATGAGTCCAAAAGGAATCACTAACCACTCATATAATCCTTGCTTGGTCTTAAAAGCGGTTTTCCATTCATCGCCTTCTTTCATGCGAATTTGGTGATAACCACTCTTAAGATCAACCTTGGAAAACACACTCGCTCCATGCAACTCGTCAAGCATGTCGTCAAATCTTGGTCTGGGATGGCGGTACTTAATGGTTATGTTATTGATCGCTCGACAATCAACACACATCCGCCAAGTACCGTCCTTCTTTGGTACCAAGATGACCGGAACTGCACAAGGGCTAAGGCTCTCCTTCACATAGCCCTTGTCAAGCAATTCTTGGACTTGACGTTGCAACTCCTTTGTCTCCGCGGGATTAGCGCGGTACGTAGCCCTATTAGGAAGTGTTGCCCCCGGTATGAAGTCAATTTGATGTTCAATACCTCTTATCGGAGGCAACCCCTTAGGCACTTCCTCTTGAAAGAGATCATCGAACTCTAACAAAAGGCGAGTGATGGGCTGCGGGGGTCCCTCAAGATCACTCAAGTTGAGGAGCATGTCCTTACGAATGAACAAAAGACATGACTCTCCACTCTTGAACGCTTGAACAACATCCTTAGACCTAGCTAAGAGCATATGACTAGCGGCATTTCCTTTGCCCCCAATCGCCATTTTCTTACCTTTGGCATGCTCCTTAACTTGGGCCTTGCGTTGTTCCCTAGCCACATGGTCAGCCATGATTTCATGAGGAGCTAAGGGATGGAGAGTAATCCTTTTCCCATGCAAATGGAAGGAATACTCATTGCTCATCCCTTGATGTATGACACCCCTATCATACTGTCATGGCCTTCCCAAAAGAAGGCGGCACGCAGTCATAGGTAACATGTCACACAAAACCTCATCCTCATAGCCACCAATGGAGAACTTGATTATGGCTTGTTCCTTAACCTTTAGAGGGGTATCGGAATTCAACCAACAAAGTGTATAGGGTTGTGGGTGAGGAGTAGTGCTTAGGTTGAACCTAGACACTACTTCATGGTCAATGATATTGCAACATGACCCCCCATCAATTATCATACTATATACTTTGCCATTGATAGTGCACCTAGTATAGAAGATGGTCTCCCATTGGCTAGGCACACTTGATCCCTCCGAGGCTATAAGTACTTTCTTAGCCACAAAACAGTCCCCATGGGCTGCAACAACATGCATCTCTTCCTCGGCCTCCTCATTCTCAACAACCTCTTCTTCATACTCATCCTCGGATTCATATTCTCCTAGAGTATTAAGTAGAACTTGTCTTTTTGAGGTGCAATCCCGGGCATAATGCCCTCTTCCTAGAAACTTGTAACACTTGATATCCCTTGCTCGGTCCTCGCCCTCCTTTCGTTGGGGTTGGACTCTACTAGGGAACTCTCGTCTAGGGTGACTAGGATTATCACCCCTAGTCGGTTCCAAGCGTCTAGGTGGAGGTGGTGCTCCTCTGGAACTTTGCCAAGGGCGTGAGCTATTCCCTTGGGGGCGTCTAGAAGATAATGCTTTATACATACGATTAGTATAATGAAGCACTTCCTCCATAGGCGTCCCACGAGGAAAATGTTGCTTACTCACGACCGCT
Source organism: Rheum nobile (assembly GCA_027886185.1). Lineage (NCBI taxonomy): Eukaryota > Viridiplantae > Streptophyta > Magnoliopsida > Caryophyllales > Polygonaceae > Rheum > Rheum nobile. Next base: position 4,312,412 of record WOAB01000163.1, read on the forward strand.
TTGAGTTCATTGTTGAGATGGTTAATGAACTTGGAAATAAGATACCCTTCGGGAACTCTAAGCCCGGACCTAAAGACCAAGGTCCTTAGCTCCATATAGAACTCATCCGGGGTTTTATTCCCTTGCTCAAGTTGTTCCAATCTCTCATGAACTCGCTCGACATAGTCATCCGGAACAAACCTATCTCTAAGAGCCCATTTGAGTTCTTGCCATGTGGTCACTTGGGTGTGTCCATGGAACTCTCGTTCCTCTTTGTCCCCAAGCCACCATTGATAGGCGAATTCCTCAAACTTGATCGTAGCTATAGCTACTCGTTGAGCTTCCGAGTAGTTATAGTATTGGAATATTTGATCTGTTTTTTGTTCCCAATCAAGATATACCTCGGGCTCACAATTTAAACCAAAACTTTGTACCTCCAATTTAACTCCATGTGGCCGTGGTTGCTCCAAGTTTGCCGGGTATTGGTTGCCATTGCCGCCGGCGCCGCGTGCTTCATAAGGCATGTAGCCGCCTTGCCCTTGGCCTTGGAATGCTCCACCTTGGCTTGGTGCACTCCTTAGGGGATGGAGCAAGGGTCCTTGAGACCTAGGGATGTCATGGGGCTGCATTCTTGATTGCTCTCCAAGCCTTAATCCGGAATCTGCATGGTTAGATCTAAAAGGCATAGTAGTAGGAGCAAAAGGCAATGAAAAATTAGAAGAAGCATATTATTCCCTTGTAGTGCTCATGTGATGTGCATGCCCTTGGAAGCCCTCGGTCAAGGCATGATTGGTCACTCCCGGATTTGGCAACGGCCAAGTAGTCATGGGCACCGAGAGTTGATCACCCGGCGGCGCAAGACCTAGCACGGAGGAGGTGCCGGCACTTGCTTGCGGCAAAGATCCTCCTTGGCCTTGGACGGAGGAGACGCCCTGCATGGTGCTCCACTTCTCCTCCATGGCGCGCATGAAGAAAGCTTGCTCCTTCCTCATGGCGCTCAAGTGTTGTCGGGCGCGCTCGTCGGATTCCTCTTGAGAAGCTTGAATGGCTTTGAGGAATGCCTCCATAGTGATTGCCGAGACCTCCTTGGGGTCCTCATTGGCCGCTTGCTTGTCTTTGGGATTCACCATTTCCAACCTTCACAAAAACAAACACACGACAGCCCACAAACCCAAAGAAATTCCAACAAAGGTACGTAACAAGTAAGATTGCCAAATTTGCCTAATTTAAATTAGGACTCGGAATCCAACAAGTTCTTGGGTTAGGGTGGCTCCTATATGCAAAAGACTCACAAAAATCGAAAATAAAGTGCACCACAATCCTTGTCAAAAGCTTAAGTTAATTCACAACTCAAACAATTCTTGTAAGTACTTGTTTCCTATTACCACTGACTAATGTTAGCTCGAGCAAAAGGAATTACAACTTCACTTACAAACACAAAGATAGTGCACGACTTCTTCTTTTTTTTTTTGATTTTGATCTGGCTTGCTCTTTTTTACAATATCAAGCCGAGTTTTTCTAAAATGCTTCTTTTTTTTTTCTTTTTTTTTGACGTATGGAATGCAGAAACGAGAACAAGAAACTTGCGATGCAACTCAAGTAACAAAAGCGTACGCACTTCGGATTCGTTCCTCCACAAGAAGGCTCGGTTTGCAAATTACGTAAACAATTAAACTCGGATTGTATATGTGCCAAATAAGGAAAGCAAAGACTCAAAAGATCCTATACTAAATGCACAACTAAATGGGCTTTAAGAGGGTTGAAGGTTACTCTTTCCAAATTCAAACTAGTATTAAATGCAATTAAAGCACACAATAAAGCCAAATTTGAAGGTTACAATTCTTCCACTCCAAAAATGTCACTTCCTATAGGGCATTCAGATTTTCTAGATCTATCCTAGATGCAAGACACACGACACAATCAAGAAAAAATTCAAGAACAAAGCAAGAACAAGATTCGGACACAAAATTCCAACTACACATGCAAAGGCACGAAAACAAAGAACTTGTAGGACTTCGGACCTTGAATTTAAAAGAGGAATTTGAGCAAAACTTATGTGCTCTGATACCAAATGTTAGATTCAAAGGATCGTGAGGCCACGGTGCAAGATTTGCTCGTCTTCGGAGTGGAAACGCCAATTAGGGTTTCTTGGATGGACGGTGGCGTGGCGGAGGCGCAAGAGTGGTTTGACGGCGGAGTTGTGGGGGATAGATGGCACTCAATGTCTTCTTATAGAGGGAAGAAGAATTGCTTGCAGAAGTGAAAGGGAAGAGGAAGTGTGAGAGATGTACTCACTCGACACACTTAGACTATTTTGACGAAAGATAGACTAGAGAAGCAAGAGAGATTTTGGCAAAGCAAAGTTGATAATTCTTTCGTGAGCTTTTTAGCCCTCAAAGTGCCAATATAAAGTCTTACAAAAAAGGAAAGAATGCCTAAGTAAACGTCAAAGGCCAAACACACAATTAAACCCTAATTTAATGCCGAAAAATGTCCAAATAAGGCAACTTATTAACTTCAAAGGTAAATGTCTTCAAGCATTTCAAAGATTCTCTCGGCCAAGGCTTGGGCCTATGATGGTGGGGTACATGGGGCCAGCCCATGATGGTTGGAGTGCCGAACAAAGTGGTCCAAGTGGCTCGGCGCCCCTCTTGAAAGTTCACTTGCCGCTAGCGCCGTGTTCGTCGGCGCCTTGATGAATGCAAAGGACTAGGCTAGGCTCGGCGTGGCTTAGGGCAGCTTGGCATGTCAACCCCTTGTGGAGGTCTTGGAGAAGCTTCCTAGCCCTAGACCTCGTGATGGCACCAGGGGTTGCCTTGTCTTCTTGTTACCTCTCAAGGAACTGAAGTGACGGACCAGATCAAGGCTGCAAAAGGAAAGAAGAAATCCAACGTGTTGAATTAAGGAAACAAATCAAGAAGCACACGCGGTAAAGGATGAAGACTTCGGCTCCAAGGATCAAGCCGGATTGCGCGAAGATATGGAGAGAGAAAACCCGATTGTGTTATCTTAGGAATCTTTCCTAAGATAAGGCAATTGGAGAGAGAAGAAGAACATCCTTTCGATTGGATTAATTAAGGAACTCCTTCCTTAATTAATATAATCGGTTGGGATATTATTCTTCCAACAAAATCATATCTTTTGTAATCCGATTTTAGAATATCCTATCTTGTTATGATTAGGGTTTAGCCGAGTTGTATTTAAGTGAAGTGAGGATTCATTTCTTAGGTACGGCTTTGAACGACGAAAAACTGAGAGAACGAAAAAGAGAAAGAAAAGAAGTGAGGTGTGTGTAAGTCTTTAAGGGTTGAGTTCGATTCATCGTTGTAGAAGAGTCTTCGAGTCTAGCTGGTTGTTTAGAGGTCGAAGTCCAGGATACAAGTGTAATCGAATAAGAAATCAATAAGACAAGTACACGCTTCAAAATCCTCTCAAGCGGAAGCTTGAAGGTAGTGGTTTTTCCTTGAGAAGCTAGTTTTGTTAATCAGGGTTTCCACTATACATCGTGAGTTCGTTCGTTATCTTTCTTTCTATATTAAATCCGCTGCAACTTCTGTGGGAACAAAACTTTTGTTCCCTCAGACGTAACTCTAACGATCCAATAATTGGTATCAGAGTCTGGTGCTCTAGATTGTTTTCATTACAGAATTTGCAGGAAAGATGTTGTCGTCAAGCAATGCAATCGGTGATTCATTCTGGAAGCCACCAATTCTGAAGGCCGATGAGTATGACTGGTGGGTGGAACAAATTGAGTCTCATATATGTTCCCTAGATGGACAGATCTGGAGAGTCATTGAAGTCAGACCTTTGGATATCAAAAATGAGAAAGATGAGACAAAGCCAAAGGTCGACTACACCGATAATGACTGGAAGAAGTTGGAGAAGAACAACAGGGCTAAGAAGATCCTTCACATGGCTCTTCTTCCCTTCGATCTCAAGAAAATCATGAGCTATAAGACTGCCAAGGAGATCTGGGATGCCTTGAAACACCTTCATCAAGGAAATGAAGATGCCAAGAAGAACAGGATTCTCTCTCTGATAAAGGAGTACGACCAAGTCTCTCAAGGAAAAGATGAACACATTCAGGAGTACTACTCCAGATTCCAGGGGCTAATTGGTCAGCTTCAATTCCTTGGTGAAGCAATGCCAGACTGGAAGTTGACTCACCACTTCATGCAAGGCCTCAACTCTCAGTGGGATGCCATTGCTCTTGCTCTCTACTCTCAGACAGATGTCAAGACTCTTACCATGGAAGAGGTTGTTGCTAAGCTGGAAAGCAACGCCTCTGTCTATAATCACAAGTTGAACAAGAAGGGAGAGGAGAAGGCGAAGAGCATTGCCTTAAAGGTGGAAAGGGCATTTGACTTGTCCCAAGTCGAAGATGAAGATGAAGATGGTGATGAAGATGTTGCGCTCATCACAAGAGCCATGAGGAAGATATGGTCTCGAAACAAGGATTCGTCGAGTTCCTCCGAAGGGAATAGAGACCTAAGAGATGTGGTGTGCTACCACTGTCAGAACAAGGAACATATGGCCAGAAACTGCTTCAAGAAAAAGGCAGGAATGCCTCCAGCGAATGAAGGAAAGCAGGCAATGGTTGCCACCTAGGGAGACTCAGATGACGAAGATTCGTCACACTCCAGGGATGTCTGCTTGATGGCCATTGAAGAGCCAAATGAATCAAAGGGAGAGGTACTCAACGATGAGGTAACTGAATCTGATCTAGTATCAAGCTTAAAAAACAAATCTAAAGAGAGCTTGATATCTCTCATTAAGAAACTTGTTCATGAGAATAGTCTTTTTAGTGAGCAAATTGAAGAGAAAGATGAATCGATCTCAAGCTTGATCGAAGAAGAGCCATGAGGAAGATATGGTCTCGAAACAAGGATTCGTCGAGTTCCTCCGAAGGGAACAGAGACCTAAGAGATGTGGTGTGCTACCACTGTCAGAACAAGGAACATATGGCCAGAAACTGCTTCAAGAAAAAGGCAGGAATGCCTCCAGCGAATGAAGGAAAGCAGGCAATGGTTGCCACCTAGGGAGACTCAGATGACGAAGATTCGTCACACTCCAGGGATGTCTGCTTGATGGCCATTGAAGAGCCAAATGAATCAAAGGGAGAGGTACTCAACGATGAGGTAACTGAATCTGATCTAGTATCAAGCTTAAAAAACAAATCTAAAGAGAGCTTGATATCTCTCATTAAGAAACTTGTTCATGAGAATAGTCTTTTTAGTGAGCAAATTGAAGAGAAAGATGAATCGATCTCAAGCTTGATCGAAGAAAATCAAGGTTGGGCTGACAAAGTGCTCAATCTTGAGAAAGGTTCATCCTCTCCTTCAAACTCTTGCACTGAGTGTCCTAAACTCACTGAAAAGATTACGTCTCTGGAGTCCTCTGTTTCCTCACTCGAGGCTGAGTCATTATGTTGAAACTAGGAAATGCAAAACTTTCTAGTGATCTAACCAAACTCAGTGAGGAACAGAAGGACAAGCCAAAAGGCATTGTCTTTGTTGCAGCCAAGAATGAAAAGAAGACTGAGTCAAAGGAAGTGCCTCGCTTTGGGATTGGCTATCAACCCAAACTTCCTGTTGATGGAACCAAGCAAAAAGGCTCTAAAGTCGAAGGAAAACAGTCTGTAAAAGAAAAGGGGGACAGTTCCTCCGGAGGGAACAAAGGCAAAGACTGTTCAAACTCGACTGAGGAGGGCAAGGCTTGGTATCATGGACAGAAGGCTCACGCTATCTGGTTGAAGCAATCTCAAAGCAGTAAGTCCAATAATATTGATTTTCATTCAAGGATTGCTAACAAAACAATTTGGCCTGGAAAGAGCAAGTATGCAGATCTGAAGTGCCATAGGGTCTGTTGGTATTGCGGATACTCTGGTCACTACAAGCAAGAGTGCCTTCTGAAGCAACACAATGAGGAGATTGCTCACACTACTAGAGAGCAAATGAAGGATGAACCCCCTAAGATTAGATATGTTGCTCCTGTGCCCAGACAGCATAAGCTTGTTTGGGTTCGCAAGAACTAACTCTTTCTGTGCAGAATAAAGTGAGGAAAGTTCCCGGTATTTCATTCGTACAAGGGTCAGTTACTTGACAGGGAACGAAGCGAGTCTCACCTCACTTCTGCAGGAATGTTCGAGACTCAAGTGCTTGGTGACAAAGGTAAAGGAAACTGATATGTGAATAAGGACTTAATGACTAAATTGTTCCTTGTTTGAATACTCAGGTACCATGTACATCTAGGAAAGAAATCACTGTGTCGAGAAAGATTGGCATACAGGGAAACTTGTGGATCAAACGCCAGTTTTCTCATTAGGACACCTGTTGGGGAACTCTACATTCAGTTCCATACGAAGCCTGGTTTGTTCCCCTAACTACATGTCTATTTGTTGTGTTCCCTCGATGATTGGCTAGATTACATGGTAAATTGTGAAAGATGAACTTTCATGTCTTGATATGCATTCTCTTCCTTGGGTATTAATTAAACATTCGACTTGAATATGTGATTTTACTTCCTTGATGTACTGAATGTCGTGAATGATCTTCTATGTCATCATTTGTCACATGAATCAGCTTTATTTCAACCCAAAAGAATCAACTTGATGTTTTGTTCCCTCATCATAATCCCAAATGATAGTTGATTCTACAGCTTACCTAGACCGCCATGTTTGAAGTCTCCTATGAGCCCCTCTTATCATCCACAACTGGAGACCCCTCGGGCATGATGTAAAAATCAATCGCAAATATCATATATTTTGGTGTGATGGTCTTTTGTACCCTCTCTGGTAACTAACCCCCAGCATCACACCCTACTACTTTTTGGTTTGGCGAGAAAACGATTCGGCTTCTGTGACTTGAAGGTTGAGGTGACGTGTGTTTGCAGGGTGTAATGTTGGAAGTTTGTGTTGGGCCGTGTTAAGCATTTATGGCTGATTTGATGGAAAGAAGTTGGGAAGGGTAATTCGGCTGGCTAAGTCGGATTTAGACGAGATTCTGATTTTATTTTGGGAAGTTGGAAGATTGCAATGGTTATCTGTTGGAAACTGAAAAGATTTCAATTTATCTTTGGAAACACTAGAAGATTCGGTGAAGATTATAAATTGGAGTCTCCGGGTAAGTCTCCTCCTCACTGTTTCCTTATCTTCCTCAAGCAATCTCTCCCTTCCTCTCTGTCTCTCGTCTTCCCAGAACTCTCCCTCTCTTACAGAAATGGCCTCCAACTCAAACCTCCCCAACACCATCGCCCAAGACCTCCAAACCCTCCTCACCAAACTGTCCTCCATGGGAACCGACCCCGCTCTCCTCGCCGCCATTACCCAATCCCTACCTTCCACCTTCACCACTCCAGCAACCACCACTGTTACCCCTCAACCATCACCAACCCAAGACCAACTCACCATGGTCCCCTTCGTAGCCCCAAACACAGACCCCGCTCCACAAAACCCTAACCCCAAAACCTCTTCAGCCGTCCCAACTGCCATCTCCTCACTGAAATAGAGGAGGTCCATTCCTCTCCAACCCATCCCGACCCCATTGATGAGGAGATGGAGGAGATGCCCCGTCAAGAGACCCCGGTCACAACTGAGGAGCACTTTGCTGTGAAGGAAAAGATTCAGTCAGTTGTGCGGGACCTCAACAAGGAACTGGTTGAGGAAGTTGATGAGGAGGATCCCTCAAAGGCTCCTAAGACTTCTGGCAGGGTGAAGACTGCCTGCTCCTCCAAGCGGAAGACACGCTCTCAGAGGAAGTCTGAGAAGGCGATAACGGTCAGCTCCGATAAGGAGTCAATACCCCTCTCGGGGAACAACGCAAAGAAATCCAAGGTGTCTGCCACTCCTGTCCGTCAAAGCCAACGTCGTCATCCGGCCAAAGCCAAAGGAAAGGTGGCGGCTGATGATGTCAAAGACATGAGCCACAAGTCGGTGGTCAAGGAGTTGCGAGTCGTCCTTGAGTTCCTACTGGAGAACCATCTGGAAGGGGTGCATGATCTGTTGGAGACCCAAAAATGGAGCAATCTGTTTGTAGAAGAAGAGGAGATGGATGAGGTGCTGCTAAGGGAGTTCTACTCTACCTACGCGATGGAAGTTCGCCCCCACGCTGTTCTGGGGAGTTACAAGATGGAAGGGCAGGTCCACATGTTCTCAAGCATTGAGCTTGGTGTTGCTCTGGGCGTTCCACGTGAAGGGTATGGGGAATACCCAAAAGGAAGGTGGCCGAAGGACTTTGCCTACTCAGAGGCTGTGTTGGCTGTTGTAGGTATTGAGAACCCTCAAGGGAGTGCTGATCTCGACATCTCAGAGATGTCCGCTGTCAACAAAGTGTTGTACCACTTCCTCATCAGCAACATCACGCCAAGGAGACAGAAGAGAAACCGACTTCTAATCTTGGACATTGCCCTACTGTCCATAATGCTGAAGAAGGAGCCCATTAGCCTATCGAAGATTCTGATGCAACACATGGCCCACGCCAGGAACACTCTCCAGCACGCTCTTCCCTTCCCACGGGTTGTCAAGAAAATTCTTGAGTACCATAAAGTGTACAACCCGTCGGAGGACGTGAGCATCTTCTCCCGCCCGTTCGACGCCAGTAACCTGCACAAGATGCAGTTCGTTCTTCAAGATAATGAAGGTTGGGTGAAGGTTGAGAGTGCCCCTGCAGCTTCTGAGGCAGTAGAGGATTCCGAGGCAATGGAGGTTTCTGAGGCCGACAGCTCTGAGGGGGAACTGAACGAGAATTTGTCTCTAGGGAGGGATGTGAGAAGTCTCTGCAAGGATGTGAGACGTCTCATGGCAGATGTGCGCACGCTTATCTCTCATCACGCATCGGCTCAACCGACTGATCACAGTGATGCCTGATCGCTTACCTGTTGTCCTTACCCCTCTTTTGTTCCCTTGCCCATCTACTCCCTCTTAGTTGTTTTTCTTGTTATCTGGTTTGTGTGCCCGGTGTGGCATTTTGACTATGTTTTGGTGTTTTGTCTGTCTTGGCGGTGTTTTCATGTTTTTAAGTTCTTTTTAATTAATGATCAGGGGTGTTTGTGTTTATCTGGCCTTGACTTTTCCTCTCTAACTCTTTACTGATGTTTTTGATGATGCCAAAAGGGGGAATATGACAGGTAGCATTGGTTGAGGGGGAACAGAACAGGTAAAACATATTGTTGAACTAAGGGGGAACTAACTGTGTCTTAGTGGGAAACTTTCATGTCATATTTGTCTTTTTCTAGTTGGTATATGCTTTCTTGTTAAGGGTGTTTATCACCATCAAAAAGGGGGAATTTGTTGAATTCCTTAGGTTTTGATGGTAACAAACACTCAACTAATATGTGTACCAAGTGTTTCAGGGACAAGGGAAGTTATCCCATGGAGCTTTGCAGCAAAGGATCTCAGAGGGAACAAAGTCATGTCAAGTGCTTTGTTACCTCTCAAGGAACTGAAGTGACAGACCAGATCAAGGCTGCAAAAGGAAAGAAGAAATCCAACGTGTTGAATTAAGGAAACAAATCAAGAAGCACACGCGGTAAAGGATGAAGACTTCGGCTCCAAGGATCAAGCCGGATTGCGCGAAGATATGGAGAGAGAAAACCCGATTGTGTTATCTTAGGAATCTTTCCTAAGATAAGGCAATTGGAGAGAGAAGAAGAACATCCTTCTGATTGGATTAATTAAGGAACTCATTCCTTAATTAATATAATCGGTTGGGATATTATTCTTCCAGCAAAATCATATCTTTTGTAATCCGATTTTAGAATATCCTATCTTGTTATGATTAGGGTTTAGCCGAGTTGTATTTAAGTGAAGTGAGGATTCATTTCTTAGGTACGGCTTTGAACGACGAAAAACTGAGAGAACGAAAAAGAGAAAGAAAAGAAGTGAGGTGTGTGTAAGTCTTTGAGGGTTGAGTTCGATTCATCATTGTAGAAGAGTCTTCGAGTCTAGCTGGTTGTTTAGAGGTCGAAAGTCCAGGATACAAGTGTAATCGAACAAGAAATCAATAAGACAAGTACACGCTTCAAAATCCTCTCAAGCGGAAGCTTGAAGGTAGTGGTTTTTCCTTGAGAAGCTAGTTTTGCTAATCAGGGTTTCCACTATACATCGTGAGTTCGTTCGTTATCTTTCTTGCTATATTAAATCCGCTGCAACTTCTGTGGGAACAAAGCTTTTTTTCTCTCAGACGTAACTCTAACGATCCAACATTATGGTTCCTCACGAACCTCCCCATCTGTCACCATCTCACTAATGCCTCCTTGATTTTTTGTCCCCGTCTCTGTTGTAGTCACCACCTGTCATTTTTATATTTTATCAAATGAACAATTTATAACTGAATTGGAACATAAGCACTATAAATTTGAACCTTTTTAGACCTTGATGTAGTTGTGGTTTACCTCAATGCTTGTTGTCTTCTGTTGTGGTTGCTTAGTAATCCCTCCTTCTGGTTCTTCATTAGCCACTGTTGTACCACCTTCTTGCTCTTCTTGTACCTCTCAAAAAACTATCATCTGATTACATTCTTCATTTTCTTCAACAAAAGCTATGTTTTGTTGAACTTCTTCAGCCATACCTTTTATGTTGCTTTGTATTTTTAAGAATAATTTTAGTGATTGATATATTTCAGTTTTTCTTTTTGAAGGAAACTGTTGAAATACATTCAAAAGGCTTCATGTTCATTCACCTGGTCTTGTCCCCACTGATCTCCAAACACTTCTAGTCGGTGATTGATAAGTACGAGCTATCTCACCAATGGTCATGTCAAGGTTAACACCTGGCAGGAGTTCAAAGCTTGGTATCTCTTGGTCGTGTACTTTCTATGCCACTGGTGTTCTGTTGAATCTGAACTTCTTCTGCACCCTAGTTTGTGCGTTGATTGTCTTTTCAACTTTGTTCATGCACTCGATTAGTTCTGGATGATTCCAGAACTGTTTTTCAGAGTTTGACTAGATATTGTCAAAATGTGTGGCCAAGTGCTCCTTCTCTTTATTGTTGTCATCTTCACCTTTGCCAACAATTAGGTCAATAGTTGTACTGTGCATGCTTTTCATTGGATCATCCTTTAGGTATGCCTTTGGTGTTGAAAACGTTATGCCAGCCAACTCATTCAAAATAGTAGCTGACTCCCTTGCCTTCTTTGCCAGTTTCTGTATCATGTTTTTTACATAATGTCAACACAGTACAAAGAAAGCTTTGCAACAAATCATGTAAATACAAAAAACTGAACAACTACCGCATATATTTGAACAAATACAAATATCTCTTGAACATGTTTTGGAAAATTAAAAGTTTGAACTATTTGCTAAAAACATGAACAACTTCACAATATTCTTGAGCAAACAATACATATATTTGAACAATTTAATTAAAATTGAAAGTTTGAACTACCTGATATAAACATGAACAACACAACAAATTAATTGTTTTCAAAATTAAACTGCAAAACTTACCTCGAAATATTCAACTTTTGATAGGCGTTTTGCCCCTTCAATCCTTAGAGCCTCCTGATTGCTTCTTGAACCCTCACCCAAAACTAGTTCTGATGTTGATGGAATAGTTTGTCTGATGTCCATATACCCAAGCCCAAACCCCCCATTGTTCATCTCGTAAAGCTCTCTCCTTGTCATTTCCTTCCTTACCCAATTCATAAACGTTGGGAATGCTCATGGTACAGTCCTTCTACCATTTACTATTCGGTCAAGATAGAACAACTGTATTGAAAAAAAAGTGTTAAATTTGAACAAAGTAGATATAAAGCTGAACAAATATATATATTGAGGATATGTTGTGACACTACACAAATAAAAGCATCATTTGAACAAATCCCCCTTGAAGTTGAACAAAACTTTAAATAACCCAGTTGAATAATGGATAGTTAAATTTGAACAATAAAGAGTTAAAATTGACAATTACTTACAGTAATGAAAGGGAGTGACCCCCTGAACATTCCCCTTAGTCTTTTTCTTCCAAATGTTTGTGGTTTTCACGAGGCAGTCAAGCAGGTAACCACTCAAGTTCATGTCTCTGATTGCGTTAACATCTTCCAAGCTTCTCAACAATGACAAATTTGTTGTTCCATTTGAGTTGCCTTCAACCAACAACGTAACAAAAAACACAATAAAAGTCTGTTTGAAGAACGCACCTCCCTTCCTACATTTTTTTAGCATGTTGTGGTAGGTTGCGGTGTTCATCTGTTGTGAATCGTTTAACCCAGTTGTCATGGGGTTCATCAGCTTTGGTTTTCTTCTTGATTGACTTTCTCTTAATTGATATTTTCTGACTTCCTTTCGGCAATCCCATTGCAGCAAGTACATCATATTATTCGATATGCACAAGGTTTCCATCTTCCATTTTAAGGTTGCACTTGTTAGCATCAAAATTTTCCACAAGCCAATAACCTAAAAACCTTGGTATACCACTGAGTTTGATGTTGAGCAGACATCCTAATCCCATATCTTTCACATCTTTTTTATGTTCACTGCTCAATTTCTGAATAGCTTTGACAAACTTACTCGGGTTTGTTCTATAATGTATGCATGAAAAACCTTTCTTCCCCCTTGTTTTGTTGAATCTTATATCATCCTCACTTGTAGTATCTGGACGATTGGATTTTTTCTGAACCTTTTTCCTTCTAGACGGAAGTTATTCATCATCGTCTTTTGATTGCTCTTCTTCTTCATCACCTCTATATTGACTCTCTTCCGAATCATCTAAGCTTGTTTCAGACTCATCATTTGTTGTGTTGTTTTCAGTCTCATCCTCAGTTTGTTCTTCTTCGGTTTCATCCGAGCTTTGTTGAGGTTCATTCACATTTTCTTCCGATTGTTCTTGTTGCTCACTCAATCTGTTTTGCTTCTTGTGGTGTTCGGGGTCTTATTCTTCTGCAACTTGTTTCCTCTTCTTTTTTTCGAGATAAACGGCAAATGTTTCATTGTCTGCATAGGAATATAAAACAAAATAAATAGTTTTTATGTAATTTACACTCTTGTGAAGTTTTAACAAATTAAACAGAATAGACATATGTTTGAACAAACAAATATTATATTTGAACAAACAAATATAATGTTTGAACAAACAAGCATTATATTTAAACAAACAAATATAATGTTTAAACAAACAAACATTATATTTGAACAAACAAATGTTATATATGAACTATTTGAAATTTCAACTATTGTCTCAATAAAAGAGAATATATATGGCGCTGTATAAGAAGAGAAGCAATTACTATTGGATCAATAATATTGAATAACAAAATAATATTTTTAAACAAACACAAATATAATAAAGATCAAATATGATCAAAAGTATTTTTTTAATTCGTTACCATGTTTGGTTGACGTTGTGTGAGTGCTCTTATGTTGAATTTCATTGTTATTCTTTTGTTTGGCTCTAATCTTTATGTGAGAGGTATAATCCTCCGCCACTATCATGGTTGCATCTCTAAGCTCTATAATCTTTTGCAGTTCATTCACGCTTGAAAGATGTTTTTCATTTTGATCTAGATTTGGAAAAAAATCAATTTAATATTTTGTCCCATAACAAATATTGTAAATACAAAAAAAAATTGAACAACCACCACATATACTTGAACAAATAGACATATGTCTTGAACATTTTTGGAAATTGATAGTTTGAACTATCTACTAAAAACATGAACAACTTCACAATATTCTTGAACGAGCAACAAATATATTTGAACATTTTCAGGAAATTTGAAAATTTTAAGTATTTGATAAAAACATGAACAACATCACATCATTCTTGAACAAATAGCACATATATTTGAACATTTTCTGGAAAATTTAAAGTTGGAACTATCTGATAAAAACATGAACAACTTCACAATATTCTTGAACAAACAACAAATATATTTGAACATTTTCAGGAAATTTGAAAGTTTTAACTATTTGATAAAAACATGTACAACATGACATTATTCTTGAACACACAACACATATATTCAAAAATTTAAAGTTTGCCCTATCTGATGAAAATTGGAAGTTTTACCTGTAAGTACTTTTCTGGCTACTGTCTTCGACCTAACCATATTCGCTTGCTTTTGTGGAAAGATAACATAAAACAGTAGTTAGTATTGAACTAAGAGAAACACGCGACAAAGAAAATATTGCAAACATGAGGGAAATATGATCTATCGCATGTGTTTTCATGTTTTTCTAACAAATGCAACCTATATTAACTATCTTATCAAGTTTCAGAAACGAAAATCGAAGTTTAAGCTTCGATTGAAGAAATACATGCATACGAACAATGGAAATTGATAAATGCAACTTATATTAACTGCTTTTTCTAGTTTTAGCAACGAAAATCAAAGTTTAAGTGTCGATCGTGGTTGAAGGTCGGTTAGGTTAAGATAAACATGTCTAAAAATATGCAGATTTTTAGGTTAAAACTCGTTACCTTTGCTATGGAGTAGAAGCTGCTTGAAATCAAAGAAGCTTTTGCCTTCGTTTCGTGGAAAAGCGAGAGATTGTGTGCCTTCGATCCCTGGATAGAGACGAGTTACAGAGCGATAGAGGGAGAGAGAGAGCGCGAGCGAGAGGGAGACAAGTTGGGGGAGTATGAACCGTCTCAGAGATGGTTTTTTTTTTTAATTTGGAAAAGTTGACGGTGTTACTTGACGTCGTCCGTGTTGTTTATTTCTTCAGCAAAAGCGCACGTCTCTCTTGGACGTTGATCATTCTAATCTGACGCCCCACATTGCTCCTCCCATTTCACCGGAAGGCTACGATAAACGAAGCATGACTCTATATATAGATATAGAGATTTAGATTTACCATATTAATTTCCTTAATATTTAATACTATTTTAATAATTTAATTCTTTTTTTTATAAGGTAAAAATTAGACTGGAAACCACAGATGACACGGTTTCTCAGTCTATAGCATCCTTGCGGATGAGAACTAAAAGCTCTAAATTGGTTTGAATATCTTTCAAAGAACTCTGCTGCCCCAGCTTCGCAATACAGTCAACCACAACATTTGTTTCTCGGAAGACATGAAAGATCTGCACTGAAGAAAACAGTTGTAAAACACAAAGGATATCTGAAATTAAAATTTCAATATTCCAAGGACAGTGCCAGATCTTATTCAGGACATTTACAATAGTAAGGTTGTCGCATTCAAGGTGAATGTTGTTAAAACCTAATGCATAGGCTTTAACCAGAGCATTCCTTACTGTAAGTGTTTTTGTTTTTAACGGGGTTGATGTTCCACACTTTTCTCCAAAAATGTGAATTGGTTCGCCTTTGCTATTTCGGAATATGAATCCATATCTAGAGTCACCATTAGTCTTGGTAGATCCATCTATATTAATTTTAATAACATTATCCGGAGGTTTTTTCCATTTCTTTTTTGGTCGTCTATTGTTGTTGTTATTGTTCGTTTTTTGTTTAGGCTCTCCCAGACAGTCTGGGTTCCAGGTCTTTGTTTGTTTCCAATTATGGACTTGAATTTTAATGTAACTAGGTACATCTTTTATCAAGTCAGTATCATTAGTTGGTCTCCCAAAACTTTGTTGGTTTTTATAGAAGCATATTCCCCACTAAGAGACTGTCAATTCTACAAATTGTACTCCTTCAATTTTATGACGAATTTCCTCAATTATTTCAAAGGCTTTTTTGTTACCTATATTTATGATTCTAATAATTCCATGTGTGGATGTTCATTTTTTCTATCATTTTTAGTGTATGACTACACTGGAATAACAAGTGATTAGAATCTTCGTTTTATGCATTACATCGGACACATTCATGTGGGAGTGCTACTCCTTTTTCAGCTAGTCTGGCTTTGGTTGGAAGCCCATTTTTCATAATTTTCCAGAGGAAATTTTTTACTTTAGGATAAGTATCCAATTTCCAAATCCAAGAAGAGTCATATGTTGTATATCTTTTATTTTTGTTGATCATATCCATGGCAAATTTTGTGGAAAACCAGCAATTTTTACTGGCTTCCCAATACATTCTATCATGTATATTGTTTAAGGCTATTAGAGTGGATATTATTTGTTTAGATATCTGAGTTGGTAGAATTTGTTCAATCTTTTCCTTGTTCCAACTATTATTTGATCAAATAAAATCTGCCACCAAGGCATCTTTATTCTGGTTTGGTTGTATGTCGATAATGTCACATAAAGGAGTTGCAGAGAACCATCTATCATTCCAGAATTTAATGGTTCTACCATTTCCAACTTGCCAAAATGAGTCATTTTTTGAATTCGTCCAGAATTTCAATCATTTTGAACCACTGCCAAGAACAATTTCCTTGTTTCTCATAATGTAAGATATGTTGTGTTTTTAGGTATTTTTCGGTTATAATATGCACCCAAAAATTGTCTGGTTCGGCCAAGATTTTCCACAACAATTTAAATTGCAGTGCTTTGTTCATATCATTTGCTTTTCTCAATCCAAGTCCTCCTTGTTGAGTAAGTTTACAAATCTTTTCCCAACCTATAAGAGGTTTGTATGAGGGGTCCTTATTCCAAAAAAAGGTTTTGTTTAGTTTATCCAGTTTATTATGGGTATGTGTTGGTAACATGAAACTTTGCATCAGGTAGTTAGGTCTAGATGCAAGATTCGCTTTGATTAATGTTGTTCGCCCTGCTTGAGATAAGGAATTTGCTTTCCATTTAGTTAGTTGTTGTTGTGTACTAATCAAAAGATCAGCAAAGGTATTGGAATTGACCCTACCATTAATGATAGGACATCCTAGATATTTTTCAAGGGATATCATGTTTGTTATTGTAAGTATTCATTGGATTGCCAATTTTTTTGTAGTGTTTACCTTCTTCGTAACTTGGAAGGCAGATTTATGATAGTTTACTTTTTGTCCAGATATTTTACAGTATTCATCCACTATGTCCTTTATTTATTTATAGTTTTCTTGTTTGGCTTTAGAGAATATCATAATGTCATCCGTAAAAGCCAAAAAAGGAACCCGAGTTCCATGTCTAGATATTTGAAAGCCGATAGGTTTTCAAGGTCTATCAGATGCTCGTTGTAGTTTTCGAGCTAGGATTTCAGATCCTAAAATAAAGAGAAAGGGTGATAGGGGGTCTCCCTGTCTAAGTCCTCTTATTGGTTTGAAAATTTCCGTAGGGCCATTGTTGACTAGCATTGAGAATGAAACAGTCGTAATACATTCTTTAATCCAGTTGATAAATTTTTCATGGAATCCAATTTTTTTCATGATTTGAATAATAAACTTCCATTCAATTCTATCATAGGTTTTTTCCAAGTCTAGTTTAAGAGCTATGAATCCTTCGATTCTCTGTTTTGATTTGAAGGAATGAAAATTCATGAGCTATTAAAATGTTATCTTGGATAGCTCTGTTTGCTACAAAGGCTCCTTGCAAATGATGGATTACCTTTTCCATAGTAGTTTTCAGTCTTGTTGTTAATATTTTCGAGATAATCTTATAAATTGTAGAACATAGACTAATAGGTCTATAATGGTTTGTAGAGTTAGGATTATCACATTTTGGTATTAACGATATAAATGTATGATTGATTTGTTTAAGTAATTTTCCTGATAGGAAAAAACTCTTAACTGCTTGAATCACAAAAGGACCTACAATATCCCAATATTTTTGATAGAATTCTGCTGTCATACCATCTGGTCCTGGAGATTTATCAGACCCAATGTCAAAAACAGCATTTTTGATCTCTTCATTAGAGACATTTCTTGTTAGTTTTATATTTTCCTCTGTTGAGATTTCAGATTGAAATAGTTCAAGATTCTCCCGAAGTAAGCTCTCATTCATTTCTTCACTTCTGAATCTCTTTATGAAATCATTCCTGATTTCATTTCTAATATTTTCTTTACCATAATGCTAGTTACTTCTTGGGTTTTGATTTCCTTTATGATTTTTCTATTTCTTCTTCCACTTGCTATTTTATGAAAATAGCTAGCATTAGTATCATTGAATTTGATATGTTTCACTTTTGCTCTTTGATTCCAAAAAATCTTTTGGAAACAAAGTATTTTTTCCTTTTTTTTTCTTCAATTATTCTATTTTGCTTTTGTATTAAATTGTTATTACAATTGTTACAGATTTCTATTTGAATCTCGGAGAGTTGTTTCTCAATATTTTAGAGCTGGGTGAACACATTATCAAATGTACTTTTATTCCAAATCTTAGCATGTTTTTTAGTAGCTTTGTCTTGGATACTAGATTATACATTCTAAATCCAAGATAGTTTGTTCGCTAAGCTTGTTTGACGACGTTTCTAAAGTCTTTTCTAGTCATCCAGATTTTTTCAAATTTGAAGGGTTGATTTTTGAAAGGAGTTGTCGTAGCTAAATCAGTGGATATTGGACAGTGGTCAGAGCTAGTAAATGCATAATGTTTGGTACAAATATCTGGATACCATTGTAAGATCTGGTGATGAATTAGACTCTATCTAGTTTCTCATAGATATTATCGATCTCAGTTTTGTGTTTTTTTTTCAAGTAAAGGTATTTACTTGTACTGGTATATCTAGTAATTCACATTCATTTTTAAATTGTCTTAGTCTCGCAAATTTATTAATTGTTGGTGGGGAACCCCCCAATTTTTCAGTTGGATATTGTATTTCATTTAGATCATCCATAATAATACAAGGGTAAGAACTATTTTTAATAAAAGTGGTAATGGTTTCCCAGAACTCATTTTTACCGCCTTCATTCGGTGGGGCGTATGTGAGAATGAGCAATGCTTTAATATTTGTGTTCAGGTTAGTGTACTTAATACTGATAAATCTTGCTTATATTTTATCGATTTCCAGTAATTCGTTTGTTAGTTGATACGTTTTCCACATGACACATATGCCACCAGCAAATCCAATAGCTGGAACATAGTGAAATTGATCGAAACCTGCTTTTTTCCAACTTTGTCACTTGGTACTTTGCTCGTTCTAGTTTCAAATAATGCGAGTAATTGAACCCGTTCAATTTTGCAAAAGGATTCAATATCCATCCAGAGAGGGGTCTCATGAACAGAGTCAAAAAAGAGCAAACACCCAAAACATAAAAGAAAATGTCAGAGAGTAAATGTAACAGAAATTAAAAAGAGGATAGAGATAGAACAACCACACCTGGAAAGACGTCGAATAACCCTAGGAAGATCAGTCCTCGGGTGAAGGTAGGTAGATCGAGCCACCCGGTGAGAGCTAGAGAGGCGGCGCTTTTCACCAAAGCCCCACCAACACCACTGCAAAACTTGGACATCCACAACCGCAAAGGGAGATGGAGCAGCCACAAGAAACAGGTCCCAACATAAGCAAGAAAACCCAGCCCAACCCAAGCAGAAATCGAAACAATTTCGAGGTTTAGTAGGGAGAAGAATCAGGTTTAGGTTAAGGTTCCTCAGGTCGATGGCGAAAGGAATCGGTTCAGGGTGGCTGTGAGGAGGCTAAGAAGTTGTGGTTTTTGCGATGGAGAGGGTGAATTTAGGATTGAATCGTGACGACGATGGCGAGAAAGGATTTAGGGTTTTCGAGGGGTTTGAGAGTGTTTTCATGGTCACTTTTCGCTGTTACGTATGGTTTATGAACCACATATAATTTAAATAGTATTTTTTTTATGTAACTAAATAGTATTTTTTTTGAGAAAATGTAACTAAATACTCTCTCCGTTAAATTTTAATTGACGTTCTAGGCTTAAGTCATTGTTAAGTTTTAATTGTCATTTTAGACTTTTTTACCTATTTTTCCCAGATTTATCCTCATGCTTAGTATTTTTTTATTATTATTTTTTGGATTTTTAATTTTTTATTCATTGTTTTCCTATTTTCTAGGAGAAAGGTAATAAAAGGAGATTTGCTTTTGATTTTTTGATTTTTTTTTTTTTGGTGAGATTTTATAAACAATAATAAAAAAATAATTAGTCACTAGTAATAAGATAATATGGGAAAATAATTAAAATTTACTAATACATCAATTAAAACTTAACAAATAGATTACTGAGATGGGATAAACTTTCAAAAAAAGATTAATCTATGGTCGGAAATCGTAATAAGTGGGGAGGAATATAAAAAAAAAACGAAAAACGAACAGGTAGGTTAACACTTCGCCTTCTGTATTTGTTATCGTCTCTCTCGCGTCGCGGCCGCCCCTACTCGTCCTACCTCTGTGAGACTCATCGACAGCTAACGCAGACGACAATGGCGAAATACGACCTCACGCCGAAGATGGCACCGATTTTCGACAGGCATCTCGTGTTTCCGATTCTTGAGTTCCTGCAAGAACGTGAGCTGTATCCTGCCCAGGAGCTCTTGAAGGCTAAAATCGAGCTTCTCAACAAGACGAACATGGTCGATTACGGCATGGACATCCACAAAAGCCTCTATCAGACTGAGGAAGTGCCCCAAGGTACTACTTTTTTTCTTCTTACCCTTGTTTTTGTTGTTGTTAGCATAGTAGTGTCTAGGGTATCTTCTGATCTGATTTAATTAAGGTTTTTATCATCTTTGTTGATTGATTTTCGCGGGTGTTGGATGTGTGCAGAGATGGTGGAGAGGAGAGTGGAGGTCGTCGCGAGGTTGAAGGCCCTAGAGGAAGCCGCGGCGCCACTGGTTGCGTTCCTGCAGAATCCAAATTCGGTTCAGGAGTTAAGGGCTGAAAAGCAATATAATCTGCAGATGCTTCAAGAGCGTTTTCAGGTTTTCCCTAAATTTCTCACTCTCTTCTAGATCTATCGATGCTCGCTGCTAGTTAGTAATCTTCGTGACTTGATTTGTTTTATCAGTATCTTCATGTTTCTTCTTTCCTTCTGCTGCACATTAATTCTGTCTATTGGTAGTAATTGGAATTTGTAACTGTAGGATGAAAAGGAGCTTGTTTTTGTGAAATGAGGTTGTTAGTCCTTCACTCTTTTAAGTTGAATCGAACTGATTAGAGTGTTATGTATCTCCCTTAGTGTAGTCAATTCACTATAATGCGGTCAATGCCTCAACGGTAACTGAAACGTTTTGAACCATCTGCTTTGATTCTTTCAGTCATCAAATCTCATGCTTAAATTTATAAACATAGCGTTCTTCTTCTTGGGTAGTAGAATAGACTTTTATGCTTTCTGTTTATTTCTTAGCCGTGAACTGTATTCTCTCTTGCAGATTGGTCCAGATCAAATAGAAGCACTGTATCAGTATGCCAAATTCCAGTTCGAGTGCGGGAACTACTCTGGTGCTGCTGATTATCTGTACCAATATAGGGCCCTCTGTACAAGCAATGAGAGAAATCTTAGTGCATTGTGGGGAAAGCTTGCTGCCGAAATTTTGATGCAAAACTGGGATGTGGCGCATAACGAACTAAATACTTTGAAAGAAATTATTGATTCCAAAGTATGTAATATTGTGCACACATGTTCTTCTATTTATCTATTAGCATTGGTTCAACTCATTGTTTTGATTTTTGTGCTGCACACTATGTATGGCAGAGCTTTGCCTCCCCGTTGAGTCAGGTGCAAAGCAGAATATGGTTGATGCACTGGAGCTTATTTATCTTTTTCAACAATGACAATGGGAGGACGCAGATCATTGACCTGTTTAATCAAGACAAGTTTGTCCCTCTACTTCATCTGATATGCCCTCACTTTTTTTGTCAAAATAATGCATCGTGATTTGTGCAATTTGTGTTAGTTTAGTTAAGGAGGCAATTGATAATGCTATATTGTTTTTGGTGGTTGCTGATGTGATGATAATATCAGTGCATTTTCAGTGTTATAGATACTCTCATATGGTCCATTTTTCAGGACCATGAAAGCTTATTTGTTTTAAGTTTATTTTTTAGGACCATGAAAGCTTATTTGTTTAAGTTACATTCTATCAACTTCAGGTGCATTAAGTAGTAGCTTTAATCATACTATCATCTTATTACTTGATTTATCTTATACAGGTATCTAAATACTATCCAAACCCATGCTCCCCATCTTTTGCGCTATCTTGCAACTGCATTCATTGTCAATAAAAGAAGAAGGCCTCAATTCAAAGAATTTATTAAGGTCATCCAGCAGGAGCAATTTTCTTACAAAGATCCCATTACAGAGTTCTTGGCTTGCATTTATGTTAACTATGACTTTGATGGAGTACAAGAGAAGATGAAGGAGTGTGAAGAGGTAGGTTTCTTAAGTGACCTACGTGAATTTTTTTGACAGATAACCACAAACTTTCAATCTGTATGGCCGTGGAATCATCGTTAATTAGATTTGGCATCTTTTCATGAAGTTGGCATTTTCCCTGACTTTTACCCTACTCTCTGAACTACTCTTCTGCTGTGCAAATTCTCTCCTTAGGTGATTCTAAATGATCCATTCCTGGGGAAACGATTGGAGGATGGCAACTATACAACTGTTCCACTGAGGGATGAGTTTCTTGAAAATGCCCGCCTTTTCATTTGCGAAACCTATTGCCGGATACATCAGCGAATTGAAATGGTGTATGTGTTCCTGTTAGATCCTTTGTGGGCTTTAATGTAGCTTGACATTTGTTGCGTGGTCACTGCTCTATTGTGCCTGACGTAACTCGTAGTAATCACTCCCTCTTTGATATAGTTTCAATCGGGCTAAGCAGTTTCTGGTGGTTGTTTTTGCTAGATCTGTGCTTATTCTCCTAAGCACTTTAGATGTATATATGTTCCTGCTTCAATTGTTGGGTCTATCCCTAGTGTGTAGAAGATCTTATTGTGTAAATTGCTTGTTGTCCATAATGACTTGTTCAGTAAGAATGCTTACTCTTCATTGGGTTCAAGGGGCTAAGGTTTATATCTTGTTGTGATCCCAGGGTCCTTGCTGAGAAACTGAACATGAGTTACGAGGAGGCTGAGAGATGGTTAGTGAGTCTTATCCGCAGCTCAAAGGTAGATGCTACCATTGATTCCAAGTTAGGGACGGTCTTGTTGGAACCCAATTGCCCGAATGTGTAAGAGATCTGACCCTTCTCCAAATCTCACTATTTCCTGATGCAGGATTGTTTGACATGGGTATTCTCCTCACTTGTGCAGGTATGAGCAGCTAATAGACCACACAAAAGCATTATCTGGACGCACTTACAAACTAGTCAGCCAACTTATGGAGCACACACAATCTCAATCTCAGGCGGCTGCACGGTGAATTGGTGATTAGTTTTAGCTTCCCGTCCCCCGTATTCGTTGACTTGTGATAATTAAGAGCCTTGACATAAAGTTGTCACTTGCGAAACCCTTGGTTTTGAGTTTTCTTAATGATTCTACTGCGGAAGGTAGAGAATTTGAATCATAATCAGCAAATTTTATTTCCGAACTCTGTTAGATATGTACGAGTTTTGAAGCTTGTTCTCTTTATCTTCTTGACCCACCTCCCTCAGCCATGGCACATGTACTTGAATTCTCTGAGAATTAAGGCTGTATGGTACACAAATGTTTGCTTGACATGTTTGGTACAATTTCAATTTACAACTTGAATGCTCGAGATTCTTGCTCTTGATTCTGCAAATTTAACTTAGCGCTCGTGGATGATCAAATACTGACAAAGCAATACCGGATTGCAAAGCCAAATAAAGTTGTGATGCCTTTCTTAACAAAAAAAGGAGTTTTGATGCCTTTAATGTTCGATCCACAATAGTGACGAAGCAATGCGAAAGTTGTTTATACAATTTCTACTCTTGTTTTTTGTAAAAACACATGATTAATTGAATATATACCTTCAGATTTATGCTCAGGTGACACGGAGTATTACGGTAAAACGGTGCTCAGGTGAAACGGAGTATTACGGTAAAACAGAAGTACTAATCACATTCGTTAGATGAGATTTAATGGATGGGCTAGATTACACCAATTTGAGGTGCATATTAGGAAAATACCCGATGCTCTACACAATCAATATCAATCCCAGATTTTGGGGGATTGAAATTGAAATTTGATTATTCTCTCTCCTATGGATACGGTTTATTCCATTTATTTGACAGATATCCCACTCCAAAACCACTGTGATACCCCGTATTTCTGTAAGGTTATTTTAGGAATTTTGGGAATTTTTCCGAGTACCCGTTTAGTACGTCGGATTTAATTCAGATAGTTTGAGACATTCTGTAATGTGCTCTGCCTCTGTAATATTTTCTCAGTGAAATAAAATACAGGCGACGTGCTTTGGATTTTAATACTCGTTCGCGTACGATAATTTTATCCCGGGTTAATATCGTTTTCGTCTAAGAGCTGAGGAGGCGGCAAAGCCAAGGGCGGCGCCCGCCGTCGCAAGGCACGAGGAACAGGCTGGGTCTTCTCCTAGCTGGGGACGCCAGGCCTAGGCGCCCGCCGCATTTATGGCGGCGTCCGCCGTCGTTGTTGTTCGGAGGTCCTTGCCCGAAGGTCGCCAGCGTGGCTCTGGCAGCGCCGGAGTAGCTCTTCGTAGGGCCATCATTGTGTTCCTGGTGCTTTGGCTATTTAAGGAGGTGTCTGGGAGGGGTTTTTGAGCTCAATCCACAGCCCAAGCTCTCCCAAATTCTTGCCTCACCGGAGTTGTGCCTCGCCGGATTTCTGAAGCTTTCGCCGGAGGTCGTTTGGTGGTGTTTCCAGAGTGCATTTGTGAAGCTTTTGGTAGCCTTGGAGGTTAGAAACCAAAGCAAGTCGAAGGAGGCCGAGTCGCTCGTGTTTTGGGTGAGTTTTCTCGCCGCTTATGTCGTCTGAGTTCTTCACGGCGACCGCCGCGTTCTTCACGGCGCTCGCCGTGATGAACTGCGGCGACCGCCGCCAAGAACGGCGACCGCCGCCAGTGTCCAGAATGCCTTTTTGGGCTTTTGGCTTCGGTAGTCGTCGTTGTGGCGTCGTTCCTTTCGTTTTCTTTCGTCGTTTTAGATTCATAATGTGGTTATGTCGGATCTAACTTAGGGTTCCTTTTATGGGTCGATTCGAAGGTCGTTGTGCTGTCGGAGCTATACCCGTGTCGAGCCCGGAATCCCGTCGTTGTCGTTAGGCTTGTTTCTACTCTGCGGATTCAGGCAAGTGGCGGTTCGCTCTTGCTCATCGTTCCATATTTACATTAATTATCAGTTGTTTATCTGAGTAATTAATTTGGAATGATTACTTTGTTTATCTGGAATTGGTTTTATAAACTGTTTTGGAAACTGTAATAATGATATTAATAGGTTGTATATCTATTAGAACAACGCTATTATTTATGTTCGCCTTGAGGGCATTTATGTGGATTTATCCTGAACTATTGTTGTGCTTGAACTGTTAGTTAGCACGAGTATTTGTAGGAACGCCTGGACTCCGAGAGGTTCATTCGTTTCTTTATAACTGTTAAGGGCGAGCAAGACCCTGCGATAGTAGAAGCTTGGACTCTGTGAGGTTCATTCTTCGATATAAGTCCAGAGGCTTGGATTCTGTGAGGTCCATTCCTTAGTTGTATGTCCTGCGTGATAGAGCATATGTTTAAAAGCTTATAACGTAATGTGGGTTTTGGAAATTAATAAGATAAAGTGCCCGAGTGCACATAATTAATATACCTTTGGCGAGTAGTGCAGCTAAGTAAATAGTGTAGCTAGGAAAGCTCGTCTCGACTTTTGATCAGAGTACGTTCTCATTTCAATCTGGATTCGCTGTAAGCGGTGAGGTTGGTCGTGAACCGAAACATCTAATTCAGCTTTTAAATCACTGATGTCTGATTCTTTAAACGTTCCAGATTTGTCATATTTCCTTAAAGACTCAATCTCTTGGAGTCTCTTTTCGGGTCAATTTCTGTGAAGATTCAGTCTTCCAGAATCTTCTCTTGTGCATACCTCTTGTTTATTCCAGTAGGAGTATGATGGTTGACTATCGTCATCGGTTATTATTCGAGAAGCGATGAGTCTAACCTAATACGACTGCTTCGAACCACTCTGCTTTGTACCCTTGCATAGTCTATTCAGTAGACTAACCAACCACAATTGTTCTCTGCATGGTTGGTTGGTGTCATCCGTTCGATTCAGCACATCAGATAGAGCGAAGATGAGGAGACTAGATTGACTATGAAGACGACGGTTATTTTTGGATGTTTTTAATAATTTCTTTTAATCAGGTTGAGATCCTTGGGAGATGACCATTGTGGTCAAGATCCGTGTTTGTAATATATTTAAAAGACTTCCGCTATACCTTGTTTAAAGACTTCCGTTGTACTTTGTTAAACTCTGTGTTTGTCCTATTCGGGATTGGGATGTAATCCCGAGACTCATGTTTTATATGAATAAAGTTATCATTTTGTATCATTGTATTTCATGGTTTGTATTCAAACGGTAAAGCCTTGGGTGATCTCGGTAAGGAACACTGAGGTCACTGGCGGTAATACCTTTCCAAATGGGTTCAGATTTGGGGGTGTTATAGTTGTGGTATCAGAGCCAAAGGTTTTAAAACGGGTTTGGGATTTTATAAATCATTTATCCGTTTTTGAAAATGCTTTAAAAGGGCTCTGAATTTTTAAAGTGAAAAGAATTTAAAAACACCGTTCATAGTCATGTCTTCTGTATAATCTGATATAGTAAGCTTGCTTCTATGTCTAGAAAGACTAATTTATTTCTCGTTGCCCCGCTAGATATGGGTACATTATGTTCTCTTCAGAGGAACCCGGGAGAAGCCGAGGTGGTTTCGCCATCTCCAGTTAGGCTTGATTCCCAGTTCGCTCGTTGTGATTTGAGGTTGTGGAACCTAGTATCTCAGTTTCAGTTCATCAATAGAAATTTACAAGTTTGATCTATTCTAAGTTGATTTTATTACAATAAGTATATCATAATGATACTAATGTGATAAAATCCTTGGAATTTGATCAGTAAACAGATGGTGAACACAAGGAACGTTATCCGTGCTGGTGCTGGGCCGAGCAATGACCTCAGACCAAACCCGAGGATTGATGCAGACCCATCAGGAGAGCGTGAGTCTGTCTTCAACAATAATCTAGGAGGCAATGTCAAAGCCCAGGCCGACGCTCCAGTAGTGCTCGATGCAGCAACAGTCGCAGCAATTCGGGGGATTGTTATGCAAGCATTCATCGAGATAATGCGACCAATCGCACCTCAGGCACAAGGAGTGCCAGTACCTCCAGAAGTTCCGAGGTTTGAGGAACAAGAGAACCAGGTACTACAGGGAGGCGTGATCAGGAATAGAGGGGAGTATGGCCGAGCTCTGAAGGCCATTAACTCTATGAGACCCGACAGCTACGATGGAAAGGGAGAGTCAGTCAGAGTGGCTCATTGGTTTTCCCACATGGAGCGATTGTTCCGTAATGTGGAGTACACTGAAGCGGAGAAAGTGCACATAGCTTCTCTACAGTTGAAGGAAGAAGCCAGTGAATGGTGGGAGAGTACCGGCTTAGCTGATAGCCCGGTGTTGACCTGGTCAATGTTTAAGACCAAGATGACGAACCGTTTCTTGTCTCGTGCTATGAGGGAGGAGAAACACAAGGAGTTCTTGTATCCTAAGACGGATGGATTGAAGGTGACCGAGCTTGCCACTAAATTCAATCATTTGCTGCAGTATGCTGAACCAGAGATATCCAGTGAGGCTCAGAAGATCTGGTACTTCCATGAATGGATGAACCTAGATATTAAACCATGGATGGTGCACCACACATGCTCTACTCTCGAGCAGTACGTGGATGCGGCCTACAAGTTGGAGGTAACTCTGGAGGAGTCAACCAGGAAGCGTGATAGCCAGAGGCAAGTGCAGAACCAGCCTCAGGCAAGTGGGTTTAAACGTCCCGCACCACCTTCTGATTTTGCCAAGTCCAGCAAGGCAAAGACAGAAACGACTCGAGATGGGTCAACTCAGCAATCGGGTCAGAGCAAGAGTCTGATCCAATGCCATAATTGTGGTGCATCTGGGCACAAGAATTTTGCATGTCGGAATGAGAAGAAGACTTGTTTTGGTTGTGGAAAGGAAGGACATATGCAGAGGTTCTGTCGGCAGGGAATGCAAAAAGGAGCGGAGTCACAACAGGGGTCTGTTAATCCAAACAACAGACCTAGGTTTAAACCAGCAGAGACTTCCAATCCTTCGATGCAGACAACTGCACAGGATAAGAGGAAAGCCCCAGTGACTTCTGGAAGTCAGGGTCAACGTCTTTACGTGATGCGTGAGGCGGATGGACCCTATGCTCCTAATGCTTAGAGTACTTTGTATCTGCATTACACTTTTGTTAATGTGTTGTTGATGTGGGTGCTACCCAGACTTTCATTTTGGATAGTTGTAAGTTATGTTCTGTATGCGGCTAAGTTTGTGAACCTTTGGTTATAAATATTATTAATATAAAATATTTGGTTAGAACCAATCGTCTGTCAGAATTGTCGATTACCATCAAGGGTAAGAAATTCAAAGCGATTTGACCTAAATAACCATGGTCCCATACGATAATTATTCTCGGTATGGATTGACGGAAGCGTCATAAGGCAGTGATAGACTTCAGTTTTTGATATTCTTGTGGTTAGAGGATTTCCGGGTGTCTTTCCAAAAGATATTCCTGGATACCCCGAATCGTGTTGTGGAGTTTGCCATTGATCTCGAGCCGAGTACCACGCCGATCTCTGAGGCACCGTACCGGATGGCTCCTGTTGAGATGCAAGAGTTGAAGAAGCAACTCAAGGATCTTCTTGACAAAAGTTATATAAAGCTGAGTGCATCACCTTGAGTAGGAGTGCCCTAGTTTTATTTGTCAAAAAGAAAGATGGACCGTTTCGACTTTGTTTTGACTTTCGAGAGTTGAATAAAGTCACGATCAAGAGTAAGTATCTGTTGCCAAGGAGTGATGATTTGTTGGATCAACTACATGGAGCAAAAGTTTTCTCCAAGATCGACCGAAGATCTGGTTTTTATCAGCTCAGGATTCGTGAGGATGATATTCCGAGGATTGCGTTCGGACGAGAGATGGTCACTACGAGTTTGTAGTCATGCCATATGGGCTTCGAATGCTCCAGCAGTTTTCATGAACCTAGTGCATCGATGTTTTAGACCAGTACTTGAATAAGTTCATAGTGGTCTTCATCAATGGCATTTTTATATTTTTCCCGAGCAAGGAAGCTCACAGGGAACATCTGCGGATTGCTTTATCGGTCCTTAGACCAAGTCGGTTGTACGCAAAGTGGGCTAAGTGCGATTGTTGGATCTAGAAGTGGCTTTCTTAGGCCATGTGATCAATAAGAATGAGGTTATGGTTATTCCCCAGAAGAGTGAATCAGTAGTTGTTTGGAAGCGGCCTCAGGGTGTGAGCGAGGTGCGCAGTTTCCCAGAGCTTACTGAGCATTATAGACGGTTCATGGAAGGATTTTTCTAAGATCACTCCACCTATGACCAGTCTGTTCCACAAGGTCAACAAGAAGTTGTCTGGGATGACAAATGCAAGACCAGTTTTCAAGAAGTTGAAACAGTGTCTGACTTATGCACCAGTTTTGGCATTGTCGGAAGGAATAATGGTTATATGGTCTATAGTAATGCTTCGAGAAATGGGTTGGGATGTGTCTTTGATGCATAGGGGCAAGGTTATTGCATACGCATCTAGACAATTGAAAACCTATGAAGCAAACTAACCAACACATGACCTAGAACTAGCAGCAATAGTGTTTGCATTGGAAACTGAGGTTACTTGGGTGACCCAGAGGTCAGCAGAAGTTTTCCACCAGGAGATTGTCCGTTTACATGGCATTCCTAAAGACCATTGTATCAGATCGAGATGGCTGATTGATGTCAAGGTTCTGGCAAGAGCTTTATAAGGCCATGGGAACTGAATTAAGATTCAGTACATCATTTCATCCTCAGACAGATGGACAGTCTGAAAGGACCATCCAGACCCTGGAGGATATACTAAGAGCATGTGCACTCGATCGTCCGACTAGCTGGGAAGACAGCCTGAGTCTGATTGAGTTCACGTACAATAATAGCTGGCATGCTAAGATCAAGATGGCTCCGTTTGAAGCTTTGTATGGTCTCAAATGCAGATCTCCGATTTGTTGGGATAAGAATGCCGACAAGATTCTGCTTGGACCAAAGTTGGTCAAAAGGACAGCTCTAGACATTGCTTGATTAGACAGAGGATGTTGACCGCCTAGAGTCGACAGAGATCACATTGGAGGAGTCTGCCCATAAACGGGAGAAGCAAGTTAAGGGAAAGGGTGGGAAACAGGATCGCCAGGTTGGTTCATTCAAACGACCGGCATCGCCTACCAAGTTTGAAAAGTCTGGTCGTGCCAAGACCGAGACAACTCAGTCTGACTCTGCCAGAGGCTCAGGTTGGAGCAGCAGAGTAATTCAGTGCCACAACTGTGGTGAAGTTGGGCATAAAAAAAAAATTAATTGCCAAAAGGACAAGATAGTATGTCGTAATTGTGGGAGAGAAGGCCACATAAAAACATACTGCAGACTGAAGGGTCAGGGACCAATGCAATCTTATCAGGCGTCAAATGTTGGCGGTGGGCAGAACCCAAGGCCAGAGGCATCTGCTCTTGAGCAGTCTATGGCTCGTAATAAAGGCAAAGCACCTATGGGGTCTTCAGGCCAAGGGCAAAGACTCTTTGTAATGAGCCAAGCCAACGGAGAAGAACCCTGATCCATTAAGTTGTATTTATGTCAAGTCTTTCTTTAAGATTAAGGAGTAGCGACGTGTGTCGATAATCTCCGTGGTATCGTGATCTGGTTGTTCAACTTTTGTCAGTTAAGGTAATGTTTGAATGATAATGAAGTGTTTCCTTGTTTTGGAAATTTCAGAATGCGTTATCGTTACGAATTAGTTGTTCATACGAAACCTCGTAAGTGTCGAGAACAGCTTATGCCAAGTAAGGATAAAGACTGTCGGACTTATGGTGGTGGAGTATTGTGGGCAACTTAGATGTTCGTCCCCTATATGATTAATCACAGGGTCGACTCTGCTGTTTAAATCTAAATCCATTCCTAAGATTCTTCTTCATATATAGAGTATGTCATCTATAAGGCTGGGTGCAACTCTTTGAGGAAGATTAAGTTGTAAGAGTTGTTGTGTTAAGAAGAAAGGTTGCAGTTTAAGAGGGGATATGCCAATGATCCTAATGTATTAAAGATTCAGTAAAGAGAATTGTCTATATACACCTAAGGAATAAAGTGGTAAGCGGTATCCCATACGCTGAGTTTTTTTTTCCAAGCTTCCTTAAGAGATAAAGGATGAACTTGTGGAGTTATGTTCGGAGAGACTAAGAGCTATCTCTCATAAGTGAGTTGTGTTATAAGCATCGAGACGAGCGAATCATTTTCAGAATGATATCCTAAGGAATTAAGAGTAATATCTCTTGTGATCCATTTCAAGGATGAAGTGAATAAGGATATTGAATCCAGGTGGTAAGATTGGTGTTGAGGCAGGACCCTCATTGGCTTAATGCAAGTTTCGGGGTCGAAACTTCTTTTAAGGGGGAGGTGATGTGATACCCCGTATTTCTGTAAGGTTATTTTGGGAATTTTCCCGAGTACCCGTTTAGTACGTCGGATTTAATTCAGATAGTTTGAGACATTCTGTAATGTGCTCTGCCTCTGTAATATTTTTCTCAGTGAAATAAAATACAGACGACGTGCTTTGGATTTTAATACTCGTTCGCGTACGATAATTTTATCCCGGGTTAATATCGTTTTCGTCTAAGAGCTGAGGAGGCGGCAAAGCCAAGGGCGGCGCCCGCCGTATAGTGGCGGCGCCCGCCGTCACAAGGCTCGAGGAGCAGGCTGGGTCTTCTCCTAGCTGGGGACGCCAGGCCTATGGCGGCGCCCGCCGTTGTTGTTGTCCGGAGGTCCTTGCCCGAAGGTCGCCGGCGTGGCTCTGGTAGCGCCGGAGTAGCTCTTCGTAGGGCCATCATTGTGTTCCCGGTGCTTTGGCTATTTAAGGAGGTGTCTGGGAGGGGTTTTTGAGCTCAATCCACATCCCAAGCTCTCCCAAATTCTTGTCTCACCGGAGTTGTGCCTCGCCGGATTTCTGAAGCTTTCGCCGGAGGTCGTTTGGTGGTGTTTCCAGAGTGCCTTTGTGAAGCTTTTGGTAGCCTTGGAGGTGAGAAACCAAAGCAAGTCGAAGGAGGCCGAGTCGCTCGTGTTTTGGGTGAGTTTTCTCGCCGCTTCTGTCGTCTGAGTTCTTCACGGCGACCGCCGCGTTCTTCACGGCGCCCGCCGTGATGAACTGCGGAGACCGCCGCCAAGAACGGCGATCGCCGCCAGTGTCTCTTTTTGGGCTTTTGGCTTTGGTAGTCGTCGTTGTGGCGTCGTTCCTTTCGTTTTCTTTCGTCGTTTTAGATTCGTACTGTGGTTATGTCGGATCTAACTTAGGGTTCCTTTTATGGGTCGATTCGAAGGTCGTTGTGCTGTCGGAGCTATACCCGTGTTGATCCCGGAATCCCGTCGTTGTCGTTAGGCTTGTTTCTACTCTGCGGATTCAGGCAAGTGGCGGTTCGCTCTTGCTCATCGTTCCATATTTACATTAATTATCAGTTGTTTATCTGAGTAATTAATTTGGAATGATTACTGTGTTTATCTGGAATTGGTTTTATAAACTGTTTTGGAAACTGTAATAATGATATTAATAGGTTGTATATCTGTTAGAACAACGCTATTATTTATGTTCGCCTTGAGGGCATTTATGTGGATTTATCCTGAACTATTGTTGTGCTTGAACTGTTAGTTAGCACGAGTATTTGTAGGAACGCCTGGACTCCGAGAGGTCCATTCGTTTCTTTATAACTGTTAAGGGCGAGCAAGACCCTGCGATAGTAGAAGCTTGGACTCTGTGAGGTTCATTCCTTCTATATAAGTCCAGAGGCTTGGATTATGTGAGGTCCATTCCTTAGTTGTATGTCCTGCGTGACAGAGCATATGTTTAAAAGCTTATAACGTAATGTGGGTTTTGGAAATTAATAAGATAAAGTGCCCGAGTGCACATAATTAATATACCTTTGGCGAGTAGTGCAGCTAAGTAAATAGTGCAGCTAGGAAAGCTCGTCTCGACTTTTGATTAGAGTATGTTCTCTTTTCAATCTGGATTCGCTGTAAGCGGTGAGGTTGGTCGTGAACCGAAACATCTAAGTCAGCTTTTAAATCACTGATGTCTGATTCTTTAAACGTTCCAGATTTGTCATATTTCCTTAAAGACTCAATCTCTTGGGGTCTCTTTTTGGGTCAATTTCTGTGAAGATTCAGTCTTCTAGAATCTTCTCTTGTGCATACCTCTTGTTTATTCCAGTAGGAGTATGATGGTTGACTATCGTCATCGGTTATTATTCGAGAAGCGATGAGTCTAACCTAATACGACTGCTTCGAACCACTCTGCTTTGTACCCTTGCATAGTCTATTCAGTAGACTAACCAACCGCAATTGTTCTCTGCATGGTTGGCTGGTGTCATCCGTTCGATTCGGCACATCAGATAGAGCGAAGATGAGGAGACTAGATTGACTATGAAGACGACAGTTGTTTTTGGATGTTTTTAATAATTTCTTTTAATCAGGTTGAGATCCTTGGGAGATGACCATTGTGGTCAAGATCCTTGTTTGTAATATATTTAAAAGACTTCCGCTGTACCTTGTTTAAAGACTTCCGCTGTACTTTGTTAAACTCTGTGTTTGTCCTATTCGGGATTGGGATGTAATCCCGGGACTCATGTTTTATATGAATAAAGTTATCATTTTGTATCATTGTATTTCATGGTTTGTATTCAAACGGTAAAGCCTTGGGTGATCTCGGTAAGGAACACTGAGGTCACTGGCGGTAATACCTTTCCAAATGGGTTCAGATTTGGGGGTGTTACAACCACCCCTACTTTTTTGGTTTTATTTTATTTCCTTTTTCTTTCTTCCTCCCTCTGTTTACTTCCCTGTCTCTGCGCTCTAGCCCCAAAACACCATCCTCCCTTCTCTCACACTTCCAGACCCACCACCGCACCACCCTCGCCGGACCTCCCAGCGGACCTGCCTGACTCGCCCACCGCAGCCGCACCATCGCTAGCCCACGCCTGCTCGAACCCTGTCCCGAGCCCAGATCAGTCCCCCTCATCTCGACCTCCCTCATCTCTCACCGGCGAACACCAACACCGACCCACACCGGCGACCCCCCACAAACCCAGTTCCTTGACCGATTCATGATGGAGAAGAGGAGCGACACTCCCATTGACCGATTCATTATACAAGAAGGTCCAATCGCGAATCGTATTGCCCCGTTCTATCCAAATCCGCGTTTCGTCTTTCGGAAGATGACGAGAAGGTTGTTGAATCGGTTATCGCCGGTACGACGCCGTCCTATTCGCTCGAATCGAGTCTCGAGGACTGCCGAAGAGCGGTGGCGATTCAGAGGGAGGCGCTCCAGAGGACTACGGGGAGGTCGCTCGATGGATTGCCTTTGGAAGGTTTCGATTATGAGTCGATTTTAGGACAGTGTTGTGAGATGCCGGTGGGATTCGTTCAGATCCCGGTAGGGATTGTCGATCCTCTGCTCCTCGACGGGAAGGAGTTCTCGGTGCCGATGGCGACGACGGAGGGTTGCTTGGCGTCAACTTCCCTGCCAGAGATGATGCTGGTGAGGTGGACTGTCCTCGTCGACTTCCCTGCAATTTTGAAAGCCCCCGAATCTTTTTTTCGCAATTGTTTAATTGTCTGGTATGTTTCTAATCGCAATGAATTATTGATATTCGTTAAATTTCTGTTCATGACCTACTTTTTCGGCATTTTTTCTCGTTTTAGCGTAAATGATGTTTTCAATTTATTGAACCGCTTGAATTTCTCTCAAGTTTGAGCATGTGGTCTCTTGGCATGTCAAATTTTGGGATTTTTTTTCTTTCTTCCTTATGTTTCTGGTAGGATTTTTAGGAATGATTGTTTGGATTTTCGAGATTTGAATTGATCTTTTACATTGTTTTGCAAAATTTTGCTCCGTCGTGCACTAGATGATTCAGCTATGTGTAGAAGTTGTTAGTATTTTCTCTTCTTCAAGGTGCATTAAAGTTTAATACATTAGTTAATATTCAAATTTTATGATGTGATATTTACTATAATGTTGTTGATATTCATGTTGGAATTAGGTTTTGTTGGGCCTGGCTTCCCCTGGGAGAATGGGTCGAGTAAATCAAGCCCAAGCCCACGATAGATCGGAAGAACAAGGGAAAAGCCCAGAGGAGGCGTCGAGACTTCTCTGGTCGAATGCCCTCCGACAGGATCGCAAGAATCTCGCCATACATTAAATGCCCAGATCACGCAACGGCCACAACATTCAAGCCACCGTAATTACAATGATTTAATGGCATAATCCCCGCCATTACTCTCAGCATTGAAGATAAAATATACGATCAAGACATAACGGTAAGAAGAGTAAGAAGACTTACCATATTTGGACGAAGAGGAAGATAAGAAGGATACAAACACAAATTACGCCACACACAAGCATTCTCGCTCAGAAATACATCAGAACAAGATATCTGCTCCAAGCTTAGCTCTCCGAGAGTCATCCACGCTGATTCGTCATCGGTCGCAACCTGAAAGCCACCGGTCGAGTCCTATCCGATCTCTTGTCTTACTACGATAAGTTGTATCTCGATTTGACCCGATTAACACGACATCTAATAAAATCATCTCGCTATTCTACATTTATTCTTTGTTTGTCTATTATTTATTTGGTTTGGATTGTTTTCTATCACCCGATCGACTAGTTACCCCGTCTAAGGCGATTTAGGTCGTCCGATCTTTTCACCCCAAAACAATTTGGCGCCCACCGTGGGGCAACTTGCCGATCACCCTTCCGAAACTTTCCAACCATGACTATCGACCCACCTACCAACACCGAAGAGCCAAGCCTCGGGGACAACACCCAAGTTCAAGGAAACATGACCCCTACTGAAAATCCTACTCCGACCCAGTTCCAAGAACTTTCCCAGAAAATGGCCATCCTTCAAGAGGAACTAGCCCAGCAACGCCAAAAGACTGAAACCTTAGCCGCCCTGTCGACCCAATCCGAGGCCGAGATCGCACAACTAACCCGTGAAAATGAGTCTCTTAAGTCACATGTACAATCGATGGCCTCAGGGTCCAGGAACATGCCAATCCATGGCAGCGTTCGAACACGCCTCGACATGGACAACGTCGATCCGACACCTCCGAGTATACGACGGCCCGGACACACAGAAGGTACATCTCGAACTCCTTTTTCTAATCCGTTTTCGACTAACAATGTCACCTTTTCCACACCGATCGGGTCGGCAGGGGCCCGAATCGACGAACCGCAGGTTACTAATCCGCCAAATGTCCTAGCCCTTTTCCAGCAGACGCTCGACCGACACATAAAGACGATCGACGATCGCTTCAATAGGCTCCCAGGAATCCCACAACCGATCGAGAGGGAAGTGACCGACGGATTCGAAGAATCCCCATTCATTGAAGAAATCGCCAGGGTCGAGATCCCCAAGAAGTTTCATCTTCCCAGCATGGCGACATTCGACGGCACCAGCGACCCAGATGACCATATTTCTATGTATAAACAAAAATTAATGGCTGCATCTGTTTCAAGGGAAAACCGCGAGGCTGTCACGTGCAAAAGCTTTGGCACGACCCTCGCAGGTTCCGCACTAACTTGGTTTATGCGTTTGCCTCAGGGAACGATTGCATCGTTTGCGGATCTGGTCAACTCCTTCAAAAGTCAATTCGCCAGTAGTCGGAGGCTCGAAAAGCAGTCGAGTGACCTCTACCGAGTCACACAAAGGTATAACGAACCCCTCAGGAATTATCTCAACAGGTACAATAAGGAGAAAGTGGCGATCCCCCACTGCGACGTCACAACCTCCATCGAAGCCTTCAGACAAGGACTGATCAAAGACAATAACCTTTACGACGAGATTACCAAGTACCCATGCAAAAGCTTCGAAGACGTCTAGGCCAAGACCATGGCCGAGGTAAGATTGGAAGAGGACCGTGAGTCGCGTAAATCCTCACACGGATCCGATCCATCCGATCGAAAAAATCCCTCCGACAACCGTCGAGACAGGCGTCCTCATCCCTATTCTCGTAATCGAAATGAACCAAATCAGGTAAACTCTTTCCAAGACAGGTCACAAGATTGGAGAGACGGTCCGGCATTGCCTCCTAGAGTCCAGTCTTATAACTTTAACATTTCCGTGTCGGAGCTCGTCAAGAGTTTCGACAAATATGGAAAAGAGGTAAGATGGCCCCGAAAGAGCGACCGAGCGGACGTCAAGAAGGACATGAGCCGATGGTGCGAATTCCATGGCGACCATGGGCATTCGACCGACGAGTGCATCTCCTTGCGAAAGGAAGTCGCTAGGCTGCTCTCACAGGGGCTCTTGCGCGACGTAATCTCAGAACGGGCAAAAGCTACCATGGAACGACGAGACCAGGTAAAACAGAACAAACCCCCATCTCCCATTCATACAAAAATTGTCAACACTATTTTAGGTGGATCGGACATATGTGGAAACACATACTCCGCGGCTAAGCGGCACGCCAAGGAAAGCAAGGGCGACAAGCCCGAATCATCAGAATTCAAGCTAAAGAAGACTTCCAACCTTCCGACGGTCACATTCAACGAGTCCGACTCCGACGGGTCGGATAGGCACCACGATGGTCTGGTAATCTCTTTATCCATTGGTAATTGCTTAATACGGAGAGTACTAATCGATACAAGGAGTTCGACCAACCTCTTGACCCTTGACGCTCTTAAAGAAATGGGTCTAACTGAGAACGACCTAATCAAGAAGTCGACCCCACTGGTTGGGTTTAGCGGTGAGGTCAAGCATATGACTGGCGAAATCATTCTAACCACATACGCTGGAGGAATCAACCAACAGGTGAAATTCCTAGTCCTAGACTGTCCGTCTCCCTATAATTGTATTCTTGGCAGGCCGTGGATATACGCTATGAAGGCAGTACCTTCAACATATCATCAAGTCATCAAATTCCCCACTGAATGGGGAGTCTAAGAAATAAAAGGAGATCAAAGGACCGCTAAGGAGTGCTACGTCGCTTCTATGAAGAGCGCAGTCAAACACAAGACCGCATAGCAACCACAGAGCGGCGAAGGACCTAGTCGGTACGTCGAACCAGAAATGGAAAAACTCGACGAGATCGCACTAGATCCTTCAAAGCCAGATCAAACGGTAAGGGTCGGGTCGGACTTGGACGACTCGACCAGACAACAACTCCTTGACTTTCTCAGGACCAATGCCGACTGTTTTGCATGGTCGCATGAGGATATGGTCGGAATATCTCCAAACATTATTACTCATAAATTAAATGTGGATCCATCTCATCCTCCTGTCAAGCAAAAACGCAGGAAGTTCGCCCCCGAGCGGAACAAGATAATCGACGACGAAGTCAAAAGCTTATTGGAAACAGGAAAAATAAGAGAGGTCCACTACCCTGAATGGCTAGCCAACGTGGTCGTAGTCCAGAAGAAGAATGGCAAATGGAGAGTCTGCATCGACTTCACAGATCTCAACAAAGCTTGTCCCAAGGACTCATTCCCACTACCCCACATCGATGCCATGGTCGACGCCACAACAGGGCACGAAATGCTTACTTTCATGGACGCTTTCAGCGGCTACAATCAAATCCTCATGGAACCCGACAATCAGGAAGAAATAGCATTCGTCACTACCCAAGGTATCTACTGTTACAAAGTAACGCCCTTTGGCCTAAAAAATGCAGGGGCTACCTATCAGCGACTAGTCAACAAAATATTCAAAGATCAAATCGGAGACACGGTGGAAGTCTATATAGACGACATGTTGGTCAAGTCCAAAAAGAAGGAAGATCACATAAACCATCTACGCGATAGCTTCGAGGTGCTCAAAAGGTACAACATGAAACTAAACCCTACTAAATGCTCCTTCGGAGTGTCGTCAGGAAAATTCTTGGGGTACATGGTGACACAAAGAGGAATAGAAGCCAGCCCAGAACAGATCAAGGCTCTCATCAACCTTCGATCCCCCCGATGCCCCCCGATGCATCAAAGACGTATAGAAACTTACAAGTCGAATAACAGCTCTGAACAGATTCATCTCCAAATCGTCCGACAAGTGCAAACCCTTCCACGACACTCTCAAGAAGAACAGATCCTTTCAATGGACGGGAGAACACGAAGCAGCGTTCCAGAACTTAAAAGAGTACCTGGCCAGTCCCATGTTGCTGACCAAACCTAAAGGCGACGAGCCCTTATTTCTATATCTTGCGGTGTCAGAATCAGCCGTAAGCGCAGTATTGGTCAGAGAAGAAGATGGCAAGCAGTCACCAATATACTACATCAGTCGGACGCTGCTGCCAGCCGAAACGAGGTATTCGTCACTTGAAAAGCTCGTGCTATCATTGGTAATGGCTTCGAACAAACTCAAACCGTATTTCGAATTCCATACTATTACTGTTCGCATTAATCATCCCATGAGAGCTATCATGAGGAAACCTGAGTTCACAGGACGAATGACTAAATGGGCTATACACCTCAGCGGTTACGACATCGAATAGCCCAGGACAGCGATCAAGTCGCAAGCCTTAGCCGACTTTGTGGCCGATTTCAGTCCGACCCTAAAGCAAGAAGCCACAAGAGAAGCGACGCAACTACTCGCCACGAATAAAACAGGCACATGGGAGCTCCACACAGATGGAGCGTCAAACGCCAGAGGATCGGGGCTATGGGTCGTACTGAAATCTCCGCAAGGGGACAAGATAGCTCAGGCTGTCAGATGTGAGTGGGACGCAACTAACAACGAAGCTGAGTATGAGGCACTCATATTCGGACTCATCCTGGCTCGCGACCTAGGGGTCCGAGAGATCGAAGTCATGTGCGACTCCCTTCTAGTCATGAACCAGATACAAGGGTCGTACAGTGCTAAAGACGTCAGAATGATAGCCTACCTCGAGGTAGCAAAGAAGCTGATCGGACAATTCCAAGCATTCGATATCAGACAGGTACCCAGGGATCTTAACTCCCAAGTTGACGCACTCGCCAACCTAGGGTCCGCCTTAGACCCGAAAGAATTTCGGTACATACCATTGGCCCACATCATGACGCCAGCCATCCCAAGGACATCCGTCGAGTCAACAACACCGCTTGAAAAACTCGTCGCCATGGAAACAGGCGACCAACCAGAAGAAGACATCGTCGACACCAATGACGATTGGATGCTACCTTACATCAGATGGTTAAAAGACGGCATTCTGCCCGACGACAAGACAGAAGCAAAAAGGCTCAAGGTACAAGCACTCTCTTACGATATCATAGAAAACATCTTGTACAAAAGATCTGTTACAGGGCTACTCCTACGATGCCTCAAGACCCCAGAAGTCGGACGTATCTTGCAATCGTTACACGAAGGAGAGTGTGGCAACCACACCGGCGGACGAAGCCTCTCAGGAAAAGCCCTACGAAACGGATACTATTGGCCAACGATGAACAAAGACGCTATGGAATACACCAAGAAGTGCGACACCTGTCAGCGACATGCACCCGTCCATCATCAACCCTCAGAGCTCCTCCATCCGGCTCTGGCTCCATGGCCCTTTATGAGGTGGGGAATGGACATTGTCGGGAAGCTTCCGCCCGCGTCGGGACAAAGAGTTTTCTTCCTTGCCATGACGGACTCCTTTTCTAAATGGATCGAAGCAGAAGCCTACAGAGAGGTAAAAGATCAACATGTCATTTCATTCATAAAACGCAATATCTTGTGCAGATTTGGCATCCCATCAGAAATCGTGTGCGACAATGGCTCCCAATTCATCAGTCATAAGACTCGAGCCTTCTGCGACCAATGGAACATCAAATTATTCACGTCCATACCTCGGTATCCGCAATCCAATGGACAAGCCGAATCCAGCAACAAAATCATTATCAACAACCTCAAGAAATGCCTCACTGGGGCTAAAGGCAAATGGGCAGACAAACTCCCACTCATTCTCTGATCCGACAGGACCACTCCAAAGAATGCGACTGGACAATCACCTTTCTCTCTCGTCTACGGGAGTGAGGCGGTCATCCCGGCCGAGTTACTGGTTCCGACCGCTTGTTGCAACCTTCAGACAAACGAGCAAAACGACATCGAACTAGCACACAACCTGGACACAGTGGACGAGATCAGAGAAAGAGCCCGAATCAGGATGGTCAGATTTCAACAACAGGTCGCAAGGAGTTACAATAAGAACGTCCGGATCAAGGCATTCAAGGTCGGAGACTGGGTCCTAAGGAAAACTTTCCAGAACACCAAGAACCCATCCGACAGAAAGCTAGTACCACAATGGGAAGGACCTTACTTAATCACCGAAGTAGTCGGACAGGGAGCATACCAATTAGAAGACAAGGACGGACGACCGATCCCGAGAAGTTGGAACGCAGCACATCTAAAGCTATACCATTTCCGAACCAACGAGGTAAAAACATCACATAATTTTATACATTGCTATCTATCGCATATACATTGCTATCTATCGCATATACATCGCATCTTATCGCATGTACATCGCTATCTTCTTTTACATGTTATCACCTGACACTAAGCGAGGACTTCCGGACCTTACAAAAACACAAATGCAGAACAACATTTACATTGGATCCAGTCATCCGCAAAAAGCGCTTACATTACATTACACGATCGATCGGAACACGGGGAGATGACAACACAGGCACGTCGGCACACTGCCTGCCTTACACAAAACATAAGGTATAACACCTTATTACATTTACGCAATAAAACATATTGCTTACCTCCCCGGCATACAGTCATGACTAACACACATACGAATATTCACAGGCCTGTTCTACACACATACATACGGGGAGCCCCACTCGACGGAGCACACGGGCGAAACCGACACATCAAACACAAAACGTCATCGACAGTTCTCTTGAACGTCTGACGACATGTACAAAACGAGCAAACGTACAATCTTATATGTAAAGACAAATTGCATTAAATAAAAGTACTAGCATTTTTATACAAATACGCGACCCGCGATGGTGGACGGGTCGCCAAAACACATAATATTCAAACCCACACACAGGCGGGGCAAACAAAGTCAAACTACGCAAAGAAAACAAATCAGGCGTCGGGGACAACGGCATTACCTTCGGTAGGGGCTGGCTCCAGAGAGGCTACCTCGTCAGTCGGCTTGACATCGCCAGAGTGGGCCTCGTCCTCGTCGACGCCCTCATCCACGACTTCTTCTCCGACGCCGGCCAAGCAAATCAGCTCCTGACCAGGATCGCCCTTTGGGAACATGGAGTCCAAGGTCTCCTTCTCTGCCTTCAGATCCCAAAGCTCATGCTTGCCTTCGTTGAACTCTTCGATCATCTCGATGCGCGACTTCACCGCGTAAAAGGCCCCAACGTCACCAGCAATCTGGCCATCCGCAATCCGAGCCCGCTTCACCTCTTCCTCAACGCCTGACCGGCACTCTTCAAACTCCTTCCGACATGCGACCAACTCCCCTTGACAACTTTTTAACTCCCTGGTGAGGCGACGCTCAATCTCACGGCAACGACTCTTCGCTCCCTCCAGCTTGGTCCTCAAGGACGCAAGGTCGGACTCTGACCTAGCAGCCCTGTCCTCAGCCTTAACGACCATTGCCTTGACACCGGAGTATGCCCCCAAGAGGTACTGGAAAGACTGAAGTCTCACACAACAACACGACACACAATCAGAAAACACGGTCGAACGAAAGAAAAAGAAAAGAGCACAAACAAAAGGCAACTCACCTTCCACGCGGAGCACCCCGCTTCACCAATGCAATCAAGAGGGGAGATGTCATCGACCTCCAACTTCAAAGTCGGATCCTGAGCGTGAAAAAGGTCGGCGATCGATTGTCCGATGGCACCGATCTTGTCGATCCCCTCGGCTGTCGCCTCCTTCTTCCTAGGGACCTCCTCCACCTTGACGTCTTCAGGGCGAGCGCCCGCCTTCCTCTTGGAGCCAGCTTTGACTAGAGCCGTCAGATCCACCAGAGCCGGTTTGCTTGATGCAGCTTTGGCCGCCGCCTTCCTTTGCTCGATCAGGCCTTTCCCTGACACTACCCTCAGACGAGCACTCGTTCGACCACCAGGGGAACCTGACACGACAGAACAACAAAAAAGGAGAAATCCTAAAGTACACGACAAAATGAAAAACAGTAAAGGACTCCTAGAGCTGAGAGTCTACCTTTTGCGCGAGACGATGAAACAGTCGACATGACTTCCGGACCAGAAGGGGATGCTGACAACAAATTGATGTTGGTAAAACTCCTCTCCGACGTTGGGACAGCTAGGACAATCTTGGACAAACCTTCCGATCGACTGCTCACTTCCAAATCTTCTGGTTCGGGAACTACAAAAAAGAAAAGTTAAGACAAAGAGTTAAGACGCATAAAACAAGCAAAAGGGAAGACAAATACATACTCTCAACTCGCCACTCCGTCAACAAGAACGGACATTCCCCCTCCTTCTCCAGAGAAGAACGTTCGACAAAAAAGAACTTCGACCCCCATCTGCGGTCGTTGACATCCAGATTCTGCACCAAAGGCTTCCGACCATGTCGGATACGCAACTGAACGCGAGAGGAACTCTTCGATCCAATGAAGTAGTTATACCACAGAGCGTCAAAATCAAAATCAGCCCCAGATCGAACATTTACAAGGTCCAAGACCCTTAGAACTCTCCACGCCTGAGGCATTACTTGGCATGGCGCCAACGCCAGAGTAGCTAAAAAATCCCTAACAAGGGTAGAAAAAGGAAATTTATGCCCTATTCGAAACGGGTACGCATAAAAACAAACCCATCCTTCATAACGAGCATCAGCCCTCTCATCTGGATGAGGCAACCTAGTGATCGTCTCCGGGGGAAAGCCCCCAACTTGAAGAATCTGATCCAGTTCTGCTTGAGACAAAGTGCTAGTCAGCGCATCCGACTCCTTCAAGATGAAATGAGGAGGAGTTTCGCCTTCATACGGATCAGAAAGAGTCTTCGACAACTCGGAAGCCTCACTAGAAACCATTTCGAGAATGGAAAGAGAGGGGAATCGAAGAGCTATGACTAGAGAAATCAGAAAGCTATGGCGAGAGAGACCGAGAAGCTTACTAGAAGAAGCTTGCAAAGGAAGATGAGATGAAGACTAATCGATTCCCTCTACTCCGAATTTATGGAGGGAAGTGAAGATTTGCAGAGGCGTCGCATCATGCCCCGATCACACGCCACGTAGCCCTGAACAAACGCGCCAAAAAAGGATGATGGAGATCGTGTTTACGGAAGTTGCCTCGGATTCCACTTTCCTTGCTTAAACCGAAACAACTTGGGGCTATTGTTGGGCCTGGCTTCCCCTGGGAGAATGGGTCGAGTAAATCAAGCCCAAGCCCACGATAGATCGGAAGAACAAGGGAAAAGCCCAGAGGAGGCGTCGAGACTTCTCTGGTCGAATGCCCTCCGACAGGATCGCAAGAATCTCGCCATACATTAAATGCCCAGATCACGCAACGGCCACAACATTCAAGCCACCGTAATTACAATGATTTAATGGCATAATCCCCGCCATTACTCTCAGCATTGAAGATAAAATATACGATCAAGACATAACGGTAAGAAGAGTAAGAAGACTTACCATATTTGGACGAAGAGGAAGATAAGAAGGATACAAACACAAATTACGCCACACACAAGCATTCTCGCTCAGAAATACATCAGAACAAGATATCTGCTCCAAGCTTAGCTCTCTGAGAGTCATCCACGCTGATTCGTCACCGGTCGCAACCTGAAAGCCACCGGTCGAGTCCTATCCGATCTCTTGTCTTACTACGATAAGTTGTATCTCGATTTGATCCGATTAACACGACA
The DNA here is from genome assembly GCA_027886185.1 of Rheum nobile. Taxonomy (NCBI): domain Eukaryota; kingdom Viridiplantae; phylum Streptophyta; class Magnoliopsida; order Caryophyllales; family Polygonaceae; genus Rheum; species Rheum nobile. The sequence goes on from WOAB01000163.1 coordinate 4,357,151, forward strand.
TCTAATAAAATCATCTCGCTATTCTACATTTATTCTTTGTTTATCTATTATTTATTTGGTTTGGATTGTTTTCTATCACCCGATCGACTAGTTACCCCGTCTAAGGCGATTTAGGTCGTCCGATCTTTTCGCCCCAAAACAGGTTTCATGCGATGAGTAGTCGATATTTTTAATTTATGATGTGATATTCACTATAATGTTGTTGATATTCATGTTGGATCAGTTTTGGTGTTTTGGGGTGTTGTTTGTATTGTTTGTAATTGATATTCAAATTGTTTAATGTGATATTCATACAAATGCTTTTGATATTCATATTGGATGTATGTCTCATGCGTTGAGTATTTGATATTTATGATGTGATATTCACCTAAACTCTAAATAATCATCATGTGCGAATTAAACTCTGAATATTGACACTGTTTTTATGAATATCGACTACTTACTTGTATGACTATGCGTACAAAATACATGAATATCATCACATATGGAATGAATATCGCTATTATAGTATTCAAATTGCTTGTTGATGGTATTGTTTGTACTATTTTCAATTGATATTCAAATTGTATGATGTGATATTCACTATAATGTTGTTCATATTCATGAGGTTTTATGCGTTGAATAGTTGATATTCAAAATTTATGATGTGATATTCAATATAATGTTGTTGATATTCATTATAATAATGTTGATATTCAGGTTGATCGTGCGACTGTCCGACCCAAAATCGATGCGACAATGTCATTGTTAAACCTTACCGCCATGAATCAAAGCTTCGAAGATATTGGGTGGTGATATTCGTGTAGTTAGGTGATGATATTCATGTACTTGGGTGACTATATTAATGTAATTGGGTGATGGGCGATATTCACAAAATGGGTAGTGATATTCACAAATTGAGTGGTGATATTCATGTAAGTGAATTTGATATTCATGTGATTAATTGAGATATTCATGTAACTTAGTGTGATATTCATATTATCAAGTGGTGAAATTCATGATTTAAGTGATGATATTCACATTTTTAAGATATTAAATATTCACTTATTAAATAGAAATCGATATTCAAACAAACATGAACGATATTCATTAACAAATTATCAATATTCGTGAACACATTAACGATATTCACGAACGCTGGATTAAACGAGGACAACTGATTTAAATCTAAACGAATTTAAAATATTCTTCCCATTTAAATTTTAAATATTTGAGGAATCTCATTCTCTCTCCAATCTGCAGATTTACCATATCAGGATTTCTTTTTAATTAATATTCTCCACATTATATGGTAACTATTTTTTAATCCCTATTATTATGGAAACACTCCCACCACAACTAATATACAATCTCTTAATCCATCCGTCCATCACCCTCCATCCAACGTCCCAAATCAATACATCCGTTTTACCACAATTACCGTTTTACCGGAGCGTGCCCCTATACCTTCATTTGCAACCATTTGAGCTTTTTTTGAGTCCACTTGGACATATATTAGCTGATAAGACAACCAAACTAGGCAAGCGAATCAGAGGGTTTTGGGCCCATTGACCATTTAAGAGTTTTCAATTAATAAAATGGACTCCTATTAGTTTTTATGTATTTTTTCTACTCCCTATTAGCTTTTTTTTTCTCCCTATTCTTTGTTTTTTCTCTCTCTAAAATATTGTTTTTGGGGTTTAGGGTTTAAGGGTTTAGGGTTTAGAGGGTAGGGAGTAGGGTTTAGGGAGAGGGATTCATTTTTACTAAGAATCCATTAGTTTAAAAAAAAGTTTGTCAAATGATTATTTGTGAGTTAATCGTTGCAATACTTGCCGTTACCAAGTATACAAAGCCCAAAGGTGTTTCATTGCAATATGCAAGCAAAAATGATTAAGAGCTTTAATGAATGCGAATCTAAAAATGTAGAATTCCAGGGGACTAATTTCATGCTTTTGATTTAAAAAATGGGCCATTATTCTTATTCCCTTGTAGTTGAACGTAGGATGTAAGCAAAGCTTGTAAAGTCGCTCTTCCATACTCTCATTTCTAAGTTTATACTCTACGGATAACACTTATTTATATATTTCATTTACGAAAGAACATTTATTTATATAAATGTGCCTGTTTTCACAAACAATATGACTACATGCACTATAACTGTAAACCCATTCATAACGTGCAATATAACTTTTTTTTGTATTAATCAAAGTGAAACAGGTATATACTTTTTTTTTAAAGGGATGGGTATTAGTCCAAAACCGAACCGAATTGGACCAAAAACCGAATTCGGGATGAATCGAAGACCCAACCGAAATATATCGGTCCGGTCCCGGTCTCAGTTCCGGTCCATCTCGGACCGGTTTTGGACAAATTTCATATTTTTCTAAAAAAATTGTAAAACAAAACTTATAAGTTTTTATATTTTAAAACTTTAGTTATGTTATAAGGTATTATATTAATATATAAACACATAAATTACATTAAAATATATTTATAATATATAAGTTACATTTTTATAAGTACTTTATAAAAATAAAATCGGACTAGACCGAACCGGAATCTTAAAAATCATGGACCGAAAATCAGACCAATTTTCGTTCGGTCCGATCCGGTCCAAAAATCCGATGTGGACAAGTTTCTGCTCATCTTACCTTTTTAGGTTAGAACGAGTTATAATTCTTCGTAATGTACTCCATCAAATCCAAAATAATAGTTGTTTTAGCTTCAAACACTATATCTAAATTTCACATTTTCTCTTAATCGTTCCACACATTGAATGTTTACCATTTTTTAACCAATAGATCAAGAGTTTAGAAACAAAATATTCTAAAAAACAAATATCAATAAGAATTCTCATAACCCACTCTTAATTAAATATAGAGTTATATAAAGCTCATCAAAATTCAATATCAAAAAAACATGTAATTTAATTAAATGCAAAGAATTATTATAGATGGGTGATTGAATCACCAATTCTCCGAGAAGTCAAACTCATAAATCATGTATAAAGTATTGCTCGATCAAATTACTATTTAAAGTTTTTTAGTCTTTCTTGAGCGAGTATTGATAGATAGGGCTTATATATGCATGATCGGCAAACTATTTTGCAATGTTCATTATTACCTAGCTATAACATTTTTAATTTGTCTTACTAAAGAGACTATAAAGGGAATATATATTTTTACAAATGAAATCCTTTATCTTTTTCAAAGAGAAATATATTCCCGCCATGATGAATGCATATTCCCTTGCCCTAAAAAATGAAAATAATCATATCCGTCCATTGAAAGGATGGCGAATTGGGTAAATATTCCTGAAGTCGAAGCCCAAATCTGTGAGCTCCCTGCTATATAAACAAATCGTATGGCGCTTAACTTGTCCTCACCAAAGCACACACACTTGCATAGATCGAGCTACCTGTTCAGTTGATCGAGCAATGGCTTCCTACCAGCGCGTGGAGTACGAAGCCGGATGCGAATACGGCAACAGCGGCGGGCAGTCCTGGTCGAGCAGCTACGGCGGGTCCCAGAAGCCCGCTCAGGCGTCCTACGGCTACAGCAGCGGGTATGGCGCCGGAGGCGAGTCCTACGGCGGAGGGCAGGCTCAGATGTGCACGCCCGCAGCCGGGATACAAAGCATGCCCGCAAGAACGGCGGTGTCGGTGAAAAGCGAGATGTACCAGGGGGGGCGTGGTGGAGACCCGTTCTGCGCCCTTGTTCCGTCGTCCTTCCCTCCCGGGACGGACCCGAAGCTGGTTGAGTGCTTCAACCGGATCGACAAGGACAGGAGCGGGTTGATCTGTGACCAGGAGCTGCAGTCGGCTCTGTCCACGTTCGATCAGAGGTTCAGCCTCCGAACCGTCCACCTCCTCATGTACATGTTCACCGGATCCAACTCCAAGGTCATCGGCCCCAAGGAGTTCGTTCCTCTCCTCCGTAGCCTCCAAACCTGGAAGGTCTGTACGTCTTTTCGATCACCAATTAATTAATCAAGAGCAAGTCATTGTAATATATTATATTATACATATGCATGCACTATATATGCAGGCGAGTTTCCAGATGTATGACAGGAGCAGGAACGGGAGGTTGGACGAGAGGGAGCTGAAAGACGCTCTCATGAGCATGTGCTTCAATGTTTCACCCTTTGTGCTCAGGCTGCTCATGTCCAAGTTCGACAAGTCCGGCGCCAGGTGTGGCATCGAATACGACTACTTCATCGAGTACGTGCACTTACTTCATTTTTCATCCCTTATTTAATTTCGACCCCAGCTAGACCACTAACCGACCTACTCTTTTCATTTCTCGCTTGCCTTTTCTACCGATGCGCCCAGGTGCTGCGTGGTCGTCAAGGTACCTACTCATCATATATCACCTCGGCTCCATATGTCTATGATCGATCTACGTACCTACCTACATATTTATTCTACTTCGATCATTATATATTTGTATTTGTTAAACACGCACGTACGTACGTACGTACGTACGGTGCTTGGTGTAGGGATTGACGGAGAAGTTCAAGACCAAGGAGGACTCCTACTGTGGAACTGCTAGCTTTTCCTACGACGAGTTCCTCCTCAGCGTTCTTCCCTTTATCGTGGCCTAAGAAATCCACATCCATCCAAAGCAGGATATATGATGCCTGCAAGCTGTTTATTTGAGATCGATCTCTTCTGGGTTCTTTAATTTCCTCAATTTCTACCTCCTTATATCACATATATTATATATTGTCGTATGCCTTGGGCTTAATTAATATCTTCTCTACATTATACATGTGGAGTAAATAATCCAAAGCTACATGTAATGTTACTTTCTACCGCTACTGTTTTCTCCGTTATTGTGGTTGTGCTGCACGTACTCCTTAATTGATTGTGTCCTCGATCTTAACGTACTAGAATCGGATATACGTATGTGATGATTATCTTATAAGGAGTATGATATATGATAATCTAACAACACCCATGTGAATCTAATATATCCGATTCAAGCAAATTCAAGCAAAACAGAAACGAAACAAAAACAGAAAGAACACTAAGAATTGATAACGCGGTTCGATTACCCTTTATCCGCGGGATCTCAAAAAAGGGAGATCCACCCAATCCACTAAGCATTCAAAGCCTTAATCGTTCGTTTACAAAAGCACACTCAAGAGAGCAAAACACCCTAAAGAAATCCGAAGCACACAATAACAAGGAAGCACAAGAACAATGATCGAAAGAAAACGCCCATGTGAAGCACCGCAGAAATCGTTTCTGCACTCCAACAGACCGCGCCACCGCAAGGGACACCACGACGAACACCACCGAGTCGCCATCGGACTTGGAATCGTCACTGCCCTTCGTCTTCCCGAGCTTCTCTTTCCGATCGACTCCCTTCGAGCACTCTCCCAGCCCAGCCTTCTCCTTTCTCTTTCTCTGAAAACGGCATAAACCCTAGAGCAGAAAGTGTTTTTGTGGTCTCTCTCCTCCTGCTGAGAAAGAGGCAATATATCTTTGCCTTCTCTGCACGTGGGCCATCTTCCAACTGAGAGGTAAGTGGGCCAATTGTAGTTGTTTCCAGTAGCCAGCAAATTAGCCCATAAATGCTCAATTCAGGCCCACAGTAATAAACCGAGCCTAGTAAAACCCTGCCAACATGTATGCTTAAATTTCCCTAAGTGTTCTGCTCAAATCTTAAAGTGCGCTACAATTGTTAACAAATAACAATTAAGTTGTACAAACTTTGATTATAGCATAACAAATGCCCTCCTAATCTAAGTTCTGTACAGCCTTGATCACCAGTAGTGGACTAGGTAGATTATCTCCCGTTCGTCATCAACCCAAAGTTGTGTTTCTCCTTCAGAAGAATGCCCCATCACAAGGGGAGTTCCTGCAACTCAGTGCTACATTAGTTTCATCACTAGGAGCAGTAGCAGAAACAGTACATTCAGGAATTTTACACAACCGAGCTGTCATCACATTCATAGACCTAGAATCATGCCCTCCTAAGCGACAAAATTCAGATATGAACTCAGCATGATGACACTTCACCTTCTCAAAGTTCCAACACATGAAACCAATGAGACCAAGCAGTACAAAGGCAGCAAGAATAACTCTAAGTGCATATATCCACATATGAACACTCCACAGCTCAATTTCATGCATATAAGAGTCAATGCTAGCCAAAGTAATGCTACCAAAAATCAGACAAGCAAATACACCAATTATCCACAAATATTTCTGAATGTTTCTCACATAGAAACTCTTACTAAAATCATGCTCAGATTTTTCACACACAAGTGAAGAGTCACCTAGACCACATAATCTAGCATGCAAATCAGTTTTCAGTTCAGAAACACTTACTTCAGCTCCCAGAGCTTGAGTTTCAGGTTTAGAGATACTCACTCTCCCACCTAATTGATGTGTCTTGCTTTCTGACTTGGTATCCAGGTACCCTTCCATCTCTGCAACAACTTTTCCACCATTTTCAGCCACAATTTGCTGGTTTTGAGAGCCTTTTTCTGACTCTAAGCACTGCAGGGGTTGGCACCTTGCTGTTTCACCCATTTCCTTCTTCAGTCCCAGCTGGACTGAAGTGTTCTGTTTACTTCCAGCCTTTTTCCTTCGTCTTTTCTTGCATTTTACAGCCTCTTTAGATTGCCCAAGTGATGTTACCTGAACTACATTCTCATTCAAAACAGTTAGCTCATTTTCAAAAGGCATTTTGGATTAAGTTGAGCTCTTTTTACCTTCACCTTTTGAGGTGCTTAAGCAAGGGGTGGCCATAGCATAATATAGCCCTCCCTTCTTAATACCTCGTATAAGGGAATTGCCATTTTTAGTGACATTCCTTATACTTCCTTGTGAAGTAATTTTACAGCCCAACTCATCAAGCATACTTTCAGAAATAAGGTTCCTTCTCAAGTTTGAAACCCATCTCACCTTTTGAAGCACTCTAACTTTGCCATCATGCATTTTTAAGGGAACATTACCAATCCCTTTGATTTCTAAACATGTATGGTCACCCAACATAACTTCTCCACAATCAAATTCATGCAATTCATTAAACATGTATTTATGCGAGGTAGCATGCATAGAGCAACCAGAATCTAAAATCCAGCAATTAGAATCATGTCTAGAATCAAGCATGAGCAACTCACATGAATAAGAAGCACCAGATTCACACACATTAGTAACATCAGATTTCTGCTCATCATTAGATTTCTTTTTCTTGCAATCTTTAATAAAATGGCCAGCCTTACCACAATAGAAACACTTTCTATCCTTAGTATCAGTTTTAGCCTCTTTTTTTCCAGTTTTGGGTTTCCCCTCAGCATGCAAGACAAAATTCTCAGGTTTAACATCAACTTTGTTTTCAGTTTTAGTCTTAAACACCTTTAACACTTCATTTTTCTGAGTTATAGCCTCAACAATTTTAACAATAGTGATGGTGTCATTACCAAACTGAATCACATCTTTTAGAATGTCAAACTGATCAGGCAAGGAATTCAATAACAGAACAGCTTGGTCAGTTTCAGCAATCTTATCATTACACCTTTCCAAATCTTGGGTCATTCTCAGAAATTTATCAAAGTTATCATTCAAAGTCAGATTCACATCCATCTTAAATGTAAATAATCTGCACAGTAATGATATTCTAGAAGGCAAGGATTTAGTCAAGTATAACGCTTCTAAAGCATTCCATAAAGTTTTAGTAGTAGTAAACTTTATCACTTGACGAGCCACATCATCCGCAAGCCTTATTATAATTTCTGAGTGGGCTTGCTCATCAAGTTCCATCTTTCTAGCTGTTGAGGTCTCCGAGAGGTAGTCACCTTTTACAGCTCTATAGCACTTCTCCTTGTTGAGTGCCTTCATCTTGACTTGTCACATTGCAAAGTCAGTCGTACCATCAAATGGTGTAATTTTCATCATGTTTTCTCTCATCACCTACCAAACACACAAGTCAGTAAATGAAGCTAGAAAATTGATAACCACAGATTAGGACACAAAAGTCCAAGAATCACACACACAAAAATCAGTTCTCAAGAACACAATATCAAGAACCAATCAAGTACAACACCAGAGGTTGCACTTCAACACACTTCAGGTTCAAAGAATCAAAAAAATCAAGAACTCAAGACAATACAATTCCAAGTTCAAAGAAACACCATTCCAGAACTCAGACAACACAAGACACTACAGTTCAGTCCAAATCTGAAAACAGATGCAAGAACACACGAAAAGCAAGATTTCCAGGTTCACAAGATCTAAAAAACAGAATCAAGTAAAGAACTCAGTATCACAGTTTTCAGCAATGAATAAGCAGGAATCAGACAAATGCACAAGAGCAGCGGAAGCTAAACAGGATCGAGCAAGGACAAACCCTAGGAAACTCTTCTAACCGCAGAAAACACAATTTCCAGATCAGAAAAGCACAAGGAATGCAGTCAAAGCTCTGATACCAATCTGTGAATCTAATATATCCGATTCAAGCAAATTCAAGCAAAACAGAAATGAAACAAAAACAGAAAGAACACCAAGAATTGGTAACGCGGTTCGGTTACCCTACATCCGCGGGATCTAAAAAAAGGGAGATCCACCCAATCCACTAAGCATTCAAAGCCTTAATCGTTCGTTTACAAGAGCACACTCAAGAGAGCAAAACACCCTAAAGAAATCCGAAGCACACAATAACAAGGAAGCACAAGAACAAGGATCGAAAGAAAACGCCCCTGTGAAGCACCGCAGAAATCGTTTCTGCACTCCAACAGACCGCGCCACCCCAAGGGACACCACGACGAACACGGCTCCAACGAACACCACCGAGTCGCCACCGGACTTGGAATCGTCACCGCCCTTCGTCTTCCCGAGCTTCTCTTTCCGATCGACTCCCTTCGAGCACTCTCCCAGCCCAGCCTTCTCCTTTCTCTTTCTCTGAAAACGGCACAAACCCTAGAGCATAAAGTGTTTTTGTGGTCTCTCTCCTCCTACTGAGAAAGAGGCAATATATCTTTGCCTTCTCTGCACGTGGGCCATCTTCCAACTGAGAGGTAAGTGGGCCAATTGTAGTTGTTTCCAGTAGCCAGCAAATTAGCCCATAAATGCTCAATTCAGGCCCACAGTAATAAACCGAGCCTAGTAAAACTCTGCCAACATGTATGCTTAAATTTCCCTAAGTATTCTGCTCAAATCTTAAAATGCGCTACAATTGTAAACAAATAACAATTAAGGTGTACAAACTTTGATTATAGCATAACAACCCACGTACGCTGTCAATTGATTCATACCAATTTTACCAAAACATATTACTTCTTTTTACAAGCAAATAGAAGATCCTTGTCAATTATTAGGCTAACTTAAATCATTATAGCAGACGCTTAACAAATCTCTAAGAAGAGAATCGGCGGTCCGTCGAGTTCATCACCGGCGCCAACGACGACCGCCCCACCCCACCGCCTCCGACAACCTCTGCTGGAAGTACCTCACGGACGACGACTGCTCCACCGCCTTCGACAACCCTCTGTATTGTCTCTGATTTGCAAGGGTATCCGGGTAATAAGGGGGTAGCTTGAAAAAATCGCCCATTCTCCAGCTAGATACAGCTAGCTCCAGCTCTTACCAGGTACATGCCGAACGGGGGAGGAGGAGCTGGGAGAAGCTTGAATTCCATTTTCCAGCTGCCAAAAAGCTCAACCGAACGCGCCCCTAGTCTAACATATTGCCCAAGTTCTTTATTAAAGCGTACGTAAGCTTCGGTTTGCAAGATTGTTTTCTTAGGAATTTGTGTTTTTTTTTGTCAACATAAAGGATATTTGAATTTTTTTCATGAAGAATAAATCCAATGATTCATCAAATCTTTTGAAACCATCTAAATTTAATTTTATCCAATCAACATCAACATTTTTCCAAATTAATGGTTTTGAAAATCTATTAATTTGTTTAATTGGTTATTTGAAAACATAAGTTTCCAATCTTGTTATTGAACAAGAGTATTGTCTGAAGGTAAAATAATAGGGGTGTTCATCCGGTGACCGGACCGATCTGATGGACCGGATTTTTTCAAAAGTCTGGATCGGAGACCCGTTCGGTTTAGACCAGAACTTATTTAAAAAAAATAAAAAATAAAATTCTTATTTAATATATAAAAAACATGTATACTCCTAACTTATTAAATTAAGAAAAATATCTAAAAAAATAATAATTTAAACTCCTAACTTATTATTTATTTTAATTTTTCAATTTTTTTTTAAAAATCGGTCCACCGATCCGGACCGATTTTTTCCGGGTTTGGACCGGACCGAACCCGGATTAAGGGAAAAACCTAGATCGAAGACCGGACCGTAATTTCACCAGTCCGATTTTCCGGTCCGGTCCCGTGTTGAACACCCCTATAAAATAACGTTCACATGCACTACTAGAAAAGATGACCATTTTCGACACATTTAAAGTCCATCTTCGACACCTCAAGGTGTCGAAATAATCGTTGTTAGTAATGGTCAGTAGCCATTTTCGACACTTTTAAGTGTCAATGTCCGTTTTGACACATTAAGGTGTCGATATTGTTATCCATTTTCGACACCATATACTGTCACATTCGACAACCATTTTCGACACCTTTCAGTGTTTATGTCAACTTTGGCACTCTAAAGTGTCGTTATTTGAAGCCATTTTCGACACCTTAAATTGTCACTTTAAACATCCATTTTTGACACCTTCGAGTGTCTATATCATTTTGAGCTAATAATGACACTCTAAGGTATCGATATTTGTTGCCATCTATATATATATATTAAAGCAAATGAATTTAGAGCCACCATATTGATTCCGGCCTACAGATCCTATGTGTCAATTTGTGATTAATTCACATTTTTTATTAACATTTCTATTCAATTTAAATCACAATATCTAATCATAACTAACCTCAAATATTTAAAATTTTAAATCACAATATCTAATCACAGCTAACTTCAAATATATAAAAACTATATACAATTTTTTATAAAATTTGATTTCTACAAATTACATATATACAATAAGCTTATAATATATGTCAAAATAATATATGATAAAATTCTTATTAAACTTATATATAAAATACATCTTATATTCGTTATGTAATTAGTAATTTTTTCATGAGTTTGCATATATAATTTGACATATATAAATTTATGGGCTAAAATCATACAATATATACAATTTCCAACTCATAGTATATGTGCTTTTAAAATTCAGCCCACTATATTATATTATTAAACATACATATTTCATGGTCCATGTATATATATTAAAGCTTTTAAATGCTTATCAACTATAATTTTGCTATTTGTTACCAGAATTAATTTGTAGTTTATAATGTGGTTTGTTAGCAGATTCTCCTCAAAACTAGATTAAAAGTTTTTTTTTTTCAAAACTCTTAACAACCTATCTTAATTATTTTTTTAATTTTTGTGCCTTTTATTAAAAAATATCTAAATGCTACTATTTATTTAATAAATTATAAATTTATAACTCTTAACAAACTGTCTTAATTTTTTTATCACAATTTTATATAAATATTTTATTAGATTTGGTAGTTTCATTTGTGATATTTATATTAAAAAACTGACTTCGTAGGTTCAATTAGATAAATCAATGTTGTTATAATTGAAATAAATGTTTGATTAAATAAATAAAGTTGTTAGGACTAGACTATTTAGATTTGGATTTTTTATTTTGCCGTATTTGAATTTTTAGAACATATTTTAGATTTCATAATTATATTTTGTTTTCCTTAAACCTAACTTAAAACAAAATATTAAATATATATTTACAATTGATTGCTACCATTACCATATCATAACAAATCTTATTTTTCTTTTACATTTTTTATTTTTAAATATTAATATCTTTTTATATTATTCAATTTATGTATATGTATTTAAATATTTAATAAGCCATTTTTAATGGAAGATATTTATAATTATATTTAGAAATAACTTTTATACTAGAGGTATTTTTTTTTAAAATTTTGTTTATTTAAATTAATGTTAAATTATTGTTATTTTTGTGGATTGTTTTGATCTCATCCTTATCATAATTGATTGTATATATTTTGATACAATTTTGTAAAACGTTAACAAAAAATACTTATACTTTCATAAAATATTTATTGACGAGCCATTATTTAATTTTTTAACAAGTTGATGTGAATGACATTGCTTTTAACTCATTTTTTAAGTTGTCAATCAATTTTTTATGTTTTATTTAAGAACTATATATTTCCAAAATTTCAAACATCATGTGCTTCATTTTTAAGAAATATTTCAAATATTTCTTAAATGTAATAATAATACAAAATATTTTATAAAAACCGAAGATATCAGACTTGTGTTTCAATTTTATTTACTTACGGCATGTGCTTCAAGTTTAAGAACTATTTATAAACTTCAATTCGTTTTTAAGTTAGCTATTTGTGGTTAATTATTATTTTTAATTTTATGTTTTTAAAATTAACTAATTTTATACCCAAAATCTCACCCAATCTCCATGAGTAAACAGATAAAAAACTAACTTATTTATATAACATTATCCTTTAACAATCTATTTGCGTAAGTTACTTTTTTCGTAAAACAACTTATTGAGAATTCATTCAAAAGATTATTAAATATATATGACTTCAGTAATTTATTGTCCAAAAGATTTGTAAATGTGACGCTTTTTTATATAGCCTAAGGGAGTAAGGATAGATGATATGGATTCATATTTTTGTTAAATATATATGTAAAAGAATTTCAAATAATTTTTTTATAGAATTTGTCTCAAGTTGGATTGTTATCAAAACAACCGTATCTTCATATCAAAATAGTTGAATTATTTGTTTAACCAGCTCAGATTTGTTGGTTATGAGAATCTAAACTGATAACGAGTTCATAATCATTAAACTACAAAAATAATTATACATATCTCCTTTTAAATAGAATTTGTATACATCTCTCATTGTGTTGTTATAGGTGGGTAACGACACTCTATTTTAAATAATTATTTAATAAAGTATATTAAAATATAGAATATAAATGAAATAGTGGGGTCCGTTGAGCTCGAATTCACGTTGTGGTCGGATTCGAGTCGAGTTCGAGCCTTTCTGATTCAGGTCCTTCTTGACCCATTGAATTTCAGATCGGGTCTCAATCCAAAATACTCTGATCGGGTCGGATTTTCAGGTCGGTCAATTTAAGACATGTCTAATATTTATTATAAATTTAATAAAAAATAATAATCCAATCCTGTGCTTGGCACAGACAATGAACTAATTTTCATACATATGGAGCTAATAATGACACCATAAGTGTCGATTTTTTCCAATTCATATTAGCCAGCCAAATGGTCATTTCATTTTTTTCTGCTATTTATATATATAAAACGCATTCAAAATAATGAAAATAAATGTTTTAGACAAACTGAAGCCAAAAGAGTAATTATATATAATGTATCATAAAGTAAAGCTACATTACGGAGTTTAAAAGTATAACTACATAAATGTGCTCAAAAGAAACACAAGTGAGTGTTCTTCCTCCAACAACTAAGCACTTTGAGCTATCTCCCTCTTTGTAGCTCGTTTCAATGCTTTGTACTTCTTCTCATCATTGCTAGACAACTCACCTGCAACAATTATCAAGTAACATTAGTGATTGTAAAATTGGAATTAAAAACAATGATGTTTGCCAACAAAACAAGTGGAAAGATGAGCAACTAGTCATGTAATCACACATTACATGTAAACAAAGGGGATAGTTATAGTTAAAAAAAGTTGCTATAGATGATGAGACTGTGGCCTGAAGAAAGGACCAAAATAGTTCCATAGTTTCCAAAAAACAGATATGAGATGTTTGGTGAAACTAGAAATCTATACTTGGGTTTCAAAACCTGATTCCCAGCCAATTGCAAGCCAATTAAATACCAAACACATGAATTGGGTTTAATGAATGTTAAACTGATTCCTGATCTATAAATCTTAACTAACCATCTGCCACCATTTCCAGTAGGCAGCTGGTTAGATTATGTACCATGATTCATGGATGATAAATATGTATTTTTTGTTTCATTAGAAACATACCAGGCGTTGATTTGATGCGTACGTGGGATAACATCATCTTCATTAGAAATTGGCTCAAGAACAGATATTGGACTGGTCCAGTCTGATCTTTCCAATGTAGCATCTGAATCTTCAACTTGTTCTTGAATGGCCTATTGGTGATGTCAATGGAGAAGATACCTCATTTTCTTCCACCATATCCTACACAATAGTGAATAGATTGTTATAAAAATCATTCAAAAGACATGATCATGTAAAATTGAACTGCTGCAAGAAACATAAAATCCAGCATCCAATTCAAATTCATCATAGGCATGTTAACAATGGTCAATTACCAAATCTAAGCACATTGTTTGCTTTTCCATGGTTTCTATTGGAGTCTCTTTAGCTAGCTCATTTGTAATGGTAGAAGGACTGCAAGGATCAGAGGAGGTATTCACATATATTCTCTTATCCAGTTCAGCATTTGTCGGTCTTATGAATTCCATATAACTTGCACTTTGAATCACAAAGGTTATTACATAAATCATACAAAGACCAATAGAAAAACATCATTAAATTGGATACCTTCGACATGGATCTTGTCAGCAGTTGAATGCGAAGATTTTTCTTGGCCTTCATTAGGACTGCACTCATCCTAGTAATCTCAGCAGGAATTAGACTGGGGTGATACAGTAGGAAATTGAAGCCCAACAGAATCATAAGAAATTGTAGATTACATGGTACTTACAAGCGCTTTAAAGACTCCATCCTAGTGATCTCAGCAGGAATTTCTCCATTGAGGTTATTTTCTCTCAAGTCTAGTAGCTCTAACTTTGCAAGGCTCCCAAACTCCCTTGGAATGGGACCTGAGAAATGGTTTCCTCGGAGTGTACTGTTAAAACAATGAAGACAAGGAAATTCAAAACCTTTGTCAGGGTAAGTCAAAGCAAACATGTATTCAACTCCTAAAGATTTCAGTTGATCCAGATAAGTAGACTATTTTGGGGGTGAAAAAACACCCTCTAAAGTTGATTTTGAGTAGTCATGTAGAAAACCACATTCAATGAAAATGATCATCTAACATTTTTTATACTTACAGAGCCCTTAAATCATTAAGCTTCCGAAGTCAGATGCTAGTACATTTTAATATATCAAGAGAATTCCTATTGAGCCAACTTTTTTTTTCTCACACAATGGTACTTGTTTGGACAAAAGATCGAGAACAACAATTAAAAGCAAGTGTACAATAGAGACATTCAAACAATAATAAAAAAATGTAGAACACAAACAACAAAAGTTCATTACTGTGGAATTAGTTAGATTATCATTTTGCTTTGTAGTGTATATACTGATACATGGAGAAAAACATAATTCAACTACACTAAGGTTATTACTTATAGTACTTGGCCAGCTTGAATTGTAGTGTATAATAGACTGATACATCAGTAAAATCACAATATAACAGGCTCACAAGGCAGGGGGAAATGTAGTCAAGGGAACCTAACTATCATTTAAGATTCAGATACCGAAATAGAACCATACTATAAGCATGTAGTTTAATTACCACACTAAGTGCAAGTTTCTCATTAACTCTAACCATGAACACTAGTACACTACATCTTCATTTTCATTTGTTATCATCAACATTGATCAGTCATACCTACTGTTATTACTTACAGAACACTCCATATAAAAAATCTACATTTATAGGAGAGAGCATTCCCTACTCAGAACACATTCCAGAGATGGAACACAAAAAGCATGAAGTCCGACATAATCTAAAGAAAGAATTAGCCCTAATTCCCTTATGGATATGAATTGGCATTTTTTTACTAGAGTTTATTACCAGTTCAATAAGAAAAGGAAAGATTTTAATCAAAGCAAAACCGCTGGCCATTTCTGCTAGAAAGAAACGAATTTATTTTCAGTTTGTAAGCCTCCAACCAACACGCATTTATACAACCATCTAAATTAGTGAAAAATGAACGAGTAGAGTGAGTTACCAGATGCAATCTTTGACGCAGTTTTGTTGAAAGACAAAAGAAATCAAATGGCAACGAGCAAAGTGGGGGAATGGAAGAAATCAGGCTAGGAACTCAAAATAAGCACTTCAATCTCCAGATTAGACAAAGGCTCCAAACAAGCTCGAAATCAAGCAAAACCTGGAAACCCTAGGCTTTAGAAAAAACTGGAAATTCTAGCTCGAAATGATAAGAGGGAGTAATATCAACAACTTGATAGGAAAATACATAACAGGAACAAGGGGCTGCTATCAAACGTACCGGACATGGGAGGCGAACTCAAACCTGAGGAAAGATCTGCGCGCTAATGGCGAAGGCACTCCAAACAGTACTGGCGGGAGGCGTGTTTCGAGAGGGATGAGGAGATATCGAGGTGTTCCGTGTTTTATCCACTCTTCACAAAAATTTGCACCACTTGGCAAATTATGTGCCTGACACATGTCACCAAATTTAAGTCAAAATTGTAAAAAAAACAAAATACTGGTTGCAATTGCTTCCTCTCAAAAAAAGACCGATTGTAGTTTTCCCCCACTTCTCCATCTTCTTCTACCCACCTTGCCCACCTCTCCATTCTCTATCTCATGTTTTCAACCGGTTCAAACATGTCCTCCAAATGTATAAAACCAGCAGTTTTATACATGTCCTCCAAATGTATAAAACCAGCAGTTTTATTTTTCTTCCTCTTGCCTTCTTTTCTGTTGGAATCTCTGCAAATATTGGTGATTTCTCTTCCCTACTGTTCGTGTTTAGTGTTCTTCAAGTTTTCTTCAATTCCAAAAATGAATTTAGGTCCTTTGTTGATGTAGTCCGTTCAATATTTCTTCGATTTTACAAATTGGATGGAATCCGTCTTCGGTTTCTCTGCAAAAATTGGTGTTTTCTTGCTTTTTAGATTTTTTTACTGAATTCTTGATTAATTTATATCATTTAATTTTATTACTGAATTCTATCTCCTGTTTTCATGTATTGTTGGGCTTTGAAAGGATTACTAATTGGCTGGAATGTGTCTTCATTTTCCTGCTCTTTAGATTTTACTACTGAATTGTTAATCAATTTTCCTTCTTGTGTTTAGTGTTCTTCAATTTTTCTTCAATTCTAAAAATGAATTCAGGTCCTTTGTTGATGTAGTCCGTTCAATATTTCTTCGATTTCAAAAATGAATTCACTTCCTTTGTTTATGTAGTCCTATTGTTTACGTATTTAGGGTGTCTTTTTGCCTATTTCCTGCACTATTCAACTAATTTGATAAATTTGTTGATTCTCTTTTGCACAGATATGTCCTCTGAGCATCCATTGTCCACTGTTACAAGAGGTTAGATAATCCACTTTCCTGTGTTGTTTCAGCTTTGAAAGGATTAGTTTTTGGGTATAACAAATCATACTAGAAAACATCAACAAAAATATGTGGTGTTATTGTGTTGATGTTTGCTACTGATGTTTTCAGATATGTTCTTTATAGTTTGTTCAGTTTTTTTGTTCTGTCATGTTCTTTGTTTAGGATAGTTGTTGATGATCTTTGACGTGGTGTTGTTGTGTTGATATTTGCTACTGATATTTTCGGATATGTTCTAAGTTTATGTTTACATGTGGATAAAGCTTTGTAAGATATACATGTCGATCATAAATAAAAATCAACGGCAATCACTATGACAGCTCATAGACCACAATGCTTATTTCATAAGTGAATAAAGTAAATTAAACATACCTCAAGACAATACGCTGTTGTCTCGACCAGAGTTCGTAATATTTGGATTTATTCACCTAAAAAACATCAGGTACATACAAGCAACTGAGAGCTTCTTAACTAAGTTGTTTGCAGTGACTTGCGGAAATATCATCAACTAAGTTGTTTGCAGTGACTCTGCAATCTGTCTTCAGTTTTACTGAATTCTGTCTTCAATTTTCCTGTGTGTATTATTTGAGGTTTTTTGTTTGCTTGATTTCTTTCAAAGTGTCTATTTTCTAATTTATTTGTTCATGCTTGCTTGGCTGTCCTCCAATTTTTAGTGCATGAGGTTTAGGGACAACCCACTAGTTCATTAAAACCTCATAATAGGCTTGTATGTCTTGCATAATTGGGGCATTAAATCAAAGATGAAAAGAAGAATATATTAATAAAATATTCTTCTTTTCTGTCACCCGGTTTATAGGAGTAATTAGTCAAAGATGAAAAGAAGAATATATTAATAAAATAAATAAAACAAAATTTCAGCTTGAAATGTCCTATATAAATTTCAAATGTTTCATTGTTTCTAATCATTCATTCACTATCATAGTCTGTAATCTTCATTCCAATCTGTTCATTGTATCTAATAGTTTATTCCAATTTCCAATCTTTTAATTTTTACGTACTCATCATGTAAGTATTTACATTATAAGTAAGTATTTACATTATAAGTAAGTATTTAATTGCTATACTATGAAAAGTCTTATAAATTATTTTCGTAATATTTTCGCAGGTCTAACGTCTTGCCTCCACCACTATATGATAACATATTTCATATTAGTATTGGGCCTTATTCTGTACGGGTTTCATCTACATGTCCTTCAACATATAATGGAGGACATATAAAAATTGTGCATAAACAAAGAGTTGGTGATACATTATATCATAATGAATCAACTACTCCATGGTTTGGATTTGCATTATCAACGCAAGAGTTACAAAATATTTTTAACCGATCAAGAGTTCCTCTGTTCGTTCAATATTATCTTGCACATGATATTTTACAAATGTATATAGAAAATTGTTTGACCGGTGAATATGATTATAGGAGTCATTGTATAGCACCGGAAATTTTGGTGAATGTAATGACAACTCCAGAAGTCATTGATATATCCGATGATGAAGAACATAATCCTGAACCTATTACTATAGAGGATATGTTGGAAGAAGTTCGACATCATGACGGAGCACAATCGGAATGCGCAATTTGTCTTCGTCTGTTTGAGGATAATATGGTATTAACATGTCTCCCGTGCTTACATGTTTTTCATTTTTCTTGCATTCGAACTTGGTTTCGTCGTGGAAATAATTGTCCATTGTGTCGGTGGTCTTTGCCGAACAATTAGTTTTAGATTTATAAATGTATTGTTTTTATGTTATTATTTAAATCTTGCAACGTTTTTTTTCAAGTGATATATATATATATGTCTTTGTATTGCAACAAGTAATAAAAGAGTTAGAGGCAAGAAAGTTATCAACGTACTTTCCACATGAGCAACAAAATTATATTAGCTTGTAACAGTAAGTAATATACAAGCAATATTTGTGTAACATCCATCATCAATAGAATAAACATGCTCCTATATAACATATCCACCCTAATTAAAATTTTATGAATTCCAGCAATGAAATTACCTAGCTTTTTGATAACCAAAGTACAGCTTACCCCAAATAACAAACAATAAATATTCATTTAGAAAAAATAGAAAAAAATAAAACATAAACACGATCAAACAAACACATTACAATACATGTGAAACCGCAACCTCCACGTCAAAGATCCACTCGGCAGTAAATCTTGCATATGTTTTTTATAAACGAGCCTGCTATATACACGATATTTTCACCTATATACACGACAATCTGTAAGTCAAGACATGGCGTATGTCATGTCTTGGCGTACAGGTGCAAAATACGTATAATTGTAAGATTATACGTATTTTTTTAATAAAAAAAGTATAAATCTCTACGCCAGAATCTGGCGTACGCCAGATTCTGGCGTACAGATTGAGTCAGCCCATATTAGGGCCGACCCAACTTCTAAATTTGATTTTTTACAATCTGTTGTACGCCAGAATCTGGCGTGTGTAGGATTTTAAATTATTTTTTTCTGGGCGCACCCAAGTGAACAATAATTGTTTTTAAATCTGTATTTGACTCTAGTAATAGACGTTTTCAAGTAATCAGGGTTACATGGCAATAAATTCGGTTGTATCATGAGGTTTCAATATACTTTTATTCATGTACGTTTCTCCACCAATTCATTTGATATTAACTGTTTGTTATTATTATTCTCGAAAATCACATATAACTATGGTTATATCTTATAGTTATATCCAATTTGGTTATATCTTATAGTTATATGCTACGGTTATATTCTGTAGTTATATACTATGGTTATATCCAATTTGGTTATATCTTATAGTTATATACTATGGTTATATCCAATTTGGTTATATCTTATGGTTATATCCTATGGTTATATCTTATAGTTATATCCAATTTGGTTATATCTTATCGTTATATCCTATAATTATATATTATGGTTATATCCAATTTGGTTATATCTTATGGTTATATCCAATTTGGTTATATATTATAGTTATATACTATGGTTATATCCAATTTGGTTATATCTTATGGTTATATCCTATAGTATATAACTAAAGGACATAACCATAGTATATAACCATAAGATATAACCATAATATATAACTATAAGACAATAGTATATAACTATAGGATATAAGCATAGTATATAACTATAGGATATAACCATAATATATAACTATAGGACAATAGGATATAACTATAGGATATAACCATAGTATATAACTATAGGATATAACTATAGTATATAACTATAAGATATAACCATAGTATATAACTATAGGACAATAGTATATATAACTATAGGATATAACCATACTATATAACTAAAGGATATAACCATAGTATATAACTATAGGATATAACGATAAGATATAACGAAATTGGATATAGCCATAGTATATAACTATAGGATATAACCATAGTATATAACTAAAGAATATAACCGTAGTATATAACTATAAGATATAACCAAATTGGATATAACTATAAGATATAATCATAGTATATAACCATAGTATATAACTATAGGATATAACCAAATTGGATATAACTATAAGATAAAACAATAGGATATAACCGTAGTATATAACTAAAGGATATGACCATAGTATATAACCATAAGATATAACCAAATTGGATATAACTATAGGACAATCGTATATAACTATAGGACAATGGTATATAACTATAGGATATAACCATAGTATATAACTATAGGATATAATCATAGTATATAACTATAGGATATAATCATAGTATATAACTATAGGACAATAGTATATAACTATAGGATATAACCATACTATATAACTATAGGATATAATAAGAGTATATAACTATAGGATATAACCATAGTATATAACTAAAGGATATAACCATAGTATATAACTATAGGATATAATCATAGTATATAACTATAGGATATAACCATAGTATATAACTGTAGGATATAATCATAGTATATAACTATAGGACAATAGTTAATAACTATAGGATATAACCATAATATATAACTATAGGACAATAGTATATAACTATAAGATATAATCATACTATATAACTATAGGATATAATAAGAGTATATAACTATAGGATATAACCATAATAACTAAAGGATATAACCATAGAGTTTGGATCATATGTGGAGCACTCTTCCCGTACGGACGTACGGAGCATGCACTTTTGGGTCTTATTTGTGCACTTTAACGTCTTATTTGTGCACTTTTTCAAAAAAAAAAAAAAAATTTCTTTTTCAAATTTTTTTCCAAGCATTTTTCAAAATTTTTGCAAAAGTGCACAAATAAGGCCCAAAAGTGCACAAATAAGGCCCTATAGTGCATGTCCACACGGGAAGAGTGCTCTGCACCGGAACCGCACTCTATAACCATAATATATATAACCATAAGATATAACCAAATTGGATATAACTAAATGATATAACCATAGTATATAACTATAGGATATAACCATAAGATATAACCAAACTGAATATAACTATAAGATATAATCATAATATATAATTATAGGATTTAACGATAAGATATAACCAAATTGGATATAACTATAAGATATAACCATAGTATATAACTATAGGATATAACCATAAGATATAACCAAATTGGATATAACCATAGTATATAACTATAAGATATAACCAAATTGGATATAACCATAAGATATAACCAAATTGGATATAACCATAATATATAATTATAGGATATAACGATAAGATATAACCAAATTGGATATAACTATAAGATATAATCATAGGATATAACCATAAGATATAACCAAATTGGATATAACCATATTATATAACTATAAGATATAACCAAATTGGATATAACCATAGTATATAACTATAAGATATAACCAAATTGGATATAACCATAGTATATAACTAAAGAATATAACCGTAGCATATAACTATAAGATATAACCATAGTTATATGTGATTTTCGAGAATAATAATAACAAACAGTTAATATCAAATGAATTGGTGGAGAAACGTACATGAATAAAAGTATATTGAAACCTCGTGATACAACCGAATTTATTGTCATGTAACCCTGATTACTTGAAAACGTCTATTACTAGAGTCAAATACAGATTAAAAAAAAATTTGTTCACTTGGGTGCGCCCAAAAAAAAAAAAAATTTTTTTGTTTTTTTAAAATCCTGCGCC
Source organism: Rheum nobile (assembly GCA_027886185.1). NCBI lineage: Eukaryota > Viridiplantae > Streptophyta > Magnoliopsida > Caryophyllales > Polygonaceae > Rheum > Rheum nobile. The sequence goes on from WOAB01000163.1 coordinate 4,379,707, forward strand.
AGCATCTGGCGTACAACAGATTATAAAAAATCAAATTTAGAAGTTGGGCCGGCCCTAATATGGGCTGACCCAATCTGTACGCCAGAATCTGGCGTACGCCAGATTCTGGCGTAGAGATTTATACTTTTTTTTTAATAAAAAAATACGTATAATCTTACAATTATACGTATTTTCACCTGTACGCCAATACATGGCGTACAGATTGTCGTGTATATAGGTGAAAAATGTCGTGTATATAGTATCAGCCTAATAGTATATTCAAACAAACATGATAAATATTCATTTAGAAAAATAAAAAAAATAAAAAAGAAACATGTGAAACCGCAACCTCCACTTACAGTACCACTCGACAGTAACCCAATAAACACACAAACCTTTTCAATCACCTAAACCTCAACCTCCATTTGTCTGTAACCTCCATTTCTCTTCTCCTTTCTTAGCTACGGACAAATCCAGATTTCTGTGTTTTATACTACATAAACTGAGTCAATTGCTTCGGTTAGAGGGTGCTTCATACGAGAGAACAAATCGTAACTGGTACGTTTAACTGATCCTGACAAGAATAAAGCTTTTGAGCAACAATTTGTTCTATTTTTTTTTGTACTTCCTCTTTGTTTTTCCTGGTATATCAGATTTAGCCAAACTTGTAATGTAAAGAAATGTTGTAGACGAATCAAGGAATATATTGAAATTCCACTTCAAACATTGTTTGTGGTTGTGTATAAATTACCCTTTGGATCATATACATATTGAAATTCTACTTCAAACAATTTTCCTTCGCTTCTGTAAGCATAGCTAGTTTGCTAAAGAACGCTTTCTGCTCTTTGCAGGACCGGTCTTTGGATTTTCATGCATTGTGTGCTCTATATGTTGTGACTGGTAACGATCAATTTTAACATTTGAGCACTGAAATCAGCATTAGAGATTGTTGTTTGTTTGGTTTTGATAAATCTTGAGTAAATCAGGTATCATGTTTGTTTTAGTTTGAGATTGCTGATTCTTCCTAGAGTCTATGAACAACTGCTTCTTGTATATGCAAGTGTGATCTGCTGCAGGAAGGGGATATTTGCTTGGTTTGTTTGTTTGTTTGTTTGTTTGTTTGTTTGTTTGTTTGTTTGTTTGTTTGTTTGTTTGTTTGTTTGTTTGTTTGTTTGTTTGTTTGTTTGTTTGTTTGTTTGTTTGTTTTAGTTTGTCTGTTTTAGTTTGTTTGGTTTTGTTTGTCTGTTTTAGTTTGTTTGGTTTTGATAAATTAGAGATTGTTGTTGATTGTTGTTTGTCTGTTTTAGTTTGTTTGGTTTTGTTTGTTTGGAAGAATAGATGCAGAAAGGGGATATTTGCTTTGCTATTGTATTGTCATATTCAGTTGTGATCTGCTCATTGTTTCTGGAGAAAAAACAATGCTCTGCTTCACTGTAAACTAATTGCTGAAAAACGGTATGCTTTATTTACATATTTTCATAGCAGTGAGGCTTCATATATGCTTGATTTGCAAGAGGGAAAACAAAGCTTATTAGTAGGTTTGATGTTATATGAAACACAGTGTTCTCGGTATAAGTGAAAAATGATAGTGGTGAGGCACATTTTGAATCTACACTATATTGCACAAAAGTCTTATACTTTGTTTGCTGTTTTCTTGCAATAGTTGAATGTGGCAAGTGATAAAGCCATGTCAAGTAGGATCTAGATGAATTTGAACATTTTAGAAGTTGGGATTCATTTCGTGTATCTTCTGATTGTAGTTATCTTGCACCTAAACATCTACTAAAGAACCCATAATGACTGATTTCGTGGCTAAATGGATCTGCAGAAACAATAACATACAAATTTCCAGTATCAATTCTTGCAAGATAACAGACAAAAAAAAGTTAGGTTTGTTGAAACAGTCCAACATGGATTCCGACATATCTACTATTATAATATTTTAAAAATGAATGTGATTTCTCATCTACTAATCTTTTGTGTATGTACTGTCTAAATTCAGGTTTGTTGAAACAGTCCAACATGGATTCTGACATTTTGAAACATAAGAGATTGGAGAGGAACTAAAATTGATACAAAAACGTCAAAAGACAAACGCTCCATGTACGGGTAAGTTACGAGTTTATTAGTTGTTCACTTGAATTGCAACAAGTTTTACAAATGCTTGTGGTTTGATTTTACCAGGTCGTCCACTTCATCTGGCAACTCTGTTTTCTACACTTCGATCTCCGTTAAGTGATATTTCAAATAGTAAGTAGATGTGTCTTTAACCTTTTTTTACCATATGCTTCTATACATTTGGTTAAAATCATGTAAAATTTATATAGCTTGAGTTGATAATATTGATTTATCTATGCTTTTATATTTGTGAAAAGATATGGGCTAGTCAAGTTCATCGCCTAATACTATATCTTCTACACGCCGGTTAGGACGAAGTTCACGTCGAAAAAAAGCAAAAAATAAAGTGGCTGATACAACAAGCGATACCCAACTCGAAAATGTCCCGTCTTCTTCTGGTACATTATCTATCAACAATATTGGTACTAATGCTAACACTATAAGTTTTACATAGTCTAAATAAATATTTATAATTCTTTTGTTTTGATTTTACCAGGTCATCCACTTCAGCTTTAGCAATTGTCTTCAACACTTCGTCCTCCCTTAAGTGATATTTCAAATAGTAAGTGGATGTGTTTACAACCATTTTTCACCATATGCTTTTATAAATGTCTTTATATGGCTGTAAAATTTTCATATGATTTAAGTTGATAATATTAGTTTATGTTAACTTTGATATTTGTCAAAAGATATGGGGCAATCAAGTTCATCTCCTATTACTCTATCTTCTACTCCCCGGTTAGGACGGTGTTAATGTCGCAAAAAGTCAAAAAAGAATGTCGAAGATACACCAAGTGATAGCCACCTCCAGATCCTCTTTAGTTCTTCTGGTATCTTCTATCAAAAACCTTTGTATTGATGCTACCACTATATATTTATATATTTTAAAATAATAATCATTCTTTTGTCTACGTAGGGGCAAATGTTTTTTCATATAACTCTAACAACAATTCTATGAATCCAATTCTTATAGTGAAATATGAAGATATGGGAGACCCAGTATACACTTGTGTTTTATGTGGAGTATGAAGAATGCAATGTAAAGAGCAAGACACCTGCAGTCCCACTCTTTTCCTTGTGTTGTATGAAAGGCAATGTTGAGTTGCCTCCTATGCAATCTCCACCTCCACTTTTATCCAGCCTTCTAAGGAACAACGATTCCAGAAGTAAGCATTTTTGTGAAAACATCCGTGCATACAACATGATGTTTTCATTTACTTCATTGGGTGGGAAGATAGAAAATATCTATGATGGTCGTGGACCTCCTGCTTTTCGAATGATAGGCCAAAATTACCACCTTATTGGAAGCTTATTGCCTCCTCAAAGAGCACCTCTAAAATTTTCACAACTTTACATAGTTGATACTGAGAATGAGGAGGAGAATCGTGCTTTTGCTTACAGGTAATGTGTGCAAAACATTTACTTCGAATCCAGCTCTTGCATCCACCTCTTGCGAAGTATATAAGCAAAGCGTAATGATATAATATTATCTTATTATCTTATATGCTTATATTACAGTGCTAAGGAGGATCATACATTTAAGCAGTCCATCATATGTGATTTGAAATGCATGATTGATGAATTCAATCCATTTGCTAAGATATATAGAATGGCAAGAGAACGGTTTGTAGAAACACCTACTGCTAATGTGAAGCTGAAGTTGATTGGCAACAAAACTAGAGATGCTCGGAGGTATAATATACCTATTACATCTAAAGTTGCAACTTTGATAATTGATGATGAATGAGGAGACGTTTCAAATAGGGATATTGTTCTTGAGACTCAATCTCGGTTGTTACGTCGTATAATTGAGTTGCATCCTTCTTATCTTGCACTTCAATATCCCTTATTGTTCCCCTATGGTGAGGATAACTATACAACTGATATTGAGTTGTCTGATAGGGGTCCCAACCAGAACAGAAAAAGGGTAAAGTTGAGCATTCAAGAGTACTTTGCATATAGAATTCAGGAGAGGATATCATAAGGTTCACTCATTGTTTCATCCAGAGACTATTTCAACATTTTGTGGTGGATGCATATACTATGATTGAAGCAAGCGGCCTTCAATACCATCGAGCTAATCAAAAGCAGTATAGATCTGATACATTCAAAAATTTGTCTAATGCAGTTTCTGATGGCAATACAACACCCTCTTCTATTGGTAAGCGTATACATTTACCGGCCTCATTCACTAGTGGTGCAAGATATATGATTCATAATTATCAGGATGCAATGACTATTTACAAGCGTTTTGGTCATCCAGATCTTTTTATTACATTCACTTGCAATTCCAACTGGCCAGAAATTATACAATATGTGACTTCTCGTGGTCTCACACCTCAAGATCGGCCAGATATTGTCTGTCGCGTCTTTGAAATGAAGTTGGAAGCAATGATACATGATTTTCTGAAGACCAAATTTTTTGGGGAGGTCAAAGCAAGTAAGCTTATCAATTCTCTATTCATTTATTAATATTATTCATTTATTGAGTTATCTATTTTATAGGAAATTTCTTGATATAATTCAATTTACTTTTGTATAATACAACCACACGTTTATTAAATTATTTAGTCTTATCAATATGATAGGTAAGGAATTGATATATATTTATGAGTTAGTAAGTATAATATGAAATGTGTATAAGAGTTAACTTATTTATAGATAATAGCGGATATGACACTTAGTGTATAATATATATAATACTTATCTATTATAACAAATCATACCTGAAATGGAGACGGACAAGTCGAATAATAGTTAACTACAATAAAATACCTGAAATGTTGTATTTTGTATCTAATATAGCGGAAATGTGTATAATACTTTGTTATAATAGTTAACGTATTTATAGAAGATAGACAATGGGTAAATACCAAATGTATGTTCTGTATTATGCTGATTTTCTTATGTGACTATATCATATTATGATTATCAATATTTTTATTTTATTGTAGTAATTTACACCATTGAGTTTCAAAAACGTGGTCTACCGCATGCACATATTGTGTTGTTCTTAGGGTATGAGAATAAATTACGTAGCACAAAGGATATTGATCAACTCATAACTGCTGAAATTCCCGATCCTGAAACTGACATCTCCATGTATGTCTTCTGGGAAAGATTGCATGTTGCATGGCCCTTGTGGTTTGTTTAACACTTCATCTCCATGTATGTCTTCTGGGAAGTGTACAAAACAATATCCCAAGAATTACATTGAATCAACGCATTTTGATCCAGATGGATTTCCTATTTACAGAAGAAGGAATGATGGGAATAAGGTGGAGAAGAATGGGTTTGAATTTGATAATAGACATGTTATGCCATATAATCGATATCTATTATTGAAGTATAGGGTACACATCAATGTTGAAGCATGTAATCAGAGCAAAACAATCAAATATTTGTTCAAGTACATAAGCAAAGGTCATGATCGAATCACTATGCAATTGGCTGTGAACGGCGAGGAAGAAGTTGATGAGATAAAAATGTATTATGATTGTAGATATGTTTCATCTTGTGAGGCTGCTTGGAGAATATTTGCTTTTGACATCCATTTTAGACGACCTTCTGTTTAGAGATTATTCTTTCATCTACCCGGTGAACATAATATTCTATTTGAGGATGATGATCCAATAGATGATGTTGTAAATAGAGTTGGAGCAAATGCTTCTATGTTTCTCATGGATGGAGTGTAATAAAAGGGATGCAGATGCTAGAGATTTGATATACAGTGAATTTCTAGAGAAGTATGTCTAGAATGAAAAAGAAAAGAAGTGGACACGAAGAGTTCAGCCTCAGTTGACTCTTGGTCGCATCTTCCATTGTACACCGGGTAGTGGAGAGTTGTACTATCTTCGTCTTATGCTTAATGAAGTAAAGGGGGCAACATCATACGAAGATCTACAGACTGTCAATGGCCACACATATGAGACCTTCAAGGATGCTTGCTATCATCTAGGATTGTTAGATGATGAGAAGGAATACATTGATGGATTTATTGCATGCAGTACATGGGGATCTGCACATTATGTTAGACATTTATTTGTTATGTTGTTGTTGTCAAATACTTTGTCTCGACCATAACATGTATGACAACAAACATGGCAATTCTTAGCTGATGATATTCTTGTGAGACAAAGAAGACTTTTGCAAATACCAGGTATGTGTGACCATTTATTTATTTGGCTTATGTACATTACTTCTAAATATCTACTTGATTGTAGTCAACACTACTAAATGTATTTATTTTTATACTATTGCAAACTCAACATATTATAAATATTGTATTTGTTTTCAGATTTACAGCTCAGTGATGAACAACTACAAAACTATGCATTGGCAGAGCTTGAGTTGCTCAGTGATGAACAACTACAAAACTATGCATTGTATGCCTTCGACGGTATTCGTCGATGCCATTACCGAATGATATCCTTTTGAGTGAAGGGAGGAACAAGTTAATACAAGAAGAATTGCGTTATGATAAAGAAGAACTCTGTATTGAGCATACAAGACTTATGTCCAGCATGACAGACGAGCAAATGAATGTATATGAGAAGATAATGTTTGCTGTTAATAATAATACAAGAGGTGTTTTCTTTCTATATGGACATGGCGGAACAAGCAAGACATTTGTATGGAGAGCATTGTCATCTGCAATCAGGTCTAGAGTGAAAATTGTACTAACGGTCGCTTCGAGTGGCATTGCATCTTTATTGATCCCTGGAGGCCGAACTGCTCATTCAAGATTTGCAATTCCCCTGGATATAGATGAAGATTCAACTTGTCAGATTAAAGCTGGGAGCCCGTTGGTAGAATTATTATCAATTGCAAAACTTATAATATGGGATGAATGTCCAATGACAAAAAGATTTTGCTTTGAGGCACTGGATCAGAGTTTAAGGGATGTTCTAAGATTCTCAAATCCCAAGAGTATGGACCAACCTTTTGGAGGCAAAGTCATTGTCTTTGGTGGTGACTTTAGACAAATCTTGCCGGTTGTAACTCGAGGAAGTAGACTGGATATCGTAAATGCTACAATTAATTCTTCATATTTATGGCAACATTGTCAGGTAAAACACTCTTATTGCTTTGAAATTATTTTGTCTCTCATTATATTGTTAAAAACAGTATTAATTATGACATACATATATAAATATTTTATGTAGGTTTTAAAGCTTACAAAAAACATGAGGCTTCAACAGGGATCCTCTGCAAACAATTTTCATGAAATTCAAAAGTTTACAGAATGGATCCTTGAAGTTGGTGATGGTACTATTGGAGGTCCCAATGATGGAGAAGTAACTATACAGTTCCCACAAGAGGTATTGATTACAGATATAGGTAATAAACCAATTGCATCTATTGTTGAGGCTACATACCCTGCTTTTTTTGAACACTTGGACGAACCTGAATATTTTCAAGAGAGAGCAATTTTGTCGCCTACACATGACGTCGTTGATGAGGTGAACGACTATTTGCTTTCTCTAATACCAGGGGAAGAGAAAGTTTATTACAGTGCAAATAGCATTTGCAAGGCAGACGGAAATGATGCTATGATGTATTCATATGATATGTTGCATAGCATCAAATGTTCTGGTGTCCCAAATCATGTGTTAAAGCTGAAAATAGGTGTTCCTGTGATGTGGTTGTGCAATATAGACCAATCTAATGGTCTATGCAATGGGACAAGATTGATGATCACTAAGTTGGGTACCCGAATGGTTGAAGGAAGAATTATCAGTGGTCGTAATATTGGTCAAATAGTTCCCATTCCCAAAATGCTCCTGAGTCCATCAGATTCCACCTCACCTTTCAAGTTTCAACGTCGTCAGTTCCCTATAATTGTTTCGTTTTCCATGACGATTAATAAAAGCCAAGGGCAATCCTTATCTCAAGTAGGCTTATATCTTCCGAGACCTGTATTTACCCATGGCCAACTTTATGTTGGTTTATCTCGGGTTACAAGCATGGAAGGTTTGAAGGTGTTGATTTTAGACAAAAAATGGGAAGGAAATCTCTGAGATGACCAATGTGGTGTACAAAGAAGTCATCCAAAACATATGATTTCCATGTTTTTATATTTGCAACTTTATAACATACTTACGTTATGATGTTATTATCAGTATTGTGAATACAAGTTTAATGTATTTTGAAAATTCTCTCAAATTGAATATCAAATTATTATTATATTTGTTTCATATATTATTATATTTATTTGTCTAATTACCCGTACATGGTACGGGTCAAGCACTAGTTAGGGTTAAAGGTCGAGATGGAATTTTTCAGTGGTCCCGAACAACACTTCACAGTGTCGGTTATTGAAACTTTATTTGACATTGACACCCTAAAGTGTCGCTATTGACTTGGACAAAAAATAGTGTCAAAAATTGTCTTCAATCTCGCGCGCTTTAAGATACTTTCGACACATTAGACTAATGTTGAAGTTTTTTTTTTGGTCGAAAAGCGGACAACACCGCAAACACTTCATTAGTCAGGGGCTAAAACACCCGAATTACAAAAACTCTCGCCCAGATCAACTAGCAGCAAAGTCCTAGTGTCTGGGGGGGATCACCAAGAGCATGAAAGCCAAAAGGCAAAGAGAAAGCAAAAGCGGCAAGCGAGTCAGCGACTCGGTTACCCTCACGGAAGGTGTGAGAAATGCGAACGAGCCAGTCTCGTTTAAGGAAGCCATGAAATTTCAAAACCAGGCTGTGAAGAGGGTGTGTAGGTTCAACACCCTTCTCAAGGAAGCGCATCGCAAGCTCCAAGTCCGTTTCAACATGAACTCTCCGAACACCCTTGTCCCAGGCAAAAGACAAACCATGAAAGACATCCCATAACTCAGCCGCAACTGTAGTGCAACACCCAAGATTGGCAGTGAACCCCCCCAACCAGTCACCCTTCTTATTCTTGAAAGCACCTCCCGCACCCGCCAAGCCTGGACTGCCCTTAGCAGCCCCATCGCAGTTCAGTTTCGTCCAACCCTCAGCCGGCAGACACCATCCATCATTTCTCGATCGACTTTGCGGGGCTCCACCAGGCAAGAGTCGATTAGCAAAGGCAGTAGAGCACTCATTCACCCGATCTTTGACAAAGCTCACCTTCTCCGGGGGGCCCTCATCTCCATTGAAGACTCTCATGTTACACCACCTCCAAATCCACCATAAGAAAATGGCGAAAGCAGGCCTCCACTGATCAATTCTATCAAAGTGACCAAAAATTCCCAGATTATGACCCATCCACAGTTCAAAATCAACAGAAAAGAAGAACCCCTGCAACTGACGAGGAACCAATTCTTTCCAGATTAGAGCAGCCCAACGACAGCCGTGAAAGAGATGACTCAAAGATTCTTCCACGGATGGGCAAGCAAGGCATAAGTCAATCTCAGTGAAGTGGCGGCGACAACGTTCTGCATTGGTAAGCAACTTCCTCTTCTAGGCCAGCCACAAGAAGATACGAATCCGCTTAGGGACTTTGATCGACCAAATGGTCTTGTACATGCTACTATCCGAAGCCGAGGGTGCAACACAAACATGAAAACGAGCATACGCTGAGCGGGTTGAGAAATTCCCGGAAGTCGTATCCCCCCACGCGACGGTATCCATACCATCCCATTGATCAGAGAGACCAGTACCCGCAAAGAGCATCAAAATAGAGCTGGGGAGGAGTCCTTGAAGATGAGACCATTGCCACCCCTCGTATCGTTCCAAAAATCCCTGACCTTGGCCTCCAGGTTTTAAATACTGTTTACAGCCAAGCAAAGAGATGCAAGAGGGGCCTCACAAATCCAAATGTCCTTCTAGAAACCAATCCGTCTTCCATCCGAGACATTCCAATGAAGGACCTTGTTAGTCACTTTATTAAAACCTTGAGCAATGCTTCTCCAGATCATCGATGAACCAGGCTTGATGGGGAGATTAGAAGGCCAATTGGAGAAACTAATTTTATAACGAGATAGGAGAAGCCTAGCCTAAAGCTAGTCTGGGTCAGAAATCAACCGCCAACTAATCTTGCTCACCATAGCAAGGTTAGCATCTTCGGCCTTGCGCAGACCCAAACCCCCATGGCTATTAGGGTTGCAGATGGAATCCCAAGAAGCCAGGTGGATTTTTCTAGTATGATCATCGCTGTCCCAAAGAAAGTTTCTACAAAGTCGATCAATACTCAGGTAGACACCCGAAGGGATTAACACTGATTGCATAGTATACAAGGGAATGGTGGATAAAACAGACTTAACCAAAGTCAATTCTCCAACAATATTCAAAGTCCGAGCCTTCCAACCCGCAAGCTTGGACTGAAGTTTCACCATCAGGGGATTGAAAACCTCTGTAAGACCCGAGGCCTTAGAAGCGTCATTCCATGCCAATCCGAGAACTTCCCAGGAGGTCACCCATCCTGGTACTACTCCCTCCCTAACACGCTTAACTTTATAGTTCTTTGTCCTCACTTGAACCATGAAAAGGAAGAGCTCTTGTTAACATGGGTAGCACTCTAATCCTTACAAAGGATTACAAATCCGGGGTATTACAATCACCCCCACTTAAACCCTTGACGAACTCGTCAAGGCCCAAAGACCACCCTTTGGGTCGAGTGACCACCATCCAGGCCAAGTCCACTCGTAACCCATAGTCGGCTCTGATACCACTTGTAAGGCCCGAGCCTTAGAAGCGTCATCCCATGCCAACCCAGTAACTTCCTAGGAGGTCACCCATCCTGGTACTACTCCTGCCCTAGCACGCTTAACTTCATAGTTCTTTGTCCTCACTTGAACCATGAAAAAGAAGAGCTCTTATTAACATGGGTAGCACTCTAATCCTTATAAAGGATTACAAATCCGGGGTATTACAACCTCCTTCGAGACCTGCTTATGGAACACCGGGATCCCAAGATAAGAGCCAAGAATTCTAGCAAACGGGATGCCGCTGAGGTTTGCAAGCTCATCCTCTAGAGGACTGTTGGGCCCAACATACTCCAAAGGGATCAGAGCAAGCGAATTGGGCCAAGGTCCAGGAGAAGTCAAAGGCCAGAAGAAATTAGAAGGAAGCGACGGACACTCCTCAGACGCGTGGGATCCGACCAACTCCGAAGATTTCGCCCAGGACATTAATTGCTTAATTAATGACAACGGTAACGAAATTAAACACGAAGATTACGATGGCATTCAAGAGCAAATCCCGAAGATCACGCATGGAATGAATAGAAGATATTCCAAAGACAAGTAACGGACACAAGAGGAAGCTACCATAAATAGATCACAAAGAAGCAATCGACAAAACACACGTCTACACACAGTATTCACTCACTTAGCTTTCAAAAGGCTTACCAGCATATTCGCTCTCGCTCAAGCTCCCTGGGGTACTGCCCGATCATTGCCGGTCGAATCACCGATACCGCCTGTCGAACAGGACTCGATCCCTTACTCTTCAAGGATAAGTTGTACTCTAATCTGATTCTATCATCGATTGATCAATAAATCATATTGCTATTTTGCGTCTACTCTTTACTTGGTTGATTGTCTATTTGGTTTGGATCGATTTTATATTATCCGATCGACTCGTTACCCCATCTAAGGCGATTTAGGTCGACTGATCTTTTCGCCCCAAAACAATTTGGCGCCCACCGTGGGGCAACTTGCCGATCACCATCTCAAAAATCCTCCAACCATGACTATTAACCCGCCTACCGGTACCGAGGAGCCACGCCTCGAAGACGACTCCTAAACTCAAAGAAACACAATCGAAAACCCTACTTCGAACCAACTCCAAGAGCTTGCCCAAAAAATGACTACCCTACAAGAAGAGCTCGCCCAGCAACGCCAAAAGACCGAAGCCCTGGCTACCTTATCCACCCAGTCTGAGGCCGAGAGTGCACAACTAACTCGTGAAAATGAGTCTCTTAGGTCGCAGGTACAATTAATGGCTTCTGGATCCAGGCGGATGCCCATCCATAGCAACATCCAGACGCGTCTTGACATGGATGGCGTCGAGCTGACCCCTCCGAGTGTCCGACGCCCCGGACATATTGAGGGTACATCTCAAACTCCTTTGGTCAATCCATTTTCGACTCATAATGTTACTTTCTCCACACCGATCGGGTCAGCAGGAACCCGAATTGATGAACCACAGGTTACCAATCCTCTCGATATCCTGGCTCTCATCCAGCAGACGCTCAGTCAGCACATGAAGACACTCGACGACCGCATCGCTAGAATTCTCGGAGTTCCGTAACCGATCGAGAAGGAAGCGTCAGGCGGATACGAGGAATCTCCATTCGTCGAAGAGATCGCCAGAGTCGAAATCCCAAAGAAGTTCCACCTTCCTAGCATGGCGACATTCGACGGCACCAACGATCCAGATGATCACATTTCTCTCTATAAACAAAAACTAATGACTGTATCTGTTCCGAGGGAGAGCCGCGAGGCTGTCATGTGCAAAAGCTTTGGCACGACTCTCGCGGGTCCCGTACTGACCTGGTTTATGCGTTTGCCTCATGGAATGATCGCCTTGTTCGCGGATCTGGTCAATTCCTTCAAGATCCAATTCGCCAACAGTCGGAGGCTCAAAAGGCAGTCGAGTGATCTCTATCGAATCACCCAAAAGTATAATGAACCTCTCTGAATCTATCTTAACAGGTACAATAAGGAAAAAGTCACGATCCCCCATTGTGACGTCACCACCTCCATCGAAGCCTTCAGACAAGGTCTGATCAAGGATAGCAACCTCTACAACGAGATCACCAAGTACCCGTGTAGAAGTTTCGAAGATGTCCAAACCAAAACCATGGCCGAGGTGCGTTTAGAAGAAGATCGCAAAGCGCGAAAAGCGTCCCATGGACCCGACCAATCCGATCGCAAATCCTCTTCCGACAACCGTCGAGACAGACGTCATCATCCCTACCCTCGTAGCCGAAATGAGCAAAGTCAGGTAAACTCCTTCCAAGACAGGTCTCAAGACTGGAGGGATGGTCCGACGCTGCCTCCCAGAGTTCAATCTTACAACTTCAGTGTTTCCGTGTCGGAGCTCATCAAGAGTTTCGACAAATATGGAAAAGAAGTAAGATGGCCCCGAAAGAGCAACCGACCAGATATAAAAAATGACATGAGCAGGTGGTGTGAATTCCACGGTGACTATGGTCACTCAATGGACGAATGCATCGCCTTACGCAAAGAGGTCGCCAGGTTACTTGCGCAAGGATTCTTGTGCGACGTGATCTCGGAACGGGCCAAAGCCACCATAGAACGACGAGATCAGGTAAAACAAGATAAATCCCCATCTCTTGTCCATACAAAAATTATCAATACCATTTCAGGGGGCTCAGACGTATGTGGGAACACGTACTCCGCAGCCAAAAGACATGTGAAAGAAAGCAAAGGCAGTAAACCCGAGATGCCAAAATTCAGACAAACCAGGGTCTCCGACCTCCCAACGGTCACGTTCGACGAGTCCGATGCCGACGCATCGGAAAACCATCACGATGGTCTGATAATCTCTTTGTCTATTGGGAACTGTTTGATACGTAGAGTACTAATCGATACAGGAAGTTCAACCAATCTCTTGACCTTCGACGCCCTCAAAGGGATGGGTCTGGGCGAAGATGATCTTATCAAGAAATCGACTCCACTAGTCGGATTCAGCGGTGAAGTTAAACATACTATCGGCGAAATCGTTCTTACGACATACGCCAGAGGAGTAAACCAACAGGTGAAATTTCTAGTCCTAGACTGCCCATCTCCCTATAATTGCATTTTTGGCAGGCCATGGATACATGCTATGAAGGCGGTACCCTCGACGTACCACCAAATCATCAAGTTCCCTACCAAGTGGGGAGTCCAAGAAATCAAGGGAGATCAGAGGATGGCCAAGGAATGCTATGTCGCCTCCATGAAGAGCGCGGTCGAACCCAAGACCGCATAGCAATCACAGCTCGACAAAGGATCTAGTCGATACGTCGAACCAGAAATGGAAAAGCTTGATGAGATCGCATTAGATCCTTCAAAGCCAAACCAAACGATAAGGGTCGGGTCGGACCTGGACGACTCGACCAAACAACAAATACTGGATTTCCTCCGATCTAATGCTGATTGCTTTGCGTGGACACATGAAGACATGATCGGAATATCTCTAAACATTATTACTCATAAATTGAATGTAGATCCGTCTCACCCCCTTGTAAAGCAGAAGCGCAGAAAATTCACCCCATAGCGAAATAAGATCGTCGACGACGAAATCAGGAGCCTGCTGGAAACAAGAAAAATAAGAGAAGTCAACTATCCCGAATGGCTGGCCAACATGGTTGCGGTCCAAAAGAAAAATGGCAAATGGAGAGTCTGCATCGACTTCACCGACCTTAACAAGGCTTGTCCCAAAGATTCATTCCCACTCCCTCATATCGACGCCATGGTCGACGCGGCGATAGGGCACGAAATGCTATCCTTCATGGACGCGTTCAGTGGCTACAATCAGATCTTCATAGAACCAGAAGATCAAGAGAAAACGACATTCGTCACAAGCCAAGGTATCTATTGTTACAAAGTAATGCCCTTAGGACTAAAAAACACAGGGGCTACTTATCAACGACTAGTCAACAAGATGTTCAAAGATCAGATTAGGGACACAATGGAAGTCTACATAGACGACATGCTGGTCAAATCGAAAAAGAAAAAGGACCACATCGATCACCTCCGCGACAACTTCGAGGTACTAAAAAGATATAACATGAAATTAAATCCTATGAAATGCTCTTTTGGGGGTATCGTCAGGAAAATTCTTGGGGTACATGGTGACACAAAGAGAAAAAGAAGCCAGTCCGGAACAGGTCAAGGCCCTCATCAATCTCCGATCCCCTCGATGCGTCAAGGACGTACAAAAGCTGACAGGTCGGATAGCAGCTCTGAACAGATTCATCTCGAAGTCATCCGACAAGTGCAAACCCTTTCACGACGCTCTCAAGAAGAACAAGTCCTTTCAATGGACAGAAGAACATGAAGTCGCGTTCCATGATTTGAAGAAATACCTGGCCAGTCCCTTGTTGTTAACCAAACCCAAAGACGACGAGCCATTATTGCTATACCTAGCAGTATCGGAGTCCACCGTGAGCGCAGTACTGGTCAGAGAAGAAGATGGCAAGAAATCACCAATCTACTATGTCAGTCGAACGTTACTGTTGGGCCCATCATTCTCCAAGAGGATCAAACGAGCAAGTTGGGCCAAGATCCAAACGGAGTCGGAAGCCAAGAGAAACCAGGAGGAGGCGTCAAACATTCCTCAGACGCGTAGGATCCGACCAATTCCGAAGATCTCGCCCAACACATTAAATGCTCGAATCGATGGCAATGGCTATGGCATTAAACACAGAGATAATGTTGGCAATCAAGAGCAAATCCCGAAGATCTCGCCCAGAATTAATAAGAAATATTGCAAACGATGAAGTAACGGAAACAAGATGACAATTACCATATATAGATCACGATAAGGCAAGTAATGGACACACACGTCTACATCTTGCATTCGAGAACTTGCTCCAAAAAGAACTTGAGAGTGCACCCAGTCTAGCTCAGTCTCCTCGGAATATCGCTCAGTCACCACCGGTCGAGTCACAGAATCACAGATCGAACAGGATCCGATCTTTTGTCCTCCAAGGATAAGTTGTACTTCGATCTGATTCAATCATCAATAGATCAATAAAATTACCTTGCTATTTCGTATCTATTCTTTATTTGTTGATTGTCTGTTTGGTTTGGATTTATTTCTATTACCCGATCGACTCGTTACCCCGTCTAAGGCGATTTAGGTCGTCCGATCTTTTTTCCCCAAAACAATTTGGCGCCCACCATGGGGCGACTTGCCGATCACCATCTCAAAACCTTCCAACCATGACTATCAACCCACCTACCGGTACCGAGGAGCCACACCTCGAAGATGACACCCAAGCTCAAGGAAACACGACCGAAAATCCTACCCCAACCCAATTCCAAGAGCTTGCCCAAAAAATGACTGCCCTACAAGAGGAACTTGCCCAGCAACTCCAAAAGACCGAAGCCTTGGCTACCTTATCCACCCAATCCGAGGCCGAAATTGCACAACTAACCCGTGAAAATGAGTCTCTTAAGTCGCAGGTACAATCAATGGCTTCTGGATCCAGGTGGATGCCCATCCATAGCAGCGTCCAGACGCGCCTTAACATGGATGGCGTCGAACTGACCCCTCCGAGTGTACGACGTCCCGAATATACTGAGGGTACATCTCGAACTCCTTTGGTTAATCCATTTTCGACTAACAATGTTACTTTCTCCACACCGATCGGGTCAATAGGGACCCGAATCGACAAACCACATGGTACCAATCCTCCCGACATCCTAGCTCTCTTCCATCAGACGCTCAATCAACATATGAAGACGCTTGACGATCACATCGCTAGGATTCCCGGAGTTCCGCAGCTGATAGAGAAGGAGGCGTCAGGCGGATTCGAAGAATCTCCGTTCATCGAGGAGATCACTAGGGTTAAGATCCCAAAGAAATTCCATCTCCCCACCATGGCGACGTTCGACGGCACCAACGACCCAGATGATCACATTTCTCTATATAAACAAAAATTAATGACTGCGTCCGTTCCAAAGGAGAGCCGCGAGGCTGTCATGTGCAAAAGCTTTGGCATGACTCTCGCGGGTCCCGCACTGACCTGGTTTATGCGTTTGCCTCAGGGAGTGATCGCATCGTTCGCAGACTTGGTCAATTCCTTCAAGATCCAATTTGATGGCTATCGCCTTGGCAGGATCGCTTCTGAGGAAGGTAAAACGCCACTAACACCTTGCTATTGCTCCAAGGAATGCACGGCTGGAATATAGACTCCAGAAATGGTGGAAATGGTGGAACGAGAGGTTGATGGCGATGATGGGAATCGAACACGAACTGGATAAGCGAACAACGACAACTAGGAGTCCACCCGGTTGCCTTGAACGACTTGTAGAACCCAAGGAGTCCACCTAGGGTTTAACAAGGTTTGATAAATCTCTCACAAGAGTCCACTCGCGAAAGAAGAATCGGTTTGAGTTTTAATGCGTCGGAATCCACCTAAACACTCACACTCACAATCGAATTGAAGTCGAATCCTCAAACTTAATTCAATCAATAATTCCAGATCCAGGAATAGAGAAAACACAAGGTTCTTAATTTGATTCAAAAGCTGCCAAATAAAATCGTAAACAAGCATATAAATAGTCTCCAAATGTCAATCTCGAAATACTTGTTTCCCAAGAAAGGAAAACCCTAGAAAACCCTAAATCCCGAAACTTGTAACGCCCAGGCTGCTGGCGTCGGATCTCCAATGGGCTTCAAATTTGGACACATGAAATATAAGCCCAATATGTGAAACATATCAAAAACGGAGCCCAATACGATAGAAGGACAGCGTGCACGAACAATTTTAACTTCGGACCTTGCAGCAGCCATCTCTCTCTCCTCGGGCCTGTGTTGGGCCTCAACTTTGGACACAACCAAGATAGGTCCAGGAAGAATAAAATTTCCAAGTTAATCCCAATTGGATTAACGAGTAACACGTTCCACCCTGCTCTAATTCATCCCCGACGCCGGCGTCCTCCTTGGGCTCCTCGCACAACTCCACCAAGCAATCCTCCATCCTTGCCAAACTCTTCCTTCTCCCGAGCCCTCCCCACGTCCAAGCCCATGTTCCAAGCCTCCTTCAATGACGTCTTATCCGCACCTCCCTTTGCCTTGACCATATCTCCCTCGCGCTGCCGCGGAGTCACCTACGTCGCGCCGCCGCGAAACTGCCGCCGAACCTTCCGAGCCGCGACCAAACGCCAAAGTTGCGCCCCTCGAACCAAAGCCACCTCTTCACCGAGCCGGTACCGAGCCTCCATGACATCCTTCTCGGGCTTGATTGTATCATCCTCTCCTTCTTGGGGAA
Source organism: Rheum nobile (assembly GCA_027886185.1). Classification (NCBI taxonomy): domain Eukaryota; kingdom Viridiplantae; phylum Streptophyta; class Magnoliopsida; order Caryophyllales; family Polygonaceae; genus Rheum; species Rheum nobile. Next base: position 4,397,728 of record WOAB01000163.1, read on the forward strand.
GATTCGACCTCGAATCTTTATGTGGACCGCCCATGAATACAAAATAGCTAAAACTCTCAAATACCCCAACCAACCTAAACCCGGACATACACAAGCTCCTCTCATTCTCACGTGTCGCATGCATAAAAATAAGCTTGAGGGGACTCCCCTTCTTAACTCTCACCCAAACCCTACTAGGGTTACATGCATATACAAGCTTATAATACCTCCCCAAAGTCTCACAAAATAGCACTAGATAAGCACTATAGTTCTCAAAATGCAAGAATAGAGTAGTACTAGAACTCGAGGGCACAAAAGTGATAGACTTAGCATTCTTGAGAGGGTTGATCATCTCATGAGGAAGGTTCCACCACCGAGTAGGGCGCGGTTGATCCATGAGAAATAATGTGCGTGCCTTCGCCTTTGCTTTCCCCAGCTCCCTCTTATTCATGGCTTCAAAGCTATACCATACCCCCTCATAGATAACATGATGCAAATTGTGTCGGCCATCATGAATAACAAAGCGATCGAACTGCCATGGCCGACAAAAGAAAAGAGCCAACTCCTTGATTGGGAGCACGTAGCACTGCACCACATCTGTGAAGTCCCTCATCCGGAAGGTCACATCCGCTCCCCTGCTCACTAGAACGCTATGCTGATCGTTGATCCAGCCCATGGTCACCTCGTGACCTAACGGATAAGTAGGGAGCTTGAGCTTCTGAACAACAAACTCAGCCACGATATTTCTTTCACTCCCACTGTCCACTAACGCAATGAAAGGCAGCTCTTCGCTATCTCCAATTTCATCAATAGGCGGTTCAACATAAGTGGGCTCAACTTTGATAGCTAATAAGCTCTCACCTTGAGTGTCAGAGGCGCCACACTTGGTGTCTTCCACCTCAGCCAAAATATCCATCTCATCCTGCTCATCCTCAAACTCGTACTCTCCACAAGCGTTAAGCAACACTTGCTTCTTAGTAGGGAAATCTCGAGCAACATAGCCACGACCCAAACAAGGGGAACACTTAACATCCCTAGTGCGCGGTGCATAATCCTTAGCCGCGCCAGATTGGGCCTTTGTCGAGGCCTTGGCAGCCTCCTCCTTGGCCACTGCCGGCTTGGGTTGGCTAGCAGACGCCGAAACTCCCCACGCACGCACCCCACTGGATTTCCTCCTCTTAGGCAAACCTTCATAGACCTCCACATCAGCAGTCCCAACAAACTTATCAATGGGCACCTTAGCATGGTGGTGCACCGGAGTCTCTCGTCTCTCCTCATAATAATGATGCTCATAGCCCTGATCAAACTCACACAACCCGGGAGCATGATGGCGCAGCAGCATATTGGGAACAAACCACCCCGGTTGTTCACGCACGCCCGAAGACCCTAGCCTTCCCCGCGTGCCATGGGCTTGCCGACCTGTCGTTGCTGGTTGCTGAGGTCGCAGTGAGTGGTGCACCGGCTCCACCTCCTCTACTTCCATCTCCGCAGCCCATGAAGTGAAAGGGGTTGGCTCATGGCGTTGGTAAGCCCCACGACCCCTAGATGTGCCCATGCCGCCCACACCGTTGAGACGGCCGGCAATGGTGGTCCCTGCCGTGCCCTGCGTTCGGCCACCTTCGGGTTGCCTCTCCAGCCTCCTCTCCAATGCCTCCGTAAATTCCACACGCAACTGCGCGTTGTTCTTGTGGAGGAGCTCTCGGATGGCGTCAATGATAGCGGGAGAACCGGAGACGAAGGGTCCCCTCGACCCGAGCCCGAACCCATCATGGCAACAAATGCACGAACTGACTTGACTAGGAAAAATAGGGTTTAGAAGATTCGCCCCCGCCTTGCTTGTCTTGGAGCCCAAGTATCCTAACTTCCAAATCTGAAAAACTAAGAAAGAATCCTCCAAAAGATATTAGAGATTTTATTGAATTAATTTTGCAAAGAATAAAATCAACCAAGATAAGATACTCCCTTGTTTGGTTAATGAAGATCTTGGTTTCCTTGTGTGAAGATTTGGGCCGCACCTTGAAGATATGCAAGATCTCGGCTTGCCTAAATTTCGATCAACAAGATATGGAAATATCCTCCAAAGATTCCTTATGATGTCTTTACCCAAGCAAGGTAACTATTTCCAAAATTACAAGGTTTTGTTTCCAAAAATTTCTCACCCCCCCTTGGAAAGAATATCTCACACGACTAGGGAATTTTTTTTGAAAGAGACGAATGTATATTTGGAAAGGGCTAAGATATTGGGAAACTTGTAAGGAAAGATTGGATTTTGACACATCAATTTAATTTCCCTCCAAGAAAAATTCAAAAATTGTTTGAAAACCCGAAAATGTCCCAACCCTTGGAGAGAAGACGCCGGGCGGGGTCTTCTCAAGCCCTTCGGACCGGGACCACTTGACGTATGCTCTGGGACTTCTCAAGGCTTTGCCCGGGTCCTCTACAACCTTTTTTTTTTAAACAAAATTTAGCAAGGGCTCCTAGCCCGCCTTTTTCTTCTTTTCTCTTTTCTTTCTTCTTCTTCTTTTTTTTTTTTTTTTTTTTTTTAACTACAACGCAGAAGCACAATTGAAAAACAAAGGGAGCAAAACGACTTTCTCAAAAGTGGGAAATCTTCTGATTTTAAACAAATATCTCAACTTTCCTTTTTGAAAAATGAAATCCGAATTTGCCAAAAACACAATCTTCTTAACAAGATCTCCCCACGATCTTAGGAGATATGCTTATAAGAACAAGGAAAGGGGGTCTAGGGCTCACCACGGCCAGGCCGCCGCCTCTCCCTCTCGGCCTTGCACTCTCCTCGCCAGCGCTCAACCCTTTGGGACGGGCTTGGTTAGGCTCTTACTTTGCTCGGCTATGGGACAAGGTTTAAACAAGCCCGTGATAACTTTAAGAAAACAATTTTGAGCAAAATGGAACGTTTTACCTTGCTTTGGCTCTGATACCAAATGATGGCCTTCGCCTTGGCAGGATCGCTTCTGAGGAAGGTAAAATGCCACGAACACCTTGCTATTGCTCCAAGGAATGCACGGCTGGAATATAGACTCCAGAAATGGTGGAAATGGTGGAACGAGAGGTTGATGGCGATGATGGGAATCGAACACGAACTGGATAGGCGAACAACGACAACTAAGAGTCCATCCGGTTGCCTTGAACGACTTATAGAACCCAAGGAGTCCACCTAGGGTTCAACAAGGTTTGATAAATCTCTCACAAGAGTCCACTCGCGAAAGAAGAATCGGTTTGAGTTTGAATGTGTCGGAATCCACCTAAACAATCACACTCACAATCGAATTGAAGTCGAATCCTCAAACTTAATTCAATCAATAATTCCAGATCCAGGAATAGAGAAAACACAAGGTTCTTAATTTGATTCAAAAGCTGCCAAATAAAATCGTAAACAAGCATATAAATAGTCTCCAAATGTCAATCTCGAAATACTTGTTTCCCAAGAAAGGAAAACCCTAGAAAACCCTAAATCCCGAAACTTGTAACGCCCAGGCTGCTGGCGTCGGATCTCCAATGGGCTTCAAATTTGGACAAATGAAATATAAGCCCAAATGTGAAACATATCCAAAAATGAGCCCAATCCGACAAAAGGAAAGCGCGCACGAACAGTTTTAACTTCGGACCTTGCAGCAACCATCTCTCTCTCCTCGGGCCTCTATTGGGCCTCAACTTTGGACACGGCCAAGATAGGTCCAGGAAGCATAAAATTTTCAAAGTTCATCCCAATTGGATTAACGATTAACATGTTCCGCCCTGCTCTAATTCGTCCCCGACGCCGGCGTCGTCCTTGGGCTCCTCGCACAACTCCACCAAGCAATCCTCCTTCCTTGCCAAACTCTCCCTTCACCCGAGCCCTCCCCAGGTCCAAGCCTATGGTCCAAGCCTCCTTCAATGACGCCTTAGCCGCACCTCCCTTTGCCTTGACCGTATCTCCCTCGCGCTGCCACGGAGTCACCCACGCCGCGCCGCCGCGAAACTGCCGCCGAACCTTCCGAGCCACGCTGAAGTTGCGCCCCTCGAGCCAAAGCCACCTCTTCACCGAGCCGGTACCGAGCCTCCATGACATCCTTCTCGGGCTTGATTGTATCATCCTCCCATTCTTGGGGAAGATTCGACCTCGAATCTTCATATGGACCGCCCATGAATACAAAATAGCTAAAACTCTCAAATACCCCAACCAACCTAAACCCGGACATACACAAGCTCCTCTCATTCTCATGTGTCGCATGCATAAAAATAAGCTTGAGGGGACTCCCCTTCTTGACTCTCACCCAAACCCTACTAGGGTTACATGCATATACAAGCTTAGAATACCTCCCCAAAGTCTCACAAAATAGCACTAGATAAGCCCTATAGTTCTCAAAATGCAAGAATAGAGTAGTACTAGAACTCGAGGGCACAAAAGTGATAGACTTAGCATTCTTGAGAGGGTTGATCATCTCATGAGGAAGGTTCCACCACCGAGTAGGGCGCGGTTGATCCATGAGAAATAATGTGTGCGCCTTCGCCTTTGCTTTCCCCAGCTCCCTCTTGTTCATGGATTCAAAGCTATACCATAGCCCCTCATAGATAACATGATGCAAATTGTGTCGGCCATCATGAATAACAAAGCGATCAAACTGCCATGGCCGACAAAAGAAAAGAGCCAACTCCTTGATTGGGAGCACGTAGCACTGCACCACATCTGTGAAGTCCCTCATCCAGAAGGTCACGTCCGCTCCCCTGGTCACTGGAACGCTATGCTGATCGTTGATCCAGCCCATGGTCACGTCGTGACCTAACGGATAAGTAGGGAGCTTGAGCTTCTGAACAGCAAACTCAGCCACGATATTCCTTTCACTCCCACTGTCCACTAACGCAATGAAAGGCAGCTCCTCGCTATCTCCAATTTCCTCAATAGGCGGTTCAACATAAGTGGGCTCAACTTTGATAGCTAATAAGCTCTCACCTTGAGTGTTAGAGGTGCCACACTTGGTGTCTTCCACCTCAGCCGAAATATCCATCTCATCCTGCTCATCCTCAGACTCGTACTCCCCACAAACGTTAAGCAACACTTGCTTCTTAGTAGGGAAATCTCGAGCAACATGGCCAACCCAAACAGAGGGAACACTGAACATCCCTAGTGCGCGGCGCATAATCCTTAGCCGCGCCAAATTGGGCCTTTGCCGAGGCCTTGGCAGCCTCCTCCTTGGCCACTGCCGGCTTGGGTTGGCTAGCAGACGCCGAAGCTCCCCACGCGCGCACCCCACTGGATTGCCTCTTCTTAGGCAAACCTTCATAGACCTCCACATCAGCAGTCCCAACAAACTTATCAATGGGCACCTTAGCATGGTGGTGCACCGGCATCTCTCATCTCTCCTCATAATAATGATGCTCATAGCCCTGATCAAACTCACGCAGCCCGGGAGCATGACGGCACGGCTGCATATTGGGAACAAATCGCCTCGGTTGTTCACGCACGCCTGGAGACCCTAGCCTTCCCCACGCGCCATGGGCTTGCCGACCTGTCGCTGCTGGTTGCTGAGGTTGCGGTGAGTGGCGCACCGGCTCCACCTCCTCTACTTCCATCTCCGCAGCCCATGAAGTGAAAGGGGTTGGCTCACGGCGTTGGTAAGCCCCACGACCCCTAGATGTGCCCATGCCACCCACACCGTTGAGACGGCCGACAATGGTGGTCCCTACCATGCCCTGCATTCGGCCACCTTCGAGTTGCTTCTCCAGCCTCCTCTCCAATGCCTCCGTAAATTCCACACGCAACTGCGCGTTGTTCTTGTGGAGGAGCTCTCGGATGGCGTCAATGATAGCGGGAGACACCGGAGACGAAGGGTCCCCTCGACCCGAGCCCGAACCCATCATGGCAACAAATGCACAAACCGACTTGACTAGGAAAAATAGGGTTTAGAAGATTCTCCCCCGCCTTGCTTGTCTTGGAGCCCAAGTATCCTAACTTCCAAATCTGAAAAACTAAGAAAGAATCCTCCAAAAGATATTAGAGATTTTATTGAATTAATTTTGCAAAGAATAAAATCAACCAAAATAAGATACTCTCTTGTTTGGTTAATGAAGATCTTGGTTTCCTTGTGTGAAGATTTGGGCCGCACCTTGAAGATATGCAAGATCTCGGCTTGCCTAAATTTCGATCAAGAAGATATGGAAATATCCTCCAAAGATTCCTTATGATGTCTTTACCCAAGCAAGGTAACTATTTCCAAAATTACAAGATTTTGTTTCCAAAAATTTCTCATCCCCCCTTGGAAAGAATATCTCACACGGCTAGGGAATTGTTTTTGAAAGAGACGAATGTATATTTGGAAAGGGCTAAGATATGGGGAAACTTGTAAGGAAAGATTGGATTTTGACATATCAATTTAATTTCCCTCCAAGAAAAATTCAAAAATTTGTTTGAAAACCCGAAAATGTCCCAACCCTTGGAGAGAAGACGCCGGGCGTGGTCTTCTCAAGCCCTTCGGGCCGGGACCACTTGACGTACGCCCTGGGACTTCTCAAGGCTTTGCTAGGGTCCGCTAGAACCTTTTTTTTTCAAACAAAATTTAGCAAGGGCTCCTAGCCCGCCTTTTTCTTCTTTTCTCTTTTCTTTCTTCTTCTTCTTCTTCTTTTTTTATATATTTTTTTTATTTTTAACTACAACGCAGAAGCATAATTGAAAAACAAAGGGAGCAAAACGTCTTTCTCAAAAGTGGGAAATCTTCTGATTTTAAACAAATATCTCAACTTTCCTTTTTGAAAAACGAAATCCGAATTTGCCAAAAACACAATCTTCTTAACAAGATCTCCCCACAATCTTAGGAGATATGCTTAGAAGAACAAGGAAATGGGGTCTAGGGCTCACCACGGCCAGGCCGCCACCTCTCCCTCTCGGCCTTGCACTCTCCTCGCCGGCGCTCAACCCTCTGGGGTGGGCTTGGCTAGGCTCTTACTTTGCTTGGCTATGGGACAAGGTTTAAACAAGCCCGTGAGAACTTTAAGAAAACAATTTCGAGCAAAATGGAACGTTTTACCTTGCTTTGGCTCTGATACCAAATGATGGCTTTCGCCTTGGCAGGATCGCTTCTGAGGAAGGTAAAACGCCACAAACACCTTGCTATTGCTCCAAGGAATGCACGGCTGGAATATAGACTCCAGAAATGGTGGAAATGGTGGAACGAGAGGTTGATGGCGATGATGGGAATCGAACACAAACTGGATAAGCGAACAACGACAACTAGGAGTCCGCCCGGTTGCCTTGAACGACTTGTAGAACCCAAGGAGTCCACCTAGGGTTCAACAAGGTTTGATAAATCTCTCACAAGAGTCCACTCGTGAAAGAAGAATCGGTTTGAGTTTGAATGCGTCGGAATCCACCTAAACACTCACACTCACAATCGAATTGAAGTCGAATCCTCAAACTTAATTCAATCAATAATTCCAGATTCAGGAATAGAGAAAACACAAGGTTCTTAATTTGATTCAAAAGCTGCCAAATAAAACCCTAAACAAGCATATAAATAGTCTCCAAATGTCAATCTCGAAATACTTGTTTCCCAAGAAAGGAAAACCCTAAATCCCGAAACTTGTAACGCCCAGGCTGCTGGCGTCGGATCTCCAATGGGCTTAAAATTTGGACACATGAAATATAAGCCCAATATGTGAAACATATCCAAAAATGAGCCCAATCCGATAAAAGGAAAAAGCGCATGAACTGTTTTAACTTCGGACCTTGCAGCAGCCATCTCTCTCCTCGGGCCTCTGTTGAGCCTCAACTTTGGACACGGCCAAGATAGGTCCAGGAAGCATAAAATTTCCAAAGTTCATCCCAATTGGATTAACGAGTAACACGTTCCGCCCTGCTCTAATTCATCCCCGACGCCGGCGTCGTCCTTGGGCTCCTCGCACAACTCCACCAAGCAATCCTCCTTCCTTGCCAAACTCTTCCTTATCCCGAGCCCTCCCCACGTCCAAGCCCATGGTCCAAGCCTCCTTCAATGATGCCTTAGCCGCACCTCCCTTTGCATTGACCGTATCTCCCTCGCGCTGCCGCGGAGTCACCCACGCCGCGCCGCCGCGAAACTGCCGCCGAACCTTCTGAGCCGCGACCAAACGCCGAAGTTGCGCCCCTCGAGCCAAAGACACCTCTTCACGGAGCCGGTACCGAGCCTCCATGACATCCTTCTCTGGCTTGATTGTATCACAATTCGCTAGCAGTCGGAAGCTCGAAAGACAATCGAGTGACCTCTATCGAATCACCCAAAGGTATAATGAACCTCTCCGAAGCTATCTTAACAGGTACAATAAGGAAAAAGTCGCGATCCCCCATTGTGACGTCACCACCTCCATCGAAGCCTTCTGCCAAGGTTTGATCAAAGACAACAACCTCTACAACGAGATCACCAAGTACCCGTGCAGAAGCTTCGAAGATGTCCAGGCCAAAACCATGGCCGAGGTACGTTTGGAAGAAGATCGCGAGTCACGAAAAGTATCCCATGGACCTGACCAATCCGATCGTAAATCCTCCTCCGACAACCATCATGACAGACGCCATCACCCCTATCCTCGTAATTGAAACGAGCAAAATCAGGTAAACTCTTTCCAAGACAGGTCTCAAGACTGGAGAGATGGTCCGACGTTGCCTCCCAGGGTTCAATCTTACAACTTCAATGTTTCCGTGTCGGAGCTCGTCAAGAGTTTCGACAAATATGGAAAAGAGGTAAAATGGCCCCGAAAGAGCGACCGACCAGACGTAAAAAAGGACATGAGCCGATGGTGCGAATTCCACGGTGACCACGGTCACTCGATGGATGAGTGCATCGCCTTGTGTAAAGAGGTTGCTAGGTTGCTCGCGCAGGGGCTCCTGCGTGACGTAATCTCGGAACGAGCCAAAGCCACCATGGAGCGACGAGATCAGGTAAAACAAGACAAACCTCCGTCTCCTGTCCACACAAAAATTGTCAATACTATTTCAGGTGGTTCGAACGTATGTGGAAACACGTACTCCGTGGCCAAACGACATGCAAAGGAAAGCAAAGGCAGTAAGCTCGAAACACCGGAGTTCAGACCAAACAAGGTTTCCGATCTCCCGACGGTCACGTTCGACGAATCCGATGCCGACGGATCGGAAAGCCATCACGATGGTCTGGTAATCTCTTTATCTATCGGAAACTGTTTGATACGTAGAGTACTAATCGATACAGGAAGTTTGACCAATCTCTTGACCTTCGACGCCCTCAAAGGGATGGGTCTGGGTGAGGATGACCTGATCAAGAAATCAACTCCACTAGTCGGATTCAGTGGCGAAGTTAAACACACTATCGGCGAAATCGTTCTCACAACATACGCCAGAGGAGTCAACCAATAGGTGAAATTTCTAGTCCTAGATTGCCCGTCTCCCTATGCATTCTTGGCAGGCCATGGATACACGCTGTGAAGGCGGTACCTTCGACGTACCACCAAATCATCAAGTTCCCTACCAAGTGGGGAGTCCAAGAAATTAAGGGAGACCAGAGGGCGGCCAAGTAATGCTACGTCGCCTCCATGAAAAGCGCCGTCGAGCATAGGGTTGCATAGCAATCACAGAGCGGCGAAGGACCTAATCGATACGTCGAACCAGAAATGGAAAAAACTTGACGAGATCGTACTAGATCCTTCAAAGCCAAACCAAACGGTAAGGGTCGGGTCGGACCTGGACGACTCGACCAGACAACAAATTCTTGATTTTCTCAGATCCAATACTGATTGTTTTGCGTGGTCACATGAAGACATGGTCGGTATATCTCCAAACATTATTACTCATAAGTTGAACGTAGATCCATCTCACCCCCCTGTAAAGCAAAAGCGCAGGAAATTCGCCCCAGAACGAAACAAGATCGTCGACGACGAAGTCAAGAGCTTGTTGGAAACAGGAAAAATAAGGGAAGTCAACTACCCCGAGTGGCTGGCCAACGTGGTCATAGTCCAAAAGAAGAATGGAAAATGGAGAGTCTGTGTTTTGGGGCGAAAAGATCGGATAACCTAAATTGCCTTAGATGGGGTAAAATAGCAAAAATCCATATCGATCAAACGTTAGACATGAGAATCGAATAAAAATAGTAACGACGACTAGTTTGTTGAGTCAAGGCGACGATAATGACAAGATTGAATATATGAAACTTAAAGAGTAAAATAGCATAAAATGTAGTAGAATATAATGTAAATCGAGATAAGAAAGACTTATCTTCATTAGATAGATAAGAACACTGTTCGAAGCGTGAGAGCTTCCGATCGTATGAGGATGCTTACAAGTTCTTCCAATTACGCGAAATGGAGAAAAGTAGATGTATTACAAGGCTTTTTGGGTGGGATTGGATCCCTTTAGAATAGCTAAGGAGCTTTGTATATATAGCTAAGGAGAAGGAATCTCCCGCATTAATCTCCCTTGAATAGGATTTGATCTCCTTCTTAATGGCACTTGAATTCTCCTTAAATGCTCTTAAAGATGGTTGATTCCCTCCTTGATGGCTGAAATAATGCATACAACCGTTGGAGATCTCGGAGTAGTAAAGGAGAAAATCTCGCTGGTCCGTTGCGTCTAGGAATCAAGCGACGGTTGCATGGCTCACGTTTGACGGGTCTGATGCGTCCGACAGGTCTGATGCGTCCGACAGGTCTGATGCGTCCGACCGATTGCGTCAAACAGTCGATTCCCATTGGACGAATGGTCGATTTTCCGACCCCAATAATAGCCCCAAAATTAAACTGGGCCAGAGCGTCAAGTGATGGGACGGTTTGATTTTATAACTTCTCTTTCTTCTGGCATGATCTTGATTTTGTTGTAGGCGTTCTGGCGACGGGGCCGTCATGTGTATTTGCTCAAACTGAGAATCAACTCAATATAGCCAGTAATCGTGTGAAGACGACTGAGGGCATTTCTTGTGACGACGAAGGGTCAGGAGACCGCTCCTTGTTTGTCGTTTGTTTTGTTTTATAGGTGGACTCGCCAGTTGCTTCCTGGTCAAGTCGTGTGATGTTGGTCGTGTAGACATGTAATTGTTGTACGACGTTGGTCGTGTAGACCTGTCGTTGGTCGTATAGACCTATCGTCGGTCGTATAGACCTGTCGTCGGTCGTCTAGACTTGTGTTTGCGACATTGGTCATGTAGACCTATCGTCATTTGTGCGACGTTGGTCGTGTAGACCTGTAATTGTTTGCGACATTGGTCGTGTAGACCTATCGTCATTTGTGCGACGTTGGTCATGTAGACCTGTAATTGTTGTACGACGTTGGTCGTGTAGGCCTGTCGTTGGTCGTATAGACCTATCTTCGGTCGTATAAACCTGTCGTCGGTCGTCTAGACCTGTGTTTACGACATTGGTCGTGTAGACCTATCGTCATTTGTGCGACGTTGGTCGTGTAGACCTGTAGTCGTATGTGTTCGATCAACTTGTTTTGTCAATCGTGCCTTGGTAGTGACGCGAGATGTTTGGTCATGACGACTTGTAATGTAGCATACTTTGTCTGTCCGGGGAAGAGTCGTATGTATTTGTAGGAAAAGACGAGTGCCTTTGGACAGGACAAGTCTTGTAAGCAGTTCGTAGTATGTCGTTGCTCTTTGTTTGCTTGTGATTTATGTATTGTATGTCGTGTCAGCATCTCCGGCTGGTCGAGTTGCAGGCGACGTAGGCATTTTTTACGTGTTGAAGTCGCGTGTCGAGATGATGGAAGAGTTTGGAGAGGGTAAGCAGGGGACCTGAGATTTAAAGGCGAAGAAGGAGACCATGGAGATCTTGTTTCCGAAGGGGAACCCAGGCTCAGAGTTTTTCTATCTGGCCGACGTCAGATAGGAATCTCTGGTCGAAAGTGCCGGTGGGGATGAGGTCCATTCTGGTGACTTCGTACCGCTTGAGCCCCAGTCTTCTCCCGACTTAGCCCCTACTGCTGATGACGTTGTAAACCCTGACCCTTGATTGTTTTTTTCGTAATTTGGTTCTGTCCGAACTCATCCTGCTGTGTAGATAGTCGATGAAGTGATGCGATGTTGCTTGTGTAAAGCTTTTGTCTTTTGAAAGCGTTGAATTGAAGTTTTTAGCCATCGGGCGTTTAACTCCGCGAATGTATTTTGTATTGCACCACCGTTTGCGTAAAAGCTTTTGTTGGTGGGTCGTGTGTAAGTTGTAGCCGTATGAGGCGTTAACTTTGTAAATGTGTATTGCGCAGGTTTGTGTATTTGTAGGTACCGTATATAGGGTTTGTCACTCGTAATGTGTGTTAGTCATGACATTTGTGTAGATCGAGGAGGAAAGCAATTTGTTTGCTGCATAAATAAGGTGGGTTCCCTTGTGTAAGGTGGGCAATGTGCCGCTGAACCGTAACTCGTCTCTCCGTGTATTGATTGATCGTGTAATGTAAGCACTTTTTACGGATGACTGGATCCAATATGTATGTAAATGTAATGTGACATGTCAAGTCGATTTGCGTAGTTGTTTTGTGTGTCAGGTTTTCCCGTGTACTCCGTCGAGTAGGGCTTGCCATATGTATGTCGGGTTTGCCCGTGTGCTCTGATAAGCGCTACTTTGTAGGGCTTAAGTAAGAGTCATTAGAGGGTTTATTGGTGTCATTCGGGTAGATTTAGACACATTCATATGCATAGCGTTTGGGGGCAAAGTTTGGTATTTTTGGAGGTGTTTGAGCTGTTTTGGAGATCATAGGAGACACTGAGGAAGAAGCCACCAATAGAAGACGCAAAGGAAGTGAAGAGAAGAGTAGAAGAACAGTGGGTTGAATTCAAATGGTTCGTTCTCTTTTCTCAGATGTCCAAATGGAGTGATTCCAATTCGAGGAGTTAGATCTTGAAGTCTACTGCAAGTCCTCAAAATATGAGCACAATCCGAGTTGGTAATCAAAAGTTATGGTGTTTTTACTGAAGTGTCGCAGATGCTGAAGGCCAATGAAGTTTACCGCCCCCCGCGGCAGGAAGGCCACCGCACCCTGCGGTGGTAAGGCGCTGACAAGATTTATTTCCGAGTTTTATTTCTGTTTTTCTTTTATCCGAGACTTTATATTTCGGAATGTTATTATTTCCTTATTTTATTCCATATTGGTTTCCTAGTATTTAAGACTATTTTAGAACACTTTGTGGTTAACCCTAGTTGCCACCGTTTTACGTATTTTTCTCTCACAAACCCTAATGGAGAACTAAACCTCCATTGTTGCACTTGACAGTTTGAAGCCAGCAATTGATTGGTTGTGAGTTTTCTACTCTTGTTCGTTTTCCTATCTAGTTGGATTAATTCTCTTGTGCTTGATTGATTATTGATTTATGTTGATTTATCTAGATTGATCACCTAGGTTTATTGATATCTTCCTAATTGCTAGGACTTGTGATTCCGGGTTCGGGTTGCATATCTAGTAGCGAGCACGATTGTTGCGTATAGGGGATCCGAGCGCTTCATCGTGAGAGAGAGTTAATTGCATGCTTATAGTAACGAGTTGTTTCTACTGTATGTATCTTGTTGAATCCTTGGTTGAATGCTATTGCTTCATTAAGTCTTGAAGGTTTTTGGATTTGATTTAGTAATAAGTACTATTAGGGCTGGTAGAACTAATAGTTATCTAAGATCGGGATAAGAACAACTATAGGAATATTAAGAACTTGAGATTGATAGAATTCCGTGATCGACCTATCTATTGTTGTGTGGATCTCTGTTGAGTGTGGCGCTTTTCCCCATTATATTTACAATCGTTTTCTGCGAACTTATTTACTTGCTTTGTTTACTTTGGTTATGATAAACACTACAAACCCCCCTAGTTCCTAGTTGGTGACTGTGAATTGCAAAGATAGATAACCTGACTCTCTGTGGGATCGACCCTGACTTGCTTGCTATACTACTTAGTAGGTATTTTGGGATTTATTTGATAGGCATCACGACTTTAGCTCTGTCAAATTTGGCGCCGTTGTCGGGGAGTCAAATTTTCTGTTGTTGTGATTTGTTTGTTACTAACCCTTGGTGTGGACCTATCTTATGGTCCACACTCGTGCTACTAATTCTCCTCTTCTGGATTTTGATCCAGAGATTGAGAGATCTTTGTCCCAGGATCGCAGAGTGAACCGTACTTTGGTTTTTGACAACCCTGCATTTGAGATGGGTGACGCGGATAGAATGTTGAGACCGTTGACTGCGCCCGACCTGCAACAGCAACCTTTGGCTGTGACTATTCCTGCTATAGGAGCGGGCGTAAACTTTGAGTTGAAGACGGGGTTGATTCATTTGCTCCCATCTTTCCATGGACTGGCTGGAGAGGACCCAATCAAACACATGGGTAAATTCCACACAGTCTACATGAGCATGAAACCAGCGAACGTTACTGAGGAGCAAATAAAGATGAGAGCTTTTGGGTTCACCCTCAAGGACGCAGCTGATGATTGGTACTACCATCTACCTACTGGAAGCATCGATACGTGGAACAAGCTGCATAAGGCGTTTCTTGAAAAGTATTTCCCTGCAAAGAAGGCAAACAGTTTGAAAAAGGCTATTAGCAACATTGAGCAGGAGACTGACGAGAGCCTGTATGAGTACTATGAGCGGTTCAAGAGACTTTGCTCAAGTTGTCTGTTCCACGAGTACTCCAATCAAGATCTGGTGCTCCACCTTTACAATGGTCTGCTGGACAATGAAAGGAGGATTGTCGACGCTGCATGTGGTGGCAATATTCTCAACATCACACCGACAGCAGCTATGGAGAAGATTCAGGAGATGGCAGAGGGCACAAGAAATTTCGGCAGAGCTTCTACCAAGAGAGGAGTCAATGCTGCTGACTCTAGTCGCTCTGCGTATGCCAGTGATATTGCTGAGTTGAAGGACATGGTGAGGAGACTTACGTTGCAAGGAACTCCTCAGCAACTCAAAGCGTGTGAGGTCTGTGCCGATCAATTCCACCCCACTGACGCCTGTCCTCAACTACAAGATGATTCGCCTGCTGCAGTAAACGCTGTAGGAGGTTATGGAGATCCAAGACCTCGGCATGATCCCTACTCCAACACTTATAATCCGGGATGGAGAGACCACCCAAATTTTAGATGGAGGGATCAACAACAACAGCCTCAGTTTCAACAACAACAATAGCCAAGACCTCAATTTCTACAAAAGGCGCAAGATCCACAACCTGATGCGTCTCCTTCAACTGCAGATATGCTCCAAGTCTTGACGAAACATTTCACTACTCATGTTCAAGCCACAATGTCAAGCATAAAGAATTTGGAAACGCAGGTGAGCCAAATGGCTGAAGCCATCACGAGGATCGATGCAAAAATGTCGGGAAATCTACCATCTCAAACGGTAGTTAACCCACGGGCAAATGTTAGTGTTGTGACTCTCAGAAGTGGGAAACAACTGCCAAGCGCTGAGGAAGACGTTGCAGGAAAAGAGGAAGCTCTGGAGGAAAACCGCACCCCGCGACACCAGCTTGCCGCCCCCAGCGGTAAGAAGGAAAATGACGATGCTCTGACGACCACCGCCCCCCGCGGCAATGAGGCTACCGCCCCTAGCGGTGACCTTGATTCTCAGAAATCTTCGGGTAGTTTACCGCCCCCCGCGGTGAACACTGGCCGCCCCCCGTGGCAACCTGCTGGAGCTAATGACGAGCCTTATGTGGACACCTATGTTCGTCCTTACTTTCCTCCTCTCGGTTCCGAGAAGCCACCCGCCCCTTTTCCAGAGGCGCTCAAGGAGAGAAGGGTAGTTGACGACAAGGACCTCTTCGAAACTTTTAGCAAGTGTGAGGTCAACATTCCTTTGCTCAAGCTTGTTAAGAGTATTCCCAAGTATGCTAAGTTCTTGAAGGAGCTGTGCACGATAAAGAGGAACCAAAAGCAGAAGAAAAAGAAGCAGGTCTAGGTGAGCGAGCAAGTATCTGCTGTATTTCAAAAGCGTTTGCCCAAGAAGTGCAGTGATCCAGGTATGTTCTCTATCCCTTGCATCATTGGTGAGACAAAGATTGATAAGGCTATGCTAGATCTTGGTGCTGCTATTAATGTCTTACCATTGTCGTTCTATGAGTCCCTTGGTCTGCCACCACTACAGGACACTAGACTAGTTATTCAATTAGCTGATGGAACCAATGTCTACCCGAAAGGGGTTGTTGAGGATGTCCTTGTTATGGTAGATACGCTGATTTTTCCCACTGATTTTTATGTTCTTGATATGGATGGTGGTACAGGTGCACATATGCTGTTAGGTAGACCTTTCATGAAAACTGCAAATACCACAATTGATGTTAGAAGTGGGAAATTAACTATGGAATTTGATGGGGATGGAGTTGAATATAACATATATGATATGAAACCCGTCATTAACACCTCTTTGAACTTTGTTGATGTAATGAGTCCTAACCCTTTGGATGAATTGCAACCTATACTAGAGGATCCCATAGTTGACTTGCCTGTCGATATTACTGTATCTTCTAATCTGCAGGAAGTCACGGCTTTATTGGATGAGAAGGGTGACCATCCTACTTCTCTTTTGGGCATTGGCCCCACTATGCTAACTCCGAGCGAGAAGCTTGTTCCCTCTATGATGCAGGCCCCTGAAGTTGAAGTTAAACACCCCCCTGATCGATCTAAGTATGGGGGGAAGGCGACTACGAAAGACAAGGTGAAAGAGCCGTTGAAGAAGAGGAATGGTCTAAGGTTCAAACCTTTCCATGATTGGTTCAGGAAGGAGGTGCTGAATGAGAGGGTACCTAAGGAACCCGATGATGTGGATTAAGGTTGTTCGAGTAGTATGTCAAGCCATGACAATAACTAAGGCGCTATCCGGGAGGCAACCCGAGGTATGTTTTTCATTCTTTGTTTTTGCATTTGTTTTTAGTGTGTTCTTGCTTTGTTTTTGTTTTTCTTTGTTTCCGACTAACTTGCAGGGAGAAGACCCTATGCGAATTGAAGAAGGTGTTTCCCACACCATTGTAAGTCCTCTTTTGCCCTGCACTGAAAATAAAATCCCCGAAAAAACCTTAAACGGGGATCAACAAAAAAAAAAAAAAATATCCGAAAAAACTTTAAACGGATAAAAAAAAAAGATGTTCTACCGTAGGCCAGCTGTCCGGAATTCCCATGAAGATGGTGCGCATCATGTTTTCAAGGAGGAGACCTTAGCCCCACACATTATTTGACAACGATGATGGCCCTACAATAGGCAGCTGGAGAGGAGGAACACTAGAGCCCACACCATGATTACATCTGGGCTCCACCATGTGTTCCTAGAAGGCCGTGCAATCCTACTATCATTGTTTTACCACTATTCACCAAATTGGTTTTCTTTTGGTTGCACGGTAGGAGAAGATTATAGAGTTGATGAAGACACCCGCCCAACACTGGAGACCTGGGCGTTACTGAGTATACCGCCAGCAACAACAAAAGTGTCCAAGCAGCTTGGCGACGTTTGTGAGTTATTTTTTTGCTTTTCCCTCTGCTCCTATTCTTTTGTCTTTCATTACATTGAGGACAATGCAATGTTTAAGCATGGGGGAGAGTTCTATACTTGCTATGTCGTTGAGAATAAAAAAATTGAAAAAGCCAAAAATTTGAAAAAAGGCTAAAATAGAAATCCTGGGATAGGTCGAAAACCCGAAAGGGCGGCGTAGGCAATAAGCAGGTGGCTTGGACTAGCATTAGACTGGGGTAATATGAGGTCAAGAGTGACGTGAGCTTATGTGAGCACATCTATGGAAAAAAAATATGAGTGGCTTGGTGAAAACCCGAAAGGGCGCCTTGGCAAAATGAGCGAAAAAGAAGAAGAGTGATTTTAGGATTTCTCATTATTCTTGGTGAGGCATCATAAGAAGAGGAGTCAAAGAAGGATTGTCGGGTAGGTCACTTTGGGAGTCATAAGAAGTCATAGATGGAGGCTAGGATTAGAAGTCATTCACGCTTTTGGATGTCCGGTTTAAGCTTGAGGGAAGTACTCTGCTTGCCCCCAGGTTTGTTGATGATGAGGATGTGTTGTAGATGAGATTGGCGCCAAGAGTTTTGGCATGGGTTAGGTGACTCTTAGTTGGAGGATATGCTTCCTGAGACCTTGGGTGCTACATTGGAGGAGTGAACTTTCTTTTAGTTTACTCGAGGACGAGCAAAGGTCTAAGCATGGGGGAATTTGATAAGCGCTACTTTGTAGGGCTTAAGTAAGAGTCATTAGAGGGTTTATTGGTGTCATTCGGGTAGATTTAGACACATTCATGTGCATGGCGTTTGGGGGCGAAGTTTGGTGTTTTTGGAGGTGTTTGAGCTGTTTTGGAGATCATAGGAGACACTGAGGAAGAAGCCACCAATAGAAGACCAGTGGGTTGAATTCAAATGGTTCGTTCTCTTTACTCAGATGTCCAAATGGAGTGATTCCAATTCGAGGAGTTAGATCTTGAAGTCTATTGCAAGTCCTCAAAATATGAGCGCAATCCGAGTTGAGAATCAAAAGTTATGGCATTTTTACTGAAGTGTCGCAGATGCTGAAGGCCAATGAAGTTTACCGCCCCCCGCGGCAGGAAGGCCACCGCACCCCGCGGTGGTAAGGCGCTGACAAGATTTATTTCTGAGTTTTATTTCTGTTTTTCTTTTATCCGAGACTTTATATTTCGGAATGTTATTATTTCCTTATTTTATTCCATATTGGTTTCCTAGTATTTAAGACTATTTTAGAACACTTTGTGGTTAACCCTAGTTGCCACCGTTTTACGTATTTTTGTCTCACAAACCCTAATGGAGAACTAAACTTCCATTGTTGCACTTGACAGTTTGAAGCCAGCAATTGATTGGTTGTGAGTTTTCTACTCTTGTTCGTTTTCCTATCTAGTTGGATTAATTCTCTTGTGCTTGATTTATTATTGATTTATGTTGATTTATCTAGATTGATCACCTAGGTTTATTGATATCTTCCTAATTGCTAGGACTTGTGATTCCGGGTTCGGGTTGCATATCTAGTAGCGAGCACGATTGTTGCGTATAGGGGATCCGAGCGCTTCATCGTGAGAGAGAGTTAATTGCATGCTTATAGTAACGGGTTATTTCTACTGCATGTATCTTGTTGAATCCTTGGTTGAATGCTATTGCTTCATTGAGTCTTGAAGGTTTTCGGATTTGATTTAGTAATAAGTACTATTAGGGCTGGTAGAACTAATAGTTATCTAAGATCGGGATAAGAACAACTATAGGAATATTAAGAACTTGAGATTGATAGAATTTTGTGATCGACCTATCTATTGTTGTGTGGATCTCTGTTGAGTGTGGCGCTTTTCCCCATTATATTTACAACCGTTTCCTGCGAACTTATTTACTTGCTTTGTTTACTTTGGTTACGATAAAAACTACAAACCCCCCCTAGTTCCTAGTTGGTGACTGTGAATTGCAAAGATAGATAACCTGACTCTCTGTGGGATCGACCCTGACTTGCTTGCTATACTACTTAGTAGGTATTTTGGGATTTATTTGATAGGCATCACGACTTTAGCTCTGTCATGCTCCGTCGAGTAGGGCTTGCCGTATGTATGTCGGGTTTGCCCGTGTGCTCCGTCGAGTAGGGCTTACCGTATGTATGTAAAGAAAGACTAAGATGTATATTGTATTGTACCACCATTTGCGTAAAAGCTTTTGTTGGTGGGTCGTGTGTAAGTTATAGCCGTGTGAGGCGTTAACTTTGTAAATGTGTACTGCGCAGGTTTGTGTATTTGTAGGTACCGTATGTAGGGTTTGTCACCCGTAATGTGTGTTTAGTCATGACGTTATGCCGGAGAGGTAAGCAATATGTAATAAGGTGTTTGTGCCTTATGTTTTATTGCGTGAATGTAATAAGGTGTCTTAACCTTATGTAATGTGTAAGGCAGGCGGGGTGTCGACGTACCTGTGTTGTTCATCTCTACCCGTGTTCCGATCGATCGTGAAATGTAGTGTAAGCGCTTTTTGCGGATGACTGGATCCAATGTGTATGTTAAGGGTCGTCACCCGTATGTACGTAAATGTAATGCGACAATAAGCAATGTATGACATGTGAAGATATGTATTTGCTAATGCGATGATAAGCAATGTATGACATATGAAGATATGTAATTGCGCATGCAACGATAAGCAATGTATGACGTATGAAGATATGTTAATGTCTTACCTTGTTGGTTCAGAAATGGTATAATTTCAGGTGTGTCGCATTCTTTGGAGTGGTCCTGTCGGACCAGAGAATGAACGGGAGTTCGTCCGCCCATTTGCGTTTAGCCCATGCGAGGCATTTCGTGAGTTTGTTGATGATGATCTTGTATGCGTTGGACTGAGTAGATTCGTCATGTACCTATTGTCCCTTCGATGATGCGTCGTCCTTTCGGGTCGAATTTGAGCCGTTGCCTTAGCTTGAGCATCTTCAAAGGTCTTACATGGGTACCTTGTGAGGTCTTCGTAGAGATCGCCTCCTTTATCGAGTCCTTGGCGGAACGCTTCTATGGAGGTTGGGACGTCGCAATTGAGGATCCCGATTTTCTCCCGGTTAAACCGTTTCAAGTAGTCCTTTGCCGTTGTTTGTGTGACGTTGGTTGTGTAGACCTGTAGTCGGTCGTGTATACCTGTAGTCGATCGTGTAGACCTATAGTCGGTCGTGTAGACCTGTAGTCGATCGTGTAGACCTGTAGTCGGTATGCTCCTTTGGCGTCTCTTTTTCGAGCATCAGATTAGAATCTTGATCTGATAACTTAGATGTCACGTCATGTGTCTAGGTCAACTCTCTTCACTGGGTCGTCATGTCGCATACCTTGGATGTGTAGTACGATGACCTTCATAGATCGTATTGCATCGACTAGCTTGATGGGGATGGTTCGGGCATTATTATTTGTGAACCTGCTTCATCTAAAAGAGTAGAAGCTAGAAAGGGTTGTGAGGAGCCGGTCATCGGCTTCCTCATTGGTCTCTTCGTGTATACGTTAGTATGCATTAGTCAGAGTATATTCAAATCGAAGACGGTGCAAGTATGGATGAGATGATACACATGAATGAATAGAGGTGAAGAGTTTAGAAATGGTAAACATTTTGATGTGTTTGCGAAATATGGTTACCTACCTTTGGTATCGCACCTCACTTGATCTCCCCCTTTTCCGGGGTTCGTAGACCCAGATTGATCAGTCGACGCCATTGTACCTCTTGCCCCAAGGAGGCATTTGTTGAGGTTCTTGATGTTGATCCTGTTGCTGGATTGATTTTTGAATCTAGTGTGACTAATGCGTCGGCTTGAGTCTTCGACTCAAAATTATGTTTGTTATCCTCTTGTCTCTAGAGGTGTGTGTTTCCTGCATTGGAATGAGGATTATGGTGAGGTAGTAATTGCTTTAATACCTTGTATGGATGACCTTCGGGCAATTTAAGCCAAGAGATTAGAGTCTTGTAGTCCTGATTTGTTGTTGGTCACTTTCAGCTATGACGGATGTCTTGAACTATCTTGTCTTCTTGTTTTATGACTCTTGGATCTTCGTCTGCCATTTTTCATGTGTGAAGTTTTGGCTTGCGTGGTCTTCTTCTATGTCGAAGCGATGTGACGCTTCAGATGTGAGACTTGTTTGAAGATATGCTTATCCTGTCACTTGATTTGTAGATTTTGGCTTCCTCATGATAGATTTCATGGGATGGTTAGTCCGTAAAATAATAGCATGTGATTTAAGACGTGACCTCAATCTAATTGAGGATACCTTAAATGTTTGATATTCTGAGTGACGGACTACGTAGTGTGTGTAGATAGGGTTAATGCACTTACTTGGTGGTTTGGTAACTGTCATCCGACCCGTCGGTGGTTGATGTCTTCTAAGCATTTGTGTGACCTTGGAATGATGATCATTATGACTTGACCTAGGCTTACCTTAGTGTTGCCTTGAGTCACCACGTATGCTGAGAGGTTCCGTCATTCATCATGCGTTTAGGTCTTGACTGTTGTTTTGTCCATGGGTCTTTGGAAGATTTCCCCTGGCGTAATCGTTAGTCCAAGTTATATGACTCTATAATAGTGCATACCTTGTTTGTT
Organism: Rheum nobile; assembly: GCA_027886185.1. Taxonomy (NCBI): domain Eukaryota; kingdom Viridiplantae; phylum Streptophyta; class Magnoliopsida; order Caryophyllales; family Polygonaceae; genus Rheum; species Rheum nobile. The sequence goes on from WOAB01000163.1 coordinate 4,419,715, forward strand.
TTTACAGTATGTCTGTCTAGATGGACGTGACCTGCTTGTTCCGTCGTATTGACACAAAGAGGTCGTCCAAGATGCAGAAAGTTGTGACATGAGCTGTGACTGAGGATCGAAGAATGAAATGAAAGAATAGATGCAAGTCCATCAGAGAGTGTTTTTTTAGCAAGTGATAAACATCTGACTTAGTAGCTAACTCTCTTGATTCAGGAAAAGCATATGAATGTATTGGATAACACGATGAGCATGAGATGTCAGACGTGGTTGCAAAAGACTACTTAGATGAGCCTTGGATCGGTCAATTTCATGATTAAGCATATCAAGGTGCAAGAATCGTAAAAAAGTGTATGACATGACATACACATGCCAGTAGCTTAGATATAATGCGTGCGGATAGGTATGACATATATGCAAGAATATGAAGTAGTACATGACATATGCTTTTATATCGTAGAATAGGTGTGGGAGAGCACTATATGGACATATGATGAATAAGAGATATGGAATAATGATCTTACACTAGTATGCATGTATTTGACGATATATAAAACGTGTGGGTGCCTCGACAATCTGAATGCTACATACTCAAATATAATAGTCGCGTCATTAAGAGTTGCGGGAAAAATGAATTCCATGAATAAGTACTATACTATTGGCGTATGTAAAATTTATATATGTATGCACTAGACAGTATATAAGACATACGTGGATTTGAACAATAATAGTGTAGCCTATTCAAGCATAATAGAAGTGACATGTATGTAAACGTATTCGGGAAAAATGAATTATGATTGTGCAAACAAGTCAAGTGAGCGTAATCATAAAGCAGGACTAGACAATAGTATTAATTGAAAGTGCATAGAAAGAGACTTATCTTTCAAGGTGGATGAATGCGTCCTCCGATGGTCTAAATGTCGTCACCATTTAGATATTTTAGAGTGAAAGGATATCATGTATGACTCTTTGGTTTTACAAGTCTAGAGACGTCTTCCTCAGTGGTTTCCATTTGTCGGTGTTGGACAGCTAATGGGGTCCGGTCGAATCGTTAGATCTGGTCGGATCGTTCAAGTCGGATCGTTAGATCTGGTCGGATCGTTTAGATAAAGTCGGATCGTTAGATCTGGTCGGATAGTTTAGACCTGGTCGGATCGTTAGATCTGGTCGGATCGTTTAGACCTGGTCGGATCGTTAGATCTGGTCGGATCGTTTAGACCTGGTCGGATCGTTAGATCTGGTCGGATCGTTAGATCTGGTTGGATCGTTAGATCTGGTGGGATCGTTAGATCTGGTTGGATCGTTAGATCTGTTCATACTGTCTCCATAGATGAGGTGTTGAATCATACCTGATCGTTATGCAATATAGTATATTAGATAAATGATTGTGAATCAATTAGATGTATAGATGATGAATAGATTAATCGAATGATTTTAACTATCTGCCCCACGGTGGGCGCCAAATTGTTTTGGGGCGAAAAGATCGGATAACCTAAATCGCCTTAGACGGGGTAAAATAGAAAAAATCCATATCGATCAAACGTTAGACATGAGAATCGAATAAAAATAGTAACGACGACTAGTTTGTTGAGTCAAGGCGACGATAATGACAAGATTGAATATATGAAACTTAAAGAGTAAAATAGCATAAAATGTAGTAGAATATAATGTAAATCGAGATAAGAAAGACTTATCTTCATTAGATAGATAAGAACACTGTTCGAAGCGTGAGAGCTTCCGATCATATGAGGATGCTTACAAGTTCTTCCAATTACGCAAAATGGAGAAAAGTAGATGTATTACAAGGCTTTTTGGTTGGGATTGGATCCCTTTAGAATAGCTAAGGAGCTTTGTATATATAGCTAAGGAGAAGGAATCTCCCGCATTAATCTCCCTTGAATAGGATTTGATCTTCTTCTTAATGGCACTTGAATTCTCCTTAAATGCTCTTAAAGATGGTTGCTTCCCTCCTTGATGGCTGAAATAATGCATACAACCGTTGGAGATCTCGGAGTAATAAAGGAGAAAATCTCGCTAGTCCGTTGCGTCTAGGAATCAGGCGACAGTTGCATGGCTCACGTCTGACGGGTCTGATGCGTCCGACCGATTGCGTCAAACAATCGATGCCCATTGGACGAATGGTCGATTTTCCAACCCCAACAGTCTACATCGACTTCACCGACCTCAACAAATCTTGCCCTAAAGACTCATTCCCACTTCCTCACATCGACGCCATGGTTGACGCGATGACAGGACACGAAATGTTAACCTTCATGGACGCGTTCATCGGCTATAATCAAATCCTCATGGAACCCGAGGACCAAGAGAAAACGACATTCATCACAAGCCAAGGTATCTATTGTTACAAAGTAATGCCCTTCAGACTAAAAAATACAGGGGCAACTTATCAACGATTGGTCAACAAGATGTTTAAATACCAGATCGGGGACACGATGGAAGTCTACATAGACGACATGCTGGTCAAATCAAAAAATAAGGAAGATCATATCGACCACTTTCGCGACAACTTCGAGGTACTAAAAAGATATAACATGAAATTAAATCCTATGAAATGCTCTTTCGGGGTGTCGTCAAGAAAGTTCTTGGGGTACATGGTGACGCAAAGAGGAATAGAAGCCAACCCAGAATAGGTCAAGGCCCTCATCAACCTCCGATCCCACCGATGCGTCAAGGATGTGCAAAAATTGATAGGTCGGATATCAGCTCTGAACAGATTCATCTCGAAGTCGTCCGACAAGTGCAAACCCTTTCACGACGCTCTCAAGAAGAACAAATACTTTCAGTGGATGGAAGAGCACGGAGGTGCATTTCAAGACCTAAAGAAATACCTTGCCAGTCCCATGTTGCTAACCAAACCCAAGGACGACGAGCCACTATTGCTATATCTAGCAGTATCGGAGTCCGCCGTGAGCGCAGTACTAGTCAGAGAAGAGGATGGCAAGCAATCGCCGATATACTATGTCAGTCGAACGTTACTTCCAGCAGAAACAAGGTACTCGTCGCTAGAAAAACTTGTACTATCACTGGTAATGGCATTGAATAAACTCAAACCATATTTCGAATCCCATACTATAATTGTCCACACTAATCATCCCATGAGAGCAATCATGAGGAAACCTGAGTTCACAGGACGAATGGCCAAGTGGGCCATACACCTCAGTGGCTATGACATCGAGTACGAGCCTAGAACAGCGATCAAGTCGCAAGCCCTGGCTGCCTTTGTGGCAGACTTCAGCCCGACCCTAGAGCAAGAAGCCACCAAGGAAGCAACACAGTTACTCGCGACGGGGGAAACAGGTAAATGGGAGCTCCACACAGATGGTGCATCGAACGCCAGAGGATCATGGCTAGGGGTCGTGCTGAAATCGCCACAAGGGGACAAGATAGCCTAGGCCGTGAGATGCGAATGGGACGCGATAAACAACGAAGCTGAATACGAAGCACTTATATTTGGCCTCATCCTAGCCTGTGACCTAGGAGTCCAGGAAATTGAAGTCATTTGCGACTCCCTCTTAGTCGTAAACCAAATACAAGGGTCGTACAATGCAAATGACGTCAGGATGATAGCTTACCTGGGAGTGGCCAAGAAGTTGATCGACCAATTCCAAACGTTCGACATCAGACAGGTACCCAGAGATCTTAACTCTCAAGCTGACGCACTAGCCAATCTGGGGTCCATCCTGGATCCAAAGGAATTTCCGAACATCCCATTGGCACACGTCATGACACCAGCTGTCCCGGAAACACCCAAGGAGTCGATCACACCATTAGAGGAACTTGTCACGATGGAGATATGCGACCGACCAGAAGAAGACATCGTCAGTGCTCATGACGACTGGACACTACCTTACATCAAATGGCTAAGAGACGGCATCCTACCCAATGACAAAACAGAAGCAAAAAGGCTGAAGGTACAAGCACTTTCTTTCGATATCATAAATAACATCTTGTACAAAAGATCTGTCACAGGGATACTCCTACAACGCCTCAAGACTCCAAAAGTCAGACGTATCTTACAATCATTACATGAAGGAGAATGTGGAAACCATACCGGCGGACGAAGCCTCTCGGAAAAAGCCTTGCGAAACAGATACTATTGGCCCACAATGAATAGAGACGCGATGGAGTACACCAAGAAGTGCGACGCCTGTCAATGACACGCACCCGTTTCTCATCAACCCTCAGAACTACTCCATCCGACTCTAGCGCTGTGGCCCTTCATGAGATGGGGAATGGACATCGTCGGGAAACTCCCACCTGCGTCGGGTCAACGAGTCTTCTTCCTTGCCATGACAGATTACTTCTCTAAATGGATCGAAGCTAAAGCCTACCGAGAGGTAAAATATCAACACGTCATTTCATTTATAAAATGCAATATCTTGTGTAGATTTGGCGTCCCATCAGAAATCGTATGCGACAATAGCTCCCAGTTCATCAGTCATAAGACTCGAGCCTTTTGCGACCAATGGAACATCAAATTGGTCACCTCCACCCCTCGGTATCCACAATCCAACGGACAAGCCGAGTCCAGCAACAAAATCATCATCAACAACCTTAAGAAACGCCTCACAGGGGCTAAAGGCAAATGGTCAGACGAACTCCCATTCATTCTCTGGTCCGACAGGACCACTCCAAAGATTTCGACCGGACAGTCTCCATTTTCAGTCGTCTACGGAAGCGAAGCAGTCATCCCCGTCGAGCTATTGGTTCCAACTGCTCGTTATAACCTTCAGACGAACGAACAGAACGACGTCGAACTAGCATACAACTTGGACACAACAGATGAGACTAGAGAAAAAGCCAGGATTAGAATGGTCAGGTTCCAACAACAGGTCGCAAGAAGTTACAACAAGAATGTCCGAGCCAAAGTCTTCAAAGTTGGAGATTGGGTCCTCAGAAAAACATTCCAGAATACCAAGAATCCGACCGACGGAAAGCTCGCACCCCAGTGGGAAGGACCCTACCTAGTCAAAGAAGTAGTCGGACAAGGAGCGTACCAATTAGAAGACAAAGACGGACGACCAATCCCGAGAAGTTGGAACGCGACACACCTAAAGTTATACCACTTCTGAACTAGTAAGGTAAAACACTAACGTCCTTTCACCTATCGTACATTACATGTTGCCACAAGCATGACTCTATTTCTTGAAACTGAGCATTTACATCAAGTAAGGACATTTTCCTTGCAAACTTAAGTACATGATGACATCAACATACACACTGGATCCAGTCACAAAACAAAAGCGCTTACACTACATTTATACGATCGATCGGAACACGGAGAGATGAACAAACAGGCACGTCGGCACACCGTCTGCCTTACACAATACATAAGGTTAGGACACCTTATTACATTTACGGAATAGAAACATATTGCTTTTTCCTCCTCGGCTTAAAGTCATGACTCAACATAAACACATACATTTGCAGGCCTCCTTTTTCACATACATATGGCAAGCCCTACTCGATGGAGCACACGGCTAAACCCGACATACAAAACAAAGGCGTCATCAACAAACTTCTCTAGAAAAGTCTGATGAAATGTACGGACACACAAATGTACGATCCTTTGTAAAAAACAGATTGCATCAAATAAAAGTCTAAGCATATTTTACAAATATGCGACCCGCGATGGTGGACGGGTCGCCAAAACACATTGTTCGCCTACACGCATGTAGGACTTCGAGTCAATCCACTAAACACATTCTGCGACCCGCGATGATGGACGGATCGCCAAAATAAACAATATCCTACCCATACACAGGTGGGATCACAAGTCAGATTATATAATAAAAAAAACAATCAAGGATCGAGGTCTGCGGCGTTACCTTTAGCAGGGACCAAGTCAGGAGAAGGCTGGGGCTCAATCGGTTTGGTGTCGCCAGAGTGGGCCTCATCCTCGCCGACACTTTCATCCAAATATTCCTCTCTGACACCGGCCAATTGGAAGAGCTCCGAGCCCGGATTCCCCTTCGGAAACAGGGTCTCCATGGTCTCCTTCTCCACCTTCAAGTCCCAGGTCCCCTTCTTGCCTTCTTTGAACTCCTCCATCATTTCGACACGCGACTTCAACGCATAAAAAGCGCCTACGTCGCCTGTGATCCGACCAACCTCGATCCGAGCTTGCTTCACCTTCTCTTCGACGCCCGATTGGCTCTCGCTAAGCTCTCTCCGACACGCGTCCAAGTCATCTTGGCAATTCTTCAACGCCCTGACAAAGCGGCGCTCAACCTCCCTACAACAGCTCTCAGCTCCTTCCAACTTGGTCTTTAAAGACGCAAGGTCGGACTCTGACCTAGCAACCCTATCCTCGGCCTTAGCGACCATTACTTTGACACCAGAATACGCTCCCAAGAGGTACTGAAAAGTCTAGAAGAAAACAAAGCCAGTCAAAGTTTCATCCGGCTGTGAGAAAGAAAAACAAAAAAGACACGTCAAGACGACTTACCCTCCACGCAGAACATCCCGCTTCACCAATACAGTCCAGGGGAGAGATGTCATCGACTTCAGACTTCAAAGTTGGGTCCTAGACATGGAAAAGGTCGGCAATTGATCGACCGACCGCATCGATCTTCTCGACTCCATGAGTAGTCGTCCCCTTCTTCTTTGGAGTCTCCACCGCCTTCACGTCGCCGGAAGAAGCACCTGCCTTTCTTTTCGAGCCAACTTTGGCTGGGAGCGACGACCCCGCCGGCGTCGATTTACTCGACGAGGCCCTGGCCGCTGCCATCCTTTGCTCAATCAGGCCCTTCCCAGACACTCCCTTCAAACGGGCACTCGACCGACCAGTCGGGGACGCTGACACGACAGACAATACATGAATCACAAGCAGACGATAAAATAAAAAAGATATACAAGCGTCACAATCAAAACTCACACTTAACCCGAGAAGATGAAATAGTCGACATGACGTCCTGAGTAGTGGGAAAAGTCGACAACAAGTTGACGTTTACAAATTTCCGCTCCGACGCAGGGATGCTAAGGATGATCTTCGTCAGGCCTTCTGACTAATTATTCACCTCCAATTCTTCAGCCTCAGGAACTACAAAAAGGAAAAGTTAAGGTTAAAACACGTAAAGCAGGCAGAGAGAGGTCGAATACATACTCTCGACTCGCCACTCCGACAACAAGAACGAACAGTCACCCCCCTTCTCCAGAGATGAACGCTCGACAAAGAAAAACTTTGACCCCCAACCGCGGTCGTTTACGTCCAAATTGAGCACCAGAGGCTTCCGACCCGGGGGAATACGCAACTGGACGCGAGAAGAACTCTTCGACCCCAGCGAGTAGTTGTACCACAGGGCGTCAAAGTTAAAATCGGCCCCAGACTGAACATTCAACAAGTCCAGAACCCTAAGAATTCGCCACGCTTGTGGCATGATTTGACACGGCGCAAGCGCCAGAGTCGCTAAGAAGTCCCTAACAAGGGGGGAGAAAGGAAACTTATGGCCAACCCTAAACGGGTAAGCGTAAAAACAAACCCATCCCTCGTAGCGAGCGCCGGCCCTCTCCTCTAGATGCGGCAGCCTCGCGACCGTCTCAGGAGGAAAGCCTCCGACTTGGAGGATCTACTTGAACTCCGCCTCCGACAAAGTCCCCGTCAGAGCGTCTGCATCCTTCAAAATGAAAAAGAGGGGAACCTCGTTCTTGCTCGAGTTCGAGCGAGTAGTAGACGACTCAGAAGACTCGCTAGAGACCATTTCCAAAATAGAGAGAGGAGGAAATCGAAGAGCAATTTTTGAAAAACCTAAAGAGACCTACCAGATGAAGAAACAAAGGAAGAAGATGAAGTCAAATCGTCAGAAGGCTGATTTGAATTTATGGAGGAAGACGGCAGGTTGCAAAAACGTCCCATCGTGCCGCACGATCACCGCCATGTAGCCCTCGTCTGACGCGCCAAAATCGGAAGGTGGAGATCGTGTGAGGGGAAGTCGTTTGGACTCTACCCTATAGCAGCCTTGAGCCCAAAACAACTTGGGGCTATTGTCGGGCCCATCATTCTCCAAGAGGATCAAACGAGCAAGTTGGGCCAAGATCCAAACGGAGTCAGAAGCCAAGAGAAACCAAGAGGAGGCGTCGAACATTCCTCAGACGCGTAGGATCCGACCAATTCCGAAGATCTCGCCCAACACATTAAATGCTCGAATCGATGGCAACGGCTATGGCATTAAACACAGAGATAATGTTGGCAATCAAGAGCAAATCCCGAAGATCTCGCCCAGAATTAATAAGAAATATTGCAAACGATGAAGTAACGGACACAAGATGACAATTACCATATATAGATCACGATAAGGCAAGTAATGGACACACACGTCTACATCTTGCATTCGAGAACTTGCTCCAAAAAGAACTTGAGAGTGCACCCAGTCTAGCTCAGTCTCCTCGGAATATCACTCAGTCACCATCGGTCGAGTCACAGAATCACAGATCGAACAGGATCCGATCTTTTGTCCTCCAAGGATAAGTTGTACTTTGATCTGATTCAATCATCAATAGATCAATAAAATTACCTTGATATTTCGTATCTATTCTTTATTTGTTGATTGTCTGTTTGGTTTGGATTAATTTCTATTACCCGATCGACTCGTTACCCCGTCTAAGGCGATTTAGGTCGTCCTATCTTTTCGCCCCAAAACAGTTACCGCCAGCAGAAACAAGGTACATGTCGCTAGAAAAACTTGTCCTATCACTGGTAATGGCATCAAATAAACTCAAACCATATTTCGAATCTCATACTATAATTGTCCGCACTAACCATCCCATGAGAGCAATCACGAGGAAACCCGAGTTCACAGGACGAATGGCCAAATGGGCCATACACCTCAGCGGCTATGACATCGAATACGAGCCCAGGATGGCAATCAAATCACAAGCCTTGGCTGACTTTGTGGCAGACTTCAGCCCGACCCTAGAACAAGAAGCCGCCAAAGAAGCAACACAGTTACTTGCGACAGAGGAAACAGGTAAATGGGAGCTCCACCCTGATGGTGCGTCGAACGCTAGAGGATCGGGGCTAGGGGTCGTGCTGAAATTGCCACAAGGGGACAAGATAGCCCAGGCCGTAAGATGCAAATGGGACACAACCAACAACGAAGCTGAATACGAAGCACTTATATTTGGGCTCATTCTGGCACGCGACCTAGGAGTCCGAGAAATCGAAGTCCCTCTTGGTCGTAAATTGATCGGCACTATTTTGTAGTGTATTTCTAGGAGTTGTTACCAGGTTTGAGGTGTCATTTGGATGGATTTAGTGCACAACTGTGGATTATGGAGTTAGAGAGGAGAAATATGGATTTGGTGGTCTGGAGAAGCAAATTGAAGATATCCAGAGGAAGAGGAGTTGACCACTGAGGAGACGAAGAAGAACCAAGGAGAGAGTCCACACGAGAGTAGAAGAACAATGTGCTGAATTAAATTGATTCTTTCTCTTTACTCAGACGTCCAAATGGAGTGATTCCAATTCAAGGAGTTAGCTCTTGAAGTCTACTGAAAGTCCTCAAAATATGAGCGCAATCCGAGTTGGGAATCAAAAGTTATGGCGTTTTTACGGAAGTGTATCAGGAGCTGAACCGAAGAAATCTCAACAAGTGTTCTGGCGGCGACTGCCGCCAGGCTTACGGCGATCGCCGCCGCGTCGGATGCGGAACCGAATCACTTTTCCTTATTTTGGATTATTATTAGTTTTTTATTATTTCGTTTTTGATTTACTTTTAAAGACTTTTTATTATTTTCTAGTATTTAGGGTTAGAAGGGAGCTTGGCCTCCCTTATCATCGTTTTTCATCTTTTCTCTATTCTACGTACTTTGTTATGAAGAAATAAGCCTTCCTGGCTTAGTCAGATAATTGAAGCTTTCGTCTTGATTTAGTTGTGAGATTTTCGTTCCTTATCTATCGCATGGATCTTATCTATTCTCTTGCTTGATTTGCTTATGATTAATATTGACAGTTTTTAGCCTGCGCAACTAGTATTGTCTCTATTGATTGATTGCTAGATTTAGATTGTTACTGGTTGAGCATATCTTTATCGGAGTAGCAACTGCATCGTACTAGTATCTGGTTGTGCTAGTCTTATGTAGAAGAGAACTGATTTACGTTCTAGTATAAAAGCTGGTTGTTTTATGCTAGATTGTATCCTAATTATATTCCTATCCTTAATGCTGCTGTTAAACTGAATCTTGATGGTTTCATGGTTGTTTAACTAGTTAGTGCTATAAGTATCTGGTTGTGCTTGTAGTTACTTTAGAAAAGGAATAGGAATTTCCATTACATGAGATATTGAATGATTATCTATGATCAACTTATCATACGAATAGTGGATGTTTGTTTGACTGAGCTATTTCCCCAATAACTGAATTCAATCACCTTTCGTTTGTTTGCTTTTGCATGCTTAGTGATTCTAAAACATACAAAACCCCCCTCTGGTTACTTAAGATTGACATAGAAATTGCACATAAAGATAGAATCTGTCTCCTTGTGGACTCGACCCTTACTTACTTAGGACTACGGTTTAAGGTTTGTTTGGATAACTTGCATAGCAGTAATTAGCACGACAAATTGCTGTTATCATAAATCAAATACAAGGGTCGTACAACACCAAGGACGCCAGGATGATAGCTTATCTGGACGTAGCCAAGAAGCTAATCGACCAATTCCAAACATTCGACATCAGGCAAGTTCACAGAGATCTCAACTCTTAGGCTGACGCACTAGCCAACTTGGGGTCCGTCTTGGACCCAAATGAGTTCCCAAACATCCCACTGGCACACATCACAACACCAACTGTTCTAAAAACACTCAAAGATTCGAGTACACCATTGGAAGAACTTGTCATGATAGAGATAGGTGACCGACCAGAAGAAGACATCGTCAACGATCATGACGACTGGACGTTACCTTACGTCAAATGGCTAAACGACGGCATCCTATCCAATGACAAAACGGAAGCAAAAAGGCTAAAGGTACGAGCACTTTCCTTTGATATTATAAGTGACGTCTTGTTCAAGAGATCTGTCCCAGGAATACTCCTACAATGCCTCAAGACTCCAGAAGTCAGACGCATCTTACAGTCACATGAAGGAGAATGTGGAAACCACACCGGAGGATGAAGCCTCTCAGGAAAAGCCTTGCGAACCGGATACTACTGGCCCACAATGAATAGAGACGCGATGGAGTACACCAAGAAGTGTGATGCCTGCCAACGATACGCACCCGTTCCTCATCAACCCACGGAACTCCTCCATCCGACTCTGGCACCATGGCCCTTCATGAGATGGGGGATGGACATCGTCGGAAAACTCCCACCTGCGTCGGGTCAACGAGTCTTCTTCCTTGCCATGACATACTATTTTTCCAAATGGATCGAAGCTGAAGCCTACCTAGAGGTAAAAAATCAACACGTCATTTCATTTATAAAACTTAATATCTTGTGCAGATTTGGCATCCCATCAGAAATCGTGGGCGACAATGGCTCCCAGTTCATTAGTCATAAGACTCGAGCCTTTTGCGACCAATGGAATATCAAGCTGGTCACATCCACTCCTCGATATCCGCAATCTAACGGACAAGCCGAGTCTAGCAACAAAATCATCGTCAACAACCTCAAGAAACGCCTCACAGGGGCTAAAGGAAAATGGGCAGACAAACTCCCTCTCATCCTCTGGTCCGACAGGACCACCCCAAAGAATGCGACTGGACAATCACCATTCTCACTCGTCTACGGAAGTGAAGCGGTCATTCCCACCGAGCTACTTATTCCGACAACCCGTTACAGTCTTCAGACGAATGAACAAAACGACGTCAAGCTAGCGCACAACTTGGACACGGTGGATGAGACTAGGGAAAGAGCCAGAATTAGAATGGTCAGGTTCCAACAACAGGTCGCAAGAAGTTACAAAAAAAATGTTCGAGCCAAAGTCTTCAAAGTTGGCGACTTGGTCCTCAAAAAGACGTTCCAAAACACCAAGAATCCGACCGACGGAAAGCTCGTACCTCAGTGGAAAGGACCCTATCTCATCAAGGAAGTGGTCGGACAAGGAGCGTACCGATTGGAAGACAAAGACGGACGACCGATCCCAAGAAGTTGGAATGCAACACACCTGAAGCTATACCACTTCTAGACCAGCAAAGTAAGGCACTAACACTCTTTCACTTGTCATGTGCTATTCGTTGCTACGAACTGAATTCTATTTCTTGAAACTGAGTACTCACATCTAGTAAGGACATTTTTCCTTGCAAAACCTAAGTACAGGACGACATCAACATACACACTGGATCCAGTCACAAACAAAAGCGCTTACACTACATTTACACAATCGATCGGAACACGGGGAGATGAATATCAAAGGCACGTCGGCACACCGCCTGCCTTATACAATACATAAGGTTAAGACACCTTATTACATTTACGCAATAAAGACATATTGCTTTCCTCCTCGACATAACACTAAGTCATGACTAAACATAAACACATACATTTGTAGGCCTCCTTCTTTACACACATACGGCAAGCCCTACTCGACGGAGCACACGGGCAAACACGACACATAAATCAAAGGCATCAACGACAATCTTCTCTAGAAGAATCCGACAAAACAAACGAACGTAAAACAAGTTCGACCCTTTGTAAAACAGATTACATCAATAAAAGTCTAAGCTTTTTACATCCACGTGACCCGCAATGGTGGACGGGTCGCCAAAACATATTGTCTACCTACACACACTTAGGACTTCAAATTGTCCAAACACATTCCGCGACCCGCGATGGTGGACGGGTCTCCAAACCAGAAAACATTCTACCCACACAGGTGTGATCACAAGTCATTTACGAAAAATAGTCAAGAGTCGGGATTTGCAGCATTACCTTCAGTAGGGGCCGGATCGGAGAAAGGCTGGGGCTCGATCGGGACGGTGTCGCCAGAATGGACCTCGTCTTCACCGGCACTTTCGTCTAGAGATTCCTCTCCAACACCGGCCAACTGGAAAATCTCCAAACCAGGATTCCCCTTCGGAAACAGGGTATCCATGGTCTCCTTCTTTGCCTTCAAATCCCAGGTCTCCTGCTTGCCCTATTTGAACTCCTCGATCATCTCGACACGCTACTTCAACGCGTAGAAAGCGCCTACGTCGCCTACGACCCGACCAGCCTCAATCCTAGCCTGCCTCACCTTCTCTTCGACACTTGACTGGCTCTCACTGAGCTCCCTCCGACAAACATCCAATTCATCTTGGCAGCTCTTCAACTCCCTAGCGAAGCGGCGCTCAGCGTCCCTAAAACGGCTCTCGGCTCCTTCCATCTTGGTCTTCAAAGACGTCAGGTCAGACTCTGACCTAGCAGCCATGTCCTTGGCCTTAGCGACCATTTCTTTGACTCCAGAATACGCGCCCAAGAGAAACTGGAAAGTCTGGAAAAAAGCGAGATCGAAGCAATCAGAGACCAACTAGACCGGGTGGAAAGAAAACATACAAACTTGAGATCCGAAAAGATGACTTACCTTCCACACAGAGCACCCTGCTTCGCCAATACAATCCAAGGGGGAGACACCATCAACTTCAGACTTCAGAGTCGGGTCCTGAGCATGAAAGAGATCAGTAATCGATCGACCGACCGCGTCGATCTTCTCGACTCCACGAGCAACCGTTGCCTTCTTCTTTGAGGTATCCACCGCCTTCACATCGCCAGAAGAAGCACCTGCCTTCCTTTTCGAGCCAACTTTGGCTGGGAGCGACGACTCCACCGGCGTCGATTTACTCGACGAGGCCCTGGCCGCCGCCAACCTTTGCTCTATCAGATCTTTCCCAGACACTCCCTTCAAACGGGCACTCGACCGACCAGCCGGAGATGCTGACACGACAGACAAAACATAAGTCGCAAGCAGACGATTAAAAAAATACATGAGTCAAACAAAAACTCACACTTGACCCGAGATGACAAAACAGTCGACATAACGTCCTGAGTAGTGGGGGAGACCGACAACAGGTTGAAGTTTGTGAATTTCCGCTCCGATGTAGGGATGCTAAGAATAATCTTTGTCAGACCTTCTGACTGAGCGTCCGCTTCCAACTCTTCAGCCTCAGGGACTACAAAAAAAAAGAGTTAAGCAAAGGGTTAAAACACATAAAAATGGGCAAAGAGAAGTCGAATACGTACTCTCAACTCGCCACTCCGACAGCAGAAATGAACAGTCACCCCCCTTCTCCAGAGATGAACGCTCGGCGAAGAAGAACTTTGACCCCCATACACGGTCGTTTACATCTAGGTTGAACACCAAGGGCTTTCGACCCGAACGAATACGCAACTGGACACGAGAAGAACTCTTCGACCCCAGAGAGTAGTTGTACCACAGGGCGTCGAAGTTAAAGCTGGCCCCGGACTGAACATTCAACAGATCTAAAACCCTAAGGATCCGCCACGCCTGCGGCATGACCTGACACGGCACAAGCGCCAGAGTCGCTAAGAAATCCCTGACAAGAGGGGAGAATGGAAACATATGACCGATCCTAAATGGATAAGCATAGAAACAAACCCATCCCTCATAGCGAGCGTCGGCTCTCTCGTCCGGATGCGGCAACCTTGCGACCATCTCAGGAGGAAAGCCTCCGACTTGGAGAATCTGCTCCAACTCCGCCTCCGTCAGAGTCCCCATCAAAGCGTTTGCCTCCTTCAAAAGGAAAAAGGGGAGGGGACCTCATTCTTGCTCGAGTTCGAGCGAGTAGTAGTCGATTCGAAAGACTCACTGGAAACCATTTCCAGAACAGAAAGAGAAGGGAATCAAAGAGCAATTTTTTCGAGAAAACCTAGACAAGCCTACCAGATCAGAGAGCAAGGGAAGAAGATGAAACCAAACCGTCAGAAACTTAATTCGGATTTATAGAGGGAATCGATAGGTCACAGAGATGTCCCATCGTATAGCGGGATTATCGCCACGTAGCCCTCGTCTGTCGCGCCCAGATCGGAGGGTGGAAATCGTGTGGGATGAAAGTTGTTTGGACTCCATCTCACAGCTGCCATGAAGCCCAAAACAACTTGGGGCTATTATTGGGCCCAACATACTCCAAAAGGATCGGAGCAAGCGAATTGGGCCAAGGTCCAGGCGAAGTCAAAGGCTAGAAGAAATTATAAGGAAGCGACGGACACTCCTCAGACGCGTGGGATCCGACCAGCTCTGAAGATTTTGCCCAGGACATTAATTGCTTGATCAATGGCAATGGTAACGAAATTAAACACGAAGATTACGATGGCATTCAAGAGAAAATCTCGAAGATCACGCATGGAATGAATAGAAGATATTACGAAGACAAGTAACGGACACAAGAGGAAGCTACCATAAATAGATCACAAAGAAGCAATCGACAAAACACGCGTCTACACACAGTATTCACTCACTTAGCTTTCAAAAGGCTTACCAGCATATTCGCTCTCACTCAAGCTCCCTGGGGTACTGCCCGATCATTGCCGGTCGAATCATCAATACCGCTTGTCGAACAGGATCCGATCCCTTAC
Source organism: Rheum nobile (assembly GCA_027886185.1). Taxonomy (NCBI): domain Eukaryota; kingdom Viridiplantae; phylum Streptophyta; class Magnoliopsida; order Caryophyllales; family Polygonaceae; genus Rheum; species Rheum nobile. Next base: position 4,435,227 of record WOAB01000163.1, read on the forward strand.
TCTTCAAGGATAAGTTGTACTCTGATATGATTCTATCATCGATTGATCAATAAATCATATTGCTATTTTACGTCTACTCTTTACTTGGTTGATTGTCTATTTGGTTTGGATCGATTTTATATTATCTGATCGACTCGTTACCCCGTCTAAGGCGATTTAGGTCGACTGATCTTTTCGCCCCAAAACAAGGACCCTGAACATTTTTAGAGACAAAAATCTTAGACTTCTCTAAGCTAACCTTTTGACCCGAAGCCGAGCAGAACGAATCCAAGCACTCCCTGATCACCCCCAACTGGTCGGTAGACGCTTCTGCAAACAACAGAATATCGTCGACGAAAAAGAGATGAGACAACTTGGGTCCCCCCCTATTCAATTGAATAGGCTTCCATCTATCCCTATCGAAAGCATTCTGAATAACATGCCCCAATCTCTCCAGACAAAGCACAAAAAGGTAAGGGGAGATAGGATCACCTAGCCTGATGCCTCTAGTCATGGGAAAGCTAGCAGTAGTTTCCCCATTCCAGGATAATCTCATCGAACCCGAAGACACACATTGATGAATCCAGTGAACCCAACTAGGAGGAAGATCAACATCCTACAGCGTGTCAACAATAAATTCCCAACGAAGTCTGTCGTAAGCCTTTTCGAGATCAAGCTTCAAAATTATCCAACCTTTCCTTCCTTTTTTCTTCTTCATAGAGTGCACAACCTCTTGTAAGATAGTGACATTATCCGAGATCAAGCGGCCCAGGATGAAACTACTCTGCATGGGACTGATGAGATCATCCATGAAGGGCTTAATCCGATTAGCAAGAACTTTCGTAATAACCTTGTAGCAGACATTGCACAAACTAATCGGCCGGAATTGACTGATGAGCTCAGGTTTAGCCACCTTCGCAATAAGAACCATCATGGTGTCATTGTTAGCAGGGGGCAGGGCAACATCGAAAAAGAAATTCAGGACAACAGAGGTCAGAGAGTCCCCGACAGTACTCCAAAATTTCTGGAAAAATAACGGTTGGAAACCGTCAAGCCTAGGAGCTTTGAAAGCCCCCATCTCACTAATTGCTCTTAAGATATCATCCGAGGAGAAAGGGCGGGAAAGAGCACTCAAATCAGCCCCGCTGAGGCACGGGAAGCCACCCCTATTCAGCAAAGAAAGCTCCTCCAAGTCCTGCGGGCCATAGAGAGATTGGAAAAAACTCAAGGCATGATTCTCCAGTCTCCGTTGATCACTGCACCACGAGCCATCCTCAACACGAAGAGCCAAAATTTTATTCCTGCGTCTACGAACAATAGTGGAAGTATGGAAGAAAGAAGTATTACGATCCCCATAGGTCACCCATTTTTCTCTAGACTTTTGGTACCATAATAATTCTTCATGTTCAAGGACTTCATTCAATTCAAACTGGAGAGCGGAAGCCTGCTGAAGCAGCATTTGATTAGGGCCTGCAGCGATCAAAAGCTCATTAGCTTCCATTTTCGCAACAATGTTATTCTTGCGGGTGTGGATATCACCAAACACATTTCTATTCCAAACAACCAGGTGCCCTTTGAGCTTCGACTGGGCCGAGTTGAGAGTCGCATGAGAATCCCAATGACTACCAACTTCCTCCTTGAATTAAGGATGAGAAAGCCACACCGCCTGAAATATGAACGGACGACGTCTAGAGTTGCCATGGCAAGTCCCCAAAAGCGAAAGAAGCATGGGATTATGATCAGAGCAAAGCCGAGGAAGATGCCTAACTGTAGCCTCCGACCACAAGATTCTCGCTTCGCTGTTCATAAGGACACGATCGAGCCGTTTAGACACAAGGTTGTTCACCGAATTTCCCCTAGACCAAGTAAAAGAAGGGCCACCGAAACCCATATCAATCAGCTGATTATGGTTGATCTAATCTCCAAAGACAATAGATGATGCAGAAAGCTCTCCCGCGCCACCCTGACGTTCCTCTAAGCAGCGGATGGTGTTGAAATCTCCTCCCACAATAAGGGGAGAATGGATAGTGTTGAACTCCATGTTAAGTTGTTGCCATAGCCCTGCTCTACGTTGAGTAGTCGGCCACGCATAAATAACAAAAATATGGGAACAAATTCCTTCAAAAACAATCTCCGCATGAATGAATTGACCAAATTTATAGACAACTATAAGAGTACAATCCTCTTCATTCCACAACAGCCAAATACCACCGCTCTGACCCTGGGCTTCAATCCGTTCATGGTGAGAAAACCCAGTGTTTCTGCAAATCACTTTGGCCCTAGGGCCTGCTACATGTGTCTCAAATAACGCCACAAAACAAGGTTTATGATTCCGAATCATATATCTCATCGACCTCCGAAAACCCGACTTCAAGGTTCCGAGGCAATTCCAAAAGATTCCTAACATGGGAAAACCAAAAAAGAGAAGTCAGAGCTCTGTCATAGAGCCAATTAATCGGACTGGGAATCGGCCAAAGGCGAACCAATCTGAGGGCCTTCTATCTTGGACGAGGGCTCCAAGTTCTTCGATGGCATCAGAGTAAAGCCATCACACCCTGTAAACGACTGGAAAGACTCCTCAGGGCTGAACACCATCGTTCTTGGAGAAATAGGAGTAAGTCTCTCAGAGCTATCCTGTGGCCCAACAAGAACAACTAAGGGAGGTTGAGAAACCAATTGGGCCGCGCCAGAAAAGGGACGACTCAGGTTAGCAGGCTTGTGTTTAGGTTGAGCAAGATTGGACAAGGGATTGGGCTTTTTAGGAGGCAGCTGCTTCGAAGGGCTGATGGATAGCTCCTTATGGACTTTAGGCGGCCCAACAAGAACAGAAGGGGGGGGGGGCTCCAGTATAAAGGAATAAGCAGACGGCCGAGGTTTACTACTAAGGACAGCCCTAGACTTGCTACTAGGTCTGACAGAAAGGCTCTGCCCTCTAACAGCCATATAAGCTCCCTTAGGAGCAACACATTTCCCTTTCTCCTTAGGATTTCCTAGGATAGGTTCCTCAGACCCCTCTTCTAGCCCTGCAACCTGGTTGCCTTTTCTGAAATTCGTTGCCTGACCACTACCAGGTCTACCTCTGTTCTTCTGTTTGTAGCCCTTCTTTTCCACAGTCATCAAAGACCCGATAGAACCCTCTAGTACCGGCACTAGCACCGGCAAGGGACGATCACTGTTCGATGTTCCACTGGACGAGGCCTCACCAGAACTACTCTGCGCGACCGGCTCGACGTTAGCGACAGATGGGACCTCCGCCTTCTCATTCCTGGTCACTTGGCAAGTATCCATCAAGTGGCCGTACCGCCCACACCTAAAGCAGATGGTGTGTAATCCTTCATACTCAACCTGGAGTCATTCATTATTAACAAAAATCTCCCCTTTTAATGGACGATTTAATTCCAGTTCAACACACACACGTTAAAATCGCCCATGAGTCGCATTTAATGTGTTGCCATCAATGCAGAATGGCTTTCCAATGGTAGAACTGATGGCAAAATGAATGTTCTTCTCGTACATCATCATTGGAAGTCCAGATATCCGAATCTAGACCCCCGTAGTATTAATGATTGAGCTTCTGGGATTAAATGAAGAATCCCATCTCTTCATAAGCAAGTAGTGTCCAAACATAGCCCAAGGGCCCCCCCGTTAGTGCATCTTCCAACTCAGTTTCCAGTTCAAAACGAACGAGGAAATAGTCATTCGGTAGGTAAGAAATGACCATACCACCTGCCAGTGTCCACATCTGTTTCAAGCGTTGCTCAAAGGCGGGAAACGAGATCATGCGTCCGAGGAGTTTGACTACAATGGAGCATTTCCAGGGAGCAGCAAGGGCCTCCAGAACATCGTCCTCCACAATAACTCAAGGAGAACCATCAACGCCTTTGGGGAAGCACACCTTGACCTTACCCGACTGGATGAGGTCAGACGGAACCGCCGGAGCAGGGAGCTCAACCTTACTCTGGAAAAGGCTGGACCAGGTAGCCGGCTGGGGAGGGGGGGATCCCTGCAGAGGAACAACAAAGGACATCGGGGGAGGGACGAGGGGGGCGCAGGCGGTCGGAGGCACAAGAGGAAGGGATGGGGTATGGCCGAAAGATAAGGGCGAGGGGGATAAGGGGTGTGAGAGATAAAGACACTGGGAGCGTTTTTTTCTTTGTAAGAAAAAGCGTCAATACTAATGTCGAAGCTATAGTGTCGAAATTGATCACTATTTCTAGTAGTGATGTTCCACCATAAAACATAAGCTAATTTTACATGTGTATTATTAATATTAAAGGATGCAGTATTTGATAAACCATCTTCCTTAGAATTAATATTAAAATGCATAGAGAGGACTAGTGGGAGAGAACCAATCAGATACAACCATTGCCACCACAATTTGTAGTTCAGCCTTGAAGGCTTATTTGGAAAAAAGGTACGGGGATAGGCCGCATATTCAAAACAAACAAGATTAAGGCAATGCAAGAACAAGTGTTCTAATTGTGGAGAAGGGGGCCATTACAAGACCAAATGTAAAAATGCTACAAAGGTACCTGAGCCACAAACGATGAGTAACTTAGGAGAAAGGCCAATAAAGGAAAAAACTTTACAAGTTCCTTCCAATAAGAGAAGATACACCAAAAGGTACCCTTCTAATTTTAATTACACTAAACCTCTAACTTCTAAATCTTGGTGAATGTTAGGTGATGCCATCACATGTAGCAGGTTGGCTTGTCTACTTACGCAAATGCAATTGTAATAGAAGCAACTAGCCTTAATGTACCTCAAGTTGTATATTGTACTAAAATCATATTCCATTTCTTTATTATATTTTCATTAAGGTGTTTTTGCGCCAAACCACCTGTTATATGACCGATTTTGTATGAAACCACCTGTTATATCAATAATTATTTTAAACCACCCATAAATGGCCCTCCGTTAACAAGGAGCCACCCACGAGCTGATTCCGTTAACTTCTCCGTTAAAAAATGTAAAAGACCAAAATACCCTTATAAATAAACCCTAAACCCTAAAACCTTAAACCTTAAAAATAAATAAAATTTCCCAAAACAATGGTCGATTACAGAACGAGAGGGTTTAGGTTTAGGGTTTTGGGGTTTAGGGTTTCAATTTCCCAAAAAATGCCATGAAAAAATGGTTTCAATTTTTTTAAAAGAATAAACCCTAAACTTTAAAAAAGTTTTTAGGGTTAAGGGCTTAGGGATTTAGGCTTTAGGTATAGGGTTTATAGTTTATGTTTAAGGCTTAGGGGTTTAGGGTTTTAGGATTTTAGAGTTTAGGGATTAGGGTAGAGGAAGAATGACATTTTTTGAAAATTTGATATATTTACAAGGGTATTTTGGTCTATTTACATTTTTAACGAAGAAGTTAACGGAATATGCTAGTGGGTGGCTCCTTGTTAACGAAAGGCCATTTATGGGTGGTTTAAAAAACCTATCGATATAACGGATGATTTCATGCAAAATCGGTCATATAACGGGTGATTTGGCGTAAAAATCCCTTTCATTAATGATATTGACTAATTATACATTCAATTTCACATGGAGATGAAGCTGTTGAGTTGGACCTACTCTAAGAGATACTAAACCTCCTTCAATGCCCACTCAATGTTCCACCGCATAGGTCTCTACCACGGTATGACATCCATTTTTAGTACATTTTAATTGACGTTTGGCACCAAATGTAGCTATTGTAAATAATGCCTTTTCTTTGCCCCTTCCAATGATCCAACAAAGATGAATGCTTCTGTTGACACTTGTTGTGAGAAAGATAACAGAAAAACGAGAAGAAAAAACACAGATTTTTACGTGATTCACTAACAGAGCGTTAGCTACATCGACATGCAGAAGGAGAACTGATTTTTATAGGGAGGCAGAAAACACAATTTCCTGAATACAAAATAGGGTGGAGACGAGGAGAGTATTTATAGATCTCTTATCTACCCTAAACTGACTTGCTATGCAAGTAAGAACCCAATTAGATAACTAAAGCCCAAAATCAAATAAATGAAACAAATATTCAAGGCATTCTCTAAAACCTATCTCCATAAAACCCTAGATAGGCCCAAGCCCATTAGCCAAACTTGGGGATCAAGGCATATTTCTACAATCTCCACCTTGACTTGAATCCTCTCACAGATAACAGATGTACCAGATGGATGATAATACCTAATTTATACATATTTTAGGAGTCTAGTTGCATATTAGATTAGATCATTTTCATGCATATTTTATATTTTTATAATTAATTTTGCTATATTTTATATTCGGAGTCTACACTCGTGTTTTTATTGTTTCAAGTATTTTAGGTGCAAATTTAGAGGTGATACGAGATAATTATTGAAGATGCCAAACAAGTAGTTGAATAATCTCGTTCGTTGTTGGATGGACTGGAAAATAAGCGAAGTTGGACCAAAGCCCAAAAGCAAAAGCCATATACATGCCCGGGCCGGCCCATTACAATTCTGGAGCGGCAGCTAATTAGGAGGAGGGGATGTTTAATTTGACGAAGGATAGATGAGAATAAAGGGGAAGGTTAGTGGGGTTACGTAGGATAGATATTTTTTTAGAGATAAAAGACGTGAGTTTTGGTTAGACTTTTAGTTTTTGGGACCTTGGTTTTCTTTAGTTTGTTTTTAGGTTTTTGACGGCCGTACGTAGACAAGAGTTTAACGAATGAGTTTTTGGCGCTTGTTTAATTGGAGACTCGGTATTATTGTTGTAGCCTTTATCAAATTGGATTATTTTCTCTATTGAGATTAAGTTTTCTCATCTCCCGTATTTATTGAATAGTTCATATATGTTGTTGGCTAGTTTAAATCTATTGAATATGTCTTCAATTATGCTTGGCTAAATTCCTAGTTCTAAGGTTGGGGTGATCCCGATAATGTGTATGTAATTAGAATTATATTTTTTCATGAATTGAAATAGTATTTGATTCGTTCATAGATGCTTAATACCCATATTAGCTTATGCGAATTGGATCATATTAGGGTTTGCAACTGAGATGTAAAAACGTTAATAGGTAGTCAGATAGAGTTTGAGACCGAAAGATAATAACTCCTATTAGAATCCTAGAAATTGAACCTGAGATTTTATTATTGCGAGAGCATCTTAATTTCTCTTGTGGATTAATAACTATCATAGAAACCCTAAGATTAGATTGAATTTAGCAAGTCACGAGAGTGAATGTTAGTTCAGTTTGACCTTAGATTCTAAATGCCCAAAGGGTCTAGATTTTGATTGGCAAGTTGCGAGAGTGGATGTTAATTAGATCTAGGCACATTTACTATCATCCGAGAGGAATTAGTAATTACCTTAGATAGTTACCTTCAAATAATTTGGACTAGATTCAGGTGAAGTGTAATTTTATTTACTAAAGCATCGTTGCGGTAATCCTTGACCTTAGACACATTTATCCCATTGATTTCTATATGTTTTTTGCTATTATTAGTTAGCTTAGTTTTAGTTCTCTCCAATTTTATATCTTCTCGGCCTAGTTCACTAATAGTGTTTCAATTAATTTTACATTGGTCTCTGTGGGATCGACACTTGACTACTACAACTGATCCCGTATACTTGCGGGTAGGTTTTAGCCACATCAATGCACCATGACAGTGTCAGATGTACAAACTTCTCCCCTGCCTCAGATTTGCCCCACATGGCAAATCAATTGAATCCGCCAGACAAATGTACCAGATGCACTATAACAGTACCAGATGTACCAGACTCACCATGACAGTGCCAGATGAACAAACTTATCCTCTACCTCAGATTCGCCCCACGGGGCAAACTAATTGTCCTCCAAACAGATGTACCAGACGCACTATAACAATGCTAGATGTACCAGATGCACCATGACAGTGCCAGATGAACAAACTTCTCCTCTGCCTCAGATTCGCCCCACGGGGAAAACTAATTGCCCTCCAAACAGATGTACTAGACGCACTATAACAATGCTAGATGTACTAGATGCACCATGACAGTGCCAGATGAACAAACTTCTCCTCTGCCTCAGATTTGCCCCTTTGGGCAAACTAATTGTCCTTGATATATAGCAAGTCCAAACAATGTTAAAACTTGCTCTGAGGAACTGTCTTGGTGAACATATCAGCATGATTATCAACAATACCTATTACCGTAGAATCCTATAGAAGATATAGAGTACCCTGCTTGACACCTTTCAGAATCACGTTAGAACCCTTGCAAACAGACAGAACTCTACCTTCACCTTTAAAACTGAAACCCCTACTGTCCAACAGACTTAGAGATATCAAATTGTTCGTCATAAGTGGATCATGCATGACTTCGTTTAGTGTGAAGAATCTACCATCATGTGTCCTTATCTTGATCGAGCCTATTCCAACCGCCTTGCAGACATAATTGTTAGCCATCGAAATGCTTCCACCGTCTACATGCTCATAAGTTGAAAACCACTCTCTCCTTGGACAAATATGATAAGATGCCCCAGAATCTAGAACCCACACATGAGAGTGATGGGTGTGTGTCCATGAGCAAGTAGGGCAATATCATCTTCAGATTTGGTGTCACCTTCTGCTACAGCTGCAGACCCTGAATTCTTTTCTTGTTGCTTCTTCTTCTTAGGGCAATCGGTCTTCCAATGCCCTTTCTCTTTACAGTAGTTACAGACATCATCTGGCTTAGGACCCTTGAAAGACGACTTCTTGTTACCGCTTCCATGTCCCTTACCGCTACTAGCTACTAACCTAGAGGCTTGATTATCTGTTCCTGCACCAGTTGCCTTATGACGCAACTCTTTGCTATGAAGAGATGACCTAACTTCTTCCAGAGTAACATTATATTTCCAGAGTAACAAAATCAAAGCAGCATCTTCATCTTCAATTTTAACGTCAATATTACGCAATTCAAATAATATTGTGTTCAGTTGATCTAAGTGATCCCTGAGTTGCGTACCTTCATGCATTCACAATCCGAACATGCGTTGTTTAAGAAGCAACTTGTTGGTTACAGATTTCATCATGTACAAACTCTCAAACTTTAACCACAGACCAATGGCGGTCTCTTCGTCTGAGACCTTAGTGATGACATCATATGCAAGACACAATATGAGCGTTGAATGTGTCTTCTCCTCCAGAGTAGCCATCTCAGCAGCGTCGCCCTTCTTGTCCTTCGACAGCAGTGCCCATAAGCCTTGTTGTTTCAACAAAGCTCGCATCTTGATTTGCCACAGACTGAAACTGTTTCTCCCTGTGAACTTGTCGATCTTCACGTTCAAAGCTTATGGGCAGACCCTGAATTCTTTTCTTGTTGCTTCTTCTTCTTAGGGCAATCGGTCTTCCAATGCCCTTTCTCTTTACAGTAGTTACAGACATCATCTGGCTTAGGACCCTTGAAAGACGACTTCTTGTTATCGCTTCCCTGTCCCTTACCGCTACTAGCGACTAACCTAGAGGCTTGATTATCTGTTCTTGCACCAGTTGCCTTATGACGCAACTCTCTACTATGAAGAGATGACCTAACTTCTTCCAGAGTAACATTATATTTCCCAACAATAAACGATTGCACAAAGTTCTCATATGAAGGTGGTAGACATACTAACAAAATCAAAGCAGCATCCTCATTTTCAATTTTAACGTCAATATTACGCAATTCAAATAATATTGTGTTCAGTTGATCTAAGTGATCCCTGAGTTGCGTACCTTCATGCATTCGCAATCCGAACATGCGTTGTTTAAGAAGCAACTTGTTGGTTACAGATTTCATCATGTACAAACTCTCCAACTTTAACCACAGACCAATGGCGGTCTCTTCGTCTGAGACCTCAGTGATGACATCATATGCAAGACACAATATGAGCGTTGAATGTGCCTTCTCCTCTAGAGTAGCTATCTCAGCAGCGTCGCCCTTCTTGTCCTTTGACAGCGGCGCCCATAAGCCTTGTTGTTTCAACAAAGCTCGCATCTTGATTTGCCACAGACTGAAACTGTTTCTCCCTGTGAACTTGTCGATCTTCACGTTCAAAGCATACATCTTTCTCACCAGATTACAAACCCCAAATTAACACGAAGCTCTGATACCGGTTTGTTGTGACGGATGTGAGAAAGATAACAGAAAAACAGTAAATGCAAAGAAATAAGACAAATTTACGTGGTTCACTAACAGAGCGTTAGCTACATCCACGAGCAGAAGGAAAACTGATTTTATTAGGGAGACAGAAAACCTAATTTTCTGAATACAATAGGATGGAGACGAAGAGAGTAAGGGCCCAATTAGATAACTAAAGCCCAAAAATCAAAATAAGGACACAAATATTCAAGGCACTCTCTACAACCTATCTCCCTAAAATCCTAGATAGGCCCAAGCCCATTAGCCAAACTTGAGGATCAAGGCATATTTCTACAACACTCATGTGCAATATAAACCTCAACTACTAGAGGAAGTCCATCAAGGAAGCTCTACCCTATTCAAAACCCCAAGAGGAAAATCATTACAAGGAAGGAACACGTTGAGATTGTTATTAGGAAATCAAGCCAGATAATGAGGGATAGACTATAAACAAAAACTTCATATTTTGGGTGAACGTAACTAGAATTAAGGCTGTATGTTTGATGACTTCGTATTTTGGATGACTTTATTTAAGCATTTAGGATGTGTATGTATGTTGGATGCGTTTCACTTGGATTAGGCTTTTTTAAGTGCATGCTGGATGACTTTAGGTTGACATTTCTACAACTGTTAACTTTGATTTAGAACTCAAACTTTATGAATGTTAGTCTTGATGCACTTACCATGTGAATTTGTAAGACCTCATTATGCATTCGGATTTGCAATAGCTAATGTACGTAATATTTGAACCTAAGATAATGGTCAATCGATTACACAAACTGCGAAATAAAACGTTCCGTAGATAATGTCAACACTCTTAAGGGTGTACAAATGAAAAGTACAACATTCCCATGAGATAAAATTCCCTAAATATTGTCCAACTGCAAACATAAGTACAAGATTACAAATTTACTTGTACAAAGTCTACCAAAACCCAACATATCATAATCTAAACATAATTTATCCAGATAGCAGCAATGACAAACTTTATGAATGTTAGTCTTCTCTTAATCTCCCCGTGTTTAGCTTTGACCTCCTTTTGCAGAGCATTGTACTTTGTTTTGAATTCCCTATTTTAATTGACAAGCTTCTTGATGATGTGCTACCTTCAACTCATATGGTTAATCAATATAGTTAAAGAATGCACATGCTTTTTCACCATTTTCTTAATTTCCCAAGAAACAATATAATCTTCTACCATAATTCCCTAGAGCGTGGGCAATGTATAGTCTCGCTACAATATTTCAATTGCAATATACATCATTGTTGTAAGGCACAAAGCTAGAACTTGACATATTCAACTACAACAATTAAAATGCACCCAATTTATATAAAATGATGCTAATCGAAATTATCTACAATAGAAGCTACTGGTCAATGAAATGGACATTCAAATGACTCGTATTTCCACAAGCATTTTCCTCGTATAAAATCGTATTCAACAAGAAATCAAAATCCCGCTATTTAATAGGATATGTGCATCAAGTGGAATCATACTCGATAAGTACACATTCGATTCGATCTAAATGCAAATACCAATGGAAACAACAACAATAACAATTGACCCAGTAAAGTCCCACCAACGACAGGGTCTGGGGGTCTAGATGTACGTACCCATATCCCGAAGTAATTCGAGAAGATGTTTTCTGATAGACCCAAAAAGAGACTGACACAGAAGCATAAAATAACCAAAACCAAAACCAGAGAAACACTTCCTGTCCACATCAATCCTCTACCCTAATATTTTCTCTCCAAAGCTTTCTGTTCCAAGCCATGTCCTCTGTCAGTGTCAGGAGAGTCAGATCATACTTAACTACCTATTTCCAATTCTTTTTCGGTCGACCTCTACCTCGACGAAAATCACTGAGCAATAACCCTTCACATCTACGTACTGGTGCATCAGGCTGCCTCCTCTGCACATGCCCAAATCATCGGAGTCTAGATTCGCGCAACTTGTCTCTAACGTCTGCCACTCCAATCCTCTCTCTAATTGATACATTTCGGATCCTGTCCAACCGGGTATGTCCGCACATCCATCGTAACATCCGAATGAGTCAAAATTTCGTACTTTAAATGAAAATGTAATTGAATTCTTACCTCTCAGTTAAATCGAACAAGCCCTAATATCAACACCATAATTGTGTTGCTGCAAATTACAGATTCCTCCTTTAAATTCGTCGAATTCTTCTCACCCAAAAATCCCAAACCTTAGCTTTTGATTTCTCTCTCAATCGGAACTGCACATTTGATGGCGTTGGGTTTGATATTCTAGAGCTAAACCGGTCCAATTAATTCAAACCAACAAATTGAAGACATGTCCCTACATGCTTAAAACTCGGGGGGTAAAATGCTGTGCGGATCATCTGGTCCCCTCCAATAGTCCAATTACTGGTCCAACTCTATAATTGGTCCACGTGTGTTTTCAATTAAAAGAAAAATAATTTTTAACATTTCCCTTGTCTTTTTTTTTTACTCATACTATATACACGACATTTTTCACCTATATACACGACAATCTGTACGCCAAAACATGACGTACGCCATGAAAATACGTATAATTGTAAGATTATACGTATTTAAAAAAAATATATATATAAATCTCTACGCCAGAATCTGGCGTATGCCAGATTCTGGCGTACAGATTGGGCCAGCCCATATTAGGGTCGGTCCAACTTCTAAATTTGATTTTTTACAATCTGGCGTACGCCAGATTCTGGCGTAGGATTTTTTAAAAAAAAATTATTTCTTTTTCTGGGCGCACCCAAGTGAACTATTTTTTTTTTAAATCTGTATTTGACTCTAGTAATAGACGTTTTCAAGTAATCAGGGTTACATGGAAATAAATTCGATTGTATCATGAGGTTCAATATACTTTTATTCATGTACGTTTCTCCACCAATTCATTTGATATTAACTGTTTGTTATTATTATTCTCGAAAATCACATATAACTATGGTTATATCTTATAGTTATATCTAATTTGGTTATATCTTATAGTTATATGCTACGGTTATATTCTTTAGTTATATACTATGGTTATATCCAATTTGGTTATATCTTATAGTTATATACTATGGTTATATCCAATTTGGTTATATCTTATGGTTATATCCTATGGTTATATCTTATAGTTATATCCAATTTGGTTATATCTTATTGTTATATCCTATAATTATATATTATGGTTATATCCAATTTGATAATATATCTTATGGTAATATCCAATTTGGTTATATCTTATAGTTATATACTATGGTTATATCTTATGGTTATATCCTATAGTATATAACTAAAGGATAGAACCATAGTATATAACCATAAGATATAACCATAATATATAACTATAGGACAATAGTATATAACTATAGGATATAACCATAGTATATAACTATAGGATGTAATCATAAGATATAACCATAAGATATAACTATAGGACAATAGTATATAACTATAGGATATAACCATAGTATATAACTATATGATATAACTATAAGATATAACCATAGTATATAACTATAGGACAATAGTATATATAACTATAGGATATAACCATACTATATAACTAAAGGATATAACCATAGTATATAACTATAGAATATAACGATAAGATATAACCAAATTGGATATAACCATAGTATATAACTATAGGATATAACCATAGTATATAACTAAAGAATATAACCGTAGTATATAACTATAAGATATAACCATAAGATATAACCAAATTGGATATAACTATAAGATAAAACAATAGGATATAACCATAGTATATAACTAAAGGATATGACCATAGTATATAACCATAAAATATAACCAAATTGGATATAACTATAGGACAATCGTATATAACTATAGGACAATAGTATATAACTATAGGATATAACCATAGTATATAACTATAGGATATAATCATAGTATATAACTATATGACAATAGTATATAACAATAGGATATAATCATAGTATATAACTATAGGATATAATCAGAGTATATAACTATAGGACAATAGTATATAACTATAGGATATAACCATACTATATAACTATAGGATATAATAAGAGTATATAACTATAGGATATAACCATAGTATATAACTAAAGGATATAACCATAGTATATAACTATAGGATATAATCATAGTATATAACTATAGGATATAACCATAGTATATAACTATAGGATATAACCATAGTATATAACTATAGGATATAATCATAGTATATACCTATAGGACAATAGTATATAACTATAGGATATAACCATAGTATATAACTATATGATATAATCATAGTATATAACTATAGGACAATAGTATATAACTATAGGATATAACCATAGTATATAACCATAAGATATAACCATAATATATAACTATAGGACAATAGTATATAACTATAGGATATAACCATAGTATATAACTATAGGATATAACCATAAGATATAACTATAGGACAATAGTATATAACTATAGGATATAACCATAGTATATAACTATAGGATATAACTATAAGATATAACCATAGTATATAACTATAGGACAATAGTATATATATAACTATAGGACAATAGTATATATAACTATAGGATATAATCATACTATATAACTAAAGGATATAACCATAGTATATAACTATATGATATAACGATAAGATATAACCAAATTGGATATAACCATAGTATATAACCATAGTATATACCCATAGTATATAACTATAGGATATAACCATAGTATATAACTAAAGAATATAACCGTAGTATATAACTATAAGATATAACCAAAAGATATAACCAAATTGGATATAACTATAAGATATAATCATAGTATATAACCATAGTATATAACTATAGGATATAACCAAATTGGATATAACTATAAGATAAAACAATAGGATATAACCATAGTATATAACTAAAGGATATGACCATAGTATATAACCATAAGATATAACCAAATTGGATATAACTATAGGACAATCGTATATACCTATAGGACAATAGTATATAACTATAGGATATAACCGTAGTATATAACTATAGGATATAATCATAGTATATAACTATAGGACAATAGTATATAACTATAAGATATAATCATAGTATATAACTATAGGATATAATCATAGTATATAACTATAGGATATAATCATAGTATATAACTATAGGACAATAGTATATAACTATAGGATATAACCATACTATATAACTATAGGATATAATAAGAGTATATAACTATAGAATATAACCATAGTATATAACTAAATGATATAACCATAGTATATAACTATAGGATATAATCATAGTATATAACTATAGGATATAACCATAGTATATAACTATAGGATATAATCATAGTATATAACTATAGGACAATAGTATATAACTATTGGATATAACCATAGTATATAATTATATGATATAATCATAGTATATAACTATAGGACAATAGTATATAACTATAGCATATAACCATAGTATATAACCATAAGATATAACCATAATATATAACTATAGGACAATAGTATATAACTATAGGATATAACCATAGTATATAACTATAGGATATAATCATAGTATATAACTATAGGACAATAGTATATAACTATAAGATATAACCATATTATATAACTATAGGATATAATCATAGTATATAACTATAGGACAATAGTATATAAATATAGGATATAACCATACTATATAACTATAGGATATAATAAGAGTATATAACTATAGGATATAACCATAGTATATAACTAAAGGATATAACCATAGTATATAACTATAAGATATAACCATAAGATATAACCAATTTGGATATAACTAAATGATATAACCATAGTATATAACTATAGGATATAACCATAAGATATAACCAAATTGAATATAACTATAAGATATAATCATAATATATAATTATAGGATTTAACGATAAGATATAACCAAATTGGATATAACTATAAGATATAACCATAGTATATAACTATAGGATATAACCATAAGATATAACCATAAGATATAACCAAATTGGATATAACCATAATATATAATTATAGGATATAACGATAAGATATAACCAAATTGGATATAACTATAAGATATAACCATAGGATATAACCATAAGATATAACCAAATTGGATATAACCATAGTATATAACTATAAGATATTACCAAATTGGATATAACCATAGTATATAACTAAAGAATATAACCGTAGCATATAACTATAAGATATAACCAAATTGTATATAACTATAAGATATAACCATAGTTATATGTGATTTTTGAGAATAATAATAACAAACAGTTAATATCAAATGAATTGGTGGAGAAACGTACATGAATAAAAGTATATTGAAACCACATGATACAATCGAATTTATTGCCATGTAACCTTGATTACTTGAAAACGTCTATTACTAGAGTCAAATACAGATTTACAAAAACAAAAATGTTCACTTGGGTGCGCCCAGAAAAATATTTTTTTTTTATTTTAAATCCTACGACAGATTCTGGCGTACAGAAGATTGTAAAAAATCAAATTTAGAAGTTGGGCCGACCCTAATATGGGCTGGCCCAATCTGTACGCCAGATTCTGGCGTACAGAAGATTGTAAAAAATCAAATTTAGAAGTTGGGCCGACCCTAATATGGGCTGACCCAATCTGTACGCCAGAATCTGGCGTACGCCAGATTCTGGCGTAGAGATTTATATTTTTTTTATAAAAAAAATACGTATAATCTTACAATTATACGTACGTCATGTCTTGGCATATAGATTGTCGTGTATATAGCAGGCTTGTTTTTTTTTGGAACAATTCCCTGGTCTTCTTTCCAATTCATTGAACGTGTCTTCTTTCTAATTCCAACTTTCACTTGCAACCTGAATAATTTATAGACGATTTTCATCCAATTAATTATCGTTCTTCGTTCAATTTCTTGCAAATCAATTTGCTGACTGTTATAGATGCACTACAAGTAGAGCCTGTCGAACGGTGGAGTTGGCGCACGCGAGGAAGATTGCGACTCGTCCCAACCCCGCGGTGCGGGAGCAGACTCCCATCAACTCACATACCCACGTGACCCTGCTGCACTACAACCTCTTCACAGCCACCGCTCCACCACCACCGCTCTACTTCGACCAATAGCCGCCAACTCCACCCTCCCCATTCCCGACGGCTCCTAGTGTGGTGCCAGATCCAAACCGAACCTCCTTTCCAACCGGCACCGTCTGTCGGGAAAGCGGACGAGGGCGTCATGGAGGGCGCCGACAACCGTGCTGCCCACCGACACCACTAATTTCAAGGCCATGGTTCAGAAGTTCACCGGAATTACACCCTCACCGCCAAAGCTACACTAATTGATCTTTGACAATATGATCTTTAATATTTTGTGTTCAATGTTCTTTGAAACTAATTGTTGTGAGACATAATTTAAAGTTGTCTATGCTCAAAATGAAATACATGTTGGTGCCCATGGATGTGAAATTAAAGGGAGAAGAAAAAGAGAACAAAGAACAAAGAAGAATATATAGATCTGTTACTTTTAATTTGTATTTAATTTATTTATTTAAATGCCAGTTGGACCAATTAGAGTAAAAGGACCAGTAAAGGGACTATAGCATTGGACCAGAAGATCCTCACTGGATAAAATGATAATTTTTTAGGGGTTAATGGTCATATTAGAGAGTAGAGGCTCGGGGTTTTAGGGTAATATGGCCTATAAATTTAGAAATTTGTAGCAATTTTATCTTTCAATTATATAATAACTAGCTTAGTTTCCCGTGCGGTGCACGGGTCTTGGATAAATTTTATGTTGATATTTTTTAATTATTAAAAATATATCAATTTCACATTTAAAAATATTAAATAAATGAAAATATATCTAATTAATGACAATATAAATAAAAATAAGATAAGTACGATAAAAAAATATCTACTAATAATCAATTAATATAGAAGTTTTGTTTTAGTAAGGAAATTTTGTTTTAATAGATATATTATATAGGTTTGGGATCAGGTGAGAAGTGGACTTAGGGTGCGAAATACGAAGTGATTTCGGCCGTCAATTTTTTTTAAAATTTTTTTTGGTCAACATTTTTTTGTTTTTGTTTTTGTCCTCTGATCATTCTGGAATAGCCTATATAGAAGGTTCACAAATAAGCACTAAATGTTCATTTATCTGTATATTGAAGTTCACAAATAAGCACTAAATGTTCAAAGACATGTGTTTGAACATGAACATGTTATATGTGAACTTTACGGCACATAAAATGAACATGTAGTACTTAGATGTGAATGTCAATAATTGTCTATTCCAGAACGATCAGAGACGGAAAATAAAAAAATAAAATTGTTGACCAAAAAAAAATAATTAAAAATCATCGTATTTACGGTTATGCCACTGTGTCACTGTTCACTCTTTTCACCCTTTTAATCTCAGTCATATATCCCCTTAATCCTAAGGCCCATAATGCTTCTTACTTTTTACTTTAAGAGGCAAATGTATGAGAACTCACCTCATATTATATATAATAGATTAATTGAAAATTTATAGTATTTGATTTCAAATTTTATTGTAATCATCAATTAATAATCTGATATAACTTTTAAGTGCATTAATAAAGGAAAGTATTACATCAAGATATATTAACTCATATCCAATCAAATCATAAAGATTTCCCTAAGGCTTAAAATTGGAAACAAATATATAAAGTATTGAATTTTGGAAATAGGATAAAGATCATATATATAATTATTATATTGAATTTCTAAAAAAGAAAAAATTGAGAAAATGCAATGTGGCAAAATGAATATGAGCGTGTCATGTGGCATAAGAAATTTGTAGGCTTAGTAGAGAGTGTCATGTGGCATAAAAATGGTATTGGTTTAGTAGATATATAGTAGATTATGATAAAAATACTTTCAATGTAGGTAGTGATCGTGTAACTAGTAATTCCTTTTGCACTAATATATTTCACAACTTCACGATAAGATTAATTTATAATGCTGGTAATTTGCTAATTTTCCTGTTAGTTTGTGTAGTAGAAAAAATCCGCACTACAATAAGTTCAGATGAAGCGATGAACGATCCTTTGAAGAGTCTTCCTGCGAATTGAATCCGATGTGAACCTGAAAAATTGAGGGTGGATGCCCTCAAAGACTCTTCGATGCCTAAGTCAGTAAGGAGGCAGAAAGAGAAAAAAGAACGATGAATTGAATGAGGAAGAATAGGGTTAGGGTTCTCTTTAAATGAATTATCCATTAAATGTGATGGTTGCCCAATAAATTAGGATAATAAAGAAAATACCAATTAAAATATTAAAGCGATATTTTTACCTCCACAAATTCCCCTCGGGCTTTCGAGGATATTTTAGGGTCGGAAGCCCGAAAAGATTGCCCCAAACACTTGTTTTGGGCCTCAAGGAGTGGCCCAAAAGTCTTCCAAATATTCCCCTAGAATTAGGGTTGCACGGGTTGGAGAGCCACGATAGTAGTGAAAACGCACGACCGTACAGTGGACCACACGGCTCGTGCGTTGTCCTCGATCGGTGGCACCAACAGGAAACGCACGGCCGATGCAATGGTTTTGACAGCTTGTGTCCGGGGTGCATAACCGATACAATGGTTTTGACAGCTTGTGTCCAAGGTCGACCGCAAGTGAATTGATGCGAACAACAATCTTGTAAGAGTGGAAAAGCAAATGGCATTATAATTGTCAATGTAAATAACAGAGTTTATGGAAATTGAAATCTGGGGGGCCTCGTTAAAACCTCTTCGCATGAAAATCACGTGGGAGAAAACCGTACAAAGAGGGAAAAGAGTACCCCCATAACATAACAAAATTTGAAGCTACTAAATATAAAACTTCCTGAGGTTAGTGGCATTCCATGTGCACGTGACTTCCTTTCCCAACATGTCCTCCAACTTGTAGGATCCGTTCCCTGGAACAGACTTCACTTGATAGGGTCCTTCCCAGTTCGGTCCTAACTTGCCATCTGTCGGGTCCTTAGTATTTGCCAGGACCTTGCGCAACATGAAATCTCCGGCCTCAAACACTCGAGGGTTGAGATGTCTTTCATTAGAACGCTTCAACTCTCGCTGGCATTATGCTAAGCGAATTGAAGATAATTCTCGCCTTTCCTGTAGCAAGTCCAGATTTGATCTGAGTGCATCGTCCTTTCCTTCTTCTTCAAAGGCCTGAGTTCTTACCGTTGGCAGCCCCATCTCCAGAGGGATCACCGCTTCAGTCCCATAGGTTAAGGCGAAGGGGGACTCGCCTGTTGACCTTCGTGGGGTTGTCCTATACGCCCATAGGACTGTGGGAAGCTCTTCGACCCATCGCCCATTTGCGTTGTCTAGCCTCTTCTTGATACCGTCAAGGATGACCTTGTTCGTCGCCTCTGCCTGTCCGTTTACCTGCGGGTAAGCCACGGCCGAGTAGAAATTTTTGATTCCTTAGCCTGCACAGAAAGACTTAAACGCATCACTATTAAATTGAGTTCCATTATCAGAAATCAAAGCATAAGGGATGCCGAATCTCGTAATTATTGACTCCCAAACAAACTTCTTAACGTCAGTATCTCGGATTCCTGATAGTGGTTTGGCTTCAACCCACTTGTAAAGTAGTCGGTTGCAGTGACCATGTAGCGCTTGTTCCCGAGAGCCTTTGGGAATGGACCCACCAAGTCGAGACTACACTGAGCAAAGGTACACGGACTAGTGAGATGGTGCAAGTCGACTAGTGGTTGGTGTATCATCTTGGCGAATCTCTGGCATTTTTCACATCTCCTGACATATCCTTCCGCGTCCTTCTGCATGTAGGGCCACCAGTACCCTTGTGTCATGGCCTCATGGATAGGCTCCTTGCAGCGGAATGTATCCCGCACACTCCTTTGTGGATCTCGTAGATAAAATCCTCCACCCGGGAGGGCGGCACACACCGCAAATAGGGGACATAGAATAATCTTCTATAGAGCATCCCGCTCGACGAAATCCAAAAAAGCGCAGCCTTCATCCTGAGTTGTCTCGCCTCCTTTTTGTCCTCAGGCAATTTACCATGCCTTAGGTAGTCAAAAATAGGATCCATCTATCTTGGTTCAACATCGACCCACGCCGCGTCTTCTCCCTCAATGCTTGGCGTTTCCAATATGCCGATATTAACCTGTGAGTCGCCTGCCCCAGAGCTTGACGAACCCAACGTTGCCAATGCGTCTGCCACTTCATTTTGCTCTCGGGGAATCTGATGCATTCTGAATTCCCGAATCTGTGCCAGCAGGCTCCGTACTCTCTCTAGGTATGCTAACATATGGGCAAACTTTTTCCCATACTCCCCTGTAACCTGATTGACTATTAATTGAGAGTCTGCATAAATCACTACCTCTAATGCTCCTCTGTCCCGCGCTGCAATCAATCCCAATATCAAAAATTCATACTCAGCCTCGTTGTTAGTAACTGGGAAGCCCAACTTCACTGTTGTATGAATAGTCTCCCCGGTAGGGGACTTTAACACTAGTCCTACCCCAGAACCCCTTTTATTGGTAGCTCCATCCACCTGTAACTCCCATGTCTGCTGGAGATTGACTTGAAGGGCCCACATGGGGGTGCTTTGCTCTGGTTGCTCCCCAACGAACTCTGCTAAGAAGTCAACGAGGACCTAACTTTTTACCGCAACTCTTGAGACGTAACGCAACTCGTATTGGCCGAGCTCTACTGCCCATTTTGCTACCCTGCCAAACAAATCCGAGCTCGCGAGGAGTGCCTTCAGTGGGTACGCCATTACAACCATGATGGCATGAGCCTGAAAGTAGTGATTCAACTTCTTGGAAGCTACTACCAAAGCCAACAAGAGTCTTTCCAAAGGTGCATATCGAGTCTCATCGTCAAGAAGGGCCTTACTGACGTAGTATACCGGCTTTTGGCTCTTGTCAACATTCCAGATTAACACTGCACTAACTGCCTATTTCGAGACTGTTAAGTACATCGACAATTCATCTCCAGGTGCAGGAACGGTGAGGATAGGCGCCTGCTGGAGATATCTTTTCAATTCTGACAATGACTTCTCACACTCCTCATCCCACTGGAAGATGCGATCCCCCTTCAACAGCCTAAAAACGTTCCCGCACTTATCGGACGACCTGCTAATGAAGCGATTTAAGGCAGCTGCCATTCCTGCCAATTTCTTAACCTCCTTGACATTGGTCGGACTTTGTATTGCCTGAATTGCTTTGATCTGGTCCGGACTGGCCTCAATGCCTCTCCTTGTGATGAGATGCCCCAGAAACTTTCCAGAACTCACTCCAAACGCACACTTGGATGCGTTGAGCCGCAAATTGTACCTCTTCATAACATCGAACACTTGCTGGAGATCTGCAAGGTGATCTAGCTCCTACTTGCTCTTGACCACCATATCATCAATGTAGACCTCCACTTTCTTACCGATCAAGTCAGAAAACAAGTTCACAGCCATTCGCTGAAATGTTGCCCCAACATTCTTAAGCCCAAAAGGCATCACCTTGTAGCAAAAAATCCCCCTTGGGGTCAGAAATGCTGTTTTCTCCTAGTCGCTTTCATACAAGAGAATTTGATGATACCCCCTGTAAGCGTCTAAGAAACTCATCCTGGCGTGGCCAGCTGTCGCATCTACTAGTTGATCTATTTTTAGGAGAGGGAACATATCTTTGGGACAGGCCTTGTTCAGATCTGTAAAATCAACGCATACCCTCCACTCGCCGTTCTTCTTTTTGACTACGACATTATTCGCTACCCAGGTAGGGTATTGTACTTCCCTAATTGCCCCGGCCTCTAGTAGCTTGTCTACCTCTGCGATAACTGCGTCATAGTGTTGAACTGATGAGCGTCTGGATCTCTGAACGATGGGCTTGACGTCAGGGCGGACACTGAGCCGATGACAACCCACGTCCGGAGACAGTTCAGACATCTCATATGGACTCCAAGCAAATACTTCCCGATTCCTTCTCAAGAGCCCACCTAGGGACTCCAGTTCGTCCCCCTGAATGCTAGATCCCACCAAAAAATACTTGTCTGGTTCAGAGTCGCTTACTACGATTTTCTGCAGGGACTCGACGGACTTCTCAGATGGATTATGGCCGACCTCGTCAAGGACATGCGGGTCTGCCCTGATCGTGCTGACCGCTGCCCATCTCTTGCGATGGCCTACCGCGCCTAGTGATTGCTCTTCAGAGACCATTATCGCCTTCGTTTCCCACAGACGGTGCCAATTGTAGTAGAAAAAATCTGCACTACAATAAGTTCAAATGAAGCAACGAACGATACTTTGAAGAACCTTCCTGCGAATTGAATTCGATGTGAACCTGAAAATTGATGGTGGATGCCCTAAAAAACTCTCCGATGCCTAAGTCAGTAAGGAGGCAAGAGAAGAAAAAAGAACGATGAATTGAATGAGGAAGAATAGGGTTAGAATTCTCTTTTAATGAATTATCCATTATCTTTTAATTAATTTTCTTTAATTACCTTATGGGCCTTTAATAAAGTCCAAAAATCCATTAAATGTGATGACTGCCCAATAAATTAGAATAATAAAGAAAATAACCTGTAAAATATTAAAGCGATATTTTTACCTCCACGGTTTAAAATTAGGCTCAACTTATTTTCATTTACGTTCTAGTTACACTAGTTCTATTATAGCTTCTTAAGCTATAATCACATTTCAAACATGTTCCATTAATGATTAATTAGCGAACGTTGATTGTACGAAGCTATGGGCATATATGCCTCTCCGACTAGAACAAAAAAGAGTTAAGATGATTAGGCCCTCCCCTCAACAAATACGAAACGTATCAAGATGATATAAGAGGAATTAATAACTTTTACCCCAAAATCAATATTATATTGCAAGAATAAGCCTATTTTTTTGCCAAATAGCACTCAACTATTATTTTTATTATATGGGTACTCGTCCTAGGAGAAAAATAGTCCAAATAAATGTATGAGTGCCCTAATCCCATAATTTCTAAATTTTCCAAAAAAAGTAAATTCATTTTTCATTTGATCTTTTATTTTGGATGTTTTGGATTTATAAAAAAGATAAACTAAATTATTTTTCATTATTTACCCAAATTAAAAAAGTCTAAAATGCACAATTGTGGAAATTAAAAGTAATTTCTTCAGCCAAAAAACCACACTCAACTTTAGGTTGAGCAGAATCCGGTCCGGCCCGGAAATTTGGACCGGACCGGACCAGACCGGTCCTAACCGGTTCGGTTTCCGGTCCAAGGATTTTCGAATTTTCGGGTCGGGTCCGGTCCGACCGGGTTTGGACCGGTGCTCGGTTTTCGGTCCAAGCGATATTTTTACCGGTCCTAACCGGTTCGGTTTCCGGTCCAAGGATCTTAATATTTTAGGATTTAAGATTTATTTAGGGTTGAGGTTTTGGGGTTAGGATTTAGGATAAATTATATTTAAATTTGAGGTTTTTTTTTCATGTTTAAATGTAAATAAATTATATTTAAATTTAACAAAACCCTAAACCGGTCCAAATCCGGTCCAAATAGGACCGGACCGGTCCGAACCCGATCCGGGTTCCGGTCCACCATTTTTGGTGTTTCGGGTTTCGGTCCGGACCGGGTTTGGACCGGTGCTCAACCCTACTCAACTTTCTTTCAAAATTCTTGAAAATCCTCAAACATCCATTATTGTCCATTCTTCATCAACCTTGAAGCGTTGTAAAATGCCCTCAGTAACCGCCTTCTGAACCTCTAAAACCATAATTGTTCTCCATTCTCCATTATCGTCCCACATTTTCACTGAAATTTTAACTTGTGAAAAAACCTAGAAGCCTATGGCGATTCTAAGAGGCAATAAAGATTATAGTCCAAGGAAGCTAGATGGAGGGAAGAGGAAGAGGAAGAGGAAAGATGACGACATGGAAGAGCGGAAGAAGAAGAACAAAGATGAATTTAAGGGAAAAGGTAAAAAAAAGTGAAGTCTGACAGAGACGAGAAACCGAGGAAAAGTCCAACATCCATAAGCCTGGTGAAGTCAAATCCAAAGAGTTGAAGTCCACAACGAAACTAGTAAAGTGAAAATGTAAGGGATTGAAGGTAAAGAAACTACTACCTTCAAAGGGGATGTAAGTGTTTCTATATTCCAAATCCTGTCACACTTCGTAAATGGTTTCATCTGCAATATATGTTTTCATGGCAATTTTTATGTGTTTGTAGGTTATGTATATGTATTACAGAGAGGAACCCTTCTATGGTCGAATTAACATTAATTCTAGGCTATATTTCATTCGTGAGATCGATAACCAACTCACCCCCGTATATTGGCAAAGGGTTTTGGATGGCTCATTTGGGAAGGTACTAAAGATGTTACAGGAAGTTTCGTTTTCATCACAGACACTACATGATGTTCTATTTAAGCAACTTCAAACGAAGAAGAAGTGGGAATCTTGGTATGAGGTTGCAGGAAAAGAGTTGAGGTTTTCTATCAAGGAGTATTGTTTGATCATTGGTTTGAACTGTGTATAACTTCCATGGGTTGATACAAGAAGAGACAAACTAGTGATTGAATGATTTTTTGGTGGACTTGTTCGTCCTAAGACAATTGTACAAGATTTCTACAACATATTAAATAATTATCGTGAGATGAACAGTTACAAATTAAAGTTGTACTCGTATTGATATTGGAGGGGCTTTTGTCGGGAGGGGATAACTACAGCCTTGTGAAGCCTCAACATGTGAAGCTTTTGGAGAACATGGATATGTTTTTATGAGTATCCTTGGGGAAGACTTGCTTATCAAGAGCTACACAAATCTTTGACAAACTCTTTGACCAAAAGGATGGACATAATAGAGAAGACAAATTTGCATTCCACCCAACCAAGACTTTCGTATTTAATTCAAGGACTGCCATGTGTGTTTCAGGTATTTTTATTCCGCATTAGATGAGTGTCTAGGTAAAGAGTTATAGGTGGAAAGACGATTGTTTTAAATGTGAACTGCCAGATTTGGATTGGCTTATTAGTGATTCAATTATGATTTGTTGAGTTTAGTGTTGTTTGGAGGGAAAAGTAATCATAAAGTAATAACAAAATATGTTGTTTTGCATCTTTGTTGTATGACATGTTATGCATTAGAGTGAGATTTTTTAATATATGATGACATGATGTTATGGTTTAGGGTGACAAGATGTTGTTTTGCATGATACATATATTGATTATGTGGTTTGATTATTGGCTAATACTCAAACCACTTATTATTACAGATCTAGTTATTTGAAGCCGTGCCAACAGTTGGTATGCAATTTGTATCAAAGTGGAGGGAATATGCAAAGCCATAGGGTATGCGTTAATTTTAGAAGGAACTCCATGAATACAGAGTGTTGGAGGAGGCTTTTCCCGATCATGTCGATGAGGTTAGATCCATTCTTAAACCAGAAGAAGACGAGGAAGATATGTTGTCAAACTGTTACTATGCTGATGAAAAGGATGACGAGTATTTTGACAAAATACTGAAGGAAGCAATGACAAGTATGAAAAGGAAGGAAAAAGGGAAAAAGCAAGGAAAATATGATGCTTCTGGGGCTGGCCCGAGTAATGCTTATATACATTCAGTAGAGGTAATGTTTTTTGTGAAAGAATTGTTCAGAATGATAGAGAGGATGTAAAAGGGAATGCTTGAGAGGGTGCAAATGTTGGAAAGGAGGATTGAATCCCAAGAGGTGTCTAGGAGGAAAGCTTATGAAAAAGATTAAGTATTTTTAGGATAGGAGGATTTTGCATCATTTGGTGATGACTCTGATGAGAATGAGGAAGTTGAGGATGATGATGAAGGTCAAGACGATGAGAAAGATGAGGATGATGAACTTGAACATGAGGAGGAAGTTGAAGATGATGAGGGGACTGATATATGATGAGGAAGTTTAGGATGATGACACTGATCATGATGATGGTGCAGGTGACGAGAATGAATGACTTCATAAGGGTATTATTAGTGAGAAATTGGGGGAATCAATTGATGATACTTCTACGAATTCTGATAACAATGCAGATGAAAGTGATGATAGTTTTGAGAAGGAGGCTAAAGTCAACCAAAAAGAGGTATGGCATATGTTAGCCACAAAATGAATTTACAATTTCTATAAGACAATTTTACTACACGAAGACAAGACGTTTTATTGTGTCTGGCAGGATTGGTTAGTATGATTGTGGAAACCACTTGAATAATGTGGAGCATTTTTTTTGTTTTATTGCAAGAAAACTCTGTTGAGGACTTTCAGTTGATGATGTTGGTGGATCCTATCATTTATTACCGAAGAAATTGGAGCAATAGTTTAAGCATATTACAGAAAAAAAAGCTGAGGAAAAAGTTGAGAATATTTCAGGAGAGGTTGGTGAGTCCCATCAACATTCACCAGAGAGCCAATTAGTCATGTTAAAGCATAATGAAGAAGATAAAATGGAAGAAAAAGCTGAAAAACTTTCATGGATGTTGGTCAACAAGAATACATTGATGAGTGTACAGATGTGGTGAATGCATAAAATATGGTCATGGTAGTTGTTGAAGACATACATGCAGAGTGTGGAGAAAAAGACCAAGGTGTAGAAGTCAAGGTGATACTAATAGAACTATTACTGATGATCCTTCAAGAGCCCCATGTGAGGAAGTAATCCATGTAACACCCCCAAAAATAACTTGAAAATATTACCGCCAGTGACCTCAAAATACATATCCGGGGTCACCCAAGGCTTATCGTTTTTATTGCAAATAAATATAACATTGTAAACTTTATTAAATATCATGAAATGACCAAATAATGTTTCACACCGACGTTGCAAGTTACAAACGGTAATTGAAACCAAATACAAAAGCATATATTGTAGCGGAAGTCATTAGAATAAATAAAATGCCATAAAGGTTTTGAACCGTGTAAATCTCACGCCATGATCCTCAACCTTAAGGAAACACTCAAAATATCAACTGCCTTTAACGTCGGGGATTTGCCTTCTCACAGCTGAAGAAATTTACCTAATGTGCCGTATGAGACGGATGACACCAGCCAACCATGCAAAAGAAAAATAACGGTTGGTTAGTCCAATGAAAGACTATGCAAGGGTATGAAGAAAAGGTTCTAAGTAGTCGTATTAAGTTACCACAATCGCTTTTCGAATAATAGCCGATAGACGATGCTAACTTTAATACTTCTACGGAAATACAGGAAAATGAATGATTCAAGAGAAAGACTCCAATGAAATTGAGTCTTTATAGGAAACGTATGCAATTGTTTGGCAACGTTAAGTTTTCACACATGTTTTTAAAAACGACCTTGATTATTTGGGTCCACGACCAACCTCACCGCGTAATGCGAATCCAGATTGGAAAGAGGACTTACTCTAAAAAGAGTCCGGGCGGGTTCCACGTTGTACTTCTCGCTCGAGGGTATATTAATTATATGCGTAAAAGCACTTATCTTATTTACTTTCAAAACGTACATTCACGTTAAGGCTTTTAATTCACATCATCTCGATACGAGAGATATCTTTGGGATGAATCCCGAATGTTGGCACTAGCTAAGTGCACCTACCACTTATATCCGAATAAGGGTACAATCATGACCAGGAGTACTAGGGCAAAAACCTCCTAATACTTGTTATAAAGAAACGACTAGACCTCGCAAGATACATAGCGTTCCTACGAATACTCGTGCTAACTAAGCATGTAAGTTAACATATAAATCCACACCAAAATCCATTTATCACTTTATGGTAATATCATATAGAATTATATATAATAGCGTTATTTCTAGCAATATATACAACCTATTATAAATTCATATTTTTAACACAACATTTTATCGTTTAGGTTCCCAAACACAAATCACCAACTTTATTCCAACTTAATTAAACAATTAAGTAATTGATAATCAAGAAAATATGGAATAAATCAACAAGAGCAAACCGCCACTTGCCTTAGTCTGGACGAACGAAGAGTTGGGTCCGAAATCCGGGAACTTGAACTTGTGCACGGCTACCTACTAAAATTCCCGTTGGAATTTATCATCATTCAGTAGGGTCGGATTCCAATCCGTACAATCGGCCATGGAGACGAGCACAATCCAACACCGACGAAACAAAACCCTAATTAGTTACGGGTATGAAGGAGCGAAAAGACGAAAAAAAGGCAGTGCCGCGATCGCGGTTTGCATAGCCGGGATCGCGGCTTTGCTGGGGAAAACCGCACCCGCGGCAGATAGGCCGCGATCGCGATTCCATGCCTAGCCGAGATCACGGGCCTCTGCCCAGCCGCGATCACATTATTTATGCCGCGGTCGCGCGATCCATCATCGAACGACAATCAAAATGAACACAACGGAGCCATACCGAGGGAAGACGAGGCTCGGATCTTTCTTCTTGGACAAACGCACA
Organism: Rheum nobile; assembly: GCA_027886185.1. NCBI lineage: Eukaryota > Viridiplantae > Streptophyta > Magnoliopsida > Caryophyllales > Polygonaceae > Rheum > Rheum nobile. Next base: position 4,464,691 of record WOAB01000163.1, read on the forward strand.
CCACCACCACTCATGGCCTCACTTTGATGGACCTCCGACTCCGACAACAATCGACGACGACCAAACTCCGATGACAACACCGAGCTAACGAGAGGGAGAGATGATGGGTGTGAATAACCCTCGGATCCACCTCTATTTATAGGGCAAGGGTGGAGATCCTCCACTTAATGAGAGGGTCACCTAACCGCTTGACCTCCCTACACCGGTCTCTCAGAGGAGAAACGCCGGAACACAGATCGTCGGCGTCTCAGAGAAGACGAGGAAGAAGACGAAGCAAAGGTGCCGCGATCGCGGTTTCATTACCGCGGTCGCGGGCAAGAAAACTTCCGATAGCCTCTGGATTCCCCAAGTTGACTTGATGGCCACGAAATGAGCACTCTTCGTGAGCCGGTCAATGATCACCCATATGGCATCCTTCTGACTCTGAGTCTTTGGCAACCCCGTGATGAATTCCATCGTAATATCCTCCCACTTACATTCTGGTATTGGGAGAGGTTGCAATTCACCGTCTGGTCTGCGGTGTTCAATCTTGACCTTCTGACAAGTCAAGCATCTCGCCACAAATTTTGCTACATCCCACTTCATGTTAAGCCACCAGAATTTCTTTCTGAGGTCTTTGTACATCTTGCTGGATCCTGGATGTACAGAATAAGCTAATGAATGGGCCTCCTTCATTATCAAATGACGAAGGCCACCTCCTTCAGGCACACAGATCCGGTCCTAAAACCAAAGTGATCATCATCTTGAATCACAAATCCCAGAGCTTTCCCATCCACAACTTCACTGCTTAACTTTACTAAGATCAGATCATCAACCTGTTTCTCCCTGATCTGATCGAGTAGCGTAGCCTAAATTTCCAGCATACTCAGTCAACCTCGACGCTGATCGTACAAAATATCAATCTCACACAATCCTTTTTGTAGTTTTGTTTGGGCAGTGAGTAATGCTACCACGGTCTCATGCGGCGTCTTCCGGCTCAAGGCATCGGCTACCACGTTAGCTTTGCCCGGATGATATAGGAACTCGATATCGTAATCCTTGAGTAGCTCTAACCAGCGACGCTGCCTCATATTCAACTCCTTATGAGTGAACACATCATTCAGACTCTTGTGGTCGGTAAAGATCTGACATCTAACACCGTAGAGATAGTGCCTCCAAATCTTTAGTGCGAAAACCACAGCCGCTAACTGTAACACCCCCAAATCTGAACCCATTTGGAAATGTATTACCGCCAGTGACCTCAGTATTCCTTACCGAGATCACCCAAGGCTTTACCGTTTGAATACAAACCATGAAATACAATGATACAAAATGATAACTTTATTCATATAAAACATGAGTCCCGGGATTACATCCCAATCCCGAATAGGACAAACACAGAGTTCAACAAAGTACAACGGAAGTCTTTAAACAAGGTACAACAGAAGTCTTTTAAATATATTACAAACAAGGATCTTGACCACAATGGTCATCTTCCAAGGATCTCAACCTGATTAAAAGAAATTATTAAAAACATCCAAAAACAACCGTCGTCTTCATAGTCAATCTAGTCTCATCATCTTCGCTCTATCTGATGTGCCGAATCGAACGGATGACACCAGCCAACCATGCAGAGAACAATTGCGGTTGGTTAGTCTACTGAATAGACTATGCAAGGGTACAAAGCAGAGTGGTTCGAAGCAGTCGTATTAGGTTAGACTCATCGCTTCTCGAATAATAACCGATGACGATAGTCAACCATCATACTCCTACTGGAATAAACAAGAGGTATGCACAAGAAAAGATTCTAGAAGACTGAATCTTCACAGAAATCGACCCGAAAAGAGACTCCAAGAGATTGAGTCTTTAAGGAAATATGACAAATCTGGAACGTTTAAAGAATCAGACAACACTGATTTAAAAGCTGACTTAGATGTTTCGGTTCACGACCAACCTCACCGCTTACAGCGAATCCAGATTGGAAAGAGAACGTACTCTGATCAAAAGTCGAGACAAGCTTTCCTAGCTGCACTATTTACTTAGCTGCACTACTCACCAAAGGTATATTAATTATGTGCACTCGGGCACTTTATCTTATTAAATTCCAAAACCCACATCACATTATAAGCTTTTAAACATATGCTCTGTCACGCAGGACATACAACTAAGGAATGGATCTCACAGAATCCAAATCTCATCTATATCGAAAGAATGAACCTCACAGAGTCCAAGCTTCTACTATCGCAGGGTCTTGCTCGCCCTTAACAGTTATAAAGAAATGAATGGACCTCTCAGAATCCAGGCGTTCCTACGAATGCTCATGCTAACTAACAGTTCAAGCACAACAATAATTCAGGATAAATCCACATAAATGCCCTCAAGGCGAACATAAATAATAGCGTTGTTCTAATAGATATACAACCTATTAATATCATTATTACAGTTTCCAAAACAGTTTATAAAACCAATTCCAGATAAACACAGTAATCATTCCAAATTAATTACTCAGATAAACAACTGATAATTAATGTAAATATGGAACGATGAGCAAGAGCGAACCGCCACTTGCCTGAATCCGCAGAGTAGAAACAAGCCTAACGACAACGACGGGATTCCGGGCTCGACACGGGTAAAGCTCCGACAGCACAACGACCTTCGAGTCGACCCATAAAAGGAACCCTAAGTTAGATCCGACATAACCATAGTACGAATCTAAAAATGACGAAAGAAAACGAAAGGAACGACGCCACAACGACGACTAGCAAAGCCAAAATCCCAAAAAGGCATTCTGGACACTGGCGGCGGTCGCCGTTCTTCATCACGGCGGGCGCCGTGAAGAACGCGGCGGTCGCCGTGAAGAACTCAGACGACAGAAACGGCGAGAAAACTCACCCAAAACACGAGCGACTCGGCCTCCTTCGACTTGCTTTGGTTTCTAACCTCCAAGGCTACCAAAAGCTTCACAAAGGCACTCTAGAAACACCACCAAACGACCTCCGGCGAAAGCTTCAGAAATCCGGCGAGGCACAACTCCGGTGAGGCAAGAATTTGGGAGAGCTTGGGCTGTGGATTGAGCTCAAAAACCCCTCCCAAACACCTCCTTAAATAGCCAAAGCACCGGGAACACAACGATGGCCCTACTAAGAGCTACTCCGGCATTGCCAGAGCCACGCCGGCGACCTTCGGGCAAGGACCTTCGGACAACAACGACGGCGGACGCCGCCATAAATGCGGCGGGCGCCGCCATAGGCCTGGCGTCCCCAGCTAGGAGAAGACCCAGCCTGCTCCTCGAGCCTTGCGACGGCGGGCGCCGCCACTGTACGGCGGGCGCCGCCCTTGGCTTTGCCGCCTCCTCAGCTCTTAGACGAAAACGATATTAACCCGGGATAAAATTATCGTATGCGAACGAGTATTAACTCCCAAAATGCGTCGACTGTATGTTATTTCACTTAGAAAAATATTACAGAGGCAGAGCACATTACAGAATGTCTCAAACTATCTGAATTAAATCCGAACTACGAAACGGGTACTCGGGAAAATTCCCAAAATTCCCAAAATAACCTTACAGAAATACGGGGTATCACACTAACTCCAAATCATGCGTGGGATAGTTCACCTCATAGGGCTTCAATTGACGAGATGCGTATGCAATAAGTTTTCCTTTCTGAATTAATACACATCCTAACCCATGTTTTGAAGCGTCACTATTGACCACATAACCATCAGTTCCTTCTGGTAGTGCCAAAACTGGTGCTGACGTCAGGCACTTTTTCAGCTTCTGAAAAACTTGCCTCGCACCTATCGTCCTATATGAACTTCTTGTGGACCTTGCGGAGCAACCCGGTCATGGGTAGATCGATCTTTGAAAATCCCTCCACGAACCGTCGGTAATACCCTGTAAGTCCTAGGAAACTGCACACCTCCTTCACGTTCTGAGGTCGCTTCCAGTCAGCTACCGCCTCAATCTTCTGAGGATCAATCATAACCCCATTCTCATTAATCACATGGCCTAAGAAAGCCACTTCCTTAATCCAGAAGTCACACTTAGACAACTTAGCATAAAACTTATTTTGTCTAAGGACTGACAATGTGATACGAAGATGCTCCTCGTGAACTTTCTCGTTCGGAGAGTAGATCAAGATATCGCCGATAAATACCACCACGAACATGTCTAGATACTGATGGAAACATCTGTGCATCAGATCCATGAAAACTGCCGGAGCATTTGTAAGCCCAAATGGCATGACTATAAACTCATAGTGTCCATATCTCGTTCGGAACGCAGTCCTCAGAATATCTTCCTCACGAATCCTAAGCTGATGATAACCAGATCTCAGATCGATCTTGGAAAAGACTTTCGCTCCCTGCAGTTGATCCAAAAGATCATATATCCTTGGCAAAGGATACTTATTCTTGATGGTGACCTTGTTCAACTCTCGATAGTCGATACAAAGCCTAAACGAACCATCCTTCTTCTTGACAAACAAGACAGGAGCACCCCAAGGCGATGCACTCGGCCTTATATATCCTTTCTCGAGTAGCTCCTCAAGTTGTTTATTCAATTCTTGCATCTCTGCTGGAGCCATCCGATAGGGTGCTTTAGAAATCGGCGAGGTTCCAGGCTCTAGATCAATAGTGAACTCTACGTCACGATTCAGGGGTAAACCGGGAATCTCTTTAGGGAAGACATCAGGATACTCACATATGACAGGAACATCATGAACTGAAGTCTCATCCTTTTTGGGTTTATCCAGATAACATAGGTACCCGACACAACCTTGTCGAAGTAGCTTAAATGCGAACATTGCATTATCAACTTCCCATTATCAGCGTCATTATGACCCTTGAATCTACAAAAAAAACTGGCCCCCAGATGAAACTGTCACTGTCCTTGTGCTGAAATAGATTACCGCCCCGTGACATGTCAGCCAGTCCATCCCGAGAATGATGTCGTGTGGAGCCATGGCTATACAGATCAAGTCGGCTTCGAACCTCCGACCTTGAATGGTAATCGGAAATTCCGACAGTCGCTTGGTCCCTACTAATTTCTCACCATTGGGAAGGTTCACCACAAATGGTTCACAAGATTCATTGCACTTCAACCCTAACTTACTCACACACTTCTCCAAAATAAAGGAATGAGTGGCACCCGAATCAAACAATATGCAAACTGATGTAGAGTGAAGGTATATAGTACCTTGGGCAATCAGAGCGTTTGGTCCGTCAGCCTCACGCATCTCGTACAGCCGCTGACCCTGACTCATTGAAGCAGCTGGAGCCTTTCCCTTGTTCTGAGCAGTTGTTTGCATCGAGGTACTAGCAGTCCCTACAGGCTTGAATCGAGGTCGGTTATTATGGCTAACTAACCCTTGTTGCGACTCAGCCTCCTTCTGCCTCCTTTGAGGCAAAAAGTCTGCAAATGCCCTTCCTTCCTGCATGCAAAGCACATTCTCTTGCCCTTCGTGCATTCATTGCTCTTGTGCCCCGACATTCCGCAGTTATAGCACTGGATTGGGTACTTGCTCTGGCCCGAGCGTTGAGTACGACCTGACTGGGTCGGCTCAGTTCTTGCTTGACCAGACTTGGAAAAGTGTGACGGTGGTGCGGGTCGTTTGAACCCACTAGACTGAGGCTGGCTCTGCGCCGGTTCTATCGGTTATGCTTCTTTGCTGACTCCTCCAGAGTCACCTCTAGCTTGTAGGCGACATCCACATACTGCTCCAGAGTATAGAAGCCGTGGCGCACCATCAAAGGCTTGATATCTGGGTTCATCCACTCATGAAAATACCAGATTTTCTGCTCCTCACTCGACACATCCGCTCCAGCATAGTGCAACAAATGGTTAAATTTTGTAGCTAGCTCAGTCACCTTCAGCTCATCAGTCTTGGGTTAAAGGAACTCCTTATATTTCTCCTCTCTCATAGCACGAGAAAAGAAACGATCGGTCATCTTGGTCTTGAACATACTCCAATTCAACGCGAGATGATCAGCTAATCCGGTGCTCTCCCACCATTCACTAGCCACATCCTTTAGTTGAAGGGAGGAAATGTGCACTTTCTCAGCTTCAGTGCAAGTGTTATTCATGAATAACCGTTCCATGTATAAGAACCAATACGCCACCCTAACTGGTATCGATCGGAGGTATAGGGTCCACTGGCTCCCTAAATTCAGGAATAACCTGAGGAACTAGGACACCTTGCGCTTGTTGTACATCTAGCCTAACTATCTCGGTGATAGCCTGCACAACGATCCTTCGAATGGCCTCGATGACCGCAGCATAAAACACTACTAGAGTAGTTGGTGGGACAAAAGTTCCTTCCCTCTCCACTCGAGGGTTAGCCTGAACACGGTTATGGCCTGCTGGGTTATTGTGAGAGGCATATTCGCTCTCATCCCCCTGATTAGCAGCACTTCTCAGGTTTATCCTAGGGTCGTTACTTGGCCCAACACCCGCACGGGTAGTGTTCCTCGTGTTCACCATCTGTTTGCCGATCAAATTATTAAAGTACTCCATAAAATTAATATACCATCTAAAGAAGCACAATAAATGTAATTAATTCAGAGTAGATTAATCTTGCAAACTTTATTGATAAAAATAATTGAAACCATGTTTCATAAGTCTTACAATAACCTTCCTAAACGACAAGACAAAACTGTTAGGAGGCTAATGCTCAAATAACAACGAAACAAAACAGCGAGAAATGATCACTACGACTTGCTACTGCCCCCCTCGAAGTGTCTTTTGAAGAGATTCTTGTACTCACTAGCCCTCCGATGTCTCTTCGGCGGTGACATGTCTTCTGGTTTCGGAGCCGGTCTCCTCGAGCTACTAGGACCCAGAGCACTTGGCCCCTCCCTAGGCACAAGTGGATAGCAAAACCGATCCAAAAACCCTGGGCGAAAATCCGCCACATCCAGCTCGTAGTGCGGGTTGACCAGTTGCTTTGCTTGCCTAATGTCCTCCTGAAGCTCGTGGACATTCTCCAGCATGAGGGAGAGATTGGACTCAACATCGTAAGCCCGTTCCTCCATGGTGTATAGCAAGTCCATCCACTCATTCATGTGCTCAACTAGCACACGGGGCCTAACCCTTTCCTGTTGGGTGGGAACTTCCACAGAAGCCTCCAACGTTCCCACGGTCTCGCTTGCCTATGAGCTTGCTCCGTCATCTCATCCACATGGAGGCGAGCCTCGGTGGAAGCCATCTCATTCTGACATAATATGCGGCGTGAAGCAGGGCTCATCACCGGCTCTCGAGGTGAGTGGGTAGGATATGGAGGTGGAGCTATTGGTGAATCCAACGGCTCGTACTCTACCCGGTCAGCACCAGACACCCCAAGTGCCTCCCAAGCAGCGGGGGACAAAGGTGTGTACCCCGGAAACGGTGGCAACTCCGGGCTAGGACAAATGAATTGCATCCCCGGATCCTCCTCATCAACCACAAGCATGTGCTCTAGATCCAACTCCGGCTCAGATTCCATGGGGTCCTCCTCGGGATCCTCCTCGGGGTCTTCCTCGGGATCCTCCTCGGGATCTTCCTTGGGATCCTCCTCGGGGTCTTTCACCCTGTCTGATATAAGCACTACCGACTCCCCGAGAACGGTATTTTCCTCCTCTTGAGGACTAACCGAATCCCCAACTAGTGCGCAACTCGGGAGAATAGGGGACTCGAGCTCGGCCTTAAGTGGCGAAGCTATCTCAGCTTCCTTTATTCCCTTGAGCTGCGATACGATAGCACCCATTGCCTGCGAGGTGACGAGGGAGAATTAGATATTTCCAAATATAGAAGCTAACTTTCTATATTTAGACAGGAGAAGAAGGCACGACTAGAACGACAGAGGTTTCAAAGTATAAAATCTACTCAAAAGTATAATTTTGTTAAAACTTTGACTCGTCTTTTGAAATAACCCAATCAATTTCTTTACTACGAAAGGAGAACTTTTCACAAAGTTTTGTTTTACATAAAATGATTTGAAATAGGAAACGTATGCAATTGTTTGGGAACGTTAAGTTTTCACACAAGTTTATAAAAACGACCTTGATTATTTGGGTCCACGACCAACCTCACCGCGTACTGCGAATCCAGATTGGAAAGAGGACTTACTCTAACAAGAGTCCGGGCGGGTTCCACGTTGTACTTCTCGCCCGAGGGTATATTAATTATGTGTGTAAAAACACTTATCTTATTTACTTTCAAAACGTACATTCACGTTAAGGCTTTTAATTCACATCATCTCGCTACGAGATATATCTTTGGGATGAATCCCGATTGTTGGCACTAGCAAAGTGCACCTACCACTTATATCCAAATAAGGGTACAGTCATGACCAAGAGTACTAGGGCAAAAACCTCCTAATACTTGTTATAAAGAAACGACTAGACCTCGCAAGGTACATAACGTTCCTACGAATACTCGTGCTAACTAAGAATGTAAGTTCACATATAAATCCACACCAAAATCCATTTATCACTTTATGGTAATATCATATAGAATTATATATAATAACGTTGTTTCTAGCAATATATACAACCTATTATAAATTCATATTTTTAACACAACATTTTATCATTTAGGTTCCCAAACACAAATCAACAACTTTATTCCAACTTAATTAAACAATTAAGTAATTGATAATCAAGAAAATATGGAATAAATCAACAAGAGCGAACCGCCACTTGCCTTAGTCTAGACGAACGAAAAGTTGGGTCCGAAATCCGGGAACTTGAACTTGTGCACGGGCTGCCTACTAAAATTCCCGTTGGAATTTATCATCATTCAGTAGGGTCGGATTCCAATCCTTACAATCGGCCATGGAGACGAGCATAATCCAACACCGACGAAACAAAACCCTAATTAGTTATGGGTATGAAGGAATGAAAAGACGAAGAAAAGGTAGTGCCGCGATCGCGATTTGCATAGCCGCGATCGCGGCTTTGCTGGGTAAAACCGCGCCCGCGGCAGATAGGCCGCGATCGCGATTCCATGCCTAGCCGATATCACGGGCCTCTGCCCAGCCGCGATCACGGTATTTTTTCCGTGGTCACGGGATCCATCGTCGAACGAGAATCTAAATGAACACAACGCAGCCATACCAAGGGAAGACGAGGCTCGGATCTTGCTTCTTGGACAAACGCGCACCATCACCACTCCTGGCCTCACTTTGATGGACCTCTGACTCCGACAACGATCAACGACGACCAAACTCCAATGACAACACCGAGCTAACGAGAGGGAGAGATGATAGGTGTGAAGAACCCTCGAATCCACCTCTATTTATAGGGCAAGGGTGGAGCTCCTCCACTTAATGAGAGGGTCACCCAACCGCTTGACCTCCCTACACCGGTCGCTCTAGAAAGAAACGCCGGAACACAGATCATCGGCATCTCAGAGAAGACGAGGAAGAAGACGAAGCAAAGGTGCCGCGATCGCGGTTTCATTACCGCGGTCGCGGGCAGTGCCGCGCCCGCGGCTCTCAAGCCTTGATCGTGGGTCTTGCTTAATTCCGATTTTAGCAACCCTCCAATAAATAAAACCCATATATTTCAATAAATGTGTATCCACACATTCATATGGTTCTTACAGGATTACAAGAAATGCCTAACACGTCTTGCTTACAAAACGAAAGTTGGGACTTTTAGGGGTTATTACAATACCCCTCCTTAAAAAAAAAGTTTCGACCCCTAAACTAGGCCGAAAATAGCTCGGGGAAACAACCTAGCATATCAGACTCAGTCTCCCAAGTTTCCCAAGTCACCTCCTCAGATCCCGAGTTGGACCAGAGGATTCTTACTAACGGTACCACCTTGTTCCTCAAGTCTCTCCTCGTATGTACCATTTGCCTGAATCTCGATGTCTTCATAACTCAACACATGAGACTCATCTGGCATATACTGCCTCAGCAAGGACACATGAAACACGTTATGCACAGGATGCACGGACGGCGGCAATGCCAAACGTGATGTGTTTTGGTCTCCCAAAACATTAGTCAGAGCGGATCTAGGTAGAAGGCGGATGAAACAATTCTTGCTCGCTGAATATCGCAACAATTTGCTGAAGTTCAAGATCTATCGCAGGAAGAAATCCGCGGTCGCGGAACTGGATCCGCGGTCGCGGTTTGCGTTCTGTTACTGCGTTTGCGAAGTCACGAAGGGGGCTCGATCGGGGGATCTCGGCTCGGGCCGAGAGCCACGTTGGTTCGAAGGGGTTCGTGCTCAGTGTTTGGGTTCGATGATGGATCGATCGTGGGGTCGGGAGTTGGTTAGGAAGGTTCGGTGAAGGCTTAGTTGAAGGAGCTAGACAAAGGGGGCGGGAGCTTGGCTCAACGGCGACGCTAGGTTTTACTCTCAAATCAACTTGTCATTAATTAGGTTTAAGGTTGGCTTATATAGCAGCCAAACAAAGGTCCTGCCCTAATAGGCCTAAAACATAAATGGATCGACCCTCTTGGCACAAGAGAGGCCCGATATCCAAAAATAGAAACTATCTAAAAACGGAAACATCTAAAAATAGTAAATACTAAAAACGATAAGTTTCCAAACTTAAAAACATTCTAAGAATGGAAACTGTTAATAAAGGAAACTGCGAAATACCGAAAAACTATTAAAAATAGTAAATGTCTCAAATAACTCAGATGGCACTCGTAGTGCCGAGTGACGTCGTGACCGGGGTCACATCACCCTCCCCCACTTGGTTGTGAAACGTCCCCGTTTCACTAATGTCGCGGTCCGGTGGCTCGTGTGGAAGCAACCGGCGTGGTCTATAGGGGCGTGAGGGCGGTCCGTGATCATCATGTATGCGGTAGTCCTCGCAGACCCATCCAATGCTGCTACGCTCCTTCCAGGTCCATCACGGTGTGTATGGACGTGTATCCGCTTCATATCCGGGTGCAGGTCCAATGCCTGGTCAACGCGGGAAGCGGGTGGAGGCTCATCCGGGGGTACATCATCAAACACCTGCAATGGAGGGTGCACAAACGGGTATAGGGCATATGGGTTCTCCAAGAAGGAAGGACACGCAGTACAAGAAATAGGAGAATGTCCCTGAAAAGTAGTATAGACGCGCGAGGTGTAACGATCAAAGCGCATTGCCGGACGCGGCTGCGGAGAGGTGCTGTTTCGGGAACCCAGCTCAGACGCAATGCCGCGGTCGCGGGAAGGAGGGCCGCGGTCGCGGTTTCTAGTGTAGATGTGGGAGACAACAATAGATATTTCACGGTCGCGGAAAGTGTCGCCGCGGTCGCGGTTGTTGATGTTGAAATTGGGCACTGCAGTTGCGAAACCGCGGTCGCGGTGGAATGTGCCGCGGTCGCGATATGTGTGTCTACAGTCGCTGTCTGAACAAGTTCGCGACGCCTCTCGTCTTCTTTTTTCGCATGGTTCCTCTCCACATGGTCGCGTATGATTTCCCGAGGCGTCAAAGGAAGAAGAGTGACTCTCCTACCGCCATGATCAAAGATGTAAGTGTTGAGAAACCCGTCATGTACCGTCTTCCTATCATATTGCCAAGGTCTACCAAGAAGAAGATGAGTAGCATCCATAGACACAACATCACATAGAACAACATCATGGTATTGACCAATTTGAAATGGGATGCGGCATTCCCTGTGTACCGCATCGCTATTACCTGGAGAATGCCATTGAAGACCATATGGCTGGGGGTGTGGCTGCGTCGCTAATTGAAGGCGTTAGACAACCTTCTCACTCACAATGTTACAGCACGACCCACTATCAATGATGACGCTGAGGGAGGCATCTTGGGCCAGACACCGGGTGTGGAATATGGTCTCTCGCTGGTACGTCTGGGGTACCTCCGTCGTAGTAATGGCACGCTGTGTGTATAGGCTCAGTGGGGTACCAATAGATAAGTCAGGTGGCAAGCATGTGTACCCATCATCCTGTGGTGCGGGATCTATCTCCTCGTCGGGTTCGTCCTCAAAGGACTCATATCTGGCGGTCTGGTTGAATAGGACCTTCTTCGGGTTGGGATAGTCGCGCTTGATGTGTCCATGACCGCCACAACGATAACAGGCCTGGTCTCGTGTCCTCTCAGTGTTGCGCGTGACCTCTCTAGTCGGTGCAGGGGCTGCGGTGGTGCGTGAAGCCTCGTGTCCATGACCTGGGGGATGAACCTGTCTAGTCTGCATGGAAGAGGACACATCAGTAGAAACAAAAGGACTAGGTGTAGGGTCATACCTGCGAGATGGAGTCTGTGTCCAGGGAGTCTGTCTGCGGCGCTGATTCTGCTAGTGGATCATCATCGCCGTATGTATGAGCTAGTTCAAGTCTCGTATAGGTAAGATCTCCAGCCGGTCGCGGATGTTGGGATTCAACCCACTCAAAAACCTAGTCCTCAGAGTAGCAGGACCAATGCTCATGCCCGCCTTGTAATACAGATCCTCGAGTTTGGCGAAGAACTCGATTGGCGTCTGGGTGCCCTGGCGAGCGAGTGCTATCTCCATCCTCATGTGGTTCTGGAAGTCATCGGGAACATATTTGCGGCGCATAATGAACGCCAGCTGGTGCCATTGGTCAATTTGTTCCATTCCTCTTCGTTCCCTGTCAGTACAGAAACGATGCCACCAAGAGCGGGCTGTGCCACGAAATTGCAGAGTGGAGACATCTACCTTCTTGAACTCCTCATACTGACAGTGTCACAGAGCGTGCTCTATAGCCTGCAACCAATCTAAAAAGACAGCAGGATCATAATCGCCATGAAAATGCTCGATAGTTACCTTGATCTCGCAACGACTAGCATAGGGGTTCAGCGCGCGTCTGCGGTCAGGTAATCCGTGAGCAGCAAGAATCTGCCCAGTGTATGGCTCGTCCAGGACGTCATCGTAATGATCAAAGTCATCCTGGATGGGGCGCGGGCGACGCTGGCGACGGCGGTCATCATCGTCGGCGCGGGGCTGCGGTCTCTCACGCACGGGTCGCCTTGGAGGCATCGGAATCCGTGGCAGAATGTAATCCATCGGGTAGAGTTGGCTCTCTACTGGGTCACCCAACGGTGGATGAAATTTTCCCGGATTGGGACACCTGCAACCTCAAAACCCTCCTCATCATACTCAGTAAAGGTATAGGAGGTACATACTTGGAAGGTGCAGTACGGGGAATAGTCCCTGGGTCACGGCTGGTGGTAGGACGGGTCGACACCGTCTGTGGTGCCCGTCCGCTAGTGTTGCCATGAGTTGTGTCTCGTCGACTCTCAAAGAAGGCATCTTGGCGTGCCTCGTCTCGTTGCATGGTTGCGAAACACTAACGTCGGTCTATGGTGTCCACGTAGGGGTGGAGACCCAAGTCTGTGGCGGGGGACTCGTGCTCGGTGGAGTCGTAGACGAAGTCATTCGCTGGCGAGCGTTGGGGCTCGTATCTGTTGAAGCCATGGTCCTCCTGTTGGGACTCAATGATGGAGTCCAAGCAACGAAGACCCGACTGGAGCTGCGAACTAGAGGGCATCGCGTCCTTGCCCTTGTCGAGGCGTCTCGTGGTGTCAGAAGTGAGCGCGGGAGCCAACAGGGGATCCACCATTGCGATATTAGCAGGTACTGGAAGAACCGCGGGCGCGGGGTGTTGGGCCGCGGTCGCGGATTGTACCGCGGTCGCGGGTTATACCGCGGTCGCGGTGTGCTTGTCTGCATTCACTGCGAGTGTATCTACTTTCACGGTTAGGACCTCCTGTTTCTTGTCCATTTCTGCGAGCTTTGCAAGGATCGCCTCCAGCGTCCGGGCTTGAGCATTGTCAGCGGCCTGGCGAGGGGCGAGTGTGTCGTCCGTATTTTCCCCTGGAGAAACCATGACAAGTGCAGAAAGAGCAGAAACAAACACAAAGGACAAACTAGATCAAATCAATCCCACAAAGTCTCACGTAGGTCAGTAATCTGGGTAAAGCCATGAGGGCGGAGTGGCTAGGCTGACTCAGTGTGGACTAAACAAACACAAAAACCATACAAGAAGTATTCCAACATGCAAATCCTAGAATCCACAGAGAAAGAATACGGGGGGATAAGCTTAATGGACCTGTGTCAATAGTGAATCGGCTTCGCCGAGATCGCCTGAGGCTTGTGATTTTGCAAATTCGGTTGGCTGTTTTTTTTTTATATATATCCGAATGCCTTATTTTTTTTTATTGACACAAGTGTTTAGTGTAGACAAAGAGCAATTGATGCAGAGACTAGAAAGAAGTAATTGTTGTATGAAAACGAGGAAATAACAAGAGAGAAAATTCTAACAATAATCAAGAACTTTAGCAAACCAAATATGCAAGATGAATATGATTTAAGGCAAGCAAAGTCCACAACTAGGGTTAGGGTTTCTCACAAAAAGCTCTTTTTTTTTAATCTCTCCGTCTTGAACAAGGACTTAGGAAGCCACAAATTCAACCTAGGGTAGAGGATTGTTGGGGGCAACCAACTTCAACAACAAAAACTGAAACAAACGAAACAAACTAAAGAAACGATAGAGGAAGCAAAGGAAAGGCTGAATTTTTTTAACGTGAGAACAAAGCGAGAAAGAAAAGACCAACCTTATACCCCTGAAATCTGATACCAGTTGATGTGTTCAGGTCTCCCAAAACACCAGTTAGAGCGGATCTAGGTAGAAGGCGGACGAAACAATTCTTGCTCGTTGAATATTATAACGATTTGCTGAAGTTCGGGATCTGTCGCAGGAAGAAATCCGCGGTCGCGGAATTGGATCCGTGGTCGCGGTTTGCGTTCTGTTGCTGCGTTTGCGAAGTCACGAACGGGGCTCGATCGTGGGATCTCGGCTCGGGCCGAGAGCCACGTTGATACGAAAAGAGTAGAGCTCGATTCGCCTTGCGCACAGATCTAGATCGAGGAATTCACCGTATCACCAATTGGTTGTGTTTGGATTGATTAGGGATAAATTGTGTTTGATTTGTAACAAGAACATGTGACGTTGATGCCAAGGGGAGGAGTAAAACTCAACTGCTAAGCTTGGCTAAATTTCAACGCTATTAAAATGAAGTACAAGAGAGCCTTTTAAAGACAAATAGATCACCCAAAAACCTTAATGGGCTTGGGCCTAATTCTAGCCAAATGGGCCGGCCCACTCTACAAGAGTTGGCACACGCCCGAAATAGAAATGACTGCAATAGAAATACTAAAACGGGAAACATACTAAAACTGGAAATAACTAATAATATAGAAATATATAATAAACTGAGCTAAGTACTACTCCGGGGAGGACGCCATGGTCTTGGTTGACTCAGCCCCTTAGTGAACCATCTGATGGCGGGCCAGTACCGCATCATTCTCCCTTCCTTAGAATCGAAGCGTCCCCGCTTCGAACATGTACGGGCAAGGGTGAACAGACGATGAATGAAGGGAGGCACGTACAACACCATGGAATCTATCGAAGCGAGTGCTGAGATCACCAGAGGTAGCGGTTGGGTGTTCGCTGGCGCCAAAGGCTTAGTGTCGGTCACGATCGTGGGCTCCCAAGCATACCATTCGCCGTCCTCGGGATATATATCGTAGACTGGCAGCGCGTCCTCGACGTAGTCATCATAGACGGGCTGCACATCCTCGGGGTATGCATCAAAGACGGGCAATGCGTCCTCAGGATAGTCATCATAAATGGGTGGCGCATCCTCGTCGTAAATGAGAATGCAATGCATGCTCCCAAACAATTAAAATAGTTGGACCTGCTGATGGGCCCACTTGATTTTAGTGAACCGGCCCACTTGAATGACTGTTTGCAGACTCCCTCTTGAATCCCTAGTTGCTTAGCAGCAAAGGGCCGTCGTCAGCAACTAATTAGCAAATGAGGATTTGCTAATTAATTGTGTTCTCAGCAGTGATGTCACGACCAAACAATGACGAACAGGAATTGGCTGAACTCAGGACCAATCTGCGGAGGGGAACTACTTGCTCGTTAATGGCGGGCTTGATGACCGGGACCGATCGGAGAGGGGCACCGGAGGACAAGACGGGAACGTAGGTCGCCGGAGAAGCAGCGGGACGGGAGTCGTTATACCGATCGGCACAAGACTGCCGATGACGATGCCGAGAGGATGCCGGGAGGTGCTGGAGCGAGAAAACAGGGAAGTGCAGCACCGATGGCGTGATGGAGAGGGAGGTGAAGCCATGAACAGATCTGTAGGGGAGAGCGGTGCGAAACAGAGGAGATCGGGGCGGGAGGTTGAAGACGACTGCGACACCAGGGCTGCGAAGGAGAACGCGCGCAGTGGTGGCAGATCTGGTTATGGGCGATGATGCGGACCGGTGGACGTCGGGGCGACTCTGTGGCGAAGGCTGGAGGTTGAAGACGACCGGGGGCGCGATCAAGGTGATGCAGATCTGGGTGTTTGGTGGTCGGAGACGAAGGCGGGCGGTGGCGGAGTGGATCTGCAGATCCAGCGATGGTCACCGAAGATCTGGGCCGATCTAATGGTCCTGCAGCGGCGCGGTGGATGTTCGGCGGAAGAGTTGCGGTGATGATGCGAGATGATGATGATGAATGTTGAGGATGATGATAAAAAAATGATGAACAGTGAACGGTGATGATCGAAAATGATGATCGGATGAATCTGATTTGGTGATTTGGGTGGCTCGATCGACTGGGCTCTGATACCAGTTGATACGAAAAGAGTAGAGCTCGATTCGCCTCGTGCACGGATCTAGATCGAGGAATTCACCGTATCGCCAATTGGTTGTGTTTGGATTGATTAGGGATAAATTGTGTTTGATTTGTAACAAGAACAGGTGACGTTGATGCCAAGGGGATGAGTAAAACTCAACTGCTAAGCTTGGCTTAATTTCAACGTTATTAAAATGAAGTACAAGAGAGCCTTTTAAAGGCAAATAGATCACCCAAAAACCCTAATGGGCTTGGGCCTAATTCTAGCCAAATGGGTCGGCCCACTCTATAAGAGTTGGCACACGCCCGAAATAGAAATGACTGAAATAGAAATACTAAAACGGGAAACATACTAAAACTGGAAATAACTAATAATATAGAAATATATAATAAACTGAGCTAAGTACTACTCCAAGGAGGACGCCATGGTCTTGGTTGACTCAGCCCCTTAGTGAACCATCTGATGGCGGGCCAGTACCGCATCACACGTTGGTTCGAAGGGGTTCGTGCTCAGTGTTTGGGTTCGATGATGGTTCGATTGTGGGGTCGGGAGTTGGTTAGGAAGGTTCGGTGAAGGCTTAGTTGAAGGAGCTAGACCTAGGAGGCGGGAGCTTGGCTCAACGGCGATGCTAGGTTTTACTCTCAAATCAACTTGTCATTAATTAGGTTTAAGGCTGGCTTATATAGCAGCCAAACAAAGGTCTTGCCCTAATGGGCCTAAAACATAAATGGATCGGCCCTCTTGGCACAAGAGAGGCCCGACATTCAAAAATAGAAACTATCTAAAAACGGAAACATCTAAAAATAGTAAATACTAAAAACGATAAGTTTCCAAACTTAGAAACATTCTAAGAATGGAAACTGCTAATAAAGGAAACTGCGAAATACCGAAAAACTGCTAAAAATAGTAAATGTCTCAAAATGTCTCAAATAACTCAGATGCCACTCGTAGTGCCGAGTGACGTTGTGACCGGGGTCACATCAAAACGGTATGCTAAAGATCCAACTCTGTCAAGGATCTCGAATGGTCCCACGTAGCGAGGGTTGAGCTTCCCACGCTTGCCGAACCTAAACACGCCCTTGGATGGCGACACTCTAACAAACACCTTGTCACCAACCTCAAACTCGATATTCCTGCGCTTCAAATCAGCATAAGACTTATGTCGACTCTGAGCTATAAGCATCCTCTGTCTGATCAAGGCAATATCCGAGGCAGTCCTTTCGACTAACTCTGGTCCGAGCAAAATCTTATCGGCATTCTCATCCCAACAAATCGGAGATCTGCACTTTTGACCATACAAAGCCTCGAATGGAGCCATCTTGATGGTAGAATGCCATCAGTTATTGTAAGTGAATTCAATTAGACTCAAGCTGTTCTCCCAACTGGTCGGATGATCCAGCACACAGGCTCTCAACATATCCTCCAGTGTCAGAATGGTCCTCTCATACTGCCCATCCATCTGAGGATGAAACGCAATACTGAACCTCAACTCAGTTCCCATGGCCTTGTGGAGTTCCTTCCAGAACCTCGACATAAATCGGTCATCACGATCCGATACAATGGTTTTTGGCGTACCATGCAATCGGACAATCTCGTGTAGGAAAACTTTCGATAGCCTCTGGGTTCCCCAAGTTGACTTGATGGCCACGAAATGAGCACTCTTCGTGAGCCGGTCAATGATCACCCATATGGCATCCTTCTGACTCTAAGTCTTTGGCAACCCCATGACGAAGTCCATCGCAATATCCTCCCACTTCCATTATGGCACTGGGAGAGGTTGCAATTCACCATCTGGTCTGCGGTGTTCAATCTTGACCTTCTGACAAGTCAAGCATCTTGCTGGATCTTGGATGTACATAATAAGCTGATGAATGGGCCTCCTTTATTATCAAATGACGAAGGCCACCTCCGTCAGGCACACAGATCCGGTCCTGAAACCAAAGTGATCCATCATCTTGAATCACAAATCTCGGAGCTTTCCCATCCATAACTTCATTGCTTAACTTTACTAAGATCAGATCATCAACCTCTTTCTCCCTGATCTGATCGAGTAGTGTAGCCTGAATTTCCAGCATACTCAGGCAACCTCGACGCTGATCATACAAAACATCAATCTTACACAATCCTTGTTGCAGTTTTGTTTGGGCAGTGAGTAATGCTACCACGGTCTCATGCGGCGTCTTCCGGCTCAAGGCATCGACTATCACGTTAGCTTTGCCTGGATGATATAGCAACTCGATATCGTAATCCTTGAGTAGCTCTAACCAGCGACACTGCCTCATATTCAACTCCTTCTAAGTGAACACATACTTCAGACTCTTTTGGTCGGTAAAGATCTGTCATCTAACACCGTAGAGATAGTGTCTCCAAATCTTTAGTGCGAAAACCACAGCCGCTAACTCCAAATCATGCGTTGGATAGTTTGCCTCATAGGGCTTCAATTGACGAGATGCGTATGCAATAACTTTTCCTTTATGCATTAATACATATCCTAACCCATGTTTTGAAGAGTCACTATAGACCACATAACAATTAGTTCCTTCTAGTAGTGCCAAAACTGGTGTTGACGTTAGGCACTTTTTCAGCTTCTGAAAACTTGCCTCGCACCTATCGTCCCATATGAACTTCTTGTGGACCTTGCGGAGCAACCCGGTCATGGGTAGAGCGATCTTTGAAAATTCCTCCACGAACCGTCGGTAATACCCTGCAAGTCCTAGGAAACTGCGCACCTCCTTCACGTTCTGAGGTCGCTTCCAGTCAGCTACCGCCTCAATCTTCTGAGGATCAACCATAACCCCATTCTCATTAATCACATGGCCTAAGAAAGCCACTTCCTTAATCCAGAAATCACACTTAGACAACTTAACATACAACTTATTTTGTCTAAGGACGGACAATGTGATACGAAGATGCTCCTCGTGAACTACCTCGTTCGGAAAGTAGATCAGGATATCGTCGATAAATACCACCACGAACTTGTCCAGATACTGATGGAAACATCTGTGCATCAGATCCATGAAAACTGCCAGAGCATTTGTAAGACCAAATGGCATGACTATAAACTCGTATTGTCCATATCTCGTTCAGAACGCAGTCATCGGAATATCTTCCTCATGAATCCTAAGCTGATGATAACCGGCCAGATCTCAGATCGATCTTGGAAAAGACTTTCGCTCCCTGCAGTTGATCCAAAAGATCATCTATCCTTGGCAAAGGATACTTATTCTTGATGGTGACCTTGTTCAACTCTCGATAGTCGATACAAAGCCTAAACGAACCATCCTTCTTCTTGACAAACAAGACATGAGCGCTCCAAGGCGATGCATTCGGCCTTATATATCCTTTCTCGAGTAGCTCCTCAAGTTGTTTCTTCAATTCTTGCATCTCTGCTGGAGCCATCCGATAGGGTGCTTTAGAAATCGGCGAGGTTCCAGGCTCTAGATCAATAGTGAACTCTACGTCACGATTCGGGGGTAAACCGGGAATATCTTCAGGGAAGACATCAGGATACTCACATATGACATGAACATCATGAACTGAAGACTCATCCTTTTTGGGTTTATCCAGATAACATAGGTACCCGACACAACCTTGTCGAATTAGGTTAAATGCGGACATTGCATTTATCAACTTCCCGTTATCAGCATCATTACGACCCTTGAATCTACATAGAAACTAGCCCCCAGATGAAACTGTCACTGTCCTTGTGCTGAAATCGATTATCGTCGTGTGACGTGTCAGCCAGTCCATCCCGAGAATGATGTCGTATGGAGCCATGACTATACATGTCAAGTCGGCTTCGAACCTCCGACCTTGAATGGTAATCGAAAATTCCGACAGTAGCTTGGTCCCTACTAATTGCTCACCATTGGGAAGGTTCACCACAAATGGTTTGCAAGATTCATTGCACTTCAACCCTAACTTACTCATACACTTCTCCGAAATAAAGCAATGAGTGGCACCCGAATCAAACAATATGCAAACTGATGTAGAGTGAAGGTATATAGTACCTTGGGAAATCGGAGCGTTTGGTCCGTCAGCCTCACACATCTCGTACAGCCGCTGACCCTGACTCATTAAAGCAGCTGGAGCATTTCCCTTGTTCTGAGCAGTTGTTTGCAACGAGGTACTAGTAGTCCCTACAGGCTTGAATCGAGGTCGGTTATTATGGCTAACTGACCCTTGTTGCGACTCAGCCTCCTTCTGCTTCCTTTGAGGACAAAAAGTCTGCAAATGCCCTTCCTTCCCGCATGCAAAGCACGTTCTCTTGCCCTTCGTGCATTCATTGCTCTTATGCCCCGACGTTTCGCATTTATAGCACTGGATCGGTGTAACACCCCCAAATCGTAACCCATTTGGAAAGGTATTACCGCCAGTGACCTCGGTTTCCATACCGAAGCCGCCCCAGGCTTTACCGGTTTAAATACAAATCATAAACAACAATCATGATGTAAACACCAAAATCTTTGGTTAAAACATATGTCTGGGGATTACATCCCAATCCCCATAAGACAAAAAAGAGTAATAAGCGGAAGTCTTTGCAAAGTATAAATACAAGGGTCTTGATCGTAATGATCACCCGCCAAGGATCGCAACCTGATAAATCCATTAAAACACCGTTTGCTTTTATAGTCGTTCTAGCCTTTGTTTCTCGGATTCTTATCTGATGTGCCGAATCGAACGGATGACACCAGCCAACCATGCAGGGAACAATTACGGTTGGTTAGTCTAATGAAAGACTATGCAAGGGTACAAAGTAGAGTGGTTCGAAGTAGTCGTATTAGGTTAGACTCATCGCTCCTCGAATCAAAACCGATAACGATAGTCAACCACCATACTCTACTGAAACATATGAAGAGGCATGATCAAGAGAAGATTCTGAAAGACCAAGTCTCACAGAAATCAATCCCAAAGAAGACTCTAATGAATTGAGTCTTATCGGAAATATGACAAATGTTGGGGAACATTAATTAATCATACAAGCGTTCAGAAACGACTTGATGTTTCGGTTCACGACCAACCTCACCGCTTAATGCGAATCCAGATTGGAAAGAGAACGGTACTCTGATCAAAGTCAAGACGAGCTTTCCTAGCTGCACTATTCCCTAGCTGCACTACTCGTCTGAGGTATATTAATCATGTGCTACGACGTAACTTATCTTATTTAAATTCCAAAACGCGCATCACGTTATAGACTTTTAAATACATGTTTCGCCATGAGGGACATATATTGAGTATATGTTTCATCATGAGGGACATATAGGATATATGTTTCGCCATGAGGGACATACTCCTGAATGGGATGAATCCCAAGATTTGTAGCATCAGTTAAGTGCCACGATCTCTATACACGAGTATAGAGATCGGTCATGACCCACCAAATGGTTTTTGGGTTTATCACCCTTTGCACCATTAATCGTTATTAAGAAATGACTGGACCTTGAATAGTCCATCGCTCCTACGAATACTCGTGCTAACTAAACAGTTCAACACAGTAATAATCATATCAAAGCCCTTCAGGCTAATATGATAAATATATATCTATAATAGCGTTGTTGTAGCAGATATACAACCTATTATAATATCATATTCTTTTCACATCATTTATCAAACTATTCCCAACAGAACAGTAAATCATCCCAAATTAATTAACAATTAAACAATTGATAATTAATGGAAATATGGAATGATAAGCAAGAGCGAACCACCACTTGCCTTAGATTAGACGAAGCTTTAACAAGCTTAGAGATAACGGTTTCCGAGTCCGAAACTGGGACAGATCCTGGACAATAATTCCCTCTGGAACGACCCATAACGAGACCCTAAGTTAGATTCAATATCTACATATATGAATATAAAAGAATAGGAAAAGGACCAAAGGAGTCAAGCCTCGCCCAAAGCCCAACGCCCAAGAACACACACCTCGAACAAGCTCACCGCGGGGTGCGGTGGAGCCTCTGCCGCGGGTGCGGCCAAGTGCCAGGGGCTACAGCTTTGACAGATTTTCGGGGAGAAACTCACCTAAATCGATTCGTTCGACTTCGATTCATTGTGGTTTTGATCTCCCAACACCTTAGATCTTTGAATAACACTCAAGAGCACCTTTGTAAACACTCAAAGGGGTTCGATCACTTCTCAAACAAAGCTCAAAACTTGGCACAACAATGGAGATTTCTAGAGGAAGGGGATGAAGTTGCAGCTGAGTTATGGCCCTCTTCCTTAGCTCCCTTCCTCCTTTTATAGTCCAACCAAGCAGCTTACACTTAGGAGACAACAACCAAGAGGTGTCCCGACAATCAGGCATAGCCTAGGTGAGTCACCAAGGCTAGGTTCTGCTGCCGTCGAGTTGCAGTGAAACTTGCGAAGCGACAGCACCTCACCGCGGGGTACGGCCAGGGTGCGGTGGAGGTGTGGTGGCCGACTCGTGACCGCCACTGGCATTGGCCTTCGCCGCGGGTTGCGGCAGGGTGCGGCCTGGGTGCGGTCAAGGCCTATTTTGCCCCATTTGACCCGTTTTGTCGTTTTTACTAAGGGGTAAAAATATTCTTAACTCTGGGTTAAATATATTCATACACGAACGACCCTTTTAACCCAAAGATACCTTAACTGTATTTTATATTACTCAGAAAAATATTACAGAGGTCGCACATTGCATAGAATGTTCGTACTTCTCTGAATTTAATCTGACTTGTAATATGGTCATAAGAAAAATTCAAAATTACCCTTACAAAATGAGGGATATTACACTACCTCCCCCTTAAAAGAAGTTTTGACCCCGAAACTTAGGCCGAAAACAACTCGGGAAATCGTCTAAGCATATCCTCCTCAGTCTCCCAAGTCTCCCAGGTAACTTCTTCGGTTCCTGACTTGGACCACATAATCCGTACCAACAGTACTATCTTGTTGCGCAAGTGCTTCCCACGACGCTCGAGAATATGCACAGGTATCTCTTCATAAGTACCATTTGCTTGAATCTCAATGTCTTCATAGCTTAGCACATGAGACTCATCATGCACGCATTTCCTTAGCAAGGATACGTGGAACACATTATGCACTGGATGTGCCGATGGCGGCAATGCCAAACGGTACGCTAGAGATCCCACTCTGTCAAGAATTTCAAATGGTCCCACGTAGCGAGGGTTGAGCTTCCCATGCTTACCAAATCTGAACACGCCTTTAGATGGCGAGACTTTGACAAAGACCTTTTCACCAACCTCAAACTCGACATTCCTACGCTTTGGGTCAGCGTAAGACTTCTGTCGACTTTGCGATGTCAACATTTTTTGTCTTATTAAGGCAATGTCTGAAGTAGTCCTTTCGACCAGCTCTGGTCCGAGCAGAATCTTGTCGGCGTTTTCATCCCAACAAATCGGAGATCTGCATCTGCGACCATACAAAGCCTTGAATGGAGCCATCTTGATAGTAGCATACTAGCTATTGTTATAGGTGAACTCGATTAGACTCAGGCTGTCCTCCCAGCTAGTCGGACGATCTAGTACACATGCCCTCAACATATCCTCCAAAGTCTGGATAGTCCTCTCAGACTGTCCATCCGTTTGAGGGTGAAACGCAGTGCTGAATATCAATCCAGTTCCCATGGCCTTGTGGAGTTCCTTCCAGAACCTTGACATGAAATAGCCATCACGATCCGATACAATGGTCTTTGGAGTACCATGCAAATGGATAACCTCGTGTAAAAACACTTCTGCTAACCTCTGGGTTCCCCACGTTGACTTGATAGCCACGAAGTGAGCACTCTTCGTGAGCCTGTCAATGATAACCCAAATAGCATCTTTCTGACTCTTAGTCTTGGGTAATCCTGTGACGAAATCCATTGCGATATCTTCCCATTTCCATTCTGGAACTGGAAGAGGTAGCAATTCACCACCTGGTATGCGGTGCTCTATCTTGACTTTCTGACAAGTCAAGCATTTCGCCACAAATTCTGCTACATCCCATTTCATGTTGGGCCACCAGAAATTCTTCCGGAGGTCCTTGTACATTTTGCTAGAGCCTGGATGTACAGAGTAGGTTGACGAATGGGCTTCTCTCATTACCAATGGGTGAAGACCATCAACGTCAGGCACACAAATCCGGTCCTGAAACCAGAGTGATCCATCTTCCTGAATCACGAAACCGGGAGCTTTCCCGTCCATCACTTCACTATACAACTTCACCAAGATCACGTCATCAACCTGTTTCTCCCTGATCTGATCAAGGAGCGTACCTTGAATCTCAAGCATACTCAGGTATCCTCGACGTTGATCGTACAAGACTTCTGCCTCGCACAGTCCTTGGTTCAGATTGGTCTAAGCCACAAGCAAAGCCACTACGGTCTCATGCGGCGTCTTCCGGCTCAACGCATCGGCTACCACATTAGCCTTGCCCGGATGATACAACAATTCGAGATCATAGTCCTTGAGTAGCTCTAACCAACGACGTTGTCTCATATTCAACTCCTTCTGAGTGAATACATACTTGAGACTCTTGTGATCAGTGAAGACTTGACATTTCACACCATAGAGATAATGCCTCTAAATCTTCAACGCAAACACTACCGCCGCTAACTCTAGATCATGCGTCGGATAGTTTTCTTCATAGGTTTTCAATTGTCTTGATGCATAAGCAATAACCTTGCCTCTTTGCATCAACACACAACCCAAACCACTCTTTGAAGCATCACTATAGACCGCATAATCACCAGTTCCTTCTGGTAGCGTTAGCACTGGTGCAGAGGTCAGGCATTCTTTCAATTTCTAAAAACTGGCCTCGCACTTGTCATTCCAGACAAACTTCTTGTGGACCTTGCGAAGTAGACCGGTAATAGGTAGAGCAATCTTATAAAATCCCTCTACGAACCGCCTGTAATATCCAGTAAGTCCAAGGAAACTGCGCACCTCCTTTACACTCTGAGGTCGTTTCCAATTAGCTACTGCTTCAATCTTCTGGGGATCAACCATTACCCCCTTTTCATTGATCACATGGCCCAAGAAAGCCACTTCCTTGATCCAAAAATCGCACTTAGACAACTTAGCATACAACTCATTTTGTCTAAGGATTGACAAAACAATTCGAAGATGTTCCTCGTGAACTTCTTCATTCGGAGATTAAATCAAAATATCATCGATGAAAACCACCACGAACTTATCTAAGTACTGGTGAAAGCATCGATTCATCAGGTCCATAAAGACCGCTGGAGCATTGGTAAGTCCGAATGGCATAATTACGAACTCGTAGTGACCATACCTTGTCCGGAATGCAGTCCTCGGAATATCTTCCTCACGAATTCTGAGTTGATGATAACCAGATCTCAGATCGATCTTGGAAAAGACTTTTGCTCCTTGCAACTGATCCAACAGATCATCAATCCTTGGCAAAGGATACTTATTCTTGATCGTGACTTTGTTTAACTCTCGATAGTCGATACAAAGTCGGAACGATCCATCTTTCTTCTTGACAAACAAGACCGGAGCACCCCAAGGCGATGCACTCGGCCTTATATAACCCTTGTTGAGAAGATCCTCCAGTTGCTTCTTCAATTCCTGCATTTCAGCAGGAGCCATCCGGTACGGTGCCTTCGAAATCGATACAGTACCCGGTTCGAGATCAATTGAAAATTCCACGACACGATACAGGGGTAATCCATGAATTTCTTCCGGAAAGACATCCGGAAACTCACGAATCACAGGAATATTAAGAACCGATGGTTCATCTTTCATGGGCGCATCCAGATAGCAAAGGTACCCGACACAACCTTGTCAAAGTAGCTTAAACGCAGCCATCGCATTGATAAGCCTGCCGTTCTCAGCGTCATTCCGACCTTTGAATTTGCATACACACTGGCCCCCAGATGACATCGTTACAGTTCTTGAACTAAAGTCGATTACCGCCCCATGACGCGTCAGCCAATCCATACCGAGAATAATGTCGTATGGAGCCATGGCTATACAGATCAAATCCGCTTCGAACTTCTTACCCTGAATGGTAATCGGAAATTCTGACAGACGCTTAGTGCCCACTAAATGTTCACCATTAGGAAGATTCACAACGAAAGGTTCACAAACCTCGTTGCAGACTAAACCTACCTTACTAACACAACTCTCCGAAACGAAAGAATGGGTAGCACCCGAATCAAACAATATACACACAGGAGTAGAATGAAGGTATAGAGTACCTTGAGCAATTGGAGCATTCGGTCCATCAGTCTCACGCATCTCGTAAAGGCGCTGACCTTGACCTCTAATCGTTCCTCTAGTACTTGGGGCCTTGGCCTGACTGGTTGAGTCGGGACCACAACTGGTGTACCCATTGACTCCCACGGCCTTGCCCTCCAACGAGCACGCTCAACCGTCTCATCCACCTGGCGATGCGCTTCAGCACTAATCGTCTTCCAAGTGGCAGGAGACAATGGCGAGTACTCCCGCTCAGGTGACAACACCGGACTTGGATAGATAAATTCCACTCCCGGGTCCTCGCTGCCCACCAATAAGCGCTCCAAGTCATCGGACTTGTGGCCCTGCCCCTCGAGGTCTTCCTCGGGGTCCTTTTTCTCAGGATCCTCCTCTAGATCTTCCTCCAGATCTTCCTCAGGATCCTCTTCCTCAGGGTCCTCTTCGGAAATCATCTCGATCATGAAGTCATCGTTATAGTACCCTCTAGCGTACCTTGACAACTCTTCTTCATCCTCAGTGTCCTCCCCTGGCTCCTCTGTAGGCTCTACCACAGGAACCACGGCCTCGTCGGACACTAGCACTACCGACTCAGGGAGTACTGTCTTCACCTCCTCGGGTGGACTACTAGGTTCACCGACCTCAAAACACGATGAGGGAACCGGAAACTCAAGCCTATCTAGAGATGACGGAGCCATCTCGGCTTCTTCTGAGTCCCCCTGAAGAGAAAGGAATGCACCCATATCCTTCGGGCGACAAGAAGAGAGTTTAGTCTTTCTAAATATAGAAGTGAACTTCCATATCAGACTAAAGAGAAGGCACGACTATAAACGGTAATATTTCAAATTCTTTTCATTTCGAAAACTCAGAGCCTTTGAAAACATTTCTAAATTTAAAACGAGTAAATGGTTCATGAATTCCCAAACCCGTTTGAAAACTTTTGGCTCTAATACCAATTCTGTAACACCCCCAAATCGTAAACCATTTGGAAAGGTATTACCGCCAGTGACCTCGGTTTCCATACCGAAGCCACCCCAGGCTTTACCGGTTTAAATACAAATCATAAACAACAATCATGATGTAAACACCAAAATCTTTGGTTAAAACATATGTCTGGGGATTACATCCCAATCCCCATAGGACAAAACAGAGTAATCAGCGGAAGTCTTTGCAAAGTATAAATACAAGGGTCTTGATCGTAATGATCACCCGCCAAGGATCGCAACCTGATAAATCCATTAAAACACCGTTTGCTTTTATAGTCGTTCTAGCCTTTGTTTCTCGGATTCTTATATGATGTGCCGAATCGAACGGATGACATCAGCCAACCATGCAGAGAACAATTACGGTTGGTTAGTCTAATGAAAGACTATGCAAGGGTACAAAGCAGAGTGGTTCGAAGTAGTCGTATTAGGTTAGACTCATCGCTCCTCGAATCAAAACCGATAACGATAGTCAACCACCATACTCTACTGAAACATATGAAGAGGCATGATCAAGAGAAGATTCTGAAAGACCAAGTCTCACAGAAATCAATCCCAAAGAAGCCTCCGACGAATTGAGTCTTATCGGAAATATGACAAATGTTGGGGAACATTAATTAATCATACAAGCGTTCAGAAACGACTTGATGTTTCGGTTCACGACCAACCTCACCGCTTAATGCGAATCCAGATCGGAAAGAGAACGGTACTCTGATCAAAGTCAAGACGAGCTTTCCTAGCTGCACTATTCCCTAGCTGCACTACTCGTCTGAGGTATATTAATCATGTGCTACGTCACCACTTATCTTATTTAAATTCCAAAACGCGCATCACGTTATAGACTTTTAAATATATGTTTCGCCATGAAGGACATATATTGAGTATATGTTTCATCATGAGGGACATATAGGATATATGTTTCGCCATGAGGGACATACTCCTAAATGGGACGATTCCCAAGATTTGTAGCATCAGTTAAGTGCCACCATCTCTATACCCGAGTATAGAGATCGGTCATGACCCACCAAATGGTTTTTGGGTTTATCACCCTTTGCACCATTAATCATTATTAAGAAATGACTGGACCTCAAATAGTCCATCGCTCCTACGAATACTCGTGCTAACTAAACAGTTCAACACAGTAATAATCATATCAAAGCCCTCCAGGCTAATATCATAAATATATATCTATAATAGCGTTGTTCTAGCAGATATACAATCTATTATAATATCATATTCTTTTCACATCATTTATCAAACTATTCCCAACAGAACAGTAAATCATCCCAAATTAATTAACAATTAAATAATTGATAATTAATGGAAATATGGAATGATAAGCAAGAGCGAACCGCCACTTGCCTTAGATTGGACGAAGCTTTAACAAGCTTAGAGATAACGGTTTCCGAGTCCGAAACTGGGACAGATCCTGGACAATAATTCCCTCTGGAACGACCCATAACAAGACCCTAAGTTAGATTCAATATCTACATATATGAATCTAAAAGAATAGAAAAAGGACCAAAGGAGTCAAACCTCGCCCAAAGCCCAACGCCCAAGAACACACACCTCGGACAATCTCACCGCGGGGTGCGGTAGAGCATCTGTCGCGGGTGCGGCCAACTGCCAGGGGCTAGAGCTTCGACAGATTTTCGGGGAGAAACTCACCCAAATCGATTCGTTCGACTTCGATTCGTTGTGGTTTTGATCTCCCAACACCTTAGATCTTTTAATAACACTCAAGAGCACCTTTGTAAACACTCAAAGGGGTTCGATCACTTCTCAAACAAAGCTCAAAACTTGGCACAACAATGGAGATTTCTAGAGGAAGGGGATGAAGTTGCAGCTGAGTTATGGCCCTCTTCCTCAGCTCCCTCCCTCCTTTTATAGGCCAACCAAGCAGCTTACACTTATGAGACAACAACCAAGAGGTATCCCGACAATCAGGCGTATCCTAGGTGAGTCACCAAGGCTAGGTTATGCTGCCATCGAGTTGCAGTGCAACTTGCGAAGCGACAGCGCCTCACCGTGGGGTACGGCAAGGGTGCGGTGGGGGTGCGGTGGCCGACTCGTGACCGCCACTGGCATTAGACTTCGCCACGGGTGCGGCAGGGTGCGGTCAAGGCCAATTTTGCCCCCTTTGACCCGTTTTGTCATTTTTACTAAGGGGTAAAAATATTCTTAACTCCGGGTTAAATATATTCATACACAAACGACCCTTTTAACCCAAAGATACCTTAACTGTATTTTATATTACTCAGAAAAATATTACAGAGGTTGCACATTGCATAGAATGTCCGTTACTTCTCTGAATTTAATCTGACTTGTCATATGGTCATAAGAAAAATTCAAAATTACCCTTACAAAATGAGGGATATTACAATGGGGTTCTTGCTCTGGCCCAAGCGTTGAGTAGGACCTGCTTGGGTGGGCTCAGTTCTTGCTCGACCAGACTTGGAAAAGTGTGACGGCGGTGTAGGTCGTTTGAACCCACTAGACTGAGGCTGGCTCTGCGCCGGTTTCTGTCGGTTACGCTTCTTTGCTGACTCCTCCAGAGTCACCTCTAGCTTGTAGGCGGCATCCACATACTGCTCCAGAGTAGAGCAGCCATGACGCACCATCAAAGGCTTGATATCTGGGTTCATCCACTCATGAAAATACTATATTTTCTGCTCCTCACTCGACACATCCGCTTCTGCATAGTGCAACAAATGGTTAAATTTTGCAGCTAGCTCAGTCACCTTCAGCCCATCAGTCTTGGGGTAAAGGAACTCCTTATGTTTCTCCTCTCTCATAGCACGAGAAAATAAACGATTGGTCATCTTGGTCTTGCACATACTCCATTTCAATGCGAGATGATCAGCTAATCTGATGCTCTTCCACCATTCACTAGTCACATCCTTTAGTTGAGGGAGGCAATGTGCACTTTCTCAGCTTCAGTGCAAGTGATATTCTATAATAACCGTTCCATGTGTAAGAACCAATACGCCACCCTAACTGGTTCCCCAGTACCATCATAGCTATCAGGCCTCATTGAGCTAATGGCCTTCAAGGCTCGACCGTAATTCCTTCCATTTCCCATGGTATCGATCAGAGGTGCAGGGTCCACTGGCTCCCCAAATTCAGGAATAACCTGAGGAACTGGGACACCTTGCGCTTGCTGTACAGCTGGCCTAACTATCTCGGTGACAGCCTGCACAACGATCCTTCGAATGACCTCGATGGCCGTAGCATAAAAGACTACTGGAGCAGTTGGTGGGATAAAAGTTCCTTCCCTCTCCACTCGAGGGTTAGCCTGAACACGATTATGGCCTGCTGGGTTATTGTGAGAGGCATATTCACTCTCATCCCCCTGATTATCAGCACTTCTTATGTTTATCCTAGGGTCGTTACTTGGCCCAGCACTCGCACGGGTAGTGTTCCTCGTGTTTACCATCTGTTTGCCGATCAAATTATTAAAGTACTCCATGAAATTAATATACCATCTAAAGAAGCACAATTAAAGTAATTAATTCACAGTAGATTAATCTTGCAAACTTTATTGATAAAAAGAACTGAAACCATGTTTCATAAGTCTTACAATAACCTTCCTAAACGACAAGACAAAACTGTTAGGAGGCTAATGCTCAAATAACAACGAAAAGCAAAACAACGAGAAATGATCACTATGACTTGCTACTGCCCCCTCGAAGTGTCTTTGAAGAGATTCCTGTACTCACTAGCCCTCCGATGTCTCTTCGGCGGTGACCTGTCTTCTGGTTCCGGAGCCGGTCTCCTCGAGCTACTAGGACCCGGAGCACTTGGCCCCTCCCTAGGCACAAGTGGATAGCAAAACCGATGGCGTATAGTGAGTCCATCCACTCGTGGACATTCTCCAACATGAGGGAGAGATTGGACTCAACATCGTAAGCCCGCTCCTCCATGGCGTATAGCGAGTCCATCCACTCATTCATGTGCTCAACTAGCACATGGGGCCTAACCCTTGCCTGTTGGGTGGGAACATCCACAGAAGCCTCCAACGTTCCCCACAGTCTCGCTTGCCTATGAGCTTGCTCCGTCATCTCATCCACATGGCGGTGAGCCTCGGTGGAAGCCATCTCATTCTGACGTAGTACGCGGCGTGAAGCAAGGCTCATCACCGTCTCTCAAGGTGAGTGGGTAGGATATGGAAGCGGATCTATTGGTGAATCCAACGTCTCATACTCCACTCGATCAGCACCAGACACCCCAAGTGCCTCTCAAGCAGTGGGGGACAAAGGTTTGTACCCCGGAAACGGTGGCAACTCCGGGCTAGGAAAAATGGATTGCATCCCCGTATCCTCCTCATCAACCACAAGCATGTGCTCCAGATCCAACTTCGGCTCAGATTCCATGGGGTCCTCCTCGGGATCCTGCTCGGGGTCTTCCTCGGGATCCTCCTCGGGGACTTCCTCGGGATCCTCCTCGGGGTCTTCCACCCTGCTTGATATAAGCACCACCGACTCCCCGAGAACGGTCTATTCCTCCTCTTGAGGACTAACCGAATCTCCAACTAGTGCGCAACTCGGGAGAATAGGGGAATCGAGCTCAGCCTTAAGTGGCGGAGCTATCTCGGCTTACTTCTTTCCCTTGAGCTGCGATACGATAGCACCCATTGCATGCGAGGTGACGAGGGAGAATTAGATATTTCAAAATATAGAAGCTAACTTTCTATATTTAGACAGGAGAAGAAGGCACGACTAGAACGGCAGAGGTTTCAAAGTATAAAATCTACTCAAAAGTATTATTTTGTTAAGACTTTGACTCGTCTTTTGAAATAACCCAATCAATTTCTTTACTACGAAAGGAGAACTTTTCACAAAGTTTTGTTTTACATAAAATGATTTGAAATTTTTAATCATAAAAAAAACTTTCGGCTCTGATACTAAATCTGTAACACCCCCAAAAATAACTTGGAAATATTACCGCAAGTGACCTCAAAATACATATCCGGGGTCACCCAAGGCTTATCGTTTTTATTGCAAATAAATATAACATTGTAAACTTTATTAAATATCATGAAATGACCAAATAATGTTTCACACCGACGTTGCAAGTTACAAACGGTAATTGAAACCAAATACAAAAGCATATATTGTAGCGGAAGTCTTTAGATCATATAAAATGCCATAAAGGTTTTGAACCGTGTAAATCTCACGCCAAGATCCTCAACCTTAAAGAAACACTCAAAATATCAGCTGCCTTCAACGTCGGGGATTTGCCTTCTCACAGCTGAGGAAATTTACCTGACGTGCCGTATGAGACGGATGACACCAGCCAACCATGCAAAAGAAAAACAACGGTTGGTTAGTCTAATGAAAGACTACGCAAGGGTATGAAGAAAAGGTTCTAAGTAGTCGTATTAAGTTACCACAATCGCTTTTCGAATAATAGCCGATAGACGATGCTAACTTCAATACTTCTACGGAAATACAGGAAAAGGAATGATTCAAGAGAAAGACTCCAATGGAATTGAGTTTTTTCAGGAAACGTATGCAATTGTTTGGGAACGTTAAGTTTTCACACAAGTTTATAAAAACGACCTTGATTATTTGGGTCCACGACCAACCTCACCGCATACTACGAATCCAGATTGGAAAGAGGACTAACTCTAACAAGAGTCCGGGCGGGTTCCACGTTGTACTTCTTGCCCGATGGTATATTAATTATGTGCGTAAATCCCGAATGTTGGCACTAGCTAAGTGCACCTACCACTTATATCCGAATAAGGGTACAATCATGACCAGGAGTACTAGGGCAAAAACCTCCTAATACTTGTTATAAAGAAACGACTAGACCTCGCAAGGTACATAGCGTTCCTACGAATACTCGTGCTAACTAAGCATGTAAGTTCACATATAAATCCACACCAAAATCCATTTATCACTTTATGGTAATATCATATAGAATTATATATAATAGCGTTGTTTCTAGCAATATATACAACCTATTATAAATTCATATTTTTAACACAACATTTTATCGTTTAGGTTCCCAAACACAAATCAATAACTTTATTCCAACTTAATTAAACAATTAAGTAATTGATAATCAAGAAAATATGGAATAAATCAACAAGAGCGAACCGCCACTTGCCTTAGTTTGGACGAACGAAGTGTTGGGTCCGAAATCCGGGAACTTGAACTTCTGCACGGCTGCCTAATAAAATTCTCGTTGGAATTTATCATCATTCAGTAGGGTCGGATTCCAATCCGTACAATCAGCCATGGAGACGAGCACAATCCAACACCGACGAAACAAAACCCTAATTAGTTACGGGTACGAAGGAACGAAAAGACGAAGAAAAGGCAGTGCCGCGATCGTGGTTTGCATAGCCGCGATCGCGGCTTTGCTGGGCAAAACCGCGCCCGCAACAGATAGGCCGCGATCGCGATTCCATGCCTAGCCGAGATCGCGGGCCTCTACCCAGCCGCGATCGCGGTATTTATGCCGCGGTCGCGGGATCCATCGTCGAACGACAATCTAAATGAACACAACGGAGCTATTTAACGTTCACTAAATATTTTTTTATAACGCTCACTCTATATCCGTGAATTCGCTACGGAGGAACTGCATTCATCCGTGATCCAGTCACGGAAAGACGTGTTTCATTCGTGACGGGTGAAACTTGTCTTCTCTGCGGAATTCTATGAGAAGTTCGGTTCTCCGACTAACAACAATGGCGATGAAGAATCACGAATTCAAGTCTATAACACCCTGTCTAACACACAATTCTATCTAAATGGTTTCCATTACACATTCTATTGATTTATAAACTTACAATTTCGAATCTATTAAAAAAATTCAAGTTTATAACACCAAAAAATCAATTTTAAATATTTAACCAAACCCTAATGCACAATGAACAAATTCACTAGACCAAATCCGAAAATTATCTTAATAATTGCAAGAATTTGATGAGGAAGCACGAAGAGAGGTATAGCAATGGCCTAAATATATATAGAGAGAAAATTAGGATCAAGTGTATAGTAATCTTTTAGTAAATAGTGAGGAGTAATTTACTCCATTCAACTCTTATAATCCAACGCTCTACAATTAATCAAAGACCAAAAAATAAGAGTGTTATATTCTCCAAAACAAATTACGTAATATATGGAAACAAAAAAATATGATCTTTTCTTTACTATTTTCTTTCTGACTCTTCCAATTCCATTGTACTCACCATCCACTAATGTTTTAATGGTGTCTAGTGGTTATTGAGTAGTTGTTCATGAGTTAACAAGTAATTGTTCATTTCTTACTCATGTCTATACGACATTTGTCCACGTTTGATGAATGAACAATTTTATTATTAACAATATAATGAACAAATAATGCTCCAATATAGGCTCGGATCTTGCTTCTTGGACAAACGCGTACCACCACCACTCCTGGCCTCGCTTTGATGGACATCTGACTCCGACAACGATCGATGACGACCAAACTCCGACGACAACACCGAGCTAACGAGAGGGAGAGATGATGGGTGTGAAGAACCCTCGGATCCACCTCTATTTATAGGGCAAGGGTGGAGCTCCTCCACTTAATGAGAGGGTCACCCAACCGCTTGACCTCCCTACACCGGTCGCTCGGAGAAGAAACGCCGAAACACAGATCGTCGGTGTCTCAGAGAAGACGAGGAAGAAGACGAAGCAAAGGTGCTGCGATCGCGGTTTGGCCTTTGGCCAAAACCGCGCCCACGGTTTCATAACCGCGGTCGCGGGCAGTGCCGTGCCCGCGGCTACATAGACGCGATCGCGGGCAATGTTGCGCCCGCGGCTCTCAAGCCTTGATCGCGGGTCTTGCTTAATTCCGATTTTAGCAACCCTCTAATAAATAAAAGCCATATATTTCATTAAATGTGTATCCACACATTCATATGGTTCTTATAGGGTTACAGAACATGCCTAACACGTCTTGCTTACAAAACGAAAGTTGGGACTTTTAGGGGTTATTACAATCCAACCGACAAAATGTAATAACCCTCATTTCTAGTAGGGGTATTTGTTTAATTTCTCAACTCTATTTCTAAATAAGGAATTTGGGTAATTATTTCATTATTCCAAAAATAGAAATAAAATAG
The DNA here is from genome assembly GCA_027886185.1 of Rheum nobile. NCBI lineage: Eukaryota > Viridiplantae > Streptophyta > Magnoliopsida > Caryophyllales > Polygonaceae > Rheum > Rheum nobile. Next base: position 4,500,523 of record WOAB01000163.1, read on the forward strand.
AGTTATTGTTTTAAGTTGTTACAAATTGTAAGTTATAAATTTATTTAATTTATTCTAAACAATATGTTAAATCTTAATTTAAATAAAACTTATCAAATTTGACCTAGAATATTTAAATCAAGTTTAACAAAATTTTGTTAAAGACTTAAGTATGGTTAAATTTACAAGAAAAATAACTTAAGCTTATTTAGCCTAAGTTAAAATTTTATATAATGTAATTTTGGGTTAAAATAAATATTGCAAACTTAATATATTAAATTGGGCAACTTTTGTAATTGATTAAAAATGAAAATGGGCATTTTTGCAACAAACCCAAAGGTAGAGGGCCACAATTGTAATTTCCCCAAAACTTCATCTTCATCCTCCTGATTTTCTACTGCTGTGCTTGAGCTTTGGAGCTCTTTAATGGCGGATTTGCAGCCACTTTGGATTCGATCGACTCAATTAAGTAGCGGGCATTGAAGACTAGATTATCCTTCACATAATCCATCAGTCAATGTGGATTAAAAGAGGCTAAATTGACGGGATTTTGCCCCCAAATCCTTAACCGCGTCATTGAAGTCGATTTGAAAAATTGAAGATTGGGATAGGATCGTCTTCAATTGGGGCGAATTGATTGAGGGTTTATGCGGGGTATATCCTCTTCTACCATAACCCTATAAATAGACCCCCGAATTCAACCCCAATCCATCCAATTTCAAGCTTCCATTCGAAGAACCCTAGAAATCAGTTCCACTGTGTTCATCCCCAAAATTTGAGTGTTGTGGAGTCTTATTCGAGCAATTATGGGCATCGCTAGCTGCGCCTACAAGTCCTCTTCGAAAGCCCTCTCATTCCACCACCGGAGACCCATCGTAGCCTCCCAATTCCGGTGTTTTCCGATGAGGTGCAGTCCGACGTTGAAGAGGGTATTTTAAACCCGATTCGGTTTTTTTTTCATTTTAATATCTTTGGCTTAATTTGGATTAAGTTAATTAATCCAGATTAAGGAAAAATATTTTGGGATTAATTTGAATTCTTAAAAAAAATTAAAATTGAATTAATTAAAATTATTATAATATTATCTTATATTATGAATGGGTAAATTTTGGCTATTCATTAGATAATATTTTGACTTAGAAAATTTAGGATTATAAATAAATAAATTTGTTAATTTATTTATGTCATGATTATTTATAATACACGACTAATAAAATTTTAATCGTATAGATAATCGTTTTATCAAAAAGTCTTGAAATTGATTTATTTATGAGTAAATAAATCCAATTAATAATCGAGACATTGTTTATCTCAAATTTTGTTATTAAATGAATTAATTAATATAACTTATTTATTGTGTTTTGGGTACGTCTCGGATTGACTTTGGAACGGAATCGAAACAGGAGGTTAAGTGCTATCCCCAAGCGATCGCTTTCGTTTACCGTTCATTTTTTCTCCTCAGTTCAAGGCAAGTGGCGGTTCACTCTTGTTATTTTATTCCATTTTTCCTTAATTGACAATGAATTGATTGTCTTAATTAAGTTGGGATAAAAGTATAAAAGTGATGTTTGGAAACCTATGTGTATAAAGATGTGTGAAATTGAACCTTATTATTAGGTTGTATGTATGCTAGCTATAACCTTATATATATATTATTATAGGTTGCTAGGTAACATTGGTGTGGTTGTTGTGAATTGGTGTGAAATATAAATGCTAGATAGCACGAGTATTCGTAAGAACGCTAATTGCCTTGCGAGGTGTAGTCATTTTGTTGTAATTCGTATTAAGAGGATTTTGCCTTAATACCTTTGGTCATGACCTACCCTTATATTGCATAAGTGGTGGTGCACTTAGCTAGTGTCAAATCTTCGGGATTTATCCCATTCTTTATCTCATTACGAGATTGGTTTTGGAAATCAAAGTTTTAACGTGAATGTACGTTTTCGAACTAAATAAGATAAGTTCCTTGTGTAGATCATTAATATACCCTCGGGCGAGAAGTACAATGTGGAACCCGCCCGGACTCTTGTTTTAGAGTAAGTCCTCTTTCCAATCTGGATTCGTATTATGCAGTAAGGTTGGTCGTGGACCCAAATAATCAAGGTCGATTTTCAAACTTTGTGTGATAAACCTAAATGTTCCCAAACAATTGTTCATACTTCCACAAGACTCAATTCCTTTGGAGTCTTCTTTTGATTCATACCTCTTTCGCTCATTCCGTGAACGTTTTCGGGTTATATATCGTTCTTCGGTTACTATTCGAGGGACGGTGATAGTAACTGATCACAATCACAGGAACCACTCTGCTTGAACCCTTGTTTAGTCTTTCATTATACTAACCAACCTTTCATTTTCTTTGCATGGTTGGCTGGTGTCATCCGTCCCTTACGACACATCAAGAATAGATTCCCAAGTCGAGGACGTGGGAAGACGACGTTGAAGGTGGCTGCGTTTTGCTTTAAGATAGTTGTTGATTGTTTTTCAATAAAGGTTAGGGATTCTGTTGTTAGTTGGAATAAAGTCTTCCGCTGTACTTTTGGCATATTGTAAGGTTGCCTTGTTTTGCAACGTCGTTTTATTGTAAGACATTTTAATTTAAATGCCATTATTATTGTTCTATTTTTTGTCTTTTGCGATCAATACTGTAATGCCTTGGGTGATTTCGGATATGCGTTCCGGGGTCACTGGCGGTAATATTCCTAAGGTAATTTAGGGGTGTTACAATTATGGTATCAGATCCGACTCTAGGTTACGAGTGGACTTGGCCTGGATGGCGGTCACTCGACCTAGAGGGTGGTCTTTGGGCTTGACGAGGTCGTCAAGGGTATAAGCGGGGGTGATTGTAATACCCCGTGTTTGTGATCCCTTATAAGGATTGAAAGTGCTACCCATGTCAACAAGAGCTCTTCCTTTTCATGGTTCAAGTGAGGACTAAGAACTCTAAAGTTAAGTGTGCTAGGGCGGGAGTAGTACCAGGATGGGTGACCTCCTAAGAAGTCCCCCGGATTGGCATGGGATGGCGCTTCTAAGCCCTCGGGCCTTACAAATGGTATAAGATCTAAACGTTTTACAAATGGTATAAGAGCTAAACGTTTATTTGAGTTTTATGAAACAAAACTTTGGTGTAAACAATTTCTTTATTATAAGTCCTAAGTAAGGCTTGAAATAAAAATGTCCTTAATGTGTACAAACTACAATTGTAGGGTGGGTTCATTTCAAAATTATAATATTATAGCTTCATATATATAAGGGCTTGAAAAGGAAGACAAGGTTGGGTTTAAAGACGATGAAAATTGAGTTTGTGTTTTGTGTGAAATTTTCTTGTAAAACTTATGCCTGTAATAGTAGTTATCTACTAACCTTTCCTTGTCTCTTTTCAGACAATGGTTTCGTCGATCAAGTCAGAGTCAGTTGAGGTGGTCGAGCTAGAGGGCTCGGTAGCTGACTTTGCCCACTGGAGGGGGTTGACTATTTGGTGGTAGCTGAGACCACCGAGGAGGAGGATCCGAGCGAGGATCCTGACTACAAGAGTGGGGAGGAGGTGTTGTCTAGGCCACCATCCATCATAGACATCTCGTCAGATGAGGAAGAGGATCCAAGGGAGGATCCCGAGTTCGAGGGCTTCATAGAGGTGCAGCATACGCCACCCCCGATCATTGAGGTCTCGTCAGACGAGGAGGAGGATCCAAGTGAGGATCCCGAGCAGGAGGACGAGGAGGAGGATCCATGTGAGGATCCCGAGCCTGAGGACGGGGAGGAGATGTACGGGTCCGAGCCAATGCCGGGCCTGGTGGCACCAGAATATACCCCGATGTCACCAACAGCTTATGTGGCATAAGGCTTTCCCAATGCTGAGGGGGAAGAGTACGACCCGATTGAGCCTCCGGTTGATGTGGAGCCCACTCCTAGGTACGTTCCTCTTCCAGTCTCGGGGAGCCCGCCTTCTCTACGGTTGTTTGCCTTGGCATTCACTGCTGAGGCCATCCATCAGATCGAGGAGGAGACCAAGCGGACAAGGGAAGCGGCTCGACCTTGGGAGGCACTCATGGCATCCGGTAGCATTGTGCCATAACAGGTTCGGGTGAACGAGTCAGTGCTAGATGAGCACATGGGGGCCTGGAAGGAGTCATTGGTGACTCGCAGGCAAAGAACAACAGTTTGGCGTCGACATTTCAACGGCTTCTGGCACGACATCAGTGGTTGATGCAAAACATGGAGCAAACCATGAAGTTATTGGACCCCAACCCTCAGAGGCGTCTGGTGGCTTCTGAGTTCGAACCAGGATTCGTGGACATGTTCTGCCACCCACTTGTGCCAGCTGAGGTACCGAGGGACCCGACACCACAAAGTTCCTCAAGTGAGTTCGAGGACGTGAGGCCTCCGAAGAAAAGGAGGACGGGGCAAGAGTACAGAGATCTGTTTCGCGACACCTTGAAGAAGCACTGATTTGTAGTTCCTTAGTGGCTTTTGTTTTAGCGTTGTTTCTTTTCTGTGAACAAATAATGGAGCAGTAGTCTCCTCATGTTTTTTTTTTCCATTTCCACGAGTAGTGTAATGTGTTCCTTGATAATAAAAGAATTAGTTTATTAGATGACTGTCTTGATTATTGCACTTCAAGTATTTAATACTAGCAATTTGATTTTGATTGGTATTTATCTAATAAACTTAAACGCAACAGATGGTGAACACTAGAAATATTGCCCGACAGGAAGCTGGACCGAGTAATGCTTCTCGAGTCCAAATTGGTAGTGCTGCAAACCAGGAGGAGGAAGCTGGGTCTGGGTCCCACAACAACCCATCGATGAATGTACAACCTTAAGTTAACCCTCAAGCTGGAGGGGAAGGGGTGCAGAATCCTATTGTGGCTCTAATCGTCTTCGACAATGTTGCTATTGAAGCGATAAGAAAGATTGTGATGCAAGCTATCACGGAGATGATCAAGCCCAGGGAAACCCCATTCCCCAAACTACTCAGAATGTGGAGGAACCAACGATTGTCGCGCCTCCTATGCATGCTCAAAGAGATAAGGGATGTTATGGTCGCGCTCTAAAAGCGATCAACTCAATGAGGCCAGATTCATATGATGGTACTGGAGAACCCGTTAAGGTGGCTTACTGGTTCCTTCATATGGGGTGTTTGTTCAGGAACATTGTGTGTACTGAAGTCGAGAAGGTACACATTGTCTCATTGCAATTGAAATATGGGGCCAGTGAATGGTGGGAGAGCACGGGATTGGCTAATCATCCCAAGCTGACTTGGTCAATGTTCAAAACCAAGATGGCGGACTGATTCTTCTCTCGGGCTATAAGGGAGGAGAAACATAAAGAGTTCCTTTACCCGAAGACTGACGAGTTGAAGGTGATCGCACTGGCTGCGAAGTTCAACCACCTACTGCACTATGGTGGGAGTGAGGTGGCAACTGAAGAGCAAAAAAATTGGCACTTCTATGAATGGATGAACCCAGATATCAAGCCGTTGATGGTGCATCATGGCTGTACTATGCTAAAGTAGTATGTTGATGCTGCTTATAAGTAAGAGGTGACTCTGGAGGAGTCGGCCAAGAAGAGCAACTGATAGAGGTCGGGGAACAACAAAAACAACAACAACAACAACAACAACAACAACAACAACAACAACAACAACAACAACAACAATCCACAACAGAGTGGTGGATTTAAGCGTCCAACCCCTCCGTCCAACTTCTCCAAGTCGAGTCGGCCTAAGACTGAGGCTACACGGTCTAGTTCAACTCAACGTTCGGGTCAGAGTAAGGACCATGTCCAGTGTTATAACTGTGGAACAACTGGACACAAGAGCAGTGTATGAACAAAGGAGAAGAGAACGTGCTTTACCTGTGGGAATGAGGGTCATCTGTAGACCTTTTGCCCCAAGAGAAGAAATCCGGAGGATGAGTCCCAACAAGGGTCGGTGATCCAGAATAACCGACCTAAACAGAAGCCCGCTGGGAGTGATGCTATGCAGTCGACTGTGCAGAACAACGGAAAGGCTCCGATAGCATCAGGGAGTCAAGGGCAGAGGCTTTACGAGATGCGTGAAGCTGATGGGCCGAACGCTCCAATTGCTCAAGGTACTCTATACCTAAATTCTACGTCAGTCTGCATATTGGTTGATTCTGGCGCTATGCATTCTTTTATTTCTAAAAATTGCGTAAATAACTTAGGGCTTAGATGCAGTGAAGCTTGTGAGCCATTTGTAGTTAATCTTCCCAATGGGAAACAACTAGTAGGGTCCAAGCGGTTGTCAGAATTTCCAATGACCATTCAGGGCCGGAAGTTCGAAGCCGATTTGATTTGTATACCCATGGCTCCATACGACATTATTCTTGGGATGGACTGGTTGACGCATCACGGGGCGGTAATCTACTTCAAAACAAGGACTGTGACATTTTCATATGGGGGCCAGTTTTTGTGTAAGTTCAAGGGTCGTAATGACGCCGATAACGGAAAGCTGATCAATGCGATGGCTGTGTTTAAGTTACTCCGATAAGGTTGTATCGGGTACTTATATTATTTGGATAAGCCCAAAAAGGATGAAGTCTTGTTGCGCAACATTCCGATCGTATGTGAATTTGCCGACGTTTTTCCGGAGGAAATTCCTGGATTGCCCCCGAATCGTGACGTGGAGTTCACCATTGAACTGGAACCTGGTACGGCACCTATTTCCAAGGCACCGTATCGTATGGCTCCAGTGGAGATGCAAGAATTAAAGAAGCAAATTGAAGAGTTGTTTAAGAAGGGATATATTAGACCGAGTGCGTCGCCGCGAGGTGGTCCGACTTTATTTGTCAAGAAGATGGATGGTTCATTCAGGTTATGCATCGATTATTAGGAGTTAAACAAGGTCACTATCAAGAATAAACACTTGTTTCCACGAATTGATGATCTTTTGGATCAGCTGCAAGGAGCTAAAGTCTTTTCCAAGATCGATTTGAGGTCTGGTTATCATCAGCTTAGAATTCGTGAGGAGGATATTTCGAGGACTACATTCCGAACGAGAGATGGATACTACGAGTTCATAGTCATGACATTTGGACTTACGAATGCTCCAGCTATTTTCATGGATTTGATGCACATATGCTTTCATCAGTATCAGTATAAGTTCGTGGTGGTGTTTATCGATGATGTCTTGATTTATTCGCCGAACGAGGAAGTTCATGAGGAGAATTGATGTGTTCTTGCCTCCGATGACGTGCACACTTGTCAAAGGTGACACGTTGGATCTAGTCTTGGGCGAGAAGTCACAAGCTTTCCTTGTCAAGCCTGTCGTGGAACCCTTGGATGAATCCCTTGTTGTATTGTACGAAAGGTTGACAAGAGGATGGCAAGATGAATAGTGAGTTTTGAGGTTATCGGACACGGTGGTGACTGGATGCGAACCCGGTGGTGAGTGTATGGGTGGTATCGGCGGCGGCGACGATGGATGTCAAGACAGCGAAGGCGGCGGCGATGGTGAAGACGATGGCGGTTGCGATGGTGTTGGCAAGCGATAGACTGGGTTCGATTCTGGGTTCGATTCTGGGTTCGATGGCGACGACGATAGCGATGGTGATGATGAGTGTCACAAGCGAAGTGCTAGCGACGGCGACAACGATGGGTGTGGGTTCGGTTGTGGGTGCGATGGCGGAAGTGATTGAATGGATGGTGATTGAAACAATGATGTGATGGTTTAGGATAGATGACTTGAAGGTCAAGTCTTTGCCATAGCGTCGGCGCAGAGTGAAGGGAGATGCGAAGGAAGACTTTGCTTGAAGGATTCCAAGCGGTGCCGTAGCGTCGGCGGCGGAGTGAAGGGGATGCGAAGCTAGAGATAGGTGACGTCCGATCAAAGGAAGGAGGGTTTAACACTCGACTTAATCTTTGATTAAAATTGAACGTAAAAAAATTACAAGACATAAGTTTAACTTAAATACTAGAGGCGAGAACTTGGATGGGCCGAGTCGAGCCTAGTGGGCTAGCCCATGCAACATGCAATAGGCACACACCCTAAAATAGAAACTACTAATAATGGAAACTACTTAAAACAAGCAAAATACCAAAAGTATAAATGTCTCAAAAACAATGTCAAAACCGAGGCAAGTAAACCTCTAAATGTCTAAGCCGGTGGCGGCGAGGCATGGGACGCAAACACTGGGAGCGGCGGCGATGTCATGGTGTTTTGGCTCGATAGTGGGCGCGTCCGGTGCCGATGGCGAAGGGCTTGTGTCAGCGACTACGATGGTAGCGAGGACTTGGAGTCTGGGCTCGGTCTCGGGTGTGCCTTGGCCAGCGATGATGCGAGTGACTAGCGAGTGCACGGCGTCGGCGATGGCTTTGGCTCTCGATCTTGTGACTGGGCCCTCTGAGCGAAGGCTCATGGCTTGCTCCTCCTCTGTGGCCGTCATGGGAGGCGGGGTCACATCACCCTCCCCCACTTGGCTGTGAAGCGTCCCCGCTTCACCAACAACAAACTCAGGCTCCACATAAGGTGTCAAGTCCGAGACGTTGAAAGACGCATGGACTCCATAGTCTGTAGGGAGCTCGAGTTGATAGGCATTGTCACCTATGGCCTTGATCACTCGGAAGGGGCCATCTCCACGTGGGGCCAGCTTGTGCTTGCGTCGCGAGGGGAACCTTTCTTTTCGCAAATGCACCCAGACAAGGTCTCCGGGTGCAAAGACGACGTGGCGGCGGCCATGATTATGCTGCGATGCATATTGCGAGGCCCTTCTCTCCAATTGCTCACGTGTTCGGCGATGGAGCTCCTGCACTTGCTCGGTGCGGTTGGCGGCAGTGATGTGCACTGGGTCTCATAGTGGGCGCGGCGACATGTCCAAAGGCGTCAAGGGATTCCTACCATAGACGACTTCAAAAGGTGTTTGCTTGGTCGCCGTGTGCCTGCATTGATTGTAAGAAAACTCCACAAAAGATAGTAAGTCCTCCCAACGCCTAGGGTTGGCCTTTAACATGGTGCGAATGAGGGCTCCTAGGGTTCTATTTGTAACCTCAGTTTGGCCATCGGTTTGGGGGTGGTAGCTAGTAGAGAATAGAAGTTTATTGCCTAGCTTTCCCCAAAGTGTTCTCCAAAAATGACCAACAAACTTAGAATCCCTATCACTAACAATGGTACGTGGGACTCCATGAAGACGCACCACATGCTCAAAGAATAAATCGGCTATCTCACTAGCACTATGGGTTGTCTTACAAGCTACAAAATGTGCCATCTTAGAAAACCTATCCACAATCACAAAAATAGAGTCCTTACCTCGACGAGAGAGGGGCAAACCCGTGATGAAATCCATAGAAAGGTCTTCCCAAGGGGCATTCGGTATGGGCAGTGGGGTGTAGAGGCCGTGTGGGCTAGACTTGGCTTTGGCCCTTTGGCACATCACACAACTCCTACAGTAGTGGGTCACCTGGTGGGTCATACGAGGCCAGAAGAAGTGTTCTCTAAGCGCGGCCAAGGTCTTGGCAATCCCAAAGTGGCCTCGGCCATCGTGTGCTTCTTGGATCAAAAGGATCCTAATAGAGGACCTAGGGATGCATAGGCATCCAGCCTTGTACAAGTAACCCTTAGAAATAAAATAGGACTCAATCTCACGTACTCTAAGGCAATGCTCTAATATAGGCTTGAAGAAAGGATCAATAGCATATAACTCCTTTATCAAAGCAAACCCTAGAATCTTAGTTTGCACATGAGTCAAGAGAACGTACCTGCGTGAAAGGGCGTCGGCTACCACATTCTCTTTTTCCTTCTTGTGGACCACGACATAGGGAAATGTCTCAAGGAACTCCACCCAATGAGCATGGTGTCGGTTGAGGTGGGCTTGGCTCTTCAAATAGCTCAAGGCGGTGTGGTCGCTGTGGATGACAAATTCACATGGCCAAAAATAATGTTGCCAAGTCTTTAGCACACGTACTAGGGCATACAATTCCTTGTCATAGGTGGGGTAGTTGAGGGTGGCCCCAATAAGCTTCTCACTGAACAAGGCAATGGGCCTCCTCTCTTGGTGTAGCACACCTCCAATGCCGACGTCAGAGGCATCACATTCCACCTCAAATTGCTTGGCGAAGTCTGGGAGCTGGAGCAAAGGCGTGTGGCATAAGGCATCCTTCAAAGCCGAGAAGGCCTTCTCGTGTGCCTCAAGCCAAAAGAAAATTGGCTCCCTTCTTCGTGAGCTCGTGCAAAGGCACTGCAATGGAACTGAAATCCCTCATAAATAGCCTATAGAAACCGGCGAGGCCAATGAAGCTCCTCACCTGGGTGGGCGTTGTCGGCGTCGGCCACTCTCGGATGGCCTTGACCTTGTCTTCTTCTACGCATAAGCCATCTTTACTCACAACGTAGCCTAGGAAGTTTGTAGTGTCGGAGCAGAAATGACACTTGCCAAGATTGGTGAATAAGCTTTCACGGCGAAGGCAATCCAACACAAGACGTAGGTGATCGACGTGATCCTTAAGGCTACATGAAAACACAAGAATGTCATCGAAATAAACGACAACAGACTTTCCCATAAATGCTCTCAAGACATGGTTCATCAAGCGCATGAAGGTGCTAGGGGCATTTGTGAGCCCAAACGGCATGACGAGCCACTCGTAGAGCCCATACTTGGTCTTGAAGGCGGTCTTCCACTCATCACCTTCTTTCATTCGAATCTGTTGATAACCACTCTTCAAATCAATCTTAGAGAATAGAGTCGTGTCGTGTAGCTCATCAAGCATGTCGTCTAGGTGCGGTATTGGGTGCCTATACTTCACTGTGATCTAGTTTATTGCACAAAAATCAACACACATTCTCCACGTTCTATCTTTCTTGGGCACAAGGATCACAGGCACAGCACAAGGGCTCACAGATTCCCTGACAGAGCCGCGATCCAACAATTCTTGTACCTGGCGCTGTAGCTCCTGGGTCTCTTCGGGGCCGGCGCGGTAAGCGGCGCAATTGGGCAAGGAGGCACCAGGCACCAAGTCGATTTGGTGCTCAATGCCCCTTAGTAGTGGTAGACCATGTGGCAACTCCTCTGGAAAGACGTCGTCGAAGGCAGCGAGCAAGGCGGCGATGGAAGGCGGCAAGGACACGGCACTCGATGACTCAGAAATGCAAGGAGTAGGCACAAGAAGAAAACAAGATGCCCTGCCTATCAAAGCTGCAGTGAGCTCACTGGGCCGCGCCAGAAGCAGCATGTGCTCACAACGGCCTTGCAATGGAGGCATTTGAGGCGATCGAACGGCCAACTATGATGATGGCGAGGCGCTTGGTGATTTTTGTGAGGCACTGGGTGTATGGACACCTGTTCTTGAGCCAGAATGTGGAGAACCTGGCCAAGCCTTTGTGTTGCCTTTCTTGGTCTTCCTTGCGGCAGTAGTAGTGGCGCCATCACGATCCAAGGAGGCACTGGGTGGCCCACCTATGGCGTTCGTCGTCTTTAAGGCAGTGCCTAGTGGAGACAAAAAATGGCCAAAATTCGAGGAGGTTTGCTTCTGGAGTGCCGTTGGCTTCTCTTTCGGCCTTGTAGCGGCGGCCTCGATGGCCTTCTGGCAGTCTCGCTCAACCTGATCCTGCAAGATCTCATGGGGAGACATTGGATGCAAATGGACGTGCTTCCCGTGGTAATTGAACACATAAGTGTTCAAATAGCCATCATGGAGCACGTGTTTGTCAAATTGCCATGGGCGCCAAAGGAAGATATGGGTGGCGTCCATTGCAATGACATCACACAAAATAGAATCACATTATTGACCTATTGAAAAAGAGATTAATCACTGGCGAGATACTGTGTTACCTGGACTAGAAGAAATCCATTGGAGTGCATATGGTTGTGGGTGAGGCGTCGTTGGCAAATGGAAGTGATTCACGACCTTCTCATTCACAATGTTGGCACAACTTCCTCCATCAATTATGACACTCAAGGAAGCGGTTTGGACGAGGGCCCTTATGTGAAACAAGTTCTCTCGTTGGTCGCTTAGGCTTGCTTCCTTGACCGTGAGGAGTCGCCTTGTCACCAAGCTCAATGGTGTGCCCGCATGCAGTGAAGCAGGCTCATAGTCGTAGGCGTCCTCATCGTCCTTGAGGCCTTCGTCAATGGGCTCGAGAGCGGGCTCGTCTTCCTTGAATGACTCATAGCCGGCGGCGGCGGAGGAGAAGAGCACTTTCTTGGCATTTGGACAATCCTTCTTGTAATGTCCCCGGCCTCCACACTTGTAGCACTCTAGGTCTCGCGCGCGGTCTGTGCCCACTGGAGGCTGTCTGGGCGCGTTGGCGCAGCTAGCAGCGGCTGGCGTCGTGGGCTTCGGCTTAGCACCTTGGCTCGATGCGGCTGTGGCATTGGCATTGGGACGCACATTAGTAGAAGATAATGGATTAGGGTTAGAAGAATACATGGTTTGGCCACTTTGCCAAGTGTAGCTTTTGTGGCGATTGAGTTGAGTATGGATTTGCACCGCCGTTTGTGTTAACGTGTTGAGATCCTTGATTGGCAAGATCTCGAGTTGGTCTCGGATGGGGGCATTCAAGCCGCTCAAGAATTTGGTTCGCAACGTTGAAGGTGCAACACTAATGTTGGCCTTGTAGTACATGTCCTCTAACGTGGAGAAGAACTCGAGAGGAGTCTTGGAGCCTTGGCGAGCCATGGCTATCTCCATACGCATTTGGTTCCTATAATCAGGAGGCACATACTTCTTTGTCATCACGTACACCAATTGATGCCATTCGGTGACGAGAGGGAGGAGGCATCGGAAAGCCAATATCTTCTCGTACTAAAGTGTTGCTTCTCATTACTGATACGAAAGCCAATATCTTCTCGTACTAAATTCATCCAATATACGAGCACTTCAATGATAGGAGTTCGGACCTCAAGAAAGACACTTAAAATCTCAAAGAAGTACCATGAAATAGATAGCTTGATATCTCAATACCACGAGGTATTCCAACTTGTTATTAATATGTATTCTAACACCGAAAACTTACAACTCTAGATTTCACAAGCTCAATATCTCAATGATAATTCTAACTCTCCCAAGATCGTCATGTTCAAAGAGTACACCACATCATTAAAAGTCTCCTAGTGATACACACTTGGCATTAGCTTTTTCCATGCTCTTTGCGTGCAAACATGTGCAAGGTTACATACTTTCCCTCAATATACAGATACCATTTTCACATGACTCCTTAATTCCCATTAGGAGTGAACATTAAATACATAGTATGTGAACTACCTTCCAAAACACTTATCATAAGCATTCAATTACGTTTCAATCAGTCTTATATCGAACCATACGATCTGACCATAATCTCCTTAACCATACTGTGAGAGGTTAAGTACTTTCCTTCAAGATATAACGTAAATAGGGATAACGATCTTCTGGTAAGTGATATATATTGCAAACATGACAGGACCTGTCAAATGACTTAACTTGTCATCTTAATACCTCAAAACCTCATACTTAATATTGACATAATACCTTAGTTCCGCAAAATTTCGTGCATCCGCAATGACATCATAAGCCAAGTTTTCAAGTTCACTTTTTAGGACTATCTAATCCATCATGCATTTTATAATAACATAACCCCTTTTTACATTATGACAAAACCCATTAGTCCAAATAATTCTCCATAAGCATACACCTCACATCAAATACAATAAATTCCCTATTCACACTAGTCACCTTACTCAAGTTCAATCTTCTAAGAGTAATATTCCTTCACCCATCCATGAGATTCCATACTAATGTTGAGTATACTTCACTAGATCCATAAGACACTTATTCTCAAAATATTCAAACATGCGACATCAACTAGAGCATGGTCAATTCCTTATCTAACTTACAATTCGCACATCTTATGTACCCTTAACGATTACATATCCTTCTACCCGATTGATATATTACTCCTTAGAATAATCATCATAGATCAATAAACATAGGTTATGGAACACATCATACTATTTGGCTAATGATTACCGAATCACAAGTTATACACAAGTAACACAAGATTACCTAACCCCACTTATATAGCGTTCCTAAACCATTGATTCACATAACCAAGTCATACAATATATACTTGTATCACCACTCGTTGCAATATTTTCTCAATTTGTTTCTACTCACTCTCAATTCTAACTTAACAAATCATATAATAACCTTATCATAAAAACAATTTCACCACCGTAGACTACACCAATTGTAACAAATATCAATAACTCATTTATGAATGTCTTCTAAGGGTCATTGTCCAAATTAAAAGTCACCACACCCTTAAAAAGATTTAAAACCTAAATTTTTTGAAACAATCTTCTCCAGAACACTTTAACCTAAAACACACTCAAAAGGAAATATCACTTGCCACTATTTCTAAATTAGTCCCCATAAGTTTCATGTAATTACCCAATAGTTTATCTTTCGCGTCACTTTCTGAATGAGGTTACAGCATATCAAGAGAATCATTCAACAACGTATGAATACTCACGTGTTGATAGGAGTCACAAACCCAGAAATACAGTCAAGTCCTTATTCACCAACACCTATAAATATTCACATTTCATCCAAAACACGCAACTCATCACCTTAGAACATATAAATGAATGTAAAATTGTCATCTTAGAAATAAATGGGAAACCATATTCTCTTACAAGCCAAATCGAAACCTTAAGTCTTCAAACTCAACATGATATTCACATACGACTCATGTAAGTACAATATCAACGGAATGCAAACCTTAGAGTACTTCATAATTTCCGAATATCATCATCTCAATCACTCACAACTCTTAAAATGCAAAATCCAACTTTTAAAGCTCATAGATGAAAACAAGAGAGGGTACTAGCAACCATAACAAAAAGTCAAATTTCTTTCGAAAGATAATGTATCATCTGAATGAAACTAAAGAAACAAGCATACACTTACCAGACATATGCTTAAGCAGATGCTAATTCAAATATATACATATAAACACACACACATATATATTTATATATATATAACATACATTATCCTAATCACTTATGCAGTAAGCATGGAGATGGTGATGCGACGTATGATGTTGATTCTACCCATTCCCACAAGAATTAGAAACCTAAGCTCTGATACCAACTTCTGTAACGCCCCAAAACAATCATTAATGGGGAGTCACAGTGCCATGAATTTCCTGCAGAAATTCCCTCTGGAAATTAAAGAAAAGGAACTCAACGTGTGAAAATTCAAAACCTGAACAAGTACGGATCCAAAATTTAAAACCTATTCAGAAGACGATCTCCATGAAAACTCGATATACACTTGGGTCGGCGTACACAGACGCAACCACGACCCATCAGATAGAGTTTAACACTAACCAACGTTGCTAAATTAACCAAAAACTAACGAGTAGGCGAGTTTCATGAGTTGTTTAAAACCAGTACACTACAACTGTACAAGACCTGAAATAGAAATGAAAATCCCCATCCTAGAAGTGCATCACGTCGCTCGTCCTTCTCCATGCACTGGAACTGTACAACACTTGGCCATTCACAAATACAGCCTGTCCCCCACCGAAATGGGGGTTAGTCTCCAACCAGACTAGCAAGTTATATGAGCAATAAACGTGTAATAGTAAAAGTAAAGAAATCACCACTAGCAGACATACAAACATGCAAACATGAATGATCGTACATGCAGATATGATTATATATGAACCTAACAAATCAAGAATGCATTATTTCATCTAATTGCAAATGCACAAGAGAAGTTACAGATTAACATGCCCTAACATGTTGTCAACTCTAATGAATACCTAGATTGACATAATCTATTATGAATGCATTTTTTCCACATTATTCCAAGTGTACAAGAAAGTTACAGACAAATAGATTATAGCCTGAATGCATTAACAAACTCGATCACAATGCTTACGATTTACCGATAATAGGTACACCATACTCATATATCGATCAATCACACTTCGCGAGTACTTCAGTCAACTTCCAATCAAATTCCAAATTTGCAAGCAGGAAAGCGACACTTACACCAACATACAAACAAATATCTTGAATAAGCAGATACCACAAATACACTAAAATTTAATGTTCTAAATAACTATTCATGTAGGATTATGTTCTAAAAGTCGCTAGGCGGGAGCTGGGCGGTGAGGGGGGGGGGGGGGTAGCGCCTAAGCGGCTAGGCGGGGGCCTAGGCGGGGCCTAGACGGACTAAAATTTAATGCATGATCCATGTGATTATGTTGTTCCAAATTCATTAATCTTTATGAAACTATGTTGGAATGAGATTTGATATTATATTATGGGCCTTATTGTACAAAGTCTAACCCAAAATTATGTTAATGCATCCGTCATCTTCTAAGATGTTGCAGCTTCCACAACAATTGAGGATTCTTCTCGCCTAGGCGGATCTAGGCGGGTCCTATGCGGAGGGTGACCGCCTAGCACCTAGCCGGGGCCTAGGCGGTCCTAGGCGGGGATTTTTATAACATTGTGCAGGAACCGACATTGGCAAAGTTATAGGTAATCATGATATGTTCGTATTGAATGATTGCAATATCAAGTATCAAACAGAATAACAATCTGCATGCAAAGAACTACAACTGCAAGAATGTAATATCACATCACAGATCCCAATCAGCATTCAACCGAACCAAAGAGTTCCAGAATCAACACTTATCGTTTAAAACCTATATTCGGGTATACTTTTCTTTTAAAGAAAACTCAATGAAAAACCAACACTTACGAAAACGCTTGAAAACATTTACGAAAACATGTCCAAGCATGTCTTGTTCACGAAGGTACCTTATTGCCCGTATCTTGGGCTGAACCTGCCCGTATCTTGGGCTGAACCTTCCTGTATCTTGGGCTGAACTAACTTAGCACATCGTAGTCAAGCAATAAATATCATTTAACCAAATACAACGATTACAAGCCTTCATTCATCATCAACTTATCAAGATTTTATAATTTCAAGACATTTCTCAATGTAAGGTTTCTATACATCCATGATCAAGGTATAATCACCACAACAACAACAATCACAACGACAACAATCCCAGTAAGGCATAACGCACAAAAAGAGCAATAATACAGCATAACACATCAATTCGATATAATTAGACTCTCATGCATAATTAATGGGTTGATGACATGCATATTCCGTTATTTTAAACTTTTAGCTACGACACGCAAACGCCCACAAATAACTTGCCTCAAATGACGTTCAATGCAACTAATCCGTTTGTTGTAATCCGATGTCCGCTAGACGTCGCAAGAAATACAAAACGAACGCATATGTCGAACCTTCACGAAAAAGATCATAACTTTTTATATATATATATCCAAATCAAGATTCGCAAAGTTTCTCATGCTCATAAGAGGATTCCTTACCTTATAAACTCAGCCAATAATTTCCAATATTTACGAAATGTGCCCAAAAATTTCCAAAAGTGTACAGAAATGCCCTAATTCCAAGCTTTCACTTCCAATCTTTAAATCCAATCCACCTAAGCCTTCCACAACATCAATTAACCTCTAATTATTCATCATTTGCACCCTAAATACCTATTTTGAACAATGATATCCAAATCATGAGATTAGGTTTAAGAACTCTAGGAAAGTTTTACCTTGAAAACTCTTAACAAAGGTGGGTGCAAGGGCTTAAAGGAGGAGTTTGTTGCTCCTAGGGTGATGGTTAAACCATGCCCAATCTATACAGCAGGGGTAGCAGCCCTCAATAGCTGAGGACGCAGCTGAAGGCAGAGGAAAACATAGGAGGCGAGCAACTCCTTGGCGAGGACGACGACTCCTTGGCGGTGGCAACGACGATGAGCCACCTTCGCTAGGGAGTGAGGAGGAAGATAAAAAATGGAGGTGAAGGTCAGTGGAAATGGAGGAGAGGCAGCCAAGGAGGGGTCGGTGGGGATGATAAGAAAAGAAGGGAGACATTTCTAGAGTTTTTAAGAGATAAGTATGAAAGAAAAGGAAGAATTTAATAAGGAGTAGGATTCTTATTTTGTCTTTTTGTGCTAATTATTATTTTAACTATAATATATATATATGTATATAGAATTGGAATACCCTATTGGTTACCCGGAAATAATTCTAGCATTGATACGAGTTCCGTATCCGTAACGCTCGTCAACATTCATACTACAACTAGTAGTAGGAAAACACATTAATATTACTATCTGTAATAAAATATTAATACACATCTCGTTGTGATATTTCATACTGCCCCCCTTAAAAGAAGTTTCGTCCTCGAAACTGGATCTCCAGCAGTTCATAATAGCAACCCATTATGATCCTCAACTTCCCAATAGTCACCTCTATCGCAAGGATATAACCCTCGAATCTTTAATTACCTCTCTGTCATACATTTCAATTCATTCCCGAACATCATAATAAAGTATCCTCAAAATTATAAACCCTCGAAACATGAATCCTTAAATGGCCTTGTCCATGAGTAAACTTCTCCATATATACATAATCCCCTATAGCAACCACCTGGTAAAATCTGTTTGCTCCTGAAATAATAACTCACAACAATTATAAGGTTGGTCTACCACACCAGAGTGTCTAAAATTCTCATCGTCTATCAACCATGATATACATACATATACCCCAAAAAATAAAACAATTATCACATGAATACAATTAAAAGAACATACATCCAATAGAGTATGATCAACACGCAATCACATAGATCTCTACAGCATGAAGGTATATAGATATGGAATGACAACAACATTGTAGACTTGGATCAATGCACAAAAACACTAAGATAACGAAACAGCCTGGAATGCATCGGTGCAAATCACTCCTAATGTATAAAAACTTGAGCACTAGGCCCTCGGAGTTTAACTCATATGCCAACATCACGATTATTCGGTCAATATAATGGTATTGATATCTATCATGGACATAATTTGAATAAAATAATTCAAAAGGAAATACTTCACAATCCATCACATCTAATACATCTCAAACTAATGATCATAACATCTTCTAAATCAATAGGGAAAGAAAATCATTCTGAAGTCAATATATCAGGCTCTTAGAAGAAAGTATTACTAGCATAATAATGCAACGAGAACGCGCCTATAGAATATGATTAAGCACGCAAAAGGTCATGATATTCAGAAAAATATCTCATAAAGTGCGATAACACAGATACACCACCATGTATATTAGATAACATAAACTTGAAGTACAAGCTAAGGTATAAAACATTTAAGGATGCATCTAACAAATGAAGTTTGAACACCACTTCTCAAATTAAATTTTAGATAACTCCTTCAAATAGATCTTGATGAACAAAACCAAAAATGACTCGGGTATTGGATTTTAAAATTTCGAAAATTGAACCAATCTCTCGATCATTTAGTCAATATCAAAAACAAAAACAACAATAGTTACATACTATGAAACTTCTATAAAAATTCGATAATCACTTAGAATCTCCTCCGGAAGTATTTCATTCAAACTATTCCAAACCTCGATAAGAATACTTATTTTCCTCTATAAAGGCATTTGGACCAATTACTTAAAAAAATCCATAAACACATTGAATACCTTCTCGCACTCAATAGCCGAACCCAAAACTCAAAAGGAGGAAAATCCTCATAAGTCATATCCAAAAGTGTTGCTTCTCATTACTGATACGAAAGTCAGAATCTTCTCGTACTAAATTCATCCAATATACGAGCACTTCAATGATAGGAGTTCGGACCTCAAGAAAGACACTTAAAATCTCAAAGAAGTACCATGAAATAGATAGCTTGATATCTCAATACCACGAGGTATTCCAACTTGTTATTAATATGTATTCTAACACCGAAAACTTACAACTCTAGATTTCACACGCTCAAAATCTCAATGATAATTCTAACTCTCCCAAGATCGTCATGTTCAAAGAGTACACCACATCATTAAAAGTCTCCTAGTGATACAAACTTGGCATTAGCTTTGTCCATGCTCTTTTCATGCAAACATGTGCAAGGTTACATACTTTCCCTCAATATACAGATACCATTTTCACATGACTCCTTAATTCCCATTAGGAGTGAACATTATATACATAGTATGTGAACTACCTTCCAAAACACTTATCATAAGCATTCAATTACGTTTCTATCAGTCTTATATCGAACCATACGATCTGACCATAATCTCCTTAACCATACTGTGAGAGGTTAAGTACTTTTCTTCAAGATATAACGTAAATAGGGATAAACATCTTCTGTTAAGTGATATATATTGCAACCATGACAGGACCTGTCAAATGACTTAACTTGTCATCTTAATACCTCAAAACCTCATACTTAATATTGACATAATACCTTAGTTCCGCAAAATAACCATATTACTCTAGAATTTCGTGGATCCGCAATAACATCATAAGCCAAGTTTTCAAGTTCACTTCTTAGAACAATCTCATACATCACGCATTTTATAATAACATACCCCTTTTTACATTATGACAAAACCCATTAGTCCAAATAATTCTCCATAAGCATACACCTCACATCAAATGCATTAAATTCACTGTTCACACTAGTCACCTTACTCAAGTTCAATCTTCTAAGAGTAATATTCCTTCACCCATCCATGAGATACCATACTAATGCTGAGTATACTTCACTAGATCCATAAGACACTTATTCTCAAAATATTCAAACATGCGACATCAACTAGAGCATGGTCAATTCTGTAACACCCCGTAATTTTTAAGGGTATTTTGAATTATTTTTAATTTTTTCTTATGCCCGTTTTGCTAGACGGATTTAATTCAGTGAGTCT
This sequence comes from Rheum nobile, assembly GCA_027886185.1. NCBI lineage: Eukaryota > Viridiplantae > Streptophyta > Magnoliopsida > Caryophyllales > Polygonaceae > Rheum > Rheum nobile. The sequence goes on from WOAB01000163.1 coordinate 4,521,269, forward strand.
CGGACCTTCTCAAAAGGGGTCTGAGCTCTGTAAAATTTTCCGAGCATTATATAATACAGTTGAGGTGTTTTCGGGGTTAATATATCGTTAATGTACGAATATATTTAACCCGGAGTTAAGAAATTTAATCCAAACCAAGTTCGGATAAGAATTAACGAAGTCGGCCATTAACCGCGACTCACCGCGACCGGCCGCGATCGCGGTTTCGCTGAAAACAGAGCTGGCTTCGTCTTCCTCGCGCAAGTGGCTTGGGGGGAGATATTTTTGGGCTCGCAAGTGGCTCTTTTGCCTTGTCCCCTTGTCCCCTTCTTGTTTCCCATGAGGAGGCTCGGATTTGGGCTATAAATGGGGTGAGAACCGGAGCTCTCTTTCTATTCTTCTTCCTTCTTCTTTCTCCTCTGTTTCTCCTCTGTTTTTCACCATTGTTGAGCAGTTTTGGAGCTTCGTGAGAGGGAGATTTCGAGTGGTTCTTGAGTCGAGAAGGTACTCTTGAGTGTAGTGAGAAGCTTTGAGGTGTTGGGAGATCGAACCATAGACAAATCGAAGGCAAACAAATCGGTTTGGGTAAGAAATTCTCCATTGTTGTCTCGCGAGCTAGCCACTGTCACAGCACGAAAACCGCGACCGACCGCGACCTGCCGCGATCGCGGTATGTGTGCCCTAGTGGTGTGTTTTGTGGTTTGGCTTTGGGCTTTGCTCGTTTCCTTTGATTTCTTCTTGTATTCTTTTAGATTCATATATATGTGTATTGAATCTAAGTTAGGATCTTGTTATGGATCGTTTCCTAGAGATTTTTATTCCAGATTTGTTCCAGTTTTGGACCCAAGAGTCGTTGTCTCTAAGCTTTGCTTAAGCTTCTGCGGATTCAGGCAAGTGGCGGTTCGCTCTTGCTCATCATTCCATACTTTCATTAATTATCAATTGTTTGTTGTTAATTAATTTGGGATGATTCATCTGCTTAAGTTGGGAACAGTTTTGATAAATTATTTGATAAAAGAAGTGCTGTTATAATAGGTTGTATATTGCTAGATACAGCGCTATTATGTTCATAATGGTTTTGTTGTGGATTTTAAAGGTGAATTTCATATGAAAGATTATAATAGGTTGCATATACTGTTAGTGGCAACGCTATTTTGATATATATATATATATAGATTGTTAGATCTATGATGTTGGCCTTGATGGCTTTGTTTTGATGTGATATATGACTGTGTTGAACTATTTAGTTAGCACGAGTATTCGTAGGAACGTTTACTGGGGCCCAAGAGGTCCAGTCGTTTCTTGATAATTAAATGGAGAAAAGGGCATTGAGACCCTAATACCATTGGTGAGTCATGACTAGCCTCTATACTCGGGTATAGAGGTAGTGCACTTAGCTAGTGTCACATATATCTGGGGAGCAAATCTCGGGAGATGCTCCCAGGAGATCTCTTGTCTCGGGACGAGTTGATCATGATAAAAGCTTATAACGTGATGTGTGTGTGTGTTGACATTTAATAAGATACATGCCATGAGTATGCACATAATCAAAATGCCTTGACCATAATATAAAGTGTCGTATGAGTAAAGCACTTATTTAAAATGTTTGGCGAGTAGTGCAGCTAGGCGCTAGTGCAGCTAGGAAAAGCTCATCTTAGTTGTAGATCGCTCGTATGCGATACTTGTGTGATGTGGTTATGTGTGTTTGTTTGAGTTTTCCAACATTTGTCATATTTTCCTTTAGGGCTCGTTTCATTTGGAGTCTTCTTTTGGGATTGATTGCTGTGAGACTCGGTCTCCAGAGTCTTCTCTTGATCATGCTGCTTCATTTATTCTAGTAGGAGTATGATGGTTGACTAGCATACTCGGTTATTATTCGAGGGACGATGAGTCTAACCTAATACGACTGCTACGAACCACTCTGCTTTGTACCCTTGCGTAGTCTTTCATTAGACTGACCAACCGTTATATTCCTTGCATGGTTGGCTGGTGTCATCCGTTCGATTCGGCACATCAGGTGTATTGAAGATCCGAGAAGGCTAGAACGACTATGAAGATGAACGATGTTTTCGACAAGTTGTTTTGTCGCTTTGTATTTAAAAGATTTCCGTTGTGCTATTTTGTATTCTGTTAAAGACTTTTGCTGTTGTAATTCTGATTATTGGGTCGTTTTTGGAATCGTGTAATTCCGCGACCATGTGGTTTAATAAAAGTTATGATTTTAGTATTGTAACTGTGTTTTAAGTCAGTTATGACGTCGGAAAAGCCTGGGGTGACTTCGGGGTTTTACGTCCGGGGTCATCGGCAGTAACGCTTTCAAATGGGGTTAAATTTGGGGGTGTTACAGAAATGGTATCAGAGCTAAACAGTTTTCGTAGGCTCTGTTACAGAGTTGGAATCAGAGCCGAAAGTTTTTAAAACGGGTTTTGGGATTTAATGGACCATTTACTCGTTTTGTTTGAAAGTGTTTTCAAACGGCTCTTGTGAACTCACGGGTGGCACCAGTACCGGCACCGACACCATGTAAGGTGGCTGAGTGGCTTGGTGGCTCGGGTAGCTTGGCCTGGGGATGTTACAGATCCGGTTTGAAATATTTTCATTCATTAAAATATTTTCATTTGTTTGAAATATTTGCGAAGGCTCTAAATTTTCAAAAGTGAAAAAGTTACACCGTTCATAGTCGTGCCTCTTCTCTTGAGTCTGTTAAGGTGAATCTCTAGTGAGACTTGAGTTCCCAGTTTCCTTGTTATGCTTTGAGGTTATAAGACTTGTGGTATCACTCTTTTTGAGGAAATAGGAGTAGTATCTTGTGTGATTCGTTTTGAGGAACGTAGGAATAAGATGTTGTGATTATTCTTGGAGAAAATTAAGGAATCTTAAAGGATTTAAGTTAGAGATTGTTTAAAGGAAGGTGTTAAATTATTCTTGTAAGGATTTAAGTTAGAGATTGTTTAAAGGAAGGTGTTAAATTATTCTTGTAAGGATTTTAAGTTAGAGATGGCGTAAGGCCAGTCTTACTTTGAGATAAATGATGGAATTGTGTAAAGTACCATTAAGGAAATTAAGGAAGTTATGATTCGAGGTTACTAAGATTTAATATCTGAGTTGTAAGAAGTTAATGTATAAACCTTGGGTTTGTCTATAAAGAGATTGGAGGAGAAATGTGTGTTCTCCTAGTGAAGGTGCAGTAATATCGTTATGATGAATTTGGGAAACTTTTATTCTAAGGTAGTCATGATCTTGAGGAGTTAGTAAGAATTATTACATCGTATGTTATATGGAGATAAGATTGTATGATTATGTTATGATTAAGGATATTAAGTCCAGGTAGTAAGATTGGTACTGAGGCAGGTTCCTCTTTGGCTTTGAGGCAGTTGCGTAGCAAGGTGGTACCTTTGGTACGAGTTTTGTGCTCCAAGTTAGAAACCGAAGAGGTTACTTGGGAAACTGAGACGGGTGTACTTAGATACTTTCCCTACTTGTTGTCGGCCTTGATAATGCAAGTTTCGGGGTCGAAACTTAAAATAAGGGGGTAGTAATGTAACACCCTGTAATTTTTAAGGGTATTTTGAATTATTTTTAAATTTTTCTTATGCCCGTTTTGCTAGACGGATTTAATTCAGTGAGTCTCGGACCTTCTCAAAAGGGGTCTGAGCTCTGTAAAATTTTCCGAGCATTATATAATACAGTTGAGGTGTTTTCGGGGTTAATGTATCGTTAATGTACGAATATATTTAACCCGGAGTTAAGAAATTTAATCCAAACCAAGTTCGGATAAGAATTCACGAAGTCGGCCATTAACCGTGACTCACCGCGACCGGCCGCGATCGCGGTTTCGCTGAAAACAGAGCTGGCTTCGTCTTCCTCGCGCAAGTGGCTTGGGGGAGATATTTTTGGGCTCGCAAGTGGCTCTTTTGCCTTGTCCCCTTCTTGTTTCCCATGAGGAGGCTCGGATTTGGGCTATAAAAGGGGTGAGAATCGGAGCTCTCTTTCTCTTCTTCTTCCTTCTTCTTTCTCCTCTGTTTCTCCTCTGTTTTTCACCATTGTTGAGCAGTTTTGGAGCTTCGTGAGAGGGAGATTTCGAGTGGTTCTTGAGTCGAGAAGGTACTCTTGAGTGTAGTGAGAAGCTTTGAGGTGTTGGGCGATCAAACCATAGACAAATCGAAGGCAAACAAATCGGTTTGGGTAAGAAATTCTCCATTGTTGTCTCGCGAGCTAGCCACTGTCACAGCACGAAAATCGCGACCGACCGCGACCTGCCGCGATCGCGGTATGTGTGTCCGAGTTGTGTGTTTTATGGTTTGGCTTTGGGCTTTGCTCGTTTCCTTTGATTTCTTCTTGTATTCTTTTAGATTCATATATATGTGTATTGAATCTAAGTTAGAATCTTGTTATGGGTCGTTTCCTAGAGATTTTTATTCCAGATCTGTTCCAGTTTTGGACCCAAGAGCCGTTGTCTCTAAGCTTTGCTTAAGCTTCTACGGATTCAGGCAAGTGGCGGTTCGCTCTTGCTCATCATTCCATACTTTCATTAATTATCAATTGTTTGTTGTTAATTAATTTGGGATGATTCATCTGCTTAAGTTGGGAACAGTTTTGATAAATTATTTGATAAAAGAAGTGCTGTTATAATAGGTTGTATATTGCTAGATACAGCGCTATTATGTTCATAATGGTTTTGTTGTGGATTTTAAAGGTGAATTTCATATGAAAGATTATAATAGGTTGCATATACTGTTAGTGGCAACGCTATTTTGATATATATATATATATATATAGATTGTTAGATCTATGATGTTGGCCTTGATGGCTTTGTTTTGATGTGATATATGACTGTGTTGAACTGTTTAGTTAGCACGAGTATTCGTAGGAACGTTTACTGGGGCCCAAGAGGTCCAGTCGTTTCTTGATAATTAAATGGAGAAAAGGGCATTGAGACCCTAATACCATTGGTGAGTCATGACTAGCCTCTATACTCGGGTATAGAGGTGGTACACTTAGCTAGTGTCACATATATCTGGGGAGCAAATCTCGGGAGATGCTCCTAGGAGATCTCTCGTCTCGGGACGAGTTGATCATGATAAAAGCTTATAACGTGATGTGTGTGTGTGTTGACATTTAATAAGATACGTGCAATGAGTATGCACATAATCAAAATGCCTTGACCATAATATAAAGTGCCGTATGAGTAAAGCACTTATTTAAAATGTTTGGCGAGTAGTGCAGCTAGGCGCTAGTGCAGCTAGGAAAAGCTCGTCTTAGTTGTAGATCGCTCGTATGCGATACTTGTGTGATGTGGTTATGTGTGTTTGTTTGAGTTTTCCAACATTTGTCATATTTTCCTTTAAGGCTCGTTTCATTTGGAGTCTTCTTTTGGGATTGATTGTTGTGAGACTCGGTCTCCCGAGTCTTCTCTTGATCATGCTGCTTCATTTATTCTAGTAGTAGTATGATGGTTGACTAGCGTACTCGGTTATTATTCGAGGGACGATGAGGCTAACCTAATACGACTGCTACGAACCACTCTGCTTTGTACCCTTGCGTAGTCTTTCATTAGACTGACCAATCGTTATATTCCTTGCATGGTTGGTTGGTGTCATCCGTTCGATTCGGCACATCAGGTGTGTTGAAGATCCGAGAAGGCTAGAACGACTATGAAGATGAACGGTGTTTTCGACAAGTTGTTTTGTCGCTTTGTATTTAAAAGATTTCCGCTGTGCTATTTTGTATTCTGTTAAAGACTTTTGCTGTTGTAATTCTGATTATTGGGTCGTTTTTAGAATCGTGTAATTCCGCGACCATGTGGTTTAATAAAAGTTATGATTTTAGTATTGTAACTGTGTTTTAAGTCAGTTATGACGTCGGAAAAGCCTGGGATGACTTCGGGGTTTTACGTCCGAGGTCATCGACAGTAACGCTTTCAAATGGGGTTAAATTTGGGGGTGTTACAAATTCCTTATCTAACTTACAATTTGCACATCGTATGTACCCTTAACGATTACATATCCTTCTACCCGATTGATATATTACTCCTTAGAATAATCATCATAGATTAATAACATAGGTTATGGAACACATCATACTATTTGGCTAATGATTACCGAATCATAAGTTATACACAAGTAACACAAGATTACCTAACCCCACTTATCTAGCATTCCTAAACCATTGATTCACATAACCAAGTCATACAATATATACTTGTATCACCACTCATTGCAATATTTTCTCAATTTTTTTCTACTCACTCTCAATTCTAACTTAACAAATCATATAATTGCCTGGCACTGTAACTTAACAAGTCACAGTGCCAGGCAATTAAAGAAAAAGGAACTCAACATGTGAAAATTCAAAACCTGAACAAATACGGATCCAAAATTTAAAACCTATTCAGAAGACGATCTCCATGAAAACTCGATATACACTTGGGTCGGCGTACACAGACGCAACCACGACCCATCAAATAGAGTTTAACACTAACCAACGTTGCTAAATTAACCAAAAACTAACGAGTAGGCGAGTTTCATGAGTTGTTTAAAACCAGTACACTACAACTGTACAAGACCTGAAATAGAAATGAAAATCCCCATCCTAGAAGTGCATCACGTCGCCCGTCCTTCTCCATGCACTGGAACTGTACAACACCTGGCCATTCACAAACACAGTCAGTCCCCCACCGAAATGGGGGTTAGTCTCCAACCAGACTAGCAAGTTATATGAGCAATAAACGTGTAATAGTAAAAGTAAAGAAATCACCACTAGCAGACATACAAACATGCAAACATGAACGATCGTACATGTAGATATGATTATATATGAACCTAACATATCAAGAATGCATTATTTCATCTAATTGCAAATGCACAAGAGAAGTTACAGATTAACATGCCCTAACATGTTGTCAACTCTAATGAATACCTAGATTGACATAATCTATTATGAATGCATTTTTTTCCACATTATTCCAAGTGTACAAGAAAGTTACAGACAAACAGATTATGCCCTGAATGCATTAACAAACTCGATCACAATGCTTACGATTTACCGACAATAGGTACACCATACTCATATATCGATCAAGCACACTTCGCGAGTACTTCAGTCAACTTCCAATCAAATCCCAAATTTGCAAGCAGGAAAGCGACACTTACACATATCTTGAATAAGCAGATACCACAAATACACTACAATTTAATGTTCTAAATAACTATTCATGTAGGAACAATGTTCTAAAATTCGCTAGGCCGGAGCTGGGCGGTGAGGGGGGCCTAGCGCCTAAGTGGCTAGGCGGGGGCCTAGGCGGGGCCTAAACGGACTAAAATTTAATGCATGATCCATGTGATTATTTGATTATGTTCTTCCAAATTCATTAATCTTTATGAAACTATGTTGGAATGAGATTTGATATTATATTATGGGCCTTATTGTACAAAGTCTAACTCAAAATTATGTTAATGCATCCGTCATCTTCTAAGATGTTGCAGCTTCCACAACATTTGAGGATTTTTCTCGCCTAGGTGGATCTAGGAGGGTCCTAGGCGGAGGGTGACCGCCTAGCGCCTAGCCGGGGCCTAGGCGGGAATTTTTAGAACATTGTGCAGGAACCGATGTTGGCAAAATTACAGGTAATCATGATATGTTCGTATTGAATGATTGCAATATCAAGTATCAAACATAATAACAATCTGCATGCAAATAACTACAACTACAAGAATGTATTATCACATCACAGATCCCAATCAACATTCAACCGAACCACAGAGTTCCAGAATCAACACTTATCATTTAAAACCTATATCCGGGTATACTTTTCTTTTAAAGAAAACTCAATGAAAAACCAACACTTACGAAAACGCTCGAAAACATTTACGAAAACATGCCCAAGCCTATCTTGGACATGAAGGTACCTTATTGCCCGTATCTTGGGCTGAACCTACCCGTATCTTGGGCTGAACCTGCCCGTATCTTGGGCTGAACTCACTTAGCACATCGTAGTCAAGAAATAAATATCATTTAACCAAATACAACGATTACAAGCCTTCATTCATCATCAACTTATCAAGATTTTAGAATTTCAAGACATTTCTCAATGTAAGGTTTCTATACATCCCTAATCAAGGTATAATCACCACAACAACAACAATCACAACGACAACAATCCCAGCAAGGCATAACGCACAAAAAGAGCAATAATACAGCATAACACATCAATTCGATATAATTAGACTCTCATGCATAATTAATGGGTTGATGACATGCATATTCCGTTATTTTAAACTTTTAACTACGACACGCAAACGCCCACAAATAACTTGCCTCAAATGACGTTCAATGCAACTAATCCGTTTGTTGTAATCCGATGTCCGCTAGACGTTGCAAGAAATACAAAACGAACGCATATGTCGAACCTTCACGAAAAAGATCATAACTGTTTATATATATATCCAAATCAAGATCCGCAAAGTTGCTCATGCTCGTAAGAGAATTCCTTACCTTATAAACTCAGCTAATAATTTCCAGTATTTACGAAATGTGCCCAGAAATTTCCAGAAGTGTAAAGAAATGCCCTAATTCCAAGCTTTCACTTCCAATCTTTAAATCCAATCCACCTAAGCCTGTCACAACATCAATTAACCTATAATTAATCATCATTTGCACCGTAAGTACCTCTTTTGAACAAGGATATCCAAACCATGAGATTAGGTTTAAGAACTCTAGGAAAGTTTTACCTTGAAAACTCTTAACAAAGGTCGGTGCAAGGGCTTGAAGGAGGAGTTTGTTGCTCCTAGGGTGATGGTTAAACCATGCCCAATCTGTACAGCAGTGGTAGAAGCCCTCAACAGCTGAGGACGCAGCTGAAGGCAGAGGAAAACAGAGGAGGCGAGCAACTCCTTGGCGAGGACGACGACGGCGACGACTCCTTGGCGGTGGCAACGACGGTGAGTCACCTTCGCTAGGGCATGAGGAGGAAGATAAAAAATGGAGGTGAAGGTCGATGGAAATGGAGGAGAGGCAGCCAAGGAGGGGTCGGTGGGGATGATAAGAAAAGAAGGGAGAAATTTCTAGAGTTTTTAAGAGATAAGTATGAAAGAAAAGGAAGAATTTAATGAGTAGGATTCTTATTTTGTCTTTTTGTGCTAATTATTATTTTAACTATAATATATATATATGTAGATAGAATTGGAATACCCTATTGGTTACCCGGAAATAATTCTAGCATTGATACGGGTTCCGTATCCGTAACGCTCGTCAACATTCATACTACAACTAGTAGTAGGAAAACACATTAATATTACTATCTGTAATAAAATATTAATACACACCTCGTTGTGATATTTCAGAGTATAGGCTACATCTAAGTCCAATCCGAATGAAATATTACATCAATTAGCTTCCTCAACCACGATCGGTGCTTAAGGAACTCGAGGGGCATTTTTGGAGGTACAAATATTTCAATCACTTTTATATAATTGTTAATGTTATCTAAAGCGATGGGCTCCATTAAAGAAGCCCATGAAGGAGGTGTTTAATATCCTAAGGAGACCTAGCTTCTCACTCTGATTCAATTCTGATCAACCCTAGCCTCCCTTCATTCATAAGACTGACTTGAGCGTCGGAGGTGAAACGGGGGACAAGCTTCGCCTTTGGTCTTTTTCTATGTTTGCAGGGTACTGGAAAGATGATCAGAGGGCATCGGGAGATCGCTGAAGTTACGGGTTTTCGTCATCGTCATCAATATTTATTGTGGTACATTTTTATGCTACCGCATACTTATCCAATTAGGCGTTGGTTTACAACTATTTGTTATTTTGCTTTTTATGAATGGGTTATATTGCTCAGAATAAATTAAGCACTTTAAAACATATTTATAATTTTATCTTGAGTCCATATATTGCTTAATATATATATATGTATCATAGGACAAAATATAAACCCACCTTCTAGGAAAGGTTGTCAAAATTACAATCCAACTATCATGGGCATGTTTATATTACCTTTTTTATACGCATCACTGAGATAACATAAACCCACCTTCTAGGATGGGTTGCTCATGTCATATAGACTATCATTTGCGCATATGTTTTGGATTTTATTTTGAGAATTGCAACTAAATCCGACACATATCAAGTCTTGACATAGTTCTTGTACAACTGCTAACCTCTATTTTCTAGTATCAACAGAACAGTTTGGACCATTTTGATGAGGTCCGGTGAATCCTTCTCGTGGTTCATTTTTCGAGGTTATTACCATTTGAGTCTCTTTCGTGGAGATCGGGATTTAAAACCTTGCCTCATTAGAGACATTGTCTTCTCCAACGTGGGCATCGTTTGATTCTTGGAGGAGGAAATTTGGTTGCTTCTTCCTCTTGATCCTCCATCTCTTGGTGTTTCTAATTTGACCTCTCTAACTTTTAGGCCCATTAACTTTCTCCAGCCTTTCAAAGAGAGATGGTCGAGACATTCCAATTGCAGATGTGGTGTGAAGCCTTTAAAACACTAACACCCGAGGAGCAATTTCTTTCTCCACAAGATTCATATTTTGTTCCATTAAATGTATGATACTTGCTATTAAAAGTCCTCTTTCGTGGAAAACTTGCAAATTGTTGAGAACATTCTCAATGAGAAGTTTTATTTGTGCTTTCCCTTAGAAAAAGGACTCGAGTTTCGCACTTTAAGTTTATCCTCTATTTGTGTTCTTTGATAGGAAGGTGTGGGGGGTGGGGAGGTGGGGAGGTGGGGAGGTGGGGGGGGGGGGGGATTAGAGGCTTCACCTCGTAGCACCACCCTCAAACTTTTATTTTTACCTTCTGTAAAGTATATGTGAATGACCATTGTTTTGGGCTGATTTTGTATTGCGATGCTATTCGCTTTATTTATGGAGAATGGGGTCAAGGATTATATGAAGGGTAAAAAGAATGAGTAGTTTGAGAAGAAATAGCGATCGTGTTTAGAGTAAACGTGTATGAGAGTATGATTGCTACAAATCGAATGAGTCATGATTTATAGGGTCTTGGCACCCTTCTTATATAGGGGTCAAAATGTAGTACTATAAGGAATATGATCTTACCATAAAAGTAAGATAATATCGTAGCTTGAAGCTTAAGATAAAATAAACAAACATGGTAGAAAATATTTCCTTATATCGAACAAGGAAACTATATCTATAACGTGTTGGTGATATCATCCATTTTATACATATTTAGGACATGCACTTATGCCTTAGTTTTGTTTATTTCACATTTGTTTTATGCATTTATTAGTTAGTTTCATCATTTTCCCTAGCATACACTACTACAAAATATGCTTTTTAGCCCGGGCGTTTTCCATTATATAGCCCGGATATAGCTAAAAAGGGTTCGGGCTATTGGTTGGTGTGACAATAGACCAAATAGCCCGGACCCATTGTCACACGCCCGGGCTATATTCCTTCACATAATTTGGACTGAATTTCACTTAATAGCCCGGGTGTGTACAATGTATAAAAGGGGAAACATACTAAAACAAGCAATCGCTAATAATAAGGAAATATATAATAAACTATGGTAAGTCCTACTCCAGGGAGGACGCCATGGTCTAGGTCATCCCCGGCTCTTAGTGGACCATCTGACGGCGGGACAGGACCGCATCACTCTCCCTCCCTTAGAATCGAAGGCTTAAGGGATGAGATAATCTCAACTGAGGCTTAAGCTTTAATTTCAACGTAATTAGAAATGAAGTACAAGGTGGCTACTTATAGCTAAAGAGCTCAGCCAAAACCCTAATGGGCTTGGGCCTTATTCTAACTGATGGGTCGGCCCTCTTAAGCATAAGAGGAGCGCACACCCAAAATAAAAAATGCATAAAAGGAAAACATACTAAAATGCATAAAAGGGAAACATACTATAAAAATTATTTATTTCCACTATAGGAAAAATAATACAGTAACATGGATTTAAAAGTATCAACAAAACTGAACAAGGTGGAGATTAAAGTTGAACCAATGATTTATCAACTCCAGTAAGAATAATATGCTTTTCCCAACAACATTGATAGTCCACAAATAACTTGTTTCAATGTTTGTCGGCATCCTGAGAGACAAATTTACTAACGTATGTAGGGAATCAAATGTTGAGCCTTCATCTATATCATGAAGTCAAATTCACATTTTTAGACGGTGAACAACTGCTATACTTTTCCTTATATAAATACTAAATCATACAGCCTAAAATCCTAATCCAAAATTCAAATAATTTACTCTTATCAAATAATTTCTAGGGTTTATCGGCCAACAAAGGAACCAACCAACTGAAGCAGATTTGGGGTAGAAACAACGAACAAGAGCACCTTTTATCCCGGGAGGTATTGATCTTTCATCGCACATGCTACATTTCTCCTCATTCTGTTCATCAGTTACTTACGATAATGTTTTGCCTATTTATGTTATGCAGATTCTAGAATATCATCCGCAAATGCTGCAAGAATACCTGAATGGCACTAATAATACCGGTTTCTTATATCCAAGGTGAGACATTTTGTTACATCTATATTTGATAATAAACATACCCAACAGTTAACTTCACTATTTACAGCTGAAGTTTTCTTATTTTCTGATAATAAACATACCCAGCAGTTTTCTTCACTGAAACATGAAATTCATGTGAGGCTATTTTCATCAACAAACTTTTTAAAGTGGGCAATGATGCAATTCTAAAAAGAACGAAGCAAAAGCAGAAAAAAGCTCCAACTAATCAAAGCCTTAATTTTGAAAGATCTTCCTTCACTCATGTGACCACTTCAAGTTTGACTAAATATTTTACATGTAATTTTTATGTTGATCCAGTGGAGTAGATCGATTTAAGCGACAGTTTGCTCACCTAGAGGAACAAGTTAACCATGCAAGCAGCCAAACCAAATCAATGTAAGAAAACCAAACACAGTGAGAGAAATGAAGTGCAAGTCCAAAATATCACAGGACTCCAGCAAAAAAAAAGGTGCAGATTCAGATCTGCAATGTAAACTCCCGCAGCCTCAAACGGAAGAAAGATGGCCAGATTTGTTTGTTCAAAATTGTGACCCTAGCCAAGCAAGAGACATAGTTTACTGAACAATCAACAACATTTTTTTCATAGCCCAACTTACAACACACAATTTAGGGTTTTAGGGCTTTTTCAATTTCTGAATTTACAACTACAAATCCAAATCAGGGAGCGTCGGTGGAGCTGTGTAGTTAGGGAACGAGGAAGGATACGGAAGGATGCGTCGGTGGAGTTGTGTAGTTTAGGAAGGCGCCGGTGTATGTGAAAGTTAATTTTGGAGGAGTAAAAGGTGCGTGGTTAATTACGGCCACAAAATAGCCCGGATGTTTCGTAACCGGCTTATTTTAATGTGGGTTAATATAGAACGCGATAAAATAGTCCGGACATTTAAAAAAATAAACACGCCCGGGCTATTAAATTTTGACTCTTTTAAAATAAATGTGTTTTTAGCCCGGGCTTCTCTACAACGGTCTGGGCTAATATGTTATCTTTCTTAAATAGCCCGACTTCTTCTGATGTATCAGGACTTTATATCACGGATAATTAGAATCCGGGCTAAATAATCACGGGCTAAAAAACTTTTTTTGTAGTAGTGATAGAGTCTACACCGGTTTATTGCGTATTTCAGGTGAAAAGGTGGGCGTTGGAGTCATCTGTCATGAGCTATGGTACGGGACGTCATATGTGGAGCTATTCTATCCGAAACAAGGCAAAGTCGATCCAAGAACAAGACAACAAGGACTAAAGAACAGAAAAGTGAACCCGACACGCGAAATAGAAGAATGCACGGACCATAACTAGACCGTGCATTTTTATGCACGGTCCGTGCATTTACTCTCTGCAAAGGAGTAGTCCGTGCATAGGTGATTGCACGGACCACAACTGGACCGTGCACAAACTGCACGGTCCGTGCATATCCTCTCTGTAAAGGAGCAATCCGTGTAGTGTCAATTGCACGGACTGTGCCTTAGTTCGTGCACCGCGTACTTTTCCGAACTTTTGGGCTTCGGCCCATGACTACTTTTAGATGGTTTAAATACTTTTTACAAATTAATTTTTCAGACTTCTTTTTTCATTCTCTACATCGCCGTTTTAGCCCTAGAGTGTTTCTGGAGTTCTTTCTGAGATTTCTACAGATTGGACATTGTTACTCTGGATTTGATCAAGTATTTTTTTTCTTCTAATCTAGTTGAATGATTTTCTTCCTTCTTAAGATGTTTTTGATTGTTTCTCTGAGCATGTCTGGCTAATTCCATATTTCTAGGGTTGGGGTCATCCCAACTATGCATAGGTAGACTTGTTTGATATTTGCTTGAATGGACTCTAAAATTTTGTTGATGCATTCCTAGTGTGCTTAATGCTCATATTAGCTTATACGAATTGGATCATATTAGGGTTTGCAAACGAGAGGTAAAAACATTAATAGGTAGTCATATAGGGTTTGAGACCGAGAGGTAAATAATTTCTATTGGAATCCTAGGAATTGAACCTGAGATTTTATTATTGCGAGAGCATCTTAATTTCTCCTTTGGATTAATAACTATCATAGAAACCCTAAGATTAGGTTGGATTTAGCAAGTCACGAGAGTGGATGTTAATTCAGTTTGACCTCAGATTCTAAGCGCCCAAAGGGTCTAGATCTTGATTGGCAAGTCATGAGAGTGGATGTTAATTGAATCTTGGCACATTTGCTATCATCCGAGAGGAATTAGTAATTACCTAAGATAGTTACCTTCAACAAAGACAGACTAAATTTAGATGTTTATCTAGTTGAGTCTACTAAAGCATAGTTATGGGGATTCCTTGCCTTGAAAACATTCCCTCTATTGATTACAATCATCACTTGCATTTGTTTCTTAATTTTAGTTATTAGTTCAACGAAAATTTTCATCGTTTGGCTTAGCTTACCAGTAAAAGTTACAATCGATACTACATAGTCCTCATGGGAACGACACTTGAAAAGCTACAACTGAAACCATACGCTTATGGGTAGGTTTTTTTCTTATCACTTGGATCTTCTACCGTATAGATATTGCCAACTGTCACTGTCTTCTAGAATTGGGGCACGTCGTATATATGGAAACAACATCTTTATAGTCGTGTCGCTTGCCGCTCAATTTTTTCAACTCTTCAAGACGGTCTTCTTTATATCGCCTTCTTGTAACACCATTGATGATGATCCACTTCTTCACAACTCGAAGCGTCGGGGCCTTTCGTTTGGACACGATCATAGCACCCTAACAATACCCCTAACTCGTTTGGCAAATGAACCGTTTATGAGCATGTGAAACGTATTCAATAAATTGCCTTGAAACCCAAAATTCCATCAATCACATCAAAGATCACATCAGATCTTTTTTCAAATTTCAAACGATATTTTACTCCATATAAGGCAACATATGCTTATACTTTTCCTTCACTATTCTCCATGCCACTACAACAGGTATAAAATCTTCATTTCCGTAACAACCCCTAAATTACCTTAGCAATATTACCACTACTGACGTCGGAACGCATATCCGAAATCACCCAAGACTTACAGTATTGATCGCAAATATAACATAATACGTAAACATTCATAAATGATTCAAAATGTCTTATAACGATGTTGCGGAAAATGGAAACTAAATCAATATAAAAGATAGTAGCGAAGGACTTAATAAAAATATCAGAGTTACATAATCAGGATCTTAACCTTATTATAAACGAAATATTAAAATACTAAAAATAGATGCCCTTAATGTCAGTATCCTTCTTCTTCAACTTGGGAAGCATTACCGGATATGTTGTATGAGATGGATGACACCATCCATAATTGTAACACTCCCGACTTATGTCAATAGTGTCACACTCTAGTGACCTCAGACTTAAAGTCCAAAGTCACCCTAGGCTTTAATCTGAACAATTATGCTTAAAAACAATTATAATAAAGAGTATAAACGAAAGACTGGTATAATGAATACTCAATTCTTTTATTAAAACTCCTCTCGTAAATTGAGAAGGATAGTTTTACAAACAATGTGAAATTACAGCGGAAGACTATTTAAATAAACCTTAAATACATGACTAATTTATCTAAGTATTATATTTATTTGTGAAGATTAAATCAATACTAAACAACTTCAAAATAATATTTCTTTAGAATACAACCTTCAACTGCAAGCCTTTGTCTTTGATTTGTTACTACAATGTTGTCTGAGACCAACCACTGATGTATCATATAGGACGGATGACACTAGCCAACCATGCAAGAAAAGAGAAAGGTTGATTAGTCTAATGAAAGACTAAGCAAGGATATTAAAGAAAATGTTCTATGTGATTGTATCCAATTACTATCATTGTCTCTCGAATAAAAGTTGGTAGATGATACATAACTAAAATACTCTCACTGAAACAATAGAAGAGATATGATCCAAAAGAAGACTCCAACGGAATTGAGTCTTATGAGAATTAATGTTTGTTTGGGAACATTTATACTTATCACACAAAGTTTTGACAACTGACTCGTTTGACTATTTGGGTCCTCAACCAACCTCATTGCATATGCGAATCCAGATTGGAAAGGCGACTTACTTTAGACAGGAGCCCGAGCAGGTTCCACGTTGTACTTATCGCCCGAATAATATTACCTATGTGCATAGAAGCACTCATCTTATTTAATTTCAAAATGTACATTACGTTAAGGCTTTTATCCACATCAATCTCGAAACGAGATATATCATGGGACGAATCCAGAATATCGGCACTAACTAAGTGTTCCACCACTTATATCCGAATAGGGGTAGGTCATGACCAAAAAGTATTGGGACAATAAAAATCTCCTAATACCAAGTTATAAAGAAACAATTAAACCTCACAAGGTAAATTCTATTCCTAAGAATAATCGTGCTAACTAAGCATACAAGTCCACACCAAAGTTCATCTAGCACACTATGATAATAAATATATATATCTGAGGGTTATTGCTAGCAAATTATACCACCTAATATATAAGATTCATTTTCCACACCAATTTATCACATAAGTTCTCAAACACAAATTAAGAATATTTACCCCAACTTAACTAAAACAATTAATTAATTGTCAATTAAAACAAAGAAAATATTGCAAGAGTGAACCTCCACTTGTCTTGAGTTACAAAGAAGGTCGAACGGTGTAACGGAAACGATTGCTTTCGAATAGGAAATTGACTTCTTGTTTTAATTCTGTTCCAAAAGTGATTTTGAGACGTACCAAAATCACACAAAATAAACAAATTATAATTAGATAATTTATTCAATATCAAAATTTGAAGGATACTTGTCTCGGTTTCTAATTAAATTTAATTAAGTTTAAATAACTCAATTAATAAGACTCTACAATAAAACAATTATTTATACTATACCAAAAATCATTTAATCGTATATTCTAAATAATAATAACATATATAAAAAAATTTATTTATTGATTTACAACTCTAATAAATTTATAACCCAACTTATTATCTAATGAAATGTTAAAACTTAGCAATTCATAATATAAGATAATAAATAAAAAATATAATTAATTTAAAAGAATTCAATTTACCTTAAACATTTTCATTAATCCAGATTAACCTAATTAATCAAGATTAATTAAATTAAAAAACAAAATCGAAATTGGGCAAAAACGTTGCCGGAGGTCGCGTTTGGTTACCGGCCGGAGATCTGGGAAATTGAGCCTCGTCGGAGCACCAGCAGGGTCGGGGCTAGAGGGATTTTGAA
This sequence comes from Rheum nobile, assembly GCA_027886185.1. NCBI lineage: Eukaryota > Viridiplantae > Streptophyta > Magnoliopsida > Caryophyllales > Polygonaceae > Rheum > Rheum nobile. The sequence goes on from WOAB01000163.1 coordinate 4,539,005, forward strand.
GAGCACAACAAGGCGGAGCTAGAGGTGGGTTCAATTGCGGTGGTGGAGCTTCGTGGTGATCGGAAAAGCTTGATGAACAACCGTGACCTAGACGAAAGAGATCGGAAAGTTTTGGTCGTAGTGGATTTATTTAATCCATGGATGAATCTCTATTTATAAGGACTTTGATTTTCATTCCCGAGCTCTACACAATCATGCTAAGTTTGGCTCAAATCGATCCAGAATCAGATCGAATTTTGTCAAACAAATCAAATGACGTGTCCGCGAATATACTTACCTTCTCGGTGAAAATTGAAACGATTTAGGGGAAATTGATCCTGGATTTTTGTGGGATAATACACGTCTTGATCTTACCTTAAAATCCCATGTTGGAATTTTTAAAATCGCGCTCGAATTGAGGGCGAAATCCGTCATGGAAAAGCTTGGCTGGCTGCGTTTTTGGTTGAAGGTTGAAGAAGGCAACCCCAATTTCCAGTCGCCCCCCCCTTATTTGGCTTAATAACGCATTTTTGCCTAACTTTTTAAGTTGTGGAAAAAATGCCCTTAATTTTATTTTAAAAAATTACAAAATTTATCCAAACTTATTTATAACTTATTCTATTTTTATTTATACATTTTAACCCAAATTGAAGTTGAAGGAAAAAATAAATTATGCTAGTTTTAAGCTTAAATCACCTTTTCTTATAAACTTAACCATTTTTAAATCTTAATTAACATTTTGTTAATCTTAACTTAAATAATTAAAGTTAAATTGATAAGTTTATTTAAATTTAATTCACATATGGTTAACATAATTTAAATCATTCATGACTTAAAAGGGGTCACATACTTAGGGTAATTTGATATTTTATCCCTACATGGAATAAACATAATAAATCATATAACCTTTATTATAACACTTAAAACTCCAAATTTACATTCATTGTTATGCTTATTTATTTATTATGACACTATATTATTATAACCCATTTGATAATTTGTACACAAATTATCTTAACCTAACTTTTGAACTTAAGTTAATGAAATTTTAAATTACTCCTTTAAAAGAAATAAAATAAAATTCATAACTTTTATTATTCTCAAAATAAAATTACCATATTACCCTTTTAATTTAGGTGGGATATTACAATACCACCCCCTTAAAAATAGTTTGGACCCCTAAACTAGCGCTTAACAAGATAGAGAACAAACACACATGTCCCAATACATTACACCATCATTTATGAGTCCAGTCAGTCCTTATCAACACATGACTTGTACTATTTTGGCACTCAAGGATTCCCGAATGAACGCAGAACTCGAAATAGTAACGAATTTAGTAATTTTCAAAACAATGATGTACTTCTTTGTTATATGAAACGTTGAATTAAAATCAACTGAAGGACTGTTAAATGAACAAATTACACAACTATCGAGACTATAGACACACACATCCTAGCTCCTTATTCTTAGAAAGTCTAGAGAAAAAAATATAACTAATCATTCAGGGTGTCCTGCTTGTTGGACTGATGCATCACAAAGAGTTGTTGCCCTTGACTCGAAGATCCGATAGGCGCCTTGCCTTTATTTCGAGAAACAAATTGATCAAAGCGGAAACTTCCAATATTGGGTTTTGCCTACTGCCAGCGCTCGATGACTGGAATGTTTGTTCCAACCTTGGCCTTTCCGCCGACAGTAAGTTTGCATGTGGTCGTCTTTCCCACAAGTATATCATACCCACTTCTCTTTATTACAATTAAAATTCATATGCACAACTTCACCACAATTGTGGCATTGAATTGCACCACTACCCCAACCTGAGTGACAGGGCTAAAGTCGTGATGCCTATCAAATAAATCCCAAAATACCTACTAAGTAGTATAGCAAGCAAGTCAGGGTCGATCCCACAGAGAGTTAGGTTATCAACTTATGCAATTTGTTATCACCAACTAGGAACTAGGGGGGGGGGTGTTTGTTTGTGTTTCTCGTAACAAGGAATAAGGAAACAAGTAAATAAGTTCGCAGGAAAAGGTTGTAAATATGATGGGAAAAAGCGCCACACTCAACAGAGATCCACACAACAATAGATAGGTCGATCACGGAATTCTATCAATCTCAAGTTCTCAACTTTCCTATAGTTGTTCTTATCCTGATCTTAGATAACTATTAGTTCTACCAGCCCTAATAGTACTTATTACTAAATCAAATCCGAAAACCTTCAGAACTCAATAAAGCAATAGCATTCAACCAAGGATTAACAAGACACATGCAATAGAAATAACCCGTTACTATAAGCATGCAATTAACTCTCTCTCACAATTATGCGCTCGGATCCCCTATACGCACAATCGTGTTCGCTACTAGATATGCAACCCGAACCCGGAATCACAAGTCCTAGCAATTAGGAAGATATCAATAAACCTAGGTAGCTACTCTAGATAAATTAACATAAACCAATAAACATTTAAGCACAAGAGAATTAATCCAACTAGATAGGAAAACGAACAAGAGTAGAAAACTCACAACCAATCAATTGCTGGCTTCAAACTGTCAAGTGCAACAATGGAGGTTTAGTTCTCCATTAGGATTTGTGAGAGAAAAACGTAGAAAGGTGGCAACTAGGGTTCTTGGTGGCAAAACAAAAGGTAACCTAAATAAAGTCTTAGAAATAACCTTAAATACTAGGGAAAATAATCCAGAAATAAATAAAAGGAAATAACAAACTTGGAAACAAATGTTCGGAATTAAAAGAACACGGAATAAGAAAACTCGTAAAAGACTTTCAGTGCGTCTCCACCGCGGGTGCGGTGGCTCCACCACGGGTGCGGTGGCTCCACCGCCGGGTGCGGTGAAGCTTCAGTGGCTTCTGTTGTGCTCGCCGCGGGTGCGGCCATCCCACCGCGGGTGCGGTGGCGACGACTTCTCTAGCTTCTGCGACACTTTAGTAAAAATGCCATAACTTTTGATTTCCAACTCGGATTACGCTCATATTTTGAGGACTTGTAGTAGACGTCAAGATCTAACTCCTCGAATTAGAATCACTCCATTTGGACATCTGAGTAGAGAGAACGAACCATTTGAATTCAGCCCACTGTTCTTCTACTCTTCTCTTCACTTCAAACCTCTGTAAATCCCATGATTTCTTCACTTCTCGTCTCTAACTCTCAACTCCACAATTGTGCTCTAAACCCATCCAAATGGCACCTCAAAACTGGTAACAACTCCTAGATATGCACTATAAAATAGTGCCGATCAAATCCCTCATGCTTAAACCTTGCTCGTCCTCGAGTAAGCTAAAGTAAACCTACTCCTTCAATCAATCCCCAAGGTTTCAGGAAGCATAGAAAACTCAATCCCTCCAAATATTTCACCTAACAATAAACTCCAGGTACCAACACAATAAGCACAGCACAACACAACATACAATAATACAACACCACACACCAAAGCTACAAGGAAAGCAAAGTACCTCCCCCAAGCTTATCCCAAACACCATAGAGTGAACCAAAATCTAATCCTAATCTCCAATCTATCTTCTTATACCTCTCAGAGTGACCTACCCGACAATCCTTCTTTGACTCCCTTCTTATGACGCCTCGCCAAGAATAATGAGAAATCCTAAAATCACTCTTCTTCTTTTTCGCTCATTTTGCCAAGGCGCCCTTTCGGGCGTTGTAGTAGTATAGTGGTAAGTATTCCCGCCTGTCACGCGGGTGACCCGGGTTCGATCCCCGGCAACGGCGCCAAATTTGACAGGGCTAAAGTCGTGATGCCTATCAAATAAATCCCAAAATACCTACTAAGTAGTATAGCAAGCAAGTCAGGGTCGATCCCACAGAGAGTCAGGTTATCAACTTATGCAATTTGTTATCACCAACTAGGAACTAGGGGGGGGGGGGGGGTTTGTTTGTGTTTCTCGTAACAAGCAATAAGGAAGCAAGTAAATAAGTTTGCAGGAAAAGGTTGTAAATATGATGGGAAAAAGCGCCACACTCAACAGAGATCCACACAACAATAGATAGTTCGATCACGGAATTCTATCAATATCAAGTTCTCAACTTTTCTATAGTTGTTCTTATCCTGATCTTAGATAACTATTAGTTCTACCAGCCCTAATAGTACTTATTACTAAATCAAATCCGAAAACCTTCAGAACTCAATAAAGCAATAGCATTCAACCAAGGATTAACAAGACACATGCAATAGAAACAACCCGTTACTATAAGCATGCAATTAACTCTCTCTCACAATTATGCGCTCGGAAACAATCGTGTTCGCTACTAGATATGCAACTCGAACCCGGAATCACAAGTCCTAGCAATTAGGAAGATATCAATAAACCTAGGTAGCTACTCTAGATAAATTAACATAAACCAATAAACATTTAAGCACAAGAGAATTAATCCAACTAGATAGGAAAACGAACAAGAGTAGAAAACTCACAACCAATCAATTGCTGGCTTCAAACTGTCAAGTGCAACAATGGAGGTTTAGTTCTCCATTAGGATTTGTGAGAGAAAAACGTAGAAAGGTGGCAACTAGGGTTCTTGGTGGCAAAACAAAAGGTAACCTAAATAAAGTCTTAGAAATAACCTTAAATACTAGGGCAAATAATCCAGAAATAAATAAAAGGAAATAACAAACTTGGAAACAAATGTTCGGAATTAAAAGAACACGGAATAAGAAAACTCGTAAAAGACTTTCAGCGCGTCTCCATCGCAGGTGCGGTGGCTCCACCGCCGGGTGCGGTGAAGCTTCAGTGGCTTCTGTTGTGCTCGCCGCGGGTGCGGCCATCCCACCGCGGGTGCGGTGGCGACGACTTCTCTAGCTTCTGCGACACTTTAGTAAAAATGCCATAACGTTTGATTCCCAACTCGGATTGCGCTCATATTTTGAGGACTTGTAGTAGACTTCAAGATCTAACTCCTCGAATTAGAATCACTCCATTTGGACATCTGACTAGAGAGAACGAACCATTTGAATTCAGCCCACTGTTCTTCTACTCTTCTCTTCACTTCAAACTTCTGTAAATCCCATGATTTCTTCACTTCTCGTCTCTAACTCTCAACTCCACAATTGTGCTCTAAACCCATCCAAATGGCACCTCAAAACTGGTAACAACTCCTAGATATGCACTATAAAATAGTGCCGATCACTGAGCCTTTGGTGAAATCAGACTGAGTCGTCTCGGTCCTAGAACGATCAGACTTCTCAAACTTGGTAGAAGATGTTGGCCACTTAAATGCATTAAACTTCCCGATTATGTTGCCCACCTTTAACCTTATTCTTTTCCTCCAACTTTCGAGTGGATCCTCCAACTTTCGAGTGGATCCTCCAACTTTTGAGTGGATTCTTCCAGCGTAGCCTTTATTTTGTATGTTGCATCCACATACTACTCCAAAGTAGAGCAACCGTGATGCACCATTAGAGGTTTGATTTCTAAGCTCATCCAACCATGGATGTACCAAATCTTATGCTCTTCTGAATGCACTTCAGAGCCAGCATAATGTAGCAAATGATTGAGCTTTGTTGCCAGCTCGGTCACCTATAATATTTCAGTCTCTGGGTAGAGGAATTCTTTCACGTTCTCTTCTCTCATAGCACGAGAGAAGAATCGATCAGTGAGCTTTGATTTGAACATTGCCCAATTTAAATTTGGATGGTCATCCAATCCAGTTCCTTCCCACAACTCACTTGCTTCGTCTTTAAAATCCAACGAAGCTATGTGTACCTGTTCAGCCTCGGTGCAGACCACGTTTCGAAACAACCTCTCCATATGGGAGAACCAATAGGCAACCTTGATTGGTTCCCCGGTTCCGCCGTTGCTATCCGGGAACATTGAATTAATCATCTTCAACACTCGATTATAGTTCCCTTCATTTCTCTCGGGATGCACTGGAGGTGCAGGGTCTTTGTGTCCTCCAATATCAGCTACAACCTGAGGAACGAGAGCCGCTTGAGCTTGCGGTATTCCTTGGGCTGTCATTATCTTGACAACCTGCCTCACTATCTGCCCTACGACAGTAGAATCCAAAACAATCCGGGCAGGAGGTGGATTAAGTGGAACTTCCCCCGTAACTTGAGGGTTCACTTGTTCGTGATGGATATTTTCCCGTGGTGGCGGGTTATTGTTGTGGGAGCCAGATCTCGTGTCATCCCCTTGATGAGCAGCACTCCTCAGCTGACCTCGGAAACCATTGTTGGGACCTTCATCGGCCACTCGGTTGATGGATCGGGTGTTCACCATCTATTGATGAATTATAATGCCAATTTAGAATTTTTCAACTTGTATCGTATGATATATACTTAAACCAACTATGTTATGATTCGAATAATATGGGACCAAACTAATAGTTCATATTAGATTGACTGACCCACCACCATTATTCTTAAAACGATCTTATCCTCTTACTTGAGAATAAGGCAAACAGGAGAAATATCAACACCTGAATGACATATATCCTAAGAATGGAAGATATCCTTATGAATGGACCTACGAAATAAGTAACTGAATCGAAGCTTGTAGAAGTTTGAAAACCACTTATTATCAAACCTTATACATTTAACTTAAAAGAATAATTATTTATATAGTTAGTTTCTTAAGCTAGTTACATTATTATTTCTTTATAACCTTTAAAAAAACCCAAAACCATACTTTTAAGATTACAAAATAAACTTCAAGTTTCAACCCTTTTTATCACTCTGGAAAAAAAACTAATATAAAATTGATATTAGTGTCTTAATAATAACCACTAATTTTTTTTAAATCTTTTTATTAAAAAATTTCCTAAACTTTAAGCCATTTTAAAAACCTTAAATTTAATTCTAACAATTTAAGTTTTCGAAATTCCTTTATAAAAATAATATAATTTGAAAATAGTTTTGAAAATAATTTTGAAAATTCTCTAACGTAAGAATAGGCAAAGAATCTTAAAACCATTGCTCTGATACAATAATTTTAACATCCCTGACTTGTGTCAGTAGTGTCATACGCCAGTGACCTTAAATTTTAATGTCCAAAGTCACCCTATGTTTTAATTTTAACAATTATGCTTAAATACAATTATAATAAAGAGTGAACATTTGAAGACTTGTATAACGAATACTCAATTCTTTTATTAATATTCCTCTCGTAAATTGAGAAGGATAGTTTTACAAACAATGTGAAATTACAGCAGAAGACTATTTAAATAAGCCCTAAATACATGAGTAATTTATCTAAGTATTACATTTATTTAAGAAGATTAAATCGATACTAAACAACTTCAAAATAATATTTCTTTAGAACACAACCTTCAACTGCAAGCCTTCGTCTTCGAATTGCTACTGCAGTGTTGTCTGAGACCAACCATTATGGCACATTAATGTTTTTGAAGAGAAGTGCACTCAGATTCGAGGACGAATCTTTTTAAAGGGGGGGAGGATGATGTGATTCTATCCCATCTTCAAGACTTGGACAAGCTCAACAAGGAGGAAGGCATGGAGGACCAGCCAAGGAGCAAGGTAGCAAGCCCAAGGATGAGGAGCCCAAGGAAGAGAAGGACAAGCCCATATGCATCACTCGAGAAAAGGCCAATTAGGAGCTCCAACGATCACTTGATCTAGGCCTACTTTCTAATGGGCTTTTGGCAAGCAAGGAGGACGGCCCATCCACTCTCCTAATCACCAAAGAAGATGCCTACAACAAGCCATCTAGGAGACTTCTTCTCCTTGATGACAATCTCGGTGCCAAACGAGACTTAAGGCACTTTTCAAGGGCCTTTTTAAGGCATTGATTGAATGATATTTTTAAGACATTGGTTTAGCATTTTATGCATGGTGTTAGGAGTTAATTTTCTGCAAACAATTGCTTGAGGGCCGGCTGCTAGGGTATAAGGTCGCCGTCACCCCTCATTTCTTCTTTAGCTTAATTTTGAATCAAAAACACTCTCAAGAGAGATTTCTTCCTTAAGCTCAAGCAATTCGTGCATCTTTGTGAGTCATATCAAAGCTGCTCAATCGCATCCTTGAACCCCCTTGGTGAGTCACATCCAAGCTAGGATCAAGAACCCCTCTACGACGTGGTGAGTCATATCTACCTAGTGAAGGCTATCAATCGGCTCCTCCACCAACCACCACCGCCGCTTCCACCCTTCAAACTACCCTCCATAAGCCACCCTTCCACCACCAAGCGCCTCCCCCAACGCTTCCAAGCCTCCCTCAAATCGCAACCCTAAATCACCCTCCACTGCTAGGGTTTCCATCGAAACCATCCTCACTTCCACCCCCGATATCTCGAGGCCCACGTGGGCACCACCAGGCCCCTTATACACCATCAATATCAACCTCATCCACCACTACTACAGCCCAAGTACGCCGCAAAACGATTCCAACGCCGCCCTGCAGCCCGCTCCCAAAGATGCCTCCCCGGTTTGCCGAAGGGTGACGACCGGCCAAGCACTTGCACCGAAGCTCATCCAAGTCGATCCTTGTCAAATGGTATCAGAGCCACACAAGGTTTGGCCATCAAATCTGTCTTTTTAAAGTGCAATTTTCTCATTAGAAGTGCAAGCTTAGGTTGCCTAGACTTTTACTTCTGATTTTTGGCCTTTGTGTTGTGCAAACTCCATTGTTGTCTTGATCTTTGCTAGCTTCGACTTCTGAAATTTTCTGAGGTTGAAGAAGACCTTTTGCATGCTCAAAAAATCCAGTTACAACACAAAAAGTCGTTACACAACTCAACCATCATTAGCTAGTTAATTGCTTTCCTTATTTGGCTTTATTACCATATTTGCTTGCATTCAATATCTCCTTCTTTGCAGCCAATCCTTAGCCACGACTTTGACCTTAACATTGGTGTATATTCTTGCTTACTAAGTTGCTGCATAAATCGAGCTTTGGACTTAGGTTAAGGGAATTTCACTATTACATTTCTTGTGGCTAAGACAACACCGAGATTGTGCAAGAAAAGGACGATTGTTGGTGTGATTGTTCTCGAAATTTTGTTAGACTTTGTATGCTATTTCAGTATTGTAATAAGCTTCAAAACTTGTAGCTTTGCTCAAAAAAAAAAGTGCTCAAGAAAAACCCGGTCTAAATAGGAGAGACCATAGAAAAAGTGAGCCCTTGAAGAGCAAATTTTTGTTTTGTTTTCTTTCTTTGTTTTACGTGAGGTGTTGAATTGTTTGTGGTTGCTTGGGTGTGATAGTGGTCGGTACCTTCCTTGGCTTTGCTTGTGGTTCCGACTTAGTAGTGAAAATATACACCAATTTTTGCCCTACCCACAAAACCTAGCTCGTAACCTCACTTGAGCTTGCTATTTCTTGTGAATACTTTGTGCTTGAAAATTTCAGATTGTGAGGACCCTTGTGTGTGCTCAAGGGACCATTTGCTTTGATTATCTTCTGGATGTGCTTTGAGTGCTTTTGCTAGGTCTATTATGGGAGACAACTCCAAGAAATCCGGTGGGGGTAAGACCGCCTTGACCATCAATGAGCCCCCCACCTTACAATCCCTAATGGAGCCTATTCAGGGGTGGGCAAGTAGACTTGATGTATGCCTTCAAGAGACACAACAAAGAAGGCTTGAGGCCTCTCGACCGTGGCATTCCTCTACACCTAGTGCCACTTCCACCCTGCCAAAGGTGCAAGAGTATAAGCGTGAGTTGCCACCCTTGCAGACTAGGAAATATGCTCCACCACCTCGGCCAAAGCAAGAAAATGAGGAACCGACTGAGCACATAGAAGAAGAGCCTACGCAAAAGGAGGAGGAAGTTGAAGAACTATCTCTTTCATCTACAAAAGGAACACGTCCACCCATCATTGCCCGTAGCTCACTCAATTCTTTGGCTACTCCATGGATGGATGCAACATCTAAGGTTCCTTCATGTTTTCTATTCCTACTTCAAGAAGAGGTTGACGCTCAAGATGATAAGCCTTCCAAACTCAAGAGCACTTTAGACCATGACAAGAACAATGTTCAATCCAAGGCTCATTCTAGGGGAGTATCACTTGACTCTACTCAGTTTCTTCTTTTCCCCTTGCATCAAACTGAATTCTTTTCAAGGGTTAGAGAGTCCCTAGTTCATGAATCTGTTTTTGAAGGTGAAACTAGATACTCATGCAAACATCATAGTTCTCTTGTTCTATTCATGACTTGTGAGATACCTTTAGTTTGTGATCAACATGTATACAAGTCCTTGCATTCAGTTTTTGCATGTAGAACTAGACATTCATGTGGGCATCATTGTTCTCATTCACAATTCTTGTTTCATGATAAAAAAATGGTCCTATGCATTGCATTTGTTACAAAGTATGTCATGTGCATCTCATGTTCTATACTTAAGCACATCTTTAGGCTGAAGTTGGAAAATACTTGTGCATGGAAATTCATCCATGGATACTCAATGGAACTAATCATGCTTGCTTACATGTACCTTGCTTCCCCTAAAGATGTCTTGGTCTCTCACTTCCTTGTTTTTCTTTGTGCAGTTTTGTGTGCTCTAAACCTATTTCTTGAAGTGCACTCAGATTCGAGGACGAATCTTTTTAAAGGGGGGGAGGATGATGTGATTTTGTCCCATCTTCAAGACTTGGACAAGCTCAACAAGGAGGAAGGCATGGAGGACCAGCCAAGGAGCAAGGTAGCAAGCCCAAGGATGAGGAGCCCAAGGAAGAGAAGGACAAGCCCATATGCATCACTCGAGAAAAGGCCAATTAGGAGCTCCAACGATCACTTGATCTAGGCCTACTTTCTAATGGGCTTTTGGCAAGCAAGGAGGATGGCCCATCCACTCTCCTAATCACCAAAGAAGAGGCCTACAACAAGCCATCTAGGAGACTTCTTCTCCTTGATGACAATCTCGGTGCCAAACGAGACTTAAGGCACTTTTCAAGGGCCTTTTTAAGGCATTGATTGAATGACATTTTTAAGACATTGGTTTAGCATTTTATGCATGGTGTTAGGAGTTAATTTTCTGCAAACAATTACTTGAGGGCCGGCTGCTAGGGTATAAGGTCGCCGTCACCCCTCATTTCTTCTTTAGCTTAATTTTGAATCAAAAACACTCTCAAGAGAGATTTCTTCCTTAAGCTCAAGCAATTCGTGCATCTTTGTGAGTCATATCAAAGCTGCTCAATCGCATCCTTGAACCCCCTTGGTGAGTCACATCCAAGCTAGGATCAAGAACCCCTCCACGACGTGGTGAGTCATATCCACCTAGTGAAGGCTATAAATCGGCTCCTCCACCAACCACCACCGACGCTTCCACCCTTCAAACTACCCTCCATAAGCCACCCTTCCACCACCAAGCGCCTCCCCCAACGCTTCCAAGCCTCCCTCAAATCGCAACCCTAAATTACCCTCCACCGCTAGGGTTTCCACTGAAACCATCCTCACTTCCACCCCCGATATCTCGAGGCCCACGTGGGCACCACCAGGCCCCTTCTACACCATCAATCTCAACCTCATCCACCACTACTGCAGCCCAAGTCCGCCGCAAAAAGATTCCAACGCCGCCCTGCAGCCCGCTCCCAAAGACACCTCCCCGGTTTGCCGAAGGGTGACGACCGGCCAAGCACTTGCACCGAAGCTCATCCAAGTCGATCCTTGTCAGATATGATCCAAAAGAAGACTGCAATAGAATTGAGTCTTATGAGAATTATGTACATTTGTTTGGGAACATTTATACTTATCACACAAAGTTTTGACAACTGACTCGTTTGACTATTTGGGTCCTCGACCAACCTCATTGCATATGCGAATCCAGATTGGAAAGGGGACTTACTTTAGATAGGAGCCTGAGCGGGTTCCACGTTGTACTTATCGCCCGAAGTATATTAATTATGTGCATAAAAGCACTTATCTTATTTAATTATAAAACGTGCATTACTTTTTGGCTTCTAATCCATATCAATCTCGAAACGAGTTATATCATGGGACGAATCCCGAATATTGGCAATACCAAGTTATAAAGAAACAGCTGAACCTCGTAAGGTAAATAGCATTCCTATGAATACTCATGCTAACTAAGCATACAAGTCCACACCAAATCCACACCAAAGTTCATCTAGTACCCTATGATAATAAATATATATATGAGGGTCATTGGTAGCAAAATATACAACCTAATATATAGGATTCATTTTCCAAAGCAATTTATCACATAAGTTCCCAAACACAAATTAAGAATATTTATCCCAACTTAACTAAAACAATTAATTAGTTGTCAGTTAACAAAAATATGGAATAAATTGCAAGAGTGAACCGTCACTTGCCTTGAGTTATGATAAACAACATTAAAACACCTACAATTTACCATTTACAAAGAGCTAAAAAGTCGGGCGATAAACAACATTAAAAACACTCATGATTTACCATTTACGACACAAGATATAACTTTGAACGAAAGTAGTTTCAAATTATGTTAATTTCCTTGCGTGAATCATCTTATTTTGTCAAAATATTGGGGGAGACAGAAAGCTAAGAGTTTGGGCGACAAACAACACTAAAAACACCTACGATTTACCATTTACGACACAAGGCACAACTTTGAGCGAAAGTTATGAGTTTCAAATTTTGTCAATTTCTTTCCATGAATCATCTTATATTGTCAAAATATTGGCGGGACACAAATCGCTAACAGTTGGAACGACAAACAACACTAAAACACCCATGGTTTACCATTTACGACACGAGGCACAACTTAGAGCGAAATTTATGTGTTTCAATTTTTTTTCAATCTCTTTGCATGAATCATCTTATATTGTCAAAAGATTGGGAGGAAACAAAGAGCTAAGAGTTTGGACGACAAGCAACACGAAAAACACCTACAATTTACCATTTACCAGACAAGGCACAACTTTGAGCGAAAGTTATGACTTTCAAATTTTGTCAATTTCTTTCCGTGAATCATCTTATATTCTCAAAATATTGGGGGGAAACAAAGAGCTAAATGTTTCCGCGACAAACAACACTAAAAACACCTAGACTTTACCATTTACGATACAAGACACAACTTTCAGCGAAAGTTATGATTTTCAAATTTTGTCAATTTCTTTTTGTGAATCATCTTATATTCTAATAATATTGAGGGGAAACAAAGATCTTAGAATTTGGGCGACAAATAACACTAAAAACACTGATGATTTACAATTTACAACACTAGGCACAACTTTGAACGAAAGTTATGAGTTTCAAATTTTCTCAATTTCTTTTTGTGAATCATCTTATATTGTCAAAATATAGGGGGGAAACAAATAGATAAGAATTTGGGCTACAAACAACACTAAAAGCACATACGATTTACCATTTACGATACAAGGCAAAACTTTGAGCGAAAGTTATGAGTTTCAAAATTTGTCAATTTCTTTTTCTGAATCATCTTACATTGTAAAAATATTGGGGGAAAACAAAGAGCTAAGAGTTGGGGTGGAAAACAACACTAAAAACACCTATGGTTTACAATTTACGAAACATAGAGTGAAAGATATGAGTTTCAATTTTTATCAATTTCTTTGCGTGAATCATCTTATATTGTCAAAATATTGGGGAGAAACAAAGAGCTAAGATTTTGGGCGACAAACAACACTAAAAACACCTACGATTTACCATTTACGACACAAGGCACAACTTTGAGCGAAAGTTATGAGTTTCAAATTTTGTCAATTTGTTTCCATGAATCATCTTATATTGTCAAAATATTTAAGGAAACAATGAGCTAACAGTTGGGGCGACAAACAACACCAAAAACACCTATGGATTACCATTTACGACACAAGGCAAACCTTAGGGAGAAATTTAAGAGTTTCAAATTTTGTCAATTTCATTGTATGAATCATCTTATATTGTCAAAATATTGTGAGCAAACAAAGAGCTTAGAAGTTGGGCGATAAACAACACTAAAAACACTCATGATTTACCATTTACGACACGAGGCACAACTTTGAACGAAAGTTATGAGTTTAAAATTTCGTCAATTTCTTTGCGTGAATCATCTTATATTGTCAAAATATTTGGGGAAACAAAGAACTTAGAGTTTGGGAGACAAACAACATTACAAACACCTACCATTTACCATTTACGACACAAAGCACAACTTTGAGGGAAAGTTGTGAGTTTCTAACTTTGTCAATTTGTTTCCGTGAATCATCTTATATTGTCAAAATATTTAAGGGAAACAAAGAGCTAACAGTTGGGGCCACAAACAACACAAAAAACACCTATGGATTACCATTTACGACACGAGGCACAACTTAGAGCGAAAGTTATGCGTTTCAAATTTTGTCAATTTCTTTCGGTGAATCATCTTGTATTGTCAAAATATTTGGGGGAAACAAAGAGCTAAGAGATTTCGCAACAAACAACACTAAAAACACCAAGGATTTACCATTTATGGTATATAGCACAACATTGAGCGAAAGTTATGAGTTTCAAATTTTGTCAATTTCATTCCGTGGATCATCTTCTGTTTTCAAAATATTGGAGTGAAACAAAGAGCTAAGAGTTTGGGCTACAAACAACACCAAAAACACCTATTGTCAAAATATTGGGGGGAAACAAAGTGCTAACAGTTTGCGCGACAAACACTAAAAACACCTAGGATTTACCATTTGCGGTGGCACAACTTTGAGCAAAAGTAATGAATTTCAAATTTTATCAATTTCTTTCCGTGGATCATTTTATGTTTTCAAAATATTGGAGGGAAACAAAGAGCTAAGAGTTTGGACGACAAACAACACGAAAAACACTTACAATTTACCATTTACGACACAAGGCACAACTTTGAGCGAAAGTTTTGAGTTTAAAATTTTTTCAATTTCTTTTCATGCATCATCTTATATTTTCAAAATAATGGTTATTGTCTGGGTGGTATCGGCGGCGGCGATGATGAGTGTCACGACAGCGAAGAAGACGGCGATGGCGAAGACGATGGTGATAGCAATGGAGTCGGCGAGGGATCGACTGGGTTCAAGTTTGGGCTCATTGGCGACGACAATAGCGATGGAGAGGGTAGATGTCACAAGCGATGCGAGCGACGGCGACATCGGTGGATGTGGGTCCGATAGTGGGTTCGATGGATGCTATTGCGATGGCAAAGGCGGAAGCGATTGTATGGATGATGTTTGATGCGTTCCTACTAGTGGTGAAGGATCTCTGATCTTGTTTGGGAAGCCGTGCAAGGGTGGAATGATGGAACGCGGTGTCTGGAGGTTGGCGCGTGAGGGAGAACGGCTCGAAAGAGATCGAGCACTTGGCCATAGCATCGACAGCGGAGGATACGGACTCGAGAGATCGAGTGATTGTCGTAGCGTCGACAGCGGAGGGGATAGACTCGAAAGATCGAGTGGTGGCCGTAGCATCGGCGACGGAGTGAAAGAGATGAGAAGTCAGACTTTGGAGGTGACGCAGATCTAAGAGAATGGAGGCAAATGGCTCTCGACAAGTAATCTTAGATTAAAATTATGCGTAACCTAAAACAGATAGCTGAGTTGGCCTTTTATAGCGAGACTCGGATGGGCCGAGTCTTGCTTAATGGGCTAGCCCACGCGACACGCGTGGAACACACACCCCAAAGAAAACGCTGAAAATACTAATGTTCAAATAAATACAAAGTAATTCAAAGAACACGTTCATCATTGAATACGAGGATCTTGAGATAGAACACGTGAAATGATGATGGCGAGGATCTTGGCTGTAGAACGCGTGGAATGCGTGCAATGATGATGGCGAGGATCTTGATGTACAACGCGATCTCTGGGCTTAGCTGGAGTCGCTTGAATGAAATCGCGGTCTCTGTGCCAGATGCTAGAAGTATGATGAAGATCACGGACTCTGTGCTCGATGCGAGTCATGGAAGGAAGAACGCGGTCTCATACTAGGCCTTTCTGAGCTCAAGGTCATGGCTTCTTCTTCTATGGTCGTCATGGAGGGCAGGGTCGCATCATCCTCCCCCACTTGGCTGTGAAGCATTCCCGCTTCACCATCGTCGAAGTTGTGCTGGATATACTCGGGCAAGTGCACCCACGCGAGGTCTCCGGTGTCGAACACGAATCGTCGGCGGTCGTGGTATGGCGGATAGGCACTAGACACCCAGTCGAATGTGATTTGAATGCCACTCAAGGCTGGTAGAGCTTGGGGAGGCGCCTCTGGCAAAGCTTCCCTAAAGGGGGTCTCTAGAGTGCAACGCATTGGCACCAACATGAAACAGGGTGCGTTGTCTTGAAAGGTAGCATGGAGGTCACGAGGAGGTCCAAGAAGCAAGTTGTGCTCTAAGGTTCCTTGTAACGCGGTCTTTGCAACGTCCTGGCCTCTAGATCGCGCGTTGGGCTCCTGGTCGTTGTAAATGACTTCATGCCCTTTGGAAGAACGCGTTGTCCTACTACTAGGGTCAGGTGTGTTGGAAGCATCTCCAGGAACTGAGTGGGGTCGCGTTGATGTTGGCGCGTGCTTTGCTGTTGCCATAGTCTTTTCCCGATCACGCTCGACCTGATCATGGGAAATCTCATGGAGAGACAGATGTAAGAAAGTCACGTGCCTCCCGTGGTAGGTAAACACATAGGTGTTTAGATACGCATCGTGAAGTACACGACGATCGGACTGCCATGGACGCCCAAGCAAGAGATGGGTGGCATCCATTGCAATCACATCACATAAAATAGGGTCATGGTAGCGACCAATGGAAAAGGGTATAAGACACTGTTGTGAGACAGTGTTACCTGAGCTGGAAGATATCCCACGTAGGTCATATGGTGGTGGATGAAGTGTGTTCGGCAGACTGAGAGGGTTGACCACGTTCTCTTTGTTGATGTTTAAGCTGCCGCCACCATCGATGATGACACTAAACGACGTGGTAGTAACCAAGCAACGCGTTTGGGAGAGATTCTGGCGCTGATCGACAAGGTTGCCTTTCTCGGTGTCATCGTTGAGTCCTTCAATTGTCTCAAGATGTGTCTCCTCCTCGTAAGACTCAACTTCCTTGGCAACAGTGGAGAAGAGGACCTGCTTCTTTTTTGGACAATCCCATTGGGAGTGATCGCGTCCTCCACACGTGATGCATGCACTTTGATGTGCGGGGTCATTGCCCTGGACTTGGGCCTTGGATGCGGTTATGCGAGACATTGTGGAAGTGGGCGTCATGATTTTGGCGTCACAGCCTTGGTTGTACGCGGTGAATCCTGAGACTGGAACACGTACATCAGGAGTAAGGGAGGGACTAGTGTGATGATCATACCTGCTTTGGCCCTGATGTTGCCAAGATGAGTGCGTGCTGCGGTTGTGCTGGTGGTGCAACTCTACTTCTTGGCATTGGTACCGAGGCTAGGCAGGTGCTAGATTGGTCGCGTAGTGTGGCACGGCGTCGTAGAGAGGGTTCTCGTTGGCGCGCACACCATGGGTTCTATCGCGTCCAAGCTGGCGACTTGCGCAGGCTGGTTAATCTTCGCCGCGAGCAAACCCGTCCCTGGGCGCATAGGCATCTTCGTGTCGGCGTCTTCGCGGCTGGGCTTCGCAGTCGGCTCGGCAAACATATATGTGCATCACATTGCGGCACTCGCCACCAATGTCACGAGCACGATCTCCTTGGGGCTGGAGACGCGGTGGAAGGATCCAATCCAAGGGATGGTCCTGCAATGCAATTGGATCTCCAAGATAGGGGTGACAAGAGCCGAAATGTATCATACCTGAGTCTTCGACTTCCTCGTCGTCGAAATCCTCAAAGGCATGATGGATCGTCGGCGTCGTGTAGCCATAGCTATTTGAGGCATAGCGCGGTGTGCGCGTACTCTGGTGGCCAAGGTGGTCACGAACAGCGAAAGGGATGGGTGTTGTTGCAGGTGGTCTCACGCGATGTTCGTCGCGCTATGGGCGTCGAAGTGATCGTCGCGGTGTAGTATCTTCTCTCGCGTTGTGGCACGATCTGTTGTCTCAGGGCGCAGAGGGTGGTTCATCGCGTTGAACAACTTGGAGTTGAGCAACTTGGCGCCGTAACTCTTGTATGGTTTGGATTTGAGCAACTTGGCGCCGTAACTGTTGTAGCTCGCATTGTTCATCCGAGAGCTCCAAAAGGGGATCTTCATCGTGATGGTCTTGTTATGGCGCCAATGGTGGGTTTGGCGCAGTCTCATTACCTAAGACAATATAACCAGACATTGCGAGTAAAAATGAACAAAAGACAACACAACCAAAGATCAAGCAAGCAACTAGCAAGTAACAAGTGTTCACGTAGGAGGGCGCGTTCTTTTGGCCGTGAGGGCGGCTTAAGGCAAAACACAAAACAAGTGTGATATGCAAGCACAAAACCAAACCAAACCAATTGAATAAAGTCTTAACCTCTGACGTAAACAACACAAACACACAAGAACCAACCTTCAAGGTGTTAACCTAGACGGTGGAGGGATGAAGAAGATGAGCCTAGCCGAGAGGGGGAAAGAAGGTTGTCTTATTTTGGCTTTCCTTCTTCTTCTTTTTTTTTAAATTGTCACGTTCTTTTTTTTTTTTAAATACGACTTTGACTTTTTTTTTTTTGAAATTCAAATCTGAGATCTTGTTTGACTTTGATTAAAGATCGGATAAGAATTAAATGAAATAAAATAAAATCGGCTAAGTAACTAAATGGAGAAAGAAATCGCAAGATTGACGCGATAGGAGAGAGAAAATTGATGCAGATTTATGGCAGTCAATCAACAAGAAGATATGGCATTTATGGCATGCGAAATTCACGTAATCAATTAAGCAAATTAAGCAATTAATTCCAGCAGATTTTACGCGCACAAACCTCGCGAGGGAATCAAGCAATGATCGGCCAAGAGATGCCCTTGTAGGAACCGAAAGGATAAGCATGTGTTTGAAGAAAAAAAAATTGAGTAACTATGGCGGAAGCAATGATGATGGGGGAGAAAAAAATTTCGTGAACAAATGAAAACTCGACAAGCGACTTACAAGATCAAAGGCTCTGATGGCAGTTGATGCGTTCCTACTAGTGGTGAAGGATCTCTGATCTTGTTCGGGAAGCCGCACGGGGGTGGAATGATGGGACGCGGTGTCTGGAGGTTGGCGCGTGAGGGAGAACGGCTCGAAAGAGATCGAGCACTTGGCCGTAGCATCGACAACGGAAGATATGGACTCGAGAGATCGAGTGATTGTCGTAGTGTCGACAACGGAGGGGATAGACTCAAAAGATCGAGTGGTGGCCGTAGCGTCGGCGGCGGAGTGAAAGAGATGAGAAGTCAGACTTTGGAGGTGACGCAGATCTAAGAGAATGGAGGCAAATGGCTCTCAACAAGTAATCTTAGATTAAAATTATGCGTAACCTAAAACAGAAGGCTGAGTTGGCCTTTTATAGCGAGACTCGGAAGGTCCGAGTCTTGCTTAATGGGCTGGCCCATGCGACACACGTGGAACACACACCCTAAAGAAAACGCTGAAAATACTAATGTTCAAATAAATACAAAGTAATTCAAAGAACGTGTTCATCATTGAATACGAGGATCTTGAGATAGAACGCGTGAAATGATGATGGCGAGGATCTTAGTTGTAGAACGCGTGCAATGATGATGGCGAGGATCTTGATGTAGAACGCGATCTCTGGGCTTAGCTGGAGTCTTTTGAATGAGATCGCGGTCTCTGTGCCAGATGCTAGAAGTATGATGAAGATCACGGACTCTGTGCTCGATGCGAGTCGTGGAAGGAAGAACGTTGTCTTCATACTAGGCCTTTCTGAGCTCAAGGTCATGGCTTCTTCTTCTATGGTCGTCATGGAGGGCAGGGTCGCATCAGTGTTGGTGTGTGAGTTGGGGATAAATGACTTGAAAAGACAAGTCCTTTGCCGTAGCGTCGGCGCGGGGTGAAGGGAGATGCGAAGGAAGACTTTGCTTGAGGGTTCAAGAGGTTGCCGTAGCGTCGGTGCGGGTGAAGGGGATGCGAAGATAGAGGGTGACATCCGATCAAGGGTAGGAGGATAAACACTCTACTAAAGCCTTGATTAAAATTGAACGTAAGTAAAAACAATAACAAAGTTTGACTTAAATACTAAAGGCGAGAACTCAGATGGGCCGAGTCGAGTCTAGTGGGCTAGACCATGCAAACATGCAATAGGCACACACCCTAAATATGGAAATAACTATAAATAGAAAGTGTCTACAACAAGCAAACTACTAAATATAGAAATGTCTCCAAACAATGCAAAACACATGGCAAATAAACCTCTAAATGATCAACCCGGTGGCGGCGAGGCAATGGACACAGACCATGCGAGCGACGGCGACGATGGGTCGACTGGCTTGGCGGTGGGTGCACCCGGTTCCGGCTGCGATGGGCTCGATACTCCGATGCCGATGGTGGCGAGGACGACGAGTCTGGGTTCTGTCTCCGGGCTACCTCGGCCAGCGATGACGCGAGTGACTAGCGAGTGCACGGCGTCGGTGATGGCCTTGGACCAGGACCTTGTCATTGGGCCCTCTGAGCGAAGGCTCATGGCATTCTCCTCGTATGTGGCCGTCATGGGAGACGGGAGCACATCAGCGACAAACAACACTAAAAACACTGATGATTTACAATATACAACACTAGGCACAACTTTGAACGAAAGTAGTGAGTTTAAATTTTCTCAATTTCTTTTCGTGAATCATCTTTTTTTGTAAAAATATAGGGGGGAAACAAATAGCTAAGAGTTTGGGTAACAAACAACACTAAAAGCACCTACGATTTACCATTTACGATACAAGGCACAACTTTGAGCGAAAGTTATAAGTTTCAAAATTTGGCAATTTCTTTTTGTGAATCATCTTACATTGTAAAAAATTTTGGAAAAAAAAAGCTAAGAGTTGGGGTGGCAAACAACACTAAAAACACCTATGGTTTACAATTTACGAAACATAGAGCGATATATATGAGTTTCAATTTTTACCAGTTTCTTTGCGTGAATCATCTTATATTGTCAAAATATTGGGGGGAAGCAAAGAGCTAAGAGTTTGGGCGACAAACAACACTAAAAGCGCCTACTATTTACCATTTACGATAAAAGGCACAACTTTGAGCGAAAGTTCTGAGTTTCAAATTTTGTCAATTTGTTTTTGCGAATCATCTTATATTGTCAAAATATTTAAGGGAAACAAAGAGCTAATAGTTGGGGCGACAAACAACACCAAAAACACCTATGGATTACCATTTACGACACGAGGCACAACTTAGGGCGAAAGTTATGAGTTTCAAATTTTGTCAATTTCTTTGTATGATTCATCTTCTATTGTCAAAATATTGTGGGGAAACAAATAGCTTAGAAGTTGAACGATAAACAACACTAAAAACACTCATGACTTACCATTTACGACACGAGGCACAACTTTGAACGAAATTATGAGTTTCAAATTTTGTCAATTTATTTGCGTGAATCATCGTATATTGTCAAATTATTGGGGAAAACAAAGACCTAAGAGTTTGGGAGACAAAGAACATTAAAAAAACCTACGATTTACCATTTACGACACAATGCACAACTTTGAGGGAAAGTTATGAGTTTCTAATTTTGTCAATTTGTTTCCGTGAATCATCTTATATTGTCAAAATATTTAAGGGAAACAAAGAGCTAACAGTTGGGGCGACAAATAACACCAAAAACACCTATGGATTACCATTTACGACACGAGGAACAACTTAGAGCGAAAGTTATGAGTTTCAATATTTGTCAATTTCTTTGTATGAATCATCTTATATTGTCAAAATATTGTGGGGCAACAATGAGCTTAGAAGTTGGGCAATAAAACAACACTAATAACACTCATGATTTACCATTAACGACACAATGCACAACTTTGAGCGAAAGTTATGAGTTTCAAATTTTGTCAATTTCTTTCTGTGAATCATCTTGTATTGTCAAAATATTGGGGGGAAACAAAGTGCTAAGAGTTTGCGCGACAAACAACACTAAAAACACCTAGGATTTACCATTTACGGTACAAGGCACAACTTTGAGCGAAAGTAATGAGTTTCAAATTTTGTCAATTTCATTCTGTGGATCATCTTTTGTTTTCAAAATTATGGAGGGAAACAAAGAGATAAGAGTTCGGGCGACAAACAACACAAAAAACACTCATGATTTATCATTTACGACACAAGGAACAACTTTGAACGAAAGTAATGAGTTTCAAATTTTCTCAATTTATTTCCGTGAATCTTCTTATATTGCCAATACAAGGAACAACTAGGATTAAAAACACCTCGGATTTACCATTTACGATACAAGACACAACTTTGAGTGAAAGTTATGAGTTTCAAATTTTGTCAATTTATTTCCGTGAATCATCTTGTATTGTCAAAATATTGGGGGGAAACAAATTGCTAAGAGTTTGCGCGACAAACAACACTAAAAATACCTAGGATTTACCATTTACGGTACAAGGCACAACTTTGTGCGAAAGTAATGAGTTTCAAATTTTGTCAATTTCATTCCGTGGATCATCTTAAGTTTTCAAAATATTGGGGGGAAACAAAGTGCTAAGAGGTTGGGCGATAAACAACACTAAAAACACTCATGATTTACCATTTATGACAGAAGGCATAACTTTCAACGAAAGTTATGTGTTTCAAATTATGTCAATTGCTTTGCGTGAATCATCTTATTTTGTCAAAATATTGGGGGGAGACAAAGAGGTAGGAGTTTGGTAGACAAACAACACTAAAAACACCTACGATTTACCATTTACGACACAAGGCACAAATTTGACCGAAAGTTATGAGCTTCAAATTTTGTCAATTTCTTTTTGTGATTCATCTTATATTGTCAAAACATTAAAGGGGGAAGGGGACAAAGAGCAAAGAGTTGGGGTGACAAACAACACTAAAAACACCCACGGTTTACCATTTACGACACAAGGCACAACTTTGACCGAAAGTTATGAGTTTCAAATTTCGTTAATTTTATTTTCTGAATCATCTTATATTGTCAAAATATTGCGGGGATGGGGGGGCAAAGAGCTAAGAGTTGGGGTAACAAACAACATAGAGAGAAATTTATGAGTTTCAAATTTTGTCTATTTCTTTGCTTGAATCATCTTATATTGTCAAAATACGGGAGCGAAACAAAGAGCTAAGAGCTTGGATGACAAACAAAACGAAAAACACTTACAATTTACCATTTACGACACAAGGCACAACTTTGAACGAAAGTTATGAGTTTCAAATTTTGTCAATTTTTTTTCCGTGAATCAACTTATATTGTCAAAATATGGGGGGGGGGGGACAAAGAGCTAATAGTTTGGACGACAAACAACACGGAAAACACTTACAATTTACCATTTACGACACAATGCACAACATTGAGCAAAAGTTATGAGTTTCAAATTTTGTCAATTGTTTTTCCGTGAATCAACTTAAATTATCAAAATATTAGGAGAAACAAAAAGCTAAAAGTTTCCGCGACAAATAACACTAAAAACACCTAGGATTTACCATTTACGATACAAGGCACAACTTTGAGCGAAAGTTTTGAATCATCTTATATTGTAAAAAATATTTGGGGATCATCTTATATTGTAAAAAATATTTGGGGATAACAAAGAGCTTAGAGTTTGGGCGAGAAACAACACTAAAAACACTGATGATTTACAATATACTGTCTAGGCACAACTTTGAACGAAAGTTTTTGAGTTTCAATTTTTCTCAATTTCTTTTCGTGAATCATCTTTTATTGTAAAAATATTGCGGGGAAACAAATAGCTAAGAGTTTGGGTAACAAACAACACTAAAAGCAGCTACGATTTATCATTTACGATACAAGGCACAACTTTGAGCGAAAGTTATTAGTTTCAAAATTTGGCAATTTCTTTTTGTGAATCATTTTACATTGTAAAAAATTTTGGGAAAAAAAAAACTAAGAGTTGGGGTGACAAACAACGCTAAAAACACCTATGGTTTACAATTTATGAAACATAGATCGATATATATGAGTTTCAGTTTTTACCAATTTCTTTGCGTGAATCATCTTATATTGTCAAAATATTGGGGGGAAACAAAGAGCTAACAGTTGGGGCGACAAACAACACTAAAACACCCAAGCTATACCATTTACGACACGAGGCACAACTTAGAGCGAAATTTATGAGTTTCAAATTTTGTCAATTTATTTGCGTCAATCAACTTATATTGTCAAAATATGGGGAGGGGGACAAAGAGCTAAGAGTTTGGACGACAAACAACACAAAAAACACTTACAATTTACCATTTACGACACAATGCACATCATTGAGCGAAAGTTATGAGTTTCAAATTTTGTCAATTTTTTTCCGTGAATCAACTTAAATTATCAAAATATTGTGGAGAAACAAAAAGCTAAATGTTTCCGCGACAAACAACACTAAAAACACCTAGGATTTACCGTTTACCATACAAGGCACAACTTTGAGCGAAAGTTGTGATTTTCAAATTTCGTCAATTTCTTTTTTTGAATCATCTTATATTGTAAAAATATTCGGGGAGAACAAAGAGCTTAGAGTTTGGGCGACAAACCACACTAAAAACACTGATGATTTACAATATACACACTAGGCACAACTTTGAACGAAAGTTGTGAGTTTCAATTTTCTCAATTTATTTTCGTGAATCATCTTTTATTGTAAAAATATTAGGGGGAAACAAATAGCTAAGAGTTTGGGTAACAAACAACACTAAAAGCACCTACGATTTACCATTTACGATACAAGGCACAAATTTGAGCGAAAGTTATAAGTTTCAAAATTTGGCAATTTCTTTTTGTGAATCATCTTACATTGTAAATATTTTTGGGGAAAAAAAAGCTAAGAGTTGGGGTGGCAAACAACACTAAAAACACCTATGGTTTACAATTTACGAAACATAGAGCGATATATATGAGTTTCAATTTTTACCAATTTCTTTGCGTGAATCATATTATAGTGTCAAAATATTGGGAGGAAGCAAAGAGCTAAGAGTTTGGGCGACAAGCAACACTAAAAGCGCCTACTATTTACCATTTACGACACAAGGCACAACTTTGAGCGAAAGTTATAAGTTTCAAATTTTGTCAATTTGTTTTTGCGAATCATCTTATATTGTCAAAATATTTAAGGGAAACAAAGAGCTAACAGTTGGGGCGAAAGTTATGAATTTCAAATTTTGTCAATTTCTTTGCGTGAATCATCTTATATTGTCAAATTATTGGGGGAAAAAAGATCTAAGAGTTTGGGAGACAAAGAACATTAAAAACACCTACGATTTACCATTTACGACACAAGGCACAACTTTGAGGGAAAGTCAATTTGTTTCTAATATTGTCAATTTGTTTCCGTGAATCATCTTATATTGTCAAAATATTTAAGGTAAACAAAGAGCTAACAGTTGGGGCGACAAATAACACCAAAAACACCTATGGATTACCATTTACGACACGAGGCACAACTTAGAGCAAAAGTTATGAGTTTCAAATTTTGTCAATTTCTTTGTATGAATCATCTTATATTGTCAAAATATTGTGGGGAAACAAAGAGCTTAGAAGATGGGCAATAAACAACACTAATAACACTCATGATTTAACATTTACGACACAATGCACAACTTTGAGCGAAAGTTATGAGTTTCAAATTTTGTCAATTTATTTCCGTGAATCATATTGTATTGTCAAAATATTGGGGGGAAACAAAGTTCTAAGAGTTTGCACGACAAACAACACTAAAAACGGCTAGGATTTATCATTTACGGTACAAGGCACAACTTTGAGCGATACTAATGAGTTTCAAATTTTGTCAATTTCATTTCGTGGATCATCTTATGTTTTCAAAATATTGGATGGAAACAAATAGCTAAGAGTTTGGGCGACAAACAACACAAAAAACACTCATGATTTATCATTTACGACACAAGGAACAACTTTGAACGAAAGAAATGAGTTTCAAATTTTCTCAATTTATTTCCGTGACTCATCTTATATTGCCAATACAAGGCACAACTAGGATTAAAAACACCTCGGATTTACCATTTACGATACAAGACACAACTTTGAGTGAAAGTTATGAGTTTCCAATTTTGTCAATTTCTTTTCGTGAATCATCTTCTATTGTCAAAATATTGGGGGGAAACAAAGTGCTAAGAGTTTGCGCGACAAACAACACTAAAAACACCTAGGATTTACCATTTACGGTACAAGGCACAACTTTGAGTGAAAGTAATGAGTTTCAAATTTTGTCAGTTTCATTCCGTGGATCATCTTATGTTTTCAAAATATTATGGGGAAACAAAGTGCTAAGAGGTTGGGCGATAAACAACACTAAAAACACTCATGATTTACCATTTATGACACAAGGCACAACTTTGAACGAAAGTTATGAGTTTCAAATTATGTCAATTGCTTTGCGTGAATCATCTTATTTTGTCAAATTATTGGGGGGGAGACAAAGAGCTAAGAGTTTCGGTGACAAACAACACTAAAAACACCTACGATTTACCATTTACGACACAAGGCAAAACTTTGACCGAAAGTTATGAGTTTCAAATTTTGTCAATTTCTTTTTGTGAATCATCTTATATTGTCAAAAAATTGGGGGGGGGGGGGCAAAGAGCTAAGAGTTTGGGTGACAAAGAACACTAAAAACAACCATGGTTTACCATTTACGACACAAGGCACAACTTTGACCGAAAGTTATGTGTTTCAAATTTCATAAATTTCTTTTTTTCTGAATCACCTTATATTGTCAAAATATGGGAGCGAAACAAAGAGCTAAGAGTTAGGACGACAAACAAAACGAAAAACACTTACAATTTACCATTTACGACACAAGGCACAACTTTGAGCGAAAGTTATAAGTTTCAAATTTTTTCAATTTCTTTTCATGCATCATATTTTATTGTCAAAATATTGGTGGGAAACAAATCGCTAATAGTTGGGGCGACAAACAGCACTAAAACACCCAAGCTTTACCATTTACGACACGAGGCAGAACTTAGAGCAAAATTTATGAGTTTAAAATTTTGTCAATTTATTTGCGTGAATCAAATTATATTGTCAAAATATAGGGGGGGGATAACAACGAGCTAAGATTTTGGACGACAAACAACACGAAAAACACCTACATTTTACCATTTACGACACAAGGCACAACTTTGAGCGAAAGTTATGAGTTTTAAATTTTGTCAATTTCTTTCCTTGAATCATCTTAAATTATCAAAAGTTTGTGGGGGAAACAAAGAGCTAAGAGTTTCCGTGACAAACAACACTAAAAACACCTAGGATTTACCATTTACGATACAAGACACAACTTTGAGCGAAAGTTATGATTTTCAAATTTTGTCAATTTCATTTTGTGAATCATCTTATATTGTAAAAATATTCGGGGAGAACAAAGAGCTTAGAGTTTGGGCGACAAACAACACTAAAAACACTGATGATTTACAATATACAACACTAGGCATAACTTTAAAAGAAAGTTTTGAGTTTCAAATTTTCTCAATTTCTTTTCGTGAATCATCTTTTATTGTAAAAATATTGGGGGGGAAACAAATAGCTAAGAGTTTGGGTAACAAACAACACTAAAAGCAACTACGATTTACCATTTACGATACAAGACACAACTTTTAGCGAAAGTTATGAGTTTCAAAATTTGGCAATTTCTTTTTGTGAATCATCTTACATTGTAAAAATATTGGGGGAACAAAAAGCTAAGAGTTGGGGTGGCAAACAACACTAAAAACACCTATGGTTTACAATTTACGAAACATAGAGCGAAATATATGAGTTTCAATCTTTACCAATTTCTTTGTGTGAATCATCTTATATTGTCAAAATATTGGAGGGAAACAAAGAGCTAAGAGTTTGGGCGACAAACAACACTAAAAACGCCTACTATTTACCATTTACGACACAGGGCACAACTTTGAGCGAAAGTTAGGAGTTTCAAATTTTGTCAATTTATTTTCGCGAATCATCTTATATTGTCAAAATATTTAAGGGAAACAAATAGCTAATAGTTGGGGCGACAAAAAAAACCCAAAACACCTATGGATTACCATTTACGACACGAGGCACAACTTAGGGCAAAAGTTATGTGTTTCAAATTTTGTCAATTTCTTTGTATGATTCATCTTCTTTTGTCAAAAAAATTGTGGGGAAACAAAGAGCTTAGAAGTTGGACGATAAACAACACTAAAACCACTTATGACTTACCATTTACGACACGAGGCACAACTTTGAACGAAATTATGAGTTTAAAATTTTGCAATTTTTTTGCGTGAATCATCTTATATTGTCAAATTACTAGGGGAAACAAAGATCTAAGAGTTTGGGAGACAAACAACATTAAAAACACCTACGATTTACCATTTACGACACAAGGCACAACTTTGAGGGAAAGTTATGAGTTTCTAATTTTGTCAATTTGTTTCCGTGAATCATCTTATATTGTCAAAATATTTAAGGGAAACAAAGACCTAACAGTTGGGGCGACAAACAAAACCAAAAACACCTATGGATTACCATTTACGATAGGAGGCACAACTTAGGGCGAAAGTTATGTGTTTCAAATTTTGTCAACTTCTTTGTATGATTCATCTTCTTTTGTCAAAAAATTGTGGGGAAACAAAGAGCTTAGAAGTTGGGCGATAAACAACACTAAAACACTTATGACTTACCATTTACGACACGTGGCACAACTTTGATCGAAATTATGAGTTTCAAATTTTGTCAATTTCTTTGCGTGAATCATCTTATAGTGTCAAAATATTTAAGGGAAACAAAGAGCTAACAGTTTGGGCGACAAACAACACCAAAAACACCTTTGGATTACCATTTACACACGAGGCACAACTTAGGGCGAAAGTTATGAGTTTCAAATTTTGTCAATTTATTTATATGATTCATCTTCTATTGTCAAAATATAATGGGGAAACAAAGAGCTTAGAAGTTGAACGATAAACAACACTAAAAACACTCATGACTTACCAATTACGACACGAGGCACAACTTTGAATGAAATTACGAGTTTCAAATTTTGTCAATTTCTTTGAGTGAATCATCTTATATTGTCAAATTATTGGGGGAAAAAAGATCTAAGAGTTTGGGAGACAAAGAACATTAAAAACACCTAGGATTTACCATTTACGACACAAGGCACAACTTTGAGGGAAAGTTATGAGTTTCTAATTTTGTCAATTTGTTTCCGTGAAACATCTTATATTGTCAAAATATTTAAGAGAAACAAAGAGCTAACAATTGGGGCGACAAATAACACCAAAAACACCTATGATTTACCATTTATGACAAAAGGCACAACTTTGAACGAAAGTTATGAGTTTCAAATTATGTCAATTGCTTTGCGTGAATCATCTTATTTTGTCAAATTATTGGGGGGAGACAAAGAGCTAAGAGTTTCGGTGACAAACAACACTAAAAACACCTACGATTTACCATTTACGACACAAGGCACAACTTTGACCGAAAGTTATGAGTTTCAAATTTTGTCAATTTATTTTCGCGAATCATCTTATATTGTCAAAATATTTAAGGGAAACAAAGAGCTAACATTTGGGGCGACAAACAAAACCAAAAACACCTATGGATTACCATTTACGACACGAGGCACAACTTAGGGCGAAAGTTATGTGTTTCAAATTTTGTCAATTTCTTTGTAAGATTCATCTTCTTTTGTCAAATAATTGTGGGGAAACAAAGAGCTTAGAAGTTGGGCGATAAACAACACTAAAAACACTTATGACTTACCATTTACGACACGAGACACAACTTTGAACGAAATTATGAGTTTCAAATTTTGTCAATTTGTTTGCGTGAATCATCTTATATTGTCAAATTATTGGGGGAAACAAAGATCTAAGAGTTTGGGAGACAAACAACATTAAAAACACCTATGATTTACCATTTACGACACAAGACACAACTTTGAGGGAAAGTTATGAGTTTCTAATTTTGTTAATTTGTTTCCGTGAATCATCTTATATTGTCAAAATATTTAAGGGAAACAAAGAGCTAACAGTTGGGGCGACAAACAAAACCAAAAACACCTATGGATTACCATTTACGACAAGAGGCACAACTTAGGGCGAAAGTTATGTGTTTCAAATTTTGTCAACTTCTTTGTATGATTCATCTTCTTTTGTCAAAAAATTGTGGGGAAACAAAGAGCTTAGAAGTTGGGCGATAAACAACACTAAAACACTTATGACTTACCATTTACGACACGTGGCACAACTTTGATCGAAATTATGAGTTTCAAATTTTGTCAATTTCTTTGCGTGAATCATCTTATAGTGTCAAAATATTTAAGGGAAACAAAGAGCTAACAGTTTGGGCGACAAACAACACCAAAAACACCTTTGGATTACCATTTACGACACGAGGCACAACTTAGGGCGAAAGTTATGAGTTTCAAATTTTGTCAATTTCTTTATATGATTCACCTTCTATTGTCAAAATATAATGGGGAAACAAAGAGCTTAGAAGTTGAACGATAAACAACACTAAAAACACTCATGACTTACCAATTACGACACGAGGCACAACTTTGAATGAAATTACGAGTTTCAAATTTTGTCAATTTCTTTGAGTGAATCATCTTATATTGTCAAATTATTGGGGGAAAAAAGATCTAAGAGTTTGGGAGACAAAGAACATTAAAAACACCTACAATTTACCATTTACGTCACAAGCCACAACTTTGAGAAAAAGTTATGAGTTTCTAATTTTGTCAATTTGTTTCCGTGAATCATCTTATATTGTCAAAAATTTAAGGGAAACGAATAGCTAACAGTTGGGGCGACAAACAACACCAAAAACACCTTTGGATTACCATTTACGACATGAGGCACAACTTAGGGCAAAAGTTATGAGTTTCAAATTTTGTCAATTTCTTTGTATGATTCATCTTCTATTGTCAAAATATTGTGGGGAAAAAAGAGCTTAGAAGTTGGGCAATAAACAACACTAATAACACTTATGATTTACCATTTACGTCACAAGCCACAACTTTGAGAAAAAGTTATGAGTTTCAAATTTTGTCAATTTCTGTGAGTGAATCATCTTATATTGTCAAATTATTGGGGGAAAAAAGATCTAAGAGTTTGGGAGACAAAGAACATTAAAAACACCTAGGATTTACCATTTACGACACAAGGCACAACTTTGAGGGAAAGTTATGAGTTTCTAATTTTGTCAATTTGTTTCCGTGAAACATCTTATATTGTCAAAATATTTAAGAGAAACAAAGAGCTAACAATTGGGGCGACAAATAACACCAAAAACACCTATGATTTACCATTTATGACAAAAGGCACAACTTTGAACGAAAGTTATGAGTTTCAAATTAGGTCAATTGCTTTGCGTGAATCATCTTATTTTGTCAAATTATTGGGGGGAGACAAAGAGCTAAGAGTTTCGGTGACAAACAACACAAAAACACCTACAATTTACCATTTACGACACAAGGCACAACTTTGACCGAAAGTTATGAGTTTCAAATTTTGTCAATTTATTTTCCCGAATCATCTTATATTGTCAAAATATTTAAGGGAAACAAAGAGCTAACATTTGGGGCGACAAACAAAACCAAAAACACCTATGGATTACCATTTACGACACGAGGCACAACTTAGGGCGAAAGTTATGTGTTTCAAATTTTGTCAATTTCTTTGTATGATTCATCTTCTTTTGTCAAATAATTGTGGGGAAACAAAGATCTTAGAAGTTGGGCGATAAACAACACTAAAAACACTTATGACTTACCATTTACGACACGAGGCACAACTTTGAACGAAATTATGAGTTTCAAATTTTGTCAATTTGTTTGCGTGAATCATCTTATATTGTCAAATTATTGGGGGAAACAAAGATCTAAGAGTTTGGGAGACAAACAACATTAAAAACACAAAAAATATTAGGGGGAAATAATGAGTTTCAAATTTTCTAAATTTATTTTCGTGAATCATCATTTTTTGTAAAAATATTAGGGGGAAACAAATAGCTAAGAGTTTGGATAACAAACAACACTAAAAGCAACTACGATTTACCATTTACGATACAAGGCACAACTGTGAGCGAAAGTTATGAGTTTCAAAATTTGGAAATTTCTTTTTGTGAATCATCTTACATTGTAAAAATATTGGGGGGGGGGGAAATAAAGCTAAGAGTTGGGGTGGCAGACAACACTAAAAACACCTATGGTTTACAATTTACGAAACATAGAGCGAAATATATGAGTTTCAATTTTTACCAATTTCTTTGTGTGAATCATCTTATATTGTCAAAATATTGGGGGGGGAAACAAAGAGCTAAAAGTTTGGGCGACAAACAACACTAAAAACGCCTACTATTTACCATTTATGACACAAGGCACAACTTTGAGCAAAAGTTATGAGTTTCAAATTTTGTCAATTTATTTTCGCGAATCATCTTATATTGTCAAAATATTTAAGGAAAACAAAGAGCTAACAGTTGGGGCGACAAACAAAACCAAAAACACCTATGGATTACCATTTACGACACGAGGCACAACTTAGGGCGAACGTTATGTGTTTCAAATTTTGTCAATTTCTTTGTATGATTCATCTTCTTTTGTCAAAAAATTATGGGGAAACAAAGAGCTTAGAAGTTGGGCGATAAACAACACTAAAAACACTTATGACTTACCATTTACGACACAAGGCACAACTTTAAACGAAATTATGAGTTTCAAATTTTGCCAATTTCTTTGCGTGAATCATCTTATATTGTCAAATTATTGGGGGAAACAAGGATCTAAGAGTTTGGGAGACAAACAACATTAAAAACACCTACGATTTACCATTTACGACACAAGGCACAACTTTGAGGGAAAGTTATGAGTTTCTAATTTTGTCAATTTGTTTCCGTGAATCATCTTATATTGTCTGTAACACCCCCAAGCCAGTGGTGCTACAGTGCCATAATCCGGAAGGATTATAAGACGGGTGAAAAGAAAAAAACGCAAAACATAACCCATATATATAATATCAAAAGCAGCACAGCGGAAAACCTGTAAAACTTGTTCAGAGTTTGAAACCACCAACAACTTAACATATTGAAATACAACCATTTACAAACCAAAAACCAACAACCAAAAACCAAAACCAATACAACAAATACAACCCATTCAAAGTCCGAAACCAAAACGACACGTGCAACAAGTCAAGTCCAAACCAAAAGAGTAAGCCTTCGACTCCAAAACCGACGGTAATCGGAATCCTCCTTGCTGGCGCTAAATCTGCAAAGCCTGATTGACTGGGGGACCCGATACCCCAGCCAACCATGGCACGTAAACCGAGGTTGGTCAGTCTTATGAAAGACTATGGCAAGATTCCTCAAGCCAAAACAGTTTCAAAACCATAGAATTATCACGGCAATCAACAATACCAAATAACAACCGATCAATTACCCATTCTTATCCAATTCTACACGATACTAACCTCTTCCATCCAAACTCAAACTCATCACAAGCATAAATGAAAAGAACGATCCAATCCAACTTCCTCTCCATTACTAATACCTCAAACAACAACTCTATGCACATACACATCTTACGACTGACTTACAACCACAGCTAGTCAATTAGACTGAACTCACTACTGAACTCACTACTGCACTACACAACAAATCCAATTAACCTTCACAACAACAAACACCTAAGCATCAACGATATAATCATTACTTAATACAATCAACCAAAATAACGATCCAGGCCAGCCACCCTTCTGGTGCCGCCGATTCGTCAACCTCGACTGCAACTCATACCTCAAACTCAACTTGCATTGGCACACACCCTCAAGATGGAAACCAATCTATATCCTCAATCAACACAACCAACCTTAATAATCCACTAGCTACCAACAACAACCATACCAACAAAAATTTACAACCTTGACCAGTTACAATCAACCACTATAACACATGTAATTTAACAACCACAACCGATGGCCAACCATGGCCCACAACCACAACTAATAACAATCAACATCCAACATAACCCAATTACCAAACATACAACCAAATTACCAACACAACCACTTAATTAAGTACATAATCAACATTCCTCACAAACCACGTATTCAGGTACACAACCAACACTTAACACATATTAGATATCATAACAGTCAACAAATTATAAACAATAATAAACATATATCAGTCATCACCATATCCGACCAAATCAACCAAGAAGATAACTCAACTCATATTGAACCAATCACAAACAATTAAAATATACATATATCTCACTTCAAACAACCACTTAATCAGGTACGCAAGCAACCCTTTCACACAATTACCACTTCACAACATCTCCGTCTCCACCCCCACATCACCTAGGTGAGACAATTCACAACATCCCCTTCTCCACCCCCACATCACCAAGGTGAGACAATTCACAACATCTCCGTCTCCACCCCTACATCACCAAGGTGAGACAATTCACAACATCCCCGTCTCCACCCCCACATCACCAAGGTGAGACAATTCACAACATCCCCGTCTCCACCCCCACATCACCAAGGTGAGACAATCAACACACACTTTCCGGATGGGACTTTCACCATCCAACAACATTCCACCACTACCCGACACCAATTCAAACACTTTATACGACAACCAATCAAATATCACATAATCACATACACACACACAATCCAACACACACACACAAACTCAATCCAACACACACACACGCACACATTCAATCCAACACACGCACACACACAATCCAACACACGCACACACACACATTCAATCCAACACACACACACGATCCAACACACACATGCACACATTCAACACACACACACCCATTTAATCCAACATACACACACACATTCAACACACACACCCATTTAATCCAATAACACTATTTACAACAATCAATCATATTTAGTCATAATTGACTACCGCGTCCACATTTAATCAATCACGATAGCAGACAATTACTATCACGCACACTTACCCATATTCAACCAAGCAACGGTAAACTTAATTATGAAATAAATTAAGCATAAATCAATTTATAAAAAAGTATATAAGTTAGCAAGGATCCTCTTGCCTCAAGTCGAACCGCAACGACCCCAGAGGTCTCCAAACCACTTGAACGAACCTGCGAAATCAATCCGAGCAAATCCCTGACATTATTTACTCATCCAATCCACAACCAAATCAAACCCCAAATCAAACCCTAAATCTACCTTCTAAAATTCAGCCAACCACACACACACAAACTCAATAGCTCACGAAATCCTCTTCAACTGCCCACGAAGAATAATTCAACATCAATTCGAACACATAACACAATATCAATTCGAAATTAACCCAATATCAATTCGCAATTAACCCAACCCAAGCTCACCTTGTCGAACCAAACGGTAGTCATCGAGAAGCTCCACGACGCCGGAACTCAGCCACCACGAATCTGCTGCACCAGTCCACACAGTTCACACACATAAATTCGGTAAGAAAAATTCAGTCCAAACCGAACCCAAGCAAACCCAACAACACCTTACCTCTTCGTGTCCTCGCCGGAAGAGCTTCTGACGCCGGAGATGATGCAGTCCACAGCAGCTCGTGCGACACCGCAGCAACACGAACCAGCGAAGCACTCGGACGCGGACAGCAGCTGCACAACTCGGCTCCACAGCAACGAACAACAGCTCGAACACGGAGGGAACGAAGGAGGAGAGGTCCGATCGGGCTCGCCGGAGAAGGAGCTACTCGGATGGGCACGAAGGGGGTCGGATTCGTCGGGGAAGAGGGCTGCTGAGCACAGGAAAATGGAGAGAGAGAGAGAGATCCGAATTTATGGATTTTAATCCCAAAAATTTCCATTTCTCCCCTTTTAAGCAAAATCCATAATTAATTTACCAAAATGTCATTACCCACTTATTTAGGGTATTTCATTGTCAACATATTTAAGGGAAACAAAGAGCTAATAGTTGGGGCGACAAACAAAACCAAAAACACCTATGGATTACCATTTACGACACGAAGCACAACTTAGGGCGAAAGTTATGTGTTTCAAATTTTGTCAATTTCTTTGTATGATTCATCTTCTTTTGTCAAAAAACTATGGGGAAACAAAGAGATTAGTAGTTGGGCAATAAACCACACTAAAAACACTTATGACTTACCATTTACGACACGAGGCACAACTTTGAACGAAAATATGAGTTTCAAATTTTGTCAATTTCTTTGCGTGAATCATCTTATATTGTCAAATTATTGGGGAAAACAAAGATCTAAGAGTTTGGGAGACAAACAACATTAAAAACACCTACTATTTACCATTTACGACACAAGGGACAACTTTGAGCGAAAGTTATGAGTTTCAAATTTTGTCAATTTATTTTCGCGAATCATCTTATATTGTCAAAATATTTAAGGGAAACAAAGAGCTAACAGTTGGGGCGACAAACAAAACCAAAAACACCTATGGATTACCATTTACGACACGAAGCACAACTTAGGGCGAAAGTTATGTGTTTCAAATTTTGTCAATTTCTTTGTATGATTCGTCTTCTTTTGTCAAAAAACTATGGGGAAACAAAGAGATTAGTAGTTGGGCAATAAACCACACTAAAAACACTTATGACTTACCATTTACGACACGAGGCACAACTTTGAACGAAAATATGAGTTTCAAATTTTGTCAATTTCTTTGCGTGAATCATCTTATATTGTCAAATTATTGGGGAAAACAAAGATCTAAGAGTTTGGGAGACAAACAACATTAAAAACACCTACTATTTACCATTTACGACACAAGGCACAACTTTGAGGGAAAGTTATGAGTTTCTAATTTTGTCAATTTTTTTCCGTAAATCATCTTATATTGTCAAAATATTTAAGGGAAACAAAGAGCTAACAGTTGGGGCGACAAACAACACCAAAAACACCTATGGATTACCATTTACGACACGAGGCACAACTTAGGGCGAAATTTATGTGTTTCAAATTTTGTCAATTTCTTTGTATGATTCATCTTCTTTTGTCAAACAATTGTGGGGAAACAAAGAGCATAGAAGTTCGGCGATAAACAACACTAAAAACACTTATAACTTACCATTTACGACACGAGGCACAACTTTGAACGAAATTATGAGTTTCAAATTTTGTCAATTTGTTTGCGTGAATCATCTTATATTGTCAAATTATTGGGGGAAACAAAGATCTAAGAGTTTGGGAGACAAACAACATTAAAAACACCTACTATTTACCATTTACGACACAAGGCACAACTTTGAGGGAAAGTTATGAGTTTCTAATTTTGTCAATTTATTTTCGCGAATTATCTTATATTGTCAAAATATTTAAGCGAAACAAAGAGCTAACAGTTGGGGCGACAAACAACACCAAAAACACCTATAGATTACCATTTACGACACAAGGCACAACTTAGGGCGAAAGTTATGAGTTTCAAATTTTGTCAATTTCTTTGTATGATTCATCTTCTATTGTCAAAATATTGCGGGGAAACAAAGAGCTTAGAAGTTGAACGATAAACAACACTAAAAACACTCATGACTTACCATTTACGACACGAGGCACAACTTTGAACGAAATTATGAGTTTCAAATTTTGTCGATTTATTTGAGTGAATCATCTTATATTGTAAAATTATTGGGGGGGGGGGGAAAGATCTAAGAGTTTGGGAGATAAAGAACATTAAAAAACACCTACGATTTACCATTTACGACACAAGGCACAACTTTGAGGGAAAGTTATGAGTTTCTAATTTTGTCAATTTGTTTCCGTGAATCATCTTATATTGTCAAAATATTTAAGGGAAAGAATGAACTAATAGTTGGGGCGACAAATAACACCAAAAACACCTATGGATTACCATTTACGACACGAGGCACAACTTAGAGCAAAAGTTATGAGTTTCAAATTTTGTCAATTTCTTTGTATGAATCATCTTATATTGTCAAAATATTGTGGGGAAACAAAGAGCTTAGAAGTTGGGCAATAAACAACACTACAAACACTTATGACTTACCATTTACGACACGAGGCACAACTTTAAACGAAATTATGAGATTCAAATTTTGTCAATTTCTTTGCGTGAATCATCTTATATTGTCAAATTATTGGGGAAAACAAAGATCTAAGAGTTTGGGAGACAAACATCATTAAAAACACCTACTATTTACCATTTACGACACAAGGCACAACTTTGAGCGAAAGTTATGAGTTTCAAATTTTGTCAATTTATTTTCGCGAATCATCTTATATTGTCAAAATATTTAAGGGAAACAAAGAGCTAACAGTTGGGGCGACAAACAAAACCAAAAACACCTATGGATTACCATTTACGACATGAAGCACAACTTAGGGCGAAAGTTATGTGTTTCAATTTTTGTCAATTTCTTTGTATGATTCATCTTCTTTTGTCAAAAAACTATGGGGAAACAAAGAGATTAGTAGTTGGGCAATAAACCACACTAAAAACACTTATGACTTACCATTTACGACACGAGGCACAACTTTGAACGAAAATATGAGTTTCAAATTTTGTCAATTTCTTTGCGTGAATCATCTTATATTGTCAAATTATTGGGGAAAACAAAGATCTAAGAGTTTGGGAGACAAACAACATTAAAAACACCTACTATTTACCATTTACGACACAAGGCACAACTTTGAGGGAAAGTTATGAGTTTCTAATTTTGTCAATTTTTTTCCGTGAATCATCTTATATTGTCAAAATATTTAAGGGAAACAAAGAGCTAACAGTTGGGGCGACAAACAACACCAAAAACACCTATGGATTACCATTTACGACACGAGGCACAACTTAGGGCGAAATTTATGTGTTTCAAATTTTGTCAATTTCTTTGTATGATTCATCTTCTTTTGTCAAACAATTGTGGGGAAACAAAGAGCGTAGAAGTTGGGCGATAAACAACACTAAAAACACTTATAACTTACCATTTACGACACGAGGCACAACTTTGAACGAAATTATGAGTTTCAAATTTTGTCAATTTGTTTGCGTGAATCATCTTATATTGTCAAATTATTGGGGGAAACAAAGATCTAAGAGTTTGGGAGACAAACAACATTAAAAACACCTACTATTTACCATTTACGACACAAGGCACAACTTTGAGGGAAAGTTATGAGTTTCTAATTTTGTCAATTTATTTTCGCGAATTATCTTATATTGTCAAAATATTTAAGCGAAACAAAGAGCTAACAGTTGGGGCGACAAACAACACCAAAAACACCTATAGATTACCATTTACGACACAAGGCACAACTTAGGGCGAAAGTTATGAGTTTCAAATTTTGTCAATTTCTTTGTATGATTCATCTTATATTGTCAAAATATTGCGGGGAAACAAAGAGCTTAGAAGTTGAACGATAAACAACACTAAAAACACTCATGACTTACCATTTACGACACGAGGCACAACTTTGAACGAAATTATGAGTTTCAAATTTTGTCGATTTATTTGAGTGAATCATCTTATATTGTAAAATTATTGGGGGGGGGGGGGAAAGATCTAAGAGTTTGGGAGATAAAGAACATTAAAAAACACCTACGATTTACCATTTACGACACAAGGCACAACTTTGAGGGAAAGTTATGAGTTTCTAATTTTGTCAATTTGTTTCCGTGAATCATCTTATATTGTCAAAATATTTAAGGGAAAGAATGAACTAATAGTTGGGGCGACAAATAACACCAAAAACACCTATGGATTACCATTTACGACACGAGGCACAACTTAGAGCAAAAGTTATGAGTTTCAAATTTTGTCAATTTCTTTGTATGAATCATCTTATATTGTCAAAATATTGTGGGGAAACAAAGAGCTTAGAAGTTGGGCAATAAACAACACTACAAACACTTATGACTTACCATTTACGACACGAGGCACAACTTTAAACGAAATTATGAGATTCAAATTTTGTCAATTTCTTTGCGTGAATCATCTTATATTGTCAAATTATTGGGGAAAACAAAGATCTAAGAGTTTGGGAGACAAACATCATTAAAAACACCTACTATTTACCATTTACGACACAAGGCACAACTTTGAGCGAAAGTTATGAGTTTCAAATTTTGTCAATTTATTTTCGCGAATCATCTTATATTGTCAAAATATTTAAGGGAAACAAAGAGCTAACAGTTGGGGCGACAAACAAAACCAAAAACACCTATGGATTACCATTTACGACATGAAGCACAACTTAGGGCGAAAGTTATGTGTTTCAAATTTTGTCAATTTCTTTGTATGATTCATCTTCTTTTGTCAAAAAACTATGGGGAAACAAAGAGATTAGTAGTTGGGCAATAAACCACACTAAAAACACTTATGACTTACCATTTACGACACGAGGCACAACTTTGAACGAAAATATGAGTTTCAAATTTTGTCAATTTCTTTGCGTGAATCATCTTATATTGTCAAATTATTGGGGAAAACAAAGATCTAAGAGTTTGGGAGACAAACAACATTAAAAACACCTACTATTTACCATTTACGACACAAGGCACAACTTTGAGGGAAAGTTATGAGTTTCTAATTTTGTCAATTTTTTTCCGTGAATCATCTTATATTGTCAAAATATTTAAGGGAAACAAAGAGCTAACAGTTGGGGCGACAAACAACACCAAAAACACCTATGGATTACCATTTACGACACGAGGCACAACTTAGGGCGAAATTTATGTGTTTCAAATTTTGTCAATTTCTTTGTATGATTCATCTTCTTTTGTCAAACAATTGTGGGGAAACAAAGAGCATAGAAGTTGGGCGATAAACAACACTAAAAACACTTATAACTTACCATTTACGACACGAGGCACAACTTTGAACGAAATTATGAGTTTCAAATTTTGTCAATTTGTTTGCGTGAATCATCTTATATTGTCAAATTATTGGGGGAAACAAAGATCTAAGAGT
The DNA here is from genome assembly GCA_027886185.1 of Rheum nobile. NCBI lineage: Eukaryota > Viridiplantae > Streptophyta > Magnoliopsida > Caryophyllales > Polygonaceae > Rheum > Rheum nobile. The sequence continues at coordinate 4,579,874 of WOAB01000163.1, forward strand.
TTGGGAGACAAACAACATTAAAAGCACCTACTATTTACCATTTACGACACAAGGCACAACTTTGAGGGAAAGTTATGAGTTTCTAATTTTGTCAATTTATTTTCGCGAATTATCTTATATTGTCAAAATATTTAAGCGAAACAAAGAGCTAACAGTTGGGGCGACAAACAACACCAAAAACACCTATAGATTACCATTTACGACACAAGGCACAACTTAGGGCGAAAGTTATGAGTTTCAAATTTTGTCAATTTCTTTGTATGATTCATCTTCTATTGTCAAAATATTGCGGGGAAACAAAGAGCTTAGAAGTTGAACGATAAACAACACTAAAAACACTCATGACTTACCATTTACGACACGAGGCACAACTTTGAACGAAATTATGAGTTTCAAATTTTGTCAATTTATTTGAGTGAATCATCTTATATTGTCAAATTATTGGGGGGGGGGGGGGGGAAGATCTAAGAGTTTGGGAGATAAAGAACATTAAAAAACACCTACGATTTACCATTTACGACACAAGGCACAACTTTGAGGGAAAGTTATGAGTTTCTAATTTTGTCAATTTGTTTCCGTGAATCATCTTATATTGTCAAAATATTTAAGGGAAAGAATGAACTAATAGTTGGGGCGACAAATAACACCAAAAACACCTATGGATTACCATTTACGACACGAGGCACAACTTAGAGCAAAAGTTATGAGTTTCAAATTTTGTCAATTTCTTTGTATGAATCATCTTATATTGTCAAAATATTGTGGGGAAACAAAGAGCTTAGAAGTTGGGCAATAAACAACACTAATAACACTTATGATTACCATTTACGACACAATGCACAACTTTGAGCGAAAGTTATGAGTTTCAAATTTTGTCAATTTCTTTCCGTGAATCATCTTGTATTGTCAAAATATTGGGGGGAAACAAAGTGCTAAGAGTTTGCACGACAAACAACACTAAAAACGCCTAGGATTTATCATTTACAGTACAAGGCACAACTTTGAGTGAAAATAATGAGTTTCAAATTTTGTCAATTTCATTTCGTGGATCATCTTATGTTTTCAAAATATTGGAGGGAAACAAATAGCTAAGAGTTTGGGCGACAAATAACACAACAAACACTCATGATTTATCATTTACGACACAAGGAACAACTTTGAACGAAAGTAATGAGTTTCAAATTTTCTCAATTTATTTCCGTGAATCATCTTATATTGCCAATACAAGGCACAACTAGGATTAAAAAGACCTCGGATTTACCATTTACGATACAAGACACAATTTGAGTGAAAGTTATGAGTTTGAAATTTTGTCAATTTCTTTCCGTGAATCATCTTCTATTGTCAAAATATTGGGGGGAAACAAAGTGCTAAGAGTTTGCGCGACAAACAACACTAAAAACACCTAGGATTTACCATTTACGGTACAAGGCACAACTTTGAGTGAAAGTAATGAATTTCAAATTTTGTCAGTTTCATTCTGTGGATCATCTTATGTTTTCAAAATATTATGGGGAAACAAAGTGCTAAGAGGTTGGGCGATAAACAACACTAAAAACACTCATGATTTACCATTTATGACACAAGGCACAAATTTGAACGAAAGTTATGAGTTTCAAATTATGTCAATTGCTTTGCGTGAATCATCTTATTTTGTCAAATTATTGGGGGGAGACAAAGAGCTAAGAGTTTCGGTGACAAACAACACTAAAAATACCTATGATTTACCATTTACGACAAAAGGCACAACTTTGACCGAAAGTTATGAGTTTCAAATTTTGTAAATTTCTTTTTCTGAATCATCTTGAATTGTCAAAATATTGGGGGGTTGGGGGGGGGGGGGGGGGGGGGGGGCGGCAAAGAGCTAAGAGTTGGGGTGACAAACAACATAGAGAGAAATTTATGAGTTTCAAATTTTGTAAATTTCTTTGCTTGAATCATCTTATATTGTCAAAATATGGGAGCAAAACAAGGCACAACTTTGAGCGAAAGTTATGAGTTTTAAATTTTTTCAATTTCTTTCCTTGAATCATCTTAAATTATCAAAAGTTTGTGGGGAAACAAAGAGCTAAAAGTTCCCGCGGCAAACAACACTAAAAACACATAGGATTTACCATTTACGATACAAGACACAACTCTGAGCGAAAGTTATGATTTTGAAATTTTGCCAATTTCTTTTTGTGAATCATCTTATATTGTAAAAATATTCAGGGAGAACAAAGAGCTTAGAGTTTGGGCGACAAACAACACTAAAAACACTGATGATTTACAATATACAACACTAGGCATAACTTTGAACGAAAGTTTTGAGTTTCAAATTTTCTCAATTTATTTTCGTGAATCATCTTTTTTTGTAAAAATATTAGGGGGAAACAAATAGCTAAGAGTTTGGGTAACAAACAACACTAAAATCAACTACGATTTACCATTTACGATACACGGCACAACTGTGAGCGAAAGTTATGAGTTTCAAAATTTGGAAATTTCTTTTTGTGAATCATCTTACATTGTAAAAATATTGGGGGAAAAAATAAACCTAAGATTTGGGGTGGCAAACAACACTAAAAACACCTATGGTTTACAATTTACGAAACATAGAGCGAAATATATGAGTTTCATTTTTTACCAATTTCTTTGTGTGAATCATCTTATATTGTCAAAATATTGGGGGGAAACAAAGAGCTAAAAGTTTGGGCGACAAACAACACTAAAAACGCCTACTATTTACCATTTATGACACAAGGCACAACTTTGAGCGAAAGTTTTCGCGAATCATCTTATATTGTCAAAATATTTAAGGGAAAGAATGAACTAATAGTTGGGGCAGCAAATAACACCAAAAATACCTATGGATTACCATTTACGACACGAGGCACAACTTAGGGCGAAAGTTATGTGTTTCAAATTTTGTCAATTTCTTTGTATGATTCATCTTCTTTTGTCAAACAATTGTGGGGAAACAAAGAGCTTAGAAGTTGGGCGATAAACAACACTAAAAACACTTATGACTTACCATTTATGACACAAGGCACAACTTTAAACGAAATTATGAATTTCAAATTTTGTCAATTTCTTTGCGTGAATCATCTTATATTGTCAAATTATTGGGGGAAACAAGGATCTAAGAGTTTGGGAGACAAACAACATTAAAAACACCTACGATTTACCATTTACGACACAAGGCACAACTTTGAGGGAAAGTTATGAGTTTCTAATTTTGTCAATTTGTTTCCGTGAATCAACTTATATTGTCAAAATATTTAAGGGAAACAAAGAGCTAACATTTGGGGCGACAAACAAAACCAAAAACACCTATGGATTACCATTTACGACACGAGGCATAACTTAGGGCGAAAGTTATGTGTTTCAAATTTTGTCAATTTCTTTGTATGATTCATCTTCTTTTGTCAAAAAACTGTGGGGAAACAAAGAGATTAGAAGTTGGGCAATAAACAACAGTAAAAACACTTATGACTTACCATTTACGACACGAGGCACAACTTTGAACGAAATTATGAGTTTCAAATTTTGTCAATTTCTTTGCGTGAATCATCTTATATTGTCAAATTATTGGGGAAAACAAAGATCTAAGTGTTTGGGAGACAAACAACATTAAAAACACCTACTATTTACCATTTACGACACAAGGCACAACTTTGAGCGAAAGTTATGAGTTTCAAATTTTGTCAATTTATTTTCGCGAATCATCTTATATTGTCAAAAAATTTAAGGGAAACAAAGAGCTAACAGTTGGGGCGACAAACAAAACCAAAAACACCTATGGATTACCATTTACGACACGAAGCACAACTTAGGGCGAAAGTTATGTGTTTCAAATTTTGTCAATTTCTTTGTATGATTCATCTTCTTTTGTCAAAAAACTGTGAGGAAACAAAGAGATTAGAAGTTGGGCAATAAACAACACTAAAATCACTTATGATTACCATTTACGACACAATGCACAACTTTGAGCGAAAGTTATGAGTTTCAAATTTTGTCAATTTCTTTCCGTGAATCATCTTGTATTGTCAAAATATTGGGGGGAAACAAACTGCTAAGAGTTTGCACGACAAACAACACTAAAAACGCCTTGGATTTATCATTTACAGTACAAGGCACAACTTTGAGTGAAAATAATGAGTTTCAAATTTTGTCAATTTCATTTCGTGGATCATCTTATGTTTTCAAAATATTGGAGGGAAACAAATAGCTAAGAGTTTGGGCGACAAACAACACAACAAACACTCATGATTTATCATTTACGACACAAGGAACAACTTTGAACGAAAGTAATGAGTTTCAAATTTTCTCAATTTATTTCCGTGAATCATCTTATATTGCCAATACAAGGCACAACTAGGATTAAAAAGACCTCGGATTTACCATTTACGATACAAGACACAATTTGAGTGAAAGTTATGAGTTTCAAATTTTGTCAATTTATTTTCGCGAATCATCTTATATTGTCAAAATATTTAATGGAAACAAAGAGCTAATAGTTGGGGCGACAAACAACACTAAAAACACCTATGGATTACCATTTACGACACGAGGCACAACTTAGGGCGAAAGTTATGAGTTTCAAATTTTGTCAATTTCTTTGTATGATTCATCTTCTATTGTCAAAATATTGTGGGGAAACAAAGAGCTTAGAAGTTGAACGATAAACAACACTAAAAACACTCATGACTTACCATTTACGACACGAGGCACAACTTTGAACGAAAGTTATGAGTTTCAAATTATGTCAATTGCTTTGCGTGAATCATCTTATTTTGTCAAATTATTGGGGGGAGACAAAGAGCTAAGAGTTTCGGTGACAAACAACACTAAAAACACCTATGATTTACCATTTACGACACAAGGCACAACTTTGACCGAAAGTTATGAGTTTCAAATTTCGTAAATTTCTTTTTCTGAATCATCTTGAATTGTCAAAATATTGGGGGGTTGGGGGGGGGGGGGGCGGCAAAGAGCTAAGAGTTGGGATGACAAACAACATAGAGAGAAATTTATGAGTTTCAAATTTTGTAAATTTCTTTGCTTGAATCATCTTATATTGTTAAAATATGGGAGCAAAACAAGGCACAACTTTGAGCGTAAGTTATGAGTTTTAAATTTTTTCAATTTCTTTCCTTGAATCATCTTAAATTATCAAAAGTTTGTGGGGAAACAAAGAGCTAAAAGTTCCCGCGGCAAACAACACTAAAAACACATAGGATTTACCATTTACGATACAAGACACAACTCTGAGCGAAAGTTATGATTTTAAAATTTCGCCAATTTCTTTTTGTGAATCATCTTATATTGAAAAAATATTCAGGGAGAACAAAGAGCTTAGAGTTTGGGCGACAAACAACACTAAAAACACTGATGATTTACAATATACAACACTAGGCATAACTTTGAACGAAAGTTTTGAGTTTCAAATTTTCTCAATTTCTTTTCGTGAATCATCTTTTTTTGTAAAAATATTAGGGGGAAACAAATAGCTAAGAGTTTGGGTAACAAACAACACTAAAATCAACTACGATTTACCATTTATGATACACGGCACAACTGTGAGCGAAAGTTATGAGTTTTAAAATTTGGAAATTTCTTTTTGTGAATCATCTTACATTGTAAAAATATTGGGGAGAAAAATAAACCTAAGATTTGGGGTGGCAAACAACACTAAAAACACCAATGGTTTACAATTTACGAAACATAGAGCGAAATATATGAGTTTCATTTTTTACCAATTTCTTTGTGTGAATCATCTTATATTGTCAAAATATTGGGGGGAAACAAAGAGCTAAAAGTTTGGGCGACAAACAACACTAAAAATGCCTACTATTTACCATTTACGACACAAGGCACAACTTTGAGCGAAAGTTATGAGTTTCAAATTTTGTCAATTTATTTTCGCGAATCAACTTATATTGTCAAAATATTTAAGGGAAACAAAGAGCTAATAGTTGGGGCGGCAAATAACACCAAAAACACCTATGGATTACCATTTACGACACGAGTCACAACTTAGGGCGAAAGTTATGTGTTTCAAATTTTGTCAATTTCTTTGTATGATTCATCTTCTTTTGTCAAAAAACTGTGGGGAAACAAAGAGCTGAGAAGTTGGGCGATAAACAACACTAAAAACACTTATGACTTACCATTTACGACACGAAGCACAACTTTGAACGAAATTATGAGTTTCAAATTTTGTCAATTTCTTTGCGTGAATCATCTTATATTGTCAAATTATTGGGGAAAACAAAGATCTAAGTGTTTGGGAGACAAACAACATTAAAAACACCTACTATTTACCATTTACGACACAAGGCACAACTTTGAGCGAAAGTTATGAGTTTCAAATTTTGTCAGTTTATTTTCGCGAATCATCTTATATTGTCAAAAAATTTAAGGGAAACAAAGAGCTAACAGTTGGGGCGACAAACAAAACCAAAAACACCTATGGATTACCATTTACGACACGAAGCACAACTTAGGACGAAAGTTATGTGTTTCAAATTTTGTCAATTTCTTTGTATGATTCATCTTCTTTTGTCAAAAAACTGTGGGGAAACAAAGAGATTAGAAGTTGGGCAATAAACAACACTAAAAACACTTATGACTTACCATTTACGACACGAGGCACAACTTTGAACGAAATTATGAGTTTCAAATTTTGTCAATTTATTTGCGTGAATCATCTTATAATGTCAAATTATTAGGGAAAACAAAGATCTAAGAGTTTGGGAGACAAACAACATTAAAAACACCTACTATTTACCATTTACGACACAAGGCACAACTTTGAGCGAAAGTTATGAGTTTCAAATTTTGTCAATTTATTTTCGCGAATCATCTTATATTGTCAAAATATTTAATGGAAACAAAGAGCTAACAGTTGGGGCGACAAACAACACTAAAAACACCTATGGATTACCATTTACGACACGAGGCACAACTTAGGGCGAAAGTTATGAGTTTCAAATTTTGTCAATTTCTTTGTATGATTCATCTTCTATTGTCAAAATATTGTGGGGAAACAAAGAGCTTAGAAGTTGAACGATAAACAACACTAAAAACACTCATGACTTACCATTTACGACACGAGGCACAACTTTGAACGAAATTATGAGTTTCAAATTTTGTCAATTTCTTTGAGTGAATCATCTTATATTGTCAAATTTTTGGGGGGAAAAAGATCTAAGAGTTTGGGAGACAAAGAACACTAAAAACACCTATGATTTACCATTTACGACACAAGGCACAACTTTGAGGGAAAGTTATGAGTTTCTAATTTTGTCAATTTGTTTCCGTGAATCATCTTATATTGTCAAAATATTTAAGGGAAACAAAGAGCTAACAGTTGGGGCGACAAATAACACCAAAAACACCTATGGATTACCATTTACGACACGAGGCACAACTTAAAGCGAAAGTTATGAGTTTCAAATTTTGTCAATTTCTTTGTATGAATCATCTTATATTGTCAAAATATTGTGGGGAAACAAAGAGCTTAGAAGTTGGGCAATAAACAACACTAATAACACTCATGATTTACCATTTACGACACAATGTACAACTTTGAGCAAAAGTTATGAGTTTCAAATTTTGTCAATTTCTTTCCGTGAATCATCTTGTATTGTCAAAATATTGGGGGGAAACAAACTGCTAAGAGTTTGCGCGACAAACATCACTAAAAATACCTAGGATTTACCATTTACGGTACAAGGCACAACTTTGAGCAAAAGTAATGAGTTTCAAATTTTGTCAATTTCATTCCATGGATCATATATTTTTGTTTTCAAAATATTGGAGGGAAACAAAGAGCTAAGAGTTTGGGCGACAAACAACACAAAAAACACTCATGATTAATCATTTACGACACAGGGAACAACTTTGAACGAAAGTAATGTATTTCAAATTTTCTCAATTTATTTCCGTGAATCATCTTATATTGCCAATACAAGGCACAACTAGGATTAAAAACATCTCGGATTTACCATTTACGATTCAAGACACAACTTTGAGTGAAAGTTATGAGTTTCAAATTTTGTCAATTTCTTTCCGTGAATCATCTTGTATTGTCAAAATATTGGGGGGAAACAAAGTGCTAAGAGTTTGCGCGACAAACAACTCTAAAAACACCTAGGATTTACCATTTACGGTACAAGGCACAACTTTGAGCGAAAGTAATGAGTTTCAAATTTTGTCAATTTGATTTCGTGGATCATCTTATGTTTTCAAAATATTAGGGGGAAACAAAGTGCTAAGAGGTTGGGCGATAAACAACACTAAAAACATTCATGATTTACCATTTATGACACAAGACATAACTTTGAACGAAAGTTATGAGTTTCAAATTATGTCAAAATATTGGTGGGAGACAAAGAGCTAAGAGTTTGGTAGACAAACAACACTAAAAACACCTACGATTTACCATTTACGATACAAGGCACAACTTAGAGCGAAATTTATGAGTTTAAAATTTTGTCAATTTATTTGCGTGAATCAACTTATATTGTCAAAATATGGGGGGGGGGATAACAAAGCTAAGATTTTGGACGACAAACAACACGAAAAACACCTACATTTTACCATTTACGACACAAGACACAACTTTGAGTGAAAGTTATGAGTTTCAAATTTTGTCAATTTATTTCCGTGAATCATCTTAAATTATCAAAAGTTTGTGGGGGAAACAAAGAGCAAAAAGTTTCCGCGACAAACAACCCTAAAAACACCTAGGATTTACCATTTACGATACAAGACACAACTTTGAGCGAAAGTTATGAGTTTCAAATTTCATAAACTTCTTTTTCTGAATCATCTTATATTGTCAAAATATTTTTTTTTGGGGGGGGGGGGGGGGGGGACAAAGAGCTAAGAGTTGGGGTGACAAACAACATAGAGAGAAATTTATGAGATTCAAATTTGTCAATTTCTTTGCTTGAATCATCTTATATTGTCAAAACATGGGAGCGAAACAAAGAGCTAAGAGTTTGGACGACAAAGAAAACGAAAACACTTACAATCTACCATTTACGACACAAGGCACAACTTTGAGCGAAAGTTATGAGTTTCAAATTTTTTCAATTTCTTTTCATGCATCATCTTATATTGTCAAAATATTGGTGGGAAACAAATCTCTAACAGTTGGGCCGACAAACAACACTAAAACACCCAAGCTTTACCATTTACGACACGAGGCACACATTAGACCGAAATCTATGAGTTTCGAATTTTGTCAATTTATTTGCGTAACTTATATTGTCAAAATATGGGGGGGGGGGGACAAAGAGCTAAGAGTTTGGACGACAAACAACACAAAAAACACCTACAATTTACCATTTACGACACAATGCACAACATTGAGCGAAAGTTATGAGTTTCAAATTTTGTCAATTTTTTTCCGTGAATCATCTTAAATTATCAAAATATTGTGGGAAACAAAGAGCTAAAAGTTTCCGCGACAAAAAACACTAAAAACACCTAGGATTTACCACTTACGATACAACGCACAACTTTGAGCGAAAGTTATTATTTTCAAATTTCGTCAATTTCTTTTTGTTAATCATCTTATATTGTAAAAATATTCGGGGCGAATAAAGAGCTTAGAGTTTGGGCGACAAACAACAATAAAAACACTGATAATTTACAATATACAACACTAGGCACAACTTTGAACGAATGTTATGAGTTTCAAATTTTCTCAATTTCTTTTCGTGAATCATCTTTTATTGTAAAAATATTGGGGGAAAACAAATAGCTAAGAGTTTGGGTAACAAACAACACGAAAACACCTACAATTTACCATTTACGATACAAGGCACAACTTTGAGCGAAAGTTATGAGTTTCAAAATTTGTCAATTTCTTTTTATGAATAATCTTACATTGTCAAAATATTGGGGGAAAACAAAGAGCTAAGAGTTGGGTCGGCAAACAACACTAAAAACACCTATGGTTTACAATTTACGAAACATAGAGCAAATGTTATGAGTTTCAAATTTTATCAATTTCTTTGTGTGAATCATTTTATAATGTCAAAATATGGGGGGAAACACATAACTAAGAGTTTGGACGACAAACAACACTTAAAACACCTACAATTTACCATTTACGACAAAAGGCACAACTTTGAGCGAATGTTATGAGTTTTAAATTTTGTCAATTTATTTCCGTGAATCATCTTATATTGTCAACATATTGAGGGGAAACACAGAGTTAAGAGGTTTTGCGACAAACAACACTAAAAACACCTAGGATTTACCATTTATGAAACAAGGCACAACTTTGAGCGTAAGTTATGATTTTCAAATTTTGTCAATTTCTTTTTGTGAATCATCTTATATTGTCAAAATAATTGGGGGAAACAAAGAGCTTAGAGTTTGGGAGACAAACAACACTAAAAACACTAATGATTTACAATTTACAACACTAGGCACAACTTTGAATGAATGTTATGAGTTTCAAATTTTCTCAATTTATTCTCGTGAAGGCACAACTTTTAGCGTTAGTTTGGGATACAAACAACACTAAAAGCACTTACATTTTATCATTTACGATACAAGGCACAACTTTTAGCGTTAGTTATGAGTTTCAAAATTTTTCAATTTCTTTTTGTGATTCATCTTACATTGTCAAAATATTGGGGGGAAACAATGAGCTAAGAGTTTGGGCGACAAACAAAACTAAAAACACCTATGATTTACCATTTACAACACACGACACATTTTTTAGCGAAAGTTTTAACGTTTCAAATTTTGTCAATTTGTTTCCGTGAATCATCTTATATTGTCCAAATATTTAAAGGAAACGAAGAGTTAACTGTTGGGGCGACAAACTACACCAAAAAAACCTATGGATTACCATTTACGACACGAGGCACAACATAGAGCGAAATTTATTAGTTTAAAATTTTGTCAATTTCTTTGCATGAATAATCTTATATTCTCAAAATATGGAGGGAAACACAGAGCTAAGAGTTTGGACGACAAACAACACGAAAACAACTACAATTTACCATTTACGACACAAGGTACAACTTTGTGCTAAGGTTATGAGTTTCAAATTTTGTCAATTTCTTTTTGTGATTCATCTTACATTGTCAAAATATTGGGGGAAACAAAGAGCTAAGAGTTGGGGCGGCAAACAACCTAAAAACACCTATGGTTTACAATTTACGAAACATAGAACGAAAGTTATGAGTTTCATTTTTTACCAATTTCTTTGCGTGAATCATCTTATGTTAAAATATTGGGGGGAAACAATGACCTAAGAGTTTGGGCGACAAACAACACTAAAAACACCTACGATTTACCATTTACAACACAAGGCACATTTTTGAGGGAAAGTTTGAACGTTTCAAATTTTGTCAATTTGTTTCCATGAATCATCTTATATTGTCAAAATATTGGGGGGAAACACAGAGCTAAGTGGTTTCGCGACAAACAACACTAAAAACACCTAGGATTTACCATTTATGATACAAGGCACAACTTTGAGCGGAAGTTATAATTTTCAAATTTTGTCAATTTCTTTTTGTGAATCATCTTATATTGTCAAAATATTGGGAGGAAACAAAGAGATTAGAGTTAGGGCGACAAACAACACTAAAAACACTGATGATTTACAATTTTCAACCCTAGGCACAACTTTGAACGAAAGTTATGAGTTTCAAATTTTCTCAATTTATTCCCATGAATCCTCTTATATTTTCAAAATATTGGGGGGAGACAAATAGCTAAGAGTTTGGGCTACAAACAACACTAAAAGCACCTATAATTTATCATTTACGATACAAGGCACAACTTTTAGCGAAAGTTATGAGTTTTAAAATTTGTCAATTTCTTTTTGTGATTCATCTTACATTGTCAAAATATTGGGGAGAAACAATGAGCTAAGAGTTTGGGCGACAAACAACACGAAAAACCCCTACGATTTACCATTTACAACACACGACACATTTTTTAGCGAAAGTTTGAACGTTTCATTTTTTGTCAATTTGTTTCCGTGAATCATCTTATATTGTCAAAATATTTAAGGGAAACGAAGAGCTAAATGTTAGGGCGACAAACAACACCAAAAAAACCTATGGATTACCATTTACGACACGAGGCACAACATAGCGCGAAATTTATTAGTTTAAAATTTTGTCAATTTCTTTGCGTGAATAATCTTATATTGTCAAAATATGGGGGGAAACACAGAGCTAAGAGTTTGGACGATAAACAACATGAAAAACAACTACAATTTACCATTTACGACACAAGGTACAACTTTGTACTAAGGTTATGCGTTTCAAATTTTGTCAATTTCTTTTTGTGATTCATCTTACATTGTCAAAATATTGGGGGAAACAAAGAGCTAAGAGTTGGGGCGGCAAACAACTTAAAAACACCATTGGTTTACAATTTACGAAACATAGAACGAAAGTTATGAGTTTCATTTTTTACCAATTTCTTTGCGTGAATCATCTTATGTTAAAATATTGGGGGAAACAATGACCTAAGAGTTTGGGCGACAAACAACACTAAAAATACCTACGATTTACCATTTACAACACAAGGCACATTTTTTAGGGAAAGTTTGAACGCTTCAAATTTTGTCAATTTGTTTCCATGAATCATCTTATATTGTCAAAATATTGGGGGGGGGGGGGAAACAGAGCTAAGTGGCTTCGCGACAAACAATACTAAAAACACCTAGCATTTACCATTTATGATACAAGGCACAACTTTGAGCGGAAGTTATAATTTTCAAATTTTGTCAATTTCTTTGAGTGAATCATCTTATATTGTCAAATTTTTGGGGGGAAAAAGATCTAAGAGTTTGGGCGACAAACAACACTAATGATTTACAATTTACAACCCTAGGCACAACTTTGAAGGAAAGTTATGAGTTTCAAATTTTCTCAATTTATTCCCGTGAATCATCTTATATTTTCAAAATATTGGAGGGAGACAAATAGCTAAGAGTTTAGGCTACAAACAACACTAAAAGCACCTATAATTTATCATTTACGATATAAGGCCCAACTTTTAGCGAAAGTTACGAGTTTTAAAATTTGTCAATTTCTTTTTCTGATTCATCTTACATTGTCAAAATATTGGGGGGACAAACAACACTAAAAACACCTACGATTTACCATTTACAACACACGACACATTTTTTAGCGAAAGTTTGAACGTTTCAAATTTTGTCAATTTGTTTCCGTGAATCATCTTATATTGTCAAAATATTTAAGGGAAACGAAGAGCTAACTGTTGGGGTGAAAAACAACACCAAAAAAACCTATGGATTACCATTTACGACACGAGGCACAGCATAGAGCGAAATTTATTAGTTTAAAATTTTGTCAATTTCTTTGCGTGAATCATCTTATATTGTCAAAATATGGGGGGAAACACAGAGCTAAGAGTTTGGACGACAAACAACACGAAAAACAACTACAATTTACCATTTACGACACAAGGCACAACTTTGTGCGAACGTTATGAGTTTCAAATTTTGTCATTTTTTTTCCGTGAATCCTTTTATATTGTCAAAATATTGGGGGGAAACAATGAGCTAAAAGTCCCACGACAAACAAAACTAAAAACACGTAGGATTTTACCATTTACGATAGAAGGCACAACTATGACCAAAGTTATGATTTTCAAATTTTGTCAATTTATTTTTGTGAATAATCTTATATTGTCAAAATATTGTGGGGAAACAAAGAGCTTAGAGTTTGGGCGACAAACAACACTAAAAACACTATTGATTTACAATACTAGGCACAACTTTGAACGAAAGTTATGAGTTTCAAATTTTGTCAATTTGTTTTCGTTAATCATCTTATATTGTCAAAATATTGGGGGGAAACACAAAGCTAAGAGATTCCGCGACAACCAACACTAAAAACACCTAGGAATTACCATTTATGATACAAGGCACAACTTCGAGCGGAAGTTAGGATTTTCAAATTTTGTCAATTTCTTTTTGTGAATCATCTTATATTGTCAAAATATTGGGGGGAAACAAAGAGCTTAGAGTTTGGGAGACAAACAACACTTAAAACAATCATGATTTACAATTTACAACACTAGGCACAACTTTGAACGAAAGTTATGAGTTTCAAATTTTGTCAATTTATTACCGTGAATCATCTTATGTTTTCAAAATATTGGGGGTAGACAAATAGCTAAGAGTTTGGGCTACAAACAACACTAAAATCACTTACAATTTATCATTTACGATACAAGGCACAACTTTTTGCGAAAGTTATGAGTTTCAAATTTTGTAAATTTCTTTTTCTGATTCATCTTACATTGTCAAAATTATGGGGGGAAACAAAGAGCTAAGAGTTAGGGCGGCAAACAACCTAAAAACACCTATGGTTTACAATTTACGAAACATAGAGCGAAATTTATGAGTTTCAAATTTTATCAATTTCTTTGCGTGAATCATCTTATATTGTCAAAATATTGGGGGGGGGGAACAAAGAGCTTAGAGTTTGGGCGAAAAACAACACTAAAAACACCTACGATTTACCATCTACGACACAAGGCACAACTTTGAGCGAAAGTTATGAGCTTCAAATTTTGTCAATTTATTTGCGTGAATCATCTTATATTGTCAAAATATTTGGGGGAAATAAAGAGCTAAGAGTTTGGGCGACAAACAACACTAAAAACACCTACGATTTACCATCTACGACACAAGGAACAACTTTGAGCGAAAGTTATGAGTTTCAAAATTTCCCAATTTATTCCCGTGAATCATCTTATATTTTCAAAATATTAAGGGGGAGGTGATGTGATATCCCATATTTCTGTAAGGTTATTTTGGGAATTTTGGGAATTTTCCCGAGTACCCCTTTCGTACGTCGGATTTAATTCAGATTGTTTGAGACATTCTGTAATGTGCTCTGCCTCTGTAATATTTTTCTCAGTGAAATAACATACAGTCGACGCATTTTGGGAGTTAATACTCGTTTGTGTACGAATATATTTAACACGGGGTTAAGATTATTGCCCAAGAGTTATCATCCAATGGGCACTAAAGTACAAGTTTGTTACCCTAAGGTTTTTATCCAAGAGGCAAAGTGCAAGGTTATTACCCAATGGATGGGAAGGAAGCTTCCTATTACCTTCCTCCCCCTTGGATTTGCCTATATAAGGATGGCTTGGGAGGAAGAGAGAGGGATAGTTTCATAAGCTCTCAAACTCTCAAAAACGCTCTCTTCGGGAAAGCTCAAGTCGAACGTCGGAGCTCGTTTGGTGTCATTTCCGGTGACCAAGAGAAGCTTGGGAGGCCCTTAGAAGCCTAGAAACCAAGCAAGGTGAAAGACGAGCCAAACCGATCGTCGAGGGTGAGTTTTTCCTCTCGTATTTCAGTTTCTGTTTAGCGACGGCGACCGCCAGCTTGAAGGCGGCGACCGCCGGCCAGAACACGGCGCCCGCCGTGATGAGCCCGGCGACCGCCATGAAGATCCCGGTGACCGCCGTGAATATGTGGCCACCGTCGTGAGGAGCCGTGAAGAGCAGCGCCCGCTGCATTTGGGCGGCGCCCACCGCAGCTGAGGCGGCGCCCGCCGGCGTGGTTGGTTGCTGGCCGGTTGCTGTCGTGGCTTCCGTGGCCTTCGTTCGGGTTTCGTTTCCTTCGATTCCTTTCGTTCTTTCTTAGATCTGTATTTTTGTTTGTCGAATCTAACTTAGGGTTTCTATGTGGGTCGATCTGAAGGATTCTGTGCTCCAGATCTGTCCCTGTGTCGAGCCCGGAATCCCGTCGTTAGACTTCATTCAAACTCTGTGGATTCAGGCAAGTGGCGGTTCGCTCTTGCTCATCGTTCCATATTTACATTAATTATCAGCTGTTTATCCGAGTAATTAATTTGGAATGATTATTGTGTTTGTCTGGAAATGGTTTTATAAACTGTTTTGGAAACTGTAATAATGATATTATAATAGGTTGTATATCTGTTAGAACAACGCTATTATTTATGTTCGCCTTGAGGGCATTTATGTGGATTTATCCTGAACTATTGTTGTGCTTGAACTGTTAGTTAGCACGAATATTCGTAGGAACGCCTGGATTCTGAGAGGTCCATTCGTTTCTTTATAACTGTTAAGGGCGATCAAGACCCTATGATAGTAGAAGCTTGGACTTTGTGAGGTTCATTCCTTCGATATAAGTCCAGAGGCTTGGATTCTGTGAGGTCCATTCCTTAGTTGTATGTCCTACGTGACAGAGCATATGTTTAAAAGGTTAACGTGATGTAGGTTTTGGAATTTAATAAGATAAAGTGCCCGAGTGCACATAATTAATATACCTTTGGCGAGTAGTGCAGCTAAGTTATAGTGCAGCTAGGAAAACTCGTCTCGACTTTTGATCAGAGTACGTTCTCTTTCCAATCTGGATTCGATGTAAGCGGTGAGGTTGGTCGTAAACCGAAACATCTAAGTCAGCTTTTAAACCACTGATGTCTGATTCTTTAAACGTTCCAGATTTGTCATATTTCCTATAAGACTCACTTTCGTTGGAGTCTTCTTTTGGGATCGATTTCTGTGAAGATTCAGTCTTCCAGAATCTTCTCTTGTGCATACCTCTTGTTTATTCCAGTAGGAGTATGATGGTTGACTATCGTCATCGGTTATTATTCTAGAAGCGATGAGTCTAACCTAATACGACTGCTTCGAACCACTCTGCTTTGTACCCTTGCATAGTCTATTCAGTAGACTAACCAACCGCAATTGTTCTCTGCATGGTTGGCTGGTGTCATCCGTTCGATTCGGAACATCAGTTAGAGCAAAGATATGAGGAGACTAGATTGACTATGAAGACGATGGTTGTTTTTGGAGTTTTTAATAATTTCTTTTAATCAGGTTGAGATCCTTGAGAGATGACCATTGTGGTCAAGATCATTGTTTGTAATATATTTAAAAGACTTCCGCTGTACCTTGTTTAAAGACTTTCGCTGTACTTTGTTAAACTCTGTGTTTGTCCTATTCGGGATTGGGATGTAATCCCGGGACTCATGTTTTATATGAATAAAGTTATCATTTTGTATCATTGTATTTCATGGTTTGTATTCAAACGGTAAAGCCTTAGGTGATCTCGGTAAGGAACACTGAGGTCACTGGCGGTAATACATTTCCAAATGGGTTCAGATTTGGGGGTGTTACAGTTGTGGTATCAGAGCCAAAGGTTTTAAAACGGGTTTGGGATTTTTATATCATTTATCCGTTTTTGAAAATGCTTTAAAAGGGCTCTGAATTTTTAAAGTGAAAAGAATTTCAAAACACCATTCATAGTCTTGTCTTCTATATAGTCTGATGTAGTAAGCTTGCTTCTATGTCTCGAAAGACTAATTTATTTCTCGTTGCCCCGCTAGATATGGGTGCATTCTGTTCTCTTCAGAGGAACCCGGGAGAAGCCGAGGTGGTTTTGCCATCTCCAGTTAGGCTTGATTCCCAGTTCGCTCGTTGTGATTTGAGGTTGTAGAACCTAGTATCTCAGTTTCAGTTCATCAATAGAAATTTACAAGTTTGATCTATTCTAAGTTGATTTTATTACAATAAGTATATCATAATGATACTAATGTGATAAAATCCTTGGAATTTGATCAGTAAACATATGGTAAACACAAGGAACGTTATCCTTGCTGGTGCTGGGCCGAGCAATGACCCCAGACCAAACCCGAGGATTGATGCAGACCCATCAGGAGAGCGTGAGTCTGTCTTCAACAATAATCCAGGAGGCAATGGCCAAGCTCAGGCCGACGCTCCAGTAGTGCTCGATGCAGCAACAGTCGCAGAAATTCGGGGGATTGTTATGCAAGCATTCACCAAGATAATGCGACCAATCATACCTCAGGCACAAGGAGTGCCAGTATCTCCAGAAGTTCCGAGGTTTGAGGAACAAGAGAACCAGGTACTACAGGGAGGCGTGATCAGGAATAGAGGGGAGTATGGCCGAGCTCTGAAGGCCATTAACTCTATGAGACCCGACAGCTACGATGGAAAGGGAGAGTCAGTCAGAGTGGCTCATTGGTTTTCCCACATGGAGCGATTATTTCGTAATGTGGAGTGCACTGAAGCGGAGAAAGTGCACATAGCTTCTCTACAGTTGAAGGAAGAAGCCAGTGAATGGTGGGAGAGTAACGGCTTAGCTGATAGCCCGGTGTTGACCTGGTCAATGTTTAAGACCAAGATGACGGACCGTTTCTTCTCTCGTGCTATGAGGAAGGAGAAACACAAGGAGTTCTTGTATCCTAAGACGGATGGATTGAAGGTGACCGAGCTTGCCACTAAATTCAATCATTTGCTGCAGTATGCTGAACCAGAGATATTGAGTGAGGCTCAGAAGATCTGGTACTTCCATGAATGGATGAACCCAGATATTAAACCATGGATGGTGCACCACACATGCTCTACTGTCGAGCAGTACGTGGATGCGGCCTACAAGTTGAAGGTAACTCTGGAGGAGTCAACCAGGAAGCGTGATAGCCAGAGGCAAGTGCAGAACCAGCCTCAGGCAAGTGGGTTTAAACATCCCGCACCACCTTTTGATTTTGCCAAGTCCAGCAAGGCAAAGACAGAAACGACTCGAGATGGGTCAACTCAGCAATCGGGTCAGAGCAAGAGTCTGATCCAATGCCATAATTGTGGTGCATCTGGGCATAAGAATTTTGCATGTCGGAATGAGAAGAATACATGTTTTGGTTGTGGAAAGGAAGGACATATGCAGAGGTTCTGTCGGCAGGGAATGCAAAAAGGAGCGGAGTCACAACAGGGGTCTGTTAATCCAAACAACAGACCTAGGTTTAAACCAGCAGAGACTTCCAATCCTTCGATGCAGACAACTGCGCAGGATAAGGGGAAAGCCCGAGTGACTTCTGAAAGTCAGGGTCAACGTCTTTACGTGATGCGTGAGGCGGATGGACCCTATGCTCCTAATGCTTAGAGTATTTTGTATCTATATTACACTTTTGTTAATGTGTTGTTGATGTGGGTGCTACCCAGGCTTTCATTTTGGATGGTTGTAAGTTAAGTTCTGTATGCGGCTAAGTTTGTGAACCTTTGGTTATAAATATTATTAATATGAAATATTTGGTTAGAACCAATCGTCTGTCGGAATTGTCGATTACCATCAAGGGTAAGAAATTCAAAGCTATTTGACCTAAATAACCATGGTCCCATACGATAATTATTCTCGGTATGGATTGACGGAAGCGTCATAAGGCAGTGATAGACTTCAGTTTTTGATATTCCTGTGATTAGAGGATTTCCGGGTGTCTTTCCAGAAGATATTCCTGGATACCCCGAATCGTGTTGTGGAGTTTGCCGTTGATCTCGAGCCGAGTACCACGCCGATCTCTGAGGCACCGTACCGGATGGCTCCTGTTGAGATGCAAGAGTTGAAGAAGCAACTCAAGGATCTTCTTGACAAAAGTTATATAAAGCTGAGTGCATCACCTTGAGTAGGAGTGCCCTAGTTTTATTTGTCAAAAAGAAAGATGGACCGTTTCGACTTTGTTTTGACTTTCGAGAGTTGAATAAAGTCACGATCAAGAGCAAGTATCTGTTGCCAAGGAGTGATGATCTGTTGGATCAACTACAGGGAGCAAAATTTTTCTCCAAGATCGACCGGAGGTCTGGTTTTTATCAACTCAGGATTCGTGAGGATGATATTCCGAGGATTGCGTTCGGACGAGAGATGGTCACTACGAGTTTGTAGTCATGCCATCTGGGCTTCGAATGCTCCAGCAGTTTTCATGAACCTAGTGCATCGATGTTTTAGACCAGTACTTGAATAAGTTCATAGTGGTCTTCATCAATGGCATTTTGATATTTTCCCGAGCAAGAAAGCTCACAGGGAACATCTGCGGATTGCTTTATCGGTCCTTAGACCAAGTCGGCTGTACGCAAAGTGGGCTAAGTGCGATTGTTGGATCCAGAAGTGGCTTTCTTAGGCCATGTGATCAATAAGAATGAGGTTATGGTTATTCCCCAGAAGAGTGAATCAGTAGTTGTTTGGAAGTGGCCTCAGGGTGTGAGCGAGGTGCGCAGTTTCCCAGAGCTTGCTGAGCATTATAGACGGTTCATGGAAGGATTTTTCTAAGATCACTCCACCTATGACCAGTCTGTTCCACAAGTTCAACAAGAAGTTGTCTGGGATGACAAGTGCAAGACCAATTTTCAAGAAGTTAAAACAGTGTCTAACTTATGCACCAGTTTTGGCGTTGTCGGAAGGAATGATGGTTATATGGTCTATAGTAATGCTTCGAGAAATGGGTTGGGATGTGTCTTTGATGCAGAAGGGCAAGGTTATTGCATACGCATCTAGACAATTGAAAACCTATGAAGCAAACTAACCAACACATGACCTAGAACTAGCAGCAATAGTGTTTGCATTGGAAACTGAGGTTACTTGGGTGACCCAGAGGTCAGCAAAAGTTTTTCACCAGGAGATTGTCCGTTTACATGGCATTCCTAAAGACCATTGTATCGGATCGAGATGGTCGATTCATGTCAAGGTTCTGGCAAGAGATTTATAAGGCCATGGGAACTGAATTAAGATTCAGTACAACATTTTATCCTCAGACAGATGGACAGTCTGAAAGGACCATCCAGACCCTGGAGGATATGCTAAGAGCATGTGCACTCGATCTTCCGACTAGCTGGGAAGACAGGCTGAGTCTGATTGAGTTCACGTACAATAATAGCTGGCATGCTAAGATCAAGATGGCTCCGTTTGAAGCTTTGTATGGTCTCAAATGCAGATCTCCGATTTATTGGGATAAGAATGCCAACAAAATTCTGCTTGGACCAGAGTTGGTCGAAAGGACATCTCTAGACATTGCTTGATTAGATAGAGGATGTTGACCGCCCAAAGTCGACAGAGATCACATTGGAGGAGTCTGCCCATAAACGGGAGAAGCAAGTTAAGGGAAAGGGTGGGCAACAGGATCGCCAGGTTGGTTCATTCAAACGACCGGCATCGCCTACCAAGTTTGAAAAGTCTGGTTGTGCCAAGACCGAGACAAATCAGTCTGACTCTGCCAGAGGCTCAGGTTGGAGCAGCAGAGTAATTCAATGCCACAACTGTGGTGAAGTTGGGCATAAAAAAAAATAAAAAAATTAATTTCCAAAAGGACAAGAGAGTATGTCATAATTGTGGGAGAGAAGGCCACATAAAAACATACTACAGACTGAAGGGTTAGGGACCAATGCAGTCTTATCAGGCGTCAAATGTTGGCGGTGGGCAGAACCCAAGGCCAGAGGCATCGGCTCCTGAGCAGTCTATGGCTCGTAATAAAGGCAAAGCGCCTATGGGGTCTTCAGGCCAAGGGCAAAGACTCTTTGTAATGAGCCAAGCCAACGGAGAAGAACTCTGATCCATTAAGTTGTATTTATGTCAAGTCTTTCTTTAAGATTAAGGAGTAGCGACGCTTGTCGATAATCTCTGTGGTATCGTGATCTGGTTGTTCAACTTTTGTCAGTTAAGGTAATGTTTGAATGATAATGAAGTGTTTCCTTGTTTTGGAAATTTCAGAATGCGTTATCGTTACGAATTAGTTGTTCATACGAAACCTCGTAAGTGTCGAGAACAGCTTATGCCAAGTAAGGATAAAGATTGTCGGACTTATGGTGGTGGAGTATTGTGGGCAACTTAGATGTTCGTCCCCTATATGATTAATCACAGGGTCGACTCTGCTGTTTAAATCTAAATCCATTCCTAAGATTCTTCTTCATATATAGAGTATGTCATCTATAAGGCTGGGTGCAACTCTTTGAGGAAGATTAAGTTGTAAGAGTTGTTGTGTTAAGAAGAAAGGTTGCAGTTTAAGAGGGGATATGCCAATGATCCCGATGTATTAAAGATTCAGTAAGGAGAATTGTCTATATACACCTAAGGAATAAAGTGGTAAGCGGTATCCCATACGCTGAGTTTTTTTCCAAGCTTCCTTAAGAGATAAAGGATGAACTTGTGGAGTTATGTTCGGAGAGACTAAGAGCTATCTCTCATAAGTGAGTTGTGTTATAAGCATCGAGACGAGCGAATCATTTTCAGAATGATATCCTAAGGAATTAAGAGTAATATCTCTTGTGATCCATTTCAAGGATGAAGTGAATAAGGATATTGAATCCAAGTGGTAAGATTGGTGTTGAGGCAGGACCCTCATTGGCTTAATGCAAGTTTCGGGATCGAAACTTCTTTTAAGGGGGAGGTGATGTGATACCCTGTATTTCTGTAAGGTTATTTTGGGAATTTTCCCGAGTACCCGTTTCGTACGTCGGATTTAATTCAGATAGTTTGAGACATTCTGTAATGTGCTCTGCCTCTGTAATATTTTTCTCAGTGAAATAACATACAGTCGACGCATTTTGGGAGTTAATACTCGTTCGTGTACGAATATATTTAACACGGGGTTAAGATTATTGCCCAAGAGTTATCATCCAATGGGCACTAAAGTACAAGTTTGTTACCCTAAGGTTTTTATCCAAGAGGCAAAGTGCAAGGTTATTACCCAATGGATGGGAAGGAAGCTTCCTATCACCTTCCTCCCCCTTGGATTTTCCTATATAAGGATGGCTTGGGAGGAAGAGAGAGGGATAGTTTCATAAGCTCTCAAACTCTCAAAAACGCTCTGTTCGGGAAAGCTCAAGTCGAACGTCGGAGCTCGTTTGGTGTCATTTTCGGTGGCCAAGAGAAGCTTGGGAGGCCCTTAGAAGCCTAGAAACCAAGCAAGGCGAAAGACGAGCCAAACCGATCGTCGAGGGTGAGTTTTTCCTCTCGTATTTCAGTTTCTGTTTAGCGACGGCGACCGTTGGATAGAGGCGGCGACCGCCGGCTTGAAGGCGGCGACCGCCGGCCAGAACACGGCGCCTGCCGTGATGAGCCCGGCGACCGCCGTGATGAGCCCGGCGACCGCCGTGAAGATCCCGGCGACCGCCGTGAGCAGCCGTGAAGAGCGGCGCCCGCTGCATTTGGGCGGCGCCCGCCACAGCTGAGGCGGCGCCCGCCGCAAGTGGGGTGGCGCCCGCCGGCGTGGTTGGTTGTTGGCCGGTTGCTGTCGTGGCTTCCGTGGCCTTCGTTCGGGTTTCGTTTCCTTCGATTCCTTTCGTTCTTTCTTAGATCTGTATTGTTGTTTGTCGAATCTAACTTAGGGTTTCTATGTGGGTCGATCTGAAGGAATCTGTGCTCCAGATCTGTCCCTGTGTCGAGCCCGGAATCCCGTCGTTAGACTTCATTCAAACTCTGTGGATTCAGGCAAGTGGCGGTTCGCTCTTGTTCATCGTTCCATATTTACATTAATTATCAGCTGTTTATCTGAGTAATTAATTTGGAATGATTATTGTGTTTGTCTGGAAATAGTTTTATAAACTGTTTTGGAAACTGTAATAATGATATTATAATAGGTTGTATATCTGTTAGAACAATGCTATTATTTATGTTCGCCTTGAGGGCATTTATGTGGATTTATCCTGAACTATTGTTGTGCTTGAACTGTTAGTTAGCACGAATATTCGTAGGAATGCCTGGATTCTGAGAGGTCCATTCGTTTCTTTATAACTGTTAAGGGCGATCAAGACCCTATGATAGTATAAGCTTGGACTCTGTGAGGTTCATTCCTTCGATATAAGTCCAGAGGCTTGGATTCTGTGAGGTCCATTCCTTAGTTGTATGTCCTGCGTGACAGAGCATATGTTTAAAAGCTTAACTTGATGTGGGTTTTGGAATTTAATAAGATAAAGTGCCCGAGTGCACATAATTAATATACCTTTGGCGAGTAGTGCATCTAAGTTATAGTGCAGCTAGGAAAACTCGTCTCGACTTTTGATCAGAGTACGTTCTCTTTCCAATCTGGATTCGCAGTAAGCGGTGAGGTTGGTCATAAACCGAAACATCTAAGTCAGCTTTTAAATCACTGATGTCTGATTCTTTAAACGTTCCAGATTTGTCATATTTCCTATAAGACTCACTTTCGTTGGAGTCTTCTTTTGGGATCGATTTCTGTGAAGATTTAGTCTTTCAGAATCTTCTCTTGTGCATACCTCTTGTTTATTCCAGTAGGAGTATGATGGTTGACTATCGTCATCGGTTATTATTCGAGAAGCGATGAGTCTAACCTAATACGACTGCTTCAAACCACTCTGCTTTGTACCCTTGCATAGTCTATTCAGTAGACTAACCAATCGCAATTGTTCTCTGCATGGTTGGCTGGTGTCATCCGTTCGATTCGGAACATCAGTTAGAGCGAAGATATGAGGAGACTAGATTGACTATGAAGACGACGGTTGTTTTTGGATCTTTTTAATAATTTCTTTTAATCAGGTTGAGATCCTTGGGAGATGACCATTGTGGTCAAGATCCTTGTTTGTAATATATTTAAAAGACTTCCGCTGTACCTTGTTTAAAGACTTCCGCTGTACTTTGTTAAACTCTGTGTTTGTCCTATTCGGGATTGGAATGTAATCCCGGGACTCATGTTTTATATGAATAAAGTTATCATTTTGTATCATTGTATTTCATGGTTTGTATTCAAACGGTAAAGCCTTGGGTGATCTCGGGATTGTGATGTATTCAAACGGTAAAGCCTAACTTTTTGCGAACGTTATGAGTTTCAAAATTTGTCAATTTCTGTTTGTGATTCATCTTACATTGTCAAAATATTGGGGGGAAACAAAGAGCTAAGAGTTGGGGCGGCAAACAACCTAAAAACACCTTTGGTTTACAATTTACGAAACATAGAGCGAAAGTTTTGGTTTTCAAATTTTGTCAATTTATTTTTATGAATCATCTTATATTGTTAAAGTATTGGGGGAAAACAAAGAGCTTAGAGTTTGGGTGATAAACAACACTAAAAACACTCATGATTTACAATTTACAACAATAGGCACAACTTTGAACAAAAGTTATGAGTTTCAAATTTTCTCAATTTATTACTGTGTATCATCTTATATTTTCAAGATAATTGGGGGTAGACAAATATCTAAGAGTTTGGGCTACAAACAACACTAAAAGCACCTACAATTTATCATTTACGATACAAGGCATAACTTTTTGCGAAAGTTATGAGTTTCAAAATTTATCAATTTCTTTTTGTGATTCATCTTACATTGTCAAAATATTGGGGGGAAACAAAGAGCTAAGAGTTGGGGCGGCAAACAACCTAAAAACACCTATGGTTTACAATTTACGAAACATAGAGCGAAAGTTATGTGTTTCAAATTTTATCAATTTCTTTGCGTGAATCATCTTATATTGTCAAAATATTGGGGGGAAGCAATGAGCTAAGAGTTTGGGCGACAAACAACACAAAAAACACCTATGATTTTACCATTTACAACACAAGGCACATTTTTGAGTGAAAGTTATGAGTTTCAAATTTTGTCAATTTGTTTACGTGAATCATCTTATATTGTCAAAATATTTAAGGGAAACAAAAAGCTAATAGTTGGGGCGACAAACAACACCAAAAACACATATGGATTACCATTTACGACAGGAGGCACAACTTAGAGAGAAAGTTATGAGTTTCAAAATTTATCAATTTCTTTGCGTGAATCATCTTATATTGTCAAAATATTAGGGGAAAACAAAGAGCTTAGAGTTTGGGCCACTAAAAACACCTACGATTTACCATCTACGACACAAGGCACAACTTTGAGCGAAAGTTATGAGTTTCAAATTTTCTCAATTTATTCTTGTGAATCATCTTATATTTTCAAAATATTAGGGGGAGACAAATTGACAAGGATCGACTTGGATGAGCTTCGGTGCAAGACCTTGGCCGGTCGTCAACCTTCGGCAATCCGGGGAGGCGTCTTTGGGATCGGGCTGTAGGGCGGCGTTGGAGGCGACTTACGGCGGCCTTGGTCTCCAATGGTGGTGGAGGATGTTGAGAATGGTGGTGCAAAAGGGGCCTGGTGGCGCTGATGCGAGCCTTGACTTATGGAGGATGGAAGAGTGGTGGTTTTGGTGGAAACCCTAAGGATGGAAGGTGAATTAGGGCTTCGGTTTGAGGGAGGCGTGGAAGCGATGGAGGTGGCGCTTGGTGGTGGTTGGGTGGCTTATGAAGTGTAGTTTGAGGGGTGGAAGCGGCGGCGGTGGAAGATGGAGGAGCCGAGGGATAGCTTGTTCTCTATAGATGTGACTCACCACGTTGAACAAGGGTTCTTGAACCTAGCTTGGATATGACTCACCAAGGGGATTCAAGGAGCAAATTGGCTGCTTTGATATGACTCACAAAGAAGCAATTTGCATGAGCTTAAGGATGACAATTCTCGCTTGAGAGTGTTTTCTTGATTCAAAATTAAGCTAAAATGAAAACAAGGGAGGGGGTGGCTATTTAACCCTAGCAAGTCGGCCCTCACATGATTTGTTTGCAGAAATTACAACTTAAAAACATGCATGAAATTCTAAACCAAAGTCTCATAATGTCATGAAATCAATGTCTCAAAAAGGCCCTTGAAAAGTGCCTTAGGTCTCGTTTGGCGCCGAGATTGTCATCAAGGAGAAGAAGTCTCCTAGACGACTAGTTGAAGGTCCAAGTGTGGTGAGTCCAAGGTGGAGCTTTGGCTTGTAGTTCCCTAACCTTGGCTCGTGTGAGCCTCATGGGTGCGCCCTCTTCTTGGCTTGATGGATCTTCTCGACTAGGTCATGGTTGGCTAGCCTTGGTGAGCGCCTTGGCTCGGAGGACTTGACTTGATGGGAAGGATTCACATCATCCTCCCCTCCTTGAAAAGGATTCGTCCCAGAATCTTCAACAAGGTAGACATCTTCATTATCCTTGTAAGTTTGCTTCCAAAGTGGAGTCAAGTGATCCTTGTGCAGTCCCTTATTATATGCTTGTAGCTCCGGTCTATCTTTGAAAAAAAGGGCAGCAAAGTTGTGAGAAAGAAGGACAAAGGAAGGGAAAGAAAGCTTACCATAGGTGTCTTCAAGGATCTTCTTCTCGGTGAGGAGTAACTTCCCCTTTTGTTCCTTGGCAATGTGTTCCGCCATGAGTTGTTGGGGTGACATAGGATGTAATGTAAACCTTTTCCCATTGAGATGGAAGGAGTACTCATTGGTGACTCCTTGGTGTATAACTCCACGGTCATATTGCCATGGCCTACCCAACAAGATATGACAAACCGTCATAGGGAGGACATCACAAACGACTTCATCCTTGTATCCCCCTATGGAAAAGCTTATCTTAGCTTGTTCAATAACCTTCAAAGGAGTGTTAGAATTCAGCCAACATAAAGTATAGGGTTGAGCATGAGGAATAGTAGGGAGAGCAAACCTTTTCACTACCTCTTGATCTACTATGTTGCAACACGAGCCTCCATCTATGATAAGGTTGCAAAGTTTACCTTGGATGAGGCATCTTGAGTGAAAGATGGTTTCTCTTTGGTTGGGAAGGGTTGGCGCTTCATTGGCCATAAGGGACCTTTTTAACCACAAAGCATTCACCTTGTGTCTCGGCCTTGACTTGCAATTCCTCCTCCTCTTCCTCCACTTCTCCGAGCTCCTCTATCATCTCATCGTCCGACACATATTCCCCTATTGTGTTAATCAACACTTGGCGGCGAGAGGGGAAGTCCTTGGCCATGTGCCCACGGCCTAGACATTTGAAGCACTTGATCTCACTTGTCCTTGGCTCGCCTTCCCTTCTCGGTGTTGGGGATAGTATTGGTGGCTCTCTTCTTGGCTGCATGGCGCTGGCTTCTTGCCTTGGAGGGTAGGTGGAGTTGCTTGAGCTTGAATTACTCCACGGCCTTGAGCTTGAGCTAGGTGGATAGCTATTCTTTTGAGGCAATGTCTTATAAACATGGTTAGTATAATGGAGGACCTCTTCCACCGAGGTGCCTCTTGCAAAGTGTTGCAATGTGACAATTGCCTTAAGCTCATGATTCAAATTCTCAACAAATTTAGACACAACATACTCATTAGGAAATTTAATACCGGACCTAAACAATAAAGTTTTCAACTCTTTATAATATTCATCCGGGGTTCTAGTACCTTGTTTGAGTTGTTGAAGCCTCTCATGAATCCGGGCTGCAAAGTTCTCTGGGACAAACTGATGCTTGAGTGCCAACTTGAGCTCTTCCCAAGTGTCAATAGGGTCATAGCCGGCTTGTGCTCTCTCCTCCTTGTCCTCGGCCCACCATTGATCCGCAAAGCCTTCAAAGCAGATGCTAGCCACGGCAACTCTTTGGGCATCATTGAGGTTTTGGAAATCAAAGACTTGCTCGGTCTTATTAATCCAATTGAGGCACTCTTCCGGGTCAGCCGACTTGCCAAACTTTTCCACGTCCAAGTTGGTCTTGGGCATCCTTGGTTGATCATAGTCATGGTGCCTTGGCGGGTAGTAGCCTCGGCCACCTTGTTGGAAGGGATCTTGCTGTCTTCCATATCTATCTCCTTGATCAAACATATCATCTTGCCTTGCGCCTTGTCCAGCTGCACGTCCCAAGCCTAGGCCTTGCCTACGGCCTTGGACATTCCTCAATGGAAGGGTGAGAGGCGCCATGAACCTAGCTTGGCTCCCTTGCGGCTCATAGGTGGCATTCACCTCCTCATGAAGCTTTCTCGCATCTTGGCCTGAAAAATTAGTGGCCACAGCTGGAAACAAAGAAGTTATAGGCGCGGAGAGTGGGAGAGTCATACCTTGGAAGTCACTAGAGGAAGTGATGGCCGGCGCTTGACTGGCGGAGGCACCGGGCAAGGTGGGTATGGCCATGTCACTGGGCTTGTTGTGGGAAGAAGTAGCTTCCAATTGTGAGGGCAGAATGCTCACACAAATCCTTGACATGTCATCTAACTTGTGCTCGGAGGCCTCGACTCTAGCCTCTAGCCTTCTCATGGCCGCTTGGTTCTCTCGTTGGGATTCCAGTATTTTCCCATCAAGGCGGCTCTCTATCCCTCTTAGGATCTCCATGACAGATTCTAAGGTGGGTGGCTCATTGATGGGCTATAAACAACAATAAAAGCACATACAATTTACCATTTACGATACAAGGCACAACTTTTTGCGAAAGTTATGAGTTTCAAAATTTGTCAATTTTTGTTTGTGATTCATCTTACATTTTCAAAATGTTGGGGGGAAACAAAGAGCTAAGAGTTGGGGCGGCAAACAACCTAAAAACACCTATGGTTTACAATTTACGAAACATAGAAAGAAAGTTATGAGTTTCAAATTTTATCAATTTCTTTGCGTGAATCATCTTATATTGTCAAAATATTGGGGGAAACAATGAGCTAAGAGTTTGGGCGACAAACAACACTAAAAACACCTACGATTTACCATTTACAACACAATACACATTTTTGAGCGAAAGTTATGAGTTTCAAATTTTGTCAATTTTATTACGTGAATCATCTTATATTGTCAAAATATTTAAGGGAAACAAAAAGCTAACAGTTGGGGCGACAAAACAACACCAAAAACACCTATGAGTTTCCATTTACGACACGAGGCACAACTTCGAGCGAAAGTTATGAGTTTCAAATTTTGTCAATTTCTTAGCGTGAACATCTTATATTGTCAAAATATAGCGGGGAAACAAAGATATTAGAGTTTGGGCGACAAACAACACTAAAAACACTCATGATTTACAATTTACAATACTAGGCACAACTTTGAACGAAAGTTATGAGTTTCAAATTTTCTTAGTTTATTACCGTGAATCATCTTATATTTTCAAAATATTGGAGGGAGAGAAATAGCTAAGTGTTTGGGGTGGCAAACAACCTAAAAACACATATGGTTTACAATTTACGAAACATAGAGCGAAAGTTATGAGTTTCAAATTTTATCAATTTCTTTGCATGAATCATCAAATAATGTCAAAATATTGGGGGGAAACAATGAGCTAAGAGTTTGGGCGACAAACAACACTAAAAGCACCTACGATTTACCATTTACAACACAAGGCACATTTTTGAGCGAAAGTTATGAGTTTCAAATGTTGTCAATTTGTTTACGTGAATCATCTTATATTGTCAAAATATTTAAGGGAAACAAAAAGCTAACAGTTGGGGCGACAAACAACACCAAAAACACCTATGGATTACCATTTATGACACGAATAACAACTTAGAACAAAAGTTATGAGTTTCAAATTATGTCAATTTATTTGCGTGAATCATCTTATGTTATCAAAATATTGGGGGAAAACAAAGAGATAACACTTTGGAAGACAAACAACACGAAAAACACCTACGATTTACCATTTACGGCACAGGGCATACTTTGAGTGAAAGTTATGAGCTTCAAATTTGGTCAATTTGTTTTCGTGAATCATAATATATTGTCAAAATATTAGGGGGAAACACAGAGCTAAGAGGTTCTGCGACAACCAACACTAAAAACACCTAGGATTTACCATTTATGATACAAGGCACAACTTTGAGTGGAAGTTATAATTTTCAAATTTTGTCAATTTTTTTTGGTGAATCATCTTATATTGTCAAAATATTGGGGGGAAACAAAGAGCTTAACGGTTGGGGCGACAAACAACACCAAAAACACCTATGGATTACCATTTACGGCACAAGGCATACTTTGAGTGAAAGTTATGAGCTTTAAATTTTGTCAATTTGTTTTTGTGAATCATATTATATTGTCAAAATATTGGGGGAAAACAAAGATCTAAGACTTTGGGCGACAAACAACACGAAAAACACCTACGATTTACCATTTACTGCACAAGGCATACTTTGAGTGAAAGTTATGAGCTTCAAATTTCGTCAATTTGTTTTCGTGAATCATATTGTATTGTCAAAATATTGGGGGGAAACATAGAGCTAAGAGGTTCTGCGACAACCAACACTAAAAACTTCTAGGATTTACCATTTATGATACAAGGCACAACTTTGAGCGAAAGTTATGATTTTCAAATTTTGTCAATTTCTTTTTGTAAATCATCTTATATTGTCAAAATATTGGGGAGAAACAAAGAGCTTAACGGTTGGGGTGACAAACAACACCAAAAACACCTATGGATTACCATTTATGACACGAGGAACAATTTAGAGCGAAAGTTATGAGTTTCAAATTTTGTCAATTTCTTTGCGTGAATCATCTTGTATTGTCAAAATATTGGGGGGAATCAAAGAGCTAAGACTTTGGGCGACATACAACACGAAAAACACCTACGATTTACCATTTACGGCACAGGGCATACTTTGAGTGAAAGTTATGAGCTTCAAATTTTGTCAATTTGTTTTCGTGAATCATCTATATTGTCAAAATATTGGGGGAAACACAGAGAGCTAAGAGGTTCCGTGACAACCAACACTAAAAACACCTAGGATTTACCATTTATGATACAAGGCACAACTTTGAGCGGAAGTTATGATTTTCAAATTTTGTCAATTTCTCTTTGTAAATCATCTTATATTGTCAAAATATTGGGGGGAAACAAAGAGCTTAGAGTTTGTGCGACAAACAACACTAAAAACACTCATGATTTACAATTTACAACATTAGGCACAACTTTGACCGAAAGTTATGAGTTTCAAATTTTCTCAATTTATTACCGTGAATCATCTTATATTTTCAAAATATTGGGGGGAGACAAGTAGCTAAGAGTTTGGGCTACAAACAACACTAAAACAACCTACAATTTACCATTTACGATACAAGGCATAATTTTTGCGAAAGTTATGAGTTTCAAAATTTCTCAATTTCTTTTTGTGATTCATCTTACATTGTCAAAATGTCGGTGGGAAACAAAGAGCTAAGAGTTGGGGCGGCAAACAACCTATAAACACCTATGGTTTACAATTTACGAAACATAGAGCAAAAGTTATGAGTTTCAAATTTTATCAATTTCTTTTCGTGAATCATCTTATATTGTCAAAATATTGGGGGGAAACAATGAGCTAAGAGTTTGGGCGACAAACAAAACTAAAAACACCTACGATTTACCATTTACAACACAAGACACATTTTTTAGCGAAAGTTATGAGTTTCAAATTTTGTCAATTTGTTTACGTGAATCATCTTATATTGTCAAAATATTTAAGGGAAACAAAAAGCTAACAGTTGGGGCGACGAACAACACCAAAAATACCTATGAGTTACCATTTACGACACGAGGCATAACTTAGAGCGGAAGATATGAGTTTAAAATTTTATCAATTTCGTTGCGTGAATCATCTTATATTGTCAAAATATTGGGGGGAAACAAAGAGCTAAGACTTTGGGCGACAAACAACACGAAAAACACCTACGATTTACCATTTACGGCACATGGCATACTTTGAGTGAAAGTTATGAGCTTTAGATTTTGTCAATTTGTTTTCGTGAATCATATTATATTGTCAAAATATTGGGGGGAAACAAAGATCTAAGACTTTGGGCGACAAACAACACGAAAAACACCTACGATTTGCCATTTACGGCACAAGGCATACTTTGAGTGAAAGTTATGAGCTTCAAATTTCATCAATTTGTTTTCGTGAATCATATTGTATTGTCAAAATATTGGGGGGAAACATAGAGCTAAGAGGTTCTGCGACAACCAACACTAAAAACTTCTAGGATTTACCATTTATGATACAAGGCACAAGTTTGAGCGAAAGTTATGATTTTCAAATTTTGTCAATTTCTTTTTGTATATCATCTTATATTGTCAAAATATTGGGGAGAAACAAAGAGCTTAACGGTTGGGGTGACAAACAACACCAAAAACACCTATGGATTACCATTTATGACACGAGGAACAATTTAGAGCGAAAGTTTGAGTTTCAAATTTTGTCAATTTCTTTGCGTGAATCATCTTGTATTGTCAAAATATTAGGGGGAATCAAAGATCTAAGACTTTGGGCGACATACAACACGAAAAACACCTACGATTTACCATTTACGGCACAGGGCATACTTTGAGTGAAAGTTATGAGCTTCAAATTTTGTCAATTTGTTTTCGTGAATCATCTATATTGTCAAAATATTGGGGGGGAACACAGAGAGCTAAGAGGTTCCGTGACAACCAACACTAAAAACACCTAGGATTTACCATTTATGATACAAGGCACAACTTTGAGCGGAAGTTATGATTTTCAAATTTTGTCAATTTCTCTTTGTAAATCATCTTATATTGTCAAAATATTGGGGGGAAACAAAGAGCTTAGGGTTTGTGCGACAAACAACACTAAAAACACTCCTGATTTACAATTTACAACATTAGGCACAACTTTGACCGAAAGTTATGAGTTTCAAATTTTCTCAATTTATTACCGTGAATCATCTTATATTTTCAAAATATTGGGGGGAGACAAGTAGCTAAGAGTTTGGGCTACAAACAACACTAAAACAACCTACAATTTACCATTTACGATACAAGGCACAATTTTTGCGAAAGTTATGAGTTTCAAAATTTCTCAATTTCTTTTTGTGATTCATCTTACATTGTCAAAATGTCGGTGGGAAACAAAGAGCTAAGAGTTGGGGCGGCAAACAACCTACAAACACCTATGGTAAACAATTTACGAAACATAGAGCGAAAGTTATGAGTTTCAAATTTTATCAATTTCTTTTCGTTAATCATCTTATATTGTCAAAATATTGGGGGGAAACAATGAGCTAAGAGTTTGGACGACAAACAACACAAAAAACACCTACGATTTACCATTTACAACACAAGACACATTTTTGAGCGAAAGTTATGAGTTTCAAATTTTGTCAATTTGTTTACGTGAATCATCTTATATTGTCAAAATATTTAAGGAAAACAAAAAGCTAACAGTTGGGGCGACAAACAACACCAAAAATACCTATGAGTTACCATTTACGACACGAGGCATAACTTAGAGCGGAAATTATGAGTTTAAAATTTTATCAATTTCGTTGCGTGAATCATCTTATATTGTCAAAATATTGGGGGGAAACAAAGAGATAAGACTTTGGGCGACAAACAACACGAAAAACACCTATGATTTACCATTTACGGCACATGGCATACTTTGAGTGAAAGTTATGAGCTTCAGATTTTGTCAATTTGTTTTCGTGAATCATCTTATATTGTCAAAATATTGGGGGGAAACAATTATCTAAGAGTTTGGGCGACAAACAACACTAAAAGCACCTTCGATTTACCATTTACAACACAAGGCACATTTTTGAACGAAAGTTATAAGTTTTAAATTTTGTCAATTTGTTTTCGTGAATCATCTTATATTGTCAAAATATTTAAGGGAAACAAAAAGTTAACGGTTGGGGAGACAAACAACACCAAAAACACCTATGGATTACCATTTACGACACGAGGAACAACTTAGAGCGAAAGTTATGAGTTTCAAATTTTGTCAATTTCTTTGCTGGAATCATCTTGTATTGTCAAAATATTGGGGGGAATCAAAGAGCTAAGACTTTGGGCGACATACAACACGAAAAACACCTACGATTTACCATTTACGACACAGGGCATACTTTGAGTGAAAGTTATGAGCTTCAAATTTTGTCAATTTGTTTTCGTGAATCATCTATATTGTCAAAATATTGGGGGGAAACACAGAGAGCTAAGAAGTTCCGCGACAACCAACACTAAAAACACCTAGGATTTACCATTTATGATACAAGGCACAACTTTGTGCGGAAGTTATGAATTTCAAATTTTGTCAATTTCTCTTTGTAAATCATCTTATATTTTCAAAATAATGGGGGGAGACAAATAGCTAAGAGTTTGGGCTACAAACAACAATAAAAGCACCTAAAATTTACCAGTTACGATACAAGGCACAACTTTTTGCGAAAGTTATGAGTTTCAAAATTTGTCAATTTTTGTTTGTGATTCATCTTACATTGTCAAAATGTTGGGGGGGGAAACAAAGAGCTAAGAGTTGGGGCGACAAACAACCTAAAAACACCTATGGTTTACAATTTACGAAACATAGAAAGAAAGTTATGAGTTTCAAATTTTATCAATTTCTTTGCGTGAATCATCTTATATTGTCAAAATATTGGGGGGAAACAATGAGCTAAGAGTTTGGGCGACAAACAACACTAAAAACACATATGATTTACCATTTAGAACACAATACACATTTTTGAGCGAAAGTTATGAGTTTCAAATTTTGTCAATTTCATTACGTGAATCATCTTATATTGTCAAAATATTTAAGGGAAACAAAAAGCTAACAGTTGGGGCGACAAACAACACCAAAAACACCTATGAGTTTCCATTTACGACACGAG
This sequence comes from Rheum nobile, assembly GCA_027886185.1. Lineage (NCBI taxonomy): Eukaryota > Viridiplantae > Streptophyta > Magnoliopsida > Caryophyllales > Polygonaceae > Rheum > Rheum nobile. The sequence goes on from WOAB01000163.1 coordinate 4,615,042, forward strand.
GCACAACTTAGAGCAAAAGTTATGAGTTTCAAATTTTGTCAATTTCTTTGCGTGAACATCTTATATTGTCAAAATATAGCGGGGAAACAAAGATATCAGAGTTTGGGCGACAAATAACACTAAAAACACTCATGATTTACAATTTACAACGCTAGGCACAACTTTGAACGAAAGTTATGAGTTTCAAATTTTCTTAGTTTATTACCGTGAATCATCTTATATTTTCAAAATATTGGGGGGAGAGAAATAGCTAAGTGTTTGGGGCGGCAAACAACCTAAAAACACATATGGTTTACAATTTACGAAACATAGAGCGAAAGTTATAAGTTTCAAATTTTAGCAATTTCTTTGCGTGAATCATCTTATATTGTCAAAATAATGGGGGGAAACAATGAGCTAAGAGTTTGGGCGAAAAACAACACTAAAAACACATACGATTTACCATTTACAACACAAGACACATTTTTGATCGAAAGTTATGAGTTTCAAATTTTGTCAATTTGTTTACGTGAATGAATCATCTTATATTGTCAAAATATTTAAGGGAAACAAAAAGCTAACAGTTGGGGCGACAAACAACACCAAAAACACCTATGGATTACGATTTATGACACGAGTAACAACTTAGAACGAAAGTTATGAGTTTCAAATTTTGTCAATTTCTTTGCAAGAATCATCATATATTGTCAAAATATTGGGGGGGAACAACGAGCTAACACTTTGGGCGACAAACAACACGAAAAACACCTACGATTTACCATTTATGGCACAGGGCATACTTTGAGTGAAAGTTATGAGCTTCAAATTTTGTCAATTTGTTTTTGTGAATCATAACAAATTGTCAAATTATTGGGGGGAAACACATAGCTAAGAGGTTCTACGACAACCAATAATAAAAATACCTAGGATTTACCATTTATGATACAAGGCACAACTTTGAGCGGAAGTTATGATTTTCAAATTTTGTCAATTTGTTTTTGTGAATCATCTTATATTGTCAAAATATTGGGGGGAAACAAAGAGCATAACGGTTGGGGCGACAAACAACACCCAAAACACCTATGGATTACCGTTTACGACACGAGGAACAGCTTAGAGTGAAAGTATTTCTTTGCGTGAATCATCTTGTATTGTCAAAATATTGGGGGGAATCAAAGAGCTAAGACTTTGGGCGACATACAACACGAAAAACACCTACGATTTACCATTTACGGCACAGGGCATACTTTGAGTGAAAGTTATGAGCTTCAAATTTTGTCAATTTGTTTTCGTGAATCATCTATATTGTCAAAATATTGGGGGGAAACACAGAGAGCTAAGAGGTTCCGTGACAACCAACACTAAAAACACCTAGGATTTACCATTTATGATACAAGGCACAACTTTGAGCGGAAGTTATGATTTTCAAATTTTGTCTCTCTTTGTAAATCATCTTATATTGTCAAAATATTGGGGGGAAACAAAGAGCTTAGGGTTTGTGCGACAAACAACACTAAAAACACTCCTGATTTACAATTTACAACATTAGGCACAACTTTGACCGAAAGTTATGAGTTTCAAATTTTCTCAATTTATTACCGTGAATCATCTTATATTTTCAAAATATTGGGGGGAGACAAGTAGCTAAGAGCTTGGGCTACAAACAACACTAAAACAACCTACAATTTACCATTTACGATACAAGGCACAATTTTTGCGAAAGTTATGAGTTTCAAAATTTCTCAATTTCTTTTTGTGATTCATCTTACATTGTCAAAATGTTGGTTGGAAACAAAGAGCTAAGACTTGGGGCGATAAACAACCTACAAACACCTATGGTTTACAATTTACGAAACATAGAGCGAAAGTTATGAGTTTCAAATTTTATCAATTTCTTTTCGTGAATCATCTTATATTGTCAAAATATTGGGGGGAAACAATGAGCTAAGAGTTTGGACGACAAACAACACTAAAAACACCTACGATTTACCATTTACAACACAAGACACATTTTTGAGCGAAAGTTATGAGTTTCAAATTTTGTCAATTTGTTTACGTGAATCATCTTATATTGTCAAAATATTTAAGGGAAACAAAAAGCTAACAATTGGGGCGACAAACAACACCAAAAATACCTATGAGTTACCATTTACGACACGAGGCATAACTTAGCGCGGAAGATATGAGTTTAAAATTTTATCAATTTCGTTGCGTGAATCATCTTATATTGTCAAAATGTTGGTGGGAAACAAAGAGCTAAGACTTGGGGCGATAAACAACCTACAAACACCTATGGTTTACAATTTACGAAACATAGAGCGAAAGTTATGAGTTTCAAATTTTAGCAATTTCTTTGCGTGAATCATCTTATATTGTCAAAATAATGGGGGGAAACAATGAGCTAAGAGTTTGGGCGAAAAACAACACTAAAAACACATACGATTTACCATTTACAACACAAGACACATTTTTGATCGAAAGTTATGAGTTTCAAATTTTGTCAATTTGTTTACGTGAATGAATCATCTTATATTGTCAAAATATTTAAGGGAAACAAAAAGCTAACAGTTGGGGCGACAAACAACACCAAAAACACCTATGGATTACGATTTATGACACGAGTAACAACTTAGAACGAAAGTTATGAGTTTCAAATTTTGTCAATTTTTTTGCAAGAATCATCATATATTGTCAAAATATTGGGGGGGAACAACGAGCTAACACTTTGGGCGACAAACAACACGAAAAACACCTACGATTTACCATTTATGGCACAGGGCATACTTTGAGTGAAAGTTATGAGCTTCAAATTTTGTCAATTTGTTTTTGTGAATCATAACAAATTGTCAAATTATTGGGGGGAAACACATAGCTAAGAGGTTCTACGACAACCAATAATAAAAATACCTAGGATTTACCATTTAGGATACAAGGCACAACTTTGAGCGGAAGTTATGATTTTCAAATTTTGTCAATTTGTTTTTGTGAATCATCTTATATTGTCAAAATATTGGGGGGAAACAAAGAGCTTAACGGTTGGGGCGACAAACAACACCCAAAACACCTACGATTTACCATTTACGACACAGGGCATACTTGAGTGAAAGTTATGTGCTTCAAATTTTGTCAATTTGTTTTCGTGAATCATCTATATTGTCAAAATATTGGGGGGAAACACAGAGCTAAGAGGTTCCGTGACAACCAACATTAAAAAAACCTAGGATTTACCATTTATGATACAAGGCACAACTTTGAGCGGAAGTTATGATTTTCAAATTTTGTCAATTTCTCTTTGCGAATCATCTTATATTGTCAAAATATTGGGGGGAAACAAAGAGCTTAGAGTTTGTGCGACAAACAACACTAAAAACACTCATGATTTACAATTTACAACATTAGGCACAACTTTGACCGAAAGTTATGAGTTTCAAATTTTCTCAATTTATTACCGTGAATCATCTTATATTTTCAAAATATTGGGGGGAGACAAGTAGCTAAGAGTTTGGGCTACAAACAACACTAAAACAACCTACAATTTACCATTTACGATACAAGGCATAATTTTTGCGAAAGTTATGAGTTTCAAAATTTGTCAATTTCTTTTTGTGATTCATCTTACATTGTCAAAATGTCGGTGGGAAACAAAGAGCTAAGAGTTGGGGTGGCAAACAACCTATAAACACCTATGGTTTACAATTTACGAAACATAGAGCAAAAGTTATGAGTTTCAAATTTTATCAATTTCTTTTCGTGAATCATCTTATATTGTCAAAATATTGGGGGGAAACAATGAGCTAAGAGTTTGGGCGACAAACAAAACTAAAAACACCTACGATTTACGATTTACAACACAAGACACATTTTTGAGCGAAAGTTATGAGTTTCAAATTTTGTCAATTTGTTTACGTGAATCATCTTATATTGTCAAAATATTTAAGGGAAACAAAAAGCTAACAGTTGGGGCGACGAACAACACCAAAAATACCTATGAGTTACCATTTACGACACGAGGCATAACTTAGAGCGGAAATTATGAGTTTAAAATTTTATCAATTTCGTTGCGTGAATCATCTTATATTGTCAAAATATTGGGGGGAAACAAAGAGCTAAGACTTTGGGCGACAAACAACACGAAAAACACCTACGATTTACCATTTACGGCACATGGCATACTTTGAGTGAAAGTTATGAGCTTCAGATTTTGTCAATTTGTTTTCGTGAATCATATTATATTGTCAAAATATTGGGGGGAAACAAAGATCTAAGACTTTGGGCGACAAACAACACGAAAAACACACACGATTTACCATTTACGGCACAAGGCATACTTTGAGTGAAAGTTATGAGCTTCAAATTTCGTCAATTTGTTTTCGTGAATCATATTGTATTGTCAAAATATTGGGGGGAAACATAGAGCTAAGAGGTTCTGCGACAACCAACACTAAAAACTTCTAGGATTTACCATTTATGATACAAGGCACAACTTTGAGCGAAAGTTATGATTTTCAAATTTTGTCAATTTCTTTTTGTATATCATCTTATATTGTCAAAATATTAGGGAGAAACAAAGAGCTTAACGGTTGGGGTGACAAACAACACCAAAAACACCTATGGATTACCATTTACGACACGAGGAACAATTTAGAGCGAAAGTTATGAGTTTCAAATTTTGTCAATTTCATTGCGTGAATCATCTTGTATTGTCAAAATATTGGGGGGAATCAAAGAGCTAAGACTTTGGGCGACATACAACACGAAAAACACCTACGATTTACCATTTCCGGCATAGGGCATACTTTGAGTGAAAGTTATAAGCTTCAAATTTTGTCAATTTGTTTTCGTGAATCATCTATATTGTCAAAATATTGGGGGAAACACAGAGAGCTAAGAGGTTCCGTGACAACCAACACTAAAAACACCTAGGATTTACCATTTATGATACAAGGCACAACTTTGAGCGGAAGTTATGATTTTCAAATTTTGTCTCTCTTTGTAAATCATCTTATATTGTCAAAATATTGGGGGGAAACAAAGAGCTTAGGGTTTGTGCGACAAACAACACTAAAAACACTCCTGATTTACAATTTACAACATTAGGCACAACTTTGACCGAAAGTTATGAGTTTCAAATTTTCTCAATTTATTACCGTGAATCATCTTATATTTTCAAAATATTGGGGGGAGACAAGTAGCTAAGAGCTTGGGCTACAAACAACACTAAAACAACCTACAATTTACCATTTACGATACAAGGCACAATTTTTGCGAAAGTTATGAGTTTCAAAATTTCTCAATTTCTTTTTGTGATTCATCTTACATTGTCAAAATGTTGGTGGGAAACAAAGAGCTAAGACTTGGGGCGATAAACAACCTACAAACACCTATGGTTTACAATTTACGAAACATAGAGCGAAAGTTATGAGTTTCATATTTTATCAATTTCTTTTCGTGAATCATCTTATATTGTCAAAATATTGGGGGGAAACAATGAGCTAAGAGTTTGGACGACAAACAACACTAAAAACACCTACGATTTACCATTTACAACACAAGACACATTTTTGAGCGAAAGTTATGAGTTTCAAATTTTGTCAATTTGTTTACGTGAATCATCTTATATTGTCAAAATATTTAAGGGAAACAAAAAGCTAACAATTGGGGCGACAAACAACACCAAAAATACCTATGAGTTACCATTTACGACACGAGGCATAACTTAGAGCGGAAATTATGAGTTTAAAATTTTATCAATTTCGTTGCGTGAATCATCTTATATTGTCAAAATATTGGGGGGAAACAAAGAGATAAGACTTTGGGCGACAAACAACACGAAAAACACCTATGATTTACCATTTACGGCACATGGCATACTTTGAGTGAAAGTTATGAGCTTCAGATTTTGTCAATTTGTTTTCGTGAATCATCTTATATTGTCAAAATATTGGGGGGAAACAATTATCTAAGAGTTTGGGCGACAACCAACACTAAAAGCACCTTCGATTTACCATTTACAACACAAGGCACATTTTTGAACGAAAGTTATAAGTTTTAAATTTTGTCAATTTGTTTTCGTGAATCATCTTATATTGTCAAAATATTTAAGGGAAACAAAAAGTTAACGGTTGGGGAGACAAACAACACCAAAAACACCTATGGATTACCATTTACGACACGAGGAACAACTTAGAGCGAAAGTTATGAGTTTCAAATTTTGTCAATTTCTTTGCTGGAATCATCTTGTATTGTCAAAATATTGGGGGGAATCAAAGAGCTAAGACTTTGGGCGACATACAACACGAAAAACACCTACGATTTACCATTTACGACACAGGGCATACTTTGAGTGAAAGTTATGAGCTTCAAATTTTGTCAATTTGTTTTCGTGAATCATCTATATTGTCAAAATATTGGGGGGAAACACAGAGAGCTAAGAAGTTCCGCGACAACCAACACTAAAAACACCTAGGATTTACCATTTATGATACAAGGCACAACTTTGAGCGGAAGTTATGATTTTCAAATTTTGTCAATTTCTCTTTGTAAATCATCTTATATTTTCAAAATATTGGGGGGAGACAAATAGCTAAGAGTTTGGGCTACAAACAACAATAACAGCACCTGAAATTTACCAGTTACGATACAAGACACAACTTTTTGCAAAAGTTATGAGTTTCAAAATTTGTCAATTTTTGTTTGTGATTCATCTTACATTGTCAAAATGTTGGGGGGGAAACAAAGAGCTAAGAGTTGGGGAGACAAACAACCTAAAAACACCTATGGTTTACAATTTACGAAACATAGAAAGAAAGTTATGAGTTTCAAATTTTATCAATTTCTTTGCGTGAATCATCTTATATTGTCAAAATATTGGGGGAAAACAATGAGCTAAGAGTTTGGACGACAAACAACACTAAAAACACCTACGATTTACCATTTAGAACACAATACACATTTTTGAGCGAAAGTTATGAGTTTCAAATTTTGTCAATTTCATTACGTGAATCATCTTATATTGTCAAAATATTTAAGGGAAACAAAAAGCTAACAGTTGGGGCGACAAACAACACCAAAAACACCTATGAGTTTCCATTTACGACACGAGGCACAACTTAGAGCAAAAGTTATGAGTTTCAAATTTTGTCAATTTCTTTGCGTGAACATCTTATATTGTCAAAATATAGCGGGGAAACAAAGATATCAGAGTTTGGGCGACAAATAACACTAAAAACACTCATGATTTACAATTTACAACGCTAGGCACAACTTTGAACGAAAGTTATGAGTTTCAAATTTTCTTAGTTTATTACCGTGAATCATCTTATATTTTTAAAATATTGGGGGGAGAGAAATAGCTAAATGTTTGGGGCGGCAAACAACCTAAAAACACATATGGTTTACAATTTACGAAACATAGAGCGAAAGTTATAAGTTTCAAATTTTAGCAATTTCTTTGCGTGAATCATCTTATATTGTCAAAATAATGGGGGGAAACAATGAGCTAAGAGTTTGGGCGAAAAACAACACTAAAAACACATACGATTTACCATTTACAACACAAGACACATTTTTGATCGAAAGTTATGAGTTTCAAATTTTGTCAATTTGTTTACGTGAATGAATCATCTTATATTGTCAAAATATTTAAGGGAAACAAAAAGCTAACAGTTGGGGCGACAAACAACACCAAAAACACCTATGGATTACGATTTATGACACGAGTAACAACTTAGAACGAAAGTTATGAGTTTCAAATTTTGTCAATTTCTTTGCAAGAATCATCATATATTGTCAAAATATTGGGGGGGAACAACGAGCTAACACTTTGGGCGACAAACAACACGAAAAACACCTACGATTTACCATTTATGGCATAGGGCATACTTTGAGTGAAAGTTATGAGCTTCAAATTTTGTCAATTTGTTTTCGTGAATCATAATAAATTGTCAAATTATTGGGGGGAAACACATAGCTAAGAGGTTCTGCGACAACCAACAATAAAAATACCTAGGATTTACCATTTATGATACAAGGCACAACTTTGAGCGGAAGTTATGATTTTCAAATTTTGTCAATTTGTTTTTGTGAATCATCTTATATTGTCAAAATATTGGGGGAAAACAAAGAGCTTAACGGTTGGGGCGACAACCAACACCCAAAACACCTATGGATTACCGTTTACGACACGAGGAACAACTTAGAGTGAAAGTTATGAGTTTCAAATTTTGTTAATTTCTTTGCGTGAATCAACTTGTATTGTCAAAATATTGGGGGGAATCAAAGCCCTAAGACTTTGGGCGACATACAACACGAAAAACACCTACGATTTACCATTTACGACACAGGGCATACTTTGAGTGAAAGTTATGTGCTTCAAATTTTGTCAATTTGTTTTCGTGAATCATCTATATTGTCAAAATATTGGGGGGAAACAATGAGCTAAGAGTTTGGGCAAAAAAAAACACAAAAAACACCTACGATTTACCATTTACAACACAAGACACATTTTTGAGTGAAAGTTATGAGTTTCAAATTTTGTCAATTTGTTTACGTGAATCATCTTATATTGTCAAAATATTTAAGGGAAACAAAAAGCTAACAGTTTGCGCGACAAACAACACCAAAAACACCTATGGATTACGATTTATGACACGAGTAACAACTTAGAACGAAAGTTATGAGTTTCAAATTTTGTCAATTTCTTTGCAAGAATCATCATATATTGTCAAAATATTGGGGGGGAACAACGAGCTAACACTTTGGGCGACAAACAACACGAAAAACACCTACGATTTACCATTTATGGCGTAGGGCATACTTTGAGTGAAAGTTATGAGCTTCAAATTTTGTCAATTTGTTTTCGTGAATCATAATAAATTGTCAAATTATTGGGGGGAAACACATAGCTAAGAGGTTCTGCGACAACCAACAATAAAAATACCTAGGATTTACCATTTATGATACAAGGCACAACTTTGAGCGAAAGTTATGATTTTCAAATTTTGTCAATTTGTTTTTGTGAATCATCTTATATTGTCAAAATATTGGGGGGAAACAAAGAGCTTAACGGTTGGGGCTACAACCAACACCCAAAACACCTATGGATTACCGTTTACGACACGAGGAACAACTTAGAGTGAAAGTTATGAGTTTCAAATTTTGTTAATTTCTTTGCGTGAATCAACTTGTATTGTCAAAATATTGGGGGGAATCAAATCCCTAAGACTTTGGGCGACATACAACACGAAAAACACCTACGATTTACCATTTACGACACAGGGCATACTTTGAGTGAAAGTTATGTGCTTCAAATTTTGTCAATTTGTTTTCGTGAATCATCTATATTGTCAAAATATTGGGGGGAAACACAGAGCTAAGAGGTTCCGTGACAACCAACATTAAAAAAACCTAGGATTTACCATTTATGATACAAGGCACAACTTTGAGCGGAAGTTATGATTTTCAAATTTTGTCAATTTCTCTTTGCGAATCATCTTATATTGTCAAAATATTGGGGGGAAACAAAGAGCTTAGAGTTTGTGCGACAAACAACACTAAAAACACTCATGATTTACAATTTACAACAGTAGGCACAACTTTGGACGAAAGTTATGAGTTTCAAATTTTCTCAATTTATTATCGTGAATCATCTTATATTTTCAAAATATTGGGGGGAGACAAATAGCTAAGAGTTTGGGCTACAAACAACACTAAAAGCACCTATAATTAACCATTTACGATACAAGGCACAACTTTTTGCGAAAGTTATGAGTTTTAAAATTGGTCAATTTATTTTTGTGATTCAACTCACATTGTCAAAATGTTGGGGGGAAACAAAGAACTAAGAGTTGGGGTGGCAAACAACCTAAAAACACCGATGGTTTACAATTTACGAAACATAGAGCAAAAGTTATGAGTTTCAAATTTTATCAATTTCTTTGCGTGAATCATCTTATATTGTCAAAATATTGGGGGAAAACAATGAGCTAAGAGTTTGCACGACAAACAACACTAAAAACACCTACGATTTACCATTTACAACAGAAGACACATTTTTGAGCGAAAGTTATGAGTTTCAAATTTTGTCAATTTGTTTACGTGAATCATCTTATATTGTCTAAATATTTAAGGGAAACAAATAGCTCACAGTTGGGGCGACAAACAACACCAAAAACACCTATGAGTTACCATTTACGACACGAGGCACAACTTAGAGCGAAAGTTATGATTTTCAAATTTTGTCAATTTCTCTTTGTAAATCATCTTATATTATCAAAATATTGGGGGGAAAGAAAGAGCTTAGAGTTTGGGCGACAAACAACACTAAAAACACTCGAGATTTACAATTTACAACACTAGGCACAACTTTAAACGAAAGTTATGAGTTTCAAATTTTCTCAATTTATTACCGTGAATCATCTTATATTTTCAAAATATTGGGGGAGACAAATAGCTAAGAGTTTGGGCTACAAATAACACTAAAAGCACCTATAATTTACCATTTACGATACAAGGCACAATTTTTGCGAAAGTTATGAGTTTCAAAATTTGTCAATTTCTTTTTGTGATTCATCTTACATCGTCTAAATGTTGGGGGGAAACAAAGAGCTAAGACTTTGGACGACAAACAACACGAAAAACACCTACGATTTACCATTTACGGCACATGGCATACTTTGAGAGAAAGTTATGAGCTTCAAATTTTATCAATTTGTTTTCGTGAATCATCTATATTGTCAAAATATTGGGGGGAAACACAGAGCTAAGAGGTTCCGTGACAACCAACACTAAAAAAAACCTAGGATTTACCATTTATGATACAAGGCACAACTTTGAGCGGAAGTTATGATTTTCAAATTTTGTCAATTTCTCTTTGCGACTCATCTTATATTGTCAAAATATTGGGGGAAAACAAAGAGCTTAGAGTTTGTGCGACAAACAACACTAAAAACACTCATGATTTACAATTTATAACACTAGGCACAACTTTGAACGAAACTTATGAGTTTCAAATTTTCTCAATTTATTATCATGAATCATCTTATATTTTCAAAATATTGGGGAGAGACAAATAGCTAAGAGTTTGGGCTACAAACAACACTAAAAGCACCTATAATTTACCATTTACGATACAAGGCACAACTTTTTGCGAAAGTTTTGAGTTTTAAAATTTGTCAATTTCTTTTTTGTTTCAACTTACATTGTCAAAATGTTGGGGGGAAACAAAGAGCTAAGAGTTGGGGCGGCAAACAACCTAAAAACACCGATGTTTTACAATTTACGAAACATAGAGCAAAAGTTATGAGTTTCAAATTTTATCAATTTCTTTGCGTGAATCATCTTATATAGTCAAAATATTGGGGGGAAACAATGAGCTAAGAGTTTGGACGACAAACAACACTAAAAACACCTACGATTTACCATTTACAACAGAAGAGACATTTTTGAAAGAAAGTTATGAGTTTCAAATTTTGTCAATTTGTTTATGTGAATCATCTTATATTGTCTAAATATTTAAGGGAAACAAATAGCTAATAGTTGGGGCGACAAACAACACCAAAAACACCTATGAGTTACCATTTACAACACGAGGCACAACTTAGAGAGAAAGTTATGATTTTCAAATTTTGTCAATTTCTCTTTGTAAATCATCTTATATTGTCAAAATATTGGGGGGAAACAAAGATCTTAGAGTTTGGGCAACAAACAACACTAAAAACACTCATGATTTACAATTTACAACACTAGGCACAACTTTGAACGAAAGTTATGAGTTTCAAATTTTCTCAATTTATTATCGTGAGTCATCTTATATTTTCAAAATATTGGGGGGAGACAAATAGCTAAGAGTTTGGGCTACAAACAACACTAAAAGCACCTACAATTTATCATTTACGATACAAGGCACAACTTATTGCGAAAGTTATGAGTTTCAAAATTTCTCAATTTCTTTTTGTGATTCATCTTACATTGTCAAAATGTCGAGGGGAAACAAAGAGCTAAGAGTTGGGGCGGAAAACAACCTAAAAACACCTATGGCTTACAATTTACGAAACATAGAGCGAAAGTTATGAGTTTCAAATTTTATCAATTTCTTTGCGTGAATCATCTTATATTGTCAAAATATTGGGGGAAAACAATGAGCTAAGAGTTTGCACGACAAACAACACTAAAAACACCTACGATTTACCATTTACAACAGAAGACACATTTTTGAGCGAAAGTTATGAGTTTCAAATTTTGTCAATTTGTTTACGTGAATCATCTTATATTGTCTAAATATTTAAGGGAAACAAATAGCTCACAGTTGGGGCGACAAACAACACCAAAAACACCTATGAGTTACCATTTACGACACGAGGCACAACTTAGAGCGAAAGTTATGATTTTCAAATTTTGTCAATTTCTCTTTGTAAATCATCTTATATTATCAAAATATTGGGGGGAAAGAAAGAGCTTAGAGTTTGGGCGACAAACAACACTAAAAACACTCGAGATTTACAATTTACAACAACAGGCACAACTTTAAACGAAAGTTATGAGTTTCAAATTTTCTCAATTTATTACCGTGAATCATCTTATATTTTCAAAATATTGGGGGAGACAAATAGCTAAGAGTTTGGGCTACAAATAACACTAAAAGCACCTACAATTTACCATTTACGATACAAGGCACAATTTTTGCGAAAGTTATGATTTTCAAAATTTGTCAATTTCTTTTTGTGATTCATCTTACATCGTCTAAATGTTGGGGGGAAACAAAGAGCTAAGACTTTGGACGACAAACAACACGAAAAACACCTACGATTTACCATTTACGGCACATGGCATACTTTGAGAGAAAGTTATGAGCTTCAAATTTTATCAATTTGTTTTCGTGAATCATCTATATTGTCAAAACATTGGGGGGAAACACATAGCTAAGAGGTTCCGTGACAACCAACACTAAAAAAAACCTAGGATTTACCATTTATGATACAAGGCACAACTTTGAGCGGAAGTTATGATTTTCAAATTTTGTCAATTTCTCTTTGCGACTCATCTTATATTGTCAAAATATTGGGGGAAAACAAAGAGCTTAGAGTTTGTGCGACAAACAACACTAAAAACACTCATGATTTACAATTTATAACACTAGGCACAACTTTGAACGAAACTTATGAGTTTCAAATTTTCTCAATTTATTATCATGAATCATCTTATATTTTCAAAATATTGGGGAGAGACAAATAGCTAAGAGTTTGGGCTACAAACAACACTAAAAGCACCTATAATTTACCATTTACGATACAAGGCACAACTTTTTGCGAAAGTTTTGAGTTTTAAAATTTGTCAATTTCTTTTTTGTTTCAACTTACATTGTCAAAATGTTGGGGGGAAACAAAGAGCTAAGAGTTGGGGCGGCAAACAACCTAAAAACACCGATGTTTTACAATTTACGAAACATAGAGCAAAAGTTATGAGTTTCAAATTTTATCAATTTCTTTGCGTGAATCATCTTATATAGTCAAAATATTGGGGGGAAACAATGAGCTAAGAGTTTGGACGACAAACAACACTAAAAACACCTACGATTTACCATTTACAACAGAAGACACATTTTTGAAAGAAAGTTATGAGTTTCAAATTTTGTCAATTTGTTTACGTGAATCATCTTATATTGTCTAAATATTTAAGGGAAACAAATAGCTAATAGTTGGGGCGACAAACAACACCAAAAACACCTATGAGTTACCATTTACGACACGAGGCACAACTTAGAGAGAAAGTTATGATTTTCAAATTTTGTCAATTTCTCTTTGTAAATCATCTTATATTGTCAAAATATTGGGGGGAAACAAAGATCTTAGAGTTTGGGCAACAAAGAACACTAAAAACACTCATGATTTACAATTTACAACACTAGGCACAACTTTGAACGAAAGTTATGAGTTTCAAATTTTCTCAATTTATTATCGTGAGTCATCTTATATTTTCAAAATATTGGGGGGAGACAAATAGCTAAGAGTTTGGGCTACAAACAACACTAAAAGCACCTACAATTTACCATTTACGATACAAGGCACAACTTATTGCGAAAGTTATGAGTTTCAAAATTTCTCAATTTCTTTTTGTGATTCATCTTACATTGTCAAAATGTCGAGGGGAAACAAAGAGCTAAGAGTTGGGGCGGAAAACAACCTAAAAACACCTATGGTTTACAATTTACGAAACATAGAGCGAAAGTTATGAGTTTCAAATTTTATCAATTTCTTTGTGTGAATCATCTTATATTGTCAAAATATTGGGGGGAAACAATGAGCTAAGAGTTTGGGCGAAAAAAAACACAAAAAACACCTACGATTTACCATTTACAACACAAGACACATTTTTGAGTGAAAGTTATGAGTTTCAAATTTTGTCAATTTGTTTACGTGAATCATCTTATATTGTCAAAATATTTAAGGGAAACAAAAAGCTAACAGTTTGCGCGACAAACAACACCAAAAACACCTATGGATTACGATTTATGACACGAGTAACAACTTAGAACGAAAGTTATGAGTTTCAAATTTTGTCAAATTGTTTACGTGAATCATCTTATATTGTTAAAATATTTAAGGGAAACAAATAGCTAACAGTTGGGGCCACAAACAACACCAAAAACACCTATGAGTTACCATTTACGACACGAGGCATAACTTAGAGCTAAAGTTATGAGTTTAAAATTTTGTCAATTTCCTTGCGTGAATCATCTTATATTGTCAAAAAATTTGGGGGAAAAAAGAGCTAAGACTTTGGGCGGCAAACAAAACGAAAAACACCTACGATTTACCATTTACGGCACAGGGCATACTTTGAGTGAAAGTTATGAGCTTCAGATTTTGTCAATTTGTTTTCGTGAATCATCTTATATTGTCAAAATATTGTTGGAAACAATTAGCTAAGAGTTTGGGCGACAAACAACACTAAAAACACATACGATTTACCATTTACAACACAAGACACATTTTTGAGCGAAAGTTATGAGTTTCAAATTTTGTCAATTTGTTTACGTGAATCATCTTATATTGTCAAAATATTTAAGGGAAACAAAAAGCTAACAGTTTGCGCGACAAACAACACCAAAAACACCTATGGATTACGATTTATGACACGAGTAACAACTTAGAACGAAAGTTATGAGTTTCAAATTTTGTCAATTTCTTTGCGTGAATAATCTTATATTGTCAAAATATTGGGGGGGGAACAACGAGCTAACACTTTGGGCGACAAACAACACGAAAAACACCTACGATTTACCATTTACGGCACAGGGCATACTTTGAGTGAAAGTTATGAGCTTCAAATTTTGTCAATTTGTTTTCGTGAATCATAATAAATTGTCAAATTATTGGGGAGAAACACAAAGCTAATTAAGAGGTTCTGCGACAACCAACAATAAAAATACCTAGGATTTACCATTTATGATGCAAGGCACAACTTTGAGCGGAAGTTATGATTTTCAAATTTTGTCAATTTGTTTTTGTGAATCATCTTATATTGTCAAAATATTGGGGGAAAACAAAGAGCTTAACGGTTGGGGCGACAAACCACACCAAAAACACCTATGGATTACCGTTTACGACACGAGGAACAACTTAGAGTGAAAGTTATGAGTTTCAAATTTTGTCAATTTCTTTGCGTGAATCATCTTGTATTGTCAAAATATTGGGGGGGAATCAAAGCGCTAAGACTTTGGGCGACATACAACACGAAAAACACCTACGATTTACCATTTACGGCACAGGGCATACTTTGAGTGAAAATTACGAACTTCAAATTTTGTCATTTTGTTTTCATGAATCATCTATATTGTCAAAATATTGGGGGGAAACACAGAGAGCTAAGAGGTTCCGCGACAACCAACACTAAAAACGCCTAGGATTTACCATTTATGATACAAGGCACAACTTTGAGCGGAAGTTATGATTTTCAAATTTTGTTAATTTCTCTTTGTGAATTATATTATATTGTCAAAATATTGGGGGGGGGGGAAAGAGTCTAGACTTTGTGCGACAAACAACACTAAAAACACTCATGATTTACAATTTAAGACACTAGGCACAACTTTGAACGAAAGTTATGAGTTTCAAATTTTCTCAATTTATTACCGTGAATCATCTTATATTTTCAAAATATTGGGGGGAGACAAATAGCTAACAGTTTGGGCTACAAACAACACTAAAAGCACCTATAATTTACCATTTACGATACAAGGCACAATTTTTGCGAAAGTTATGAGTTTCAAAATTTGTCAATTTCTTTTTGTGATTCATCTTACATCGTCTAAATGTTGGGGAGAAACAAAGAGCTAAGAGTTGGGGAGGGAAACATCCTAAAACACTAGAGGAAAAAACACTTTTTGAGGCTCCCTTTTAGAGGCATACATAGTTCAAAACGCCTCAACAACGACTTAGGCAATCACTTTTTTTGGTTTTTGAGGCAGATAATTATTTTATACGCCTCAAAAACATCTTTTGAGGCGGGCCAATTAATATACGCCTCAACAAGTATCTGAAAAAACATTTCCCGCTAAAGTATTAGAGGCGGGCTAGGGTAAGGCCTGCCTCAATTAAAGCTTGTTGAGGCGGGCCTCTTAAAGCCTGCCTCAACAAGTATGTCAAATAGAGGCGGGCATGTAAGGCCCGCCTCTATTAGACCATTTCTCGGCCGAGTCGTAATACTTATAGAGGCGGGCGTGTTAGGCCCGCCTCTATAAGCTCAACCCTAATAAAAAAAAAAACAACTGCACGCGCCTTCATTTTCCTCTTCGTATCCTCCTCTTCGTTTGTGCCGTTTTCAGAGAAAGATAAAGGAGAAGGCTGGGCTGGGAGAGTGCTCGAAGGGAGTCGATCGGAAAGAGAAGCTCGGGAAGATGAAGGGCGGTGACGATTCCAAGTCCGGTGGTGTTCGTCGGAGCTGTGTTCGTCGTGGTATCCCTTGCGGTGGCGCGGTCTGTTGGAGTGCAGAAACGATTTCTGTGGTGCTTCACATGGGCGTTTTCTTTCGATCCTTGTTCTTGTGCTTCCTTGTTATTGTGTGCTTCAGATTTCTTTAGGGTGTTTTGCTCTCTTGAGTGTGCTCTTGTAAACGAACGATTAAGGCTTTGAATGCTTAGTGGATTGGGTGGATCTCCCTTTTTGAGATCCCGCGGATGTAGGGTAACCGAACCGCGTTACCAATTCTTGGTGTTGTTTCTGTTTTTGTTTCGTTTCTGTTTTGCTTGAATTTGCTTGAATCGGATATATTAGATTCACAGATTGGTATCAGAGCTTTGACTGCATTCCTTGTGCTTTTCTGATCTGGAAATTGTGTTTTCTGCGGTTAGAAGAGTTTCCTAGGGTTTGTCCTTGCTCGATCCTGTTTAGCTTCCGCTGCTCTTGTGCATTTGTCTGATTCCTGCTTATTCACTGTTGAAAACTGTGATACTGAGTTCTTTACTTGAACTTGGAATTGTGTTGTCTTGAGTTCTTGATTTTTTTGATTCTTTGAACCTGAAGTGTGTTGAAGTGCAACCTCTGGTGTTGTACTTGATTGGTTCTTGATATTGTGTTCTTGAGAACTGATTTCTGTGTGTGTGATTCTTGGACTTTTGTGTCATAATCTGTGGTTATCAATTTTCTAGCTTCATTTACTGACTTGTGTGTTTGGTAGGTGATAAGAGAAAACATGATGAAAATTACACCATTTGATGGTACGACTGACTTTGCAATGTGGCAAGTCAAGATGAAGGCTATACTCATCAAGGAGAAGTGCTATAGAGCTGTAAAAGGTGACTACCTCTCGGAGACCTCAGCAGCTAGAAAGATGGAACTTGATGAGCAAGCCCACTCAGAAATTATAATAAGGCTTGCGGATGATGTGGCTCGTCAAGTGGTAAAGTTTACTACTACTAAAACTTTATGGAATGCTTTAGAAGCGTTATACATGACTAAATCCTTGCCTTCTAGAATATCATTACTGTGCAGATTATTTACATTTAAGATGGATGTGAATCTGACTTTGAATGATAACTTTGATAAATTTCTGAGAATGACCCAAGATTTGGAAAGGTGTAATGATAAGATTGCTGAAACTCACCAAGTTGTTCTGTTATTGAATTCCTTGCCTGCTCAGTTTGACATTCAGAAAGATGTGATTCAGTTTGGTAATGACATCATCACTGTTGTTAAAATTGCTGAGGCTATAACTCAGAAAAATGAAGTGTTAAAGGTGTTTAAGACTAAAACTGAAAACAAAGTTGATGTTAAACCTGAGAATTCTGTCTTGCATGCTGAGGGGAAACCCAAAACTGGAAAAAAGGCTAAAACTGATACTAAGGATAGAAAGTGTTTCTATTGTGGTAAAGCTGGCCATTTTATTAAAGATTGCAAGAAAAAGAAATCTGATGTTACTAATGTGTGTGAATCTGGTGCTTCTTATTCATGTGAGTTGGTCATGCTTGATTCTAGACATGATTCTAATTGCTGGATTTTAGATTCTGGTTGCTCTATGCATGCTACCCCGCATAAATACATGTTTAATGAATTGCATGAATTCTTAATCGTTTTTTTCTTTAATCATTTTTACATTACCATTCATAATCGTTTAATCAAATACCTTTAAATGTGCAGGTATTTATTGGACAATCACACATATGCATTTGAAAATTCTCGAATTGGGTTCATTTGTCCTGAGATGGTGTCAAGCACTAGAATCAGGGCCGATCCAACTGTTCCAGCAGATTACTTGCAACGTGTGTTCAATGCTGAAACTGCTAAGAATACGATTATAGATTCTAACAGTGCCAAATTGTTTTTGCTCCCATATAATCAAGAGTAAGTGTTTTCAATAACTTTCATATATAATTAGTATTTTAAGCAATCATTAATATTTATCAATTTACTTTTAAATGATGTAGCAATCATTGGATTCTGTACGTGATAGACCTATTTAGAGCACAGGTCTATCTTTTCGATTCTCTAAATGGTCAAGGCAACAGAACGACAGATGCATCTGGAATCATGAATTTGTAAGTTATTTTTTTTACGAATTAGTTTTTTTTGGAGTATTAACAATATCAGTTTCATGAGTGTATTATGTTGATTTTCTAGGGCATTTCAAGTGTATAAGTATCAAGGTGGGAAGTGCGAGAAATTAATAGGAAAACGTAAGACGTTGAGAGTCTGCAATATAGAGGTACATATAGCATTTTATACGCTTTAGGTTTGTTTATTTATAATCAAAGGCATTGTATCTAAGACAACCCCCTTATGTTGTGTAATTAGTGCGCTCAACAAAGCGGCGGAACCGAGTGTGGCTATTATGTCATGAAGTTCATGTTAGATATAGTCACGGGACTCTATGACTCTAATGACCGACTAGATAAGGTATGTAACTTAACTAACTATATATTGATAGTATTTGTGTTTTTTGTCAATAATTTCTGTGTTTTTTATGAAGCTATATCCTAAGAGGAAGACATCGTATACTTATGAAGAAATGGATGTTGTTCGTGAGCAATGGGCACATTATTTTACATCGAAGTATTAATTATCGGATTGAACGTGTTTTTACTTGTCATGTAAACTATTTTTGAGAACCTGACTGTACTCTGATGAAATCTGTTGTTTGTTGTATATTATTCTGTGAATAAAATCAGGAACCTATTCTGCAATGTGTGTATGGTGCATCATAAATCCAAAAAACATCCAAAAGAAGCGCAAAAGAAGGGACTTATAGAGGCAGACTTGTATGTCCGCCTCTATAAGTACATAGACGCTGACTCGGCCGTGAATCATCTACTTGTTGAGGCGGGCTTGTATACGCCCGCCTCTATAAGTATATAGCGCTGACTTGTTGAGGCGGGCCTATAGAGGCCCGCCGCAACAAGTCCCTCATTTTGGCGCCAAAGTGAGGGACTTGTTGAGGCGGGCCTCTATAGGCCCGCCTCAACAAGGTCCTTTTAGAGGCGTAAAATGCCCGCCTCAAAAAGTGTCCCTACTTGTTGCAGCCCCCTTAGTTGAAGCGAACGGTGTTCGCCTCAATAAGTGTCCAAAGGCCCGCCTCTATAAGGATTTTTTCCACTAGTGAAAACACCTATGGTTTACAATTTACGAAACATTTAGCGAAAGTTATGAGTTTCAAATTTTATTAATTTCTTTGCGTGAATCATCTTATATTGTCAAACTATTGGTGGGAAACAAAGAGCTAAGACTTTGGGCGACAAACAATACGAAAAACACCTATGATTTACCATTTACGGCACAGGGCATACTTTGAGTGAAAGTTATGAACTTCAAATTTTATCAATTTGTTTTCGTGAATCATCTATATTGTCAAAATATTGGGGGGAAACACAGAGCTAAGAGGTTCCGTGACAACCAACATGAAAAAAACCTAGGATTTACCATTTATGATACAAGGCACAACTTTGAGCGGAAGTTATGATTTTCAAATTTTGTCAATTTCTCTTTGCGAATCATCTTATATTGTCAAAATATTGGGGGGAAACAAAGAGCTTAGAGTTTGTGCGACAAACAACAATAAAAACACTCATGATTTACAATTTACAACACTATGCACAACTTTGAACGAAAGTTATGAGTTTCAAATTTTCTCAATTTATTATCGTGAATCATCTTATATTTTCAAAATATTGGGGGAGACAAATAGCTAGGAGTTTGGGCTACAAACAACACTAAAAGCACATACAATTTACCATTTATGATATAAGGCACAACTTTTTGCGAAAGTTGTGAGTTTTAAAATTTGTCAATTTCTTTTTGTGATTCAACTGACAATGTCAAAATGTTGGGGGGAAACAAAGAGCTAAGAGTTGGGGCGGCAAACAACCTAAAAACACCGATGGTTTACAATTTACGAAACATAGAGCAAAAGTTATGAGTTTCAAATTTTATCAATTTCTTTGCGTGAATCATCTTATATTGTCAAAATATTGGGGGAAAACAATGAGCTAAGAGTTTGGACGACAAACAACACTAAAAACACCTACGATTTACCATTTATAACAGAAGACACATTTTTGAGCGAAAGTTATGAGTTTCAAATTTTGTCAATTTGTTTACGTGAATCATCTTATATTGTCTAAATATTTAAGGGAAACAAATAGCTAACAGTTAGGGCGACAAAAAACACCAAAAACACCTATGAGTTACCATTTACGACACGAGGCACAACTTAGAGCGAAAGTTATGATTTTCAAATTTTGTCAATTTCTCTTTGTAAATCATCTTATTTTATCAAAATATTGGGGGAAACAATGAGCTTGGAGTTTGGGCGACAAACAACACTAAAAACACTCGAGATTTACAATTTACAACACTAGGCACAACTTTGAACGAAAGTTATGTGTTTCAAATTTTCTCAATTTATTACCGTGAATCATCTTATATTTTCAAAATATTGGGGGGAGACAAATAGATAAGAGTTTGGGCTACAAACAACACTAAAAGCACCTATAATTTACCATTTACGATACAAGGCACAATTTTTGCGAAAGTTATGAGTTTCAAAATTTGTCAATTTCTTTTTGTGATTCATCTTACATCGTCTAAATGTTGGGGGGAAACAAAGAGCTAAGAGTTGGGGCGGGAAACATCCTAAAAACACATATGGTTTACAATTTAGGAAACATTTAGCGAAAGTTATAAGTTTCAAATTTTATCAATTTCTTTGCGTGAATCATCTTATATTGTCAAAATATTGGGGGGAAACAAAGAGCTAAGACTTTGGGCGACAAACAACACGAAAAACACCTATGATTTACCATTTACGGCACAGGGCATACTTTGAGTGAAAGTTATGAGCTTCAAATTTTATCAATTTGTTTTCGTGAATCATCTATATTGTCAAAATATTGGGGGGAAACACAGAGCTAAGAGGTTCCGTGACAACCAACACTAAACAAACCTAGGATTTGCCATTTATGATACAAGGCACAACTTTGAGCGGAAGTTATGATTTTCAAATTTTGTCAATTTCTCTTTGCGAATCATCTTATATTGTCAAAATATTGGGGGGAAACAAAGAACTTAGAGTTTGTGCGACAAACAACACTAGAAACACTCATGATTTACAATTTACAACACTAGGCACAACTTTGAACGAAACTTATGAGTTTCAAATTTTCTCAATTTATTATCGTGAATCATCTTATATTTTCAAAATATTGGGGGGAGACAAATAGCTAAGAGTTTGGGCTACAAACAACACTAAAAGCACCTACAATTTACCATTTACGATACAAGGCACAACTTTTTGCGAAAGTTATGAGTTTTAAAATTTGTCAATTTCTTTTTGTGATTCAACTTACATTGTCAAAATGTTGGGGGGGAACAAAGAGCTAAGAGTTGGGGCGGCAAACAACCTAAAAACACCGATGGTTTACAATTTACGAAACATAGAGCAAAAGTTATGAGTTTCAAATTTTATCAATTTCTTTGCGTGAATCATCTTATATTGTCAAAATATTGGGGGGAAACAATGACCTAAGAGTTTGGACGACAAACAACACTAAAAACACCTACGATTTACCATTTAAAACAGAAGACACATTTTTGAGCGAAAGTTATGAGTTTCAAATTTTGTCAATTTGTTTACGTGAATCATCTTATATTGTCTAAATATTTAAGGGAAACAAATAGCTAACAGTTGGGGCGACAAACAACACCAAAAACACCTATGAGTTACCATTTACGACACGAGGCACAACTTAGAGCAAAAGTTATGATTTTCAAATTTTGACAATTTCTCTTTGTAAATCATCTTATATTGTCAAAATATTGGGGGAAACAAAGAGCTTAGAGTTTGGGTGACAAACAACACTAAAAACACTCATGATTTACAATTTACAACACTAGGCACAACTTTGAACGAAAGTTATGAGTTTCAAAATTTCTCAATTTATTACCGTGAATCATCTTTTATTTTCAAAATATTGGGGGGAGACAAATAGCTAAGAGTTTGAGCTACAAACAACACTAAAAGCACCTACAATTTACCATGTACGATACAAGGCACAACTTTTTGCGAAAGTTATGAGTTTCAAAATTTCTCAATTTCTTTTTGTGATTCATCTTACATTGTCAAAATGTCGAGGGGAAACAAAGAGCTAAGGGTTGGGGCGGCAAACAACCTAAAAACACCTATGGTTTACAATTTACGAAACATAGAGCGAAAGTTGTGAGTTTCAAATTTTATCAATTTCTTTGCGTGAATCATCTAATATTGTCAAAATATTGGGGGGAAACAATGAGCTAAGAGTTTGGGCAAAAAACAACACAAAAAACACCTACGATTTACCATTTACAACAAAAGACACATTTGTTAGCGAAAGTTATGAGTTTCAAATTTTGTCTAATTGTTTACGTGAATCATCTTATATTGTCAAAATATTTAAGGGAAACAAAAAGTTAACAGTTGGGGCGACAAACATCAATAAAAACACCTATGAGTTACCATTTACGACACGAGGCATAACTTAGAGCTAAAGTTATGAGTTTAAAATTTTGTCAATTTCTTTGCGTGAATCATCTTATATTGTCAAAACATTGGGGGGAAACAAAGAGCTAAGACTTTGGGCGACAAACAACACGAAAAACACCGACGATTTACCATTTACGGCACAGGGCATACTTTGAGTGAAAGTTATGAGCTTTAGATTTTGTCAATTTGTTTTCGTGAATCATCTTATATTGTCAAAATATTGGGGGAAACAATTAGCTAAGATTTTGGGCGACAAACAACATTAAAAGCACCTTCGATTTACCATTTACAACACAAGATACATTTTTGAGCGAAAGTTATGAGTTTCAAATTTTGTCAATTTGTTTTCGTGAATCATCTTATATTGTCAAAATATTTCAGGGAAACAAAAAGCTAACGGTTGGGGCGACAAACAACACCAAAAACACCTATGGATTACCATTTACGACACGAGGAACAACTTAGAGCGAAAGTTATGAGTTTCAAATTTTGTCAATTTCTTTGAGTGAATCATCTTTTATTGTCAAAACATTGGGGGAAACAAAGAGCTAAGACTTTGGGCGACAAACAACACGAAAAACACCGACGATTTACCATTTATGACACAGGGCATACTTTGAGTGAAAGTTATGAGCTTCAGATTTTGTCAATTTGTTTTCGTGAATCATCTTATATTGTCAAAATATTGGGGGAAACAATTAGCTAAGAGTTTGGGCGACAAACAACATTAAAAGCACCTTCGATTAACCATTTACAACACAAGACACATTTTTGAGCGAAAGTTATGAGTTTCAAATTTTGTCAATTTGTTTTCGTGAATCATCTTATATTGTCAAAATATTTCAGGGAAACAAAAAGCTAACGGTTGGGGCGACAAAAAACACCAAAAACACCTGTGGATTACCATTTACGACACGAGGAACAACTTAGAGCGAAAGTTATGAGTTTCAAATTTTGTCAATTTCTTTGAGTGAATCATCTTATATTGTTAAAATATTGGGGGGAAACAAAGAGCTATGACTTTGGGCGACAAACAACACGAAAAACACCTACGATTTACCATTTACGGCACAGGGCATACTTTGAGTGAAAGTTATGAGCTTCAAATTTCATCAATTTGTTTTCGTGAATCATATTGTAGTGTCAAAATATTGGGGGGAAACATAGAGCTAAGAGGTTCTGCGACAACCAACACTAAAAACTTGTAGGATTTACCATTTATGATACAAGGCACAACTTTGAGCGGAAGTTATGATTTTCAAATTTTGTCAATTTCTTTTTGTATATCATCTTATATTGTCAAAATATTGGGGAGAAACAAAGAGCTTAACTGTTGGGGTGACAAACAACACCAAAAACACCTATGGATTACCATTTAGGACACGAGGAACAACTTAGAGCGAAAGTTATGAGTTTCAAATTTTGTCAATTTCTTTGCGTGAATCATCTTGTATTGTCAAAATATTGGGGGGAATCAAAGAGCTAAGACTTTGGGCGACATACAACACGAAAAACACCTACCATTTACCATTTACGGCAGAGG
Organism: Rheum nobile; assembly: GCA_027886185.1. Lineage (NCBI taxonomy): Eukaryota > Viridiplantae > Streptophyta > Magnoliopsida > Caryophyllales > Polygonaceae > Rheum > Rheum nobile. The sequence continues at coordinate 4,640,069 of WOAB01000163.1, forward strand.
GCATACTTTGAGTGAAAGTTATGAGCTTCAAATTTTGTCAATTTGTTTTCGTGAATCATCTATATTGTCAAAATATTGGGGGGAAACACAGAGAGCTAAGAGATTCCGCGACAACCAACACTAAAAACACCTAGGATTTACCATTTATAATACAAGGCACAACTTTGAGCGGAAGTTATGATTTTCAAATTTTGTCAATTTCTCTTTGTAAATCATCTTATATTGTCAAAATATTGGGGGAAAACTAAGAGCATAGAGTTTGTGCGACAAACAACACTAAAAACACTCATGATTTACAATTTACAACACTAGGCACAACATTGAACGAAAGTTATGAGTTTCAAATTTTCTCAATTTATTACCGTGAATCATCTTATATTTTCAAAATATTGGGGGGAGACAAGTAGCTAAGAGTTTGGGCTACAAACAACACTAAAACAACCTACAATTTACCATTTACAAGGCACAATTTTTGCGAAAGTTATGAGTTTCAAAATTTCTCAATTTCTTTTTGTGATTCATCTTAAATTGTCAAAATGTCGGTGGGAAACAAAGAGCTAAGAGTTGGGGCGGCAAACAACCTAAAAACACCTATGGCAATTTACGAAACATAGAGCGAAAGTTATGAGTTTCAAACTTTATCAATTTCTTTTCGTGAATCATCTTATATTGTCAAAATATTGGAGGGAAACAATGAGCTAAGAGTTTGGGCGACAAGCAACACTAAAAACACCTACGATTTACCATTTACAACACAAGACACATTTTTGAGCGAAAGTTATGAGTTTCAAATTTTGTCAATTTGTTTACGTGAATCATCTTATATTGTCAAAATATTTAAGGGAAACAAAAAGCTAACAGTTGGGGCGACAAACAACACCAAAAACACCTATGAGTTACCATTTACGACACGAGACATAACTTAGAGCGAAAATTATGAGTTTAAAATTTTATCAATTTCGTTGCATGAATCATCTTATATTGTCAAAATATTGGGGGGAAACAAAGAGCTAAGACTTTGGGCGACAAACAACACGAAAAACACCTGACAAAGGTTATGTGCAGGCAAGTTTGAGTCCTTGTTCGGTTCCTGTTATTTTAGTCCCTAAAAAGGATGGTACTTGGAGGATGTGTATGGATTGTAGGGATATCAACAACATTACCATCAAGTATAGGCATTCAATTCCTAGACTTGATGATATGCTTGATGAGCTCCATGGTTCAAGCATATTCTCCAAGATTGACCTAAAAAGTGGATATCATCAAATCCGCATGAAAGAGGGGGATGAATGGAAAACTGCATTCAAGACCACCTATGGCTTATATGAGTGGTTAGCTATGCCCTTTGGCTTAACTAATGCTCCAAGCACTTTCATGAGGCTTATGAACCATGTGCTAAGAGCCTTTCTAGGCAAATTTGTAGTGGTTTATTTTGATGATATTTTGGTGTATAGCCGTGGGATAGAACAACATGCTCATCATCTCCAACAAGTCTTAGAGGTCCTAAGAAAAGATAAGTTGTATGTCAATTTCAAGAAATGCCATTTTTGTTCGGATCATGTGGTTTTTCTTGGTTTTGTTGTATGCAAGGAAGGACTCAAAGTAGATGAGGAGAAGGTGAAGGCAATCAAGGAGTGGCCCACACCAACCACCATGACACAAGTGAGGAGTTTTCTTGGATTGGCTGGATTCTACCGCCGGTTTGTCAAAGATTTTAGCACATTGGCTGCCCCTCTCACCGAGCTTACAAAGAAGAATGTGCCTTTCCTTTGGAGGGAGAAGCAAGAAGAAGCTTTTTGTATCCTTAAGCATAAGCTAACTCATGCTCCTTTACTTTCCTTACCTGATTTTACCAAAACTTTTGAGATTGAATGTGATGCATCAAGGGTAGGACTTGGAGGTGTGCTAATGCAAGAAGGAAGGCCAATAGCTTATTTTAGTGAGAAGCTCAATGGGGCCGAGCTGAATTATGAGACATACGACAAAGAGCTCCTAGCACTTATGAGGGTCCTACAAACGTGGCAACACTACCTTCTTCCAAGGGAGTTTGTCATACACACGGATCATGAGGCCCTAAAGTTTCTAAGGGGCCAAAGGAAGCTCAACAAGCGTCACGCCAAATGGGTGGAATCCATAGAGGCCTTTCCCTATGTTATCAAACACAAGAAAGGGAAAGAGAATGTAGTGGCGGATGCTTTGTCAAGGAGGCATGCTAGGGTTTGCTTTCATGAAGGATTTGTATGCTTTGGATTTTTATTTTGGTGAATTATATAAAGCATGCATAGACTTAGGAAGCAAAGAACAATTCTATGTGCATGAGGGCTATCTTTTCAAGGGTCCTAGGTTGTGTATTCCTAGTGGGTCTAACCGTAGGTTGTTGGTCCAAGAGGCTCATGGTGGAGGTCTTATGGGACACTTTGGTGTAGCTAAGACTTCCCTCACCCTCAAGGAACACTTCTATTGGCCACACATGCAAAAGGATGTGGAGAAATATTGTGCATCATGTGTGACTTGTAGACAAGCTAAATCTCGGTTGAACCCACATGGCTTGTACACTCCTCTACCTATCCCTCATAGGCCTTGGGAAGACATATCCATGGATTTTGTGCTAGGTCTTCCTAAGACTAAGAGGGGAAGAGATTCCATTCAGGTTCACCAAGTAAAGAAGGCATGGATCAAGCACTCAAGGTCAAGAAGATCCATGAAGAGACAAGGGCCGAGCTAGAGAGGAGGACTATCCAATATGCCAAGCAAGCAAACAAGAATAGGAAGGAGCTCATCTTGGAGCTGGGAGAGCTAGTGTGGGTGCACCTAAGGAAGGAGAGGTTTCCCACTCTTAGAGACTCCAAGCTCAAGCCAAGGGGAGATGGACCATTTCAAGTTCTTGAACGCATCAACAACAATGCTTACAAGGTGGATTTGCCACCTACTTATGGAGTGCATGATGTGTTCAACGTTGCCGACCTCACTCCATACTTGGTGGATGAAGATGAGCAAGAGCAAGAGCAAGGGCCAGATTCGAGGACGAATCCTTTTCAAGGAGGGGAGGATGATGTGAATCCGTCCCATCAAGTCAAGTCCTCTGAGCCAAGGCGCTCACCAAGGCTAGCCAACCATGAGCCTTCAAGCCAAGAAGAGTCTTCAAGCAAAGAAGAAGTCGCACCTATGACACTCACACGAGCCAAGGCTAGAGAATTGCAAGCCAAGCTCCACCTTGGGCTCGCCACACTTGGGCCTACATCTAGTCATCTAGGAGACTTCTTCTCCTTGATGACTATCTTGGCGCCAAGCATTCCCTAAGTCACTTTCAAGGGACTTTTGAGGCGTTTTAGTACATGACTTTTTTAAGACTTTGGATTAGTATTTCATGCATGTGTTAAGTTATATAAGGCCGCAGCCCTCATTTGTTGTTCTTTAGCTTAATTTTGAATCAAAAACACTCTCAAGAGAGATTTCTTCCTTAAGCTCAAGCAATTCATGCATCTTTGTGAGTCATATCAAAGTTGCTCAATCGCATCCTTGAACCCCCTTGGTGAGTCACATCCAAGCTAGGTTCAAGAACCCCTCCACGACGTGGTGAGTCATATCCACCTAGTGAAGGCTATCAATCGGCTCCTCCACCAACCACCGCCGCCGCTTCCACCCTTCAAACTACCCTCCATAAGCCACCCTTCCACCACCAAGTGCCTCCCCCAACGCTTCCAAGCCTCCCTCAAATCGCAACCCTAAATCACCCTCCACCGCTAGGGTTTCCACCGAAACCACCCTCACTTCCACCCCCGATATCTCGAGGCCCACGTGGGCACCACCAGGACCCTTTACACCACCAATCTCAACCTCATCCACCACTACTGCAGCCCAAGTCCGCCGCAAAACGACTCCAACACCGCCCTGCAGCCCGCTCCCAAAGACGCCTCCCCGGTTTGTCGAAGGGTGACGACCGGCCAAGCACTTGCACCGAAGCTCATCCAAGTCGATCCTTGTGAAGTGGTATCAGAGCCACGCAAGGTTTGACCATCAAATCTGTCTTTTTAAAGTGCAATTTGCTCATTAGAAGTGCAAGCTTAGGTTGCTAGTTAATTGGTTCCGATTTTTGGCCTTTGTGTGTTGTGTATTGCCTCCATTGTTGACTTTGGAATCCTTTGAGTGCTCCGACTTCTGAACATCATCTGAGGTTGAAGGTGACCATTGGAGCTCCCTCAAAACCGTAACCCCCTCCCTCATTACACACATTAAACACAAAGCCTTCAATTGCATTTACTAGCACTTACCATATTTGGAAGCAATTATTAGCCCCTCTTTTGCAGCCCTCCTTATCCACGTTTATCTTGATATTGGTGTATATTCTTGCTAGCTAAGTTGCTGCATAAATCAAGCTTTGGACTTAGGTTAAGGGAATATCACTTTTGCATTTCTTGTGGCTAAGACAACACCGAAATTTTGTTAAAAGAAGATTGTTGGTGTGGTTGTTCTCGAAATTTTTTGTGAGACTTTGATTGTTAATTCAGTATTGTTATAAGCTTCAAAACTTGTAGCTTGCTCAAAAAAAAAAAAAAAAAGAAGAAAAGTGCTCAAGAAAAACCCGGCCTAAATAGGAGAGGCCATAGAAAAAAGTGAGCCATTGAAGAGCAAATTTTCTTTCTTTTCTTTCTTTTGTTTACGTGAGGTGTTGATTTGTTTGTGGTTGCTTGGGTGTGATTGTGGTCGGTACCTTCCTTGCCTTTGCTTGTGGTTCCGACTTAGTAGTGAAAATATACACCAATTTTGCCCTACCCACAAACCTAGCTCGTAACCTCACTTGAGCTTGCTATTTCTTGTGAACACTTTGTGCTTGATAAATTCAGATTGTGTGGGCCCTTGTGTGTGCTCAAGGGACCATTTGCTTTGATTCTTTTGTGGTTGTGCTTTTAGTGCTTTTGCTAGGTTATCATGGGAGATCAACCTAAGGAATCCGGTGGGGGCAAGTCCGCCTTAACCATCAATGAGCCCCCCACCTTACAATCTGTGATGGATGCCCTAAGAGGGATAGAGAGCCGCCTTGATGGGGAAATAATGACAGCCCAACGAGAGAACCAAGCGGCCATGAGAAGGCTAGAGGCTAGAGTCGAGGCCTCCGAGCACAAGTTGGACGACATGTCAAGGATTTGTGTGAGCATTCTGCCCTCACAAGTGGATGCTCAAACTTCACACAACAAGCCCGGCGACATGACCATGCCAACCTTGCCCGGTGCCTCCGCCAATCAAGCACCGGCCAACTCTTCTACTAGTGGTTTCCAAGGTATGACTCTCCCACTTTCCGCGCCTACCACTTCCATATTTCCTGCCATGGCCACTAATTTTTCAGGTCAAGATGTGAGAAAGCTTCATGAAGAGGTGAATGCCACCTATGAGCCGCAAGGGAGCCAAGCTAGGCTCACGGCGCCTCTCACTCTTCCTTTGAGAAATGTCCAAGGCCGAATGCAAGGCCGAGGCTTGGGGCGTGCAGCTGGACAAGGCGCAAGGGATGATGATATGTTCGAACAAAGAGATAGGTACGGAAGACAACAAGGTCCCTACCTACAAGGAGGCCGAGGCTACTACCCGCCAAGGCATTTTGACTATGAGCCACCAAGGATGCCCAAGGCCAACTTGGACGTGGAGAAGTTTGGCAAGTCGGCTGACCCGGAAGAGTGCCTCAATTGGATCAACAAGACCGAGCAAGTCTTTGATTTCCAAGGCCTCAATGATGCTCAAAGAGTAGCCGTTGCTAGCATCCGCTTTGAGGGCTATGCGGATCAATGGTGGGCCGAGGACAAGGAGGACAGGGAACAAGCCGGATATGATCCTATTGACACTTGGGAAGAGCTCAAGTTGGCACTCAAACATAGGTTTGTCCCGGAGAACTTTGCAGCCCGGATTCATGAGAGGCTTCAACAACTCAAGCAAGGTACTAGAACCCCGGATGAATATTATAAAGAATTGAAAACTTTGTTGTTTAGATCCGGTATTAAATTTCCTAATGAGTATGTTGTGTCTAAGTTTGTTGAGAATTTGAACCATGATCTTAAGGCAATTGTCACATTGCAACATTTTGCAAGGGGAACCTCGGTGGAAGAGGTCCTCCATTATACTAACCATGTTTATAGGACATTGCCCCAAAAGAAGAGCTATCCACCTAGTTCAGGTTCAAGGCCGTGGAGTAACTCAAGCTCAAGCAACCCCACCTATCCTCCAAGGCGCCAAGAACCCAGGCAAGAAGCCGGCGCCGTGCAGCCAAGAAGGGAGCCACCGAGACTATCCCCAACACCGAGAAGGGACGGCGAGCCAAGGACAAGCGAGATCAAGTGTTTCAAGTGCTTAGGCCGTGTGCATATGGCCAAGGATTGCCCCTCTCGCCGCCAAGTGTTGCTCAACACCATAGGGGAATATGAGTCGGATGAGGAAGTGCTAGAGGAGCACGGCATTGTAGAGGAAAAGGAGGAAGAATTGCAAGTCAAGGCCGAGACACAAGGTGAGTGTTTTGTGGTTAAGCGGTCTCTTATAGCCAATGAGGCGACAACCCCTCCCAACCAAAGAGAGACCATTTTCCACACAAGGTGTCTCATCCAAGGTAAGCTTTGCAACCTTATTATTGATGGAGGTTCTTGTTGCAATATAGTAGACCAAGAGGTAGTGAAAAGGTTTGCTCTCCCTACTATTCCTCATGCTCAACCTTATACTCTTTGTTGGCTGAATTCTAACACCCCTTTGAAGGTTAGTGAATAAGCCAAGATAAGTTTTTCTATAGGAGGATACAAGGATGAGGTCGTGTGTGATGTATTGCCCATGACCGCATGTCATGTCCTCTTGGGAAGGCCGTGGCAATATTATAGGGGAGTGATTCATCAAGGGGTCACCAATGAGTATTCTTTCCATCTCCAAGGTAAGCGGATTAATTTGCACCCTATGGCTCCTCATGAAATTATGGCTGACCATGTTGCTAGGGAGCAAAGAAAATTGCAAAGGGAGAAGGAAGAGAAGAAGCTAGTTTTGGCCAAGCCAAAGGAGGTTCTAAGTGCAATCAAGGGAAGTCAAGCTTGCTTTCTTATCTTTAGTAAGGAAGTTATGATTTTCAAAGAAGAGCTAACTAGTTTGCCACCTCTTATTGTTTCTCTTTTGCAGGAATCTGAGGACTTGTTCCAAGAGGAGGTGCCGCCTGGATTGCCACCAATTAGAGGCATAGAGCATCAAATAGACTTTGTCCCCGGCGCCACTCTTCCAAACAAGGCTGCATATAGAGCCAATCCAGCCGAAACCAAGGAGCTACAAAAGCAAGTGCAAGAGCTCCTTGACAAAGGTTATGTGCAGGCAAGTTTGAGTCCTTGTTCGGTTCCTGTTATTTTAGTCCCTAAAAAGGATGGTACTTGGAGGATGTGTATGGATTATAGGGATATCAACAACATTACCATCAAGTATAGGCATTCAATTCCTAGACTTGATGATATGCTTGATGAGCTCCATGGTTCAAGCATATTCTCCAAGATTGACCTAAAAAGTGGATATCATCAAATCCGCATGAAAGAGGGGGATGAATGGAAAACTGCATTCAAGACCACCTATGGCTTATATGAGTGGTTAGCTATGCCCTTTGGCTTAACTAATGCTCCAAGCACTTTCATGAGGCTTATGAACCATGTGCTAAGAGCCTTTCTAGGCAAATTTGTAGTGGTTTATTTTGATGATATTTTGGTGTATAGCCGTGGGATAGAACAACATGTTCATCATCTCCAACAAGTCTTAGAGGTCCTAAGAAAAGAGAAGTTGTATGTCAATTTCAAGAAATGCCATTTTTGTTCGGATCATGTGGTTTTTCTTGGTTTTGTTGTATGCAAGGAAGGACTCAAAGTAGATGAGGAGAAGGTGAAGACAATCAAGGAGTGGCCCACACCAACCACCATGACACAAGTGAGGAGTTTTCTTGGATTGGCTGGATTCTACCACCGGTTTGTCAAAGATTTTAGCACATTGGGTGCCCCTCTCACCGAGCTTACAAAGAAGAATGTGCCTTTCCTTTGGATGGAGAAGCAAGAAGAAGCTTTTTGTATCCTTAAGCATAAGCTAACTCATGCTCCTTTACTTTCCTTACCTGATTTTACCAAAACTTTTGAGATTGAATGTGATGCATCAAGGGTAGGACTTGGAGGTGTGCTAATGCAAGAAGGAAGGCCAATAGCTTATTTTAGTGAGAAGCTCAATGGGGCCGAGCTGAATTATGAGACATACGACAAAGAGCTCCTAGCACTTATGAGGGTCCTACAAACGTGGCAACACTACCTTCTTCCAAGGGAGTTTGTCATACACACGGATCATGAGGCCCTAAAGTTTCTAAGGGGCCAAAGGAAGCTCAACAAGCGTCACGCCAAATGGGTGGAATCCATAGAGGCCTTTCCCTATGTTATCAAACACAAGAAAGGGAAAGAGAATGTAGTGGCTGATGCTTTGTCAAGGAGGTATGTTCTTCTAACTTCTCTAGATGCACGCATGCTAGGGTTTGCTTTCATGAAGGATTTGTATGCTTTGGATTTTGATTTTGGTGAATTATATAAAGCATGCATAGACTTAGGAAGCAAAGAACAATTATATGTGCATGAGGGCTATCTTTTCAAGGGTCCTAGGTTGTGTATTCCTAGTGGGTCTAACCGTAGGTTGTTGGTCCAAGAGGCTCATGGTGGAGGTCTTATGGGACACTTTGGTGTAGCTAAGACTTCCCTCACCCTCAAGGAACACTTCTATTGGCCACACATGCAAAAGGATGTGGAGAAATATTATGCATCATGTGTGACTTGTAGACAAGCTAAATCTCGGTTGAACCCACATGGCTTGTACACTCCTCTACCTATCCCTCATAGGCCTTGGGAAGACATATCCATGGATTTTGTGCTAGGTCTTCCTAAGACTAAGAGGGGAAGAGATTCCATATTTGTTGTGGTAGATAGGTTTAGCAAAATGGCACATTTCATTGCATGTCATAAAACTGATGATGCCCCTAATGTTGCTAGCCTATTCTTTGAGCATATTGTGAGATTGCATGGCATACCACACACCATTGTTTCTGACCGTGATGTGAAATTTTTGAGCTATTTTTGGAAGTCCTTGTGGGCTAAGTTGGGAACCAAGTTACTTTTCTCTACCACGTGCCATCCACAAACCGATGGGCAAACCGAGGTAGTGAATAGAACTCTTGGTGCCTTGCTTAGGTCTTTGCTTAAGACTAACTTGCGTAGGTGGGAAGAATGCTTGCCCTTCATTGAGTTTGCATACAATAGGGCCGTCCACTCCGCAACCAAGAAGACGCCATTTGAGGTAGTTTATGGACGCAACCCTACTACTCCCCTAGATTTGGTGCCTTTTGCAATTTCAGGTTCACCAAGTGAAGAAGGCATGGATCAAGCACTCAAGGTCAAGAAGATCCATGAAGAGACAAGGGCCGAGCTAGAGAGGAGGACTATCCAATATGCCAAGAAAGCAAACAAGAAGAGGAAGGAGCTCATCTTGGAGCTGGGAGAGCTAGTGTGGGTGCACCTAAGGAAGGAGAGGTTTCCCACTCTTAGAGACTCCAAGCTCAAGCCAAGGGGAGATGGACCATTTCAAGTTCTTGAACGCATCAACAACAATGCTTACAAGGTGGATTTGCCACCTACTTATGGAGTGCATGATGTGTTCAACGTTGCCGACCTTACTCCATACTTGGTGGATGAAGATGAGCAAGGGCCAGATTCGAGGACGAATCCTTTTCAAGGAGGGGAGGATGATGTGAATCCGTCCCATCAAGTCAAGTCCTCTGAGCCAAGGCGCTCACCAAGGCTAGCCAACCATGAGCCTTCAAGCCAAGAAGAGTCTTCAAGCAAAGAAGAAGTCGCACCTATGACACTCACACGAGCCAAGGCTAGAGAATTGCAAGCCAAGCTCCACCTTGGGCTCGCCACACTTGGGCCTACATCTAGTCATCTAGGAGACTTCTTCTCCTTGATGACTATCTCGGCGCCAAGCATTCCCTAAGTCACTTTCAAGGGCCTTTTGAGGCGTTTTAGTACATGACTTTTTTAAGACTTTGGATTAGTATTTCATGCATGTGTTAAGTTATATTTTTGCTGCAAACAAAACGCTTGAGGAAGGCTTGCTAGGGTTATAAGGCCGCCTCCCTCATTTGTTGTTCTTTAGCTTAATTTTGAATCAAAAACACTCTCAAGAGAGATTTCTTCCTTAAGCTCAAGCAATTCGTGCATCTTTGTGAGTCATATCAAAGCTGCTCAATCGCATCCTTGAACCCCCTTGGTGAGTCACATCCAAGCTAGGTTCAAGAACCCCTCCACGACGTGGTGAGTCATATCTACCTAGTGAAGGCTATCAATCGGCTCCTCCACCAACCACCGCCGCCGCTTCCACCCTTCAAACTACCCTCCATAAGCCACCCTTCCACCACCAAGCGCCTCCCCCAATGCTTCCAAGCCTCCCTCAAATCGCAACCCTAAATCACCCTCCACCGCTAGGGTTTCCACCAAAACCACCCTCACTTCCACCCCCGATATCTCGAGGCCCACGTGGGCACCACCAGGCCCCTTCTACACCACCAATCTGAACCTCATCCACCACTACTGCAGCCCAAGCCTTCCGCAAAACGACTCCAACGCCGCCCTGCAGCCCGCTCCCAAAGACGCCTCCCCGGTTTGTCGAAGGGTGACGACCGGCCAAGCACTTGCACCGAAGCTCATCCAAGTCGATCCTTGTCAGAAAGTTATGAGCTTCAAATTTTGTCAATTTGTTTTCGTGAATCATCTATATTGTCAAAATATTGGGGGGAAACACAGAGAGCTAAGAAGTTCTGCGACAACCAACACTAAAAACACCTAGGATTTACCATTTATGATACAAGGCACAACTTTGAGCGGAAGTTATGATTTTCAAATTTTGTCAATTTCTCTTTGTAAATCATCTTATATTGTCAAAATATTGGGGGGAAACAAAGAGCTTAGAGTTTGTGCGACAAACAACACTAAAAACACTCATGATTTACAATTTACAACACTAGGCACAACATTGAACGAAAGTTATGAGTTTCAAATTTTCTCAATTTATTACCGTGAATCATCTTATATTTTCAAAATATTTAGGGGAGACAAACAGCTAAGAGTTTGGGCTACAAACAACACTAAAAGCACCTACAATTTACCATTTACGATACAAGGCACAACTTTTTTCGAAACTTATGAGTTTCAAAATTTCTCAATTTCTTTTTGTGATTCATCTTACATTTTCAAAATGTCGGAGGGAAACAAAGAGCTAAGAGTTAGGGCGGCAAACAACCTAAAAACACCTATGGTTTACAATTTACGAAACATAGAGCGAAAGTTATGAGTTTCAAATTTTATCAATTTTTTTGTGTGAATCATCTTATATTGTCAAAATATTGGGGGGAAACAATGAGCTAAGAGTTTGGGCGACAAACAACACTAAAAACACCTATGATTTACCATTTATAACACAAGACACATTTTTGAGCGAAAGTTATGAGTTTCAAATTTTGTCAATTTGTTTACGTGAATCATCTTATATTGTCAAAATATTTAAGGGAAACAAAAAGCTAACAGTTGGGGCGACAAACAACACCAAAAATACTTTGAATGAAAGTTATGAGCTTCAAATTTCGTCAATTTGTTTTCGTGAATCATCTATATTGTCAAAATATTGGGGGGAAACACAGAGAGCTAAGAGGTTCCGCGACAACCAACACTAAAAACACCTAGGATTTACCATTTATGATACAAGGCACAACTTTGAGCGGAAGTTATGATTTTCAATTTTTGTCAATTTCTCTTTGTAAATCATCTTATATTGTCAAAATATTGGGGGAAAACAAAGAGCTTAGAGTTTGTGCGACAAACAACACTAAAAACACTCATGATTTACAATTTACAACAATAGGCACAACTTTGAACGAAAGTTATGAGTTTCAAATTTTGTCATATTCTTTGCGTGAATCATCTTGTATTGTCAAAATATTGGGGGGAATCAAAGAGCTAAGACTTTGGGCGACATACAACACGAAAAACACCTACGATTTACCATTTACGGCACAGGGCATACTTTGAGTGAAACTTATGAGCTTAAAATTTTGTCAATTTGTTTTCGTGAATCATCTATATTGTCAATATATTGGGGGGAAACACAGAGAGCTAAGAGGTTCCGCGACAACCAACACTAAAAACACCTAGGATTTACCATTTATGATACAAGGCACAACTTTGAGCGGAAGTTATGATTTTCAAATTTTGTCAATTTCTCTTTGTAAATCATCTTATATTGTCAAAATATTGGGGGGAAACAAAGAGCTTAGAGTTTGTGCGACAAACAACACTAAAAAGACTCATGATTTACAATTTACAACAATAGGCACAACTTTGAACGAAAGTTATGAGTTTCAAATTTTCTCAATTTATTACCGTGAATCATCTTATATTTTCAAAATATTGGGGGGAGACAAGTAGCTAAGAGTTTGGGCTACAAACAACACTAAAACAACCTACACTAAAACTACCTACAATTTACCATTTACGATACAAGGCACAATTTTTGCGAAAGTTATGAGTTTCAGAATTTCTCAATTTCTTTTTGTGATTCATCTTACATTTTCAAAATGTCGGTAGGAAACAAAGAGCTAAGAGTTGGGGCGGCAAACAACCTAAAAACACCTATGGTTTACATTTTACGAAACATAGAGCGAAAGTTATGAGTTTCAAATTTTATCAATTTCTTTTCGTGAATCATCTTATATTGTCAAAATATTGGGGGGAAACAATGCGCTAAGAGTTTGGGCGACAAACAACACTAAAAACACCTACGATTTACCATTTACAACACAAGACACATTTTTGAGCGAAAGTTATGAGTTTCAAATTTTGTCAATTTGTTTACGTGAATCATCTTATATTGTCAAAATATTTAAGGGAAACAAAAAGCTAAAAGTTGGGGCGACAAACAACACTAAAAAACCTATGAGTTACCATTTACGACACGAGGCATAACTTAGAGCAAAAATTATGAGTTTAAAATTTTATCAATTTCGTTGCGTGAATCATCTTATATTGTCAAAATATTGGGGGGAAACAAAGAGCTAAGACTTTGGGCGACAAACAACACGGAAAACACATACGATTTACCATTTACGGCACATGGCATACTTTGAGTGAAAGTTATGAGCTTCGGATTTTGTCAATTTGTTTTCGTGAATCATCTTATATTGTCAAAATATTGGGGGGAAACAATTATCTAAGAGTTTGGGCGACAAACAACACTAAAAGCACCTTCGATTTACCATTTACAACACAAGGCACATTTTTGAGCGAAAGTTATGAGTTTTTAATTTTGTCAATTTGTTTTCGTGAATCATCTTATATTGTCAAAATATTTAAGGGAAACAAAAAGCTAACGGTTGGGGAGACAAACAACACCAAAAACACCTATGGATTACCATTTACGACACGAGGAACAACTTAGAGCGAAAGTTATGAGTTTCAAATTTTGTCAATTTCTTTGTGTGAATCATCTTGTATTGTCAAAATATTGGGGGGAATCAAAGAGCTAAGACTTTGGGCGACATACAACACAAAAAACACCTACGATTTACCATTTACGGCACAGGGCATACTTTGAGTGAAAGTTATGAGCTTCAAATTTTGTCAATTTGTTTTCGTGAATCATCTATATTGTCAAAATATTGGGGGGAAACACAGAGACCTAAGAAGTTCCGCGACAATCAACACTAAAAACACCTAGGATTTACCATTTATGATACAAGGCACAACTTTGAGCGGAAGTTATGATTTCCAAATTTTGTCAATTTCTCTTTGTAAATCATCTTATATTGTCAAAATATTGGGGGGAAACAAAGAGCTTAGAGTTTGTGCGACAAACAACACTAAAAACACTCATGATTTACAATTTACAACACTAGGCACAAATTTGAACGAAAGTTATGAGTTTCAAATTTTCTCAATTTATTACCGTGAATCATCTTATATTTTCAAAATATTGGGGGGAGACAAATAGCTAAGAGTTTGGGCTACAAACAACACTAAAAGCACCAACAATTTACCATTTACGATACAAGGCATAACTTTTTTCGAAACTTATGAGTTTCAAAATTTCTATTTGTGATTCATCTTACATTGTCAAAATGTCGGGGGGAAACAAAGAGCTAAGAGTTAGGGCGGCAAACAACCTAAAAAAACCTATGGTTTACAATTTACGAAACATAGAGCGAAAGTTATGAGTTTCAAATTTTATCAATTTCTTTGCGTGAATCATCTTATATTGTCAAAATATTGGGGGGAAACAATAAGCTAAGAGTTTGGGCGACAAACAACACTAAAAACACTTACGATTTACCATTTATAACACAAGACACATTTTTGAGCGAAAGTTATGAGTTTCAAATTTTGTCAATTTGTTTACGTGAATCATCTTATATTGTCAAAATATTTAAGGGAAACAAAAAGCTAACGGTTGGGGCGACAAACAACATCAAAAACACCTATGGATTACCATTTAGGACACGAGGAACAACTTAGAGCGAAAGTTAGGAGTTTAAAATTTTGTCAATTTCTTTGCGTGAATCATCTTATATTGTCAAAATATTGGGGGGAAACAAAGAGCTAAGACTTTGGGCGACAAACAACACGAAAAACACCTACGATTTACCATTTACGGCACAGGGCATACTTTGAGTGAAAGTTATGAGCTTCAGATTTTGTCAATTTGTTTTCGTGATTCATCTTATATTGTCAAAATATTGGGGGGAAACAATTAGCTAAGAGTTTGGGCGACAAACAACACTAAAAGCACCTTCGAGTACCATTTACAACACAAGGCACATTTTTGAGGGAAAGTTATGAGTTTCAAATTTTGTCAATTTGTTTTCGTGAATCATCTTATATTGTCAAAATATTTAAGGGAAACAAAAAGCTAACGTTTGGGGCGACGAACAACACAAAAAACACTGATCAGTGCTATTTTGTATCACATTTCTAGGGATTATTACCAGGTTTGAGGCGCCATTTGGTGGGATTTTATGCACAATTGGAGATTATGGAGTTGGAGCAGAGAAGTGTGGTTTTGGTGGTCTGGAGGAGCTTATTGGAGACATCCGGAAGAAGAGAAATTGACCACCTTAGGAGACAAGCAAGATCCATGAAGAAACCACGTGAGAAGGCGGTGAAGTGAAGAAACCGCGACCAAGCCGCGGGGAGCAGAAGGCCGCGGCAAGACTTCCGAAGGAGATGGGCGATAGCGAGGAGGCCGCGCCCGCGGCCAAATTATCGGAAATTAATTATGCACTTCGAGAGCAAACCGCGACCGCGGCCATCAGCGGGAGTCAGCCCGACACGCTCCGAACTTCTGTTTTCTTTTTCTGTTTTTCCTTTTTCGTTGCTTTATTTAATTCCGAATATTAGTATTTTTCTTTTTTAGGGATGAGGTTTGTGATCTTGGGCTTTAGGTTAACTTATTTAACCTAACTCCCACAGCCTCCATTCGGAATCCCATATAGATGAACCCCGGATTATCGTATGTTCAGTATTCAGAGTTTTTCCCTTTCAACAATTATGTCTTTCAGTACTATGAGTAGCTAAGCACCAGTGGCTTAGTCCGGCATGTGAAGCTTTTTCTATGGTTTGATTGCGAGGTTAATTCTCTATTTCCTTTGGGTTTATATCTTTCTTCTTGCACTTATTCATATGGATTGTTATTGATTTGACTAGACTGATCACCTAGTTATGTTTAGTAATTATCTATTGCTAGGGTTTGGAATTGACCGTTCGGTGATTCTTTATCTAGAGTAGCATCCATAATTATCTAGGACTGGTAGGACTAGATTATTATGAAAGAAGATGGATTGCATGTTAAATTATTGCGGGTTGTGATTATTTGACATGTATCCTGGTTTGATCCTATGCCCAATGCTAATATTGTTCTAAATCTTGATTGTTTCTTATGCGTTCAATAATTAGAGTTGCTAGGACTGGTAGGACTAGTAACTATACAAGACTAGGGACAGGAATAAACAAAGGAAACGAATAGAGAGAACCTAGGATCAATCTATAGGAAAAGTGGATCTTGTTTGGCTAAGTGTTTTTCCCACATTTGATTACACTCTTTGCTTATTTGCTTTGTTTACTTTCTTGATTACAAAACGAACCAAAAATTCCACCCCTCTTGTTACTATTGCATGCGAACAACACATAGATTAATCCCTTCCTCCCTGTGGATTCGATCCTTACTTGCCCTAACTACTTGTTTAGGTTTGTCTAGGTTTATTTTGATTTAGTGGTATACGACAATCGTCTGTCAAACACCTATGGATTACCATTTACGACACGGGGAACAACTTAGAGCGAAAGTTATGAGTTTCAAATTTTGTCAATTTCTTTGCGTGAAACATCTTATATTGTCAAAATATTGGGGGTAAACAGAGAGCTAAGACTTTGGGCGACAAACAATACGAAAAACACCTACGATTTACCATTTACGGCACAGGGCATACTTTGAGTGAAAGTTATAAGCTTCAAATTTTGTCAATTTGTTTTCGTGAATCATGTTAAATTGTCAAAATATTGGGGGGAAACACAGAGCTAAGAGGTTCTGCGACAACCAATACTAAAAACACCTAGGATTTACCATTTATGATACAAGGCACAACTTTGAGCGAAAGTTATGATTTTCAAATTTTGTCAATTTCTTTTTGTGAATCATCTTATATTGTCAAAATATTGGAGGGAAACAAAGAGCTAAGACTTTGGGCGACAAACAACACCAAAAACACCTATGAGTTACCATTTACGACACGAGGCATAACTTAGAGCGAAAGTTATGAGTTTAAATATTTGTCAATTTCTTTGCCTGAATCATCTTATATTGTCAAAATATTGGGGGGAAACAAATAGCTAAGACTTTGGGCGACAAACAACACGAAAAACACCTACGATTTACCATTTACGGCACAGGGCATACTTTGAGTGAAAGTTATGAGCATCAGATTTTGTCAGATTGTTTTCGTGAATCATCTTATATTGTCAAAATATTGGGAGGAAACAATGAGCTACGAGTTTGGGCGACAAATAACACTAAAAGCACCTTCGATTTACCATTTACAACACAAGGCACATTTTTGTGCGAAAGTTATGAGTTTCAAATTTTGTCAATTTGTTTTTGTTAATCATCTTATATTGTCAAAATATTTAAGGGAAACAAAAAGCTAACGGTTGGGGCGACAAACAACACCAAAAACACCTATTGATTACCATTTACGACACGAGGAACAACTTAGAGCGAAAGTTATGAGTTTCAAATTTTGTCAATTTCTTTGCGTGAATCATCTTGTATTGTCAAAATATTGGAGGGAATCAAAGAGATAAGACTTTGGGCGACAAACAACATGAAAAACACCTACGATTTACCATTTACGGCACAGGGCTTGCTTTGAGTGAAAGTTATGAGCTTCAAATTTTGTCAATTTGTTTTCGTGAATCATATTATAAACTGTCGGCGTGAATTGCTGAATCTTATTGAGAGGATGTCAACTATGGAAAACTACACACAATGAGCTAAAAAAAATTTACCTTTTTACCCATTTTAATCTCCTCCGTTTCAATATGGAGAACTACACCACTTGAGCTGCACTGGGGGAGATAGACAAACAACATAAAATATCAACATTTAAGCTTTTTCTAAGCACCTAACTCAACATACTCAGTTGTAGAGATCACACGAGAAGACAAGGAAGTTGCAAGAGTAAGAGAGCTATAATGTCAAGAAAATATAAACATTATAATTTCAAGTAAGGAAGATAATCTGACATTCATGACAATAACACTATACGATGTGACAAATATTTCATCAACGCTGACAAGAAATGTTGAAACAATGGTAATTCCTGCAATTGTGACAAAAACAAACATAATCTGACATTCTCATTTTACAAACACGGATTTCACAGATTTATACAATTCACTGCATTCAACCTCACTTTCTCACTTCATTTCAGCTCAAACAACAGCGAATCAACCCTAAAAATCAAATGAAGAGCAACAGAGCAACCCTAAAATGGCGTTACTTGACTTGAACTCTAAAAAACTTGACATACCTACCTCTAACAACAAGGGCCTTAATCGGAGCAACCCAAATGAACAACAAGGCTCGAAGGAGATAGACAGAAGAGGCAGATGAATCGGATTCACAACCGAATCGCAAGGGCCTTAATCGGAGCTCAAGCGGCGATGGGATTAAGCTACCTCGAACGGTGAAGAAGGGTTTAAGCTACCTCGAACGGTGAAGAAGGGTTTAAGCTACCCCGATCCTCTGGCGTTCGATGCACCATCTGTGTGGAGCTCCCATTTACATGTTTCCCCCGTCGCGAGTAACTGTGTTGCTTCCTTGGTGGTTTCTTGCTCTAGGGTCGGGCTGAAGTCTGCCACAAAGTCAGCCAGGGCTTGCGACTTGATCGTTGTTCTGGGCTCGTACTCGATGTCATAGCCGCTAAGGTGTATGGCCCACTTGTCCATTCGTCCTGTGAACTCAGGTTTCCTCATGATTGCTCTCATGGGATGATTAGTGCGGACAATTACAGTATGGGATTCGAAATATGGTTTGAGTTTATTCGATGCCATTACCAGTGATAGTATAAGTTTTTCTAGCGACGAGTACCTTGTTTCTGCTGGCAGTAGCGTTCGACTGACATAGTATATCGGCGATTGCTTGCCATCCTCTTCTATGACCAGTACTGCGCTCACGGCGGACTCCGATACTGCTAGATATAGCAATAGTGGCTCATCGTCCTTGGGTTTGGTTAGCAACATGGGACTGGCAAGGTATTTCTTTAGGTCTTGAAATGCACCTTCGTGCTTTTCCGTCCACTAAAAGGATTTGGTCTTCTTGAGAGCGTCGTGAAAGGGTTTGCACTTGTCAGATGACTTCGAGATGAATCTGTTCAGAGCTGCTATCCGACATGTCAATTTTTCCACGTCCTTTACGCATCGGGGGATCGGAGGTTGATGAGGGCCTTGACCTATTCTAGGCTGACTTCTATTCCTCTTTGCGTCACCATGTACCCCAAGAACTTTCCTGACGACACCCCAAAAGAGCATTTCATAGGATTTAATTTCATGTTATATCTTTTTAGTACCTCGAAGCTGTCGCGAAGGTGGTCGATATGATCTTCCTTCTTTTTTGATTTGACCAGCATGTCGTCTATGTAGACTTCCATCGTGTCCCCGATCTGGTCTTTAAACATCTTGTTGACCAATCGTTGATAAGTAGCCCCTGCATTTTTTAGTCCAAAGGGCATTACTTTGTAACAATAAATACCTTGGCTTGTGATGAATGCCGTTTTCTCTTGGTCCTCGGGTTCCATGAGGATTTGATTGTAGCCGCTGAATGCGTCCATGAAGGTTAACATTTTGTGTCCTGCCGTCGCGTCAACCATGGCGTCGATGTGAGGAAGTGTGAATGAGTCTTTAGGGCAGGCTTTGTTAAGGTCGGTGAAGTCGATGCAGACTCTCCATTTTCCATTCTTATTTTGGACTACGACCACGTTGGCCAGCCACTCAGGGTAGTTGACTTCCCTTATTTTTCCTGTTTCCAACAAGCTCTTGACTTCGTCGTCGACGATCTTGTTTCGCTCTGGGGCGAATTTCCTGCGCTTTTGCTTTACAGGGGGGGTGAGATGGATCTACGTTCAACTTATGAGTAATAATGTTTGGAGATATACCGACCATGTCTTCATGTGACCACGCAAAACAATCAGTATTGGATCTGAGAAAATCAAGAATTTGTTGTCTGGTCGAGTCGTCCAGGTCCGACCCGACCCTTACCGTTTGGTTTGGCTTTAAAGGATCTAGTACGATCTCGTCGAGTTTTTCCATTTCTGGTTCGATGTATCGATTAGGTCCTTCGCCTCTCTGTGATTGCTATGCGACCCTATGCTCGACGGCGCTTTTCATGGAGGCGACGTAGCATTCCTTGGCCTCCCTCTGGTCTCCCTTGATTTCTTGGACTCCCCACTTGGTAGGGAACTTGATGAATTGGTGGTACGTCGAAGGTACCGCCTTCATAGCGTGTATCCATGGCCTGCCAAGAATGCAATTATAGGGAGACAGGCAATCTAGGACTAGAAATTTCACCTGTTGGTTTACTCCTCCGGCGTACATTGTGAGAACGATTTCGCCGATAGTGTGTTTAACTTCGCCACTGAATCCGACTAGTGGAGTCGATTTCTTGATCAGGTCGTCCTCACCCAGACCCATCCCTTTGAGGGCGTCGAAGGTCAAGAGATTGGTCGAACTTCCTGTATTGATTAGTACTCTACGTATCAAACAGTTTCCGATAGATAAAGAGATTACCAGACCATCGTGATGGCTTTCTGATCCGTCGGCATCGGATTCGTTGAACGTGACCGTCGGGAGATCGGAGACCTTGTTTGGTCTGAACTCCGGCGTTTCGGGCTTACTGCCTTTGCTTTCCTTTGCATTTCGTTTGGCCGCGGAGTACGTGTTTCCACATATGTCCGAACCACCTAAAATAGTATTGACAATTTTTGTGTGGACAGGAGACGGAGGTTTGTCTTGTTTTACCTGATCTCGTCGCTCCATGGTGGCTTTGGCTCATTCCGAGATTACATCACGCAGGAGCCCCTGCGCGAGCAACCTAGCGACCTCTTTACGCAAGGCGATGCACTCATCCGTCGAGTGACCGTGGTCACCGTGGAATTCGCACCATCGGCTCATGTCCTTTTTGACATCTGGTCGGTCGCTCTTTCGGGGCCATCTTACCTCTTTTCCATATTTGTCGAAACTCTTGACGAGCTCCGACACGGAAACATCGAAGTTGTAAGATTGAACCCTGGGAGGCAACGTCGGACCATCTCTTCAGTCTTGAGACCTGTCCTGGAAAGAGTTTACCTGATTTTGCTCGTTTCGATTACGAGGATAGGGGTGATGGCGTCTGTCACGACGGTTGTCGGAGGAGGATTTGTGATCAGATTGGTCAGGTCCATGGGAGGCTTTTCGTGACTCACGATCTTCTTCCAAACGTACCTCGGTCATGGTTTGGGCCTGGACATCTTCGAAGCTTCTGCACGGGTACTTGGTGATCTCGTTGTAGAGGTTGTTGTCTTTGATCAAACCTTGGCGGAAGGCTTCGATGGAGGTGGTGACGTCACAAAGGGGGATCATGACTTTTTCCTTATTGTACCTGTTAAGATAGCTTCGGAGAGGTTCATTATACCTTTGGGTGATTCGATAGAGGTCACTCGATTGTCTTTCGAGCTTCTGACTGCTAGCGAATTGGATCTTGAAGGAATTGACCAAGTCTGCGAACGATGCGATCATTCCCTGAGGCAAACGCATAAACCAAGTCAGTGCGGGACCCATGAGAGTCGTGCCAAAGCTTTTGCACATGACAGCCTCACGGCTCTCCTTTGGAACGGACGCAGTCATTAATTTTTGTTTATAGAGAGAAATGTGATCATCTGGGTCGTTGGTGCCGTCGAACGTCGCCATGGTGGGGAGATGGAATTTCTTTGGGATCTCGACCCTAGCAATCTCCTCGACGAACGGAGATTCTTCGAATCCGCCTGATGCCTCCTTCTCGATTGGCTACGGAACTCCGGGAATCCTAGGGATGCGATCGTCAAGCGTCTTCATATGTTGATTGAGCGTCTGCTGGACGAGAGCTAGGATGTCGGGATGATTGGTACCCTGTGGTTCTTTGATTCGGGTCCCTACTGACCCGATCGGTGTGGATAAAGTAACATTGTTAGTGGAAAATGGATTAACCAAAGGAGTTCGAGATGTACCCTCGGTATATCCGGGACGCCGTACGCTCGGAGGGGTCAGTTCGATGCCATCCATGTTAAGGCGCATCTGGACGCTGCTATGGACGGGCATCCGCTTGGATCCAGAAGCCATTGATTGTACCTGCAACTTAAGAGACTCATTTTCACGGGTTAGTTGTGCAATTTCGGCCTCGGATTGGGTGGATAATAGCCAAGGCTTCGGTCTTTTGACGTTGCTGGGCAAGTTCCTCTTGTAGGGCAGTCATTTTTTGGGCAAGCTCTTGGAATTGGGTTGGGGTAGGATATTCGGTCGTGTTTCCTTAAGCTTGGGTGTCGTCTTCGAGGTATGGCTCCTCGGTACCGGTAGGTGGGTTGATAGTCATAGTTGGAAGGTTTTGAGATGGTGATCGGCAAGTTGCCCCACGGTGGGCGCCAAATTGTTTTGGGGCGAAAAGATCGGACGACCTAAATCACCTTAGACGGGGTAACGAGTTGATCGGGTAATAGAAATCAATCCAAACCAAACAGACAATCAACAAATAAAGAATAGATACAAAATAGCAAGGTAATTTTATTGATCTATTGATGATTGAATTAGATCGAAGTACAACTTATCCTTGGAGGACAAAAGATCGGATCTTGTTCGATCTGTGATTCTGTGACTCGACCGGTGGTGACTGAGCGATATTCCGAGGAGACTGAGCTAGACTGGGTGCACTCTCAAGTTCTTTTTGGAGCAAGTTCTCGAATGCTGGATGTAGACGTGTGTGTCCATTACTTGCCTTATCGTGATCTATATATGGTAATTGTCATCTTGTGTCCGTTACTTCATCGTTTGCAATATTTCTTATTAATTCTGGGCGAGATCTTCGGGATTTGCTCTTGATTGCCAACACTATCTCTGTGTTTAATTCCATATCCGTTTCCATCGATTCGAGCATTTAATGTGCTAGGCGAGATCTTTGGAATTGGTCGGATCCTACGCATCTGAGGAATGTTCGACGCCTCCTCTTGGTTTCTCTTGGCTTCCGACTCCGTTTGGATCTTGGCCCAACTTGCTCGTTTGATCCTCTTGGAGAATGATGGGCCCAACATATGCCTATCAAATAACCTCAAAAACCTAACTTATATAGTAGGGTAAATAAGGATCGATCCCACATGGAGGTAAGCAATCTTCCTAAGTGCAAAGGTTGTATGCCAATAGTAACAAAAAGGGGGGTTTTGGGTTTGTATCAAGTAACAATGTAAATCAATACAAAAGATGTAATCAATGGGTGAGAAGTAACTTAGCCAGACAAATATCCACACTTCAGTTTGATTGGTTGATCCTAGATTATCTCCAATTCCTACCAATGAATATTTTTGTTCCGATCTTATGTATATAGACAAGTCAACTAGCGCTGAAAATACTTACCTTTAAACAATCAAGAAACTATCAAGATTCAATCTAACGGCAGCAGTAATCATAGGAATTAACCAGGATACATGCAATACTAAACAACTAGTCAGTACTCGATATGTAATCAATTCTCTTCATAATAAACATTCACAACTAGTTCATGTAAATCGTGGTTGCTACACAAGATAAGAGATTTCAACTAGAAATATCCAAACCCTAGCAATAGAAAATCACTAATATCAACTAGATGATCAGACTAGTCAAATCAGCAAGAATCAATGGAATGAAGCACAAAAAGAATCAATATAATCAAAGGAAAGGAAATAGAGTTATAATCTCACAACCAAATACAAACGAAGGCTTCAATTGTCGGACTAAGCAATGGGTTCTTAGTTCTTCATAGTCTTCAAAGCATAAAAACTCTAAGGGAAAAATTGAACGATAATGTGATTATGTGATGTATGAATTAATGAAAAGGCTGCTAACTAATGAAAGGTAAAATAACCTAGCAACCCTAATTCCTAAGATAAGAAATAATATCTTTCTAAAAGGAAATTAAACGAAATAAAAGAAAATAAAGATAAAAGAAATAAAGTAAAACAAAACTCGGACGAAATAATATCTCGGTGTCGCATGTGAATAGTAATCGCGACTGCAAAAGTGTTTCCGCACCCGCGAATTGGTTCTTGTGTCTTCGCTGCTTCTGTCGTCAAAACCGCGCCTGTGGCATATGTTCCACGCCCGCGGTTTTGTGCGTTGTTGCTCCCTTGCCTCTGTTGTAGATCCGCGACCGCGGATTGTCCTTCCGCGCCCGTGGAAAAGCTTTTGCTGCGATCTTCACCTTCTCGCTTGCGGTCTTCGCTTGTGGCTTCGCCTTCCTCTCCTTAAGTCTTCATTTAAGCACTCAAAACCACCAAATCAACACTTCTTCTCCAAAACTCCATTCTCCTCAAATATCTTCTAAACCCATACAAATTGGTACCTAATGTCCAGTAACAACTCCTAGTTACGCACTACAAAGTAGAGCGTATCAGTCTCACACGTCCCATCCAGTGGAGCTACTATAAAAAGGGCAGTGTTGCTTCATTTCTTGCCCAAATCTCTCTTCTCTTTTGATTAGATTCCTCAGAGGGAATTTTCGGCGTTACCTTCAAATTTGCATTTTTTTGATTATTTTTCGGTCGTTTGACACTGTTATTTTTTTATTTCAAGTTCGGTGGCAACCGTGGGGCAAGTTAAACTTCAGCAATCTCAAGTATGCTTCGTTGCTATATTGAGGCGTAATTAAGTGTTTTGTCGTGCGAGAGACGTACTTGCCTGACCGTTGCCTCCGCTAGTTTGGGTGCAAGCAGTTTATTTCTCAGGCGCCACCAGAGCCAAAGAGACAAATCTTCCACGCTGCCCTGCGAGCGTACATTGTGGGATTCAAACCCGACGCTACTGATCGAGCTGCATGATCTTATCACATCCACCTTCGCGTGGGATTGTGATGAGACATACCTCAATTGGTTTGACTAGATATCTCATCCATATCTGGATTTCCGCTCGCCCAGACAAGACCCATATGCAGTTGAGCCTATCCGTCCACCTCCCCCGGCTTCCGCTATTACTGTATGTGATTTGCTTATGTTTACGGTAATTTATTTTTTTGTTTAACTTCTAATGTTGTTTTATTTTTAATACAACACTCCCAGCTTGTGGCCGACTAAATGAGTGCATACCTCGCCGAGTACGATGATACGCATCCCCGTCTTACACATCGGATGCTCCGTTGGATAGAGTATCTGATGGGTGACGTGATGCCTACGGCGGATCCCATACCGCGTGCCTCCCAGATATTTCGTGACTCATTCACCGAGAAGGGATCTGGAAATGGCATGCAGCCCAGCGAGGACTAGCTGATGGATTTCATTTTCTAGATGTATATTGCCTAAACTGTTAGTTTACGGATGTTTGAACAATTTGATATTTTGTGGATGTATATGGAGATGATTTTCTATAATTAAGACATAATTTTCCGAAATATAATTCAAAACTATAGTATATAAGTATAACTATATAACACATAATTCAAACTATAGTATATAACTATAACTATATAACACATAATTCAAAACGATAGTATATAAGTATAACTATTACATTAAGACATAATTCAAAACTATAGTATATAAGTATAACTATATAACACATAATTCAAAACTATAGTATGTAACTATAACTATACAACACATAATTCAAACTATAGTATATAAGTATAACTATTCCATTATGACATAATTCAAAACTATAGTTTATGAGCATAACTATTACATTAAGACATAATTCAAAACTATAATATATAACTATAACTATATAACACATAATTCGAAACTATAGTATATAAGTATAACTATTAGATTAAGACATAATTCAAAACTATAGTATATAACTATAACTATATAACACATAATTCAAAACTATAGTATATAAGTTTTACTATTACATTAAGACATAATTCAAAACTATAGTATATAAGTATAACTATTACATTAAGACAACATTTAAAACTATAGTATATAACTATAACTATATAACACATAATTCAAAACTATAGTATATAAGTATAACTATTACATTAAGACATAATTCAAAACTATAGGATATAAGTATAACTATATAACACATAATTCAAAACAATATTATATAACTATAACTATATAAACATAATTCAAAACTATAGTATATAAGTATAACTATTACATTAGTATAACCCTAACCCGAACCCGAACCTTAACCCTAACCCTAAACCCGAAACCCAGTCTCTATGCCAAGATTTAGCGTACGCCATGTCCTGGCGCACAAACCCTTTACCCTTCAATTTTAGGTTAAGGTTTAGGGTTCAGCGTTGGAATCTAACACTAATTTATCAAAATGAACAATTCAGTCAAAATTGCTCAATTTTAGTAAGATGAGATTGAACTCTTCATAATAAATGAGATTGAATGTCCATTTAACGCATTTTACTATATATCAGATAATCAATACATTGCTAGAGTATTACAATGCTAGAATATTACAATTGATAGTATATTACAATCCTTAAATGTACATCACTACACTGGAGGATCTGGTGGACAGAAACATCTCGTACAATGGTCTCGAAACATTTGAAACCTCGAGTAAAAATTGAACATCCCAGTCATCAACACTTGGGTGTTTGTAGCGACTCCAAGCATATGAAGGAGGAGGTACTGGACTGTCATCCTTGAACCACACCTACATACAAACACAATATTGAACTCTTTGTTATTACCATTTACCATTGAACATAAACTTATTTGGTTTAGTTAGTTATTTAGAAATAGTAAGCTTTACTGGTATGAAGTGGTTTCAGTTTCCTACATGGGCCATCATCAATATCTTTGTTGGAGGGCCGAGGCAACTTGATATATCGTGGTAAACACCAAACCAATTAGGCGCATGTTGAGCCAATACTGCGAGGAGTAAGGACTGTTGACATAGTTCACCTGGAATATGAGATCTTCGTATCTCATTCCCGGTTGTTGTTTGGGCAGTATTTCTCTGTGTACATCGTTGTTGTCCAACAACTCTGCCGCTAGATGCATTCGAACCATAGGGTAATCATGCTCTTCGTACCCTAAAAATACAACTAGTGACCGATATCCACAATGCCCGTCTGGAATTACATCTCTCGCCTTCTTAATGTATTGATCCACATTCTTAACCTCGAAGTTCACCCCTATATAAATCACAGGTTGTTCAGGGAACTGCGATCCAGACGCTTCAGATTGGCCACTAATGCCCGTCGAAACTCCACATTTAACCTTTCTAGGATGGCAACGACCCCTACCTTGGGTCCCATTTGATAGCTCCATGACCCCCTCGATGACGGCGAAGGACGAAGAGGGAACAATGGGAGTGCACTCGAAGAGAGCCAAACGTAGGAGAGCAGCACAGGAGCGCTTCCGTGACCGCGGAGGACACGGCTGTGACCGCGGAAGCTTGGGCCGCGACCGCGGATGCTTGGGCCGCGACCGCGGATGCTTGGGCCGCGACCGCGGGCGTTATTCTGACGAAGATCTATTACAGACACTTTTCCGCGATCGCGGAAGTATTTCCGCGATCGCGGATTTGCCACGGCTTTTTAATTCAAACAATTTTCCGCGACCGCGGAAGTAATTCCGCGATCCCGGAAACGAGCCCGCGCGCTCGCTTAGTCGTCTCTGTTTCCGAAGATTTCTAATTGTTTTATTATTATCTTTTGTCGCTATTTAAAACCAGGAACCCTAGTTTGTAATCTGATGTTGAATTTGAGTAGTAAAATCGAGTACGCTCCTTCCTTGAATTCTCAATATCAAACCCTTTGATCCCACGGATCAACTATCCCGTAGCTCATCGCTTCGAGCAATCAAACATCGTCTCTTCGATGTCTCACGATCATCACTTTGATCTCTCCGTTCATCTCTTTGAACGCGTTTGAAGGTTGTCGCTTTAGCCCTAGTAAAGCCATCACTTTGGCTACGGAAGAGAAGGATTCGACTACAAGCTTGAGGAATCAAAGATCCTGCGTTGTAGACGACACTTCAGGGGTCGTTCGCATTAACTGGCATCAGAGCCTATCCAAGCTAAGTTTGTTTCTTCTCTCTTATTGTGATTCCTTGCAATTTTTTGCTTACAAACCCTAGAAATTTTTTTTTCCTCACCACCATCATTCGCCGGAACCCTAGCCGTGACCACCACCACCACTGTTCCACCACCACCGTCCGCCGCCACCACCCCCCTTCCGCCACTCCTCTCTCACGGCTACAGCCCTAATTTTCTTTTAGGTTTTGGTTATTCTCAAGTTAGAGTAATCTTTGACTTTTCAACAGCCCTTAAATCTCTCCTTCTAGCAATATCTTGTTTCCTTACTTGCATATTTGATTTCTTTGTTTCTTGTTGATCACTTCTTGCTTCATCTTTGGATTACTTGCTAGACTAGTTGTTAGATCTCATTCGTTCATAGTTGCTTTGTCTCTTCTTTCTTTTCCTGCACTTGCTTGTGTAGTTCTTTCTTACTTGATTCAAACTCATATCACAAAAACAAAACAAGTGTGACCATATAAACAAAAACAAACATACAATTCTCACCTTCCATCAAACAAAAACAAAAAGGTTTGGGAAGACGGAAGCCTCCAAAACAAGAGAACCAAAAGAAAAGGCAGAGAACGCACCATACGGTCATACTCCATCTTCTCTTCTTTCATGTCTCTATGCAACTCTCATTGAAAAGGGCAAAATTTTCAACTCTCTTGTGATTAATTCTGAGAAACTTAATTTGATCTGCTTGCACTTGGAAATTTGTGTGTTGTTTAGGACTTGATTTGCTAGTTCTTGCTTTGTTGCCTTCCGTTCAAGCCTCTCCCTCCTCACGAGCAACCAAAATTAGTACGCCCAACGGAAAATTTCTTGGTTCACTTTTGAGATAAGGACTTGACTTGGACTTGTTCTTTTGCTTGGTGCAACTTAATCCTTGTGTTATATGCTTCGTATAGGCTCTATAGAGGTTCCTACGACAAGCCACTCTCCTTCTATGGGCAACCGAAGCCCCGGACACATGGACTCCGCTTATGAACAAATTGACACACTTCACCGCCAAGTGGCCGAGCAGACTGCCGAGAATGAGCACCTTCGTCAGGCCATGAGTGGTATGCAGTTGCACACGACCGACCCCATGTTGAACCCGATGGCCACAACTAGCCAATCACTGGACTGAAAGGGTAAAGGCGTCGTGTCTACCCCGCATGATCGCCTTCGCTCTCAAATCGCAGGCTACCCTCCTAAGCGTGACGCATCCCGCGTACGGTACAATCCCACCTTTGCTCCTAGAGATGAGGATTACTCCTCGGGTCCCTCCCGTCGTCGTGTTCACGTTTCCAAGGACCCTATCCCTTATGTCAACACCAATGATCGTCGGGAACGAGGCTGCCAACATACGCGGTATGACGATTCCAAGTCCGAGCTTGATGATGACGTTAACCATGCTTCAGACCACTCCCGGGACAGATTTGAAGACAATGAGGCGTATGAGTTGGAACTCCATGCAGAGCTGCGTCCCGCGCGCCATGGCTACCATCGCCACACACCAGAACGGCGTCGACCGAGCCCAGGGCGCTATGGACCGCGTCGCCCCGACATTAAGGTAAAACTCCCAAACGTTTTTGGTGAATTTGATCCCCTTAAGTTTCTTGATTGGCAGCAGTCCATGGAGTATAGCCAGGACAATCAAGAGTTTCAACAAAGGCCACCACAGTTCCTACCGCGCCTACAACAATATCAGTAGCCTAGGGGTCAACAACAACAATTTAGAGCTCAATATGACCCAAGACCTCAAGGCCAAAGCTCAAGTTCCTCTATGTTCAGTGATGACATGATCAGGTCTCTCGCTCAGAGCGTATCAACATTGGCGAACAATATGGCCCAACAACATAGTACTCTCGCTCAGAGCGTATCGACGTTGGCAAACACTATGGTCCAACAAAATCAAGAGATGCGGTCAAGTATAACGAACTTGGAGAAGCATGTGGGACAGATCTCCATCGCAGTGAGCAAACTGGAAGCCCGAGACTCGGGAAAACTACCATCTCAAACGATATTAAACCCGAGGGAGAACGTATGCGCCATGACGCTGAGGAGCGGAACACAAGTGGAAGCACTACTAGAAAACGCATGAATAGCAACGGAAGTTGCATCGGCTATAGCAACGGATGTAGCAACGGCTGACGGTTAGCAATGGTTGTAGCGACAGATATTTATTACATTGCTATACACGGCGTATCAATCTAGCGACGTAAGGCAGCGACCAACCTTAGCGACGGATTTGACATACGTCGCTGGATTCGTCGCTAATGTTGACGAATGCTTCGGCCCGTCTTAGCAACACCATAAGCAATGAATGTACATCCATCGCTGTAGCGGTTGCTATGGCTGTAGCGGTTGCTATGGTCGTCGCTATTGTCGTAGCTAGAGTCATTCTACTGTGGTTGTTGTTGTCGTCGCTACTATGGTTGCTTTCGTGGTTGATATGGTTGTCGCTATTATCGTTGCTATGGTCATTGGTAGAGTCGATGCTATTGTTGATGCTATTATCGTTACTATGGGTCGTGGCTTGTGGCGTTGCTATGGTGGTTGCTAGAATCCGTTGCTATTATCGTTGCTATGGTGGTTGCTAGAATCCGTTGCTACTTTCGTTGCTATGGATGTTGCTAAGATCATTTCTACTGTTGTTGCTATGTTCGTTGCTATACCGCTACTATATTATTCTTTGACGTCGTTGCTATCCGTATGTCATTGCTATATCCGTAGCTATTCCCGTAGCTAGCTATTTATGGTTCGTGGCTATGATAATCGCTAACTGGCATTGCTATTAAATCCTAAAGCTATTTCGTACCTAAAGCCATTGCTAATTTATAGGTTTAGCTACAATTATAGGTAGATACACGGCTATTTGTTATTGATTAAACAGGTATATACAACACATTTATATAGTATATTATGTAATTTAAGATGATAATAAAAAATTATAGTAGACGAATATTAATTAAATCTAAAACATCAAACATGACTAAACCAAATCATCAAAAGGTTTCTACAACAAACCTAAAACATAATATCCTAGAATATCAAACAAACAAAAAGTTTGAATCATACATGTCTAAGAAGACTTCTTGAACAAGTCCTTAACATTGGAGAAGAAAGTAGTTTGATTTCTCAATATTTGATCAAGAGCTAGTTCCACCTTACTGTTGTTTTCTATCATCTGAGTCTGGACTTCCTCAACAATAATGTGCATCTCCTCCACTTTATCCTCCAAGTTTGTCACTTTTTCTCCAAAGTCTTCATTCATCCTTTCTTCCAATTGTGTTAGTTTGTTGTCCATTGCCATTTTAATCTTCTCCAATTCAGTTGCTAGTCCCAACCTCATCTCCTCCCTAAGAGAATCAACACTATGATGTGTAGAAACTGGTGGTTCATCATGCATACCATATGGCATTACCCCTTGAAGGATGGTTTGAGACTCGGATCCCATGCCAAATATTCTTCCTTTATACACTCCGCCAGTTACCTCGATCTACAAGAGGCTCTCATCTACAACAGTCCCGTTAATGGCAGCTTCTTGAGTAGCTTTCTCAAGCAAGTCATTAAACTTCTCCTATACGCAGAAATATGGAGTAAATTATCAACAATCGAATTTTAAACACACAAACACATCCCAAAGAAATACAAAAGCAAATGCAAACAAGGAAAATAAAAATTAGACCAAATAAACTAAACTCTTCATTATCTCATGCTCTAAACATCAAATGAAGCAATCAAAAGACTTACTTATAAGCAATTTTTGGACAGTAACCCTACTTTTTATGTAACTTCAGTTATGCAATATTTGAATCTTGCCTTGCTTTGTATCACAAAACGCATGGTAAAGAAAACATACTAAGTTTGGATACTCAAGAAATTCAACAGAACAATAGAAACATTGGCAACTAAGTTACAAACATTGGAAATCAGTTTCATGCTCCATTAAGTTACACGGCCAAAAACTATGTTTAGGAAAGGAGTTTGACATACCACAATCTCCGCAGCTGCAGGCACCAAAGAACCTTCCTTCTTGCTGTAGCATCTTATAAATGTGTCCTTTATTGATGGCTCTACTCAAAGCTTAAGTTTCTGTCAAAACAATGAATTAAGGAGAGGAACTTTGAGAGAAATCTATTAGCTAATCTTTGAGAGAAATCTCAATATACATATCAGGAAAGTAACAAAATAAAAACTATCAGATTTCACCATCCACTTTTATAAATTATAGTAACATATATATTCAGAATTGGGTCCTAAACTAGCATGCAAATAAAAGCAAGTCAATTCCATATATAAGAGAAAACAATTAATATAAAACCAAAAAAAAAATATACCAATCGTTTTTTGTGTTCAGATGTACTTGCAGATCCACCATGATAAGCAGGGGTTCCTTTTTCTAATGCAATTGCTCGATTCCTCTTGTTCACTGAAACTCTATGTTTGTAGTTTTCATCTGTCTCCCAGATACGCACAATTTTGTCCCATATGTCTTGTTTCATCCAAACAGGCTTCTTCTCATCTTTTTTTGCTCTCGTAAAAATTTGCCTTAAGTGGGCAGCACCTACTGAATTGAAGACCATACGAATAGCCTCCTCCTGGAATCGATTTTCATCCCATTTATGCAATCACTGTGAATGATAAATAAGCTTATATCAGTTTAAACAGATAAAAACATAAGAAATATTGACTTGACCTTTGTCATACCTTGAATGCATTCCACCAGCCTTGAAGTGTTGTATCACAAACCTTAGACCAACAAGTATATGGTCCATCGTAATGTGAATGTACAATTTGTTTCAGCGACTCAAATGCGGGATTGGTAGGAACAAATATTAATCTTCAAAAAAAGAGTGGTGAGTAATATAAATCAACAACACATTATTCATCATGATACATATGAAGTGTTAATTAATTAAAACTTACTTTTTCCTATCAATTGCAACTAGTATCCTTCTGTCAATTGATGGGGCGGAATCTGATATATCTGATGGTTGGTTACTCTCTTCATTGTTCCTATGCGTATCTCCATTGTCTTGAGATGGTGAGGAGTATAATGGTGAAGAAGCTTCAGGAGAGGGTTGAGATCCAAGGGAGCCTAATGGATGATAAGGCTCAAAAGTAGATGATGCCGGAGAAGGTTGAGATAAAGATGTGTGAGGATGAGGTTGAGATGGAGCTGGAGGAGGCTGAGATGGTGTTGGAGAAGGCTGAGTTTCAGTAGAAAAAGGTTGAGGAGCTGAAAAAGGGTGAAGAGGAGGCCGAGATGTAGTAGATAAAGAAGTCACGCGTGGTGACACCCTCCTTGGGCCATTGGAAATGGGAATTCTAGACATCTTGTTTATATAACTCCTACGAGTTCAACCAAAATCATTAAAATATTAAAACATATATATGTTACAACAATGAACAAGCTCCAAGAAATAAAATCCATGTATAAGTAGAAGAAAGTAGTGGATTGTCATCTGTAACAACAACCTAGGGCCATGTTACTCAAGACTTGTCAAGTAAAGAAACACATATGAATCATAAGTATATTAGTTCATTATGTATCACAAGATAGTTACCTTGTCAAGTAGCTATTGTTAATGTGGGGAAATGTTTAGTTATAGGTGCAACAGTAAATTAAAACAAAACCTCTAGACATCCATGATATCTCCATGGAGACAATCTGTGCAATCAATGGAAATCAATTGAACCACAAAACATTTTGTGTGCTTAATATTAACAAATAACGTTATCAAGATGTGTACATATACACCGTCGAAATGCACAAACTGAAGCAACTCTAATTAAGATATGATTGATCTTTAAACTTTGACTTGCATTCATGATACATCTAATTACATGTAACCGAACAAAACACTAAATAATAATGAATTTATACTCTTGAAAAGGCCTCTCTATATGAATAAAATGTGCCCTTTTGAATGAGTTCTACACACAATATATGAACTTAGTCATCTGAGATGATAAAAGTATACCTTGTGTCGCAATGGCCCTACGTACAATGACCCAACGCCTCTATACTGGAGGAGGCAATGTTGTTGACATTTGACAACATCCTATATATATTCCTAACCTTTTTTACCATCTATTTAAGTATATATATATAAAACCCCATGACAAATTTGTCTATATATATATGTCATCATGTGATAGTTGATTTTGTCCGTTTTGAAGTAATATTGCAAATAAATTATATATGCAAGTATAGTGATTTGTTTTGATACATGTAATTCTTATTACTCAGTAGTAGGATTTAAGCTCTTGGTATTTCTATTAATTAAGTAAGATCTGAATGTCAGCTTAACACAACCAAATTTTACCAAAATTACAGGGTGCAATTCTATTACTGATCTTATCAATACATATCTGACAACCATATCTGGCTCAAGTAAGAACACAAGCAAATCAAGCCACTGCAATCACATCCTATTAAGAAGCCTAAAAGAGACGACTAGAATGGAACACAACTGTACATGACACGGCAGAGAAAAAACCAAACAAGCAGGCACAATGTTATATTAAGCAAGCAGGGTAGAAACATGTACTATTACTAGAATTCAAGCACACATCCTTTCAATTTCATCCTTTCAAAGAGAACTTATCTTTGTCTTCGAGAGAGTATAACACTTTGTAGATCTAGTCGAGCGTGAATTGCTTGCAATTGTCTGCGTGGTCTTCGAGAGGGAGAGACAAAGGCCGAAGAGTAGGACTGTAAGCAACCAAACAAACGCCAGAAGGGGAGAAAGACCAAACAGACGCCGCCGAGTCAAGCGGACGGAGGACAGTAGGGCTGTAAGCAGACGCCGGACGGAGGAGAGTACCGAAACTGAAAGTGGTGTAGCCGGAGACGACCGGACGGAGGAGACGACCGGACGCCGGACGGAGAACTGGAGGGGCGGACCGAAATCACCGGATGGAAGAGACGCCAGAGAACTGGAAGAGACGCCGGGCCGGATGAGAACAAGAAGAGACCGGACGGAGAAGTGGAGAAGGAGAACGCCCTTCAACGCCGGTGAGATGAGAAGTGAGAAGAAGTGAAGAACGGCGTGTGAGAGAGATGAGAACTGAGAAGAATTAGGGTAGATACAGCTTAAAGTTAATTTTTTTTTAACCGTTATTTTTAGTTTAGGCGGTAATTTTTAATTTTTATTTCCCTCTTTTTTTTTGGACTTTTCCCTCTCTTATTTAATTTAGACTTTAAGTGGTTCTAAAATATTTAGACTAATATAATATTCTGTCATTAGACTTCTTAATATAATATGCTATTAAATCATTTAATTTATGTTAAATATAAAGTAGATACAAACTATTTTTTTGATCTGGTTAGTTATCCATTTCCGATTCATATAAAGGGTTATTTGATCTAGTTAACTCTTTTTTATGCCCTACTCTTTTTTAATATTATCTACCTTTAATATTAAAAATTAAATAAAATCAATAAAATATTACTTTGTAATGCTTTTTAGTTTACACTTTAGATAGTGATATATTATTTATATTTATCTCCTAAAAGAATAAACAATTTTGATTAGTTTAAGTGATAGTTTGATATCATATATATTTGTTTATCATACATAACTATTTTTTCATACATATTTTTCATTTTATAATAGTTAGCGTGTTATAAATATACAACTTGTGTAAAAATGATTTTAGAAATTTATAGGAAGTTAGATAGGCATTTGGGTCCATTTCACATAAGGTGGGTTTTGCCATTCTTTTGTATTGATTTTGTATTTAAAAGTTAGCATTCAATGCAATACTACTAAAGAGTTCAAGATAATAGAAGTATGTGTGGGCAAAACTACTCGATCCGTCGACATGATCCGAAATTATGCATTTTTTAAAATATTCGTTCAAATTTTGTTCGACCAGATTCGGGTGATTCTTCCGGATACAGATCGTTATTTTATATGTATCGTATATTCGGTGATCCTTTACTTTTTATATACATATTTTTAGAAATATCATAGAATATTTTTCTTTTCTTTTTTGATTACATCGAACTTATAGGACTCATCTAACCAAATGGCAATATATCCTAAATCATCCAAATGGATGATCTTTACAAACTTGGAACCGAAAGAATCAAAATTAGAGTTCAGATGTAAGAACTCATATCTAGTCTCATGTAATGGAGAACGGGATGGCTGGTGTATTGAGGGAAGTAGAAGTCGTTGGAATATATGAAGGGCAGATGGTGGCAGAGTGTGGCGAGCAAGGAAGTCGGCACCACAGAAAGAGGAGGGGAACAGGGTGTGAGTTCGATTGACGAAATAGATCAAAATTATGAATGAAGTTATTAGAAGAAGGAATTTAGAATGAGGCATTCAGTTTAGATTCTAATGTGTGTATCATGAATAAAGTGTAGGAACACGTGAAAAACAGATGGTTGCGGTCTTCAGTGTGGAATGAACATAAAATATCTTTCTTGTTTAAATGGTCATGAGAGTGTTTTTGCAACCTTGTGAATAGATGATCATTGGTTTAATTCTCCACAATATAATAGTCTTTGATTTTTTAACATATTTTGCTAATCTTTTAATTTATGTTTTGTAGTAACCCGATAATTTAGATCTTCGAGTTTATTATCCCTGATCCGGGACAATTAGATTTAGTTATAACATAAATTTTGGTAACCGGATATATAACTCGGATATCCGATTCATATTCGATCTGAATACATATAGAGATATTACATCCGAATACGGATGGAGATTTGTACAATGTTATAAAAAAATATTTTTTGTAATTAAATAAAGTGTTTATAAATATTTGGTAATGATAGGACAATAAACTTAACTCATAAATTTAAATGTATTAGATTTTGGTAATGATATATCTATATAAATGTTAATAAACTTAACTCATAAATTTAATTAAATTAGTCAATCAATATTTATATTCTCGTACAAAGTTCTAATAGATTGATTCACGTGAAATAAATATTATATGTATAATGTACTTATTATATAGTTTACTTATTAATAAGCAATGATATTGTCTAAAAATTTATATACAAAATTATACTATATAATTTAATTATGTTTTTTTCTTGACAGTAATGTGTATACAATATTTTCTACTTGAATAGGCAAGTATTTTCAATGTATAATTTAGAAACGTCAATTTTTTTATATCATATATACCCTAATATCCTAAAACCCTTTACCCGAAAACCCTTTACCCAAAAACTCCTTTACCCAAAATCTTCCATCTTCAAATAAGGGAGTGCAAGGGGAGGTTCATCGAGCTCTTTCGGAAGCGAGAGAGCTTTGATGGCCACCGCATCTCCCTCTTCAAACCCACAGCCAGCTCTCCTCCCACAGATCTCACGACCCCATCTACAAATCCCGGCCCGCAACCAGTTCTTCGCCCCATTTCCCCCCGCAACCACCATCCCTTGCTCCTGCCACCTTCAGTTCTCCTCCCACAACCACCGCCACACCTACTATTGCTCCTGCCACATCCGAAACTCCCCCGACGACCACCGCATCTTCGTCGACAACCACCGCCCACGTTGCTCATGCCACCGCATCGAAGAATGAGCGTGATTTCGGAGCTGGAGACGCAGAATCAAAACCAGAAGGCGAACGAATCGCACAAGACTCTGCCGGTCGCCAACTGCGTTAGCCCTCGCGGCGATGGCGTTCTTGTGCCGCCGAGCAACTTCTCAATGGTCGACGAAGGTGTTTACAGATCTGGATTGATATTGTAACATTAAGCTGTATCAATTTGGGATTGAAGGGAATAAGGTATATTCAATTCTTCAATATCAATATCAATTGGTTTATTGTTTAGCTTAGAATTCTGATTCACAGTGTTTGTTTAATTATTACTGTTCTTCTATTGCACTGCTTGATTTTCTTGAATGCCGTTTCTCCCTTGAATTTATTGTTTAGCCCAAAATCAATACCTGATATCATCAGGTTAGCACTAGCAGTAAACAGATATTCATCTAGTTAGCACTTAGCATGTAGAATTTATGTCCAGTTTTTACAGTGGCATACACTTCTAATTAGATTTATGCTTATATTGCAATGGAGTTTTTTGCTTTGGGGGTTGATTGTAGTCAAATTTTCTGAGGTATGGCTTTAAATTTAGTCCAATTTCTCGGTTTGATTTTCAATTGTCTGATTTTGTGCAGCTGATTTTTCAACTATGATTTTGGTAAGCTGATTCTAGTCAAAAATTTTCAGCTGATTTTTCAGCTGATTTTGTTGATCTTTCCAATAGTCCAAAATTGTGAATCAGGGGAGATATCAGTTTGATAGCGCTTGAGCATATACTGATATACTTGACTAATTTTTCTTAGTCAGAATATATGTCTGGCTAAGCTCAATAGACTGGGGCGTTTATATGGTGCCTGAATTGCTTTTGTCCTTCCTGGCTATATTGTGTTTTCCTCTTGGCCGACTATAGTTTGAAATGCATGTAAAATATATTAAGCCTTGTGACTTGTGAGTTTACATCTGCTCATTTAATTACCTCTACTGACTGCTTTACAGGTTGAAATTGACCTCTTTTTGCTGATTATAAAACTGAAGCTAAGCTTTTCATTTGTTGCTTTTGGTTTCTCACAGTTTATCCGGACTAGTTTTAGCTTTCTCACTAAGGTCAAAGATCTAAATGATTCTATGATGTCCATAAGGGGCTTTTTCGAAATTGGGTTGCTATTTATTTGTTGGCCAGACAAGTAACTACACCAGTTATTTTAATTGATACAATAAAAATGGATTGGTATGCAGGTATGACTGGCTGTCAAATAAGAGCCTAAGAGGTGGATACTTCTTGTACGCAATGTCAGCTTACGGTCTAGGTAAAGAAAGACACTTGAACATCACTTATATAGTCAAATAATTAACAACGGCATATAGAAAAAACCTAATGCTTTTAGCCCAGATAGTAAAAGTCTTGTGCAAATGACCAATCCGATCAGATCTAATCTCCAAAGCCTCCTGCAATTGACCAATAACACCTTGGTCAATAATACCAAAAAAAAAAAAAAAAACTATCAATGAAGTTTTAGTATGGTAATATATGAGAAAAAAATATACAAGTAGCAGTGTAATATATAAATGTCAAGATGGATTCCTAAAATAAAATGAAATATAATTGTCACAGTAATATACATTTATTCTGAGTTTTCTTCGTCGATACTCGTCTCTGTATCCTTTGATGTGCTGTCACTTGTATCATCGTCATCATTTTCACCAGGTTCTTCCATATCCTCATCATCATTTGTCCAAATAACTCAGGTGTGTCAATATTACTAGACTGATAAGCATGGGTAGTTTTCCAACGCTCTTCTATTCTATCTCTAGGCACTGTATTACATACAGCCCACCAATCTACACGATCGCGCCTAGCACCAGGGTAATGCGCATAGTAAACTTGCACTGCTTGTTGCTCTAATATGAAGGGTTCATATTTCTTATATGGCTTTTTGTGATTGACTTCAACGATTGGATCAACTCTCATTCCATCAGTTGGACAAAACCAACGACACTTGAACAACCCAACATTCAATGGTTTATTCGATAAACCCATATACTCAAGCTCAATAATTTCCTCAAGAAGACCATAAAAATCTGATTGAGCATTCTCATAGCTGCATCCCTTGACGCAAACCCCACTATTCATTGTCGATTTGCCAACACCATGATCCAGAGTGTGAAACTTGTATCCATTAACAAAGTATGCCGGCCAACTCTTTGCTTTGGTGCTCGGGCCCCAAGCTAAACTATACAACAATTCATCTTTACATAGTGAGCTGTTATGTAATACCTGCAATTTCAAGTTACACCTTACGTTACAAAAAATTCAAATATATATGCCATAGATAATTAAAATTAATTTACTGACATAGATAACAAAGATACAAAAACAACACTTACATGGTCCTTAAACCATCCTGCAAATTCGTTGTCTATTTTTTCATCATCAACTTCACCACCCATTTCAATTGCAAACTTCCTACAACGGTCAGTCATAAAAATAGTATTATGAAAATTTTATATGTCGCAATAAACCAAGATAGCAATGAATGTTTATAGAATAAGAAACTTACTCAATGTACTCATCCACTTTCAAACAGTTTCGCAATGTATAGATGTGAGCAGCATTAAACTCTCTAGCATCTGTCATCCATCTTTTATTCTCTTTACCACTACTTCGACCAGGGTAGTTGAAAATGGAAATGGTCTGGTCATCTCCTTCAGAAGTTTCATTATTTCTGCCAACTTGTCTCAATTTAGAAGGAACATGAGGTTGGAAGTAATGCTCTGAAAAAATTGTTGTTTCTTCCTTCAAATAAGCTTCACATATGGATCATTCCACACGTCCTGGTTGTTTTATTTTCCTCTTTAAATGACCCAAGAATCTCTCAAATTTGTACATACATCGATACTGTGCCGGTCCACCTACACGAGCCTCATATGCTAGATGAAGTATAAGATGTTCCATGGAATCAAAGACTGACGGTGGAAAAATTCTCTCCAACTTACATAATAACACGGGTGCCATAGACTGCAATTGCTCCATATGCTCAACCGACAATGATGATGACCAAATAGAACGGAAAAAGTAACTCAACTCAGCTAAAGGGCCCCAAACCGTTGTAGGCAACAACTCTTTGAAAGCAATTGGAAGGAGCGTCTCCATAAACACGTGACAATCATGACTTTTCATCCCAGTGAGCTTGCAATCATCAATTTTGACACATCTACCCACGTTAGAAGCATAACCATCAGGGAACTTCAAAGATTTGATCCAATCAAGTACCTTTTTCTTCTGATCTCTTGTCAACGTGTAAATTGTCTTTGGTTTCACGCCTTTATAATCAGAGTCAACCTGGAGCTCAAGGCGACGACAATATATGGCTAGATCCTTTCTTGCATTCAAATTATCCTTCGTCTTCCTGGGAAAATCCATCACGGTGTCAAAAACATTATCAAATACATTTTTCTCAATGTGCATAATATCTAGGTTGTGACGAACCAAAAGTTGTTTCCAATATGGAAGTCTCCATAAAATACTTTACTTTGCCCACTTATGAGAACTTCCATAGCCATCAGGTTTGTTGTGTGGGTCATCAATAACAGTGGGAAATTGACGAACACGCTCCCAAATTTGTTCCCCCGTCAACATCGGGGGCGGTGGTGAACTTACCACTCGATTAACAAAGAAGTCTTTCTTATTTTTGCGAAAAGGATGGTTACTTTCCAAGAACGGTCGTGAACAATCAAACCAACAAGCCTTCTTACCATGCTCTAAGCGGAATGAATCTGTTCGCTCCATGCAATATGGACAAGCTAAAATTCCTGCAGTACTCCATCCTGACAACATAGCATAAGCAGGGAAGTCATTGATTGTCCAAAGTAAAGCTGCACGCATGACAAAGTTTTCTTTCCTTGAGACATCATAAGTGGTTACACCAAACTCCCACAACTGATGTAACTCATCAACTAGAGGCTACAAGCACACATCTATTAATTGTTTTGGATTTCGAGGACCAGGCACTATCAATGATAGAAACAGATATTGTCTATTCATGCACATATCTGGTGGAAGGTTGTAAGGAGTCACAATCACTGGCCAACAAGAATATTTCTTTCCTGTTGTGCTAAAAGGTGCAAAGCCATCAGTGCATAAACCTAAGCAGACGTTACGGGGCTCTAAAGCAAAATCTGGATATGTTGCATCCAACTTTTTCCATGCTTCACCATGTGACGGATGACTCATTATTCCCTCATCTGGTACATAACGTGCATGCCAAGTCATAGCCTCAGCAGTAGCCTCAGCTGCATATAGTCTTTGCAATCGCGAAGTTAGAGGCAAGTATCGTAAAACTTGATGCGGAATTCCTGAATTTCGACCACCTTTACGCTCATACCTGTCATGACCGCAAAACTTGCAAGATTCTGCATCAACATCATCATTCCAGTATAGCATACAACCATTAGGACACATGTGAATTTTCACCACATGCAATTCTAAACTCTGAAACACTTTCTTTGTCTGGTAGTAATCTTTCAGAATCTTATGACCTGAAGGCAACACCTCATCATACAACTGAACAAAACCATTAAAGAGGCCTTCAGACATGTTATGTTCACTTTTCAAACTCAGAAGCCTTGACACAAAAGACAACTGTGTATGTGTTTTATACCCTGGATACACTGGTTCGTCAGCCGCTTTTAACACATTATAAAAGCGTTGGGACCATCTAGTCTCCTCTGCGGTTGGAACTGCATCCGTCATCATCTCATTATCTGGATCAAAATTCTTTATTCCCTCATCTTGAATATC
Organism: Rheum nobile; assembly: GCA_027886185.1. Lineage (NCBI taxonomy): Eukaryota > Viridiplantae > Streptophyta > Magnoliopsida > Caryophyllales > Polygonaceae > Rheum > Rheum nobile. The sequence continues at coordinate 4,682,245 of WOAB01000163.1, forward strand.
GTCGGGTGGACCAGAAGCATCATTATGATCAACATTAAACCATGTCGGAGGAACAAAACTAGGACCTGCAATATCAAATACCATTCTTTGCTCTGCGTTTAATTGTCCATAGAGATCTCCTCGATTATCCCCTGATAAATGCTCTCTACTCAAAGGAGGTACAAATGGTTTGGATGGCTCACCATGTGTCGTCCACCAATAATAGTTAGGCATAAACCCACGCCGATATAAATGTTCTTCAACATCATCCTTTGGAAAAAAATTGCAATTACGACATTTGGTACATGGGCATTTTATTTTGTCCCCATCCATGAAACGAACTTGGGAAGTTGCAAACTTTAAAAAAACGTCCACTCCATTGAAAAATTCAGCTTTAATTTCTCCACGGTCATACATATCATACATCCAAGCACGATTATTATCCATTTCTAGCCTTCTGCATGCACATGTGTACAAAAACACCCAAGCATACATAGAGATAAATAATCTTTGAATCTACAATACAACATGAAGTTTAGATACTTGAATTTCAATCACTAACCTCACAACTTGAATAATCTTGAATCTAGACGTAAGGAGATTGAATTTTGAGTTGACAACACTTAATAATATAGGTCTGAGAAATCTTGAAATTAGACATTAATTTGCCGTCGTCGTAGATAATGATTATGCAAAAAGGCGGAGCGATAATTAAAGTTAGGGTTTTATCCGGATTTAGCAACGGACTTACCCACTGCGGTAGCGACGGATGCAGCGACGACTGTAGCGATAGATTCAGCGACGACTGTAGCGACGGATTCAGCGATGACTGTAGCGACGGATTCAGCGACGACTGTAGCGATGGATGTAGAGACGGATGCTTTAGCGACGGCTGTCGCGATGGCACTCAAGTAATTAATAGATGTCATTATTATAGCAACACAGTCTATGTCATTGCTAAAGCCATCGCAAATTAGGGACCACCGTAGCGACGTGTAGTATAATCCACGACATGTTTGGTATGATCATTGCAACAACGGGAACATGTGTCGCTATGTCCGTCGCAAATAGCGACGACAAGGGCATCGACGTTTGTTCTGTTGCAAAGTTTTGCGACGACACGGGCGACTTACCTACATACGTTGCTATCAGTTATGGATATACCAACATCTTATTTTTTTGGTCGCTGATTTTGCAACGAATGCTGCCTGTCGTTGCTACGGTCATTGCTAAATTAGCAACGGATGGCAGTCGTTGCTAATGGTCATCGCTATTTTGGTGTTTTCTAGTAGTGAAGAAAGTCGAGGCCAACAGAAAGTTTTCCGCGACCGCGGAGAACAAGGCCTTGACCGCGGAATTGTTCTTGGAGACGAGACAAAAATCGGCGTTTTTCCGCGAGCGTGTACAGATTTCCGCGATCGCGGACAGATTTCCGCAATCGCGGAAAAGTCTCTGGGGAAAAGGATATGCTCGAAGATGTCCGCGACCGCGAAGAGTAAGTCCGCGACCGTGGAAAATCCCCTGGAGCCCCAGACCCTTTCAAAGATGTCCATGATGACTACGTTCGCCCCAATTTCCCCCCGCTCAGTTCATTGAAGGCACCCGCTCCCTTTCCTGAGGCTCTGAAGGACACGAGAAGGCCGGAAAACGACAAGGAATTATTTGAAACCTTCAGTAACTGCGAGGTAAATATTCCCTTGATAAAACTTGTTAAAAGCATTACTCGCTATGCCAAATTCTTGAAAGAGTTGTGCAAGATAAAGAGGAAGAAGGCTGTGAAAGAGAAGAAGAAGGTCCAGGTCAGTGAGAATGTATCCGCTATGCTGTAAAAGCAGTTACCAAAGAAGTGCAGTGATCCAGGAATGTTCACTATTCCCTGCAAGATAGGTGGCGCCATGTTCGATAAAGCCATGCTAGATTTGGGTGCCTCTATCAATGTTTTGCCTTTCTCGTTGTACGAGTCTTTAGAGGTTGGGCCATTACAAAAGACAGGGATTATGATCCAGCTGGCGGACAATTCATACGTGTATCCCAAAGGAGTAGTGCAGGATGTGCTAGTAGAGGTTGACAAGTTGATCTTCCTTGCGGACTTCTTTGTGATGGATACGGGGCAAGATAAAAATGCAGCCCCTGTGATGCTAGGAAGGCCGTTCATGAACATGGCAGGTACAAAGATTGATGTGAGCATTGGTTCGCTCACAATGGAATTTGACGGAGTGAGGGTCGGATTCAACATCGATGATGCAAAGCGACACCCTCCTGATGGTAACCCCGAGTGTTCAATTGATGTGAGCAACCCAAGTTGAGTGGGAGAGTACTATGTCGAGCCACGACAATAACTAAGGCGCTACTCGGGAGGCAACCCGAGGTATGTATTTATTTTCATGTCTTTTAGTTTTCATCTTTTTATTGTTATTGTTTTGTTTTGTTTCGATTTGTTTTTAGACTAACCTGCAGGTAGGAGACCCGAAGCCAAAAATTGAAGACGGTGTTTTCGCACCAGAAACTTTTCCGCGGGCGCGGATAATTTTCCGTGACCGCGGAAATATCACTGTAAGTCTCCCTTACCTGGAAAAAAAAAGTTTTATCGAAGGCCGGCTGTCCGAGTTCTACTACGAGAGGTGGTGCGCATCATGCTGCCAAGGAGGAGACATTCGCCCCATATTTTTTATTTGGCAACGATGATGGCCCTACATTCGACAGCTGAGGAGGAGGAACACTAGAGCCTACACCACGATTACATTTGGGCTCCCATTATGTGTTCGTTGAAGGCTCGTGCAGCCCTGATTCTTTGCTATACCACTATACCTTACAGTGGTTCCATTTGGTTGCACGGTGGAGTTTACTAGAGGAGGACGCGGCAACACCAGCGACATGTGCTTTCATTGTTTTACCGCCAGCAACAACTTTCGTGTCCAAGCCAACTCGGCGATGGTTGTGAGTACTTTTCTGCTTTTCCATATGCTTCATCTTTTTTGTCTTTCATTACATTGAGGATAATGCAATGTTTAAGCATGTGGGAGTGTTCTATACTTGCTAGTCGTTTCAGGAGAAAGATAAAAATAATGAAAAAGAAATAAGTCAAAAATAAGAGAAAAAAACAAAAATAGAAATCCTGGAATAAGTCGAAAACCTGAAAGGGCGGCTTAGGCAATAAGCATGTGGCTTGGACCAGCATTAGGCTGGGGTAATAATTGGTCAAGAGTGATGTGAGTTTTATGTGAGCCCATCTATTGAAAAATGAAATGAGTGGCTTGGTGAAAACCCGAAAGGGCGCCTTGGCAAAATGAGTGAAAAGAAGAAGAGTGATTATTAGGATTCCTCATTTTTCCTGGCGTGGTGACATAAGAAGAGGTGATATAAGGAGGATTCGGGTAGGTCACTCTAGGAGGCATAAGAAGATAGATGGAGGCTAGGATTATATATTTTTATTTCACTCTATGGTGTTCGGGTTAAGCTTGGGGAAAGTACTCTGCTTTCCTTTAGGCTTTGTTGTTGTATGTTTGTGTGTTGTGCGTATTGTGTTGGTGCCCTAAAGATTCATGTTTAGGTGCAATTCTTAGTGGAGATGGTTTTACTGTGCTTCTTGAGACCTTGGGTATTTCATTGGAGGAGTAGGTTTCTATTAGCTTACTCGAGGACGATCAAGGTTTAAGCATTGGGGAATTTGATCAGCGCTACTTTGTAGGGTTTAACTAGGAGTTGTTACCGGATTTTTAGGTACCATTTGGATGTGTTTAAAGCGTTATTATGGAGTATGGAGTTGAGGAGAAGAAGTATGATTATGGTGGTTTGGAGAAGCTTAAATGAAGATTATGAAGATGGAGGAGAAAGCCACTTGAGAAGACCAGAGAAGACGAAGAAAGGAGCTGGAGAAGAGCTACAGGAGCTTTTCTGCGGTCGCGGAATTCACCGCCGCGGTCGCGGAACATTACGAGGCGAAGAAGAGCAACAGTGAAGAATTTGCGGTCGCGAAAGCCAAAGCTGTGATCGCGGAAAAATGCAAGACATCGAGGCTTTACAGAGATATTTCTGCGGTCGCGGAAACGAGTCATCAGGCGCGCCGAGAAGTTTCGTCCGAAGATCTGCTTTTTATATTTTATTTCATTTTCCTTTATTTCTTTTATTCCGATTAGTTTATTTTATTTCCTTTTAGATTTTAATTGTTATCTTTAGTTTTAGGTTTGCTAGGGTTATTTAACCTCGTTCCTAGCAGCCACTTTTGATTATCAATAAGACTACGATTCAGCATTGTTTTTCCCTTAGAGTTTTTGTGTTTCAAGACTATGAAGAACTAAGCAACCTTTGCTTAGTCCGACGATTGAAGCCTTCATTTGATATATGGTTGTGAGATTGTAACTCTATTTCCTTGCATTTGATTATATCTCTTCTCTTTGTGCTTATTCCTATTGATTCTTGCTGATTTGACTGGATTGATCACCTAGTTGATTTTAGTAATTGTCTATTGCTAGGGTTTGGATTATTCGAGTTGAAATCCCTTATCTTGTATAGCAAACATGATACTCTAGGACTAGTTGGACTAGTTTATTGTGAAGAGAATTGATTATGTGTTAAATGTTGCGAGTTGTGGTGTTGCATGTATCCTGGTTAATTCCTATGCTTCTTGCTGCTATTGTTCTAAATCTTGATAGTTTTTTGTGCGTTCGATAGTTAGGGTTATCAGGACTAGTTGGACTGATAACTATTTCAGAATAGGGACAGGAATATTCATAGGAAAGAATAGAGATAATCTAGGATCAATCAATCAAATGAATGGTGGATATTTGTCTGGCTAAGTACTTTTTCCCAATTGATTACAACCTTTGCTTTACTTTACTTAGTTTAATTGCAAACAAACCAACAAAACCCCCTTTGTTACTTTGGCATCCATTTGTGCACTTAGAAAGATTACCTCCTCCCTATGGGATTCGACCCTTGCTTGCCTACTTTACTTTGTTAGGTTTTTAAGGATTGACTTTGATTGGGTATCACGACTTTAGCCTCTATCAAACAACTTCCTCAAGCCCCTATCCGACACTTTGTAGAACAACCTCGTAACAAATATTCTTATTTCTGGCGGCATTTCGTTGAAAGAATTTGTTTTTTTGATATGTGACATCTCCATGCTTGTCCTCACCTGCCCAATTTGACCCTCGATCGCATGGTGGATCCTCACTGCCATTCTGTTAAAACCTCCTATACTAGAATCCACAATATCCTTCAACACCTTATGAATACACTCAACCCTATCAAAAAGGTTAAATGCCTCGTGTTAGTAAGTATGACACCGAGGCCCAGACCCAATAAACAACTAAACAACTGAAAAAGGGATACATGTTTGAAGTCCTCGTGAAGAAGTGAAGATGATGATCCGTCCACGATCTGACTATGTTTTCCTTGTAAGGATTATGCCACTATTTCTCAATGTATCAAACGAGGCCGCTCTTCCACGATTTCCTCAGTCCTTGGAGCCTTTCTTCGTAGCTTTCCTCCGTGGTTGAAAACCAAAGTCCTCAACATTGGCCGCAAAAGTCGCTGACTTTTTTTTAGATTCTTCAAGATTAGATTAGCATATGCCTTGATGTTGTGTTTGATATACACCCAACACAAAAGGTGTTTCACCTGGCCTTTAAAAACTATCTGAATTGCATTGATGAGGGCCTTCTCTCGATCAGTCATTATGGTCGTCAGCAATACTTCCGCCTCTTCACACAAATACACAAGCTTTTGCAATGTGTAATGCAAAACATCTTCCTCCTACGTAAATGCATAGGCGATGTTGAGCGTCTTGTGAGTGCATGTAAAACCGACAATCTCCACCAAAGGCATGTTATACCTAAGGATGAATGTAAGAAAATAAAAGAATAGCAATAGATGATAGATTCACTATATTAAATTGTAATAAACACAAATCCATTACATACCTATTTGTCTTGTATGTGGCGTCGATTACTACCACGTACGGAAACATCTTCAACAGGTGCAGCGAGTGAGGGTGTGCGAAAAATAGGATATCAATCTGACCCGTAGACAGCTTCCTAATAGGATGCACTTTGTACCTATGTTCTTGCAAATAAATTAGAGTTAATTGGGTAACTGTCATTTCCCCACGATCCTCGTATTTCAATTTTTGTAGAAAGTTGGAAACTTGTTTCGGTGATGTTACATTTCTATGGAAAAGGCTTCTCAACTCTGCAACAATAACACTCGGCGGATTGAACCTATTGTCGAACCTCGTGACAACGCACTGCTTATCCGCGATCATTCGACCCATGTATGCATGCCCAAGGAAGGTAGTCGGAAACTTATGGTTGTGTTGTCCGTTTAACACATTCAAGATCCATTACTGAGTCTCTACTCCTGGCTTCTTCTTTATTCGAACACCGTACAACTCAAATGTGCACTCGGACTTCTTCGATCTAGTTTCACGATGTACCACATCAGCCTCCTTCGGATCTTCTTCACTAACTTTCTTCCTCCCCAATCTATATTCACCAAAGTTCTCACACGTCAAACTAACACGTCTGGCATTACTTCGGCAAATGACTAGAACCATCATCAAATCTTTGCCCCTCTTCTGAGCCTAATCAACCAAATCCTCTTGGCTATCCCACTTTTGATTAGTATGAAATTCAGATCCATAATCTTTCCCCTATTAATGTAATCATTAAGGTTATGCATTTCTTCATACCCCCTAATATATCCATTTGCATTTAATGACATAACGCTAAAATAAACAATATCTTCATTTCTAAACTTACAGAACTACTAATTCATAACTACACATACAATATCTCCATATCGCTAAATATTTAATAAATACTAACAAAACTATGATACTAAGACTATAACAAAACAATATCTCCATTTCTAAACAAGTACTAATTAATAACTACACATAGAATATCTCCATACCGCTAAAATATACTAATAAAACTACAATACTAATACAATAACAAAACAATATCTCCATTTCTAAACTTAAAAAACTACTACTTCATAACTACCCATGCAATATCTACATACTCTTCTCCACTTTACTAATCTTTCAATATATATACCTTATGATTTATATGATAAAAAAATCCGTAAAACTATATAAACTCTTATCCCTCTATACCTAAACTAATTCATACAATATTGCATACAATATTACCATACCACTATAAGAAGTTTTAATCATCCATACTTAATTCCTATCTATATAACGCAACTATCAAGCCTTTAAAGAATAATTATGCAATACTAACCGCGAAATTGTTAGGGTTGAATTCTTCATCACTGCTCAAATACTCATTTTCGCTACTATAATATTCGTTTTCGCTATATGCCATTGTGGTAAGTTTGTATTCGTGTGTGGAATTTGGATGAAAGAGTTTGAGTATTTATAGAGGGAAAAATCGATCGTAGGAATTATACCTGTTGGGCTACGCAAGAATATGACGTACGCAATATTCCTGCGTACTAAGTAAAAGTAGCCATTGGCTGGGAATTTTGAAACTTCACCTCATGCACCAGATGTTGGCATACGCAAGGAATTGGCGTAGGAGAGCAAGTTGTAAATTCCCACCAGCTACTTCCAACGGCTACTTCCAACGACTACTTTTAATAGCTACGCAATCTTCTTGCATACGCAAAATACTTACGTAGGATATAAAACCCTAAAACCACCGCAAACGGCTATATTTCAGCCTCTACACATGTATATGGCGTACGCCAACTTCTTGCGCATAAAATGTAGTGTGAATAGGAGCAAAATGTAGTGTATACAGCCGCTTCATTTTTTAGTGGCAAATTACTTATACTACCTAACCTAGGTGCATACCTAACGTTGATACACAACACACATATTTTAACTTTCATTTTCTTAATATTTACATTCAATACAACGGATTTACATCAGAGACCTTATTTTAAATATGTTCTCACATTTTTTCGTTAAATATATGCAAAGACATGGATGGACATTATGCTATCAAAAAGGAACCTGAAACCTTAACACCTTGTCTCGTGTCATCAAGGATTCAAGTCATATTTGGAATCATTGCTAAACAAGTGAAGAGTGCAATTGACAACTAAAATGGACGCATTCATGACACTTGATATTAGCAGAAAATGGTTTGGTCATATCTGCCAACTTCTTCTGATCATTTTCCGTCGCACCTTTGTTGTTGGAAGCGCATTTAGTCGGTGGGTACTATGTGATCCTTTGGGGGCGACGCCTTTTCTGACTTTGCATCGCGGGTCAGGGAGAAATCGCTTCTAAGGCAGTGAATATTATACCACGCCAAAACAACGTTTTTAAAGCGATTTTTTGCCTATTCTCAAGTCAACTTTTGTATCGGTCTCGATCTGATTTCTACTAACAAAAATATGTTAATGGTGGCGATTAACTCATTGTGAAATATATAGACATGCTTGAGTTTGAGCATTGTAACAACAATAATGCTGAAACTCAACAACTTCAAATAAAATTCGCACTGACTCGTCTATGCCATGTAAGAAAACAAAGTTTGTATTGCATAAATACAAATGTAACTACATGCTAGCATCTTGAACCACTTATGTGCCACTTGTGTTGCTTGGAGATGAGATAATGTGGATGTCATTTAGATGTCCTATCTTGAATATGTGACATGTATTTTACTTGGAGAAGAAAATTGTGGTTATAAAAGCCGATGTTGGCACACCGATTCTTCATTACATCAAATATTAAAGTCATATTTACAAAATGATTTATGCATAACAACATTTGTCTTCTACATTTTACATCAATTGGAGGGTTTAATTGTATTATTCAATATATATTTGCTTGCACATATGGACAACAACACCACCAAAACACGAGCAAAAAATGAGGAATATTTGTGCCTCAAAGATGTAGCCCATTAAAACCATGCCAAGGAACTTCCCGTTAGGAAATTATGTTGAGCCGCTTAAAAAGTATATGGCATGTATAAGCAGAACGCAAAAAACTAACTAATGATGCCAGCGAGGAAGCGGCTGAAAGCCAAGTGGAAGAGGCTCTTTAATAAAGATAGTGACTAGCCCTTGACGACCTAGAACAACTATGGTGGCGGTATCCACGTTGCCTTCTACCAACTGAAGGAGACGGGGAAGCGTGACAGATGAGGGGAAGTAGTACACCCGCCTCATCGATGACCATGTTTCCAAAAAAAGCATCACAAAAAGAGCACCAAATCCAGATCCCCAACTGTAATATCCCTCATTTTAATTAAGGGTATTTATGTAATTCCTAACTCTATTTCTAATAAAGGAATTTTGGTATTTATTTCATTACTCTAAAAAGGGAAATAGATTAGATATTCTTACCCTAAGTTGTTACAACTTTGAGTTAAGGTTTATTTAAATTTATTCTAATATTGTGTTAATTTAAATTTAAACAAACTTATCAATTTTAACCTAGATTATTTGAATTAAGATTAGCAAAGTGCTACTCAAGATTTAAATATGGTTAATTTTATAAGAAGGTGTGACTTATGCTTAACTTTAACCTAAATTAATTTTCATACATCTTAATTTTGGGTTAAAATAATTATATAAGCTTAGTATAATAGAAAAAAATAAGTTTGGGTAATTTTTGGAATTTTTGAAAAGTGAAATAAGGACATTTTTGTCACAACTTTAGAAAGTTGGGCAAATGTGCAATTAGGCCAAAATAGTGGGTAGGCCATGTGCATTTAATGGGAACATGTGTTGTCTTTAACCTCCCACATCTATACATGGTAAGTTTCATTCCATGGAGGATTTTGGGTATAACAATTGTACGTTTTTGAAGATTAACCCTTGGGAAATTTAGGTAACACTATATTTTGCATATACACACTAGAATTGGGTAGATTCATCCCCAAACAATATCGAATTTCACCCGGAAAGGCAACAAGATATGTCTGAATGCATTTTTGGTTTCTATGGAAATTGAGATCCGATTTAGGATCGTTTTGGGTCAAATTTTATATCAATTTGTAGGATTTTGAGATATCTTTTGAAGCCCTTTATATACTCCAATCCTTCTCTCATGGATTAGATTTATCTAATTTCGCATACAAAGCTCCCGAACCCTAGAAGTAAAATCGCGGCTGTTCAACAAGGAATTCGTCCTCTTCCTTTCTTCGTGTTTGCAATTGGTGCCATCCTTAGATCCACCAAGAAGTCCTCTTCAAAGTCCCTCTAACCCCAGCCCCGGTGGTGGTCCGACAAAGGTGAATTTTCCCGTTTTATGGCGAGTGTTCTTGTGAGAATTCCGATAGGGTGTTCGGCTGAATTGATTTTTGATTTTGGTTTCTGTTTTTGATTAATCTTGATTAATTATATTAATTTGGATTAATTAAAAATTATGTTAGGCTAAATTAATTTTATTTGTATTAAAATCAAATTAATTATAATTTTTGGTGTATTATCTTGTATTATGAATTGTTAAATTATAACACTTCATCTAGATAATATGATGGGTGAGAAATTATTAGGGTTGTAAATAAATTATTGGATCAATATATTTATGTAATGATTATTCTTTCTAATGAGGATTACTTTGAAGTTGGAGAATTCCACAAGTTACAGCTGCAAGAATTAGAGGAACTACGACTTGAAGCTTATGATAATGTAGTCACTAACAAGGAGAAGACCAAGGCCTGGCACGACAAGAATATTTTGAGAAAGGATTTTAAGCTAGGAGACAAAGTCCTATTATTTATGTCTCGCCTTGGTCTCTTTCCGGGTAAACTCTGATCCCGTTGGGCCGGCCCCTATGTTGTTGCTCGCGTTTTCCCCCACGGCGCGGTGGAGCTGTATGATACTGACGCACAGTCAGTGTTCAAGGTGAATGGTCAAAGGTTGAAACCTTACCATGAAGGTTTTGACACCAGCGCCATAGAAGAGACGGTTCTTACAGAACCCGAAGTTGACAATTGATCACCTTAGATGAGTCGAGCCATGACTATAACCAAGGCGTTGCTCGGGAGGCAACCCGAGGTACGAAATTCTTTTCTTGTCTTTTCCTTTCTAGTTTTCATTATTGTTGTTTCGCTTTTGTTTTAGACTAATCTGCAGGTAGGAGACCCGAAGCTATATTTGAAGACGGTGTTTAACTCACACCAGAAGCTTCTCCGCGACCGCGGAATATTTTCCGCGACCGCGGAAAAACCACTGTAAGTCCCCTTACCTGGAAAAAAAAAAAAAAAAAAAAAAAAAATCTTGAAGACCCCGCGACCGCGACCTTATTTCCGCGATCGCGGCCTAGTTGTCCGAGCTTTTCTACGCTAGTGGTGCGCATCATGCTGCCAAGGAGGAGACATTAGCCCACATTTTTAGTTGGCACCGATGATGGCCCGACATTCGACAGCTGACAAGGAGGAACACCAGAGCCCACCACACGTTTACATTCGGGCTCCAATTCCGTGTTCGTTGAAGGCCCGTGCAACCCCATTTCTTTGATGTACCACTACACCTTACAGTGGATCTTTTTGGTTGCACGTGGAGTTTTGCTTGAGGAGGACCGCCGCAACACCAGAGATTTGTGTTTTCATTGATATACCGCCAGCACCCACATCCAAGTCCAGGCCACCTCGGCGACGGTGTGAGTACTTTTCTGCTTTTCCATGTGCTTCATCTTTTTTGTCTTTCATTACATTGAGGACAATGCAATGTTTAAGCATGGGGGAGTGATCTATACTTGCTAATCATCTAAATAAAAAGAAAAAAAAATAGAAAAAGTCAAAAATATGAAAAAAAAGACAAAAATAAAATCCTAAGATAAGTCAAAAACCCGAAAGGGCGGCTTAGGTAATAAGCAGGTGGCTTGGACCAGCATTAGGCTGGGGTAATAAGAGGTCAAGAGTGATGTGAGTTTTTATGAGCCCATCTATTGAAAATGAAATGAGTGGCTTGGTGAAAACCCGAAAGGGCGCCTTGGCAAAATGAGTGAAAATAAGAAGAGTGATTATTAGGATTTCTCATTTTTCCTGGTGTGGTGACATAAGAAGAGGTGATATAAGGAGGATTCGGGTAGGTCACTCTGGGAGTTATAAGAAGATAGATGGAGGCTAGGATTAGATGGTTACTTTCACTCTATGGTGTTCGGGTTAAGCTTGGGGGAAGTACTCTGCTTTCCTTTGAGCTTGTGTGTTGTGTGTTGTGTGTTGTATTGATTGTGTTGGTGCCTTGGAGATTCATGTTTAGGTGCAGTTCTTAGTGGAGATGGTTTTGTTGTTCTTCCTGAGACCTTGGGTATTTCATTGGAGGAGTAGGTTTCTATTAGCTTACTCGAGGACGAGCAAGGTTTAAGCATGGGGGAATTTGATCAGCTCTACTTTGTAGGGTTTAACTAGGAGTTGTTACCGGAGTTTTGGGTACCATTTGTATGGTTTTAGAGCATAAGTTAGGAGAATGGAGTTGTGGAGAAGGAATGTTGATTTGGTGGTTTCAAGTACTTTAAATTGACGACATATTGAAGATGGAGGCGAAGCCACGAGAGAAGACCACAACAAAGCTGAAGAACGCTACAGGAGAAATTCCGCGGGCGCGGAAGCCACCACCGCGGTCGCGGATCTAAGAAACAGCGAAGACACTCCAGAAAGTTTTCCGCGGTCGCGGAAGGAAGTGTCGCGGTCGCGGATACTATTCATCAACGCGGGTCCGAGAATTTTGTTTCGTCCGAGTTTTGTTTATTTTATTTCCTTTTTATTTCTTTTCTTTAATTTCCGGTTATTTCCTTTTAGATATTTTTTCCTATCTTATGGAAACTAGGTTTTGCTAGGTTTTATACTTTTCTAAGTAGCAGCCTTTTCATGATTCATCATTCAAGTTTTACATCAGTTTTTCCCTTAGAGTTTTTGTGCTTTGAAGACTATGGAGAACTAAGCAACTTTTGCTTAGTCCGACGATTGAAGCCTTCGTTTGTATTTGGTTGTGAGATTATAATTCTATTTCTTTTTCTTTGAATGTATTGATTCTCTTGTGCTTAATCCCATTGATTCTTGCTGATTTGACTGGCCTGATCATCTAGTTGATATTAGTAATTACCTATTGCTAGGGTTTGGTTATTTCTGTTTGAAATACCTAATTCAGAGTAGCAACTGTGATATTCTAAGAACTGTTTGGACTGGTTTATTATAGAGAGAATTGATTGCATGCATAGTAAGATTGTTTGTTGCACTTGCATGTATCTATTGAAATTCATGTGCTTATTGCTGCTATTGAATTGAACCTGGAGGTTTTCCTGGTTATTTGATAGTTAGTATTCTCAGGGTCTGTTTGTCCTGTTTATAACTTAAGAAAAGGAATAGGAATATTCATTGGTAGGAATTAGAGATAATCTAGGATCAACCAATCAAACTGAATGGTGGATATTTGTTTGGCTGAGTTATTTCTCACTCATTGATTTCATCTTTTGCATTGATTTACTTTGTTACGTTAATTACAAACCAAAATCCCCCCCTTTGTTACCATTGACATACAACCTGTTGCACTTAGAAATATTGCTACCTCCCTGTGGGATTCGACCCTTGCTTGCCTACTATACTTAGTTAGGTTTTTGAGGATTACTTTGATAGCTAGGCATAACGACTTTAGCCTCGTTATGCCTATCAAAGTAATTTGACGAGGCTAAAGTTGTTATGCCTATCAAAGTAATCCTCAAAAACCTAACTAAGTTCAGTAGGCAAGAAAGGGTCGAATCCCACAGGGAGGTAGCAATCTTTCTAAGTGCAACAGGTTGTATGCCAATGGTAACAAAGGGGGGATTTTGGTTTGTAATCAACGTAACAAAGTAAATCAATGCAAAAGATGAAATCAATGAGTGAGAAATAACTTAGCCAGACAAATATCCACCATTCAGTTTGATTGGTTGATCCTAGATTATCTCTAATTCCTACCAATGAATATTCCTATTCCTTTTCTTAAGTTATAAACAGGACAAACAGACCCTGAGAATACTAACTATCAAATAACCAGGAAAACCTCCAGGTTCAATTCAATAGCAGCAATAAGCACAGGAATTTCAATACACGAGGTTGTATGCCAATGGTAACAAAGGGGGGATTTTGGTTTGTAATCAACGTAACAAAGTAAATCAATGCAAAAGATGAAATCAATGAGTGAGAAATAACTTAGCCAGACAAATATCCACCATTCAGTTTGATTGGTTGATCCTAGATTATCTCTAATTCCTACCAATGAATATTCCTATTCCTTTTCTTAAGTTATAAACAAGACAAACAGACCCTGAGAATACTAACTATCAAATAACCAGGAAAACCTCCAGGTTCAATTCAATAGCAGCAATAAGCACAGTGATGTGACCCTGCCTCCCATGATGGCCCAAGACGAGGAAGAAGCCATGAGCCTACGCTCACAGGGCCAGTCACAAGGTCTAGGTCCAAAGCCATCGCCTCCGCCGTCGCATCACTAGTTGCACGCGTCGTCGCTGGCCAAAGAAGCCTAGAAACCAATCCAAGACTCGTCGTCCTCGCCACCATCGGATCAACGCGTTCTTTTGAAGACAACGACACTTCATCGTCATCTTCACCGTGTTAGGAGCTTCACGCGTTCTTTTAAGACATTATCTATATTTGGTATTTCCAGCGTGTTTTAGATAGTTTCCTTTGATAGCTTTACATAGTTTCCTTTCATAGTGTTTTAGATAGTTCCCTTATAGTCATTCTATCTTTTAGGGTTTGTGCCTTTTGCATGCTTGCATGGGCTAGCCCACGAGGTTCGACTCGGCCCATCCGACGTCTCACCTCCCCTATTTATACCCGACTTTGTTAATGTTATTTCTTACGTTCAAGTTAAAGTTCAAGGTTTCAAGTAGAGTGTTAATTCCTCATTTCCTTGATCGGACGTCACCCATATCCCTCTCATCCACATTCCCTCCGCCGCCGACGCTAAGGCAATCGCTTGATCTTCTCAAGCAAAGTCTATCTTTGCATCTCCTTCATCCGCAGTCGACGCTATGACACCCCAAAGACTTGTCTTTTCAAGCCGTATATCCTTCACCAAATCGCTTCCGCCACCGCTAACAATTCTTCCATCAAATCGCTTCCATCACCACCGAGTTCCATGTTGTCGCCCCCGTCTTCCCAGTCGCCGACGTCAACAAACCCATTCATCGTGATCTTCCGCTCGCGATCATCCCCATCATCTTGTTCCACAGCAGAATCACAACATCGAGTGACTTCCCAACCAAGACTAGATCCAAAGGCGTCACCTTTGACAATTTGGCTTGTCATCGGAGGCAAGGACACATCAACTGGTATCAGAGCCCAACAGTCTTGTAAGTCACGAACTCAAGTTTCAATCTTGTTCACGAATTATTTTGTTTCCATCGTTTGCTTTTGTAAGTTCTCGCGCGAAAAAGAAGAGAAAAACCATAAATTTTCCATCTTTGCTCACCTTTCGGTTTCTAAGGGGTAATACCTTGGCCGAATTTTTTTTTTCCTTGTTCCCTAAGTTTTGGTGTGTTAGGTATTTTGTTATCTTGCATGCTAGAATATTTTGTTTCCTTATTTCATGTATGGATAGAGTTTCCTTGTTTGCTAGATCTTGCTTTTTAGATTGTTAACTGAATTTCCTAATATAAGATATCATCAAATCTTATCTTCTCTCTCCTATCTCTAAAATCACACTTATGATATTCTTGTTACTTAGACCGATTTTATTTTTGTTTCCTTTTGTAAATCCGAAAAGATCAAAAGATAAGATCTCGGATATTAAAAAAAAAATCCAAAAGATATTCAAAAAAAATAATACCAAAGTTAGGAAAAGCCAAAATAAGGCAACCCTAACCCACTCTCGGTCTAAGCTCATCTTCTCAACCTCTCCACCGTCTAGGTCAAGCTTCCTAGAAGGTACTTTAGACCTTGGACATATGTAGACCTTGATCAATTGTCTCAAGGGTTGTGGCCGAAATAGAAGTGATGGTATGTCGAAAATAGGATGCAACAAACTCATTTGGCAAATACATAGTTACTGAATACATTGTTTCGGATTATAAGGTATGTTACCAATGCTTCATAAGACTTAATATACTTTTTACTAAACTGAAGAAGACACTCAAACATTTACCAATACTATCATCTAAAAAGAATTGTAAATTTATACACATTAACAATCAGATTGTAAAATGCTCAACACCATGAGTGATACATCTAAAAACACTACCTTTTTTAAACTATCCAAGTATAACAAATAACTTTAGTACATTCCATCCCTTCACAAAACAATTATCAAGAAAAACAATTAAAGGAATTCAGAAACATGTTCAACAACAAACACTCGAAACCCATATACATACTTGGCTAAAAGATTACTATACAGAACAATTGATCCGAGGTGTTCAAAAGCAAGTTCATCAATAAACGACTAGATAAGCACATACATACTTTAACAATTTGAATTTTAATGTCAGAATGTCAAGGGAAAAGATCACATAAATAAAAGAAGAAATGTCAAAATATGAAACCATTAGGTAGAGATCAAGGTGCAGAGAGATAGAAGTCTTTGTTCAAAGACAAGAAAACATCACCAAAATCATCCTCACCAGTCGTTGTATAGCTCACACTGTAACACCCCCGACTTATGTCGGTAGTGTCACACGCTAATGACCTCAGACCGTAAAGTCCAAAGTCATCCTAAGCTTTAATCAGAACAATTACGCTTTAATAAATATTAAATAAAGACAGAGTAGCGGAAGATCTTTGTAGTGAACACTTAATACTTATATTAAAATGTCTTCTCTTAAATTAAGAAGAACGGTAATACAAACAAAGTGAAATTACAGCGGAAGACTTTTTACGAAACCCTAATGACATGACTAATTTATATAAGCATTACATTTATTTTGAAACACACACACCTTTAAAATATTACTACTTAAGACACAACCTTCAACTGCAAGCCTTCGTCTTCGATTTGTTTCTTCAAATCGTCGGGGACCAACCTCTGATGTGTCGTATAGGACGAATGACACCAGCCAACCATGCAAGGAATAGAAACGGTTGGTTCGTCTAATGAAAGACTATGCAAGGGTGAAAACAGATTGGTTCTCGTAGTCGTATATAATCACTACCCTTGTTTTCCGAATGAAACTCGGTAAATGGTATATGACTATAAACTTCTACCGAAAAGAATGAAGAGGTATGATTAAAGAAAAGACTCCAATGAATTGAGTTTTATGGGAAATTACATGAATTTGTCTGGGAACGTTATATTACCACACAAAGTTTTAAAAACATCTCGTTCAATATTTGGGTCCTCAACCAACCTCATCGCGTAATGTGAATCCAGATTGGAAAGGGGACTTACTTTAGACAAGAGACTAGGCGTGTTCCACGTTGTACTTTTCGCACGAGGGTATATTAATTATGTACAAAACGACACTTATCTTATTTAATTTCAAAATGCGCATTTATGTTAAAGCTTTTAATCCACACCAATCTCGCAATGAGATATAGAACATAGGACGAATCCTGAATTTCGGCACTAGCTAAGTGCACCACCACTTATATAAAATAAGGGTAGGTCATGACCAAAAGTAGTAGGGCATTTATCCTCCTAATACCAATTTATAAAGAAACGGCTAAACCTCGTAAGGTAATAGCGTTTCTACGAATACTCGTGCTAACTAGCAATTATTATCCACACCAAAGCACAACAATCCACACCAATTATCATCTAGCACCCTATAATAATAATAATATATAAGGGTTATAGCTAGCATATATACAACCTAATAAAAAGGTTCACTTTACACATTATTTTGCACACACAAGTTCCTTAATGACAATTAAGAAGATTATTATCCCAACTTAATTAAAACAATAGATTAATTGTCAATTAAGAAAAATATGGAATAACATAACAAGAGCGAACCGTCACTTGTCTTGAATCACGGAGAGATGAACGGTATCACGGGGATGGTTGTTTCCGAGTAGCAACTTGAATCCTTGCTCAATTTCCGTTCCAGAAGCAAATCCGAGACGTACCCAAATCTCACATAAAATAAATTATAATTAGATAATTTATTTAATACTTAATTTTGAAGGGTATATGTCTCAAGATTTAAATTGAATTAATTTATCTCCAATTATATCAATTCTCAAGGCTTATCGGAAGAACGATTATTTATAGGATTAAGGGTTTGTTTGTCATAGTAATTTATAATGACATTGTAATTATAAAGAAGTTTCTAGAAAAAAATGGTGTTTGGCTATCACAATTTATAATGACTTTTTTTACAAAATTACAAGCTTAAAACCACCTTTTTTAGCACAAAAACCAAAGTTATAAAACCTTTTTTTCTTAAAAAGTCCATTTATCACTAATAATGCCTTTATAAGTTAGTTTATCAAACAAACCCTAAAAATCAATTAGTCGTATATTCTAAATAATATTTTCATGAATAAATACATCTCATAATTTAGTTATAAAGTCCAGAAAAAATTTACTCCAAAATATTATCCAAATGAAAAGTTAATATTTTAACCATTCATAGTCTAAGATAATACCCAAATTAATTACATCTTATTATTCAGTAATTAAGATTAATTTAATTAACCTTAATTAAGTCAAATAATAATCAAATAAAATAAAAGAAAGTGAAAATCGGACAAAAAAAATCCGAAACAATACCCAAACGGTGTCGCGCAGAGGGCTGCTTGCGGTATCCGGCGAAATTGGAGGCAGGCGGTGGATTTCCGGCGGAAATACTGTAGGGCTTTGATAGAGGACTCAACGAAAAAGCTAGGGGTACCACCAATTGCAAGATTGAAGCTCAAACACTCCCAAATTTTGATGAAGAACAACCGGTATTCGGAAATTAGGGTTCTTTAGTTTAGGCTTCAAAATTGGATGAATTGGGGGTTCGATTGGGAGGGATTTTATAAGGTTCTTGTAGGTGTGAATGTCATTAACAAAACCCCTCTCATTGATCCCTCCAATTGAAGACGATTTGATCCAATTTTGGATTTTTTGAATTCGGCCTCCTAGACGACACGTTGGTTTGGGGATAAAATTCCGTCAAATTTTGTGGCCATTTAACCCAATTGAATGAGGGATTACGTGTAGGGTGATATTGTCTTCAATTCCCAACCATCATTTGGCTCGATCGAATCCGAGGCTCGCGAATTTCCGCCATTGAAGAGCTTTATAAGCTCACGTGAACAATGGGGAAATGGGGCTGGGGAAGATGACCACTTTTGGGCTTATTACACACGCTCCCTTTATTTGGCTTATTTGCACATATTTGCCCAACTATCTTAAGTTGTGGTAAAAAATGCTCTTATTTTAACTTTTAAAATTATAAAAATTATCCAAACTTATTTATTTTAATATTCTAAGTTTGTAATATTAGTTTAACCCAAAATTAAAGTGTAAAAAAATTTAACTTAGGTTAAAATAAATTTAAGCTATTTTTCTTATGAATTTGACCATATTTAAACCATCATTAGCTTAAAGAAATAACTTACTTAGGACAATTATTATTTTAACCCATAATAATTCTTATGACCTTTATTGTTATTTAAAATTCTAAAATTACATTCCTTGTTATACTTATTTATTTATTTTTACATCATATTATTATTATTCATATGATAATTTGTATCAAAAATTATCATAACCAACCTTTGAACCTAAGTTCATGAAAGTTTAAATTATTTCTCTAAAAGAAATAAAGTAAATTTTATAATTTTTATTTTTATTAAATTAAAATTACTATTTTACCCTTCTATTTTAAGTGGGATATTACACACAGTCTCTGTTACCACACCATGCCGTCGGCAAAACCTCCATCAATCCCTCGTCCACCAGCAAACCACTTGCGACAGCCGACAAGAAGCCACACCGAATTTGGATCAACATTGAGGCAATGATTTACACCAATGGAACAGTACCCATATAAATCCCAAATTGAACCTTAATTAAGCTCGAGCCTAGGTGTTTCCAAGCACTAGAATTCCACTATGAAGGAGAGAAGAATAGATTAATTCAATCGTGTTCCGAACAACCGATATCGAAAAAACAAATATCACAACAAACTTGTTCACGTCAAAGAAGCTAGATTGGAGAATAGACAAATCACAGAAAATCTCAAACATGCCACGCAATTTAAGCATCATGTTGGGTAGGGGTAGCACCGCTGCTACCTATACATCTAAACAGTATTGACTAAGAAATGAACAAAGGAGATAATAATAAGCATGCAATTCATAGCATGATTTACAAAGAAATTTAATTTTGGTTGACCACCACGTTGTGCAATGTACTAGAAATCACCCTTTTGAATACCAGTCAAAGAAATTGTTATGCATAAACGATAATCACCATATCACAAGTTACACAAAACTGAAATTTAATTTTAAGTACATTTCAATTATATTAGGAAGACATAGTCAATTCAAAGTAGAAAAGTTCATAAGTAATTTCAGTTGTTCATAATATTATGACCTTTAACCTTAATAAATAACCATGAAACTCAAACTTAATAAATTATACTCAATTGAATAAGATAACATTTAGTATTGAATACATCCTCTTAGAGAATATGGAAATTGAGCAAGTGCATACAAAGGCGGAACCAAGGGGGGGCAGCGGGGTCCGGTGCCCCCCTTTCCCTCCTAATTAATATATGTATTTATGTATAATTCCTTCACAAAACTACCCTAGCCTAGATGGTATTATGCGTCTATACTGATTTTGGGTCACAAGTGTTCCGAGTTCGATTCCCTCAATCATCACTTTCCACATTCCCCGTCTCCATTCTTCTTCTTCTTTTTTTCTTTTTGGCTTTCATAAGAGTATTATATAATTTAATTTCATTCCAATTGATTCGTATTTTTCCCTACTAAAAAAGAGATTGACATTTAACTTTTTCTTACATACTAAAATTATATTATTTATTATATATTTAATTTATGTATATTATTAAGTATTATATTACAATTATATATATTAATCTACTATGTTTTTAAATATTAAATATTAGCTGAACTAAATAATAATTTGTTTCGCAATAATAAAATTTCATATATCAAAATGTATGTTACAAATAGATGACATTTATAAAAACAATGTAAAATATATATTTTATGGTATTAAACTGAACGTACGCCCTTATTATACCGTTGTAGTCTACTAAAAATCGTCCCACTTTAAACATTTTGTGACCCCCCTTTCAAAATTTCTTGGTTCCGCCACTGAGTGCATATGAAGGAAGAATACAAGGCTTGGACTGGAGAGAAGAACATATTGACCACTATAATTCAGAGATTGGTATGCAAATTGAAAAAAGCGAAAGAGATTCAAAGTAGGAAAGTTCAATTTCTAAATTTTTAAGACAACATGTGTAAAACCTAGGGTTAGCAGATGAATGATAAACATATGGGAGAAGAGAAGACCAGAACAGATGGGAGAGATCATGTGACACTCCCGTGTGTTATTAGCACTTCGTTTACACCTCTCTACGTGCGGCATGCGTCATCGAGCCTAAGAGGTCGTCAATAAAGAACATAAATTTTTGAGATGTAGAAGATCCATATTCACTTTCATACATTTGGCCAAAAATCCCAAATTCTTGATTAAAAAGGACCACCACTTCATAAAAAAATTATATTTCTCGAATCGATTCTTATACCCTAAACCGAGTCTAAAAAAAAATAAAAAAATATTGAACCGGGAGAGTATGTAACAAACACCACAACCTTAATTTTTTCACTTTATGACAAAATCAAAGGAAGAATTGATTTTACTAAAATAAATAATTATTTACAAAACAAAAAATATTGGATTTAGGACTATTTCTTTAGAGCATGGTTGTACAAACATTAGGACATTTTAAGCTATCAAAACCTAAAACGACATCCAAGTTACACCAAACTACAATTCAAATCTATCACATATTTCAATTTTACATCAATACTTCATTTATCTTCCACTTACAGAATCGAACATTTCATTTCGACTATTAATTTCCTTGTATTTATGCCTTCTATTTTGGAAACAATAAAAACCTTATTTTAGGAAAATGTCATGAGTACTGTACGCCAATTACAATAAAATCTTGGATATACGGACGAGTAGGCAGTTTACGTTTATAAACATCCCTAAAAAATCAAAAAGATATACCGAAAAAACAATTCTACCAACTAATCCACAACATAGTTGATATTATTCATTCTCACCGCAAGTAGATCCTACTTAAAAAAGTTGAACCTAAATTACATGACAAATAAACAAGCATGTTATTATGAAACTAAATAAGTACTATTTACTACTTTTTTTGATAAGGTAAGAAATTGATTTACCCCACATATCAATGTCGCATAAATCGATAGGCCGATAAATCGGCATCCGGACAAATCGGCAAAGGAGAACAAACAACAAAACAAGCAAGAAAAATACAACAAAAAAATTAAAGAGCCTAAACAACCTAGGGAGATAAGAGCTAAAGCACTATGGAAGCGCCACCGAAAAACGGGTCGTACAACTTTGTGCAGAATAGACCACCATGACGTTGCCCTCACTTAAATGAGAGATCTTCAAGAGTGTCAACCACCTTGATGTTGCCCCCAACAAAAGAGGGATCTTCAAGAGCCTCGCACATGACAACAACCACGCTCGGAACAACTCAGTTTTCACAATAGATCGGCTCCACAATGACAAGGAAGTATTGACATTCAAACTTGAATCAACGGATCAACAAAAAGGTTTCATTTTCAAAGGTCAACATAAAAAAGTTATCAATATCACGGTTGAGCAAACAAGGATTTTCTAAATGTTATTCCAAAGCTTGTAAGACCAACAAATTTCAAATTCTAACATTTTAATTTTCAGTCGCGCACGCTACAAAACTGGTCATAACATAAAGTCCATGTAAATAAACCACATGTTCGAGGGAGCAAATATGAAAAACAAAGTTCGGTTCTTTGACATTTGTTCAGAGATATATTATTCACTCGTTCATAAAAGATGGTCACATCAAGATCAGTCAAAGGATGAAATTCAATAATCTTCAAATTGATCAGTTTGTGCAGATAGGTTGTAATCTCCTATGGACACCTCCCTTAAAAAAAAATCAAGATCAAATTCATATTCATTCTAATACTCAAAACAATATATTAGCATGATCATAGTAATAGTTCATAGTAGTGAAAATAGTCATGGTCAGAAAACTCAAATCAACAATGTACATCCAAACAAGGAGATGGATACAGGAGCCATGATCACAAACAAGTTCAACATAAGGACCAAACAAACAAAACAATCAATTCTGGCCGAGATCAAGGTCATCTATCATCATGGTCTTAAAGCAAAGATCCACTTAGAGGGTATTGTTTCGAGCATCCATAGAGAAGGATAGAGGGGTCAAGCACAGGGAGTCGATGACGCAATATCCAATATCAGATTCATAGTACAAGTAAACAAGATTAGTAATAAGATTCAGCAAGAAGAAAGCCAGATCTGGTTCAAGGGTTTGACAAAATTTCAAGAAAGATTTCAAACACAAAAGACCAAAAAGGGCGTAATCAGTAGCTTTGTCAATAAGGTGTACACAACAAGGGTTAAAAGGTTCTATCAAGAGTAGAAGAGGCATCACCTCTTCATTGTCAGATCTACAATGTAAGGAGAGAGCAACAACAAGGAGTCCTCAACGTTGCTGGTGGTGTCGGTGGTCTTGTGGTGGTGGAGAGTCTTTGTCGGTCGGAAGCAGGTTTGCCAGGTACGTCGTGCTCGCCAGGGTCCGGGACAGCGCCGTCGACCCCGCGGTGGTCGCTCTCCCCCGCCTCTACGTCCTCATGTGTAGCCGCAACTGCGGTTTTCAGGTGGTCGTAATCGGTGGTGCCGCGGAGTCAACGTCAAAGTCGATGACGAAGTAGAAATAGAAATTTGTTTTTGTTGAGAGACAGAGGCGTTGTTAGGGTCGGGATGGGGGAGCAGCGGCGGTTTCATTTTCATTTTAGGGTTTTCGCTTTCAGAGGTTGGGAGCGTTTTCTAGTTCCTTAAATACTATTTACTATTTTAAATTTAATATTCATATGTAAATTACATTTTGCCCGTGCGGAGTACACGGTCAACCTACTAGTTTTTTTTAAAAAAAAGTGAGGTGACCGTAGAGTGGCACCACTGATTTTGCTATAATTATATGTCTTTGATACATATTTGATTAAAAATTAATTCATCGATAAAAAGTATACCACTTATATTTAAATAAATTTAGGATACGTGGATGCTAGTTTAAGCTCCTACAAGTACAACACCGAAAAAAAATTGACAAAAAAAGCTACTATAACACCATATCTATAAATTGACTTTTCAATGTTCATTATATACTCACGTAATGAATCTTCGGTGAGTTAAGTAAATAATTTTTTGACAATTTTTTTTTTAAATTAATGGACCCTTAGTAAAAATGGATCATTCTCTCTCTCTCAACCCTACTACCTATCCCCTAAATCCTACATCTTAAATCCTTAAAAACTAATAAGAATCCATTTTATTAATTAAAAATTCTTAAAGGGTCAATAAGCTCAAAACCCTAGTAAATCTTTAATAATCTCTTTCCTTTATATAAAAAGAGTCCATCGAAGCCCATTTCATCTGGGCTGGATAAGTCAACAAACCAGGGTTATCCGGGTCGAATTATTCGAAACCATTGTGAGTTTTAAAACGGCCGAAAACCCCGGGCCAAATGAAATCTTATTTTAGGGTTTTAAACAGAAACCCTAACAGCGGCGAGGAACCACCTTTGACTCTATATATCTTCATATATTCCGTACATCTATTCATCATCCCCTTCGCGAGTTTTCTGTTTCTGTTACTGTTTTTGTTGTACTTTGTGCGGCGAGAATTAAAATGTTACTTCTTGATTAGATTTTGTATGCTGTGATGAGACTTTTGTGGACTAGAGTTTCTGATCTTTGGTGTCAAACTGGAGGTTGAAGACAAACCCTTGGCTGTTTGAGCGTACAATTCTCTCAAGCTTGATTTTTTTCATCCAATTGATTTTTCTCTCTCTCTTTACGTAGTATGAAATTCTCGAATTGATTTCATTTGCTCTTTTTGATGGGGATAATGATGAAAAATAATTATATCTTAGCGGATTTCAGTGAGATTGATACATCTTGTTGATCGATGATCTGATTGTTACACACACTGAAACCCCTACTTTCCCGTTTCATTTCTGTTGAATATTTCATTCCTAAATTTTGTTACTGAAACCCGTACTTTCGTTTTCTTACGAATATGAACAGGATTTAGTGATTTTGTATGCTTTAATGATAATTGTGTGGACTAGAGTTTCTGATCTTCGATATTTAACTAGAATTTGAAGACAAACCCTTGGATCATACAGTACTTTTTCAATTGTTTTTCTGGTGCTTTTTTTTTTGGATTTGTTCTAATGATGAGAACTACAACTATCAAAAACCGACCCAATCCGAAAACCCGATTCGACCCGAACCTGACCCGAACGTCACTGGGTCAAGAAGGATCCGAACCCGAAGGACTCGAACCCAAACCCGACCCAATCCGACCCGAACACAAATCCGAGCTCGCGGGTCCCCTTTATTTTGTATATTTTATTTTATTTATATTAAATATTTTAATATACTTTATTAAATAATAATATAATATTATTATAATTATTTTATTAAAGTTAAAAATCATAATAATAATCATAAAAAAGGGCATGTTCGACCCGCTGGGTCAACCCGAACCCGACCCGCCCGATCCGAAAATTTTATCAACCCGATCGACCCGAACCTGATATGACCCGAACCCGACATTACCCGAACCGAACCCGAACCGAACGACCCAGTTGACAGGTCTAATGAGAACTAATATTATCTTAGCGGATTTCAGTGAGATTGATTATCTTTTGTTCATCAATGATCTGATTGTTACACACTGTTGGAGTCCCACATCGGTCGAAAGAGTATAAACTTAACAATATATAAAAAGGGGGAAAGCCCCTACATACTAGCTTAAGTTTTTGTGTAGTAAGGTGAAACTCAACTTTATATATGTGTTAAAAATAATTAAATTCGACACCGCTCTCATTCTATCGGTCCGTTGGAATCTTACATGGTATCAGAGCATATTTAGATGCTAGACCTATAAAAAAACAAAAAAACAAATAGATAAAAGTGTTAACTAGACCAGACTAGTTACCTATAAAAAAACAAAAAACAAATAGATTAAGTGTTAACTAGACCAGGTTAGTTACCACTTGATGGTGGACCCGCAATACGGGAGCGGGACTATTTGTCACATTTAGTGACAAAGAGTCACGCTCTCGCATTGCGGGCGCGTGACTCTTTGTCACTTAATGTGACAAAGTGTCTCGCTAACGCAAAGCGTGAGCGAGACCTATTTGATACGGATACCCGCTCAGTGTGTCTCGCTCCCGCTTCGCGTGGTCGAGCATCAGGTCTCGCTCTCGCTTTCTCTACGCGTGGGCAGTTGAGTTTATTTAGTGAAAATATTTGAGCGTAGCAAGCACCTCCCATGCACCTTCGTGTCACCGAATTCATCCTCCCTCATCCCATGTTCGAATTCTCCAACACCTCATCTTCGACCACCGCTCGCCTTCTGTCGCTGATTGTCCAATAGCATTCCGACATTGCTCGTCCTAGCTGATATCCAACGTCTCTCATCCTATCTCTATATAGATCTACCCTCTTCTGTGTTCTCGCCCAAATCCGACCCCTGTCACCAGTCCAATTCTAAACCACCTACTTTCAATCATAGCACTCGTCTCCAACGAACATGAAGAAAACACCCAAAATAGCCAAGTCCGACACCCTATTACCACCATCCTGCCATCAGCCCACCGCTCTCAAAATTAAATTCCACGTATTCAGATAGGCCGAATCAACCCAAAATCCATCGACATATCCTAATTTCACTACCACATCAAATTTTAACCAAAACATGACAATTTGCTTTCAAAATTTCAAGAATAAATTGTAGTGGGAACTAGATTTTGAAACCACCACAAGTTCTAAATAAGTTGTAGGGAAAGTTTTAGAGAGAAATTATGGTAAAGGGCGGTGGCGGTACTCAGTGTAAGGTGGTCGGAAAGTGAAGCTTGGTGTCACCTTGGGGGTGGCGTCAGGGCTGGACTGGAGGGAGCGACAGCGGGGAAACTGGACTGGAATGAAAACAAGTAGAGATACAAGGGAAACTAAAAACAATTGAAATGAAAAAAAAAACTACTTTTATTGGGTAAAGCAAAAGCTTTCTAGGAGAAAGTAAAGATTATTTTACTGTAGAATAATAAATGCTATCTGCACTTTTACTGAAATCTTTCTCCAAATGTACACATCTAATTTAATGGGTCAGAAGGTGTAGGATTTGTACGTTTACACCGGGTGTAAACGTACAAAGGTCCTTAAATGAAGGTCAAATTTTATATGAGAATCAAATAATGCAAAAAAACAGAAAGAATTGACTATTGATGATCACCCTAATGAGATGATGATCACCCCGAAGTTCAGTAAATGACTAATGTCATGATATCAGTTATATTCAAAGACGTCGGATTATATGCGTACAGCGTACTGCATCTTGGTCGTCTTTTTTTCCAGCTTTTTTGTATTTTAAATTAAAGAAGGGTAATTTTGTCTTTTTGCCTGTTCATTCTTCCTCCTTCCTAATCCATGTCTCCTTCCTTTGACGATTTTGTTGTACTTTGTCGTTATATTCAGCAGATTTTTTGTATTTTAAATTAAAGAAGGGTAATTTTGTCTTTTTGCCTGTTCACTCTTCCTCCTTCCTACTCCCTGTCTCCTTCCTTTGACGATTTTGTTGTACTTTGTCGTTATATTCGGCGAAGTGTTGCACTTGTCATGTTTAAAGGAAAAAGAAAAACAGTAAAAAAACATCAATTTTTTCGGGGAGAATGTTCGCTGTGCGAAATTCTAGCCCCGCACTTGTAATGTTTTTTTTTTCTGGTTGCGCCCAAAAAGCGGATTTTTTTTACAAAAAAAAATCCTTCGGCGCAACAGGTTGCGTCCAAGGTCCGGGTGAATTTTCTTTATTTTGAAAAATGGTTTTTTGTAAAGATTATTGAACCGGTTCTATATCTGAACCAGTTCACTTGGGCACAACCAGGAAAAAAATTAATTTGGGCGCAAAAGTAAAAAAAACTTGGACGCTACTACCACGCTTGTATTTAAATCAACAAATTTATTTCATATTTAAGATAAATTTACTACATACTCATCACATTGTATCTATCCGGGTTGATTAGAAGTTTGGGATGAGGTGAAGAGAGCACTATAGATTGACCATTTCAGCGCGGAGGGGTTGGATAGAGTTTTCATTAGAAGATTAATCCCTAGTGAGTCGAGCATTGTTCGAGAGGAACAAAGAGTCAGGATTGACGATGTAAGGGCTATCATCGATGCCGATGGAGTTGGGGGTGGCCGGCGGGAAGGAGGATGGATTTGGAAGAAAGGAGGGAGAGATTGTTTTGTGTTCTTCTTGTTTTTGTTGGTCCCCATGGTGGAGAAGCAGAGTAGATGTTGTCGATCAAGCCATCCCAGAAAAAGGAAAGCAACGGTGGCAGGCACAACAATGAAAAACCCTAGAAGAAGAAGTCCACGAAGCACACTATCAGAACTGGTATCCGACTGTTTTTACAAAATTGATTTGGTTGATTCTATGGGTAAATTTGATAATACACTCTCATAAATTATAAATAAAAACTTTACAAAAAATGAAATAATAACTATTTATTAAAAAAGGAGTAAATGAAATACAACTATTACAACGACTTCAATAATTGAAATAAACCCTTGAGTAAGTAGGTGAAATCTGTTACAAAAATAAATTTTATTATAAACATATATTAGAATAAAATAATTTTAACCGTTAAATTATTTTTTAACGGTCAAGATTTCTTCAATTTTACTACATATAGAGTTTTTCTTCAACACAACTAGAACTAAACCCGATGCATGAGGCTATGTGGTGAATTGTGGTTAACTTTTGTCCAGGTTTGTCCCCTCAAAAATATTTCGGAAATTCAATGTGGTACCCTTAAATCTAAGAAAATTTCATAAAATATCCAGAGGTCTGGTAATTTTCGTCGATACCTTTGTATTTTGGTCAAAGTTTACCAAATGCCCAGACGTTTATTCTCCTTTAATTATGGTTAAGTTTTAATGAAGAAAACCCACAATTCGAGTAGAGAAAGCTTCATATGTGTTGTACAAACACGAGATGACGATGCCGATGTCTGAAGGAGGAGAGATGACCAACGGGTTCGTCGACGAATAGATAGTGGTTGGGGTCGACGATTGTTGTTTGATGGAGGAGGAGAATAGGTGAGAAGATGACTGTTGTTTGATGGAGGAGGAGAATAGGTGAGAAGATGACTGACAATGGGCTTGAGAACTCATAGGGGGTTGGAAGAGGTCAATTTGACGACGGTCGATGGGTGAATACAGACGAATACAAGGTGGGGAAGGGCTGGGATTTTCAATTTTAGGGTTTAAAATTGAATTTAGGATTTTCAAATTTAATTCTAGAATTTTGTGCATTTTAATTCAAACTAAAATTTTCTAGAGTTAATTTGTAGATTTTTACTAAATATTAAAACGAGAAATACTATATCTATAAAGTTTATTCCAACGAGAAAAAATTGTAAAATCTTCATGTAAAACGTTAGATTCACCAAAATAAGCTTGAGTTTTAAAGGATTAGGTTAATTGGCATCAAACCAAAAGTTTAAAATAAGATATATTCATAATATGTAAAAGTTCCTATGGAAACCACTTTTATAATATGAAAATGCGGACACATCTAGGTCGTTTAATGGCTTTTAATTGTGTGGTTGCAAAGGCGCGAGTGGGAGGAGGAAGAAGAGACGCGCATGCGTTTTGTGTATAACACGCATTCCGCCTTGTTTATTATAAAAAAGTCTCTTTGCTCTCTCTTTTCTTAGGCGGTTTCAAGGCGATTCAGGCACAAATATTCCAGTTCTCTCATTCATTGACATCGATTCACCTTTCTCTTTTGTAATCTTCACTCTAACTTGTCCAAAATGGCTAAAAATCAAAGTGAATCTTCATCTCCTCCATCTCGAGGTGAAATAATCATATTCGTAAACCCTAGACTATGTGTTTGTTTGTTGATTTTATAACCTTTTAGTTTTTTCGTTGCATACGAGTGCATAAGTTGTTTTTGTTTTGTTTTTTAAACTTTCTGTGTTGATGTTTTGTTTTGATTTTCATATTTTTTGCGTTTTGCCGATGATTTTTGTGTTTTAGTGGATATTATGTGATATTGTCGTGTTTTTTGTGCACCAAATTCGTTTTGATTTGTTCACCAAATTCACTTTGTTTGTGATTCACTATAAGTCTTACCTGTTCACCAGTTTACTATTTTTGTGCACTAATTTTTCTCATGCTGTGCACTGTTTCATTAATACATTGTGCCCCTTCTATGAAATCATTTGTACACCACTAAGTACATATTTTGTGCACTGGCTCAAGTTAATGTAAAATGCAAAAAAATAATCCTTTCACAAATTCAAATGCACAAAGGCGAGATATAGTGGTGCACAAATCATTATATTTTGATGTACACATGTTCAGAACTTGATGCACCAACTTCTTCTTTGTTGTTCACCATATTTTTTGAACTTGTGCACCATTGTATTTTATACTTGGTCACCAGTTAAAATGTCTTTATGCACCACATCAGTCACTGTGTGCACCACATTAGTTTAACTTGTGCACCACGATATTTTTTTTGTGCACCTCATTACTGCATTTAAGTGCAACACATCAGTCACTGTTGTGCACTACACTAGTTTAACTTGTGCACCTCATACTTGCATTTCAGTGCACCACATTAGTTATTGATGTGCACTACACTAATTTAACTTGTGCACCACATCACTATTTCTTGTTCACCTCATTACCGCATTTTAGTGCACCACATTAGTCATTGTTGTGAACTACACATGTTATAACTTGTGCACCACAACACTTTGTTTATTGTGCGTGTCCCTTTTATTTTGCATTTCTTGTTCTGTTATATAATACTTATTTGTGCACCACATTACTACATTCTGTGCCCCAGAACACCATATATTGTTTGCACCACATCACTATATGTTTGTTCACAATTTTTGATTATGTTGTGCACATATTTTCTAGACTGTGTTATCCTTCACATTATATATACGAAGTTAAGGATCTTTGAAGAAGAAGAAGAAGAAGAAGAAGAAGGTTGTCTTCTATGAAGAGAAAAATACAAGTAGCCACGTGGACACAACAAGTGATGCATCCGAGCAAACAGTTTTGTGTAACACACAAGCGGTTTTTGAAGTTGTTCATCTTCCAATAGACGAGGCTCAAGTCAGAGAAATAGTAGGAGACTCTATTCAAGAAGATGAGGATGCTCAAAGAGGTAAAATATTTTGTTTTTCTATGTGCATCACATTATTTTCATGTGTGCACCAATTTCCCTTTTCTTGTTTCATACTGTATTGTAAGTTATGCACCACTAGATTACACACTTGTGCACCATCTTAACTCTGTTTTGTGCAGTGCATTATGAAAAGTTTGTGCACCAGTTTCACTCACTACCACAAAAATGCGATTTTAACTCGTGACATAATAACCCAGACGTCATATATTCGGTATAATAGGTGGTCAAAACACTAGAACATTTAATTTTTTTTTTAAATTTTCCATAATAATAGCAAATAACCCGGACACAAGGCAACACGCCCGAGTTATTTAAGTACACAATTGTCTGAGCCATGTATGAGAATAACCCTGGAGTTTTTTTGCTTAATACATCCGGGTTATTAGGTTGTGTAATGGAAGAAAATAACCCGAACCTTGTTAATTGTACCACGCCCGAGTTATTTTATTATGTATTTGTGAAGTATGAACAACATATATCCCGGATATATGTGCATCCGGTGTATACTAAAACCCTAATTATCTCTCTTACGTGTCAACCCATGAGCTATGCCACGTAGGCAAATCTCAATATACAATTACAATTTTATCCATCTCTAATTTTGATATCTACTTATTCTATCTCTTATTTATTTATTTATTTACTTAAAGTAACTTACCTTAATTATACACATATTATTATCTCAAATATTATTGATATCTTTTTACCTTATTAGTTTCATTTTATTTGTAAATTAAATTATGCATAAGATATACTTTACCTTATTAGTTACGTTACTTCTTATTTGTAATTAAAATTATTTATAATATATATATGTGTGTGTGTATAACAAAATTTTAAAATATGTTAAAATTTGTTATAAATTAAGGATAAGTGTCATGTGAGAAAGATTATTATAGTACAAAATAAGAATGAATATAGACCATTAGATTAGAAATAAATCAAAGGTCATGATTGAACTTTCATTAAAAAGTCATGTGCCATGCACATGTCTTTAATTCAAAGGGTTGACCATCGGAGCACCACCACTGACCACCGGACCACCGTCGCCGGTCACCGGGCCACCATCGCCGATCGTCGGGCCACCACCACCGGACCACCGCCGACGGTCGTCGGACCACCACTGCCGGTCACCGGACCATCGTCGCCGGACCACCACCGGACCACCACCATCGGTCGCCGGACCACCGTCATACCACCGCCGGTCGCCGGACCACCGCCGAACCACCACCGACCACCAGACCACCCTTGGGTGCATGTGAACTCTATTAAAAGTGTAAACCTTTGAGTGTGCATGCTTTTTGACTTTCAAGTGCATGTGAAATCTAGTGCATGCTTTATGTGTTATTAGTGCATGCAAGTTTTATTGGGAGTGCATGAAAATTCAACTGAAAAGTGCATACGAATTAGAAAATTGGTGCATTTAAATTCTACTAGCACTACAAGAAAAACGTCTTTGGGCGACGAAAAATAAAAATTTGGGCGACAAATTATATTTCGTTGCCCAAAGTATCTCTTGGGCGACGAAAACACACTTTCATCGCCAATTTTTTTTTTGGGCGACGAAATATCATATTCATCGCCCAAATGTATCTTTGTGCTTCGAATAAAATAATCGTCTTCCAAAATTGAACTTTTGGCGACAAACATAAACTTTCATCGCCCATAGTATAAGCTTGGGCGACAAACATGAACTTTCGTCGCCCAAAAATAAAATTAACAAAGAAAAAGTTTTTGTCAAAAAAAATTAGGCGACAAACATCAACTATCGTCGCACATAGTCTAAGTTTGGGCGACAAACATGAACTTTCGTCGCCCAAAAATAAAATTAACAAAGAAAAAGTTTTTGTCAAAATATTTTGGGCGACAAACATCAACTATCGTCGCCCATAGTCTAAGTTTGGGCGACAAACATGAACTTTCGTCGCCCAAAAATAAAATTAACAAAGAAAAGTTTTTGTCAAAATATTTTGGGCGACAAACATCAACTATCGTCGCCCATAGTATAAGTTTGGGCGACAAACATGAACTTTCGTCGCCCAAAAATAAAATTAATAAAGAAAAAGTTTTTGTCAAAAAATTTTGGGCGACAAACATCAACTATCGCCGCCCATAGTCTAAGTTTGGGCGACAAACATGAACTTTCGTCGCCCAAAAATAAAATTAATAAAGAAAAAGTTTTTGTCAACATATTTTGGGCGACAAACATGAACTATCGTCGCCCATAGTATAAGTTTGTGCGACAAACATGAACTTTCGTCACCCATAAATAAAATTAATAAAGAAAAAGTTTTTGTCAAATACGAGTCCGTACATATAAAATTCATCCAAAACGGATATTGTTTTCCCATCCAAAAAGCCAAAAAACGAGAATAAAAACTTTAGCAACTATAGTATCTATTTCTATTACTATATATTAAAGCTCTCCCCTTTTGAGCTCTTAAAATGCTTTTGGGCCCACCATATCTATATGTTATTTTATCATTCTTTCCTTTTTTAAAATTTTTTATTTCACTTAAAATAAAAAATGTTTATCAAATCAAAATTTATATATAAATATTTAGATTACAATTTTCTCCAAAACTAACCAAACTTTAAAGTGACAAATAACATTATAAATAAATTTAAACATCAATCTATATATCTATAAAATCTTCACTTGTTATATTTCACATTTTCAAGATTTAATTGTTAATTAGATTATTATTAGATTGATAATTAATTTATTATTTTTATTGATTATTGTGTTAGTGATTTAGGAGATAGCATACGTATGTTAGCTAGGTTGTTACAATTTCATATCCAAATTCTACTTTAATTTACAACTTTTCTAACCCTAAAATATTTCTCTTTATAATAATATTCATTTTTTCAACCCTAACTAACATATCTCTTTTAGGTTGAGATTTTATCCGTATGACCGTATACATGTTGACAGAATGACATTGTGTTAATGATGTACCTTAATATTGAATTTTGATAATTGTTAAATCATCATAACTAAATTTCACATATATTGTTAATTGCTAAAATGTTTAATGTATACGGCGTATATCAGTTAATCGATAAATCAATAACGGGGTAAAATAGCATACTACAAAACTTATGAAAACAATCTTTGCAGTTTAATATAGATGCAAAAGACTCTCGTATCACGTTAATCTACAATCAAACTTTTAATTTTAAAAACTTGATGTTAGATATGAAAATCAGAATGCTTTTATGTTATTTCACTAAAGAAATAAACTAAATTATAATTCTAAAAT
This sequence comes from Rheum nobile, assembly GCA_027886185.1. Taxonomy (NCBI): domain Eukaryota; kingdom Viridiplantae; phylum Streptophyta; class Magnoliopsida; order Caryophyllales; family Polygonaceae; genus Rheum; species Rheum nobile. The sequence goes on from WOAB01000163.1 coordinate 4,716,948, forward strand.
TTTACCATATATATATATATATTAAAGCAAAGGAATTTAGAGTCATCGTATTGATTCCGGCCTCATAAAGTTTACATGTCAATTTGTGGTTAATCCATTTTTTTCATTAACATTATATTTCAATTTAAATCACAATATCTAATTACAACTAACTTCAAATATTTACAAATTTATATCACAACTAACTTCAAATATATAAAAACTATATACAATCTTTTTATAAACTTTGATTTCTACAAATTACACATACAATAAGCTTATAATATATGTCAAAATAATATATGATAGATTTCTTACTAAACTTATATATAAAATACATCTTATATTCATTTATGTAATTAGTAATATTATTTTCATGCATTTGCATATATAATTTGACCTATATAAATTTATGGGACAAAATCATACAATATATACAATTTCCAACTCATAGTACATGTGCTTTTATAATCAAACCACTATATTATATTACTACACATACAAATTTATGGCCCATTTAAATTAAAATGACCCGAATAAATTTTATGGCCCATCTATATATATATATATATATATTAAAGCTATTGAATTTCGAGCCACTAGAATGCTTTTGGCCCCACAAATCCTACGTGTCATTTTGTTATTAATGCACTTTTTTTTTCTTAACATTATATTTCAATTTGAATCACAATATCTAATCACACCTAGCTTCATATATATAAAAACTATATACAACTTTGTTGAATGCTTATACATTTTTTATAAATTTTGATTTCTACAAATTGCAAAAAATAAGCTTATAAATGTCAAACTAATATATGATAGAATTCTTACGAAACTTATATATAAAATACATCTTATATTCATTTATGTAATTAGTAATATTATTTTCATGACTTTGCATATATAATATGACATATATAAATTTATGGGCCAAAATCATACAATATATACAATTTTCAACTCACAGTACATGTGCTTTTATAATTTTCAACTCACAGTACATTATGGTTAAGTTCGTAATACTTAACCATAATGCATACCTATAGTATATAAGTAATAAGTTCATAATACTTAACCATAATGTGTAACTATACTTTATAAGTAATAAGTTCGTAATACTTAACCATAATGTGTAACTATACCTTATAAGTAATAAGTTCATAATACTTAACCATAATGTGTAACTATATCATATAAGTAATACGTTCGTAATACTTAACCATAATGCATACCTATAGTATAAGTAATAAGTTCATAATACTTAACCATAATGTGTAACTATACTTTATAAGTAATAAGTTCGTAATACTTAACCATAATGTGTAACTATAGTATATAAGTAATAAATTCGTAATATTTAATTATAATACATAACTATAGCATGTGTAACTATACTTTATAATTAAGTAATAAGTTCGTAATACTTAACCATAATGTGTAACTATAGTATATAAGAAATAAGTTCGTAATACTTAACCATAATATATAACTATACTTTATACGTAATAAGTTCGTAATACTTAACCATAATGCATACCTATAGTATATAAGTAATAAGTTCATAATACTTCACCATAATATATAACTATACTTTATACGTAATAAGTTCGTAATACTTAACCATAATGTGTAACTATAGTATATAAGAAATAAGTTCATAATATGTAACTATACTTTATAAGTAATAAGTTCGTAATACTTAACCATAATGCATACCTATAGTATATAAGTAATAAGTTCATAATATTTAACTATAGTATATAAGTAATAAGTTCGTAATACATAAGTAATAAGTTCATACTTAATACTTAACTATAGTATATAAGTAATAAGTACGTAATACTTAATTATAATGCATAACTATACTTTATAACTAATATATTTTGTAATACTTAACTATAATGCATAACTATAGTATATAAGTAATAAGTTTATAATGTTTAACTATAGTATATAAGTAATAAGTTCATAATACATAAAAATAATAAGTTCGTACTTATTACTTAATACTTAACTATAGTATATAAATAATAAGTTCATAATACTTACCTATAGAGTTTGGATCATATGCGGAGCACTCTTACGGTGCGGACGTGCGGAGCATGCACTTTAGGGCCTTATTTGTGCACTTTAACGTCTTAAATGTGTACTTTTGTATAAAAAAAAAAATTATTTCAAACATTTTTCTCAATTTTTGGAAAAGTGCACAAATAAGGCCCTAAAGTGCACAAATAAGGCCCTATAGTGCATGTCCGCACGTCCGCACCGTAAGAGTGCTCCGCACCGGAACCTTACTCCTTAACTATAATACATAAGTTCATAATATACATTATAGTTAAGTATTACAAAATATTTTTCTTAAATACTATAGTTTTGGACGAATTTTATATGTACAGACTCGTATTGGGATTTTGGAGGGGCAAACGATGTCCGTTTTGGACGAATTTTATATGTACGGACTCGTATTGAAATTCTCTACATGATTATGGGGGGGGGGGGGGGGGGGAAATGCAATTTTGAAAAAAACAAATTAGTATGGTGCGCCTAAGTTAAGCGTGTGATTTTAAACTTGCAAAAAAAAAATTGTTGCGCTTAACTTAATCGTGTAAGAACCGTGAGCTGTATTTTCAAAATACCCACAATACCCCTGTGCGCCTACGTTAAGCGTCTAAAACCACACGTTTAAGATAAGCGTGTAAAATAGCGTCCATTTAGACATATATTCGCGTGCATTTAGCTTTTCCGTTTTTATATTGTCGCCCAAAATCTTTGTTCTTGTGCGACAGATGCACATTTTGTCGCCCAAAACATAAACAATCGAACTTTTAATGTTATGTAAATGAATATCGGCGACGAAATTTTAACTATTGAAGCCCATTATTTTAGGCGAGAGCCAAAAAATATGGTGGGAAGATAAAGGATAATAAAATATTCAAACCTTACCTCCCTCCCTGTTACTCAGCCCGCCGTCTCTCAACATCTCTAATCTCTATCTTTCCACAGACTCCACAACCTCCACTGCTCGTCTGCTCTACACAGCCCGCCATCTCTCCACAGACTCCACAGCTCCACAACTGCCGGACGACTCGAGCGACTTGCAGAGTTGCAGTGGTCCGGCACGGCGGCACATCACTTCGGCGCTTCATCTCCTTCTTCGCCTCTTCGGTCACGCGCACTTCGGCGCTTCATCTCCGTCTTTGCCTCTTCAGTCCGCCACTTCATCTCTGTCACCGTCTTCGCCTCTTCGGTCGGCCATCAGCGAGATTGCAATCCGAGAAAGGTTTGGATTCATTTCTTCCTCTTCCCCAGTTCCCCTCACAATTCAGAAATCAGAAGTTAGGGTTTTTGTTAATTGTTTATTTGTTTAGAATTAGACCTTTTCTTTTCACTAAAGTGATTCAGTGATTGTGAATTTGTGAATTGTGATGGATGATATTGGCCTGGTTTGTTGATAGTTGGCTTGTTGAATTTGTTGATAGTTGGCTTCAAATCCTTCAATTGAGTATGACAGTGCATTGTTGGATTTGTTGATAGTTGGCTTCAAATCCTTCAAGAGAAAGTTAGTACGACAGTGCAGAGACTAAGTCTATGAGATTAGGATGTTAAATATTATTTGATATTGTTTCATTTTTGTTAATTTGTGAATTTGGGCGCGTGTCCCTTGAAAGTTGAAACTAAAATCCTCTTCTTTTTAAATTAAAACAAAACAAATAGTTATGAACAACAAATCTGATTAAATACTGGATTTGATATCAAATTCAGGATCCCAAACATGTTAGAGAAGAAGTCCATGTGAATGAGTAAAAGATAATAATCTGTTGTGTGCAAGTAAAACATGATTTGTTTGACTAAGTAATTTGAGTGTTGTATTATGAATTATTAATGCTTAAAAAGTTAACCTAGTGAAAGGAAAACTATTAGCCACAAACACTTAATGAATGGGCATTCAATAATCATTTGCTTCAAGACACATTTGAAGTTTCCGATAGAAATAGAATGATGGTATATAATAGCCACTTGGCATGCTTGAGAATTGAGGTGATGTGGTATTCGACTGGTTTGTCCAATGCTTGATGATGTTGCTCTAATGCTCTGCCTTATGGAACCTGATATATTGGACCAATGAACTTCATTTTAGTTTTTATGCTTTAATTTTTGTATGTTCTAGGTTGTCTTTCATCTCATTCTTGACCCCTGGGATGCTTTACATTACATGAAGTGAAGTTCGTTTTTCATGCTCAGAGAGTGAATCGTGGTACTCAGGTAACTACACCATCCTCATTGGTTTTATATTCAATTTAGGTAAAGAATGTAGAAAATGATTGATTATTTACATTACACGGTCACGCTGAACAACAATGATGAGATTGATGGTGGTTTCTCTTCTCTCGAGGGGATGTTGCAGTGGGCAATAGGTATCCATCTTTTCATTGAAGTATAATGTTGTTTTCAATATATCAACTTATTCTTCTGATGTGAAATCTTGATGTGCAATGCTGCTATTTATTTTTCTTCATGGAAATTGTACTAACTCAAGGCAAATAGTAATGAACAGATTAGATGATCAAACAGATGTTTATGTTAAATTTAGTCACTTGTTTAGTGTTTACTTGAACTGCTTCTTGATCTATAACTGGACTACTTGGAGCATTGTTTTCTTATTATCTTGAAAGCTGTAGACTTTTGTTATAATTTTTACTGTGTGAACACTTCAAAAGAGATAATATGATTTAATTATTTGTGTATTCTTTTCCTCAGAATTTTATCTCATGGTAAGCCTAATCATCAGTGACTGCTTACAGTTATGATCAAATCTTTCCCCTCTTAAATACTCACTTCCTTTTTTCCCTTGCACTGCTATTTATCTATTTATATTTCCTTACTTGATCAAATATGGATATTTTCGTTAGCTGGGCCTGGAAGTGACCAACTCTGACTGATTTCTATATATAACAGGACATTCTGACCATGCTAAATTAAAGGATACTGCAAAAGATGTCAAACGACTTTCTCCTGAAGACTTGAAGAAACGTCAAGTTGAACTACGGTGAAAATATTGTCATATTTCTCAAATATAACATACTTTTTTCCCCACTAGAATGATAATAATTTTTTTTAATAAGATCTAATGACGGGGACACTCTTAACTACAATTTGGTTAATAAAATGAGATGGCATCATATTTTCTGATATTTCATGAACTCCTCTCAATGAGCCTCTACATATGCAATCTTACCTTGATTCTAAGCTAAAAAAATTTGCTTGTTGGACTCTGGAACCCTTTCTTTCTTTGAATCTTTATATATGTCCTTGTCTAAGCCATAGAGTTCTATAGACTCTGATATCCCTTGTAAGTCTCCTTGCATGTTGGGTTTTTTTAACCGATTTCCCCTTGATTTTACGCACTCTCATTATCTTTTAAAAACTGTTTATTGCATGAGTCCCATGATGAAGTCCCGTATGTTTTGAAGTTCTTAGTCTTACTTATAAAGGATTTACCAGCTTGTTTTTATGTTGCAATAGAACCATCACCAAATTTATCCTTGGCATATATTTGACATTTGGATTTTTAATGTTATCCTAAGCTAATGAAACTAGTTCGAAGTTAGAATTTAGATTATCTTTGCAACACAGAGGCCTTATTTATGATCGCAAGGGAAGTCACACTTGTATAATAGGGTCGTTCCTTTTAAATTTTGGTCCAAACCCTTACTGTTGGAATAGGGTCGCTTCTCCTTGGTCTACTTCAGTCTTCCACACATTCTTTAAGGTCTGAGTTTCTTTTTCTATTTTTTTTTCTTTCTAGTATACCTGATATTTTTTTTAAATCTTTTATTCTTGTTTATCCTCTTACATGATACTCATACTATTTGTCAGCAGAACATGCATTTGGAGATCGTTGTAAATGTCTTCCCATGAACTCGTGGTTGTGCATCACAGTACAAATCACTGATATATGAGTCATCATGATTAAGGATCAATGATCTTCAGGATCTTCATATTATTTAATCTTTCTTTTGGTTTCTACTTCCTAGGAAAGTGTCCTTTCCCGAGTCTAAACTAGCATTTTCACTTTGTATCTATACACACTGCTAGAAGTGTGAGTATCCTCCTTCCCTATCCAAAAATCAACAAGATATAATCAGATGATTGATAATATATCCCTTCCCAAATATATCATGACATTGGAGATTATGCTCGTATTTCCTTGAACTGTTTATAGAAAGGTTCTTAGCATTTGAAGAAAGTTCTTAGCTTTGAATTGATCTATAGATCTACTCTTCTTTGTATTTCTTGGTTATCGTAGGAGATTTCCCTTTCTAGTGGTAGATTCCAGAGCTGTCTAAGAGAGATCCGCAGCTGTGCTGAAGACGTTGAAGATGAGGAGAAGGGAATACAAATATCGAAGAAGGATTGGGAAAATCTGCATGTTCACATTGTTTCATATAACAACTTTCCTACTGCTGTTGGGTTGGCATCTTCTGCTGCTGGTCTTGCTTGCCTGGGTAAGTTTTAAGTATTACTCATTTACATTTATGATAATTTATGATGCTCATGTCATTCACGTTTTCTCACTTGGTTTCTGATCTGTTGAACACCAAAAGGCAAGTTGTAGGACCATTGGGTCTCAATTGCCTACCTCACACTCTTTTAGAACCATTGCAATTATAATGCGAGTGCGTTATTGAGTTTATATCATCATGGCAGACGCATCTCAGGCATTAGTCAATTATAAGATTCTGCCGCGCTAGATGATGATGAGGAGAGGATGATTTGGATACTTCTGATGATGATGATGATGATGATGATGATGAGGATTATAAGGGAAATTGAAGTGAAATATCCTTGTGTGCTTGGGATAAACTCTAAAGTTCTCAGGAAAGCTTGAGCTAGTGTCTATGGTGTCTGGCTTAGTACATTGAGCCAGGATTTGTTTGCAAAACTTGGGGTCTGTTGGCACATCTTATTTAATTCTCCTGATCCAGATGTTTTTGCAGTTTGTATATCTCAATGCTCACGTTCATTATTTCTACAGTGTTAATATTAGACAAATTATCCTTTGCTGATGGGTAAGTTCCATAGTTTTATTATAGTTAATATTAGCCAAATTACCCTTCATGGGTGCAAGTCAGTTATATTTTTGCTAATATTAGACAATTTACCCTTCATGGGAACCTTGCACCCTTGTAAGAGAATGATTATTTTGTGGCTGACATTTGTTAATATTTAATTTCTTTTGGTGAATACTATTGTGGCAGGATAGATTTTTCTTTATACTGCTAGTCACAATTGCATTTTTCTGAATGCTTAGCACATTAGAACTCACTTGCTCTTTTGAAAGGAAGTTTGAAATGTTAGTTCAAGGAATGAGCATAAGTTTCTATCCACTGCCTGTTTTGAAAGCCATGTGGGTCCAGTGATATTTCTATTATGAGTTAATGGTATATCTGGATTTTAAGATTCAAATTAACCTTCCTGTCTTTTTTTGTCCATTCTGAGTTTGGTTGAGTTGTTCTTTATTTTCTCTCTCATTTTTACATTGCAACATGCAGAGATTTCGGAGGAGGAAGCTGAAAATAGGTTGCAGGATGTTATTCAGGAGAAATTCTCAGTGTTTGCTGAAGTATGCTTTTCTACTGATGGATCACAAGCTTGCGTTGCTTCTTTTGCAAGTTATTCTATTTTCATTTTCTCCTAAAATGCAATATTTTTAGAGTTTATGCATGTATATGCTTATTTTTCAAATTATTCTAATTTAATAATCTCCTTCCGCCCAAATAGCTTTAAATCTTATGCATGTATCTGATGTTCATTATATGCTTGGAATAAGTGGTTTAAGTGTAATACTATAAACTGAGTTTTGATGTATTATACTAGCATCAAGGGAGATGAACTATACTGTATACGAGTTCTTCAATTATTCAGTGCAGATGAAACTTTTGTTTGATTTTCATTCTGTGTTTTTGATGTTTGAGCTGGGTTGTTTTTTCCAGGATTATTAGGCCATCTAACAATTGAATTATGTGTAAGTTGGCTTGTGGATGATGTAAAAACTGGTCTCATTCTTTGCTTGTTTAATCATTTAAGGCTGTGGATAACACTTGTGAAGTAGCTATATATCATCATACTCCAAGCTACTGCAGACAGAAACTTCTGAGAGAATTCTAGTACCTAATATGTATCATTTTTAGAGACTTCAATTATGTTGACCAATAGCATTTTGGAATTTTGTTATTGATTGTTTTTTTTGCTTCCAGTTGTTATTCTTTTGCCCTCTTTGATTGTAGTATGTGAATTCTAGGGCCTAATATGTATAATTTTTGTGCCTTCTTTGTCCAGGTAATTTCAGCTAGATGGAGCTCTAGGGACTCTCTTTTGGTTAGTGGTCATGTTTGGCTAACCTAAGCACATAGGTGACCTCCTTTTGGTAATAAAACGAGTAGTATATTTCTTATTGTATAAATCTTGTGGTATATGTTATATTTAGTTGACTCAAGTAAATAGGTGACCTCTTTTGGTATAGTAGTGGTTATGTTTGGCTAATCTAGCACATAGGTAACCTCATTTTGGTATAGTTTTTGTGATGGTGTATACTCTTATGATGCAAGCTATAATGTAAGTTAAGTATGTTGACCAACTTTATATATATAAAATATGTTTGGCAGAATGAATGTGTATTGAATAGTTATTACTTCTGAATGAATGTGATTGAACTAAGCAGTAGGTGCGCATGTTATTCCGTAGTACAAACTCAAAGGCGACAAAACAAACATTTCGTGGCCCAAAGTCATTGGCGACAAAACACACATTTCGTAGCCCAAAGTCAATGGCGACAAAACACACATTTCGTAACACAAACTCAAAGGCGACAAAACACACATTTCGTAGCCCAAAGTCATTGGTGACAAAACAAACATTTCGTAACCCAAAGTCATTGGCGACAAAACAAACATTTCGTAACCCAAAGTCATTGGCGACAAAAGAAACATTTCGTAGCCCAAAGTCTTTGGAGACAAAACAAACATTTCGTAGCCCAAAGTCTTTGGCGACAAAACAAACATTTTGTAGCCCAAAGTCTTTGGCCACAAAACAAACATTTCGTAGCCCAAAGTCTTTGGCGACAAAACAAACATTTCGTAGCCCAAAGTCTTTGGCGACAAAACAAACATTTTGTAGCCCAAAGTCTTTAGCGACAAAACAAATATTTTGTAGCCCAAACTCTTTGGCGACAAATATAGTTAAGCGTGGCACAAACTTTGGGCGACAAAAAATATATTTTGTCACAGTTGTTTTTTTTGGGCGACAAAGTCGATTTTCGTCGCCTTAGGAAAGGGCGACTCGTATACAACGATGGCCTCGCGACGAACTCTTTTTTGTCACGGAAAGTTTTGGGCGACGAAATATTAGCTTTGGGCGACGAATTTTTTTGTCGCCCAAAGTGATTTTTCTTGTAGTGTAGGAGTGTGCATGTGAATTCAACCGAAAGTGTATGTGAATTCTACTGAAGTGCATGTCTTTGAGTGTACTTATGTGTCTTTTGACTTTTGAGTACATGTGAAATCAAGTATAAGCTTTATGTGTTGTGAGTGCATGCGAGTTCAACTGAGAGTGCATGTAAATTCTACTGAAGTGCATGCCTTTGAGTGTAATTATATGTCTTTTGACTTTTGAATGCATGTGAAATCAAGTGCATGCTTTATGTGTTTTGAGTGCATGCGAGTTCAACCGAGAGTGCATGTGAATTCTACTGAAGTGTATGCATCTGAGTGTACTTATATGTCTTTTGACTTTTGAGTGTATGTGAAATCAAGTGCATGCTTTATGTGTTGTGAGTGCACGCGAGTTCAACTGAGAGTGCATGTGAATTCAACTGAGAGTGCATGCCTTTGAGTGTACTTATATGTCTTTTGACTTTTGAGTGCATGTGAAATCAAGTGTATATTTTATGTGTTGTGAGTGCATGCGAGTTCAACTGAGAGTGCATGTGAATTCAACTGAGAATGCATACGAGTTATACATGCACAATAATTCACATGCACATTTAAGCCAACAACTTGCACAGTTGCACTCCAATCCAAAAAAATACATGTGAGTGCATGCGAGTTCAACTGAAAGTGCATGTGAATTCAACTGAGAGTGCATACGAGTTATATATGCACAAAAACGTTAAATTCACATGCACAATAATTCACATGCACATTTAAGCCAATAACTTGCACTCCAATCCAAAAAAAAATACATGCACAAAATGTTGAATTTGCATGCACAGAAGTGTTGCATTCGCTTGCACTTTTCAAGTCATCGGCTTGTACTTTTAGGCCTTCGGCTTGCACTTTGTCAGTAATGTTCAAAAAACAAAGGCATGTACAAAAGGGCCTCCGTGTTATACTTTTTTTTAGCTTTTAATCTGATCTAACGGCTAGGATTCTTTCTTATTTTGTATTATAAGGCCCTTTCGCACCTGAATCGCACCCATAAATTAATATACAAAGCCAAATTAAAATATACTCATAACCATGTAAAAGGTATGTTTTTCAAAATTATATACCTAAAAACATAATGTACATATAATTTTAATGATTAAATATATATATATATAATTGATAAAATATAAATATGCAATTGAAATTATAATTGGTCAAGTCGGATTCATGACGCAAAAGTGATAATATATATTAAAAATATTTGAAATAATTATGTGATATGATTTAACTAATTTTCCTTTTGATTAATTATACATAATTAAGCGTTCTCATTACTTAAATCTAATTTATATATTTTCTTATTAAGTTATTTGTATAAAATTCCTTATCACCATATGTTCAAGAGATTAAGCTTATAATTTACCAGTTTAGTTTTCGTATATATTTAATAATATTTTAATTTCAAATTTTACTAACCAGACCCGTGCAAGGCACGGGGACATACTAGTAATTTATTATAATGACACTTTCTGTGTGTGCATATAATAACAACAGTTTTGGAATGAATCTATAACTCTATATTAAACCTCACACTTTTTAAGCCTCCAGAGTGTTTTTAGACTCAGGTTGTTGAGTTTTGATTTGTCCATTTATTATTATCCTCTTTAATAATTTTATTTTGTTTTTTAAATTAATCAAATTTAAACTCTAAAATTCTATCAAATCCTAACCAAATCTCATTAAATTAACTTTATTCTTATAAATAAATTAGCTTATTTCTTTTAACAATACATATGAAGTGATGTAAACCTTATATTTGTTTGTATATTAAATTTAACATTCATACTCTCCCTCGAAGATTGTGATATAATTATTTTAACTTGATATAAGGGTCTTATATAGTATTCATAGTCAATATAAAAATAGACAAATTATTTCGTTATAGTAGTGCTTTAATTATGTCGTTATATGATACCCAAAGTTGCTATAGATTTATACGAAGAGGTGACAACATATACAACCTTTTGTATAGTTTTCTCCCTAATGATAACCTTTATCTTGATGATGTTTCTAGAGTAAGTTATAAATGGTTTCTACAATTGGTAACCTGGCATAATCATATAATTTTGTTATGTGTATAGGTATGGTCCTACGAACATAATGACATAGGGCAGCCAACTTTACTTGCTTTAGGACAATTTCCTCGGGCAAGTTGTTGGGAAAGTATCAGGTCATCTTATCAAAGGCAGTGGCTAAGCACTAAGATTAATAAGCTAGAGGAAGATCAGCCATGGGATATTAATTTCTTTCTTCCTCCATACTTTATCATCCTAAGAATTTGATGAATACAGTCAAATCGTATTCAATTTTGAATTACTCCTGAGTATTATTCTTTTTTAATACGGAAATAATTCGATTTATCCGACATAACAATGAGGGGTAAATCAAGAGGCCGATTTAGGGAGAGAGGAGCCTAAACGATCCAGGGAGAGAGGAGCAAAACACTATCGAAGAAAAACGTCACCGGAAAGCGGGTCTGACATGATCAATCTTGCGGAAGTGCTGAATAGACCACCATGACGCTGTCCCCACCTAAATGAGGAATTTTCAGAAGTCTTAACCACCATGACGTTGACCCCACAAAAGAGGGATCTGGCCTCAAAACACGACCACGACCACGACCAGAACAACTCAGACTCCACCCTAATTCAGCTCCAAAAATGCAACAAAGTATTGAAATCCAAACTTGAATCAAGTGGCAAACAACAAACGAGCACACATATGAACAAAAAGTTCTTACATGAACACAAATTTGCTATTATTAATTGTATCGTAGAGGTTGTAATTTCAAAATTCTCCCCCAACCTTGAGCCACAAGGTTGAGCAGAATCAGATCTGGGGCCAAAACGGTTTAAGCAAGCCCAAGAAGTTTGGGCCACAAGCCAAATAAAGTAATGAACATAAACTAATAAAAAATCCCATGAGTAGTTTTTTTTTTGATACAGTAAGAATTAGACTGAAAAATCACAGAAAGCTTGGTTTCTCAGTCCATAGCATCCTTGCGGATGAGAACTAGAAGCTCTAAATTTGCTTGAATATCTTCCAAGGAACTCCGCTGACTCAGCTTCGCAATGCAATCGGTCGCAACGTTTGTTTCTCGGAAGACATCACATATCTGCACTGAAGAAAACAGTTGTAATAAACAAAGGATATCAGAAATTAACATTTCGATATCTCATGGACAATGCCAGATCTTATTCAGGACGTTCACTATTGTAAGGTTGTCACACTCCAGTTGGATATTAGGAATACCCATTTCGTGTGCTTTGAATAAAGCATTTCTAACCGCTATAGTTTCTGTTTTCAGAGGAGTTGATATACCATATTTTTTACCAAATATAAGGAGAGGTTCACCTTTATTATCACGAAAGATGAAACCATAACTAAATTCACCATTCGTTTTCGTAGATCCATTAGTATTAATTTTAAGTATATTTTCTAGTGGTTTTTTCCATTTTTTCAAAATCCGCCCTTTTTTGGTGGACGATATATTTCTGGGGATAGAATTAGCCAAACAGTCTGGATTCCATTTTTTCGTCTTATTCCAATTGTCAATTTGATTGTTTATGTAACGTGGTACATTTTTTATCGGTTCATTATCATTATTTGTTCTGTCAAAGCTTTGTTGGTTTCTATAAAACCAGATACCCTACCATGATACTGCTAGTTCAGTGAATTGTGATTTGTCTGTTTTATTTCGGATTTCCTCAATAATCTCATCTGTTTTTTTAGTTCCAATGATTAAGGATCTTATGATGTTATAAATTTGTTTGTTCAATTTTCTATAGTGTTCAACGTATGGTTAGACTGGAATACGAGGTGATTAGAATATTCAGTTAGTGAGTTACATCTAATACAGCCTTGTATGGTCGGAAGTGTAGATCTCCAATTTATTGGGATGAGAATGCCAACAAAATTCTGCTAGGGCCAGAATTGGTCGGGAGGACTGCCTCAGATATGGCTTTGATCAGACAGAGGATGCTTACATCTCAGAGTTGACAGAAGTCTTATGTTGATTTGAAACGTAGGAATGTCGAGTTTGAGGTTGGTGACAAGGTGTTCGTCAAGGTGTCGCCATCCAAGGGTGTGTTCAAGTTCGGCAAGCGTGGGAAGCTCAATCCTCGCTATGTGGGGTCATTTGAGATCCTTGACAGAGTCGGATCTTTGTCATACTGTTTAGCGCACATCCTGTGCATAATGTGTTCCATGTGTCTCTACTGAGGAAGTATGTACCGGATGAGTCTCATGTTCTGAATTATGACGACATTGAGATTCAGGCGAATGGCACATACGAAGAGAGACCCGTGCACATCATAGAACTTCGTAAGCTAATAGAATAAGACGACAACTCATGCCTCTGCGCCCCTAGACGAATAGAATAAGACGACAACTCGTGCCCCTGCGCCCGTAGGCTGATAGAATAAGACGACAACTCATGCCCCTGCCCGTAGGCTGATTGAATAAGACGTCAACTCGTGCTCCTGCACCCCGAAGGCTAATATAATAGGATGACAACTCGTGCCGCTGTGTCCCATAGGCTAATGGAATAAGACTCATTCCCCTGCGGTCTATAGTCTAATAGAATAAGATGACAGTTCATGTCCTTGTGACCCGCATGCTTGTTGTTTCAAACAATCTGTAATATGTTTCAAATAGTATGATTTTTTATCATGAATTTAAGAGAAAGGGCTGGAAACTTAGCTTTTGAGTCTTCTTTTGTTGACCATTGTCGACACAATCCGATATCGCACTTTCATTAGCGATTTTCTCCAAAAAATGTTCCAGCACACGTAGTACGATCGAGTTAAAAGTTAGATCATATATGTGAATTGGACTTTTACCCGAACATATATATCCGCCATGATGGGCCCTTGTTCCTTCTTCAATCTAGAAAGCGGACCACTTCTGTTAGCATGTTCAATGCTTGCTGCTGTTTTTTACTTCCTCCTGTGTTCATAGCCTCGGCTGCTGAACCATATGACAGAGAACGAAAAATGTTGTCCCCATGCGCACAAAGGAATCAACCCCACATAGAAAACAAATTGAGCAGACCATCAGCACAAGAAACACTACAATTCCAAGCTACCGAAGTCAATTCTGAAGTAACCGGATATCCCCAGACATATTTCGTCCGGATAGAATCACAAGTGCTTTGTATCTTGCTTGTTCATCACCTACATTCACCACCAACAATCCATGTTCGACCCCAAGATAAACACCTTTCAAGTCATTTAATCCAAGATCTGACCTCAGCATCGTATACCTCTTGCTCCAATTAGATGAACCGGCCTATTAAATTGTCTTAAACCATCTCCAAGTAATATTGAATCACTTCTGAACTTGTACATGTTGTCCACAAATAAGAAACCACGTCACTTTGAAGCATTTTTCCGGCACCGATGGAAGGTCCTAACCGCCACGATCCATCGTCGGAGAAACCTTGCAGCGTCACGAACGCAACAACACCGACCTCGACCCATTTGGTCGCCGTTCGACCCGCCGACGAACCACTCAAAAATTGCCACACCAATGACCTTACTCCTCAAACAAGAATTTCAATCAGTAAAGAGAAACCTGTTCTTCTTCCTTGGACACATCCTGACTAATAGATGTTTTGAGGGGCCCGTACTAGATGCAAACTCTTTCTAGTAGTTTTCTTCATTTTGCATATTTGAACTTATCAACTCAAACAATTGATCAAAAAGAAGACTTTCCCCCTCCTGCTTCGAATGTTTAAGTTCGTGCTATATTCTTTACACGATTATCAAGAGAAGGAAAGATACCTCAGATACCTCATCCCCTGCAATGCAGCGGTGTTTACAGATATATCAAAGAAAGTGATATCGCCCAAGCAACGACTAAATATCGCTCTCCCGACTAGTGGCCAAGGCCACCGCAGCGCGATGCAAGTCTTCGAGCGCACTCTTCATCGCCTTATGGAATAGTGGGCCTCCTCGACTGGGTTGCGATCCGAGCATCAGCCAGGCCTTGAGTGGCTCGATCAACAACCATCGGTTCGGCCGTTTTTCGTCCGATCAGATTCGTCGATGCCTCCATGGTGATCATTGTCGCCCTCGTTACCCACGGATGGCGCCAAATGTGGTAGCATAAACTTGTACCATTAAATCAACTGAAAAACGAGTCCAATCAACGAACAAGATTTATACCCAAAAAACGAGTCAACAGGAATAATATTTTAATTTAGTATGTATTATTATAATTATAAAACTGATGAGGAAAAATATATCTTTCCTAAATTATTTTAGTTAGCTATTATCCTAATTAAAGATTATAATTAATTATGAATGGTAAATTAGATAACTTTCGTGCATCTTTTATCAATTAAAAGACAATTAATAGGCGTATTAAGTGATAGGAAGGTTCCTTGCCCATGTAATAAATAACCTAAAACCTAGTTTCTTCCTTCTTTTTGATACGTTCTTTTTCTTGGAGTCATCCTCTATTAGAGAGTAATTGATAATATTAAGGGTTTGTTTGGTACTTTATTTTATTTTATTTTCAAATAAATATATTTTCCTCTCTTTACGTTTTCTTATGTCACGCAATTAAATTTTGAAATTTTAGAAACTACTTTTATATAAAAATTCTGAATAAATGCATCATATTTATATTAACAACGATCAACTTTGTAATAAACAACTTCGAAAACATATAAACCACGTAAACCTTTTGTTTTGAATTTTTTGACATACGGAGTATCCTTTTATGTGTGAGTGATGAAACATAAACGTGCTCTATCATTAAGGTTTAGGGCCTCAAAAACTATGATGATTTAGTCATTATTGTACGTGGTGAGCTTGGGTGGTTTCTTTCCCACGTGGCATGTTGACATCGTTAATTACCCGTGTGTTTGAAATGAAGAAAGTGAGTTGTGATAGTATAATTAATTTCAGAAGAAAACGAGAGAGTTGGACTTGCAAGGCAGTAGGTTTGTGTTTTGAATGGACTTCTCTACGCACAACGCAGGTAACTTCCCGGAACGTACTTCAGACACGTCTAGCTTCGCTGTGGTCAACAATCTATAATGAAGGTAGCTATTATAATACAGAACTCCAATTAGGACGTAGAAACGCTATGTCCGATTCGGACTAATAAATATTTCTTTGATTCTCTCTACCTCCACACCACCATTATTAGTATAGTCTTACATTTATTCTGTTCTCAAAAGAAATATTGATGATCTGGACAAGACAATGGATGAGATTAATGAGCATACAGAAAACATGAAGCAAATACAAGAAGCACTTTCTGCTCCTATTGGGACATCAACTGATATTGACAAAGTTGATACAGTTGTTTGCTTTTCTTGGTTTTGTTCATTAACAATTCAATTGTAAAATTCAAAAGAATGATAGAGATGTACTACTCTTTGTAGGATGAACTACAAGCAGATCTTAAAAAAATTTAAAAACCCAAGTAGATAGTCTACACGGAAAAAATATAATGATTGTGAATAACACTCCATCTCAAAGATGGAAAATAAGAATTTACTTCTCTGTTCATGAACCCAATGAGATACACCCGTCGGAAGCAATGGTGAGAATAAGCACCATGGAACCATCAAGAGAAGAAATTGGCCAAGAAATTATGAAATCAAAGAAGGAATCCCATCAAGAAAACTGCCCAGGAGAACTACGTTTTTGCCAAGACTTGGAGAAATTGACCTACTTACAATTATAGTTTCCGTAAAACAATGAAATGGCAGTGGATAATTTAAAATATAACAAACAGTTGGATCATAGAACTCCATCTCCACAAAATAGCCAAAAGAATTGATAAATATGACAAAAGATGAATCAAGTCATAGACTTGTTAACCCTTTAAGTGAGGGTGTCAAGATATGCTAGAACAAGCTAGAACCTTAGTGTGACAGTCATGTGTAATTAATAGTCAAACAAAAATACCTATTTTTAGGTAGCTTTTTAAGCATAAGAACACAAAATATAACAAACAAAGTCAATGGTTCTTATAGGATAATTTAAAATCTAATATATGGACTCCATGAACAGAATCCAACATCCAGGCGAGAGATTGATGGCCAAAAGAAAATTTTAGGTGCATTCCAAATCTAAGTACAAGAATGTCTCTCTTTCAATCATGTTCCCTAGGCATTTCATCGAATACTTTAAGTGCCTAATTCCTAAACCTAAGTTTCAAGAGGTTGCAGCCTACAAATTTTCACATGTCCTTTCAAGCACACATCATGTTCACTCCTAGACATTTCATCGAACACATTGAGTGCCTAATTTCTAAAACCTAAGTTTCAAGAGTTTTCAGTCTACAAATTTTCACATGTCCTTTCAAGCACACATAAACCTACCTCCTCATAATACCATAAATTCCTCAAATCCTAAACTGGACTCAATACTTTGCAATTGCAATAAATTAAAACGGTCAAAATTTCAATCTAAACCTAAGACAATCAAAGACAAACTCAGAAATTTGAACACAATTTTCCAATAGGAGATACACAGGAACATGTAATCAAACTTAGAAGCATGGATCGCCAAAATATCATCCTTAATCTCAAAATTTACAACTATTGACACTTACTTCATAGTCCATAAGTAATGGAAGGCGCACAACGAAAACTATGAAGTGAAGTTCGAGGAGACGAATGTGTCAGATATATTTCCAACTCTATTTCTAATAAACTAATTTTGGTATTTATTTCATTATTTCAAAATGGGAAGTATATTAGAAATTATTAACTTATTACAACTTTAAGTTATGAGTCATTTAAATATCGGAAGAATTATGTGCACTACTTTTTTTTTCTGGGTACACTACATATTGAAACGCAACAATCTTGCTTAAGCAAGATTTTTGCGTTTCATGGCAAAAATACCCAAAAAATGCGTTTTGGTACTGAGATGAAACGCAGGTATTTTGCTTAAGCAAAATACCTGCGTTTCAAAAAAAAAAAAAAAAAAAGTGAAACGCAAGATATTTGCTTAAGCAAATATCTTGCGTTTCACTTTTTTTTTTTAAAAAAAAATTGTCTTCATACAAAGAAACGCAGGCATTTTGCTTAAGCAAAATGCCTACGTTTCAACTTTTTTTAATTAAAAAAAAGAGCGAAAAGCACGATCCTTGCTTAAGCAAGGATCCTGCGTTTCACTAAAAAAAAATTCTCCAAAATTGCACTTTTTTTACATAATCATGTAGAGAATTTCAATACGAGTCCGTACATATAAAATTCGTCCAAAACAAACATACGTTTGCCCCTTCAAAAGCCTCAAAAACGAAGTCTTTATACGCTTTTTTTTTTACAATTTGGTGCCCGGCATATAAGGCATTGTAGTGAATTTTTTTGGTATTTTCAACATTTTTCTACTATAATTTTGTATAAGATTTTAATACGAGTATGTAACTATACGTTAGAACCATAATATATAATTATAATATATAACTATATAATATAACAATAGTATATAATTATACGATATAACAATAGCATATAGCTATACTATATAATAATACGAAATAACAATAGTATATAACTATAGTATGAAACTCTATGATATAACCATAGTATATAACTATTTGTTAGAACCATAATATATAATTATAGTATATAATATAACCATAGAACGTTAGAACCATAATATATAATTATAGTATATAACTATACGATATAACCATGGTATATAACTATAGTATATAAATGAACGATATAGCAATAA
Source organism: Rheum nobile (assembly GCA_027886185.1). Taxonomy (NCBI): domain Eukaryota; kingdom Viridiplantae; phylum Streptophyta; class Magnoliopsida; order Caryophyllales; family Polygonaceae; genus Rheum; species Rheum nobile. The sequence goes on from WOAB01000163.1 coordinate 4,736,122, forward strand.
TATATATATAACTATACAATATAGTCATAGTATATAGTTATATATTATGATTATATCTTATAGTTATATCCAATTTGGTTATATCTTATGGTTATATCCTATAGTTATATCGTATGGTTATATCCTTTAGTTATATACTATGGTTATATATTATAGTTATATACTATAGTTATATACTATAGTTATATATTATAGTTATATCCTTTTGTTATATACTATGGTTATATCTTATAGTTATATACTATGGTTATATCTTATAAGTATATCCAATTTGGTTATATCATAGTATATAACTATACGATATAACCATGGTATATAACTATAGTATATAAATGAATGATATAGCAATAATATATATATAACTACACGATATAAGCATAGTATATAGTTATATATTATGATTACATCTTATAGTTATACCCAATTTGGTTATATCTTATGGTTATATCCTATAGTTATATATTGTGGTTATATCTTATAGTTATATCCACTTTGGTTATATCGTATCGTTATATCCTATAATTATATATATTAGTTATATCTTATAATTATATCCAATTTGATTATATCATATCGTTATATCATATAATTATATATTATGATTATATCTTATAGTTATATCCAATTTGGTTATATCTTATAGTTATATCCTTTAGTTATATATTATGGTTATATCCTATAGTTATATACTATGGTTATATCTTATAGGTATATCCAATTTGGTTATAGCTATAGTATATAACTATACGATATAACCATGATATATAACTATAATATATAAATGAACGATATAGTAATAGTATATATATATATAACTATACCATATAACCATAGTACATAGTTATATATTATGATTATATCTTATGGTTATATCCTATAATTATATACTGTGGTTATATCTTATAGTTATATCCAATTTGGTTATATCGTATCATTATATCCTATAATTATATACTATGGTTATATCCTATAGTTATATACTATGGTTATATCCTGTAGTTATATATACTATGGTTATATATTATAGTTATATCCTTTAGTTATATATTATGGTTATATCCTATAATTATATCATATGGTTATATCCTTTAATTATATCATATGGTTATATCCTATAATTATATAATATGGTTATATCTTACAGTTATATTCAATTTGGTTATATTATATCGTTATATACCATAGTATAAAATTATAGGATATATCCATAAGATATAATCAAACTGGATATAACTATATAATATAACCATAATATATAACTATAGGATATAACCATAATATATAACTATATGATATAACCATAAGATATAACCAAATTGGATATAACTATAAGATATAACCATAGTATATAACTATAGGATATAACCTTCGTATATAACTAAAGGATATAACTATAATATATAAACATAGTATATAACTATAAGATATAACCATAGTATATAATTATAAGATATAACGATATGATATAACCAAATTGGATATAACTATAAGATATTACCATAGTATATAACTATAGGATATAATAACTAAATTGGATATACCTATAAGATATAACCATAGTATATAACAAAAGGATATAACTATAATATATAACTATAGTATATAACTATATTATATAACCATAGTATATAACTAAAGGATATAATCATACGATATAACTATAGGATATAACCATAAGATATAACCAAATTGGATATAACTATAAGATATAATCATAATATATAACTATATACTATGACTATATTGTATAGTTATATATATACTATTGCTATATCGTTCATTTATATACTATAGTTATATACCATGGTTATATCGTATAGTTATATACTATAATTATATATTATGGTTCTAACGTTCTATGGTTATATTATATACTATAATTATATATTATGGTTCTAACAAATAGTTATATACTATGATTATATCGTAGAGTTTCATACTATAGTTATATACTATTGTTATATCATATTGTTATATAGTATAACTATATGCTATTGTTATATCGTATAATTATATACTATTGTTATATTGTATAGTTATATATTATAATTATATATTATGGTTCTAACGTATAGTTACATACTCGTATTAAAATCTTATACAAAATTATAGTAGAAAAATGCCGAAAATACCAAAAAATTTCACTACAATGCTTTATATGCCGGGCACCAAATTGTAAAAAAAAAGCGTATAAAGACTTCGTTTTTGGGGCTTTTGAAGGGGCAAACGATGTCCGTTTTGAACGAATTTTATATGTACGGACTCGTATTGAAATTCTCTACATGATTGTGTAAAAAAGTTCAATTTTGGAGAAATTTTTTTAATAGTGAAACGCAGGATCCTTGCTTAAGCAAGGATCCTGCTTTTCGCTCTTTTTTTTATTAAAAAAAGCTGAAACGCAGGCATTTTGCTTAAGCAAAATGCCTGCGTTTCTTTGTATGAAGACAATTTTTTTTTTTTTAAAAAAAGTGAAACGCAAGATATTTGCTTAAGCAAATATCTTGCGTTTCACTTTTTTTTTTTTTTTTTTTTTTGAAACGCAGGTATTTTGCTTAAGCAAAATACCTGCGTTTCATCTCAGTATCAAAACGCATTTTTTGGGTATTTTTGCCATGAAACGCAAAAATCTTGCTTAAGCAAGATTGTTGCGTTTCAATATGTAGTGTACCTAGAAAAAAAAAGTAGTGCACAAAACCTTTGCCTTAAATATTCTAATATTGTGCTAATTTAAATTTAAATAAAATTTATCAATTTTAATCTAGATTATTTGAGTTAAGATTAACACTAATAAAGTGTTAATTAAGATTTAAATATGGTTAATTTTATAAAAAGATGTGACTTAAGCTTAATTTCAACCTAAATTAATTTTTCTACGTCTTAATTTTGGGTTAAAATAATTATATAAATTTAGTATAATAAAATTAATAAGTTTGGATAATTTTTAGTATTGTTGAAGTGAAATGAGGGCATTTTGCCCAACTTTAAAAAGTTGGGAAAAATAATGCAAATAAGCCAAAATTGTGGGAGGCCGTGCGTAATTAAGCCTTCATCTTCAACCTCCAGCCACCAAAATGGAAGCTCTGTTCGATGGCAAAATTCAACCCAAATTCGAGTGCAACTTTTAAAATCCAAACATGGATTTTTATGGTAAGATCAAGACGTATCTAATCCCACAAGAATTGGGAATCAAAACCCCCCATATCGTCCCAATTTTCCCCGAAAAGGCAAGCAATGTCACGCACTGCGTCGATCGTGTGTTTGATGAAATTCGATCTGATTCAGGATCAATGTGCGCCAGATTTAACGTGCTTGTGAATCTATCTTCATGGGCAATCCAACCACTATAAAAGGAGCCTCACCCATGGTTATTTCGGCATCCAATTTCAATTGAAAATCTCATGAACCCTAGAATTAGGTCGCCGTTGTTCGTCGTTTAATTACGGCCACCACCGAGCTCCACCGCTGCAATTGTCGCCACCAATAGCACCACCCATAAGTCCTCTTTAAAATACCTTGACCCTGACCCCGGTGATGCTCCGACGAGTCATAATTTTACCAGTTTCCGGCCGGTGCCATCCGCGAACCTCTAGTGAATAATTTTACCCCATTTCGGTTTTGATTTATTATTTTGCTTTAATTTATCATGATTAATTAGATTAATTTGGTTTACTTAAATTTTTTATTAGATTAATTTAATATTATTGTTATTAAAATTAAATTAATTATATTTTTTGGGTATTATCTTATATTATGAATTGTTAATTTATAACATTTCATTAGACAATAATTTGGGTTATAAATTTATTGGAGTTGTAAATAAATAAATAAATTTATTTATGTTATGATTATTTAGAATATACGACTAAATGATTTTCAGTATCGTATAAATAATCGTTTTATTGTTAAGCCTTGAAAAGTGATTTATTTAGAGTTAAATAAATTCAATTAGAAACCGAGACATTGTATCCTTCAAATTTCAATATTGAATAAATTATCTAATTATAATTTATTTATTGTGTGTGATTTGGGTATGTCTCGAAATTGCTTTTGGAACGGAATTAAAGCATGAAGTCAATTTGCTACTCAGAAGCAATCGTTCCCGTTATACCGTTCACCTTCTACGTGATTTCAAGCAAGTGGCGGTTCGTTCTTGTAATTTATTCCATATTCATCTTAATTGACAATGAATCGATTATGCTATTAAATTGGGATAAATATTCTTAATTTTCATTTGGGAATAAATTGGTGTGTAAATGAACCTTATTTATTAGGTAGTATATTTGCTAGCATCGACCCTCATATATATATATATATACATTATTATTGTAGGATTCTAGATGAACTTTGGTGTGGATTTGTTGTGCATTTGGTGTAGACTTATATGCGCTAGTTAGCACGAGTATTCGTAGGAACATTATTTACCATGCGAGGTTTAGCTGTTTCTTTATAACTAGGTATTGTTGGGCCTCATTCTTAACGGATCTCCACTAGAGCGGCCCATTAGATCGAAGAAGCATTTCCTTCTAGAAGGATCGTCTGATTGAACGACGAACGAAGATCTCAGCCTCAATGGATAGGAGAAGCTATTGAGCCCCGGATTGTATGGATTAACATGCCGGCCCACACGGCGGTTACAACCAACTTGATTTGCTCATAAATACCGTAGGATCGTGGCCATCAGGTAATAAAATCCGACGAACTCCGAAGATCACGGACGACAACGGCTAGTCAAGCTAATCTTTGGAAATTAAGTGTGTATATATTAGATGATTTAGGATCATTGTGAGGGGATTACAATCCTTACTGAATACAAACTACTATCTACTACTCTCTTGCTTACTCTCACCATTGTTCCCTAGCTCGGACCTTCATTTCAATATTGAAGCGATCGACGATTAGATCATTTGATTCGACCAGTCTCTTATTCGAAAGAGATAAGCTTACCTTTGCATCTATTTAATCTTATTTCGTCTAGATCTTTGTTTGATTTGGATCATTCAGATATAATCGATAGTATTATTGTCTAGTTACCCTTCTCAAGGCGATTCAGGTCGGTTCGATCTTTTTCATCCCAAAACAATTTGGCGCCCACCGTGGGGCATCTAGCCAATCAACGATCCAATCATCAATCCAACTCCCATCCCATCATGACCGGCGCAGGAAACCCCGTGGTCCTCGTCGAAGATCCAACCCAAGGCAACGTCAAATCGCAAATCAGGCAGAGGACGTCAGCGCCCAACCAGTCGCGGATTCACAAATACAAGAACTCGCAAGAGCCATTAGCGTCCTTCAAGAGGAACTGGCTCAATAGCGTACCAGGACCGAAACGCGAAGTGCTCAATCTGAATATGAAATCGCTCGACTAACCCGTGAAAATGAGTTTTTAAGGTCGCAGGTACACTCGGCCGTATCGGTTCCCAGAGGCTCAAGACGCGTTGATAGGGCATTGTCGTGACACCTAAACAAAATAATCCTAAACAAACCTAACTAATGTAGTCTGGTAAGCAAGGGTCGAATCCCACAGAGAATCAAGTTATATTTCATGTTTGCAAAATCATTCACCAATTGATAACAAAGACAAAGGGGGGGTTTTGAATGAAACAAACTAAGAAAACGATAAATAAAATATAGAAAGCTTGGCTAGACAAATATCCACCTTTAGTTTGGTTGATCGATCATTGATTACTCCTAGTCCTCAATACTCATGAATGTCCTAATTCCTGTTCTGAATTAGTTACCAGTCCAACCAGTCCTGATAACCCTAACTATCAAATAACCTAGAAGACCTTCTAGATTGAATCTAACAGCAGCAATGAATTCAGGAATAGATAGGTACATGCAAGTGTAGCAACCAGTCATACAATTGCATGCAATTAATTCTCTACACAAACTAAGGGATTTAGATTCTCAACCAGTATCCTCTAATCCTTAGTAGTATGATCAATAACAATCTCAACATGTTGTATAGAAAAGGGGAACCAATAGCTTAATACTAATTTCTCTAGGTTGTCAGACTAGAGGGAACTACTATTAACAATCTAATTGATGTCCTAATCAACAAATCAAGGGGAATCGATATATGATCAATGAAATTAAGCACGAGAGAGAATTAAAACAATCATAGAAAGAGTAAAGGAATAAACTCACAATCCAATCAATCCAAAGACTTCAATTGTCTGCCTGGGCAAAAGGTAAAAACAATGATGAATGAAACTCTAGAATGACGAACTCTCAAACCTAATGCTAAAGAGAGTATATATAGGGCTTCTAACAAATGACCTAGCCCAATAAGAAAAGAAACGGAATAAAATGAGAAAATAAGAAAAGAAAACAGAAAAGATAGATTCGGGAAAAGTCCGAACTTCTTGCGTTGATGACCCGCGATCGCGGCCCATGGACCGCGATCGCGGCCCCTTGTGGCTCCGCGCTCTTCACACTTCTCCGCGCCTGCAGATAATTCTTGACTTGCCCCGAGGAACCGCGATCGCGACACCCTTGCCTGCGGTCGTGGTTAATGCTCGGCCTTTACTCCTTGGCTTCGCCTCCTAACCTCTCCTCTTCACTTCCTTGACATCTTCTCTTGGTGGTTTCTTCATAAATCTTCAACCTTTCCTCAGGTGGTCAACTCCTCTTCCTCTGGATGTCTCCAATTAGCTCCTCCAGACCACCAAAACCACACTTCTCCGCTCTAACTCCAGAATCTCCAATTGTGCTCTAAATCCAACCAAACAACACCTCAAACATGGTAACAACCCCTAGAAATACACTATAAAATAGTGCCGATCACGCGTGGTCAACACGGAAAGACTATCCACACGACTCGACCTGGACGGAGCGGACACGACACCCGCAGTGGCGACCAATGCTTCCCAGCCTGCTGGTATATTTCAGACCCCTCCAGTCACTTTCGTTACGACTAACATGCCAAGTTCTATAGCCGAGCCTTCCGAAGCTCGAGCGACCCATCCACAGGTGACGGCTCCGGCCGACCTCCAGGCCCTCATACAGCAAGCTATCAACGAACATATGAAGGCTCTAGACGACCACATTGCACGGATCCCGGGAGTTCCCCAACCAATCGAGAAGGAGGCAATCGACGGATACGAAGACTCACCTTTCGTAGAGGCGATCGCACGCGTCCAAATTCCAAAAAAGTTCCATGTTCCCAACATGCCCAACTACGACGGGACCGGGGACCCCGACGATCACGTCTCAATTTACAAGCAAAAATTAATGACTATTTCGATTCCAAGAGGGAACCGTGAGGCAGTCATGTGCAAAATCTTTGGCACGACCCTCGCGGGACCTGCACTAACATGGCTTATGCATTTACCACAGGGTTCCATTGCTTCCTTTGCCGACTTGATCAATTCGTTCAAAATTCAATTTGCCAGCAGTCGACGATTAGAGAAACAATCAAGCGATCTGTACAGAATCGTACAAAGGTGTGGTGAACCTCTAAGAGACTATCTTAACAGGTACAACAAAAAAAAGGTCGCAATCCCGCATTGCGACGTTCCCACATCGATCGAAGCATTCCGCCAGGGTTTGATCAGGGGTAGTGAACTCTACCGCAAACTGGCCAAATATCTGTGCCGAAGCTTTGAAGACGTACACGCCAAAACCATGGCACAAGTCAGACTTGAAGAAGACGAGGAGCCCTCCAAAACAAACAAAAGCCCCGATCGAGTCGATCGAATAGCATCCTCAGATCATCGACGTGATCAACGACACCAACCTTATCCTAAGGGGCGGAGCGACCCCGGTCAGGTAAACAACTCTTATGGCAGGAACCAGGATTGGAGGAACAACCCCGCTCTTCCTCCGAAGCTCCACTCTTACAACTTCAACATCTCCGCATCGGAACTCGTAAAGAGTTTCGACAGATATGGAAAAGAGGTAAGGTGGCCCTGGAAGAGCGACAAACCAGATGCAAAGAAAGACATGAATCGATGATGCGAGTTCCACGGGGACCACGGGCACTCAACAGACGAATTCATAGCTCTCTATAAGGAAGTCGCAAGACTCCTCGCACATGGACTGTTACGTGACGTCATCTCCGAAAAAGCCAAAATGACCCTCGATCAAAGGGACCAGGTAACATCTGATAAGCCGTCTTCTCCGATTCCTACTAAAATTGTTAACACCATTTCAAGAGGGTCAGACGTGTGTGGAAACACATACTCGGCCGCCAAAAGATACGCCCGAGAAAGCAAAGGTGACATGCCGATTCGGGCAGAGACAAGACAGTCACAAATCGCCAACGCCCCCGCTATCACTTTCGATGACTCGAAAGCCCAAGAGTTTGGCGACCACCACGATAGTTTGGTAATTTCTCTTTTGATTAGCAACTGTCTTATCCGTCGTGTTTCAATCAACACATGTAGCTCCACCAACTTGTTGACACTCGACGCCTTGAAGGGTATGGGTTTAAGCGAGGACGACTTGACTAGAAACTCTACCCCGCTGGTCGGATTCAGCGGGGAAGTTAAATCCAAGGCGAGATCGTGTTGACGACATACGCTGGTGGAGTCAACCAACAGGTAAAGTTCTTAATACTCGACTGCCCATCCCCATACAACGGAATCCTTGGCAGGCCCTGGATCCACGCCATGAAAGTTGTACCTTCCACTTACCACCAGACAATAAAATTCCCTACTAAGTGGGGGGTACAGGAAATAAGGGGCGACCAGCGAGCTGCTAAGGAATGCTACGTCACTTCAATGAAATGGGCAGTCGACAAGTCTTCCGCATAGCAATCACAGTATGGCGAAGGAACCACGCGATACATCGAACCAGAAATGGAACAACTCGACGAGATCGCGTTGGATCCCTCAAAGCCAACACAGATGGTAAAAGTCGAATCGGATCTAAACGATTCGACTAGATCAGATTTAATTTCCTTTTTATGGTCCAACTCTAATTGTTTTGCCTGGTCACACGAAGACATGGTGGGTATCTCCCCAAATATTATTACTCACAAATTGAATGTAGATCCTACATGTCCTACGGTCAAACAAAAAAGGAGAAAGTTCACACCATAGCGTAACAAAATTGTAGACGACGAGGTCAAAAATTTACTCGAGACATGTAAAATAAGAGAAGTCAAGTACCCCGACTGGCTAGCAAACGTCGCCGTGGTTCAAAAGAAGAATGGGAAATGAAGAGTATGCATCGACTTCACAGACCTAAATAAGGCCTGTCCAAAAGACTCCTTCCCATTACCACATATCGACGGCATGGTTGACGCGACCGCCGGACACGAAATGCTAACATTCATGGACGCGTTCAGTGGATACAACCAAATTCTCATGGACCACGACGACCAAGAAAAGACAACCTTCATAACAAGCCAAGGTACGTACTACTATAAAGTAATGCCTTTTGGATTAAAAAATGTAGGGGCCACATATCAGAGGTTGGTGAACAAAATGTTCAAAGACCAGATCAGAGACACCATGGTAGTTTACATCGATGACATGCTCGTCAAATCCAAAGCGGCAAGGGACCACATCGAACACCTGAAAGAAGCATTCGAGGTATTGAAAAGACATAACATGAAACTAAACCCGACTAAATGCTCTTTCGGAGTGTCTTCGGGAAAATTTTTGGGATACATGGTGACACAAAGAGGGATAGAAGCCAGTCCAGACCAGATAAAGGCTATCGTCAACCTTAGGTCCCCCCGATGTGTCAAGGACGTCCAGAAGTTGACAGGACGGATAGCGGCATTGAACAGATTCATATCAAAGTCTTCGGATAAATGCAAGCTCTTCTATGAGGCCCTTAAAAAGAATAAGTCATTGGACTGGATAACAACACACAAACAAGCCTTCCAAGACTTAAAAACGTATCTGGCGAGTCCACTCCTGCTAGCTAAACCAAAAGACGACGAGCCATTACCACTGTATCTAGCCGTATCAGAATCGGCCGTCAGCGCAGTCTTGACAAAAGAGGAAGACGGTAAATAATCACCGGTCTACTATGTAAGTCGTTCACTGCTTCCTGCCGAGACAAGGTACACGTCACTTGAAAAATTAGTCTTGGCACTAGTTATGGCCTCAAACAAGTTAAGACCCTATTTCGAATCACATGCTATTATTGTGAGGACTAACTATTTTGGGCGAAAAAGATCGAACCGACCTGAATCGCTTAAAGAAGGGCAACTAGACAACAATTAGATTGATAATATCTAGATAATCCAAATCAACTAGAAATTAGAACGTAATGAGTTAGAAATAACGTGGAGACTGGCTTATCCCCTTCAAGTAGGAGGTTGGTCGAACCAAAGGTGAAGGTTGCCGGACATTTGAATACTAGAACACTGATTCCGAGCCGATGAACTTAGATGAGTATAGAAATGAGAGCGTTGTTGTTTGTATTATGTCTGAGAGTACTTGTGTCCTGTACAATGATTCCTAGAACCCTTTATATACATTTAATCCTAGGAAATATCTAGCCATTTCCTTGTCCGTGATCTTCGCTTGTCAGCTTTAATTGCTGGATTTGCCATAATCTTATGGCATTTATGTCTTGATCTCGCAGGCTTGTAGCCGTTGTATGGGATCTGGATTTTTCGTAACGCTTCCGATCGTGGTGTCTTCATGACCTTGGCTTTTATTGTCTGGTTTTGGTTGTTTTGTCGTTTGGTCGCTTCCTCGGTTGGTCGCTTCGAAGGAAAAGAAAACGGCTTCGCGTACTGGACTGCCTCTTTCCGAAGGTCCACTAAGATCATGGCCCAACAATTGCCCCAAGGAATCGAGCTGGGCCGGAGATGGCAGTTGAGGGACAGTTGGATTCCTTCTTTTTTCTGGACGTGATCTTTTCCTTGCAGATTTGTTGTAGCAGATTGATGATGACGTGTCACCTCCTTATTGGTTGCCATACTTGACTGCGGTTTTAAACAGTTTCGCATAAATGGCCATCACTTCCCTTTCTTTTCATCATCATCTCTTTTGGCTTCTCAAGAGGTTTTTCTTTGTGCTTGTACTATGTCGTCTCCGAAGTCGAAGAAGTCCAGGGCCTCGTCTTCTGGCGTTATTGGAAAGAGTAGCGAATTCTCCCCCTCAAATCTTCTCAGTTCAGAGGATTCTTTGGCCGGAACCCTAACCCAATCAGAGTTGGACACGATCTTGGAAGTGGTCCGCTGCATTTCCAATCGGATTCCGAGAAGCATTACTCGGTCCAGCTGCATGACGTGCGGTGTTTCTAGCGTTCACCATCTGATTGTGTCTACGTATATTAGATAGGTACCAACAAATTTAAGGTGCAAGTAATAAATACTTTAAAGTGCAATATCTCAGGTAGTCATCTAATAAACTCCACTTTTCATTAATGAAACACACACCAAGCGTCACTCAACAACTGAAAGGGAAATATGGAAAAAGAACGTTAGGAGACTTCTGCTCCAGTGTTGTTCGAAAAGGGAAAACACTAGAAAGAAAACTATAACTAGGCTATCATTCACTGCTTCCTCTCTACCGGAGGTAACTCTTCCTCTGAGTCATTAGTTAACCTCTTCTATTTTGGATCACTTGATCCCTCAGCAGGCACTGATGGCTCCCTAGACTTGCCCACATCGCCTTTCTGTGGCTCGGAGCTCCGCCATCTTCGTTCCCAAAGGTCCTTATTGTCGGGCTGATTTAAAATCTAGAAGAACTCTTCCTACTCCTCGTGGAAGGGATCCACCGGCTCCTTCTCATCCTCTGGATCCTCCATTGAGTCCTCATCTTCATCAGAGACCTCGGGGGTAGAGGTTTGCTTGGATTGCACTTCTCTTTCTTCCCCACTCTCGGACTCGGACTCTTCGGTCAACAGGGTGAACTTACGCACCGATCTGCCGACCATTAGAACTTCTACAGACTCAGGCTTAGACTTAATTGTCGGAGCGGCCTCAGATTCATCTTGGGTCTTAAGTTGGGCTCTAGGGAATACCATTGTCTGTGAAGAGACAAGGAGAGATTTAGAACTTTCTTGTTTATAGAAATTCTATCTTCCATAACAAGCGGAAATGATCGGACAACGAACGTTGGCAGAAGTTTTGAAAACGTATTTTCCACAAAACTTGTTAAGGTAAACTGAAACTCGTTTGTTAATTCTGTTTCTACTAAATTATTGTGATTTAAAATCTACTTCAAAAATGTTTCTATCTTTAAACCTTACTTAGGGCCTATAGTAAAGAAATCCTATACATAAAGTTTTTGTTTTATAAAACCCTAAATAACCGCAAAAATGGTTTAAAAGTTTAGAGTTTTAAAACTTTTAGCTCTGATACCAAATCTGTAACACCCCCAAAATACCCTTTGGAAATATTACCGCCAGTGACCTCAGATTACACATCTGGGGTCACCCAAGGCTTAACCATTTTATAACAAACTATATAATAATATAAACTTTATTAAATGACATACGACTGCCCAAATAATATTTTATTACAAATGTTGAAATTACAATTCGATAACAAAATCGAGTACAACTATTTATTACAGCGGAAGTCTTGAAATAAAATGACTCAACGGGTCTTGACCTTGCGATCTTACGCCTAGGATCTCAACCTTGGAAAAACACGGAAAAATGCCAATTGCCCTCACGTCGAGTCCTTGCCTTTCCTGATGCGGAAACTTATCTGATGTGCCGTATGAGACGGATGACACCAGCCAACCATGCAAGGGAAAATAATCGGTTGATTAGTCTAATGAAAGACTATGTAAGGGCAAAAACAGAATGGTTCTAGTGATCGTAACCGTTTACTATCATTGTTCCTCGAATGATAACCGAAGGAACGATACATAACCCGGAACGTTCACGGATTTATAAAAGAAGGTATGCAATGAAAATAAGACTCTAAAGGAAATGAGTCTTATAGGGAACGTATGACAAATGTTTGGGAACGTTAAGTTTTCACACACAAGTTTTAAGACACGACCTTGATTATTTGGGTCCACGACCAACCTCACCGCGTAATGCGAATCTAGATTGGAAAGAGGACTTACTCTAACAAGAGTCCAGGCGGTTTCCACGTTGTACTCCTCGCCCGAGGGTATATTAATTATGTGCATAACCGCACTTATCTTATTTAATTCCAAAACATATATTCACGTTAAAGCTTTTATAATATATATATCATCTCGATACAAGAGATATCTTGGGAACATTTCCCGAATGTTTGGCACCAGCTGTGTGCACCACCACCTATACTCGGATAGGGGTAGGTCATGACCAGGAAAGTGTTAGAGCAAAATCATCCTAAGCACCAAGTTATAAAGAAATGACTAGACCTCGTAAGGTACATAGCGTTCCTATGAATACTCGTTCTAACTACACATTTAAGTTCACACATAAAAAATCCACACCAATACCATCACGGTAATAACAGATATAATAGCATTGTTTCTAGCAATATATACAACCTATTATAATATCATATTTTAATCACGTCTTTTATAAAATCTGTTCCCAAACGAAAACAACATCTCATTCCAATTTAATTAACAATCAAAAGTAATTGATAACTAACGGAAACATGGAATGATAAGCAAGAGCGAACAATCACTTGCCTTAATTGAGACGAACGAAGTTGTCGGGTTCCGGATATCTGGGAACTGGAATCTGGTTACGGATTTCTACGACGACAACGAAACAACGATGAAACCCTAAGTTAATATCGATACGAACGGATAAAAATATACGAACGGAGGAATCGAAAGGAAACGAGGGTCAAAGCCATGACCGGGCTCTTCCAAGCCACGATCGCACTTGCGAAGCAAGCCGCGGTTGCGGTTTGGAACTTCCGCGGTCGCGGATTTCTGGGTAGAGCCGCGATCGCAGTGTTCATAGCCGCGGTCGCGGATCATCCCCTGACGCGACCGTGAAATCGATTCGAGGCTCACCAATTGTCGACAACGACGGTGCAACTTCCTCCTAGCAATGCTACCTCCACAGACTCCAAAGCCACCACCACCACAACGACAACCAAAAACTCCGGCGAGTAACTCCGACGAACACACGACACCGGTGAGAGCAAAATGAGAGATTGAGAGATCTGAGGATGGAGATCTCAAGCCGGTGAAGACCCCTATTTATAGGGTTGCCAAGAGTGTAACGCCGGCCATACGAAACGATCGACCTCCCCCCGGCGAAACGTCGGAAATTCAAATCGGCGAAAATGCGAATCTAATGAAGACGACGATTGAATGGTTTCCGCGATCGCTGGAACTCTTCCGCGGTCGCGGAAATGCCGCGAATGCGTCATTTGCCTTAGGTCGCGGGTTCAAGCTTGAAAATAAATTCTAGTACCCATAAAAATATTCTAAGACCCGATAATTCATCAAACGTATATTATAACGTCTAAGAGATTATTACAGAGATTCCGAACATGCCAAACGCGTCTTGCTTACAGCACGAGGGTGGGAAAATTACCCAAACACCCTTACTAAAATTGAGGGGTTATACATCACTACCCCCTTAAAAGAAGTTTCGACCCGAAACTTGGCCGATAACAGCTCAGAGAAGCGACCTTACAACAAGTTACCCAACCTTATAAGTTTAACCATGCCTAACTCATTTAACAATTTGTAAATTGGTTCAAGCATTTTGAAGTTAAAAGCTATAAGTTGGGTCAAATTACAGTTAACGTAAGGTTAACTATAATTTAGACCCTTCACAACTTAAGGGAATTCTATATCTTGCTTTCCCCAAACATATAATTTACCATATTACCCCTATGGTAACATGAGGGTTATTACATTACTACCCCCTTAAAATAGTTTCGACCCCGAAACTAGCATCACTAAGGTAGAGGGACCGGTTTCACCATTACTCTCACTACCTGAACTTAATATCCTTAATCAATTCATCCTTGTACTTGCTCTTAGGAAAACGATCTGTTTCCTCTACCATACCACTATCTCGCATATCTTATCGCCATGTGCTATACTTGTAATAACTCGTGACTACATCCACAAGTCATCATTACCTTAGAATAGTAGTCTCCAAAATCCTCGCTATAGACTTGCTATACCTTTAAGCATGAGAACACACATTTCTCTTTCAACTTTTCTCTTAACAAACCTCTCTCAGAGTACTTACTTTATCTCCCTTAAGTTGATATCCTTTAATAAATTTGGTTTTCGTAACCTATATCACCAAAGTCGAACTATTCATTCGATCATGATTCCACCCAGTACATACATAAAACTCACTTATACCCCAAACTTGGTGCATCCAATTGTCATATCGGCTTACTCTTTACATATGCATCGCATGTACCTCATTGGTTACCTGAATTAAATTTGGCCCTTGAGCCATATCTTAACCCAAAATCTTTCTGCATGTGATCCCTAAATTTTCCACAATTAATCATACCACAACCTATGTCAGTTTATCTCAACATGATTTAATAATTCATTCCACAAGATTATAACCTCGTTTTTACCCAAACATGTCATACAACCACCTTAATGGACGTAGGTCACTCTTTCCTCAAGTCCAGTTGATAACCTCCATATACTTACTTTATGTCACACTATTGATCTTCAAAAATCATAACAACTTTTACCGCTTGGGTTTGTTAGTCACCCATAAATCCTTAAACAACCAATTGTCCTCATACGATTTATTATCCCAAATCAAGCACCCTTTTGCTTTACAGATATTTACTATTTACCCAAGACTAACTTAACGTATTCCATTATTCAATCTCTAACTTAAACCTTTAAGGTTCCTCGATTTTATTTACTCAAAAATACCATATTGATGAACGATGCCTTGTCATCAAAATCAATAACTTTACGTCCTAATCCTTCAATGGGTATATAGGAGTAACATTTGTTACCTTACTCCTTAAATGCACATAAGACAAATTCCCATGCCACATCCTTTAGTTTATCGGTATCCTCCGAATAACTAGTCCTTATTCCATATCTCATTAAATTCAAGTGAGCTTTCTCCCAATACAATCGTTTCACACCTTAATTTTTTTTCCAAAAGGTGCTATATCATCGGCCTTATAGACGTCACACTTACTTAAAATCCACATATCAAACCTTGTAAATCTCTCGATATCACAACTCCATATTCCTTGAAGGTACAACTTACAAATTCTATTATTTGGCCCAATTAAATTTGGCCCTAATGCTCACTTCTAACTCAAAACCTTTAGTTTCCTCAAAAGAAGGTCGTGATAAATCAATTAGCATAATTGTGATCGTTCACTTTATTTTCCCTAACGTGACATCAGATTGCCCTAATAGACATAGATCACTTTCCCATCCAACCCTTATATCGTTTCCCTTCAGAAAGCCTTATAACGAAACCTCAGATAAATCTTCCAAAATAATACTTATGACTTCACACCCTTAGCCTTTCCGAAAGCTTAAACCACTGGGCCCCCAATGAGCACACTCACTTACAAACTCCATAACCTTAATCCTTGGGTTCTAAAGTTTTACTCAAGATCGTAATAGAGTACGGTCTTTTTAGAGAAGACGAATTCCTTATGAACTATCTCTCCTATACATTTATTCTCTTCTCAACAATCTATCCACATAAATGCCTACATAATGACCTCACATCTAGGCATTCTGGACTTCATATAGTTCACTCTCACGTACTTTTACCAGAACAAATGTTCAGGGTACACATATGAGAAATAATTCTTAATCCCATAGAACATTAACCACACACATTTGTTTCCTTCAAAATAAGGAATTTTGGTAAAACTCAACTTACATGATAACGCTCGTCAGCTCAACTGAGGGAGCAATTAATGTCATACCGATGTGACATTACTCCAAAAATAAAGCGAGATTCCTACGAATGGATCTAGGAATTAAGTAATAGAGTCGACCCTAGTGTTAATCACGTAGGAGACGAACACCTAGGCTACATACGTTACCCCTCCTTTATGAGTCCTGACAACCCTTATCCATATGTGACATATACTATTTTTGGCACTCACGGAGTCTCGTATGAGCGAACAATTTGCAACAGTAACGAATTTAGTAATTTCCGAAACAAGGAAACACTTATTTATTATTCGAAACATTACATTAAAACAACTGACAAAAAGTCCAACAGACAGATTACTAAACTATGGAGACTATCGACACAAGTCATCACTCCATATTCTTAAAAAGACTCAACAAAAATACAACTATTCGTCCAGGGTTTCATTCTCATTGGAGTGACGAATCACAAAGAGTCGTTGCCCCTGACTCGAAGACTCCATAAGCGCCTTGCCTTTATTACGAGCAATAGATTGCTCAGGAGCAGATACCCCTAGCTTTGGGTTCTGCCCATTGCCAACATTTGAGGCTTGGTAGTCGGCGTTGGTCCTTGACCCTTTTGCCTGCAGTATGTTTTCATGTGGCCTTCCTTCCCACAACTGTAACATACCCTCTTTTTGTTTTGGCAGTTAAAACTTTTATGCCCAGCCTCACCATAGTTGTGGCATTGAATCACTCCGCTACTCCAACCTGAGCCTTTGGCGGAGTCAGACTGAGTCGTCTCGGTCTTAGCACGACTAGACTTCTCAAACTTGGTGGGCGATGCCGGTCGTTTGAATGTACCAACCTGGCAATCCTGTTGCCCACCCCCTCCTTTAATCTACTTCTCTCGCTTTCGGGCGGATTCCTCCAGTGTGGCCTCTATTTTGTAGGCCGTATTCACATATTGCCCTAACGTAGAACAACCATGACGCACCATTAGAGGTTTGATTTCTGGATTCATCCATCCATGGAAGTACCAGATTTTCTGTTTTTCACTGGACGCTTTCGCCCCAGCATAGTACAACAAGTGGTTAAACCTGGCAGCCAGCTCTGTCACCTTCAACCCATCAGTCTTTGGGTAAGGAAATTCCTTGCGCTTCTCCTCCCTCATAGCCCGAGAGAAGAACCGATCAGACATCTTGGCCTTAAATATTGACCAGCTCAGCTCGGGATGATCAACTAATCCCGTGCTCTCCCACCATTCACTGGCCCCATCCTTCAGATATAACGAAGTAATGTGTACCATTTCAGCCTCAGTACACACAATGTTCTTAAACAAATGCTCCATGTGAAGGAACCAGTATGCCACCTTGACGGGTTCTCCAGTACCGTCATACGGGTCAGGCCTTATGAAGTTGATCGCTTTCAGCGCACGACCATAATTTCCTCCATCTCTCAGAGTACTCATTAGAGGAGGGTTATTTGTTGTATCCTCAATGTTAGCAGTACCCTGAGGGGTTGGATTCCCATGGGCTCGCTGAACCCCTGGCCTCACCAACTCGGTGACCGCTTGCATTACGATCTGCCCGATTACCTCTACAACGGCTGTACTGAAAACTATTGGAACAGCAGGAGGTACCTGCACCCTTTCCCCTCCTATCTGGGGTGGTGCATTCCTCGCTGGGTTGCTATGGGAACCGGACCCAACTTCCTCCTGGTCCGCTGCATTTCCAATCGGATTCCGAGAAGCATTACTCGGTCCAGCTGCATGACGTGCGGTGTTTCTAGCGTTCACCATCTGATTGTGTCTATGTATATTAGATAGGTACCAACAGATTTAAGTTACAAGTAATAAATACTTTAAAGTGCAATATCTCAGGTAGTCATCTAATAAACTCCACTTTTCATTAATGAAACACACACCAAGCGTCACTCAACAACTGAAAGGGAAATATGGAAAAAGAATGTTAGGAGACTTCTGCTCCAGTGTTGTTCGAAAAGGGAAAACACTAGAAAGAAAACTATAACTAGGCTATCATTCACTGCTTCCTCTCTACCGGAGGTAACTCTTCCTCTGAGTCATTAGTTAACCTCTTCTATTTTGGATCACTTGATCCCTCAGCAGGCACTGATGGCTCCCTGGACTTGCCCACATCGCCTTTCTGTGGCGCGGAGCTCCGCCATCTTCATTCCCAAAGGTCTTTATTGTCGGACCGATTTAAAATCCAGAAGAACTCTTCCTACTCCTCGTGGAAGGGATCCACCGGCTCCTTCTCATCCTCTGGATCCTTCATTGAGTCCTCATCTTCATCAGAGACCTCGGGGGTAGAGGTTTGCTTGGATTGCACTTCTCTTTCTTCCCCGCTCTCGGACTCGGACTCTTCGGTCAACAGGGTGAACTTACGCACCGATCTGCCGACCATTGGAACTTCTACAGACTCAGGCTTAGACTTAATTGTCGGAGCGGCCTCAGATTCATCTTGGGTCTTAAGTTGGGCTCTAGGGAATACCATTGTCTGTGAAGAGACAAGGAGAGATTTAGAACTTTCTTGTTTATAGAAATTCTATCTTCCATAACAAGCGGAAATGATCGGACAACGAACGTTGGCAGAAGTTTTGAAAACGTATTTTCCACAAAACTTGTTAAGGTAAACTGAAACTCGTTTGTTAATTCCGTTTCTACTAAATTATTGTGATTTAAAATCTACTTCAAAAATGTTTCTATCTTTAAACCTTACTTAGGGCCTATAGTAAAGAAATCCTATACACAAAGTTTTTGTTTTATAAAACACCAAATAAACGCAAAAATGGTTTAAAAGTTTAGAGTTTTAAAACTTTTAGCTCTGATACCAAATCTGTAACACCCCCAAAATACCCTTTGGAAATATTACCGCCAATGACCTCAAATTACACATCTAGGGTCACCCAAGGCTTAACCATTTTATAACAAACTATATAATAATATAAACTTTATTAAATGACATACGACTGCCCAAATAATATTTTATTACAAATGTTGAAATTACAATTCGATAACAAAATCGAGTACAAATATTTATTACAGCGGAAGTCTTGAAATAAAATGACTCAACGGGTCTTGACCTTGCGATCTTACGCCTAGGATCTCAACCTTGGAAAAACACGGAAAAATGCCAATTGCCCTCACGTCGAGTCCTTGCCTTTCCTGATGCGGAAACTTATATGATGTGCCGTATGAGACGGATGACACCAGCCAACCATGCAAGGGAAAATAATCGGTTGGTTAGTCTAATGAAAGACTATGCAAGGGCAAAAACAGAATGGTTCTAGTGATCGTAACCGTTTACTATCATTGTTCCTCGAATGATAACCGAAGGAACGATACATAACCCGGAATGGTCACAGATTTATAAAAGAAGGTATGCAATGAAAATAAGACTCCAAAGGAAATGAGTCTTATAGAGAACGTTTGACAAATGTTTGGGAACGTTAAGTTTTCACACACAAGTTTTAAGACACGACCATGATTATTTGGGTCCACGACCAACCTCACCGCGTAATGCGAATCCAGATTGGAAAGAGGACTTACTCTAACAAGAGTCCAGACGATTTCCACGTTGTACTCCTCACCCGAGGGTATATTAATTATGTGTATAACCGCAGTTATCTTATTTAATTCTAAAACATATATTCACGTTAAAGCTTTTATAATATATATATCATCTCGATACGAGAGATATCTTGGGAACATTTCCCGAATGTTTGGCACCAACTGTGTGCACCACCACCTATACTCGGATAGGGGTAGGTCATGACCAGGAAAGTGTTAGGGCAAAATCATCCTAAGCATCAAGTTATAACGAAACGACTAGACCTCGTAAGGTACATAGCATTCCTACGAATACTCGTTCTAACTACACATTTAAGTTCACACATAAAAAATCCACACCAATACCATCACGGTAATAACATATATAATAGCGTTGTTTCTAGTAATATATACAACCTATTATAATATCATATTTTAATCACGTCTTTTATAAAATCTGTTCCCAAACGAAAACAACATCTCATTCCAATTTAATTAACAATCAAAAGTAATTGATAACTAACAGAAACATGGAATGATAAGCAAGAGCGAACCACCACTTGCCTTAATTGAGACGAACGAAGTTGTCGAGTTCCGGGTATCTGGGAACTGGAATCTGGTTACGGATTCCTATGACGACGACGACGAAACAACGACGGAACCCTAAGTTAATATCGATACAAACGGATAAAAATATACGAACGGAGGAATCGAAAGGAAACGATGTTCAAAGCCATGATCGGGCTCTTCCAAGCCACGATCGCGCTTGCGAAGCAAGCCGCGGTTTGGAACTTCCGCGGTCGCAGATTTCTGGGTAGAGCCACGATCATGGTGTTTATAGCCGCGGTCACGGATCATCCCCTGATGCGACCCTGAAGTCGATTCGAGGCTCACCGATTGTCGACAACGACGGCGCAACTTCCTCCTAGCAATGCTACCCCCACAGACTCCAAAGCCACCACAACGACAACCAAAAACTCCGGCGAGCAACTCCGGCGAGCAACTCCGACGAACACACGACACCGGCGAGAGCAAAACGAGAGAAAGAGAGATTGAGAGATCTGAGGATGGAGATCTCAAGCCGGTGAAGACCCCTATTTATAGGGTTGCCAGGAGTGTAACGCCGGCCATACGAAATGATCGACCTCCCCCCGGTGAAACGTCAGAAAATCAAATCGGCGAAAATGCGAAGGTAATGAATACAACGATTGAACGGTTTCCGTGATCGCGGAAACTCTTCCGCGGTCGCGGAAATGCCGCAAACGCGTCATTTGCCTTAGGTTGCGGGTTCACTCGCGGATTCAAGCTTGAAAATAAATTCTAGTACCCATAAAAATATTCTAAGACCCGATAATTCATCAAACGTATATTATAACGTCTAAGAGATTATTACAGAGATTCCGAACACGCCAAACGCATCTTGCTTACAGCACGAGGGTGGCAAAATTACCCAAATACCCTTACTAAAATTAAGGGGTATTACATCGCCATCGTCTAATGCCTTAGGGGCGAAGAGGAAGGCGACGGACGTTCCAGAGCTTTCTGTGGGCATGGTGAAGAAGAGAGATCTGAGGGACCTGCTTCATACTCTGGATTCTGAGGCTAGGAAGGAGATTGGCGACTTGCACCCTGTTGATTGTATCGACGAGGCTAGGGCGGCCGCCTGGCGAGTAAGTAAAAGAGAAAATTTTGTTTTGAAGTATTTCTCACAATGTGCATGTGTTCAATATTTTTTCATGTGTTTTGTTGTTTTCATAAGCTCTTTAGTATTCGCTTGTCGCCTTTTCTACTGTGCAAGAGTTGAGCGATGGTGCTGGGAAGCGGATAGCCGAGGTCGAGAGCCGGTTAGAGGTGGCTAATGGACGTGTCAAGGCGGCCGAGAGCAAGCGGGCATCGGCTGAGAAGAAGCTGGTGGAGACCAAGAAGAGTTTGGTTGAGTTGCAAGCCCGTTTTGAGGAGCTGGAGCGTAGTATTGATGATACTCGTTTGAAGGATGCTCAGGTCGCTACTGACGTTAGGATGTATTTCTACCTCAAGTCCCGTATTGAGATGATGGAGGAGTATGCCTTAGGGGGTCAGTCGTCTTGGAACATTGAGGATGCAAGGGCGAATATGGACCTTTTGTACCCTGGTGGCAATCCTGGCAACGATGATGTGACCTTGCTATGAAGAAGGTCTCAAGTCCCGGATGAGATCGTGGTGAATCCGTAGTGGGGCGAAACAACTCCTTGAATAGGCGTCTGCGTTGATGGAGATTGCAAGACGACGGCGAGGCGGAAGCGATTGCGGAAGCGATAGAAATTTGAGGGGTTGACCGTATGGGTGAAGGGGGCCACGACCTGTTGATGGCTGGAAAAGGATGGAGATTTTGAAGCGGATTAGAAGAAGGGAGCAAGCTCGACCTAGATCTAGCGGACTTAATGGCAGAAATGCGAGGGAGCAAGCTCAACCAAGAGAATCAAGGAGGACGTTAATGGAGGCTCAATTGGAGTTTCTCTCAACAATAAGTCTGTAATATTAACATGAAGAAGAAAGGGAACTACAAGCTAGGTTAAGTAAAATGAAGACTCTTCCTTTTCCTTAACCAAAAAGATTAAAAATAAAACAAATAAAATACTAAAAATACCCTAACGAATTTCGGTCATTCTAAGTATAGAAATGACCTCCTAAACTCCCTAAAAATGCTGAAAACAATAATAAATAATATCCGGGAAAAATACTGATAAATGTCATAAATCAGAAATATCGATAACTAGGCGAATAGCGATCAATATCTCTAATCTGTAAGCTCCGGGATCTCTGCAGACTGTGTAGACATCCCAACTGTCACTAAACTCAGAATGGATCCCTCATCTGTAGTTGGACGTCCCTGACCTGCTACGAGTCTGGTCACCAGTGATTGAGTCGCAACTTGAATAGCTTTGGCTCATGCTCTAGTAATGGGACCTGCGGACCTAAGACTCATAGCCTCCTCCTCGTCTGCAGCTGTCATGGTAGGCGAGGTCACATCATCCTCCCCCACTTGAGTGTGAAGCGTCCCCGCTTCACCCTCATCATACTCTGGCTCCACGTACGGTGATAGATCAGCAACATTGAAGGTTGGGTGAACACCATACTTGTCTGGGAGCTCTAGCTGGTAGGCGTTGTCATTGATGGCCTTGACAACACGGAATGGTCCATCACCCCTTTGGTCGAGCTTAGACTTCCGGTTGGAAGGAAAACGCTCCTTCCGCAAGTGAAGCCAAACCAAGTCGCCAGGAGCAAAGACAATCCTGCGTCGTCCTTTGTTCTTCTGGGCCGCATACTGTGCTGCTCTGCGCTCCAGCTGGGTGTGCGTCCGAGTGTGCAGTTCCTTGATGTGATCGGCCAATCTGTCAGCTGTGGTGCTGTCTGTATCCTTCCTAGGAAAGGGAGTCAAGTCCAGCGGCGTCAGCGGGTTGCGTCCGTAGACAACTTCGAACGGGGTGAGTTTAGTCGCGCTGTGCCTGCACCTGTTATAAGAAAACTCCACAGTAGACAGTAAGTCCTCCCACCGGCGTGGGTTACTCTTCAGAACCGTCCGAAGGAGGGCTCCAAGAGTGCGGTTGGTCACCTCTGTCTGACCATCCGTCTGTGGGTGGTAGCTCGTAGAAAATAGGAGTTTAGTACCGAGCTTACCCCACAAGGTTCTCCAGAAATGGCCGACGAACTTGGTGTCCCGATCACTAACAATAGTGCGCGGAATACCGTGCAGTCTCACGACATTGTCGAAGAACAGAGTAGCAACGTCAGTGGCGTTACTAGTGTTCTTACAGGCAATGAAGTGTGCCATCTTAGAGAACCTGTCTACGACCACAAATATAGAATCTCTACCACGCCGAGACATAGGCAACCCAGTGATAAAATCCATGGATAGATCTTCCCACGGGCCAGCTGGAATCGGCAGAGGCGTGTAGAGACCATGCGGACTAGACCTGGCCTTAGCCTTATGGCATGTCACACAACTCTGACAATACTTCGTAACATTGTTGGCCATTTTAGGCCAGAATAAGTGTTCGCGAAGTGCTGCCAGCGTCTTCGACACGCCAAAGTGACCACGACTATGTGCTTCCTCAATCAGCAAATTTCTGACAGAGGATGAAGGAACGCAAAGCTTCCCACCTTTGTACAAAAATCCGTCATCAAGGAAATACGTAGCATGTTCACGACCAGTGGATTTACATTGCTCATAGAATGTAGAAAAGAAAGGATCAACAGCATAAAGATCCTTGAGCAATGCAAACCCAAATAACTGAGACTGAAGCTGAGTAATGAGGACGTACCTGCGAGAAAGGGCGTCGGCTACCACATTCTCCTTACCTTTCTTGTGAACAATGAGGTAGGGGAACGTCTCCATGAACTCAACCCAGCGAGCGTGGCGTCTGTTAAGAGTCGTCTGGCTGCGCAGATAACTAAGAGCTGCATGATCTGAGTGAATCACGAACTCTGCAGGCCACAGATAGTGCTGCCATGTCTTCAGAACCCGAATCAGCGCGTACAACTCCTTGTCGTACATCGGGTAGTTCAGTTGTGCACCTGCCAACTTCTCTGAAAAATAGGCAATCGGCCTCTTTTCCTGCAGCAAGACACCTCCGATGCCGAAATCAGAAGCGTCGCATTCCACCTCGAACCGACGGGTGAAGTCAGGAAGCTGCAGTAGTGGCGCGTGGCACAAGGCATCCTTCAGGGCGGCAAAAGCAGCATCATGCCGTGGAAGCCAAGTGATAGACGCTGCCTTCTTGGTCAGCTCGTGTAATGGGGCAGCTATAGTGCTGAAATCACGAACAAACCGTCGATAAAAACCAGCCAAACCCAAAAACGAACGTACCTGAGTAGGAGTAGCTAGCGTCGGCCACTCCTGGATAGCGCGGATCTTTTCTGCATCCACCTGTAGGCCGTCCTTGCTGATGACGAAACCTAGGAAGTTTGTAGAAGGAGAACAAAATACACACTTGCCAAGATTGGCGTATAAGCTCTCTACTCTCAAACACTCTAAAACAAGGCGAAGATGCTCAGCATGGTCATCTAAAGTCCTAGAGTAAATAAGAATATCATCGAAATAGACAACGACAAACTTACCCAGAAAAGCTCTCAAGACATGGTTCATCAGCCTCATGAACGTAGAAGGAGCATTGGTCAGTCCAAATGGCATGACTAGCCACTCATACAGACCATACTTCGTCTTGAAAGCCGTCTTCCACTCGTCCCCCTCCTTCATGCGAATCTGATGATAGCCGCTCTTCAGATCAATCTTGCTGAAGAACTGCGCTCTATGCAGCTCGTCAAGCATGTCGTCGAGTCGAGGAATGGGATGTCTGTATTTGACGGTGATTTGGTTGATGGCACGGCAATCCACGCACATCCTCCAAGAACCGTCCTTCTTAGGCACGAATAGGACGGGAACAGCGCACGGGCTAAGAGACTCGCGCACATACCCCTTCTCTAACAGTTCTTGCACCTGCTTTTGCAACTCCTTTGTTTCCTCTGGAGAAGTTCGGTAGGCAGCTCGGTTGGGAAGAGTAGCTCCTGGTACAAAATCGATCTGGTGCTCAATGCCACGAAGTGGTGGAAGACCATCTGGCAACTCGTCCGGCATCACATCCTGAAACTCCTGCAAAATTGACAAAATACAAGAGGGAAGTGCGGACTCTGAAACAGGTAGGGCAGTAGGAAGAGCAATGAGTAGGAAACAGGGAGACTTGCCTTGGATGACGTTGGAAACCTTTCGGCGTCGCGCCAATAGAAGGCGCTGCTCACAAGTGCCTTTCAGCGCAGAACTACCTTGTCCACCCTTCTGATGATGGACTCCAGAAGGCACCTGTTGACCATTACCACTACAGTGAGGACATTTAAGACTAATGGGCTGGTCACTTACCTGCCCTGAGTTGCCTTGGGTACCCGAAGAAGATGCTGCAGGAAGTTGTAGGGAACTCGGCTGGAAGGCTGTAGGGGACTCTGGAGGGGGTTTTCCTACGTCCTTTGCAGCCTGTATAGCCTTGTTCCTCTGTCTAATAGCATGGTCCTGTAAAATCTCATTCGGAGTCATAGGTAAGAGCGTCACGCGCTTGCCATGGTGAGTGAACATGTAACTGTTCAAAAACCCATCATGGAAGACGCGACGGTCAAATAGCCAAGGACGCCCTAACAGAATATGGGTGGCATCCATGGCGGTAACATCGCACAAAACAGTGTCTGTATATGGTCCTATGGAAAAAGTAACGGGACACTGTAAAGAAACATTGTTACCTGGTTGGTCTGAAATCCACTGCAGACCGTAGGGCTGAGGATGTGGCTGCGTTTGAAGATTGAAGTCGCGGACGACTCTCTCATTTATAATGTTGCAGCACGACCCGCCATCTATTATCAGACTCAGCGATGCATTCTTCATACGACACCGGGAATGAAACAGATTCTCCCTTTGGTCAAGCGGACCTCCTTCCTTGACGCTGAGGACGCGTCTGGTGACCAAGGCATAATGCATGACGTCTGTATCATGGTCACTCGGCCGGATCACCTCATCAGTCAGCTCTGCAGACTCCTCCGGGACGTTCTCCTCTTCATCCGAGAGGCTCTCGTAGTCTTCAGTTTTGGCGGAGTAGAGGACACGCTTCTGATTGGGGCAGTCCTTCTGATAGTGTCCTCGTCCACCACATCTGTAACACTCTCGACCGCTGGAACGATCTGTACGGCCTGTCTCAGCAGAGGCCGATGGCTTTTGGCGCGCGGAAGAAGGGGGCGACGACCGCGGCGTCGTAGTAGACGCAATACCTGTACGATCCTGTCTAGGCACAGAACTAGAAGAAGAGTTAGTGCGATAAGAATGGACAGGGTTCGAGGTATACCTTGGTGAGGGAGAAGACGAAGACTGCCAAGGCTGCTGTCGACGTCGCTGCGCTTGAAGATAGAGCTTCTGCGCAGTATGTACTACGTTGTTGAGGTCTCGGATTGGCAGAACGTCAACCTGATCCCTGTACGGCTGTGACAAACCCGTGACAAAACGTGTACGTAGAGTAGACGGAGTAACACTTACCCCGGCTTTGAAGTACATGTCTTCTAAGCGAGCAAAGAACTCCTGTGGCGTATCACGACCCTGAGTAGCAAGTGCAATGGCCGTCTTTATATCCTCTCGGTAAGTTGTCGGCACGTACTTGCGCGTCATGAGCGCCACTAGCTGTTGCCACTCTGTCACAGGTGGCCACCCCATGCGTGCCTGCTGTTGGACCAGTCGGTTCCACCAGGTGCGCACTGCTCCTTGGAAATGCAAGGTGACGATCTCCACCTTCGCATGCTCCTCATATTGATAGTGTTGAAGAACATGGCAGGTACTCTGCAACCAATCTATGAAAGTAGAAGGATCATAAGTACCAAGGAAGGGTTCGATTTTCACCTTAATTTCTTGGCGATACGTAGCTGGGGGTGGGTATCGCTGTTGGGCTGCAGCGGGAGCATATAAATTCTGTTGTGGAAGCCCCTGCCGCTGCTGTCCAACTGGTAGTTGTTGCCGTCGCTGCGCTCGTGGAGGACCGGCAACCCGCTGCTGCTGATATTGCTGTGGATGACCCTGTGCAGCGTAATAAGCAGCCTGATTCTGTGGCTGCTGTGGAGGAGGAACCCAACCTGTACGATGAAACTGCTGCTCTGGTGGGTCCTGTAGGGGTGGGTGATAACCTGTAGAAAACCCATAGGCCCCTTCTTCCTCATCCTCAAGATCAAATTCCTGGAATCCTTCATCTGAATCTGACTCAACAGGAGAAACAGTACTCTGATGGTCAGCAAAAGAATGGACATTGAAGGTTTCAGAATTTACCTGATGTCGACTTGGACGAGCCGTGGAGTGTTTCCCTTGCTTGCTTGTGGAAGCATGTGGTTCTGTGCGTCTGCTCTGGCGTTTGACGGCACTGTCATCGACCGGTGCATCCTCCTCTGAAGATGACTCATCATCGTCCTGCTCGTCCTCATCCTGAGAGTTGCGTTCAGGAATTGTCAACTGGGCTGATTTGGAGCGCACCTTCTTCTTTGACGCGCTACTCTCTTTCTGCGATCCTTTCCGCTGATGCTGCGTAGGAGGATCGGATATCAGAACGCCCTTGCCCTTTTTCTGCTTCTGGGCTAGGGTACTCTGGTCGTCACGGTTGTTCGGTGGCGGAGACGGCATCACTCTACTGAGCAGATCACGCATGGATGCAAAATTCGCTTCTGAACGTTCATCGAAACGTTGCTGATTGGCCACCAATAGCTCAATGGCCGTAGCCAGTTGATCGATCCGACCCGTATCCTGTCCGTCATTGGAGTTCACCATTATCCTGAAAAGACAACAGACCCCAACAGAGCAAAGGAAAAACAAAAACAAAGCAACAGAAACGAAAGAGAAGTCGAACTACCAAGATATCACAACTGAAAACAAAGCTGATATGGCCGTGAGGGCGGGAAGGCTAAGGATAATCACACAACAATCACAAATTGCAGCGATAACTCAACAAACAAATTGTAGATATAAATTGCAGTAATATAAGCCTAGATATGCCAACAAGACTATAACAGCGAAGACAGTGAGAGAGAGGAGATGGGAATTGAATCAATAACGATAGGGTAACGATTACCTTATTTTGGCTTTGCGCACCCTATATCTCTTCACCGTTGCCACCTAAGTTCGGCTTTTCTCACAAAAAGCTCCTGCACTCTAATACCCCTACAGAAACCTCAACTGCTGTCGCCAGGAAATAACGGTAGGCACAGAACTTAATCCGGCGTGAACCTAGGCGTCCCGGCTAAGCAGCTGCAAACTAACAAAAGCGGATAACTCACGCCAAAGTCAGAAGGATAACTGTAAAAAGCGAATGCAGAAACCGACACAAAAAGGAAAAATAAAAATAAAAATAAAAGGACTCAGATCCCTGCAATCTAATACCCCTACAGTAACCTCAACTGCTGTCGCTAGGATATAACGGTAGGCACAGAAATTAATCCGGCGTAAACCTAGGCGTCCCGGCTAAGCAGCTGTAAACTAACAAAAGCGGATAACTCACACCAAAGTCAGAAGGACAACTGTAAAAAGCGAATGCAGAAATCGACACAAAAAGAGAGAAATAAAATAAATAAAATAAAATAAATAAAATAAAATAAAATAAAATAAAATAAAATACCGAAGGCCTTCGTAGGGTCGAAATTTCGGAACCCACGAAAAGAGCCCGGATCTGGGAAGGCCGGCTTCGTTGCGCTGGGCGGGGGCTATTAACCCGGATTAGGGGCACCCGGGATAGAAGGCGCTGGCAGCTGGACGCGCGCGCGCGTTGGGCCGCGGCTTGCTGGGCGCCGACGCTGGGCGTGTCGCTTGGCTTCGGTTTGTGTGGCGCCGAAGGTAAGTATCCTAACAACTTCCCTAATTTGCCTTGATTTGTTTTGACTTTTTTTTGATTGATAATTTTTTTTTTTTGGCAATTCTTCAGATCTGGCTTTTTTCTACAAGGAAAGATCTCAGCCTTTTTTTTTGTTTATTTTTTAATTAGAGAAATTGTAACAAGAACTCAAGAACCCTAATTGTCAAGGACGAACCACCGAGCTTCAAGGCTGCCTCCTTTGCGCAGATCGGACTCAAAAATTCTTAAAAAAAATATTCTAGACTACTACACACTCTATTGATTCAAGTTGGAAAGAAGGAAATCAAAGAAGACACAGATTAATGGCAAAAAGGTCAAGTACAGCAATTCAACCTATATGCATGCAAATCTAGATCTATAATTCAATCACCAAATTACCAACACAAAGAGCAATTGTTGTGTGTAGGGGACAAGGTAAGAACACTAAAATTGAAGCAAATATATTTTTTGAGGCAGATTTACACCAAAAACGAGTTTTCAATGCAAATCTACAATGTTTTTGTTAAAGAAAATAATTCGGCCTTCAAGAGAATTTTTTTTTTTTAAATTTTCGACTTTAATAATATAGATCTGAATAATAACAGTCGGAATTATCAAGAAAAATGCAGAAAATTTTTTTTTTTTGGATTTTTTTGACACGAAAATAAGGTTGTGATAAGCAAGGAATCGATTCGACTTACAGATTCGAAGGCTCTGATGCCAGTTGATGTGACCTTGCTATGAAGAAGGTCTCAAGTCCCGGATGAGATCGTGGTGAATCCGTAGTGGGGCGAAACAACTCCTTGAATAGGCGTCTGCGTTGATGGAGATTGCAAGACGACGGCGAGGCGGAAGCGATTGCGGAAGCGATAGAAATTTGAGGGGTTGACCGTATGGGTGAAGGGGGCCACGACCTGTTGATGGCTGGAAAAGGATGGAGATTTTGAAGCGGATTAGAAGAAGGGAGCAAGCTCGACCTAGATCTAGCGGACTTAATGGCAGAAACGCGAGGGAGCAAGCTCAACCAAGAGAATCAAGGAGGACGTTAATGGAGGCTCAATTGGAGTTTCTCTCAACAATAAGTCTGTAATATTAACGTGAAGAAGAAAGGGAACTACAAGCTAGGTTAAGTAAAAGGAAGACTCTTCCTTTTCCTTAACCAAAAAGATTAAAAATAAAACAAATAAAATACTAAAAATACCCTAAGGAATTTCGGTCATTCTAAGTATAGAAATGACCTCCTAAACTCCCTAAAAATGCTGAAAACAATAATAAATAATATCCGGGAAAAATACTGATAAATGTCATAAATCAGAAATATCGATAACTAGGCGAATAGCGATCAATATCTCTAATCTGTAAGCTCCGGGATCTCTGCAGACTGTGTAGACGTCCCAACTGTCACTAAACTCAGAATGGATCCCTCATCTGTAGTTGGACGTCCCTGACCTGCTACGAGTCTGGTCACCAGTGATTGAGTCGCAACTTGAATAGCTTTGGCTCGTGCTCTAGTAATGGGACCTGCGGACCTAAGACTCATAGCCTCCTCCTCGTCTGCAGCTGTCATGGTAGGCGAGGTCACATCAAACGAGTTGTTCAAGCTGATGGGACATGGTGAAGACGAGCATGGAGAGGAGGCTGTTCCTGTGGCGGTTGACAAGGCCGGAAACCGGTGTCGTTTTCCTCTCAAAGAAATCCTAATTCACCTAATAAAGAGTATAGCAAGCAAGTCAGGGTCGATCCCATAGGGAGTCGGTTATCTATATGCAATTAACGTGTGACTAACAAGTAGCAAGGGGGGGGGGGGGGGGGGGGGGTTAGAATATTCGCAGAGTAATAGAGATGCAAGCTTTAAAAGAAGAAGAAATATGATGAGGGGAAGTATTCCACTAGACAAATATCCACACCGCAGATGAAACAGGTTGATCACTGATAACTATTGTTCCAAGTTCTTTTCACAATCTTATAGTTGTTCCCATCCTGATCTTAAGTACTACCAATTCTCACAGTTGTTGATAGACTTATAACGATATCAATGGAAGAAAATCTTACCACTGACAAAGCAATAGCGATGCATACAAGGATATAGGATACATGCAAATAGAAGAAAACATTACTACTTAACATGCAAATAATTCTCTCTCACAATTGCGCACTCGTATTCCACTATATACAACAATTGTGTTTGCCACTAGGTAAGCACTCGTATTCCACTATATGCAAACCCTAGCACTATGATAGATATCGATAAACCTAGTTAGCAACTCTAGATAAATCAATACAAACCAATAGACACTATGCTCAAGAGAATTAAACCAACTTTATAAGATATAGAACAAGGAATAGAAATTTCACAACCAATTCATTGCAATGCTTCAATTTTCTAGCGAAACAAAGGTGTTTAGTTCTCCATTCGTTCAAACCCTAGACCTGGAATGAATAAAGAGAGAGAACGTCCGTCCTCTTCTCTAAAACTAGAAAAACTTTTAAGGTTCAGAAAAGATAAGCTAAACCTCGCAAATAAAAATAAGGAAATAAAATAATAGAAAGTAGAATATCCGAAAATGCTAAAATCAAAAACAAATAAACGCTGGCCGCGAGGCGTTGACCTCCACCGCGGGGCGGTGGCTTCGCTGTGTCGCCTTCTCTGAGATCCACCGTCGGGTCGTGGTGGCTTGTGGCGAGGGGCGGCAAAGACCGCTTCTTCAGTTCTTCATCTTCTGCTCTCCTGTACTACCAAGTGATGGCACCTTCCTCCATGAATCTTGAGCAGATCTTCTCCTCCATCTTCTCCATCCTTCATTAAGCTGTAAATCCTATGATATCTTCACTTCTTAACTCTTCTTCTGGATTACAGACTTAGCCTAAATCTATACCGAAACTCCATCTAAATCATGTCAATAATCACTAGTTAAGGTGCCTGAAATGGCACCTATCAAATTCCCCCACACTTAGACCTTTACTCGTCCCGAGTAAATCAAAACTAATCATACTCCAATCATCAAACACTAAGGCCTCAGGAAGTGCGAGCAAACATGATACCAGTGACTACAACAACTCAACAATCAGCTCCAGACAACCAAAACAAGTGATGCGAGAAAAATCTATTCCTAACTCCTGTCTAGCTCCTTATCGCTCCAGAGTGACCTACCCGAACTCCTTATATCACCTCTGCTTATGACGCCAGCCTCCAGAATGATCCTAAAATCACTCTTTTTTCTTTACGCTAATCTTGCCTAGGCGCCCTCTCGGGTTTTCACCTAGCCACTAATTTCATTTTGCTAGACATCTCACATGTACTCACATCACTCCAGTCCACTTTTGCACCGGTCTATACCAGTCGAACTACATGCTTATTACCTGAACCGCCCTTTCGGGTTTTCAGCTCATCCTAGGGTTTTGATTGCCTTTTTCAAATATTTTTGGCTTTTTTTTTGAAAACAAATACTCGAATCTGAAATGCAAATACGAATTGCATAAACAAACTATGATAAGCAGCAAGTCTAAATCCCTCCCCCACACTTGAAACACACATTGTCCTCAATGTAGAGACGAAGACAGAACGAAATAGGGGAGAAAGAAAATAAACTCACTGGAAAGGTGGATAGCCCGGCGGAGGTGGGTACCGCCAAAAATAATGCTCTTGCATGTACGCCTCAGCTAAACTCAACCGGCTCATAATATCACTCTCAATATATGTCTGCAAAGTCTACAGGCGAGTCAGCATCCCCTCATTTGCAGCGTGTTGACGCAGTGTGAAAGCATCAAAACGAGCAAACACCTCATCCCAAGGAATCTCAGAAGTCGATGTAGAGGAGGAGGCAGCAGCATACGCAGGGGCAGTAACCTGGAGACTATCCTCAGAATCGGAAGAAATGACCTCCGCGTCAGATGGAATGAACCACTGCGTGAAATCCAGCGGGTAGGTAAAGGGGCGAGGAAGCCGCAGCACGTGACCTCCATAAGAACACCAAAGGAATTGCTCCGATGAGTTGTTCAACATACCACACCGTCGCAGACATGGCATGTCGTAGCGAACAGGCATGATCGGCTGAGGAATAGTGTCAGTCTGCACTCTGGCGGCCGTAACCAAAGTGATCAGACCACCCTGAACAATATCTCGCGCTTCACCCTCGCGAATCCTCTGGAGTTCGCGCGCCCATACCAAAATCCAACAAGGAGTCTCCTCATCCAAAGGGTCGAGCATCGGAGAGAACAAACCAAGACGCTTCAGAGAAAACTTCCTATCCTCCGCACTCCCACAAAATGACCGCACCAACAAAGAAGAATTAAGCGTAGACAGGGGTGCACGAGCTTGTTACTGGTTTCCTTCCCTTTCTGATAAGCAGACATTCCCGTAGCGGTAATCCAGAATTCTTTAGTGTCCGCCTCATCGGGTCCCTTCTTCCACCCAGCAGTAGGTGGTCTAGACACTCCCAGAACCTCCCTGACTTCCTCAACTGGCATCTCATAAGCCCGTCCCTCATACTTTAATTTTATACCCGCAAGTACCTTGCACTCTTCACCATTAATAGTGCGTCTCTCATGGTATCTTGACATGGTGGCGATAAATTGGTAACAAAGTTCGGGGAACGCAGGGGCACACTTGTCCAGGAAGCCCCCCAATCCCAACTTATCCAAACACAGCTGGACCATTTCTAACATACCCAATTCGGCCAAGGTACCCTTATCAAAGAATCGAGGTGGGAGCACAATCCTCTCTGCAACCACATCATAAGCTTTGTTCTCCTCCATAGTCATGCCAACCTTCCTAGCTCTCGGCATAATGAAAGTATTGTAACACTCGGAATCAAAGAGCTAGGCAAAAAGGACTTACAAACCAAAGACGGGGGTTCACCCAGGGTTCACCGCGGGGCGGTATGCTCCACCACGGGGCGGCGACAAAGACCAGTTACTCCACTGAAGGCGGCCGCCGGGTCGCGGTAAGGACTGCCGCGAGGCGGTGACTGTTCAACCTTCTTCTCTAAATCAAAATTCTCGACTCGCGCGAGGCGGTGAAACTCCAACGTGAGGCGGCGAATGTATGATCAACTCTATCTCGACCTCCGACGAGCCTAGACAAAGCCCAACTTCCTCCAATTACACCTCCAAAACTTCACAACACATCCCTGCAACTAATAAACACCACGGGGTGGTCGGACAAGTGGAATGTGGCGGCTTGGGTATGGGAATCTGAAATTGGGTTCAAGGATCTTCCACAAGCAAAGCTTAGAACAAGGGAGAGGTGGGGAGTTGAGGTTTTGGGTTGAGGACGTGAGAGGTGAAAGAAGGGTGCGACAGAAAGAGAGGGGAAGAAAGGAAAGGGTGAGGAGGTTAGGGTTTGGCGGGAGTGTTTAAAGGGTAATGGGGGTAAATACCAGGTACCGGACCGCGGGACGATCCAAAGAACACCGTCAAATCCTTCGTATCCAACTTGGAAAATGTTTTTGAAAACAAAACCGTTTTTTTTTTTTTTTAAATTCAGAGTTGAGTGAAAATACCCATGCCTCACCGCGGGGCGATGTAGTATGCCGCGGGGCGGTCGTGGGTTTCCTGGAGAGTTAAACTCGCCTCCATTTACTTTCGTACCTGACACGTTAGTAGCAGGCGGACGAAACAAAGCAAAAGAACTACGAAAAAGTCTAAGGAAAGAAAATCAAAAGAAGAGAAAAAGAAAAATACCTCGGGTTGCCTCCCGATCAGCGCCTTGGTTAATGTCGTTGGCTCGACATAGGCTGTGGCCTATCAGTTTTCAGCTTCAGGGACTTCAAAACTCACTTCATCAACTCGGTTCGGGGTGAAGCCTTCATGGTAAGGCTTCAATCTTTGGCCATTCACTTTGAAAATGTTGTTTGTCTTGGGGTTAATCAATCCAATGGCGCCATGGGGGTGTACTTCAGCAATTTCATAAGGACCCGTCCACTTGGATTTCAGCTTCCCAGCAAAAAGCTTAAGCCGAGATTGAAATAGGAGGACCTTATCCCCTGGCTTGAAATCTCTTCTCAAGATGTGCTTGTCATGCCACTGCTTGGTCTTCTCCTTATAGCTAACATAGTTCTCATAAGACTCAAGGCGCAACTCCTCTAGTTCTTGTAGCTGTAGCTTTCGGAAATCTCCCACTTTATCCAGTTGCATGTTGCATTTCTTTATTGCCCACCATGCTTTATGTTCAAGCTCTACAGGGAGGTGGTATGCTTTTCCGAAAACTAACCGGAAAGGGGACATTCCTATTGGAGTTTTGAAAGCTGTGCGGTATGCTCACAGTGCATCATTAAGTTTAGAACTCCAATCCTTTCGATTGGCTGCAACCGTTTTCTCCAGGATAGATTTAATCTCTCTATTTGAAACTTCGGCCTGCCCATTAGTTTGAGGATGATAGGCCATGGAGACTCTTTAGGTGACATGATATTTCTTCAGCAGGGCAGTCACTGTCTGGTTGCAGAAATGGGTTCTCCGATCACTAATTAAAGCTTTGGGTATCCCAAATCTTGAGAAAATGTTCTCCTTAAGAAAACCTGCCACAACTCTAGAATCATCAGTCCTAGTGGCCTTCGCTTCCACCCACTTGGAAACGTAGTCCACCGCAAGCAATATATAGAGATTCCCATGAGAGCTAGGAAAGGGTCCCATAAAGTCAATGCCCCAAACATCAAAGACCTCGCAAAAGATTAATGATGATTGCAGCATCTCATTCCTCCTGGAGATATTTCCAACCCTTTGGCATCGGTCACATGATTTACAAAAGGCGTAGGCATCCCGAAAGATGTGTGGCCAATAAAATCCTGCATCCAATACTTTCCTAGCAGTCCTATTTGCTCCAAAATGACCCCCACATGCTTGAGAATGACAAAAGTTAAGGATAGATTGTACCTCATTGTCCGGAAGACATCGGCGCACTACCTGATCGACACAATGTTTCCATAGGTAAGGATCATCCCAAACATAGTGGCGGGCCTCTCTTCGTACTTTCGCCTTTTGAGCTCTAGTGTAATCGGGGGTAGTTCCTCTCGAACCAAATAGTTCACGATATCTGCGTACCATGGTCTGAAAGAGCGGAGTCCGAAGACGGTCTCGGCTATGTGAGGAGGGGGTTTAGAGGTACTTACAGAGCAAAGTGTGAGTCCGGATATGTTGCCGCGGGGCGGTGCTGTCGATGCGGCCGCGGTGAGCTTTTCTGGTTCTCAAGCGAAAATGCCGCCGGGTCGCGGTGGGTGTCACCACAGGGCGGTGGAGCCTCCAGTTCCACACTGGCTACAGATCGTCGGGTTGCGGTAGTGGAGACCGCGGGGCGGTGGGCGCTACCCGAAATTCCTTCGATCATAAATAGTGTGTCATCTGGAAAAGTTCCATGAATGGGGCTCTGTGCTCCAGGCTTATCTTCCTCATGTACGAGCCTACTCAGGTGATCAGCTACTACGTTCTCCGCTCCCTTTTTATCTCGGATCTCCACATCAAATTCAGTGAGTAGGAGAACCCATCAGATTAATCTTGGCTTGGCTTCCTTCTTCGTCATTAGGTAACGAAGGGCAGCGTGATATGTGTAGATGATTACCTTTACTCCCAAAAGATATTGCCTGAATTTTTCCAGGACAAAGACAACTGCCAGCATTTCCTTCTCAGTGGTGGAGTAGTTCCTCTGAGCTCCATTCAGAGTCATGGAGGCATAATGAATCACATGGGAGGCACGTCCCACTTTCTGGCCTAGAACCGCTCCAACCGCATGATCTCAAACGGGCGAGACCAGTCAGGTGCCTGAATGATAGGTGCACTTGTCAGGCGTTCTCTTAAGCAAACAAACGCCTTCTTGCACTCGTCGCTGAACTCATAGGTCACCTCTTTCTTCAATATCTCGCATAAGGGTGAAGAGATCTTAGAAAAGTCCTTGATAAATCTTCGATAAAAACCTGCATGACCTAAAAAGGAACACACTTCACGCACATTAGTAGGATAATGCAAAGACTGAATCACATCAATCTTCGCCTTATCGACCTCAATACCCCTAGCAGAGACAATATGACCGAGCACTATACCTTGTTCTACCATAAAATGACACTTTTCAAAATTCAAAACCAAATTGGTTTCAACACATCTTTTAAGTACAAGTGCCAAATGGTTCAAACATGAATCAAAGCTAGTCCCATGCACTGTGAAGTCATCCATGAATACCTCAATAAATTTCTCAACATATTCAGAGAAGATACTAACCATACATCGTTGAAATGTACCGGGTGCGTTACACAAACCGAATGGCATTCTGCGGTATGCAAAAGTGCCAAAGGGGCATGTAAATGTGGTTTTCTCTTGGTCCTCTGGTGCTATGGCGCTATGGCCACCTGAAAGTATCCTGAATACCCATCTAGAAAATAGTAATAGGGCCGTCCAGCAAGGCGTTCTAGCATTTGATCAATAAAAGGTAGGGGAAAATGGTCTTTTCGAGTTACCGCATTCAGCTTACGGTAGTCAATGCACACCCTCCATCCTATAGTGGTCCTTGTAGGAACCAAATCCCCATGTTTATTTTCCACTATAGTGATGCCGCCTTTCTTAGGGACAACCTGGGTTGGACTTACCCATTGGCTATCGGAAATAGGGAAGATCATATCAGCTTTGAGGAGTTTCAGCACCTCCTTCTCGACCACTTCCATCATTGGAGGATTGAGTCTTCTCTGTGGCTGCCTGGATGGCTTGGCTCCATCTTCAAGTAAAATTCTATGCATACAAGTCGAGGGACTTATCCCTTTTATGTCTGCAATGGTCCATCCAATTGCAGTCTTGTACTCCCTGAGCACGCCTAACAGCTTTATTTCTTGATCTTCAGAAAGCTTACTAGACACAATGACTGGCAGAGTGTCATTGGCTCTAAGAAAGGCATACTTGAGGTGATCTGGCAACGACTTCAATTCAATCTCGGGGGCTTGTACAACAGAGGGAACAAGCTTCTCGCTTGGATTTAGTAAATTGGGGCCAACGCCCAAATGATCTATAGGAAACTTACCATACGCATCCATCTGAGCTATGATTTCCTACATGTTAGATGGTAAAGAGTATTCCTCATGGGACAAATCCAAATGATTCTCAACAATGGACATCAACTCATCAGGACCAGATATATCAAATACATCATGTGCAATAGAGTCAATCACATCAATGGAGCATAAGGAGTGGTCTTCATTGGGGTGTTTCATAGCTTCATATATGTTATATTCCACCTAAATTTGACAAGGCCGGAAACCGGTGTCGTTTTCCTGTCAAAGAAATCCTAATTCACCTACTAAAGAGTATAGCAAGCAAGTCAGGGTCGATCCCACAGGGAGTCGGTTATCTGTATGCAATTAACGTGTGACTAACAAGTAGCAAGGGGGGTTTTAGAATATTCGCAGAGTAATAGAGATGCAAGCTTTAAAAGAAGAAGAAATATGATGAGGGGAAGTATTCCACTAGACAAATATCCACACTGCAGATGAAACAGGTTGATCACTGATAACTATTGACTCGGGACAACTGGGAGATGCCGCCGGGTCGCGGTGGGTGTCGCCGCGGGGCGGTGGAACTTGCCCATTGTCAATTTCTTCCCTGTCATCCTTTTCAGCAGTAGGAGCGACTTGCAATTCCTTACCACTTCGGAGGGTCACCGCATTTACACTTTCTTCTGCGGCCCTTTTGTCCAACCTAGTGACCACATCTGATAAATGAACCACTGTCTCCTTTATGCTCTTGATGCTGGCCGTAGTTGTTTGTACATGAGTTGTGAGGTGCATTGTTAAGGCCTTGAACAAGTCTTCAGCTGAAGGGGAGCTACTAGCTTGGGGAGCAGCTGGTGGCTCATCAAAGTGAATTTGTGGTGGTGGTTGTAGCTGCTGTTGATCAGGTTGAGGTCTAATAGGCCCGTAACCTCCAGCAGCGTATACTTCAGCAGTAGTGACATCCTGAAGTTGGGGACAAGCGTTGGTGTTGTGAAATGGGTCAATGCAAATTCCACAAGCATTGTGCTGTTGGGGTGCTTCTTTTGTACTCATCTTCACAATAACCTCTTTCAATGAAGCAATTTCTTGCATTAGATGTGTATCATTGGAGTTGACAGCATTATTAACTCCTCTGGTCGTTGGGGCTTCATCAAAATCTCTTGTGCTCTCAGCCATATCATGGAGTTTAATCATGGCTGCATCAGGGGTCATATTCAAGATACTACCACCACAAGTAGCATCTATGATTCTTCTTTCATCATCCAGCAGCCCATTGTAAACATAGAGTACTAGAACTTTCTTGTTAAAACAATGGAACGGGCAACTAGAGCAAAGTCGTTTGAACCGCTCACAATAGTCATAAAGGGTCTCCTCTTCTCCTTGTTCAATACTGGCAATCGCCCTTTTCAAGGCATTCGCCATCTTGGTTGGGAAATATTGTGCGAGGAAGGCCTTATGTAGCTTAGCCCATGAATCTATGCTTCCGCCAGGCAGATGATAATACCAGTCCTCAGCATCGTCCTTAAGAGTGAACCCGAAGGCTCTCATTTTAATCTGATCTTCAGTGACGTTGGCTGGTTTGATGCTCATAATGACGTTGTGGAATTTACCCAAGTGAACAATGGGATCCTCTCCACTTCGTCCATGGTATCTCGGGAGCAACTGTATCACTCATGTTCTGAGCTCAAATGTCACACCATCCGTAAGGGGTGGAATGATTACAGCCAATGGCTGCTTTATTAGATCTGGCGCAGTCAACTGTCGGAGTGTCTGAGCCATTCATACCTGTCTCTGTATCAACTTCAACAAGTAACGAATCAATAGCAAAGGTGCGGACCGTAAGATAGATCCACACCGCAGTCAATCACAAATAATCACAAACAAAGTATTTGACTCCCCGGCAACGACACCAAATTTGACAAGGCCGGAAACCGGTGTCGTTTTCCTGTCAAAGAAATCCTAATTCACCTACTAAAGAGTATAGCAAGCAAGTCAGGGTCGATCCCACAGGGAGTCGGTTATCTGTATGGAATTAACGTGTGACTAACAAGTAGCAAGGGGGGGTTTTAGAATATTCGCAGAGTAATAGAGATGCAAGCTTTAAAGAAGAAGAAATATGATGAGGGGAAGTATTCCACTAGACAAATATCCACACTGCAGATGAAACAGGTTGATCACTGATAACTATTGTTCCAAGTTCTTTTCACAATCTTATAGTTGTTCCCATCCTGATCTTAAGTACTACCAATTCTCATAGTTGTTGATAGACTTATCAGGATATCAATGGAAGAAAACCTTACCACTAACAAAGCAATAGCGATGCATACAAGGATATAGGATACGTGCAAATAGAAGAAAACCTTACTACTTAACATGCAAATAATTCTCTCTCACAATTGCGCACTCGTATTCCACTATATGCAACAATTGTGTTTGCCACTAGGTAAGCACTCGTATTCCACTATATGCAAACCCTAGCACTATGATAGATATCGATAAACCTAGTTAGCAACTCTAGATAAATCAATACAAACCAATAGACACTATGCTCAAGAGAATTAAACCAACTTTATAAGATATAGAACAAGGAATAGAAATCTCACAACCAATTCATTGCAATGCTTCAATTGTCTAGCGAAACAAAGGTGTTTAGTTCTCCATTCGTTCAAACCCTAGACCTGGAATGAATAAAGAGAGAGAACGTCCGTCCTCTTCTCTAAAACTAGAAAAACTCTTAAATAGGTTCAGAAAAGATAAGCTAAACCTAGCAAATAAAAATAAGGAAATAAAATAATAGAAAGTAGAATATCCGAAAATGCTAAAATCGGAAACAAATAAACGCTGGCCGCGAGGCGTCGACCTCCACCGCGGGGCGGTGAGTTACACCGCGGGGCGGTGGCTTCGCTGTGTCGCCTTCTCTGAGATCCACCGCCGGGTCGCGGTGGCTTGTGGCGCGGGGCGGCAAAGACCGCTTCTTCAGTTCTTCATCTTCTGCTCTCCTGTACTACCAAGTGATGGCACCTTCCTCCATGAATCCTGAGCAGATCTTCTCCTCCATCTTCTCCATCCTTCATTAAGATGTAAATCCTATGATATCTTCACTTCTTAACTCTTCTTCTGGATTACAGACTTAGCCTAAATCTATACCGAAACTCCATCTAAATCATGTCAATAATCACTAGTTAAGGTGCCTGAAATGGCACCTATCAGCGGTCGAGGAAGCTGTCAGGGAGGTATTGAAGGAGCTCCCTGAGGCGACCGAGGGCCAAGATGTCGCTCCTGTAGAAGTTTGTGAAAGGTCAAGCGAGTCTTGATCTTTGTTTTAGACAAAAGACATCGTTTCCCTTTGGTGTTTTGTGTATGTTTCAATCCAAGTGTTTTTTAGGTAGTATGTTGTGCCCCATCGTGGAGATGGGATGGACAATGTTTTGGCGACCCGTCTATCATCGCGGGTCGCGTGTTTTGTAAAACGCTTTAGTTGTTTGCGAAGTACCTTGTGTTTGTTCTTCGTTTGTCTCTGCGCGTTCTATTTTACAAGTAGACTCTGTCGTTTGCGCACCTAGGCCGTAGTGTGTGGTCGTAGCGACCTGTAGTCGTGAGCGTTAGTGTAGATGTAACAAAAGTTAGATTTTCTTTTATTGACGTAATGTGTTTTACAAAGGGTCGACCTTGCATTGTGTCTATGTGTTTTGTCGGATCCTTCTAGAGAAGGTAGTCGTGACGCCTTTGATCTTTGTTAGATTTACCCGTGTGCTCCGTCAAGTAAGGCTTTCCGCATCGTGTAAAAAAGGGAGGCCTGCAAATGTATACGTTTATGTTTAGTCATGACTTAGTGTTATGCCGAGGAGAAAAGCAATATGTCTTTATTGCGTAGATGTAATAAGGTGTTATGACCTTATGTATCGTATAAGGCAAGAGGTGTGCCGACGTGCCTCTCGCATTCATCTCCTCGTGTTCCGATCGATCGTGTGAGTGTAATGTAAGCGCTTTTGTGTGACTCGATCCAGCTTGTATGTCTATTGTTTTGTCTTGGAGGCCTCTCGTTCCTGTTCAGATTTTCATTTGGAAAGTATACATAAGAAAAGTTTGGGGGTGACCGTTGGGGGGTAGCCCAACGGCCCTCCGATGCTTAAGTCAGTGATCGGAATCCAAATGAATGCAATGGAATAGATGCTTAAAAGTGTGGAAGGGATGACAGTTTAGAAATGATACAACTTTAAATGGATCGCGTTCCAGCTTCTGGGGATCGGTTGTCCGTCCTTTGTTTCTAATCGATAAGCTCCTTGTCCGACGATCTCTTTAATGAGGTAAGGTCCTTCCCATTGGGGTGCTAGCTTTCCGTCGGTTGGGTCTCTGGTATTTTGGAATGTTTTCCTTAGGACCCAGTCCCCTAGCTTGAAGACTCTGACCCAGACGTTCTTGTTGTAACTCCGAGCGACTTGTTGTTGGTACCGGACCATTCGGATCCTTGCTTTTTCCATGGCCTCGTTGATGGTGTCGAGGTTGTGAGCCAGCTCTGGGGTTTGGAGCCCGTATCTGGCAGTTGGGACGAGTAGCTCGGCGGGGATGACTGCTTCACTTCAATAGACTAGCAAAAAAGGGCTTTGCCCCGTTGCATTTTTAGGTATTGTCCTGTCTGACCATAGTATTAAGGGGAGCTCGTCGGCCCATTTGCCTTTTTCCCCTGTGATAGGTGTCATTTCATACACCTTAACTAGCATGTATTAGCATTACTTAGAGGAGTTTATGACTAGATTTAGGGTTAAGTCTGTAATCCAGAAGATGTGGAGAGAATTGAAGATATCAAGGGATTTATAGCTTATTTGAAGAAGATGAAGATGGATGAGGATCTACTGGAGATTAATTAGAGAAGACTACCAACACTTGGTAGTAATGAAGAGCATAAGAGAAGGAGTGAAGAGTTGAAGGAAGGAGAGGGCAGAAGTTGACGCCCCACGCCAGAAGCCACCGTGACCCGACGGTGGACCTCAGAGAAGAACTGCTCGCGCCAGAGGATAGCCACCACCCCGCGGTGGAAGTCACCGCTCCGCGGTGGGAGTCACCGCCCCGCGGTGGACTTGTTAAGTGCCTCGCGGCCAGCGAAGACATTATTTCCTAATTTGCATTTCCGGATTTCCTATTTTTATTTTCTTATTTCCTTTAGTATTATTTCTAGGTTTAGCTTATTTTCCCTAGCCTATTTAAGACCTTTTCCAGGTCTTGAGTAGAGAGACACTTTTATCATCGTAGTTTTTCTCAATTAGGGTTTCATTGGCATCTCAATGGAGCACTAATTTCCCCTTGTTCTACTAGACGTTTGAAGCAATACAGTTGATTCGTTTGTGAGATTTCTATTCCTTGTTCTTATTCTTATATGTGTTGGTTTAATTCTCTTGGTTATATTGAGTATTGATTTATTGTTATTCTTCATAGCCTGGCCAACTAGGTTGAGTAATATTCATCAATTATTAGGATTGCATATAGTGGAATACGAGTGCATATCTAGTAGCATACATGATTAAACATATAGTGGAATACGAGTGTTTAATTGTGAGTGAGAATTATTTGCATGTTGAGTAGTAAGGTTTTCTTCTAGTCGCATGTATCCTATATCCTTGCATGCATTGCTATTGCTTTATTAGTGGTAAGGTTTTCTTCCATTGATACTGTAGTAAGTACTATCAACAACTTTCTGAATTGGTAGTTAATAACGATTAGGGTGGGAACAACCATAAGAATAGTAAAAGAACTTGGATTTATAAGATTTCAGTGATCGACTTATATCTCTGTATTGTGGATCTCGTTCTAGTGGAACTACTTTCCCCAATCATATTCTCAAATCAACCAAAGTTGTTTACTTTACTGTGTTTGATAATCAAAACCCCCCTTGTTACTTTGCATGCTTATAAACACATAGATTGATTACTTCCTCCCTGTGGGTTCGACCCTTGCTTGCTTGCTATACATCTGTTTAGTAGGTTTGTTAGGACTTTTACTTTGATTAGGCTATTCAACGATATTTGCATTGCATATTTTAGCCACGTCAAATTTGGCGCCATTGACGGGGAGGCAAGTTTTGATCTTTCCGTTTGTTTGTTTGTATGCATGTTACTTTGGTATGGACCTATCTTACGGTCCACACCAGTGCTACTGATTTCCGTGTGTTTTTCTTTTTGATTTTGATACAGATATGGATTTCTGG
Organism: Rheum nobile; assembly: GCA_027886185.1. Taxonomy (NCBI): domain Eukaryota; kingdom Viridiplantae; phylum Streptophyta; class Magnoliopsida; order Caryophyllales; family Polygonaceae; genus Rheum; species Rheum nobile. The sequence continues at coordinate 4,780,935 of WOAB01000163.1, forward strand.
GGAGAACCGCGCGATAACCCATACCCCTACTCATTTCCGCCAGAGAGGGGATACTACCCAACTTCCAGTGCAGCAAGGCCAGTTAGAGCCTGCAGACTCTGTCATGATCCGCTGCACTCCACTGACGATTGCCCAAGACTTCCTGAACATGCTGCTATAGTAAATGCTGCAAGAGGTTTTGATCCGCAGAGGCCGAGATGTGTCCCATACTCCTACACATACAACTCAGGGTGGAGGAATCACCCCAATTCGAGTTATGGGGGCCATCAATACCCTCCATATGGCCTTGACTGCCAGGAGTTCTACCCAGAGCCACAATCATTCTATCAGCAGGGTACTCCGCACCAGTACTATCCAGCATACGAGCATAGCCCACCAGTGTCCAATCCAAGTTCCTCCATGTCAACTGAAGAGATGCTCAGGACCTTGACTCAGCACTTTGCCGCTCGTGTTCAAACTAGGGAGTGAAGCATCAAGAATATAGAAAGGCAGGTGGACCAGATGGTGGAGTCGATTACACAGATCGATGCAAGGATTTCGGGGAATCTACCATCTCAAACGGTAGTAAACCCGAGGGAAAATGTGAGTGCCATTACCCTCCAAAGTGGAAAGCAACTGGTCGTTCCTCCTAGTGCTGAAAAGGAGAGCGAATATGAGATGGAGAAAATCACCGACCGCCCCGCGTCACCTCTCACCGCGACCCGGCGGTACGATGGATATGAGGCCAGTAAAGAAGCATGCATGTCACCGCCCTGCGGCGACACTGACCGTGACCCGGCGGTGAGCCTCAGTTATCCCTCCTCACACCCACCGCCCCGCAGCGATGACCACCGCCCCCGCGGTGACGGAGTTCTTCAAAGCGAGATTTCGCCGCGCCTCGCGGTGAGACCAGCGCGACCCGACGTCCAAAATTCCAGTTATGCTGATGAGGTTTGGGTTGATACTTATGTTCGTCCGGTCTTTCCCCCTCTTGACTCCGAGAAGCCAACCACCCCATTCCCAGAGGTGCTTTCAGAAGAGGAGTACTTTTTGAGCCTGGAGGATTTCAACGACAATGAGGAGGAGTGCCGCGATCGCGGAAATACTCTAGAGACAACCATTTCTCTCGAAAATGCCCCGGCAGTCCCCGACCCTCTGGAGGCTACCTATGATGAGTTTGTGCGTCTCAACTCCTTCCCTCTCGTCGCGCTGCAATCCGTCGCACCCTTCCTTGAGGCTTCCCGAGATACTCAAAGGCTAAAAAACAAGGAGGATATCTATGAGGCCTTCAGTGACTGCATAAAAACCGTTCCCTTGGTCACACTGGCAGACAACACCCCTCGCTGCAAGGAAATGTTAAAGGTGCTGGGCATGATCAAGAAGAAACCGAAGGGGAAGCATAAGAAGGAGAACTTGATGTAGGTGGCGAATCTTTACATATTGGATACGGGGCAAGAACAACATGCAGGCCCTGGGATGTTGGGTAGGCCATTTCTGAATATGGCAAGTGCGTTCATGGGTATGCACAACGGTCCATCCACAAAGAAGTGTAGGAGATTGGGGGTCACGCTCAACATAGAGCATACAAAGAGGCACCCCCCAGATCCAGATCCCAGGTATTCAGTTGCTATGAGCAACCCAAGTTGAGAGGATGAGTAGGATGTCGAGCCAACGACGTTAACTAAGGCGCTGTCCGGGAGGCAACCCGAGATATGTAATTCTTTTCCCTTGTTTTTCTTTCTTTGTTTTTGCATTTGATTTCAGTGTGTTTTGTTTTAGTTTTTGTTTCCGACTAACCTGCAGGGAAGAAACCCATGCCTATTGAAGAAGGTGTTTTCTACACCAATGTAAGTCTTCTTTCCATGCACTAAGTCACTCCCCGAAAAAACCTTAAACGGGGAGTAAAAAAAAAAAAAAGTGGTACCGAAGGCTAGCTGTCCAGAGTTCCCCATGGAGATGGTGTGCATCATGTTGTCAAGGAGGATATATTGCCCTACATTTGATTTGACAACGATGTTGGCCCTATAATTGGCAGCTGAGGAGGAAGAACACTAGAGCCCCCATCAAGATCATATCTGGGCTCCACCATGTGTTCCTAGAAGGCCGTGCAATCCTAATATCATTGTTTTACCACTACTCACCAAAGTGGTTCCCTTTGATTGCACGGTAGAAGAAGACGATGACGTGATGAAGACACCCGCCCAACACCAGAGACTTGGGCGTATACTGAGATTACCGCCAGCAAACCGGAAGTGTCCAAGCCAACTCAGCGGCGTTTGTGAGTTATTTTTTGCTTTTCCCTATGCTTCTATTCTTTTGTCTTTCATTACATTGAGGACAATGCAATGTTTAAGCATGGGGGAGAGTTCTATACTTGCTACGTTATTGAGGAGAAAAATTAAAAAATGAAAAAAGCCAAAAATTGAAAAAAAAGGCATACATGAAATCCTGGGATAGGTCGAAAACCCGAAAGGACGGCCTAGGTAATAAGCAGGTGGCTTGGACCAGCATTAGGCTGGGGTAATATGTGGTCAAGAGTGACGTGAGCTTATGTGAGTACATCTATTGGAAAATGAAATGAGTGGCTTGGTGAAAACCCGAAAGGGCGCCTTGGCAAAATGAGCGAAAAAGAAGAAGAGTGATTTTAGGATTCCTCATTATTCTTGGCGAGGCGTCATAAGAAGAGGAGATATAAGGAGGTTTCGGGTAGGTCACTCTGGAGAGATAAGAAGATAGATAGGAGGCTAGGATTAGTATTGTCACTCTATGGTGTTGTATTGTGTTGTTGTGTTGTGCGTATTGTTTTGGTTATCTAGAGCTGATTGTTGAGATGTTGTAATTGCTGGTGTCATATTTTCTTGTACTTCCTGAGACCTTGGTGTTTGATTGAGGGAGTAGGTTTATCATTAGCTTACTCGGGACGAGTAAAGGTCTAAGTATGGGGGAATTTGATAGGTGTCATTTCATACACCTTAACTAGCAAGTATTAGCATTACTTAGAGGAGTTTATGACTAGATTTAGGGTTAAGTCTGTAATCCAGAAGATGTGGAGAGAATTGAAGATATCAAGGGATTTACAGCTTATTTGAAGAAGATGAAGATGGATGAGGATCTGTTGGAGATTAATTGGAGAAGACTACCAACACTTGGTAGTAATGAAGAGCAGAAGAGAAGGAGTGAAGAGTTGAAGGAAGGAGAGGGCAGAAGTTGACGCCCCGCGCCAGAAGCCACCGCGACCCGGCGATGGACCTCAGAGAAGAACTGGTCGCGCCAGAGGATAGCCACCACCCCGCGGTGGAAGTCACCGCCCCGCGGTGGGAGTCACCGCCCCGCAGTGGACTTGTTAAGTGCCTCACGGCCAGCGAAGACATTATTTCCTAATTTGCATTTTCGGATTTCCTATTTTTATTTTCTTATTTCCTTTAGTATTATTTCTAGATTTAGCTTATTTTCCCTAGCCTATTTAAGACCTTTTCCAGGTCTTGAGTAGAGAGACACTTTTATCATCGTAGTTTTTCTCAATTAGGGTTTCATTGGCATCTCAATGGAACACTAATTTCCCCTTGTTCTACTAGACGTTTGAAGCAATACAGTTGATTCGTTTGTGAGATTTCTATTTCTTGTTCTTATTCTTATATGTGTTGGTTTAATTCTCTTGGTTATATTGACTATTGATTTATTGTTATTCTTCATAGCATGGCCAACTAGGTTGAGTAATATTCATCAATTGCTAGGATTGCATATAGTGGAATACGAGTGCATATCTAGTAGCATACATGATTAAACATATAGTGGAATACAAGTGTTTAATTGTGAGTGAGAATTATTTGCATGTTGAGTAGTAAGGTTTTCTTCTAGTCGCATGTATCCTATATCCTTGCATGCATTGCTATTGCTTTATTAGTGGTAAGGTTTTCTTCCATTGATACTGTAGTAAGTACTATCAACAACTTTCTGAATTGGTAGTTAATAACGATCAGGGTGGGAACAACCATAAGAATAGTAAAAGAACTTGGATTTATAAGATTTCAGTGATCGACTTATATCTCTGTATTGTGGATCTCGTTCTAGTGGAACTACTTTCCCCAATCATATTCTCAAATCAACCAAAGTTGTTTACTTTACTGTGTTTGATAATCAAAACCCCCCTTGTTACTTTGCATGCTTATAAACACATAGATTGATTACTTCCTCCCTGTGGGTTCGACCCTTGCTTGCTTGCTATACATCTGTTTAGTAGGTTTGTTAGGACTTTTACTTTGATTAGGCTATTCAACGATATTTACATTGCATATTTTAGCCACGTCACCCTGTGAGGCATTTTTTGAGATTGTTGATGATGATCTTGTTGCTGGACTCTGCTTGTCCATTGGATTGTGGGTATCTTGACGTGGATGTGACTAGCGTAATGTTACATTGTTTACAGAAGGATCGAGTTTGGCTACCGATGAATTGGGAGCCATTGTCGCATACGATCTCTGAAGGGACACCAAATCTGCATAGGATATTACGTTTTATGAATGAGATGATGTGTTTTTCTTTTACCTCTCGATATGCTTCTGCCTCTATCCATTTAGAGAAATAGTCAGTCATGGCTAAGAAGTAGACACGTTGTGCTGACGCTGGTGGTAATTTCCCGACGATGTCCATCCCCCATCGCATGAAGGGCCATGGGGCTAGAGTCGGATGCAGCATTTCTGACGGTTGACGCATGACGCGTGCGTGCCGTTGGCAGGCGTTGCCTCTTCAGACGTACTCTATCGCGTCTTTGTTCATTGTAGGCCAGTAGTAACCTATCCTGAGAGCTTTACCGGATAGGCTTCGTCCTCCGGTGTGGTTCCCACATTCTCCATCATGCAGGGATTGCAAGACGCGTCGTACCTCGGATGTTTCGAGGTAGCGTAGGTATAGGCCTGTGATAGATCATTTGAACAATATGTTATCTTTAAAATCAAAGGTTACAGCTTATACCTTGAGTCTTTTAGCTTCTGCTTTGTCTGTTAGGAGAGTTCCATCTCTGAGCCACTTGATGTAGGGGGTGGTCCAATCGTCTTGGTCGCCTACCAAGTATTCTTCTGTGTGGTCACCTACCTCTGCTGAGACGACTTCTTCTAGGGGTAGCTCGTTCGTCGTCTGAATGTCGTCGGGACCAGGTGCTTTGAAGGTTTTGTGGGCGACTGGTGTGGTGACATATGCCAACGGAATGGTGGAGAAGTCGTTAGGATGCAAGGTGGAGCCAAGGTTTGCTAGAGCATCGGCTTGTGTGTTGAGGTCGCATGGGACTTGTCGTATGGCGAATCTTTGGAATTTGCTTGCCAACTTTTTGACGACATCAAGGTATGGCATCATTCTGTCGTCTTTGGCGGCGTACAAACCTTGTACCTGGTTGACGATTAAGAGAGAGTCGCATGTCACTTTTAGGTCCAGAATTGCGAGGTCGTGTGCGAGCGTTAATCCAAACACGAGAGCTTCGTATTCTGTTTCGTTGTTGGTCGCGTCCCATTCACATCTCACAGCTTGGGCTATATGATCCCCCTGTGGCGATTTTACCACGACGCCTAAGCCGACTCCTCTTACATTTGATGCTCCGTCTGTATGGAGTTGCCACGTGCCCCTGTTTTCTTTGACTTTTAGTTTTTCGACTTCCTTCGCAACTTCTTGTTCCAGTGTTGGGCTGAAATCGGCCACAAAGTCGGCTAGAGCTTGAGATTTGATCGCCGTCCTTGGCTCGTAATCGATGTCGAATCCGTTGAGATGTATGGTGATCAGCGCTACTTTGTAGGGTTTAACTAGGAGTTGTTACCGGTGTTTCGGGTATCGTTTGGAGATGTTTAGAGCACACTTGTGGAGTATGGAGTTGAGAAGTAGAAGTGTGGATATGGTGGTTTTGAGAAGCTTAATTGAAGACTTAATGAAGATGGAGAAGAAAGCCACGTGAGAAGAGAAGAGAAGAAGGAAGACGGAGAAGAGCAAAACCGAGAATCCACGGTCGCGGAAAAGTCGAGAGCAGCGAAGTTCAACAATGAATTTTCCGCGGTCGCGGAAAATGGCATCAGAAGCGCGACGAGGATTTTTCCGAAGTTTTTACTTTTATTTTATTATTCCCTTTTATTTTATTTCTTTATTCCGGTTAGATTATTTTATTTCCTTTTAGACTATGTTTGTTATCTTTGGTTTTTAGGTTTAGCTAGGTTATTTAAACCTAGTTCCCTAGCAGCCTTTTAGAGATCTTATCATCTAGTTTTACATTCAGCATCGTTTTTCCCTTTTGTTTTCGTTTCAAGACTATGAAGAACTAAGCACCCTTTGCTTAGTCCGACGATTGAAGCCTTCATTTGATATATAATTGTGAGGTTATAATTCTATTCCTATTCCTTTGGATTATATCTTTTCTTTTGAGCTTATTCCTATTGATTCTTATTAATTTGACTAGATTGATCACCTAGTTGATATTAGTAATTGTCTATTGCTAGGGTTTGGATATTTCGAGTTGAAATCCCTTATCTTGTGTAGCAACCATGATATTGTAGGACTAGTTGGACTAGTTTATTATGAAAGAGAATTGATTATATGTTAAATGATGCGAGTTGTGGTGTTGCATGTATCCTGGTTAATTCCTATGCTTCCTGTAGCTATTGTTCTAAATCTTGATAGTTTCTCGTGCGTTCGATAGTTAGGGTTGCCAGGACTAGTTGGACTGGTAACTAATTCAGAATAGAGACAAGAATAATCATAGGAAGGAATAGAGATAATCTAGGACCAATCGAATGAATGATGGATATTTGTCTGGCTAAGTACTTTTTCCCAATTGATTACAACATTTGTTTTACTTACTTTGTTTATTTGCAATCCAACAACCAACAAAGCCCCCCTTTGTTACTTTGACATACTAATCTGCATTAAGAAAGATAACTCCTCCCTGTGGGATTCGACCCTTGCTTGCCTATTCTACTAAGTTAGGTTTTTAAGGATTTACTTTGATTGGGCATCATGACATTTATGACCTGTCAAATTGGCGCCGTTGTCGGAGAGGCAAGTTTTTTTTTCTTTGTGTGTCAATTTTTGTGTGGACCTATCTTATGGTCCACACCCGTGCTACTGACTCTCCTCTTCTTGCTTGTGACACATAAATTGAGAGAACCCTTTCCAAGAACCGCAAGACAAACAGAGTTTTGTGTTTTGATAACCCATGCTTTGAGATGGCTGATGCAGCACCCACATTGAGGCAGTTGACTGCCCTTAATCTACAGCAGCAACCGCTAGCTGTGCAATTCCCTGAGCTGGCGGATGGAGTAAATTTCGAGCTGAAGTCCGGGTTAATCCACTTACTCCCCCACTTCCATGGGATGAGTGGAGAAAATCCCAACAAACATCTTTCTGAGTTCCATGCCGTCTGCACCAGCATGAAGCCAAAAGGCGTGACTGAGAACCAGATCAAGCTGAGGGCCTTTCCTTTCTCTCTAAAGGATTCGGACAATGATTGGTTCTACTATTTTCCTCCAGGAAGCATAGACACATGGGCTAAGATGACAAAAGCCTTCCTCGAGAAGTACTTCCCTGCGACAAAGCTCAACAGCCTGAAGAGGAGCATCAACAACATTGAACAACAGGCTGCTGAGTCGTTGTACGAGTACTACGAGAGGTTCAAGAGGCTGACTTCTAGCTGCCCCTACCATGGGTATTCAGACCAAGACCTCGTACTTTATTTGTACGGAGGACTTCTAGACGAGGAGCGTCGGATGGTGAATGCAGCATATGGAGGAAACATCTTGAACAAGACACCAGCTGAAGCGTATAAGGTCTTCTTTGAGCTATCTGAGGGCTCAAGACATTTCAATAAGAGGGCGGGCGCCCAATCAGTCAAGGCTGCAGACTCTCAGCCCAATGCTTCCATACTTTCTGAGATGGCTGAGATGAAGGAGACGATGAGGAAGTACATGATGAAGGGTGGCCCGCAACAAGTCAAGTCTTGTGGGATATGCTATGACACGATACATCCGACTGATGCATGTCCCACGCTACAGGAACCCACTGCTGAGGTGAATGCCATTGGAGGATACGGCCCTTCAAGGCCAAGATATGATCCGTACTCCAACACGTACAATCCGGGGTGGAGAGATCACCCAAATTTGAGATACGGAAATCAGCAGAGTACTCCTCAAGGCCAGGAAAATCAAGAGTATCAACAGAGGCCTCCACAATTCCTACTGCCCCCACAACAATATCAGCAGCCTGTGGGTCAACAACAACAATTTCGAGCTCCATATGACCAAAGACCCCAAGGCCAGAGCTCCAGTTCATCTATGTCCAGCGACGACATGATCCGGACCCTCACCCAGAGCGTATCAACGTTGACAAGCAATACATCCCAACAAATTCAGTCCGTAGCTCAGACTGTTTCAACGTTGGGAAATACCATGGTCCAACAAAAACAAGGGATGCGATCCAGTATTCAGAACTTGGAGAAGCAAGTGGGGTAAATCTCTATCGCAGTGAGTAAACTGGAAGCCCGGGACTCAGGAAAACTACCATCTCAAACGGTAGTAAACCCGAGGGAGAACGTATGTGCTATGACGCTAAGGAGCGGAACACAAGTGGAAGACAATCGAGCTCAACAGAAAGATTTCCGCGACCGCGGAGAAGAAGGCCGCGATCGCGGATTTGCTACTGACGAAGAGAAAAAAATCGATGCTTTTCCGCGACCGCGGACAGATTTCCGCGATCGCGGAAAAGTCTGTGCTGAAGAGGACATGATCGAAGATTTCTGCGACCGCAGAGAGGAAGTCCGCGACCGCGGAAAATCCCCTAGAGTCCCAAACGCATTCGAAGCTATCCGCGATGAATATGTGCGCCCCGGGTTCCCTCCACTCAGTACATTGAAGCCTCCCGCTCCATTTCCCGAGGCGCTGAAGGACACCAAAAGGGTGGATAACGACAAAGATTTATTTGAAACCTTCAGCAACTGCGAGGTAAATATTCCTTTGCTAAAACTTGTTCAAAGTATTCCTCGCTATGCCAAATTATTGAAGGAGCCGTGCAAAATAAAGAAAAAGAAAGCTGTGAAGGAGAAAAAGAAGATCCAGGTCAGTGAGAACGTTTCCACTATGCTGCAAAAGCGGTTGCCCAAGAAATGTAGTGATCCGGGCATGTTCACTAGTCCCTGCAAGATTGGAGGCACCATGTTTGAAAAAACTATGCTAGATTTGGGTGCCTCTATCAACGTTTTGCCTCTCTCGCTGTACGAGTCTTTAGAGGTCGGGCCAATTAGAGAAGACATGGATTGTGATCCAACTGGCGGACAATTCCTATGTGTATCCCAAGGGAGTGGTGCAGGATGTGCTGGTAGAAGTAGATAAGCTAATCTTTCCTGCGGACTTTTTTGTTATGGATACGGGGCAAGACAAAAACGCAGCCCTAGTGATGCAAGGAAGGCCGTTTATGAGCACGGCAGGTACAAAGATTAATGTGAGCAACGGTTCGCTCACAATGGAATTTGACGGGGTGAGGGTCGGATTCAGCATAGACGATTCAAAGAGACACCCTCCTGATGGAGACCCCAAGTGTTTAATTGATGGGAGAGCACCAAGTCGAGCCACGACAATAACTAAGGCGCTGCTCGGGAGACAACCCGAGGTATGAAATTCTTTTCTTTTCTTTTTCCTTTCTAGTCTTTATTATTATTGTTTTCGTTTTGCTTTGTTTGTTTTATTTTGTTTTGTTTTTTCTTTAGACTAACATGCAGGTAGGAGACCCGGGCCAAATTGAAGACGGTGTTAATGTCGCACCAGTAACTTTTCTGCGGTCGCGGAAATTCTTCCGCGATCACGGAAATATCACTATAAGTCCCCTAACCAAAAAAAAAAGAAAGAAAAAAAGTTCGGCGATTTTCCGCGATCGCGGCCCAGCTGTCTGCGTTTTATTTTGAGAGACGGTGCGCATCATGATGCCAAGGAGGAGACATTATCCCCACATTTGTATTTGGCACCGATGATGGCCCGACATTCGACAACTGATGAGGAGGAACACCAGAGCCCGCTCCATGATTACATTTAGGCTCCCATTCTGTGTTCATTGAAGGTCGTGCAACCCCGCTTCTTTGATGTACCACTACACCTTACAGTGGATTTACTTGGTTGCACGGTGGATTTTGATTGAGTTTGAAGATCGGCGCGACACCAGCGACATGTGCTTATATTGACATACCGCCAGCAACAACTTTCGTGTCCAAGCAACTCGGCGACGGTTGTGAGTTATTTTTTGTCCTTCCCTGTGCTTCATTTTTTTTTTGTCTTTCATTACATTGAGGACAATGCAATGTTTAAGCATGGGGGAGTGTTCTATACTTGCTAGTCGTCTGGGGAGGAAAAGAAAAAAATAATGAAAAAAGAAAAAGTCAAAAATATTGAAAAAAGACATGAATAAACCCTGGGAGAAGTCGAAAACCCGAGAGGGCGGCTTAGGCAATAAGCATGTGTCTTGGACCAGCATTAGGCTGGGGTAATAATTGGTCAAGAGTGATGTGAGTTTATGTGAGCCCATCTATTGAAAAATGAAATGAGTGGCTTGGTGAAAACCCAAAAGGGCGCCTTGGCAAAATGAGTGAAAAGAAGAAGAGTGATTATTAGGATTTCCCATTTTTCCTGGCGTGGTGACATAAGAAGAGGTGATTAAGGAGGATTTGGGTAGGTCACTCTAAGAGGTATAAGAAGATAGATGGAGGCTAGGATTAGATGTTTATTCACTCTATGGTGTTCGGGTTAAGCTTGGGGGAAGTACTCTGCTTTCCTTTAAGCTTGTGTGTTGTGTTGTGCTTATTGTATTGGTGCCTTGGAGTTTCATGTTTAGGTGCAGTTCTTAGTAGAGAGAGTTTTGCTATGTTTCCTGAGACCTTGGGGATTTGATTGGAGGAGTAGGTTTATATTAGCTTACTCGAGGACGAGCAAGGTTTAAGCATGGGGGAATTTGATCAACGCTACTTTGTAGGGTTTAACTAGGAGTTGTTACCGGTGTTTTGGGTACCGTTTGGAGATGTTTAGAGCACAATTGTGGAGTATGGAGTTGAGAAGTAGAAGTGTGGATATGGTGGTTTTGAGAAGCTTAATTGAAGACTTAATGAAGATGGAGAAGAAAGCCACGTGAGAAGAGAAGAGAAGAAGGAAGACGAAGAAGAGCAAAATCGAGAATCCGTGGTCGCGGAAACCAATTGCCGCGGTCGCGGAAAAGTCGAGAGCAGCGAAGTTCAACAATGAATTTTCCGCGGTCGCGGAAAATGGCATCAGAAGCGCGACGAGGATTTTTCCAAAGTTTTTACTTTTATTTTATTATTCCCTTTTATTTTATTTCTTTATTCCGGTTAGATTATTTTATTTCCTTTTAGACTATGTTTGTTATCTTTGGTTTTTAGGTTTAGCTAGGTTATTTAAACCTAGTTCCCTAGCAGCCTTTTGGAGATCTTATCATCTAGTTTTACATTCAGCATCATTTTTCGCTTTTGTTTTCGTTTCAAGACTATGAAGAACTAAGCACCCTTTGCTTAGTCCGACGATTGAAGCCTTCATTTGATATATGATTGTGAGGTTATAATTCTATTCCTATTCCTTTGGATTATATCTTTTCTCTTGAGCTTATTCCTATTGATTCTTATTGATTTGACTAGATTGATCACCTAGTTGATATTAGTAATTGTCTATTGCTAGGGTTTGGATATTTCGAGTTGAAATCCCTTATCTTGTGTAGCAATCGTGATATCCTAGGACTAGTTGGACTAGTTTATTATGAAAGAGAATTGATTATGTGTTAAATGCTGCGAGTTGTGGTGTTGCATGTATCCTGGTTAATTCCTATGCTTCCTGCAACTATTGTTCTAAATCTTGATAGTTTCTCGTGCGTTCGAATAGTTAGGGTTGCTAGGACGAGTTGGACTGATAACTAATTCAGAATAGGGACAGGAATAATCATAGGAAAGAATAGAGATAATCTAGGACCAATCAATCGAATGAATGGTGGATATTTGTCTGGCTAAGTACTTTTTCCCAATTGATTACAACCTTTGTGTTACTTACTTTGTTTATTTGCAATCAAACAACCAACAAAGCCCCCCTTTGTTACTTTGACATACTAATCTGCATTAAGAAAGATAACTCCTCCCTGTGGGATTCGACCCTTGCTTGCCTATTCTACTAAGTTAGGTTTTTAAGGATTTACTTTGATTGGGCATCACGACATTTAGGACCTGTCATATGTCCCATTTGGCCATTCGTCCTGTAAATTCCGGTTTCCTCATGACTTCCTTCATGGGATGGTTAGTTCTCACAATAATAGCATGTGATTCGAAGTAGGGTCGTAATTTATTTGAGGCCATGACTAATGCTAAGACCAGCTTTTCAAGTGGCGTGTACCTGGTTTCGGCGGGGAGTAAGGAGCGACTTACATAGTAGACCGGCGATTGTTTACCATAATCTTCCCTTGTAAGTACTGCGCTGACCGCTGATTCTGATACGGCTAGATAGAGCGGTAATGGCTCATCGTCTTTTGGTTTGGCTAGTAGGAGTGGACTCGCCAAATATGCCTTCAGGTCTTGGAAAGCCTGCTCGTGTGTAGCTGTCCAGTCGAATGATTTGTTCTTTTTCAAGGCCTCGTAGAAGAGCTTGCATTTATCCGATGACTTGGATACAAATCTACTCAATGCTGATATCCGTCCTGTTAGCTTTTGGACGTCCTTAACGCACCGGGGGAACCTGAGGTTGACGATTGCCCTGATCTGGCCGGGACTAGCTTCGATCCCTCTTTGAGTGACCATGTAGCCTAAGAATTTCCCCGAGGACACTCCGAAAGAGCATTTAGTCAGATTTAACTTCATGTTGTACCTTTTTAGTACCTCAGAGGCTTCCTTAAGGTGTTCGATGTGGTCCCCCGCTGCTTCGGATTTGACGAGCATGTCGTCGATGTAGACTTCCATGGTGTCGCCGATCTGTTCTTTAAACATCTTGTTTACCAACCTTTGGTACGTGGCCCCTGCATTTTTTAGTCCGAAGGGCATGACTTTGTAGTAATACGTACCTTGGCTTGTTATGAAGGTTGTCTTCTATTGGTCGTTGGGATCCATGAGGATTTGGTTGTATACACTGAACGCGTCCATGAATTTCAACATTTCGTGCCCGACAGTCGTGTCGACCATTGCGTCGATGTGTGGTAGTGGGAATGAGTCCTTTGGACAGGCATTGTTTAGATCTGTGAAGTCGATGCATACTCTCCACTTCTCGTTCTTCTTTTGGACCACGACGACGTTTGCTAACCAGTCGGGGTACTTTACCTCCCTTATTTTACCTGTCTCAAGTAGGTTCTTCACTTCGTCGTCCACGACTTTGTTGCGCTCAAGCGCAAACTTCCTCCTTTTTTGCTTGACTGAAGGGTACATGGGATCTACATTCAATTTGTGAGTAATAATATATGGGGAAATTCCTACCATGTCTCCGTGTGACCAGACAAAACAGTCAGTGTTGGATCGCAAAAAGGAAATTAAACTTGCTCTAGTCGAATCGTTTAGATCTGATCCGACCCTTACTGTTTGTGTTGGCTTTGAGGGATCCAGCGCGATCTCATCGAGTTGTTCCATTTCTGGTTCGACGTATCGCAGGGTCCCTTTGCCATACTGTGATTGCTATGCGGACGATTTGTCGACTGCCCCTTTCATTGAAGTGACGTAGCATTCCTTGGCGGCTCTCTGGTCGTCTTTTATTTCTTGTATCCCCCACTTGGTAGGAAATTTTATTGTCTGGTGGTAAGTGGAAGGTACAACTTTCATGGCATGGATCTAGGGTCCGCCAAGGATTGCATTGTATGGGGATGGGCAGTCGAGTATTAAGAATTTTACCTGTTGGTTGACTCCACCGGTGTACGTTGTTAACACGATTTTGCCATGGGTATACTTAACTTCCCCACTGAATCCGACTAATGGGGTGGAGTTTCTGGTTAAGTCTTCCTCACTTAAACTTATACCTTTTAAGGCGTCTAGTGTCAACAAGTTGGTGGAGCTGCCTGTGTCGATTAGAACGCGATGGATAAGGCAATTGCTAATTGAGAGTGAGATTACCAAACCGTCGTGATGGTCGCCCAGCTCTTGAGCCTCCGAGTCGTCGAAGGGGATGGTCAGAGCGTCGGAGACCTGCAATTGTCTCATCTCTATCTGAGCTGGTTTGTTGCCTCTACTTTCTCGAGCATGTCTTTTGGCGGCTGAGTATGTGTTTCCACATACGTCCGACCCTCCTGAAATGGTGTTAACAATTTTTGCAGGAATCGAAGAGGACGGTTTGTCGGATGTTACCTGATCTCTTCGAGCGTCGCCTTAGCCTTATCCGCGATGACGTCGCGTAGTAGCCCTTGCGCGAGGAGTCTCGCGACTTCTTTGTGAAGGGCTATGCATTCATCCGTCGAGTGTCTATTGAGCCCAACATACTCTAAAGGGATCGGTGCAAGCAAATTGGGTCAAGATCCAAGCAAAGTCGAAGGCCAGAAGAAACTAGAAGGAAGCGTCGGACACTCCTCAGAAGAGTGGGATCCGACCAACTCCGAAGATTTTGCCCAGGGAATTAATTGCCTGATCAACGGCAAACGGTAACAAAATTAAACACGAAGATTACGATAACATTCAAAAGGGATCCCAGAGATCACGCATGGAATGAATGGAGGATATTACGAAGATAAGTAACAGACGGAAGAGGAAGATACCATAAATAGATCACGAAGAAACGATCAACTCACAACACGTCTACAAGAAGTATTCACTCACTTAGCTCTCAAAAAAGCTTACTAGCATATCCGCTCTCACTCAAGCCCCCTGGGATACTACCCGATCATAGCCGGTCGAATCATCAAAACCGCCTGTCGAATAGGACTCGATCCCTTACTCTTCAAGGATAAGTTGTACATCGATTTGATTCTATCATCAATTGATCAATTTACCGTACTACTATTTTGCATCTATTCTTTACGTGGTTGATTGTCTATTTGGTTTGGATTTGTTTTGTATTATCCGATCGACTCGTTACCCCGTTTAAGGCGATTTAGGTCGACTGATCTTATCGCCCCAAAACAATTTGGCGCCCACCGTGGGGCAACTTGTCGATCACCATCTCAAAAATCCTCCAACCATGACTATTAACACGCCTACCGGTGACGAGGAGCCATGCCTCGAAGACGACTCCCAAACTCAAGGAAAAACAACTGAAAACCCTACTCTGAACCAACTCCAAGAGCTTGCCCAAAAAATGACTACCCTACAAGATGAGCTTGCCCAGCAACGCCAAAAGACCAAAGCCCTGGCTACCTTATCCACCCAATCTGAGGCCGAGATCGCACAACTAACCCGTGAAAATGAGTCTCTTAGATCGCAGGTACAATCAATGGCTTTTGGATCCAGGCGGATGCCCATCCATAGCAACATCCAAACGCATCTTGACATGGATGGCGTCGAGCTGACTCCCCCAAGCGTTCGACGCCCCGGACATACTGAGGGTATATCTCGAACTCCTTTGGTCAATCCCTTTTCGACTAACAATGTTACTTTCTCCACACAGATCGGGTCAGTAGGAACCCGAATCGACGAACCGTAGGTTACCAATCCTCCCGATATCTTGGCTCTCGTCCAGCAGACACTCAGTCAGCATATGAAGGCACTCGACGATCGCATCGCTAGAATTCCCGGAGTTTCGCAGCCGGTCGAGAAAGAAGCGTCGGACGGATACGAGGAATCTCCGTTCGTCGAGGAAATCGCCAGAGTCGAAATCCCGAAGAAGTTCAACCTTCCTAACATGATGACTTTCCACGGCACCAACGATCCAGATGATCATATTTCTCTCTATAAACAAAAATTAATGACTGCATCTATTCCAAGGGAGAGCCGCGAGGCTGTCATGTACAAACGTTTTGGCACGACTCTCGCGGGCCCCGCGTTGACCTGGTTTATGCATTTGCCTCAGGGATAGGTCGCCTCGTTTGCGGATCTGGTCAACTCCTTCAAAGTCCAATTCGCCAGCAGTCGGAGGCTTGAAAGGCAGTCAAGTGATCTCTATCGAATCACCCAAAGGTATAATGAACCTCTCCGAAGCTATCTTAACAGGTATAATAAGGAAAAAGTCGTGATCCCCCATTGCGACGTCACCACCTCCATCGAAGCCTTCAGACAAGGTCTGATCAAGGATAGCAACCTCTACAACGAGATCACCAAGTACCCATGCAGAAGCTTCGAAGATGTCCAAGCCAAAACCATGGCCGAGGTGCGTTTGGAAGAAGATCGCGAATTGCGAAAAGCATCCCATGGACGCGACCAATCCGATCGCAAGTCCTCTTCCAACAACCGTCAAGACAGACGTCATCACCCCTACCCTCGTAATCGAAACGAGCAAAGTAAGGTAAACTCCCTCCAAGACAGGTCTCAAGACTAGAGAGATGGTCTGATGTTGCCTCCTAGGGTTCAATCATACAACTTCAGCGTTTCCGTGTCGGAGCTCGTCAAGAGTTTCGACAAATATGGGAAAGAAGTAAGATGACCACGAAAGAGCGACCGACCGGACATCAAGAAGGACATGAGCAGGTGGTGCGAATTCCACGGTGACCATGGTCACTCGATAGATGAATGCATCGCCTTACGCAAAGAGGTCGCCAGGTTACTTGCACAAGGCCTCTTGCGCGACGTAATCTCGGAACGAGATCAGGTAAAACAGGATAAACCTCCATCTCTTGTCCATACAAAAATTATCAATACCATTTCAGGGGGCTCAGACGTATGTGGGAACACGTATTCCGCAGCCAAAAGACATGTGAAAGAAAGCAAAGGCAGTAAACCCGAGACGCCAGAGTTCAGACAAACCAGGATCTCCGACCTCCCAACGGTCATGTTCGACGAGTCCGATGCCGATGGGTCGGAAAACCATCACGATGGTCTGGTAATCTCTTTGTCTATTGGGAACTGTTTGATACGTAGAGTACTAATCGATATAGGAAGTTCAACCAATCTCCTGACCTTCGATGCCCTCAAAGGGATGGGTCTGGGCGAAGATGATCTTATCAAGAAATGGACCCCACTAGTCGGATTCAGCGGCAAAGTTAAACACACTATTGGCGAAATCGTTCTTACGACATACGCCGGAAAAGTAAACCAACCGGTGAAATTTTTAGTCTTAGACTGCCCATCTTCCTATAATTGCATTCTTGGCAGGCCATGGATACATGCAATGAAGGCGTTATCCTCGATGTACCATCAAATCATCAAGTTCCTTACCAAGTGGGGAGTCCAAGAGATCAAGGGAGATCAGAGGATGGCCAAGGAATGCTATGTCGCCTCCATGAAGAGCGCGGTCGAGCCCAAGACCGCATAGCAATCACAGCTCGGCGAAGGATCTAGTCGATACGTCAAACCAGAGATGGAAAAGCTTGACGAGATCGCACTAGATCCTGCAAAGCCAAACCAAACGGTAAGAGTCAGGTCGGACCTGGACGACTCGACCAGACAACAAATACTGGATTTCCTCCGATCTAATGTTGATTGCTTTGCGTAGTCACATGAAGATATGGTCGGAATATCTCCAAACATTATTACTCATAAATTGAATGTAGATCCATCTCACTCCATGTTAAGCAGAAGCGCAAGAAATTCTCCCCAGACCGAAATAAGATCGTCGACGACGAAGTTAGTAGCCTACTGTAAACAGGAGAAATAAGAGAAGTCAACTACCCCGAGTGGCTGGCCAACGTGGTTGTGGTCTAAAAGAAAAACGGAAAATGGAGAGTCTGCATCGACTTCACCGACCTTAACAAGGCTTGTCCCAAGGACTCCTTCCTACTCCCTCATATCGATGCCATGGTCGACGCGATGGCAGGGCACGAAATGCTATCCTTCATGGACGCGTTCAGTGGCTACAATCAGATCCTCATGGAACCGAAAGACCAAGAGAAAACAACATTCGTCACAAGCCAAGGTATCTATTGTTACAAAGTAATGCCCTTCGGACTAAAAACTACAGGGGCTACTTATCAACGACTAGTCAACAAGATGTTCAAAGATCAGATTGGGGACACAATGGAAGTCTACATAGACGACATGCTGGTCAAATCGAAAAAGAAAAAGGACCACATCGATCACCTCCGCGACAGCTTCGAGGTACTAAAAAGATATAACATGAAATTAAATCCTTTGAAATTCTCTTTCGGGGTGTGTTTTGGGGCGAAAAGATCGGACGACCTAAATCGCCTTAGACAGGGTAACTAGTCGATCGGGTGATAGAAAACAATCCAAACCAAGCCAAAAATAGATAAACACAGAATAAATGTATAATAGCGTGATGATCTTATTAGATGTCGTGTGAATCAGACTTAATCGTGATACAACTTATCGTAATAAAACCAGAGATCGAGTGGGACTCGACCGACGACTTGTGAGTGGCGACCGGCAGGGATCTAGCGTAAGCAGCCGTTAGAGAGCTAGGTGGAGAGCGAGAGTGCTATTCTGGTGAGTTGTTTTTTTTCCGAACGCTTGTCCTGTGTGTAATTGTGTAGTCTTCTTCTTATCTTCCTCGTCGTCCTGATATGGTAAGTCTTTTACTCTTGTGACCGTTTATGCTTCGTCCGAATATTCCATATTCAATGCTCGGAGTGATGGTGAAGATTGTGCCATTAAATCTCTGCGTTTATGGTGGTTTGAAGGCAGTGGCCGTTGCGTGATCTAGCATTTAATGCTTGGCGAGATCCTCGCGATCCTGTCGGAAGGCATTCGACCAGAGACGTCTCGTCGGATCCTCTGGGCTTTCTTCTTCGATCTTCCGATTGGCAATGGGCTTGGGCTCGACCGATTTGACCCATCTTCTCTGGAGAATCCAGGCCCAACAATAGCCCCAAGTTGCTATGGGCTTAAGGTTTAGGCAAGTTGACCGGAATCCGTGGCAACTTCTCTAGACGCGATCTCCACCTTCCAATTTGGCGTGTTTGCTCAGGGCTACATGGCACATGATCGAGGCATGATGCGACGCCTCTGCAGGCCTTCACTTCCTCCATAAATTCGTAGCAGAAGGAATCGATTACTCTTCATCATCTT